>OZ010789.1:450866010-455866010 GCA_963932465.1 Maratus speciosus | reverse complement strand
CTGTTGGAAGTTGAAATGGAATTTTTAAACTGGCTTGGGGGTGATCATTATTGGTGGTCAAAAAAAGATCAAATTGAAGTTGTTGGCAAGACCTTTTTGTTTTTTTGTACCTATTAAAACTAAGACCGTTGATCCTTTCCATTTTAAAACTAGTGAAGATGTGAAAGAATTGTAAAATAATGTTAAAATCTTTTACAGTGATATCTTTACTATCAAAGAAATCTAAAATGGTTAGACCTGTCAAAATTAGTGCTGTGTAAAATTTTATTGTAGTGTGAAAAATCGGTTTAGGCTACTAAAGTATTCATTATTATTATTATTATTATTATTATTATTATTATTTTTTTTTTTTTTTTTTTTTACGAAATTGGTGTCGTGTTGTTCTTACTTAATGTTGATTTTCTTTCAAGCATCAGAACTATTTAAATATTCTGAAATTCGTTACTGATTTACATAAATTTATTTTAAAAATATATAACTACACTGTTAAAAATTTGCAGCATTCTGGCAGGTCATTTGACCGTTTTTTCGGAAAAGGGTTACACAACCGTAATTTTAACACTATTTTGACCATATTATTGGCCATTTTATAGTCATAGTATAGTTAAATTATGGTTATGAAACCGTTTTTTCAAAAAACGGTCGAATGGCCTGCCAGAAAGCTGCAAAAGTTTTAACAGTGTATACAGTAGCTATGTGTGAAAAAAGTTCCATGTAACTTACTTTTATTCGCGAAAATATAAATGGATTTCGGGTATACAGTAACAACTGCATTTTCATGTCATCTTCTGTATTCAGAAGGGTCTAATAAATATCCCATTTTGTGTCATAATATATCACAATGGTGCCTCTTAATTACCGTATTTGGTGTTCAAACCTGACTTTTAAAAAGCCCCATAAATAGCTGTTTGGAAATAGCCCCATTCCACTAGGTACTTTTCAGACAGGATTTTATTAATTTTATTTTTTATTATTAATGCTAATTATCTGAAAATGCTTCAAAATAATCACCAGGCATGTGATGATTTTGCCAAGAAAATGTTAAAAGAAATAGTCATTGATTCCTGAGTAATTGCAAAAGCTCTGTTTTTGTCTGAAAATTACGCCAGACAACCTTATATGTATAAATTAACTGAAAAAAAATCGATTAGCGTTTTCAGTGAAAAAATAGATTTTACTTATGATCTGTAACACTGGGCTACATGCTGTGTAATTTGGGAAGCACAGGTTGTAGTCCAAGAGCTGTTAAACATTTTAGGGAAGGTATTTGAGGCACCCTGAAAATTTGTGAAACACTTCTTTTGTAATGCCTGAATACAAAATCGAATGTCTGGCTGAAGGATCGTGGCCCAAAACCTGTGCCAGACAAAAAATGGCACTTGACACGTGTCTGGCACAGTTTTTGTGCCGACTAAAGTGTCTGTCATTTTCAAAATATTTTTTTCTAAGCATAAATATTATTGTGCCTCAATCTCAGCGTGCCTCAAATACCTTTTTTGGGTAGTCAAAAAATGGCACTTGACACGTGTCTGGCACAGTTTTTGGGCCGACTAAAGTGTCTGTCATTTTCAAAATATTTTTTTCTAAGTATAAATATTATTCTGTTTCAATCTCAGCGTGCCTCAAATACCTTTTTTTGGGTAGTGTCAAAGAATGGCAATTGACACGTGTCTGGCACAGGTTTTGGGCCACGATCCTTCAGCCAGACATTCGATTTTGTATTCAGGCATTACAAAAGAAGTGCTGCACAAATGTTCAGGGTGCCTCAAATACCTACTCAAAAATGTTCAACAGCTCTCCTACTATTGGAACTTTTTCTTTTCTAATTTTACAGAATAAAATTTTTTGGTGTCAAGTTTTGAAACAATAAGTAACCATAATAATAATTCTAATAAATAATTTCATTATATAATAATATGATTTTATAGTCGTATGTATTTGTATGATAATATTAGAAATACAATAAATTATCTCTAAGGCGGAATCTCAGTAGATTGGAACTATCTCTTATGCGGAAAGAATTCAACTTCTTGAAGGGCGGTGGTTCATTTCTGCACAATTTTATTTTATTACCTAAATGCAACACTCGCAACAGATTTTAGGAATGAAAATTTTCCTTTTATTAAGTACATAAAGAAACGGGTCTAATTCAGCGCCTATGGATAGTTTTTCTGCAAGGGATTCAGGCCTTTCAATTACTTGGTTGGCTCCCAGGTACAGTGATCAAGTACATATAGAAAAGTTTCACTTATTTTGAAATGAGTTGTTAAATTCTGATGTTATTCAATCAATTCATATTTTTAAGAATGTGCTGTGTACGTCAAAGTTTTAAAGATTAACAGAACGATTTTCAATGCGATTAGTGTAATCTTGTTCAAATGAGGAATTACACTTACATCACATAGTTTTCTTCGAAAAGATCGATTCCGCTTGAGACAGAGTGTGCTGTATTTAGAAAGATTATCATAACTCGAATAATGTTATAATACAAGAAAAAAACATGTTTAATTCAAACTTTTTTTTTTTTGGCCATAGATATGCAGATTTAGTGTTTTATATATATAAAAAAATGTAACAAGAAACGAAAATGATTAATCAATTTTGCGAACTTCTTCTAAACACTCTTTTGTAATATAACGCTAATGTAACTCCATAATGTTTATACAAGTGTCTAATCATCACTAGTAAAGTTAATAATGACTCACTGAACCGTATAATGAGACGAAAGAAACATTCAAATGGGCTATAAGGAGAATAATATAATGACTATTACAAAAGAAATTACTATGAAAAATATATTTTTTAACCATTAAAATATTTACTTGTTTGAAATATAAGCATAACTTTTCTCTAAAATAATTACATCATATATAATTATGGTTCAAATGTTATATGAATATATTTCTAAATACATGCAATAAAAGGGTAATTTTTGAGCAGAAATAGTTTTAAAATATTTATATTATTTTTTCAAACTGAAGTAAGTGTACATTTTTTAAAATTTCATAGCTATCCATCATATATATGAACATTAGTAGTTATTTAAATTTACCACTATGAACGAAAATGATTAAGCAATTTTATCATACTTTATCTAAACACTCTGTTCTATTACAATCCAGATATATGCCTTTAACTCAAACAACAGCGCCTAATCATCAGTTATAAAGTCAATTAAGACTCTCTGATACGTATAAAGAGACGAGTGAAACATTCAAACGACTCAAGATAAGTCAAAAGAGGCCCCGAATTCCGTATCCGAATCATGTACGGAATTCTTAAACTTTTCTCTAGGATGTTATCTTTTACGATTACGTAGTACTCTGTGGCAAACATTTCGAAGTTTTTACGAGGAAGGGTATCATTCAGAGAAAGTTAAATATTGACTAAGTTTTATTTGGAAAATATGTACCGAGTTGAGGACAATCTTGTACTGTTTTAGGGAAAATGTTTACAAATCTTTTTTAACTATATTTATTTCAATGAAACATCAATGCTATATAATAATTTAATTTTTTTTAATTGATGTGTAAAAATGTAACTGATTTTACTATTTTTTTTCTACAAAGGAAATTTCCTCTTCCAAAATATTTTTTATTCATATCTGCGATTTAAAAAAAAAATGCCTTAATTAATATAAACAAAACATGCATGCCAATATCTGGCATTAAAAAAACAAAAACATATTTTGAACTAGAAAATGTTTTTAATTAAATGTCTCCTACTTCTATGTAGTAGTCATTCGAAATCTACTTAAAATAATTCTTTAAACAAATTTCTGTTCCGTTTTCTTTTATTATTATTATTAAACAAAGTTTTGCACGTATGTATTAACATAAAGAGAATAATTTATGGTTATAAATATAATAATACAGCAAACGTAGAAAAATATCACTATGGAAATATTAGATGAAAAATATGAAAACATTCAAAAAATTGCTTCACTGAAATACATTACTAAAATAGGTGTGACGAAATATACAAATGGTTTCCAAAATTAAAAACACTAGATGTTAAAATTATACATAAAAAGACACTACAAGCACTTTCGGTTAATCCTAAGACATTGTCAAGAAGAAAAACTCAAAGTTGACAGATATATGATGGCAGGAAACGTCTTCCAGGATGCCCACAGGTGGTCGAAACCATTAATAATTGGGAGGAGGGGAAAGTAAAGAAAGCTCAATCACTGGGGAGGCCAAACACTCTTGTAATATGAAGCAAACGAAAGCAAATACTCGGAATTCGGTATGATAACATGTCATTACAACAATTGCTTGCTTGCGTTAGAATTTTCAAAGATTCTCGTATAGTGGTTCTCGCTCTATTAAGAAATCGAATTTGATTATCGATATGAATATGGAACGTGAGGAAATCAAGATGATATGAGATATAAGACCGAAACACTTTCGATTCGGGAAATATTACACTTATTTTATTACTGAATAAACACGTTTCAAAACTTTAGCACTTATAAAATTACATATTATATTATTATTATTTATTTGATTATATAAGTATTTAAAAAAATACCTTCAACAACTTACCATATCATTAAGTCATCTAAAGATATTTTTTTAATTTGAAATTCTTCATCATCGATGTGCACACTTGGTAGTCATATGCAAGAAATTTAACTACTATGAACAAAAATGATTAAGCAATTTAGAGTTATTTTTATAAAAACTCTCTTTTATTACAATCGTCATGTATTCCTTTATTGTTTGCACCAGGTCCTAATATCATTAATTAAGACTCTCTCACTCACATAAAGAGACAAGCGAAATATTTAAATGACTGAGATAAGGCAAAAGTTATCTCAAATTCCGTATCCACATCATGTACAATCATCTGAAACTTTTCTCTGATATGTTATATTTCACGATGCTAGAACGTTCTGTGGTAAACATTTTGAAATTTTTACGGGAAAATTTTTCATTTATAGAAAGATCTAGGTTTTGTTTTATTTGGAAAATATTACGGAGTTGAGGAGAAACTTACATTGTTATTTTCACAAACATTTACAAATATTAGGTTGTATCAAAAGAAACTTCATTTTCACTCAAATCTTTGTAGCAGTATTTCAACATAAAACAAACATGTCACCAATCAAAATATAAACCATGAAATTATATAGTTTCGTTCCATCTTTTGTAAGTTGAACAACACCATTTTGATACTAATCTTTGGATTTGGAAGGAAAAAGGTCTAGACAACCCCGCTCCAGATCGTCAAAATTAGAGAAGCGCCTTCCCCGAAAAACTGATGCCATAGAACGGAACCTGTGATATTCCGAAGGAACAAGGTGTGGACTATAAGGAGGATGAGGTAAAATGTCAATTCCTTAAATCTCCTCTACTTTATTGCGAGTCATGTGATGTCTGTGTGGTCTTGCATTGACTTGTTGGAGAAGAGCTCTTCCTCTGTTGACCAATACAGGGTATTTGCTTTTCAAAGAAGCATATATCCTGACCACCCGTTCACAGTAAATTTCAGAGTTGATCGATAGACCACGTGGAATGACTTCAAAGTTCTCAGAAGACTTGCTCAAAATTCCACCAGACGCTGATCATGTATTTCTTTTCAAACTGCCCTTGTTTTGCAACAGGTTGGCTATTTGGCTCACATCCAGCCATTGTTTTCGACTATCTGAGCTTCATAGATATACCTATTTCTCATCCCATGTCACTTTGCGTTTGAAAAACCACAAATCCTGTGAATATTTCTGAAGAGTTTTGGACATTTCCACTCAGTGATTTGCTTGCTATGTTGTCAGACATTCATGGGGAACTAGATTTCTCGTACGTTTTCTGTAGTTTATTTAAAGCTCGGCATATAGTGTCCTTGGATCATCGTAGCCCCTCTGACAGTTTCCATATCCTGATGGTTCGATTCTTCTCCACCATTCTTTGCTTCAAATCTTCCAGATAAACAATTGATGACCTCCCACTTCTGGGACTCATTTCAGGAGGCAAATAATCTGCCTTAATACGCTTAGAACCAGTTTTAGACTGTACGATTACTGATCGCATCATCCCCTTCAAATTCTCGAATTTTGCCAGCTGCTTCAATAGCTTTATGACCTATTTTAACCCTCCGAGCGTCTTGAGGACTTTCATGCATTTTCATAAAAATGCTTATGAAATTAATCTGAATGTAAATTTTCTTCTCCTGTTTGTTTCTAAAATATACTTCATACCCCTTTATTTGATATTACATTTTAAAATACAATTGTGTTTATTATTTATTTATTTATTTATTTATTTATTACAACAGATTTAAGTCGTTACAGAAAAATACGTCCAAACCACCCAGAGGGTTAAAATAATGTCTTATAATAGATAATATTTCAATATTTGTATCAGCCATTATATAACCTAGAAATAGATAAAAGAATATGTTTTAGTGTTATACAATATGGGGGAATATGTATGTATTCTTTAATATAGCTTTTTGCATTTGTCATTAATTATAAGTTAGCGCCATTTATAGCCTTTCATATATAGGTGTTCAAAAGAACGAAAATACTTTTAATACCCCCAATACATATTTTTAATATTTATGTTTCAAAGATTTATAAAAGTTCTATAATAAGAAAAAAAATATATTTGATAGTTTAAAAACGTAAAGATGTGATAACATTTACACATTTTCCGCTAAAAAAATCTCAAATTTCCTTTTAAAAAGTATTGCGACATACATATCTATCTATGTGTGGATGTTTCAAACTTGTGAAGTATTTATATAGCGCGGTTTACTGCTATAATAAATCAAAGAAAATAAATACTTCACAAAAACTACTTGCGCAAAAAATCCTTATTTGAATACAGAATAAGTAGGGTTAAAAAAGTAAGCACTTTAAATATATATTAATTATACAAGGATACTATAAAGTGTGTCCAAATGTTATTGTAGTCCAATTGATAATTCCTAAACATTGCTTAAGATATATAGTTTCGATCGCAAAAATGTTTCACTGTCCTTCGCCATAATAAAAGTTTATTTTGTCAAAATAGTTATTTATAATAGTTTTGAAATTAAGATTTTATATGGCTTTCGGCTCAAATAAGTTATATTTAGAAAACCTTGCTCCGTGTTCAAACATAGAAAAGAGTAAAAGAATCACGTTTGTACAAGTGTGTCCACTGTTATTGTTGTTCAATTGCTAATTCCTAATAATTGCTTCAGAGATATAGTTTGGATTGCAAAAATGTTACATTGTCCTTCGCCATAGTAAAAATTTATTTTGTCGAAATAGTTATTTATAATAGTTATGAAATTAAGATTTTATATGACATTCGACTCAAATAAGTTATATTTAGAAAACCTTGCTCGGTGTTCCAACATGTAAATGAGTAAAAGAATCGTGTTTGTACAAGTATGTCCACTATTACTGTTGTCCAATTGCTAATTCCTAATAATTGCTTCAGAGATATAGTTTGGATTGCAAAAATGTTACATTGTCCTTCGCAATAGTAAAATTTTATTTTGTCAAAATAGTTATTTATAATAGTTATGAAATTAAGATTTTATATGACTTTTGGCTCAAAAAGGTTATATTTAAAAAAAAAAAAAACATTATCGGTGTTCCAATATGTAAAATAGTAAAAGTCTCATATTTGTACAAGAATGTCCACTGTTATTGTTCTCCATTTGCTAATTCCTAATAATTACTTCAGAGATATAGTTTGGATTGCAAAAATGTTACACTGTCCTTCGCCATAGTAAATATTTATTTTGTCAAAATAGTTATTTATAATAGTTATGAAATTAAGATTTTATATGACATTCGACTCAAATAAGTTACATTTAGAAAACCTTGCTCGGTGTTCCAACATGTAAAAGAGTAAAAGAATCGTGTTTGTACAAGTATGTCCACTATTATTGTTGTCCATTTGCTAATTCCTAATAATTGCTTAAGAAATATAGTTTCGATTGCAAAATTGTTACATTGTCCTTCGCCATAATAAAAATTATTTTTTAACAAATTAGTTATTTATAATAGTTATGAAATTAAGATTTTATATGTCTTTCGGCTAAAAAAATTTATATTTAGAAAAAAAACTTTATCGGTGTTCCAATATGTAAAATAGTAAAAGTCTCATATTTGTAGAAGTATGTCCATTGTTATTGTTCTCCGTTTGCTAATTCCTAAATATTGCTGAAGAGTTATAGTTTCGATTGCAAAAATGTTTCATTGTCTTTCGTCATAATAAAAATTTATTTTGTCAAAATAGTTATTTATAATAGTTTTGAAATTAAGATTTTATATGGCTTTCGGCTCAAATACATTATATTTAGAAAACCTTGCTCGGTGTTCAAACATGCAAAAGAGTAAAAGAATCACGTTTGTACAAGTGTGTCCACTGTTATTGTTGTTCAATTGCTAATTCCTAATAATTGCTTCAGAGATATAGTTTGGATTGCAAAAATGCTACATTGTCCTTCGCCATAATAAAAATTTATTTTGTCAAAATAGTTATTTATAATAGTTATGAAATTAAGATTTTATATGACATTCGACTCAAATAAGTTATATTTAGAAAACCTTGCTCGGTGTTCCAACATGTAAAAGAGTAAAGGAATCGTGTTTGTAGAAGTATGTCCACTGTTATTGTTGTCCAATTGCTAATTCCTAATAATTGCTTCAGAGATATAGTTTGGATTGCAAAAATGCTACATTGTCATTCGCAATAGTAAAATGTTATTTTGTCAAAATAGTTATTTATAATAGTTATGAAATTAAGATTTTATATGTCTTTTGGCTCAAAAAGGTTATAATAAAAAAAAAAAAGACATTATCGGTGTTCCAATATGTAAAATAGTAAAAGTCTCATATTTGTACAAGTATGTCAACTGTTATTGTTCTCTGTTTGCTAATACCTAATAATTACTTCAGAGATATCGTTTCGATTTCAAAAATGTTACATTGTCCTTCGCCATAATAAAAATTTATTTTGTCAAAATAGTTATTTATAATAGTTATGAAATTAAGATTCTATATGACTTTCGGCTCAAATAAGTTATATTTAGAAAACCTTGCTCGGTGTTCCAACATGTAAAAGAGAAAAAGTATCATGTTTGTACAAGTTTGTCCACTGTTATTATTGTCCAATTGCTAATTCCTAATAATTGCTTAACCCTTTCCGGCACGGACAATTTTTGTTGTAAAATGAAGAAATGATTGACTGACACCGGAATTTTAAAATGACTTTTTTATTAATTAAAAACATGTCATTTTAACTATTCAATGTGAAAACAAAAGTTTACTAAAATATTCTTGGAGCCGTTCGTAAGTTTGGAATTAAAATTAGGTATCCTGATCCGTGTACAGTGTGCCGGAAAGTGTTAAGAGACATAGTTTCGATTGCAAAAATGTTACATTGTCCTCAGCCATAGTAAAAATTTATTTTGTCAAAATAGTTATTTATGATAGTTATGAAATTAAGATTTTATATGTCTTTCGGCTCAAATAAGGTATATTTAGAAAAAAGTTATCGGTGTTCTAATATGTAAACTAGTAAAAGTCTCACATTTTTACAAGTATGTCCACTGTTATTGTTCTTCATTTGCTAATTCCTAAACATTGCTTAAGAGATATACTTTCGATTGCAAAAATGTTTCATTGTCCTTCGTCATAATAAAAATTTATTTTGTCAAAATAGTTATTTATAATAGTTGTGAAATTAAGATTCTATATGACTTTCGGCTCAAATAAGTTATATTTAGAAAACCTTGCTCGGTGTTCCAACATGTAAAAGAGAAAAAGATTCATGTTTGTACAAGTTTGTCCACTGTTATTGTTGTCCAATTGCTAATTTCTAAACATTGCTTAAGAGATATAGTTTCTATTTCAAAAATGCTACATTGTACTTCGCCATAATAAAAATTTATTTTGTCAAATTAGTTATTTATAATAGTTATTAAACTAAGATTCTATATGACTTTCGGCTCAAATAAGTTATATTTAGAAAACCTTGCTCGGTGTTCCAACATGTAAAAGAGAAAAAGAATCGTGTTTGTACAAGTTTGTCCACTGTTATTGTTGTCCAATTGCTACTTCCTAAACATTGCTTATGAGATAAAGTTTCGATTTCAAAAATGTTACATTGTCCTTCACCATAATAAAAATTTATTTTGTCAAAATAGTTATTTATAATAGTTATGAAATTAAGATTTTATATGTGTTTCGGCTCAAAAAAGTTATATTTAGAAAATCATTATCGGTGTTCTAATATGTAAAATAAAGTCTCATATTTGTACAAGTATGTCCACTGTTATTGTTCTCCATTTGCTAATTCCAAAACATTGCTTAAGAGATATAGTTTCGATTTCAAAAATGTTTCATTGTCCTTCGCCATAATAAAAATTTATTTTGTCAAAATAGTTATTTATAATGGTTATGAAATTAAGATTCTATATGACTTTCGGCTCAAATAAGTTATATTTAGAAAACCTTGCTCGGTGTTCCAACATGTAAAAGACAAAAATAATCATGTTTGTACAAGTTTGTCCACTGTTATTGTTGTCCAATTGCTAATTTCTAAACATTGATTAAGAGATATAGTTTCGATTTCAAAAATGTTACATTGTACTTCGCCATAATAAAAATTTATTTTGTCAAAATAGTTATTTATAATAGTTTTGAAATTAAGATTTTATTTGGCTTTTGGCTCAAATGTTATATTTAGAAAAACTTACTCAGTGTTCAACATATAAAAGAGTAACAGTCTCATGTTTGTACAAGTGTCTCCGCTGTTATTGTTGTCCAATTGCTAATTCCTAATAATTGCTTAAGAGATATAGTTTCAATTGCAAAAATATTTCATTATCCTTCACCATAAGAAACATTTATTGCGTAAAAATAGTTATTTATAATAGTTATGAAGTTAAGATTTTATATGGCTTTCGGCTCAAATAAATTATCTTTAGAAAAACTTTCTCGGTGTTCCAGCATGCAAAAGAATAACAGTATTATATTTGTACGACCAAAATTTAACGAGTGATGATACTTTGTATTTTATGAAGGTTAAAATTTTCTGGTACATAAACGCATTATTTTTAGTGCTAAAAAATGGTAAAAATTCATAAAATTCAAGGTATCTTAACTGAGTAAGTCTTCGTCGTTAAAAAAAAGAAGCTTTTATTGTTTACTAATTAGTGCATGTAGGAATATTTTTTAAATATAAATTATAGGATCCAGGGACGTTAAAAATTTGTAGGAAAATAGCTATTAAACACGGATAAGACAACGATAAGAGTGCATAATATAATCGTATGATTTATTAAATTGTAAGTTTTAGGCATATATTAAATATATTATCATCAATTCGTCTGATGAATACATATCAACAAAAGAAAACATACTTTTAATCGTAAAATTTCTATCATAGATATGCAGATCCTGCAGTCCCGTGAAAGAAAAAAAAACTTATCACTAAGAACAAAAAGGATTAAGCAATACAGCCGACTTTATCAAAACACTGTTTTCTATTACATTCGTGATATATCACTTTAATATTTACACCAGCACCTAATCACCAGTGATAAAGTTGATTAAGACTAGCTGATCCAAATAAAGAGACGAAAGGAGCATTTAAATGACGCAGATAAGAAAAAAGAGGCCCTGAATTCTTTATCCAGATCGTGTGCAGTCTTCTTAATCTATTCTCAAAAGAGTTATTTTTTACGATTGCACTATAACACTTTGTGACAATCGATGTTTTCAAGAGGAAGTACTGCATTAACAGAAAGCAAGATGTAAGTTCTTTTTTACTTGGAAAATATTTACTAAGGAGCGTAAAAACTCACGTTCCCTTCAGAGAAACAATTTTCAAGGGCACTTTTTAGCTCACAGGCTATCAAAGCCTGAGTGACAATGACTGAGTGATTTTTGTTTTTTCTTAAATATAAAGAAAATTAAATTTATTCAACTAATACTGAAATATTTTATCATATACTGATTTATATAAATATACTGTTATGGTTGCAGGAATAGTATTGTAATAAATGTATGGAAACAAATCAATGTGAAATATTTATATTCCTTTCATTTGAACATAAATATGATTCAAATGTTAATGACTTTTAGTAGTAATAATATTATATAAAATTATCATATCACTTATTTTTAGTTGTAAGTTTTAGGCACATTGCAAAATATCACCATCAATTCCTTATCAGTATGAAAAAACTTTTTTATTAAAAATGTTCTGCCACAATATGCACACTTTGATGTTATATGTATGAAGTCAAGAGCAAAAATTATTAAGCAATTTTGTATACTTTATCTAAACACTCTTTCCTAGTACGACCGTGATATATCCCTTTTATATGTACACAAGCTTCAAATCATCAGTAATAAAATTAATTGAAATTCATTGATCCGTATAAATAGATGAGAGAAACAATTATTCAAATCCAGAACAGTCCTCTCAATCTTTCCTCTAAGATTTTTACGATTATACAATTTTTTTTAGAAATCATTTCGAAGTATTTACGAGGAAGAATTTCATTCAGATAAAATAAGATGAAAGCTGTGTTTTGATTAAAAATTTTTACTTGGAAGAGGATAAACTTTTATTGTTTTTATAAAAATATTTATGGGTATACATTACAATATTTTTATTTAAATGTAGATTAATATTGTGTAAGAGTAAATATTTTTAATTTATTAAACAAAAATAGTAGCTTTTTCCCTCTAAAAATCGATATTTAAATGTTTTATTTCAAGCAAGACCATTTTTTTTTCGTTATTTAATATAAATTTTCGTATATAATTCTAATAACTTTTAATTTTAATATATAATAGAGTTTTAGTTTGTTAGGAGAATAATATAAGGACTATTAAGAAAGAAATTAACACGAAAAGTGTATTTTTTAATCATTCAAACACTTATTTGCTCCAACGATAAGCATAGCTTTTCTTTTAAAAATATATGTCATACTAGGGGGCTCTGGCCCCTGCAAGCTACGCTCGACAACCATCGTTCAGACACCATAGAATCTAAAAGCACGCTAATCTGACCGCGTTTTAAAAGATTAAAGAAGAATGAATTATAATGAAAAACCTGTAGCGATCCCCAAGTAAAAGGGGTTCCCATTTAATTCCCTTTGTTTGCGAAAATTTAAAGCCGAATCAGTTGCTTTTAAGACATCCAATGGTTGTTTTCGTGTTTGATTAAAGAAGATAAGTTAAACATTTGAAAAGAAGTTAAAATAAATTGATTTAACAGAGTCTTTGCCTCCCGGTTTTTCTTATTAGCGCTATAAAACGATTGACATAATACAATTTAATACAATTACAGTCGGACCTCTATTTAACGAACCTCTATTTTGCGAATTTCTATATTTTGGGAACTTTTCCTTGGAAGCAAGAACATTTCGCGAATTTCTTCGTAAAATAACCTGCAAATAGCGAAGTGCATTCTCCATTTAACGAACTTTTTCTTGTGATCTAATTTTTTTTTTCTCCCCATTCCTCAAAATATTTCTGGACATTTCAAACTTATCTTTTCTTTAAACACATTTTATGATGTTCAATGGCCTTGAACTGGTTTTACAAGGCGCCTTCTTTGTCAGCAGTGAGAATTCGTTAAGTACGGAGGACGAAGACGATAATCCCTTAGAGTAATGTGGATCTCTTAGAGAAAATGTGGATACAGATGAGAAAAAAAGAAGAAATTAACCATGATGTGCTGAGTGAAGATTGTATTTCACTTAATTCTGAAACTGAGACCTCGGAAACACTATCCGAATTGGATATTTTAGACAGTGTGAAAAATAAAAACAATACAGCAATGAATTGCGATGAAGACGAATATGACGATGATGGAAATTATCATTATGCAGGAATTAACAAAACTTCGTATATGATGAAATGCTAAAATCATTTGAAACAATCCGACGCGGATTATAGTTAGAAGAAAAAACGCATGAAGGGGGTTTTGGTGCATTGCAAAGATGCGAAACGTATTATGACAGAAAGCACTTTTTTAAATAAAAAAACTCAGGCAAAATTAACAGAGTTTTTCAGAAATTAAATTTAAGGACGCATATGTTAATGTATGGTAAAAATTATTTGTTATAATAATAATAAATACGATAATGTCATTAAAATTTTAATGTATAACTATTTACTTTAAACAGAAAAAAGTCCTTCCGGCCAGTGCCGGGAGGAAGAGGTAGCTTTCAAATTCCTTATTTTAAAAAAGCCAACTTATATTATTCAAACACGCGAAGCTCAATTTAGTGGATACCGATTATAGGAGATTCAATACTAATTTTTATAAATACTAAATCATTATGAATGAGAATTTCGCGAAATTAGTCAGCTTTATCCAAGCTGCTTTTATTTAAAGTAACTTATATTTGGCTGAGATGTTGATGTATACTATCCACATGCCTTCTTACATGGAAATAGGCGAATACGTGTGTTATCGCGTGACAAATACAAGATCGTTTCAAAATGTTAGCCATACTAGAAATTCAAAGTGCTATAATTCAAACATTTTTTAAGATATAAACAAAAGAACAAATTTTCAGAAACAAAATCATTGTATCAAGGCCAAACACATAAAAAAATCTTTTTCATTTTCCAATTTTTTAACACCTCATTTTAAATTTTAAATTTAATTTTTTTAAATGGCAAGCCTTTTGAAACAAGATGGCGAATGAAGCTGGCCAACGAACTCGGTCGAGACATTGGTATGTACTATGTACAGACCAAGTAACATCCAAATCGGTTCATAAATACGCTTGTTATCGCGTGACAAAAATCATGTCGTTTTAAAATGTCAGCCACAATAGAAATTCAAAATGCTATAACTCAGCCATTTTTTTTAGATATAGACGAAACAAAAACTGTTCCGGAATCTTTGTATTAAGGTCAAACACATACGAAAAAAATCTTTTTCATTTTCCAATTTTTTGGCATCTCATTTTAAATTTTAATTTTTTTTTTAATTTTTTAAATGGCCGCCATTTTGAAACAAGATGTCGGATGAAGCTGGCCAACGCACTCGGTCGAGATATTTGTATGTACTATGTACACACCAAGGTACATCCAAATCGGTTCATAAATACGCCTGTTATCACGTGACAAATATCAGGACGTTTCAAAATGTCAGCCACGCTAGAAATTCAAAATGCTATAACTCAGCCATTTTTTAAGATATAGACGAAACAAAAACTGCTCCGGAATCTTTGTATAAAGGTCAAATACATAAGAAAAAAATATTTTTCCATTTTCAATTCTTTGGTACCACATTTTAAATTTCAAATTTTTAAAAAAATTTCAAATGGCCGCCATTTTGAAACAAAATTTCGGATGAAGCTGGCCAACGAACTCGGTCGAGACATTTGTATGTACTATGTACATACCGAATTACATCTAAATCGGTTCAAAAATTCGAGAGTTATAGTATGACAAATGTCAGATATATATATATATATATATATGGATATATATATATATATATATATATATATATATATCAACTTTTGAACGGAGGGTGGTTTCGGGGTCTTGGGGTCATGATCGATGAAAATGTACCAAAATTTTTTGAAATCGCTTTCCTCCGAACGGCTGCAATAGGTAGCTTTTTGTAATGAAAGCTACCTAATACAGTGTATTCCCGGGCAATGTTTTGTTTTCTTTGGAGATTTCAAAGATTTAAACACATAGATAAAATGAATTGATGATAGATATTGGTAGGTAAAATAAAACAAATCGATATAATTTATTTAAAAATGTGATTAATTACTTTTAGTAAAAATATTTAGTGTTTATGAATTTAAAATCTATTTTATGTAGTTTAAAGTATTTTAAAAGGTGAATATCTATTTAACGAATTTTCCATATAAGGAACTTTTTTCCGGGATTTAGCGACTTCGTTAAATAGAGGTTCGACTGTACTACAATTTACTGATTTAATCCCTTCAAGGGCGGTGGTTCATTTTTGGACCACTTAATTTTAATTCTTAAATGCGACATTGGCACCAGAATATTAGAATGAAAATTTTCTTTCTATTAAGTAAGTCAATAAAAGCCTTTTCGCACTTCGAAATAAATTTGTTTGTAAATTCTGGTGCTATTCACTGATTTCAATATTTTACGAATAGAAGTACCTTCCCCCTGAAAGTGTTAAACGCATATTAATATATTTATTATTTTAAAGTTTCATTTCCCTTTTAATATTCACGTGTAAATACAATTTTCAAAACGTAATTTTTAATATTTTCCTGCTTTTAACACGTACTCATTTAATATTAATTTTGCAGGATTTTTTTCTGTTTTTAATAGTTACATGTAAATAATTTTTTAATCTTAAGGAAATATTATTCTTTACGCTGTTTTTAGAATTGAAAACAATCTCTATAATAAAAGCCTAAGTCATGTGACTATCATCAACATTTCCGGGTGGAGACCTTCGTCTTTTATATTCCAGACGGCCATTTTGGTACTTTAATGTTAGCCAGCCACAGGTGATAAGTCGCCAAATATTATTCTATCACCAGCATTTCACATATATTATAATAGTCCAAGTCATGTAACTGCGCTGCCATAAAGAATTACGGCCCTTCGCTTTTCTTATGAAAGGTTTCCATTTTGAATAAAGAATCAAAATTATTTTTTCGAATAAATCTACATAAAAGTTGCTATGATCGCAAAGAATTCTTAGTACTTTCATGTTAGCCGGGTGCAAATCTCGCCAATAGGTTTTTTTTTTTTTTTTTTTTTTTTTTTTAAAACTCGCCAGTTATCATTTTTTTTATTTTTCGAGTGGTAAATTAAAACTGTACTACCTTGTTATTTCTTCGACCAAAGATCTATCCCCAAACTATAAGATTAAATGCCTATATGATTGATGGTAAATGTCACATTCACTTGACTTTAAGGAAGTTACACGTGTTTACGCCATCAAGTGATTTTTATTTCAAAATTTTATTTGTATTTTTATTAATTTTATGCTACTTTATTTGTTCTTTCGTTATTTAAAATAAGCATTATGTCAATTTGTGTAATTTGGTGAGTGTTTGGCGATTTATATAATTTGGCGAAATTGGTCGAATGGATAACTAAGCATTACCATTAAAGCATTGTTTTGAAGTTGAAATTAAATGTCATTATTTGTTGCATTATTTAATATTTGTTTGGCGAAAACTTCGTTTTCGTATACCAGTTATATATGTATTTTTAAATTATTTTCTATTATTTTTAAAATGAAATAACAATAAAAAAAATGTTTAATTAATAAGTATAGAACAAAACAATTTATAACATTTTTTAAATAAAAAGAAAATGAAGGTAAATAATCATTTATTAATAAATAAGCAACAATAGCCGGGTTACCATGTCAAGCAAAATAACGCCATTTTGGCGCCAATTAGGTACACCGGTGCGTATATTACATCTGCGCCTAATATTTTTCTTTTCCTTCGTTTAAAAATAATAAAGGAATTAAAGTCATTAATTTTGAATGTTTCCTTTTTAAATGAAAGTTTTTGTATTAAATAAAATGATAACGAAATTAAAAAAAAAAGCATTGTTCTTAGCATAGATTTAAGGGAGGCCAAACTGGTCGCCAAATTAGTTTAAAATAATAACCATTTCTGAAATATGAATATATATATATATATATATCTGTTATGATTAAAATTTGAGTTGCCATCATTAGAAAAAAGTATTTAAAATTAGAAAAAAATAATATTTAGAAAACTAATTCAAATTTAAACATTCTAATACCACTTTTGAGATCTGCGGATCAATACGGGCTTTTGGTCAAATTTCATCGCAAAGTATTCCATAATTTAGGAAAAATCGCTGTGAAAAATAATCAGTTGTTTAATCAGTCGTTTCAAAAATCGTTTCATAAATTCGTTTCATTTCAGTCATTTCATATATCCGTTTCATAAATTCGTTTCATTAGGATTTTATATATATAGGGTAGATATAATTATGTTTAAGATTTTATGTTAATATATTAATCCATATATTCAAAGAAAAAGATCATATTTGATCAGGAATAGTTTTAAAACGTTTATATTACTTTTTTATACTGAAGTAAGTATACAATTTTCTTTTTTAATGCACTTTATATTTAATTATTTTTTTTATAAAGTTCATAATCAATATTTTAAGAAATCCTGAAGACAAATTAATGGCGCATCTTCTGTACACAAAAGTGTAAAAATTTTGTAAATCGAGTAAGTACTTCCAGAGTTATATCAAAAATTAGATATGTTTAAAATTTTAAATTTAAATAAAAAAAATATTTAAAAATTTTCAGATTTTTTTTTTCATATGCAATATTCTTATTATATTAAAAAAAAATCAGAAAAAAATTTCCTAACAAAATCTCGATAAATAAAAAAAGTAGAATTTTGAGCCTCGGTTCTCCTTAAACTCATTATAACATAACATGACGAAAATGTAACTTTTCATTTTCTATTTTGAAATTTAACCTTCCGCACAAATTAATTTGAAAAACCTTTTTTAACGTTATTTTCATCCATCCCACATGTAGATAACTGTCAGTTAATAATATGGTTATAAAAGAAACGTCAGACAGTCAAAATTTCAAGTTACTGCCATCTATGAAATAGGCCACGAACTTTTGCAATCACCCTCCCCCCATATTTTATTACAGAATAAAAAACCAAAATTTAGGCACTCATAAAACTAATATTATATAATACAATCGTATGATTTAATTGATTATAATTTTCTGGTATATTACAAAATACCTCTATTAACTCATCTTATTAATAAATATACTACACAAAGACCTTTATTATATCAAATTTTTCCATTATATATTTGCTCACTTCTTAGTGATATGAAAGGAATTTTCACCAGGAATAAAAACGATTAAGCAATTTACCGTGCTTTATCTAAATACTTTTTTCTATTAAGATCGCGATACATCGCTTTAATATTTACACCAGCGCCTAATCATCACTGATAAAATTAAATAAGATGGCTGATTAGTATAAATAGACGAGAGAAGCATTTATATGACTGAGATAAGGCAAAATACACTCCGTATTCCGTATCCTGATCAAGTATAGTCTTGTTAAAAATTTTCCAATGTGTTATCTTTTACAATTAAATAACATTTAGTGCCAACATTTCGAATTTTTACGAGTTTCAATTACAAAAATATCTAGTCTGCTTTTTCGTTATAAAATATTTACTTAGTAGAAAATAAATGTATATAGCTTACTATGCAAATATTTTTTAAATACTTATAATTCAAAGAGACGTCTCATTGTTTTCTAATTTTAAATGAAAACTATTTATAGATTGATTTAAAAATGCATTATATTTTCCATATTTTCTAGTAAAGAAATTTTATTTTTTCTTAAACTTTCACAAAAATATGTTAGTTTTTACACATATATGCATAAATATTTCACATATTGGTATGAATATACACTGCAAAAAAAAAAAATTGTTGATTTTACAGTATTATACTGGCAGCTGGGGCGCCAGTATTATACTGTAAAATTAACAGTAATAAACCGTAAATAAGCAGTAGTATACCGGTTTATAAATGAAAATGCAGAAATATACCATTATATTACTACTTAGCAGTATATTACTGTTTATTTTACGGTTTATTACTGTTAATTTTACAGTATAATACTGGCGCCTCAGATGCCAGTATTATACAGTAAAATCAACAATTATTTTTTGCAGTGTACAATGTAGTTCATGATTATAATAAATGATATGATTTCTTCCAATTTTACTATCAGAAAATGCACCTTAACGCGGTAACCGTTGGCCGTACAAAATTGTTATTTTTATAGATTAACTTTGTAGATAAGAAGAGTTATTTTTGATAACCTGCAATATCTATAGACAGTATAAAAATTTAAATTGTGTAACCTTTATAAAAAAAAATAAGTATTATGATATAAATGAATTTTAATGTAATGAAAAACAGTATTTTTAAAAAAAAATCACTTTTCTAACTATACCTCTAAGGCTAACGATTTAGAAACTAGCTGATGGACAAAGGTAAAGATTGGGCACCCTGTATAATATAATTCTGCGATTTTTTTAATTGTATGTTTAGGCATGCTAAAAATGTAACTTCACCAACTGATCTTATGAGTAAGTATACAGCAAAATGCAATATTTTTTAATTCGAAAATTTTCATCACTGATATCCGGATTTGCATCTTGTGAAAAAAAAATCACCAGTAAGGAAAATGATTAAGCAGTTTATTTAAGCTCTCACTTTATCAAAATACTTTTTCTATTACGATCGTGATATATCCCTTTAATATGTACACCAGCATTTAATCATTACTTATAAAATTAATTAAAACGCGCTCTTCCATATAAAAATGGGGTGAAACATTTAAATGATTGAGATAAGAGAAAGAAGGTTCTGGATACTGTATCCAGGTCATGTACAGTCTTCTGTCACTTTTCTCTAAGATGTTACCTTTTACGATTAAATAACATCCAGTATCAATCGAAGATTTTATGAAGAAGAATGTCACTAAGAGAAAGTAAGACAAGCTTTGTTTTGCTTAGAAAATGTTTGCTGAGTAGAGAATAGACTTATATTGTTTTTAAAAATATATTTACAACTACCTTTTTAATATTTTTGTTCGAAGATAGATCAGTTTTTGTAATAATGAAGTGAAAATATTTAATAAAGTAATCAAAAGGCATTCGGTTTGAAGTTTTCCTCAGAAAGTAAAAAATTCTGTTTCATGTTTTTAAGCAGTTACAGTATTTTTTACTTGATGCAGATTTGTGTATAAAAGATGGCATTCTTTCATATAAATAAGTAGTGTGTTTCATAGTATTAACGATAGTGACATGATAAATATGAAATAAGAGTAATCAACATGAAATTTGTTTTAATTGATAAAAATTTGCTTGTTTCAAATACATGCACAACTCTATATTAACTCTTGTTAATAACGAATTAACTCATATTTAATTAATTTTTATTACCTAAATGTATACAAAAACAACAAAAAAAAACTTTTTAAATCAAAAATTTCCGCCTTAAATATGCATTTTTTGATGATATATGCATGAAGTTTATCATGAAGAGCGAAATTATTAAGTAATTTAGCATATTTTACCTAAACACTCTTTTCTATTACGATTGTGATATATCCCGTTAATAATTAGATCAGCTTCAAATTACCACTAATACAATAAATTGAAATTCACTGATTCGTATGAACAGAAGAGAACAACTTTAATTCAAATCCAATACAGTCCTCTCAATCTTTTCTCTAAGATTTCATAATTTACGATTATATAAAAAATTGTAGAAAGCATTTCGAAGTATTTACGAGGAAGAAATTCATTCAAAGTAAGATGAAATCTGTGTTTTGATTAGAAATTTTTACTGGGATGAGGATAAACTTTCATTGTTTTTAGAAATAATATTTACGAATACCTTTTCATAGTTTTTGTTATTTAAATTCATGCTGTGCAATAATATATATATTTTTATTTATTAAACAAAAAGTGGCATCTTTTTAATTTTTTCTGTATGAAAATAGAGATTTAAATGTTTTATTTTAACCGTTTGAGTGTGGAGGAGCGCGATAGCGCTACTGTCTCTGTGTTCCAAAATTGCGGGAAACGCGATAGCGTCCCTCTTGTTTTATGCTAAAATTGCGGAGAGGGTGATAGCGCTGATATTTGTTGTCTCAGTTTGGTGTGCAATTAAGCTGGTTTCACTAACGAAGCGTATGAATCCTGTGTATATCATCGGTTTACAAGTAATTTATATATATATATATATATGTGTGTGTGTGTGTGTGTGTACCGAAACACATTCGCATTTTTGGCATACATCGGCAGACTTGCTCCGCACTCAAAGGGCTTAAGCACGTCAATTTTTTTTATTTATTAAATATTGATTTTTGCTTATAATTATATATCTTTTAATATAAATATATATTGAGTTTCGGGCTGTAAGGAGAATAATATAATGACTAATAAAAAAATTAAATAAAAATGAAAAATTACCATGAAATGTGTATTTTTTAATCATTAAAACCTTTATTTACTTCAACGATAAACAAAACTTTTCTTTAAAAACTTATATATAATTATGATTCATATTTTATATTAACGTATTTCTCCATATATACAATGAAAAAGATCATTTTCGAGCACAAATACTTTTAAAATGTTTACATTACTTTTTGTCACTGAAGCAAGTGTACAATTTTCTTTTTCATTTCAAAATTTTCCGTTATATAAATGCTTTCAGTAGTTATTTGAATGAAATTTACCACTAAAAACGTAAATGATTAAGCAATTTTATCAAAGTTTATCTAAACACTCTTTTCCATTACAATCATGATAGTAATCTGATAGTAGTTATAATTCCATTTAACTTTTACAACTGCGCCTAATCATCATTTATAAAGCTAAATAAGACTCCTAGAGACTTATAAAGTGACGAGAGAAAAATTCAAACTATCCAGAGGCATAACTATTCTTTAAAATTTTATATCATATATTATTATGGTTAAAATTTTATATTAACATATTTCTCCGTATATACGACGAATAAGATAATTTTCGAGCAGGGATAGTTTAAATTTACGTTACTTTTTCTAACTGAAGCAAGTGTACAATTTTGTTTTTCATTTGATAATTTTCTGTTAAATATAAATACTTTAAGCAATTATTTGAATGAAATTTACAACTAAAAACGTAAGTGATTAAGCAATTTTATCATATTTTATCTAAATACTCTTTTCTATTACAATTCAGATACATCCCTTTAACTCTTATAACATCGCCTAATCATCATTTATAAAGTTAATTAAGACTCCCTGATACATATAAAGAGACGAGGGAAACATTCAAACTACTCAGATAAGACAAAAAGGCCACGAAATCCGAATCCTGATCATGTACAGCCTTCTTGAACTTTTCTCTAAGATGTTATCTTTTACGGTTATATACCATTCTGTGGCAAACATTTCGAAGTTTTTACGAGGACTAGTATCGTCCAGAGAAAGTTAGATCTTGACTACGTTTCCTTCGGAAAATATTTAGTGAGTAGAGGATATTTTTTTTCGTTTATAGAGAAAATATTTACAAATTCTTTTTAAATACACATATTCCAAAGAGATATGGATGTTACCTAAAAATTATAGATTAAAATGCTTTATAGATTCAAAAAAGTAATAACTTTTAAGCATTTTTCTAAACACAAAGAAATATTATTTCTTTTCTTAAACATTTACAAAAATTATTTATATCAGGACGTGGGTTTCAAAACTCGCCTTTACCAAAATTTAAAAAAGACAAGTATTCTCTATCAATCTATTCTACTGGTGATCCTGCGTCGAACAAAAACACTATAATCTGCAAAGAAACTGGTTTTATCGTGTATTCCTGGTATTGTAAAGTCTTGGTTTACAATGAAAACCAATAGACGTAGTCGGAAGTTTTTCGCGATTTCCCAAAATTTGATTTTCTGGGAAACGTCAGTTTTGAAACGCAAGCTGTAGTATAAAGATATTTGCATAATCTATACGTTAACTGGTATAAATATACAGTGGCGTTTATCCTTATAAGGGCAGTAATATCACAGAAGTTAGAAAATAAATGAGCATGAAATATTTATATTTATTTTATTACAGATTAAAAATCAAAAAGTTAAGCACTTAATATAATAATATTCTATGAAATTATCGTATGATTTATTTGATAATAAGTTCCTGGTATAATAGAAAATACCATCATTAACTCATCTTATTAACAAATATACAACACAAAAACTTTCATTTTATCATAATTTTCCATATATATATATATTTGATATATATATTTGATATATATATTTGCAGTTTTTGATGATGGTCGGTAATGTTTAATTAATGGTTATATATATATATATATATATATATATATATATATATATATATATATATATATAATTTTTTTTCATTTATATTTGCTCACTTCTTAGTGATATGAAAGGAATTTATCACAGGGAGTAAAAACGATTAAGTAATTCGGCGTACTTTATCTAAACACTTTTTTCTATTAAGATCTTGATATATCGCTTTAATATTTACACCAGCACCTAATCATCACTGATAAAGTTAAACAAGCCTGGCTGATCTGTATAAGAAGGCGAAAGGAATATTTATATGGCTGAGATAAGGCAAAAGAGACTCCGAATTCCGTATACCGATCATGTGCACTGATGTTAAACATTTTCTAATATGTTATCTTTTACGATTAAATAGCATTCTGTGTCAACATTTCAAAGTTTTTACGAGTTTCATTTACAAAAAGATCTAGTCTTCGTTTTCTTGGTAATATATTTACTGAGTAGAAAATAAATGTATATTGTTTACTCTGCAAATATTTACAAATAGTTTTTGAATATTTATAAAAAAAAAAGAGACGTCTCGATTTTTCTAATACTAAGAGAAAAATATTTGATAGATTTTTTTAAAGGCATTACATTTGCCATAATTTCTGGAGAAGAAATTTAATTATTTCTTAAACTGTCACACATATATGCATACATGTTTCATATATTGGTATAAATATACAGTGTGGTTCATAGTTATTATAATTGCATTGCGTCCTTCTGCTTTTTAGTATCAGAAAATACATCATAACGCGATAACTGTTCGTCATACAAAATTGCTATTTTTATGGTTTAACTTGGTAGATTAGAAAAATTATTTCCGATAACCTGTAAGATCTACGGACCGTATAAAAATTTAAATTGTCCAACCTTTATAATATGCTTAATTAAAATTAAAAACGTTCTATAGACTCTATTTGGAATTATCTAGACTCCTATAGAAAAGTTCTAGGAAATTCCTTCAGATTGCAAAATCTAATTTTTTGCCAAATATCGCCAAAATTTGGCGAAAAGTCGTAAACTTGGCGAGATACTTTCATTTGGCACCAGGCTTATGTTTTTGGATTTACCCTCATAGCATGCATGGTCACAGTGACGTCGTTGTGAAGTCACTGTGAGTCACTGTGGTCACGTCACATCTGTGACCGAAATGCCACCACTCAGTGATGTCACATTGTGAATGAGATGTGAACTTCTTAGAAAACTTTAAAAAATTACAAAAAATCTTCAAAACATGTTGTTACTGTAAAATTTTATTTTTCTGGCAATAAAAAAGAATTGTTATGTCACTGCATGTAACGTAGGTCACGACGCACTCACAAAAAAAAATTGTAATAAATTGTAAACAATTGTAACCCATATTGTAAGTCACAGTGTGAGAAAAATATGAACTTCAAAAATCTTTGAAAATGAAGAGAAATGTTTTAAAAAGGCCCGCGTTACAGCGGCGTAAGGAATGAAAATATATTAGTGGGTAGCAAGTAGTAAATTCAGACACGAAAAGATGGTGGGGGGGGGGGGGGGGGCATATAAAAGAAAATGCACGGTACAAGTATCAACAAACTATATTTCCATGCTATATTTTATCAATTTGATATCTAAGAGTGTGAAAGTATACTTTTTTCCTGATTTCAATTTTATCTAGTATTGCAATTTAATATAATAATCCTTCTCTTATTCTTATTATTATAAAAGTGTTTCTCGGAAAAATGGTACGTGCTGGAGCAATTTGGATAACATATTTAGAATTAGGAATATTAAATATATACACTTTACATATTTAGTTTGCAGGAAGGAAAATTTTTAATTTATTTTCACCGACCACTGGTATTCGAAACACTTTTGTGGCTTCAAACTAAAAAATTTCTATTATAGTTAAGTCTGCAGCTTTTAATGAGCACGTAGAAAGAGTCTTCAGAGTTTAGTCATACATACATTTCTTGCTTTATAATTTGCATTCAAGTCATATTTTTTCCTGTTAGTGTACCTATTTTAAGTAACTATTTTTTAAAAAAATTCTACTTCTTTCAGACTTTTAAAATAAAATTAGCATTTTCCGAATAAATAAAAATAATACAAAATTTATGCAAAACGAATGATATAATTTATTATTCGTATTTCAAATTTGTGTTTTAGAGATATGACTTTAAAAAAAAGTTATTTTACGAATTGTTTTATTTTACAGGAAATTAACATGAAAAGAATGACGATTGACAAAGAAATTTTTTTTATCCTCGATATTTATTTATATCTTTTTTATTTTTTAGGAAGATATTTTGTATTTGTGTGAAAGAATCTTTACTTAGAAAAAGGGAGGGGGGGGGGGTGTTAAAACTGATAAAAAGAAAAGGTAAAATACATTGGAAAATTCTTCAAATACAAAAATTTAAATACAGACAGTCTCATAAAATGATTGCACATATAAGTTCCATATCTGTTTATATAAAAGGAAATAAACTCACACCTGCCCCAAATCGTCTGCCACGATACCGCAGGGTAAACAGAGAACTTTTTGTTCTAACAGATGCGGTAAGTTACTAGTCTAAAATGTAAGCTTTTGCGTGTGCTTTTTTTAATGGAAGAAAAAGACGTCGCCATTTTCGGATACACACGGATATTAATAATTAATTTATGGAGCTCAAAAAGTAAGTCTTATTTAATTTAAATTGTTTGTTCCTGTTTTGTATATTTGGTGAGATGAGTTAAATAGTTTTATATTATACCTATAGAAAGAGACTGTTCTGGGATTGTTTTTCAGATTAGAAATTAACATTATACTGAATGGGAAATGCCGTTTTACATACTATAGTAGTGAAACTTTTGAAAGACTTTTTTTCATTGCTAATAATATTTTAAATTATTATTTAAAATCCTAAATCTTCATATCAATGTTTTCAGATTTAACATTTGCCAAAATTATAAAATAATAGGAATTCCTTGTAACATATGGAGAGATTTTTGAGAAATTGTTAAATCTAATAATACATTTAATTCATCTATTGTACTTTGTTGTTGTTTAATAGTACAATTATAAATACTAATTATATAGTGTTTTTCAAATTGGTATATTTATTTTTTTAAATTGTATGTAAGCACGTTTTTGTTGTTCGTGATTTTAATCAAACATTTAATTGTAGACATTCAGAATCAGTTATTAAATTTTCTTCGATTGTAAACTCATTTTCTACGTTTTCGATACACGTTCGATACTTCGCATTAAAAAATAAAATATGACAATAAAGCACTGAAATAAAGTGTTTTTCATGCCTGATAACAAGTTTATAGATTAAACTGCTTTACTATACTTTTTAAAATTTGATATTTATAATATTTATAAAAAAATATTTATAATTTATGATATTTATAAAAGTTGATATTGTACTGTTCTTTAGCGATAATTGCTGGAAATGCATTTTTAATTATAATGTGCGCTTTTATGATCCACTATATTTATGCATAGTATATGGTGTATATAAAAGCTATAATTCATATACAAGGCTACACAAAAGTATACGTAAGAGTTAAGGGGTATGGGTGCAAATTGCTTAAAGGTGTTTTTTAGATGAGTTATGAATTTTTATGTTGAACTGCATTTAATTTGCTAAGAAATGTTTGTAGAATATGGATAAAATGATACACATGGTCACGCAAGGAAATGGATATATGGCCGTCTATAAATTATAATTTCTGGAAATGTGATTTCAGCAGTTTTAAAAGTGTTTTAATTTGAATTAAATTTTAACTAAATAGTGGCGTGTAATAAAGATTCTAGGTAAACTACAGGGTTGTACAAAAGTATTCAAGTATATTTGTATATATTAGTATAAATTTTTGAATGAGAATTTCAACCTGTTATGCATTTTCTTGCTAAACTAAATTTTCACATTATATACTAGTATATATCAACCTACAGATTAAATACAGGGCTATTCAAAAGAATTGGAAAACATATTTGGCTATGAACGGTAACTGCTGAAATCAGTTTTTCAAATGTTTTATGCGTTTTCTAAAATATTTGCTTAGTTATCTTATTTACGTTATTTCCTTAAATTACGATGTCTAGTTAAAGCATTCAGGAAGCGTTGGAAAGTGCTTTATAATCTATGCTTAACGCATGATTTTTCTTACTTGTTTTTTCTATTTCCCAGATCAGTCATTTCCTATAAATCATACCAAATCTATTTAGCTCATATTAACAAAATACAATATACACGGGAATAAAAAATTTAAATAAATATGGCTTATCTTATTCTTCTTTAAATAGGAAATGTATTAATATCCGTTAGACTCCATGTTCGTATTTAATAAAATAATAACAAATCACAACACACAAAACATTCTTAATATAAAGCTTGAACTCAAGATCAAGCTTAGAACTTAATAAAAAAGGATGCCAGTTGATAAGCATTGTTTTTTTCAGTGTAAAAATTAAAAGTATTTTAGAAGAATAGGACTCCAAAATAGCGATACATTGCTAAAAAGTACGGTAAAAAGATAATATTGTATATTTCAAACAAAACTTTATTTTAAAATTCATCACAGTGTTTATAACAAGAATCATCACAGTATTAATGCTTGGAAATTTTTCCAGAG
Source organism: Maratus speciosus (assembly GCA_963932465.1). NCBI lineage: Eukaryota > Metazoa > Arthropoda > Arachnida > Araneae > Salticidae > Maratus > Maratus speciosus. Next base: position 455,837,526 of record OZ010789.1, on the reverse strand, counting down.
AGAAACATTCGCCTTGCAAACAATATTTCAAATGGAAATCAAATTTCAAATTGATTGCTTAAAAGGCGCAAAAGCCAACATAGTGAAAAAAATTCCATAACAGTACTTGAATCCGGGCCATCAGTATAGCGCACTGACATTCTACTGACTAAACCACATGGAACGAGACCCAGCCTGGAAAATTTCTTACTAGTACATGTTGGCAAGGCTACAAACGCAGCACAAGATGGAATATTTATCATGAGCCACCGACATGGGGCAAACAGGAAACTTAATTAAATCCAGCAGCGATTCAAACTATATGAATACTTGGAAATTTTTCCAGAGAGAAACATTCGCCTTGCATACAATATTTCAAATGAAAATCAAATTTCAAATTAAAATTGCATTTTAAGCAATTAATTTGAAATTTGATTTTTATTTGAAATATTGTATGCAAGGTGAATGGTTCTCTATGGAAAAATTTCCAAGTATTTATATAGTTTGAATCGATGCTGGATTTAATTAAGTTTCGTGTTTACCCGATGTTGGCGGCTCACGATAAATATTCCATCTTGTGCTGCGTTTGTAGCCTTGCCAACATGTACTAGTAAGAAATTTTCCAGGCTGGGTCTCGTTCAATGTGGTTTAGTCGGTAGAATGTCAGTGCGCTACACTGATGGCCCGGATTCGAGTCCCGGCTTGGAATCTTTTTCTCTATGTTGGCCTTTGCCCTTTTAAGCAATTAATTTGAAATTTGATTTTCATTTGAAATCATCACATTGTTTATGACAAGTTCGTCACAAATGACACATATTTCCCAAATTAGTCACAGTGTGACGTCAAAGCATTGTCACTGTCGTCACAGGTCAGTCACAAAGTTAATGCCAAAATAGTCACAAATGACACACTTTTCACAAATTTGTCACACCGTGACTTCACAGAGTGGTCACAATGTGACGTCACAAACGACCTCTAAAACGGCCATAACGACCTCGCATTCTAGTCACTATGACGTCACATCGACGTCACGTGACGTCACATCGACGGTCACAAAATCACAGTGTGACTTCACAACGACGTCGCCGTGACGTCACCATGCCTTACGGGTAATCTTCAAAGTGAATTTTTCCGTCAAATTTCCTCAATGTCACCTACATTTCACCAAATATCTCCAAATTTGGCTACATGTTGCCAAGTTCGCAACTTCATTTACTGCCAACTGTTCAGCTGTTTAACAGTTTCAATCTTCATTCCCATTCATATGCATTCACCGTAGTGAACCCAAAATGTCCCACTGATTGAAATTTCTCTAACATGTGACCTAGCCCAATGGTCTTCTCCTACCCCAAAACGGTGGGAAACAAAATTTAGTCGAAGTCGCTTAATGAAATGGAATCTGAGTGTTTGGCGATATGTTGCCAACTTTGGGACTTTGTTTACTGCCAACTGTTCAACAACTTAACAACCGTTTCAACGTCCATTCCCATTAAAATGCATTGGTCCATAGTGATCCTAAAATTTCCCACTAATCGAATCTTCTCAAACATGTGACCTAGCTCAATGGTTAGATTTAGATACACACACGCGTAGACACACACAAGATTTGCTTGTATTATAATATATGAAAACCATTATAATATAAATATATTTTAATACGATGAAAAACAGTATTTGAAACAATATTCGCTTTTGGAAGTAAAGCTGACGATTTAAGAATTAGCTGTTGGACAAAGGTAAGATTGGACACCCTGTATAATATAATTCTGCGATTTTTTTCATTGAATATTTCAGGTATGTTAAAAATACACCTTCATTGATTGATCTTATCGGTAAGTATACAACAAAAAGCACTGTTTTTTATTTCGAAAAATTTCATCCCTGAGATCCAGAATTGCATCTTGTGAAAATTACGAGGAACAAAAATGATAAGGCAGTTTATTCAAACACTCACTTTACCAAAACACCCTTCTGTATAACGATAGTAATATATTCCTTTAATATTTACATCAGCACTTAATCATTACTTATAAAATTAATTAAAACACGCTCTCTCATATAAAAAGTGTGTGAAGCATGTAAATGATTGAAATAAGACAAAAGAGGTCCCGGATACCGTATCCAGGTCATATACAATCTTCTTACACTTTTATGTGGGATGTTATCTTTTACGATTAAATAACATTCTGTATCAATCGATGTTTTTTACAATGAACAATGTCACTCAGAAAAAGTAAGATCCAAGGTATGTTTTGCTTAGAAAACATTTGGTAGCAGAGGGTAAACTTATATTGTTTTTAGAAAAAAAAATTACAAATACCTTTTTAAAATTTTAGTTCGAAGATGGATAATTTTTTTCCAATAATGAAATGAAAAAATATTTATTAAATTAATCAAATGGTATTCTACTTGAAGTTTTTTCTCAGAAAAAGAAAAAAAAATTGTGTAACTTTTTAAGCACTTACAATATTTGTACTTAATAGAGTTTTGTATATAAAAGATGGCATTTTTTATATAAATTAGTAGTATACTTCGTAGTAATGAAGGTAGTGACATAATAAATATGAAAAAAAATGTTCTTGTTTCAATTAGATGTACAACTCTTTTTTAACTCTTCTAATAACAAATTAGCGCATATTTAATTATTTTTCAAACTTATATATTTCTTCCTAAAGAAAATTAAAAAATAATTTTTGAAGAAATAGTTTCGTACTTATTGTCACATTGTATTACATTTTGTTTTCAAAAAGAAAAGATTTGTTTAACTTGAAATTTTTCTTTCATAGATATTTGCACTTAGATGAGAGGAATTCATCCCAAGGAAGAAAATGATTAAGTGAGCGTACTTTATCTAAGCACTCTTTTCTATTACGATTCTGACTATTCTCTTTGATATTTGTAACAGTGCCTAATTGTCACTTATAAAGTTAATTAAGATTCGTTGATCTGTATACAGAGACAAGAGAAAAATCCAAATGACTGAGATAATATAAAAGAGGCCTTAAAATCCGAATTATCTTCCAACACAAATGCTATTCTTATGTAATACCAAAAGAGTAAATTGTTTTCATTATTTTTTTTTTAACTGTAAAGATTTTTACATTTTTACTAAAAAAAAAAAGTTTTTTAAGAATTTTTTTTAAATTTTACAAATTTTTGTTTATTTTTTAATCAAAATAGCAGCTTACAAAGATTGACATTCATAAATATTATAAAAACCTGTATATTTCATAGCTTAAAGAATGCAAATGCAATGTAATACATGTAAAACGTTAAGGTGAATAAAGAAACCTTTCTTAATATCAACAGAAATTTTTACTTTATTCTTTCTAAAGAAGAAAGTATAGTAATCGAAAACATTTCGACTTTCGACGGTTTTCGAGGGATTTACATGTTTTAGGGGTCAGAGACCCCGAAAAACATATTAATACAAAATGTCTGTCTGTCCGAATTGATGTCCGTGGGTCCGTATATTTTCATTGTATCATCGAAAAGTGTATGAAGTTATGCATATAATTCAACGGTATTTCTTGTCGAAGTTTTTGGTTATGGCCCGCAGGTCCTCATTGAATTTGAAAATATTCCACCGGGAGGTGACGCTGTAATAGCGATTTCTGTGCCATTTTCATTACTGTACCATCGAAAAGTGTATGAAGTTATACATGGAATTGAACCAAATGTTTTGTGTGTATTTTTGGCAATGGCCAATGGTTATCCATGAATTTGGAAATATTCCGCCGGAAGGAGGCGTTGTACTTGCGATTTTTGCGCCATTTTCATTATTGTAACATCGAAAACCGTATGAAGTTGTGCATTGAATTGAACAAATTTTTTCTGTATGTTTTTCGGTATGGCAAGCAGATCCTCCATGAATTTGGAAATATTTTGCCGAAAGGGTGCGCTGTAATAGCAATTTTTGTGACATTTTAATTATTATATCATTGAAAAGTGTATGAAGTTATGCCTAGAATTGAACCAAATTTCATGTGTATCTTTTGGGCTATGTTGAGTAGTTCCCATGTGAATTTGGTAACAATCCGCCGGAAGTAGGCACTATAATATGGACTTTTCTAGATTTTTCATAGTTCTATTGTACATAAGCTGTTCATGCAACGACTGACAGTTGGCATCTAGCTAACGTGGCGACTATCAACCAGCTGATGCACAACAGATATACGGAAAAATATTGATTTTATTAAACATTATGAATGAGATTAACTCGTTTTTACTCCGATTAGTAAATTGAAGTAGAAAGTTAAGATGAAATTCAAAGTTGGTGTAAAATTGAAGTAATGACACTGAAGAATTAACATGTGTAACAACTTTTTGAAATATTAAGATATATGAGAAAGAATAAAGTTTTGAGATTGGACATCCGACTTGTTTATACTTGTTGCCATCTCAATCGTGATAAACTATTTACTTTTTAAAAACTAATTTCCTATCGTTTTGTTCTTCGTGCGTTCATTTATTTAGTCACTAGCATTATTTGTAAACACGAAGTACCTGTTACAGTGGCACAAAGTGTAATTTTTGAACATTCAACAAATGAAAATGATAAATTTATTGAAGTTTGGCGCAGACTGAACGGAAAATTCGGAAATGGTCTCAAGTATGCAAGTGATGCTAGTGACGCAAGTGGCGCAAGTTGAAACAAAACGATAATGGCACACAAAAACTTCTAAGCTGAAGCAAAAACACATAAAGCTCTCACTAATATTTTTTGGCGAATTAAAGAGTATTTTTTACGTCACATATCTTCATGAACAATTTTTATAAAATGCAGCATAGTACTGATAAAGTTTCTGGAAGCTTAAGCACACTGGGTGTAAAAACGCTCCATTCCAATCTGAATGATCCTATTCTCTGGGGACAACGGAAGAACTCATATAGCATGAGTAGTAAAAGAAAAATTCTATTCGACAACAATCGTGCACCCTCTTTATGGTTCAAAATTAATCACTAGTATTTCTTTCGATCTCTTTAACCCTAGAATAATAGACATAGTTAGTATAGCGTTAACATTCAAAACCATAGTCGTGATAATTACAAGCATCTAGTATTCTAGGGTTAAAAAGGACAAAGATTACCATCAGATGAAGAAATAAAGAATTTTTGTTGAATTAGCTTCGTATATGTCCGATTTTGTTTTGTTATTATTCAAGAATAATAAATAAACCCAATTTGTTGGGAAAATGTCTGTAAATTTTTAAAAAGACCTGTAGAAAAATGATATTGGGGCAATTCCATTGAAACAAACTGACAGTCATAGAGGAAAAAATGCTTTACCTTATTTAAAAAATAATAATTATGTAATTCAAAGATGGCTATAATTACCATATGATATTAGAAGATAAATGAATATACTTATTATGAATAAATTATTTAATGTAAATAAGTATGATTAAATATTAGTATTGTAACAGACAAACAGGAAGTACCATGCTTTTCGGATACCTCACTGTTTATCTATATTACTTATAAAATAACATGCAATTTGTTGTAATAACAATGTCTTTTTATTCAAATGTATTTCAGAAACACACGTCTTTCGCAAAATGTAACCGTTGCCACAATATAGTTATGAAAAATATGTAATCTGACCTGTTACAGACCAACATCAAATATGTAACAGCAAACAAATAAACACACAAAAAGACGCTATGCTGATTGCAATAGATTTAACTTATTTTGACTATTCAAAATTTTATAAAATGCATTGCAAATGTAAAAAATATATGTTTAATACTATCAGAATATATATAATTATAACCTATTTGATGTAAAAACTAAAATATTAAAAATGTTGACGTTGGCTTGGAATTGCCCATTGGTACAATTTTCGTGAATGCAGCTTGGAAAATAATCTGTTAAAAAAGTTTTCCTTATATTTAATCCAACCTCGAATAAATCATTATGTAAAACTAATATTTATTTCAAAGTTGGTGTAGTGTTGAAGTAATAACACAGAAGTATTGATGTGTGTAACAACTTTTTAAAATGCTAACATGTATGAGAAAGAAGAAAGATTTGGGATTTGCACTAGTTTCTTTTGAATGAAGAATGTAAAGAACTATCAGTTAGAAACTAAATACGTATAAAACTACATCGTTTAAAATTGCTAACACGTGAAATTTATTGCACTTTCCATATTAGTCTCTGGTTTTTTGCAACTTCTAAGAATTTTTAATTCCACTGTATATAAAAATGCCTTAGAATTGAATTAACTTACAACTATCTTAAATTATTCTAGAATATATCGTTTGATAAGAATCGTATTGCCTTAAACTTTCAGCGGGCTTTCTCTAATTTTTATCACAAGAAGTCGGATGTCGTACTTTTTACTTCTCACGTTTTTCATTTCGTTACTCTGTTACAAATGCAAGATATTTTATGGTTGATGGTTGATTTTTGACGGCCGATTATCTACACTAGGGATATAGGCCCGAGGGGGGAGTGCCCTTCGTGGGTGTCTTTCTAAGGGAACCTAATCCGTATTTACACATGGAAATCCATGGCTCGAAGAAAACCACGAAAACTCCGAACGATTAGGTCGACGGGCGCGATTGGGATCGAACCCAGCACCTCCCGTCTACCAGCTTTTGAGAGCAGAACCTCTCAACCACTGGTGCCCCCCCCCCCCAAGATATTTTATAATAGTAATAGAAAGGTAAATTAGAAAAGAATTTATTCATATCGGTAAAGAAAATTTAGTTTTAATAATATTTCCAAACAGAAAAATATATCCTGAAATATATATTTAAATAAGGTAAACACCAGTTAATAATCACAAAATTGTTTTTACCAGGGAAAACTTTTGCAGTGTACAACTTGTATTTTTGAGTTTTAGCATACTATGTTTTACGTCAGTTTGTTCTTTTATATTTATCAATATTTCTATTATTTTACCTTGAATTGATTCTTTTCAATCTTCATGTAAATATCGAAAACTGAATATTACTACTAAATTTTCTACTACTGTGTTTGACTGTGTAAAACAAAATAATAATACACATATATCATTTACACTATTACAGAAATTAATATTTAAACGCAATACAGTATACTTGCGTTTATACATATGTACTTGCATACATTTATACATATCTACTTGCATTTGCGGGCGCGCGTCATGAATTTTACGAAAGCACTTTTAAACAATATTCAACAAACGTAGAAACAAAAGTTTGACTTTAAAAATCATAAGAAAAGAACAAATAGACGAACAGCAATGACTGTTAAGTGGTTGTGTTTCCGTACGTTAGAACTATAAAGGAATATGTATACCAGATTTGACAACAATTTACATCTGTACGAACGCTGGGAACGTAATAAATCTGAAATTTATCATCAGTGATAATGACGTTGAAAGTTTAATTTGTTATATAAAGTTAGCCAACAAAGCACGAAAAAGTACTAGGAAATGATGAAAAATGTCTCGAGAACATGATCTTTAATAAATCGACGCTTGATGGAAAATGAGATTAGCTACTCATACCCTCAAACGAGAAGTCAATATTTGTCAATTTTAGTAAAAAGTAGTTGAGATATGCTTTTGTTACTTGTGGACATAAGAATTGATTAATTTGGGGATACTTAGTGTTGTTAAATCGAAATTGAAATTATTGGAGTATGGCCAATAGGATTCCCAGCATGCGAAATAATAATTAACTTAAATGATAATAAATAAAATTTTTATTATAATATTTCTTTTTACTAATTATTCACTTTTCTACCGCAGTGATCGTCATCATTCTGCTGCCTGTGAATGTCTTCGACTTCTGCAGAGCCCTAAGATTCTTCCTGGACAATGATTGTGTGACAGTATCACAGGAATTGTAACATTGATTATTACATTGTAAAAAATGTTCCATTACGCATAAAGTCTAAAGACAAATATGTCTTACCACTCTGAAAAAGAAGAAAAATAAACTTTTTTATTTACTTTTTGAAACAGAAGGTTTGTTTTTTCTTTTCTACACATGTTTTTATTTTTACGAGCATTCAAGCAATCAAATCAAGTGAGCGTGTACAATTATTTTCTTTTATTGTACAAAGAATTGCTATTTAAAAATGTTCTCTTAAAAATTCCTTCTATTTATTTTTACTTCTATTCTTTTTTTTTTTTTTTTTTTTTTTTTTTTTTTCTACTCTTTAGCAGAAATAATGGGCAGATGAAAGCTATAGATTGTATAAATCAAACTCCACCTTCCATAAATCTTACTTATACAAATTAGAAAACATAATATAAATAAATTAACACGTGGTTGTCTTTTGCTAAATAAAACAATGGCATTTCTTGAGACAGTTCCATGTCTTCAAATCATACTTTGAAGAGAAATGTTTTGCTAAATCCTGACATTAAGTAAACCTGCAAAGTACAGGTTAAAATTAGTGTTTTAGAGAGATTGTTCTGTAGCATCCATTCAACTTAACGAGTTATCCACTAATTATGTCACGAAAATTTTCTGATTTTTAAACTCTCCCTCTCCACTGTGTCACAGTTTGTCCTACAAGCGTGATACCTTCCCTTTGTTGAGACGTTACGATTTTGTGATAATTAATTTAGAGCTAATTTTATGTACAATTATATGCTATCCGCTACCTAATATACTAATAGTATATTCCAATATAAATACTACTAGAAGATAGCCCGTCAGAATGACGTGTTTGCATTTCAAAAGAATGATATAGCATTGCATTATATATTAAAAAAAAAAAAATGAAGTAATAAATTTGTCTTATCAGACTAATAGGATCAGGTGGGAGTGAAATAATTATAAAAACAGAACAGCCCATTTATAATTGAACTTAATTTGCAAGAAAGAACTTCACTCACAAAATTTAAAGAACTACTTGACAAAAAACATGGAAATTAGAACTAATAATGCTATTTCAAATATATTGTCTATTAACTTTCGTCTTCGTTCATTGCTTTAAAAAAGTCAATAACCTTCAATTTCTTATAAATCAGAATAAAAAAATAAATAAGAGTCTTTCACGGATTAATTGCCGATAGTTGACGCTAAAATAATAATTATATAACTTAAATTTTAAAAAGTTTAACTCAGACTAAATCTTGGTTTTTTTTAAACATGCATAAAGAAACCTATAATAAATTTTGATTATTAAAAATGATCATTTATCACTTAAGTAAATTGCAAGTATTAATTGCATTAACAGATTTATTTTTTCTCAAATTCTTTTATTAAATTATAAATTTATTTTCCCTACAAAATACAAAAATGCTAAATTTTATTTCCATTGATATATATATATATATCAATATATGTAGTGTATATATATATATATATATATATATATATATATATATATACTACACGGCATTAGGTATCCCTGATAGTCTAATTATATTTTATAAGAAATACTATTCATTTCCCCCCAAATGTCTTCAGAGTTCAAAGAATTTCAAAAGAAACTTCTTTTTTATTTTAACTACCGATAGATGGCGCCAGCAAATCCCAAAAATTCACATGAATGCTATACAAACGAATGTTTACTTATGAAGGGAGAGGGCCAAACTAATTTCAACTTATGTTATCTCAGAATATATACATAATTGATTGCAAGTCATCTCTCAAATGTTAATTTATTTTGAATAACCTTTCTAAAAATATAACTTTTATGAACTTATATTCGAAAAAATAATTTAAAAATAAAAAATGGACGAATGCAATACGATAATGCGAAGTGGGATCCGGATGAGTTCAACCCCGGAAGCGTTATACACTTTGTGCTATTATATATATAATAAAGAACTGAAGATCTTGTGTGCTGTTATAATAATAATAATAAGGCAAAATACTAAACCTGATTCTACCTGATTCTACTTGAGAAAAAAAGCATACTTTGTAATAATTCTTTTGTGCTGCTTGGAAATTAAAATGCGTCTTATTTGCATCTTAAAGATGGAATGTCACAATGTTCCGTTCTCCTACCTCCGTCACAATGTGTCATTCTTTGTGGATCTCCTCCGCAACTTACAATGCTACGTAATCAATAGTTGACCCACAACGCCTGAAAAAATAAAATGCGGTCAGCCAATAAAATCTCAGGTGTGTGGGGAAAAATTTTAGTCGAGATATTACAAATTAACAGAAAAATAATTTTTTTTTAAGGAAACATTCTAAATTACCCGATTTACTTTGTGATGATGTTTGGTGCAGAAAATATGCGTTTCTAAAATAGACGCTTTATTAAGAACGATAAGGAAATAAAGAAAATGTTGTTTCATCCTGAATGTAAAAAAAAGGATGTAATTGATTCAGGAAAAAGGAATATTACAACAAACGAAAATATACAAATTTCGTGTTGCCCGCGATTACGAAATGGGTGTTTTATCAGCAGAAATCTCGAAAACCAATATTTCCGAGATTTACAAAATTATACAAAATACAGTTTCATTTGCTCCGTATTATTTTTGGATACGTTTCTGAATAGTTTTTATAGTATGTTAATCAGTTTTATCAATCCGGAATATCGATTTTTAGAATGATATCAATTCTCAATGAAATGAGGACTAACAATGGTAAACAGTGAAAGTCCAAAAGAGGAAATGTTTCAAGAGAGTGAAAAAAAAAACAAAAACTCCTACTTCTGGTACTTACAGCGTTTTCCACTTCTCTCCTTTAAACTCTTAGTTCAACACTTTAAATTGTAGATACCTTGCTTCCTTTTCTTTACATTTTAAATACCTAATATTATCATTTGTAAGCATTTTTTTGTTTATTTATTTAAAATTTTTCACCTTCTTTAAAAATATGTCATTGATGTAAGCAATAACAACATGATCATGTTGCGTAACAATTGTAGATACCTTGCTTCCTTTTCTTTACAGTTTAAATACCTAATATTATCATTTGTAAGCATTTTTTTTGTTTATTTATTTAAAATTTTTCACCTTCTTTAAAAATATCTCATTGATGTAAGCAATAACAACATGATCATGTTGTGTAACGGCCACCATTCGCAATGAATCATATCACTGGCAATTTCAGCATTCTCCACTTCACTCTGTGTGGCACATTCAACTAGTGACATTTTTCTACTCTTTTTTTGAACGATTTCTACTAGGATTGACACTTCAAGGGTTCTCCTGTTTGTTAATCTTGGCATTTTAGAAATTTTTTCGTAAAAATAAAATATTTTAGATTTTTTTGGTACTTAGCGTTTTCCATTTTTTTGTCCTCAAATATCTTCGTATTCAACAAACATGTTTTGCAATAAACTAATAGCATTAACATTAACATTAACATTTTATGTTAGTCTTTCATGTATAAATTCAACTACGCAGCTGAAAATGCCTAATTCTCAAAGAAATGAGGACTAACAATTGTAAACAGTGAAAGTCCAAAAGAGGAAATGTTTCAAGAGAGCGAAAAAAACAAAAACTCCTACTTCTGGTACTTACAGCGTTTTCCACTTCTCTCCTTTGAAGTCTTAGTTCAACACTTTAAATTGTAGATACCTTGCTTCCTTTTCTTTACAGTTTAAATACCTAATATTATCATTTGTAAGCATTTTTTTTGTTTATTTATTTAAAATTTTTCACCTTCTTTAAAAAAATCTCATTGATGTAAGCAATAACAACATGATCGTCTTGTGTAATGGCCACCATTCGCCATGCATCATATCACTGGCAATTTCAGCATTCTCCACTTCACTCCATGTGGCACATTCAACCAGCGACATTTTTCTACTCTTTTTTTGAACGATTTCTACTAGGATTGACACTTCAAGAGTTCTCCTGTTTGTTAATCTTGGCATTTTAGAAATTTGTTCGTAAAAATAAAATATTTTAGATTTTTTTGTACTTAGCGTTTTCCATTTTTAGTCCTCAAATATCTTCGTATTCATCAAACATGTTTTGCAATAAACTAACAGCATTAACATTAACGTTCACATTTTATGTTAGTCTTTCATGTATACATTCAATTACGCAGCTGAAAATGCCTAATTGAGAATAGATGCAATCCGGTAAACTTATGTTTTGGGTTGATGAAAGTATTTAATACACTTCTTTCCTTTGAACTCTTAGTTCAACACTTTAAATTGTAGATACCTTGCTTCATTTTCTTTACAGTTTAAATACCTAATATTATCATTTGTAAGCATTTTTTTGTTTATTTATTTAAAATTCTTCACCTTCTTTAAACATATCTCATTGATGTAAGCAATAACAACATGATCATGTTGTGTAACGGCCCCCATTCGCCATGCATCATATCACTTGCAATTAAAGCATTCTCCACTTCACTCCGTGTGACACATTCAACCAGTGACATTTTTCTACTCTTTTTTGAAAGATTTCTACTAGGATTGACACTTCAAGGGTTCTCCTGTTTGTTAATCTTGGCATTTTAGAAATTTTTTCGTAAAAATAAAATATTTTAGATTTTTTGGTACTTAGCGTTTTCCATTTTTAGTCCTCAAATATCTTCGTATTCAACAAACATGTTTTGCAATAAACTAACAGCATTAACATTAACATTTTATGTTAGTCTTTCATGTATACATTCAATTACGCAGCTGAAAATGCCTAATTGAGAATAGATGCAATCCGGTAAACCTATGTTTTGGGTTGATGAAAGTATTTAATACACTTCTCTCCTTTGAACTCTTAATTCAACACTTTAAATTGTAGATACCTTTCTTCCTTTTCTTTACAGTTTAAATACCTAATATTAACATTTGAAAGCATTTTTTTGTTTATTTATTTAAAAATTTTCACCTTCTTTAAAAATATCACATTGATGTAAGCAATAAAAACATGAGCAGCTTGTGTAATGCCAACATTCGCCATGCATCATATCACTGGCAATTTCAACATTCTCCACTTCACTCCGTGTGGCACATTCAACCAGCGACATTTTTCTACTCTTTTTTTGAACGATTTCTACTAGGATTGACACTTCAAGGGTTCTCCTGTTTGTTAATCTTGCCATTTTAGAAATTTTTTCGTAAAAATAAAATATTTTAGATTTTTTTGTACTTAGCGTTTTCCATTTTTAGTCCTCAAATATCTTCGTATTCAACAAACATGTTTTGCAATAAACTAATAGCATTAACATTAACATTAACATTTTATGTTAGTCTTTCATGTATAAATTGAATTACGCAGCTGAAAATGCCCAATTCTCAATGAAATGAGGACTAACAATGGTAAACAGTGAAAGTCCAAAAGAGGAAATGTTTCAAGAGAGCGAAAAAAACAAAAACTCCTACTTCTGGTACTTACAGCGTTTTCCACTTCTCTCCTTTGAACTCTTAGTTCAACACTTTAAATTGTAGATACCTTGCTTCCTTTTCTTTACAGTTTAAATACCTAATATTATCATTTGTAACCATTTTTTTGTTTATTTATTTAAAAATTTTCACCTTCTTTAAAATATTTCATCGATGTAAGCAATAACAACATGATCATGTTGTGTAACGGCCACCATTCGCCATGCATCATATCACTGGCAATTAAAGTATTCTCCACTTCACTCCGTGTGACACATTCAACCAATGACATTTTTCTACTCTTTTTTTGAACGATTTCTACTAGGATTGACACTCCAAGGTTTCTCCAGTTTGTTAATCTTGGCATTTTAGAAATTTTTTCGTAAAAATAAAATATTTTAGATTTTTTGGTACTTAGCGTTTTCCATTTTTAGTCCTCAAATATCTTCGTATTCAACAAACATGTTTTGCAATAAACTAACAGCATTAACATTAACATTTTATGTTAGTCTTTCATGTATACATTCAATTACGCAGCTGAAAATGCCTAATTGAGAATAGATGCAATCCGGTAAACTTATGTTTTGGGTTGATGAAAGTATTTAATACACTTCTCTCCTTTGAACTCTTAGTTCAACACTTTAAATTGTAGATACCTTGCTTCCTTTTCTTTACAGTTTAAATACCTAATATTATCATTTGTAAGCATTTTTTTTTATTTATTTAAAAATTTTCACTTTCTTTAAAAATATCTCATTGATGTAAGCAATAACAACATGATCATGTTGCGTAAACGGCCACCATTCGCCATGCATCATATCACTGGCAATTTCAGCATTCTCCACTTCACTCCGTGTGGCACATTCAACCAGTGACATTTTTCTACTCTTTTTTTGAACAATTTCTACTAGGATTGTCACTTCAAGGGTTCTCCTGTTTGTTAATCTTGGCATTTTAGAAATTTTTTCGTAAAAATAAAATATTTTAGATTTTTTGGTACTTAGCGTTTTCCATTTTTAGCCCTCAAATATCTTCGTATTCAACAAACATGTTTTGCAATAAACTGACAGCATTAACATTAACATTAACATTTTATGTTAGTCTTTCATGTATAAATTCAATTACGCAGCTGAAAATGCCTAATTGAGAATAGATGCAATCCGGTAAACTCATGTTTTTGGTTGATAAAAATATTTAATACGCTACAAAACTACTCGCTTCCAAAAATCAGCGGCAGCAAAGAAAAAAAAAAACGGTATTTTAAAAAGGTTTCTTTAAACACGGAAAATATATTGATTTCTGACGTTTCTAAAGATGAAGAACAAAAGTTTTTTGCAATCGAGGGTAACTCCAAAGATTTTATTGCATATTTTCGTTCCTAGTTATAGTTGTATTTTCATAGAATATGAAACATTTATCTTCTATTACAGTGTTAAGATAAAATTAAAGTAGTCACAATAATTTTTTCTTTTGAAGAAAAAGTTTTAAAATAGGAAACAGGATAGAAATATTTTTACTAGCGAAACATGTAAACTAGATAAAACTGTCATTGGATATCTTTTTGCAAGTTTTAGGCTTATTGTAACATAAATATTAAAGAATATATTTGCAAAAAATATAAACATTTTTTTTCGATTAGATGAGTGATGATATTAAATGCTTATACAAAAATTCAACAGTGTAGATTACATGTATTGTTTTCAATAAATTATCAATTTACACATATTGCATCTTCAGTTTATAATATTATAAGTGTGACAGGAGAACTCTTCTGCAATGAAATACATTAAAATCTGACATAGATCTTGGTTATGCTTGTACACCAGAATATTTAAACACTACGCAAGACAAATAATTATTTGAAATAAGAAATGATAAAGGGTTGCAATGATAAAAATTTAACAATGTATATTTTATGTATTTTTTTTAATAAATTATGAATTTACAAATATTCTAAAAGAAATCTCCAGTTTATAAATTTATATGTGTGACAAGTAGACTCTTCTGCAATGAAATACATTAAAATCAGATACAGGACTTTGCTATATCCTCGGATGAATATTGAAGAATATAACTATTAAAAAAAGTTCTTCAAAAGAATATTCAAAAAAAGAAAATTATGTCAAAATTAGCTGTGTAATTAAAGGTTCAAAAAGCTGAAAATATTTTTTTAATTATGTTTTTTATCTTTTTATGACAACTTATAAAATACTTCGGTGTTTATCACTGCAGTGAAGTTTTACTGCTTGAGTTGATAAAAAAAAATGAAAAAGGGTTATTCCTCTCATATGTTTTTTATTCACCGTAACTTAATTGCGTGTCACAGAAGTTCACCTGTGAATTACAATCTGCCGTGTTATAGCAAAGACGAAGAAACAAATTCATCTGTAATGAAATAATATTTTTCGATAAAGCTTTTATTTCTTGATAGAAAGGATTTTAAATGTTCATTCAGGATTTTTTATACTCACTAAAACATTAAATTGAAGTAACATCTCATTTGAGAATATACAGATACTCTCTCTAGACTGAATATCCCAACTTTACAGGGCTATTCAAATAAAGCAAAAAATAAAGTACAACATTGTTGTTTATCAGAAACCAAAAATAACAATTGAAAGTTTTAAGTTCAACACACTTATAAGTGTTCAATCTGATACCTCCAGAAACACGAAAGATATCGAGGCGGTACGATAACTCATCCCACACTTTTCTCAGCATGACTTTTCTTTGTGGGGCTTCTTCAAAGATCAGATGTTTGTTCCACCGCTACTAACTGACACTGACGAACTTAAGAGGCTACTTCAGTCACATAAAAAGATCCGCCCACTAATGCCAATCCATTGGAAGAAATTTCTCAAGATATCTCGTTTGCATTTCAGTACTTTAAAAATATTCTTTTTGCATTGGCTAGCTAAGATTGATCTGTACGAAGGGAGTTTTTTAGTTTTCGATTTTGTTTAGGGATATTTTTAATGAAGACTCTTTGATTTTCGGAACCGGTTTGGAAAGTGAAAGCATCATCTTGAAAAAAATCTGCAAAAAAAAAAAAAAAAAGGTGGGGGGGGGGGAATTGAAGAAGTAAAAAAAAGAGCAGATGTAGAGATCAATCTCAGATATCCAATACAAAAAAAAATCGTTTACAAATATTCACATGCAAACGAAATATCTTAAAGAATTTCTTCCATAGCAATAGCATTAACCAGCGAGTCTTTCCAAGTGACTAAAGTAGCCCCTTAAATCATGCATATATGCAGCCATTCGAAGAGTCACACTGGACATGCTAAAAAAAGAGTGTAATGAGTTGTCATGCCGCCTCGATATAGTTTGCGTTTCTGAAGGAGATCACATTGAACACTTATAACTGTGTTGAATTTAAACTGTTATTTTTTTTATTTCGATGAGCAATAAGGCTGTACTTCTTTTGTTTGTTTTTTTAAAAGCTCTGTAAAGTTGGTTGGGATATTCATTTATTTACACCCTGTACATTATCATAATGTATAGGAGTTATAATCAGGAGCTATAATTAAATACGGAAAGTTGCATCTTAAACTGCATAATCCGAAAAAATATTATTTTTAAAGAAGTGCAAATTAACTCATTAACTCCGGTTGGCAAGAAACTTACCATTTAAATATTACGGAAATTTTAAATATCAAAACCGGTATTTTATTAAGAAAATATTCATATTACCTAATCTCAAACTTTGAGAGATTACAGGGTGGAGAGTGATCAGAGAAAAACACAATAAAAAAAGGTGTTAATTACTAGTCTTTTGTTAAAGAGAAATTCGCCTTCATTTATCCATTTATATTATTCGAAGTATTTTCCTCTTTTTTTGACTGTGTTTTTCTCCGATCACGCGCCACCCTGGATTAAATGAGTTAAAATTACAATATGGAAAGAAACTTGTGTCAACTGGCTTCGAGCTATTAAACAAGATGGAAATTGCTCGTAAACGTGGCAAATGATGTGCGTTCGTACTATAACTAGTTTTATAATTATTTTTTGCACCCCATATTGTATTGAATGCATTTTTTTTTTTTTTTTTGCACTTCATAAGTGCATAGTCTGTAACATCATTAAAATGCACTTGCAATAATTTTTTTCCCATTCCCCGTAATGTAACAGAACACTTTTGACTGTCCCTGTAATTAAACTATACATCCGATTTTCATAAAATTTGAAACGGCTCGACAACATTTTGCAACAATTATATATTTAAAATTTCAGACCATTCGGAAGGCTTTAACATCATTAAAATGCACTTGCAATAATTTTTTCCCATTGGCCGTAATGTAACGGAAAAAATTTGACTGTTCCTGTAATTAAACTATACATCCGATTTTCATAAAATTTGAAATGGCTCGACAAAATATTACAACAATTATGTATTTAAAATTTCAGACCATTCGGAAGGCTGTAACACCATTAAAATGCACTTGCAATAATTTTTCCCATTGGCCGTAATGTAAAGAAAAACTTTTGACTGTCCCTGTAATGAAACTATACATCCGATTAGATGTAAATTTCCAACTGGGCGAAAAATGTGTGGACCAGGATTCGAACCTGGGACCTCCTGGCTTAAGCCGCCAGTGCTCTGGCATCTGAGCTATCCCGGACGATTCTGGTCGAACTTTTTCACCCAGCTAACCTTGAAGATTACAGCATCTGGTCTGAAACCTGGTTCAGCTCAACAGAATAAATCTCAGGTAATGGAACTCCAGAAATCGCTGGATACGAAATTACACTAGATTAATTTTAACACAATTATTCTAATTGGTAAACAAATCATATTAGATGTAAATTTCCAACTGGGCGAAAAATGTCCGGACCAGGATTCGAACCCGGGAGCCAGGTCCCGGGTTCAGCCAGCAGGTCCCGGGTTCGAATCTTGGTCCGGACATTTTTCACTCAGTTGGAAATTTACATCTAATATGATTTTTTTACCAATTAGAATAATTCTGTTAAAATTAATCTAGTATACATCCGATTTTTATAAAATTTTAAATGGATCGACAAAATTTTACAAAAATCATATATTTAAAATTTCAGGCAATTTGGTTGGGTAGTTTTTGCTCTGTTATATGCGGACAGACGGACAGACAGACAGACAGACGGACTGAACGACGACTATAGGTGCTACGTATTTATATAATTACGAACGTACCTAAAAAGTGTAAAAGAAACTCATCCTTAATGGGTTTGATATTTTTTACTCTAAAAACAGCAGTTGTATTAGGATTATTCCTTCGCAAAAAACACTGAAAACAAAACTCTTGAAATAAATTATAATTATGTCTTATAATAATTATATTAACATATACTTTTATAGTATTTTGTTTCAGAGAAAATTAGAGCTTGAGAATTTGCTGTGTGCTGATACAGTTTAATAAATTTGACGGCAAAGCCTCCTAAAATGTCTATCTATTGAATAAAAAGTTACGAAAGACGATAATCGATTTTAACTTATGAAAGCTAATACCAAACAGCTATTGTGAAATGCATGCAAAAGTTAGTTATAACATTTAAACAAAAATTTTCAAATACTTTAAAACAATTTAAATAATTTATAATATTTAAATAAACTAATTTAATAATGTCAAATATATATTGAAGTTTGACACTCGTTTCGAAGTTTTATAAATAAAAAGTAAATCAGGTATTAAATATAATTGTTCGTTTGTAATTTAGTCTAGTTAGGTAAATATAAAACAAGAATAATTTTAATGTCAAAATAAACTTGATCTTTAAATAAACTATTTTAACAACTTCGAAAACAAACTAAAATTCCACAGACATTTAGAAGTTTCAAATATGTAATATAAATCGCATGCTTACGTTATTGATAGTTAACATTGTAATAATTTGGTCCAAAAGCGTTTGTAAAAGAATGATAATTTTTGATAAGGTCTTTTGACATTTTAGGTAGCTTTCATTACAAAAAGCTACCTATTGCAGCCGTTCGGAGGAAAGCGATTTCAAAAAATTTTGGTATATTTTCATCGATCATGACCCCCAGACCCCGAAACCACCCTCCGTTAAAAAGTTGATATATATATATATATCCATATATATATATATCCATATATATATATATATATCTGACCTTTGTCACACTGTAACTCTCAAATTTATGAACCGATTTGGATGTAATTCGGTATGTACATAGTACATACCAATGTCTCGACCGAGTTCGTTGGCCAGCTTCATCCGCTATTTTGTTTCAAAATGGCGGCCATTTAAAATTTTTAAAAAAAATTTTAATTTGAAATGTGGTACCAAAAAATTGAAAATGAAAAAAATATTTTTTTCTTATGTATTTGACCTTTATACAAAGATTCCGGAGCAGTTTTTGTTTCGTCTATATCTTAAAAAATGGCTGAGTTATAGCATTTTGAATTTCTAGCGTGGCTGACATTTTGAAACGTCCTGATATTTGTCACGTGATAACAGGCGTATTTATGAACCGATTTGGATGTACCTTGGTGTGTATATAGTACATACAAATATCTCGACCGAGTTCGTTGGCCAGCTTCATCCGCCATCTTGTTTCAAAATGGCAGCCATTTAAAAAAAATTAAAAAATTAAAAATTTAAAATGAGATGCCAAAAAATTAGAAAATGAAAAAGATTTTTTTGTATGTGTTTGACCTTAATACAAAGATTCCGGAACAGTTTTTGTTTCGTCTATATCTAAAAAAATGGCTGAGTTATAGCATTTTGAATTTCTATTGTGGCTGACATTTTAAAACGACCTGATTTTTTGTCACGCGATAACAGGCGTATTTATGAACCGATTTGGATGTTACTTGGTCTGTACATAGTACATACCAATGTCTAGACCGAGTTCGTTGGTTAGCTTCATTCGCCATCTTGTTTCAAAAGGGATGCCATTTAAATAAAATTAAATTTAAAATTTAAAATAAGGTATTAAAAAATTGGAAAATGAAAAAGATTTTTTTGTGTGTTTGGCTTTGATACAAAGATTCCGGAGCAGATTTTGTTTCTGAAAATTTGTTCTTTATTTTATATCTTAAAAAATGGTTGAATTATAGCACTTTGAATTTCTAGTATGGCTAACATTTTGAAACGATCTTGTATTTGTCACGCGATAACACACGTATTTGCCTATTTCCATGTAAGAAGGCATGTGGATAGTATAAATCAATATCTCGACCAAGTACGCTGGCCAGCTTCATCCGCCATCTTGTTTCAAAATGGCGGCCATTAAATTAAAAATATATATATTTAAAGTGAGGTGCAAAAAAAAATTAGAAATTGAAAAAGGTTTCTTTCTTAAGTATCTGACCTTGATATAAGGATTCAGGAGCATTTTTTGTTTGTCTTTATCTTAAAAAATGGCTCAGATATAGCAGTTTCAATTTCTTATGTGGGTGACATTTTGAAAAATCTGATTTTTTGCCTGCGACAGCACTCGTATATATCAACCGATTTTGATGTGAGTGAGCATGTGCACAGCAATTACTAAGGTCTCGACCAAGTTCACTGGTTAGCCTCATCCACCATGTTGTCTTAAAATGGCAGGCACTTTAAGAAATCGCCGAATTTGGCAGCCAAATATAAGTTACTTTAAAGAAAAGCAGCTTGGATAAAGATGACTAATTTCGCGAAATTCTCATTCATAATGATTTAGTATTGATAAAAATTAGTATTGAATCTCCTATATTCGGTTTCCACTAAATTGAGCTTCGTGAGTTTGAATAATATAAGTTGGCTTTTTTAAAATAAGGAATTTGAAAGCTACCTCTTCCTCCCGGCACTGGCCGGAAGGACTTTTTCTAATACACTTCAACTCAACAACTGAAATTAAAATGTTAATGAAATGTTCTATAATTCTCTGAATATTCAGTAATTATATACATCCCTTATGTGTCTTAGATGAATATACACTGCTCAAAACAATTAAAGGGTATTGTAAGTCTTATATAAAATAACGATATAAGGGAAAATTTCTTTTGCAGAAAATAGAAGAAAAGAGTCACAAATGCACATTTTTCTTATTTTAAAAATTCAGAATATGAAAATTTTGAGTTTGACGTTAAACCGACGCTTTAGCGACAGCGAATGATATTTTGTTTTAAACTTACTTATAAACAAATCGGAAAACAATGAACGACATTCAGTAAATGCTTTGTTTCGATAAATGCGATGTCTCAACGAAGTCATTAAACCTAATCAGAAGCTTGGAGAGTTGTTGGTCGTTAAGAGGGTGGGCAAACACAAGCCGAAGTAGCAGAAGCTACTGGAGTTTCACAAAGTGTCATTTCCAGGATCTAAAATCGCTTTTTTAACACTGGAAATGCAGGCCGAACACCAGGGAATGGTCGTAGACGTGAAACAGTGCCAAATAAAGATAGTTATTTAATGCTGAAAGCTCAGAGACACCGAAATACGCATGCCACTCTCCTTCAACAACACCTTCGCTTGGCTACTAGCACCACAGTTTCGACTCAAACTGTCCGAAACCGGATCCACGCTGTAGGTCTGCATGCTTACAGAACAATGGTATGTGTCACGTTAACAGCAAGGCACCGTGATGCCCGCAGGGAGTGGGCAACAGAGCATGTGAACTGGAGAAGAAATGAATGGCGCAATATTCTTTTTTTCTCACAAGTCCCGTTTTTCTGTTCAACCTGATAATAGGCGTATTTTCATCTAAAGGGAACGTGACACTAGAAACAATTTTGCGTCCGTGCAATGAAGTGTCAAATTTGGCGGCGAGGGTGTGACGAGCGCACCAACCACCACATCATTTGAAATGGAGCTCTGAACGGTCAGCGATACCGGTCAGCAATGAGATCTTTAGAGATATTGTAGTCCCTCACGCTGCAGCAGTTGGAGATAACGTCATGTTAATGGACGACAATTGCAGGTCACATTATGCTCACTTAGTGGATTAGTATTTTTGAGGAAGGAATCATACGAATGAAATGGACAGCGTGCTCCCCGCACATGAACTCAATAGAGCATGCTTGGGACATTCTAGGCAGACGAGTTGCTGGCCGCCTAACATCCTCACAAACTCTCCAAGAACTGGAAAGAGGAGTGGTACAGAATACCCCAGCTCCTCATTAATAGCCTCATTGACTCCATGCCTCAAAGGTGTTAAACTTTGCTGGTCGATCGGGAAAACCATACCCACTATTAAAACTGATTTTCGTTTATGGAAACGCCTTTTTCATTCGTTTTTTTTCTCATATGCACAAATTGTTTTTTTCTCGTTTTGTACCCAAATGCTCAATACCGTGCACTTTTGTCTACCAAACATGTGTAATTGTTTACCTCATATATCCTACCAAGTCTGTCGATAATGTAGCAATCATCTAAGCAACTTCCCAGCTGCAAGATTCATCCACAAACTCAATGTTTTTCAATTGTTTTGACCAGTGTGTATAAGAATTTAAAGTACATTTTAACCAGAGAGTAGTCGCATCATTTTTTAGAACGTTATTAGTCTTGTTCGGTCTTTTAGCCGCCGCCGGTCCCCTGCATACAGGAAACGTAGAATAAGAAACATTTTTCACGTATTATTCGAATATTACATTTCAATGAAGTTAAAAATTTGCAGTTTACTTGAATTATACATTTTATTCATGAGATTTGTAAAAAGAAAAAATGAACTGACATTAGTGATCGTTGCGCAGACTTTTCAACCAGTTTCAACATTTCTTATAAAAATATACCTGAAGAAAAGACAGAGATATATTATTACTTCACTATGGTGATGGAGTAACATTTAAAGTCAGCTACATGGTAGTTCCTCATTGTACTTGTAAGTTGATATGAGTTAGGTGAAGATAGCTTAAATGGGCGGCGAAAAGACCGACACGCGACAACTATCAGGTTAACAAACGTTTTACATTATATTTTTGTGTCAAATGTGCATAATATATCACATAGACCTTGTTATAATAAGTATGTACAAGAATTGAAGGTTGTTCATTTAACCTAAAATGAATGAATGTATTAACAAAAAATTAATTAATTGTAATATTTTATTATAATGTGATTGTTTTACCAAATACAAATAGCTGCAAAGAATGTTTCGCAAAACTTCGTTAAGGAAAATTTAAAAAAATCCCCGTCTCGCTAAAGAAATTATTTCAACTACAGTAATTTCAAATTCAATTATGTCATTTTATTCTGTTAATGGTTAGACCGAAATAGGCTTATTCATCTGTAGTGGCAATATAAAAAAGAATGTGTGCTCTACAGACATTGATTTTAGAATTGGTTTTAGATTTTGGAATTGATCCCTAATGTACCTACGTAGTTATCACTTTAAAGTTTTATCACTCTAAAGTTCCGATGTAACTCACATATACCTCGAGTGATTTAAAATTTTCATTATATGGGTCATTCTCACAATCTTTTCACTTTCAGGAATAAAAATCTGGTGAAATTAAACTTGTTAAAATAACATTTTAATCTGATGGACGAATGCCTGAATCATTTAAAATAAAGAAAAAATGGTTAGCAGCGAAACTTTTATTTATTTAACTGAGGTTTAAGTTAAACTTACGAGCTTAATTTTCCTTACCATTTTACCATTATAACTTACCATTTTCTTCTACATTTTTACTTATAATGAATTTACATAATACCCACAGGACACCCAAATAAGAAATAATAACAATGTAGCATTTTTAGTACAAAATTTTGGTATAACGTTGTCTTAAAGGAAGTGTTAAAAAAAGGACGGAAGGAAAAAAAAGGATGGTATAGGAAAAAAGGGACGGTAATGGAAAAAAAAGGGATGGGAAGGATGGGAAGGTAAGGATAATTACCACTATTTTTAGGCAAATCATGTTAAGACTTAGTGATAGCCACAATGTTCATTGATTTTTAAAAAGAGTTATTTGCATTGGATTAAATTTAAAAAAAACATAATTTACCTCGAAAAGTGCAGGAATAAACCTTGGGGACGGTATGACTACCAATAAAGCCACGATGCTTGAAATTGTTATTTAAATGCTGATTTAAATTTTGCAGTAAATTTCCTGTCAAAGAATTTTAGACATTCTTTCTTTAGCATACTTCTGCATGGGAAAAATTCTGTGGCTTCATCTGAAGTGATTTTCTGTATAAGTTTAGCAAGAGGGATGGTAAGGAGTCTAAAAACCAGGGACAGAGTTCAAAAAATAATATCAAGCGTAAAAATGTGTGCAGGTTAATTTTTGCTACATATTTATATAAAACAATTGCCCTAGTTTGGGAAACAAAGTACATCGAATTGCTTTTATTGAAACAAATTTTTACAGACAGCTCCAAACTTAAAAATCAGCATCAGTGACACGGTATGGTGTAGGAGTTTTTCTGGTATTTGGACCCCCAACATCATCCAAAACTTATTTATCTCGTTAATATTGTAATGCAATCATTCAATGGGATTTACCTGAGTATATGAAATAAAAAAAACCACAAGAATATGTACTAAAATAAAAAATATCATTCAGGGACATGAAAGTCATAAGATTGTGACAATGCCCCATAATTTCAAAATGGAAAGTCTGATATCGCATTGTTAGACTTTCCAGAACAAAAACTTGAGAGCCTGTACTAGTCACGTGGCGACACTCGAAATATAATTTTAAACGCATGGAAGTTGACTTTTCAAATTTCTCGCTTGTATTTCAATATTTTTGAACACAGGATAGTTGGGTTGTTTAACCAGGTCTTATTTTACGTTCGCCTCTTTAATTGCAGAAATTTTTCATGAGGTCAATTTCTATTTTTGAATTGGTTTTGAAAGTGAAAATACTTTCTTAAAAAAAGTTTCCAAGCAAATTCGAGAAAGTAAAACAAGGATTGGTTGTAGATTGATCTTATCTATCCTATGAGAAAAAATTACTTAAAAATATTGAAAAGCAAAAGAGTAATTTTAAAAGAACGCTTAAATAGGATTAACATTAGTTTCCCACTTTTGCCGAGTGACTTGCGTACACTGTAAAAAAATACGGGCTAAAAAAATGGAGATTCTACTGGCAATCGAGACCCCATTACTATTTCCGTATTTTAACGAAAATGTCCCCCTCCCATAAATTCCAGAAATCCGTATTCTTACGGAAAAATTTCCCCATAAATTACAGAAAGTTTTCCGTTTTTCTGCAATTTATGGGGGAAATTTTCCGTTAAAATACGGAAATAGTACTGGCGTCTCGATTGCCAGTAGAACTTCCGGTTTTTAGTCGGTTTTTTTACGGTGTAGGTTCTTAACGGAATAAACTGTGATGAAATAAAAGAGTGATTACAGACATTTGCAAGGTATTTTCGACATTCATACCCATTTATATCTTTTGAACCACGTCATCAAAATACATATGCTGACAAACTTTTAAACGGACATATGAAGGAAAAATCCGTTTTGTGACAACCCCCGAGGTCTCATATATGCGGTTTAGAACAAAAATCAAACAAATATAGCCTTCTAAAAAAGGCAAGCAACATTTGACAATCACATGGTTTTCTACAAAATAATTAGCATAAAAACGCAAAACATCGTCGATCCTTAAATTTAGATGGGTATCTAATTTTAATATATGCATTAGCTAAAATGCACGTATTACAGGCTTCATTTTAATTTATATATGTATATATAGAAAATTTTTTATAAAAATATTTTTCCATTAGTGGTTAATTTTGCAAAAGACGAAATTCTTAAGAGGGGATGCAGGTGTAATGCTCGTTAAAATAAAGTAATTTTTGTAGATAATTGCTTGGTTGGTTGTGTTTATTATGGCCAATTAACAGCACGAGGGATATAGGCCAAGGGGGGGGGGGAGGAGTGCCCTCCATGGGTGTTTTTCTAAGGGAACCTAGCCCGTATTTACGCTTGGAAAACCAAGGTTCGAAGAAAACTCCGAACGATTAGGCCGACGGGCACGATTGGGATCGAACACAGTACCTCCCGTCTACCAGCTTCGTGAGCAGAACCTCTCGGCCACTGGTGGCGCTAGGGATATTTGGAAAGAAAAATATTATAATTTTCAAATGAAAACTCTTATTAATTTCTGCAAGCTTTTTGCAACAATTTCATTTCAAATAAATATGTTCTGACAAACAGAAACTTAAGAGAAGAGAAATGACCCCACCATAGGACTCGTCTGACTACAGGGCATTGCTGCTTGATAACAGTTGTTCTGAAACAAATAAACAAAGGTTTAAATACTTTAAACGGAATGTCGAAATCTGGAAAACCATTACTTTCTGCAGAGAATATTATATATATATATATATATAGGTTGTCCCAAATTTAGCATTACAAATTTGATCCTCCATAAAACTTAAACAAAATTAGACCATAAAATACATTTTATTGTATAATGAACAGCAAATTCAAAAGTTTATTCTCTGTGTTTTTTCTCTCATAAACGTACCGTATCCTCTTGACTTGTACTTGGTCGGCCAGCGTCTATTTTTATGAAGCACACTACCGGCCTCCATAAACGTCTGGTGCCACGCGCCTATTGAGGACCTGGATGGTGGGTGATGTCCGTATTTTGTTCCGAAAATCCTTTGAACTTTTGTATCTGACTTCATCTCTATGAACCAGGCCACGCACTGGTCTTTACTTGTGGTGTAGCCAGCACCATTAATGGAACTTACTGGGTCGTATCTGAAAGCAAAAATATGCTTTTAGAACAAACAAAGCTTTATGAGTTGCTGTCATACGCAAACAAAACCGAAATTCGCTCTCTTATTTCGTTTTGGTCTTATGAAGGATTAAAGTTGTAAAGATAATTTTGGGACAGCCTGTATATATATATATATATATATATATATAGCTAGTTTTTAAAAAATTCATTATTGATTGGTAATTTAATAATTGTTGACAAACACTGCGTGGTTAATCTAGATTTACTTGCACGACGTTCCCCCTCATCTCTCAAAACGAAAATCAACCAGAAAAAACTAACTTCAAAATAGAAAATAGATAAATTATAAACTAAGCAATTAATTCCCATTATGTCCATTCGACACACCTCTAGAATCGAATAGTGAATATAACTCAAATCGATAACATTTACTTTTACTAAAATCATAAATTAAATCATTAAAAAATCTCGGAGGATAACCCTGAGAAATGGCGATACTAATAATACTAGAACATTTCACCAACCAATCCATCTGAACTAGAAGTCAATCTATCTATACGATTTAAACCATTTAAATTATAATCCGATCAATTTAGGAACAAAGATGTTCCTAAAATTAGATATGTGAACATTACTTTGAAAATTCAAAATTTTCAAAGTATCAAAACTAAAACAATTTCTTTTATCAAATACATCTGTAACAAGACCTTCTCTTTCAATTTCCAAAAAGGTATCTAAATAATTCACTTTTTGAGGATTATTAGAAGTATATTTTTAAATCAATGAGGATAAATATAAAAAAACACATTTGTTTTGAATATTATTTGTTTTAAAATATAAAATATCATCTATATTTCTGTAGAAATATAAATCTTTATTTAACTGTAATCCATCTTCATACATAAACAAATATATATCTGCCAATATAGAACTACAACTACCTCCCATCGGTATTCCTCTAATCTATTTATAAACTTTTTTTTCCCTGAAAAAGGTAGTTTTCATAAACTACAAAATTAATCAGATTGGTAAAATCATCGTACCTGTATCATGTACATTGTATTCCTCAGAAAACACCATAAGAGGCCGCCAAGCTCTCTACCATCTGAGATATTCCGGACGAATCTGGTGGAACTTTTTCACCCAGATAACCTTATCGATCATAGCATCTGGTCTGAAATCTGTATCAGCTCAACAGAATAAATCGCAGGTAATGGATTCTAGTTCCATTACCTGCGATTTATTCTGTTGAGCTGAACCAGATTTGAGACCTGATGATAAGGTTATCAGGGTGAAAATTTTCCCCCAGATTCAACCGGGATAGCTCAGATGGTAGAGTATTGGCGGCTTCGGCCAAGAGATCTCAGGTTCGAATCCTTGTCCGGACATTTTTCGCCCAGTTGGAAATTTACATGATATACCATTAGTTTGTTCTTTAAATATATCTACATATTATATATATATAATAGAGAGCTCTGCCCCCTGCAAGCTACGCTCGCCAACCCCCGTTGAGACACCACAGAATCTAAAAACACGCTAATCTGATAGGTTTTAAAAATATTAGAGAAGATTGAATTATACTGAAAAAGCTGTGCAGTGCCCCTGTAAACGGGTTTCCATTCAATTCCCTTTGATTGCAAAAATTTAAGTGCGAGTTAGTTACTGTTAAGACATCCGATGGTTGTTTTCGTTTTTGATTAAAGAGGATCAGTTAAACATTTAAAAAGAATCTAAAATAAAATAAATTAAGTATGCAGAGTCTTTGTCTCCCGGTATTTTAAAACAATCTCTTTAACAATAACCTAAGTCATGTGACTATCAACAACAGTTCCAGGCAGACAATAGGCTTTTTATACTCTAGGGGTAATTTTGGTACTTTAATGTTAGCCAGGCACAGGTGATAAGTCACCAAATATTATTATATCGCCATCATTTCATCTATATTATAATAGTCCAAGTCATCAACTGCCATGAACAAATACGGTCTGATCCCTTCGCCGTTCATATGAAAGTTTGGCACAGATGTCATATACGTCCCACATTCACGCGAATTTTTAACGACGCCAATTTGGGGGACACACCAACAGCATAAACAACAACATCCGGCTTACCATATCATGCAAAATAACTATACTTTGGCGCCGGTTAAGTGGCCGTTCCGTATATGACATTGGAGGTAGAAAAAAATCGTGCCACTATGGGACCGTAAGTTTTCTATTTTGATTAAAAAATCAAAATTCTTTTTTCGAATAAAACTACATAAAATCTGCCATGGTTGCAAAGAATTCTTGGTACTGTCACGCTAGCCGTCAATAGCTTTTTTTCAACTCGCCAGTTAGCATTTTTTTTTTCGAGTGGTAATATTTGGCCAGATGTCATATGCGCACAGCAGGTTTGGCGTGATTTTTTTTTTCTTTTTTCAAAAATTTGGGGAAAACGTCGTTTTCAAATACGAGTTACATATGCATTTTTGGTATTACTTAAGTTATCCCGTCGACCAAAAATATATCGCCAAACTATAAGATTAAATGCCAATAATGGTTGATCGTAAATGTCACATTCACTTGACTTTAAGCAAGTTACACGTGTTTACGTCATCAAGCGATTTTTATTTGTATATTTATTAATGTTATACTAATTTATTTGTTCTTTCGTTATTTAAAATAAGAATTATGTCAATTTGCATAATTTGTTGAGTGTTTTGGCAATTTATATAATTTGGCGATATTGGTCGACGGAATAACTAAGCAGTACCGTACTTTTTAATTATTTTCTTTTTTTCAAAAGGAAATATAAAACAAAAAATTAATAATTATAGAACAAAATAATTTATATAATTTACTAGAAACCCCGCGGCTTTTCTCGCGTAATATTTGAAATATGCCAAGTGATATTTACATGTCAATTTTTTATTAAAAGGTACTAACTAAGTTTTTATTTTATTAAAAGGTAATATTTTTTTTATTAAAAGGTACTTATTACTTTTAGGAATAATTCAAAAATTACTATTTAAAACACAGTTTGATTAAAGATCATCATTACACTGCATTAGGCAGAAAAGAGACTTAAATTTATAAAATGAAATAAAACTAAATAAATGATAATTTAGAAAATATTTTGAAACTTTTATGCTCAATTAATACGCTCATTTCAGTATTCATTTGAAGTTTTGAATTTTTTAGAAACCATCTTCTTACATCTTAAAATTAACTATCATGCCAAATTCCAAGTCCTACCACCTCTCTCAACAAAAAAAGGGCTATGTTGAAATAGGAAATGTCACCATTAATTTGCCAACATTAATTTTGAAATCGGTTTGTTATTTCCTAATATTCCACAGAAAAGTAATTTAGAAAGCTTTTAAAAGCCTTTTTTAGAACGTTTGTTGTTCCTGTGAACCCCAGGTGGTAGAATCATCGGCATAAAATATAGCCTGTGTAGGATCAGAGACTGTTACCATTGACTCGCGACTATTACTTTTATAATCGGTTTATATTCCCTGACATTGCATAAAAATCGTAATTTAGGACTTTTTTAGAATGCTTTTCGAACCTCCACTTCGCTTCAATCCTTTTTCATTTGAATTTATTTTCGACAGTCCTTCGATGGCATTTATATTTTATTAATAACTACCATGCCATATTTAAAGTTTCTAGCCTTTTCAGTATCACAGAAATCGCAATTTAGAAAATTTTTAGCTCCTGCTACCCTCTGGTGGTAGTGGCACAAGCATAAAATATAGCTTATGTTAGAGCACGTTCTATCATCAACAATTTGTCATCATTATTTTTTTAATCGGTTTGGTATTTGATAAGATTGTAATTTAAGATAAGATTTTATTTTAAGAAACGTTTGATAAGATTGTAAAATTGTAATTTATAACGCTTTTCGCTCACTTCATCTTTTTAAATTTGGAATTTTTGTTCGACTGTTCTTAGAAAGCAGTTGCATCTTGTAAGTAAATACCATGCCATACTTCAAAGTGTTAGACACCTCAGTTGTGCAAAAAACACAAATTACAACATGTATTGCTTTTGCAACCCTCAGATGGCAGTGAGAGCAACATAAAATATAACCTATGTTATAGCAGGGATTGTCACCATTAATTTGCAACCATTACTTTCGAAATCTGTTTGATATTTCCTGAGATTGAGTAGAAATCACAATTTAGAACGTTTTTAGAACGCTTTTAGCGCATTTTCACCCATTTTTAAATTTCTAATTTTTTCGAAACTGTTCTTAAAGATCATTTATATCTAATAAAGATGTACCTTGCCTAATTTTAAGTTGCTAGCCCCTACTGATCACAAAAATCAAAATTTAGAACGCTTTTTTTGCTCCTGCAACGTCTAGGTGATAGTGATACCGACATAAAATAGCATCTATGTTAGAGCAGAGGCTGTCAGCATCAATTTCCTAGCATTACTTTTGAAATCAGTTTGATTCTTCCTGAGATATTGCTGACAAATTGGCATTTAGAACGTTTTTAGAACGCTTTTCGCGCATTTTACTCCTGCATCTCCTCTGAGGTAGTGGAAACAGATATAAAATATAGCCTATCTTGGAGCAAGATCTGTCACTACCTTTTTTACACCATTATATTTGAAATCGGTTCAGTACTTCCTGAGATACCATAGAAATTGCAATTTAGAACGTTTTTTACAACACTTTTTGCACATTTTGACCCTCTTTTAAATTTCGATATTTTTAGAAAATGTCCTTAGAGATCATTGATGTCTTATAACTAACTACAATTCCAAATTTCACGATTCTAGGCCCTCCGTGTAGCAAAAACCGCAATTTAGAACGTTTTTCTCCTGCACCCCCTTTGGGGTAGTGGCACTGATATAAAACATAGCCTATGTTGGAGCAAGGGTTGCTACCATCATTTTGACGCCTTTATTTTTTAAATCGGTTTGGTATTTCCTGAGATTGTGTGGAAACCACCATGTAAAACGTTTTTTAGAAGCGCTTTTCGCGCATTTTCACCCCTTTTAAATATCGAATTGTTTAAGAACTGTTCTTAGAAATCCTTTATATCTAATAAGTAGCTAATATTTCAAATTTCATATTTCTAGGTCCTTCAGTAACGCAGAAATCGCATTTTTAGAACGTTTTTTGCTCCTGCACCCCTTTCGGTTAGTAGCACCGACATAAAACATAGCCTATGTTGGAGCAAGGGTTGTCACCGTCATTTTGACACCATTCTTTTTTAAATCGGTTTGATATTTCCTGAGATTATGTAGAAACTACCATTTTTAGAACGTTTTTTAGAAGGCTTTTTGTGCATTTTAACCCCTTTTAAATTTCGAATTGTTTAAGAACTGTTCTTAGAAATCTTTTATATCTAATAAGTAGCTAATATGTCAAATTTCATTTTTCTAGGCCCTTCAGTAATGCAAAAATCGCATTTTTAGAACGTCCATTTAGAATTCCTGCATCGCCATTGGGATAGTGGTACCGACATAAAATATAGCCCATCTTGGAGCAAGCGTCGTCACCATCATTTTGATAACAATGTTTTTAAATCGGTTTGGTATTCCTGAGATTATGTAACTACCATTTAGAACGTTTTTTAGAACGCTTTTCGCGCATTTTCGCCTCTTTTAAATTTCGAATTGTTTAAGGACTGTTCTTCGACATCATTTACATTTTATAAGTAACTAATATTCCAAATTTCATATTTTTAGGCCCTTCAGTAACGCAAAAATTGCATTTTAGATGGTTTTTTGCTCCTGCACCCCCTTTGGGGTACTGACACCGGCATAAAATATAGCCTATGTTCTAAGTTGGACTAGCACCATCATTTTGATACCATTACTTTTGAAATCGGTTCGGTAGCTCCAGAGATTACCTCTAACAAACAAACAATTTTTACTTCTTTATAATATTAGTATGGATAAAATGAAATAAAAGTAAATAAACATTTATTATCAAATAAACAACAATAGTCGGGTTACCATGTCAACCTTTTCTGAAATATGAAAAAAAAATATCTGTTTGATTAAAATTTGAGTTTCCATCATTAGAAAAATGCATATAAAATTGGAAAAAAATTAATATTTCGAAAACTAATTCAAATTTAAAAATTCTAATACCAGTTTTGAGATCTGCGGTTCAATGCTGATTTTTGGTGTTAATTTCATTGCAAAGTATTCTATATTTTAGTAGAAATAGCTTGAAACATAATCAGTTGTTTAATCAGTCGATCCATATATCCGTTTCATAAATTCGTTTCATATATCCGTTTCATAAATTCGTTTCATTAGAACTATATATGTATAGTGTAGATATAACCATTAAAAGGCCATTACAAATAACCAACAAAAATTGTGAAATTATAAATAGAAACAAATTTGTATAATAAATATGTTAATAAATTTACATCTTCTTAGAAACCCTGTTTATCAAAATTACAAAGAGAAATTTAATGGCTTACCAAATAAGAGTGTCATTTAACTTCATTCTATATATGAAGATAATAACGAAATTATCACCATTCTCAAAATGTCAGTTAGAGTCTATAAATCTAAAACATACAAAGAAACAAAAAGAAAGAAAAACGTACAATTTTGGATAACGATGAAGTCTCTACGGGTCCTGTAAAAAAATAAAATAAAATAAATAAATCGGAGCATCCGCATATATATATATGGAGTCGGTTAATAAAAATAAAGCTTTTCTCAAAGTGTGTTTTAGTTGAATTTTATTTTTATTTGATTTTATTTTGAAAAATAAAACAGTTAATATCAATAGTAAATATCTGTAATGGTTAAATAAAACATGTAGTAAATGACCGGTAAAATGTAGTAAGAAATACATATAATTATCGAATATTATTTTTATTTTATTTCCGCTTAAAGCATATCTGAATTGCTTAATAATGTGATTTAACATCAGATTTTTCAAATCGTGTTTAGTAGAAAGAAATTATGTCTTTAATATATGAATCTCGCTACACTACGCAATTAAAATAAAATACGCAAAAGAAAAAAAAAATGCAATTTAGTTATTAGATATCATGTATAATTCTCTAATAACTTGAGTATAAACTCCTCGCCTTCCACCCTATTCCGTAATAAATAATGAAAAAACGATCCACACTCGCACTTTAGTTTATAGTAGTAATAGGCTTATATAACGTAGTTTTAAACTTGATAAAAATGTCTAGATTATTCTGAATCTATATCTTAATAAAAGAGTCATTCTCCAATCACATAACGCAGCATAAGCATGTGATTTATCCCTTCTTCATATAAAATACATAACAAAAGCTTTATAAAATGTAATAACTATTTTAGATATTTATTGTATCTTTTTATTTTCTTCCCAATTATTACATATCTGAATTACATAATTATATGATTTAATATCACATTTTTGAAACCGTGCGTGGTAGAAAGAAATTACTTTTTTAATATCCGAATCTCGTTACAGCACGAAAATAAAATAAAAGGCGCAAAAGAATATAATTGTGTAAATCACAAACAAAAAAAAAATTAATTAAAGATATGGAACAGTAGTTGTTAGATGTCATGGATTATTTCCTTGTACCATGAGTATAGACCTCCCAAAAAGAAAAAAAAAACCTCTTTGTCTACAAGGAAGTTAGTAGTTCACTTTTAATCTGGAGATACAGTAACTGAAAATGTGATTAAGAAAATACACCGCCACCGATACGTCTTCTTTAACGTGGTATGATCTGTTTGAAAACGTTGTACAGCAAATAATTAATTAATTAATTTTATTTTGTCAGTGTTTATGATAAATATATAATTGGAAAATTTTTAAATAGGGATGTGAAATAAAACTGCACTGCACGTTGTGTGAATAATGTTTTGTCTTATAAAAAATTTAATGTTTAAGGGAAAAAGTTTACAATTTCCGAAACATTTTTATCTTTCCATGTGTATAACTTAAAAAAAAAAAAAATATATATATATATCTTTTCATCATAATAATATTTTTTGTAATGAAAATTGATTAGCATCTACAAAGAAAAATGATATAAAAATAAATAAAATAAAATAATTATAATCTCTTTCTTCTGTTACACATTGTAACGTAGGAAATATATTTTTAATTTATGGATATTGAACAATCATGATCAAAATGGATTATACCTTAAACAAACGAAAGCATATTTGATGCGTACATCATAAAAAATATTTTATAATTAAACATTTTTTACATAAAATTAATTATATGTGAATATTAGCATAATTAACATACAATAATTATATGTGAATTAAATTTCTCATGGTTTCTGGTTGGTCAAAATAAGCTTTATTCTTTGAAATATAGAGATTCGTTCAAATTTTGAGATTGTGCAAAATGAATGCTGTTCACGTATCGATTTTTGAACACTTTGTATGTTATGAATTTATAAGTTGCGCTACATGGTATAGAGTATACTAAAACAAACAATTTTTGTATGAGAAACTGCGGCCATAATTCATTTATCCAGTTAAAAGTGCAGGTTGTCAGATAAGTCATAAATGGAAACAAAATAATAATATTAAATAATTATCTAAAATAGTTACAACTTTTTATAAATCTTTTGCTATATATTTTATAGGAAGAAGTGGTATATCACACGCATATATTACTTTTTGAGATTGGGGAAATGACTCCGAAATGCAATCCCAATGAGGATATATGATCACAACAGTAACAAAAATGAAGATGTTTTAATGGGATTTCCAGCAAACTTACCTTTCCTTGTGGGAAATGTAAAGTTTTGACATAAAGTGGTAAAAGTGTCTGCCATCTACCTTCAAACAGAACTGATCTTGACATTACATGTAGAGAATGTAAATGACATTTGTAACTGTCTCATTGACAAAAAAAGGAACACTTCCTACACTTTCATAATATTGTTGAATTTTACACAAAGTAAGGTAAGTATCGTGAAAAATTTACAAACATATATTTTATAGTGTTAAAAATATGATTATACTACGTTTTCTAATTGCAATCAGGCACCCCGTATGTTTGTGTGAATAGACCACAACCCTAATTTCTCAAAATTGTTTGTTGCAGTGTGCTCTAACATCTCTTAAAGTTTGTCCAGTGAGTTTGAAATTACCCTGTATAATTTATCGAAGCTTTGTTTCATACATTTGCTTCAAAGCATTATTATGCCTGGCTGCATTGTTATATTACCTGCAGCAATGTAATGGTAGAGGAATACCGTCTTTGAAAATTTTTAATCTAAAATTTTTTAATGTTTTCGTTATACTGAATGTAGTTAAAAGATAATATGAGGTTTCTATTGCAATGAGATATTTATAATAATACTATTATCGTACCAGTTTACGAAAGCTGTGTACAACACGTAACTATAAAGAGAAACTGATTGATGAAATGAAACCGGATTGGCAATTTTAAAAGTTATAATTTTCTTTTAATCTATTATATATATAAAATCCAAACGGAAATTTCGTTCCGAACGCCGAGATTTCGAGTTCTATCGCATGGATTTTTACGGAACTTATACCGTTAGATAGGTATTGTTCCAGGGAAGGTTTTAAGCTATAACACATCATTCTACCTAGATTAGTTATAGAATTATTACGGAAAATTCTATTATTCTGGACTTTGTTACTTCATATTTCCTTAAATATCTGGGCTCCTATTGGTCGTAGAGCTTAGATCTCGCGCCAAAAGTAGCTCCGAAGTACCCAAGCAAACTTTTCCCCGCGATTATTTTGCCGTCTTCCGATTTCCTCTAACTCTATTAGGGGCCCGCGTAGAGCCCCTTTAAAATATTTTTCGTAGTAATTTCAGCAATTATCTTAAATTATTGGTTAAGACCGTCACCCTCCCGATTCATGTATCTACGGAAAGGTTGCATGAAGGAGTTTCGTTCAGATACGTTTTCGTTAAGAATAGAGTGCGCTCCCTGGTGGTGAAATGTGGAACTAACATAACGCGATATTATTAAAATTAGGAAATCTAACAATGCGATCTCTTTTAAACTTTGAGATAGTTCATAACACATAATCTATTATCTATTCTATTATATATATGTAAAATCTATTATCTATTATATATATAAAATCCAAACGGTAATTTCGTTCCGAACGCCTAGATTTCGAGTTCTACTGCATGGATTTTTACGGAACCTATACCGTGAGATAGGTATTGTTTCAGGGAAGGTTTTAATCTATAACACATTATTCTACCTATATTAGTTTTAGAATTATGAAGGAAAATTCTATTATTTTGGGCGATAAGGTTACCATTTTATTTCTTGGCGAAATTCATCGTTGATAAAAAAAAAAAAAAATTGAAACGGCTATTAAACCTCGAAAAATAAAAGAAAAACTGTTACTAATTTTATTTAAATGAAAAAAAAAAAGAAAAAAAGAAGAAGAAAATCCGTTTTAATGAGTGATAATATTAAAAAACGGAAAGATTTAATCAAAACCTGAAAGAAATATTTGTAATGCTTAAAAATTAATTTAATAAGAAATATTACACTTGATACGCAATATTTGGCTCTGTATCGCTTGCGTTAGATATGGAAACGAATCTGAAAATTTGATTAGATAAAATTTTAACGACATTTTCTTTCTGTTCTGTTCTTTTCTTTTTTTTTATATCTAATTGTCCCATCACGTGACTTATAGAAGAAACAAGCAGATGTAACTGTGAGTCACATGTGTAATTACTATATGTTTCTTTACAATTTTTTATTTTTCTTTTGTCGCCAAACAATGTAATTTTAATCCAAAAATGCATTATCGTGACATTAGCTTGAGGATGTTCTCACAAATGGTGTTTTTTTAGGTGAAAGAGATCATTTTTTGAGTACATTTTCATATTCAATTGTAACTTATATAGATATCAGTTAATATTTTAAAAATGGAATCGAATACTCAAATTTCTGTGTGAATTTCTGCCACACATACATATTGTAAAATAATTTTATACTTTTTAAAATGTTTTTCGCCGTAATTCCGAAAGCATGTGATATTTATAAACTCGAACTCAGATCAACGAATATTACCCATTTTATTTAAGCAAATATTATCTATTTTCTCAAGTCATATCGCCAATTTCATTTATAGGAAAATTCACAGATTCGAAATCTAGGAAATAAAGATAATTTTTAAGGAAATTTATGTTTTAATACGTTATTACTATGGAAAAATTCAACATTTTGAAAAAAAAAATACAAGTCTTTTGTAATTAGTCATTTCTTCTTCGTCTTTCTTCGTACTTTCTCCTCTGTTATGTAATATTTCAAATGATATTGGACTAATTTTCGATCATCGATTCGCCGCAAAATCGCATATCTAATATAGTATATAAAATAAAGTCTGGATTATGGGACTAATTAATGCACAGCGCTAACTACTGAACCTAAAATCTTGAAAATCGTGGTAAAAATACTTCTTATGACATAAACTTCTGCTAAGAAAGGATTTTCTAAAGTGTCACCCCTAATGGTTTTTGCACGGGGAGGGGAAAAAAATCAAATATCAAAATTATGCGTCAAATGATAGCATATTTTAATGTAGTTTTGTATGCTGAATCGAATGCTACAAAATAAATTTTTATAAGTCCAACAGTTCATGACACATTTCATATTTTTCTAATTTGGTGGTGTCTTTGGCATCTAAACCTCAAAATATCTATCATTACATCCGTTACTCTAGCAACGGAAAAAATTCAAATCAACCCTTTTGGCTAAAAAATAAAAACGGCTCTATGAGTTTGAAATAAAAATGCAAGCATCTTAATTTTTTTAAAAAATAGTGATTTTATGTAAAATAAAAGGGAAAAAATTACTGAGAATTTAGCGTTATAAAACAAAAACGGAAAAAGTACTACTTAGATATTCCGTCGACCAAAAATCTATCGTCAAACTATAAGATTAAATGCCAATAATGGTTGATCGTAAATATCAAATTCACTTGAATTTAAACAAACTACACGTGTTTACGTCATCGAGTGATTTTAATTTCGACGTTTTATTTGTATTTTTATTAATGCTATACTAATTTGTTATTTCGTTATTTAAAATAAAGATTATGTCAATTTATATAATTTGGCGAATGGTTTGGCGATTTATATAATTTGGCGAAATTGGTCGACGGGATAACAAGTAGTACCAATGAAAATATTTAAGTATGAAAGCAATGTTTTAACGACTTAAAAATTATTTTCATATATATAAACTCGGTTTATGGCATCAGATGCCGTCATCCGAAGAATCTACAAGAGTCTTTTTCCATTTTTTTCGGTCATAGGTTCCTCAATGAAAGAAATTGGAATTGGAATAATATTGTGCGATTTATAAATTGCTCCTCGATAAGAAGAAAAAATGGGTACATTTATAACAACCGTGCGCACATCTCGCTGATAGCATTTTTAAAATTCCCAGTAGCAGTAGTTACATTTTGCGTATGTAAATTAAAAATATTTTTTTGCTTTTAATTATGGCATTATTTCCTGTTATTGTTTATCTTTTCAGTTTTTTAAATGAAATTAGTATAAGGCATGCATTTTAAATTAAATGAGTGAAAGGTTTGTGTTTTAAATGAAAATAATAAAATAAGAATATGCTATGAAAACAATCTTTATTGATTTATTAACTGCGCCCGGCTGACATAAAAGTATCACAAAAGCCACATATTCACTTTTCTTTGAGTAGTTGCTCATGAGAATTCAAGTTAACCTTCCCTAATCGGATACTTCACATATTGGTGTATTAGCTTTAATGTTGAAAGCATCGTTTTTGTTTGAAGCGAAAACTTTACTATGAATTCTATTACACAAAATCGCATCATCATCATCTACTATATATTTACAACGGAAATTTGTATTTCATTCCGATTGTTTATAATACTTTCGTAGGATATACCACAATTAGTTAGGTAATAATTTTGGAAAGGTTTTAGTGTATACATATAGTTCAAGGGTTATAGAGCAACAGTAAAAGTTCAAAAATTAAGTGAACATGATTATGAAAGTTTAGCCTTTTTAAAAAAATCTACAGAACATATTTTGTTACAAGTGGCCCTGTTGCATGACTTTTAGGAACGGTGTTAGTATATACGATTTCATTATATGTTGATTAGTTACAGAGGTATTAATTCCTGTTGTCATAACGGTCTCATTACCCCACCATAAGTGCGCTGTTTATAATCAACTAAAACAATTACTTCTTAATTGCTAAATTTTGTCCAACGCTTAAGATAACATTATATCGCAATGGCGTTCGCATCGTTTTCAGTAATGTGCAAGGTCATGCAGAAGATCCATATTGTTTAAATTTGGAAATATTGACCAGCGCAGCGGGCATAGCCTGCTAGTATATATAATAAAAAATTGTGTTCAGTTATATTTTATTGAAATTTATTAAAAAGAAATAATAATAATATCGTCTATTGAATGCTTGAATTACTAAAATATATTAGTAACAAATCTTTACAATTGTTACTAAAATTGTCAAAGTGTAAATTCTAAAGAAAATAACTAAAATTAAATTAAACAATTTCTTTCATTTGTTAATGATCAAGTGTAGTAACTCTCATAGTTTTAACATTTTATGATAAGCAAACAAAAATTATATCCAGACTACAGGAACATTAAATTTGAAATAAAAATAGGAAAATACTGGAAAACATTCTTGAGATACAAATTTCCTTTCATTATAAAAGGAGATATACACAATCAAAATTGCAAAAGTACTTCAGTTTTTCTGATAAACATAGATAATATTTGGAATTGTATTTTATATTATGTATAAATATACATTAGTTTCATTAGATTTTTAAAATATTTTGATTACTTAATTTTAGAAACTCGTTTTTTCTTTAAATATAGCCGTTTAATCTATTCTGTAAAAATTGTTTAATGCTAGATACATAAAGTCATTCTGTACTTTCTAATGCTTAAGTTTTTTTTCTTTAAAAGAAAATAGGCCACATCAGAGTTAATAATGCAAACTGTATTTAAATTATACTCGCTTAATGCATGGTTAAACATAATTTAGAGTTTTGTATCGAATTACGAGACTTTTTCCCTCTTTTTAAAACTTTTTTTTTTGTTAAATGTTTTTTTTTTATGTCAGATTGTTTGGAGATTTTATTTCCCATACTAGAATATAAGTTAATTAAAATTTCAGCTGAAATAATGGAACTCTTCTTAATAAACTCTGAAAATCATGAAGTAAAAAAAAAAGTATATCTAGAGCCATAGAGAATCTAATTTTCATAATATAATAACAATTTTTGTACTATAATCACACAAACACATTTTCAGGTCTCTAAAGTTTATAAAACATATGCTTAATACAAATTACTCATAATTAATTTTATTTTACTTATGTATTATATTTATCCATATATCATTATTTACGTACTTGAGCTATGAATACATTTTCCTATTAATGGGTTTAAAATGAGTAAAGTGTATGAAAAGGTATACTATAAGAGGTGCTTTTATCTGTCCGAATGTGGATAATACAATAGGAAGCGAGGTAGCTGAGAAGTAAGAGTTAATGAACAAAGGATA
Source organism: Maratus speciosus (assembly GCA_963932465.1). Taxonomy (NCBI): domain Eukaryota; kingdom Metazoa; phylum Arthropoda; class Arachnida; order Araneae; family Salticidae; genus Maratus; species Maratus speciosus. The sequence continues at coordinate 455,796,154 of OZ010789.1, read as the reverse complement.
TTCTCCCGTGATAACCTGCCGATGGGCGAGCAGTCTAAAAAATTCACCTGGTAGTCGCCTTTGGAAATAGAGGAGGAAACACCAGAGTTTGGAGGAAGTAGGGAGAGAGAGAGCAGAAGAGAATTTATTTAAGGCTCCTGTCCCTGCTCGCGAAAAGACTCACGAGCTAATGCTAATCCTATGGGGAGGGATTTTTCTAATATCTCGTTTGCCTTTCGACATTTTAAAATAATTTTTATGCATTGGATAGCCGAGGCCCGTCTCTACATCGCGCCTTTATTACTTTTTCGATTTGGGTTGCGGATCTTTTTTAGAATGACACTTTCACTTTCAAAATCGAAAATGAATGTGTTCCGAAATGAAAGTGTCATTCTAAAAAAATATCTGTAACCAAAATCGAAAAAGTAAAAAAGGTGCGATATAGAGACGGATCTCGGCTATCCAATGCAAAAAAATAAAATAAAATAAAATAAAATAAATAAATAAATTATTACAAATGTTGAAATGCAAACGAGATATTAGAAAAATCCCTCCCTATAGGATTAGCATTAGCTCGTGAGTCTCTTCGCGAGCAAGGACAGGAGCCTTAAGTTGAACGTTGGAAGAGTAGGTTGAAACTAGTTGCGCGGGCTGTACCCACATTTGCTGTAGAAGCGTCCGTGTATATGCCGAGAATTTGGGATACGTGGTCGAGTCGTTGGATAAGGATATTTGAGTACAGTTAAAAGTGGCGGAAATAATGTATTTGTAATAATCTAGTGCTTATATAATATCTGTAAGTTAATTTAATGTTTCAGATGATCTGCTATACCCGGTCTATAAATGGAAATGTTGTGTTTAAAGTAAATATTTAAGTATCCTTTAAATAAATCATCCATTTATTTATAACATAATTAATATTATATTTCACATTGATTCAAATGATATATTTATGGTATGACATTTAAATATTTTCTTCCGACCAAATTTAATCTGAAATACCGCTAATTCCTTTATTCAGCTACGCAGTTAAAAAGGAAAGTGACGTATCAGAACAGGGTGATAAAATAAATGGACAGCAGTTAATAATAATATATATTTTCACTAACTAATTTCAATCTAAGAAACTGCTATGTCTACTTTCAACTCTAAAAATTATTCGCTCTCTCATTTTCAAAACGAAATGACGTATTTGTATAAATAAAAAGCAATTAGTTATTAAAATATTCTCTGATTAAGAGCTTGGAAAAGCTTGAAAGTATTAAGAAGATTTAAATAAAATGTATATTTTTTTAATTTGTAACATCTCTTTTATTGTTTTTATCACTTTTGAAGTAAAACAGAGAACTTTTTAAAGTTCATATAATATACTTTATCTTCCACTTAAGGGGGGCACGGGACTTTTAATCTTTCAAAAAATCAGTTTCCGGTTTTGGGTTTATTCTGAATGTTTTAAATTTTCTCAACAATATGCAAAAAACCCCCATTGAAAATCAGCATTATTTCTTGAGTTATAGTCAGTTATAGACGGTGAGTATAATCCAATGTCCGTAGATATTGAAACTTTAAGAAGCATTTTCTCAGATTAGTAAATTTGGAGTTTGCGCGCACTGTTACTTTTAAACTATGCAAGCTACAGCTTAAATAAAATTAACCAAATATGCGATTATTTATAATCTACATGCTAAAACAAAAAAAAAAAATCACATATTTTGGCTATTTATTTTTTTGCATTTGAAAAATTTTAAAATTTTTTTGAAATTTTTTATTATTTGTTTTATTTTGTACTAAAGTTAAATTTTAAACAAAGCTTTTTTGCGTATATTTTGGTTTTAAGTTAGACGTAGGTGTGTTGTGATTTTATTATGTTCAAAAATTGCTTTCTATATGCATAATTTAGAGTTTTATCATGCGCGCAGAATTTAATTACGCATTAGTGAGATGAATTTTTAAATTTAAAATTTAAATATTAATTTTGTAAATACAACATTTATTTTTATCGATAATGCATTTAAGGATATATACTTTAGGCAGAAAGGGGAAAAAGATCTTAATTGCATTGTTTGTGTTTTTGGTACTTTGAAGAAGGTGAAGTTTTTTATTGTTTCGAGAAACTCAAAGGTCCTGTGCCCCCATAATATTTTTCCAATAACCTAGTGACTGACTCCAACTTTCATACATCGTGTCCGGCATCATGCACCTATACCGGTGGTGCAGCATCTCAACTCAGAAGTATATATTTGTATCTTCATGTATGGTGAACTAAAACCGGAGTGATGGTTATCACACTTTCAAAAACGCCGATTACACACATACAATTAACAAGTTAGAAATTGCTTGTCAAATGTGGCAAATGAGGTGCATTCGTACTATAACTAGTTTTATAAATAGTTTTTACACCGCATATTGTACTGAATGTATACTGTAGTGAACTTCATAGGTGCATATCCATTTTATTCTGTTCTAAAGGTTGTAACATCATTAAAATGCACTTGAAATAAATTTTTCCCATCGGCCTTAATGTAACGAAAAACTTTTGACTGCCCCTGTAATTAAACTATACATCCGATTTTCATAAAGTTTGAAATGACGCGACAAAAATTTGCAACAATTATCTATTTAAAATTTCAGACCACTCGGTTGGGTAGTTTTTGCTCTGTTATATGCGGACGGACAGACGGATGGATAGACGGACGGACTGAACGACGACTATAGGTGCTACCTATTTATATAATTACGAACGCACCTAAAAATGGTAATATATCAACCATAATTTCTGATATGAATTGAATTTTAGAAGAAGTTTTAATTTGTTGTCATGCTACGGGTTTTTTTATTATATTTTCTTCCTTTTAAGTTTTAGAAATAAACTAACATGATTGCTACAACCCTTAATGAATATCCAATAATGCGCAAAAAATAAATCTGCTGAAATTATATAGCAACAAACTTATAAGTAAATAGTTTCTTTAATTGCCATTTTCCCAGTAGTGGATCAATCGCAGAAATCAATCGACGAAATCAGTCGAAAATTCAAAAATTAATCTTTAAAATATCATGCTTCGGCTGTGATTAATAATAATTCATATAAAACTATTATTTGAAATAGACAAGATGGAAGTGAAATATTTTAACTTACCGCAATTGTCTCCAACTATTCAAAAACTAAATTTTTAGATTTTCTAATAAAGAAATTTCATAAAATGGCTTCACTTGCCACTTGGCAGCTGACAACAATGTGACAACAGGTGCTCCAACATTCAAACAAAAGTATTATGTATAGCGCCACAAAACTCATGTCAATTTAAATCTCATTTCTGCCTGAAATGGCGCAATATTTTACAAATTTGATCAACTGCTGGCGAAGTCACTGTACAAAAACATTATATCAAATTAAATAAACATATTCAATAATCATTATATGTTAAATTTGTAAAAATTGTAATAATTTATAATTAAAATTATTATAAAGCACTCATAATTATTAGGGTAAGGTGCCCATATTTCGTTCCCCTAGTCACTTTTAGGCCCTAAATGTTGTAATTTTTAGTGAAAACCTACCAAATTTGGATTTTACGTAGACTAACTACCCAGGCATATAGAAACATAGGCAAATATTGTACAAAAAAATTTAACAATCCGAAAAATTGTTTTTTCAAAAGTGTCTAAAAAAATGTAAAAGTAAAAAAAAAAAAAATGGTCCCAATTTCGTCCCCCCCCCCAAAATCCTATACGCCGAGGCTTAACTTATAACTAAATCAAAATTTATTTCTAAATGAGTAAGTAATTTATTTTACATTAAAGTAAGGCGCAAAGAAATGTACTAATTATCAGTGGAATAATAACATAACAAAACATTAGCCATCCAAACATGAGGAAAAAAAAATTAAATTGTCATGAAAACGCATTCCTAATTTCGTTCACGGGACGAAAATAAGAATTGCAAGGGGGACGAAATTGGGACCAAGCTACTTCCCAATATGGCGGAGCTTCAGTTTTCATAAGATGAACTTAGCGTCTCAAAACTCACTGTATGCTACTGCCAGGATCTTACCTACGTAACATACATGCAATGAATAAGAAATAAATACTTACAGTACAGTAAATAACGTTCTATAAACGACGTAATAAGAACTCAGGTCTTCTAAAAACAGGAAATTCGGCGTCTTTAATTTATGTATGCGTCTTGGCGAACAAAGCTTCCAAGACTGACCACTTTTACCTTCCGTTTCATGTGCCTTGCGTCATAAGTTGCGTCACTTTCGAAGAAGCGGAGAAGTTAGGGGGGGCGAAATTATGAAAGGGGGCGTAATATGGGCACTTTACCCTAATATTCAGCTAAATACTTCTATAAATTTAATAAATTTGTTATCAATTACATTGTAATAAAGAACATTAAAATCATATTTCTCCGACAACTTAGTAAAAACACTGAAACAATCCTAGCTTTTAAATAGTATGTACGGGTCAAAATCTGAAAATTGGGCAATTTGCATCCACTGCTAATAATATTTCATTAATTATACTAAAACCAAAAACTGAAAAAATTAATATATTGTAAGATTTGTTATATCAGTTACCAATGATAAATGGACATATAATGATGTATAAATAATTAGTTTTAAGCTTTAAACAAGCGAAATCATTATTTCAGTCCCTGTCCCGAGGTACAAATATCCGATATTAAATGTATTCTGTAAACATTTATATAAATATTATTAACTTTTGCTATTATATATTTATACCTATATATATATATATATATAGTATGGGAAAATATAATTATCATTTCTTAGTATAGATCGTATAGTAAAATATTGTATTAAATATATTTGTCCCTGAGGTTGACCATCATCTCAGTCCCTCTAAACCCACATTTAGGTTAACAGACACTAGGTGGCGTTGGCAGAATCATTTCCATTGCAACAGCAACTAAAGTTCAACTAGACACCATGGATGAAAGTAAGTTGTTTTTTTATTTGTGTCGTATTTAGAAATATTTAATTTTTGTATTGAATAGGGATGAGTATTTTTTATAGCATTATTCACGTCCCCCTATTTAACTTTTTATTTATATACAAAAAGTTTATTGCAACTTTATTTACGTAACATACAAATGTCACATGGCATATTTAATAACTTACATGTGGGCAAAATGATTCAACAAAATGGCCGTGCAGCTTTTAAGACAAAAACATCACCTCAGTCCCCATCATCTCAGTCCCAATTATCAGACACTGATTATGGTGTTAACAGGCACTTTCTTCCATAAAAGTTTATCCTACGCATAAAATATACATCCTTGATCTCAAAAGACTACAGCATTCAAATGACAAAACAATATATCATAGTATATAATTGTATTTGGAAGTTGGTACTTTAATTAAAAAAAATAAATATTCTGGAATGAAGTTGTATAGTTTTCAGATACTGACCCGTACACTGTAAAAAAAAAAAAAAAAAAAAAAAAAAAAAAAAAAAAAAAAAAAAAGTTTCTTAAAGGGTTTGGGACACATTTATTTATTTATTTATTTATTTATTTTTTTTTTTAAGTGAGTTGTGGGTGGAACTATGTCACCTGTAAACAAACTCAGATGATAAAACTTCTAATATAATTTTTTAAAAACAATAAAATTTATTTTAAAAGTGAGGTAATTTAAAACTATTATAAATCGAAACATTACTTATAAAATTTAATTTATTTTTCATTTAAATAAACACAAATATATAGGTGCTAATTTTTATTCAGCATTTTTAAAAATATTAGTTAAAAAAATATTTAAAGTAAAAATGAAAAAAAAAATGATGTAAGTTTTAAGAAAAACATCCTATTTTCAAAAGTAGATATTGTTTTTAAATTTGTCGAATCAAAATTAAAAAACTACAAATGAAAAAGACATGTTCCAAGTTTGATCCATTTATCTTTAACGGTTCTTGACTTATAACAATTAAATACAAGAAATGGTGAAAAAACCCATCATGCAAAATAAAACGCATTTTCACAAGAAATCGTTTCCGTGACAACCATTGCTTGAAAGCAACATTTTGAAAACAAACCAAGTAACATAGAAACATGATTTAAAAGTCATTTTTGGCAGAAAAAAAACAGAATTTTTTTAATTGTAACGCAGTTTTTTTTAGAAAATTTTAAGATATTGTGTCCCAGACATCTTAATCCAGGAAAATGTAATTTAATCACAAAATAAAGTATAAAGTAACCTCTTCGGAGTCGCCTTCCCATTTCGAAAAGTGTTCTTTATTTTTAGAACCCCATAAACTAATATATTTTTTAGATTTAAAGAACCATTTATAAAAGCAATGTTTTTTTTGTTTTTTTTTGCAACATTCATTTCCGAAAAAGTTTCGGAGTAGTTTTATGGTGTATTAATCAGTTTCCTCAACCTGGCATACAGATTTTCCAGATGCTATCAATTGTCAGGTAAACAAATTTACTTTTTATTATTTTATAATTATAAATTTTATAATTTATAATTTTATAAATATTGTTTAATGAAATTGTAAGATAAATTTGATTTAAACCTATTACATATATATACATATTTTGTTGTTGTTAGTAGTTGTTATTCTTACGAAATGAAAGCAAATTATTTTACTTTACATAGGTAATGATAAATTATTGTTTCTATTTTAGGAATTCACTAGAAAATTTTATAAATATGATTAATTTTCACATGAGAAATTTACATTTTAGGTCTTAATAAATGCAAAGTATCGTCTAATCATTTAACTGCATTCCATGCACTGTAAAAAAATCTGTAGTTTTTGCAGAAAAAAAATGCAATTTTTAGAGAAAAAATTTAATTTTTACAGAAAAAACTGTTTTAAAGAATTTTTTAATTTTTACAGAAAAACATCTGCATTTTTTACAGAAAAAAACGTTTTTAATGAAAAATCACAGATATTTTCTATAAATTAAACGGTTTTCCACTGCCACCAAAATGTGCACTTTGCTCTGTCAATTTGAGATTTTTTTTTTTTTTTTTTTTTTTTTTTTTTTTTTTTTTTTTTTTTTTTTTTACAGTGTAGAAACACATTTCGTGTTAGTACAAACTAAATATTTTTTGAATGACGAGGAATTGAATTTTTTTTTTTTAATACGTTAAATTGCAAATACCCTGTTCTAGCTACTTAGCGTTAGATTCGGGAAGATAATAATGAAATATCAATGTGCCTCAAAGCTAAAAAATTCAAACTATTCTAAACCAGTTCTAAATAATTCTAGAATAACAGAAAAATAATTAGGAATTGTACCCATTTTGGAAACGGTAAGACCCTGACCCGCACAATTGTGTGGGTCATTTATTTTTCAACATTTGTAAAGCCTAATTAAATTTATCAAAGATAAAATCAATTAAAATCATGAATAAAGTATATGAAAAGATAAATTAAATCTAAGCAAACATTGAAAATAATATTTAAAAGAAATTACGACAGTACATATTTATTGTCTATTGCTCTCAGATGATATAGTCTTTTTAAAAGCAGAAAATCTAACCCTGTATTGTAGTTAGTGCCCCCTAGTGGTGTCTTATTAAAACATTTGAAGCCAATTAACTCATATAAATGTGCAGATTTGGTTTTAAATCTCACAAAAACAGGAAATAGTCATTCTCTTTTACTTTAGTATCACCCCCTCAATTGTGTGGGTCAGGGCTTAAAGGGATAAATATCATTGAATGTGGTTTATTTTCTCGTAACGGGCGTATATAATAAAATTAAACAAACTTTTATTGCTCAAATTCTGACATTCACTTTGAATATTTTATTTTAGTTCCATGTATCAAAGTAGCCTGGTAATGTATACATGTTGTCCCCAAAAAGTTGAAATTCCCTATAATTTTTTATTATTTTCCAGATAAGATAAGGAAATTTAAATTGTAAAAGTGCAATAAATAAGGTAAGAAAATTAAGTTAATGAAATATTCCTGCAATTGAGTTTGAATAAATTTCACTTTTTAAATTTTCTAGGAACCCCTATATAAAGAGGTTGTCAAAGATATTTTCCCTGTTATTGAAACATGATCAAGACAAAAGACTAAATTAAAAAATTCCTTAAGTTGAAAATTTATGATAAAGGAAATATTGACCATTCTGAAAAGTGCTATACGATATTGAAAATTTAGATCTGCTATAACTTAAAAGAAAAAACAAACACTGGCGATAATACACATGCAGTTAATTCCAAATAAAGATAATTGATTCTTTTAACAATACTCGTTGCAAATAAGTCCAAGTTATTTATTGGAAAATTGTTAGAAGAGTTCAATTATGTGTTGTAGGTGAGAGAAAACATTTAAAAAATGTTTTATCAATTGTTCTAGTTTCATTGTTTTAAGGATTTAAAGCTGCATTTGTCTCGTTACTTGATTCCTGCCTATGAAATGCTATGAAATTTCTCTTCTATTAAGATGCATTTGCAAAGTATTTTTATTTCAATTACGTTAACATACTTTTGATATAAATATACGATCATCAAATTTTTAATGGTCGTTTATTTATTTGCCAATAGCATTACCTAATAATTTTACGACAAAAATGTTACCCGTTAGCTTTTCTCTTTCCTATAATTCAGTAGGTACATGTGTATAGTTTGCTGGAGGGATATTGCTGAAACAATGGAATTTTTTTCTCTAATTAAACTTTTTTTTCTAAGTGGGGATCACATAAGATGTTAAAAGTATAACTCTATTAAAAATAATGGGAAGACTATTTCATTAACACAATCTTATTACCTATCTTATTTTGAAAATGTTTGCCATTTACATTGTCTATTTAACTCCAACTGATAAAAAAAATCAAGCGCGTTTCGACCTTTTTAAACTCTCGGTATAGTTTATGCTCATTTTGTAAAATCGTCATAAGGTTAAAAAAGAGAATGGGCTCATGGTTCGTATCTGAATTTAGATGTTTAACAAATGTTTATTTGCACACGATCTGTTTAGAGAGATACTGAATAATAATAAAAAAGTACTACAAAATAAAATACAAAATTAAGATCTTATAGAGTAATATAACTGGGGAACATTAAATTTTTAACCTGAAAATTTTTAAAAGGATACTAAAAATAAAACAAAACATACTGTTTATAAAAGATTTTTTTTTTCGATTTCTTCTGTTACATTTTAAGATTTCCTTTGTTGTGAATGCAAACAAAACTGTAGACGTAGTTCTTTTTAAAATCGTCGAAACATAAAAAAATAATAATTTGTGCTCATACTAATCATTAATTTATTAATTATTTTCATAAATAAAAATATGTTTTCAAATAAAATAATACCTAAGATTCATTGAACATTTCTTTATAGAAATGGTACATATAATGATATAAATTAAAAATTATCGTGTCTATTTAACATTAGCATTCAACTTCCCGCCTAATTCTTTAAAGTATTAAAAAGAAATTGCATAAACTATGTACCTTTCTCGCAGATTTTGGCTAAGGAAATTAAATGAGGATATTTTTTAATATGTAGGCGACCCCTCAATAATAAAAACTCACATACAATTTTAAAGGACTTTATCCGAATTAAAAGGGTTCTTTTCTTTTATCCTTGCATAAATTCAAACTGGAGTTTTCTTTTAAATATACCTATTATACGTATTTTAATGTGACAGTATGCAGCTAAATAAGTAAACGTTTGTTTACACATCATGAAACGTTTTCAAAACTGAAAATGTAAACCGCATTTGGCTTCCTTCTATGCTTTGCCAAAAGCAAGGACTGATCATGCGCGCGCCCGTCTACCAATTACCAATTTTTTCAAAAGAAGATAGCTTTTTGATAAGCTTTTAAATAATATCTCGGCTAATTATTAAAAAAAAAAACCTGAGCATCAGGCTCATCAGCACCTGACTTGGACTATCATTATCCAAATTTTCAGACTACTTCACTCTTTAGATTTCACTAACCATCGCTAACAGACAGAGCAAAACTTTCTTTTAGTAATCTAGAAGATATAAATAAACAAAAAAATAATAGTATAAACTAATACATATAAAACTTCAGTCAATTTTCTTCATTTCAAACCTTTCTGTTTCCCTACATAGAAAGAATTAGTTCATTTCGACTATACAAATGTTCTTCATGTATTTTTCAGTTATAGTTTTTGAATCATTGATTTGATTCAAAACGAGCTTCGACTTTGATTTTTTTTATGATTCTTGATCATTTTTTGATTTCATCCTTTCAACATCTGAAATTGACAGAATATGTTAATCAATTTTTAATCAACTTTAAATCACGGAAATTGTTATTTCGACTATACTCGTCTTAAGCGTATAGATATTTTCATTAATTGTTCGGCTATAGTTTTTTAATCGATGCTCTGATTGTGAATTTTTGTTATTCTTGACCATATTTTTCTGTTTATTGTAATAAACCTTTTCCTTTTTGCTCCAATTTGATTAGGATACAGAAATGGAATGTTTGTCTATCGGTCTCCTTGTCTGTTCATTCTTTCTAATTTTCGTAATATTCATCTGATTCTTTAGGCTTTTAAAACTGTATTTTAGGTAATCAAAAGTATATTTTATTTTTTCAATTCCTACTATTAGCTCACACTCTCCCTATATTTATTTATTTATATATTTATATATTTATCTTGTTAAAATTTTCAATCGTTAATAAAATACTCATTATTCATCCTATCAAGTTGAAATAATTTTTTTAAACTTGTACTGGATGACAATTGATGATAATACAGTTTTTTTCAAATATTAATTAATTAGTTAATTTTTAATTAATTAATTTTAGTTTTGCATGGGAAACAAAATGGCGGCCATTGGTTATTGAAGGTCAAGGAAAGTATTTTCATTAAGGGGTTACCATAGGGGGGACCCTGTTCTGTCACCAAATACCGCCAAAGTTGTCGCCAACTTGGCGATATATCGCCAAATTTGGCGGCCAAAATGAGTCGCCAAAAGTGACGCCAATATGGCGATATCTCTAATATTTCGCCAAATTCCCATAGAGTTCCATTGTAAACCTACTTGCTTATAGAAAATCAACAAATTGAGATATTTTAATGCAACAAAAACTAATATTAGCTTAAGGGATTATGTTAAATTTTTCTTTGATGGCCTAAGTAGGAATTGACTTTAAAAACAAAATTTTTATATTACTTGTTTAAATTATTTTTTGTATTTCAGATAGGTTTATTTATAAGAAAGAGGGAAAATTTTTAACATTTATTTTTTTATTTTAACTCTGTAAAAATGCTTTAACTTTTTCTAAATTCCACTGCATCCCTTAAGTATTTTACTGTATTTTCCCACTTAAAACAGCCCCACCAGTGGCCGAGAGGTTCTGCTCTCGAAGCTGGTAGACGGGAGGTGCTGGGTTCGATCCCAATCGCGCCCGTCGGCCTAATCGTTCGGAGTTTTCGTGGTTTTCTTCGAGCCGTGGATGTTCCATGCGTTAATACGGATTACGTTCCCTTAGAAAGACCCCCACGGTGGGCACTCTCCCCGGGCCTATATCCCTCGTGTAGATAATTGGCCGTCAAAAATCAACCCAACCCAACCCAACCCACTTAAAACATTTAAATGTAGCCATTTTTTCATACATAAATCTTTGAAAGAGACACATAAACATTCTAATACATTATTATCCGCAAATCAGTCTTAAAAAATACGTACAGTATCATAGATTACATGGTATTTGAAAAAAAATATTTTATCTTAAATTTAGTCATGTTCAGGATTAATTGTGTTCAAATCTTAAATGTAAGATAGAGAAAGTGGTTTTTAATTTTGAAAACTACGGTTCTATTTTTAAAAAATAACTGTTTATGAAATGCATCGCTATATTATACTCGAAGTAAGAATAACATGATTCTAAGAAGTAGATCATAATTCTTTGATAAATGTTCGTTTAACCATTGGAAGAGAATAAGCAGGGTAAAAGGAAATGTATGAAATAAAACTCCGAACTGAGCACAAAATAGACAGAAACATAAATATGATGAAATTAAAACATCCAGTTAGAAAAAGTTAATAATAACGTGCAGAATAACAATAAATGAAATATGAAAGGATATATATAGATAAAAAAGTAAGTAATATAGGAAAAAAGGGTTGAGGAAATGAAATTAAAATAGCAGTTAATTTAAAAACAAGGAAACATCTATAAGTTTTACTTAATTACACTAAACTTTAAATTAATTAAGTGGTTTTAAAGCACCAAATTAGCACTGTTTAGAAGACAGGATAATTTAATGAATTTAAATAATTTTGATGATTCAAGAATATTTTAATAATTTAATTGAATGAAGAGTAATTTAAATTACGCTATGTGTGTATTACTTTTTACCGGATTCCCATGAATATTATCACTATTTATTATTCTTTTGCTTAACAACCCTGAGATTACGGCACATGATTTTCTTTCTCAAAATATAAAAATTATCTTAACGCCAAACCAACTTTCTTAATCGAATTTTATTATTATTTTTTAATTTATGTATCGTAATTGCGATGAGTTTTCGAACGAAATGTACAATTCCTGTACGCTCTTATCAGCTTAGAAAACATAATTTGTGTAACAATTGTACTTTGTTTATTGTAAGTAGTTTATTTTATCTTCTTGAGTTTATTCTATATCTTATATTCTTTATTTTACCCTTTAACATGATTTATTTTAGCATCCATGTTTTTTCTTTTTCTTTCAATAAAATTTGTTGACGTATTTACAGTTATTCTCTGCATTGTAACTTTTATTTATTTTTAAAATCACTTAGGTTTTTCAAATTATGGTTCTTCATTTTTGACATCATTCATATTCTAGTCTTTTGTTTGGCCCGAAACAAGATTTATTTCAATAACGCTCACTGGTTTTTTTTTTTCTAACTTGCATAAGGTACTTAAGAAATTTATAATTTTAAAAATGTGGCAATGATTTCCTTGGTACATTAATATTAGTTATTTTTCGAAACAAGTGCTAACAAGATGAATAAATTTAAAAGATGATAGTAAGTTAAATTCATTAATTAATTATACTCAAACTTCTACGTAATGTTTTTTGAAAATATTTTTTATTGCGTATTCGGATTCAATGTTTTTGCCCAAAATAGTAAATTTTGCCCTAAGCGATGTTTTTGTTTTTAGAATTTTTTTATTCGATTTTTAATATTTCTTTTTTGTTTTGATGAGATTTTTCCACATTAATAAAATGAAAGGAATCCAGTTTTAATCTTTTAGCCGAATATAGTAAATTGTTATCTTTTACCAATAATGTTTATGCGGAATTCGTACAGCAGTTCGGGAATTATTCGCGACTTTTAGAAGGTTTTTTTTTCGGCATTTTTTTAAATTTGTAAAAGGAATCCGCTCTCAATTCAATAAGCACAATATAGTAAATTTTGCTCGCTGAGATTTTTTACTTTTTCCTGATTTTTTTAATGGGATTTTTAGCGTCCCGCGGCGATTTTTTGGTAATTTTTCTTTGAAACGGAAAAAAAGCTCCAATATCGTTTGCTATTGCTATGATTAAATTAAAGTTCGAAGAATGCCGAATCGGTTCCTAGAGCAACAGGAACGACGATCCTGAAAATCTGATTTTAATTTAGGCCAAAATAAAAAGTCACAATAATTCAAGTTTAGCTAGAATCGAGACCGGGGCAATCATAGCCCCGATGTGCGATGCCGAGCCATTGAGGCTCCCAAGCCCAGGTTTATTTAATTCAAGATTCCTTCGAGAAAAACAGACAAGGAAAGTGAGTGGAGCTCGCTACTGGCAGGTAGATTAAAATGTAATTTATATATATACATATAAAATATAAATTAAATTATATATATATATATATATAATGATTAATTAAAATATGTTTATATATGTATATATAAAGATCAATTAAAATATATTTATATAAAAATATTCAAATAGACCGTTTTTAATTTATATGTATCAGTGTAAGTAAATTGAAGAAATTAAAATCAGAAAACAATCTTTGTATGGATGGTTCTTTTAATCTTTATTTTCTTGTATTTAATTTACCTTGTCATTGTACTAGATCAGTAGTTTTTAACCTGTTTTCTATCCAACACTACGGGTTTGGTGAGTCAGTTTCAGGGGTTCGTCAGACCGTTGGGGAGGATGGTTGAATTCATTGCTGATAACGAACTTTTCCTTATTGCCATGTTTAAATAATCATCGCAAATTGCCAATTTTGACTCCATTTTCAGAAAGATCACAGGAAAGATGCGTAATCGGGTTTTTGACATGCGTGAGGGATAAGCCCTGTTTTTGCGAAAGCAGAAACATTACCGTACAAATTGCTTCGAGAATACCGAGCTCATTTTCATTTTGGCGTACATGAGTTATATCTTTGATGCTCTCAATCCTCTCAATCAACAAATGTAGGGGGTGTGGAGGAAACATCAGCGAAGTGAAAGAAAACCTGAAGGCTTTTCAAAAAGCTACCATTATGGAAACGACGAACACAGAATGATAACTTTTCAAACTTTCCCTTGCTGGACAATTGTGTAAATAAGGTCAAAGATCAGTTTGGAGTCGGAGACATTTCTGTGCCCGGGGAACTGAAAAAGCTAAACTGCCATGCACTTTGATGAACTTACAAGGCTTCTCCACCACAGAGTCATTTCAGAATGGGTGAGATAGCTGTCCAAATTTATTGTTGCGTCAGCAGATATTAAGGATGACTACTTCGACGAAATCATTGAACTACAGCAGAGCTACCCCTCAGAACAACAACACTATCAACGTTTTGGTAGTGTATATCAATTCCAAATCATGCCGTTCCCTCTTATTACTAGTTACAACTTATCTTTACCAACATCCTTTTCGAGGATGTTAGACATAAAAACGAAGAAAAGGAACAGACTTTGTTGTGAAAATGACGTGAGAGTGGCAATTCCCGAGGTAATGCTGCGCCTTTCTGAGCTTGTCGAAAAAAGACAGCGGCAAAAGGCACATCGATTGGCAGTAAATAATCATTAATTTTTGTATTACATTCGTGTTTTGTTGTTTTTGTTGTTTGAACACTGATTATAAGTGCAACTGATGTATCGTTCATTTTGTGCACTAATAAAATACATACGAGTATCTCTAATATGTTTTGACAATGAATTGAAAACAGTTTAGAACCATTGTTCTAAACTGTTTTCAATTCATTGTTTTTTGGATATCAAATCATTCATAATTCGACCTTCTATTTTTGCAGTTACACTGTTGATTAGTGAATTCTATATCACGCTTGCATAGTAGATAATTGATTATTCAATTCAGCTAATTTCTAAACTAGATAGCGCTGGTTATAATTTAAATAAAATCACGCACTCATAATAACTCAAAACACTGTTTAAAGACAATAAATGGACTGTATCACACTTTAATTAATCTTCATAGTTTTACAACTCGCTTTGGAAAAGAATAAAAACATGTAAATAAAACAGAACGTTGTCATTTTCTGAAAAATAAACTTGCAAAAAAATTGCTGGCAATCAACTATGGCAGACGGCAACAGCACCGCAGACGATAAAATTAATATTTAACACTAGATTGATAACATTTAGAAAATTCTTATTCATATTTCAAAGCATGTGTAAAAAAGGAGGACTTTGAGTACTGTATTTTGAAATATGTCCACCTTTTTGTGTAAAGGATTATATTAATCATTCTGACATATTTGAGTATAAGCTTTTAATGTAGTAATTTGCTTACATACAGTAGAAAATGAGTCATTTAGTTGTCTGAGCGAAGCGAAGGCTAATACTCAGCGACACATACAGCTACGATGGATATTAACGCCATGTCCTACTAAATAAAAAGCCTAATAAAAACCTTTCGTCAAGCATAACTCAGAAAGTATATGTCGGATTCCGTTTCTGATTGCACCAGAAGGTACCTATGAGGATCGCCTACTGATTGCATCTACTATGAAAAATAAGTTCCAGACCGCTAAAAAATTATATAGAAAAAAACTGATAAAAAAGCACAATTTATTTGCATACGTCACAGAAATTTGGTTGTGCGTCAATTTCACCGGTTGATGTTTTCGTAGGCAGCTGGTTTGAACACATGGAGCAAATAAAAAAAATACGCACGCAGTAATATTGAAGTGCCATAAAACATATTTAAATTTAATCAAACAGGAAAATATATCTGTTTTTCCATTTAAAAGAAAAAAAGGCATAAAAACTTTCATTTGAGATTTTGCGATAATCTCTCAATAGCATTTTTTAATCGCCAAAAGCATATTTTATATTTCGTGTCTGAAAATTAGAAACAATTATATGATGTGTAATAAAATATTTTGCTTTATTGCATCATTTCTTCGTATTTACTTTATTTCTTTTTACATGCTTTCTTTTAACTTACAATTATATTTGTCTGTGGCACTCAAATCTTGTGATTCATTTTTCACCCACTTCCTGTTGACATAGAGTTTTGAAATTTGGAATATATATGTATTTCTGAGGGCAATATATAAATTGGACATTGATTTTTTAAAATTCGATCCCTAAGAGGGCAACGGTGTGTGTGTGTGTGGGGGGGGGGGTGAATTACTTAATGGTTACGTTTGATTTTCTATAAAGAAATCAGCATTAGCTTCAGCAATGAGTATTTTTTGAAAAGTACTAATGACAGGGGTACCACGATATCGCCAAACTTTGGACAACGTGGCAAAATATCGCCAAATTTGGCGACAAAATGTTTCTATATATGAAGCCAACTTGCAGATAGCTGGCTAACTTGGCAAAATTCCCATTTAAATCCATTTATCTTCCACAATTGAACTCACCGAATTAAATTTAAACTCCGTGCATTTAAGTTTTTTTTTCAAGACTTTTCTAATATTTAGTGCATTTAAAAAACATATATATTTTCTAAATTTTTGTGAATTTTAATGAAAGCATGATTAAAAAAAAAACAATTTCCATTTATAATAATTTCTTTTTAGTCTTTAAAAATGAAATTGGTACTTTTCTTGTATAAGGGCCTTGGCGAGGTAGATAAAATGGGTTTGTCGAGACGAGTAAGCATTTTATGTGCATTTTCGTGCAACTTATTCATTGTTTCATATACTCAAACAATTTTTTAAAGATTTATGCAACTTATTTTGTGTTAACAAGCCACTTACCTTTTTTTATATGCAAACAAAAGTAAATTGTATATAAAAAGCAATGATATTATATATATAAATAAAATGTTTATATTAATAGGACAGATACCATAAACGCATCGGGTTTGGCGTGATTTTTTTATGCCAATTTGGCAAAAACGTCTTTTTTGAATACCAGCTACATATAGCGTGCTATAGTACGTTATTTTTTATTTCAATATGAAAACAAAATAAAGTGATAAACATAACATTTTATATTATTTTTAAAAGGAAATAACAATCAATAAATTATATAATTATAGAACAAAACAATTTATAATAGCGTTATATATGGTTTCATCAGTGGTGGCTCGTGACCGGCATTTTGAGGGGCACTAAATCCATACCTGCCAAATTTATTCTTCTCTTACCACTATTGCTTTAAAAGAAATCTTTGCCATATTTGTTGGC
This sequence comes from Maratus speciosus, assembly GCA_963932465.1. NCBI lineage: Eukaryota > Metazoa > Arthropoda > Arachnida > Araneae > Salticidae > Maratus > Maratus speciosus. The sequence continues at coordinate 455,778,623 of OZ010789.1, read as the reverse complement.
AGAATATTCGACCATTAAACAAGGTAATCTTTTCTTTCAAAAAATAATGGTAAGAAAAGATTAAGTCCGCCATGTATTTAGTACCCCAAAATATGACAGTCACGATCGGACACTGGTTACCATGTCAGGCAAAGTAACGCCACTTTGGCGCCAATTAGGTGACATCTGTGCCATATTTACTTGTAAAAATAAGCATAAACGTTCATCAGGTTATGTTTTCATAGCCATTTATAGCTTTTTGCAACAAATCTCCCTTTTTGAGGCGAAACTGCACAAAGATTGAAAAAAAACAAACTAGAAAACGGGAAGTTTGTTTTTTCGGAATTTAGTATCACCCTCGATGAAAATAAAAAAATATAAATATGGATAGTACAAAACATATTTCAGTTTTAAGAATTAAAACACACGCTTTTATTTTGTACAGAATGACGTCATCAGCATCCGCTGAAGAATTCTTCATTTACGATAAAGTCTTACGATAAAGTCTTCGATAAACAACTTCTACAGTAAAGTACGCATAGAACGTCACTATCACTGAATAAGACACACACAAAAAAAAAAAAAAGGTGTATTCATTTAAGAAACTCTAGAAAAAAAAATCGGCTATCTCATGATTCATATGCCCTCATTTGTTTGTAATATTAATATAGACACTTAAAATTAAATTTTGAAAAAAGAAAGCATTCATTTATATTTTTTCAAAATAGCACGTATTTTAATTACATTTTTTTTTAAGTTGTTAAGGGAAAAAGGCAACAAAAAGGTATAATTACTATTTTTTCCCTACTTTCTACAAAAATGGAGTTCAAAATTAAACAAATAATGCTAAAAACTACGAAAAAAATAATATTTAAAAAATAAATTGAGATGCAGTTTTCAAACAAATTACACTACTACTAATTAAACTAATTAAAAGTACTTTTTCTTCCCAATACGACTGTATAAAAATTGAAAATGTGCGATGTTTAGAAGTTAAAAATCTTAAAATTGTAGAAAGAGAAGATTAAGTTAAATTGAAGTTAAATTCCAGTACAGTATTTGGTACTACTTAGTTATCCCTTCGATCAAAAATCTATCGCCAAACTATCAGATTGAATACCAATAATGGTCGATCGTAAATGTCGCATTCCAAGTACCTTATTACCATGCATTTAATGCTTTTCATGATACTTCGCTGTTATATGGACTTTGGCGCTTTTGTAAAAAGCACGCAATTCGGAGTTAAGAAAGTGAGATTTTTTGCCAAATGACTATGAAAATAAAACAGAATAAGTATTATACGGCTTTATATATCTCTTTATTCTAAAAAAAAGTAACTACCGCTGTCACCGCCGCCGGTTTTGAATTTTTTGTGACCGGAGGTCTTTCTTCGTTAATATTAAGAAAAATAATGCATACAAAAATATGAAAATCGGTAGTGTTATACAGAAATGTTTGATAAACACGCTGATGCAGACAGTTTTCAAATCGAAGAATTATTTTAAGAGACATTTAATGCTAAAGTTGGACAAAATCGTTCCACTAAAAAAGTTTTATAGTAGCAAAAACTATAAATCGGAATTTAATAATTTTTAGTTCATTTTATACGTTATAATTTCCCGGTGTGCAGAATTGATTTATTTTTTTAATTTGACTCATTTTTCGAGGTTTTATATCTATTTTAAATTCAAATTTTCAGCATTTCGAGAAATATTTTTTACAGATTCTAGAAAGTGATATTAATTTAAACTGTTGCCAACTGTATAAACAGCGGAAACAATAATATTTGCTTTAAAAAAAATATTTATACGTGTAATAAATTAAAAATTTATTTACACATGACTATTATAAACAGAAAAAAGCATTTGGAATTAGAATTAAATAATTATGTACAAAAAGCAGGAACTTATTAAAAATTACGTCATAAAAACTATAATTACACGTGAATTTTAAGAGAGAAAGGAATTTGTAAAATAATAAATTTATTAACATGCGTTAGAAGTCTTAAATAGGAGAAATTACGTCATATTTAGTCACATTACAGTTATTACATAAAATGAACACAAAATAATGTTGCAAAACGGTTTAAATTTACAAATTGCGCTAGACATTTATTTGATATTTTGAGAGGATACTTTTCAACTATTTCAATTCCTACTATTAGCTCACACTCTCCCTATATTTATTTATTTATTTATATATTTATTTATATATTTATATATTTATCTTGTTCAAATATTCAATCGTTAATAAAATACTCAGTATTCATCCTATCAAGTTGAAATAAATTTTTTTTAAACTTGTACTGGATGGCAATTGATGTTAATGAAGTTTTTTCAAATATTAATTAATTAATTAAATATTAATTAATTAATTTTAGTTTTGCCTGGGAAAGAAAATGGCGGTCATTGGTTATTGAAGTTCAATGAAAGTATTTTCAATAAGGGGTTACCATAGGGGAGACCCTATTCTGTCGCCAAATACCGCCAAGTTTCTCGCCAATATCGCCAAATTTGGCGGCCAAAATGAGTCGCCAAAAGTGATGCCAACTTGGCGATAGCTCTAATATTTCGCCAAATTCCCACAGAGTTCCATTGTAAGCCTACTTGCTTATAGAAAATCAACAAATTGAGATATTTTAATCCAACAAAAACTAATATTAGCTTAAGGGATTATATTAAATTTTTCTTTGATGGCCTAAGTAGGAATTGACTTTAAAAACAAAATTTTTATATTACTTGTTTTCTTAGGAAAGCGCAAATAATATTTTATTTCTAACACAAGTATTTTCACGTGAATATTAAAAAGAGAAAGAATAGTTTGGTCAAAATTACGTCAGATTAAAAACGATTAATTTAAAATGTCTTATTTAAAAGAACTTTCTTTTCGCTTTGTTAAAAAATACCGGGAGACAAAGATTCTGTTTACTTAATTTCTTTTATACTGGCTTAGTTTGAAATGTTTATCTTATTTTACTTAATCAGAGACGAAAACAGCGATTGACATATGAATTTTTGGTACTACTTATTTATCCCGTCGACTAAAAATCTATCATTCGCCAAACTATAAGATTAAATGCCAATAATGGTTGATCGTAAATGTCACATTAACTTGACTTTAAGCACGTTACACGTGTCTACGTCATCAAGTTATTTTTATTTCGACGTTTTATTTGTATTTTTATTATTGTTGCACTAATTTATTTGTTCTTTCGTTACTTAAAATAAAAATGATGTCAATTTGTATAATTTGGCGAGTGCTTTGGCGATTTATATAATTTGGCGAAATTGGTCGACGGGTTAATCAAGTAGTTCCGCAGTGGATTTGGCCTTAAAATTCCCCAGTCAAGGAGAAATGAATAGAAATCCGTTTATAGGGAGATCGCCATTGTTTTTTAAATTATAATTCAATCTTCCGAAATCTTTTTAAAGCAGATCACATTAGCGTGCATTTAGATTCTGCGGTGTCTGGACGGGGGTTGGCGAGCGTAGCTCGTAGGGGGCCGAGCCCCCTAGTATCTCTCTATTCTAAAAAAAAAGTAACTACCGCTGTCACCGCCGCCGGTTTTGAATTTTTTGTGACCGGAGGTCTTTCTTCGTTAATATTAAGAAAAATAATGCATACAAAAATATGAAAATCGGTAGTGTTATACAGAAATGTTTGATAAACACGCTGATGCAGACAGTTTTCAAATCGAAGAATTATTTTAAGCGATATTTAATGCTAAAGTTGGACAAAATCGTTCCACTAAAAAAGTTTTATAGTAGCAAAAACTGTAAATCGGAATTTAATAATTTTTAGTTCATTTTATACGTTATAATTTCCCGGTGTGCAGAATTGATTTATTTTTTTAATTTGACTCATTTTTCGAGGTTTTATATCTATTTTAAATTCAAATTTTCAGCATTTCGAGACATATTTTTTACAGATTTTAGAAAGTGATATTAATTTAAACTGTTGCCAACTGTATAAACAGCGGAAACAATAATGTTTGCTTAAAAAAAAAAAAAAAAAAAAAAAAATATATATTTATACGTGTAATAAATTAAAAATTTATTTACACGTGACTATTATAAACAGAAAAAAACATTTGGAATTAGAATTAAATAATTATGTACAAAAAGCAGGAACTTATTAAAAATTACGTCATAAAAACTATAATTACACGTGAATTTTAAGAGAGAAAGGAATTTGTAAAATAATAAATTTATTAACATGCGTTAGAAGTCTTAAATAGGAGAAATTACGTCATATTTAGTCACATTACAGTTATTACATAAAATGAACACAAAATAATGTTGCAAAACGGTTTAAATTTACAAATTGCGCTAGACATTTATTTGATATTTTGAGAGGATACTTTTCAACTATTTCAATTCCTACTATTAGCTCACACTCTCCCTATATTTATTTATTTATTTATATATTTATTTATATATTTATATATTTATCTTGTTCAAATATTCAATCGTTAATAAAATACTCATTATTCATCCTATCAAGTTGAAATAAATTTTTTTTAAACTTGTACTGGATGGCAATTGATGTTAATGAAGTTTTTTCAAATATTAATTAATTAATTAAATATTAATTAATTAATTTTAGTTTTGCCTGGGAAAGAAAATGGCGGTCATTGGTTATTGAAGTTCAATGAAAGTATTTTCAATAAGGGGTTACCATAGGGGAGACCCTATTCTGTCGCCAAATACCGCCAAGTTTCTCGCCAATATCGCCAAATTTGGCGGCCAAAATGAGTCGCCAAAAGTGATGCCAACTTGGCGATAGCTCTAATATTTCGCCAAATTCCCACAGAGTTCCATTGTAAGCCTACTTGCTTATAGAAAATCAACAAATTGAGATATTTTAATCCAACAAAAACTAATATTAGCTTAAGGGATTATATTAAATTTTTCTTTGATGGCCTAAGTAGGAATTGACTTTAAAAACAAAATTTTTATATTACTTGTTTTCTTAGGAAAGCGCAAATAATATTTTATTTCTAACACAATTATTTTCACGTGAATATTAAAAAGAGAAAGAATAGTTTGGTCAAAATTACGTCAGATTAAAAACGATTAATTTAAAATGTCTTATTTAAAAGAACTTTCTTTTCGCTTTGTTAAAAAATACCGGGAGACAAAGATTCTGTTTACTTAATTTCTTTTATACTGGCTTAGTTTGAAATGTTTATCTTATTTTACTTAATCAGAGACGAAAACAGCGATTGACATATGAATTTTTGGTACTACTTATTTATCCCGTCGACTAAAAATCTATCATTCGCCAAACTATAAGATTAAATGCCAATAATGGTTGATCGTAAATGTCACATTAACTTGACTTTAAGCACGTTACACGTGTCTACGTCATCAAGTTATTTTTATTTCGACGTTTTATTTGTATTTTTATTATTGTTGCACTAATTATTTATTTGTTCTTTCGTTACTTAAAATAAAAATGATGTCAATTTGTATAATTTGGCGAGTGCTTTGGCGATTTATATAATTTGGCGAAATTGGTCGACGGGTTAATCAAGTAGTTCCGCAGTGGATTTGGCCTTAAAATTCCCCAGTCAAGGAGAAATGAATAGAAATCCGTTTATAGGGAGATCGCCATTGTTTTTTAAATTATAATTCAATCTTCCGAAATCTTTTTAAAGCAGATCACATTAGCGTGCATTTAGAGTCTGCGGTGTCTGGACGGGGGTTGGCGAGCGTAGCTCGTAGGGGGCCGAGCCCCCTAGTATCTCTCTATTCTAAAAAAAAAGTAACTACCGCTGTCACCGCCGCCGGTTTTGAATTTTTTGTGACCGGAGGTCTTTCTTCGTTAATATTAAGAAAAATAATGCATACAAAAATATGAAAATCGGTAGTGTTATACAGAAATGTTTGATAAACACGCTGATGCAGACAGTTTTCAAATCGAAGAATTATTTTAAGCGATATTTAATGCTAAAGTTGGACAAAATCGTTCCACTAAAAAAGTTTTATAGTAGCAAAAACTGTAAATCGGAATTTAATAATTTTTAGTTCATTTTATACGTTATAATTTCCCGGTGTGCAGAATTGATTTATTTTTTTAATTTGACTCATTTTTCGAGGTTTTATATCTATTTTAAATTCAAATTTTCAGCATTTCGAGACATATTTTTTACAGATTTTAGAAAGTGATATTAATTTAAACTGTTGCCAACTGTATAAACAGCGGAAACAATAATGTTTGCTTAAAAAAAAAAATATATATATATATATATTTATACGTGTAATAAATTAAAAATTTATTTACACGTGACTATTATAAACAGAAAAAAACATTTGGAATTAGAATTAAATAATTATGTACAAAAAGCAGGAACTTATTAAAAATTACGTCATAAAAACTATAATTACACGTGAATTTTAAGAGAGAAAGGAATTTGTAAAATAATAAATTTATTAACATGCGTTAGAAGTCTTAAATAGGAGAAATTACGTCATATTTAGTCACATTACAGTTATTACATAAAATGAACACAAAATAATGTTGCAAAACGGTTTAAATTTACAAATTGCGCTAGACATTTATTTGATATTTTGAGAGGATACTTTTCAACTATTTCAATTCCTACTATTAGCTCACACTCTCCCTACATTTATTTATTTATTTATATATTTATTTATATATTTATATATTTATCTTGTTCAAATATTCAATCGTTAATAAAATACTCATTATTCATCCTATCAAGTTGAAATAAATTTTTTTTAAACTTGTACTGGATGGCAATTGATGTTAATGAAGTTTTTTCAAATATTAATTAATTAATTAAATATTAATTAATTAATTTTAGTTTTGCCTGGGAAAGAAAATGGCGGTCATTGGTTATTGAAGTTCAATGAAAGTATTTTCAATAAGGGGTTACCATAGGGGAGACCCTATTCTGTCGCCAAATACCGCCAAGTTTCTCGCCAATATCGCCAAATTTGGCGGCCAAAATGAGTCGCCAAAAGTGATGCCAACTTGGCGATAGCTCTAATATTTCGCCAAATTCCCACAGAGTTCCATTGTAAGCCTACTTGCTTATAGAAAATCAACAAATTGAGATATTTTAATCCAACAAAAACTAATATTAGCTTAAGGGATTATATTAAATTTTTCTTTGATGGCCTAAGTAGGAATTGACTTTAAAAACAAAATTTTTATATTACTTGTTTTCTTAGGAAAGCGCAAATAATATTTTATTTCTAACACAAGTATTTTCACGTGAATATTAAAAAGAGAAAGAATAGTTTGGTCAAAATTACGTCAGATTAAAAACGATTAATTTAAAATGTCTTATTTAAAAGAACTTTCTTTTCGCTTTGTTAAAAAATACCGGGAGACAAAGATTCTGTTTACTTAATTTCTTTTATACTGGCTTAGTTTGAAATGTTTATCTTATTTTACTTAATCAGAGACGAAAACAGCGATTGACATATGAATTTTTGGTACTACTTATTTATCCCGTCGACTAAAAATCTATCATTCGCCAAACTATAAGATTAAATGCCAATAATGGTTGATCGTAAATGTCACATTAACTTGACTTTAAGCACGTTACACGTGTCTACGTCATCAAGTTATTTTTATTTCGACGTTTTATTTGTATTTTTATTATTGTTGCACTAATTATTTATTTGTTCTTTCGTTACTTAAAATAAAAATGATGTCAATTTGTATAATTTGGCGAGAGCTTTGGCGATTTATATAATTTGGCGAAATTGGTCGACGGGTTAATCAAGTAGTTCCGCAGTGGATTTGGCCTTAAAATTCCCCAGTCAAGGAGAAATGAATAGAAATCCGTTTATAGGGAGATCGCCATTGTTTTTTAAATTATAATTCAATCTTCCGAAATCTTTTTAAAGCAGATCACATTAGCGTGCATTTAGAGTCTGCGGTGTCTGGACGGGGGTTGGCGAGCGTAGCTCGTAGGGGGCCGAGCCCCCTAGTATCTCTCTATTCTAAAAAAAAAGTAACTACCGCTGTCACCGCCGCCGGTTTTGAATTTTTTGTGACCGGAGGTCTTTCTTCGTTAATATTAAGAAAAATAATGCATACAAAAATATGAAAATCGGTAGTGTTATACAGAAATGTTTGATAAACACGCTGATGCAGACAGTTTTCAAATCGAAGAATTATTTTAAGCGATATTTAATGCTAAAGTTGGACAAAATCGTTCCACTAAAAAAGTTTTATAGTAGCAAAAACTATAAATCGGAATTTAATAATTTTTAGTTCATTTTATACGTTATAATTTCCCGGTGTGCAGAATTGATTTATTTTTTTAATTTGACTCATTTTTCGAGGTTTTATATCTATTTTAAATTCAAATTTTCAGCATTTCGAGACATATTTTTTACAGATTTTAGAAAGTGATATTAATTTAAACTGTTGCCAACTGTATAAACAGCGGAAACAATAATGTTTGCTTAAAAAAAAAAAAAAAAAAATATTTATACGTGTAATAAATTAAAAATTTATTTACACGTGACTATTATAAACAGAAAAAAACATTTGGAATTAGAATTAAATAATTATGTACAAAAATCAGGAACTTATTAAAAATTACGTCATAAAAACTATAATTACACGTGAATTTTAAGAGAGAAAGGAATTTGTAAAATAATAAATTTATTAACATGCGTTAGAAGTCTTAAATAGGAGAAATTACGTCATATTTAGTCACATTACAGTTATTACATAAAATGAACACAAAATAATGTTGCAAAACGGTTTAAATTTACAAATTGCGCTAGACATTTATTTGATATTTTGAGAGGATACTTTTCAACTATTTCAATTCCTACTATTAGCTCACACTCTCCCTATATTTATTTATTTATTTATATATTTATTTATATATTTATATATTTATCTTGTTCAAATATTCAATCGTTAATAAAATACTCATTATTCATCCTATCAAGTTGAAATAAATTTTTTTAAAACTTGTACTGGATGGCAATTGATGTTAATGAAGTTTTTTCAAATATTAATTAATTAATTAAATATTAATTAATTAATTTTAGTTTTGCATGGGAAAGAAAATGGCGGTCATTGGTTATTGAAGTTCAATGAAAGTATTTTCAATAAGGGGTTACCATAGGGGAGACCCTATTCTGTCGCCAAATACCGCCAAGTTTCTCGCCAATATCGCCAAATTTGGCGGCCAAAATGAGTCGCCAAAAGTGATGCCAACTTGGCGATAGCTCTAATATTTCGCCAAATTCCCACAGAGTTCCATTGTAAACCTACTTGCTTATAGAAAATCAACAAATTGAGATATTTTAATCCAACAAAAACTAATATTAGCTTAAGGGATTATATTAAATTTTTCTTTGATGGCCTAAGTAGGAATTGACTTTAAAAACAAAATTTTTACATTACTTGTTTTCTTAGGAAAGCGCAAATAATATTTTATTTCTAACACAAGTATTTTCACGTGAATATTAAAAAGAGAAAGAATAGTTTGGTCAAAATTACGTCAGATTAAAAACGATTAATTTAAAATGTCTTATTTAAAAGAACTTTCTTTTCGCTTTGTTAAAAAATACCGGGAGACAAAGATTCTGTTTACTTAATTCCTTTTATACTGGCTTAGTTTGAAATGTTTATCTTATTTTACTTAATCAGAGACGAAAACAGCGATTGACATATGTATTTTTGGTACTACTTATTTATCCCGTCGACTAAAAATCTATCATTCGCCAAACTATAAGATTAAATGCCAATAATGGTTGATCGTAAATGTCACATTAACTTGACTTTAAGCACGTTACACGTGTCTACGTCATCAAGTTATTTTTATTTCGACGTTTTATTTGTATTTTTATTATTGTTGCACTAATTTATTTGTTCTTTCGTTATTTAAAATAAAAATGATGTCAATTTGTATAATTTGGCGAGTGCTTTGGCGATTTATATAATTTGGCGAAATTGGTCGACGGGTTAATCAAGTAGTTCCGCAGTGGATTTGGCCTTAAAATTCCCCAGTCAAGGAGAAATGAATAGAAATCCGTTTATAGGGAGATCGCCATTGTTTTTTAAATTATAATTTAATCTTCCGAAATCTTTTTAAAGCTGATCAAATTAGCGTACTTTTAGAGTCTGCGGTGTTTGAACGGGGGTTGACGAGCATCGCTCGTAGGGGGCAGAGCCCCCTAGTATAATGTAATATATAAAAATGAAAATTTGTCTATCAGTCTGTTTGCAATTCTATACAAATCGACAGTTTGGAAGCCAAAATTGTGAAAAGATACATACATGTGTTTTAAAACACGGCCGAGGCAACTAAAGTAATCCGGAATCGAAATAATTTGTAGTTAATTTTTAATTAATAAAAAACCACCCATTTAACAGCAATTTCTTATCAAATTTAAACATTTTTCGTTATAGCAGTTGCCATCAATTAAAATACACAATAAAATGCTTACTACAACAATTAATTTTCTACTGCAAGATTTCCACGTGAAAAATGAAAATGAAATAAACAGTTTCCCGAATTTTAAAAAAGGTGAATATTACGTCATAACTTTTCTATTGCAAGATATTCACATGAAAAATGTAAATGAAATAAATAGTTTGACGAATTTAAATGAAAGTGAATATAACTTCATACCTTTTCTATTTCAAGTTTTCCACGTAAAAGAGGAAAATATTACGTCATATTGGAAATATAAAGGACCTTTTAAATATAGTATAGTATAGTATAAGTGTGAAAAAACGTATTGAAGCATGATAACAACCAGATTATGGAAATATTGGCGTATTTTAACATTATTACTCCAATTATAAATTGAAATAAGTTCATTTATAGCTGTATTCCTTTGCGTCTGTTATATACATTTATACATTTTTATATTGTGTTTTCATTTGATTCATGAGTACAACACTTCGACTGCTTTTTCTAATGTTTGTTTTATGTTGTATGTTAAATTTTGAAATTCATTTTTCAGAACAAACATCCTTCAAATTCTGAGCAACGCCGGGCACTTTAGTTTGTAACAGATAAATGGCTTTTGTATCTGTATATCTAATGCTAATATTATAAAGCGTTATAATATTATAAAATGTACAATATTATTAATATTTGTACGTTTGTGAGGTGTTATCTCTGAAACTACATAGCCAACTTAAAAAAAAACGAGGGTGGCCATCTCTGCTCCGAAAAAAGTATGTATTTTAGTCAGTGCAACAACCTACATCGCTGCTGGAGCAACAAAGTTCTAAAACTGTGATTTCTGTGATATTGATTGGGTTAGAACCTTTAAATTAGGTGTGGTGGTTTTTTTTAAGATGCAAATACTTGTTATAAACGCTCTCTAAAAAGTTTGAAAATTCAATTTGACAGATAAACATAAAAATTTCCAGAAGGGTTCTAAATTATGATTTATTTGGAATACTGAAATTTCTGGGATACTTTTGGGGTTAGAAACTAGAACTTTTGCATGGCAGTAATTTTTATAAGATGTAAATGCTCGTTGTAGAACGAATTCTAAAAAAACGAACGACTAAACAAATCGGAAAAAGATCTAAAGATGATCTAAGTAACGAAATACATGGAATTGTTGGGAATATAAACATGAAAATTGACAGGGCTGTATTTATCATGACATATATTCTCGCTATAGAACAATTTCTAAAAATATCGCTATATAAAACACTGCAGAAACAAAAAAAAAACTTTCGAAAATTTTCTATTTCTGTGTTACTGCTGAGCCCAAAAAACTTGAAATTTTGCTTCGGGTTAGTTTTAAAATATTAAATTGTCTCTATGAATGGTTTCTAAAAAATTTTAATTTAAAAAGATGAAATGAACGGAAGCGATCTCAATTACCATTAATTTGGAATTATTAGGTATAGCAACTTTAAATATTTCATAATGCTGCATTTCCTCCACAAAACATGCAATTTAAATGCAACAAAACTGATAGATACCCACCTAGTATTAAATAAATTGTGCAAATATTGATTAAAGACCTGTATGAAACAGTGAGTAGGTTGCCCGAAAGTACTTGTTAAAGTGTTCCTTCTCGAGGCTTTTCTCTCTCTCGCCAAGGCCACTAACAGAGGGAAGTGCCGTTTTAAATGTGATATGAATTTTTTTTTCTGATTCATTTTTCTAGACATTTTATCATAAGATCAAATTCTCAATTGTCATTAGTAGATTTTTTATATATTAAGTTATTCTGGTGAAATTTCATGATCGGGTTCATATTGGCCTATTTTAGCTTGCATGATTTGCTGAAAAAATATGTATGGATTTCTAAATTACTTCAAAAGACACCTTGACAGCTCAAAGGTTATGCAGACGATATATTCAGATCTTGTGTCATACTTTATGTTGCAATCATTGCCGATTTCTTTTATTTAATACCTGCTAAATACAGCTCAACTTGTGCAGAATATGTTTGAAAGCAAAACAATACAGCGTATGAAGTGGCCGGCATACACTCATCATTTAAATCCGATCGAGCGTATCTAAAACACACTCTAACGACGCATTGCATGCCACTGTTGATGCGTTCGGCACTTTTATACTATATCAGATTTTGAAGACAGAATTCCTTATCTCTTATCGACAACCTCATTGCATCCGTGGAAAACAGATATTGTACAATATTAACTATTCCGGGGGAGCACACACCATATAAAGTATAGACCATTCTTTTTAAACATCATATATTTGTCATTTAAAGTTACTCAAATTGGTGGGGAGCATCTGATTATGCTCTTGACATCTTTTTATACAGTTAAAATTTCGATATAAGATAATTTAGTGTTTCATTTTCGATTTTACTGTTAAAATATTGCTTACTTCCAATTTTATATCCATGCTTGGCTATCTTGCATGGTTTGCTTTCCCATTTTTTAAACAGTGTATACTAATTTATATGTAACATTTTGTAATTCTACGATTCGTTTATTTTCATCATTTCAATTTATCGCAGTATATGGACAATTAAAGATAATATCTCATTTTCTTTGCTTCCACATGTTATTATTAAATCTATATTCTCAGCATTATCGCTCAGACTAAACCCTCTGAAGGAAGTCCTTTTAAATATGAAATTAATTGTTAAACTCATTTCATTTTTTAAACTAAATTGATAGCGTTATTACAGTTGTAATTTTGATTTAAAGTCTCGTGAAAATAAGTTGATCTTTGAATATTGCACTTTAAAATGTACTCACACTTTTCCTGTAAGAGAGCTACATTAATCATTCTGACATATTTAATATAAATTATTCATGCAGTTATATCATTCCACACTAAAGCAAATGAGGTATAAATTTAATGAGTAATTAATTGTTAAAGTACTTTGAATTTTTAAATTAGCTAGATAGCAGTAGAACGTTTATTATTTTTATTTCAATTCTTATGTAAATAAATATATCTTTGAATGCTGTACTTTGAAATGTGCTTATACTTTTGCTGTAAAGGGTTGCATTAATCATTCTGACATATTTTAATATTTTTGATACAGACCCAAGCTCTGGTGGCTTCAGAAATAAGTTAACTGAGTCTGAGACACATTGATTCCATTACGACAATTTGTCGCCTTTTTGTCTAGACATACAAAGATAGAGCCAATATACTTTTAATATTAAGCGCACTACTTATATTCGAAATATGTATTTATTAGAAATAGTTTGCGAATCATTAATCATTTTGTTTGATGCGTTGGAAGCAGAAATAATATCCAAATGTGATTCCTGAAATTGATAAAACATTCAGGAACTAAATTGCATCCAAGGATTATTTATTCAGAAAAATTATTTGGTATATTCCAGTATTTTTCTTTTGTGATAAGTAAATATAACAGTTTATCCATATTTCTTTCTCATTTAATCTCAGAGGTATTGCATTTAATAAAATAAGCTATGTTCTTTTCAGGAACAGATAATTTATTAAAGGCAATAATTTCACACATTAATCGTTCAAAGCGAAACGATTAAATAAAGCTGATATCATAATTTGTAAAAAAAATTCAACCTTTTCATTTCATTATTGATCCATAAGTGGACAAGCCCCTAATTCGTATTAAAATATCGCTGTCAATTTAAAAAAAAAGAATTGGAGAAGAAAAAGTGTATGTCGAAAAATATTTCTCTAAATATATGCAAATATAAATATTTATGTTAAGTCGAAACATCAGACTAATCAGAAAAATACTGTATGCCAATTCCATTCAGATATTATTCACTATTTTGTCGTACGTGATAAAATGGTATACTGTCTTAATATAACATTACTCGCTGAGATGATTTATTTTAATAAAATTTCTAAACATTATTCTTACATCAAAAAAGAAATTGACCATTTTTGGTTTTTAGGGATCTGTACATAAAAAGTAAAAACGGAACCATTATAAGATCACTCCTGTGTCTGCCTGTCTGTCACTGACATTATACTCGTAAACTATAGAACGTGGAAAGTTCAAATTGGGGGAAGTAATAAAGATTATTGACCCACATATTTACAGATTATTAAGCATTCACAAATATGTTTAGGAAAATTGTAGAGGGGCTGATTAACTAAGTAGAAAAAAAAATCTTTTCTTTATACATCATGTGGGGTATCGTGTGACAGCTTTAGTAACGCTGAACACAAAAATACATTTCTTTTAATTTTAGGTATTATACTTTCAGAAATATAGTCGAAAATGTAGTTCAAAAATATGTTCCTCCCCCATCTATTTCCGAATCTATTGAAACTGAAATTATGAAAATATTTGAGGTACTAGACGTTAATTTAAACCTTGCAGGAAAATTATAGCGATTATCCTAGGTCATGTAGCTTTTGGGAAAAGTGCATTTTTTCGTTACACCGAAATGTCGATATGCGGCTTTCAGAAAAGGTGTTGAGGATCGTTGTAGGTACCTATCGTAGTATAAGTATAAAAGCATTATTTATAATGATTTTCGAAAAACACCGTCCATAATTAGCCCAGATATTAACCCTTAAAGACACGGACGGTTTGGACATACATAATGTCAGGGGCGTCGTACTCTATGTACCATCGGCTTTTAAAGCCTGTATAACAACTTTTAATGATATTTTTGTGTAATGCAATGCCCAGTAGTAGTATACAAGCAATAAACGTCAAACTGTTAAAAACAGACTAATTTAAATAGTATTAATCACATAATTACTATGAGATTCGCGACGAGTTTGCATTGAGTGGCTCTCTCAGTACGCCACCCGTCTTTTTAAAGGTTAACTAAAAAACTATCGGGAAAAACACGGCATGGAGTAAAGCGACGTTGCAATTTTGCGACCTCCTTTCGAAGCGCACTTAGCACAGTGCCAAGTTTAAATTTTCAACAAGGATTTTCTTTTTGCTACACTTTCAAAAGGAAATATTATTACTACGCTGAATTTAGTTTTATGAAATGAGAAATGACGTTTAAGTAAATACTAGTTTTATTGACCCGAATTAGGTTCATCATAAACAAATTAGGGTAAGATTAAAAAAAGAGTTAAATGCAATAACAATATTTGATATTATTTAGACTTCATATCTCTCTAACTTTTACGGTATTTTCATTTATATTTTTCTAATATATACAGCTATACCCAACTCTACATTGTAAAGCTTTTTACCGAGTCTTATTATTCTTTTAGAAATGACTTTTTTTAATAATACAGTTACTAATCCATATATTTATTGTACTGAACTCTCTGAATGCGAGTAATACTCGCACTTGACCGTTTATTATTGAAAATGATGGGGATCAAACCTAAAAATTTTTATCTGAATGAAAAATGCATATGGGATTTTTCCATTGAAACTTCACATAATTAAAATCTTCTTTATAGATATCAGCCAAATGAACCGCAGGCAATTATTTTGATAGTTATATTAGTGAATAGGTTTATAGGTTAATAGGATTAAGTTAATAGGGTTATAGGTTAGTGGATTTGTTAGAAAAAAATATACATCTAAGATACCATTAATCTGATTATTTCA
This sequence comes from Maratus speciosus, assembly GCA_963932465.1. Taxonomy (NCBI): domain Eukaryota; kingdom Metazoa; phylum Arthropoda; class Arachnida; order Araneae; family Salticidae; genus Maratus; species Maratus speciosus. The sequence goes on along the minus strand of OZ010789.1, from coordinate 455,762,652 downwards.
AAAATTTACAAAAATGGAAGTAATCTGTATAATTGAATGCAGTTTTGCGAGAAGTTTTTTTTAAGAAAAGGTTAATAATGATACAACCGCCGCGGCGAGCGGCCTCTCTTCGTCCGCAGACCTTTATTCTTCTACATATACCGACTCTTTTGCGGAAGCAAGGTTCATAGGTTCCCAGCCACGTCCCGAATAAAAGACACTCTAACTGAATCTAGGTTGAAACAAAAAAAAATCAAAAATTAAAACCGGACAAATTTAAACGGGAAATTGCAAAAATTAAAGACATCGAAAAGCGGGAAGGTAGGGCTTGGGTCGATCGACCAACCTCTGCTACTTCGAGGTTATTATTAGTCTCATTATTTTAGGTAAATATGTTGATTCAAATATTTCAGTACAGAGGAATCTTGAAGAAACGAAATAACAGGAAACATTCAAATTGAAGCCAATAAAATTCAGGGAACACAACTGACGTTTTACACCAGAGTTATTTCATTACTGTTAAAAACATTTCGAGTATTTGTACTAATAAAGATAACTTGTACACTACATTTTATATCCCTGTATGGATAAAACACTCAAAAAACTTATAAAAATAAAAAATATATGAAACTTATTTTTTTTTGTGAATTTTTACCCCACTGAAAAGAAGGGTTATGTGCTTCACGCGTATCTGTGTATGTGGATTTCTTTATACCCTCGAAACATCCCAACGGCTGGATGGATTTTAATGAATGAGGTCTCTATAAATTCGTCTTAAAGGCCCGATGGTTATAGGCTAGGTTTTGTTTTTATAAATTCAAAATGGCGGTAGAGACCAAAAAAAATTTACGCACCCTATTGACTGGCATATCATTGGATAGGTCTTTCAAAATGAAGAGGATGTTTCATTGACTATTTTACAGTCAGAAGCTCCGTTAAAATATTATACAACCTGGAAGTTGTGTTGGTAGGATCTCTAGCTTTACTGCAACTCTAACCATCATAGACATCTATAGCCCTCTTCAAAACAGTGTTTATAGATAGGAACTAACAATTAAACACAACTTAAAAGTCATCAATACAAGTAAATAAAAAAAAATAGGTAAGTAATATAAGCAAGTAATATTAAAACAAAAATGTTTTAAGTCAATTCCTATTTAGGTCAATAAGAGAATTTTTCTTCTCCCATTCTTCTTTCCCCTTGAGTGGCACTCAAAATACCTTGATCAAAAAGAGGGCTCTCTCGTCTTAAAATACTTTGATCAAGAAGAGGGCTCTTTCGATTATTGAAAATTAATTAATTTAATTTAATTAATGAAATAATATTTGAAAAAAACTGGATTAACATCAAGTGTCATCCATTAAAAGTTAAAAAAAAAATATATTTGAGCTTGATTGGATGAATAATAAGTATTTTATTAACGATTGAAAATTTGAACAAGATATAAATAGCGACAGTGTGAGCTAATAGTAGGAATTGAAAAAAAAAATAGTTTCACATTGATGAGAAATAATTAATTAGTTCACTTTTTACGCAGTCGGGTTTTTTGATTTTTTAAAATTTAATTGTTTAATAAATAATGATGATAGATTTCGTCTGACAACGGAAATGAAGAAAACTTAGTGAAAATCGGTTGTCGGGAGAAATAAGAGTCTAGAGAAGATAAAGGGAAAAATGTATTTCTTCGACCGTAGAGGTAGGTCTACAAATTTGGTTCAATATAGACAGATTCGTATGTGAGTCGCACTCAGATTTCCGCGTTTTTGATAATTTTTTCTTATTTTATGTTGATTGCGAATATTTTTCACTTTTCAAAGCTTGCTAGCGAAAACGAAATAGTTTGTATTTTTTCGACAGTGGGAAATAGAAATATGGAACTTATTTTAATTTTACAAAAACTCGGCTTTTTTATCCGTTTTTAAGTTAAATAGTTTTTAAATGCTCTGATCGAGTAATGCGTGTTGCCTTTTACTGTTTATAAAAGAACGCAATTAATTAAGACACCGTTTAACATATTTTGTATTATTTTAAAAAAGTAAAAAATATGTATAGCAGCTATGTAAAAATATTTTAAATATCGTTGACAAAATTAACCTTCTATCACCGAGATCAGTACGTCTTATGTAGGAAGAATATTTTAGTTCATTATTAGGACATCGCCTGTATCTCTCGCTTTCCTCTCGAGTTCTGATTAATCGCACTGAGCGGGATATTACAGGTGTCGCCTGACAATGTTCCAGATAACGTATGTGTCTGACCTCTGGTCATGTGACCTCGATTTAGTACTGACATCTGCAGACATTAAATGGAGATGCTTAAATGTACGCTCCATGTTTATAATTCGTTAAACAACGCAATTCGTCATCAGATCTCTCGCATCTATCCAGATATATTCAGTTAAAATGTTCTCACTCGCCTGCAAAGTTTACTTTTTTTTCTATCCCTGACACATTCAGAATTGGGTGGTGTACAATGCTTACAAAATTTTACATTAACTCAAATGAACTTTGGCTACCACATAATTATACAACTTTAATTCATACAGCGCCCTCTATTTGCAAATATTGTAACTAAATGTTTTATCATGTTAAAGAAAAAAAATATATTTCTTTATAATAGGATTTCGAAAAACCATTTATTCCTTCTACGTTTATGATCTTTGAATTGTTAACACATCTATGGGACCGACTGTATGTTTTCCAGAACTTGATGCTATGTTTTCATTAATTAATAAACCATAAATCCTCTTTTATAAAAAAAGAAAATTCTTTAACACGAAAACCGATCAAAAGTATCCACTTCTATGCTTGAGAGGATTTCAAGAACAATTCCATAGAGGCATAGTCATTACCAAGAGAGGCGTTCCAGGCAAGTTTCCAAACATGGAAAGATCGTTGGATTTCGTAGTATGTTAACTGAATGATTCTAATTCTAAGAAGGTTATTGTATGACATGCAAAGAAGAAATTAATTTGATTTTATTTGGTATATAGTGAAATACTTTTTAGACAGTGGATATGAATACATCATAACGTATATTTGTTCAGTAATGACAAATGCACATTTCTTTATATCCCAGAATGTACAAAATAGGCGCAAAACTACAGGTGCTAAAACCTATATATTCTTTTGCTGATAGAGATTTTGCACTTGATAGTAATTCTTTTTAAAGTAATTTCAAAACAGTAAGAAGTATGGTTGCGTATTCAATTTATGCTACAAATTTGACCAGGGGCACCATTTAAAGAGAGCTGGGGGGGCATTACGCCCCCCCCCCCCGCCCTAAGGAATTTGATTTTTCAGAAAATTTATCAACCATCAATTGTTAGACTCAAACAAAAATTTAAAAAATAATCAAAAGCTAAAATAATTTATTAGATTTAATTGCAATAAAAACATATACATTAAATAAATGCTTTATGCATAGAAATTAATAATTTAAAAAAAATTCCTATTCGAACTTTCTTAAGGTGAGATATATGTCGTACTTTGGCTAATTTTAAAAATACATGAGAGACATTTTCTTTTATCAATTGCTTCTCAGCTGTGTACAACTTAACTTGATCATAGAAAAACTAGCCCTCTCATGGCTAAAAATTCAGGGGAAGAGTTTTTTCAGATAGTTTTTTTTTTGTGGGGGGGGGGGGGGTTATTGAAGGGGTGAGTATAATTCAAGCTCTTAATTATCCGACTCTTTTACTTTTTTAGATTATTAATGTCTCATTATATTTACTGCAATCACTGCAATGTTATCAAATTAATCAATTATTTGCTTTATTAAATCATATTATATATGACACACTCTTAAAATTCTACAACGCCTACGAATGGAGTCTGCGCGCACCCGACAAAACAATTTCTTTAACCCAAAAACAGGCAGACTTCCACCTAATCAAAAAGTAAAAGAAAATTACTCCATATTTTGACACGTTTATAATAAAGTGGTCTATAATTTTATCCCTTATGTGTTAACAAACACATGGATTATTATTATGGGCCACCATTAATATTCAGATCTATAGTTTTTCATTTGAAAAATATTCAGAACTTCCTTGTTAAAAACCAGGTCATCCCGACTCTGTCCGAAACTGATAAAGCACAATCCGAAAACTTAAAGTGTATCTCAGTCGCAACAAAGAAAATACGTCAACCTATCCTGACGCCGGACTGTAATTTCATGTAAATACGAAAACCGCTAAAAAGATTCACATTGAAAGGCAATCCGACCCAAAATGAAAAAAGAAAAAATCATATTTTAATACAATTATTGTAAAAGAAATCTACAATTATATCTTTAATATAAACTTTACCTTTTATGTAGAAAAATGAAGATAGCAATTCCATTGCTAAAGTATTGAATTTAATGACTGACACCGAAATTTGAAAACAAATTTATTTGTAAATGAGGAAAAGCTATATTTCACACACATAATAAACCGAATTTTTATTAACCAAAATTCCGGTGTCAATCATTAATTTCAACACTTTAGCAATGGAATTGCTTTGATTCTGAAAGGCTTATACCGCTTTACAAATGCAACTCTAGCCTTCCTATTCTTAGTAGATAACAAACGTGTTTTTGCTGGTCTTCTACCATGTAAACCATAGAGGTTTAGGCGTCGTTTGACTAATGAAACGTGTATTTCTATGCCGTAATTTTCTTTCAATTCATTTTTTATTATTACAGCGGCCTTATGTCAATCACCTGTAGATATCATTTTTATAATACAGTCAACATTGCAAGTTGTTTTTTTTCGGAAGGTCACTTTGAGGCTTATTTTCGATGTATTTCTGTTTATTAAAAACTTTCTCCCACGTAATAACAAGTTGCCTAGACCCGTTAAAAGAACGAGCTAATTCTGCTTGCAGTCTACCTTTCTTAAGTGCATTTACAGCGGCTTTTCTAGAATCACTTCAATATTTTTTATATTTCGGCATTTAAAAATAATCACAATAAGTCGATATAAACACTAATCGAAGCTATAGCGCCACTGACACCTTCAACAATTAAATGCAAACTAATTGTCAAAATACTTTTGAGCTAAGGAGGAGTCATATTTCTTCGATGGCGCCGAATGTAAACAAACAAGTTGAAACTGGATACATTTGAATAACTGCAGTCATAGTGTTCTCAATTATAGGGAATATATTTTCTTTTACATTTTTATATTAAATAAAAAAAGAGAGAATATAAGGTTGTCAAAATACTTTTGAGTGCTACTGTATATATATATTGCGTCATATCGGAAATATAATGAACCTCAGCAGGTGAATATGGAACGTTATGTGAGTTTGAAGAAACGAATTAAAACATGATAAAAACCCGACTATGGAAATATTAGCATATTTTAACACGTTGAGGTTCTTTGAATTTGCTGTAGACATTTTTAAACCTTTTCCATATACATTCGTGTGTGTATTCGTGTATATTAGAATTTTCGCAAAGGGTTTAGCTCCCTAGAGCTCATTCTTCGTGAAGAAACTGGGTTTATCTCTAATATTGATTTAAGTTTTTTTGGTGAATTTAGTACTTAACTTCGAAATCTACCTTCGCCTGTAGGCCGAGCCGGCAGGTATTTTTGATTTGTTATTTTTGTTTAGTTACTTTTTTTATTATCTAACCCTTACAGAAAAAACTAGCGGATTTTAATTTTGTCGCCAAACAATTTGATTTTAATCCAAAAAGGCGTAAACCTGACATCAGCCCCAGGGATGTTCACATTATAGGGGATTTTTAAAGCGTAAGACAGCATTGTTGAGCAATTTTTTATATTCAAATTTAAGCTATATAAATAGCAGTTAAAATTATAAAAGTGGAGTTAATACTTACATTTTAGTTCAAAAGTCTGCGCCCCCTCCCCCCCACACACGCACACACATATTGTAAAATATTTTAATTTCAGACATTTAAAATATTTTTCACATACTTTACTACGGAAACATACTGGTTTGTTTTTTCCAAACTTGCGACTTTTATAACATCGAACGTAGATCAGCGAATATAATCCACTCTTTTTTTTTTTAACACATACGGCCAGTTTTCCTTTTATAAATGTCCACTGCTTCAAATGTTAAGTACTAAAGATAATTCGTAAGAAAATTTATGCAATTATGCGTTTTTGATACCACAAAGAAAACATTTTACAATAAAAATGCTTACTGAAATAAATTTTCGATAATCTTTTTAATTCGTCATTCTCTTTCAGTTTTTTTTTCTTTTTCTTTTTTGAAGGTTTTTTTAAAAGATAATGGATTAATTTTCCGTAATCAGGTTACCCGCTAGTTATCGTATTTACTGTACCGTTGAATGTTTCTTTTTATATTTGAAAGAGACTTTGGACAGTGAACCCGATTGCAGAAGATTTTATGAAATTTGTACTTAGCGATTAGTAAATTCATGATTTTTCATTATTACTGAAATTATTGCGTTTCATCATGAAGCAAACGAACAAAAGAGGTTCTGTTATTATTTATTCTTTATCTCAAATTATTTTACATCATAAAAAACAATACTTTCAATGGAGGGGAAAAACTTTATTATTCCAATGGTGGCAAATGTAATAATGTCTGTCGACTTACCATTTTAGCCTACATAGGATAAATCTACCTCAAATTTCGATCATCATAAAGAATATTGTCTGACGCACACCCTAGCAGCTAATTGTAGCAATAAATTGAGTTAATTTTATATTCTGGGTTATTTACACAATAGACGGAATAATAATTTACACTTGATAATGTAAATATCAAACCTATTTATTTCTCCGTGTTAATAGGCTCTTTAGAATAATGCAAAATAAATCTTCAATCCGTATTGACCAAAATGCATATTGCTACAAATTTTGTATAACTAACTTTATTTATCGTTCTCAGTCCTATTTAAGGTATGGAGATTTGTTGGTAAAATATCTATAATTGAGTCAATAAAAGGAATGTAATTTGGCGGGTAATTTTGTTTTGTAATTACCTCTGGTGCATGTGTAACAATATTAATGCATCACTTTTAATGTTTGTAACAACCCTCATAATGAGGTCGATCATGGATGATTAGAAATACTTCATTAAATGCATGAAGCTTATTTTTCTAAGTCGTAGAGTTTCTTCCCGGGTTAACTGTTACATGATTTGAATTGGTCTACAAAATGAAAATACAATGAAAACGACATTATTTTAATTCTATTCAAACGATTCAGGTTTAAAAACACACATTTTTAAGTGTCCCTTTTCTGTTAAAAATGAAAGTTAAACACTCCTTTTTGTCTGCAAATCATTTAATAAAGTACATGCAATCATCTTAATACATTTTTGACGGTATTTACTCTACTGGAATTTCAAAGATGGAAAAAGTAGTAAAAGAACTGTCAAGAGAGGACATTTATTACGAAGTATAACGTATAATTCAGTGAGATTGTATTTAAGCTACCAAAACCACATATGCTCTAGCTGAGAGACCAGTAGTTCAAGAACAAGCACCCAAAAGTTAACTATTCTAACATTATTTCTATTCAATGGTCAATCTCTGTAATCATTGTAATGCTATCTAATTTAATAGAGTCAGATTAGAGAAAATTTTAATTTCTGTTGTCATAATGGCCTCATTTCCCTACTAAAATGCAAAGTAAATGATCAACTGAAAGTATTGCTTATTAATAGCTCATAATTTCTGCAAGTCAGCGGTAATATAATATCGCAATGACGTTCGCATCTTTTTCAGCATTGTGGAAGGATATCCCAGGTGAAGGTCCACATTGTTTTAAAATACAAGGTCAAATTCACATTTTGTTTGACTCAAGGTTCGTTTGGAAAAATCAACCAGCGTAGCGGGCGTAGCCTGCTAGTTCTACATATAGCACTTGCGATTGATGCTGTCAACAAAAGCTCATTTCATGTCTCTATTGTGCGTTTGCGCCTCAATGCGGCACTTACGCCAACGCCCCCTGGACATTTGAGAAAGCCTTCACATCGTCACGAAAACGTCACATAAAGCAGGCAAAACAAAGAAAAAAATCATTAATGATTGTTTTTTTTCTTTTGTTTTGCCTGCTTTGTTTGACGTTTTCGAGACGCGTGTCAAGGCTTTCTCAAATATCTAGGGAGGGTTGCTTACGCCCATTCATTCCCAAATAAATTATTGTTACATTGTCCTGTACCAGCCCTTAAAATGATCTAGCCGGATAAGCATAGCGAATTGGCCCAGACGGCCGATGTTTGAAATAACATGTGTGATAATAAGGTTCACCATGAGAATACAATATAGAGTGTTTTTAGCCTCTGACCTTGAACTGTCTTTGAGATAATCGGGGAAGTATGCGCCGGCGCTACTATTTTTCAAATACGTTTTTTTCAAAAAGTACAATGGTTAAAAAAATGAAAACAACGCTAATTATTGAAGAATATATCAGTTCACATTATATATTTTTTTCACATTTTTACAAAAATTTTAAAATAGAAAAATAAACAAAAATATATTTTTAAAAAAGTATTAATGTAGTAATTTTATATTTACACAAACCAAAAAATTACAGAATAAGGCTCAATGTATGTACTTTTAAGAAAAAAATCTCGTTAAAATCGAAGATGCGCTTTTTGAGTTATAAAAAAAATAATGCTAGCAACTTGCTAAAATATTCGTAACTTTCCCTGTTTGCATTTGCAGAAATACGCTACTATCAATACATTGGTCGATTCGACACATTTCCACTCAGGCAGGATGCGCAATGCGCCAAAATAAGAGAATGTTTCCATACATACCACTTCCCTATAGGTTTGTTTCGTGTTTGTAAACATTCCGTTATTTGGGCGTACTGCGCATACTTCTCTCACAATAATATCAAGTCGATGGTGTTGTCCATTGTGCAGGTGAAGCTATAGCGGTTGTAATTATATAAGGTTATCAACTTTTTGGTAATTCCGGACCCCCTCCCTAACTTCCGATATCATGCGTTATCATCAATCCTCGAATCCCCCTTCTCCTAATAATATTGTTATCAGTGTTTAAAAATTCTTTTTTTTTACAATTGTTTTCCTTTTTTTGCTTTTTATACGTTGGCAATGATATACAGATATGGCTGTACATTTTATATTTGCACATTTTACTGATTTAAATTACGAGAAAAAATTCATAAAATATCACTATTATATAAGAAATAACTTTATATCAAATAACATTTTAAAGAAATACTTATTATTTAAAAGTTTTTAATAATAGTTCTTTGTTACATAATGCATTGAACAGTAATATTGTCTTCTTGTACTTCGCCCTTGCACGGGATTAAACAGAACTTCTTCTAAATAAAACACGCTGACAACATTCTTCCCTATCTTTTACTAGCAAAAATAAGAAGTATAATTTCGAATCTGGTTTCTCTAACAACGAATTATATACGCATATGGCAGGAGAATATTAATGGCGAACGTTGGGTTATTCCCTATTTTGGAATGAAATGTTTTATAATGATTCAATGGTTTTAATTATAACTTTGTCTTTTCATAAAAAGAAGCAAACAGACAAAAAAAAATTAAGATAACGGCCAAAGAAAAAAATACCAAAAAAAGTAAATTTTATTTTGATCAAAAATGATAACGATATATAACGATATCAAGTGATAACCGCCTTCCCCTACAGATATCCTACGATGTCAAGTGCCAGACCCTCCCCCCCTAAACTGATACAATATATATGTACACTGTTCAGCCCCATAGCTTTCTTCTATGTGAAAATCATCGTAGGCAAATGTTACCATTTTGTTTGACAATTCTTGATATTATTATGCGAGAAGGATGCGCAGTACGCTAAAATAACAGAATGTTTACAAACACGAAACAAACCTATAGGGGAATGGTATGTATGGAAACATTCTCTTATTTTGGCGCACCTGCCCGAGTGGAAGTCACGAATCGACCAATGCAGTAGCGTATTTCTGCAAATGCAAACAGGGAAATTTAGGAATACTTTAGCAAGTTGCTAACATAATTTTTTTTATAACTCAAAAAGCGCATCTTCGATTTTAGCGAAATTGTTTTTCTTAAAAGTACATACCTTGAGGCTTATTCTGTAATTTTTTGGTTGGTATAAATATAAAATTAATATATATATATTTTAATATATTTGTTTATTTTTCTATGTTAAAATTTTTGTAAAAATGCGAAAAAATATATAATGTGAACTGATATATTCTTCAATAATTAGCGTTGGTTTCATTTTTTTAACTTTTGTACTTTTTGAGAAAAACGCATTTGGAAAATAGTAGCGCCGGCGCATACTTCCCGGATTATCTCAAGGACAGTTCAAGGTCAGGGGCTAAACATACTCTATATTGTATTCTCATGGTGAGCCTTATTATCACACATGTTATTTCAAACATCGGCCGTGGGGGCCATTTCGCCATGCTTATCCGGGTAGACCCTTTGTACCATGAATTCGAGCTCACCCTGCATGTGAAAGAAAAGCATATTATTGAGCATTTCAAAATAAACCGCACAATAATATCGCTATTTATGACTAAAATTGAATCAAGTATATTCCAATATAAGCAATGATTAACAGGATAACTTTAAAAGGTTTGTTTTAAATCTTAAGAGTGTGATTTTTTTTCTTCCAATTGAGTGCAAGTTTGTTTTTAAACTACTTAACCCTTAAATGCCGGGTGTTGCTTTTCGGCAACATACCCAATTTAGGCTCTAAAATACTATTAGAATAATAATGAAGCTATAGGGCCTAATGTTGCCAATAATATACATTCTGAAAATATTATTAAATCGATTTTCAACATGTAGATGGCAACACTTGTGCTGTTTAAGAACAAAGATAGATTTATTTTTTCAATTGTTGCTACTTGTTCTTTTTGTTTTGTTTGGAAGCTTGTGAAACACCCTATTTTGTTCTGCAGTGAGCAAGTAAAATTTATTTCATATTATAGTTCCTAAAATTCTTGTGCGTTTAATATTATAGAATTTTATCAAGGAAAATTATTTTTTCAACTAATGACCAGTATTGCCGATTAGTAACAAACTGTTTTTTAGTCGTAAACCAAACTTAAAACAAAATATGATTTTTTTATGTATTTTTCCCATGATTTATTTAAAAAATGAAAGCCGAAAAACATTATTACAATGATTTTTGAAAAATCAGGCATTTAAGGGTTAATATTTTTCATAGCATTTTCACGGATTTACATATTATGCCTGTATCTAAAGACTAGATCAGCGAATATAAAGAAAGTAAAGTTCCGTTTTAAGCTTTAGATACAATTTATAAATCATTGCAGATTTGGTGTAAAAATATTAAATAGCTCAAATTATATCCTGCGCGCAATTAAAAAAATACACCTTTTTAAAAAGATGCGATTTAAAGTATTCTTTTGATCATCGCTTACATTAATATCGCATATATTTTTAGTCATAACCAGCGTAATTTTAACAATTGTTTTATTCTTTTAAAATTGTTTTATTTTTATTGTTTAGTGTTCTCGGCTACAAATTTGTCACTCTTAACATAAATAGACTAAAACTCGTGAAAATATAATCTGTTGACAGCGGAAACTTGCCTTAAAGATGATAGTTCCATTCTCTCGCCATAAGGAATACCATACATTTATACCTGCTTCCAAAACTTTGTAAGCGAAATATTTTTTAGTACCTTGCAATTCCATTTTCACAGGTTTTAATGTATAATAATATAATACTTTTGGGTAATAATATGTGAATATAATACTTTTATTCCAATCAAAAAAGTAAATGGATTTTGTGTTAATCAAATCGATATGAAATATTGTAAACTATCCACAAGATTGGTAATAGCTGTTGAAACTTTTGAACCTGTGTGTAAAATATTAAATAGCTATAGAATAAGTGTAAAATTATAATATTAGAAATCATTATTAACAAATTACTTAGTATATGAAAAACTGGAACGTGGAGTATAAATTTATTTCTAAATGAAGCATGAAATAAGAAATGTACACTTATGATTCATGAAAAGCTTTTAATAAATGGTTATGAACTATTTTGCCCCTGTAATTATTCCTTAAAGATCTTACTAAACTCTTTACCTTAAAGAATTACTTCATTTTTAACCTACCAACATTTAGGTAACATGTGCGGAATATGGAAGTAAATCCCTTTTTTTGTGAAAGGTATACCATGTGGAATATTAACAAATTTTCTTTATGTATAAAAAAGGCGGTAAAGTGCGAGTATTACTAGCACTCAGGAGGTTCCGTAAAATAAGTGTATGAATTATTAACTGTATAATTTGAAAAAATTAAAAAATATACAACGTAGGTTTGGGCATACCTGTATATGCTGGAAAAGTATGAATGAGTATACCATAAAAGGTCAAAGAGATATGAAACCTAAATAATGACAAATATTGCTATTCTCTATAACGCTTTTTTTAATCTTGTACTAATCTGTTTAGGATGCACTTCATTCGGTATTGACAATAAAAGTAGTGCATATTTAAACTTCATTTGGCATTTCATAAAAATAAATTCAGTGTCGTAATAATCTTTTCATTTTACAGTGTGGCTAAAACAAAACCCTTGTTCTAAGTTTAAACTTGGAATTGTGCTAAGCTCGCTGAGAAAAGAGGATGCAAAGTTGGAATGCCGCCTTGGTCCGAGTAGCGTTTTTTCTGATAGATTTTTAATTAACTTTTAGAGACACTGGAGGCGTATTGAGAGATCCACTCAATGCAAACTAGTCGCGAATCCCATACTATTTATGCGATTAATTCTAAATAAATTAGTCCTTTTTTAACAATTTGATATTTTATTGCTTTTTATACTGCTACTGGCCATTGCATTGCACAAATATATCATCAAAAGGTATTATCTAGGTTCAAAAGTCGGTGGTTCATATAGTACGCCGCCCCTGTCATTATGTATGTCCAAACTGTCCATGTCTTTAAGGGTTAATATCTCCGTCAATACCGCCGATTTTTTTCAAAAATCATTATACTTCTGCTACGATACGTACCTTCAGCGCTCCTCAACCCCTTTGCTGAATACCCGCAAATCGAAATTTGTGTGTAACGGGAAAATGCGCTTTTTTCAAAAACTATGTAACCTAGGGTAGTCGCTATAGTTTTCATGCAAGGTTTGAATTAACGTCTACTACCTGTAATTTTTTCATAATTTTAGTTTCCGTAGATTCGGAAATAAAGGGGGTGGGGGGCGTGTAACATATTTTTTCACTACATTTTCGACGATATGTCTGAAAATATATTAGTTAAAATAAAAGAAATTTATTTTTGAGTTCAGCGTTACGAAAGCTTTCACATGATATACAAAGTTAAAGATTTTTTTTAAGTAGTTTAATTAGCCACTCTACATTTTTCCAAAATATATTGGTGAATGTTTAATAATCTGTAAATACGTGTGTCAACTAGAGCCTTTAATACTTCTCCCAATTTGAACTTTTCATATTCTATAGATTGTGAGCAAAATGGCTGTAACAGACATACACAGGAGTGATCTTATAATGGTTCCTTTTCTTTCTTTTTAAGTGCGGAACCTTAAAAAAGGCGAACTCGGCTTGATTTCTTAATAAATATTTACCAGTTTTTAGATACATTACATTTTAACCTTTATATTAATTTTACATGTGAAATTTAAAAGAAATAGGCGTCAGTGTAAAAACAATTCACAATTGGGGTGAGATTTTAGCTATTATGTGTCACAGAACCTCATAAAGTATGGTAAAGGGAACAAAAACAAATTTTCACATTCAGAACATGAAAAATGCCTTAGAACATTTTACAATGTGGTTAATTACCCAGTATTTTATACCAAAAGCAGAAGTCTGGGTTTTATGGCTCATAACACCTTTAAAATAGGATCATACAATTTTTAACACCTAAATGAATAAAATAAAATATAAAAGAGGGATTATTGTTGCGTCTTAAAATAAAATGGATTGTATACAAAATTTTCCAGCAGTGAAAGGAAAATTTCTATTAGCTTGTATTTTTCCTCTATTGATCTATATTTATCAACTAAATTATAAACTCTGTAGCTAAAAAGTCTAAAGAGGCAAATATGTCATTTCTCATTATTTAACTATACTTTATTTTAAATGTTAGTAAAGTCTGTTTACGTTAAAGCAGTATAATTACTGCTATTGTCATTTGTATTTCAAAATAGCTACATGCTTCTACTGATTGGAATTACTTTAGTAAGCAATTACAATTATGTATTATGTGATATTGTAATATCTATTTATTGTATCTTTAAATTAAAATGTACCATAAAAAGAATACTCAAAATGTATTCACTAAATTATATCCTCTAAATCTAAATTCACTAAAGCTTCTACTTGGTCATTATTCACTGAAATTCACTAAATTCACTGAAGCTTCTAATTGGTCACTAAAAGTAATTCCTTTTAATTTCATCATATTTTATTTTACATGTGAATAAAGGATGTTTATATCAAATGAATATAATTTACAGCAACATTCATAATTCCAATTATCCATTTGCTTGTATTAATTATAAACATTTTAATAAAAGATAGTGATTGCATGTTATGAGACATTTCAATTATCTGTTGCACATGAAAATTAAAAACTGTTTTTATTTACGCTTTTGTTTATTTATGGTTATGTTTACACATTTTACTTTTGCATGAATTTTAAATGTGAAAAAATAGATATCAGCATAAGAAAGAGCTCAGAATTAGTGTGATATTTTAACTGTAATCTATCTTAGTACCTCCTAAATTATAATAAAGAGAACAAAAAGAAATTTTCACATTTAGAACATGAAGAACGCCCTAAAAAGTTTTACAATGTCGTTAATTGCCCAGTATTTTATACCAAAAGCAGACGTCTGAGCTTTATGGCTCATAAATACTTTCAAATGAGATCATACAATTTTCCGCACTTAAATGAATAAAATAAAATATAAAAGAAGGATTATTGTTGTGACATAAAAAAAAATCGAATGTATATAAAATTTTTCAGCAGTGATAAGAAAATTACAATTAGCTTGTATTTTTCCAGTAATTCCTTTAACTTTATCTACTAAATTATAAATTATAAATAAAAATTCGCTGAAACTTCTAAAGAGGC
The DNA here is from genome assembly GCA_963932465.1 of Maratus speciosus. Taxonomy (NCBI): domain Eukaryota; kingdom Metazoa; phylum Arthropoda; class Arachnida; order Araneae; family Salticidae; genus Maratus; species Maratus speciosus. The sequence continues at coordinate 455,747,600 of OZ010789.1, read as the reverse complement.
AAATATGTCATTTCCCGTTATTTAACCATACTTCATTTTAAATCTTAGTAAAGGCCTTTAATAATTTAAAACACTAATTTCAAATACTACTCAAATTACTTTAAAACAGTATAATTAATGCCATTTATATTTCAAAATAGCCATATGGTCCAACGAATTGGAATTATTTTAGTAAGAAAATGTAATTGTATATAATGCGATATTATAATATCTACTTATTGTATCTTTAACTTAAAATGTGCCAGAAAAAGAATACTCAAAAATGTATCTACTAAATTATAACCTCTAGATCAAAATTCACTAAAGCTTCGAATAGATCACTATGAATTGTTTCCCTTAATTTCAACAGATTTTATTTTGAACGTGAATAATTGCTGTTCATACACTATATGGCCAAAGGTGACCGGCCACTTGCGATTTTAGACATTTTCTTAAATATCTAGAAAAATACATGAGGAATTATCTTCAAACTCCAACTGTGTAAACAGGATAGTACAGGTCATACATTTCCGGAATATTTTTTCCCGAAACCCCATAGTGAACCGGCAACAAATTAAAAAAAAAAAAACGAATATATTTTGGATAACCCTTTAAAAACTAACGTAGCAAAGCGTTCCAACAGTAGATTATGATTAAGTGCCTTATTGCAATAAACTGTGTTCATTTTTATGAGAATAGCATGTATATTCGTACAGAAATTAAAGTTGTGATAAAAAGAGTCCCAAATTTTGCCATGTTTTTTGCTTAAAATTTGTAGAGATCTTAATATAAAAAAAAAAAGTGTTTTTCGGAAAATATGATAAACAACATTGTACACAATACCCTGCAATCAGAAAGGAAAATAATAAAAATTGTATGAAAAAAAACAGGTTTACTAAATAATGATTCACTGCACATGCCCGAATGTAATTAAAATATAATTTTCATAATTTGTTAATAAACAATATAGAGCAACTTTTTTGAAAGTCTCAAAAACATAGTGTGCAAAGTCTGAAAATTATTGTTTATATAATAAGCTCAAATTCCGTTATTCCAAAAAGGAAGCAAAAAGATAAGGGGATGTATCAAAATACAGTAATACGTGCAATATTGTGTATGCTATATTTCCACTAATTAATGGATATATGGATATAACCCCTCACCTTTTTGCTTCATTTTGGGAAAAACGGATTTCGGGCTTATTCTTTCAACGATAATTTTCAGAATTTTCAAGCTATGTTTTTGAGACTTTCACAAAAATTGCTCTGTACACTTAGCTAATACATTATGCACATTATATTTTGACTGCATTCGTGCATGCGCAGTGAAACAGTTTTTAGTAATTCTGCTCATTTTTCATCCAATTTTTATTATTTTTTCTTTCTGATTGCAGGGTATTGTGCACAATGTTGTTTGTCATATTTTCTGAAAAGAACTTTTATTTTATTAATAACGCTACAAATTATAAGCAAAAAACTTGGCAAAATTTGGGACTCTTTTTATAAAAACTTTAATTTCTCTACGAATATGCATGCTATTTTCATAAAAATGAGCACAGTTTATTGCAATAAGGCACTTAATCATAATCTACTGTTGAAACGCTTTTCATACGTTAGTTTTTACAAGGTTATCCAAAAGATATTCGTTCTTTTTCAATTTGTTGACGGTTCCTTATGGAGTTTCGGGAAAGCATCTTCACGGAAATGTATGACCTGTACTATTCTGTTTACACACCAGAAATTTTAAGATAATTCCTTATGTATTTTTCTGGATATTTAAGAAAACGTCTAAACGGCCGGCCAGCTTTGGCCATATACTGTATTAAATGAATATAAATTAAATCAAAATTCATAATTCAAATTATCCATTTTCTTCTATTAACTATAATCATTTAAAAAAATTGAGATATTATAAAACGCTTGTAGAATCCAGATTCACCTTAAACAAAGTTGAAATTTAATTTAAAGAAATATGATCTTAATTTTATAGCAGCCCCTCATGTAAAATTGAGAACTTTATTGCATGATAAGATTGTTCTAGCGCCGATCGAAGAAACCCCGGGAATCTATAGAATTCCAGTCACTAAAGATGTAAATGAAAATAACAAGAAGTGATATAAAGTAAAAGGCTATATAGGTATGACCTTGCGGAAAGTCAAAACTCGTTTGAAAGAATATGTTTTAGATATTAAATTCAATGGAGCTAAAGCTAAAATAATTAAACGTACGTCAATCATTTACGATTCAATAATTAATGAGTCCATAGGAATTTTATGTAAAAAAGGTAAAACATACAATGATCCATTATTCTATAATAATCCCACATTATGGTACAGACTCTCAGGAATAGTTCAAAACAATATTTAATTTTCGCATACCTCTCCTACCTCCTCACCTCCTCCCACCTCTGTTTTAATAATTTGTTCCATTCTCCAATAGTAAAACGTTATATTTCACGGATTTTATCATTGTGTATTATGTGTTTCGTGAGTAACACTGATGACGAGCAAGTGTTTCCTCGTTTTTATGAAAATATAGTTCTCTATATATTTTAAACACCTTCAGTAATAGGTTTTATAAAAGAATATATGTGTTTTTTGAACATTTGTGTAATTTTTGATATTCGAGCAGTTCAGTGCGCAAATCGATTAACTCCATCAAATGAAAATGTTCAGTATAAACAGTTAAAGTTATTCTATTTATATAAATATTATTTATAAAAATATAAAAATGTAATTTTATAATATTTTAATAATTTAAATACATTAAATGAATATAATTTTATAATATTATAAAAATATAAAGATATAATTTAAAGAAATATTATATAAATTTTATAGCAGCCCCTCATGTAAAACTGAGAGCTTTATTGCATGATAAGATTGTTCTAGCGCCGATGGAAGAATCCTTGGGAATCTATAGATTTCCAGTCACTAAAGAAGTAAATGAAAATAACAAGAAGTGATATAAAGTAAAATACTATATAGGTACCTTAGACTTAGGTAGATTTAGACCTTTCGGTAAGTCAAAACTCGTTTGAAAGAATATGTTTCAGATATTAAAATTCAATGGAGCCAAAGCCAAAATAATTAAACGTACGTCAATCTATTACGATTCAATAATTAATGAGTCCATTGAAATTTTATGTAAAAAAGATAAAACATGCAATGATTCATTATTCTATAATAATCCCCCATTATGCTATAGACACTCGGGAATAGTTCAAAACAATATGTAATTTTTGCATACCTCTCCTGATAGAAGATATATTCATATAATCCCCTTATCAAGAGTTTTGGATACCCATTTTCTCCCTCTTTCTACTGCAGAAAAACATCATTAGAGTTCATAGCGAAAAAGAAACACTTAGTAGTCGACAGATGTAATATGCACAGAAACTGCATCTCTTCATCTTTCTTCGCCTTATGTGAGATATGTTTTAAACCAGACTCGCAAGCACTTATGTTCTATTCTGGTTCGCGTTATAAACTTATAAACATTATAATTGACTGTTACACTGAACACTATTTTATCAGACTTTACTTCCTTGTAACTTTCATAAATATCCAATTATGTATAATTGGTTGATTACCTCAAAGTGCCGAAAATACATCCATATGTTTATCAATTTTAATGATGTAACACGCGCGGAAAAACATATGTAATATTCACTTTTAAAACGTCCTCACACAAGTGAAGACGTACAAAATGTAATCTCTTTCTTAGTATCTCTAATTAAACTTCTCCTTTTTCCTTTCCTACAATATGAGTAGTTTCAATGGAGTACAGACACAATAAACCGTCTGTTACATGATTCCTATTTTAAGCCTGATGCACTGAGACCTGAAGGAGTAAAGATATACGAATATATGATGATACGGGATACTCCATAATTCTTAGACGCCCTGACTAACCGCGAGCTGAAAAACGGATATCTATACATAGAAGGTAAGGCCTTTAATTATTCTTTTATTGCTGTGATGAGGCATCGCGCAGTTTGCGTTTATAGTATATGAATTAGTGAGGAGCGTGTGGATTCACCCCAAAAACTGTTAGACTCACAAATTTTTCTAACATATTTTGATTATGAGACTGATTTAATGTCTCATTTAGTAAATTAAACAAATATAGATATCCATTTAGGCAAATTAAGCCAGATAAATAAATCCGGTAGTCAGGTGAAGGAAAAAGTATCTAATTGACTTAAAGGAAAGAAAAATTATGGCTTACGCAAAAGATAGTGCAGCCATTGAAAAACTTAACGCCAATAACTATTCTTGTTGGCGGTTTAAATTAGAAATGCTTTTAATTAGAGAGGAGCTATTTGATGTCATTACCGATCAAGCTCCAGACCCTGTGACTGAAAATTGGAATAAGAAAGACAGGAAAGCACGGGCACTAATCAATCTCAGTATTGAAGATGGGCAGATAATTAACATCAAACATTTAAACACGGCTCGAGAGACTTGGGACACTTTGAAAAATATTCACGAACGGTCCAATCTCTCAAGCAAATTGCACCTCCTTCGAAAATTGTATAGCACAAAGCTAAACGAAGGAGGGAACTTAATCGCACACATCACGAAATTAATGGAACTTATCGACAAATTAGCTGCGATCGGAGAAAATGTTACCGACTCTCATATATCTGCACTCTTTTTGTGCTCATTACCGCCGTCATATGACACATTGATTACGGCGTTAGAGTCGAGAAATGAAGATGAATTGACGCCCAGCTTTATTAAAAGCAAATTATTTGATGAGTATACTCGTAGAGTTGAAAATTCCGAAAACTCGGAACATAGTACTAAAGCATACAAGGCTCGAGAAAAATTAGTTAACACAGACCGCAAGAGAGGTAACAAATTTTGTTCCTATTGCAAAATGAAGAACCATTCGTACAACGATTGTTGGTTCCTGAAACGGAAAAATAATAATAATCCAGTACAAAATAATAAATTTTACAAAAATAAAAATCACACCACCTCTCTATGTTTTGAAGAAAATGCCCCGGCCAAAACCGCGAAACCGCAAGATACAAGACAGATAGGAAATGAAAATAAAAATGTTGCGTTGTTAATTGAACGACCCGCAAATAAACAAACTTTTATTATCGATAGCGGAAGCTCTAGCCATATTGCCAACTCCAAAGAAATGTTTTCAAATATGACTAGCGACACAGAAACTAACGTAACAGTCGCGAATGGCAATAAACTAATTTCATATGGCTCAGGGGAAATTGTAATTCACACAGGAAAAAACAACAGGCAGATTATACTTCGTGACGTACTGTTTGTGCCTGAAATCGCAACTAACCTGCTGTCAGTAAGCAGGGCAACGAAAAACGGATGTCAAGTTAAATTTGAAAAAGATACATGCGACATTATACATAACGATGAAGTAATTCTTCAAGGTAGATTAAAGAACAATTTATATGAAGTACAAGTAAACAATGATAATCAATTTGAAAGCAATCATGTAAACATTACGCATAAGTGTTCAAACACAAAATGTATTGAGTTGTGGCACAGGCGGTTAGGCCACAGAAGCTACGAAACAATTAAAACCATTGTACAAAAACAACTAGTGAACGGAATTACCATAAACAACTGCCGACACGACAAAGAATGTGAGGTATGCATAAAGTCCAAAACCAACGACGCCCCATTTCCCAAATCGGGTGCACATAGAGCCACGAAAAGGCTAGAATTAATCCACAGTGACGTATGTGGGCCGATAAATACACCCACCATAGGGGGAAAGCGGTACTTCATAACATTCATTGACGACTATTCCAAATTTTGTGTTATCTACTTAATGTCGAAAAAGAGCGAAGCATATGAAAAATTGAGGGAATACATCTCAACCGTCAAAAATAAGTTTGGAAAATTCCCAACCGCCATCAGATCCGACAATGGCGGGGAATATGTCAACGATGAATTAGAAAACTATCTTAAATGTAACGGAATCGAACACCAGCTCACCGTACCATACTGTCCAAGTCAAAATGGCATTGCTGAGAGGAAAAACAGGACACTGTTAGACATGACTAGAAGCATGTTAAGCGAAGCTAACCTCCCACATAAATTATGGGGAGAAGCAATCTGCACCGCAAATCATTTGCAGAATCGCTTGCCTTCCAAATCTATTAGCACTACGCCATATGAGCTTTGGCTAAACAGAAAACCAAATTTAAGATATCTTAAAGTATTCGTCTGTACTGCGTACGCATACATCCACAAATCAAAACGCGGCAAATTAGATGATAAAGCAGAGAAAGGCATTTTCGTAGGTTACGACAACCGATCGAAAGCGTACAGAATATTTACTAGTGACGAAAGAGTCGTTTTAGCTAGAACCGTAAAATTCGCGGAAAATAACATGGGTAATATAAATGCTGATGAAAGTTCAAACACGAATGAGTTAATGTCAGAAACAAACAAACACACACGACAGACTGACACAAGCGTAATCGAATTTGATCTAACACAAAACCAAAATTCTTCGGATACACCATCCGCGTCTCAACATACACAACAATTGAGAAGATCTGAAAGGCATAATAGAGGCGTGCCACCGGACAGGTTTGCCTATGCAGTCCGGCATGATCCGGTATATGAACCGAAAGGTTGGCACGACATGCTAAACATTGAAAACCCACAAGAAAAAATGAATTGGATTGAAGCGACACGCGACGAAATAAACTCGCTTATGAAAAATGAAACATGGTCTTTGGTAAAACCACCACAGGGAGCCAAAGTAATTGGATCCAAATGGACCTACAAGGCTAAATATGATGAATCTGGGAAAGTAAAGCGTTACAAGGCGAGATTAGTAGCTCAGGGATTTAAACAAAAATACGGGGTCGACTTTGACGAGACTTACGCCCCAGTAGTATCCCACACCACCTTAAGATGTTTCCTCACTGCCGCAGCCTATCATAACATTAGTGTCAGGCACATCGACATAAAAACCGCGTTCCTGCACGGAGACCTAGAAGAAGAGGTATACATGTCACAACCGGAAGGGTACGTGAACACAAACGAACCCGATAAAGTCTGTAAACTCCGAAAGGCCATATACGGGCTTAAACAGGCAGCCCGGGCCTGGTACACAAAAATTACTGAATCTCTTAGAGAACTAAATTTTATGCAAAGCAAGGCAGGCAGCTGCCTATTTACACAAGGACAGGGGGAAAATATAGTCTACGTAGTTGTGTACGTAGATGACATTCTCATAGCGGGAAACAATGCGCAAATTGAAGAAGTAATAAATAAGTTAAAAACACAATATACACTTGAAGATTTGGGGGAAATTAGTAATTATCTTGGGATCAGGGTTCGTAAATATCATGATATTTTCGAAAATATCGAAAATATCCGATATTTTGATATATATCCGATATTTTCGATATATATCCGATATTTTCGAAATTGTCAGATTAAGGCTGATTATAAATGTTTTTAGACTTAATATAACTTGAAATCTAAAACATATTACATATTACACAAAACAATTCATATTACATAAAACATATTACGGAATGAAAACATAATACAGCAGACTCCCTCAAATACGCAACCCTAAAATCCACAAACGCCTAAAATCCGCACATCATAATTGATGTAAACAATGAAACTTTTAGTTCAGATGTAAGGGCAAAATTACATAATTTTTCAGTTTTATATTATTTTGTATGTATTTTAATATGTAGTTCTTGGTAATATGACTGAACTTGTGCTTTTCCATGAAGGAAGTATAAATTTTTTTCTTTTAAAAAAAATCAAGATATTGTTGATATATAGCTAGTAATCACAATCTTTTTACCAAATTACGTATTAATCAAACTTTTTTGGTTAAGACTGGCTAAACCTGAAATAAAACTTCCTTACTTTATAATTTTGATGTGAATTAATAAGTTACCTTTAAGAGGAAAGTTTCATTGAATAATTCAAGAAAAGCGTATCTTATCTTTATTATGCATATTTAATTATACATTAAGAATTATTTATTTGACCTTTACTTTTAATAATTTAATCATTTTTAAAATTATCTTACTTTTTATTATTTTAGTTTATTACTTTACTTATTATATTTAACTATATTGCAAGCATTCATTATAATTTTGATTGAATTATTACATTCAAATTACTGTTTTAAAAATGTAAACAAATCAATGACCAGAAATCTGCAAAATTCTAAAATCTGCACAACCTCTGGTCCCAAGCTGTGCGGATTTGAGAGAGTCTACTGTAAAACAATATTCAAAATGACATTTTTTTCTTACAAAATTGATGATCAAATAATATAAAACACAATTTTCTGTACAGTTCAAAAGTTGCTTTTCACTAACACAGTTTCAAGTTTATAAAAAAAAGTATATTTTTTAAACAACAAATTTTGAATTACAAAATAAAGCTTATTTTTTCCTATTGAAGAATTTGAACACGAATTCAAGTTTGTCTGCTTTTTCATTCCCTAACAGTACCTTATCACCTTTTTAATCTGATATTCTTGTATTGAATAGGTATTTCATTTTGTTAAAGCATTCAACAGATTTTAGAGCATTAATGCTATTTAAAAGGAAGATACAATGTAAAAGCTCGCTGCTACTGAAATGAGAATTTATAATGGGATGATCAATATTAGAAAATAGCCATCATTATTTGTATTTCGCAATAAAATATTTCATTTTAAGTCCTAAAATTCCCACCCTTAGTTCCAAATTAGATGCTTAGAATTGTTCGTTAAAACATGAGTTTTTTCTATCCTAAGATAAGTTTTAATTGCAATAAGTTTTTACATTTTTATGAGTGAAGATTTTTAGTGGAAAACTAAAAATTCATAACAGAATAAAATGACTTAAGTTCAAAGCCTCAACGGTTGTCTGACGGCTTCAGGGCCCCAAACTCAACCCTTCCCGCTTTTCAGTGCATTAAGCTTATTGAATTTTGCTTTTAAATTTGTCCGGTGATGTCTTTTTAATTTTTTTGCTCAGTTTAGGCTAAATTAAACCAAAACTAGCTAAGATTCTTTCTAATACAGATGTTGAAGGAAAGTTGTAAACAACTGATTAGTTAAATTATCTTTCGTGGGCTGTTCAAAGTTAATATTATCAAATCAAATTATTGGTTCAACATTTAAGTATTCAGTTTCAAACATAAAGTTAGAAAATTGTGATTTTTTTGCTAAAATCCAATCTTCAATTAACTCCGTTATCCCACTCTAGCAGGTGCAGCCTAAAAATAGAATCAATATCAGGTATTGTTCAAAGACAGATTTCTTATGATAGGAATGGAAAAGTTGCAGGTACAGTAAAAAAATAGCTTTTGGAGGGCAGAGAGTATTTTGTGAGCTTTTTTTAGTTATTTATTTACAGATGGGCTAATTTTCAATAACAGTTGAAGAGTTCATTTACACTTCTTTTGGCTGAAAATATTTTGAAATTAACTATCACATATAAGAAAATTTCGAAAATATCAAAAACTTGATACTTTGAAAATAAACATCAAATGTATGAAAATATCGAAAATATCAAAAACCTTGATATTTTGAAAATAAATATCGGATATATATCATGATATATATCAAGATATATATCCATTGATATATATCAACGAACCCTGCTTGGGATAAAAATTAAGAAAACACATAACGGCTTTAACCTTAACCAAACAACAAAAATAATGGAAATCGTTAAAAGGTTTAACTTAGAGGAATCAAAACCTTACGGAACACCCATGGAAACGGGCTTCTTAAGATCAGAAAAGGATAAAGATCGAATGCCAAACAACATAAATTATTGTAAAGCGATAGGCGCGTTATTATACATTGCAACTATAACTAGGCCGGACATACTACTGGCTGTAAATGTTCTCAGCAGAAAGAACGAAAATCCGTCGGAAAAAGACTGGAAAGGTGTTAAACGACTGATCAGGTACCTCTACCACACAAAGGACCTAAATCTCATAATCAGCACTGAATGTACACCAATTTTGGAAGTGTACACCGATGCCGATTGGGCCGGTGATACGCAAACACGAAGATCAACATCAGGGAATTTATTCCTTCTTGGGAAAAGTCCGATACAATGGATAACCAAACGCCAAACTTGCATTGCGCAATCGTCAGCAGAAGCTGAATACGTAGCCGCAGCAAACACTGCACAAGAACTTGTGTGGATAATAAAACTTTTACAAGATTTGAATTTACCACAAAACCTACCCGTAATTGTATATGAAGATAACATATCCTGCATAAAAATGATAGAATCTGAAAAATACACCAACAAGACAAAACACATCGATCTAAAATATCACATGATTAAGTATATGAAAGAAAATGGTACCATAGAATTACGTTATTGTCCGAGCAAATCTATGCTGGCAGACATTTTGACGAAGCCAGAACCCAAGCCTGAATTTCAAGAGAACAGAGACAAATTAAAATTACAGATCAATCTTGATTAGGGGCTTAAGGGGGAACTTGATAGAAGATATATTCATATAATCCCCTTATCAAGAGTTTTGGATACCCATTTTCTCCCTCTTTCTACTGCAGAAAAACATCATTAGAGTTCATAGCGAAAAAGAAACACTTAGTAGTCGACAGATGTAATATGCACAGAAACTGCATCTCTTCATCTTTCTTCGCCTTATGTGAGATATGTTTTAAACCAGACTCGCAAGCACTTATGTTCTATTCTGGTTCGCGTTATAAACTTATAAACATTATAATTGACTGTTACACTGAACACTATTTTATCAGACTTTACTTCCTTGTAACTTTCATAAATATCCAATTATGTATAATTGGTTGATTACCTCAAAGTGCCGAAAATACATCCATATGTTTATCAATTTTAATGATGTAACACGCGCGGAAAAACATATGTAATATTCACTTTTAAAACGTCCTCACACAAGTGAAGACGTACAAAATGTAATCTCTTTCTTAGTATCTCTAATTAAACTTCTCCTTTTTCCTTTCCTACAATATGAGTAGTTTCAATGGAGTACAGACACAATAAACCGTCTGTTACATGATTCCTATTTTAAGCCTGATGCACTGAGACCTGAAGGAGTAAAGATATACGAATATATGATGATACGGGATACTCCATAATTCTTAGACGCCCTGACTAACCGCGAGCTGAAAAACGGATATCTATACATAGAAGGTAAGGCCTTTAATTATTCTTTTATTGCTGTGATGAGGCATCGCGCAGTTTGCGTTTATAGTATATGAATTAGTGAGGAGCGTGTGGATTCACCCCAAAAACTGTTAGACTCACAAATTTTTCTAACATCTCCTACCTTCTCTCACCTCTGTTTTAATGATTTGTTCCTTTCCCCAATAGTAAAACGTTATATTTCACGGATTTTATCATTGTGTATTATTTGTTTCGTGTGTAACCCTGATGATGAGCAAGTGTTTCCTCGTTTTTATGAAAATATAGTTCGCTATATAATGTAAACACCTTCAGTAATAGTTTTTATAAAATTATATATGTGTTTTTTGAACATTTGTGTAATTTTTTATATTCGAGTCGTTCAGTGCGCAAATCGATTAACTCCATCAAACGAAACTGTTCCGTATAAACAGTTATTCTAACTATCAAAATATTGTATCTATAATAATATTTTTTCTCGGGATATTTTGATTGAACTCGTTAATTTTCTTGTAATCAAGGGTAACTTTTTATCACTGTATAAATATATAGAAAATTTTCGATGTTCCATTGTTTAAAAAAAGTCACTTAAAATGGAGTTGTCGGACTGACTTCTGAACGCCTCATTTGTAACTATAATCATTTTAATAAAAGATAGTGATTGCATGTAATGAGGCATTGTAATTATCTATTGTACATAATAATTAAACAGTGTTTTCAATATTATACGTATTAAATGAAGAGTCGCTTCCACAAATAAATGTAAGGCTAGAAAATTAATTTTTAAAGTTTTGTTTTAATCATAATATGCTATAAATAAAATTAATTTTATGAATTTCTTTTTCAATATATTTAAATCCAGATCTAGATTGTTAACAGAAACAATCGAAAATACTTTTATGCATTTTTATACATTCTTGCTAACAAAAGAATTTTTCTTATTTTACAATCAGTGCCACCAATACTTTTACTTTTTGTAATTAATAGAGATAAAAAATGACATCTCTATATACATTTTTAAAAATCATTACCAAAATATTTCTAGATTTTTCAAGTACACATTTATAAAATTCAATATTGTTCAGGATAATAAGTTTTTACGTGTAAGTTTGAAATTTTAAGTGTTGAAATGCTATTAAAATCTGAATTTTTAAATGAAAATTATTTTAAAATATATAATCTAAAGAAGAAAGATTTTATTTTACCCATTTATAAATTTATGTTTATATACTTATATAAACCTTTGTTAATCCTTCAATGCACCATGTTTTCTATTTATATGAAAAAAATTATTTAAAATCTATATATCAGTCTAATAATGGGAAATTAATTACATATGATAGGATTTAATAGAACGAAGCATACTTTTATTAATATGTTTTGATTCGATTTTCATAAAATTTGAAATGCTTCGACAAAATTCTACAACGATTGTATATGTTAAATTTCAAACCATTCGTTTGGGTAGTTTTTGTGCTGTTATTATGCGGAGAGACGGACGGTAAAGACGACCACTATAGGTGCTACGCATTTATATATTTACGAACGTATCTAAAAACATGCCATCCAACATATTTTTGTGTGCATGCATTACATGCATATTATTTTTGTGACTTAGCATTAAGTATAAGCGTATAAAATTTCAATTAATTTTTAAATAATCTTTAATTAAACTACATTTTTACATATTCGTACTCGTTCGGAAATATCATATCGGAAATATTTTATCACACACAAATCGATATTATTCAATGGAATTTGCTCTCAGTTAATAAGCAAAAACATTGTCTAACAAATATCGAAGGAAATTAGATATTTGGAAATTAATAATAACGAGTTTCCAGCAATATGTCAACTTCGTAATCACCGTTGTAACAACGCTTTATCTTTTTCATATTTAATATACTTCTCTTTAATATATCTTCCCTAAAATTCATATAAAATTTATGATGGCGATATCGTGTTATTGCTCTTGTTGGAAGATATCGCAAAGACGCTTAATGTTGGATACTAAACAAAAAAAAACGTTTTAAAATATTGAATCACATGATTTTTCAGAAAAGGGGAAGGGGATATAACTTAAACATTGCATATGACAAGAATTAAAAAGTAAAATATTGAGGTATGCAGTGTTCATAATAATAATAATATTAAAATCAGGCCATCTAACACGTGTTTGTGTGCATGCATTACATGCATAGGAATTATGTAACATAGCATTGTGTATGAGCGTATAAAATCTCAATTAATCTTAAAACAATCTTTAATTAAACTACATTTTTACATATTCGCACTCGCTCAGAAATATGAAATCCAATATTTTATCACACACAAATCGATATTACTCCAACAAATTTGCTCTCCGTTAACAAGCAAAAACATTAATTAACGAATGTCTAACAACTATCGAAGGAAATTAGATATTTGGAAATTAATAATAACGAGTTTCTAACAATATCTCAAACTCGTAATCACCATTCTGACAACGCTTTATCTTTTTCACATTTAATATACTTCTCTTTCGGTTTGAATGTGCTTATCTATATACATCATTCTACATGTTCCCTAAAATTCATATAAAATTTATGATGACGATATCGTGTTATTGCTCTTGTTTGAAGATATAGCAAAGACTCTTAATGTCGTAGATTTAATCTTCTTTGTGCAATTTATTGCCTTTCTAAAATGGGTGCATTCGGACTAGAATTGTAGTTCGTTACAGGTCACAGAAGTTAATTGCTTTTAGGCGTCGTAAAACAACACGAAACAGAAGAGCGATAAAATGATTTGTTTCCGGATCATATTTTTTTTGTTTAAATGTGTGATTTAGTTTGGAATATTTCTCATTGTTTCAGATTCGATAAAAATGGTTTTGTTGGCGTCACACAATGTTTCTAAGAACTGTTTATGGATCGTGAATTATGGCGTGTTTCGCTGTAACTTCAAGATTTTTATGTAAATGAAGGAATCGAAACAAAATATATTTTATATGTTCGAGATGTTTACTAATGTTCTTATCGGTAATTTGAATTTCAAATGAAATTGCTGTTTTCAGTTTATCAAAAACTTTGTAATAAATTAAATGTTTTGTTGTCGGTGATCGTAAAAATATATAGATTCATATTTATTGTGTAAAAAACATGTTTACAGTTAAAATTTAAATTAAATGCTTCATAGGTATAATTTTGTAAAGAAGTATCGCTAAAATTTACGACGTTAAAATTCACAAATTAAGCCAACATTACATTAAAAGCATACGGCCGTTTCAAGGATACCCGATCCCCTTCATCAGTGTGAAAATAATTGTAAAAAATAAAAACAAACAATTACGTTTTTGAAGCTCGAACAAACTTATTAGTTTATGGTTATATAATTTTGTAGTTATGAATCACGCTTGGAATATTCATTTTTTTTTAAATAACTTATATCATTTTTTACATTGCTAACAAGGCATAAAACCAACAGAAAGACAAACTTGACTTGAACGCGGTTACTAGCATACCGCACCAATGCTCTGCCAACTGAGCTACTCGGACGTCCGAGTAGAAATAGCCGGGGTTAGATTCCCGGTTTGGTCATATTTTCATTCTGTTGATTTTATGTCTAGTTAGCAATTCAAAAATTTCATGCAATATAATAATAATAATTATAATAATAATAATAATAATAATTCATTATTTGAACGCATTCAGTATGTTTACAACTATTAAGTCTGTGATAAAAAGTACATTAACAAGAACCTTAAATCATATAAGTAAATTATTGCAGAACTTTTTAAATGTATAAAAATAATTTAATGTTAATATTTTATCATGATAAACAGAATAATTATTGATGTTATTGATACTAAAACTGTGTAGAATTCTTTTGTGAGCAAAGATGTATAGCTGTACATGATCAAAAAATATTATTCGATTTTTATTCTAAACCCTAATTTATCAACACCAGAATTTATCAACAAATTTATTCTGGAATAGAAAGGGGCTATATTTCACACACATATTAAACGGAAAATATTTTATTAAAATTCTGGTACCATTGTAGCGTTTGGGAATTAAAATTAAGTGGTTTCGTAAATATACCACCGCCCCTGAAAGGGTTAATGATCAAGACTAAAATGTATCTAAAAAAGTAGCTTTTCGGATTTCGTCATCACGAGCAAAGTATGTATGCGTAAATATGTGTATGTAACATATTATGTTTAAAGATATCTAAAAAATAATGTTTTTGCTGTTTATCTTTTTGTAGCCGTAATTACTTTATTATGGTGTGTAATGTTTTAAAAAAATGTTATGTTATTAGATACAATAATGAACTATTACAATGTTTCATAACATGTAAAAATTCTTCTTTGTAGAAATGATTACAATTAATACAAGCAAATGAATAATTTGAATAATCAACTATGATTTAAATTATACTCATTTAATATGAACTGCCTTTATTTCCATGTAAAATAAAATGCACTTAAGTAAAGAGAAATGATTTCATATGACCTATTAGAGGTATCAGTGAATTTTACTTTAGAGTTTATAAATTAGTGTCTAAATTGTGATTGTTTTCCAGTAATTTTTTATTTTAAGTTTCAATAAGAATGTGGTGTAATACTTCCTAATATGCCGGATTATCCAAAAGGCACAAAAGAAATAAACAAGAAAGAAGGAAAATCATTGCGTCAAGCATAGATTTGAAACACTTCCCAACACATTCAGAGTAACGTAACAAAACTTCATAGTTTAAGTTAAAATATAAAAGTCCAGCTCTTTTATTTAATAAAATATTATGTCTGATTCAACCATATGGAATTTCATAACACATTTGAAAAACCAATTTCAGCTGTTCCCATGTACAATTGGAAAATTATCCGAATACTTTGAGCAGCATTGTATATGAATAAAACAGTTATATTTAAAATTGCAAGCCAAAATCGAAAACGCACTTCAGCAATTATTACTCAAAGACAGTATTGTAACCGATTTATTTTGTGTGTTCCTCCCCGTAAATGAGCGACAAATACTACGAATAACCTATTCCGTCGAAATCACCTTGTAGTGAAAGTTCAGTATAATTTATACCAGTTTTAATAAATTTGAAACAGCGTAATGTCATTAAAATACTCTGCAAACGATATTTCCCCATATACCATAAGGTAATGAAATTCTTTTGGGTACCCCTGTATATGAAATATTAATCACACATACTTCATATGCAACACCAAACATGGTTAGGTGACCCTAAATATGAATTATCAATTGTATAAAGATCCGAGTATATTTACGGTAGTTAGACCGTGGACAGACGGACAGACAAACAGAATGCATAAGCATTTTTCAAATTTATTGTGTGTTAAAGTGTTAAAAATTACAGGTCGAAACGCTAGGCAAAAACACAACGCGGGTTAACTGAAATGTAGAGAAATGCATGGGATTTTTGTATTAAAGATAATTTTGTTACGAGTTTAATTACTTTTTCTGCCAACAAGTAGTACTTCAGCAGTATACGTAATATGCTCAATGACGCAGCACACTTCACAATGCAACTAGGAATTAAAATGTTCAATTTGATGGATGCCATTTGTGAGAATAACTGTCATGTCAGATGTGACAAGCAGAAAGTTTAAGGACAGCTATAGTTCTTGCTACACTGTTAAAAATCTACAGCTTTTGCTGCAGAGTCACTCCACCGCTTTTATAGCATATCTCTATTCTGACCAATGAGAATGCTCCATAATTTAGTCAAATCATCGTTTTCTATAAAAGCGTTGGATCGACTCTGCAGCAAAAGCTACAGATTTGTAACAGTGTAACTGTTGGTGACGAATGGAGCTATCCAAGAAAAATCATTTCAATCAAAAAAATAATTTCATGTATCTTTATGTGTTTATGCGAAAACCGTACCGTAATACTGTTTTTATATTCGAGTTCTTGAATTAATTTTTCTTTTGTAACCTTTTGACAAAATTTTATAATCACTATTTTTTAATAAAATATTTCCAATGAGCACTAGCAAATGGATATGTTGATTTATAAATTATGAATGGAAGTTTACTCACTTAGTATAAACAACATTTACTTACATTTAAAATAAAATACAGTTAAATTAAAAAGAAACCAATTTACATCAACAATTTTTTTACAGAACATCTAACAAAATAGATGTCAATTAAAGATATAATTCAAAATCAGTGCAGCTCGGTTATCTTGCCTCTTCAGAAATTTCAGTAAGTTTTAATTGATTATGTGTTTATTTTTATTAGACTAATTATGATGATTTTTTTAGTACAAGAAAATTTTTCATTTTAGTTTTATTCGTAATATTTTGTAAGATATTAAAATTTATATTTCATCCTTTATTGTTGTGTGTTTACTTATCTTTGTTAAAGATGTGTGTTATCTAATATTAATGCGTAGTAATTTCACCATATATCATTACAAACATCACATTAATTAACGCACTTAAATTAATAACATAAAGTATAAAATAGGGATCATTGTAATTTCTAAAAAGCTTTTAATGAAAAGAAATGTTTTAGCATTAAAATCAGTTAGAAGCAGGTTCAGCCACTTAAAGTAAAAATGGTGTTGTCATAGTAACGATTAAATTACAATGTTATTTGTAAGTTGTTATGAACTATAAAACTCAGACTTTCTACTTTTAGTATAAAATACTGCATAATTAACTACCTTATAAAGTGTTTTAGAGCATTCTTCATGTTCTAAATAAAGTAGTTTTTTTCTTTAATTGTTATTTATAAGATACTAAGTTACAGCTAAAATATCTCCAGAATTCTGGAATTTTTCTTATGCTGACGGATATTTTGTTTGTTCCATAAGTAAAATTCGTACTAATGTAAACTTTAATTTATGAAAAAAATGGTTAACGTTCATCAGGTAACATCAGATTCGGTTCTGTGTTTTTATATATTGAAAAAAAAAAATTCATGTTGAGGCTAGTTTACCTTCCACACAAAATGGATTTAGGTCCAGATTCCACAAATATATTATCTAAATTTCAGTAGGCAAAACATGCTGGACTTCTAAAAGCTAGTATGGCTTTTTTTAAGTATGTTACATAAACAATTCCTAATTTTCAAAAGATATAACTTTGAAATAGAAATAGAAAGATAAAACACGTGGCATGTTGAATAGGCGGCTAAGAATTTAAAATACACCTATTTGAAAAATCAGCTAAAACCTTTGCAAGAACGTCATACTGAAAATCCGATGAAGCCATGCGGTCATCGAAGAAATGTGTTTTTATCGTTTTGGAAATATCGCCGATTATATGACAGCCCAACGTTGAAGAAGAGAAATTTTTTATCAAGATTTAAAGTTTAAAAAGGGCTTGAGTCAATACAATTTAAAATTTGTTCGACAAGTTTAAACGAATCATACAGCACTGTGGATGATTTAATGATAAATGCGGGATACAAATACTATACCAAAAATGAGGAAGTTCTTGAAGGAACTGTTAAAATATATCCGTATTTCTTGAAATGGAGTTCGCAAAATAGATGACGAAACCAGATTGTGAAAATCAACTTTAAACAGAATTATGCAAAAAAACTGAAAATGTTTCAATGTGAAATTCAGTACCATCAGGCTTTCACAGTTACGTATCTAAAGTTAAAAAAATATTTCGTAAATATGAAGCCCAGAAGTCTGATGAAAGTAAATTTAGTGTCGTGTGCATATGGTTCCCAATGAGAACCTGTTATCAATGTCTATAAGCAAAACTGGATAATTTTAGGTACCCTAAATTCCCATGTCTATCTTACATGACTCCTTCATTACAAAATAATTTTTATGGGCTGGAAAATCATTCGTTGCCACACTTTATCTGCTATTACATCTTGTTTTCACCATGATTAACTATATCAACAACTTTTTGCTGTATCTATTTATTTTCAGTCACATATAATGTTGATGCTATTTATTTATCTTTGAGAATATTGTTATATTTGTGATAAAATAGAGAGAGTTTTCGCATATTTTTAGACCATTTTCATGCTACTTACAGGTCTATTTTAGATAAAATATTTGTATTTCAAATGTATAATTTAGTAACCTTTTTCTGAAAGGCTTTTTTACACCGTAATTACCAGTACAATAATGCCTTCTGTAGGTTTGGAAGATGTATTTTGGGACATTCCTCTTGACATCTGTCCAAATTCCATGAAGGATTCTAGGTCGACGAAGCGCAAAAATCCATGGATGATATATCAGTAGATTCAACAGGTAAATCAGTTTTATACCCTTACTAGCAGCCTGCGCCCGCTACGCTGGTCGGTTTCTCCAAACGAAACTTTAATCAAACGAAATATATCGGTATATTTGATCTTGTGTTTTATAGCAATATATACATTTATCTCCAATGATCTTCCCCATTTCTGAAAACAATATGAATACCATTATGATTTTATATCTTCTAATGTCTCGGACAAAATTTGGACTGTTAAGAAGCAAATTTTTAAGTTGATTATTTATAACTGAATATGGAAAAGAATGGAAGAACAATGTGTAGCATATTAAAACCATCCCCGAAAATTAAAAAAATTAAATCTCATTAAAATCCGTTCAGTAGAACCTTCTAATAAGACTAATGTTTCATAATCGGGTTCGCTAGATTATAGGACATTCATCTATAATTCTATAGCAAAGCAATGTAGAACAATATATGTTATATACTAAAAGTTTTCATGAAAAATTATCTAACAACCAATGCTAATTCCATCGAACTTAACTCAATATAATCTTTTAAAAAAGCTAATCTTACAAAATAGGGTTTACTGATTAAGTAACTTTCACACATAATTCTATAACTAAGCAACGTACAATGATATCTGTTATATACGAAATGTTTTATTGAAAATTTATCTAACTAACAATGCAAGTCTTCTCAAAATCCATTCTAAAGAACTCAAGTTGTAAGTGATCGGACCGAAATTGCTGTTTGTATTTTATATGGGGAGTAGATAGTTAAATAAATCTTTCATAATCGTGTTACGTGATTGTAGAACTTTCAGGGATGTAGCGCAGGCTATTATTCGCCGTCTGGATTTTTTAAGAAAATCTGCACACCCTCCATAGCATAGAGGGTATATACTCGCTTGTATATACCATCTGCCTGTAGATATTATCCTACGTTTTTTTACAACTAAACCACTGAGAATTTTCCTCATAGATCATTAACTAAAAGTGTAGAATATGTTAAATATCGAAACAATACCTGAAATATTATCTAACTGTTCAATTCCAATCAAAATACGCTCAGTAGAACTTTAAATAAAAGGTAATCTTTCACAATCGGTTTCACCTAGTATTGGGACTTTCTCTTGAAATGTGATTTTCTGTAATCTGGTTTGTTGTCATGTTTTTGCATCAGAAAAAACAATAACCCAGAAGAAACTTCGCTACAGAGAAGTACCATCCATACAAGAAGTACTAATCATGCAAGAAGTACCAACCATCCACAAAAAATTGTCTAACTAACAGTGTAAGTCCCATCAAAATACATCCAGCAAAACTCAAATTATAAACTGGCGGAAGGAAAGACAAATTTGCATTTTATGTAATTACAGTAGATGTATCTTTCATAATTGCGTTCACTTTTCTCTATAACTTTTCCAATAGCTCTATAACTAAGGAACATGAATGGTTTTATACTAAAACCATTTCTGAAAAGTTATGCAACAGTGCCACTTGGATCAAAATCTGTTCAATAGATTTTTTTTTTTTTTTTTTTAAGGCTAACCTTTAATAATCAGGTTCACTTAATTTTTAAATCTTTCCTTTATCTCTGTAACTATGCAACGCAGAACACTGTATGTATGCACAAAAACCGTTCCAAAAACGTTACTTAACTAACAGTGGCATATCCTATCAAAATATTATAAACAATCGGAATGAAATGCAAATTACGTTTTAAATATGTAGTAGATGATGATGATACGGTTATCTGTAATAGAATTCATCGAGAAGTTTTCGCTTCATGCGCAAACAATGCTTTCAACATTGTAGCTAATACACCAATTGGCGAGGTATCCGGTTACGGGAGATTAACCAGATATCTTATGAACAACTACCCAAAGAAAGGTGAATATATGGCTTTTGTGATACCTTCATGTCAGCCGGGCGCATGTAATAAATCAACAATGATTGTTTCCAGACATTATTCTTATTTAATTATTTTCATTCCAAATATAAACGTTTCACCCATTTCATTTAAAATACAAATACATACATTTAAAATACATGCCTTACACTAACTTCACTAAAAAAACTGAAAAGTTAAAAAAAAAAAAAAAAAAAAAAAAAGCCATTTAACAAATCACAACGACCATTTGGGAAATGATTTTTTCAAAGACTAAAATTTAAAACATAAAAAATCGCACGGAGTTGATCATACATTACGTACGCCATGAATTAAACATTAATAGTGTTATTACACGTAAAAATTGCAAGCGACAAAAATCGCCGGCGACTCGTCAGATTTCCTGAAACTTACGTATTATCCACATGAAACTTACTTATTATTCACCTGAAACTTACGTATTATCCAGGCATTTCATTGGCTGTTCCGGAAAATGCTTTTCCAGCGTCAGATTTCCAAGAAATCTACCGACCAATTTTAAATGAAATTTTATTCTTAAACTTCTAAACATTCCACAATATTACTTTTTACACCGTCGTATAGGGGAAAAATGTACTTTTAAATGCAATTTGTTTGAAAGCTGTATCTCAATTTGTTTCTGAGTTATTAATTTTTTTTTGTAGTTTTTATTACTTTTTTGTCAGAGTGGCAACAGAAGTATACATCTCTGTTGAAAGTGAAGGGAAATACAGATTACTGTATAGACCAATCAGAAAACGAATAAAATGCGGATTGAACCTATAAAAAGCTTCAGATATGTTTTTGATTTCTTACCCTGATGAGGACAATAACCATTTTTTCAAATGGTTAATAATACGAAATAATGCCATATCTTAAAACAAAGAATTGTTTTTAATTTACATACGCGAAATGTAATTACTGCTATTGGCAATTTTTAAAAGGCTAATGGTGAAAATTACACACGGCTGACATAAAAGTACCATTTTTTCTTTTTATCCAGGAGCATATCGTAAATCGCGATTCATTATTTCAATTCTAATTTCTTCCATTGAAAAAGTGGTACTTACGTACTATGCTGACCATGAAATAGATCGCCAAAAATTGTTCACAATTGCCAATCTTGTAACGTTTAAAACAGTAATTTAACATTCTTAAATACATAACCTTGTTATAAATAGAAAATTGTTTAAAGTAAATAAATAAATAAAATATATGACATAAAAGTACATACTATAAAACATAATAAAAAAACTATAATAATAAAATAAATTTAAAACTATAATAAACTATGTATTGGACAAAAAATAAGGGTTGCTGTAATTGCCGAAACGTCAGTGAAGGCTTACTGTGGAGACACGAAAAGTTTTGATTTCCGTTTGTCTGTCTGTCTGTCTGTCTGTCCGTCTGTTCCGCGATAACTGCCGCAAAAAGCATCCGATCGGCTTGAAATTAATGTGGCATGTTGATGAGGTACTCGGACTTAGCTGTATGGTTTTTGGTTAAATTTGGTTCATTCGTTCGGGAAATATAGAATATTTTATTTTGCTCTGTAATGCTTTTCAATGGCAAGTCAGACGATTTTCAAATTTTCATTTGTTGAAAGAAATGGCTCATATAAAAAATGGATTTAAATGGTAAATTTTTGATGCTGAAATTTTTAAATAAGAGTAGTAAATTATTCCTATTAGTTTGCAATTTTGTCAAAACATTTGTCAGAGCTTTTAAATTAGGTGTATAACTTATGATGGAATTTTATACATGTGTTCGAATAATATAAAACATTTTATTTTATGAATTTACTTATATTTCATTTTTTTTCTTTTAACTGTTGCGTAGCAACTATATCTCATCTAAAAATATCATAAATGTGAAAGTATGTATGGTTTTTAAAGTCAAATCAAAGTTAAAAGGAATGAATTAATGAATGCCTTTGTATAGATATTTGCATATAAATTGATTTAAACGTAGAAATGAAAATAGTATTTATATACTATATAGAATAATATCTTTATTTATGTATTCAACTATTTTGATTATAAAGGAAAAAGTTCGTTATTTTCATACAGAATAAACTGACATTATTCTATTAAACTTTATAAACTTTATTGTTGCCAAAAAAAAAAAAAAAAAAAAGGGAACAACAATTTCTCCCAAAGAGTTCATTTTAATTTGTAAGATTTCCACGTGCAAAGGGAAAATGCAGCAAATTACAAATAATAAAAAAGATAAATAGGACAGGAATGAATACATATAAACATTTCACACCAAATACCACCTAAATTAATTTTTGTAGTGGTATTTTCCCACACTACGAAGAAAGATTCCTCGATTTACACGATTTTACTTGGCCTTCCTTTTCTCATTGGTTGCGATTTCATTTTCGCAATTGCGTATATTAATTGGCACAAAATTTTACATTTTTATGACTGAGGTATATGTAAGGCCATACAAATAAGAAATTCCGTATTGTTTCCTATAAAATGTGATAAAGTGTTGGTTAACTATATATGTTTCTATTAAGAGGAGCAGGGCTGCCAAGCCTCCGGCGTTCTGGATACCAGTATTTTAATACAAAATATGTTACTTTATTTAATTGAAACATTTGCGCGATTTAAAAGAACAACATTTTCTGTAAGGTAATAGTGTTGTGCAAAAAGCCTGAGACTTGCCATGTCTGGTGGTGAGTGAAATGTTTTATTTAATGCATTTATCTCTATTTTAATGCTACGTGAACAACGTCCCGTGTAACAGCTTGTAGAGTGTAAAATAAATTATTAAAATAATCCCTATTACGAAAAATGAAACAAAATGCCCGGCTAAGGGAAATAAAAGGTTAGTTAACCTTTCGTAATTTGACCTGAACACAGGTGTGCATCAAATTTCAACGATGTTTGTAACATCACGATTTTAAATTAAATGTGGATACTATTAAAAGGCTATCACAAAAAATACTTAACGGCGCCATATCACGTTTATCTATTTAGTCAATTGGAAGTGGACACGATGATGAATTATTAACCGTTAGGTTTAGAACTCCCCCTACTTTAGGGTGATTTTAGTAAGTTAATGCTATCGAGTACATTTTTAGATATTTAGATTAGATCTTAGATATAAATATTGCAGAATGGTAATCAAAATTATTATTAGATTTCTAAATTAGATGTCTCAGTTTACATTTCCAAAAGTTCTTTATCCATTAGATACAGATGTTTGTGGTTAGCAGGCAAGTAAATACTGCTGTATGGATATTAGGATAACGTAAAATGCTTGACCAAATTGTTGCTTATCCTTATAAATCGCAGTGTAAAAATGAATCTAAGATATAGGATAATCATTAACTCAATCAATAGAAAATTACAAATGCAAAATAAATTACACAACGGGGGGTTCAGGGGGGGGGGACACCCCCCTGAAGAAATTTCCTTTATTATATAAAAATTACTAGAATAAGTAGCTCGTGAGAATTTCAGAATATCATTACATAACAACGTGTTTAATTTAACGCTTCTAATGTCTGAAACCATCGAAATATTTTTTTCTCCTTCTATAAAGGTTTGTGTAATTTAAAAGTTTAAATTTTGTTTTTGTGGAAAGATTAATATTAAGCAAAATTTGCTAAAAACAATAAGTTGCAGAGATGACGTTGAGGCTCTTGATCTGCAGATTTACTAGTTAGTGTAATTGTCGCCATGCTGGGCGCAATTGTATTGACATGGCCCGGATGTAAGTACGAAAATTTTTTTTAGGCCTACAAACATTTCATTTTCAAATATTTTCGTTTTATAAAGTTAATTTCTCAGCGGATTGCTTTCTTGCATTTTCAATAAATTCAATGTATTTTTTTCTTTCTTTCAAGGCGTTTGTATTTTTTTTTCAAACTCATATTACCGGTTTGATTCTTTAACCAAAAGAATTAACAAAAAGATTTACTTTGAATTTCTTCCGTTGCTACAGTAATGGATTTATAATATGAATGAATATTGATGAATTATCACTTCTAATGTTAGATATTTAAAGGTTATGGCGCCAAAGACATCGCCAAATTAGAAAAATATGAAATATCTCATGAACATTAGACTTAAAACGATTTGGTTAGTACCATTCGATTCAGCATACAAAATACACTAAAATATGTTATCAGCTGAAAAATAACTATAAAATCAGATTTTTAAGGAATTTTTTAAAAGATCGTTCTATTTTTTACCCCCCTTAGGGGTGGAATTTTTGAAAATCCTTTCTTAGCGGCACTCTATGTCATGAGAAGTATTTTTACCCCAATTTTCAAAATTTCAGGTACAGTAGTTTTGGCTGCGCGTTGATTAATACAAAATCCAGACTTTCTTTTATATATATAGATACCCGTTTCTTGTTCAAATTTTACTATGAAATTAACGGTTGGCTGTGATATGTAGCTGCATGCTAATAACTAAACGGTATTATTTGCTTATTACTAAACGGGATATCAAACGGGACACAGTGTCTTATAATGAATTATGCTATTATTCATTAACTAGGAAGTGCATTTTCTATAGTTAGAAGATATATTTTTTATAAAAACTTTTCTATGCATAAAAAATAGGAATGACATAAAAATTACAAAAGAATTCTTGCCTGATGACGTAGATTTGTAAGTGGTTAGTCTAAGTATTATAAGTTCAATTTTTAAAGAAATCCTTTACTTAAAGTTTAAGATATAATTAACGTGCAATGGAAAAAAAGTTGCACTTTTGTGCTAAACGGTAAATATTATAATTTTTTAAGGAATATATCTGTCTATTACCTGACTGGACATTGCTGGTATAATGTTTTCTTTCATTTTTAGTGTCATTTTTTTACAACGTATATGGTTGCAATATCATACAAAAAGCAACTTCTATATTTTTTTCTTTTTACATTTCAGAATTAAATGTAATCAATTGAAATCCTCTAATGAAAATAGGAAATGCATATCAATATGGGCTTTCATTATTTAATTATTAATTACAATAAGATTATCTGACAATTCACTAAAAACATAATACAAATACGCACACATTTTAAAGAAAAGAAGTTTTTAATTATAAAATGTCAACTGAATTCGAAGACAGCTGATTAAAAAAGTGAAAATTGTCACAAAACGATAAAATATATTATCACAAGGTTCTTTTATGGCTTCGAACGATGTTGATGGCATTTCAAATTTACTTATTTTATTTATCATTTGTTTTGGATAATTTCTCAGGAACACTGCCTTCTTCGAACAAAACATCAGTGTTTCATTTTTACTTTATTCTATCTTCAATAGAAGAAAGTATTGTAATCGAAATTTTTTTCGACTTCCGGTTTTCGACGGATTTGCATGTTTTAGGGGTCAGAGATTCCAAAAAACATGTTTATAGAAAATGTCTGTCTGTCTGTGTGTCCGTCTGTCCGTCCGTCCGTCCGTCCGTCTGTCCGCCTGTCCGTCTGTCCGTCTGTCTGTCGCCATTGTACCATCAAAAAGTGTATGAAGTTATGTATAGAATTAAACCAAAATTTATTATAAGTTTTTGGCTATGGCAAGCAGGTCCTCGCGGAATTTGGAAAAAATTCGCCGGTATGGGGCGCTGATATAACAATTTTTGTGCGATTTTGAATATTGTACCATCCAAAAGTGTATGGAGTTATGCATAGAATTGAACCAAATTATTAGTTTAAGTTTTTGGATATGGCAAGCAGGTCCTCCCTGAATTTGGAAAAAATTCGCCGGTAGGGGGCGCTGTAATAGCGATTTTTGTGCGATTTTGAATATTGTACCGTCCAAAAGTGTATGAAGTTATGCATAGAATTAAACCAAATTTTTATTTTAAGTTTTTGGATATGGCAAGCAGGTCCTCCATGAATTTGCAAAATATTCGCCGTTAGGGGGCGCTGTAACAGCGATTTTTGTGCGATTTTGAATATTGCACCATCGAAAAGTGTATGAAGTTATGCATAGAATTGAACCAAAAAAAATTTTAAGTTCTTGGCTATGGCAAGGAGGTCCTCCCTTAATTTGTAAAAAAATCGCTCGTAGAGGGCGCTGTAATAGCAATTTTTGTACAATTTTTGTGCCATTTTGAATATTGTACCGCCGAAAAGTGTATGAAGTTATGCATAGAATTGAACCAAATTTTATGTGTTTATTTTTGTCATGTCACGAAGGTCCTCCCTGAATTTGGAAAAATTCTGCCGGAAGGGGTCACTATAATTGCGATGTTTGTACCATTTTCATTATTGTACCATCGAAAAGTGTATGAAGTTACCCATATAATTGAACCAAATTTTTTGTGCATGTTTCTGGCTATGGCAAACAAGTCCTCCCTGAACTTGAAAAAATTCCGAAAGAAGGGGGCGCTATAATTCCGATCTCTGTGCCATTTTCATTATTGTACCATCGAATAGCGTATAAAATTATGCATACAATTGAACCAAAATGTTTGTGCTTGTTTTTGGCTTTGGCCAACAGGTTCTCCTTGAATTTGGAAATATAGTGCGGTAAAGGGGCTCCGTGCTAGCGATTTTTGTATACTTTTCTTGATTTTTCGTAGTTCTATTGTGCATCGGCGGGAACTCACTTCCTGCTATGCCGGCTATTCGCAAACAGCTGATAACGACAGAATAAGGAAAAATTAATAATTTTAACAAATATCATGATATAGATTAACTCGTTTTTAGTCCGTTTAATTGACTTGAGCAGAAATTTAAGATGAAAATCAAAGTTGGTATAGTATTGAACTAATAATATTGAAGTATTAACATGTGTAACTAGGTTTTGAAATATTAAGATGTATAAGATAGAAGAAAGTTTTGGGATTGGCACATCCATTTAGTTTAATTCTAAAATTTCATTATAAAGATTAATTTAATTTTTTTATATTTAAAGTATTAAATCTTCTCACATGCATATTTAATATAGTTATTCTTAATACATGAATATATTTTGTAGCCTATATTTTCCGAAGAAAAATGAAGTTACTTTTCTGAAATTGCTGTATTATTTCTATTTGTGTATCTTGGTTATTAGTGTTAAAATCCTTTAAATAGTTATGTTTATTTAGATTATTTTTCTTGCCAGATCGTCGACATTCAACGAGATTTAGCTGAATATTTTTAGCAACCCACGTGGCATCCATGCATCTTTGGTATTTTTCGATAAACCAGCCAATAATATTTTTCCAATCATGTGTTTACGTCGCTTA
The DNA here is from genome assembly GCA_963932465.1 of Maratus speciosus. Lineage (NCBI taxonomy): Eukaryota > Metazoa > Arthropoda > Arachnida > Araneae > Salticidae > Maratus > Maratus speciosus. Next base: position 455,719,140 of record OZ010789.1, on the reverse strand, counting down.
ATTATTGTTAATTTGATCTCTATTCGTATCTAACAATATTTTACCGATTTATTAGTACTTCTAAAAATTAAAATATTAAGGATAGCAAAGAAATAAATTCCGCCATAAACGCAAAACGATGTTGACGAAAATGATGTTGCATCATTAAAAGATGAAATCATTGTATCAATCTTCAAACGCTCCTCACGTAGTACCTATGAATTCGTAGCTCGAGATTAAAGAGACTAACGCAAATTATTTACATTGGCACTCTACAATTACACTCTAGAAGGCACTCTACAAATTTATTTTGTTTCTTTAATATTCTTAGAATATATTATGACAGTAAAAGTAACATTAAATAATAATTTTAAAAAAGTTACAAAATTTGGTTTACAATGCATTATAAAAATTCACATGAATATTAAAAATATATTTAAAACTATTATTCATCACATACTATCTTATAATATGTTTTTGAAAGTAAAAAATATACATTCAGAACACTTGAAAATACTTTTATTATAATATTTTTGTATAGGTGACGAAATATTCACTTCTTTATTGTTTAGTTTTAAATTGCTTTTATAATACTATTAATTGCATATATTTTAGTTGTGCTAAAGTGAAGCTGAATATTCCAGCCCTTTTCCCTCTGCGTAGGGATATATGAAATACGTACTCTGTTTTTCCCTCTGCGCAGGGAATTTGTTGTTGATTTTCACTTTTTTTACCAGTTGAGAGTGTGGATCTCAACGAGCGTGTAGTAAGATCCCTAAGCGGATATTTTGTTTGTGAATATTGTGAAATAATTCAATTAAATAGCGGGAAAAAGTACTACTTACTGTCTGCTGCTTCATTCAAAAAACTTTTACGGTACAAAATCCAAACAATTACCAAATCACATGAAGTGCTAACAATTTCCTTTCTAAAATTTTTCGTACTATGATTTTTTTTTTCGTCCTCTAGGAAAATATTTTTTTTCTTTCCAAATAATTTTTAAGTCTGTCACCAAAGTTTTCCAAACAAAGTCTTCGTCGATTCTATTTCCTCCAAAATTTATTCATTTACAAACAAAATAGAAATGCGCTGTATGCTGATATAACGAAAATGTTTACAAATACGAAAACTGTCAACGTATTGTCAATATTTTATCTTTTTGTAGTATATATAGCTATTTGTCTAGCATATCTAGAGATCTCTTAGTTTTGTTACAATTAAGAATGTTTGGTTTTCTTTGAACGCTTTGTTCAATTTTTTTTTTTTTTTTTTTTTTTTTTTTTTTTTTTTTTACTGTTATGTATTGTACTTTGGAGAACAATAAATTTTTAATTTCGCAATTAGGCATAATTATCTGTCTTTACTAAAGGCAAAAGATAAACAGTATTTATCGTTACATTTTGTTTTTTAGATGTCTATAAGAATATATAGTTTGTCTAACCGCATTGTGTCAATCATAATGATATTTTTTTCTGAGTAACATTTTACTTAAGATTTTACGCTGGATGTAAATAAATTATCACAACTATGCGCTCTTAAATCATACAATAAATCCAAAACTACTCTGAATGCTTATTTTTTTATCGTATAAAACCTGGCTGTTTTACTGAATATTGCTGAATATCTCGACCTTTGCAATTGTAATTATCGCACAAATCCTGATTTTTATATGCTATGTTAACATGTTTTCTAGGCATGTATTGTCAAAAAGGACATTTTTCTCTATAAGTAAAAAGTTCCTCATCAATCGTTACATATGCTTTATATTTAACATATTTGGTAAGATTTTAAGACTTATTAATAGCACATGTCTCTGATCACTGCAAATTAATATTTTATCATCTTTATTCTCAGCCATTAAATCAGATAACTCTAGATATTATTTTGAGCTCTTTAAAGACATTGTAGCTCTAAGTCTCTTACCAGATATCTTTCGTTGATACATTACATGGATGTATACTTCCGATAATAACAAAAGACAAATGTATGCATTCAAATCTTTAGTATTTAGATATAGGGGGACTGTGGAGGGTTGACCCTAGGGGAGGCTTGATCCACCCTTCAGTTTTCATATTTAAAATAATTTTAAAGTTTTGCCAATATGTGGAAACTAAAGCTACTGAAATGATCAAACAATAGCCTTTTTTCATGCAGAATTGAAACAGGTGTGGAAAAATCAATTGTGAAGGGTTTTCAGTTTAAACAGTATATTATTTAGAAACATTTTGTAAGAGTTTTTCAGATAAAATATATCATAGGCATTTAAGTAAGTAAGTTTTAAGTAATGCAGAAATACTGAGCTTCCATTCCAGGCATAAAAATTGTACAGTAAATTCGGTTAAACATAACCATGTGCTATACTTTAAAAGTGGCTATATGAGGAGGCTTGACCCAATCAGTGTGAGGGAGGATAGACCAGATGGTTAAAGCTCCCTTAATTATGCGTTTTTGGAAATATTTTTTAATACACTCCACATAATGAAGGGTTACTGATTATATTTCTAAAATAATGTAACTTGTTAGACTTTACTCATTAAACACAACCATTTGTTGGACTGTATCTCTATTTATTAAAATCACAATACGATGAACGAACACTCTGGTCGCCATTTTACTTCACAACAACATATTTCTCTATTCCGTTCACTTCACATTTTCAATACAGAGGAACTCGCGACGTCCTCTTACGGGACTTATAAATTCTCTTTTTCATCAATAAACATAACTTTAATCTGTAAAGTTACAGAAAAATCTGATGAGGAAAAGGAAAATGTTTAAAATTGATTAAAGGAAGATGTGAAAAATTGCTATAAAAGCAAGGGACATTTTTATGAAATATGAACTGAAAAGTTGATAGGAACTTTTATTTCATTTAAATAGTACCCATAGTAGGTAAATAGAAAGAATGGAAAAGACTAAAAAGGATGAAAGCTTAAGAAATGTTAAGTGTTCATGCATCTGCAAAAGAACATAACATTGATCAAAACCCTTTCGGAAGGTGTGTAGACAAATTTCACAAAGATGAAAATAATTAGATGAAGTCAAACAGTGTGGCAACTAGTGTTACCAGGTCGAGTGTCAGAAAAGGAGGTGTTTAAAACGGAATTTTCCTCTTGTATCTTGGATTCCGTCTTGGAAGGTTAGTTTATACATCATATTTTCTCAAATAATTTTTAATAATAAATAAACCATATAGCATAACATTTTTATGACTTTTTAAAACTTATTTTATTTCCCTTAACAAATACTTCAACATAAAATAAAGTGGGTCAAGCCTCCCATATGTAGGAAGCCTTGACCCATTATTTTCTCATAATTAAAATCAATTATTTTTAAACTTTCTTACATATTACATTTTATTTAAAATTAGTTTAATTATTGTACATTGATTTAATTGTGTCCATCACCCTAGAAAAATAATAGGTTTACAAAATAGGAGGTTTCTTTATTATTTTATATTATTCTTTATTATTTAAGTATTTTTTTTTAAATCTAATTAACAACAAAAAGTTAATAAATATTCGAACTGACACATATAATATTTTAACGTGCAGTAGAATGAATAAACTATTTTTTTTTCACGATAAATGACAATATTCGAGTCTAGAAATAAACAAACACCCTTACTCAGAAACATGGAAAAAAATTAAATTCCCGAACAACATAATCAGTCTCTCACTTTGTAGTAAATGCATCATGAAAAAGAAATGCACCTTTTGTTCCACCACCATAACACATCACATAACGGAACGAAATATTTATTTCTATAAAACTATCTTTTATGACGAGCACAAAAAGTTTATCTGTTTTTTCATAAACTATAGACATATGTAGACTTATAGATTTGATCGTAATGTGTCGTAATTGTTTTCATTTTCTGATATTGAGAGATATTTTTATGTGATCTGTCCACCGCCTTTATAAAATTTACGGTTCCAGAAGAAGATCCCTCCTTGCTCTTATAACAGGGCGTGATCGCAAGTTGTTATGGCTCATAAAATTTAATTGCGTTCTGGTGTCGTAAAATAAAAAGTAATAAAATGCAGCTTTTTTCGTGAGTATTTTTGAATACATTATACTTATATTTAATAGATTAGTTTACTGTTTGGCAACATATTAACATCATATATTACACTAGTAACAGGAATTTTCATATTGGCAAATTAAGCAAAAAGCTTTTATAGGAATTCTGAATTATTAACATATAGGAATTTATTAACTATCGAAATGAAATTTCCTGAGCTAATAATGTTCTGCAAGTCGTTATACAGGCCATAATAACTTAAAATTTAAATAAGAGATAAATAAGAAGATGCACTCAAGATACATTTAATACAAAAAGCGTTCTGGATAAGGCATCTGCAAATGCAATGCTCCAAACATAGCAGCGACCTTCTCATGATCCCCGTAGAAAAGCTTTACTAACAAGATCTCATTCTTTCATGTCTGATTATCCGCCAGCAAGCTCTGTCATCTGCCTTTTAAAGAATTAGTTTCTTACATAGAGGCTTCATTTATGGAAATCACTTTTTAAAATATATACAGCCCTGTCTATTAATGATTTTTTGTACATCCTTGAGAAATGATTCTTTCGTGCATGATATGAACTCTTTGTTCTTTAAATTACCAGGGCAAGTCAGTAAGTAGGTCGCAAAAGCCAATAAAGAAAAGGAAACTAAGATAAATACCTAAAAAGCATGTTCATTTCTCTATATAATCGTCATTTACTTGCTACATATGTCCCATCTCTTTTTCAGTTTTATAATACCTACTGCATAAAAGTCTTTAGACTGCACTCTCAGCCATCTGTGTACCTCGCATTCAACGTCAAATTCATTCGGCTGTAGGCTAATTCATCTGAACACCCTTTTGCAGATGCTACTGCTGTCTATTGTTGTTCGCCTGTCAGAGCTCTAACCATTTCCTCAAACTTCCGCAGTCAACAACTTTTGAACGCCCCTGCTCATCTTGTGCTGATGTTGTCTCATAAATTTGATATTGACATCTTACAGTTGGTCAGTGCTGCCACATATTGGCATATTTGAAATAAATTACTACTAATTTCCAACCTCTCATATCAGTTTGTGACCTACTTACTGACTTTCCCTCGAACATTCCTTTGAAACTCATACAGCGCCTACTACAATTATGTGGACCGAAAAAAATAAAAATCAATTTTTTTCATCTCATGCTATGGAAATGCTGCAAATTGGAGAAACAAAAGAAAATATAAAAAGCTAGAAACGTTATTAACTTCCGATCTCGCATAGTCTTTAAGAAAATGGCCAGAAAGCCATTCTTTTACGTTATGTTTTATCATCATGAAATTTTTTAAGCTCTGAACGCCATAGTTTTAGTCAATACGTACTGAAATCTTTGAAAACAATATAAAAATATTTACTTTTTTATTAGAAAATATTTTCTGGTCGCGATCACTAGTGAATTTAAGCAAAAGATTGAGGAACGAAGTTCCCGCGTACATGTCCTTTAAGTCTTATTCCCTTCCTTCTCCTATTCTGCGCTCGTTCAGTTGAAAAACTGCGGTTTTGTGATGTCTTCGTGATATATTATGACCGAATCGAAGAACGGAAACAACAACAGCAACAACAAAAAAGGTACTTGAATGGCCTGAATATTATATTCTTAACGATTTTAAATAAAATAAGTTTATCTCATATGAAGACTTTATTCTATGCTGTTACTAGAGAAGGTATAATTAATCGCTCAAAATGACCAGTAAAAGCGCAAATTCAAGAAAAAAAAAATCCCAGATCTAGGGACTCTCAAAATACATTCGTGTTCATAGATTAAGGCCCTAACCGAGCACTTCCGATTTTAGATGTTTTGAAAATTGACGAATATGTATATATACTCGTCTGTATACAGAAAGGTGTAATGAATCGTGTTTGAAGTTCAGGAATGTAAAGAACACATGTAACGTCACATATTTCAATGGAGATGTAGGTATGAAATCGTTTAATTTATAATTGCGTTATTATAACGAAATTATGATAAATGACTGTCTTACTACATAAATTGAATCAAATTGAATAGATAACAAAGAATTCTATGAAGAATTCAAGCAATCATATATTTTTGACATAGCATTTTGCAAATGTCTAATTGTTGCTGAGTGTACCCAACCTTTGATTTGTATGAACGTAGCATTACTATAAACTCTGAGAATAAAAGTATTAATAACTACCTGTTATTGAGCCCAGGTTTATTTCCTTTTAAGGAAATTTCAGAACATTTGGAATGAATGACCCAACAGTAATAAAATATGACTAAAAATGTTGATGGAAAATCTTAAACCTTATTTAAATACACATAACATTTAGAAGCCTTATGATCTCAGTAAATTATCAGTGAACTTCAAACTAAAAATGAAGATTTATTTTATGAACAAGTAGACATCGACAAGGGTTTTAAAATAAACTATCATTTTCCCGACAGTTTACAAGACGAGTATGAAATTAAAATTTACCGTCCCACTCAGCAATCTATTGTTCACCTTTTTTTACTTACCCATCGTACGTAGTATAGGGTAAATCTTGTAATCGTTTTAAAAATCGGAAAAAATGACGGATTTATACGTTTCAGACACTGGAGATTCCGAAAAACATATATATATATATATATATATATATATATATATATATATTTAAATTGCCTTCCGTCTGTGTGTCTGTAAACCCGCTATCTCCCGAACAAATTGAAATAGAGACTTGAAATTTGGTGCGTACTTAGTATGTAATAATGAGAAGAAGCCTACTGAATATCAGCAACCTCGATTATCCGGAACTATTTTTCTCGGACTCTTGAAATATTCGTTCTGATAAAAGGTTCATAAAATTTTTCAAAATTGTTTATTTTAAGGAGTGGATATATAATACAAAAAGAAAAAACTTAATTTTCGCATAAAGACTGAAGTCAATCGTATAATTAGTTGTCGAGATATTTGTAATTCTATTTTTCACACTCTTCGATTTTTCATGACCCTGTATTTCATTCAAATTTCAATTCAAAGATGTATTTTAATTGGAAATAAGACGCTTAATCCAACGCAGTAAAATGTTAGTTAATATGATTATCATTTTTGGAGTTATAAGGACGTTTCTTTCACGCAATTCAGTACTACCCGATTATCCCGTCCACCAAAAAACTATCGCCAAACTATAAGATTAAATGCGAATAATGGCTTATCGAAAATGTCACTTTCACACGACATTAAACGCATTACATGTGTTTGTTGCGTCATCAAGTGATTTTTAATTCGACGGTTTATTTGTATTTTTATTAATATTTTGCTAATTAATTTGTTCTTTCGTTATTTAAAATAAAAAAATATGCTAATTTGTATAATTTGGCGAGTAGTTTGGCGATTTATATAATTTGTCGAAATTTGCCGACGGGATGATCAAGTAGTGCTCGCAATTCAGTAATACAGCATCACGATGTATAAAAAAATATTTAAATATTTGTTTAAAGTTTATTTTGGAATTGCAATGCATTTTATAACTAGTTTACACATGTTTTATTTTCATATTTTATATTATGCATATCCATGATGGGTAAGTATTGCGGTAGCCCCCAACGACTAGTTTATTATATCCAGTAATCGAATCGGTATTAAATTGAACGGACATTTCAGACAATATCGTGTGAGTGTCTCACCAGTGGCTGAATTTTCTGCTTTTAAAGCTGGTAGACGCAACATCCTCCTATATATAATGCCTAAGAGCTGAGTTTAAATGTCATGGCAGAACGACTGTTTAGCACCAGCGTTGGGCCGATTACATCCAACCCCGCAACTTTCTTAGTTGTTTACAATTGATCTAACACTTTAAATGTAAATTGTTTCCAAACTTAAGAAGTTAACATTTAAAGAACATGCTTATTTCTGAACAGTAAAATATGAAGTGCATTAAACAAGTTTTTAAAAAAGATCAAATTCTGAAACTTAATCCGAGCAATTTGGATGACTATTCACCTAATATGCAATTGGAATGCAAATCATACGCATTTTATAACCAAAAGTAAACTGCCATGGAAAGTAAAGTATAGGTTTGAGCATTTGAAGCATAAAAAGTAAAAGTTTCAGAGTAATTGACCGTGATATACAGTTTACTTTGGACATTTAGCAGAATAATAGATTGTCCTTCATACGTGTGAATTACTTAGAAATTCTAGTGTTTAAACCATAGAAAGAACATATGTTTTATAGAAAGAGCATACGGTCTAATAACACAATTTCTTTCGAAAGCTGATCCTCCTCTAATTTTAAAGCTGCAATTTATCGATATTATACAGAGTTTTCATAATTTCCATAAAAAGATATATTGAACTTGCATTGGATAACAGTAGAGATTTAGCAAGATATAATGGTTTTTTTAGAAACTTCATTAATAAACTGATTTGTAAAATTAAATATAAAAGCGATACTGGAAAATTTAACCATAAATAATTTAAACACCAGAAATTTTAGTACATCCCTAGTCTATTTAAAATATTAAAATATTGTTTACAGAAATATAAAATAAATTTAATTGTTCATCCATGAATGAAAACAAAAGTAAAATTTCATAATAGCATAGACCCCTACCCATGGATAAAACTTCAGGAATTTACCATATACCAATTACCACAAATGATGACAAGAAAGAAACGTTAGATTTGCTGGCATGGGAAGTCGAACATTCAAATTACCTCTTAAGGATCATTTTTCAGATATTTTTTCATAAAGTTTTACCACCAACGCACTGCACTATCGAAATTAAATCAAAGATGTTATATTAATATAGATTTAACAAGAACGAAAACTCTTTCATACGGCATAGATTATGAAACACTTTCCAACACATTCAGAATACTATAACAAAATATCATAGTTTACTAAGGTGAAAGGTGATGTCTAAATGAAGAACTTGGAAAGCGTATAATGCATTTGAATACCAAATTTCTGCTATTACTACAAATAGTAGGGAAAATATACGATTGTTTTGTGTGACCCCGTATATGATCTATAAATATGTACGTATAGTACATAGTATACTAAAAGTTTGTTCAGTTAAAGGCATAACATAGTAGAAAATTCACATTCAGCAATTTCCGCAAGTAAATGGATGTTGTTGAAAACGTTTGTGCATACTTGTATATGATCTGTAGAATCTATACACACCAAGTAATATTTATAAAATAATTAAATATAAAAACGCATACCACAAATGAAAACAGACTTCCATAAATTATTGTTCTTAGACATCAATAGTTCAATTACTGTTCATTTTCTTTTGCAGATAAATTCTTTTGTGCGTTCCTGTAAATGAACGATAGATTCTATGCTCACCATCTTCTCTAGTAAGAACCTTTAAATACACTTTGGTGATATATTTTATTTTCAATACATTTAAAATTGTGTAATTTCATTAAAAAACTCCGCAATCGATTTTCCCCCATATACCATAATGTAACGGAATTCTTTTGAGTGTCCCTGTAAATGAAAATTAAATGCTTACACACTTAATTTTCGATACCGAATATGCCATATTAAACCCTAATAGCATATATCAATTTCATGGCAATCGGAGTATATTTACGCGAGTTAGAACGCGGAAAGACAGACGGACAGACAAACCAAATTCATAAACACTTTTCAACTATGTTGGAAACTGTTAAAAAAGGCCAATTCATCGGGAAATGGTGGGTTATTACAATTCATTTATCAGAGAATCTTTAGAGATTATATGCAGAAATAATAATGCTTGTACAGATACTTTATCTTACATTATACCCAAAATTTGGATTACGGGGTATTGTATTTTGAAAGACTCGCTTCTCCGGGTTTCGTATTTTCCATTTTCAACCCTAAGGACGAGCACGATTTTACTGGAAAGTATTAGGTTTTGGATATACAATTTTTGGCATTGTATATTTTATATTCTATGCATTTAAGAACTTATTAAACACATTTTAGTAAAGTTTTCATTGAACTGATTCTGAATTTATTCATGTAACATGTTGCAGCTAAGGTGAATAACGGATTCATCAATAATATTGTGATTTTCATCATAAATTAGTTTAATAAAAGTTTCTAGTTATAAAATTTGTTTCATATATTCCAAAAATCATGAGAAAAATTATCTTTTATTACTTCCACATACACATACATGTTTAATAGTTAAATTTATTCATTGCATCTGAATATAATGAACAAATGTTTCAAATATTTAAAAATGTTTGTAGCATTTTATCCAACACAATTAAAAAGAACATATGGACTATATGGCCAGTGGTAATTGGTCACTTACGATTTTAGACGTTTTGTTAAATATCTAGAAAAATACATTAGGAATTATCCTGAAACTCCAGGTGTGTAAACAGAATAGTATAGGTCAGATATGTCCGCGAAAGGAAGCAAAATGATGAGGGACTGTATCCAAATATCTGTTGATTAGTACCAAAGTAGCGTACACAATAGTGAATGTACTACTATATTTGGATACAACCCCTCATATTTTTGCTTCCTTTAGGAAACAACGCATTTCGAGCTTATTCTATCGACAATAATTTTCAGCATTTTTAAGCTATATTTTTGAGACTTTCACAAAAGTTTCTCTATAGACTTAGCTAATACATTATGCACATTATATTTTGACTGCATTCGCCCATGTGCAGTGAAACATTTTTTAGTCAACATGCTCATTTTGCTTCCAATTTTTATTATTTTTTAATTATCATATTTTCAGAAAAGAACATTTTTTTATATTATGAACAAAAAACTTGGCAAAATTTGGGACTTTTTTTTTATAAAAACCTTAATTTGTCTACTAGTATACATGCTATCTTCATAAAAATGAACACAGTTTATTACAATAAGCCTTTTAATCATGTTCTACAGTTTGAACTCTTTTGCTACATTACTTTTTACAGGGTTATCCAAAAGATAATCACACTTTTGCAATTTGTTGACTCCTCCCTATGGGGTTTCGGTAAAAATTCTTCGAGGAAATATATGAACTATACTATTCTGCTTAAATGCCTGGAGTTTCAGGATATTCCTCATGTATTTTTCCGAATATTTAAAAAAACGTCTAAAATCGCAAATGACCAATCATGATTGGCTATATAGTGTATTCTTAATATATTCAGTTCATACTATTCTTTCACTTTCGAATTTTGTTAATACAAAAAGTAGGGTAGAGGAAATCCGAACCGTATCCCAAGAAGCCTATTGAAGTGTATTTCCTGCATTCGGCCGAAACTTATCTTATCATTTTGGCAATAAAATTAATTAAATTTTTTATTGTAACACAATCCTTCCGATAAATAGCAGAAACTTTTTTCATCTTTTGGAAAGCCAAAAATTGCTACTTTACAAGTAGTTTTAAAAATTATCCTTACACGTGGATACAATACATTTGTGCACATTTTTAAAAACTAAACAAAAATAAATTTCTCATAGAGAATTTACAAAGCTAATATTGTATAATAGTATGAATGTATGGATACACTGAAAAGTCTGTCGATCCACAAAACCTGCACCCAATACATCATTATCAGTCCTGAGTCATTATCTATAGGAATGTGCTGGTTGAGGGAAATTCTATTTAAAAATGCATAGCTTACAATTGATATTTTCAAAAAAAATTAAGTTATATATTTGTGAAATTAATTTTTGAAAAAATATGATTGTAACGGATAATTTTTCCTTTTTCTATCTTCAATAGAAGAAAGTACTGTAATCGAAATTTTTTTCGACTTCCGGTTTTCGATTGATTTACATGTTTTAGAGGTCAGAGACCCCCAAAAACATGTTTATACAAAATGTCAGTCTGTCCGTATGTGTGTCCATCCGTCCGCCTGTCGCCATTGTACCATCATTAATTGTATGAAGTTATGCACAGAATTGAACCAAATTTTTTGTGTATGTATTTGGCTGTGACAAGCAGGTCCTCCTTCTGTTTAGAAATATTCAACCGGAAGGGTCTCTGTAATAGCAATTTTGTGCCATTTTCATTACAATATTTCTAATGGAAAAGTGTATGAAATTACGCATAGAATTGAACCAAGTTTTTTGTGTATGTTTTTGGCTATGAGCAGCAGGTCCTCCCTGAATTTGGAAAAATTCTGCCGGAAGGGGGCGCTGTAATAGCCCTATGTAATAGTCCTATGTTGGATCAAGGGCTATCATGATCATTTTGACAACATTATTTTTTAAATCGGTTCGGTACATCCTGAGATTGCGTAAAAATCGTCATTTAGAATGGTTTTTAGAACTCATTTTTTAGGCATTTTCACCCTTTTTCAATTTCGAATTTTATAATAAATGTTCTTAGAGATCATTTATATCTCATAAGAAATTTTAATTGCAAATTTCATGCTTCTATGCTCTTTAGTAACACAAAAATCGCATTTTTAGAAAGTTTTTTGCTCCCGCACTTCCTTTAGGGTACCGGCATGCACTAAGATATTATCTATATTGGAACAGGGACTAACACCATCATTTTGATGGCATAGCGTTTTAAATCGGCTCGGTAGTTCCAGAGATTACATCGAACACAGAAACAAAGAAACAAACTTTACTTCTATATTATATTACTATGGTTAAAATGGAGTCATTTCCATCCGCTGAAGAACCCCACATTTACAATTGAATCTTAAACAACATCTACAGGTAAGTATGAATATGACATAGCTATCTCTGAATAATGCACAAATCCAGCAAAAAGCGATGTCGCCTTTCAAGAATGTCGAAAATAAATATCGGCTATCTAATGATTCATATGCCTTCATTTGTTTGTAACATTAATATAGATACTTACAGTTAAATATAGTGTACTAGCAAACCCCGCGGCTTTGCTCGCATAATAGTTGAAATATGCCAAATGATATTTGCATGATTATTTTTTATTATAAGAACACTTTTTGGAATAATTAAAAATTACAAATTAAGCCACTGTTTGACTAAACTTCATTTTGAAAGTGCAAAAGACAGAAATGAGAATTTCTAATGAGAGATTAATAAGAAGAACTAAAACTAATTCTAAATAAATGAAAGTTTAGAAAGTATTTTGAGACTTTTATGTTCATTTTGGTATTCATTGAAGTTTTGATTTTTTAGAAATTTAACACATTTACATCTTAAAATTAACCATCACGTCAAATTTCAAGCTTCTTGTATAACAGTTTACCACCTCTCTGGTGTTAAAATGTCTCGAAAAATGTTGAAACAGAGACTGTCAACATTAATTTGCCAACAACATTAACCTTGAAAGCGGTTGGTATTTCCTAATAGTCTATAGAAAACAGAATTTAGATGTTTTTAAAGGCTTTCTTGTTGTTCCGGCCAACCAGGTGTTAGTGAAACCGGCATAAAATATAGCCCGTATAGGTTCAGGGACTATCACTCTTGATTCGCAACCAATAGGTTTTGTAATCGGTTTATTTTTTCCCGAGATTCATTAGAAATCGTAATTTAGGACACTTTTAGAATGCTTTTCGCTTCTTCCCTTCGCTTCAGTCCTTTTTAATTTCGAATTTATTTTCAACTGTTCTTAGAGGACATTTATATTTTATAAGTAACTAGCAAACCCCGCGGCTTTGCTCGCGTAATATTTGGAATATGCCAAGTGATATTTATATGTCTAATTTTTATTAAAGAGTACTAACTAAATTTATATTTTATTAAAAGGTACTTATTTCTTTTAGGAATAATTCAAAAATTACTATTTAAAACACAGTTTGACTAAACGTCATTATTACACTGCATTAGGCAGAAATGAGACTTAAATTAATAAAACGAAATAAAACTAAAAAAATGATAATTTAGAAAATATTTTGAAACTTTTATGCTCAATTAATACATTCATTTCAGTATTCATTTGAAGTTTTGCATTTTTTAGAAACCATCTTCTTACATCTTAAAATTAACTATCATGTCAAATTCTAAGTCCTACCACCTCTCTCAACATAAAAGGCTACGTTGAAATAGGAACTGTCACCATTAATTTGCCAACATTAATTTTGAAATCGGTTTGTTATTTCCTAATATTCCACAGAAACGTAATTTAAAAAGCTTTTAAAGGCCTTTTTTAGAACGTTTGTTGTTCCTGTGAACACCAAGTGGTAGAATCATCGCATAAAATATAGCCTGTGTAGAATCAGAGACTGTTACCATTGATTTGAAACTGTTATTACTTTTATAATCGGTTTATATTCTCTGAAATTGCATAGAAATCGTAATTTAGGACTTTTTTGGAACGCTTTTCGCACCTCCCCTTCGCTTCACCCGTTTTTTATTCGAATCTTTTTTCGACAGTCCTTCGAGGGCATTTATATTTTATAAGTAACTACCATGAAATATTTAAAGTTTCTAGCCTTTTCAGTATCACAGAAATCGCAATTTAGAAGTTTTTGTAGCTCCTGCGACCCTCTGGTGGTAGTGGCGCAGACATAAAATATAGCTTATTTTTGAGCAGGTTCTATCACTAATAATTTATCATCATTATTTTTTTAATCGGATTGGTATTTTATAAGTTTGCTTAAAAATTGTACTTTATAACGCTTTTCGCTCACTTCATCTTTTTACATTTGGAATTTTCTTTCGACTGTTCTTAGAAAGCAGTTGCATCTTGTAAGTAAATATCATGCCATACTTCAATGTGTTAGACCCCTCAGTTGTGCAAAAAACGCAAATTAGAACATGTTTTGCTTTTGCAACCCTCAGATGGTAGTGACAGCAACATACAATATAACCTATGTTATAGCAGGGACTGTCACCATTGATTTGCAACCATTACTTTTGAAATGGCTTTGGTATTTCCTGAGATTGAGTAGAAATCGCAATTTACAACGTTTTCATAACGCTTTCGCGCCTTTTCACCCCTTTTTAAATTTATATTGTTTCGAAACTGTTCTTAAACATCATTTATATCTAATAAATATGTACCTTGCCTAATTTTAAGTTGCTAGTCCCTACCGATCACAAAAATCGAAATTTAGAACGCTTTTTTGCTCCTGCAACGTCTAGGTGATAGTGATACAGACATAAAATAGCGTCTATGTTAGAGCAGAGGCAGTCAGCATCAATTTCCTACCATTACGTTTGAAATCAGTTTGATTCTTCCTGAGATATTGCTGACAAATCGGCATTTAGAACGTTTTCAGGACGCTTTTCGCGCATTTTGCTCCTGCATCTCCTCTGGGGTAGTGGAAACAGATATAAAAAAATCCCTGCCGGCTCGGGCCTACAGGCGGAGGTAGATTTCGATGTTAAGTAGTAAATTCTCCAACAAAACTTAAATCAAGATTAGAGATAAAACCCAGTTTCTTCACAAAGAGCGAGCTGTAGGGAGCTAAATTTTTGTGAAAATTGTAATATACACGAATACACACACACATATATATGGAATAAGTTTAAAAAATGGCTACAAAAAATTCAGAGAACCTTAAAGTGTTAAAATATGTTAATATTTCCATAGTCGGGTTTTTATCATGTTTTAATACGTTTCTTCAAACTTACATGGCGTTACATATTCACCTGCTGAGGTCCATTATATTTCCAATATGACGCAATATACATATTTTTTTAATTCGTCAAACTATTTATTTTGAGTTTTCATGCTGAAATCTTGCTCTAGGAAACTTATGACGTAATATTCAATTTGTTTTCAATTTGTCAAACTATTTAATTTTACACGTGAAAATTTTGCAAAAGAAAAGTAATTGTTGTGGTGAGAATTTTATTATTTGTTTTTTTTTTAATTGTTGGCAACTGCTATAACGAAAATTTTTTTTTTTTTTCCTGCCATTGTTGGGTAAGAGCTGGTTTTATCAGAATCATGTTAAGACAGTATTCAAAATTTTGAACCCTCCCCATTTCCACCCTCTTGGGCCGATTTCGCCCATTTTCAATCCCCGCCGAGATATTAGCCATCTCAAAGTTGTTGGCGAGTTAGAAGATGATTCGTGCATAATTGCGACTTTTATCGTGCGGACAAAATTTAGTACATACATACATACATACATATATATATATATATATATATATATATATATAAACTTTTTAAGTGGGGGTGGTTTTGGGTTCCTGGGGTCCTATAATGAAAAGTTATGAAGGAATTTTTCAAAAGTCGCACCATGGTAACGACTGCAATAGGTAGTATTTCTTACGAAATCTACCTAATATAGCCTATCATGGAGCAAGATCTGTCACCTTCATTTGTACACCATTATATTTGAAATCGGTTCAGTACTTCCTGAGATTGCATAGAAATCGCAATTTAGAACGTTTTTTACAACGCTTTTTGCGCATTTTGACCCCCTTTTAAATTTTGATATTTTTAGGAAATGTCCTTAGAGATCATTGATATCTTATAACTAACTACCATTCCAAATTTCACGATTCTAGGCCCTTCCGTAACGCAAAAACTGCAATTTAGAACGTTTTTCTTCTGCACCCCCTTTCGGGTGATGGCACCGACATGAAACATAGCTTATGTTGGAGCAAGAGTTGTCACCATCATTTTGACGCCATTATTTTTTAGATCGGTTTGGTATTTCCTTAGATTGTGTAGAAACCACCATTTAGAACGTTTTTCAGAACGCTTTTCGCGCATTTTCACCCCTTTCAAATTTCGAATTGTTTAAGAACTGTTCTTAAAAATCCTTTCTATCTAAAAAATAGCTAATATTTGAAATTTCATATTTCTAGGCCCTTCAGTAACGCAAAAATCGCATTTTTAGAACGTTTTTTGCTCCTGCACCCTCTTTCGGGTAGTGGCACCGACATAAAACATAGCCTATGTTGAGCAAGGGTTGTCACCGTCATTTCCACAGCATTATTTTTTAAATCGGTTTGGTATTTCCTGAGATTGTGTAGAAACCACCATTTAGAACGTTTTTTAGAACGCTTTTCGCGCATTTTCACCACTTTCAAATTTCGAATTGTTTAAGAACTGTTCTTATAAATCATTTATAGCTAATAAGTAGCTAATATTTCACATGAATCGCATTTTTATAACGTTTTTTGCTCCTGCACACCCTTTGGGGCAGTGGCACCGACATAAAACATAGCCTATCTTGGAGCAATGGTTGTCACCATCATTTTGACACCAATATTTTTTAAATCGGTTTGGTATTTCTTGAGATTGTGCAGAAACTACCATTTAGAACGTTTTTTAGAACTCTTTTTGTGCATTTTCACCCCTTTTAAATTTCGATTTTTTAAAGAAATATCCTTAGAGATCATTAGTATCTTATAAGTAACTACCATTCCAAATTTTATGTTTCTAGCCCCTTCAGTAACACAAAAATCGCATTTTTAGAACGTTTTTTACTCCTGCACCCCCTTTTGGTCAGTGGTACAAACATAAGATATAGCCTATGTTCTAAGTCGGACTAACACCATCATTTTGATACCATTATTTTTGGAATCCGTTCGGTAGTTCCCGAGCTTACCTCCTACAAATTAACAATTTTTACCTCTGTATAATATTAGTATAGATAATAGCTCCATTTTGTATTAGAATTCATTCATTTATATTTTTTTCAAAATAGCACTTATTTAAATTATATATATTTTTTCAGTTGTCATGGGAAAATGGCAACAAAAATTTTTAATTGCTATTTTCCAACTATTTTCCTTTGCTTTTTACAGAAATGGAGCAAGTTGGATACGCTACGCTAAATATGGATACGCTAAAAACTATAAAAAATTAATATCTCAAAAATAAATAGAGATACAATTTTCAAACAAATTACATTTAGAAGTACTTTTTTCCCAAACAGTAGATAGAAAATTTCAAAATGTGCGACGCTTAGAAGTTAAAAAATTTCAGTACAGATTATCCGTATTTAACCATTCAATAATTTATCAGCTTTGTTTTACGGCTGGCTTATACACTGTAAAAAAAAATCTGTAAAGTTACTAAAGTTTTTCTAGGAAACTGGGATTCCTAGAACTTTTTATGTAACGGCAACAACAAATATTCATGTAACAGACACACTTTTGCGCCGAAAATCAAAAAATCTGTAAGGTTACTAAGAATTTTTTAGGAAACTGAGATGCCTAGAACTTTTCATGTAACTACAGCCAGGTTTACAGATAAAATTTTAGTAAGATTACTGCAATTTTAATAGATTCATTTGTAAAGTTACAGATTTCTGTAGCTTTACAAAAACTAGATTTGTAGATCTGCAGCTTTTTTTGTACAGTTACAGATGACAGTTTAGTAAGCATGTAATTTTACATCTGTAGAGCTACAGAATTTTTTTTACAGTGTATAAAGTAGCGTTTTTTTTTTTTTTTTTTTTTTTTTTTTTAGAGACGACTCTTTAATTGCTAGTCGAAAGAAATAGCATAGCGGGGGCGCGTATATTCTTGTAAATTATTAAAATTAAACTTACAATTTATCCCCAAAATCCATGTAAACAAGAACATTTTCTATATAAACTTGCTTATGATGTATTATTAATAGCGATTCATAAAATTATTCAATAAGCATGAACTGTACTTTTGATTGTTTTGCTTTGAATAATTCAAGTAAACTCCTGACTGCTCTTTGGTTGAATTCCAATTGTTTTTTTAATGCCTTGAATGTCAAGGTCGAGATATGCCTTTTTCACATTTAATTTAAGAATATTTATAAGACAAGTAACAAGACATCCCGTCGTTAGGTATTTTGTTACATCTAAAAACAAAACAGAATAATTCCTCAAAGACACTCAGAGTTGTCTTTTAATTTGAAGACTTTTTGTAAATTTTTCATACGGGCTACAGAATTTGAACATCGAATTAATCATTGCAGCTTTTGTAATATCTCAAAATAATGAAAACGCTAATTAATGAACAATACCTTTACACTGTATGTTCCTTTTATTGATAGTTATCCTATGATTTATTTTACTGTTGACGATATTGTAGTTAACGATAAGTTGTTGAAAAAAAAATGATTGACAATTTCACGTGAAATACACTTGGCATAGCATTACATGTAGTAAATGGAATCACAAGAACAGAAATTTGCTAAATTTTGTAATCGCGATGGAAAAAAAACTAAATCAGCGCTTCATCATTAGACTATAGTAATTAATTCCACTGTTTTTTTGGTTAACTATATTATTAAGCTCTAGAAAATCTGTCTCTGTGTCTACATATTGTACGCGGTTCTGTACTAAGAGGAAAAATATCTTTGTCTCTTTCGTTTAAAAAAATAAAATGGAATTGAAAATAAATGCATAAATAAAAACGATTTACTTTAAATAAGAGCAATTTTAATTAGAGCAATAGAATGTTTTAGAATGGCAAATTTATTTCTTCTTTTTAAATACTAGGACGGCAGTAAACTTTATTATCTTTCAGGCGTCCCAAGGTTTTACAAAGTTGGCAGGAATACCTTTTTCTTTTAAAGTTTAGCTTAATTATTTTAAAAAGCTGTCCTCGCAGCATTATTACTGCCTTTTTAAATCTGTTGCCATTTTATTTGAAGAAAATATATGAGGTTAAATTGTATGAACGGCATACACCACGAAAATGATTAAGTAAATTGAAAAAAAAAATTAATGCACTATTTAAAATTTTTATTCCTAATTCTTTTTTAGTATTAATCAATTTATTAAAAATACTTATCTAAACTTTATTACAACAAGACTATATAATATTAAAAATTATCATTATTAGTATTGTCATTAAAAATTATCATTATTGTTATCATGTATTACCCTTATTATTATTATTGTCATTATTAATATTTTGTTATTTTTTTATACAAATGCTCGATGTTAAATAATCAAATATACAAAATATAAATTACATTTTTATGTAGGCATGTATCGGCTTATTTTTTTCCACATTACTAAGCTTGTAAATATGATTTTTGAGTTTTATAATCCATACTTTATATTATTTTCTAAAATATACGTAGAACGAAACTTCTCCCAGACATGAAAAGAAATATAAAAGACAGATAAAAGTCCTTTATAGTTACGCCTTAAAAATACTTCTGTGGAAATAACAATCAATTCAACAACTGAGGAAGTCCTATAACAGCAAGGTATTATTTTGGTTTTATGATGTCACAGCAGAAAAAAAGGCACTTTCCACGTACCTATGTTTTTGATGTACTGTATTTTCGATATAATGACCATTTTGTTATATTTTGTAATTGCTCTTGTTAGAAGAGTTCACTGAAGTGATTTTCTACTACCAATATTTCTGGCATTCATAAAAAATACTTTATTGCTCACGAGAGTATTTTTTACTTCAATTTAAAGAATTTATGACATATAATGGACTTCTAAGTTATTATGTTTTGTAGAAATTACTTTGAAGTTTCTTTTGTATAGACTTTTTGAAAATAAATCAAAAGTACTTTATTTTGGAATTGTTAAATTTGGAGAAAAAGATAAGATTTCGTTATTTTGTCGATGTAACAGTTATTTTTTTTTTTCGAAATGAAAGCCATTGAATGAAATCAGCTATACATAAGTATGCATAATTATTTTAATTATCAGTATGATGGTTACATAAAGAGGTGACATAAATAACTTCAATCCTTGTAGACGCCATATTTAATCTTCTCCCAAAAGCTGGCTATATAGGGCAATTATAATTGTAATTTTAACATGATTTGGATCACATTTGAAGAGATTACACCATATATCTTAAACTATATATTTTTGCGACAACTGTTGATCGTAGATTTATTTATATAGAGTGCCCGTTCTAAAAGTAATGAGAAATTTTTTTTAATTAAATTTATCTGAGATTCCAATACCTTTAATAATTTTCGAAATTGAACTCTTAAGGACAGTTGGAAGTCCCTAAACCTATCATGATAAATTTATGTACCTTTTTTCAGAAATTACCGAATATATTTCAATTTTTTTTAAATACATAATATGATTAATTCCTGATAAAGTGAAGCTAACTTTATAAATACATATTCTTTAATTAGTTCAAAAAAATCTGGAATACAAACCACATTTAAATAGCATTATTTTCCCAAATAAAAGCTTTTTTAGAAATATTTTATACAAAGGTTTGTAACAAAAGTTCACTTCAGATTAATCAGAGATATGCGTGAAATAATCTGGCAAGATTGCAAACAATAATATGCAGTAGTTTCTATAAAAAGGTACTGTCGTGGAAAAAAAAGTAAACACCCCCCACTAACTCCTCACCAAATTATCGTACAAGAAAGTTACTGGTACCGAAAGATTGGAAATAAAGTCCACTTTTCAATGTTGTATATAAAATTTGCTTAGGGGGCCATCTACATTTTAAAACGAACCGTAACATTGTTTTTTTCAATAGCAGTAGCATAAATGAACTCTACGCTCTTCAATTAGCCCCAAAACAAATTTTTATGCAATTCGTACCATGAGTTTCCGAGAAATTAATTATTTTAAAACGAGTGTATTTTAAGGGCTGTATCCAAATTGAAGTTCGATACTCGATTATTAACCAAGAGAGCTCCCTTCTTGATCAAGGCACCTTAAGCAGTCAATTAAGTCTGTTAGATTACAGGATAGCATAAGAAATTTCAAAAGATTTAGTCATTTCTATCATAGACGACCCCTTAAACCATCATTTTGCCGTTTTTTAAGCATAATTTGAAAACTACTTGGAAGAAAAATGTGAAATTTCGGATTTCCATAAAGCAGGACTTAGTAAATCTGAATCCAACCAAAAAATTATAAGTTGCAATTCATAATCTTTTTTAATATTAATTTCATAATTCATATAAGAAAATTATAAAAATTGCAAATTCAACGTATTTATGTTTGGGTATATTAGTATTATTTCTACACAAAAAATTAGACCATTAGGATCATAATTTCAGAAGTTATAAATAAAAATATGAAAATGCAATTTAACATTAGAAGCACTAAACTTTGAATGTTTATAATTCAAAAACTTATCATTCAAATGACTTGAAATTTCGTGTCTAGGCATAGTTTGAACCAAAGATTTGAAATATCTGGTTAAAATTGTGCTTATTGCCATTGAAAAAAAAAATGAAGTTTGGATTCTTTTTAATATGTAGATGGTCCCCTAAGCAAATTTTATATGCGTCATTTAAAAGTAGACTTTATTTCCAAACGTTCGGTACCAGTAACTTTCGTCTACGATAATTTGTTGAGGAGTTAGTAGGGGGTGTTTACATTTTTTTTTCCACGACTGTACATCGAAGTTCGAAAAGCAAAATTTTGAGAAAATTGAGTTTAAAGTTTACGCATGTAATGTTTATGTATGATGTAAACAAATTGAATTACTTAAATTTTTTCAACTTCTTGTTGTGGTAGAAATGAAAGTACAATTCGAAAGGGGGGAAAGAAATAATTAAAACGAAAATATGTAAAAACGACTTTTTCACGAATTTGATTTCCAACAGCCTTTAAGCTTCAACGCAGCGAGCCTGATACACTTTTGCTTCCCTTGAAACATAATATTTCTGTAACTCTTCTTCCTAGATGATAAGACGTTCACAGATGTGAAATTATGACTTCCTGAGATTTTCTATTGTGCCAAATGGATGCACATGTACGGAGTGTTCTAGAAGTTAGTGTACTGAAGATATATGTATTTATTATTGACAAAACAACAACCTTATAACGAATAATTTTATGCTATCGGTAAAAAGCACTTTTAGCATCGCGTAGGAAAAAATACTGAACTTACATTTGCAATAAATTTTCAAAATGTACACCTCTTTCTAGGAGGGAAAGCTGAACTCGTTTGCGAATGTTTGTAGAAACGCGTTTTAACATACTGGAAGTGACTTCTTGTATCCAATGATTAACGGCAATTTTCAGGTCATCTGTTGTTTCATGATTATTTGCAAAAACTTTGTCCTTCATTCCGGGATGCTCAAATCAAGAAATCGAGGTGGCCAAAGGTTTCTTCAAACCTGTCTATGGTTATGGCGTAACAACTTTCGGCCTTACAGACTTGTGCTTGTCTTCCACCGAACATGTATTATGAGCCGATATAGCCTATATAGCGTATCTTTATTCGGCATTGCCTTATTTGGATATTTATTTGGCCAATTATCTTTGCACCTTTCTTACTATTTACATTCAAAATAAGTTTCGTGCAACGCAATTCTCTGAATGCGTGATAAACTCATTTCACTATAAGGAACAAAATAACATAAAACTTAATTCTCGCCCCAATTGAGCGCGAAAGGGATCAAACGATAAAAACTCAAGAATTTATGCAATGATAAGCAGACTATAAAATTTAACATTTAAAATAAACGGTCAAGTGCGAGTATTACTCGTGCACAGAGGGTTTCGTACAATAACATATGAATTAGTAAGTGTATAATTAAAAAAATACCGTTCCTAAAAGAATACTAAGACTTTGTAAAAACTATACAACGTAGGGTTGGGTATAGCTGTATAGCTTACAAGGTGCCAAGGAAAGTCCCTTTAACCTGAAAATACTTGCGAACGGAGGGAGCTACAGCTATACAAGTGAGGTAACGGTACAGTAAAGTGACTACGCCCGACCTAATGCAAACGACAGCAGCACCCCTAGTGGCGAAATTTGGAAGATAGCCATTGCAAATCGAAAACGAAAAGAGGTAGAGCAAATATTCCAATTAGAAAGGTTTAGAGCATCAATTAATTAGTACGAAACGACATTTAGTTCACACGGATAGGATAAAACGTCGCCTGCATACCCAAAAATGTCCGAAATCGATGAGCGACGATTCTACTTTGCCTATTCACATTCCGGAAATGTAGCAGTGCACAACTGCAGATTATGACGTTGTACTGTGCTGTAATGTCTGCAAAGATTTAATTGCCAATGCATTTAAAAATTTATAATAACCCTCTTAGGGCGAGAAGAATTCTGTTCGTAAACTGATGAAATAATTGACTGACACCAGAATATTCAAACGAATTTCTCAGAAAACAAAAACCCGCTAATTTGCACTTTCATTACAAAAGCAAAATTTTATTAAAATATTCTTGGTGCCATTTGTCAGTTTTGGAATTAAAATTAAGTGGCTATACCGTCTAGCCACCGCTATTGAAAGGGTTAAATCTGTGTCGTCATATTGAAGAGGCTTGCAATAGACGTTCCATGCTGAGAAATGTGCATGCAGAATTACTCTCACGAATACAAACGTGTATTCTGAGCAATGGCGAACTTTTCGAACATACTGAATATTAACTTTTTATCACTGTGAGACAGTTTATCTTTTTTTGCGTGATGTTATCAAAATGCATTGCGATAAGTACGTATTTATGGCATAAATTGTGCGTATTTCTTCATACTTCTGACTATTCCATTCAAACGTTTACACAAAATGGAGTGCATCGATTTCAGACATTTTTGTGTAAACAGGTGAAGATTTATCTTATCCATGTAAACCAAATATCCAGTGGCGTGGCGTGAAAATTTTTGGTGGTCATCGCAATTATTTA
Organism: Maratus speciosus; assembly: GCA_963932465.1. Classification (NCBI taxonomy): domain Eukaryota; kingdom Metazoa; phylum Arthropoda; class Arachnida; order Araneae; family Salticidae; genus Maratus; species Maratus speciosus. The sequence continues at coordinate 455,694,720 of OZ010789.1, read as the reverse complement.
AGTTTGTGGTGAAAAATTATTAACTCTAAAATTCAATGGTTGAATGTTCAAAAAAGAAACTTTAAATCTTACCTTCACATATACATGAACTCCAAATGTTCTGCTAAAACTGGATCGTAGAGTTTTAAAAGCTTATTAAGAGTTTTAAAATATTGCTTGGTCATCGCTGCATCCAGCGATGACCCGACGCCACGCCACTGCAAATATCGTATTCTACTAATTAATTTATGCTTTAAAACTTTCTAACTGGAAATTTTGCTCTATCTCTTTTCGTTTTCGATTTGCAGTGTCTATCTTACAAATTTCGCCACTAGGGGGCGATGCTGTCGTTTTCATTAAATCGGGCGTAGTCGCTTTACTATACCGTTACTTCACTTGCATAGCAGAAGCTCTCTCCGTTCACAAGTATTTTCAGATTAAAGGGAGTTTCCTTTGCACCCTGTATACTAGAAAAGTATAAATGGATATACCATGAAAGTTCAAAGATATATGGAACCTAAATAATAGCAAATATAGGTATTCGTTATATTTGTTATTCTATATAGGTTTTTAGTTAACCTTTAAAGACATAGTAGGTGTATTGAGAGAGCCACTCAATGCAAACTAGTCGCGAAAACCATAGTATTTATGTGATTAATTCTCATTAAATTAGTCAGTTCTTAACAATTTGACGTTTATTGTTTTTATACTGCTACTGGGCATTGCATTACATAAATATATCCTTAAAATTTGTTATCTAGGCTTTAAAAGGCGATGGAGCATAGAGTACGCCGTCCCTGTCATTATGTATGTCCAAACTGTCCGTGTCTTTAAGGGTTCATATCTCGGCTCAATAACGACAATTTTTTCCGAAATTCATGATCAACAATGCTTTTATACTTCTGCTATGATAGGTACCCCCAGCGCTGCTCAACACTTTTGCTGAAGCCCGTAAATCGAAATTTGTGTGTAAGCAGAAATGCGATTTTCTCAAAAAGTATGTGACCTAGGGTTATCGATATAATTTTCCTACAAGGTTTAAATTAATGTCTACTACCTCTAATTTTTTTCATAATTTTAGTTTCAATAGATTCGGAATTAGATGAGGCGGAACATATTTTTGCACTACATTTTCCACCATAACTTTGAAAATATAATACCTAAAATTAAATGAAATATATTTTTGATTTCAGTGTTACGAAAGCTTTCACACGATATACAAAGAAAATATTTTTTTTTTTCAAGTAACTTAATTAGCCCCTCTACATTTTTAATAAATATATTTATGAATATTTATTAATCTGTAAATATGTGGGTGAATAAATTTTATTACTTCCCAAAATTTGAATTTTCCACGTTGCATAGTTTACGAGTAAAAGGGCTGTGACAGACAGACAGACAGACACAGGAGTGATCTTATAATGGTTCCGTTTTTACTTTTTAAATACGGAACCCTAAAAAATCACCAACAATGAGTTCTTTAAGTTGTAGTACGGGAACTTTTAGGACACACGGTATTTCCTGACTTTCGGGATCAGAATGGTATCACAAATTGCCAATCTGGGGATGCATAGCTATTAACCCTTAAATGCCGGGTGTTGTTTTTTGGCAGCATACCCAATTTAGGCTCCAAAATACTATTACAATAATATTGAAGCTATAATGCCTAATGTTGCCAATAAAATACATTCTGAAAATATTATTAAATCGATTTTGAACATGTAGATGGCAACACTTGTGCTGTTTAAGAATAAAGATAGATTTATTTTTTCAATTGTTGCTACTTGTTCTTTTTGTTTTGTTTGGAAGCTTGCGAAATACCTTATTTTGTTCTGCAGTGAGCAAGTAAAATTTATTTCTTATTATACTTCCTAACATTCTTGTGTGTTTAATATTATAGAATTTTATCAAGGGAAATTATTTTTTCAATTAAAGACCAATATTGCCGATTAGTAACAAACTGTTTTTTAGCCATAAACCATACTTAAAACAAAATAATACAAAGTATTTTTCCCATGATTTATTTAAAAAAAAAATGAAAGCCAAAAAACATTATTACAATGATTTTTGAAAAATCAGGCATTTAAGGGTTAAGTTTCACACAGTGATGTTTTTCCTAGTGAAATACTTCACATCTGACAAAGCGGTGTGCATCTTCGTTTAACAACTACTATGTATCACATACTAACTAAAGCACCCGGCGTTACCCGGAATTTTAAGAATGTTTGTTTTGAAAAATAAATTTGAAAATTAAACACGTAGTATAAAACAAATAATAAAACAACAATCGAAGTGTTGTACACATGAATCAAATGAAAACCCAATATAAAAATGTATAAATATATATAACACACGCAAAAGAATACAGCTATAAATAAGCTTATTTCCTTCCATCATTGAAGAAGTAAAAAATAAAAATAAAAACCATTATATTTCCAATATGACGGGATATGCACTTTTCTAAAAATTAGTCAAGCTATATATATTTTATTTTCATTTTTCACATGGTAATCTTGCTAGAGAAAACTTATGACGTAATGTTATGACGTAATGTACAAATTATTTATTTAATTTTCATTTTTCACGTGGAAATATTTAGAAAAGTGATTGTTTTGGTAAGAATTTTATTCTTGATTTTTAATTGTTGGTAACTGTTATAACAAAAAACGTTTAAAATTGATAAGAAATTGTGTTAAATTGGTGGGGTTTTTTTATTAATTAAAAATTAACTATAAATTATTTCGATTCCGGATTACTTCATTTGCCTTGTTCGTGTTTTAATACACATGTACATAACAATTCACAATTCTGGCTTTCAAACTATGGATTCGTATAGAATTACAGACAGAGTGACAATTTTTCATTTTTATGCATTAGATATAATTCTTTACGAGAGTAATATCAAATTTAAAGGGTGATCTGACTGAAGGGCAACTGTCACTCGTTTCATATTTTTGCTCTTTCTTAACACTATGCTGGCCGCTTGATGCATTTATGCGTCATTTATAAAACTAACGTTAAGATATTCTAAATTCTGCACAGAAAATTTTAATAGTTTTTTTTTCTTATTTTATTTACAGATATTTTGTGAAATAAACAAAAATTTAAAAAAAAATTCTGATGTGAACACGAAATTTCTGAATAAAAACCGCCATATTTCGAACATTGTTTGTGGCCCCTATCGTGTTAATATCGACAGTGCCTTCGCGACGTCTGTTTTCAATGAACGCGTGTTTCCTTTGTACCGTTTATACCTCTTGTACACATGTGAAAAAATTTCAGCACCACCAGATAGATCTTTTTTACAAGTTTCTTCATTTCCCTATTTCAAAATTTTGGAAAGAATTTTCTTTGCTTCAATTTTTCCCAGTTTTTTAAAGATATTACTTCGCTTAAATATTTATAGTTTCTTTAAAGGTGTTTCTTCGTTTCAATATTTCTAAATGCTGTATAGATGACAGTGTAAGAGGTCATAAAAGTAAAGGATGCGACTTTTATATGGCTTAAAATTTGTATTTGTGATAGTGAAATTACACTATTCTTGAAATTTTCCGAGAATTTTTCATAATATGATTAAAAAAATATATTACGCTACTATTTTCACTAAAAAAATATTACATGCATATCCCTTTATTCTGAACTAGAATACGATTTGTACTTTTTTGAAATGTTGTTGCTGCAATACAAATAATATGAATTCAAAAGTGTATCATTCGAACGGATTAAGGGGACAAGGGACCTTTAAAATCTTAAAAATCAATTTTTTATTTTTTGTAAATTTCACTTTAAATATTATTCAAGGGAACATTAAATGCATTATGATAAGCATTTATCACAAAAAAAATGAAAAAAAAAATTTTTTTTGAGAAAAAAGTGGAATTTTAAGCGTCATCTTAGAAATCTTCGAAATGCGGCTTGCGCGTTCCATATCAATGAAAATCCCCAATATTTTTTTTATAAAAGTCTGATTTATATATATAAATAAAACTGTGCATGGAATTATATATTATTTGAATATAAAATTTAAAAAAAAATTTGAAAAATTTTGAAATTTTTTCGAAAATTTTTCAAAAAAATTTTGATTTTTTTTTAACCTTTATATTCAAATAATATAAAATTCGATGCACAGTTTTATTTATATATATAAACCAAACTTTTATATGAAATATTGGGGATTTTCATTAATATGGAACGCGCAAGCCGCATTTCGAAGATTTCTAAGACGACGCGTAAGATTCCTTTTTTTTTATCAAAAATAATTTATTTTTCATTTTTTTGTGATAAATAGATGCCATAATGCATATAATGAATCCTTGAGTAATATTTCAAGTGAAATTTACAAAAAAAAATTTAAAAATTAAAAATTTTTAAAATTAAAAAAAAATTTTTAAATTTTGAAAATTTAAAAAAAAAAATTTAAACCTTTATATTCAAATATATAAAATTCGATGCACAGTTTTATATATATAAACCAAACTTTTATAAAAAATATTGGGAATTTTCATTGATATGGAACGCGAAGGGGGCATTTCGAAGATTTCTAGACAACGCGTAAAATTCCATTTTTTTCTCAAAAAAAAATTTTTTTTTTCATTTTTTTGTGATAAACGCTTGCCATAATGCTTATAATGTACCTTCGAATAATATTTAAAGCGAAATTTACAAAAAATAAAAAATTGATTTTTAAGGTTTTAAAGGTCCCCTGTCCCCTTAAAAAAATATGTAGGATGTTTATAAACTTTGTTTGGCATGCATGTCAATATATTTTTACTAAATCCAACGAGGTGATACAGTTTGCTGAATGAACTCCATAAATACACATGGAAAAGTGTACGGCAAATGAGGTGTGTTCGTACTATAACTAGTTATATAAGCATTCAGATCTTGGCCCAATAGCCGTTGCACTCTTATGTAAAAATGCATGAATACAAAATTCATTACGATTATACATATTAATTTCGGTAACACGGAAATAATATAACACCATCTAAATCACGATGGCAACCTAGAATCCTTTACCTATCATCCGATATCATTGAATTAATTACGTATGATAAAATTCAATAGAATAATCACCATGGCAACCTAGAATCATTACATATCGTGGGATATCATTTAAATAATTACGTACGACAGGACTTAATAGAATGAAGAAAACTGTTATTAATATATTTTTTAAGTTTAATTCGATTTTTTAAAAATTTGAAAGAACTCGACAAAATTTTGCAACGAGTTTAAATTAAAATTCCATTCGGTTGAGTAGTTTTTGCGCTGTTATATGCGGACTGACGGACAGACGAATCAGATGACGACATAAGTGCCAGGTATTTATATAATTACGAACGCACATAAAAATCAGATACACTGGTTATTAGAAATAAGCAAATTTGAGGTTCAAAATTCAAATAATTTTAATAAACACAATTTCTTACTGTTGAATCTACTTTTAGCTACACATATATGTTGGTGCGTGTATTCACTTTCAAATGCATGAATATTTTTTCAAAATATTTGTCGAATTCATTTATAAGAGCTTAGTCAAATTTTGTAAATTCAGTTTTTCTGGTAGACTGTCTAATTTTAATATAATGGAATGCTCGCCCTCACAGGTAATACTTGGAACGACAAATCGGATATTAGCCTTTTTCAATCATTTACTAGTAGTTTTTTCTCTTTAGATGATAAACGACAGAGACTTAATTTTCCATTCAGAATTTAGTAACTCATTTAGAAATTTGAGGAATATTTTCTGTACTAATGAAATCACCGTCAGCATTATTTATATTTCCAACATTAGTTATTTGAATTTTCAATACTTGGATATTTTATTACGTTGTTTATTAGTTTATTAATTAATTTAGTTTATAGATTGATTGCGACATCTTCTATGTATACGACGATGAGGTTACTGCATGTCATGATATGAAAACAATTGTAAAGTTTTCATTTGTACGTATTCATATGGCCGTTTCTACGAATATTTATAGTTGAATATTTATAGCTATTTACAGTTGGCATTGCTTGTCTTCGGCACAGACAGAACCGAGAACAGTTTTTGCCTGGGGAGCAGTTCTGTCTTCAGCTACTAACTTTAAAGCTACCGGGTGTCCTAAAATGCACTGACGGATTTTAAAATTCAATATCGGGTCTTGATTTAGCGCCCATTGCTCAAAGCGCCATCTATCGCTGCTACTTTGAACTAAAATCGGGAATCGCAGTAAATAAATCCGGACATCTTATATAACCCTGATGCAAGAATTTTTTAATAGCTGTAACTATTTGCAAGCTACTGCATTTTAAATCAGACAATCCATTTTAGGACACCCGGTATGAACATCAATTAATTTCAATTAAGTATAAAAATATCTTTTACGCTCAATGCTTTCTCTTAAAATTCTTTACAACCAGGGCTGTGGAGTCGGAGTCGTAGAGTGGGAGTCGGAATCGTAGTATGGGAGTCGGAGTCGTCCATTTTACAAGCAGATCTGCGTTGTCGGAGTTGGCCCATTTTTGAGCGAAAGAGTCTGAGTCGGAGTCGTCCATTTTTGCCACCGACTCTGCAGCCCTGTTTACAACTGTAGAGGTCTCAACAAAAATAGTACTTGTCAGAAACACCCCGAAAATGAACTAAGACAGCAATCTAATTTTCAAATGCAATATTGTAAAATTATTTAATAAAATAATTAACGTGTGAGGACGTGAGTTTCAAAACTCTCCTTATAGAAAAATTTATAAAATCATGTTTTTACTATCAATTTATTCTATGGTAAACATGCACAGAAAAAAAAAACAACAATTTGCAAAAAAACTAGTTTTATCCTGTATTGCTACATTGTAAAATCTTGGTTTAAAATGAAAACCAACGGATGCAGTCATAAGATTTTTTCTGATTTTTCAAATTTGATTTTTTGTATAAGGCGAGTTTTGAAACTCACGTACTCATATGTATTCGTTATAAGGTTAGAAATAGTTGTTTCCACCATAAAAACAACGTTTATCAAGTTTCTCAATAAACTTTCTGAAAGTTATGAACTTCATATAATTAATGTTTTTGTTGGAAAACCTTCGATTGTTTGTGCTATATGCCAGGATTATATGTTTTATAAATAAATCATTGTCACGTGTCTTAATATTTTTTATTTATAGATTAATTATATTTCAATCATACTTCTAGATACCTAGTATTCTACACTGTTGTTTTTTTTTTGAAATTTTCTATGATATTATGATTATTTTTAAATGATATTTATGTTATCGTCTAATGTGTGTAATATTGAAACATTGACATTTAACTGTATGAGAATAGAAGTTTCAGTATAGCATTCTAGGTTAACAAGAAAATTTCACTGCATGTTTTAGCCCACCATGTTCATTTAAAATTATTAGTCTCCATAAAATGGATAAATTTTTTGTCTGTATTATTGTTGAGGAAAGGCAAAATTAAATTTTTGGAAGATTATAAAGTAGATGTTCACGCATTTTTGTAACGATTTCTATAAAGTATTAAAAAAATGCAAATATTTAGGAGGGAAATTTTCTGACAACAGTTTATTATTTGTAATTTACAGTATCACCTGGTACTTTTGAAATTATTCTTCTTTGAAATGGCGCATTTAAACCAGTTGTGGATAGGAGTATGCGTTTTCCGCTTTCCGCTCAGAAATATTCTTATTCCGTAATTAAAAAAACAATGTGAAGCGCATAGTATAAAAGTTAAGTGCAAAATAAGCAACATTATTAATCGTAAAGGGAAATCAGTACATCCACATGGGGGAAAAAAAAGACTACAATCCGAGAATGAAAAGAAAGTTTCAGTTAGCGATTTGTGATTATGAGAGATTTCTCTTACAACGGGGAAAATAAAAGTAAGAAAAATTGATAAGAAATGTTAAAATTAACTATTTATGTTATGGAGAGATTATATTACATCCGTTTCTACAGAAAAATCCAATTCCTTTACCCAAACAGTCTTCGTTGTGTTAATTTCTATCAGGATAAAGCCACCAGCCATACCACTATCTCTAGTACTATATTTTTAGAAAAAATGAGAAATGAAACTGGAATTGGGTCTATTCCATTTAAATGAATCCAGACAAGTGCTCCTACGTGTCTTCTATAGATTACTGTACAGTTGGACTTTTAAAATAAGCTCTTTATTAGCAGCATTCCAAAGCATTCAGTGGAGTGTGGAAAATTGTGGTCGAGGTGTGGGACAAAGTCAACCATGATATTTTAAGAAAAGATTTTTTTAGGTGCGTTTGTAATTATATAAATACGTCGCACCTACAGTCGTCGTCTAGTCAGCCCGTCTGTCTGTCTGACCGTCTGTCCACATATAACAATGCAAAAACTACCCAACCGAATGGTTTGAAAATTAATATATAAAGAGTGGTTTATCGGTAGGTTCTTTTTTTATTATGAAAAAAACGTATTTTTTATGAGCGAAAATCGAAATTCTTTATTGAACTAGGATGGTGGGTCTATACCATTTATGTGTGGAATACAATATCGCACACGTGGCCACAGCGGCTCCGCTTACATGCCATCATCCGAACATCAAACTTTTCGATGACTTTTCCCAGAAAGAGTTAATCCATGGCCAAAATTTCAGCCTGGATGTTACGTTTGATTAGATTGTGCGGAGGGAATTGACGTACACATTACTTTCCAGAAACTCCCAAGGAAAAGAATACATTGGAGTTAAATCGCACGATCTTGGCGGCAAATTCACATCAGAATTTCTTGAAATTACGCGATCTGTAAATTTATCGTTCATAGTAAGTTGATGGTCTAGCGAGTTTATGTGCCGTTGCATCGTTGTTGTGTTGTCAACAAGTCCATAATTACAAATGGCATACATTTGTATACTTCATATTTCTACACATTCATATATTTCATATATGCATGGCACATGACAGATGACACAAATAACCTGTGAAATATACATAGTTCAAAAAAGAACCAACAGATGGACCACCTTATATAATCGTTGCATATTTTTGTCGAGTAATTTAAAATTTCATAAAAATCGAATGAAAACTTAAAAAGATATTAATAAAAAAATTCTTCATTCTATTAAATCATACGTAATTAATTCAATGATATCCCATAATAGGTAAGGAATCTAGTCCTCCATGGTGATTACACCATATTCAAGATGGAGTCATATTATTTCCGGATTACTGAATTAAATATATATAATCGTAATAAATTTCATATTCATGCATTTTTACATAACAGGACAACAGTTATTGTACCAAGATATGAATTTTTATAAAACTAGTTATAGCACGAATGCACACCATTTTCAACATTTAACTTACAATTCCGGACTTGTTTCTTTTCAAACAAGATGTAATATGATAGTTCAACAAAAAAGCTAACAGACTGGACGTATAGGAAAATGAAATTCTTATCTTTATTTTTATATTTCTTTTTATAAAATCGTTACAGAAATGTGTGAATACCTTCCATATTTTTTGCTTAGAAATTCAAAAATTGATCATTTTATATACTATACTAGGGGACTCTGCCCCCTGGAAGCTACGCTCGCCAACCCCCGTTCAGACACTGTAGAATCTAAAAGCACGCTAATCTGATCGGTTTGAAAAAGATACCTTATATAATCGTTGCATATTTTTGTCGAGTAATTTAAAATTTCATAAAAATCGAATGAAAACTTAAAAAGATATTAATAAAAAAATTCTTCATTCTATTAAATCATACGTAATTAATTCAATGATATCCCATAATAGGTAAGGAATCTAGTCCTCCATGGTGATTACACCATATTCAAGATGGAGTCATATTATTTCCGGATTACTGAATTAAATATATATAATCGTAATAAATTTCATATTCATGCATTTTTACATAACAGGACAACAGTTATTGTACCAAGATATGAATTTTTATAAAACTAGTTATAGCACGAATGCACACCATTTTCAACATTTAACTTACAATTCCGGACTTGTTTCTTTTCAAACAAGATGTAATATGATAGTTCAACAAAAAAGCTAACAGACTGGACGTATAGGAAAATGAAATTCTTATCTTTATTTTTATATTTCTTTTTATAAAATCGTTACAGAAATGTGTGAATACCTTCCATATTTTTTGCTTAGAAATTCAAAAATTGATCATTTTATATACTATACTAGGGGACTCTGCCCCCTGCAAGCTACGCTCGCCAACCCCCGTTCAGACACTGTAGAATCTAAAAGCACGGTAATCTGATCGGTTTGAAAAAGATACCTTATATAATCGTTGCATATTTTTGTCGAGTAATTTAAAATTTCATAAAAATCGAATGAAAACTTAAAAAGATATTAATAAAAAAATTCTTCATTCTATTAAATCATACGTAATTAATTCAATGATATCCCATAATAGGTAAGGAATCTAGTCCTCCATGGTGATTACACCATATTCAAGATGGAGTCATATTATTTCCGGATTACTGAATTAAATATATATAATCGTAATAAATTTCATATTCATGCATTTTTACATAACAGGACAACAGTTATTGTACCAAGATATGAATTTTTATAAAACTAGTTATAGCACGAATGCACACCATTTTCAACATTTAACTTACAATTCCGGACTTGTTTCTTTTCAAACAAGATGTAATATGATAGTTCAACAAAAAAGCTAACAGACTGGACGTATAGGAAAATGAAATTCTTATCTTTATTTTTATATTTCTTTTTATAAAATCGTTACAGAAATGTGTGAATACCTTCCATATTTTTTGCTTAGAAATTCAAAAATTGATCATTTTACATACTATACTAGGGGACTCTGCCCCCTGCAAGCTACGCTCGCCAACCCCCGTTCAGACACTGTAGAATCTAAAAGCACGCTAATCTGATCGGTTTGAAAAAGATGAGAGAAGAATGAATTATACTGAAAAATCGTGTAGCGATCTCCCTGTAAACGGGTTTCCATTCAATTCCCTTTGATTGCAAAAATTTCAGGTAGAATCAGTTGCTGTTAAGACATCCAATGGTTGTTTTCGTGTTTGTTTAAAGAAGATCAGTTAAACATTTGAAAAGAAGCTAAAATAAAATGAATTAATTAAACAGAGTCTTTGTCTCTCGGTATTTTTAAAAAGCGTTATAAAACGATTGACATAATACAATTACTAAAATTTGCTGCTTTAACCCCTTCAAGGGCTGTGGTTCATTTTTGGACCACTTAATTTTAATTCTTAAATGCCACATTAGCATCAGAATATTCGGATGAAAATTTCCCTTTTATTAAGTAAGTGAACAAAAGCATTTTTGTATTTCGAAATTTGTTTGTAAATTCTGGTGCCAATCACTGATTTCAAGATTTAAAGTTTCCTTTCCCTTTTAATATTCACGTGTAAATACAATTTTCAGGACATAATCTTCAATATTTTCCTGCCTTTAACACGTACTCATTTAATAGTAATTTTAAAGTTTTTTTTTTGTTGTTGTTGTTTTTTTTTTGTTTTTAATAGTCACGTGAAAATAAATTTTTAATCGTTAGGAAATATTATTCTTGCGCTGTTTTTAAAATTGAAAACAATCTCTATAATAATAGCCTAAGTCATGTGACTATCATCAACAGCTCCAGGCGGATCCCTTCGCTTTTTATATTCCAGGCGGCCATTTTGGTACTTTAATGTTAGCCAGCCACAGGTGTGATAAGTTGCCGAATATTATTCTATCCCCATTATTTCGTTTATATTATAATAGTCCAAGCCATGTAACTGACATAAACAACGGGCTTATTCCTTCGCTTTACATAAGAAAGGTTTTCATTTTGATTAAAGAATCAAGATTATTTTTTCGAATAAAACTACATAAAAGTTGCCATGATCACAAAGAATTCCTGGTACTTTTATGTTAGCTGGGTGAAAAACTCGCCAATAGCTTCTTTTTTTTTAACTCGCCAGTTAGTATTTTTTTATTTTTCGAGTGTAATTTAAAGCGGTGCTACTCGGTTATCCCATCGACCAAAAATCTGTCGCCAAACTATAAGATTAAATGCCAATAATAGTTGATCGTAAATGTCACATTCACTTGACTTTAAGGAAGTTACACATGTTCACGCCATCAAGTGATTTTTATTTCGACGTTTTATTTGTATTTTTATTAATGTTATACTAATTCATTTGTTCTTTTGTTATTTAAAAAAAAAAAAAAATATGTCAATTTGTATAATTTGGCGAAATTGGTCGACGGAAGAAGTAATAACATTAAAGAGTTGCTTTGAAGTGGAAATTAAATCTCATGATTTGTTGTATTGTCACATACGCACCAGGTTTGGCGTGATTTTTTTTTTTTTTTTTTTTTTTTTTTTTTTTTTTTTTTTACGACAATTTAGCGAAAACCTCGTTCTTAAATACCTGTTACAGATGTATTTTTAAATTATTTTCTGTTATTTTTAAAATGAAATAACAATAAAAAAAATTAATTAATAACTATAGAACAAAACAATTTATAGCATTTTTTGTAAATAAAAAGAAAATAAATTCAAATAAACGTTTATTAATAAATAAGCAACAATAGCCAGGTTACCATGTCAGGCAAAATAACACCATTTTGGCGCCAATTAGGTACCCCGTTGCGTATATGACGTCTGTGTCTAATATTTTTGAAGTAAAAGCCATTTATTTTAAAGGTTTCAATTTTAAATGAAAGTTTTGTATTAAACAAAATGATAATGAAATACAAATTGAATTCTGAATAAAAGTAACATGATGCATTTCTTAGCATACATTTAAGGGAGGCCAAACTCGTCGCCAAATTAATGTAAACTAACCTTTTCTAAAATATGAAGAAATATATCTGTTATGATTAAAATTTGAGTTGCCATCATTAGAAAAAAAGTATTTAAAATTAGAAAAAAATTAATATTTCGAAAACTAATTCTAATTTTAAAATTCTAATACCAGTTTTGAGATCTGTGGATCAATACGGATTTTTGGTGTTAATTTCATCGCAAAGTATTCCATATTTTAGGAGAAATCGCCGTGAAACGTAATCAGTTGTTTAATCAGTCGTTTCATAGAATCGTTACATAAATTCGTTTCAATTCGATTCATTAGGATTTTATATATATAGGGTAGATGTGTATTTTTTATAAATAAATATTATATTTATAAAGCAAAAATCTTTTGTAACGTGGACTTCATATCGACGATGGCAACAACCTAAATAATAAATTTCCCTTTTTTCATAATATATTAACTTCTGAGTATTCCAATTTTACACCGTCGAAAAGGAAACAAAATGTACTTTCAAATACAATTTGTCTGAAAACTGTATCTCAGCATAGTGAAATTTCTTTGGTTATAAAATGCCATTCAAGTATGGATTTTCTTTCAAATCTACCACCATCATGGACATTCTGCATACGAAAGATTGACGCTTTTGCCCTCAAAAAAATTTAAATATTTTAGTATAGTTTCCGGCTAATTTCCATAACGAAATAATTTCAACATTAAACAAATACATCAATACTATAAATAAAACTCAAATTTAATAAGTATGCAATTAACATTTTCAGGGGCAAAGCACTTCCATCGCTAAAATGTTGAAGTGAATAAATGACACCGGAATTTACGTAAAAAAATATTTGAAAATTATACAAAGCTATTTTTACATGCACACACTGTAAAAAAAAATCTAAAGTTACTAAACTTTTTCTCGGAATCTGGGATTCCTAGAACTTTTTATGTAACAGCAACAAAAAAAATTCATGTAGAAGATATACTTTTGCACCGTAAATCAAACAATTTGTAAGGATAATAAGAATGTTTTAGGAAACTGGGATGCCTAGAACTGTTTATGTAACTGTTACTCGGGTTACAGACAAAATTTTAGTAATATTACTGTAATTTCAGAAGATTCTTTTGTAAAGCTGCAGATTTCTGTAGCTTTACAAAAACTAGTTTTGTAGATTTAAATTTTTTTTGTAGTGTACAGATAAAATTTTAACTAGCAAACAGATTTCATTAACTGTGCATCTTTAGAATTGCATATTTTTTTTACCATGCAATAAACCGGAAAAAATCATACCAAAATTCTGGTGCCGTTGTGGAATTTCGGAATTAAAATCAAGTGGTTTCATAAACATACCACCGGCCTTGAAATAGATAAACTATGCGCTTAAGTACTGAAATAATCAAAATTACAAAGGGTTCTTTAAATAATAATATATTTAGCTATTAACAGCTGGCGTGCAGCTAATCCGGCAATACCGTTTTTAATAAATTTCAAAACTTTATTTGAATACGTAATTGATATTTTTCATAACTGAAAGGATGTTGATATTAAAACTTAAAAAACGAATGTGAGAAGTAGAAACATAAAAAAATAAAGCTTTGGAATCCTTATAAAAAATAACTGTTTCTTCTACATTTCTAAATAAGTCTAACATGAAAGATAATCTTGTGACGCAAACACATAAATATTTCCTTCAGAATGCATTTTAAATTTGCTTTCACGTCAAAGTGTATTTTTAATGATAATATTATAAATAATATTATAAGGTCTTAACAAAGAAGCTCAGCAACTTAGATTAAATGTCAGGAGATAACTTGAGAACTATTGTAAGAGGCACTAAAGTGTATATTAAAATTATATTTTTTTCCCAGGCTTGTAAAAATTAATGTACATGCTTTTTTCGGGGAAGAATTCTATATCCTGTTTCTTTTTTCTTTCCTTTTTTTTTTTTTTTTTTTTTTTTTTTAGGCGAGCTTTTATTGGTTGTAAGATTATTGATGTCGTTGTTGCGATCTTCAGCCTTTGGTGTTGCTTTTTTTTTTTTTTTTAGTAGTATGGACTTTTTTCATGTGGGGACTTCTGTGTGTGTGTGTAATTGTTTGCATTTAGCATATTTTTTTACGGTAAATTTTATAGCTTTTTTTAAGTGGTATATTTCTGTAGATGTAATATTATGTAAACATATTTTTTGGCTATTTTTATATGATTTAAAATGTAAATAACAGTAACATGTATACTACAATGCTATATTTTAATTTACATAAATAATAAATATATAAAATATGAAATATATAAAATTATAAAAAATATATATAAGTATATAATATTTATTTATTGGTGTTTATGTTATGTATTTATATATGTACAGACCTTTATGTGTAATTACATATATAAGTATAATATTTATTTATTGGTGTTTATATTATGTATTTATATATGTATATACCTTTATGTGTAATTCCATATATAAGTATAATATACATAACAATAATGTTTATTTATATAAACATCGTATTTATTTTTTTAACTTGTGACATATATGTGTCAATATCTGAAAAATGGACAATTTGCGTTCACTGCCAATAATAATTCATTAATTATGCTAAAACCCAAAACTGAAAAATGTAATATATTGTAACATTTGTTATAACAATTACCAATGATAAATAGACATACAATGATGTATAAATAATTAATTTTAAGCATTAAAGAAAGTAAATCAACATTTCAGTCCCTGTACCCAGGTACAAATATCCAATATTAAACGTATCCTACCAACATTTCTATAAATATTATTAGCATTTGCTATTATATATTTATACCTATATATATACAGTATGGAAAAATATACTTCTGCTTTATTAGTATAGATTGTATAATAAAATGTTGTCGTAAATATATTTGTCCCTGAGGTTCACCAGCATCTCAGTCCTTTTAACCCCGTAACGGCCGCTTAATATTTGGAAAAACCATCAAAAAGGTACCTATTTTTTTATTACATAAATTGAATAATTGTAATATTTCTATATAAAATATGCAATTAATTATTGTTTAAGGCAAAAAAAAAAAAAAAAAAAAAGATGTTATAGAACAAATTCACATTTGTGGAAAAGCCATCATGCGAGAATTCTGTGTTTTAATATTCGTTTTACACCATACAAATTAGTGCGAATAAGACCTTTATTTTTCACATCTTACATCTTTATTTATCATCACCAGACAAATTTTTACAAATAATATTTGAAATAATATAATTTACATTAAATTCTGAATATTAATAATTTTTCGAGTGTAATATATTTCGAAACATGAATACAAAGTCCAACATCACAATCAGTTCCAAAAAACAAACCCATACGCTAATATTCAAAGACCCCAAACCGAAATGCCAGTTAATTTTTTCTGGATTCAGAAGTTTTTGCCAACAATAAATCTCCAGCCCGGAAATATGACGGGCACGAGAAATAACGAACGACACCTCAGCCCGTGATATTGACGAGCGAGTATTAAGGGGTTAAGCACACATTTAGGTTAACAGACACTAGGAGGTGCTGGCAGAATTATTTCGACTGCAATAGCAACTAAAGTTCAACTAGTCACCATGGATGAAGGTAAGTTGTTCTTCTCTTTGTTTCATATTTAGAAATATTGAATTTTTGTTCAGAATAGGGATGAGTATTTTTTTATAGAATTATTCATCTCCCCATATGTAACTTTTTATTTACCAAAAAAAAAAAAAAAGCTTATTGCAATTTTATTTATGTAACATACAAATATCACATTGCATATTTAATAATCTGCATGTGTGTAAAAGGATTCAAAAATTCATCAAAATGACTGTGCACCTTTTAAGACAAAACCATCACCCCAGTCCCCAATCATCTCAGTCCCAATTATTAGACACTGATTATGATGTTAATAGACACTTTCTTCCATAGAATTTTATCCTACGCATAAAATATACATCCTTGATCTCAAAACACTACACCATTTAAATGATAAAAAGTGTATCATAGTATATCATTATACGTGGGAGTTTTCCGGTTTTCAGATATTGACCCATATAACGTTTATTAAATAAATATATGTTTATAAATACTATTTAAAAACCATATTTTTCCATTATGTTGAAAACATTTGGTGAGATGCTAAAACGACCTTAAAGAGACATTTTCGATTCCTTCGCCAATCGCGCCAACCAGAACAAGATACGGAACTCTTCACTTTTCTCGTATATCTCAAAATTATATTGTGTGTTGTAATTGGTTTAAAAAAATTTTGGCTTAACAAATATTGGTTATAATATTATGATCGATTTTTTACGAAGTTTTGTAGAATTATTTTATTATGAAGCCATATATGAATGGAAATACATGGTATTTCAATTTTCGTGAGCCTATTTGTATTTTATAAGATAAAATTATACAAGAGTATGGTAGATAACAACATTATTGCATAGCTAAGTATGGCAGCCTATATCTGGATAAGATACATTCATAAAAATAAAAAAAAAAAGATCACATTAATGGATTTCACGACAACGTATTTTACCCTTGCTCAATAATTTGCATAAAAAGTTTGAACTGAGTTTCTTTTATAAGATTATTGTTAAAAAGAATCTTATTTCGATTAAATAATAAATGTTAGTTTATAGATAGTATTATCTTCCAAGAAAATGTTTAGAAAACTATTTTAAAAATAGAGTTCTTATTTGTAAAATGCAAGCTTTACATTAACATGATTAACAGCATGCTTATTATATTAAATTTATATAAGTCATGCAGTGTTTTATATTTCTAGCCATTTTATATGATTCTAAAAAAGGTTGAAGATATGACCAGAGCCATGCAGGATTTTATAATTTAGCAGTTGTCTTTACCCGTGCCAGACTTTTGCAGTGCAATCTTTGAAATTTTTTGCTGATAATTTTTTCATTAATTTTTATTAACAGCAGTTTTGATCAGGCAACGTGTTTTAACGAAATTTCAATGCACTATGTCAAAAACTGTTCAAAAACTTTCCGTATGATACCTCTTTTATCGTTGAGCGTTTCGTATGTGCATAGAAAAAGGGAAGTTGACAGCGTATAATATATATATATATCTTTGGAGAGAGCTTCGCACTTCAGTCTAATATATATATTTTTAGAAATATCTAATAATTATTTGATATGGGTTTAAACTTTTAAAGAAAAATTAAGAAATAACAATAAGAAAATGAAGAAAACTTTTAAGGATAAAAATATTTGCACACAACATGATCAAGACAGAATATCGTCTCATATATTCCACCAAAGTTCAACCCAAAAAAAGATAGCAAAGATAGCAAAAGGCACGTTGGAGTAAAATATATATATCAATCACATTTTAACTGTATTAAAGGATGATGTCATGACGTGAAAGAAAAATAAATTGAATACATATAAAGTACAATTTAATCAATGTAAAAAAGTTTAGATTTAAAGCTGCGCTTTAAATACCACTACTTCGGTCGATCGGTGGTATATAGTCTTCTAAACATGTCAATTTCAATTTTGATTTTTAACCATAAATACGAAATAAATCCGTGCGAAGACGTCACACTTTATCTTTTTTTACTATTCATTTTTTAAATAATCATTGCTGAGCATGATATAATGAGGTATTTTATTTTTGTGGCAACATTGATTTGATAAAAACATTTCATTTCATTTATGAAAATAATGCTTATATGATTTTTATTAACTGCAATTTCAAATCAAAAACATTTTTTAAAGAAATATATGAATAAAGAATATATAAAGAATATATAAGCTGGGCATTTACATCATGAAAAATTTACAATATTAACGTGAAAATAAAATATTTACTAAATGCTGTATACATAATACCTCGAAGTTAAAAACTAAACAAACATTAAATTAAAAATTATAACAACCGACCTTTCGGTCATCATATATGACAATCTTCAGGAAAGCTGATGTTGGTCCTGATGATGGTCATAGATGACGACCGAAACGCCGATTGTTATAATTTTAATTTAATATTTCTTTAGTTTTTAACTTTTCAGAATTCTGTATACACCATCTGGTAAACTTGTTATTGATTTTATTTTCTCGTTAATATTGTGATGTTTCAGATTTTTATATTACAAAAAATCTATCATATGTTTTAGCAACTAAAAGAAATTTTATGTCTCATAAAATGCTCTAAAAATCATCCTATATCATCTCCGAAATCTGTATCGTGTTATTTACGTCTATCTTCTTAGATCATTTTCGTGCTCATACGTTTGTGCTTGATTGCCTTTATAATGGCTAATAAAACTTTATTGTGTCATGGTGTCATAAAAGAGAATGTAATAAAATACGAGAGAGATATTATTTTTAATTTCCTTAGTGGAAGGGAGATTAAGTAAAATTTTATGGCTGATTAACAAATTTATTACTTGATCAGAGGGACAAAGTTATACTCGCAGCTTGACATCTGGATGAAACATTCAGTATGAACTTCACAAAAATGGAATTAGATAAGTAGAGTAATCTCATTATAATACAATCACATTATTTACAGTTTATTTTTTGTAATCGTAAGAAGCTTCTAAATATTACACACATCAAATATTTTATTCTATATTCTATCTATTAGATAAATTCATTTATTCGAAATTCATCTTGAAAAAGCACTCTGGAAAAGTATGCAGGAAAATACATTATTAAAATTCTGATGTAAATATTTAATAAATTTTATGTATGAATTAAGTGAAATCTTACGTTAGTAATAGTAAGCAGGGTAGTAATAAAATCTGGAGCTAAAACTAATAAGGGGTTTCCCCTCCTAACATTATCAAATAGCTTATTCTTAAACCATTAACTTTAGAGTTATATTTCCAACTGCAAATAAAAAAGAAAAGTGCCCAGCTAAACTGATGGCATTGAGCTCACAGACTATTCACACTAATTGTATGTTATACTCTTATTTTAAAGAATAATGCCACTCAAAAAATAAGTGAAGGGGAATTAGCCCCCGTTTCCCCCTTTATACTTAACTAGTGAACCTCCAAACCTAATCAGGGAAGCTCCTTATCATAATAAACCGGTATACCAAATTTGGAGCAAATCGAAAAATCTTGCAAAAAAAAAAAACCATTTATCTAAATTAAGGGGGTGGACTAACCCCCTTTATCCTTAACCAATTAATCGCCAAAACGAATCAGGGAAGCTCCTTAACATAATAAACCGGTATACCAAATTCGGAGCAAATCGAATCATTCTGCATGAAAAACCCATTTATCTAAATTAAGGGGGGCGGGCTAACCTCCCTTTTCCCCCTTTACCCTTAACCAATGAACCCCAAAACTAATCAGGGAAGTTCCTTAACATAATAAACCGGCATACAAAATTCGGAGCAAATCGAATCATTCTGCATGAAAAAAACATTTATCTGAATTAAGGGGGGTGGACTAACCCTGTTTTTCCCCCCTTTATCCTTAACCAATGAACCCCCAAATCAAATCAGGGAAGTTCCTTAACATAATAAACCGGTATACCTAATTCAGAGCAAATCGAATCATTCTGCATGAAAAACACATTTATCTGAATTAAGGGGGTGGACTAACCCCGTTTTTTCCCCTTTATCCTTAACCAATGAACTCCCAAAACTAATCAGGGAAGTTCCTTAACATAATAAACCGGTATACAAAATTCGGAGCAAATCGAATCATTCTGCATGAAAAACACATTTATCTGAATTAAGGGGGGTGGACTAACCCCGTTTTCCCTCCTTTATCCTTAACCAATGAACCCCCAAAACTAATCAGGGGAGTTCCTTAACATAATAAACCGGTATACCTAATTCAGAGCAAATCGAATCATTCTGCATGAAAAACACATTTATCTGAATTAAGGGGGGTGGACTAACCCCGTTTTTTCCCCTTTATCCTTAACCAATGAACTCCCAAAACTAATCAGGGAAGTTCCTTAACATAATAAACCGGTATACCAAATTCGGAGCAAATCGAATCATTCTGCATGAAAAACACATTTATCTGAATTAAGGGGGGTGGACTAACCCCGTTTTTTCCCCTTTATCCTTAACCAATGAACTCCCAAAACTAATCAGGGAAGTTCCTTAACATAATAAACCGGTATACCAAATTCGGAGCAAATCGAATCATTCTACATGAAAAACCCATTTTTCTGAATTAATTGGGGGGGGGGTGGACTAACCCCGTTTTTCCCCCTTTATCCTTAACCAATGAACTCCCAAAACTAATCAGGGAAGTTCCTTAACATAATAAACCGGTATACCAAATTCGGAGCAAATTGAATGATTCTGCATGAAAAACCCATTTATCTGAATTAAGGGGGATGGACTAACCCCGTTTTTCCCCCTTTACCCTTAACCAATGAACCCCCAAAACTAATCAGGGAAGTTCCTTAACATAATAAACCGCTATACCAAATTCGGAGCAAATCGAATCATTCTGCATGAAAAACACATTTATCTGAATTAAGGGGGGTGGACTAACCCCGTTTTTCCCCCTTTATCCTTAACCAATGAACTCCCAAAACTAATCAGGGAAGTTCCTTAACATAATAAACCGGTATATCAAATTCGGAGCAAATCGAATCATTCTGCATGAAAAACCCATTTATCTGAATTAAGGGGGTGGGGTGTGGACTAACCCCGTTTTTCCCCTTTATTCTTAACCAATGATCTCCAAAAATTAATCAGGGAAGTTCCTTAACATAATAAACCGGTATATCAAATTCTGAGCAAATCGAATCATTCTACATGAAAAACCCATTTATCTGAATTAAGGGGGTGAGGTGTGGACTAACCCCGTTTTTCCCCCTTTATCCTTAACCAATGAACTCCAAAAACTAATCAGGGAAGCGCCTTATCACAGTGAACCTAGGAAAAAATTTTCAAGCAAATCGGATGTTTCTATCAAGAGTTATCGCGTTACGTACATACGTACGTACGTACATACATACATACATACATACATACATACATACATACATACATACAGAACGGGCGGGCACATTAGCTCTCAGGCTTTGATAGCCTGTGAGCTAAAAAGGGAGAAAACGCGTATCATATAAAAAGCTATTTACGTCAAAATTGTTTTTTTATTGAAAAAATTACAAAATTTAAAATTTTATACAGTGCCAGATTCCTGTAGACTATATTTGGAAAAATTTACTTCATAATTTAAAACGTCAAACTGTAAAAATATCCTTACTTAAAAGGTGACACAAATATATAAAGATATTATTTAATATAACCCTCAGATATTTCAAACGCACACGCGTTCGTTTTCAAAGGGAAAGATGAATGACTATATTAGAAAACATATTTAAGAACAAAGCAAAATACTATGCATGCGCAAGCGAAGTTCAGTCCATTGCTCTACATAGGGGTGAGATTTTACTTCATGATTTTACTTACTTGATCATTTCATATTTTCAGGAGCTCTTGAAATACTTAGAATATTACACCAAATTGCGGAAATATTATTATCTCAATCTCTCATAAGGCTGTGGAATATATTCAAACGTGCAATAAATAAACTTGCTCAAAATTAAACCATCGGTCTTGGTTGTTTTGCTTGATCAACTAGTCTATTTATGTATTGAGGAGGGAAACAAATCAAGGAAAACAACCAAGACAGAAGAATGAAGTAAGTTTGAGCAAGTTTATTTATTGCACGTTTGAATATATCCCACAGCTTTATGAGAGATTGAGATATTCATTACTAAAATATGATATTAATTTAATAGCCAAATCTCAAACAAAATTGAAATAATTGATTTACTGTAAAATTGATGCAATTCCAGATTATGAAAAAGCAGGAGAGTACATCATCCCATTCAGTACAGAACATAAAAAAAAGTTTATTCTGTATTGGTATGACATCTCGAAAATTTAAAGAAAGGCTTAAAGAGCACTTACCTGATATCAAGTTTAACAAACCAAGTACAGCTTTATACAGATTGCATCAAAAGTTAAAATATTAAGATAAATTTCGAAAAAGCTAAAATGATCATTTCAACATCTAACCATTACTCTTCAATAATCCTTGAATCCATTGAGATTTTACTTAGGAGTGATACTGTTTATAACGATGTCCTTTCTTATAATATTTCCGTGATTTGGTATAATATCCTTAGTATTTCAAGAGCTCCTGAAAATATGAACAGATCTTTTCACCCCTCTGTAGAGCAATGGACTGAACTTCGCTTGCGCATGCGCAGTATTTTGTTTTGTTTTTAAATATGTTTTCTAATCTAGTCAGTTTTCTATCCCTTTGAAAATGAACGCGTGAGCGTTTGAGGGATCTCAGGGTTATATGAAATAATATCTTTATATGATTGTGTCACCTTTTAAGTAATTATAACTATGTTTTAACGTTTATATTAATAACAAGGTGAAAAATCCTTCATGACACTAGTTTTTTAACACAGTGTTTTTACTATATTGTAAAAATATCATTCCATTCTTGTATGACCAAAATTCACCAAGTTACGACTCTGTGAATTTTATTATTTCTCAGCGATTTTTGGCACTAAAAACGAGGTTTTTAGTATTTAGTGACAGAAACGCTTTTTAACTTATTTAAAATATTTTTGCACCTAAAACCACACCTGTTATTGTGAAATTTGTTGGATGGTGAATATATCGGATAATGTTTTAGGAATTAACTGTTGGATAAACAAAAAAAAAAAAAAAAAAAAAAAAAAAAGAGGAGAGACCGTGTTTGCCAATGGTGGCGAACATTCTTACATCGACCTGATTATTTTTTCAGAAAGTATCTTTCATAGCTATAACGAAATGTAAAACGCATTGAGTAGATAAAAACATCATGCATCAAAATTTTTCGAAAATTATTTCTTAGTAATTTAAAAGTATGAGTGATATACATGTGGGTATTACTTTGTAATTATAATAGAAACAAATACATTTTAAAAATTAATTTTTAAAAACTTAATGGAATTAAGTGCGATTTATGTCACAGCTTCTTGGATGAAAAAATAATTAATAACGGCTTCATACAAAGTTGCATTTAACAAAATGAAGGATGGGCTTAAAAGTGGTTTCTATTTGGGGTTTAATATTATTCTCTAGTGAAAATAATAATATGCAAGCATAGATAAACAGAAAATTATTTAAAATGGCAAAAACGAGCTTCTTTAAATAGCTCTGGGGTTAAATTCTAAGTTGCTGTCATTTTATCACAGGCATTTTTACTTATGTAACTCTTAATAAGCTTTAATTTTCAATAGTGCAATATCTTGTCTTTGTTTGAAACAAGTTTCGGCCTATACTGAACTATATTGAAATTTAATAAGTTGAAATTTAAATGATTCAATTTCCAATTAATCTTGACTTATTAATGGAGCTCAACTGATGGAAATCGTCATATTTTGAGTAATGTTACTGTAGTGTGATTTAGAACCGCAATCAACGGTGTACCTTTTTGTTTGCCAATTCTAGCACGCGTGTCATATTTCGCTGACCCTTTTATTATGTTAAGAAAATATTATGTTTTGCGAGAACGTCAACTGAAAAAAAAGGCTTTCTTTAAATCGCAATGCAGAAATATATCTATGTTCGAAAATATAAAAAGTTATATTAAACTTAGTTAATTATTTAGGTACTACTTGATTATCCCGTCGAACAAAAAAACTATCGCCAAACTAAAAGATTAAATGACAATAATGAAGGATCGTAAATGTCACATTCATTTGATAGTAAACTCTTTACACGTGTTTGTTACGTCACTAAGTAATTTTTAATTTGATGTTTTATTTGCATTTTTATTAATGTTTTACTAATTTATTTGTTCGTTTTTTGTTATCTATTTATATAAAATCCAAGTCTCTGTGTGTCCCTCACTATTCCGGTAGGACCGCCTCATTGAAATGAGTAATTGATGAAAAATATTAATGCAGGGTTACCACAGTAGCGCCAAATGTTCACCAACTTGGCGATAGCTGGCTAATTTGGCGAAATTCCCATTTAAAACCATTAATCTTTCATAATGGAGGTCACCGAAATTTAATTTAAACTCCATTCTTTTAAGATATTTTTTCGAAATCTATGGGTGAGAATTTAAAGTATATCTTTACATCTTCCTCCCGATGCTACTAATAAAATAACCGACAATAGACAACGGTGTACTGTGTGAGCTCCTAACTGCGCGATTTTAATGTGCTTTAGGTACTTTTCCAGTATAGGTGCCTTGGCGAAAAAGGAAATTTGGTAACATATTTTCCGGGAACCTATTCACTGTTTCATTTTATATACACACGCATTTTTTTCGATATTTATACGATTTATTTAACATAAAAAAGCCGTTTCTCTAATTTTATACAGAAACAGATGTAATTTGTACATAAAAACGTCAATAATATATATATAAAACAAACAAAAACGCTCATCAAATTTGTTTTCATAGCTGTTTATATGATTTGACAACAAATCTCGATATTTTTTCGTTATACGGACACCATGCCAAAATGTATGCTAATGCGCCAATTATTTCAAAATGCTAAAAGATATTTGTAATTTTATGCCAGCAGTTTAATATGAGTTTTATTTTATTGCTTTATTTTATAGCAGTTATTTGTTCACTTATTTTAAGTATATATTTGTGATTTGATGGAATAGTTCGTAAAAGTCTGGAATTTTCAAATGTTATATTTTTTAAATGTTCACTTTAGTATCGACAATGGTTTTTCTTTTATTTTTCAAATGCTTCAATTCACGATTTTGCACCAACTATTACGCTTGGCGACAAAAGTGTCCGCATAACGGAAAAGTACCCAAATCTCACTTTCTGATGCCCAAATTACACCAAGCTTTTTTTAAAAAAAATGCCAAAGGCCCTACAGTGGAAAAGTACCAAACTGTCTATTATTTTGCGATATCCGTGTTATAGTTTGTACTATATGCAAGGGGAGTGGAACGAAGAGTTTAAACATTAGATATTAAAGTTTCGGCACAAATGTCATATACGCCCCATATTGGCGCGATTTTTTTCTGACGCCAATGTCATATACACGACGGGTACTTAACTGGCGCCAAAGTGTCGTAATTTTGCTTGATATGGTAATTCGGATGTTGTTGTTTATGCTGTTGATGTTTTCGCCAAATTGGCGTCGGAAAAAAATCGCGCCAATATATGATAACGTATATGACAACTGTGCCAAAGTTTCTATAAGGTTTCTATAAGTTTCTATAAAGCAGTATAATCAATATAATTAAGAATAAAATAAATGCAAAATAAGACTAAAGAAGAAAGAAAAATCATGCGTTAAGCATAGAATATGAAACACTTTCCAACACATCCTGAATGCTTTAACAAAACTTCGTTATTTAGGGAAATAAGGTAAATAAGATAACGTTACTTCTTAGATATCCCGTCGACCAATTTCGCCAAATTATATAAATCGCCAAATCAATAGTAAAACATTAATAAAAATACAAATAAAACGTCGAATTAATTGTTTTATTGGCCATTATTGGCATTTAATTAATTAATTAATGGCAACCATTATTGGCAATTAATCTTACAATTTGGAGACAGTAATGTGGTCGACGGGATAACTAAGAAGTACCAAGATAACTAAGTAACCATTTTAGAAAACGCATAAAAAAATTTAAATATTGATTTCAGCAGTTACCGTCCATAGCCAATAGTACCGTTATTACATGCCACTATTTAGCTAAAATTTAATTTAAACTACTCTTAAAACTACTGAAATCACATTTCCAGATATTATCATTCATAGACGGTTATGTATCCAATTCTTTGCGTAACCATGTATATCATTTTATCTATATTCCACAAACATTTCTTAGGAAACTAAATGCAGTTCAGTGTAAAAATGCATAACTCCTTTAAAAACCACAATTACAATTTACTCTCATACTCAGTAACCCTTACGAATTCTTTTGTGTAGCCCTGCATATAAACTGTAGCATTTATACACACAGTATAGTATGCATAAATGTAGTGAAACATAAAAGCGCATATCATAATTAAAAATGCATTTCTAGCAATCATTGCTTATGTACAATATTTCGGAGAAAAGTTTCTTGGCGAGAAAGAAGATTTCCAACGTATTTTCTGGCAACCTATTTACTGCTTCATACTCACAAGCAATTTTTTCCATATGTATACAATTTGGCACAGATGTCATATACGGCCCATATTGGCGCGATTTTTTTCCGACGCCAATTTGGCGAAAACATCAACAGCATAAACAACATTCGAGTTACCATTACAAGGAAAATAACGACACTTTGGCGCCAGTTAAGTACCCGGTGCGTATATAACAACGGTGTCAAAAAAAAAAAAAAAAAAAAAAAAAAAAAAAAATCGCGCCAATATGGGCGTATATGACATCTGTGCCGACAATTTAATATAAAAAAAGCTATTTACCCATTTTTATAAAGAAACAGAAGTAATTTTTGCACAGATGTCATATACGCATGGGGGTTGGCGTGATTTTTCTATGACGCCAATTTAGCAGAAATCTCGCTTTCGAATACCAGTTACTTATATATTTTTCAATTATTTGCTATCATTTTGAAAAGGAAATACCTATAAATAAATAAAAGTTTGAATAATAACTATAGAACAAAGCAGTTTATATAATTAAAAGACAGAAAATAAAAGTAAATAAACAATTTATTAATAAATAAAAAACAATAGCCGGGTTACCATAGCAGGCAAAATAACATCATTTTGGCGCCAGTTAGGTATCCCGGTTCATATCTGAAATCTGTGCCGTAATTTGTATATAAAAAAATTATATATATTTAGAAACGATTTTTTATGCATATAAGTGCATATATAAACAAAGATAAAAGTTCATTAGATTTGTTTTCATAGCTGTTTATATATTTTCGCAACATATCTCACTTTCTGATGCCCGAATCGCGCCAAGCTTTTTTTAAAAATGCGCTATAATGGAAAAGTACTTAAATAAATAATTAACAGAAATAACAAATTATACAACTAAAACTTTTTATTTCGAGATCAAATCATTGTTTTTAATTTCGATTAAAAATACATATATCCTTGGATAACTTCAATTGAAATTAGTTTCACAGCTTAATATCTCATTCCATAAACCTAAACAAACACAAGTGAGTCATTCATCGTGAAACGTCAAAAATATTAAATCATTGAGGCAATCATTCACAAAGTAAGTTCTCCAACAATCAATGGGCAATAGTCTAATGACGTCATAGTAGGTAAAATGATGGCGGTATCGTTTGTTTATGGTTTGTAATCACAAAGATTTAATTTTGCAATGTCTCTTAGTTACATTATTTTATTGTCATATTTATGAGCTCAGAACAAAAGCCTATTTTTTCATTATTTAGTTATTAAAGACGGAAAAAAATCATAAATGCATGATTTGAAAATTTTAAATAATTTTCTTTCTTAATACTAAAAAATAACATCGGGAAGTAACAGCGGGTTTAAGTTAAATAAGTTTAACTGTTTAATTCTGTTGTAATATTCAAAATAACTGTATTTATTAGATTTCAGTACTCAACATCAGGGCTCGATTAAATTTTGAAGTTAGAGGAATTACAATGTCATTTCAGGACCTTTCTTTTGGAGAAGCTTTTCTAAATTCCATATATACATGGAAAATCTTCAGTGTTAGAAATATTATTCCTAGGACTGACATAACACGAGAACGGCCTGCAATTTTACACAAGTATTTGAAAGCTACTTTATATCAGGAATTTTACTAAAAACTGGTTACTTTTTTGTTATAGCGGCCCACATTATTAGGATTATGACAAGTTGCAGCCAATTTCGCCACCGTCGTAACCAAGATCGTGAAGCACACACATATAATACCATATAATACCATTTCATGAAATCGTATACGATAATTTAATAGTTTTTAACCTAAGTGTTTTATTTATTTATTTTTAAGGCTCAACAATCTAAATTGTCCAATATATGAATTTAAAAAAATGTAAACAAAGATTGAATAGACATGACCGCAAAAAGCCTCAAATTTGCATAACACTTGGAACCAAACTGTGCAGATTACTGTACACAGTTTTTCATAAATGTGTTTTCTTAAAATGTGTTATTTTCATCTGTTACTGCGGAACAAGCGAGAAAACTCATATTCTTGCACATGAGTTGTATATATCTTTATATCTAAATTTCCGTCATTTTTGACGGGCTACCTTTCTAGTTTAAAATAATTATTATGTAAATTTGTATAATTTGCCAAACAGTTTGGCGATTTGTCTAACTTGGCGAAATTGCTCGATAGGATAATCAAGTACTACTAATTCACACAATATTAATTTTCTATTAACGATTTAATAAATACAAATAATTTAACCCTCTGAAATAATTTGATGAAATTATAAAGAGTTTTCTAATATTTTTTTCAGAAATGTTAAAATTTAAGCTAGAGTACTCAGAGTTTAAGTATTTAAAATTGTTTTACGTAATTAGAAAGAAGTAGTAGTATTTTAGATGTTCTTCTAAAAATATAGTTTTATCATGTTTTTTTTTTTTTTTTTTTTTTTTTTTTAGAAATGTTAAAATTGAAGCAACAGTACTCAGAGATTAAGTATTTAAAACAGTTTTACGTAATTAGAAAGAAGTAGTAGTTTTTTAAATGTTCTTCTAAAAAAATAATAATTGTAGTTTCAGTAGTTCTACATCCTTTTAAAAGACAGGAATAATCCTTCTCTTATGATCTTAAAACAAGAGCTGACTTTAATCCGCAGTCATAATCTTTTAATAACCAAGAATTTAAATCTATTTCCCTTATGGAATTTAAAACACGTAGGCGTGTCAACTATTATAAATGCTGAAGATAATAAAGGCTTGATTTTTCAAACTTTATCTTCTAAAATCTGACAAGATTTAGAATACACCTACATAAAATACGCCTACCTAATGGGTGATTTAGGGTAAAAGGAACTTTGTAGTAATTAACTCTAAGAAGATTATACCCGTTAATGGAATTTATCGGACTTTGTTCCCTTCTAATTAAAAGCTGAAATATTTTGTACAGTTTATTAGAAAAATTTAATATTGCTAGGTGAATGGCTCTGTGTGATTTATCTCCTATAACATTTTTCAAAAAATAAAATTGAAAATAAGATTTTGATTTTTTTTTTTTTTTGAACAGTACATCATTTTTATTTGAATGTTTAAGCAAGTGCTTTTTTTATATCAGTATATATGCACTAAACCAAGCCTAAAATATAAACAGATATTTATTTAAATTTTAATGTTTTCTCTATATTTACATTTTATTTAACGATGCTATAAAATTTAATTTTTATATTAGCTCTATCTGGATTTTCATACTTTTTATTTCATAAATCACACAACTATACTGGCGTAAAATAGAAATTCAATAACTTAAACTTAAAAAGGGGCTTATAATGAAACATTACTTAATTTCAGTTGTCTACTTAAGTCAGACTTCCATCAGGGCCGCCACTTTGTAACTGAGATATACTCAGATTTTCGTTTTTCAAGACAGTTTATCTAAATCAAACTCGGTAGTGACTGCGATGGAACAATTTAGCCTACACTATTCTCTACTTTAGACTTAAGTTATACCTTAATAATTTAGACCTTAAATGAACATTCAATAATACATAAAATGCAAGGTTAGTAAGTCTAAAACTAACTTATGTATAAAAGACAGGCTGCTCAAATGATATCACAAATAGCTACGAGGTCGAACACAACTATCTCTGCAAGTAATCGATTAGCTCACACATTCAGTAATTTGTTACTAAAACTATTACCCAGTGGATGCCAGAAAGCTTTATTGAATGATGGGTAAAGTTAAAACCTATACAAGATGGTAGCTTCTACTCAGCTAATTTTTACACTGCCAATCCTTTAGAGCATGTGGCCCGCTTCAATCTAAAAAACAAAATAACTGATCTTGCAAACCTCTCGGAGCAGGTCTTGAAACAAGTTTCGCCGATAGCAACTCCCAATCCCAGTTTTAGATTCCGCAGATTGCCTACCATACCCTAATTAGCATAAAACTGTAATATAAATTATTAACAACGGATTCCGAGAGCCAAAAACTTACTTTAGAATATTAAAGTAAAACAAGTTAGAAATTGCTCGTCAAACGTGGTAAATATGGTGCGTTCGTACTATAACTAGTTTTATATTAATTTTTTGCACCGCATATTGTTCTTAATGTATATTTTAGTGCACTTCATAAGTGTATGTCACTTTCATTCTGTTCGAAAGGCTGTAATATCATTAAAATGCACTTGAAATAATTTTTTCCCATTGGCCTTAATGTAACGGAAAACTTTTGACTGTCCCTGTAATTTAACTATACATCCGATTTTCATAAAATTTGAAATGAAACGACAAAATGTTGCAACAATTATATATTTAAAATTTACCATTCAGAAGGCTATAACATCATTAAAATGCCCTTGCACTAATTTTTTCCCATTGGCCGTAATGTAACGGAAAACTTTTGACTATCTCTATAATTAAAATATATATCCGATTTTCATGAAATTTCAATTGACTCGACAAAATTTTGAAACAGTTATATATTTAAAATTTAAGACCCTTCGGTTGGGTAGTTTTTGCTCTGTTATATGCGAGCGGACGGACAGACGAACAGATAGACAGACAAGCGGACGGATTGAACGACGACTATAAGTGCTACGTATTTATATAATTACGAACGCACCTAAAAAAGGATAGAGGTAGCGTTTACGCACATAGGTAACTATCAGCAGAACGTTCTCGCTCAAATAATTAGATTCCCTTTATAAGAGAATAGCTAGTCCTCTACACAGTTTCTAGTATAGACATTGAAAATATAAAAAATGTGTTTCATTCGTTCTGAATTTATTCAATAATTAACTTCTATTCAGCAAAGTTTAAACATAGTTGCTAATTATCTCAATGTTTACGTTCTATTATTTTGGAAAAGAAATGTTTGCTTTATGTAATCACAGAACTCTCAGATTAAATAAAATTATTATTTCTATCAGTAAAGAGTTATATTAAAAAACTCGAGAGACTTGACAACTATGGTTAAAAAAAAAAAAAAGTATAATAACCAACATCAAGTAAACAGTTTAAATTAACCAGAGTAAAAAAAAATATATATATACTATATGTTTCGCGCTCAATTTTTTTATATTCGTTAAAAAAATATTTGTGGATTTAACATTATATATATATATTTAGTTTTTGAACATTTTAAAAACTAGTTAAATATTCATCAAAATTCCTGTTTTGCAAATAAAAAATGTGAACGAAAAGAGATAACAGTATGCATTTTTTATGATTGAAAATATTACTTGAAAAAAATTAGGGTTTAATTTTATTTTCCGTCTGAATTTTAACAATTTAAATTAAAAAAAAAAATTGAAAAATCAGCATTTTTCGCATCTTTTAACGCAAAAGTAAAAAACGGCAAATTGGAGTGAGGGTAATTGTAATTTTTCGATTATCGTAATAATATAACTTTTTAACTTTCGAACTTTTATAATCTTGCTTATGGTTAAAATAACTTTCTGTGTGCTTAAAAATAAGTTATAAAATATATTGAATTGCTGAAAATAATTGTTAAGTAGACATTAACTAAAAAATCAAAAATCCCGAAAAAAATATTCAATAAACAGTTAAATTGAACATTACCTTGTGAAAATTTTCGCGCAGTAAGTATCAGTTACTAAAATATATTGAATTGCTGAAAATAATTGTTAAGTAGACATTAACTAAAAAATCAAAAATCCCGAAAAAAAATTCATTTTAAAATTCAAAACTATATTTTTACAAAATCATGAAATGTTTGAAATATTTTCATAACGAAACAAAAAGAAAAATAATATATTTATTCAGGTATTAATATCACGTATTTTTATTTATCTTTCTGTAAAAAATAGTAGATTGTTCCTTGCAATAGCTGTAAATAATTTTAAATAATAACAAACAATTTCTGGTCTACAGACATATGAACTGACCTTTCTTTTTTTATTTTCCTTAAATATTTAAACATGCAAAATTTCATACAGTAGCATTCTTGTGGTCATAATTTTAAAATGATTTTTTTTTTCGGGATTTTTGATTTTTTAGTTAATGTTTACTTAACAATTATTTTCAGAAATTCAATATATTTTATAACTTATTTTTAAGCACACAGAGAGTTATTTTAACTATAAGCAAGATTATAAAAATTCGAGAGTTAAAAAGTTATATTATTACGATAATAAAAAAATTACACTTTAAAAAATAAAGTACAATGTTGTAATTTTATATAACGTATTTTAATTTATTTCACCGTATTTTAATTCATTATGTGAAGAATAAGAGCTTATTTATGTGAATATTAACAATTAACAGAAAATAAATTTTAAAATTCGCGTAATTTTATGGTTTTAAATTATTTTTTTTTAGTTTTTCATTATTATTATTTATTTATTTCCCTTTTACTTTCTATTAAATATATAAACATGCAAAGGTTCACTGTTAAAATTGTATTTATATAATTAAACTGCATTATATAGACATATTAAACACGGAAAAAAATTTAATTACTAAACAACATTACTACGTAGACACTTTATTCTAATTAAAATTCAAGAATTCCAGACTTTAAAAAATCCCATTAAAAATATAAAAGCATATTTTTAATAAAGCATGAAATATTTAAAGTATTTGCATAAGTAAACAAAATGAAAAGAATATATTTGTTCACGTACTTTACTTCTCTGTTAAAAATATTAGATATTTATTAAAATATCTGTAAACAATTTTAAATAACAACAAAAAAAAATTCTTTTCTTTAGCCATATAAATATGCCTAATTCTTTTTTCTTTTTTGTTTTTATTATACGTTTAAATATGCAAAATTTCGTAATTAAAAATATACTTATATGCTACAAAACGTACATTTAATAAATATTTTCTGTAAATTTCTATTATTATACATATTTTTTCAATTGCGGTTCGAAAATAATTGATGAAAATTTTCGTTTCGGAAAAAAAAAAAAAAAAAAAAAAAAAAAAAAAAGCCGAGCGGGATTTGAATTGTCTTAGAAAAATCTCAAATTCGGTATGCTGACGACCATGCAACTGAGTCACTTGCCAAAGAAGGAAATTTATCCTATTATAAACTGTAGCGTAAACTTAGCGACTTTTTTTCTCGAGGCCTCCTGGGTGTTGCCCTTTATGACTGTCATATATTTATATACTCACTATACTGTATCGATACACAAACGTTCGGCTACTCCAACCTCGGACCCTCTCCGTGTAAGTCATGTTCTACTACTGCAAGAGCTGGAGTAGAGTTGTTCTGCGCTTGTAGTAATACGACCTTGTAAAAGTCAAATTTCATTCTGTAATGGATCTTGTAGTATTTGCATATGCCTAAGAACACATTGTTCACTCCTCTAAAACTCGCAGTGTATTTACAGTGTAATTTCGTCATTTTTTTTTTTTTTTTTTTTTTTTAAATCAAATTTAGCAGCGACGCAGTGGTTTAGATTGTTTTCGTAGCTGAAAAAAAAATAAACAGGAAAAAACTCCTTCGTGCGTAAGACATCTTTTCAATAATTTTCTGATGTAATTGTACCTGCTCACAGAATAAGACAATCGAAGAGGTCTTTGATGGTCTGATAACACTGGCCAACAAATTTGAACTTTTGCTCTGTCCTAAAACAGAAATTAGATGTTTTTCATGCGGTTTTTTGTGTTGATTCCGAATCTAGTTTTAGATTTACTCCAGCACTTTTTTAGCTTGAGAGATATTTGCATATTTCAATTTATGCAAATTTAGTAAATTTTATACAATTATTTGCAAATTTAAGGTATAAAGCAATATCAGACAGGGTTTTTTGTTTTATGTTATGATTACTACCTAATTTACTTCACAAAAACGTTGTTTCTGAGATTATACTGACATGTGACTGTGAAATATTGTACCTAATTTGCATATTTTTTATGTTTTTTTTATAATGTTTCTTGACGTTCAAATATTTCTGCCGCACGAGTTCGCTAATATGTTTCTAAATCAGTTTTTTGAGCTCATTTCAAATCTTGTATCTGTTTACTTCTATCACGTCTAGTTTTTGAAAAAAGAGAAATTTTAGTTTTTGATAAAAAAAAAAAGCCAGAAATAGCTTTTTATGATACTTTGTATGATAAACTTCAACTAGTTAGGATAGATTCTACTACTTATTTTTTTTTTTTTTCGATTCTATAAATTTTGGTTTATGTCTCTGATATGAATCTGACCCTGTTCATCTTCTTGTCAATGAATTACACGCCCCTAAAAAGCATCTAATATCAAACTTGTGTTAATGCCGTGAAAAAGTAGAAATTCATCTTACTCAAAAACTAGACATGACATAAGAAAACAGACTTCAGATTTGAAATCAGCAAAAAATTCTAGTCTAGAAAAACATTACGTCAATTCTGTAACAACTATTTTAAAGTTGATAGTGTTTTAAACATTACAGCATTGAAAAATATGCAAATTAGGCTTAATAACTGATAAATAAATGTTAAGAATATGCAAATCGTGACATTTATCTGAAGCAAATAGTCAAGTACTCATTATATAGAAAACGTAATTAGATGTGACATATATTGTATCTAAAATTTGCATAAAATAGCACAAAAATGCTTAAATTTGCATAAATTTAAATATGTAAATTTCTCAAAACCTGGACTACCTAGAGATAAACGGAAAGCATATTCGGAATCAGCGCCAAAAACTCATCTAGAATCAACTAATTTTAGCTCTAGGAGAAAACCACTGTTGTGCAGTGTTTTCAACCAATATCTGGTTACCGGATTTTGATCCGATCCTGTTGGAAAAATGAAATAAACTTATATAAAACTTCCTTTGTGCATTCTTTCAATTTACTCACTTATTTTTCATGTAGAAATATCATGCATTTCAAAGTTTTAAAATTGTATTTTTCTTTGCTTGAAATAATAGCAAATATTAATATTAGTATCTAAACATTCGTGCGCTTGTTCAAGTCAGCATCAACGTGCAAATTTACAATTTTAAAGACAGTCAACCAAATAACTAGAAAATTTATTTATCTATTTAAGCGGTCTCAAAACTCATAAAATTGGAAAAAAATGAAAAAAGACCATTTTTAACATTAAATATCTTAAAATGTATATGATTTTAAAGCGAAATTTTTATTGGGCAGAGAGATATAAGCATTTTCTTGTATTTCTTGTATCTGAAAAATTGCAAGATGCAGAATTAGCATTAATAGAAGATCCAAACTGTCAGACATTTGACGAGCAAAAAATTGGTATAACAGATTACGCGCAGAATTACAAAATAAATTTCGCAACTAGAATGAAAGTTTTGGGGCTAATTATACTTCAGATTGTAATAATTACCTTGAACCCAAATAAATTTGCATTTAAAGCATTTTATATGTCTAATACAAATTTGTATTTAGCTAATACAAAATTTGGAAATTTTTACCAAATAATTACCAAAAAAAAAAAAAAAAATTGTTTAACAATAAAAAATTTTTAGGTTCAGTTTATACAGACTAACAAGAAATATAAATTTTCAAAATTTCATGAAAAAATATTCAGAAGTTATTTTTATATCCAGCGAATTGTACCCAAAAACGTCATTTGGAGAAAAATGACCTCAATGTTTTAGAAACACCTGTTCAGCTACTGAGCGGTTATAATTCTAAAAATCCCTGCCTACAGGCGGAGGTATATTTCGAAGTTAAGTATACTATTTTCACCAACAAAAACTAAATCATGATTAGAGATTTATTCACTTTAACAATTTTATCTGGTCGCTTTTGACGAGTTTTTTTCTCGTTTTTATATAATAGCTGATTTTATCAGAATCATGTTAAGGATGTCTTCAAAAAAGTACTTTTCCATGCTCAACAACTCGAAATTTTCTAGCACATTTTTAGATTCATTTTTAATAGAAAAACAATGAAACTTGCTGACGTGATTTTTTGAAAAGATTTATAAGCGACCTGTGTTTTTATTTTTCATTCAATTAATTAAAACTTGATTTATAAATAATTATTTTCTCAGTAGGACAATATTTTTCGTTTCTAATACAATCGCTTCGGGAAATTCTGTTAAAAATGCCCACTTTGACACCATTTTTTGAAATATGTTCTGCCTGTATAAAAAAAAAATCGATCATTACTGTACATTATATAGCTTCTGAATAAGAGAATCTAGCAATTGGATGCGTTTGAGAGCAAAATATGAATTTAAAAATGAGTAAGATAATAAGCAGTTTGAATTTGAATACACCTTTAATAAGATGATTTTTTTCTTCAACCGCTATGTATTTTTAATTTGTTTTCGCTATATGAATTGGTCCTATAAAAAACTTGTCTATATAAATGTTATACACAATATTAAGAAGATATATGATAAAATCATGGGGATTTTATATCTTGTGAATTGGCGGAGTTATGGATTTTTTTCTTCTTCAACACCACTTTTTGTTTTCGTTTTTATTTTTATTTTTATTTTTATTTTTTTTGCGTTACGAATTGCTCCTATCAAAAACTTGTGAATATAAAAGTTGTAGATAATATTAAGGAGATTTATAATAAAATTAATTGGATTTGATACCTTGAGAATTGACAGAGTTATGGTTTTGTTTCTCCCAAAAACCCAATTTTTTGCGCCATTTGAGCCCATTTTTAAGTTCATCAAATATCTGTGATACATAAACTTTTGGCCCTATTTTTAGAAGTAATAAAAACTTTAAGCTG
The DNA here is from genome assembly GCA_963932465.1 of Maratus speciosus. Lineage (NCBI taxonomy): Eukaryota > Metazoa > Arthropoda > Arachnida > Araneae > Salticidae > Maratus > Maratus speciosus. The sequence goes on along the minus strand of OZ010789.1, from coordinate 455,657,186 downwards.
ATTTGATATGTACAAAAACTAAGAAGTTATGGGTTTTTTTCGGTTTTCACAAACCCCCTCCCTATTTCCATCCCATTCGTCCGATTTTGCCCATTAACGAACTTGACCGAGATTTTATGCCCCTTTATTTTATGTATCAGTTTGGAACAGATTTGTGCAGAATTGTGGAAGTTATCGTTTCCAGAAGAAAGTGATATATATATATATATATATATATATATATATTATCGGTTTAATGTTTTTGAATGTCCCACATTCATACTTTATGGATTTTTATGGATGTCTGAAAATAATCCACATTCTATATTTGTGCTTTTTAAGTAATGGGATTTTAAGTATTATTTAACCTTCTATATACTTCCACATGTTTTTTATTTCCTGTTCATTTTATAAATATCTAATATATAATTCATTAAAAAATAATTTTTATATTATTTTTAATAATTATTTATATTAATTATTACTGAATTTATTTTGTTTTATAGCATATAGCTATATGCTATATATTATCAATGTTCTAGCATTATTTAAACTCTTAGTTTAGTTTAAATAAGTTAGCTAATAGAATATATTGTATGCTTTTAAATTTTATTAACAATAGTTTTAAATACATTGTGTGATTTATATTAGGTTTATAATTCTCTATATATAAGGATTTGTTTGGTTTTGCTGTTTAAACAGTTATTTACATTCAAAAGCTTACAAATTTTTATCTTGCGATAGATGTTTAATATAATTAATAATAGATGGCAGCACCAAATTTGTCTCTTTCAGATTGCTCTAATTTTTAATTTTTCTAGCTCCATTTCAGTTATAATTTATACACCAGGGGGTATTTTTAGCTAAATTTTGACGATATTGTTAAACTGTTATCTATTAATTTAATAGTGCATTTTAAATAATGTAATTAATATCTATTTATTTTATATTAGATTAAATTTGTTTTACAAGGTATTTCAAATTTTATTTCAAAATGTATTAACTGCATCCTTTGGTATCATTTACTGCGATTTCTTAACTGTTTTATTCACCTTAATCTTTTTGATATACTGGTAGACATGTGCACATGGATTTTTGTAAAATACTGAAATATTAATCGATATGGTGTTTATTATTTATATTTTATATCCTATAAATATTTAAATACGTTTTATTGATTCTTCCATTTCATATTATTTGTTTCTATTCTGCTTTCATTTTTAATCAATTCACTTGATTTTAGTGGTTGTTCGGGCACAGGGGAAAATTAATTTTAGCTTTAGCTTATCTTTCCCACAGAAAACAACCATTTTGCTTATATCATTGAATTCTGTGCCCTTGATAACGTAATTCAATGTATAAGCTTTTCAATTTTTGTCGGTGTCCACTTTTTTCTTTTTTCTTCCATAATAATTCTTATAATATTTTTTTTTTTTTTTTTTTTTTTTTTAAATACTTACAGCTTTAATTCATAATAATTAACGGTGGTAGGTTATGTTTAATTAATGGTAATACATATAGATAGATAGATAGATAGATACATAGATAGATAGATAGATAGATAAAGTTTTTTAATGATGGTGGTTTTGGGTTCTAGGGGTCATGATCGGTGCAGATCTGCAAAATTTTTTCAGAAATTCCAAAATAGGGGAGAATGTAAAAGGTTGTATTTCATACGAAATCTACCTAAAAACATTATCTTTTGTTCTAATGGGAATTTCAAGGAAACAATTATATCATAATGTTCAGAAAAGACAGGGGTTTAACATCTAAAAAAAAATTAAATTTCTAAAATTTTGAAACTTTAAGAGTATTGAGTACCCTTAACAAAAAAAATTAAATTTTCAAATTATTTTGATAAATAATTTATCGGAACAAAATAATATTTCCAATGTCACTTACTGAAAATATCGCAATGAACAGCATGAAATAAGTAATTCGTATGATAATAGCAGGTAAGGTTTGTTTACATATGTATAATATTATTTTGAGAAATAGTTTGTATATTATGATTCTTTGATGCTTCGTTAATGACAAAATTAAAAAACTAAGTAGGAAAAAAGTAATTCTGAAATTTGATTTTTTTCGTGCTAAATTTTGAATTAAAACCACTATAAGATGCTATATTAAGTGCCATTTTTTTCATCATAGAACAAAACAATAGTGGTAACCAAATCCCAGACCTCTGGCTTAAATTGTCAACTTCCTGCCAATTGAACTATCTAAATCGTCAACCGGGCGACGAATTTCATTCAGATAACCTTTTTTTAGCAATAGCATCTGGTTTGCCATGCAGACATCTCAACACAAAATGCTATCTGTATAACAGACAAGATGCTATTATACGAAATCAATTTTTCCAACCGAGCGAAAAAATGTAAAGGTCGAGACTCAAACCCAGAACCTTTGACTTACACTGTCGATGCTTTACCGGTTAACTTACCTGGGATGATAACCGGCCGGCATGTTTCATTCAGATAACTTTATTGGCAATAACAACTGGTCACAGGGCCTGATTAATGCACGGTCCTCCGGGGCCTCTGCCCTGGGCCCACCAATTTCAGGGGCCCACAAATTTGTGTGTATTTTCTCACAATTTAAGTTTTTCCACTGTTTGCATTTTATATTTTGGTCCCTGACGTAAAAACAATGTTTAACTGTAATAAAAAACCTCCATATTTAATTTTTCTGTAAAAGTCCTTTTCAATTTCAGAGTACCTATAATTTTCAAAACTTGCCGTATCCAGAAAATCAAATTTGGGAAAATGCCAAAAACTGCATACTCTGTCTATTGGTTTCAATATAAACGAGTATTTTACAATATCAGAATTATAGTTTAAAATGATTACTAGACTGTTAGGGAAAACACAATTTTTATGATTTTGGATAAGGCGAGTTTTGAAAAAGACGTCCTCATTTATTCTGCAACATAAGCTGTGGATCATAGACGTTTGTGAATTATACAAAAGCTTATTTGAAAAAGTGGATGGTAATTCATTTTCTTGATTATTCTTGTAAGTTATTTTTTTTTTTTTTTTTTTTTTTGTAAACTTGAAACTTTCACCCAAACAACTTTGTCAACTCATCAAATAAACCTACTTTTTTTTTTCTGAAAGTGTCGCCGGGAATGGAGAGGTATGGAAGGGCCCAACTTTTTAACAGGCCCTGGGCCCAACTTCATCTTGATCGGGCTTTGACTGGTCAGCATGTAGACAGCTCGATGGAATAATCCGCTGGTAAACGAAATCCATAAACTGTAAAAAAAAGGACTAAAATACGTAAATTGTACAGGCAATCGAGACGCCAATACTATTTCAGAATTTTAACGGAAAATTTCCCCCGTAAATTACAGAAAATTTTTCTTTTCTCTGGAATTTACGAGGTAAAATCTCCTTTAAAATACGAAAATAGTACTGGTGTCTCGATTGCCAGTACAATTTCCGTATTTTAGTCTGTTTTTTTACAGTGTATAAACGAGGGATACGTAGATACATTATTATTTTTAACTCCATCATACTAAATGGTAAAGAGGTATAATACGAATTCAATTTTTCCAACTGAGAGAAAAAATGCCTAAGCATGGACTCGAACCCAAAACCTTTGGCTTACACCGTCAATGCTCCGCCGTATGAGCTACCTGGGCTGACAACTGGCAGGTATATTTCTCTCAGATAATCTTATTGGCAATAACATCTGGTATGCCATGTAGACAGCTCGAAAGAATATGTGGAGGTAATAGAACTCTATTTAAACGATGGGTACATAGATACATTATTATTTTTAATTTAATCATACTAAGTGGTAAAGTTATCAAACGAATTCAATTTTTCCAACTAAGTAAAAAATACCCGAACCTAAAACTAAAAGTCTTTCATTTACATTTGCAGTGCTCTATTGTTTGAGCTGCATGTGCTGATAACTAGTGGGTATACTTCTCTCAGATAACCTTACAGGAATAAAAGTAAGCATAAGTATGATTCAGTTAAAAATAATAGTGTATCAATGCACTCACCTTTTATTGGATTTCCATTACCTGCGGCTTATTCTGTCGAGCTGACTACATGCCAAACCAGATCTTTTTATGACCTTGATTGGGCTTCCCTTGTCCTTGCTTGGGCATTCTTTTGCTCAGTTGAAAAAATTGAATTCGTATGATAACTTTATCAATCAGTATGATTGAGTTAAAAACAATAGCAGATGCTACTATCTAAAACAATTGGGTACGTGTGACCGCAGATCGCACAGACGGTTCCATTTAATATTCCTTTCAAAACACTTTATCCTTTTGCAAAATCCGTTAGCTACACATTTCGCAACCAAGGGACGCACTCTATTCTAAACAAACCTCTATGCGAACGAAACTCCGTTTTACAACCTATCCGCAGATATATTATTCGAGAGGATCGGGCCCATAGCACCCAAGATAGTCAGGCGCCCCCTGACGGTAAGAAGTGAAACTAAAATATGTAACCCTATGGTGCATAATATGAAAAGTGGTCAAAGGGGTGTCGGCAAAAGTGCCTCCGGGTAAAAAGGGTGGAGGTTAGAAAAAGGCTAATACACAAGTTAGAGACCGGATGGGTAAATATAAGACTTTTTTAAATTTATATGATTTGTCGTGGGATCGCAAGTGTTCAGCTATAAGTATTTAAAAATAATTAGGGTCTCAGTTAGAAAAAAAATCTTAAAATACACAAATTAGAGCCCAGACGGGTAAATATAAGACTTTTAAAAATTTTATGATTTGTCGTTTAATGTGAGGTATCCAAAATTTCAACTCTACAATATACGGGGAAACCTCCCTTAGAGACCACATCTATCAGGAGACCACGTCTCATTAAGACCGTTTATTTATGGTCTATATTTTTTGGCTATAGGCTCAAAGTTAATTTTCCTCCATTAAACGACCACTATTTTCAGTCTCCCTCCCTGGAAGACCACTTTTCAACTTTTCAGTCGAAGAGTAAGATTACTCTCCTTTGCATGGGGAAATCTCGAAATTCCACTTCTCTCAGGAAAACACGCTCAGCTAAGTCTACTTCCTTAGATCTAGTGAATCAAGGTCACCTCCCCACCCCCTCGTTTAGGAGGAAAAAGCTGGTTCTTGTGCATTAGAGCGGTTAATGTCACTATGGTTATGGAGGGATAGTTGGGGCAGGTGGGAGAAGTTTTATTGTACCCTTTCCTGGAATTGGCCGAGTAACAGACATCTGCAAAGTGAACAGTGAAGGACACTTTTTCCAGAGGGAGAGTGGGGAGTGGTCTAGATTCTAGTTATCTCAATTCTGTTGATTTTCTTGGAAAGATTGCCACTTGTTGTTATCACATCAGTTTTGTTTAACAGTGGAAGTTATAACACAGCGCCTATTTGCATCGAAGTACATATTGTGTTTTACTTGCTGTGTATTTAGTATACCAATTTAGATGATGTCTAAGAGAGCGGAACATCAGAGAGGAAATTGGCGGCACAGCTGAATTGTAGCAAAACTCAAATAAACACGTTGAAACAAAGATTTTTTGCTAAAGAGTATCAGGATTTCAAATCTTGTGGAATTAAAAGCAAAACGAAGGACATATTTAGTGAGATTAATGAAGTTGTATTACAGTGGTTTACGTCTGCAAGGTCAAATGATATACCATTGAGTGGAACTTTGTTGAAAGAGAAGGCCATTCAAATTGCAGAAGCTATAGGGAAAAAGACTGTTGTGCAAGCAACGGGTGGCTGGAGAAGTTTTGTCACAGAAGCAACATTGTCCTGAAATCTATTTTTGGAGATTATGCCAATGTAGATGAAGAGGTGTTAGTGGAGTAGACATCTCGTCTTCTAATGATTCTTTCAGGATATTCAGATTGTGACATTTATAATCTGGATGACACTGGATTATTATTCCGTAGCTAGCCCACTAAAACTCTTATGGACAAAACGGATGACTAAAACTGAAGGAAGCAGACCAAACAGCGACTTATTGTGGCCCTTTATGAGAATGCCACTTTAGAGAAAGAAAACCAATTATAATATGGATGGCTCAAAAGTCTAATTGATTTAAAAATGTTGACGTGACAAAAATAGGAGTGATTTGGAAATCTAACAGAAAGGTATGGATGACATCCACCATTTTTGAAAATTGGTTACATGACTGACAAAAGTTGACCAAACAGGGTAGAAACACTAACCTGATTTTCGATAATACTCTATGTCACTTGTATGATGCACAGCTGTAAAGTGTGAAACTTCAATTTTTCCCCCCAACACGACATCCAAAATTTAGCCGTTAGATCAGGGAATTATTCATTGTTTCAAGCTGAAATACAGACGATTTATTTTACGAAAGCTCATTTCGCTAATAGATGACACCAAAAATGCGTCCGATAATCCATCAATGTACTTAATGCTATTCGATGCATAAAATGTGCATGGGATAACATAAAGACACAAACAATTGTCAATTGCTTCAGTACTTGTAGGCTACGCAATGTATCCATGGAATAATCCATTGATGATATCATATCAGTGCCTTAGAAAATGAAGTGATTCAGCTATCAAATGCAAATAAAGTTGATTATGATCCCAAATCACATGAATATGAGGAAGCTCTTGAGTGTTACGATGATTTGTCTGACGACTGGGGAAACCTATTATAGAAAATCTCGTCAGAGGTAAGACTTTAAAATTTTTATATTAAAAAATAAATTCTACAATCATTTATAAAAATGAATGATATTACAATCGATATTTTTTTTAAATTTATTTTAGGAGCTCATTCTGATTCAGACGACGAGTTTCCGCCAGTTAAAGCTTCTATTTCATATCAAGAAAACATTTGTTGAAATCAAGAAATTGATAGAAAGTTTGATTTAGAGACAATACTAAAATAAATAATTTGTTTAATGAGATCAAAGAATGTTTAGAAACAATAATTGTTAATGCGAAATTGTTAAAATCAAATCAAATTACAATTAATTCTTTTTTTAAAAGATGTATAGACATTAAATATAATAAATTACTTTCAATAATATATATATTTTTTTGTAGTAAGTATTTCATGAAACTTTGCTTTACCCCTCACGTCTATTCAGAGACCACCTCTCTGAAAGACCGATTTTTTATGGTCTAATGGGTGGTCTCCTTAGAGAGGTTTCACTGTATATAGTTTCTGAGAACGGGCAATGTGACGGACAGACAGACAGAGGAGTGAGACGAACAGGGTTTCGTCAGATGAACGAAACTCTAAAAAGGCAATCTGATTGAAATCTGCTTGTCAGTTCTCGGTCTATGTAGCTTAATAAGTAAAGAGTTGAACATTCATTCAGAACACTTCGGTTCAACACCCCCGACCGTAAACCTACCTTGGTAGAAATAACGGAATTCGTATGACATCTTTACCAATAAGTTTAATGGAATTAAAAAATAATAAAGTATAATAGGAGTCCATTAAAAAAAGGACAACTAATCATTGATCATTTTACTCGTCGTTTACTTTCACCCATTTTAAATTTTTTTTGTTGCATTAACGGTACAAGCAAAGAAAAATGTAATTCGTCTTACTAGACATTTTTTAATTATAAAAGACGGCTGTAAAGAGAGAAAAAAGGCACACAAGCTTTCGAATTTCTTCATTATTATTAAAATATATAACTATCTCTTTTAATTATTAATATATTCTAAAGATCAAAACTATTAAATTTTTATTCCATATATTATCCCAATAATCAGGGCGTATGTTTATGATTTACTGTATATGTCTAATTTTTTTTTGTGCTCATGTATTTCTTTAAATCTTTATCGCGCAAGTCAATTCTCTGTCAAAATGTTGAAAAGTTTAACTGCCATCAGAATCTTCAAACAAATTGACTTGAAAATAAAAAGCGGTTTTTTTCATCATGTGAATGACAAAAATAATATGTTTTACTAAATATTTCGGTATGAATCGACCAGTTTTCAGTAAAACTTAAGTTGGAAATACATTATCATTACCCGATAAAGGATTAATACAAGATTTATTAAGAATGCCCATTCATTAATATTACTTTCCGGCAAAAATAACACGATGTGATCTTCATTAGTTAGGTTTCGTGGAATGTACTTAATTAACTAATTCTACATCACAATGAAGATCACTGAATATAACATTTAAGACACATTAATTATTGTAGTTTCAAAGTGTTATTATGTAGTATATAATTGAGAATTATTGGTGTTTTGGCGGCTTGCTTATATTAACTATAAGCATCTCTTAACGTTATTGTGTATTAATCTAAATTGAATAATATGCCTCGTAAACTAATAACTCAAACATGCTGACAATTACAGGAATTTGTGCAATAGTAAACTAAACACCGCAAATTAACTCTGCTCACTCTAATTTCGTAGCGCTAAACTCTGATAAAATTTGCAGATTTCAAAATAATAAGAAAAATTTAACATTTTTTTTAAATTATCCTAGCATTTCAAAATATTTTATTTTGTTTTGTGCACCTGAAATATGAGTGTAAAAGAAAGTCTTTTGTATCATAAAAGTGTTTTAGATTTTTAAAGTATTCGCACGTTTCTTACGGCATCTAAAATTAGAATTGATATAGACAACGCAGTTTTTCTGTAATGCTTAAACTACAATTATAAACGATGAAAATATAAATAATAAAAATTAAAATACCAACATGCATACAGTGAAATATGCATGAAAATAGTATTGCGCGAACTTTTAATTCTTAATACAGATTGAAAAATAATAGTTTCAAATAAACAGCCAATTTGAATATTTTCAAATTTTCTAGAAATTTAATGACTAGTAAACTACATTACGTACCAGCATACTGTACTGGTTTAATTTTGTTCAAACGAATTTCTTCAGCTAAAAATGTTGATAAAACGTTCAAGTATAAGCTCAATGTAAATTTAGAACATATATCGTGTGGCCCATCTATTGGTTCTTTTTTATTATGAAAGAAAACAAATTTTTTATGAGTGAAAATTGAAATTCTTTATTGAACATGGAAGATGGGTCTATGCCATTTATGTATGGAATACAATATCGCACACGTACCTTCCGCAGCTTCCCTTCCATACCATCATCCGAACATCAAAATTTCCTAAGACTTTTCCCAAAATAAGCAGATCTATGGCCAAAATTTCAGCCCGGATGTTACGTTTGAGGTATTAGATTTTACGGGGGGCATTGGCGTACACTTTACCTTTCAGAACACTCCAAAGAAAATAATCCATTGGGGTTAAATCGCACGATCTTGGCGGCCAATTCACAACAGAATCTCTTGAAATTACGCTATCTGGAAATTTCTCGTTCAATAAATTGATGGTTTGGCGAGCGGTGTGTACTTTTTCACCGCCTTGACATACAAAAGGCATACATAATTTCAAATGGCATAAATTTGACAGTTTACACATGCATGACACATGACAGCTAACACAAATAATCTGTGAAATATTCATAGTTCAAAAAGAACCAACAGATGGACCACCCTATAGATAATAACCACTGTTTACACGTATTTGATAATTTTATTATATGTTATTGTGTTGATGATAGGACGCATTTAAATACAGAGTGTTCATAAAAGAATGTCCCAGTTTCATTGGTACTATATTATAACAGTTTAATTTAGACTATTTACAACAAATCATACATCAAATTGAAGTGAAACAAACCTAGTGATTTTTTACAAATATTTATGTACACATTAGTTATACGGCACTTATCCACGGAACGACTAAATGTGTCTGTACAGGATTTTGACCGTGTCAGATCCTCTTATCTGTGTAGTCCTCCGAAATCTACTCGGAAATAAAGTCTTGAACCTCAGTTGCCTGTACTGAAGATTTAAAAGATTTGCGATTTTTTCCTTTCGGGCTTTATAAAAGATCTTGTCTACGTTCCGCCGCTACCTAATGATTTGTTAGAATATAGGCACAGAATTGATGAGGCTATTGCTTCCATTACTCTGGACTTGTTAACCTAAATGTGGGAAGAATCGGAATTTTGGTTGGATATGTGCCGTATAACTAAACGTGCACATATTGAACATTTGTAAGAAAAACCATGTTAGTTTAACTTCAATTTGATGCATGATTTTTTATAAATAGTTAAATTAAACTGTCATACTATTGAAACTGGGACATTCTTTTATGGTCATCATGTATAAAAGAAAAATTTAGAAAAATCCAATCTGGAGGCTGTTTGAATTTTAACGAGGGGACAGCTTGGGCATCTATCGGTCCTGCGTCTAGGATCTATACTGAATTAACATACTATTGGCATTATACTTGGTGATTAACAAAATATTAGAAAACTTTAAGAGATGGCAGTTAACGCCCATACAAACTTTCTTAATCATAGGACGTCTGGTCGAAAATTAATGTAATTTTGTTCGGCCGCTTCGCAAAACTAAAAACTTAATTATTGTTATTATTTTCTGCTGATATAAAAATCTTTGTTTAGAAATCTCTGTTAAAATCTTTGTTGAAAAATGTTTGTTTTGGTGATAACTAGCACTTCTTAAATTTTGTCCAATTTTCCTTAATCTGCTTGTGTAAAGGGCAGACTAAATTCAAACAGATAATTTTAGACTTCTTTTGTGAAACTTACCGCAACTCGATTACGTGCATAAACTTTTCCAAATGTGCAGTTATGAATAACAATTGACGATTTGACCGATAGAAATAAAATGGTGCAAATTAATTTGCATAAACTGAAAGTGACAAAGATAATAATAAATTAATGAAGTTAATATGTACAGATGAAATTAATAAAATATAGCAGCCGAAATGAATTAACTCGTAAATAATTTATCGAAATAATATGTGAAAATAAAACAATGAAAAATCCAGAATTAATAATCAATAAGTTACAATCACATGCATTATTATTCCATATTACGACTTAACCTGCTCTTGACCGACATGTAAGCGAAATTTTCTCACACGTAAAGTCAAGTAAGTACGTCTTAAAATAGTTAGGGAGTAGATCATGCCACTATAATAACCTTTATCTACTGACGGTTCTTATAAGTACCATTAAAATAACTTGCTATAAAATTCATTTAATAGATCGATTAGAAGTAATACAGTTTAGAATGAGTTATAGATGCATTACTTTATCTTGTTCCAAAAGCATTATTGGTTACACAAAACAAAAATATTTTTAAAATGATGATTTCTTTTGCCTTTGCATCTTTTCAGCTTACTTGGCGTTGGCAATAGGGGGGATTTTTCAATTTGGAAATATTTCTATATTTCTATTGTAAGAACATTATATTTGTAAATTTTCTAACTCTACAAAATACTAAGAAAAATATTTAAATTTAAAGATTTGAGTGGGATTATAAATATTGCACAAAATCCCTAAAAATTCAAATTTAATTAATCTTTCTAAATCCTTCAATTCTTCTAAAATCCTTCCAAAATTTATTAAACGATTGTGTAAATCTTCTAATGTAGTTTCAAAAATTCACGAAAAAGGCTTTAGAATATAATATTTTTATGAATTTATAATTCAGTAAATAAAGCGTTATACAGGGACGATAAAACTTGGTAAAAAGCAAAAATAACATAAAAAACATTTCGTAATTACTTCAATGTTTCCAAAATCCTTTCATCAGTGTAATTGAAGGAAAAGTAAAGATTTGAATATGAAAATGTTTAAAATGGCAATAGCTAGCAAAGAAGCCAATAAACAAGATGAATGTGTTAAAGAGCTAAGAAATGAACAGAACTATATGTCCTCGTGATTCTGTGACGCAGCTATCGAGGACTATTAAGAGACGCACCGATTCTATCGATGGAAGGCAGTGACGTAAGTGAGTGTCTCATCTTCTATGATGGCTGCGATGATAAGAAGATCGTTTTCTGAAGTTGTATTATTGGAAAGTTCCACAATATATTTAAATACTTAGAGCTAGTAAACAGAATATGCTAATAGTCCTGATCTGATCTATATATACAGGGTGACCACGATTAAACGACCCTACTTTAAAGTTCTCTACTGATGAAAATATTGATCAGAAAGTTGTGAAATTTTGTGACGGACATAATAAAAAAATGGAAATTTGTTTAAGCGAAAACAAAAATTAGTTCAAAATTTCGCCACCAGAGGACGTTTTCAATTAATTACACATTTTTTAAAGTTTTTACACTTTATTTTTCTAATATTAAAAAAAACAGATATACAGACCGCCCCCTGAAAAAAATAAAACGTAAAAACTTGAAAATATTATTGGTATTCGAATTCAACGAACCGCACAAACTCTGAAAAAAAAAAAACCGCTTACGATAGCCGCAATTTTTTTCTCACAGCTCAAGCCTAGTATTCAGTGGGTGGTGGCTAAATGTGTAATTTATTTAAAAACTCCCCCTGATGGCGAAATTTTGAACTAATAATTTTTTTTTCGTTCAAACAAATTCCTATTTCTTTATTATGTCCGTCACAAAATTTCACAACTTTCTGACCAATAGTTTCGTATGTAGACAACTTTAAAGTAGGGTCGTTCAATTATGGACACTCTGTATTTAAAATGTTAAGGTACGTAGCGGCGAAAAAGTGGTTATTTCTCTTTTGCCGATAGCAAGAAGTGGCTTGAGACAATAAAAATTATGACAATTTTCACCGTTCGACTAAAATAAGAAAACTAATCAAAATATAGATTTGAAAATTTCAGAGTAAATATAGATTTTTTTTTTTTGACATCCGAATATCCAACATGTTTTTAATCCGTCGGAGATGTTTCTAAATTTTTCCAAAAAACTAACGGCGACAGTACGAAAATTCGCTGAAAAAACAGACAAGAAGGAGAAATCATTTTCAAATATTTGACAATAATACGAAGAGTATGAATATGAGTAAGTACAGAAAGCATGTAAACATGACACCATTGAAAGAATTAAAAAGAAAATGAGTATCATGTAATACAGGAAGTCTAACCGACATTTTCGAGTATTTGACAATAATACGAGGATACAAGGAAGAATAATAGGAGTAAGTACAGAAAGCAGATGAATATGGCGTCATTTTTGAAATAAAATGAACATTTTGAAATATTTGTAAATAATACAAGGAACATCAATATAAGTAAGTACAGAAATCAAGTAAACATGACGGGATATTTAAAACGGAAATATGGTTACGGACTTTTACAAGTGAAAGAGACGTCATGTATGACTTTTCATTTATAAAACAAGAATTTACATTCCTCTTTAATTTTTTTGTCTAAAATCAACACTTTAATTATTAAGGTTATGGGCACATTTTTTAAATAGTGGTATAAAAGCAAAATTGTTCAACGATTTCAATAATAATAATAATAATAATAAACAGCATATTTGCGCAAGATTCATGATGTACTGAAGGAAAAACAAATATGTTGACAAGTATTAGTCCGTATGGAGTTTAATTTTGAAAAAATGATTTTACTAAACAAACAATTCTTAAATCCCGGCCAACGGTGGGTGCTTCATTTTTTTTAATTATTATTTTTTTAAATTCCAATGATGATTGATGGTGTAAATTTACATCGTATTTACATCAACCCTTTAATCCGCGTAGTGGAGTTTGTTGGTAATTATGAAGATGTTTTTACGATCAAAATAAGCAATTATTCATATTTAGAACGCCATACAGACCTGGACCCTATCCCGTCTCATAATCTTCCAAGGCTGTACATTATTCATTGTCATTTTAGCAATAACAATTTTAAAAAATTCACATCTTTATGCATAAAACACAATTCGAGCGTTTTAGCTATCACTATGGTCATTAAATAATCATTATCTTCCATGATAAGCTCTCACACTGTGGAATATGACTTATTTTAATCTAGTGATATCTCACACGTACACTGTAAAAAAATCCACTGTAGATTTGCCAGAACAAACTCGATCATAGTGAATGTGCTGTATCTTTCTTTGGTTTCCTGACTATATTAACATGGAAAATACAGTAGTTGCGTAAAATTAACAGCAAAATGTACTGGCAATTTGGACGCATTTTTTTCTGTTAATTTTATGCAACTAGTATATTTTCCATGTTAATATAGTCAGGAAACCAAAGAAAGATACAGCACATTCACTGCGATCTAGTTTGTGCGCGAGATGAACAGTAATTTGTAGTATAAAAATGTCGTTTTTTTACAGTGTAGTACCGTATACCATATTTATTTAACGATATTGTTTCAAAACTGCTATTAAAATTTATTTTAGTAATTTTTTGAGTTTATTTTTATTTATTTTTATTATTTTATATTATAATTTTTTTATTATTTTTTTTAAACTACTGGAAATGCGCTGATAAAAAATTCATTTAACAGCTCATATTTCATCAAATATTCAGTATATTTACATTCCAATTGCACTATATTATTTCTACTGCATTTTGTCACATTTTCTGAAACTAGAATTAAATTTGGCTGAAAACCCTGCATGATATAAACAGAAAACATACAAGAATTCTTTGAACTTTAAAAATGAAGATATATCTCCATGAATACATGTGTTATTCTTACACAAATGAATATACATATTGCACAATATATCCACACAATTGTAAACTATAGCGATAGATGATTGCGTGCGTTTTATTTTACAGGATGAACCAAATATTATTATTTTTCTTTGAATTTCTGTTGACGCTCTAATTGTCCTTCTGATCAAATCGTTAATAAATATGAAGTCAAGCATATTCATCATAATCCTGAATTTCCAGAAAAATCCGACAATTATATCTTTAAATATTCGACAAAATGTCTAAAATTGAAAGTGTTAGGTGTTTAATGGCCATATAGTACATGTGTTTAGTCAAGACCAACAGACCCAGTCAAATATGGGGATATTCCGTCGGCAGGGGGCGCTGTGATAGCACTTTTTGTGCAGTTATTTCGATTTTTCTTATATGTGTTGTTCATTAGCTGCTCGTGCAGCGGCGGGTGCTTTGTATCGAGGTGTCTGGGCGATTAGCAAACCGATGAGGTACAACAGAATCACGAAAAATATTGATTTTATTGAAAAATATGATGGAAATTAAATCGTATTTACTCCGATTAATAAAATCAAACGGAAATTAAGGATGGTAAATCAAAGTCAGTGTATTTGTATTTTGCAGTGGATACTCGCGCAGCAGTGCACACCTCGACATCTTGTTTGTTTCTAAAATGCATAATTAAAAAAATACACTTTTTGAAATTTTCAGAGGCAGAAAAAAGTGTTGGGATCGGCACATTCGACTACTTTATTCTTCACTTCCCCCTAAGACAGATATCAGAACATTCCCTATCTAAAAAACATTATTATTAAAATCGAAGCATTTGTTCCAAAGCTACGCATTAACACGTTTTCTTGTACTAATGCCTTTGTTGGAAGTCAGTAAATAAAAAATAATCATTATCACTCATAGCATTTTAGAAAGCAATAAAATAAATAATAATGTAATTTTGTTACAAATATTTAGCAAAAGTAAATTTTCCGATTTTAACTTCGGAAATTCTTTGATTCGGTTCATACCTTACGACAACAAAAACATTGTACTTTGCTGATCATACAATTTATTTATTTTCCAAATAACATGTTTCTTCTAAGAGTGCTTTCTTTGTTATAGTGTATTAATCAAATCATTTTGAATAATGCAAAACTAACAGCATTCATCATTCACCGATTAATAAAGAATGCATTTTTTTTATACCTGTGTAATAGGATCATTCAAAGTAACGTACGTCATTAATGTAACCTCAAACTGTATTAATTATCATAGTTATATACGATATGCATTATGTAATATAACATATGTATAATAAGACAACATTATTGACGTTTCATGAGCTTGCTTACATTAATAATACACATCTCATTACGTAATTGTATGCAAATCTAATTTATGTAATATGTCTTGCTAACAGAATAACTAAAATATTGCTGACAATTAGTGGAGTGAGGATACAAGTTAATTAGACCCAGCGGATTCTTTCATGGAATAGTGAATTCAAAAGTACCGAGACTGGTATTAAGAATGGTAATAATTGCTCTTTCATTAAATAATAAAAGAAATTTGCTAATGCTTTAGATAAGACTATTTTAAATAATCACCTGCATTTTTCGAAACAAGTAAGTTTAAACATATGTATAATTCAGATTAGTGTTATTCAGATTAATTTCTACTGAAATAATATTGTAATAATTTTCCCACCGAAATTTTAACAAATAAATATGAGTTAACCCTCTCTAAGCTGAGTATTTGTTTTATCAAAATAGCTTCAAAAATTGTGCATTTAATTCATTCGCGACGAGCGTCTTTTAAGAATTTTTTAACCATTTGGAAAAATGGTTATTGTTCTCGCCAGGGTAGGAAATCAAAAGCATATCTGAAGGTTTTTATTGGTTTAATCTGCATTTTATTCGTTTTCTGATTGATCTATACAGTAATCTGTATTTCTTTTTACTTTCAACAGAGATGGACAACAGAGTGTTGCCACTATGACAAAAAAGTAATAAAAACTACAAAAAAAAATTAATAACTCAGAAACAATTTGAGATACAGCTTTCAAGCAAATTGCATTTAAAACTATATTTTTTTTCTCTATTCGACGGTGTAAAAAGTAATATTGCCGGATGTTTAGAAGTTTGAGAATGAAATTTCATTTAAAATTGGTAGTCAGATTTCTTGGAAATCTGGAAAAGCCTTTTCCCGAACAGCCAAAGAAATGCTTGGATAATACGTAAGTTTCAGGTGGATAATAACTAATGAAAATGACAGAAAATGAATAACAATTTCTGCCAAAGAGTTAATTTTAATTTATAAGTTTTTCGCGTGCAAAAGAAAAATAGAATAAGCCAATTTAAAAAAAAAGAAGATAAATAGGACATGAATGAATACATATAAATATTTCACACCAAATACGAGTCGCAGACGATTTTTGTCGCTTGGAATTTTTACGTGTAATAACACTATTAATGTTTAATTCATGGCGTACGTAATGTACGATCAACTCCGTGCGATTTTTTATGTCTTAAATTTTAGTCTTTGAAAAAATCATTTTCCAAATGGTCGTTGTAATTTGTTAAATTGCTTTTTTTTTTTTTTTTTTTTTTTTTATTCTTTTGTCACCGGTTTTCCAAAACAAAAATTTTCGTCTGATTTAATCGGGTAAATGCTCCGATTAGATAAGGCAAAATTTACAATAAAAAGTAACTGGTGGGAATGATCAAGGAAGGTTAATTAGACGGAAAAAATGCGTCCCCGGTGAAATCTCGGGTTGCGCAAATTTTGCTACTTTTACGTTGCCCGAGAAACTCTCGGGTTGCGCGGCGAGCGAGTTAAATTATTAAATAAATCCTATAACATAGGTACACTGAATTAATTTCTCTGATCTCAGTTAAAAATTTTCCTTCCACATGAATTTTACCAAATTACTATCAGTTAAATTATTAAATAAATCCTATAGCATAGGTACACTAAATTAATTTCTGTGATGAGTTAAAAATTTTCAAAATATATCTAAATTTGTCAACGGTATTGGTTGAAGGTCTCTGAAAAGTACATTCTTAATTCTATTTAATCCCGATTAACAGAAATTATTTCCTATTCTCACATTTATAACAGCTTGAACTCGATTTAGAAAGCTAGTTACAAGTGGCTTACAATGTTTTCTGCGCAGACATGACCATATAAATTTTATGCTGTAAATAAAATCAATGTTTTTGTCAACATTATTAGAAGAACATGGCGTCCATAACTAAACGACCCTACTTTAAAGATGTCTACAGGAGAAACTATTGGTAAGACAATTGTGAAATTTTGTGACAGCCATAATAAAGGAATGGGAATTTGTTTGAGCGAAAAAAATAGTTTAAAATTTCGCCACCACAGGGCGTTTTTAATGAATTACACTTTTTAAAAAGTTTTTACTCTTTTTTTTTCATATTAAATAAGACAAATATATAGACCGCCCCCTGAAAAAAATAAAGCGTAAAAACTTTTTAAAATTATGGGTGTTCGAATTGAACGGGCTGTAAAACTCTGATAAAAAAATCCACCTACGACAGCCTCCATTTTTTTTCTCTGAGCTCAGGCCTAGTATTCGGTAGGCGGTGACTAAATCTGTAATTTATTAAAAAACGCCCTCTGGTGGCGAAATTTTGAACTAATTTTTTTTTCGCTCAAACAAATTCCCATTTCTTTATTTTGTCCGTCACAAAATTTCACAACTTTTTGACCAATAGTTTCGCCTCTAGACAACTTTAAAGTAGGGTTGTTTAATTATGGACACCCTGTACATTCTTCTTTACTCCCAAAAATTCTCTATTGGGTTTAAAGCCGATGAATTAACCGATGAAGGAGAAAAGAATTATGTTCATTTGATATAAACTATGACAATTCTTAGAGGACTCTGGCCTGTGGCAAGATTCTATATGAAGTTGGAAAATAAAATCGTCATCGCGCAAATCATCTGATGATGGTATGATGAAAGTTTTGACAACTTGTTGAAATATTATGTTAATTCTTTCGTAAGTGATACATAAATAACAAGATTATTTGCAGTACTTCGAACCCATACCATTACACTGCCTACGAATTTCACTGATAGCTTAATGCATTCCTTGTCACATGGTTTCTGCTACATTCGCCATGCACAAATACCTTGATAACCTTATCATACACAAACCAATCTCTCATAACTAAACAATGACATCCAGGCACCAAAATGTCCTTTTATTTTGCATGACTTCTGTCTCTCGTTTTACTGTTTAATAGTCAAGAAAGGGGCCTTTTACTTTGGTACACAAGAATAAAATCCAAGTTTATGGAGACGTTTTACTTATTATTTACACGTAATATATTGCTGATTACTTGCCTAAACAAATCAATAATATGGCTCCTTGTAAATGTTGTTTATGTTTAGACAAAACTTATTGTTTTGTTTCAAATTGAAAACCAAAACCACATAATAATTTTTTCTTACTTGAAAGATACACCCGCAGCAGCTAATTTTACTCTTAATTTATGGAATTTTCTAGGAAAAATCAGACAAATTCATAAATATCTTAATATTTTGTGCAACTATTATAGTATTCTAATGATTTGGATAATGAAAATAATAATAAAAAAATAAAATATCCGCTCGAAATTAAGTATTTTAAAGTTTTAATTTACTTTAATAACATGTAAATTTATTAAAATGGCAACCGTTATTCTTTTTTCGAATGTACTACGCTGAAATGGAGCTAAATGCAATTCAAATCATAAATGAAATGAATTATTCTAATATTTTCTCTCGGAGGAGTATATTGCAGTAAAATTTAGCCGATGATGTTAACATCTTATTGGAACTGCTGTTGAATCATATAAGAAATGAAAATTATAAAATGTCTGGCTGTATGCACAGGGCCGCACAAGAACGGGCCTCGACAATAATTCCAATACGGGTCCGCTCATCATACGTACGGTAGAATAAAACCTACTTAGACGAAAACGCAAATGATTAGAGAAAAATTCCGCTGTATATACCGGGTGTCCCAAAAAGGACTGACTGATTTTAAAATTCAATAACTTCCAAACGGTGACAGATATTAAAAAAATTCTTGCAGGAGGGTTATGCATAAAGTCAAAAGTTTTATTACAGTGATTTTCGATTTTAGTTCGAATTACAAACAATAGAGGGCGCTGTAAGCAATAGTCGCTAAATACAGGCTCGATTTTTGGTCCTTTCTGTTGTTCCATGCAGAAAAAGGAGATGGAAATGTATTATCCGGGCCACGAAGTACCAAAAATCGAGCCTGAATTTAGCCTCTATTGATCGCAGCGCCATCTATTGTTTGTAATTCGAACTAAAATCGAAAATCACTGTAAAAAAAACTTTTGACTTTGTGCATAACCCTCCTGCAAGAATTTTTTTAATATCTGTGACCGTTTGGAAGTTATTGAGTTTTAAAATCAATCAGTCCTTTTTGGGACACCCGATAGGTTGTTTTCATCTTAGAACGTATAATATTGCATAATTTATTTATTTATTAATTTATTTTTTGAGGAGTCTGGAGCATGATTTTTTTTTCATTTATAGCAGGATTTAATTAATAATTGGCTAATAATATAATAGATAATAAATAGGCTTTACTCGATTAGAAAATAAAATTGCAGACAATAACATTTTACAAAAATCTATATAATATTTGTTTACAATTTTATTACTTTTCTTTTACGAATTACAGTTTAGGACGCCTTTGTAACACTTTTCCATCTAAATATTTTAAATAAAAATTCAAAATATTGAAAATATAATTAAATTCTTTTTGAATTAATCTATTAATTTTGAATGAAAAAAATTAAGATATGAAATGAATAAAACCCGAAACCTTAATCCACGTGTCTTTACCCAGTTTTCTACCCGATTCCTCTTCGCGTGTCTGAAATCAGCCATGCCAGTAAAGCATGGGAGGGGGGGGGGGGATTTCAAAACTTTTGGGCAATGAAGCCGACCCCTCTGGCCGGCCTGTAAAGGCATTCTAGAAATTCTTACCTTTGCATTTTATCATTTCATAGTTATTTAAATGCAAAATTTTGACATAAAAAAGTAAGAGTCTACTTTTCCTGATAATAATAATAATAATAATAAACAGGAGCGACACCATGCCCCTTGAATAGCAATAATTAGAGGAGCTTACAGTAGATGTTCATATGCACAATTTTACAATATGAAATGGTTCAAGGAAATGCTTTCAAGACTTTTTTTTTAATAACAGCACGATTTTTCGTCACTTTCCCTTGAATAGTATTCTTTGAAATCCTCTATACTTTATTATTAGGGCAAATCTGGCTGATAAACAATATAATGATAGGGTAGATAGCCATAGGTTTTCTATGATAGATAGCCATAGGAACTCTGGAATAGATAGCCATAGAGGAGCGATGGCCTGTCTAAATATTTCTAAAACTTGATCACAGATTGCAGTTTAAACTTTCTTCATAGGAAATGTTCTTTCATTGCGATGTGCAAATTTTAATGTTTATTTAATTTAGTGGTGGAATATTTTTATTGAGTTGGGTATCTGAATGTTTTGCAGTACGTATTTAATTTTTTTTTGTTACTATGCGGACTTTTAATGCACGTATATAATCCAACCTTTGCTTTTAAGCCTAAAACAAAGACTTGCAATGGCGAAGTAACACTTTAAATTAGGTGGATCTGCCTTTCAATTTCAGGAGAGATGGCCACATCAAATCGAGGGCAGATAGCCACCTTTAATCAATATATCCAAGTTCTACGGATTGAGGATTTTAACTAAATATAATTATATTTAAAATAATTATACAATTTTTATATTTATAATTATATTAATTGATATAATTGATTAAATTTTAACTAATAGAAATATTTCAATAATAATAATATAATAAATAGGGTATAATGATCAATTTTTTTTTCAGAAAATAATGAAAAACATCGGAAACATTCATCCCAGAAACAGACACATTTTATAAATAAATTTAAAGCCGTGGAAAAGTCTAAAGTAAACGCGAGAAAAAACAAAATTACGAAACTTCCAGCAGCGTAGAAGATAAAATACATGTTGAAATTATCAGATTCTACAGATTCCGAGGGAATAGAATCGGATGAGGATCACTGCTTCGGCTGTGGCTAAGAATATAATACCACACAAAAAAGGGATATCTGGATACAATGCATAAGGTGCCCGAAATGGTTTCATGAAACGTGTTCAACCTACCAAAAACTTTGCCAAAAATAACGTAAGATTTTACGAATAGTGAAGGATTGAAATTATACTTCAAATTTTGTTTATTCGAATTTTATTCACTCATTTTTTGTTGCATAGTTGCATCTTTACAAATTGAGATATGTTTTTCATAATTAACTACATGAAATGTGTATTTCTTTGCTATTTCAACATCACTTTTTCTGTCTTATATTGAATGGCCATCTCTCCTCGGCTTGAAGGAGAGATGGCATGCGTATATGTATAAGAGTATAAGAATTTTAAATATGTATAAATATTTTTTGTATTTACATTCTAAATATTTTTATTTAAATCTTTAAAAAATATGGCCATCTATAATAGACTTCAATGACTACTATATATTCTATATGCTACTATATATACTATATACCGGGTGTCCCAAAAAGGACTGACTGATTTTAAAATTCAATAACTTCCAAACGGTGACAGATATTAAAAAAAGTCTCACAGGAGGGTTATGCATAAAGTCAAAAGTTTTATTACAGTGATTTTCGAGTTTAGTTCGAATTACAAACAATAGATGGCGCTGCGATCAATAGAGGCTAAATTCAGGCTCGATTTTTGGTACTTCGTGACCCGGATAATACATTTCCATCTCCTTTTTCTGCATGGAACAACAGAAAGGACCAAAAATCGAGCCTGTATTTAGCGACTATTGCTTTCAGCGTCATCTATTGTTCGTAATTCGAACTAAAATCGAAAATCACTGTAATAAAACTTTTGACTTTCTGCATAACCCTCCTGAAAGAATTTTTTTAATATCTGTCACCGTTTGAAAGTTATTGAATTTTAAAATCAGTCAGTCCTTTTTGGGACACCCGGTATATGCTATATACTCTATATATACTATATACTATATATTACTATATAGTATACTATAATAGACCCTGCAATGTGATTTAGTCGAAGGTATTAAGAATTTTATTACATCTGCTACGGAATCATATATATCTTATACTATAATGCGAGCAAAAATTGTGTGTGTATGTATGTGTGTATGTAAATTTTACCTTAAAAACGGCTCTAACGATTGTTACGAAATTTTGTATTTTACCATTTTCGGGCACTATAACACCTTTGGGCTAGGTCGCGTGTTCGAGAAAATTCGATTAGTGGATCATTTTGGGTCATAATAGGTCAAGGAAAAGCTAATTATATCTAAAAAACGGCTCAATCGATTTTGACTAAATTTTATATCCAACTGTTTTTCGACACGAGAAAACTATTGGGCTAGGTCACATGTTCGAGAAATTTCGATTAGTGGGTCATTTTTGGGTCACTATGGTTCAAGCCAATTTTATCTAAAAAACGGC
Source organism: Maratus speciosus (assembly GCA_963932465.1). Lineage (NCBI taxonomy): Eukaryota > Metazoa > Arthropoda > Arachnida > Araneae > Salticidae > Maratus > Maratus speciosus. Next base: position 455,634,149 of record OZ010789.1, on the reverse strand, counting down.
TCTAACGATTTTGACTAAACTTTGTATTCTGTCGTTTTGGATTACAAGAAGACCAATGGGCTAAGTCACATATTAGAGAAAATTTGATTAGTGGGTCATTTTAGGGTCACTGTGGGTCAAGCAAAGTTTATCTAGAAAACGGCTCTAACGATTTCATCAAAATTTTGAATTTTACCATTTTCGGGCACGAGAATACCATTGGGCTGGGTTACGTGTTCAAGAAAATTCGATTAGTGGGTCATTTTTGGTCATAATGGGTCAAGGTCAAGCTAATTATATCTAAAAAACGGCTCAATCGATTTTGACTAAATTTTATATCCAACCGTTTTTCGGCACGAGAAAACTATTGGGCTACGTAACATGTTCGAGAAATTTCGATTACTGGGTCATTTTTGGGTCACTGTGGGTCAAGCAAAGTTTATCTAGAAAACGGCTCTAACGATTTTGATGAAGTTTTGTATTCTATCGTTTTCGAGAACGAGAATACCATTGCGCTTGATCGCATGTTCAAGAAAATTCGATAAGTGGGTCATTTTGGGTCATAATGGGTCAAGATCAAGCTAATTATATCTAAAAAACGGCTCAATCGATTTTGACAAAATTTTATATCCAACCGTTTTTCGGCACGAGAAAACTATTGGGCAAGGTCACATGTTCGAGAAATTTCGATTAGTGGGTCATTTTGGGGTCACTATGGGTCAAGTCAATTTTATCTAAAAAACGGCTGTAACGATTTTGACTAAATTTTGCAGTCTGTCGTTTTGGATTACGAGAAGACCAATGGGCTAAGTCACATATTAGAGAAAACTCGATTAGTGGGTCATTCTTGGGTCACTGTGGGTCAAGCAAAGTTTATCTAGAAAACGGCTCTGATTTTGACGAAATTTTGCATTTTACTATTTTCGGGCACAAGTATACCTTTAGGTAAGGCCACGTGTTCGAGAAAATTTGATTAGTGGTACATTTTGGGTCATAATGGGTCAAGGTCAAGCTAATTATATCTAAAAAACGTTCAATCGATTTTGACTAAATTTTATACCCAACCGTTTTTCTGCACTAGAAAACTATTGGGCTAGGTCACATGTTCAAGAACATTCGATTATTGGGTCATTTTGGGTCACAATTGGTCAGGTTCAAGCTAATTGCATAAAAAAAAGGCCAAGAACATTTCGACAAAATTTTGTAATATGCCGTTTCCGGGCAGGAGATGACCATTGGACTAAGTCACATGTACGAGAAGAATCGATTAGTGGGACATTTTGGGTCAAATGGGTCAAATTCAAGCTAATTATATCTAAAAACCGGCTCAATCGATTTTGACTAAATTTTATATCCACCCGTTTTCCGGCACGAGAAATGTATTGGGCTACGTCAGATGTTCAAGAAATTTCGATTAGTGGGTCATTTTTGGATCCCTATGGGTCAAGCCCATTTTATCTAAAAAACGACTCTAACGATTTTGACTAAATTTTGTATTCTGTCGTTTTGGACTACGAGAAGACCAATGAGCCAAGTCACATATTAGAGAAAATTCGATTAGTGGGTCATTTTTGGGTCACTGTGGGTCAAGCAAAAGTTTATCTAGAAAACGGCTCTAACGATTTCGACGAAATTTTGTATTTTATCGTTTTCGTGCGCGAAACTACCATTGGGCTTGGTACGATTACATACGATTTTGTCAAAAGTTTGTATGATACAGTTTCGGGGCATGACAAGACCATTGGCCTAAGTCACAAGTTCGAGAAAATTCAATTAGTGGGTCATTTTTGTGTCACTGCGGGTCAAGCAAAGTGTATCTAAAATAACGGCTCAAAACATGTGGCAAAATTTTGTATTATATCGTTTCTGAGCATGAGAATACCATTGAGCTAAGTCACATATTCGAGAAAATTCGATTAATGGGCCATTTTTGGGTCACTGCGGGTCAATTTAATTTTATCTAGAAAACAGCTTTAACCCTCTGACACTCTTGGAAAAGGGCAAAATTGTAATGTTATTTTCTCTGCATTTTGTTTTAAATGCTAAAAAAAAATTATTTTTTCAACATTTTACAAAAAAAAAATTAATAACGAATATGAATGCAATCCTTGGAAGTATTAATCATTGTTTAATGTATTAAAAATACATTAAATCAATAGAATTATATTACTTTAAATATCGCTTGTATTGCAGTGAAAACTGAAGCTTAGTGAACGTATTAACACGGGCTTGTCAGTGAGGGGGTTAATGATTTTGATTAAATTTTGTTTTCTATCGTTTTCAGGTCTGAAAAGTCAATTGTTCTAGGTCGCATGCTCAAGAAAATTCGATTAACCAGTCATTTTGGGTCACTATGGGTCAAGGTTTAGCTAATTTTATCTAAAAAATGGCTCAAAAGATTTTGACAAAATTTCTTACTACACCGTTCCCTAACACGAGAATACCATTGGGATATTTCAGATGTTTGATAAATTTAGATTAGTAGGTCCTGTTTGGGTTACCGTGGGTCAAGCTAATTTTATCTATAAAATGACTTTAGGGATTTTGACTAAATTCTGTATTCTGTCGTTTTCGGGTTCGAGAAGAGCATTGGTTAGGTCGTCTGTTCGAAGAATTTCGGTCAGTGGGTCCCTATGGCTTAGGATCATGCACATTTTATCTAAACAGCAAGAATTATACAGTGAGAATGAAATATCGAATTGAACACAAGGCTAATTTTGACCGAGCGTAGCTCGGTCATGCCCGCTAGTATATATATATATATAAAGCAAAATAATAATCATAATAACAATTGTCAGACTATTTGTTTTTTAAATAAAATTGAAATCCAATTCGAAAGAAAAAGAGTTGCACGCCTTACTTAAGGCATTTTGTCTCTTGAAAATTTGAACTTTATCTGCGAAAAGACAAAATTAGTGAAAAGAAATGAATCACTAAATTCCTGATTACATGGACAAACCTGACTGATAAATCAAATAAAGCTTCTTTTCCTGATAATAATATATAGTAATGCCATTTAGTTGAATATTTTAAAAGTAAATTATAACTTTTTGTGAATTCTATAAGATTACATTTTAAGAAATATAAAGAAAAAAATTGCCAGAATATTTGTTTTTTAAATAATATTAAAATCAGATTCCAAAGAAAAGATTGTAATTCTTTACTTCATATCTTCCCCAAGGGAATTTCTCTCTTGAAAATTTTAAATTTTATCTGTGAAAATAGAAAGTTTGTGAGAAGAAAAAAAGAACCCTCTGGAGAGAAAGAAATCATATATTGCTTCATCAACATGATAAAGCTTCAACTGAGAATATTAAATTCAGAATGATTGGAAAATACGAGAGTAGTACTTTATCAGGATATCATTTAAAGAAAAAAAATATTTTGTCAAATCACGAAGAAAAACCAATTTGAATTATTAATTTTAAAAAAAAAATCTGAATCGTTGAGAATGTGCGTAAATTAAATTTATACGATATCCTTAGCAAGTTCTATTTAATAACAATATATTTTGAGAAACTATTTAAGCCGATTTTTTTGCTGTAATAAAAACAATGAAAGAAAAGTGGAATACAACATAATATAAAACTTAACAAATTCTCCAGCTATAAAAAAAGTAATTGATAATATCAGTGATTAAAGTGATTATAATTTGCTACGTGTGTATTTTCTTTTTAATAAAATGCCTCAAGTACTATATTTTTAAATATTTTTTGATATGTCAAAAAGGTTTCTTAAAATATAATATAACATCTTCTGAGCTACCAACGATATTGAAAATTTTTCATTTTTGTTTTGCAACATCAGAAAACAAAAGATTAAAATTATACATATTTCTGAAAAAAATTGTTTTGCTACCGTAATTTTAAGAAACGTTTCAGAGTATTTATTGCTGTATTAAACAGTATTCTCAAGCAGGTTTCAACACGAAATAGCGTATTATTTTATGGTATGAATAATCAAGCAAATAATGCATAAAAAATTTATGCATGCAAGAGCAACAAAATCATGTTTATTTTAATGTGTTAATTTATCATATGTTTGTCTGTTGAACATGATTTTTGATCACGAAAATAATTACTTGAGAATTAATACTATCCGTGAAACAAATAATTTGTGTTGATACACACGTTGTGAAAATTGATAAAGACAGTTTAAGAGCTATTCGGAAATTTTACGAAATTTACAGCAATCAAAATAATCTTTTTTTTCTGAAATGTTATTTTAAATCTAAAAAAGCTATTGCTTTTTTATGTTTATGAAGATAAAATAACGCTTTTTGGAATCTTGGATAAATCGGAAAAGCTTATATTATATTTTGGTAACCCTTCCTCCTAGATCAAGAAATTTGGTCTTATTTTGCATTGCAGAAGAAGCCATAACTTATAAAAATGCAGATATCTATTAAATAAAAACAAAAAGTTATTGTTGAAAAAATAATCCTGTCACAGTTCATTCTCTAAATGTATAATCGCCATTAAACACACTAGATCCCTTTTTAGAATCCTTGGCAAGATTGTAAAATTAACTTGTATCAAATTTTAGTCATATTCTCCGGAAAGTTATTCACGGTTTCAGACACACAAGCAATTTGTTCAATATTTACATAATTTGTTTGATATAAACATTTACATGCAGAAGCCATTTATCTATCTTTTATGCAAACAGAGATAAATTATCTAATTTGCGTAATCAGAAGTAATTTTTTTCAATAAATATAAAAAACATTCATAATAGTTCATTAGTTGCTTTTACAGCTATTTATATCGATTGGCTACAATTGTCACTTTCTTAAGAGGACCGGGAAAGCCCTATCTCCGCCATGTTAAATTCACAAACTTCATGTACTTTTTTGTCAGAAATGGTGTAAGGTACAGGTCTTGACTTTTTAGAGTAGTTAAAATTGCATGATTTACATATTTTAACAGACCATTTTCTTTCTAAGTGAAACTCAAAATTAATTATTAATTATTTACAGAAAGTCATTTTTTAATTAGCATTTTTGGCAAGATTTCACTGCCTAAAATAAATAATTTTCAACAAATCATTAAATCCCTGTGTTAAAGTATCAATATAACATAAGCATTAAAAAATCTGAGTTCTTACGTTTAATAGATATTGAAAAAAAGGAACATAAACATGAAAAATCTAAGTTTTGAGAAAAAGTCAATAAAATATTTAAATGGCCAATCTGTCAAGTACTCTTAGAAGGAATGAATAATTTCAAAACTTATTTTTGCATGTATAAACATGTGTGACACATCGTTGGAAAGATAAAAGTTTAAACTATTTAATGATATAAAAAAGTTAAAATCGAGTTTTTGGTTGAATTTTGCTTTCCCAGTGCCCTTAAGTCTGAACTGCGCAAAGTCTGCCCAAAAGGACAGAACATCACAGGAAAATAACGTATTTATTTTTAAAAACAACGTCTTTCCTCTAATAGCTCTTTTTATTTTACATTTTCTGTTATTTTTATCCGATTTTGTTTTTTCTGAATGATGTAATAGAAATCACAATTCACACGCTGAAAGATTTCTGGCTGCACACGTTACAATTTCTGAATTTTTATTTTTATAAAAACTTCTTATTGAAATTTTTTCATGTGTTAAATATTATTTTTAAAAATTCGGTCCTCCCCAGATTACAAAACCATATTTACCGTTTCACGCCAGATTAATAAAAAATAAATTATTATTTAAATTAGGACTTACATGAAAATTAAGTCCCTGATTACATGAAAAATTTCATTAAATAAATTACATTGAAATAGTTTACATGAAAATTAGGAAAAAAAGAAGTATACTTACAGAGGCATTTAAAAAATTCAATAAAAAAAAATGTCATATTGTAGTGCGGAAAAGACTTGTCAAAGAGCCGGGTGTTTTGTGACAAAAAAAAAAATAAGTTAAAATTTTCTTTTGAACCTTTTTTTTGGATCGGGGGGGGGGGGGGGGCAAAAATTGCAATCCTTTGATATGTTCGATACACACCGAATTCCAATACGACAAGTTGTTAAATTTTCTGAAATTTTGGACTTACTTATGGATCTTTATTTGTTGCTATTGCCACTAAAGAATCCGATTATTTGGCAAGTTTTGCGGTCAAAATTGCAGCCCAGTACGCTGATTTGTTATCTTTCATGAATTTTTGAAATGCGAACGGAATTATAGGACAGCCTGTATCACTAGCAAATCTATTTTCTCGGTCTAATTTATTTTTGAATTGATCAGTGGAATATTTTAGACCCAATTCGAATATCAAAAGCAGATTCCAAAATCATTCCTATCGATGAGCTAAAAAGAACAGCTTTGGAATAGAAAGATTACAGAATTTATTAGGAAATATATATATAGAACATTTCTAATATTCATTCTCAAAGGATATAAAAGCAAAGATGTAAAATCGTACGATTACGTGAGAAAAAAATGACCTCTGGAATTTGACGGAAGACAGCGAGATTGATATTTTGAATACCAATTCTCCGGGGAACGTCAAGTAAAATAATAAATACTACTCAAAGTAATAACATTACCTTTAAAAAACACAACAAAATAAGTGAATTTTTGTCTCAATTTGTCTAAATTTATTCAATTTTTTAGCGACAAACTATTTATTTCACTGAGGACTTTTTGCATCTTCAGAAATGTCTAGAATAAATTTTGGTTACGGGTACCAAAAAAAAAACGGCTATTTCATACATTCCTTTGTTATTGAATTCAGTGGATTCATCCTCACACAGTGATAATAATTTATAATTATGTTACGTTTTCTCTCTTCATACAAGTGGTAAAAATACTTCAGATGATGTGAAAAATGAGATGAATGAGAATGAGAAGTCTCACTGCACTTATTAAGAATGCTACGGGCTACGTGTCGCGGCGTCGTCCTCTGTTTGGTCGGAGTAGGTACCTGGAAGTGTCTGTGAGTAAACCCAGCCCTCTTAGTCTTGGCACTTGCATTTAAGGGGACGCTGGACATTTAAAAAAAATTCTTTTAATTTTCATAATAGGGGTTTGAAATGTTGTACAAATATACATTTAACCATAAGTATACAGAACACCTTAAAAGAAATTTCCAATATTATTATAATTTTAAGATCTTTTAAAAAAATTAAAAATTTAAAACAAATTTTTAAATACTCCTTGCGTCTAAATTTTTGAGATATTTCTTCAATTTTGTATTTTAATCACATAAATCTCTATTACAAACAAATCTGTGTATCGATTTTTTAATCCCTTAAATAGTTAATTTTTTAGAGATATTTTTCTGAATTCCATATCGATTTTCATCAAAATTCAGCCTTACAATAAGTTAAAAATCAAATTTAATTGTCTTAATGAAGTTTAATTTAAAAATGCATACACTGTTTCTTTTTAAGCAATGTCATCATTCTTCCTTCTCAGTTTCATGAATTTTGATAAAAAAATTAAGTAGCAAGGTGCGTTTCAAATGTTAAAAAAAGCTGGAATATCAGTATTGAGAAAAACACATTTAAAGTATATTAAAAGGCCAAAAAATTGTTTCTGAACAGAATTAAAACTCTTGTAACTTTGCGTAAAATAATCGCATCTGCATGCAGTTTTTCACGAATGACGTAGTATACATTGGAGAATAATAATAGGCGCAAAAAGAAATGTCGATTTTGGCTCAAATAAAGGTCCACGGTCCCCTTAACAGAGCGGAAACAGAGCTAGACAGACTGCCAATTTACGCATTCCTTCAGAGTGGTAACAATGCTCCAGACTGATGAGAATAAGAGGTCTCAGTGTGTTTATTGCTAAGTGGCACAAAATGGTTGGGGCAGCATTGACCAATTATTGACTATTTAATATCCCTCGTTGGCCCACAATATGAAATGTGCGTATTACCGTAATATTGCTCAATGAGCTGTTATTTGCCAAGAAAGCCCCAACAGTGGTCAAATCATCAGTAGCTTGGAATTCCACTCTGATTCTCTCCAAATTGAAGGCGCCTCTGTATCTACCATTTCGCAAAGTTTCCCAAACTGTCAAAAATGGGCCGCCAATCTCTGTTACTTAAGTTAATAATGTTATTTTTTACATTCAATAAATCTTCCGTAAATGGTTCTTGTTATCCTTTTTTGGCATTGTATAAATATTCCCTTTAAAGTGAAAGTGAAAATACCCTTAAATCACATTTCCTCAAATACACTATTCAGTTATGGATTTAATTACGAAGATTAATCATAAGGTCAGATAAGCCAAAATGTGTCTCATTTTTGTGTTAAACTGAAATCCTTCAACGAAAAGATAGATTTATCTCTCTCTGTATATAAATCCAATTTTCTCCCAATATTATGAATATGATTATGTAACGATTACGGCATCCATTAGTGTCCCTATGTTATTGACTTATCAAATAACCACATAGATGTACAAAACACAACTATTGTTTTAAATGATTGCTTGAAGATGAAATGTGGGACTGTCCAAAACTTACCGTACTTCCTTAATCTTCTTCTACTTGCACCACCATTTATAATAATTTTCTATCGAAAGGTTTATCACAAATTAAGTCTTTGAACGTCTAGTCTAGATAAACAAGATCAATATGCAACATGAAAAATAGAAGCAGCTCATGTCCTTATTTGCAAATGCATTTAAACATGAAACTACTCATTTACTTTTAGCAAAATTATCCCCGTTAACGTCTAGACGTACAAATTTAAGATTAATTATGAAGTATAGACGCAGTGCCTAGTTTTAAGACTTAGAATACAATTGTGGGAAGAAATACGTTTCATTGGTAGTATGAATATTAAAAGGTTCCAAAATCATTCTATATGAGAAAAACTGGCCTACTTTTATCCAAAACTGTATTACAAATTGAATAAGATAAAAATACACTTAGATTGGAAACAAATAAGGCTTCCTAATTGAAATTTCAAATCAAAACTATACTTCTACTGCTTTTTGAAGAACTGCAATTTTAAAACGGCAGAAGCTCGCTGCTTTAATACCAAACTGCTTAAGTACTAAGCCAATTCAATCTAAATATGAAATTTACAGTTCTGCGAACTTTAATTCAGTTTAGAAATCAGTAGCATTCCAGCACAAATGTACACCATGTCACTTAACCCTTTCAACGGCTTTGGTCACACGGCGTGACTACCTAATTTTAATTCTAAAACTGATAATCGGCACGAAGTATATTTAATAAAATTTTTCTTTTATATTGAAAGTGTAGAAAAACGAGTCTTTATTTTCGAAAAAAATCGTTTGTAAATTATGGTGTTACTCAATTATTTCATCATTTTACGAGCATAATTCTTCTGCCCCTGAAAGGTTAAATGCTCATTCAAATTAATACAAACAATCACATTAAATCTACTTATCAATAGATCCATGGCCTCAATCAAATTTTTCTTAAGCTCCCTCAAAAATTTCTATTGCCATGAAAATTCAAAATACTAGTCAAGTTGGCTGCAGATGCCAAATACACGTCCTTTAAAAACATGTCTTTTATATTAATAAAAACAGAGAAAATTATCCTTAAACATTTGCATAAATGTAGTAGGGTAGAGCGTAGAAAAAAATTTTTGAATTAAAACTCTGCCCAGTAAAGGAAAGTTGCTTATTATGTTCAAAAAATCCAGCTCCACAGTTAATATCTTCATGCGCCCGGAGGACGCGAATTTCCCGAATTTTAGCTAAATTACGCTAATTTTTCTGAATTTTAATAGCTATTAACAAATTTAATTTGTTATTGGCCCACTGTGGATACAGTGCTATTATATCCCCTTAACAAACTTTAAAACTTTATAAAATCTTACAAAATTTGACTTATTTCAGGTTTAATTGAACATACTTTTACATAATAAAAATTCAAGATTTACACAAATCTTTGAAACTTTTATTAATTTAAACTACAATATGACATAATATATGTTCCTTTTTCATATTCATAATTAACTCCTGAAATTTAATAAGCATCACTGAGCTCCATACATAACAGGAGTTTTCAGTCGGCGGACAGAAGCTTGCTAGGCAAGTGAAGAGTGCAAGGCAAAGGAAAAAAATAGTTCGCGTTGCCAATGTTAGATATTAGTGTCCTTATTTACTATTATTCTAATTTATGCTTCTCTAATTAAGCTACACGTATCAATAAATATTATTAATAAAAGGTTCTCTAATCATGTAATGGAATGCTGTAAACAGCGTTTTTCGTTTTGAATGCGAACTAAAACTACCGTCACTGTATGCTTGCCCTGACCGCTGGAAATCATGTCGGGAAATAAGAAGACAGATTTCGTGTTATATATGGAGCTCAGTGATAAGCACCAAATAATTATAATGGGTAAGAATAATACGAGTTTTTAAACACTTTCAGTTTGTACTTTGTAACTGCGTTTTGTATCAAAAGTCTAAATCCTGGAATGGGACTCAATTTGAGTCCAAATATATCCATCCATCTTTCATATCGACATACTGCTTCAGAGGCCTCTGTTACAAATTGAACAGTTCTCTCAGTTGCTTGTGTGTTATATAGCAATTTCAACAGGCTTGACAGAGTTTGAGTGCCTGCACCTATTGCACCGTTCTTGAACCGTTCAATTTCTTTTCATTTCTAATCTCCTGGTAATCGGAATCTCCATTCGCTCTTTTCCATCTCTCTCTAATCTTTGATTCCTATAAATTAAATTGGCATAGTCTGCTGCTGCAAAATTTATTTTTGGAACCCTAAATTTCCTTACATTCCCGTAAATCAGCTGCCTTCGCTTCTGGCTTCCGCATCATCCTCGAAACTCATACGTCTGAGGTAATTGACAGAAATAAAGTGAGACAGGAACGTGAGAAAGAAATACAGGCTATGTCATCATCACAGTAGAATTTTGGATTGATTGCATTTTTTTATGGCCGTAAGGACAATGCGTTGGTTCAAAAAAAAGTAGGAAATAGTTCCGAACCATCCCAAGAAAAGAAGACCACGTATCACTGTTTCAAGTGCCTGTTTCCATTTATATTGAACATGTTACACCTGCTAATGGTATGGGTTCTAACTTCAAAAAGAAAATTATGGAACATTTGAACAGAAAAGAAATAATGACCAATGATCTAGTGGCGATAGTTTGTGATGGCTCTAATGTCAATACTGCTGTGTATAATGGAGTTATAAGATTGATGGAAGTTAGTTTGGAATGCCCTCTTCAATGACTTATTTGTATGATACATATAAAGAAGATGTCACTCCATCATTTAATTCAACATTTGGATAGAGAGATTTCTGAGTCAAGCTCAAATTCAGAATATATTGGGAAATCATTTAAAAGGTATGAAAATTTAACACATATTAAATTTATCCCAATAAAGGGAAATGAAATTCCAGTTGTTTACTTTTCAGAACTAACTAAGTAACGACCAAATAATACTCCACGAAGCATGGTGCGTTGTTTCAGCAGGTGAAAGTACTCCAGAATTTCTATTGCAGAACTTCGTACTACTAAATCGTTCAACATGGTTACCACAGCATATGACCTCTGCGTTTTTATATTGCAAGTGGCAATCCCTCTAATAATCATTGTATCTTGTGCAAGTATGTGATGAAAGTACCTGTTTGGTTTCTGATAAAGATACAACCATGTTGTTCAGATGGATGTAGGCACGTCTGAGCTTTAATAAATAATTCCATATATCTAGAACCAGATTTGAGGGTTTTTATTGACGTTATTATTCAGAGAAAAACTATTTCACACATGAGGAAAACTCTTTGGTATGTTAGCAGATGATAGAAATCACATTAGGGAACTCGCATTTAGACGCATAAAAGCAGCAATAGACTAGAGCCAGCAGAGTACACCGAAACAACACAGAAATGAAAGGAAGTTCCAAAGAGTTCCAAAAATAAATTTTGCAGCAGCGGACTATATCAATTTCATTGATGGGAATCAAAGGTTGGAGAGAGATTTGGAAGAATCATTGGATATACCAATTACCAGGAGATTTGAGATCGAAGAAATTGAAAAGTTCAAGATTGTTGCGGTAGGTGCAAGCACTGAAACTCTTTCAAGCCTTTTCAAAATACGAAGTCACACACAAGCAACTGAGAGAACTGTTAAATTAATAACATAGTCCTCTGAAGCAATATGTAGATATAAAAGAAGGGATGGATACATTCGGACTAAAATTCAGTCATGTTCAAGAATAAAGACTTTTGATACAAAACACGATTACGAAGTACAAACTGGAAGTGTTTAAAAGCTCGTATTACTCTTACCTATTACAATTATTTCGTGCTTATTAAAACTGGGGAGTTAAATTTAAACATGAAAAATGAATATATATCATATTGTAGTCCAAATTAAAAAAAAATCCAACATTTGGGTATAGCTTCATTTTTATTATGTAACAGTATCTTAGAGTAAACCTGAAATAAGTCAAATTTTTTCACACTTCAAAAAGGTTTAAATCTGTTGGGGCACAGGAAAATGATGTTCAAGAGATTTGAAAATTTTTACATATGGTAAGGGGACATAAAACATTGCATCCACAATGGACAATAAGAAAAAAAAAATTCTAATTGCTATAAAAATTAGGGAAAAATAGCTTAAATTAGCTGAAATTCGGGGATTTCGATCCGCTTGGGGCGCATGAAAATATCTTTTCAGGGACGGAATTCTTTTTTACATAATAAGGAATACCATATGCAACTTTCCCACACCGGGCCGATTTTGAATTCAAATAATTTATTTTCTACGCTCCACCCTAATATGAAGGCAGTTAACTCTCTCTCTACTGATCCTTCACACGTGGAAATTTATAGAAGCTTAGACAATAATAATAATGTCTAAAAATTATGTACTAAAGAATCTAAAATTTAATTACAACCATTCACAACTCTCCAAAGTTTGTTTACACTAGAATCAATCATTTACGAAAACTTCATAAATTCATTATAGAAAACCAACTCGACTTCCCAATTCTATTATCCATAAATCGAGAGCTACGTGAAGTTCCTTTATATACCCATGAAGTGTAAAGATCTTATATAAATAAAGTATAGATCTAAGTGTAGTGTAAAGATCTTAAATAAAACACGCGATTATACTTCCCATAAAGATGTAGCAACATTTAAAAAATATGCTATTATTTTTTAAAAACATATTCGACAACGCTATGTTGACAAGCCATTTAATTTTTGAAAATTATCATTTTTTTACTTGTAATAGTTACTTGAAAAAAGATAAAACACATAGTATTTGATTAAATATCTTGTGCGAGGTTTACGCCCTACGATAAACTAATATGAGAAAGAATGCCAACGAGCTATTACTTTCCCCGTTTCATCTTTATTATGAAACTTTTACTTATCTCATTAGAGTGAAAGCATTATATATCGGATCATTAATTTTAACGAATTAAAAATTAAACATATTCCGGCTATTGTTTATGGCCTTAAAGTTATGAAAGAGTATTCGAATTTAATATAGCCGAAGACGGGCTTTAAATAATAGCACGATAATAAATGTGCAGGCCCTTATGTAATATGATAATATGCACTCTATATTTCTATAAAATATTCATGTATACTATGTAATTTTCATCTTATAGATGAGTAGTTCTAAGTATAGATCTAATTAGATAATTATAAAATTACAATTCTCCAACATTCATCCATCAAATGACCTTTTTTAAATAAAGTTAATGTTCTGGTTAATTATAAACTATATGACATTAATGACCGGGCACTTTCAATTTCAGATATTTTGACGAATATTTAAAGATATATTTGACGGATTTTTCTGGAACTTCACGAATATGAATAATATATTCTACTTCATATTTATCAACTGCGGTTTGATCAAAAGGACAATTAGGGGGCCATTAAAAAATCAAAGAAAAAGAATAATGTTTGAGATCATCTTGTAAAATTAAATGCACGAAATGCTCTATCACTATAGCTTACGAATATATAGATATTTTACAATATATGTATTCATTTGCGGAAGAATAGAACGCTTATTCATGGATATATATCCTTTTTTAAGTTCAAAAACTTTTCCCATGTTTTTTGTTTATATCTTGCAGGGATTTTTTACCAAATTTAACGCCAGTTTCAGAAAGTTTGACAAAATGTCGTAGAAATAACATGGTGTAGTTAGAATGTAAATATATTAAATATTTGATAAACTATGAGCACTTGAATAGAATATTTTTTATCTGAGCATGCGCGCACGTTAAATTCATGATTGTCAACTCTATGGAGCAACTCATAAGAAAAAGCCAGTTATATATCGTGAAAATTCAGAAAGATATCGGCGATTTAAGCTGATTTTTAGTTGTTCCCTAAAAACAGCTAAATTATTAGGAGTTTTCCATAAATTCTATTTTTTAATTTTTACTTTTGTTAATTTCATTTTTTATGGATGCTTTAGTTCTTCTTGGAAAATCACCAGAACGAGCCTATTACAAGAAAAAAAGATGTACCAAAATATAAGTATTTCTTCTAAATCTATTCGTTGATATTCATTAAATACAAACTCTTTCGCTGAAAACCAGATAATAAAAGATGACAATTTGTGGAAAATCCCTTATCATTCAGCAACTTTTAGACTAAAATTCGCTCACTATACTGCCGATACCTTTTTGAATTTTGACGATATTTGACTGGATTTTTTTAATGAGCTGCTCCATAGAGTTAACTATCAAATCATGAAAAAAAAAAAATTGTGTGCGCATGCGCAGATAAAAAATATTTCATTCAACTGCTCATATTTCATCAAATATTTAATATATTACATTCCAGTTTCACCATATTACGTATTTCTACTACATTTTGTCAAATTATCTAAAACTGGCGTTAAATTTGGTAAAAAACCCTGCATGATTTAAACAAAAAACATGCAATTTTCTTTTTACTTAAAAAAAAATCCATACATCTCCATGAATATACGTTTTTATTCTTCATAAATATATATATGGTACAATATCCATATATAATTAAGCTATAGCAATAGATCGTTCCGTACATTTTATTTTGCAGGGTGATCCCAAACGTTATTATTTTTCTTTGATTTTTTGTTGGCCCGCCATTTGTCTTTCTGATCAAATCGCCGTTGATGAATATGAAGTCGAACATATTCTTCATAATCCTGAAGTTCCAGAAACATTCGGCAAGTATATCTTAAAATATTGGACAAAATGTCAAAATTGAAAGTGTCCGGTCATTAATGGCCATATAGTGTATTTCTGATTTACGTTTGGTTATGTTTCTACAATACTAAGCGAATAAAAAAATAATTTTAGTACATCTATTTTAAAATAAACGGTCAAGTGCGAGAATTACTCGCGGTCATATGGTTCCGTACAATAAGAATTTGAATTTTGAATTGTATTATTAAAACAATCGTTTTTTTTTTTTATTTTTTAAATAAGACTTCGTAAAAACTATGCAACGTAGGGTTTGGTATAGCTGCATATATACTAGAAAAGTACGAATGGGTTTACCGTAAAAGTTCAAAGAGATATGAAGCCTAAATAATATCAAATATTGCTATTCTGTATAAATCTTATCCTAAACTGTTCATGATGAATTTAATTCGGCACTGACAAGAAAAGTAGTGCATATTTAAACTTCATTTGGCATTTCATAAAACTAAATTCTGAGTCGTAATAATCTTTTCTTTTTACTTTGTATCTAAAACAAAACCCTTGTTCAAAGTTTAAACTTGGCATTTTGCTAAGCTTCGAAAGGAGGTAGCAAAATAGCAACGCCGCTTTGGTCTGTGCCGCGTTTTTCCATACAGGTTTTTAGTTAACCTTTAAAGACACAGTAGGTGTATTGAGAGAGCCACTAAATGCAAACTTGTCGCGAATCCCATAGCATTTATGTGATTAATTCTCATTAAATTAATCTGTTTTTAACAATTTCACGTTTATTGCTTTTATACTGCTACTGGACATTGCATTACACAAATATATTCTTAAATTTTGCTATCTAGTCTGTAAAAGTGATGGAGCATAGAGTACACCATCCCTGTCATTATGTATGTCCAAACCGTCCGTGTCTTTAACGGTTAATATCTGGGCTACTTACCGACGATTTTTTATGAAATTCATGATCCACAATGCTTTTATACTTCTGCTACGATAGGTATCTCTAGCGCTGCTCAACACTTTTGCTGAATGCCCGTAAATCGAAATTTATGTGTAACGGAAAAATGCGATTTTCTCAAAAACTAAGTCACCTACGGCAATCGCTATAATTTTTCTGCAAGGTTTAAACTAACGTGTACTAATTTTTTCCTAATTTTAGTTTCAGTAGATTCGGAATTAGATGAGAGGGAACATATTTTTGCACTACATTTTCGAACGTAACTTTGAAAATGTAATACCGAAAATTGAAAGAAATGTATTTTTGAGTTCAGCGTTACGAGAGCTTTCACACGATACCCCACACGATATACAAAGAAAATACTTCTTTTTTCAAGTAACTTAATTACCCCCTATACATTTTTACTAAATATATTTATGAATATTTATTAATCTGTAAATATGTGGGTCAATAGTCTTTATTATTTCCCCCAATTGGAACTTTCCACGTTCCATAGTTTACGAGTAAAGTGGCTGTGACAGACAGACAGACGCAGGAGTGATCTTATAATATTTCCGTTTTTACTTTTTAAGTACGGAACCCTAAAAAAGCCTCTTTATACATTTTATAATTACTTTTCTTGTTATATTCTTTTATTTAAATTAATTTGTTTTTTGTTTAAGAAAAAAAGGAATTTTGTAATTGTTTTTTCACTGGTTTCCAGATATGTTAGAATTTTAAAAATTATATACAGAGCAGTTTTCCCGAAGACGAAGCAACTTTTTAAAATTTTTAGAATTAATTATAATTTAATAGATTATTTTTATGGTATTTTACCTTAACCGGGAACAGCTGATAAATCGGCAAATATTCTTTTTGATTATAATTGCTTACGAATTTCCGTGCAAAATACTCAATTTTTCTACATGTTTTAACTGCATCGGGAATGTACCACTTATTAAATTTAAATATTTATATTACCGAGAAATTCTTTTCATTTCTGAAATTTATAAATTAACTGCTATTCATATTCTCATAATGTTAAATTTAAGTAAACAGCATACTACTTTTACTAACATTCTTAAGTTTAGAAGCTTTAAAATAATTTTCTGTTGCTGTTCTGCTTTTGTAATTGGTATTATTTAAAAATATAATTAAGTAAATTAATGTCACCTGTGGCATTTACGATATTCTCCACCACAAGTAACAGAACACAAAAAATGACCGAAGACTAAAGCAAGGGCCATTAATCATAACACGTATTCGCGTGAGCTGACAGGCTATGATGCACAGTTAGTGATTCGGTAATAGATACAAAATAGATATTCACCATTAATTATACATAAAACAATTACGCCTTAATGAAAAAAAACGCGAATTATTATAGATTATTTGAAAAAGAGGAAGCATGAATTAGATGCTATGAATAGTATATAACATTTCATAAAAATATACTTTCGAAAGTACAGTGCGTGTAAAAACTTTAACGACAACAAAAAAAAAATACATATTTTTTTTTGATGAATTTCAAATGAGATGAAACGAAGTTTAGTATAATGTGTATCCTGAATTTAAAAAGCTAATAAAAAAGTCGCCTACCATTGCGTTTAATGACTGCAAATATTCTTTCTTTCTTGGACATTATTAATTTTTATCACATGTCGGAACTGGTTTTGTACCATTCGTCTTCAATCGAGGACCTGAGTTTTGAATCTGAGGAAAAATGTCTTCCATTTTTATAAACACGTCTTGATAGATCTCCCTGTAAGTTTTCGATAGGGTTTAGATCTGACTTCTGGGTGGCCATTGAAAACTTCAATATTTTTCTTCTGGAACCAAAGTTTTGTCTCACGATTTGTGTGCATATGCCTATTATCTTGCTGATAAATCCCTTTTCTCCTGCCAGAATTGCTGCAACAGGTGAAAAAAAGTCAGAAAGTGTTTTTAGAGATGTATTTGAATTAGCGTTTTCTGAAAGAAATGCAAGTGATACCACGCCGTTGAACGAAAAGCAGCGGCATGTCAAAATTAAACCACCACCTAATGACGTTTTAATAAAATTTCTTTTTCTTTTTTCAAATCATGCCAATAATATTTCCAGCCAGCATAGCCATCTAAGTTCTATTTCTTTTTATCAGAGAAAATAACCTTCAGCCATTTGTCGTCCCAAGTTATCACTTGTCTTGCAAACTGTAAAATCTGGGTTTTATGGCTAGTCAATAAGGGAGGTTTACACAATTTTACTATGTATTAGAAATTCCCAGATTCATTAATTGTATTGTGGATTGCTTTCTTGCACACTTTGAGCACAGTTGTTTGTAAATTTCTTTTCTGGAATATTTTCCAGTTAATGAAAATTTTAAACCTCTCTTTTCATCTCTGGGTGACAGTGCTTTTGGCCTGCCTCCAGGGGTTTTATTTCCCATACTAGCCTATTAATCTTAAAAAATGTTTGATGACTGTTTTAGATCTTCCTATCATTTTTTGCAATAGACCTTCAACTCATTCCTGACAATGCCAAAAATTGAACAGCACTTTTACATATTCAGTCAGTTTAGTTGCTTTTTGGCAATATTATAAAATTAACAAAGCCCTTAACCCGGCATTACACGGCCCCACCAGTGGCTGAGAGGTTCTGCTCTCGAAGCTGGTAGACGGGAGGTGCTGGGTTCGAACCCAATCGCGCCCGTCGGCCTAACCGTTTCGGAGTTTTCGTGGCTTTCTTCGAAGCCTTGGATTTTCCATGCGTAAATACGGGTTAGGTTCCCTTAGAAAGACCCCACGAAGGGCACTCCCCCTAGGGCCTATATCCCTCGAGTAGATAATCGGCCGTCAACAATCAACCTCAACCGGCATTACACGCGCGAAAAAACGAACGGGATTACTCGCGCTGGGAATGTCATACCCATGGCGGTTTCTTCCAATTTTTTACCATAAAATCTATATAAAACATAAAACACTAAGAAAAAAGAAGGGATAATAGAGTTTTAAACAGATATTAAACATGTTACTTACATTTATTTTGTACATTCTCTACGTCTATCTATATTGAATGCACGCGCGAGAAAAGCTGCCGTTTTACTCGTTCTGGGTATGTCATACCCATGTCTGTTTCTTCCAATATTTTTACCTTAAAATCTAGATAGAACATAAAACACTACGAAAAAGGAAGGGATAATATAGTTTTAAAGATATATTAAAAATTACATTTATTCTGCAAATTTCCTGCGTCTATCTGTTACAGAAATGCTCGCGCTGGGTGAGATATACCCATATGTGGTGATTACGATAGATCTATACTTCGAATTATTTAACCGCTTTTCCCCCTCTAAGATTTATGACCTTCGAGGTAGCTACATACAGACTCATCCATTTCTGAAGAAAGGTTAGGGAGAAAAACTGCAAAAAAGCAGCACTGGGTGTGACATACCCAGCGCGAGCAATCTCGGGTTAATATAAAACGTCAAAAAAATCACCATACAGAAGAGTTAACGTGCATATGAATAATAATTATACGTAACATTTCCTTAAAAAAACAGTGATTCCCCTAAATGTTTTATACAGGTAAAAATAGAGTTTATTTACATAATTATTATTTCTTAGCAATAAAAAGTTCGCAGATACATTTTGTTGACATTTATATTAGAATTTTCATTTTATGACCAACATTAATTTGCCACTTCAATTATCGCATTTTAAATTTATCAAAATTTTTACAATTTTTTTGCCGTCTATAAACTTTTTACACGCACTATATACAGGGTGTCCCAAAAAGGACTGACTGATTTTAAAATTCAATAACTTGCAAACGGTGACAGATATTAAAAAAATTCTTGCAGGAGGGTTATGCATAAGGTCAAAAGTTTTATTACAGTGATTTTCGATTTTAGTTCGAATTACAAACAATAGATGGCGCTGTAAGCAATAGTCGCTAAATACAGGCTCGATTTCTGGTCGTTTCTCTTGTTCCATGCTGAAAAAGGAGATGGAAATGTATTATCCGGGCCACGAAGTACCAAAAATCGAACCTGAATTCAGCGTCTATTGATCGCAGCGCCATCTATTGTTTGTAATTCGAACTAAAATTGAAAATTACTGTAAAAAAACTTTTGACCTTAAGCATAACTCTCCTGCAAGAATTTTTTAAATATCTGTCACCGTTTGCAAGTTATTGAATTTTAAAATCAGTCAGTCCTTTTTGGGACACCCGGTATCTTCAACTGCGATATTTAACATAAAAAAAACTTTTCAATTTACAAATACTTAAATGACCTTTTCATTTTGTTTAGCTTATTTTAACCAAATAAATATATTTTTTAATTTCTCGAATTTAATTCGAAATTGTTTGCGCTCAAAAGATTTAAAATGCATATGTATTACAATTGCAAGCATTGCAAATGCAATGAATGATTTTCTTCTAATCATTTATATTTCCTTACTCAAACACTTTCTGCAAGTTTAAACTGCATTATTAGCTTAATTATTAAATTTAAGTATTTCTATTATCTTGTCATTTTTTAATTTCTGAGAAATAATTATTCCATAATTGCTAATCAGTCATGCAACTTTTAATGTAAACAAACAATGTACCACATTTCTAAAGTATTTAACTTTTTTAGCTTTAAAATAATTTTTTATTGCGGTTCTATTTTCATAACTGGTATTAGTTCAAAGATTAGTAAGTAGATTAAAGTCGCTAGTGGCATTTACGACATTCTCCTGCGCAAGGAAAAGAGAGCAAAATGAAGAAAAACAAAAACAATGGACATTAATCATAAAATGTCCCCATATTCGCGTGAGCATACAAGCTAAAATGCGAAGTTAGTGAATCGGAAATAGATACAAAATAGATACCCATCGTTAATTACGCATATTAACATACGCCGTATTAAAGAAATGTTTACGAATTCTTATAAAACCTTTAAAAAAATATATTGTATCTATTAAAGTTATGTATATTCTATAAAATTTCAAGAAATATTATGGAACATTCGAAAACATATCTTCAACTGTGCATTTATCAGAAAAAATCTTTTATTTCACCCTGGCCTTTTCATTTTGTTTAGCTTATTTTTTTCAAAAAAAGTTTATTAAATAATTACCTGAACTCAAATTGCAATTGTTTCCGTTCAAAGGATTTATACTGAAAATATGTTTTTATTCTAAACATTTACATTTTCATACTATACTTTTTTAACTTTACAATAATTTTCTATTGTGGTTCTGTTTTCATAACTGGTATTATTTCAAAAGATAATTAAGTAGATAAAATTCGCTGGTGGTATTTACCACATTTTCCACCCCAAGGAAAAGAGCGCAAAGTGGCGAAAAACAAAAGCAAAGGACATTAATCATAAAACCCCCATATTCGCGCTAGCTGACAAGTTAAAATGCAAAGTTAGTGATTCGGTAATAGGTACAAAATAGATGCTTTTCATTAATTACGTATAAGAAGATTACGCCGTAGTAAGTGAATGTAATGGAATTTAATCAGCCATGAATTAAATCTTGTCAAGAAGGCTCAACAGATTTCGAATAAGAAAAAATATGACAGTTTAGTCCAAAAATTAAGATTAACAACGCAGCAACGGTCCTAACCTGCGTTTACAACAATGGTAATTCTTGTTCACTTCATAATAAATATTTTGAAAGGTTTTAATTATGGGTAATGATCATTCATAGTTAGCCCAATATTTATAATGGGTAAGAATTTTAATCATTAAGACACATTTAAAATGACAATATTTGTAATAATTTAGGCTAAGGGTTACATATGTAATGTACAGTCGTGGAAAAAAAAGGTAAACACTTCCTACTAACTCTACAACAAATCATTGTAGAAGAAAGTCACTGGTACTAAATGATTGGAAATAAAGTATATTTTTTATGATGTACATAAAATTTGCTTAGGTGACCATATACATGTTACATTATTAGATATAATTCAACGATTTCTTTATTTATTTTAAATTACTACTTTATATTCACTAAATCCTTATTCTTAAATAATCTCTATCATTAACTCTGTTAAATTCCCTTTAATTTAATGTCTCATTTGTCTAAATTACTTAAATATTACGCTTTTAATATTCTTAAATTAAATGTTCCATTTCCGCGCTTTTTTCTTTCTAGAATGTTCTTTTAGCTTCCATTTTTACTTTCCCGAGCATTTCTGAGGTTATCCTTTTTCCCTTTATATTCATCCACTTGCTCTGTCCGCACTCTTTCCATTACGTGATATTCTTAATTATTCATTGGTTGAGAGCGCGATCTACGTCATATTTGTATTCCTACACTTGAGGAACTAAAAGTCGATGCTCGCTGTGTTTCAGCAGATTTTTGAGTCGTATTTCCAGTTTACATACCATCTCCTGGTCACTGTCCATTTATTCGATTATCTACAACTTTGTTTTAGCCCTAATTACTACTATGGAGAGATAGCTAATATTCTTGGCGGGAACTGCGCCGCCGAAAGATGTTCTAATAAAGTGCTGAGCTGATATTATGTGTTGTTTCAATTTATTCTGGGAAAACTTCACGGGAAGGTGTATTCCATAGCCTTCACTCGACGACTGCAATATAACTAATTGTTATAGTAATATAACAGGATCGAATTACTTGTTCTGACCACTTCTATTACACTATTACTGCTGGATGTGATCCACAACTGCTATCGAGACAGCCAGTACTGCATTTTCAACGATAAATTAATCCAATGTTGCTATAATTCGACATTTAGCCGGTAGGATTTAAGACATCCACGCCATTACAGAATTTATGCAGCATGAATGCCATACTTAACATCTAGCCAGCGAGAATTCGAAACACCGAATGTCAACAAATATGTCCAAAAAGTATCACTTCACTCAAAGACGGTCTCCAGGAAGAACAAAGTTTAGATAATCCTATAACATCATTAAAATAAAAAAGAACAACAACAACAAAAAATGTTGTTACTGCCCAAATAAAGACACCATTACGTAAGTCATTTTAAAAAATGATGTCTGTTTTAGGTTGAAAATTTTGATGTTTATTCTGTGTTATTGCATTGCCTTTTGATTTTATTTTATTTCATTATTATTTCGAAATAAGTTGTGTATATTTTTACTACCAAAGTATATGAGCATTTAAGCGACAGGTGTTTAACTTACGTAATCGGAATATCTGAGTTTATTTATTGCATATTAAGTGACAGAATGTTTTGAATTCTAAAGATTTTATTTATGGTGTGTTAAATAATTTTTTATTATGAGATTTTTATATTTAAGTTAAGCAATATGATATATATTTTAAGGGATATTTTGTAATACTTTTAAGATCTGGAGTAAAAGTTCGATCTTCTAGTTTTATTGCGTGGAAACAAAAAAGTAAAATGACTGAAATTAATATTGTATCTTTTGATCCCGATTTGGGAATGGACATCCAACAATGGTTAACATATTTTGATAATTCTTACAGTAAACAAAATGATACTTGGAAATTGGAAAATACTTCATAATATTTAAAGGGAGAGGCCTTGAAAATTTATATCAATGAGTGCCAAAATTGTGACAGTTATGCTCAAATTTCAGAGATTTTAGTAGAAAAATTTATCAAAATTGAAGTTCCTAGATTTTCTGATATTTCTTCACTTAAATTAAACGATCTAAAAGATTTGGAAAATTACTTTCATAAAAAAAGTAGAGATAGGAAGAAAGTTAAATTATGTGAGACAATCATAGTACAGGGTCTTACTGATGGCTTAGAGCCACAGTATCAGAATGTTTTAATTGTAAGTTCCCCAAATAATGCCACAGATTGGTATAAATTAGTCAGACAACTTGTAGTCATTCCTACCTCTAATCCAAATGCTACAAGAAATACCATTTCAGATGCTAGATCTTTTCAGCAGAATGCTAAATCTTTTCAACCCAATGGCAGAACTTTTTAGCAACATGCTCGACCTTGCCAACCACGATATGATGCTCCCAGAAATTGGGTTCGCACACCAAATTTCACCCCCCCCCCTAATACTAACTTAATTCTAATTCCAATGCACATGGTTCTAGATTTTCGAATCATAGAATGCAGAGCAATCATTTTCAAAGAAATTATCCATCTAGACCTTGCATAATTTGTTCGAATCAAGGAATACTTAATGCATTTCACTGGGAGAATAGTTGTGTTTTTAATGTTAACCCTTTACAATCTCATACTACTTCCACTCCCCCAATACAAAATACTGATAATGTTTGACAATTAATTGTATCTGGTTATACGAGAAAACATCATTTACCTTGTTTTGTGGATACTGGTTCTACGATTTCAATTTTACCACTTCATTTTGTACATTTATTGAATGCTAATCTTAAGAACATTTTTCCTATTAATGTTGGTCAAGCTAAAGGCTTTGTCCAAATTAAAAAAGCTTGTGATTTATTTATTAGAATTGGTAATATTGAACAATATGTTAATTTTCTTGTGTGTGATACCGATTTAGAGTACGTAATTTTAGGATTACAGACTGTGCAAAATTTGATTTGAAAATTAATTGTGCTAGTTGTAATGTCACTCAGGGATATACTGTTATAAATTCATGTATAACCAGAAGCAAAGTAAGATCTCTTCATTTCAATGTTAGAAATGAATATCAACACATGCAACCCAATTATGGGAAAACCATGGCTCCCCAATCTTTCGCGCAATCTAATGATAATAATTCTAAATTAATTGGGAGAAATAAATGCTATAGATAATGATAACTTAAGGGAAATGTTAAGGGATTACTTAGATATTTTTTCTAGAAACAAGTATGATGTAGGGAAGATAAATATTGAGCCACAGCGAATTTTTTTAACTCTGACCTACCTGTATCTATGAGCCCTTATCGTACATCGATAGTTGATAAAAAGGAGATTTTAACCCAAATTCAATCTTTGTTAAATGCTGGCCTAATAAAAGAAAGTACTAGTCCTTATTATTCCTCTGTCACCTTAGTAATGAAACGCGATGAAGGTAAAAAGACAAGATTATGTGTAGATTACCGAAAATTAAGTTCCATAATGAAAAATGATGCAGAACCCCTTCCCCGTATTGATGATATTTTAGATAAATTGTGTAATGCCCAGTATTTTTCAACATTGGATTTAGTCTCTGGCTACTGGCATATTCCCATTCACCCTTCAGATACAGAAAAATTTGTGTTACTACCAGTCCTGATTTATTTGAGTGGAATGTTCTCCCCTTTGGTGTAAAAGTTGGGCCCCCCATATTCAATAGAACTTTTAGAAGAATTCTTACAAAATATAAAATTGATTTCGCATGCTATTATGACGCTATAATTATTATTTCTTCTTCCATAACTGAACATATCCAACATCTAAACAAAATTTTTTATTTGTGTAGGCTTGAGAACATAAAACTCAATCCTTCTAAATGCAATTTTGCTCAAAATAAAATTAATTTTTTATTATATGAAATTAAAAATGGAACCCTAATCCCCTCTAATGCCAATATTGATGTAATTAAAAAATTAAAACCCCCTACGAATGTTAAAGAACTCCAAAGATTTTTGGGATCAGTTAATGTGTACCGTAAGTTTATAAAAAAAAAAAAATGCCGTAATTAAGAATCCTCTCAATAAACAATAAAAATAAATACTTTGTCGGAATGGAGTACTGAATGTCAAAATTCTTTCCAAAAGTTGAAAGATGCACTAATAGCAAAACCCATCTTAAAAATTTATGACCCTAAATTACCCTTCCATATGTTTGTTGATGCCTCACATGTAGCGGTAGGTGCCGTACTTAAACAACCGGATGATAATGGGTTTTTACATCCAATTGCTTATTACTCCAGAGGATCGAGAAGCTATGAACGAAACTACTTTATTACGTAATTAGAGTGTCTTGCCATCATTGACACGTTAGACAAATTTTACCAATATTTCCACGGTATAAAGTTTACTATTCATACAGACCATGCATATCTTGTGTGGTTTAAGAATGTAAAACACCTAAGTGATAGACTGTTTAGATGGTCTTTAAAACTGAGTATGTTCGAATATAAGATAGAGTATTTAACGGGATCTACAAATGTCGAAACCGTCATGTTGTCCAGAAACTCTATTTCTCATTTTAATTGACCACTCACGTTTTTGTTAGATGTTAAAGAGGTACTAGAAATGCAGGAAAGGGATAATGTGTGCAGAAAAAAATACTTAAATGACAATGGATTAATGATAATTAAAAGAAAGGGCTTTAGGAAAATAGTAGTCCCCATGTCCTTGAGAAGAAAATTACTTGGAATTGCTCATGAAAAATTTGGTCACCTTGGAATTCAAAAAATGCAAAATCTAATTTCCCCCAATCATTATTGGCCTGATATGACTTAGGATATAACTAACTTTGTAAAGCATTGCGATATTTGTCAGAAAAACAAAAAACCTAGACAGAAAAAAATTGGCTTATTACAAGCTATGTTTACCACAGATCGACCTTTTGAATGTCTTTCTGTTGATACTGTGTGAGGATTCAACTATTATAATTCAACTAAAAAATATCTTCATATTGTCATCGATCATGCAACCCGTTATGTGTGGGCATTTCCCTCGAAGAGTGTCACCACCGAAACCTATACGAATTGTTTAAAGCAAATTTTTAATATTCAAACCCCACAACAATTATTCTGTTTTAATAAAATTTCCAATGTTAGGACCCTTAACAAATCTTAAACGATAGGAATGCGGCCTTTACTTCTTCCAGGTTCAAAAATTTTTTGAGGAACCATAATATTAAGCAGCGTTTAATCTCATCTCACCACCCACAATCGACTGGCAAATGTGAGCGAGCTAATCAAAGGATAGTAACTAGGCTAAAATGTAAAGTTAACTGTACTACCTCTAAAATTCCTTGGGCTAGATTCCTTGCAGTAGTTGTAAATGAATACAATAATACTCCCCATTCAATAACTAAATTTCCTCCTACTTATTTAATATTTGGTCAATTAACCTACGATTCCCCCTTCAACAAACTTATTACCCTCCTGTTAATGAAGCACTTAAAATCGCAAAAGCGCGAACTGATAAATCCATTTAAAAAGTAAGAAATATTATGATCAAAATTATGTTGAGCCAAAATTTGAAGTAGGTGATCTCGTTATTTATGAAGAATTTCATTACCCAAATACTAGAATGCTTTCTCAGGTATTTTCTGGACCATACCAAATTCTTCGAAATGTATCCGATGTAAATTTTGAGATCGATAGAAAAACCCCATTTAAAGATACCGAAATCATTCATGTTTAAAAACTGCGTCTAAATCGTCATCCTAATAATTTAAAATTGTCTCACGAGCAATTACCACAACAACAGCAGCAGACTCAAATTAAAACACTAACTTAATCTTAACTTCCTATAATTTAAATTTTTGTAATTAATTCTTCAATTAAAGCTTAAAGTAAAATTTATTATTTTCAACATTACGGATGAATTTTGGGAGACGTCCCAAGAGTTTATCTGTTTGGAAATTTATTTAAATTAACTTAGATATGCGGGCATAAATTGGTTTATTTATCTAGAGTTCTCATTAATGTTGGATTATAAACTTAATCCAAAAAACTTAACTTTACTTAATTTATTACTTGTAATTAAAAACTTAATCTTACTTGCTATAAAAAATTAATAAAAACCTAATTGATATTCTTTCAAATGATTTATATATTACTCTTAAAATAAAAGGATTATCTTAACGATTGCATTTTATAAGCTTTTATAAAAAAAAAAAAAAAAAAAAAAAAAAAAAAGCGAGAAAAGAATGATTCATATTTTAATTTCCGTATCCACAAATATGAAGGTTATTGCGTAAGCTCTAGAAAAGTTATTCAGGATTAATTTACAATATCGTGATACCTTTGAAAAATGAGATGGTTGCGAAACTTACTTATTCGAAATGCAAAGACTTAAATGATAATTTTCTTCTGCTATTTTTTTCTTTCTTTTCCACGATAGTAAAAAGTCATATTTATTTTGCTGTTAACGTTTAGATTTTATTCATTAAGGTAAAAGTAATTTACAGATGCGAATTGAGAAACACATTATAACTTCCCTTTCCATATTTTTTTTTTCATTTATGATTTCTTTTTTATTTCTTTATTTGAGTGTACATATAATTCCTATGTGTCAGACAAAAGGGGATTCGATTTAACGACTCACATACGAACGAATGATGTTACGAGATATTTATAGATATGAAATTATTATTTGATACAGGATTAACATTATATTATTATGTAAAAAGATTAAATATTCTAGATTGATTGAAATATATTAACTTGGAATACTATTACTAAGGATGTTATTGAATTAATTATGTAGAGATTTAAATAATTTTGATGATAACTATACTAAAAATAAAGATGTAAGTTACTGAAACAGTGATGATGATTTAACCCTTGAAAGGACCTATGAAGACATTATGTGTGAGAGATTATGAAATGACCTATGAGGCCAATGCACCTCATAATTCTTCATTTCTGGTCACAAATCATTACTTTTTTTCGAAAACTTATCTAAGATTAAAAATAATACGAAGAATAAAATTACGTAAGATTTAAGAGTTGTTGTGATTGATATTGTTATTATACTGAGAGAATACAGATCTGTAAATAATGAAAAGACCATGGCAAAAAACTATCAAAGATTGTACATTTGTATATTTACATTATTGTTGACAAAAAAATTATTTACTATTGTTTATTAATTTATTTGATATATTATTATTATACAACGTTATTCTTAGATTATTTATTTATTTATTTATTATTTTTATTAGTATTTAATATTATTAGAATTATTAGTGCAACATAGTCTGTGATATAAGATTTAAGAAACCATAAATACTCTTATGAACTCTACATATCCATATATCAGTACGGACTAAAAATATCACTAGCGGACATATAATTTAGTGAAGATACTGAATAAATATGGTCATGGATAAAAAGAGAAGGTTTTGAAAAATGTGTGACTGTTGCTAACTAATGAACTTATATTAATATTACTATATTAATTCACAGAAAGCAAAACTTATGTTAATTTTGAATAATAACCAAATGTTATTATGATTGTTTTTATTATTGGATATATACTTTTTACAGCAGTTTCCATTTAGACGCGAATTTTTTTTAATTTTTAATTGTAATTTTTTTTCTTTCAAAATGAAATTAAAGCTTTGAGCAACGCGATTTGGGGACTAAGTGACGGTATAACTGTAAAACAAAATAAAACAACAAAAATTGTAAAACGAGTATCTGCTTTCTCTCAATGAACTTGCAGGTCATCGGGACCTACTAGTTCATTCATTTTTTGAGGGGAGGGATTTTATTTTATTATTAGATCTAATTCCACGATTTCCTTATCTATTCTAAATTACTACTTCATATTCACTAAATCCTTATTCTTAAATAATCTATATCGTTAACTCTGTTAAATTCCCTTTAATTTAATGTCTCACTTGTCTAAATTGCTTAAATATTACGCTTTTAATATTCTTGAATTAAATGTTCCATTTTCGCGCTTTTTTCTTTCTAGAATGTTCTTTTAGCTTCCATTTTTTCCCGCATTTCTGAGGTTATCCTTTTTCCCTTCATATTCATCCGCTTGCTCTGTCCGCACTCTTTCCATTACGTGATATTCTTAATTATTCATTGGTTGAGAGTGCGATCTACATCATATTTGTATTCCAACACTTGAGGAACAAAAAGTCGCGGTTCGCTGTGTTTCAGCAGATTTTTGAGTCGTATTTCCAGTTTACATACCATCCCCTGGTCACCGTCCACTTATTCGATTATCTACAACTTTGTTTTAGCCCTAATTACTACTATGGAGAGATGGCTAATATTCTTGGTGGGAACTGCGTCGCCGAAAGATGTTCTAATAAAGTGCTGGGCTTATATTATGTGTTGTTTCAATTTATTCTGGGGAAACCTCACGGAAAGATGTATTCCATAGCCTTCTCTCGACGACTGCAATACAACTAATTGTTATACTAATATAACAGGATCGAATTACCTGTTCTGACCACTTCTATTACGCTATTACTGCTGTATGTGATCCACAACTGCTATCGAGACAGCCAGTACTGCATTTTCAACGATAAATTAATCCAATGTTGCTATAATGCAACATACATATCAAAAGAAACCCAAACTTTGTTTTTTCTTCTATAGCAATACTCAAGTTTGACACCATAAATAAATTCTACTTACTTCAATTAGCCAAAATAAAATATTTCAGGAAATTCGTACGATTAGTTTCCGATAAATTAAGCATTTCAAAATGAGCCTATTTTAGGGGCTGTATCCAAATTGAAGTTCGATACTCGATTGTTGAAATGCTAAATAATGACTATACCACTTCTATTAATGTATTATATCATGCCAATATGACCATATCATTCGCTTAATATGATTCGACTATTGCTAGCCCAAAGTTTTCAATAAAATAAGTATTTTTTTTTAATTAAGCTTCACTGCACATCATAGACGGCCCTTTAAATCATCATTTTGACATTTTTAATCATAATTCAAAAACTACTTGGAAAAAAAATTGAAATTGAGAATTCCCATCAGTACACAATAAATATATGTTGAATATTAATTTCATAATTTATAATTCGTATTAATTTTTCTTATTACAAATTCAATGTAGTTATGCCTGGGTATTATTAGTATTATAACCATACACAAAGTTAACACATTAGTATTATATTTTCAGGAGATAGTAATAAAAACATAAAAATGTAATTTAGCATTAGAATATCTAAATTTTGAATTTTTACAATTTAAAAACTTATCATCGAAATGACTTGAAATTTCGCTGCTAGGTCTAGTTTAAACCGAAGATTTAAATCATATTGTCAAAATTGGGTGTTGCCATAGAAAAAAAAGCAAGTTTGGTCTCTTTCTGGTTTGTTGATTACCCCTAAGAAAATTTTATATACATTTCATATACAAAAATTACGGACATATACAAAATTTACGGAATTAGATGCTATGTATACTATATAGCATTTCATGAAAGTATATCTTCAACTGTGACATTTAACATTTAAAAAAAAGTTTCCAATTTACTTATATTTAAATGAACTTTTAATTCTGTTTAGATTATTTTAACCAAACATATATTTTAAAAATTATTGGAATTCAAAGTATCACTGTTCAAAGATAAGGTATTAGTTCAAAGATAATTAAGTAGATTAAAGTCGCTGGTGGCATTTATGACATTCTCCTCCGCAAGGTAAAGAGCGCAAAATGACGAAAAACAAAATAAAGGGACATTAATCATAAAAGCTCCGTATTTGGTCGAGCTGACAAGTTAAAATGCAAAGTTAGTGATTCGGTAATAGGTACAAAATAGATGCTTATCATTAATTACGTATAAGAAGATTACGCCGTAGAAAGTGAATATAATACAATTTACTCAGCCATGAATTAAATCTTGTCAAGAAGGCTCAACAGATTTCGAATAAGAAAACAAAATATGACAGTTTAGCCCGATAATTAAGATCAACAATGCAGCAGCGATCCTAAACTGTGTTTACAACAATGGTAATTCTTGTTCACGGCATTCTAAATATTTTGAAAGGTTTTAAATACGGGTAATGATCTGACATAGCTATTTATTATTTAGATTGGGTAAGAATTTTAATCATCAAGATACACTTAAACATGTAATATTTTTAAAATTTAGGCTAATGTTTACACACCCACACATATATATCTACCCAATATATATAAAATCCTAATGAAACGAATTTATGAAAAGATTTTATGAAACGACTGATTAAGTTTACTCTTAAAATACCACTCTTAACCACTCTTAAAATATGGAAGTTTTGGTGGGAAAATTAACACCAATTATGCGTATTGATCCACAGACGTCAAAACTAGTAATATAATATTAAAATTTGGATTAGTTTTCGAAATATTATTTTTTTCTAATTTCAATTACATTTCTGTACCGACAATCTGTAATGGCAACAAAATTACTTAATTTTTAGGGTTTCGTTCCCTATTCGTCCCGCTCCTCTGTCTGTCGGTCTGTCCGTCACAGAGCCCGTTCTCAGAAACTATATAAGTTAAAGACTTCAAATTTTGAATATTTATAATAGCTGAACACCTCACATCAAACGGCAAATCATAAAATTTTGAAAATGTCTTATATTTAACCCTCTGAGCTCTAACTTGTGAATTTTAAACTTTTTTTTTTCTAACTGAGCCCCTATTTAAGTTGAAGATTTGAAATTTTGCATACTTATAGCAGAACACTTGCGATCACACGAAAAATCGTGAAATTTTCAAAAAGTCTTATATTATTTACCCACCGTGCTCTAACTTGTGTATTTTAAGCAATTTTTCTAACCTCCTTCCTTTGCACCCGGTGGGCAATTCTCTAACTTTTGCCGACACCCCTTTGACCACTCTTTATATTATGCACATAGCCTTACATATTTCAGTTCCACTTTTTACCGCCAGGGGGCGCCTACCTATCGCGGGTGCTATAGACCCGATCCCCTTGGCTAATATATCTACGGATAGGTTGTAAAACGGAGTTTCATTCGGATAGAGGTTTGTGTCGAAAAGAGTGTGCCCCTGGTTGCGAAATGTGGAAGTAACAGATTTCGCAAAAGGATAAAGTGTTTTGAAATGATTGTTAAACGAAACATCTCTGTGCGATCTGTGATCGCACTTACCCACTTATTTTAAAAACGGGACAACAGGGAAAAACTGTAGGGATTATTTTTTTTCTCTTTTTTAGTCAATTTCAAATTGATAATTGAAAATGTCTTTTATTTCAATCGGTAGTGAAACAATATTGTGATTCAGGATATTGTGATTGTATTTGTCAGGAAAATTTGAAAAAAATAAATATCAGATTTGTCTTTCGTAATCAGAATGAAATTTTAAAATATGAATTAAATGATCACGTGTCAAAAGCAGAAAATAAGGAAAATTACGTCAAAATACTTACCCGTTAATATTAAAAATGTACGAAATCTTCAAAATAATAAAATTATTACATGCGAAACGCATTTAAAGGCTATAATTACGAGATATCGAAAATTCCCAAATATTAAATATCGTCATAATTAAAGTGAATGTACCGTATTCTTCAAATTCATTCGAGGCTATAGGCCCCACTCGTGTCTGAAATGTTCTGCTATCGAAGCTGATAGACTTGGATTACATACAGATAGACATTCGGTGCTGGGTTCGAAACCAATCGCCCCCGTCGGACTAACCATTTCGGAGTTTTCGTGGTTTTCTTCGAAACTTTGGATTTCATGAGTAAATACGGTTAGGTTCCCTTAGAAAGAGATCCACGAAGAGCACTCCCCCTAGGGCCTATATTCCTTGAGTTGATAATCGGGCGTCAAAAATCAACCCAATCCGCTCGAGGCTATAAAAATCGCCATTTTACCAATTGTGACGTGACACGAATACTGCTAATTTTACTTACCGCATGCAGACGATTATAGAAAATTTTGTTTACACTTAAACGAATATCAGTAGTTTAGCATTTAGTTCCAGCTATTAATCCATAAAGAAATGGACCCTATTCTTCCTTTCGGATCGAGGCTATAAAAATCGCTGTTTTACCAATTGTAACTGTCCATTATTACGCGTGTAAAACTTTTAATGTTGAATATTAGATTATATTTGAAAAGCTCAAGTAATCATGTTCCCAAACACTTTTAAACTAAATAATATATGTACCCGTGAATCTTAAAAGAGAAAAAAAAAGTTTAAAATAAGTAAATTATTACATGAGAAATGCATTTAATTGTCAAAATTACGTCATATATTAAAAAGTCCTTCCGGCCAGTGCCGGGAGGAAGAGGTAGCTTTCATATTCCTTATTTTAAAAAAGCCAACTTATATTATTCAAACACACGAAGCTCAATTAAGTGGAAACCGAATGTAGGAGATTCAATTTTAATTTTATCAATAATAAATCATTATGAATGAGAATTTCGCGAAATTAGTCAGCTTTATCCAAGCTGCTTTTATTTAAAGTAACTTATATTTGGCTGCTAAATTCGGTGATTTCTTAAAGTGCCTGCCATTTTAAGACAACATGGTGGATGAGGCTAACCAGTGAACTTGGTCGAGACCTTAGTAATTGCTGTGCACATGCTCACTCGCATCGGAATCGGTTGATATATACGAGTGCTGCAGGCAAAAAATCAGATTTTTCAAAATGTCACCCACGTTAAAAATTGAAACTGCTATATCTGGACCATTTTTTAAGGTAAAGACAAACAAAAAATGCTCCTGAATCCTTATATCAAGGTCAAATACTTAAGAAAGAAACCTTTTTCAATTTCTAATTTTTTTGCACCTCACTTTAAATATAATTTTTTTTTTAATTTAATGGCCGCCATTTTGAAACAAGATGGCTGATGAAGCTGGCCAGCGAACTTGGTCGAGATATTGATGTATACTATCCACTTGCCTTCCTCCATCGAAATAGGCGAATACGTGTGGTATCGCGTGACAAATACAAGATCGTTTCAATGTGTTAGCCATGATAGAAATTCAAAGTGCTATAATTCAACCACTTTTTAAGATGTAAACAAAAGAACAAATTTTCAGAAACAAAAACTGCTCCAAAATCTTTGTATCAAGGCCAAACACACAAAAAAAATCTTTTTCATTTTCCAATTTTTTAATACCTCATTTTAAATTTTAAATTACATTTTTTTTAAAAAAATGGCAACCCTTTTGAAACAAGATGGCGAATGAAGCTGGCCAACGAACTCGATCGAGACATTGGTATGTACTATGTACAGACCAAGATACATTCAAATCGGTTCATAAATACGCCTGTCATCGCGTGACAAAAATCAGGTCGTTTTAAAATGTCAGCCACAATAGAAATTCAAAATGTTATAACTCAGCCATTTTTTTAGATATAGATGAAACAAAACCTGTTCCGGAATCTTTGTATTAAGGTCAAACACATACGAAAAAAATCTTTTTCATTTTCTAATTTTTTGGTATCTCATTTTAAATTTAATTTTTTTTTAATTTTTTTAAATGGCCGCCATTTTGAAACAAGATGGCGGATGAAGCTGGCCAACGAACTCGGTTGAGTTATTTGTATGTATTATGTGCACACCAAGGTACATCCAAATCGGTTCATAAATACGTCTGTTATCACGTGGCAAAAATCAGGGCGTTTCAAAATGTCAGCCACGCTAGAAATTCAAAATGCTATAACTCAACCATTTTTTAAGATATAGACGAAACAAAAACTGCTCCCGAATCTTTTTATCAAGGTCAAACACATAAGAAAAAAATATTTTTTCAATTTTCAATTTTTTGGTACCACATTTCATATTTAAATTTTTCTTAAAATTTTAAATAGCCGCCATTTTTAAACAAAATGGCGGATGAGGCTGGCCAACGAGCTCGGTCGAGACATTTGTCTGTACTATGTATAAACGAAGTTACATCCAAATCGGTTCATAAATACGGCTTTTATCGCGTGACAAAATTCAGGACGTTTCAAAATGTCAGCTTCGCTAGAAATTCAAAATGCGATAACTCAGCCATTTTTTAAGATATAGACGAAACAAAAACTGCTACGGAGTCTTTGTATAAAGGTTAAATACATAAGAAAAAAATATTTTTCCATTTTCAATTTTTTGGTACCACATTTCAAATTTAAATTTTTTTAAAAATTTTTAAATGACCGCCATTTTGAAAAAAAATGGCGGATGAAGCTGGCCAACGAACTCGGTCGAGACATTGGTATGTACTATGGACACACCAAATTACATCCAAATCGGTTCATAAATACGACAGTTACAGTGTGACATAGGTCAGATATATATATATATATATATATATATATATATATATTGATATATATATATATATATATATATATATCAATTTTGAACGGAGGGTGGTTTCGGGGTCTGTGGGTCATGATCGATGAAAATATACCAAAATTTTTTGAAATCGCTTTCCTCCGAACGGCTGCAATAGGTAGCTTTTTGTAAAGAAAGCTACCTAAAAGATTTTCATTTCGCGGAATTTTAATGGGACTTCACATGGTATAAAAGTACAGCGATAAAAAATTTGTTTATACGTTACATCATTTGACGCAGTATAAATACAGGTAAATGTATGCGCAAAATTCTTTCGTTTTATTTTCTACAAATTGCTATTCGATAAATACATTTGAGAAAATCCGGATATTCTTATTAAATAGTATAAACAATATACATTATGAAATATAAATGATGGTGAATTAAAATAAAGAAAAAAATTTATGAATAAGTTATATCTGTTCCAGAAAATATTTAAAACTCGATCAAAACATAAAATATAAGCTTAAAAATTTCGAAATACAATGCTTTTCAATACCGTGGTTCTGAAAGCAATTACGAAGAAGACGTACTTTTTTACTTCAAAACCAAAAGAAGTGTATTGTCTATAGCGTCGTTATAAAAGTCAGAAAGATAACGACATTTTTAATCTAACCATTTTATACAAGCTGATTCTCAAATGTGTAATTGACCATACTTATCAATCCTAAAAACCGCCATCAGTTTTTCCGACAACAATGGACGAGGCCATTGTAATCGATCAATACCCCATTCAAACGGAAAAGAATGGCAACCCGATTACACAAGACAGCCACCGGTATAATGATAATATCATTCAATCTTCCGTAACCTGGTAATATTTTTTAAACAAGGCACATTACCGTGTTTTTGGAGTCTGTGAAGTCTAAACGAGGGTTGTCGGGAGTAATTCGCAGGGGGCAGAGCCCCCTAGTATATATATATATTAACAGCATCATGAATTAAATAAATAGAAGAATAAGAAAGGGATGGAGTGCTTTCGGGAAAAACAATATCATTCTTAAGAGCAATATGGCTCTTTATGTTTAAAAAAAGAAAGGTTTTTAACCAATGTGTTTTACCTGCACTAATTTATGTAGCAGAAACATGGAAGCCAACAAAATGGATGATACAAAGATTGCAAACAACACAGCGAAGTATGCAAAGATGTATGCTAGGCATAACTAGAAGAGACAGAAATAGAATAACCTGGATAAGAAGTCAGACGAAAGTTTTTGAAATCATTGAAATAATTAGCTAGCGAAAATGGAAATGAATTGGGTACATTTCAAGAAGAAAAAGCATAGATAGTGCACACATACCCTACAGTGGTATACTAGAGATGTAAAACGACCAAGAAGACGGCCTCAATTAAGATGGAGTGACAAAATCAGAAAAGTGGCCGCTGGTAATTTGATAGATAAAGCACTAGGCGGGAAACATTGGAAAAATCTGGTGGAAACCTACATCCAGAAGTGGATTGAATACGGCTCATGATGATGATAATGAGGAGGAGGAGGATGATATGTCAAATAGTCACGTCTTGGCAAGTGGCTAAAAAATCCTATTCGTATAAAGAAGTGGCTGGTGGATAAAATAACTTGACTAGGTACTTACTAATATAAATAATAACTATAAATGTAAAATAACTTGCAGGCAAAACTGAATTATTAAATCAAATAGATCACTAAGAGAGTGAGAGTTCAATGGAGGCACAGAGAACCATAACCTTTAGAGACTATATCGCTCACCCGCAACAAAAGTGACGCATCTCGTCAAAAGTATATTTCTCAGGAGAGGCAAAAAAAGTATATGATTTTACAGTAATGTGAAATGAGAATACCTGCCAATCTTACGTTTTTCCGAAAAGAAATTAATTCAGAAATGTGTCAGAATGTAGTTCCTTTGTATTTGAGAAATAATGATTGAGAAATATTTTTACAAATCTACTTGTCATTATGTAGCTTCAAAAGTTACCATGTTTTTAACCCTTTATTCTAAACTACATTAATTTTTTAATGAATTATTGTTTGAATTTCGAAACGTCTAAGACCGTAAGTAATCATTAATGTTACAATTGTATGTTTTCTTTTTTGCGAACACATAGTAATGTGAAATATACTGTAAAATGTCCCCTCCCCCCATAAATACGCATGTAGTATATTCATTAAAATAATATTAATTGTATGTCGAGAAAAAATGGATTTTTTGTAGAAATTGAGTCGGGCCGAGCCGCGCCTGTTTTCACTGATTTTTGTACGGGCCGGCCGAGCCAAGAACTGTAAAAATGTAAACGGACTGGCCGGGCTCGGGTCGAACTTTCAATTTTTACACCGGGCCGGCCCAGATAGCTTTCGTTCGGGCCAGGCCCAGGCCTGGAAATTGCGGCCCGAGCAGACCTCTAAGTTACTTTTAAGAGACTAAAAAAATCGAAATTAAAAGGATGAAACCAGCAAAAAACGTTCTAAAATCGTTCTAAATACGATTTCTATGGAATTGTTAAGGACAGAAATTTGAAATGTAAGCTAAAAAGTTCGAAAATATGCCATGCACGCGCAGAATGGTATTTTTTTCCGACATTTAAAATGGTGTAGCCAAAAAAAAAAATTCTGAATTGCGAATTTTGTGATGCTAAAGGGAATAGAAATTAAAAATTTCTAATGGGGGGGTTACTTTTAAGATAAAAATGCTCTCTACGAATGATTTCTAAAAAATTCAGAATTGAAAAGCGTGAAATGAGTAGAAAATGTTCTAAAGACTTTTTAAATTACGGTTTTTGTATGAAATCGTTAAGGGTAGAAACTTGAAATTTTACATGGCTACTACATTTATGATACAGGCACAGAACAGTTTTTAAAAAAATTCAAAAGAGCGCAGGAGAAAAAACATTCTAAACTTACCATTTTCGTGATACTGAACTGACGAAGAACTCGAAATTTGGCATATGCAGGTTACTTTCAAGGGTGTTCTCAAATCCAAAAGGGCAACTTTCTGACATAAATTTTAATTTATTTTTGTTCGAAAATGCATGAAATGAGCTGGTGTTGTTGTTCCGAAACTATGTCATTGAGCTCTTTTTTTTTTCATTTTTTTGCAAACGCAATAGATCTTTCAGAAAAGAGTGTCAAAGTGGGTGTTTTGATCCGAATTTCCGCACGAAGGAAGAAAGAGCACTCAAGAGCGGGCGAAAAACGTGTTTGTCACGTGATCGAATTCGCTTATCTCAATAGGTAATGGATGAATCCAGGAAAACACAGTTCCATTCCAAATCGCTTCCATGTCCAGGCTTTCCAATTTTATATCTTTCCGTTAAAAAATGAATATGTAAGTATGTGAAAACGTTTTGCGCTTGTTGAGCAGAGCAGTTAAGAACAGCCTTAAGATAGAAATGATCTCTAAAAATGGTTTCTAAAAAAAAATCAAAATTAAAATGATGAAATGAGCAGAAAACGTTTTAAAAAAGTTCTAAATTACGATTTCTATGAAATTTTACATAAAATTTATTAATTAACTAATTTTACATTAATTTCAAATGCAAAAATATTACATATTTCAACAACTGCGCGTGCAAATTAAGGGTTTTGCTAGTTAATGATAACTAAAGATGCATCGCATTTATAGGGGAGGGGAATGTTTCTTAATTATTTAACAACGGATTGAAATTAACCGTTTTTGCTGGTAAATTTATTGCGTCATAGACATTGAGATTGTCAAGCGGATAAAATGGAAAATTTCAGAATACCCTGGAGTAAATCATTTCATGACAAAATTCGATCAAAGTTTAATAACCACCTTTTAAATTAAACCTGTTTGTAAAGCTGAATCTGTTTCAATTAAAGGAAGGGGCGTTGGTTCAAAGAAACTACAATAAACGTTGTGTTCTTAAATCTAAAAAAATGACTGATTCGATTATGCAGCGATTCGAATAAGAGGCGGATTTCCCTACTTTTTCCTTGTAGGGGCCCGTGAAACCAATCATCGGCCTGGGTTCTTGTGTTTCTATGGTGAAGCCCATCTCCCCTTATAGTTACAACAATGCTGAAATGCTGCGTAACTGACCTTCGCTGTTCAAACTCCTGTCTAGTAAAATTACAAGTCATTCCAGCGTTTTCTCAGGATTTTATTGCATTTCCATTCTAAAGTTATATTCGGTCTGAATGAATGACCGGCGTGCGATCACGGGTGTCAGCCGATTTTTTTTTTCTCCCCAGCATTCTTCTTTTTCTTTCCCATCCCCTGGAATTTCTCAGAAGGGAGGTTTCCGGGAATGGCGGAGTCTGTTTCGTTTCGTTTGCTATCTCGCCTTTTTTCTGTTTGCTATTTTGCCGTACAGTTTTTGATTATTTTTCAATGTCTCATAAAAAGTTTTAAACTGTTCAACAAACTTTAAAAACGTTATGATATACAGTACATATACATTTAACGTCTGAATTTAAAAACCATTAAAATACCAAATAAAATAAACTAAGACAGACTTGAGCACAGTTAAAAAATAAAATTTATAGAGAATATACTTAAAAACAATTAAAAATACAATATGTAAACGTTTCGCCAAACGATGATGCCTTGCGTGTCGCTTGGCGAAACGTTTACATATTGTATTTTTAATTGTTTATAAGTATATTCTCTATAAATTTTATTTTTTAACATTATGGTAATTTACAATAGGATTATAGTAGTGATGAAGCCAGTTCATCAGAAGAATGCAATAATTTAGTTCTAAACGAAGATGATGAAACTGATAATGAAGAATCGGAAAATGAAGAAATATTAATCAACTGGGGAAATTTATTCAAATTAAATATTTAATTTGAATAAATTATTTATTATTTACTTCATATATACGAAGTTCGTACTCAAAGAGTCATAAGAGGGTGATGCCCCACCTGAAATAAGTCAGTATATCAGGGGGCCAAAATTAGCCTTTTTTGCACCAGGGGCAAACATAGATTCCCCCCCCCCCGCCTCCGCAAAGTAAATTTACAACGAGGATTTTACAAAGTTTCTAATAATAACTCATTTTAATATTTAAAATATCTAATCAAAAAATGCGGAATACTGAATTATGCAATCAACTTTTTAAAATATTGATTTATTAAAACCTCTGAAACGAAATCCAAAGGAGCTGAAAAGAATTATACAGGTTTCTGTCTTAGCAGGTATAATTGTTGGTATTCTTTCTGTAGTGAACATCTTTTTTTTTTCATTTAAGGGTGTTCTCAAATCCAAAAGGGCAACTTTCTGGCATAAAATTTTAATTTATTTTTGTTCGAAAATGCATTAAACTAGCTGGTGTTCTTATTCATAAACAATGTAATGGATCTGTTTTTTGCATTTTTTTGCAAACGCAATAGATCTTTCAGAAAATCGTGTCAAAGTGGGCGCTTTGAACCAAATTTCCGCTCGAAGGAAGAAAGAGCACTCAAGAGCGGGCGAAAAACGTGTTTGGCACGTGATCGAATTAGCTTATAACTCAATAGGTAATTGATTGATCAAAAAATGGAAAAAACAGTTCAATTCCAAATCGCTTCCATGGTCAAGCTTTCCAATTTTATACCTTTCCGTTAAAAAATGAATTTGTAAATGTGTCAAAACGTTTTGCACTTGTTCAGCAGAGCAGTTAAGAACAACCTTAAGATAGGATTTCGTTATAGACAGATTTCACTTTCACAGATTTTACAGTAGTTTTAGTAATTACTAATAAGGCGTTTAAAGTCGCAATGTTTTAGAACTTTGTGTTTTAAAAAAACACAAAGAATTACATTGTCTTAAGAGCCTACACTAGTCACGCGACGATACATGCAAGCTAATGTTAAACCTATGGAAGAGTTTTTTTTTTTTTTTTTAATTTCTTGCTTGCATTTTAATGTTTTTAAATGATTTATTCTGTTTGGAATAACTGAGGGTGATCTCTAACCGGGTTAATGTTTACTTTTTCGATTTTGGTTGTAGCCTTTTTTTATAAAGTTACTTTCACTTTCGGAACCGGATCCGAAAGTGGAAATAGCATCATTAAAAAAAAAAAAACTGCAACCAAAATCGGAAACGTACAAACTAACAATACTAATGACAATGTCTCAGCTATCCTAAGGGAAAAAAATCATTTAAGAATATTAAAATGTGAGTGAGAAATTTTAAAACGACGTTTCCATAGATATTTAACATTAGTTTGCGAGTTTCTTCGTGTGGCTAGTGTAGGTTCTTAAGAACTCTAAAACCAAACTTCATTTGTCGCCCCATTCGTTTTCCGTTCTGGCGCTTGCCCCTTCCCCTCTAGCTTCGGCCCTGCCGTTTATTTTCATTTGTTTCATTATTTTCATTTTCATATATTTTCATTTGGTACATATATTTTCACTTGAAAAAAAGGACTGAATTGTAAAATCTGTAAAGTTGCACACACAAAAACGAATCAACGAAAAAAATAAATAAATAAGAAATGAAAAGTAGCTACTCCTTTACGTTAATAATTTCGGAGAAAGGGTTATTTTATCTCAACTTTTTATTATCTCTATAGATATGGTAAGAAAAAAAATTTGAGTGAAATATTGATATGTGTTATTAATAATATTACCTGAAATACACAATTGAATATTTATTTAAATTACATAAATGATTGATGTAACGTATTTTTTTCAACTTCAAATTGGCTTCTTGTGCCGGAGCACTATCAAAACCAACCTGACAGCGGTGCTGTCCTTCCAAAAAATATATAACTATCACGATTTGAAATTTATAACTGAAAATATGTTCTAATTCATTGTATTCATTATATCTTTACAAATTCAGTCAGTTTATATAATATTTTTTTATCATTTTAACATATTTTGAAAAAAAAAAGTTATTAAAACATTTATTTAAATGTTAACCGAATATATACTTAAATATGTACTAATTGCTATAACATCTAAATTATCTCATTCAAGCAATAATCCCCGTCATTTTCTCCGTTTTCGATTTTCTAGTAACACCCGTAATTTTCCTCTGTTTTTTCGGCCAAACGGGAACGGCGGCAAATAGACCGAATGCTCCCCCCCCCCCCCCGACTACGTTCTAAAAAAGGCACGACTACTCTCGGGTTAATATTCAAATATAGTAAAATCTCTGAATAGTAGAGACCTCGGGATCATTGAATAGAGTCTTGCATCGCGTCAGGTTGTACATAAATTCCTGTTTTCAGGTCTTAACGAATGATTCTAATATTCTTTTTGCGGGTTGGGTTCAGCATAGAATAATTCTTGCGAGTCATAGTTAGATCTTTTGGAAGTCGGGTTGTTTGCATTTTCACAAAAAGTTTGAGCACAACTATGTTTCAGATGAAAATAAATATGTTTTTGAGTATGAATGAGTATATATTCAAATTACTGCATGAGAAATAAAATTTATAAAAAATATGACCATAGATCATTCTTTCTTTACGGTACAGTTTAGAATAATTTTTCCTTCTCTCGGAATATGAAAAATATTGCCAACATTTAATTTTTGATATACACAAAAACACATGTATGATACTTGTGATAGTTTATGCATAGATAAACACGTTACATTTGTGTAGATTGGGAGGTTCCCATATTCAGCGATATAAGCGTATAAATAGGAATTACAAAAGTGTTCGACGACTAGATGTGTACTTTTTGGGAGTATGCATTATGAAGATCTTGTTGTATATAGATTTTTAATCTGAAAAAATATTTTGGATATTCTTTTGAAAAATCTTGTCAACCCGAACGGCAAGAGTCAAAATCCAATCCGAACCCGAAAAATGATAGTCAACCCGACCCGAAACCGACATGAAACAAAAAAGTAGAAGTGAATTTTATAAATTTGGACGATAAAGTTCTAATATATATATATATATATATTAAAAAAAAATAATAATAAAAAAAAAAAAAAAAAAAAAAAAAAAAAAAAAAAAAAAAAAACGAGCTTTCAGTGAATTTTGCTCACTTTCATAGATGAGTTTGAGTTGAGCGAGTTCGTTTGAAAAATTTTGAGTTTGAACGTGAACTTGACTCATTTTTGAGAAATTGAGTTTGAGTTTCAATTAGTTCGTCTTTTTTGTGAGCGTGCCCAACACTGGTTCAAATACAGACGTTTAGTTACTTTTAGCGTAGAAAAAAGATCGTCTTCGGAAGGCGAGAAGTGACATACGGTCGCGAACTTTTTCAAAAAGGTTAAAATTCATATTTTTAAAAACCGATTACTCCTTCAAAGAGTAGAAGATTTCAAGCTTTAAATAGATATTTTTAGTGAGTTAGGACCCTTGAAATCGTGCTCCAGGAGGGGAGTTTTGAAAGTTTTGAAAGGGAGAAAAGTCAAGCACGAAACGATCTTTTTCTTTTTGAATTGTTTTCAAAGCGTTAACAAAGATACCGTTTCGAAATGTTTGCGACGTAAAAGACGTAAAATTACGAAAATTAAGAATATGTTGTTCGTTTTTCCGTATTTTAAAATGGTACGGCCGGTGAGTATTAGGAAAATCGACACAAAAAAACGGCATTTTGTTCTTCACTTTTAATTATCCTCCAAAGCAATGAATGAGCATGCGGACGAGACGCCTAAAACCGCTTTGCAATAAAATAAAATAATAATAAAAAAAGATA
Organism: Maratus speciosus; assembly: GCA_963932465.1. NCBI lineage: Eukaryota > Metazoa > Arthropoda > Arachnida > Araneae > Salticidae > Maratus > Maratus speciosus. Next base: position 455,589,625 of record OZ010789.1, on the reverse strand, counting down.
GCTTTTTTTTAGATTTTAATTGAAGAGATAAGTGGAAGAACATGTTAAGTAACAAAAATTACATTTCAAGAAATTTGAGGTGAAAGTTTTTGCTGTAAATTTTAATAATTTATTTTCTGTTTGATACCATATGTTTAAAATATTAACAGGTGTGGTACTAAACTCTCTCAGAAAAACTTATTCATATTTAATTTCCAAATATTAAAAATTATTAATATTATTGACATTATTAAATATTAAAATATTAAATACTAATGAATAATTTCTTAAATTTTAAAGACTAAATAGAATCTTAGTATTTTAGCTTCACCATGTGGTAGGATACCTCATAACACTTTCATCCAAAAGATTTAAAAAAAATTTAGAAAATGTAGCATAACATGTTCATCCACTCAGCTAGCTCTTCAATTAATATCTCAAGTAATTATCAAAAAACTAAAAGTCGGAGCCTCAGGTGTATTGGGACCTGTCTTGGACTATCTTCATACAAATGTTCATACCTCTACACGAGGTACGTTTTCCTAACCATCTCAGACAGACAGAGACACATACGGATATACGAACGCAATCACAGAGCGAAACATTCTTTTATTAGTATATATATTAATGTTGAAAAGTGCAATACGAACTTGTGTATTTTGTTTTCTTTTGTTCGAGTTTTCTTACCACATTATATAAGTGTAATTGCCACATTATATAGCACCATAAACATAAATTATCCCGATCTGTTTTCAAAAATGCATTAAATGGTATCTAGAAAGCAGTTGGAGACTTTGTCAATATTAAGAAATGCTTTTCGAAGATTCAGATATATATAGCCTCCATAGCTATTAAATAAACTGTCAAGTGCGAGTAATACTCGCGATCAGAGGGTTCCGTACAATAAATATATGAATTATTAACTGCATTAGTACAAAAATCCTTCCTAAAAGAAAAATAAGACTTTAAAATTATACAACGTGGTGTTTGGTACAGCTGCATATATACTAGAAAAGTATGAATGGGTATACCGTAAAAGTTCAAAGAGATATGAAGCCTAAATAATATCAAATATTGCTATACTGTATAATTATTTTTTAAATCTTATCCTAAGCTGTTTATGATGAGCTTAATTCGGCACTCACAATAAAAGTAATGCATATTTAAACTTCATTTGGCATTTCATAAAACTAAATTCAACGTCGTAATAATCTTTTCTTTTTACGGTGTAGCTAAAACAAAACCCATGTTCAAAGTTTAAATTTAGCATTTGGCTAAGCGCGCTTCAAAAGGAGATCGCAAAGTAGTAACACCGCCTTGATCCGTGACGCGTTTTTCCAGATAGGTTTTTAATTAACTTTTAAAAATACGGTAAGAGTATTGAGAGATCTACTCAAAGCAAACTAGTCGCGTATCCCAAAGTATTTATGTGATTAATTCATTTAGTCTGTTTTTAACAATTTGATGTTTAATGCTTTTATATACCGCTACTGGACATTATATTACACAAATGTATGATTAAAAGTTGTTATCTAGGCTTTCAAAGTCGATGGTACATGGAGTACGCCGACCCTGTCATTGTGTATGTCCAAACCGTCCGTCTCTTTAAGGGTTAAATATCTCGGCTAATTACCTATGATTTTTTCCTCAAAAATCATTATCAACAATGCTTTTATACTTCTGCTACGATAGGTACCTCCAGCGCTCCTCAACACCTTAGCTGAATGCCCGGAAATCGAAATTTTTGTGTAACGGAAAAATGCGCTTTTCTCAAAAGCTATGTGACCTAGGGTAATCGTATAATTTTCATGCAAGGTTTAAATTAACGTCAACTACCTCTAATTTTTATATAATTTTAGTTTCTGTAGATTCGGAAATAGATGAGGGGGGGTGGGGACATATTTTTGCACTATATTTTCGACGATATCTCTGAAAATTTAATACCTAAAATTAAAAGAAATGTATTTTTGTGTTCAGCGTTACGAAAGCTTTCACACGATATAAAAAGGAAAAAAAAAATTTTTCAAGTAACTTAATTATGCCCTGTACATTTTTTTATAAAAATATTTGTAAATGTTTAATAATCTGAAAATATGTGGGTCAAAAGTCTTCATTACTTCTCCCAATTTAACTTTCCACCTTCCATAGTTTACGAGTAAAATGGCTGTGACAGACAGACAGGCAGACAGAAGAGTGATCTTATAATAGTTCCGTTTTTCAATTCCTACTATAAGTTCACACTCTCCCTATATATATATCTTGTTGAAATTTACAATCGTTAATAAAATACTTATCATTCATCCACTCAAGTTCAAATACATTTTTTTAACTTGTAGTGGATGGCCCTTGATGTTAATACAGTTTTTTCAAATATTAATTAATTAATTAAATTTTAATTAATTAATTTTAGTTTTATAAGGTAGAAAAATGGCGGCCATTGGTTATTGAACAGCATTTAATGCATCTTCATACATATAAGGGGGGTTACCATAGGATCACCCAACCGGAGCACCCACCAAATTTGGCATAGGTTCAACGCTCCGGCGGAAAACCCCCACCACCACCAACGAAAACTACATTCAAGGTAACAGTCCCAGAAAAAAACAGCATTAATTGAAACAAACTATAGTGAAATTCCCACTAGAACGAAAAATATCTACATACAACAACTACATAGATTATAGACACCAAAATGAAATTGAGCCTGTTCTGTCGCCAAATACCGCCAAGTTTATCTCCAACTTGGCAATATATCGCCAAATATGGCGGCAAAATGAGTCGCCAAAAGTGACGTCAACTATGCGATATCTCTAATATTTCATCAAATTCCCATAGACTTCATTGCATACCAATAGGGTTTACTTGCTTATAGAAAATCCACAAATTGAGATATTTTAATGCAACAAAAACTAATATTAGCTTAAGGGATTATGTTAAATTTTTCTTTGATGACCTAAGTATGAATTGACTTAAGTTTGTTTTTTTATGTTACTTTTTAAGTACGGAACCCTAAAAAAGATATAGTAATTAATTGATAAGGAGGGTAATCATACACATTTCGAAATCGACGAATTATTTGTTGAATGCATGAAACAAGAGGAAAAGAATTTTCCAATTTAATCTTTAATACGTCCCCTCAAAGTTGTCGCTTTTGTACATTTGTTCACATCTTGACAGCCAATCATCAAAAGATCACGAATGTTTATTTGTGTGTGTGGGGAAGGTATACTGCCCGATTCTGTTTCTGAATATCTAACAATACCATAGTAAAATTTCAAACTTTTAATTTTTTTCAGATTTAATATATTGATGACATCTTATAAAAAACAAAATGTTAAAATAAATTATAAAAGGAAATTCTGCGAATTAAAACGGCAATTTTCTTTCTGTTCTTGCATAATTAGAAGTTACAGCGGATGTTTAGAGTTTTTTTTACAAGGTAAGCGTTTTTAACCTACTTTCCCCTAAGACTTATATAAAAATACATTTATTATTTCATATAATATCTGTTACTGACGAAATCAAGTCAAATAATAATCAATCATTATTTGGTAATTTAATCACGTTTAGTATTGTAATAATATATGTGCGAAAAACTAAAAGCTCACAACTGTTTTAAGGCACTTTCTTTTTACTGAATACTAGATACAAGGAAGTAAATATACTGTTTTATATCTAATAGACATTGGTAATTAATCTCTTCGCAAATTCCCATTACCACAGTGTATTCTTAGTAATATATAACATTAAACTATATCTTATTACTGCATTAGCTTGAGGAGAGAAAACATGACATACGCCTACATCATAAGATCTCATGAATGATGTTAAATGCAGGGTGGAGAGCGCAAGGTAATTTTTCTATACTTAAGTAGCATTATTACGAGCACAAGTATTCGTCTTTTTAATCGTCTTCTTTAGATAATCAATTAGATAAGACAAATACAGTAAAACCTTTAAATAACGGACACCTCACGTGCGCAGAATTCTTCCGTAATTCAGAGGTAAAAATATACATAAATATATTGGTATGGTGATAGAAGCAGTGTTTGATAATGAGAGGTGTCTGCTATTCAGGAGTGTCCGTTATAAAGATTTTACATAAAGTCTATACGGAAAAAGTCCTTCCGGCCAGTGCCGGGAGGAAGAGGTAGCTTTCATATTCCTTATTTTAAAAAAGCCAACTTATATTATTCAAACACACGAAGCTCAATTAAGTGGAAACCGAATGTAGGAGATTCAATTTTAATTTTATCAATAATAAATCATTATGAATGAGAATTTCGCGAAATTAGTCAGCTTTATCCAAGCTGCTTTTATTTAAAGTAACTTATATTTGGCTGCTAAATTCGGTGATTTCTTAAAGTGCCTGCCATTTTAAGACAACATGGTGGATGAGGCTAACCAGTGAACTTGGTCGAGACCTTAGTAATTGCTGTGCACATGCTCACTCGCATCGGAATCGGTTGATATATACGAGTGCTGCAGGCAAAAAATCAGATTTTTCAAAATGTCACCCACGTTAAAAATTGAAACTGCTATATCTGGACCATTTTTTAAGGTAAAGACAAACAAAAAATGCTCCTGAATCCTTATATCAAGGTCAAATACTTAAGAAAGAAACCTTTTTCAATTTCTAATTTTTTTGCACCTCACTTTAAATATAATTTTTTTTTTAATTTAATGGCCGCCATTTTGAAACAAGATGGCTGATGAAGCTGGCCAGCGAACTTGGTCGAGATATTGATGTATACTATCCACTTGCCTTCCTCCATCGAAATAGGCGAATACGTGTGGTATCGCGTGACAAATACAAGATCGTTTCAATGTGTTAGCCATGATAGAAATTCAAAGTGCTATAATTCAACCACTTTTTAAGATGTAAACAAAAGAACAAATTTTCAGAAACAAAAACTGCTCCAAAATCTTTGTATCAAGGCCAAACACACAAAAAAAAATCTTTTTCATTTTCCAATTTTTTAATACCTCATTTTAAATTTTAAATTACATTTTTTTTTAAAAAATGGCAACCCTTTTGAAACAAGATGGCGAATGAAGCTGGCCAACGAACTCGATCGAGACATTGGTATGTACTATGGACAGACCAAGTTACATTCAAATCGGTTCATAAATACGCCTGTCATCGCGTGACAAAAATCAGGTCGTTTTAAAATGTCAGCCACAATAGAAATTCAAAATGTTATAACTCAGCCATTTTTTTAGATATAGATGAAACAAAACCTGCTCCGGAATCTTTGTATTAAGGTCAAACACATACGAAAAAAATCTTTTTCATTTTCTAATTTTTTGGTATCTCATTTTAAATTTAATTTTTTAAAAATTTTTTTAAATGGCCGCCATTTTGAAACAAGATGGCGGATGAAGCTGGCCAACGAACTCGGTTGAGTTATTTGTATGTATTATGTACACACTAAGGTACATCCAAATCGGTTCATAAATACGTCTGTTATCACGTGGCAAAAATCAGGGCGTTTCAAAATGTCAGCCACGCTAGAAATTCAAAATGCTATAACTCAACCATTTTTTAAGATATAGACGAAACAAAAACTGCTCCCGAATCTTTTTATCAAGGTCAAACACATAAGAAAAAAATATTTTTTCAATTTTCAATTTTTTAGTACCACATTTCATATTTAAATTTTTCTTAAAATTTTAAATAGCCGCCATTTTTAAACAAAATGGCGGATGAGGCTGGCCAACGAGCTCGGTCGAGACATTTGTCTGTACTATGTATAAACAAAGTTACATCCAAATCGGTTCATAAATACGGCTTTTATCGCGTGACAAAATTCAGGACGTTTCAAAATGTCAGCTTCGCTAGAAATTCAAAATGCTATAACTCAGCCATTTTTTAAGATATAGACGAAACAAAAACTGCTACGGAGTCTTTGTATAAAGGTTAAATACATAAGAAAAAAATATTTTTCCATTTTCAATTTTTTGGTACCACATTTCAAATTTTAATTTTTTTAAAAATTTTTAAATGGCCGCCATTTTGAAAAAAAATGGCGGATGAAGCTGGCCAACGAACTCGGTCTAGACATTGGTATGTACTATAGACACACCAAATTACATCCAAATCGGTTCATAAATACGACAGTTACAGTGTGACATAGGTCAGATAGATATATATATATATATATATATATATTGATATATATATATATATATATATATATATATATATATCAATTTTGAACGGAGGGTGGTTTCGGGGTCTGTGGGTCATGATCGATGAAAATATACCAAAATTTTTTGAAATCGCTTTCCTCCGAACGGCTGCAATAGGTAGCTTTTTGTAAAGAAAGCTACCTAAAAGGGGTGTTTAAGTACAGAAAACTCCTTAACAACTCTCAGCCCTGTAATCGGCAATTCGTACTAAATGAAATTCAACTTCAACAATAAACAGCAAGAAAGAGTGCAGATATTCAAAATTAGAATTTGGTTTGTTAAAACAATAAAAAATCGAAAACAGTATAAAAATACACAGTTAAAAATTTCTGTAAAAACACAGAAAATAAACCGAAGCTCTCTGTAAATTTACACTAGTTGTCAGTGAAATGCATTTGAATGAGTTTCTCGGTGATCTTTTAACAGACATTTCACTTTCCTTATAACAAATTCCCTGTAGGGATTTCCATGTCATTATTTAAAGATGTTTTTATGTTTAAAATAATGAATTCAAATCAAATACAATATTCTAAATGGTACTCACAACAAAACAGTGATTTTACAAACACATTTAAAATATAATTAAAATCTACGTTTCGTTTCGCTTCTGTGAACGTCATCAGGATGTGATGCTACATACAAGTCTAAAATTTCGAAATGGACATAAACGTCTAAAGAGCCCTGGAGAATACTTGAGCGGAGAGTGCGCAAACGTCACCAAGTTCCCATGGTAACCAAATGGAGTAAGCCACATCAGTGAAAAAAATAATAAAAAATAAATAAAGTATTTCAAATGAAGGTAGCAAAGTTGGCTTTGATAAGAAGAGAACCATAAGCCATAAAAGAATCCCTATGTTAATAAAATTTTAGAGTTCCTTACGATTATTAATCTTGGGCAGATACATGTAACGATAATTTATCCTATAACATTAATAAAATCTGGCTTAATATTATAATCCATTAATACAGTCTGTTCATTGTACTTTCCACCCGCAACCCTCCCTTTTTTCACCCAGGTGTATTGCTCCATTTAGTTACCATGGGAACTTGGTGACTTTTGCGCACTCTTCGGTCAAGTATTCTCTAGGACTCTTAGACGTTTATGTCCATTTCGAAATTTTAGACTGGCATGTAACATCACATCCTAATGGTGACGTTCGCAGAAGTGAAACGAAACGCAGATTTTAATTATATTTTAAATGCGTTTGTAAAATCACTGTTTTATTATGTGCAGCATTTTGCATGCTGTATTTGATTTGAATACATTATTTTAAATATATGGTACAACTGTCAAATTTTTAATTGTTTTTATCTTTTTGTTATAACTCGTAATTCAAATTACTCCCTTTTAAAATTCTTCTATAATTTTATTAGAAATGTTAGAAGAAATTTTTGTTTAAAAATTGTTTTATTAAAACACTGGTCGGCACCAAAATCCTCTCTGTAAAAATAATAGTTGATTCTTACAGATTTCACCCAATATGGTATTCATATGGTCAATTCATAAAAATATGGTAACGAAATTATTGCATCAAGTACCATTCTTTTGGTAGGAGGGTTTGCTTTTAAAAATAAGGGGTTTTATATCTTGCTAACATAAGTGGAAATTTTGTAAACCGTAAAATGTAGATAATAATAAGTAAATTACCTGTAAATAAATGTATAAGTATGATTACCCGAGTTACAGTGGTATAACCCTTTAAGACTTTGTATTTGTAAACAAAGCTAGTCATTCCTACAGAAATTAAAACATGGACTGCAACCGCTACCTGTTCATAAAAAATGATACTTTACTCTATCTGCAAACCAGAACGATCGTTCGATTTGAGTTTTTATTATAAACGACTCAGAAGCAAACAATTAAATGAATGTCTAACCCGCACGATCGTCGGGTTGGATCTTAAAGAGTTATGGAAAGAAAACATATTAGTAGATAATAAATAGTAAATTCAGACACGAAAGGGGGCGGGGCATAAAAAGAAAAATGCACGATAGAGGTATCAACAAAATTAAATTAAATTTTATGCTATATTTTATTTGATATCTAACACAGTAAAAGCACTTTTTTCATTACTTCAATTTTATCTAGCTTTAGAAATTAATATAATAATCCTTCAATATCTGTTATTATTATAAAACTAAGTCTCGAAAAAATGGTACGTGCTGGATGAATTTGGATAACATATTTTGAATTGGGAATATTAGAACTGTACAGTTTATATATTTAGTTTGCAGGGAGGAAAAATTTAAATTGTTTGCCGACTAGTGAAATTAGAATATTTTAGAAAGGAAAAATTTGTATCTGCGGAGTTAATGGGATTTTTATTGACAATCACTTTGCAGTTGTTCCATTCACCATGTGTATGGAGCTCGGTAAAATGAGAAGTAAATTAAAAGTATTTCCCTGCTGAATCATAAAATACATCCTTTGCATACTGTAGTAATAGTTCCTACAGCGCAGTCAATAAGGTTTTCGGCTCCAACCCATGGAGATCGGGAAAAAAAACAAACGCGGGCAGGCTAGAAATAAATATTATAAAAATTAAATGGTACAGCTGTTCAGATTCACTCAAAAATTCTAATTCTTAAAAATTCGCGAATTTCGAAGAATAAAAATAAATTAAATTTGTATCATTGAAAATAAATAAATAAAGTAAATTTACAGTGTCTTGTTATTTTTATAGATGTAAATTTACAGAGTCTATTTCAAGTTTACCTAATAATTTCTCTGTTATTTAACTCAATCTGTGTTTTTCTAATCTGTGTAATTTTACAAAACACTTAAAATAATAGGTTTCCGGTAGATTCTCTGTAATTTTACAGAAATTTTCTTAACAGTGTAATCGGATGTAAAAATATATTATATTTTTTCAGAAACAATATCATCCTATTTTTATATTTATTTATAAACACTAGGAGGGTTCTGCCCCTTACGAGCTACGCTCACCAACCCCCGTTAAGACACCGCAAACTAAAAAAGGACCTAATTACATCGTTTTTTAAGAATGAATTATAATACTAATAATAATAATAATAATAATAATAAGTGGCTATCTCCCTGTTGACGGGTTGTTTTCGTCTTTGAGTAAATCAGATTAGTAAAACATGTGAAAATAAGCTAATATAAAACTATTTGAGTAAACAGAGTCTTTGTCTCTCTGTACTTTTTAACAACGCTATAAGAAGGTTTTTTTAAATAGGACATTTTTAAATGTATCGTTTTAAATCTGGTGTAATTTTCCCCAAAGTTTTCTTTCTCTTTTTAATAATCACGTGAAAATACTTTTGTTGTTAGAAAGGAAATATTATTTGCGCTCTCTTAAACTTCTCAACACAAGAGCAATGCGACTCTTGTAGGTACATCAATAACATCTGCATTGGTTCACTGGTCCAAAATATCTCAATTTGTTGATTTTCTGTAAGCAAGTAAATCCCACTGGTTTACAAGAAAAGTATATAAGAATTTGGCCAAATATTAGAGATATCACCAAGTTGGCATAACTTTTGGCCATTAATTTTGGTCGCCAAGTTGGCGACAGAGCAGGGTGCACCCCTGTGGCAACCCACCTTATAGGTATGAAGATGCATTAAATGCTGTTCAATAACCAATGAGATACGTTTCATTCGGGCGTTGCCATTTATCAATTAGCAAATATTCACGATTCCTGTGCCACGTACAATAGCGTAATATATATATATATATATATATAGATAGATAGATTAGTTTTAAAATATTATCTCAAAATATGAAATAAATATCTCGCGTAAGTAAATTTTTTAATTTAAACTTATTGGCAATATTATGGTTTGCCAATTTTAAATATGACGGAATTTCCTCCATTTACGTCTTTTAACGCACATTAATGAATTTATTATTTTCTTTCTCTTTGAGAATCCACGTGTAAATATAATTTTTATGACGTAATTATCAATATTTTCCAGCTTTTAATACGTAATCATTTAATTCTCATTTGAAAAAAAATTTCCTTTTATAATAGTCACTTGTCAATAATTTTTTAATTTGAAGGAAATATTATTCTTTGCGCTGTTTTTAAATTTGACAATAATCTAAAATAATACACTTTTCTAAAAGCTGTAAAAAATATCTCTCGAAATGCTGAAAATTTGAATTTAAAATAGAAATAAAACCTCAAAAAATGAGTCAAATTAAAAAAATAAATGCAGTCTGCACACCGGGTACTTCTAATTCATAAAACGATCTAAAAATTATTAAATTCCATACGTATAGTTTTTACTCCTATAAAACTTTTTTAATGGAACGATTTTGACCAACTTTAATATCAAATATCTCTTAAAATAATTCTACGATTTAAAAACTGTCTGCATCAACGTGTTTATCAAACATTTCTGTATAATACCACCGATTCTGACATTTTTGTATGCAATATTTTTCATAATATTAACGAAGAAAGACCTCTGTTCACGAAAAATTCAAAACCGGTGGCGGCGGTGACAGCGTTAGTTACCTTTTTTTTTTAGAGTAGAGAGATTCTTCTATGCCTAACTGCATATCATATCTGGTTCGCATACATTTTCGATGATATCTCTGAAAATATAATACCTAAAATTAAAACAAATGTATTTTTGAGTTTGGCTTTATAATAAATATCACACGATATATAAAAAAATATTTTTATTTTCAAGTATCTTAATTAACCCCACTACAATTTTTCCTACCTATATTTGTGAATGATTAATATATAAATGTGTGGGTAAATAGCCTTTATTACTTCGGACAAATTTGATCTTTCAACATTGCATAAGTTTACGAGAAAAAGGCTGTGACAGACAGACACACGAGTGATCTTATAATGATTCCGTTTTTACTTTTTAAGTACAGAACCCTAAAAATGATAAATTAAAGTTTCTAATGAAGAAACTTCACAAATGGCAATATCAAAATTCCGCAATGAGTCCTTTTGCTGCCTAAAACTTCCCTTTTTAGAGCTTTTCAATAAAGTCAATTATTTTCATTCGACTATTCTCTACTTTCCATAATAAGTAAATTTTAAATCGCCTGCAAGTGCTTTTTTATTTCAGGAAATTTTAAAACCTGCTCAAAACATTATGAATCTATGAAACCTAGGCAGGGGTCGTACTTGTCCTGAAATTTCACGTCCAAGAAATTGTTCGGTACCACTATATATTTTATAGAAAATATATTCTTAAATAAGGCGATATTTTTCGCGTTTAACCTAGATATATTTTTGATTAAACAAATACTGGTAACTGTCCTGAAATTTTTCATGTAGAGTACGACCCCTGCCTAGGGTATCCAAACCGGGCTTCCCGTGTTACAGAATACAGGCGAAAAGCTTTTTTTTCTTTTGTTTCATTTAAAATTCTAATATTTTTTTACATTTAATATATCTCTTTAGAACGTCCCACTAACAATACAAAAATTGATTTTACATGAAAAATAGCAATTATGTATTCAAATAAAGTTTTCAAATTCGTTAGAAGCGAGACTTTCGTATTCGCCTCGTGTCCGGAGTTGATAGCCGAAGAAATTGCTAAACATTGCGATTTACAGAAGCGATATTTTGATTCTGATAATCTCACTAGTTTAAGCACGTAGTTCGATTACATGTCTTATTTGTGTTTGATTTATATTTTATTATTTTATTTATATTTTGATGCAGTATTAATTTCGTTATGGATTATAAGCAGGAAACAAATGCTGAAGTTTTTATATTAATTTAAATGCAAAAAGATTTATCTTTCGTAATCATCTGTCTACACGCGTGAGAGATGGATTTTTAAAAAAATTCATGCTTGAAAATTATTTTTAAAAACATGAAAAATCAGTAAATTGTGATACACTTTTCAAACAAATCGCGATACATTTTTCAATAAAATTGCATTTTGAATTTAAAAAGAAGAAAATCGTATTTGTTGGTGTAAAAAGTGAACATTTGCAATGTTTCCAAGTTTAAAAAATTGCAATAAAAGTAAAATTTAATCGTCTTATGCTGCCAGCTTGAAAATGATGTCAGCATTATGGGCGAACACATATGTCCCTTTTAATATAGATAGATACTCATCTTCGTTTACAAAGAGTACCTCATAAAATGTCATATGAAACACAAAAATACCCTCCTTTATTTTCTACATTCGGTTTTCCTAGTTTTCTTAACTACGATGACCTAATTTTCTCTTGAAACTGTGTTCTGAGTCCCAAACATGTTCATTTAATGTAATTATAAACATCACGTATCTCCAGAGATTCCCAAATGTGCTTGAGAAAGATACATCAGACATTCTTTATTTACTTTCTTTCTGAATCACTGGAATCTGTTCTTGGTCAATAAGCTTATTTAGCCGATTAACCGAGTTGGGGTTTCTTTGAATCTCGATTTTACTTTTCTCCCGAACAGCACGTGCTAATGGTTTTTACAAAAATATTGTTTGCTTCCCTTTTTTTATGATTTATCGAATATTTTAGATAGAAAATTTCGGCATTATTGCTTTGCATGTTTAAATGCACATCTTTTACAGAATATTATATTAACTTATGTTAAATTTTATATCTATGTTAAATTTTTAATCTATTGAAAAAGAAATGGTTATTTTTATTTCAGAGAAATATAATCTGATAAAAGAACTGTGAACATTTATAAATTACCATTCTCATGATCATTTATGCTTATGAAGGGAACATGAAATGTCAAATAATTTGCACAAATATACTCCGTTTTTTTCTACAATCGTACTTCCTAGATGTATTAACTGTAGTGACATTTTTCTGTTGGAACTGCGTATTGCGCCTTAAACATTTTTTGTTGAAGAGCGAAGGCATATTTTTTAAGGCGCTTAATTTTACTCGAAATTTATACCGGGATTTTTTCATAAAATTTTACTTTTTTAACTTGCGCAAAAAAATTGTAAAATTCTATTTGTTTCTTTTCACATATTTTTTTGGAAATTCCGGTGTGGAATAACATTAACGAAACGCAATTACTTGCCCCTGAAAGGGTTAATTTATATATATAAGTCAATATTTATCAGTGTGTTTCTTACAACAATCCACTATATTAGACCGATCTGCACAAAAAGCAAGAAACATACCTTTTAAGAATGTCTGAAATCCGAATTGACTATATTCTGACACATTCAGTTCGTTCCGTTCCAATAAAATTTGGTCGCTCCGAAAGGTGTTCTCTTAATGGAGGTCATGTTTAAATCTAGATATTAATTATTGAAAAATGGTAACAATGTTACTAACATTTATTTTTTACATTAGAAAAATATATGAAAATTTAAGTATCAAAACAAAAGTCAATTACGCAAGTTAATTAGTGCAGAGTTTAAAAAATGAATACATTTAGGTTTGTTTTGATTTTACGGATTTATCTTCTATAAATTTTATTTCAAAGTCCTTTCGAAGTTCAGTAAATAAAAGAAATTTTTTGGACGAGAACAAATTATGACGATTTCATCAATTTATCTATTTCTTTGAGAGTTTCCTGACAGAATAGGGCAGGGGAGTTTATAAAAATTATATAATGTATATATGTATTGTTATATATGTATAAAAGTTATCGGAATAAATAAAAATTCTAAACTTAGTTTAGAAGTTTGATGAATAATGCGCTCACCGGAATTATTATTCTAATAAAACTTTCTTCAAGAGACCAGGAGAAAACGTAATTTGTTTTAATTTCTTCAAAGAAATGGGTCGCTGATGGAGGGAGTTCAACTGGGGTGGTCTCTGAATAGAAGTAAAATTAATATTGAGCCTATGGAAATAAATTTAGATCCATGAAAAAATGGTCGTTCAGGGAGGTGGTCGCTTAATAGAGATGGTCGCACATGTAAGTTTCACTGTACATCAGATTGGTAGGTGCTCCTATTCCGAAAGTATGTAATCGAACTGTATTTGTGGTTTACATTAAAGGCAGAAGAAATTTTCAGAAAATGATTAAAATATCTGTACTTTACAGTGTGCAGCAGAAGTAAAAAAGATCGGAGAAAAGAGAATTCAGTGTTAACAAGAACAAAAAATCGTGCTTCAAGCATAGATTATGAAACACTTTCGAAAATATCTCTAAAACTGTAATGAAACTTCACCATCAGGTAAGTTGCAAGAAGATAATTGAGTACAGCTTAGAAACACATAACACATTTAGATATCCAGCTTAAGCAATTATCTTCCATGTTTGTTATTTTATACAGCAATGTTTACAGCCTATATGTTTGGGTATACACAATAAGCATGCTAAAATTTAGTTCACTTAAACAGTTCACTTTTAGCAATTTTTACCAGTATATACAAATGAACTCAAATTATTTTGCATAACGCTATATATTATCTAAAAGCTTTTGTAGACACCACATATTAAGCTGAATTTTAATTGAACTAAAAAACACATAACACAACTTAAATAGCACTCCAGGTAATTTAAAACCATAACCGGCAATGTATATTGTTCGTTTGCGTATCCCTGTATATGAATTTATATATATTTCATAAACTTTATTAGTATACAAATGTAGTTCAGCAGAAAAATGCACAACATAATTTTAAAAGTGCGTCACAAGCCATTCACTTCCATAGCAACAATTACTTACGAATTCCTTTCTGTAGCCCTGTATATTTTCAACCGAACACCATACATTCCGGTGAGGAATTTATAATGCACCTCGCTAAAGGATATAAATTTCATTATGTTTGAAATAGTGTAACAACATAAAAATATAACTCTAAAGGACTTTTTTCCCGTAGACTATTATGTAACAGGATTCTTTTGTGTGACCCTCTAAATGAAAAATAAATGATTTGCACTCGATATTTTATAAAAGCATGTATTAATGAACTTAATGAATGCATATTAATTTCATTGTGTTTAAAATGGTGTAACATTATAAGAATGCAATTGAAACGAATTATTCCCATTGGCCGTAATGTGACGGAATACCTTAGAATGTACCTGTAAATGAACTAAATGTGCTACACAATAAATTTTGAATAAAGATCGTGCTATAATAAACATCAATAACATATATAAATTTCAGGACAATCCGATTATATTTGCGCGAATTAGAGAGTGAAAGACCGACAGAGGAACCTAAGTCATAAGCACTTTTCAACTATGTTGGAAAGTAATAAAAATTAAATGAAGTTCAAACTAAAGTACATATTTTGATTTCAAAATTAGCAGGTTATAGTTTAGATATTTTCATTCGATTTACTTTGTTCGATTTATATAATTGCATAATTTCTTTTAGAATATGAAAAAAAAAAAAAAAAAAAAAAAAAAAAAACGATTTTCTGGATGTTTAAAAATAATGACCCGCCATAATGCTCAATTTTACACATCCCATAGCAGTAATGCATTTAGTGTTTCAATACATTACATTATAGACTAGTATATGAAGTTACATCTTTAAAATTTTAATTTATTAGAAATTTATTTTTATACAGCTTTTAAAAAGAATATTTTTTGTTGATCTATTAAGCTTAACCAAAACGTAATATAACCAAAGATTCTAAAAAATGTTCCTTTATCTTTAGTAACATCAGAAACCAAAATATTTTCGAGATAAGCATCTCTGAAACAAGTTTCTTTTAATGCCTACAATTTTCGGAAACGTTTATATGTCGTTTTTACAGTGCATCACTCGGTGTTCTCAACTCGGATACTATCATGCTGTCGTTTCACAAGCGAAATTTTTCATGTTCAACAGACAAATATGCTTATTAAGTAGCATTAACATTAAAATTCACATTATTTTTTACTTACCCATCATACGTAGTATAGGATAAGTCTCGTAATTGTTTTAAAAATCGAAAGACTTTTTTTGACAGATTTACACGTTTAAGACTCTGGAGATTCCGAAAAATAAATTTTTAGAAAAAAACAAATTTTGCCGTTCGTCTGTGTTTGTGTGTGTGTCTCTGTAAACGTTCTATCTCCCTAACAAATTGAGATAGAGGCTTAAAATTTGGCGTGTTCTTAGTATATAATAATGAAAAGAAGCTTACTTAATATCAGTAACCTCGATCATCCGGAACTATTTTTTTCGGACTCTTGAAATATTCGTTCTTATAAAAGGTACATAAAAATTTTCGAAATTGTTTATTTAAAGGAGTGAATAAAAAAGACAATAAAAAAACATAAATTTTAAATAAATAATGCAGTCGATCGGATAATTAGTTACCAAGCTATTTGTAATCATATTTTTCGCAATCTTCGATTTTTCATGACCTGTATTTCATTCAAATTTCAATACAAAGATGTATTTTAATTGGAAATAAGACGCAGTAAACTGTTAGTTAATACTATTATCATTTTTGGAGTTATAAGGATGTTTTTTTTGCGCAATTCGGTACTACTCGATTATCCCACCAACTAAAAAATATCGCCAAACTATAAGATTAAATGCCAATAATGGCTAATCAAACGTTACATTTACTTGACATTAAACACGTTACACGTGTTTGTTGTGTCATCAAGTGATTTTTAATTCGATGTTTTATTTGTATTTTTATTAATCTTTTACTAATTTATTTGTTCTTTCGTTATTTAAAATGAAAATTATGCCAATTTGTATAAATTTGCGAGTAGTTTGGCGAATTATGTAATTTGTCGAAATGGGTCGACGGATTGATTAAGTAGTACCAGCAATTCAGTAATAGACCATTACTATGTATTAAAAATATTTAAACACACGTTTAAATTTTATTTTGGAATTGCATTGCATTTTATGAATAGTTTACACATGTTTTATTTTTATATTTTATAGCCATGATGGGTAAGTATTACGGCGGCACCCAACGACTAGTTTACTGTATGTATAAAATGTATTGTATGTATAAACTGAAAATGCTAATTGACATTATCCTAATTTAGAAAATTATCGAATGCACAGTAAAAACTAATCGGCAAAATTTTCGAAAATTACGGGTAGGAAAAGAAACTTTTTTTTTTTTTTTGTTAAATGTTTTTTCAATACTCGGAAATCTATTTTAGTGTGAGGTTTATGACGACAAAAGAACATTTTTTGGAATCAATGGTAATATTGAAAGAAGTCATATTATAGTTTTCTCAAACTTGTTGCTAGAGCTAGATTAAGATACATTTCTTTTTTTGTACAGTGTAATTGGAGTTGGATAAAAATCGCTGTATAAATTCCAATAATTTAAATTTAACCAGTTAGGAAAATAATATAATTGTCTTAAATGCTAACAAAATACGAGGATCTTGTCAATATTGCATAAGGATATTTCTGTTATATCGGATAAAGACATGCAATTTGAAATTTCAAAGGGTTTTTTTCCCGATGATACACGAAAAAGATTTTTTTTAAATACTTTTACAACTAAGTTATCGATAAGACAATATTATAAGAATAAAAGAAATATAATAATGTGTCATTAATGCTAATTAAAATCTAATATCATATCGACACTTCTTTTTTTATGATATTTATCTATTTTTTTTATTCGTTTAATTTTTTTATAAAATTTGTGTCACTTGCAGATTGTTGTTGCAGATTGTTTAATACGATGTTATACATGATTTGCAGTTAATAATATTGCAAATATTATTTACAAAAAAACACATTCAGATATTCCGCATTTTATCCTTGTAATAGACATATCTTTTGATAATAGAAAATAAATAAAAAGTCATTAAATTCTGCAGAATTAATGACGACATTATATTTTAAATAAATATTTTATTTATGTAGAAATATACTTTAATAAAATTTCTTTTATCTGTAAATTATTTGAACTAATATTCTTGAATTCACGGTTTACGTACTCAACTAAAACTGTTCTTTGGGAAAGTTTTAGTTAAAAAACGAAATGTTGTGAAGAAGAAATGAACCTTCATAGCTTAAATTTCTCTTCAGTTAATCACGAATCGCTTTATCTAAAACCTAAATAATATCCTATAAGAGAAAAGCATCTTTTGTTTTATTTTTTTATCTTAAACCACTGAAAAGCAGAGGCCCAAAATAAAAACTCAAGTCCGATTACAGAACTTAATTCCCTGCATCGGGCTATATTCCTGACTTTCCAAATGAAGTTTGGCGAATCTTCACATTCCCTTTACTTGCTCCAACAACCGAAATACTCAAAGTGTGCTCACTAATGCACTGTCATTATTAACTTTAATCATGATTTTCGTATCTGGATTTGTCGGAGGATTTAATGAACGGAGTGGGCATTTATGGCAGTGCTTTTAAATGTGTAAGCATAGAGGCGATATGCCTAGGGATTTATACGATAGACTAAAGCTTTATCAAAACAATTTGCAATGTGTTCATTTTCGTAAGAGATGGAGTTACAGAGAAGCAGAACTGCGCTGAAAAATGTACTGCTAATTCTAATAAAACACTACACGAATAAACAGTTCAAGTACATCATTGCAAAATGTTTAATGTTAAACACAATTTAAAGTTTCTAAAAATCCTAATTTCTGAATCTTTTAGAAATTTTACATACTCATAAATATATATAAAATATATAAAAATAAAAGATTAGACTCGCATAGTTGGCGTTCAGAGTACTTTTATAAAAATGTTTTTTGTTTGCTTCTATGACGACTGTTCATTCTTGTTCTTGTAACGATGATAAAGAGACGTTAAATATTTAAAATAAGATTTTTATTCTACTCATAAATGTGATGCAGTTGAAATTTATCTCTTTTTTATGTGTGTTTATACGTTGAAGTGAATAAATTGACTGTGTGTTGTCAAGAAAGATTTATTTTTTGTAACAACATTCTTTACATTCTGAAGTCTCCTCTTGTGGTCTTTTTAGATTCATCAAATGAACCAAAAAAATTAATTTAAAATGAATCACGTATCACTCACTAGAAATAAATAGTCTCCGATTAACGAAATAACCTAAAAATCATCTAAAAGTGGTTCGCACAGTACTCGGAGTATAAAATTGGTCTCTGCATGAAAAAATATTGAGAAACGTTGGCTTAAACATTTTTTTTATTATTTCGCTTTATATAAGATATAATATAAAAATAAAATTTTGAGGTAATTATTAACTGTAGTAGTTTCATTTGATCTTTCAAATAATCGGAATTATCACGTTTAGAAAAGTTTTTGATAGATCGCCTTTTATCTCAAAACTAAACAATATCCTATAAAACGAGAAATATTCTGTGTTTTTAATCTTTTTCTTAAATAACAGCAATGCTTGTGTCCAAAGTAAAATGTCAAGCCCGATTACACAACTTAATTATCGGCATCAGGTTACTTCCCGACTTTCTAAATGAAGTTTGAGGGAATCGTCACATTTCTTTTTCTTGCTCCAACTACCGATGTGTTCAAAGCGTGCTCACTGCACTATCATTATTAACTTTAATAAGGGTTTTCGTACCTGGATTTTTCGGAACCATTTAATGAATGGAGTTGATATTTATTGCAATGTTTTCAAATGTGTAAGTACTGAACTTTTATATGCTTAGGAATCTATAACACAGACTGAAACTCTATCAAAACATTTTTTAGAGTATCCCATTAAATGAGAAGTGTCACAAATTGTAGAATAGTGATAACAAACTAGTAGATGTAAATATATTTTACGTGATATATTTTACAGCTATTGGAATTCAACATTATGTATGTGCAATACAAAAAAAAAATATATATATAAATATCATAACGAAAAAAAAATGGTAATTATAATAATAAATTTCACTATTTAGAGACATTTAAATCTGTAACTAATAAGTAACATAAAATCACTTTTATATTTAGATCCTTGAAAGTATGGATTGATGACTTCGATTAACCCCTTCCTGCATGATTTTTTTCCTGCAGGCAAAAAAATTTTAAAGTTTGCTAAATATTAATGCAACATGATCAAAAATCATTCAAAATTCAAAATTTTCAAATTCATCTTAATTTAAGGCACATTTAAGTTTGTGCCATATGTGTCACACCATGCATTAGCGACTACTTTTCCATAGTAAGGAAATCAGCATTAAAACTTCCATGGAACTCTTAAAACTCCAAAATATAGAGAGAAAAAACATATGAAATCTATTTGCGTATGTGTGTTTCAGTCTACAGTAATTGATACGTATATCGTTTATTGAAAAATGAAGTTACAGAAATTGATACATGCATCGTTTATTGAAAAGCTACATTTTACAGCACCTAAAACTAAATTTCACTAGCGTGAAGTTCAACATTTTAAACGGCAGGAAAATTATAAGGATACTAATAAATGTAAAAAATCTTAAGCTTTCAATAATTATGAGTATTAATAAACATTTTATAATATGTACTTATAATCAAGCGAGAACACTCTTGTTCATTTTCATTAAAAATATATTTTTTTTTAATTTAATGTATTGCAATTTTAAATGATCATATTTATAAGGGCACTTCTTATAAATGCGGATAGGCATAGTTTTAATGAAAAATGTAAACACTTTTATTTTTGAGACAATCAGATATGCGATTGCACATGCTTGGAACACAGTTTGATAATTACGATTTGGATATATCTGCCCTTGTAAATAGCTTCTGGTATGATTCATAAATATGGTCTGTTTTTTACTTAAAAAGTGCGCCATTGTACTCCATGATATTTTATAAAGCCCAATTCGTAAAGATTGAGATTAGCCCATCAATTAGTGGAATACTTTTATCATTGAACTACCTTTTTGAAGCTATTTTCGCAAGACGTTATACATTTTTTTGCTGTAAAATTAATTTTCCCCCTTCTAAAAGCAACCGTATGCAAAATTTTGTGCTTCCAAAATATGACTGTACTCTTTTACGTCCATCTTCTTAGAAAAAATAATTTGATTAATCTCGTCTTGGGCTGATATAGCACATATCTTTCCTTCTTTTAACAGCTCCATGTGACGTTTCTATTCTTCCGCAAATCATGCCAGTATTAATGTTTAAATTTTGGCCCGTCAGGATTGAACTATTTCCCCCTTCCTGAAGTTAAGCGTTAATACTGGTACAATTCGGGGTGAAATGTTGCATGGTGTCATCAAAATAAAAGATGATAAGTCAATGCTTGGGATACTTTGTGAAAGATTCACCTATTACTCTTTTAACTATTCAGTTACTTCTAATATGTCAAACTGAAGTGTCAAAATGTACAATTTCAGTTGAGTCTAGACTGCAATGCCCGCACCTGTTTCGGTATCATTTATTAATATTTACCGCATCATCAATTTTATCTTTTATAAAGCATGACTTTATACGTTTAAAAAATTAATATATTATTGTAATATAAATATTATGCCGAATGCTTTTTTTCTTTCAAGTATTTTTTTCGAATTTCTAAAAAAATAGTGGACGAATAGTTTATCATATTTGAGCATGTGAAGTTAATCCTAGAGCTGAGTTTTTTAGTAAAAATGTACTCTCTGGAATATTAAAGATATAAACAACAAATTTAAATAGGTAAAACAATATAGGTGCAAATATATATGTACAATGAATCTCTGCACAAAATATCAATATCTTTGTGCAATCTCTGTACAAAAGAAAAGTGGAAATGATCTGTAACTTTTACAAATAATTTTCCTTTCTCTGTTCCATATTTGTATGAATTTGCGCAAGAATAGCAGTTATAATTAAGTTTCTATTACCGTTTCGTTAAATATTCGAATTGTTTCCATGTATTCTGCTTATAATATGTAGTTTTCAACAAATTTAACGAAATGTAGATAACATACAAGAAAATAAACTATGCTCAAATTTCCAGAAAATGAATTTCATTTTCAATGAGAATTGTGTTTATAGGGAACGTATTTAACTGCACATGCTTAAAACTCATTTCTTTTGGGTAACGTTTCAGCCAAAAAAGTTTATTGGGCAACATATTGAAAAAATTATTAAAATCTGATAAAATTCTGAAAGACATCGGGTGTATAGTAATCTGAATTTCTAAGGTACTTCGTTATGAGATTTGTTCTGGACTCTTTAAATGCTCTCGTACTGAATTTTTATGAAAAATGTAATTTTATGCAAATTATTTTCATAAAGCACAATTAACGTGGCTCTTTGTTTGAAATCGAAAGGTCATCCATTTTGTCTTTATGTGCAACTTATTCTGCACGAAATCAGTTTATACAGCAAAACGCATGAGCATGTGTGTAATTCCATGTTAAAATTAAATTAGTGTTGCAGTAAAATCATTTATTATTCACTTTATGTAGTTTTTATAGTAAAATTTAAACTTTTTTACGATAGTAATTGTAAGATTATAATTAAAACCTTGAAATAAAAATTTTATTTAAACTAAACAGTTAAAAAATATGGAAAAACAAATAACGAAAAAGAAGCAGATGGTTATCGCAATTATAAAAGTCGCAGAGAAGTTATAAGTGAAAAGCAAAATCCATTATCATCACAAGCAATCAATTCTCTTTTAAAGCCATAACTCATTTGCTACTTTGAATTAAAGGAAAGTCTAGAAGCTTTCTTCTTAAATCGAAGGATTAGTTGATTGTTTTTTAAGGAAAAACAGATGACAGATCTTAGAAGGGAAAATAACTTTCAATAATACTTTTTAGAATTACTGTTCTCTCTCTTTTTTATCATTGTTTTGTAAAAAAAAAAAAAAAAAAAAAAAATGGAGCACCCTTATAGTTTTTGTTTTTTTCTCAGTAAATGTAAAATTCATGAAAATTATATTTAGATGAATCATTCGATTAATTAATTTATAATTTATTTTAATGTATGAAATTATTAACATTTCTGGAGTATTTAAAAATAACGATAAAATTTTCCTTTCAATAGTCTTCTCGTAATCAAAATAGATTTTTTTATAAAATAAACTGAAAATAATTATTTGAAAATAAATTGTAAAAAAAAAAAAAAAAAAAAAAAAAAAAAAAAAAAAAAAAAAAATCGAATCTTTTGATCTAAACAAATGTCATTTGAAATTAAAATCTTACTTGATTGGATTAAGTAAAATAATGCTATAAAAAGTGATAAAATATCTTTATTAAGATTGACGATCGTTTTGTCGCACCAACGGCGGCATTTTCAAAATCATACGATAGAAAATATTTTCACATAATTTAGAAAACAATAAACATAGTAAACAATGTCACGAGACATGGTGCTTAATGAAAAACTTTGCAAACGTAAAATTAAATTAAAATTAAATTATCTATTTGTGAGCGTGGATTAATTTTCATATAATTTAACAAAACAATAACATGGTAAGCAATGTCACGAGACAACATGCATAATGAAAAACATTGCAAAACTTAAAATAAAAATAAAATTATCTTGGCTGTTTGCTAGCGTAGATTAATTTTTACTATTGTTACTAAAATTACTTAGCATCTCTTTCCAAATTTTAGGTAAATCAAGGGACACTAATTCATTGCAAATATTCTTGTTGCGTAAAAATATCTCTATTGATTCTTGGATTATGGATGCTAAATAAAAACTTGATGTATAAATTAACTTGCTATTTTTAAAATCGATCGGTAAAGGTTCTTCGCTGCATAATCTGGCCAATGCTGTGGTTCTTCTGTTGTATTTTATGTCTGCTATATGATTCTGGTTTTAAGTTTTCTACTCGTCATATCTATATAAAACTTCTTTGTTCCATCTTCTTTGGTGAAAGGTATTTCGTATACTCCTGATAACTGGTTTGACTCTATTGGATCTATTTTCTTGCATACTAAATTTTCTAATTTCATAGAAGGTTTTGCGAGTGGGGAGATATTGAATTTACTGAATTTATATTTCAAACGTTCGAAGAAACCAGGAAAATATTGTAAAGCGGATAACATGGAATTTTGTGGATTGAAATTTCTTTTCTTTTTATTCTTCAAGCTCTTGATTAATTTTTCTATGGTGCTTTCTTTGTATCCATTGTTTCTTGCAATATCATATATTTTATTTATTTCATGATTTAACTGCTCGGGGTACAAACTGTGAAAGCTCTATGAATAGAATGTCTAAATACAGAAACTTTGTATGAAAAAGGCGCTTGAACATTATGAGGAATAATGTATTGACTGGCTATGGGTTTTCTGTAAACAGTGCGTTCTATTCCTTGGTGCGTCTTGATTAGTAATACATCTAAATAAGGTAGCGTACCATTTTGTTCTATTTCCAATGTAAATTTAATTTTAGAATCAAGGCTATTAATCTGGTTTAAAAAATTATAGAGCAAGGTATCTGCATGTTGCCATATGATGAAAATATCGTCTACGTATCTGATCCATGTATGGGGAGTATAATCCAATTTGTATATGTCTATTTCAAGTGGTCGTAATATGAATTCAGCTAATAATCCTGATATAGGAGAACCAATTGGAGCTCCGTTATTTTGTTTGTATATTTTGTCGTCAAAAGTGAAGTAATTATTATTAACTATAAGACTAAGAGCACTCTTTAGTGTAGTTTTCATATTATCATTAATATTCTCCATGCGGTCAATGCAATTATTTATATTTGTAACGGCTTTTTGGGTATCAATAGATGGGTATAAAGAGCCTACATCTAGACTGGCTATTAAATAAATTTGAGGTAAATTAATGTGATTCAAATATTGAATGAACTCATACGTTGAATTAATTACATGATTAGAGCTGGGCAAAATATTTTTCAATAAAACTACAAAAGCTTTTTCCATGAAATATGCGGGGATTGAGCATTTAATTACTATTGGCCTTATTGGCATATTTATTTTGTGGTCTTTGAGTCTGCCGACAATTGCTGGGATTACTGCTAACTTATTAATTCTCATTAGAACTTTCACATTATCAGGCCAGCTCCATTTATTAACCAATTCATAAACGATCGTCGAGCTTAATAAAGATATTTTATCACTTTTTTTATAGGATTATTTTACTTAATCTGTTTATAAGTGTTACATGTAAGTTAACACTATACATGTTTTTCTTACTTGATTATTTAAATGAAATTTTGTAATATGCATTATACAGTATTTCTGCAGTTCTACTACAATATTCGTAAATAGTTTTTTTGCCATATTTAATCGTAGAAAAATTCTCCTTATTCTGCAATAAGGCGGAGAAATGGTTTTAATCTGAAGAAGAAATATTAGCCCTTTTATGATAATGTTGGACAGCCGTCCAACGCCGGGTGAGATATTCCAGTTAATTCACAAATTACCTATTGCGCCAGCGCATGCTAAATTTGAACTCTCTAGTTCTGAACTGAAAATAAGTAATTTTTTGTTGATATGTAGATTCTTTTGGTGTGTTGCGTCGTATATAGCGCCAATACCCTTTTTATGTTTTCTATGCGCTATTAAATGTAAATTTTTGCCGTATAAAGTTTGGTTATTTGTAGATTAACACAATGATCTACCCAAAAAGGAAACAGATTAGATTCGAATATGAATATTTATTTCACTTCGATTCGAATAGAATACATCACAGAACACTATAGACAAATGTTGGGCAAAGATTAAATTCTTACTTTAAAATTTTGGAATTTAAACTGTTAAAAGTACAAAGCTAATTTAAATGTAACAAAACTAATTTATGTGTAGAAAAGCTAATTTACCAGTAAAAGTGTCATACACGACCACTATGGATTTGATATTTATCAATTACTTACGCATGACTTCTGGTTAGAAATTTATAAAAAAAAATGAATGTGTGCATATATGCGCTTTTGTTGATACAGATAAGAAAAATTCAGCACATATATGCGCTAATGATGCAAATGGGATAATGAAAGTTTTACAGCATTTGGTTTTCATCATTTGAAGTTCACATAAAATAAGAAAATATAATTTCTATAAATAAGCACATGAATACTTAATGCACAAAACATTTTTTTACTAAACTGATGCAAGTATGTCAGTGGTTCAATAATTATTTTCCCTAGAGTATATAAAATATTTGTACTGAGATGGTTGATGTGGAATATCGAAGCCTAATGTCTTAAACGCGTATATGCTCAATTTCAGAACCGTAGCTGCTATATTAACATAGTTTTGGAGGGAATGGGTGGAGTTTTAAAGACCTATTTTTGAGGGAATTTTTAAGGAGGGGGGGGGGTGAGGGTGAAATGCTGTTTGGAGCTTATGAGGCTACATTTGTGACAGTGGATGAGATGTGGCTACATCACTATGCTCCCGAGTCCAAACGACAGAAGTTACGTCTCATCCACTGTCACAAATCTAGCCCCATAAGCTAAAAATCAATCTTTCACCGCCCCCCCCCCCCTCCTTTCACTCCTCCCTCGAAAACTATTTGAATATAGCAGCTACGGTTCTGAAATTGAGCATATAGGCATCTAAGACATTAGGTTTCAATATTCCACAACAACTATTGCAGTACAAATATTTTACATACACTAGGGACAATAAATATTGAGCCACCCACTCATATGCAAGTTTTAAAAACATTTAAAATCATTCAAGATGTTAAAACGTTAAAAACAATGTTTTAAAATTTTGAATGTTTTTAAATGTTTTTAAAACTTGTATATATTTGCACCCATTTAGTAAAAAAAAATATATTGTCAATTAAGTATTCATGTGCTTATTATTTTATTATTATTTTATTAAGGTGACTATGTCGTTTCAGCTTGAGATATAGAGTTTCTATATATACTTTATAATTTCTGTACATCAAAATTTCAAATACTTCTTTTACATAAAATATTAAAAAAAAATAAATAAATAAAACGTTTAGGCGAATTAGTTACTTGAATTTCAAGCAATGATATTAATGTTAAACTGTTTAAGACATTACTTTATTTATTTTCTCATTTTGCAAAGTATAAACTTTAATTTCATTCTCCTGTTTAGAGCTCATTCTCTTGTAATACTTTATTTAGATATAATGCTTAGAAAGCATGGATTTACCGCATAAAAGCTTATAAACAGTTTTCAATCAATATGTCGTTAAATCCTCGTCTTGCAAACCATGTTTAACCTCAATAAAGATATTGCATTTGTGAATAACTTTGCGTTATTAAATATGACACAAAAGACGGGCAAGTGAATGTGGGAAACAGGTATAGGAAAATCATAACTTTGTACTAAATGGGTTAAAAACCGTGAAAATAGTAATTAGGTTTAGAAGGTTCTGTAATTATGACTACAGAAACTGCTTAGTTTAAAACACGTGGAGTTTTGAATATTTAATATGTACGTTAATGTTTTCTTACGCTATAACTTATCCGTAAATGCTATTTGTAAATCATTGAAAAGAATGTGTTATTAAATGTAAGATATTTAATTCAAGAATACTTAAATCACAATTATTTTCGAAAATATGAGAACAATGTCGAGAAAGACATTTAATAACATGTTTTACATTGAGCATGAATTTTATTTTATAAAGAAAATTTAATTTTCATTTATAAAATTCTCTTTAAATGTCCCTTTTATTCATTAGAATTAATTTAAAACAAAAAAAAAAATCTTCTATTACCAGTTTTTGAAGAAAAAAGTTTTGATATAAAATAAATTTAATCAAATAATTTGGCTGGCCTAGGAATAAGGAAATGTCTGATGTGAATAAATAAAAATAAAAAGCAATATCTTATTAGATTTGTTTTAAATTTTAGAAAAATTTAATAAGCATAAAATAATACACATTCCTATGTATGACGCTGAAGACTTTCTATCTACAGAATACGGTATTTGTCAATTTGCCTAGGCTTTGCTATTTGTAACTTTTGTAATTTTACCTCAGGTTGTTTAGGTGAGAAAATGTTAAAACACTTTTACAAGTTAGTTGGATGTTCCAATCCCAAAACTTCCTTCTATCTCATACATCTTAATATTTCAGAAAATAGTTACAGATATTAATACTGCAATATTATTAGTTCAATACTATACCAACTTTGATTTTCATCTTAAATTTCTGCTTCAGTCGGAGTAAAAACGAGTTAATATCGATCATGATATTTATTTAAAGCAATAGTTTTTCGTTATTCTGTTGTATATCAGCTGTTTGCGAATATCCGGCTCAGCAGGACACGAGTTCCCGTCGCTACACGAGCAGCCCATGGACAGCAGAATTACGAAAAACAGAGAAAAATATACAAAAATCGCTATCACAGCGCCCCTTTCCGGCGGAATGTTTCCAAATTAAAGGAGGATTTGCTGGTCACAGCCAAAAACATGCACAACAAATTTGATTCAATCATATTCATAAATTCATACACTTTTCGATGGTAAAATACAGAAAATGGCACAAAAATCTCTATTACCGTCACCCGTTCCGGCAGAATATTTTCAAATTCAAGGAGAAACTCCTGGCAATAGCCAAAAACATACACGAAAATTTTGATTGAATTCTATGCATAACTTCCTACACTTTTCGATGGTACAATAATGAAAATAGCACAGACATCGCTATTACTGCGCCCCCTTCTGGCGGAACTTTTTAAATTCAGTGAGGATCTACTGGCCATAGCCAAAAACATACACAAAACTTTGGTTCAATTTTATGCATATCTTCATACACTTATTGATAATACAATAATGGAAAATGGCACAAAAATTACTATTACAAAACCCCCTTTCGGCAGAATATTTCTAAATTGAAGGAGTACCAGCTTGCCACAGCCAAATGCATACCCAAGACATTTGGTTCCATATTATGCATAACTTCATACACTTTTTGATGGTACAATAGCGGCATACGGAGAGAAGACAGGAATTTTGTATAAACATACTTTGGGGGTATCTGACCCCTAAAACGTGTACTTCCGTCGAAAACCGGAAGTAAAATAAAATTTCTATTGCAATATTTTCTTCTATTGAAGATAGAAGAAAGTAAAAAACGGCATTTGAGACAGTGGAAACATTCAAATATGTTACAATTACCTTTTATTAGGTAGATTTCGTAAGAAATACTACCTATTGCAGTGGTTACCAGGATGCAACTTTTGAAAAATTCCTTCATAACTTTTCATTATAGGACCCCAGGAACAAAAAACCACCCCCATCTAAAAAGTTTATATATATATATATATATATATAAGTATGTATGTATGTATGTATGTATGTACTAAATTTTGTTCGCACGATAAAAGTCGCAATTACGCATGGATCGTCTTCAAACTCACCAACAACTTTGAGATGGCTAATACATCGGCGGGGATTGAAAATGGGCAAAATCGGCCCAAGGAAATGGAAATGAAGTGGATTAATATTTTTGAATACCATCTTAACATGGTTCTCATAAAACCAGCTTTTACACAACAATGACAGGAAAAAATAAATAATTTTCATTATAGCAATAGAGTCAAAACACTGTTTTAAACACTAGTGTCGTGAAGGAAATTTTTACCTTGTTACTAATAAACTTTATAATATACTTATAACTACTTAAAAGGTGACAAAAACATATAAAAATATTATTTAATACAACCCAAGATTTTTCGATCACACACGCGTTCATTTTCAAAGGGAAAAAAGATGATTGACTGAATAGAAATACATTTTAAAAACAAAAACAAAAATAGTACGCATGCGCAAACGGAGTTCAGCCCATTTCTCTGCAGAGGGGTGAAAAGATCAGCTCATATTATTAGGAGGTCTGGAAATATTTAGGATATTGTACCAAAGTGCGGGAATATTATAGGAAAGGACATCGTTAGAAACATTATCACTTCTAAGTAAAATTTCAATGGATTCACGGATTATTGACGAGATGTGGTTAGACGTTGAAATGATAATTTTAGCTTTTTCGAAGTATATCTTAGTATTTTCTTTTTGATGCAATTTGGATAAAGCTGTATTTGGTTTGTTAAACTTGATATCAGAAATATGCTCTTTTAATCTTTCCTTAAATTTTCGACATGTCATACCAATATAAAAAAAACTCTTATGCTGTTCTGTGCTGAATGGGATGATGCAGACTCCTGCTTTTTCATAATCGGGAATAGGATCAATTTTACTGTGAATCAATTCTTTTAATTTTGTTGGAGGTTTAGCTATTAAATTAATATTATATTTTAGTAATGCATGTCTCAATCTCTCATAAATCTGTGGGATATAATCAAATGTGCAATAAATAGACTTGCTCAAACTTAATTCCTTCTTCTGTCTTGGTTGTTTTGTTTTGTTAACTAATTTATTAATGTGTTGAGGAGGGAAACCATATATATATATTGCGTCATATTGGAAATATAATGGACCTCAGCAGGTGAATATGTAGCGTCATGTGAGTTTGAAGAAACGTATTAAAACATGATAAAAACCCGACTATGGGAATATTAACATATTTTAATACTTTGAGGTTCTCTGAATTTGCTTTAGTCATTTTTAAACCTATTCCATATCACATGCGTGTGTTTATTCGTGTATATTAGAATTTTCACAAAAAAGTTTAGCTCCCAAGAGCTCATTCTTAGTGAAGAAACCGTGTTTATCTCTAATCTTGATTCAAGTTTTGTTGGTGATTTTAGTACTTAACTTCGAAATCTACCTCCACCTGTAGGCCGAGCCGGGAAAGATTTTTGGTTGATTATTTTTATCTCTGTGTGCATGGACTAAGAATTATTTCCGAATAATTATACGAAAGCTATTTAACAGAAAGGACTAAAAATCATCATTATCAGTTTGAAATATGACAAATCATGATACTATGCTCATTATTAACGCATTCTTTCATCATGTTATCAGTATATAGGGTGACACTATCTTGACAAACATTGTATAACAAATTTCTGAGTTAGTAGTCTTTTGCTCGACGCTATAGTACTCGGCTACTGTTCAGGGATACACTGTAAAAAAAAAAATCTGTAGTTCTACAGATATAAATTTGCATGCTTACTAAACTTTCATCTGTAACTGTACAAAAAAAAGCTGCAAATCTGCAAAACTATTTTTTGTAAAGCTACAGAAATCTGTAACTTTACAAATGAATTTGCTAAAATTACAGTAAACTTACTAAAATTTTACCTGTAACCCTGCTTGCCGTTACATGAAAAGTTCTAGGCATCCCAGTTTCCTTAAAACTTCTTAGTAACCTTACAGATTTTTTTATTTTTGGCGCAAAAGTGTGTCTGTTACGTGGATTTTTGTTGTTGTCGTTACATAAAAAGTTCTAGGAATCCCAGTTTCCTAGAAAAACTTTAGTAACTTTTCAAAGTTTATTTTTACAGTGTACATGATTTAATCTTGGTCAGCGCTCTGCACATCCCATCCCGTGGTGACCTCGGATTAAATGAGAGCACGCAAACTCACATTGGAGGGACCAACAGACGGCAGCACAAAAGAAAAATATCTACAGCACGCAAAGCCAGTGAAATGCTTGCAGCGCAGAACAATAATGCTTAAAACCTGTTACGCCGCACGTCACACGTGCGCACGACAGCATCTCTCGCCCAACGTGAACAAGATGGGGGTTCCTCAATGGGGGTGAAGTGTATAGCGGCATCAATTCACACAAAGAATATATAAGGAGTTCTTAGCACGGAGCAGCTGAGCTAGCCTTTTACTCGACGCTATAGCTTTCGTTTACTGTCTAGGATTCCTGGTTCGTGCCTGGCCACGGATCTGCATACCTTACAAGTCCCAAAATAAAATACCCAGAAAATTTATCATTATCATTCACTGCTGAGGAATGTTGCGTTCAAATCACGGCAAATAATAAAACTATGTGTCATCTCGTAAAATCACATTAAAATGTTTTTTAAAGTTAGCTAAACTAGCTTCCATGCAATTGAAATAACATTTGTTCGTTTGCCTTAATCTCATTTTTCACATTTTAGGGTGGTTTGGTTTGCGGATCACAAGAAAAGGAATTGTACCATTTTTCGTGACATTCGTCATCTATACTCACGTCAGATGATATTCAACAACTAACGTTTTTAAACTGTTGGTAATATAGCATAATTAAATCAATATCTGTCCTTTCAAT
This sequence comes from Maratus speciosus, assembly GCA_963932465.1. Taxonomy (NCBI): domain Eukaryota; kingdom Metazoa; phylum Arthropoda; class Arachnida; order Araneae; family Salticidae; genus Maratus; species Maratus speciosus. The sequence continues at coordinate 455,557,607 of OZ010789.1, read as the reverse complement.
TTTTATAATTATAAATATAAAGTATGTTTGTTTTGTACCCTCATAGATACCAATAATATAAATAGAGAGAGTTTGTTAAATAGAAAATCAGTTACTGTCTTATGCATAATTATTTTAAGATGAAATCTGTTTTAAGTATAATTTAGAAACTTGTTATGAAATATTCTATTTTTTTAATCGATATACAATTCGTATTTTACTCATTTGAAACCCTGATAATGCAAGGTATTAATCCTTTTTGTTTTAAAATACTTCAGAGCCATGAAAAAAAATAGGATTTTAGGAATTATATAATAGATATTCAAATTCACAATACTGTTTTTTAACATTATATTTTTCGTAAACACACCTTTTTACGACAATTTAAAGTACTTTATAGAATTAGAAAGGTTTGGTATGAGGAATCTTAAAATTGGAAAAAAGGGGCAAAAAGATCATTTCCAACATGTAATATCTTAAAATGTATATGATTTTAAAACACGATTTTAAATTTTAAAATTGGAAAAAAGGAAAAATAAATGATTATTTTCAACATGTAATATCTTAAAATGTATGTGATTTTAAAACACGATTTTATTGGTATGAAAGATATAAGTACGTTCTTTCATTTCATGTATTTAAAAAATTGCAAGAAGCCGAATTGCCATTTATAGGGGGCTCCAAATTGTCAGACATTTATCGAGCAAAAAATTGGTTTAACAGCTTATACGCAGGATTACAAAATAAATTTTGAAACTAGAATGAAACTTTTTTGTGCCTAATTATACTTAAGATTGTAATAATTACTCTGAACCTAAATAAATTTTTATTTAAATCATTTTTATATTTTTATAGAAAGTTCTTTTCAGCTAATACAGAATTTTGAAAATTTCAACAGTATAATCACCTAAAAAAAAATATATGTATATATATATTTTTTTTAACACTAAAACGAAATTTTAGTTTCACTTTATACAGACTAACATGGAACATATGTTTTGAAAATTTCATGAAAAAAATATTGAGGTGTTTTTAATATATCCTGCGTTATGCCAAAAACGTGATTGGAAAAAAATGACTTCAAATTTTCGGAAACGCCGAGCGCCGCTTCCACTATTGAGTGGGTATAATTCTAAAAGACGTAACTTCTGTTCCAATGAGAATTTCAAGCAAACAATTACGTCAAAATACTCAGAAACATAGGAGTTTAACATATAAGAAAATTAAAATTTCAAAAATTATGTAGCTTTAAGAGTCCTAAGACCCCTTAATTAATCATTACACAAGACGAAAATAATAGCGGTATATACATGTTGAAACATTCGTATAATTTAAAAGTTTTTTTGTCGCTAAATTTTAAATTTCAGAACAAAATGATATCGTAAAAAGTGTAAGAAATTATCGAGCATTAACAGCTTTTAAAACTTCATTTAATAATTAAAAAAGTACCTAAGAAATTAATTTAATAAAATACTTTAGTAATATAAAACTTCGTAAATCAATTTTTCATAATAATATATCTTTTGAAAAGAAAAACTATACATAATTTTTAAGAGTTTTCTAATGAAGAAAAGTTACGTTTACTTTTTTTAATCTTAAAAAAAAAATTAAGTATAACACATTTTTTAATCTTTGGACACTATGCGAATTAATTAAATTCTTGGAAAATAATACTTAGTTAAAATACAATAAGCTTTTCAAAAGATTTTAATAACTTAAGTAACATTATTTCAGAAAGAAAGAATAAATTAATATTATTAAATACATATTAGAATATTTTTTATTTTTTTTCATAATAGTTCGAAGCGATGAACCTTATCGGTTATGTAAAAACTTTTACAAAAATAAAGAAATAAATAATCTGGATATTCTTCTTGATAAATGCAATTTCTTTTTTATGATACTGTGAAAAGTTTACTTTGCATAGCATTTTTTGAACTGTTTTGATAAACAAATTTTGTTAAAAGAATTGCCCCCCGCCTCCCCAAAAAGTAACTAAATGAATAAATAAATCATAAGATGTATTTTGATTTTTTTTTACTCAGAAAAAAAGATTGGAACTCACGTTATTTAAAATAAAAATGGGAAAAAAGAGAACATAAATTGGTTAAAAACAGCTTTATATCAAATTTGTAAAAAAGTTATACCTTTAGTTTTTCTCCTCGACCATGTGTCAATATATCTATCGGTTTAATTAGTTATTTTGACATTGTTTCACTAAAATTTAAATTTTAACAAGTTACTAATGTTTTAAACCACTTACCACTTACAACAATTACATTTATTTAGTCGAACTGTAATAAAATACTAGAATATGTAAAAGCCAAATCCATTAAGGCTAGGTTTACTTTTCAATTGAATAAAACATTTCAAGGCATCAAATTTAATATTTTTTATTCATTTTTAAAAATTCAGTACAAATATAACTTTTAAATTATCGCATACATTTTCTTTAAGACAAATTTTTGTATTTGGGCATCGCTGAAGTTTTTGACAATTTTATAGATTTCAGTGTTGAGTCGATTCATGAATTATTTGTATAATATTGGGTAAACACTGACTCAAAAATTGGATAAGAAAAAAGTAGATTGCTGTAAACATTTGGATTTCTAATGTAGACAGTCGGATTATATTTATATACCAATTACCCGACCGGGCTGGGATAATAACTTTAAATATGCCTAAAAAAGTATTCAAATGAGGCATTTTCCTACCGGATAGATATATTGTTGGGCCTCACTTCCTTTGACAACGTACACCATCGAATTTGTATAACATTGTATTTTTGAACTAAAATCTATCTAATGAACTTATAGTTGAGGACCCCACTTCCTTCCACTCTCCGGTCTGTTTTTCAAAATGAACTCGAATTCGTATAATTTTTTATTTTAAACGAAAATCTTTCCAAATGCAATAAATGATGGGAGCACCTTTACCTTCTTCAGCGTTCTCCCTCAGATTTGTATAATTTTATATTTAAAAACGAAAATCTAACGAAAAGAACCTATAGTTAGGGTGCCCGCTGTCTTCGGTAGCGTATGCTCTAATTAATTTTGCAAATGAGCTTCAAATTTATATGATTTTATATTTAATTAACCAAAATCTTTGTAACGAACTAAGTGGCAAGGGTTATAGTGATTACCGATTCAATTTCTGATATTTAGATACCTTAGACTTTCAGTTTTAAACAAAAGTTCCATAGAAAACATAAATAACACAAAGAACGTTATCGCTTGTTATTCTTTCATAACGCCAAATGATATCTTCTAAAATTGACAACTTGTCTCGAAAAGATTTTTGTGTTCCTGTACACTTATTATAAAACATATTGTGCTAGCTCGGAGCTCAGTTTTTTTTTCTCTATTTGTCTTCTGCTAAAAATAATCTCTCTTCATAAGCGAAGTTTTTGTCTTATAATCCGAAAAGAATTTAACTAATTCATTTCTTCAGAAATAAGATAAAGCTCAAAGTTTGTTTTAACGATGCGAATGGAAATATTCTGAATTTTATTAGTTGCCATAGCTGATGCACTGTTATCGTGACAGTGGAAAGTAGAGTTCTCCGTGAATATGTGTAAATTATTCGCAGAAATAAGCTAACATCGTTAGATACTTGTTGTTTATGTTATTTCTGGTCTAAATTCCTCCAAGTTGAGTCAGTACACTGCAATGATATCATTTTGAAACTCTTCTGATTTTCGCAGTATCAAGGTACTTATGACTGGCGGGTAGTGAATTTCACCTGCTTAATCTCCAATACTTGTGCCATTTTTCGTAGTTGAAACTTGAGTGTGGAGTCAACTTGTTCGATTTTTAAAAGAATTTTGAGTAGTAGTATAAAAATTTCTAGTTCAGATAAAATGTAGAATTGTTTTGTCAACAATAGTGATCGAGTAAGAATATGTACTGGAGCTACGATAACGTCAGAAACACACGCGCATATATACATTTCTGTGAAATTGTAAGCGCTTTAATTATAAAGTAATTAAAGAGTCATTCTAAAATTATATTAATCGGTGTTCACTTTTGCATCTTTTCATTAGCTAGTTGTTGACTATGTTAAGTAAATAAAACTATTCTAAAAACTTTACAAACTACAAGATGTTTTTGTTAAACTTCAAAAATGTATATTTATTTGTTGAAAATTGAACAGTATTTAAAAGAAATAAACATACTTATTTACTTTGGCAAAAATTACCAACTTATGCCTCCGTGTAATCAGAAAAAATGAAATCGTAAATTATCTTGTGGAAAACGCTTTTCTCCCTTCCATATCTATGTATATATAATTTCATTTTGAAAGTATAACCGCTTTAATTATGAAGCAATTAAAAAGTTATTTTAAAGTCATATTAATGAATATTCACCTTATGCATCACTTAGCTGCTTAATTTTTTAAACGAAAAAATAAACCATTGTATGAGCATTGCATTCCATTGTGATATATTTCTAAGAACACGGGGTTAACAAAAACAAAAATATTTTTCCCTTCTATGTATAAAAAATTTACAACCCACGCATAAAAATTTAGTAAATGTAAATTAAATGTCAGTAATCATATACATATAAAACTTAAGCATTTGTACATACAAAGGTAAATAGAAAAACTGCGTTTAAAGTTTAAGAGTATGTTTACAAACATAATGCTTCTTTAAAAGCATATTTTATGTTATAAAATTTCTGAATTTTTTTACATCAAACAGAAACCAGTAAAAGCCCTTGAAGACAGAGTTCAAGAGATACTTATGAAAATGTGGGTATACTACTTAAAAACGGCTCCAGTGTACCATGCGTTTCGATTGGGTACTTGAAACGGAATAAAAATCATAAATAAACTTTTTCTTCTTTTTGTGGAATGAGATACAGTAATTCAGATAAAATGTAATAGTGATAAATTGATTTTTCTAGCAAAAAATTGCTTTTGTTAAACTTCAAATAGTTATTTTATTTATTTAAGATTTCAAGAATATATATTTTTTAATTTATCGTAACTTTACGTTGGAAAACACAACAATCTTTATCTCTGTTTAATTAAATATGTCATTGTATATGCAGCTTGAAAAATAATTGAAATTATGTTTTTGTATTACGGATAACTTAATTAAGATAACCAAGTTTACTTATTTTTAGATGTATTTCTGTATAATAATGAAAATTCTGATAAATGATACATTTTTTTCCAGTTTTTTATACTTAATTTTAGTTATATAAACTTTTAAAGTACCTTTTTCTAACCAGAATAAAAATATGTATCTATATTTCTTGCATTTAGCATATTTTATAAGTAGATGTGTTGCTGAGTGTTATGTATTTTTTTAATTGTGGGACACTATTAAGACATTTTTAGAGATCTGTTTAATTAATCAATCGTAAAGACGTGATTCAGAGCTTCGCTAATTATGTAAAATCAAATGCAATTTTTTTTTTCCATACCAACATTAAGATACTAGTTTACTCACGGGAAAATATCCACCCGCTATTAGCTAGCACCAGATTGTAAAAAGTAAAATGTTACCTATTGCAGCCGTCTGGAGGAAAGTTTTGGTATATATCCGGAAATTTTTGACCGATCATGACCTCCAGACCCCAAAATCACCCTCCGTTCAGATGTTGATATATATATATCTGTTTTTGTCACCTAATAGTACTGGTATTTATGAACCTATTTAGATTTAGAATGCGTACAGGGTTTTACAAGGTTTAAGCCGAGTTCGCTAATAAGCTTCATTCACCATCTTCTTTCAAAATGGCGGCCATTTAAAATTAAAAATTAAAAATTATGAACGAAACATTAGAAATTCGGCACAAAGATTTTGGGTTCCGCTTGTTTTACCTCTATCTTTAAAAACGGCTGAGATATAAAAATTTGAAATTATAAGGTGGCTGACATTTTCAAACAATATATTAAAAAGTAGTTGGATGTGCCAATCCCAAAACTTTCTTCTATCTTATACATCTTAATATTTCAAAACCTAGTTACACATGTTAATACTTCAATATTATTAGTTCAATACTATACCAACTTTGATTTTCATCTTAAATTTCTGCTCAAGTCAATTAAACGGACTAAAAACGAGTTAATCTATATCATGATATTTGTTAAAATTATTAATTTTTCCTTATTATGTCGTTATCAGCTGTTTGCGAATAGCCGGCGTAGCAGGAAGCGAGTTCCCGGCGCTGCATGAGCCGCCGATGCACAATAGAACTACGGAAAATCAAGAAACGTATACAAAAGTCGCTAGCACGGAGCCCCTTTACCGCGCAATATTTCCAAATTCAAGGAGAACCTGTTGGCCAAAGCAAAAAACAAGCAGAAACATTTTGGTTCAATTGTATGCATAATTTTATACGCTGTTCGATGGTACAATAATGAAAATGGCACAGAGATCAGAATTATAGCGCCCCCTTCTTTCGGAATTTTTTCAAGTTCAGGGAGGACTTGTTTGCCATAGCCAGAAACATGCACAAAAAATTTGGTTCAATTATATGGATAACTTCATACACTTTTCGATGGTACAATAATGAAAATGGTACAGACATCGCAATTATAGTGCCCCCTTCCGGCAGAATTTTTCCAAATTCAGGGAGGACCTTCGTGACATGACCAAAAATAAACACATAAAATTTGATTCAATTCTATGCATAACTTCATACACTTTTCGGCGGTACAATATTCAAAATGGCACAAAAATTGTACAAAAATCGCTATTACAGCGCCTTCTACGAGCGATTTTTTTACAAATTAAGGGAGGACCTCCTTGCCATAGCCAAGAACTTAAAAATTTTTTTGGTTCAATTCTATGCATAACTTCATACACTTTTCGATGGTGCAATATTCAAAATCGCACAAAAATCGCTATTACAGCGCCCCCTAACGGCGAATTTTTTGCAAATTCATGGAGGACCTGCTTGCCATATCCAAAAACTTAAAATAAAAATTTGGTAATTCTATGCATAACTTCATACACTTTTGGACGGTACAATATTCAAAATCGCACAAAAATCGCTATTGAAGCGCCCCCTACCGGAGAATTTTTTCCAAATTCAGGGAGGACTTGCTTGCCATAGCCAAAAACTTAAAATAAAAATTTGGTTTAATTCTATGCGTAACTTCATACACTTTTCGATGGTACAATATTCAAAATCGCACAAAAAACGCATTTACAGCGCCCCCTACCGACGATTTTTTTCCAAATTCAGGGAGGACCTGCTTGTCATATCCAAAAACTTAAACTAAAAATTTGGTTCAATTCTATGCAGAACTCTATACACTTTTGGATGGTACAATATTAAAAATCGCATAAAAATTGTTACATCAGCGCCCCCTACCGGCGAATGTTTTCCAAATTCCGGGAGGACCTGCTTGCCATAGCCAAAAACTTATAATAAAATTTTGGTTTAATTCTATACATAACTTCATACGCTTTTTGATGGTACAATGGCGACAGACAGACGGACAGACGGACAGACGGACAGACGGACACACAGACAGACAGACATTTTCTATAAACATGTTTTTTGGAATCTCTGACCCCTAAAACATGCAAATCCGTCGAAAACCGGAAGTCGAAAAAAATTTCGATTACAATACTTTCTTCTATTGAAGATAGAAGAAGGTAAGAACTGATTCCTTAGGACTTGACTTAAGGATTCCGGAGCATTGTTTGTTTTACCTCTATCTTTAAAAACGGCTGAAATATAAAAATTTTAAATTATAGGGTGGCTGACATTTTCAAACAATATATTAAAAATAACTGATTCCTTAGGACTTGACACAAGGATTACGGGGCATTGTTTGTTTTACCTCTATCTTTAAAAACGGCTGAGATATAAAAATTTTAAATTATAGGGTGGCTGACATTTTCAAACAATAGATTAAAAATAACTGATTCCTTAGGACTTGACACAAGGATTCCGGAGCACGGCTTGTTTTACCTCTATCTTTAAAAACGGCTGAGACATAAAAATTTGAAATTATAGGGTGGCTGAAATTTTCAAACAACAGATTAAAAATAACGGATTCCTTCCATAAACGGGATCCATTTTTCATTTCTGAGTTTTAGTGAACGTGGTTTCTCGAAATATTTCTTTCATTGTTAAAACCATTGTTCCAACTCTCGTACGCTTAAAACAACTTTGTCATATACGTCAGCGTTAAATTATCGCCAAATTTGGCTATACTTGGCAAAATATCAGCAAATTTGGCCACAAAAATAGATCGCAATAAATGAAGCCAACTTAGTGATAGCAAACTAACTTTTTGAAATTCCCATTCAAATTCATGATTGAAGAATACTGAGAATCTTCTATAAATGGGTACCAGAGATTTTAATTTCGTCTGCGTGAGTAAAATTAGCTGAATTCTTAAAAACAAGAAAGCTGTCTTATTCTACTGGTACAGAAATCAATTTTTCTTTTTTTTTTTCTTTTTTTTTTTACAAATTTATTAACTTCTAAACATCGAAAACTTTCAATTTTTACGCCGTAAAATAGTGGAAAAGGTATTTTCAAATGCAATTTGTTTGAATATTGTATCTTTATTTACTATTTTATGTTTTTTTTAATAACATTCAAGCATTATATTTAAAAAATCTATATATAGGACGCACCTCCAGATTACAGAAGATTAAACCGTTTGCACTTAAAACAATGCATAAACGGTTAGCTAAACAAAAACAGACAAATGTCGCGCTTAATTACCGAAAGCGTCAGGCTGCTTAAAAAGGCTGTTGTAAATAGTGAAATTTTCGCCGATTTCTTTGGTTACTAACCCTTGGCATGCGACTACACTATGACGCAAAAGTTTAGACAATGACGTCATTCAGCTTTAAAATGTAGAATTATGACGTCAGAATTACAAAAACCTGTAAATATATTCAAAAACTGATTTAAAATGCTATGTACAAAAGACAGTCGTTTTATTTGCTATAATACTAATTTTTTTCATAAAAATTCAAATGTGCTTGTCGCAAAAGTTTAGACACTATTCTAAATTTCTTTGAATATTCGCTGGCATATGCAAATTTAGAATCGATGATGTCACAAATTTGGAGTACTTAAGTTCTGCAAACGATTGCGCTTCATAGTCGACATGCCGAGAGCTAAAGAAATTCAAGTGAATGAGGTTTCAAGGATTTGGCAGTTGAAAGGTGAAGGGAAGAGCGTTTCTGAAATTTCTGCTATTATTAATAGGTCAAAAAAATCTATTTATCGAGTGGTTCCGAATATAAAGCAAAATGTCGGTCTGGGAGGCCACGTGTGACAAATGTACGAGAGGATCGCCTGATACAAAGACTAGCGAGTACTCAACAAATGAGCGTACGTGGAGTTCAAAGCTCATCGGGACTCTCTGTGTCAAAGGATACGATTCGTAGACGAATTTTGGAAAAAGGAACAATCGTTTATAGCAAAATGCAGAAGAAACCAGCTCTGAAACCACATCATAAGTTACAAAGACTTATGTGGGGTCGAAAGCATATGTCATATGGAGAGAAATGGCAGTCAGTCATATTTAGCGATGAAAAAAAGTGGAATCTGGATGGTCCAGATGGTTGTTTATCGTATTGGCATGACTTGCGGAAGGAACCTCGACGTTTTTTTAGTCGCAGACAAGGAGGGGGCTCGGTGATGGTTTGGGCAGCCTTTTGCTATAATGGACAAGTATCTCTGACCTTCACCAGTGGTTGTCAAACTTCACAGCATTATACACAGACATTAGAAGAAAACCTACTGCCATTTGCTGAGCTTCTAGGGGGTCCTCAGTGGGAATTTCAGCAAGACAATGCTTCAATTCACACTGCAAAACATTCAAAATCTTGGTTTAATTCCCATAACATAAGAGTTCTCGACTGGCCAGCATGTAGCCCAGATCTTAACCCTATAGAAAACGTTTGGAGTATCATGTGTCGCAAAGTTTATAGCAACGCTAGACAATACTCTTCTGAAAAGGAACTTAAGACATCTATTGAGAATGCATGGCACGATATCGATCCACAAACTATGCAAGATTTAGTTTCTTCCATGCAATCTCGTGTATATGACGTAATACATAAGCATGGATGCGCAACCAGGTTTTAAAAATTGTTTATTTCGATTTTATTTAATTTGTGTCTAAACTTTTGAGACAGCAGTTTATTTTTGTTACCATTTAATTTATTGCAATATGCACAATTCCACTTTTCTTTGTTATAAATATTGTTTATATGTACAGCACATTAATTTCAAGCAGTGATTTGAAAATTGAATAAATACTTTTCAAAGTATGTAAGAATTTCTTCATTGTCTAAACTTTTGCGTCATAGTGTAATATGAAAGTATCGATTATAATAAATTTTTAAACTTTATCAATACAAAATTTATATTTTTCATACAAAAATCCTTTTTGATCTTATTAATGGGCAATCTAAAAAAATATATTAAATGTAAAAAATCTATTAGAATTTTCAATTAAAAATGCTTTTAAGGTTACACAGTACCCTAAAAATGACAAAAATATAGAATATTGTTTGCTGAATTTTTCAGTTGTCCATACGGTTGTGAATCATGACTCCAAATTGTAGATCTGAAATCGAAATAGTTTTAAATATATTTGAACTTTTCTGAATATTCTCTGTCTCAAAATGTCTCCCTTACAAACTTTAAATGCTTTTTTTTTTCAGACTTTTATTTTTGTTGATGTTAGCATTTGCTATTCCCTAAGGTTTTTTTTACCTTCTTCTATCTTCAATAGAAGATAGTATTGTAATCGAAATTATATTCGACTTCCGGTCTTCGACGGATTTAGGAGTCAGAGATCCTAAAAACCATGTTTATAGAAAATGTCTGTCTGTCCGTGTGTACGTCTGTCCGTATGGCCGTATGTGCGTATGTTGCCATTGTACCATCAAAAATTGTATGAAGTTATGTATAGGATTGAACCAATTTTTTTTTTAAGTTTTTGGCTATGGCAAGCAGGTCCTCTATTAATTTGGAAAAAATCCGCCGGTAGGGGCGCTGTAATAGCGATTTTTGTGCGATTTTGAATATTGTACCTTCGAAAAGTGTATGAAGTTATGCATAGAATTGAACCAAATTTTTTGTGTATGTTTTTGGCCATAGCAAGAAGGTCCTCCCTGAATTTGGAAAAATTCTCCCGGTAGGGGACGCTGTAATAGCGGGTTTGTGCAATTATTATGCATTTTGAAAATTGTACCATCGAAAAGTGTATGAAGTTATGCATAGAATTGAACCAAATTTTTTGTGTATGTTTTTGGCCATAGCAAAATGGTCCTCCCTGAATTTTGAAAAAGTTTCGACAGTAGGGGTCGCTGCAATAGCGATTTTTGTGCCATTTTCAATATTGTACCATCGAAAAGTGTATGAAGTTATGCACAGAATTGAACCAAATTTTCGTGTATGCTTTTGACCATGGCAAGAAGGTTCACCCTGAATATTAAAAAAATCCACCGGAAGGGGACGCTGTAATAGCGATTTTTGTGCCATTTTCAATATTGTACCATCGAAAAGTGTATGAAGTTATGCACAGAATTGAACCAAATTTTCGTGTATGCTTTTGACCATGGCAAGAAGGTTCACCCTGAATATTAAAAAATTCCACCGGAAGGGGACGCTGTAATAGCGATTTTTGTGCCATTTTCAATATTGTACCATTGAAAAGTGTATGAAGTTATGCACAGAATTGACCCAAATTTTCGTGTATGCTTTTGACCATGGCAAGAAGGTTCACCCTGAATATTAAAAAATTCCACCGGAAGGGGATGCTGTAATAGCGATTTTTGTGCAATTTTCAATATTGTACCATCGAAAAGTGTATGAAGTTATGCACAGAATTGAACCAAATTTTCGTGTATGCTTTTGACCATGGCAAGAAGGTTCACCCTGAATATTAAAAAATTCCACCGGAAGGGGACGCTGTAATAGCGATTTTTGTGCCATTTTCAATATTGTACCATCGAAAAGTGTATGAAGTTATGCACAGAATTGAACCAAATTTTCGTGTATGCTTTTGACCATGGCAAGAAGGTTCACCCTGAATATTAAAAAATTCCACCGGAAGGGGACGCTGTAATAGCGATTTTTGTGCCATTTTCAATATTGTACCATCGAAAAGTGTATGAAGTTATGCACAGAATTGAACCAAATTTTCGTGTATGCTTTTGACCATGGCAAGAAGGTTCACCCTGAATATTAAAAAATTCCACCGGAAGGGGACGCTGTAATAGCGATTTTTGTGCCATTTTCAATATTGTACCATCGAAAAGTGTATGAAGTTATGCACAGAATTGAACCAAATTTTCGGGTATGCTTTTGACCCTGGCAAGAAGCTTCACCCTGAATATTAAAAAATTCCACGGGAAGGGGACGCTGTAATAGCGATTTTTGTGCAATTTTCCGTTTGTATAATTCTAATAAAAATACTAATAAAACTAATAAAAATGAATTATTGGTATACTTTTTGAAATATTAATATACATGAGACAGAAGAAAGTTTTGGTATTGGCACACCCAACTAGTTCTATTACAGATAGAGTCTTGAAATTTTTTGTAGACACATATATGGGGCATTCTCACAATCTTTTGACTTTTATGTCCCTGAATAATAATTTTTATTTTGTACATGTTCTTGTGTTTTTTTTAAGTCATATACTGGTAAATATCCCATTGCCTTATTGCATAACATTATTAACGAGATAAATAAGTTTTGGACGATGTTGGGTGTCCGAATACCAGGAAAACTCCTATACCGTCCCGTGTCCCTGATGCTGATTTTTAAGTTTGGACCTGTCTGTATAAAATTGTTTCAATAAAAATAATTCGATGTAATTTTTTTCCGAAACTGGAACTATGTTTTTATATAAATATTTAGCAAAAAATTAACTTGCATACATTTTTAGGGTTGTTATTATTTTTTAAACTCTGTCCCTGGGTTTTAGATTCCTTACCGTCCCTCTTCTAAAATTATACAGAAAATCACTTCAGATGCAGCCACAGAATTTTTTTCAAGTTTTTTCTCATGCGGAAGTATGCTACAGAAAGTATGTCTAAATTCCTTTGACAGGAAATTTACTGCAGAATTTAAATCAGCATTTAAATATCAATTCCAGGCATCGCGGCTCTATTGGTAGTCTTACCATCCCCAAGGTTTATTCCTGCCCTTTTCGAGGTAAATTAATTTTTTTTTTAATTTAAGCCAATGTAAATAACTGTTTCTAAAAATCAATGAACATTACGGCTACCACTTAGTATTAACATGATTTGCTTAAAATAGGTGGTAATTTTCCTTACCATTCCACCCTTACCGTCCCCTTTTTTCCCCCATTTCGTTCCTTTTTTCCTATATCGTCCCCATTTTTTACCCTACTGTCCCTTCTTTAATGCCCCTTTAAGACAATGTTATATTAAAATTTTGCACTAAAAATACTACACTGTTATTATTTCTTATTTGAATGTCCTGTAGGTACTATGCAAATTCATTATAAGTAAAAATTTAGAAGAAAATAAAAAGTGTTAGTGGTAAAATGATAAGGAAAATTAAACTCGTAAGTTTAACATAAACCTCGATTAAATAAAAATTTTTTCGCTGTTGACCCTTTTTTCTTTATTTTGAATCATTAAGGCATTCGTTTATCAGATTAAAATGTTATTTTAGCAAGTTTAATTTCACCAGATTTTTATTCCCGAAAGTCAAAAGATTGTGAGAATGCTCCATATATATGTACTATAATAATTATTATGGATTCAGGTCTGAGGGTTATAGTTATTTTTTTTAAATGTCAAAGTTAATATTTCCAAATTTTTCGTTTTTTTTTTTTTTCAGGTTTCGCGCTACAAAATTAAAAAAATAAATAAATAAAATTTACATCTTTAATTCCATACTAACTTTTGTTTCTAATAATCCAATGAATATAAGTCACCTAAAATAACTAAAAAATATTAAAAATTAAAAATTTTATAAAAGTTTTTAAAAACTTCAAATCTTTGAAAAATTTTTAAATAAAAAAAAACGGTGATTGCTAAAACGATTTTTTTTTTTTTTTACCAGAATGAGTTTAATTTTATAATCTCAAACAAAGTCACTAATTATTTTTAATGTGACTGTCTCCAATTTTTTTTTTTTTTTTTTTTTTTGAAAAAGGGTACTGCGTAGCCTTAAGCTATTTTCTGTATGCCAGGAAATATGTCTTGTTACTTGGGAAGCCCGAGTTGAATCTCCTGGTTGTGATAAACTGAAATTTATGACGTTATGTTTATTGATGGAAGCGTTCCATTAAACAGAAATTAGCGTCCGGAATCTTCAACCGACATGATTTTGTAAAATAATTGATTTCGCTGGTACTGAGACTGAGCCTCGAAAAAGCGAATTACTGCCACTCAAAAAATTATTTCATGTTTAAAGAAAAAATTCATTCATAAAACTGAAACAAAGTAAGGAGTAGTACGTATTTTATTCATGCCTGTTTTTAACACTCCGTCAGGCGAGTCCCAAAAGTTATCCCGACTGGCGGGTTTTTATTTTTATATTATATATGAGTGAAAAGTGAGGTTTTTTTTTTAGTTCCAGGCTCGACTTCCCCTCCATTTTCGAAAAAAATCTGCTAAAAAAAATCAACATACCGACGCTTTTATTTCAGTTTATATCAGTAAAACACGCATCCGATTTGAAATTTTGAAAATTTTAATTTAGCAAAAATTTGTTGTACAGCCACAGTATTTAATTTAAGTTTGGCGTGCAGGAAATATAAGAAAAGCATTTTCATTCAATTCTTTAAACGGTTATATAAATAAGCCTTTTTACATTAATTGCAAATTGATAGCAAAATTATCAGCTTAAAAATTTCAGCTTAAAAAAATTACAACAGTTTAAAACATTTCTTCAAAAAAAAATTATAATTCTTCCTGAACAAAATTTATTTTTATGCATACTAGATTTAATTTATAAAAAGTCATGCAAAAAGATGCAATGAAGTACATCATAGAAAAATAATCTTATTTTTCATATAATTTTTTATAAGTGGATTGGATTGCTTTCTGGATAAAAATACTGCAGTTAAAAGAGTGCTAAATTTAGATGCAGACAAAATCAAACTATGTAACTATCTTGCGTATGTTAATTATCTGTCCATTTTTATTTGAATGAGAGATATCCATGCCGAAGATCAACTGAATGGACATTTTTCCAGATAGATCCACATATTCAGCTATGAAAAAAACTCTAATAAATGCTTTAAAAGGCAGTAAAAGAAACAAAAATCTTTTTTTATATCATGCAGTTTTGGGCTTTTATCTGATAATGATGATTTTGAATATGACTCTTTTTTTAAATGTTATCAGAAGTTAAACAAAAACTTATGTTGTCACACAAAAAATACAATAAAAAAAATATGTGAATTGGTTTTATTAAGACTGAACTTCATAAATAGCTTTTATAGAACTTTTTTTTTTTCAACATAGTCTCAGATATGAAATAAACATATATATTGAAGATTATACTTTGGATAAGTAGTATAAATAAAAAAAAAAAATCATAAATATTTATATTTTAATTAAAATTTGTAGATTTTCTTTTTCAGTCAGCAGAGAAAATTAAATAAAAATAAAAATGTAATGTGATAAATATTTACAGAATTACAATGTGTTAAATTTAAATATTTACAATTTAACTTTCTAAAAGCATTATGGTGTACTCATAACGATTTTTGGGTTAGAGTAAATTTGCAGACTTTTTTTTTCATTCTGCAGGGAAATAAATAAAAAAAAATAATGAAATGTGATAATTAAAAAATATATACAAAGCGTTAAAATTAAATATTTATAATTTATCTTTCTAAAAGCATTTTGCTCTACTTTTAACGATGTTAAATTTGTTTGGCTCAGTAAGGCAAGGTTTTCACACCACATGCAAACATGCATGAGTTTTTTCTATTTCTAATTTAAACAACTAGATGCTTGTGGAACCACTCGAAAAATTTGCACATGCAATCAACGTTTTTTTAAAACAAAACCCTCTAAATTACTTTTATTCCGTCATAAATGTCTAACTAAGAAAATGTCTGGGAAAATATATCCTTAATAAAAGCTCGACAAAATGCACAATTTCCAGAATTTTCTAATTTTCTTAAAAGTTTAGACCTATCTTTAAACTTTCTTTGTATCCCTAGATTCTTTAAAATTACACTTAACGTATTATTGCCAAGCGTCTCCCATAATTAAATAACTTAGAAGGAAGAATAAATTGCAGGAAGCTGTTTAGCAGTAAAATTTTATTTCCATAGCCAGAATAAAATTCTTTGTTTCATTTGAGAGAGAATTTATCAAATACGTATGTAAATTTGAAGGAAGTATTTTATTACTTTCAGAAAATTATCTGCTGTTTATGTCTGCTGCTACTCTTATAATACTTTTAAGAGTTAGTTTTGAAAGTATTACTGAATAAGGATGCTACTGAAGTGCATGTTTCTTTTATTAGTAACTAACTATAAGATATTGTAAGAAAATTATTTAAATAATAAATAATTTCGAAAATACGCAATAACGCATTCTAATGGTTTCGTAATTGCGAACCTGATTCATTACTATTATTATTATTATTATTATTATTATCATTGTTATTGTTGTCGTTCATTTTGTCATTATTAGTAATATTAGTAGTAGTAGTATCAATAGTATTGTTGTTGTGGTTGTTACAATACTAATTATAATAATAATTATTATTTTTGTAGTTAATGTTAATATTATTATTATTATTGTTGTTGTTGTTAATGTTAATATTATTATTATTATTATTATTGTTATTATTAACGAAAAAGTTTGATTTTCCGATTACTATTATGAAGTCTGTATTACAAATGATTATTTTTTTTTTTTTCAGATTCCTCTTACACTATAAAACGATGCTAGAATCTTTCCAGGAAGTGAAAATTTGGAGATATTTTTAAAATACTGCACGGAAATTTAAAATAAAAATAATAATGTAATGTGATAAATATATTTATAATTACAATGTGTTAAAATTACATGTTTATAATTTATCTTTCTAAAAGTATTATGATCTGCTTTTAACTATTTTCTATTTTTTGGTTTAATATCTGTCCCTTGAATATTTTTTTTTAATGAGAGACAAGGTAGAGTCGTATAAAAAAATAAAGTAAACACCCCTGCTAACTTATAAAGAAAGTTACTGCTCAAAAACGATTAGAAATAAAGTCTGCTTTTATGTAAAATGTATATAAAATTGGCTTAAGGGGCCATCTACAAATAAAAAACAAAACAACTTTCTTTTTAAATGTCAACACCCAATTAAGACCATAAATTTTAAATCTTCTGTTCAAACTATGCATAGAAATGAAATTTCAAGTCATTTGGATCATAAGTTTTTGAATTATAAACATTCAAAATTTAAAAAATCTAATGTTAAATTACATTTTCGCATTTTTATTAATATCTTCTTAAACTATAATCCTAATGTGATACTTTTTATGTGGTTATAAAACTAAAAAACCCAAACATAAATACGTTGAATTGTAATTTAAAAAAATTATAATATGAATTATGAATTATGAAATTAATATTCGAAAAAAATATGAATTGCAACGTATAATTGTTTTGATTAATTTGTATTTATTGCGTTTTGCTTTATGCGAATTCTCAATTTAAAATTTTTCTTACTAGTAGTTGTCGAATTATACTTAAAAAAACGCCCGAATGATTGTTTAAGGAACCGTCAATCATAATTTGATAAAAATATATTTTAGTCATTTTATTCAAACATTTGGGCTGGAAATAGTCTAGCCATATTAAGCGAGTGAAATGGTCATATTGACAAAAAATAATACATTAATAGAAGTGACATAGTTATTTTGTAGCATTTTAGCAATCAAGTACCGAATTTCAATTTGGATACAGCCCCTAATATATGCTCACTTTAAAATAATTAATTTCTCTGAAACTAATAGCACGAATTTCATGTAAATTTGTATTTAGGTTAATTTAAGCTTGTAGAATTTAATTATGGTGTCAAACGCGGGTATTGGTATTTAAAAAAGTCAAAGTTTGGTTTCTTTTTTATATGTAGATGGCCCCCTAAGCAAATGTTATATACGTGATATAAAAGTAGGCTTTATTTCTATTAGTTCTGTACCAGTAAACTTTCTCTTACAATATTTTGTTGCAGAATTAGTAGGAGGTGTTTACATTTTTTCCACGACTGTACGCACAAAACATGCAAACATACATGAATTTTCCCTATTTTTAAATTAAGCAATTAAATGTTTGTTGAACCATTCGAAAAATTTGCACAAGCAATCAACATCTTCTAAAACAAAATTTTCTACATTACTTTTATTCTGTCATAAATGTCTACTCAGAAAATGTCAGAGAAAATATATCCTTAATAAAAGCACGACAAAATGCGCAATTTCCAGAATTTTCTAATTTTCTTAAAAGTTTTAACCTATCTCTAAAACTTCTTTGTATCCCCACATTCTTTTAAATTACCCTGAACGTATTATTGCCATGCGTCTTCCGTAATTAAATATCTTAGAAGGAACAATAAATTACAGGAAGCTGTTTAGCACTAAAATTTTATTTCGATAGTCAGAATAAAATTCTTTGTTTCATTTGAGAGACAGTTTATCAAACACGTATGTAAATTTAAAGAAAATATTTTATTACTTCCAGAAAATTATCTGCTGTTTCTGCTTGCTAGTTGCTTTTATAATACATTTAAGGATTTGTTTTGAAAGTATTACTGAATAATGATGCTACTACAGTGCATTTGTTTTAATTAGCAACTAACTGTAAGATATTTTAAGAGAATTATTTAAATAAGTAATTTAGAAAACATTTAAAATGCTCAATAACGACGCATTCTAATGGTTTCGTGATTTCGAACGCTATTCATTATTATTATTATAATTATTATAATTATTATTTTGTTATTAATTTTAATAGTACTACTGGTAGTAGTATTAGTAGTATATTGTTGATGTGGTTGTTTTAATAATAAATATAATAATTATTATTTTTGTTGTTGTTAATGTCAATATTATTATTATTATTATTATTATTGTTATTATTTAAAAAAAAGATTTTTTTCCGATTACTAAGATAAAGTCTCTATTACAAATGAATTTTTTTTATCAGATTCCTCTTACACTGTAAAAAGATGCAAAAATATGTCCAGGGAGGGAAAATTTGTAGCTATTTAGAAGTCTGCAGGGAAATTTAAAATAAAAATAATAATATAATGTAATAGATATTAAAAAATTGCAATGTGTTAAATTTACATATTTATAATTTATCTTTATAAAAATAAATTTCACAATGTTATATTTTTTGTTTTCATATCTGTTTCTTGTATATATATATATATATATATATTTGTTGTTGTTGTTGGAAAGACAAGATACGTGCGCAACATGCAAACATACATGAATTAGATGTTTGTAGAAGCACTCGAAAAATTTGCACATGCGATCAACATTTTCTAAAATAAAACTCTCTAATTACTTTTATTCGGCCGTAAATGCCTACTAAGAGCAATGCCTGAGAAGATATATCCTTAATAAAAGCTCGAAAAATGCACAATTTCCAGAATTTTCTAATTTTCTTAAAAGTTTTGACCTATCTCTAAACTTTCTTTGTATTCCCAGATTCTTTAAAATTACCCTGAACGTACTATTGTCATACGTCTTCCGTAATTAAATAACTTAGAAGGAATAATAGATTACAGGAAGCTGTTTAGAAGTAAAATTTCATTTCCATAGTCAGAATAAAATTCTTTGTTTCATTTCAAAGACAGTTTACTAAACACGTATGTAGATTTAAAGAAAGTATTTTATTACTTTCACAAGATTATCTGCTGTTTCTGCCTGCTAGCTGCTTTTATAATACTTTTAAGAGGTTGTTTTGAAAGTATTACTGAATAATGATGTTACTGCAGTGCATTTGTTTTAATTAGCAACTAACTGTAAGATATTGTAAGAGAACTATTTCAATAATAATATAATTTCAAAAACATTTAAAATGCTCAATAACGCTTTCTAATGGTTTCGTGATTTCGAACTTGATTAATTATTATTATTATTATTATTATGTATGTTGTTATTATGGTTATTATTAGTAATAGTAGTACTAGTAGTAGTATTAGTAGTATTGTTGATGTGCTTGTTACAATTATAATTGTAACAATAACTATCGTTGTTGTTGTTAATGTTATTATTATTATTATTATTATTATTATTATTATTAACTAAAAACGTTGATGTTTCGATGACTAAGATAAAGTCTCCATTACAAATATATTTCCTTTTGTCAGATTCCTCTTACACTGTAACAATATGATAAAATCTTTCCAGTGAAGGATAATGTGTAGATTTTTTTAAGTCTGCAGGGAAATATTTAATAAAAATAACAATGTAATGTGATAAATATTTAAAAAATTATAATGCATTAAATTTAAATATTTATAATATGTTTTTCTAAAAGCATTATGATCTACATTTAACGATGCTATATTTTTAGGTTTAATATATGTCCCTTGTTCCCATGTATATTTTTTTAGGAAAGACAAGGTACGTACACAACAAGCAAACGTACATGGATTTGTCTATTCTTAATTTAAGCAATTATATGTTTGTGGAACCACTCGAAAAATTTGCACATGCGATCAACAGTTTCTAAAACATAACTATCTAAATTACTTTTATTCTGTCGTAAATGTCTGAGAAAACATATCCTTAATAAAAGCTCGACAAAATGCACAATTTACAGAATTTCCTAATTTTCTTAAAAGTTTTGACCTATTTCTAAACTTTCTTTATATGCCCAGATTCTTTAAAATTACCTTGAACGTATTATTATCATGCGTCTTCCGTAATTAAATAACTTAGAAAGAAGAATAAATAACAGGAAGCTGTTTAGCAGTAAAATTTTATTTCCATAGTCAGAATAAAATTCTTTGTTCCATTTGAGCGACAGTTTATCAAACACGTATGTAAATTTAAAGAAAGTATTTTATTACTTTCAGAAAATTATCTACTGTTTCTGCCTACTAGCTGCTTTTATAATATTTTTAAGGGTTTGTTTTAAAAGTATTACTGAATAATGATGCTACTGCAGTGCATTTGTTTTAATTAGCAAGTAACTGTAAGATGTTGAAAGAGAATTATTTAAATAATAAATAATTTTGAAAACATTTAAAATTCTCAATAATTATTTCTAAGGGTTTCAAATCTGATTCATTCTTCTTCTTATTAGTATTATTATTGTTGTTGTTGTTGTTGTTGTTATGATTATTAGAAGTAATATAGTAGTAATATTGTTGTTGTGGCTATTAAAATAATAATTATAATAATAATTATTATTTTTGTTATTATTATTATTATTATTATTATTATTATTATTATTGTTGTTGTTGTTATTATTGAAGAAAAAGTTTGATTTTCGGATATATGATATAAAGTCTCTACTACAAATGAGAAATTCTTTTATTCAGATTCCTCTTACACTAAAAACAAGTAAGAAAAATCGTGCGTTAAGCATAGATTATGAAATACTTTCCAACACTTCTTGAATGCTTTAACGAAATTTCATTATTTAGCGAAATAAGGTATATAACAGAACTAAGTAACCATTTTAGAAAACGCATAAAACATTTGAAAAACTGATTTCAGCAGTTACCATCCATAGCAAATATGTATTCAAATTCTTTAGAACAGCTCTGTATTTGATCTGTAGGTTGATATATATGCTATATAATGGGGAAATTTAGTTTAGCAAGAAAACGAATAACAGGTTGAAATTTCTCTTTCAGCAATTTATACTGAATAATAGATGGAAACATACTTGTATACTTTTGTACAACCCTGCGGTTAACCTAGTACCTTTATTACACGCCACGATTTAACTAAAATTTAATTCAAAATAAAACACTCTTAAAACTACTGGAATCAGATTTCCAGAAATTATCATTTATAGACGGCCATGTATCCAAATCTTTGCGTGACACTGTATATCATTTTATCTATGTTATACAAATATTGCTTAGTAAACAAAATGCAGTTCAGCGTAAAAATGCATAACTCATTTAAAAACCATCTTTATGCAATTTACAATCATACACAGTAACCATTACGAATTATTTTGTGTAGCCCTGTATATGAATTACAGCATTTATACACACCATATACAATGCATTAATATAGT
Source organism: Maratus speciosus (assembly GCA_963932465.1). Lineage (NCBI taxonomy): Eukaryota > Metazoa > Arthropoda > Arachnida > Araneae > Salticidae > Maratus > Maratus speciosus. Next base: position 455,535,423 of record OZ010789.1, on the reverse strand, counting down.
AATACATAAAAGTGCATAACATAATTAAACATGCATTTCCAGCAGTCATCGCTACCGAACAGTACTTCAGATACTGTATAGTATTTGAAATCTTTTGTGTGTCCCTGTGAATGCTATGCTCTTCGTATTACACATGAAATAAGTTATAGTAAACCTCAGTGATGTATATCAATTTCATTATACATGAAATAATTTAACATAATTAAAATATGCCGGAAAATATTCCCTCCACCCGTATATCATTATGTAACGGAATTCTTTTGTGTGGCCCTGTAAATGAATAACATTTATTCTTTTCCCCGCATTCTATGGAATGGATATTTTAGTGCACTTGGTAAATGCATATCAATTTTATTATGTTTGAAAGCATGTAACATCATTTAAAATCATTTTAAACGATTTTTTCCCATAGGCCGTAATGTAACGGAAAACTTTTGACTGTCAATGTAAATGAATTAAACATGCTACAAACTTCATTTGCAATAGGGTTTGTGGTATGGTAGAGGTCACTAACATCCAAAAATTTCAGAACGATCCGAGTATATTTACGGGAGTTAGAGCTCGTACAGACGGACAGACGGTCAGACAAACCGAATGCATAAACACGTTTCAACTTTGTTGGAAAGAGTTAAAAATGCTAAACTCTTTCAAAGGAGAGAAAAAAACGCATACAAAATTTTCATATAATCTTTTTGTTGAAGGGCATCCTGAAATCATTTCCCTTAAATTAAGGAATCTGTAGTGAAAGAACCGGTTAGTAACTTAAAAATTAAATAGCTTTTCGAAAATAACAGAAGTGTCTTCTCGAAAATGTACAAAAAGGAAATGGGTTCTTTTATTTCAAAAATGCTTCATAAATTCCATCAACCTTTCTGGAGCTTCTTACAACTCTATCCTCAAATGATTTCTCAAAATAAAGTTTAGAAAATCATATTAGACGTAAATTTCCAACTGGGCGAAAAATGTCCGGACCAGGATTCGAACCATGGACCTCCCGGCTGAAGCCGCCAGTGCTCTACCATCTGAGCGAATCTGGCCGAATCTGGTGGAACTTTTTCACTCAGCTAACCTTAAGGATTATAGCATCTGGTCTGAAACTGGCGGCTTCAGCAGGGATGTCCCTGGTTCGAATCCTGGTCCGGACATTTTTCGCCCAGTTGGAAATTTACATCTAATATGATTTATTTACCAATTAGAATAATTGTGTTAAAATTAATCAAATGTAATTTCGTATTAAGCGATTTCTGGAGTTCCATTACCTGAGATCTATTCTGTTGAGCTGAACCAGGTTTTAGACCAGATGCTATAATCATTAAGGTTAGCTGGGTGAAAACGTTCCACCAAATTCGTCCGGGTTAGCTCAGATGGTAGAGCACTGTTGGCTTCAGCCGGGTGGTCCCTGGATCGAATCCTGGTCCGGACGTTTTTCGCCCAGTTGGAAATTTACATCTAATAGGATTCATTTACCAGTTAGAATAATTGTGTTAAAATTAATCTAGTGTTTGGAAATTGTTGGTAAATACGAGTGTTATTGGATACTCATAAATATTTCTACTATTATAAGGACATTTTTCCGCATTTTTTCGACGACTAACTAAATAGTTGGACTAAACAAAACAGAGAACTTTTAAAACAAAAAACTTATTTATCGTACTATTTATAAATAAATTCAAGGTGTGTATTCAACACATGATTTTCCTTATTCTGGAAATAAAGAATTGAACGTTTATTGGGAAAATGGCATGTTCAATCAAAATAATTTCTGAGAGAAATCTATCTAAATTATTTTTATACTGGGATAAATGTAGTGTTGCCAGGTTTTCCGGGTAAATCGGGGATCCAAATACCGTGTAAGTCAAAATGAATATAGCGATTACAAACGGCTATAACTATTTAATGAAAAATAATGTATCGATAAGATTAATACAGAATGTAGACGGAACTTGAAAATTTTGTATACATACCTCATAGATGTTCTATGTGACTTACTTTGGTCACACGGACAACACCTAGGCGGTAGTACATTTCACGCCATACATTCTGAAGCATTTTTTCAGTCACCGAGGCAAGCGCATTACAAATGCATACTTTGAGTTCTTCAATTGTTTTGGACATGGGAGGCACCCTGTCTTTCACATAACTCCATAGAAAAATCGGCCGGTTTTACCGTCATAATTGGCCATTTTTACTAATGAGACGTCCGAAATGAACAGGTTTCTTGTCGTTGCAAAGTTTCAAATCGCGCATGCGTAGGCTTCCGCTTCACTGTACCTGCGCCTTACGTAAAGAAATTTTGAAGTTCCGTCTACATTCTGTGTTAATCTTATTGATAAATTCTTTTCCATTAAATAGTGATAGTCGTTTGTAATCGCTATATTCATTTTGACTTCTGGACAACACTAATTTCTTACAGTATATTTCGCCATCTTTAATCGCACGGTCATTAGGTAAATCGAAGAAATTTATTTTAAAATACTGGTGCCCAGAGCATTTAGAACACCAATTAACGCGGTACACCTGGCAAACAAGTAAGGGCCTACATAGAAAATCGTTGAGAATATATATCTTTGCTAAAACCTCGTAAAAACGCACAATTTCTGGAATTTTCCGATTTTTAACTGTTTCCAACAAAGATGAAAAGTGTTTATGATTTCGGTTTGTCTGTCCGTCTGTCCGCGCCCTAACTCCCGTAATTATACTCGGATTGCCTGGAAAATTTTTGATGTTATTAAGGTTTACCATAGCACGTTCCCTATTTCAAATGAAGTTTCTAGCAAGCTTAGTTAATTTACAGGGACAGTCAAAAGCTTACTGTTACATTACGGTCTATATGAAAAAAATCGCTTAAAATGATTTTTAATGGTGTTACATGCTTTCAAACATAATAAAATTGATATACATTTATCAAGTGCATTAAAATATGCATTATGTAGAATACGTGGTTCAAAGAGTAGTTCATTATTCATTTACAGGGCCACACAAAAGAATTTCGTTACACAATGATATAGGGGTAGAGGGAATTGCTTGCGACGTATTTTAATTATGTTAAATTATTTCAGGTATAATTAAATATATATATGTCGCTGAAACTCTCTATAACTTATTTCATGTGTAATATGATGTGCATAACATTTACAGGGACAAACAAAAGATTTCAGATACTATATTGTGTCCGAAATACTGTACAGTAGCGATGATTGCTGTAAATGCAATTCTAATTATGTTATGTGCTTTTATGTTTCACTATTTTATGCATAGTATATGGTGTGTATAAAGGCTGTAATTCATATACAGGACTACACAAAAGAATTTGTAATGGTTACTGGGTAAGATTACAAATTGCTTAGAGGTGGTTTTTAAATGAGTAATGCATTTTTAAGCTGAACTAAATTTGTTTTAAGAAATGCTTGTATAACATAGATAAAATGATATACTGGGTCACGCAAAGAATTGGATACATGGCCGTCTATAAATGATAATTTCTGGAAATGTGATTTCAGTAGTTTTAAGAGTGTTTTACTTTGAATTAAACTTTAGCTAAATAGTGGCGTGTAATAGGGATAATGGGTTATCTACAGGATTGTACAAAAGTATACAAGTATGTTTTTATCTATTAGTATAAATTGCTGAAAGAGAAATTTCAACCTGTTATGAGTTTTCTTGCTAAACTAAATTTCCCCATTATATTGTATATTTATATAAACCTACAGAACAAATACAGGGCTGTTCAAAAGAATTTGAATACTGATTTGCTATGGACTATAACTGCTTAAATGAGTTTTTCAAATGTTTTATGCGTTTTCAAAAATGTTTACTTAGTTCTCTTATACAATCTATTTTCCTAAATTACGGAGTTTTGTTAAAGCAACCAGGACGTGTTGGAAAGTGTTTCATAATCTATGCTTAACACATGATTTTTCTTACTTGTTTAGTAAATTTCCTTTTCTCCCTAGATTTTTAAAAAGTATCCTGCTCTCGATATTTCCGTGTAACTCAATAACTTCGAAAAAATAAAATTACTAGAAGCATCTTAGCAGTAAAATTTTATCTCTGTAGACAGAATAAAGTTATTTATTTCATTTGAATGACAGTTTAAGAAACACATATTTTAAATTTAAAGAAAATATTTTATTGTTTTCTGATAATCATCTGCTATTACTCCAAATTTCTTGTTTTGATAAGGTTTTATTTAAGTTTTACTGAATTATTATTGAATGATTATGTTACAGTGCGTATGTTTTTAATTATCTACTAATTGTAAGATATTATATAGAAATTATCTAAATACTAAAAAGTCTCAAGAATGCATTCTAAGGATTTTGAACGGGATTCACAAAGCACATTATTATTATTATTATTATTATTATAATTATTATTATTATTATATTAAAAGATTGTTATTTTTTTCGATTTAATGGGCTACAGTCTTTGTAAGAAATTATTTTTTTTTTTTTCAATTACAGAATAAATAATTTTGATTCATTTTAATGTTCATCAAACACATGTTACTTTATGGAAATTATTTTTACTTTTGGAAAATAATCTGTTATTCCTGATAATTTCATGCTTTTATAATAATTTTTTTAGTAGTTGTTTAGAAAGTGTTACTGAATTAGCATTTATTCCTTATTGACTCCGAATTGTAAGGTATTGCAAGAAAATTATTCAAATGTAAAATATTTCATAAAAATTTTTAAAACTCAAAAGTGCATTCTAAACATTTCATATTCGATCTATTAGGCAATATTATTATTATTATTATTATTATTATTAAAACCTGTCGATTTACGATACATTAAGGATCAGGAGCTACAGGGCCCAACCCTGTTTTCTTGACCGTAAGCCCTGAGGCGCTGTAAAAAAAAAAAAAAAAAAAAAAGAGTTACAATAAAGTTGGCGCTATGTGCTACGTAACTTAAACTTCTACTTTCATTCCCAGAACGCATTTTTGTTTTGTTAATAGAACGCAACGCAATGCTGCTATAGAATGATTTGTCATGATTTGAAGATGTGACGTTTTATAGTCAATAAATGAAAGATGGAAATGGAGCATGAATTCTCCAGTTTTATGATTTTAAAACTTGTATATATGTAACAAGGTAGTTGTAAATATCGTGACTTTCATTAAAATGTTTCGTTAAAAGAAAATTCAAGGCCAAGATTCATTGACTTTGAATATCATGGTGCCTATTTACTATTCTTCAGATTATATTTAACACCTTCGTCCCTGGCGTCCTACTATTAGAACACATTTTTATATTGCTCTAAATTATTCGTTTTTAATAATTTTAAGTTGAAAACACAGTATCCTACTAACAATATATTGCAGATTAACAATTTAATTTCATTTGTGATCACAAATGGCAACACATGCCTCAGTAAGCAGTAAAATGGAGGCTTCTACCAGTTTAAGGGCAACACGTAAGTACATATTTTTAACCTTTTCAATAAAAATACTAATAATAATTTAGTGATCTTTTTAAATTATATTTTATAAATTAAAGCCTTTTCTACCTAAATTAGTCATCTAACTTAGAAAATAATGATAAATTACAATATAACTAAGGATCAAACATTTGTTCTAATATTAGGACATGATGCATTAGGGCTAACAAAGTGTGTGTAAAAAGTACCCAGAATTGCTATATAAAACACACAAAAAATATTTTTTTGATCAAAATTTATTTTGCCATCTTTAAAATACACCTTACTGAGTTCAATTCAACTGTGCCAGCACAGGTCCCAATCTTGCATATTTTTTAGATAGGCAAATTGATGTATGGCCTTTAGTTCCTTCTGCGAATTTTCTCTTATGGCCTCAATTGACTCAAAACATTTTCCTGGAAGTGATAATTTTAGCTTCGTGAACAGAGCAGAAAAATCTCACTCGAGCCCATACCAGGCGCGTTCGGTCCTTGGTTGATGACATTAGTTACGTTTTATGACAAAATCTCTTGCAGAAAAATAAAAGAAAATTGAAATCTTTCGAAAACAGTCGTGGGGCGATGCGTTTCAAATGCAAAATATTGGTCATATCTTTATGAACGAACTTAAAAGATATGTGAGATATAATGAGCCAACTCTCTTTAAAACACATACGATGCTTTTCAAGCACCAGCATCTTGATTTTATTGCTGCCAACTTTGTGCGAAGAAATAGGCTGACAAAGTATCCATTAATCAGTGATGTCGAATTAAAAAAAATATGGAAGCGGTACTTGTGACACTTGTGCCAGCAAATATTGTAAAATCGTTGTTGTAAAGTGGTATGACAATAAAGTTGTGACACTAGCATCTACATTTTTTCAGATAATGCGAAGGATATTGTTAAAAGATGGAGCAAAAAATATTCCACTTATATTTATGTATATAGGCCAGAAGTTGTGAAGTTCTACAATAAAAGCATCGGGGGAGTCGACAAACATGATTTCTTACTGTCATTGAATCGAACTGCTAGAAAGTGTAAAAAATGGACACATCGAGTAATATCTCATTATTTTAGCCATCATCATGGCTATTATAAATTCTTGGTTAGAGTATAAAAATAATGCAAAATGCTTGGAAGTTTCTTTGCAAGATCAAAGGGATTCATTGGATTTCGCATTTGAAATAGCAGAAGCCCTATCACTAAAAAATCCGTATCAAACGTGGAAGGCCGTCATCAAGAAGCTCTGTTTTGCCAAAGAACAAAATAAATACTGCTGTTAGTCCTTCTAACGATATTAGATTCAATGGAATGAACCATATGATTGAAAGGAGAGAAAAGAAAAAGAGATGAAAAATGGAAGGTTGTACATGTATATATAAAAGTACCTGTTTTTGAAAAATATCAAGTACTATTTTTATGTTTTCACGCACAGAGAAATTGTTTTAAAGGATTTCATATGAAATAAACTCATTTTATTCATTCTCATGTCCTTTATATCTTACATAATTGTAAATGTGCACAGAAAATAAAAACTGCTCATTTTGCGTAATTTAAGCTCTGGTGTCCTATTATTAGAACACTTTTTAATTAGTTTACTAATTATCGAAATGATATAATACATCATATTACAGTTATGTATGTATATTCAAGCTTATTTAATGTGCAATTTATTTTTTATCTGTTTCCAAATTAAATCAGGGCCGAAAGGGTTAAGATGTTTTTTGACTCGTGATTAGAATATTCGACATAAGATATGATATGAGCATTTACGGCTTTTGATCTCGATCTTTTTTCAGCACTCTACAGCATATGTCTCGGTCAGGTGGTTAGCCTAACGCAAGACCCTCAGTGTTTAGTTCCCAAGCAAGCTTGGTACTCATTTTATCGATTCCGAAGGGATAAATATCTGATTATTAACCATTTGGAAAAATGGTTATTGTCCTCGTCAGGGTAGGAAATCAAAAGCTATCTGAAGCTTTTTATTAATTTAATCCGCATTTTATTCGTTTTCTGATTGGTCTATACAGTAATCTGTATTTCCCTTTACTTTCAACAGAGATGAATACTTCTGCTGCCACTATGACAAAAAAAAAAAAAAAAAAAAAAAAAAAAAAAAAAAAAAAAAAAAAAAAAAAAACTCAGAAACAAATTGAGATACAGCTTTCAAACAAATTGCATTTAAAAGTACACTTTTTTCTCTATACGACAGTGTAAAAAGTAATATTGTGGAATGTTTAGAAGGATAAGAATGAAATTTCATTTAAAATGGGTCGTCAGATTTCTTGGAAATCTAACGATGGAAAAGCCTTTCCCCGAACAGCCAATGAAATGTTTGGATAATACGTAAGTTTCAGGTGGATAATACGTAAGTTTTAAGAAATCTGACGGATCGCAGGCGATTTTTGTCGGTTGCAATTTTTACGTGTAATAACACTATTAATGTTTAATTCATGGCGTACGTAATGTATGATCAACTCCATGCGATTTTTTATGTCTTAAATTTTAGTCTTCGAAAAAATCATTTTCCAAATGGTCTTTGTAATTTGTTAAAGTGCTTTATTATTATTATTATTATTATTATTATTATTATTATTATCTCTCTATTCTAAAAAAAAGTAACTGCCGCTGTCACCGCCGCCGCCGGTTTTGAATTTTTTGTGACCGGAGGTCTTTCTTCGTTAATATTAAGAAAAATAATGCATACAAAAATATGAAAATCGGTAGTATTATACAAAAATGTTTGATAAACACGCTGATGTAGACAGTTTTCAGATCGAAGAATTATTTTAAGAGTTATTTAATGCTAAAGTTGGACAAAATCGTTTCACTAAAAAAGTTTTATAGGAGCAAAAACTGTTCATAGGAATTTAATCATTTTTAGATCATTTTATGCGTTAGAATTTGCCGGAGTGCAGATTGCATTAATTTTTTTATTTTGACTCATTTTTGGAGGTTTTATTTCTATTTTAAATTCAGATTTTCAGCATTTCTAGAGATATTTTTAACAGATTTTAGAAAGTGATATTAATTTAAACTGTTGCCAACTGTATAAACAGCGGAAGCAATAATGTTTGCTTTAAAAAAAAAAAATATTTATACGTGTAAATAAATTTTTTATTTATTTACACGTGACTATTATAAACAGAAAAAAACATTTGGAATTAGAATTAAATAATTATGTACAAAAAGCAGGAACTTCTTAAAAATTATGTCATAAAAACTATAATTACACGTGAATTTTAAGAGAGAAAGGAATTTGTAAAGCAATAAATTTATTAACATGCGTTAGAAGTCTTAAATAGGAGAAATTACGTCATATTTACGTTACATTACAGTTATTACATAAAATGAACACAAAATAATATTGCAAAACGGTTTAAATTTAGAAATTGCGCTAGACATTTATTTGATATTTTAAGAGGATACTTTTCAACTATTTTTGTTAGGAAAGCGCAAATAATATTTCATTTCTAACACAAGTATTTTCACGTGAATATTAAAAAGAGAAAGAATAGTTTGGTCAAAATTACGTCAGATTAAAAACGATTAATTTAAAATGTCTCATTTAAAAGAACTTTCTTTTCACTTTGTTAAAAAATACCAGGAGACAAAGACTCTGTTTACTTAATTCCTTTTATATTAGCTTATTTTGAAATGTTGTTACACGTGTCTACGTCATCAAGTTATTTTTATTTCGACGTTTTATTTGTATTTTTATTTATGTTGTACTAATTTATTTGTTTTTTCGTTATTTAAAATAAAAATTATGCCAATTTGTATAATTTGGTGAAATTGGTCGACGGGATAATCAAGTAGTACCGCAACTTATTTGGCGTTAAAATTCCCCAATCAAAGAGAAATGAATAGAAATCCGTTTATAGAGAGATCGCCACTGTTTTTTAAATTATGATTCAATCTTTCGAAATCTTTTTAAAGCCGATCAAATTAGCGTGCATTTAGAGTCTACGGTGTCTGGACGGGGGTTGGCGAGCGTAGCTCGTAGGGGGCCGAGCCCCCTAGTTATTATATATAAAGGCTAGTATGTTTTTGATTAGTATAATAAATCGCTGAACAAATGCATTTTTACTTTCTTCTGTCTTTACAAGAAGAAAGTATTGGTTTCGTGAAAATTTTCGAATTCCAGTTTTCGACGGATTTACACGTTTTAGGGGTCAGAGATTCCGAAAAACATGTTTTTACGAAATGTCTGTCTGTGAGTCCGTCTGTCCGTCTGTCCGTCTGTCCGTCTGTCCGTCTGTCTGTCTGTCCGTCTGTCTGTCTGTATGTGACACAAATTTTGTGGGCGCTCTATCTCAAGAACTAATGCACGGAATTTAATAAAAAATGATATTCAGTTAGACCCTGATATAAATTGGTGCTGATTTGTTTTTGGTGTAAATCGCTCAACAGGTGGCGCTGCTATGCAGCATTTTTCACGATTTCTGCAATAGCTCAATCTCCAGAACTAATGCACGGATTTTTATCAAACATCAGATTCTGTTAGTCCTCGATATGAGTTGATGTTTTATGCATTTTGGTGTAAATCGCTCAATAGGTGGCGCTGTTGTGCAGCATTTTCCATGCTTTCTCAAACAGCTCAATCTCCAGAACTAATGCACGGATTTTCATAAAACTTCAGATTCAGTTAGTCCATGACATAAGTTGAAGTTTTATGCATTTTGGTGTAAATCGCTCAATAGGTGGCGCTGCTGTGCAGCCTTTTTCACGATTTCTGCAATAGTTCAATCTCCAGAACTAATGCACGGATTTTAATCAAACTTCAGATTCAGTTAGTCCTTGACATGAATTGAAGTTTTATGCATTTTGGTGTAAATCGCTCAATAGGTGGCGCTGCTGTGCAGCCTTTTTCACGATTTCTGCAATAGTTCAATCTCCAGAACTAATGCACGGATTTTAATCAAACTTCAGATTCTGTTAGTCCTTGAAATGAATTGAAGTTTTATACATTTTGGTGCAAACCGCTCAACAGGTGGCGCTGCTATGCTGTATTTTTACTTTCTTCTATCTTTACAAGAAGAAAGTATTGGTTTCATGAAAATTTTCGATTTCCAGTTTTTGACGGATTTACACGTTTTATTGGTCAGAGGTTCCAAAAAACAAGTTTTCCCAAAATGTCTTTCTGTCTGTCTGTCTGTCTGTCCGTCTGTCTGTCTGTATGTGACACAAATTTTGTGGGCGCTCTATCTCAAGAACTAATGCACGGAATTTAATAAAAATTTATATTCAGGTAGTCCCTAATATAGATTGTTGCTGATTAGTTTTTGGTGTAAATCGTCCTGCAGGTGGCGCTGCTATGTAGAATTTTGAAGAATTTTCGCAAAAGCTCCATCTCAAGAACTAATGCACGGATTTTTATAAAACTTCAGATTCCGTTAGTCCTTGACATGAATGGGTGCTGTTTACGTTTTGGTGTAAATAGCCCAACAGGTGGCGCTGCTATGCTGCATTTTGCAGGATTTACACTATTTTCGCAGTAACTCTATCTCAAGAACTAATGCACACATTTTCATCAAACTTCGGATTTAGTTAGTCCATCATATGAAATGATCCTGACTACGTGTTGGTGTAAATCGCCCAATAGATGGCGCTGCTGTGCTGCATTTTGAACTATTTTCTCAATAGCTCTATCTCAAGAACTAATGCACGAATTTTCATGAAACTTCAGATTTAAGTATAACTTGATTAATATTGCTGCTGATTATGTGTTGTTGCAAATCGCTCAACAGGTGGCGCTTCTATGCTGCATTTGTCATGATTTGCGCGATACCTCTATCTCAAGAACTAATGCACGAATTTTCCTCAAATTTCATATTCAGTTAGACGTTGACATAAGTTGGTGATAATTAAGTTCTGGTGTAAATAACCCAATAGGTGGCGCTGCTATGCTGCATTTTGCTGGATTTACATGATTTCAGTGACGATCATACCTCGAGAACTAATGCACGGAATTTCATATTTTTAGAACTCTCATGATGAACACAGATTGCCATTTAATTTGGCACTGAGATAGTGAATTTTGAAGTATTGACATGTATGAGATAGAAGAAAGTTTTGTGATGGCCACAACATACTAGTTTATTTCAATTTCGTTCCGTTTCATACTATAAAAAGTGCTTAAACCTTTCCGGATACTGAAAAAATATATTTACGAAAATTAAGTTTTCTATTGCATTCTGTAAAATTTTTCCTTATATTAAAAAATCTTTAAGAAAAGAACGGATGAAAGACCTATAAAATTAATATCGAAATTAATGGAAACGTCTTTCCGGAAATTTACAAGCAGAAAAAAAAGATTGTTTTATTTCAAAAATATGTCCATAGACATCAATAACATTCTTTTCTGAGATTTCTCATAGTTATTTCTCAAATTAAGTAAAACGTTTTCAGAATTTCGATAACTATGAGATTGGACTAACTTGTCGCAAACATTTCTAGTATTACAGAAATTACTTTCACAAAATTTCAAAGTGTAACTAAACTAGACAAAACACAGATTATATTAAAATATTTTGTTGAATTTCGTAAATAAATATGTTTTTATTAAACTATACACAAAAACTTCAAAATATATCTCTCATAAGTATGTACACTAGTGAATCAACTTTTCTTAATTTTTTTATTTGTCTTGTACGCAAACTGATACAACATCATTAACCCTTAACAGGAAACATTAAAATCCCTTGCACAAACGGAAACGTGCCGTCTGTTAGACTGCTAAATTTAAAAAAATTGCTATAAAATTTTAAAAGGAAAATAACTCTTAATAATTGCCGAAACGTCAGTGAAGGCTTACTGTGGAGACACGAAAAGTTTTGATTTCCGTTTGTCTGTCTGTCTGTCTGTCTGTCCGTCTGTTCCGCGATAACTGCCGCAAAAAGCATCCGATCGGCTTGAAATTAATGTGGCATGTTGATGAGGTACTCGGACTTAGCTGTATGGATTTTGGTTAAATTTGGTTCATTCGTTCGGGAAATATAGAACATTTTATTTTGCTCTGTAATGCTTTTCAATGGCAAGTCAGACGATTTTCAAATTTTCATTTGTTGAAAGAAATGGCTCATATAAAAAATGGATTTAAATGGTAAATTTTTGATGGTGAAATTTTTAAATAAGAGTAGTAAATTATTCCTATTAGTTTGCAATTTTGTCAAAACATTTGTCAGAGCTTTTAAATTAGGTGTATAACTTATGATGGAATTTTATACATGTGTTCGAATAATATAAAACATTTTATTTTATGAATTTACTTATATTTCTTTTTTTTTCTTTAAACCGTTGCGTAGCAACTATATCTCATCTAATCTAAAAATATCATAAATGTGAAAGTATGTATGGTTTTTAAAGTCAAATCAAAGTTAAAAGGAATGAATTAATGAATGCCTTTGTATAGATATTTGCATATAGATTGATTTAAACGCAGAAATGAAAATAGTATTTATATACTATATAGAATAATATCTTTATTTATGTATTCAACTATTTTGATTATAAAGGAAAAAGTTCGTTATTTTCATACAGAATAAACTGACATTGTTCTATTAAACTTTATAAACTTTATTGTTGCCCAAAAAAAAAAAAGGGGGAATAACAATTTCTCCCAAAGAGTTCATTTTAATTTGTAAGATTTTCACGTGCAAAGGGAAAATGCAGCAAATTACAAATAATAAAAAAGATAAATAGGACAGGAATGAATACATATAAACATTTCACACCAAATACCATCTAAATTAATTTTTGTAGTGGTATTTTCCCACACTACGAAGAAAGATTCCTCGATTTACACGATTTTACTTGGCCTTCCTTTTCTCATTGGTTGCGATTTCATTTTCGCAATTGCGTATATTAATTGGCACAAAATTTTACATTTTTATGACTGAGGTATATGTAAGGCCATACAAATAAGAAATTCCGTATTGTTTCCTATAAAATGTGATAAAGTGTTGGTTAACTATATATGTTTCTATTAAGAGGAGCAGGGCTCCCAAGCCTCCGGCGTTCTGGATACCGGTATTTTAATACAAAAAATGTTACTTTATTTAATTGAAACATTTGCGCGATTTAAAAGAACAACATTTTCTGTAAGGTAATAGTGTTGTGCAAAAAGCCTGAGACTTGCCATGACTGGTGGTGAGTGAAATGTTTTATTTAATGCATTTATCTCTATTTTAATGCTACGTGAACAACGTCCCGTGTAACAGCTGGTAGAGTGTAAAATAAATTATTAAAATAATCCCTATTACGAAAAATGAAACAAAATGCCCGGCTAAGGGAAATAAAAGGTTAGTTAACCTTTCTTAATTTGACCTGAACACAGGTGTGCATCAAATTTCAACGGTGTTTGTAACATCACGATTTTAAATTAAATGTGGATACTATTAAAAGGCTATCACAAAAAATACTTAACGGCGCCATATCACGTTTATCTATTTAGTCAATTGGAAGTGGACACGATGATGAATTATTAACCGTTAAGTTTAGAACTCCCCCTACTTTAGGGTGATTTTAGTAAGTTAATGCTATCGAGTACATTTTTAGATATTTAGATTAGATCTTAGATATAAATATTGCAGAATGGTAATCAAAATTATTATTAGATTTCTAAATTAGATGTCTCAGTTTACATTTCCAAAAGTTCTTTATCCATTAGATACAGATGTTTGTGGTTAGCAGGCAAGTAAATACTGCTGTATGGATATTAGGATAACGTAAAATGCTTCACCAAATTGTTGCTTATCCTTATAAATCGCAGTGTAAAAATGAATCTAAGATATATGATAATCATTAACTCAATCAATAGAAAATTACAAATGCAAAATAAATTACACAATGGGGGGTTCAGGGGGGGTGGGGCACCCCCCTGAAGAAATTTGCTTTATTATATAAAAATTACTAGAATAAGTAGCTCGTGAAAATTTCAGAATATCATTACATAACAACGTGTTTAATTTAACGCTTCTAATGTCTGAAACCATCGAAATATTTTTTTCTCCTTCTATAAATGTTTGTGTAATTTAAAAGTTTAAATTTTGTTTTTGTAGAAAGATTAATATTAAGCAAAATTTGCTAAAAACAATAAGTTGCAGAGATGACGTTGAGGCTCTTGATCTGCAGATTTACTAGTTTACCAAATAGTGAACTTCAACACTTAATTGCCGAAACGTCAGTGAAGGCTTACTGTGGAGACACGAAAAGTTTTGATTTCCGTTTGTCTGTCTGTCTGTCTGTCTGTCTGTCTGTCCGTCTGTTCCGCGATAACTGCCGCAAAAAGCATCCGATCGGCTTGAAATTAATGTGGCATGTTGATGAGGTACTCGGACTTAGCTGTATGGTTTTTGGTTAAATTTGGTTCATTCGTTCGGGAAATATAGAACATTTTATTTTGCTCTGTAATGCTTTTCAATGGCAAGTCAGACGATTTTCAAATTTTCATTTGTTGAAAGAAATGGCTCATATAAAAAAAGGATTTAAATGGTAAATTTTTGATGCTGAAATTTTTAAATAAGAGTAGTAAATTATTCCTATTAGTTTGCAATTTTGTCAAAACATTTGTCAGAGCTTTTAAATTAGGTGTATAACTTATGATGGAATTTTATACATGTGTTCGAATAATATAAAACATTTTATTTTATGAATTTACTTATATTTCATTTTTTTTCTTTTAACCGTTGCGTAGCAACTATATCTCATCTAAAAATATCATAAATGTGAAAGTATGTATGGTTTTTAAAGTCAAATCAAAGTTAAAAGGAATGAATTAATGAATGCCTTTGTATAGATATTTGCATATAGATTGATTTAAACGCAGAAATGAAAATAGTATTTATATACTATATAGAATAATATCTTTATTTATGTATTCAACTATTTTGATTATAAAGGTAAAAGTTCGTTATTTTCATACAAAATAAACTGACATTATTCTATTAAACTTTATAAACTTTATTGTTGCCAAAAAAAAAAAAAGGGGGGAATAACAATTTCTCCCAAAGAGTTCATTTTAATTTGTAAGATTTTCAAGTGCAAAGGGAAAATGCAGCAAATTACAAATAATAAAAAAGATAAATAGGACAGGAATGAATACATATAAACATTTCACACCAAATACCACCTAAATTAATTTTTGTAGTGGTATTTTCCCACACTACGAAGAAAGATTCCCCGATTTACACGATTTTACTTGGCCTTCCTTTTCTCATGGTTGCGATTTCATTTTCGCAATTGCGTATATTAATTGGCACAAAATTTTACATTTTTATGACTGAGGTATATGTAAGGCCATACAAATAAGAAATTCCGTATTGTTTCCTATAAAATGTGATAAAGTGTTGGTTAACTATATATGTTTCTATTAAGAGGAGCAGGGCTGCCAAGCCTCCGGCGTTCTGGATACCAGTATTTTAATACAAAAAATGTTACTTTATTTAATTGAAACATTTGCGCGATTTAAAAGAACAACATTTTCTGTAAGGTAATAGTGTTGTGCAAAAAGCCTGAGACTTGCCATGTCTGGTGGTGAGTGAAATGTTTTATTTAATGCATTTATCTCTATTTTAATGCTACGTGAACAACGTCCCGTGTAACAGCTTGTAGAGTGTAAAATAAATTATTAAAATAATCCCTATTACGAAAAATGAAACAAAATGCCCGGCTAAGGGAAATAAAAGGTTAGTTAACCTTTCGTAATTTGACCTGAACACAGGTGTGCATCAAATTTCAACGGTGTTTGTAACATCACGATTTTAAATTAAATGTGGATACTATTAAAAGGCTATCACAAAAAATACTTAACGGCGCCATATCACGTTTATCTATTTAGTCAATTGGAAGTGGACACGATGATGAATTATTAACCGTTAGGTTTAGAACTCCCCCTACTTTAGGGTGATTTTAGTAAGTTAATGCTATCGAGTACATTTTTAGATATTTAGATTAGATCTTAGATATAAATATTGCAGAATGGTAATCAAAATTATTATTAGATTTCTAAATTAGATATCTCAGTTTACATTTCCAAAAGTTTTTTATCCATTAGATACAGATGTTTGTGGTTAGCAGGCAAGTAAATACTGCTGTATGGATATTAGGATAACGTAAAATGCTTCACCAAATTGTTGCTTATCCTTATAAATCGCAGTGTAAAAATGAATCTAAGATATAGGATAATCATTAACTCAATCAATAGAAAATTACAAATGCAAAATAAATTACACAACGGGGTGTTCAGGGGGGGGGGGCACTACCCTGAAGAAATTTGCTTTATTATATAAAAATTACTAGAATAAGTAGCTCGTGAGAATTTCAGAATATCATTACATAACAAAGTGTTTAATTTAACGCTTCTAATGTCTGAAACCATCGAAATATTTTTTTCTCCTTCTATAAATGTTTGTGTAATTTAAAAGTTTAAATTTTGTTTTTGTAGAAAGATTAATATTAAGCAAAATTTGCTAAAAACAATAAGTTGCAGAGATGACGTTGAGGCTCTTGATCTGCAGATTTACTAGTATTTAATAGTAATGCATTAACAGGACCAATTTTTTAATATGACAGCATAAAAATAAGTTTTGAATGTCGGAGAAAGAAAATATTTTGAAATTACACATTATTGTTCAAAATGT
This sequence comes from Maratus speciosus, assembly GCA_963932465.1. NCBI lineage: Eukaryota > Metazoa > Arthropoda > Arachnida > Araneae > Salticidae > Maratus > Maratus speciosus. The sequence continues at coordinate 455,518,357 of OZ010789.1, read as the reverse complement.
AAAATTTTCGTCATAATAGTTAAATAAATGCTAATATTTTTATATATTTCGGTACGATATGAATTAAACAAGAGTATTAAGCAGTAAAATTAACAAAATATTTAATACTAAATATTGAAACATGTTCTAAATATCTGCATTTTTTATGCATTTTTGACAATGTTGAGTCACTTTCGTGTTCAGAATTTATATATTCATCATCTGAAACACTTTCAATACTTCTTATGTCACTTACTATTTCATCAAACAGTTTCGAAGCAGTTTCTTCAGTCTTTTTTATCACTGTAGCGTACCCGCTTTGACGGCTCCTCCATATCAATACCTCAGAGCAAAAAATTACATAAACTGAAACATGCCGTCTCACAGACTGCGTTGAAAATAAAATAATTTTTCTTTCAATAACTAAAAATGCGCAGGTGTTCAAAATGTGTGGGGGAGGCAGAGGACTAGTAGCGTAACGATTAGATTGCGTGATAAGATTTGGGACCCGTTCATTTTTGTGTAAAGTGTAGATATGTAGACAGAACCATCTCACAGACGGCACGTTTCCGGTTAAGAGTTAAGTATATTGGCAAGAAATATACAAAGAGAATTTTCAGTTATCTCAAAGTTATTTATCAATGAAGGAAAATCATTAAAATATTTTTAAAAATAGTCCAAAATTTGAAATTTTGTTTGATCAATATAAGTCTTAAACATAAATTTAATTCTCTTTTCGATGCAATGATAATTTTTTGAACGAATCAATAGATAGTGAACGTAATTCTAAAATAAATACATTTTCTGCTGTCTGATAAATGATTTATTTCAATACATTAGTAAATATTTATTCTCTTGCTTTATCTCATTTGCATTCATATCTTTATTCCCGAGATAACATTAGAAAACTAAATAGTAATTTTCGTTTAATAGAGAAATAGATTTATCGCGAAGGGTTATTAGCATTTGACTAAAATGGCTAAATGGCAAACATGTATCTAGTTATTTCAATATCAAACATTGACAACATTCTGATTCTTTAACGTAATATTAAATTAAACGTTATGTTAAAGTAATATGTGATGGAATGCAATATTAGGATGAAACATTTGGAATAGTTCGAAATTATTTAAATTATTATAAGAGTATTCTTCAGAATAATTACTACATTTATCCGCTCTTTTGTCCTTTTGAAGCAAAACATTCTCGAGTATGTTTATGAATGATAATTAAGATTAAAATTTTAACTTAATGGATAACTTGAAGTAACTAAACAAATTATTTTTTAAATGAACGTAATTTTTTAATAAATTATTAATTAACCCATTAACCGCTGGTGTTGCGTTCACGCAACAGGCAAAATAAATGCGTATAAAAAATTAGCTATCAAATGAATTTTATATTAATAGTAATTTTTGAGTAGGGTATATTATGGTTACTAATGCAATAGAAAAATATTTTCTTTCAACATTTTTTTTTCTATTTAATAACAAGTTCGAAACTTAAAGCATTTTTAAACGAAAACTTTCACGTTGTCTTTTTTGCAGAAGAAATATAGTTAGACAAACGTAAGCTTTACAGTAAATCTACTTTTAGATAAGGTCAAAGTACATCAGAACATTCAACGAATCAGTTGCTTTTGTTTTACTGGGGAAGGAAGAGACAATAGGTGTTGCGTTTACGCATCGTCAGCGGGAAAGGGGTAGTTCCAGTACTCACTCGTATCGTTCGACTCTGTGAATTCTTTTTCTTATTCCGTGCTCATAGAAATGTTTCAAATAGATATCTTACGTTCTTGGAAGGTCTTCACAGAATTTTTAATAAAGATTCATATAATTATGACGGGAACGAAACAAACATTCTCGTTATTTCATCAGAAATAGTAGAAATTATTGATGAAGAAGGAAATGATAATATATGAAAAAGTGATAATGATATTTTACCTTTCGATACTGCTGGCGAAATTGAAGTGTGCGTGAAAAAGAAATTTGTACCCTCTAAAAATAGTGCAAGTCACACATACAAATAAAAAAAATGGAGATTTGAAGAGGATAAATGTAAAAAAATTAATTATCACTCAGACAAAAAATGAAGAAAAAATAAAACCTTCACCAATGCGAGAAGGTATAAAGATTATGTTCGAAAATAAAAACTATCACTTAGATTTCAAACATGAAGTTCCATTGTACCTTTTGCAAACACCCTTTGAAAGTAAAGAGTTAGCCATAAACAAATCAGCTAAAAGAAGGCATAGTAATTTCTCCATGCAAAAGCCATTACAGACGGAACGCGGAAATTTAACCCTTTCTGGGGCAAAGCAATTAAATTTCTAAAATGTTGAAATGAATTAATGACACTGGTATTTACGAACAATTACATAATAACGGACAATTACTTTACCACAATTCTGGTGTCATTTTGGCATTTGGGAAATACAATTAATTGGTTTCATAAACATACTACCGCCCCTGAAAGCGTTAATTGTCAAGTCCGATGACAGCAGAAGACTGCATTGTAAACAATGCCATAGCCAGAATGTTTATCATTTCAGTACATTTGTGATGTTGATTTACATCATAAGTGTAGCGAATATTTTGATACTTGAAACTGTTTTCTGGATATGATCAGTAGTCTAGAATTTAAAAAAATAATAATAATTAAATTTTAAAAGTAAATTAATTACATTAAAGTGATTGCTTGCTGTCTAAATTCTAACAAACGTAAAAAAAATTTTTACAGTGTCCAAATATGCAAGAAAACCCTGCTGATGATCAATTGAGCTCAATAAACATAGTACTCTTATTCCGCTGACGTTGCGTGAACGCAACACTCCATTTTTCGCAAACTAACACAAATTTTGTTATTTCCACTGTAAATTAATATTATATATGTTCAAACGAATAACCAATATAATTTGTATAAAAAAATTTTAACCCCTTATAGTTTTGGCGGTTAATGGGTTAAAGCACATCAAGCTGAAAATTAGCGAAACTTCATACGTTACTCCAAACTATTATTGCCAGGTCCACTGTCACAAAAAGCGGGACAGGGAGGCAAAAAAAGCGGGACATTAGCTTCTAAATCCGGACATAAAAAATACAGTATATTCTATGAAAATGAAGCTTGTATACAACTGAACACTGTCTTAAACAAAAAAATTTCATTGTCCTTATGTTAGCAATACCATACAATTATACCTGCTTAGACGAAAACCTCCTTGAAACGAATTTTGTATCCCTTGCGACTCCATTTTAGCAGGTTTTATTATACTCAATAAACATACTCTTATACAGTAAAACCTGTGAAAGCGGAATTTCTAGGGACTGAAACAAAACTCCGATTTAGCAGGTATATTTGAATAGCATTCATATAGCAGAGAAAATGGCACTTTTATGTTTAAAACAGAATTCTTTTAGAAACAGGTTAAGTTTACACAAGGTTTACTGAACAAAATATAGTAAAACTTATGAAAATACGATCGCTAGGAACTAGAAAAAATTCCATTCTACGCAAGTTTCCGTCTAGGAAGGTACACAGAATAAAATAAGACCTAAAACGGGTAGAAAAACACCCGAATTGGGTAGAAAGATTATTAGGTACGAGGGTGTGTCAATAAGTTTTTGCCCTCACGTAGAAATGATTGAGTGAAATTTATGAAATTGCTACATTGTATTAGTCCTTTTCTATAAAGTCAACATGCACAGTAACACATTTCTGCAAACGGTATTTCAAAAAGAGGGGGGGGGGATGTATTTCAAGAGGCGCGATAGTAGACCCGAAGGGGGTATTCTTCTAACATTTGCCGACCCCCCCACATGTGATATATTTTTGGAAAGGCCTGTGACCAATTATTCTTCCTATGTGCCTACGAGCCCCTTCCCCCAAACTGGCCTCCCGGGGGGAATGAATGATGTCCACAAAACGTAGAAAAGTGCGTTGTACAATATGGAGGTAACAGTAACCTACAACCGCTTCTTAACAAAAGCAAACGACGTTCGCGATGCATTTCTCCTGATGGCAAAGAAAAGCATTGCCATTTAAAATTATGGAAACTAGCGACAAATTGGTAAGATTTGTTATAGTTCCGAAAGCTATCCACAATGATGATCCAGCGACATGAAAGCAAATGATTTGCAAATTCACTTGCATGTTTGCGCCAGCACTTGTGTTATTTCACGTAGTAAATTTTGCAAATTTTGTTCTGCATACGGCATTTGTAATGGAAGAATCGACGAAGTTGTAGACATAATCTACAAGCAAACTTAATCATCTAACGCAAAAGCAGTTACCGGTGAACTTCCGATATGTAGATTAATTAATGAATTGGAGTACTCATGTTCAAAGCTTTATGGTGATAGCTTACATATCATACCTTTAAAATTTCCGTTAAGGTGAAAGGATATTTCCTGCTCCAGAAAATCATTTCCCGAGTCTTTGATATACATCATAAATTTTCATTGATCACAGGTATTTATGCACAAAAAGTTTAGTTGTGAACATATGTAGAAACTAATTTTAATTTGAATTAATATACTTCAGCTGCTCACCTACAAGAAAACTGACTTAATCTGTTATTTGACCCTTTGTTGTATATTGATCACATACTTAAAACTAACTTCATATGCGACGGATTTCAAAACGTTTACAATTACAGCGTCTTTTAATTTTATATTCTAGCTGACTTAAAAAAAAAAAAAAGGAATTTATTCGGCCATACAATCGTTTGACAATTTGAGTGGTGTTTCATTTATCTGCACATATTTTTCTATAGGCCTTCTATTAGTGCCGCAGTAAAATCCCTGACTCACCCCACGCTGCATTTGTACTAAAAACAAAGATAGAATATTGACAGTGAATTTAAATTTTGGATTAAATTTGAATTTTGATACATTCTGAAAATAATGCTATATTTATAATTGTATGAATACATAATATAAAAATTTTCACCATCAATTTATAAAAATGGCCACTTGGCATATAAAAAGCGAAGTGGTCAACCCGCAACTGTTGGTGACAGTCACATGACGTAGCCTATTATCATAGAGATTATTATTATTATATATTTATTTATAATTTTGGGGTAATTATTGAATGTTTAGATAAAAGTTCTAAACCAATCTTGATTAAATTTGAATGGAACCAATCCGAGAGTATCCTCTTTCAATTAAAATAAATCATATGAATCAGTCGCGCAGTTTCGGAGTAACCGGTGAACATACATCGTATTAAGAAACTCTCGCTTTTTTTCAAGTGTGTAAAAAAAGAAGAAAAAACATGCAGAATTACTGTGTAAACCATATTTAACATCCAAATCAATATAACAAAAATCACTTGAAATGGAGCTTTGTTATAATATTTGTAATAACAGACAGAAATGTTTATATTTTTAGAAAAAACTGTACTCAAAAAAGAAAAGAAATTAAATGTTGTTTTTCATCTTGCATAAATGAAATCATTTAGCAGTGCTGCCATAAGAGATTAAATAGTACTAAGAATGAGCATTATTTTCGCAAAATAAACACATTATTAAATGCATTGCATTTATATCTCGAAGTTAATTCAGAGTTCCTTTAATGATTATTATACGAGTAAATCTAGAGAAATCATGCTCTGTTGCGTCTCACTGCTAAAACAGATAAATTAGGAATGTTCTGGAAAATCCTGAATCTTCATTTAGATGTAAAGGTACTACCTGATGGATGTAATTACGCTGTCCGATCAAGCTTGTGATGCGAGGACGTGATTCTTTAGGGAACAAGCAGAGTGTTGATAGGAGTTACACTCTGTAAAAATATTTTTAATGTTATATTATTAAATGCTTGAAGTATTTTCCATTTAATAATAGGAAATAAAAAATACAAGAAAACACACTAATTACTTAAAAGTTTCGTACACTTTAGTACACTAATTACTTAAAAGTTTCGTAACTTCAAAAACACAAAACTTTTAAATGTATTTCTCCTGCAAAAATAGGAATTTTAAACAGTACTAATAAATATTATATATACCCACTCTAAATACATGAGCTTTTTGTAAAAATAAAACATTTAAACAGATGAAATTAAGGAAATATTTTGAAATCACCTTTTATAAGCAAAAGAAACAAAATACTAATTAAATAATGGAGAACTATGAAATGAATTATCAAAAATCACAGGTGAAAAATCAAGTAGATGGATACAAAAGAAAGTCTATACTGTAAAACACGTCGTCAGGGGTACAAGTTTTATAAATATAAGCAAATAACAGTCGATTTCTGTTAAGAATCAAGCTTTATATATAAACCACATGTCTTAAAATGAACTGGCTGATTTTAAAAATCAATAACTTGCAAATGGTGACAGCTATTTAAAAAATAATCGTGCAAAAGGGTTATGTAAGATGTCAGGAGTTTCTTTTTACTGAGATTCTCGATTTTAGTTCCAAATAGCAGCGACAGAAGGCGATGCAAACAATAGGCACTAAGTCGAGACCAAATTTTTTGGCCTCGCTCTTCTTTCAGCTTTGATGCGAAGAAAGGAGGTTAAATATATGGTGTGGATCCCTAAGAAGAAGATTTTATTGGCGGTTGAGATCCATTCCATATACTTAATATCCTTCCTTCACATCAATGGTGGAAAAAAAATGAGGTAAAAAAAATTGGTATTTTTTTAGCACATATTGCTATCAGCGCCATCTGTAGCTACTATTTGGAACTAAACCAGAGTCTCTCAGTAAAAAAAAAAAAAAAGAAAGAAAAAAAAAAAACTCCTGACATCTTACATAACCTACTGCAAGAATTTTTTTAATAGCTGTCGACATTTGCAAGTTATTGATTTTTAAAATCAGTCAACTCATATTAGAACACCCGATATATTGTTAAGATTAAATTACGAAATGCAAAAAGAACAGGATTTTAAAAATACTGCAAAACTGCATACCTTAATTATTTTTTTCAAAAATTCTAAAGCTCATATTTTTTATTCATATTTCTCATAGAAATAAGACTCGAATTTTATGGTATTGTTTTAGTTTATTCCGGAGGTATATTTTTCTACCTATAAGCATATTTTTCTTCTTTTTTATGTTATATTAAGAAAGGTATAAAATATTTTCTATGTAATATTAGGATTAAACCAAAACACAAAATCGATGCATCTTAATAACATAATAATTTCATATCTCCTAAAGCTGAAACTATATTTTTCGACTCGTTGTAAATTTTAAAGAGTATCAATCTGAATATTAATCCGTGGTTTTATTCTTTTTTATGAATTTTAATGACAATGTACATTTTAGAAAGCTTCCATTATATAAAGTAAATGTTACTATTCCAGAAATCGAAAAATTATATTATATATATCGCGAAATTTCGGTATATTTTCCGTTAATATTACCACACCCCGTACAAATTTTATTTATATAGATACTTAAAATTTTCAAGTTCAAAACGATAAACAAAAAGAATTGCAATTCAAAATGTTTTTTCTTTGAACTATTTAACCTTCATAGGATTACGGAGAATGGTTTGTTTTGACTCTATCTTAAAAAATGACTCAAATATAGCAGTTTGAAATTCTAGGGTTGGTAACATTTTGAAACAGTTTTATTTTTGTCAAGCGATCGCATTCGTATTTACAAACCTATTTGGATGTGAGTGAGCTTACCTAAAGGACTTACAGAAGTCTCTACCGAGTTCGCTGTCCAGTTTCATCCATTATCTTGTTTCACCTTTTATGGTATCCACTTAAAAATTTCAATTTCAAAAATATGTAAAAAAAGTAAAAATACAAAATGCTTTTATCCTTAAGTGTTCAGCTATAATACAATGATTCCGAAGCATTTTTTGTTTTGCCTATATCTTAAGAAATGGCTAAGATTTACGCAGTTTTATTAGTTTGAAATTCCAAGATGCTGATTTTTCCATAATCATGATTCATTTATGTTGAAGCCCAGTTGTGTAGTGGTCAGCACGCCTGTCTGCCGCACCACAGGTCGAGAGTTCGACTCCCGACTGGGCAAGGTTCACTCAACCTTTCATCCCTTCGGGGTAGATAAAATGAGTACCAAGCTTGCTTGGGAACTAAACACCGAGGGTCTCGCGTTAGGTTGACCACCTGGCCGGGACACATGCTGCATAGCACCTCGGGGCCCACTGTCAAGAAAACAGAGATGGGCACTGTCGGCCCAGATCCTTCTTGTAGTGATGGGCGATAACGAGATGTTTTTCTCGATTTTCTCGATTGTATGGACATCTCGATACTTTTCGATTGTGTAAATTTTTTCTCGATGACTCCAGTTTGCCAATTGCTTTTATACATCATATATTATATATTATATACGTCATACATTTATCAAGAATCGTCTGCGGGTGAACTGGAATGAGTCGGCGTTAATAAAGACTAGGTGACTTCGCCCGCTAGTGGGCCCCTCCTTTAATCGGGGTCCCTAAGTTATACGTAATCTTGTAATATGAAATCACGAACAGGTTACCCGCTATATACGACACCGTATAGCAGGCGTGGTGTGCACGCAGTACAAAATCTTGTAAAAAAATATAATCTCGAAACGAACGAACCTCGGACCAGATCTCTTGGGGGAGGGGGTCAAAGTGAGCGGAGGGACACAGTAGCTGCATAATATGAATAAGTCGTCACAGGTCTTTAGGCCTTTCGAACCATATGTCACATGAGTGGTCCTTCCCGTGGGGGCAAAGAGGGGGAGGGGTGCGGGAGGTGGATAACATGAGTAAGTAGTTATAGGCCTTTCCAACAATATGCTACATGAGGGGTCTCGGCTAAATTTAGGAAAGTGTCCCCCGTGGGGGAAAAGTGGGGGGGGGGCGGTCACCGGAAGTGCAGAACATCAATAAGTAGTCACAGACCTTTCCAACAATATCTCACATGTGGGGTCTTGGCTAAATTTGGAAAAGTGTCTCCCGGGGGGGGGGGCAAAGTGGGGGGACGGACACCGGAGGAGCATAACATCAATAAGTAGTCACAGACCTTTCCAACGATATCTCACATGAGGGGTCTTTGCTAAATTTGAAAAAGTGTCCCCCGGGGGGGGCAAAGTGGGGGGGGGGCTGTCACCGGAGGAGCATAACATCAATAAGTAGTCACAGACCTTTCCAACGATATCCCACACGAGGGGTCTTGCCAAAACTTGAAAAAGTATCCCCCGGGGGGCAAAGTGGGGGGGACTGTCACCGGAGGTGCATAACATCAATAAGTAGTCACAGACCTTTCCAACAATATCTCGCATGAGAAGTCTTGGCTAAATTTTGAAAAGTGCCTCCCGGGGGGGGAAGGGGGACGAACCCCCGGGGGGGGGCAAAGTGGTTGGGATGAACACCATAGGTGCATAACATCAATGAGTAGTCACAGACCTTTCCAACGATATCTCACATGAAGGGTCTTTGCTAAATTTGGAAAAATGTCCCCCGGGGGGGAAATGGGGGGGACTGTCACCGGAGGTACATAACATCAATAAGCAGTCACTGACCTTTCCAACGATATCTCACATGAGGGGCCTTGGCTATATTTGGAAAAGTGTCCCCCGGGGGGCAAAGTGGGGGGACGGCCACCGGAAGTGCATAACATCAATAAGTAGTCACAAACCTTTCCAACGATATGTCACATGAGGGGTCTTGGCTAAATTTAGAAAAGTGTCCTGAAATTTCATATATTATAAATAATATTTATCGGAGGGCTCCATAAAAAAATCCGATCTAAAATGATAAAAACGGAAAAACTACCCCCCGCAGTGGGAGCCAAATTGGGGAGGGGAGGAAGAAAGTCTCATAATATGAAAGAGTCATTCGAGAGCTTTCCGATAACATATCACATGACCGGTCCATAAAAAGTTTGAAAATTGCTCCCCCTCCCGCCCCCCTTGGGCCCACTCTTTCGCCCCGGAATTTACGCAGCCCCCACTTTAAAATTTTTATGTTCAATAAATAATATTTACCGGATCACATCTAAAATGATATTTAAATTTATTATAGAAATCGGCTACGGTTTTAAAAAATTTTTCGCCCCCTCCCCACCCCCTGAATTTTACCTTCGGGGGAAGAAAGATTCATAATATGAAAGAGTTGTCAAAGGGTTTTTCGATAATATGTCACAGGAAGAGTTCGGTAATTTTTTTTTAATTGCGCCCCGCCCACTCTCACGTCCTCGGAATTCACCCGACCCACCTTCCTCTTTGAAATCTTTATATTTAATAAATAATATTTATCAGAGGACTCCGGGTATGTGACAGCTTGGCAGGGCTAAAATAAGAAAAACATTGAAAATTAAAGCTTCATTTCACAGATCATTGTCATGCTTATTTCTCTGTCCAGCTCACCCCTCGATATCTCATCTCGGCCCTTCTTGGCCGAGCGTGAAATGACAATCATCGAGAGTAACATTTCGAGGAAGGACGAAAACTGATTTCTCATTCTCGACAATGTCATATGAAATGTTGAACAGAGACCGAGAGCGAGAAACGAGAATGGCAATGGGAAGTGATGAGTTACAATCGGTGAGATATCTCGAAGCAAGCGAGAGGTTTGGCCTCGAGGGAGTTCTCTCCTCGAGGTAAACGAGGAGAGAAGAGCAGCAGAAAATATATCTCGAAGTGCGAGAGAGAGGGCGAGAGAAAGTGAAGCTTTCAGAAGAGTCAAACTTACCGCGCTTCTGGTGTAAGTCATCCCAAAGGAGTACATGTTCTTTTCCATTCGCTTTTGTTATTAGCCGATATGGGTTAGGAGGCATAGTGGTTTAAGTTATCAGTTCGGGTTTCAGTTCTTGATATAGAAGTTTTCTAGTGAATTTGGCGGCGCCAGTTTGTCTTTGATTTTCAATGTTTCTCTTATTTTAGCCCTCCTAAGCTGTCCCATATCTCTTAATATTAGAATGTTATTGTTAAAACAAAAGTGCACTGCAATTATGTGTTTTCAAGATTTTAAGTGTCGCCTCAGGAAAGAGGATTTTTCAAAATTATTTTACCCCACTCATGTAGCATATTAAAATAAGGGTAATCTCATAACCTTTCTAAATCTACCTTCCTTTTGTCAATCCACCGTTAATTTTAGACCCCTGGGCTTAAAATGCTCTAAAGGAATATACTTAGCAGCGGTTTTTTTCGTACTGTGGTACGGTATCTTGCACTCATAGGAAAATTATAAGACTAACATCAAATTGTGTCTAAAATCGAATAAAAAATATGGACATATGTTTCTTAATTTTAACTCCCTTCTTCGCCTCAAGAGGGCGCTTTAAAGTTTTGTTTCTTCAAACCTTTAGTATACTGCTTGTCCAAAAATTATAAAATTCACAAAATAGTCTTTCCACTCTCCCCTATCTTCTCGTATCAATTTTATTTTTACTACCACCAGGGGACGCCGCCCAGGGAAACATTTTACTTTTAGCCTCAGGCTATTGGTATCTTTCATCTGTTTTACATAATGTTTTGTCTCATTGTTTTTCTTCATTGTAGATACTATTCTCCAAGTTCTTGACCCATTCTGACTACCTGGGCACTCATTCTGGACCAGCTGTGGCCCATCGGCCCCTCTTCATTTGTCTGGCTCTAATCACACGCTTCACTTGTTCTTTTACCATTTTTCTTTTCTTCAATTTTTTTCTTATTCAATGGTTTAGTTTTTTTTTATCATTCTCAACTTCCCCTAGTCCTCTCTTACATGAAGTTAACTTTCATCCTTGGTCTGCCCTGTCTGTTTGGGGCCTAACCCCCTTTTTTGGGGGGGGGGGGCGTTTCTTCTACCTTTTCCAGACCCATCATCTAATACCACGTTGGTAAGGATTGGAAAATTAAAATTATCCAAAATACCAAAAATGAAGTCCATTGATGTTTTATTTTAGTTATAGAATTCCCTATTAGCGGATATATTTGTCTGTTTACTTTTCTATTTTTCGATAACACTCCTTTGTTTTCGATAAACGGAGAAATTCAACAGCATTAGACACACTTTAGACATTTAGGGAACTTTCACTTGTATCAAACCTTCTGCCTTTATCGAAAAGAAGAAAATGCTAATCGATTCTAGCTAATGCGTCTAAAATAAAAAATGAGTTTTTAAATGTGTCATAAAGTAGCTACTTTGGATTTCGATACAGACTTAAAGAGTCATGTTGGAATCGCTAGGTACTGGAAAACAATTTCCGTGTTAGACAGGTTCCCTCTTAGCAGTTATATTTGTCTGGTTGCCCTTATGTTTCTCGATAAACGGAGAAATTCAACAGCATTAGACACACTTTAGACATTTAGGGAACTTTAACTTATATCAAACCTTCTGCCTTTATCGAAAAGAAGAAAATGCTAATCGATTCTAGCTAATGCGTCTAAAATAAAAAATGAGTTTTTAAATGTGTCATAAAGTAGCTACTTTGGATTTCGATACAGACTTAAAGAGTCATGTTGGAATCGCTAGGTACTGGAAAACAATTTCCGTGTTAGACAGGTTCCCTCTTAGCAGTTATATTTGTCTGGTTGCCCTTATGTTTCTCGATAAACGGAGAAATTCAACAGCATTAGACACACTTTAGACATTTAGGGAACTTTAACTTATATCAAACTTTCTGCCTTTATCGAAAAGAAGAAAATGCTAATCGATTCTAGCTAATGCGCCTAAAATAAAAAATGAGCTAGTAAATGTATCAGAAACTAGCTACTTTGGATTTCGATACAGACTTGAAGAATCACGTTGGAATCGCTAGGCACTGGAAAACAATTTCCGTGTTAGGCAGGTTCCCTCTCAGTAGTTATATATGTCTGGTTATCCTTACGTTTTTCGATAAAGCTGTCTTGTTTTCGATAAACGGAGAAATTCCACAGCATTTGATACGTTTTAGACATTTAGGGAACTTTAATTTGTATCAAACCTTCTGCCTTTATCGAAAAGAAGAAAATGCTAATCGATTCTAGCTAATGCGTCTAAAATAAAAAATGAGTTTTTAAATGTGTCATAAAGTAGCTACTTTGGATTTCGATACAGACTTAAAGAGTCATGTTGGAATCGCTAGGTACTGGAAAACAGTTTCCGTGTTAGGCAGGTTCCCTCTTGGCAGGCATCTTTATCTTACTATCCTTACGTTTTTCGAAAGAAACTTTTGTTTTCGATCAATGGAGAAATTCCACAGTATTTGACATTTAGGGGAACTTTAAACTGTATCAAACTTTTTGGAGTTATCTAAACAGTAGAAAGGTTATTTGATTCATCAAATGCGCCATAGTTACGCGATTTGGACATTGCAGTTTCATAAAGAAGAAAGGGGAATTTATTCCAATGCAAAGAAAATCATTTTAAAGTACTGAAATTCAAATGAGATATCTTTATAAATTTCTTCCATAAGATTAGCATTAGCGAGCAGGTCTTTTCAATTGACTGAAGTAACCCCTTAAGCCTAAATCAGGAGAAAATAATTACGATAGCAGAATTATCGAGCAAACCCTATCACTACTATGACAATTTCGGCCAGAATAATAGCTAAGTTTTCCAACAATTGTTTTTAGCTTTCTCGTTATAATCGATTGTAAAACATCTCGATTGTAGATTCTAGAAATTAATCGATGGCTATATCGATTGTGATTTTTTACGATGACGATTTTTCTCGATTGTCGAATTTTCAAGAATCGCCCATCACTACCTTCTTGGATTGTATAGCCACAGAGTTTAGTTTTTAGTGATTCATTTATGATCTTTACAAAACTTGGCTTCTCGTAAATTTATTTTAATTGTTGTAACCATCGTTGCTACACTCGTACACTCAAAACTACATATCCATATCCTTATATTATCACCAGGGGTGGCGACACTTGGCGAAATATAGCCAAGCTTGGCTATAATGAAACCAACCGGAATATAACCGACTAATTTGGTAAGTTTTTCATTCAAATTCAGTGTAGACGAAAAGCGGAATTCAATCTTCTACAATCGCGTTCCATGCATTTATGCGTCTTGTGTTTGAATAAAATTAGCTGAAATTTTAAAAACAAGGGATTCGGCAGATACCTTTTCTCCTCGGTACAGGCTGCAAAGAAGATATTTCTATATGTAGTTAAATTACCAAATTTATGTTTTCTCTCTTTTTTTTTTCTTTTCATTAGACGCTCTCAAAAATCTGACATATTAATTTAGTTTTTGATTCTCCCGTTTGAACTGTGACTGTATTTTGGTAGGAATAAATCTTGGCATGTTTTAAGTTGCATGAAGTAAAATATTTTGGGACATTTTTCGATATTGCTAAAGTTGGTATATTACTATCGTCATTTTGAACAAAGATACAAATCTTTTTGATTTAAATAATTCCCCCACTATAAACTTTTCATAGCTATGTTTCCGAGATCCGAAAAAAAATCATCAGAAATTAAATCACAAATTTTATAAAATAACTCTGAACGTTTGCCTTACCATATTAAAAAAAAAGCTTATTCTTGTTCGGAGTTTAAAAAATTCCCAAATAACATTAGTTAGACTATACATTAAAGTTCCATTGAATTTTAGAAAGATAATGTTATTGAAAAATTGCAATGCTGCTGTCTCATTCTTACGCGTATTCGAAAACTGCCATCTAATATATAAAAACGAAAATTTATCTGTTTGTCTGCCTGTAATGCTATACAAATCCACAGTTTAAAAGCCAGAATTGTGAAACGTTACGTACATGTGTATTAAAACACAGCCGAGGCAACTAAAGTAATCCGGAATCGGAATAACTTATAGTTAATTTTTAATTAATAAAAAACCACAAATTTAACGGCAATTTCCAATCAAATTTAAACATTTTTCGTTATAGCTGTTTCCAACAATTAGAAATTCACAATAAAATTCTTACCACAATTAATTTTCTATTGCAAAATTTCAACGTGGAAAAATGAAATAAACGGTTTGAAGAATTTTAAAAAGGGAATATTACATCATAACTTTTCTACTGCAAGATTTACACGTGACAAATGAAAATAAAATAAATAGTTTGACGAATTAAAAACAAAAGGGAATGTTATGTCATAATTTTTCTGTTTTATGATTTCCAAGTGAAAAATTATAATTATTTCATTAGTTTGACGAATTAAAAAAATGGAATATTAAGTCATATTGGAAATATAAAGGACGTGGTGAATATATAACGTCATTTAAGTGTGAAAAATTGTATTGAAGCATGATAAAAACTCGATTATGGAAATATTAGTATTTTAACGTTATTGCTCCAATGATGAATGGAAATAAGTTCATTTATAACTGTATTATTTTGCGTCTGTTATATAAATTTATACATTTTTATTTTGGGTTTTCATTTGATTCGTGTATACAACATTTCGACAGTTTTTTTAAATTATTTTCTTAAATTGTATGTTAAATTTTGAAAGTGGTTTTTAAAAACAAACATTCTTAAAATTCGGTGCAACGCCAAGTATTTTTGCTAGTATCTTATATATTAATCTTATAGGCATCTATAAATAATTGCAATTTAGACGGCTTCGATTATAATAAAATAATATGTGATCACTACACATTTGATATTATTATAAAAACATCGCGACAATGTGTATTGTTATAAAACTATCCGCAATTAACTATTCATATTTTTTATTGAGAACGTTGCCATCGGAGCAATGAAACATATGTCTAATATGAATAAATAAACATAATGTTTTGCCTTGTGGAAAGTCTTTTATCAAATTAAGTAAATATTAATTTTGTTTGATATGTATTGTTTCATTCCACAGTATCAAAGTAAGGCGAAAATAAACGGTTAGCGAAAAACGGAATGTTAATTGGGGAAACGCGAAGAATAGATGAGTTTGAATGTATCTTCGAGGATTTAGCTGTACACCGACACACAAAATGACGAAGACGTACAGATAACAACAAGACAGGTCGGGAGGGCTTCTTCTTTAGAAGAGGCACGAGAGTGCCTCTTGCATATGCATGTATTTTCTTGGCCATGTTTTGGAACGTTTGGTACTTTTACAAAACATCCTTTCTGTGCCTAAGGATGAGCAATCACGTTATACGAACATCTTGAATCTATGCGCGGTCATTTGACATTAATTATTAAGGCTAGACGGGGAACACTTGTTGCTAATCAGCAGAACATCAACATATTACAAAATAATATATCTAATTCTGTAAAAAAAAAAAAGCGATTAGAATTCTTTTTACTAAACAATTATTGAATTTAATTTGCTTATCTCCATAATGTTGAACAGTGTTTGTTCAACATAGTTAACATGGTGGACATCGCCAAAATTTTTAAGACTGCTGTATCAGATACCAGGTTTAACCATCTTATTTTTAAGTTGCTTTTGTCATATTGTTTAATAATTAAAATTTCCAGTTCGTAACATATGTATACTAAGAGCTACTACGCCTCAAAGGAAATTCCTTGCGGAAAGCAAATACGAATGAGGCATGCAAAGTACAAATCTAGTGCGAATTACCTATCATTCACACGCCTGTTAATATGTTAAACAGTGTTTTTTACAAAAATTAAATATAGAAAGTTTAAAGAAAAACAATAATCAAGTTAACGGAAATAATTTACTGATAATATAAACAGTAATTAAAATTTAACAGTAAAAAAAATAAAAAGTAAGATTTTAATCATTCAGATTTTTTAATATTTATTTCATTTGCAAGTAAAATAACTTTCAAGTATTTAAAGATAGTTGTTGCTCTTGTCAACCAGTTTAGTCCCCCTTAAAATTTATGTTTGGGAAAGCATGCTAAGCATTGTATCATGTTACTTTTATTCATAATTTAATTTACTTGGACTCCCTTAAATATAATTAATATAATCCCTTAAGCTAATATTAGTTTTTGTTGCAGTAAAATATCTCAATTTGTTCATTTTCTGTTAGTTAACCCTATTTGTTTACAATAGAAGTCTATTGTAATTTGGCGAAATATTAGAGTTACGCAAAGTTGGTGACAGAACAGGATCCCCCCCCCCCCCAATGGTAATCACCGTAATAGGTATGGAGTTGCATTAAATGCTGTTCAATAACCAATGAGATGCGTTTCATTCGGGCGTTTCCATTTAACAATTAACAAATAATCGCTATTTCTGTGCCACATACGATAGCGTAATATATATATATATATATATATATATATACTTTAGCTGACTAAGCAAACACGTTCCATGGCGTCACTAGTACATCTACTGTCAGAATGAACTGAATTCAATCACGATACACAAATGTAATTCATTTTAATACCGATTATTATATTACATAAACACAAGTATGGCTCAATTTTATTAAATATTGCGTACAAATTTTTACATCTTTCGTCCAATATGTTCATTTACTGTCATCGAAATTATAATATCCTAAAAAAAATTGCGACAAGTTATACAGTGATAGAAAAAAAAAAGCTACTGATTGTTGAAAAGAATTTAACTCGCTCTTTTCACACTGCAATGGATAAATTTTAAAATAGCAGCACCGCAGTGAAGGAGAATAGAATTTTCGCATCAATTTTAAAGGAGTTTTATCAGAGAGCCAAAAGCCAGTTAATTAGAGAAAACTCATTTTCAAAGATTTAAGCAAGCTGAAAATGAATAACACCTAACTTATTAATATGTATGAGACAGGTGAGCTCGATTATCCGGTCTACCAATAATATTTTGATAGACATAGAAAAGGTTTTTAAAAGAGTAGCAAAACATTAAATACATTATTTAAATTTTTGAGCGATTAATTATTTGTTTTCCTTATAGAAGAAAGTAAAAATAAAATCATGTTACATCAGTAGGAGCTCATAGTTTAAAAATATACTAAAAATTGGTCGTCCTCAACTTTAAATACAGAACATGCATTATGATATTCATGTAACAATAGCGATTATTTACATTCACCAGCGGTGTAATATACAAAGTAACAAAAGACCGCACAAACTCTTCACAGTGTGCTTCCATTATTGTTTGCATTACACAAAAGACACACTCTTTAGTTTTTTTATGAAAAGGGCGAAAGAAAAAGTTTGACGTTACACGCACAGAATAAAAAATAAACTTTATTGAAAAAATAGAAAATATTTAATGTATATCAGATATCATAAGATGTTCAGAAAAAAGTGTTCTCATATGACCACCGTAGGTATGACATACATGAACGAGACGTTGAACAACCTTCCGAAAATAATTCATCATCATAGCTGCCATAGAAAGAATGGAAAGGTAAAAAGAGCTCCAGTAAACTTTGCAAACTTAAATTTCAGTAAACTTTCAGTAAATTTTAAAGAATTTATTGATGAAATATCAATCTGTAACATTAAAATGTAAAAGACATGCAGCTAGAGAAAAAGCAATATTGTTCTTATTATCACAAATACAAATTTTTTTATACATTTCTTCAGTGTATACAACAATCCACAGCCAGCATGTGAGACAAATCGAGGCACTCACCCGCTCTTAATTGCTTTTCAAATTACCTTGACCATATGGCAGCTAGACGATTGATGCAATCCAGCCTATTTTGTTCACGTGACACTCAAGACGCCGGGGGTGCCGCGATTCGTCTCTTTCGTTAGCTGCAGTGACAGTGCCATGACATGTTATCTGAGCATTAGTGTTTGTTAAAAACTACTTCACAACAATGCAAAGTTAGCAAATGGCACACGATAGTATTTAGATAGTAGCAGTGACAAATACTAAACAGCATTCAATGTGGTTAACGTTGGGACATGCGAAGAAAGATTTTCTTTTACTGCATATTAAAAGACTCGGGGAATCAATGGGCCATTTTAGAAAATCTTAATCAAACAACTGTAAAATTTGGCATACAATGTATGCAGTTCATGGAGCTCATTTAAAAGAAATACGTAATGAAAATTTACAACAAGTAAACATTTATGGAAAAATACATACATTCACTTTGAAAGGTTGTTAAGATCCCTTACTGTTGTGAGTACTTCTTTAAACTTCTGCAAACACACGTTCAACTTTGTAGAAATGATATTTAGTGATTTTAAGAATTTTTTATTTTTATGAAATGAATGGGTGTAATTCTATAGATTATTTAAATTTAAATTTGGTTGTAGCATAGAAAATTTATTTGCAATGACATTAATTTAATCCTGTGATGAAAGTTTTTTGTAATACTGCTAAAAAATAAGATACGTTTGGTGTTTAGTATGTAAAAATCTACGCAAATATAATAAACAGTAAGAACAAGTAAAAACATACGTTCGGTGTCTAGTATGTAAAAATATACGCAAATATAATAAACAGTGAGAACAAGTAAAAACAATGTCATGCAACTATGAATAATATTAATCACTTGAAGATGTAAAATATATGGTCAATAGCACAAATTCTACTTCTAATAATGTTAAGAAAGCGAGATCGAACTTGAAAAAAGGAATTAACCTTAACAAATTAAATTTCTCCAGGCACAAATATGAACTATGACTAAATCTGTAATTTTTATAGCGCATTCAAGAATTTTGAAATTGTTGATACGTTACATTTGACAACTTTTTAGCCCACAGGCTACGAAAGTCCGAGAGCTAATGTGCCCAGCTGGTTCTGTATGTACGTAACGCGATAAGCCTTGGTACAAATATCTGTTATGCTTAAAAATAATTTCTAGGTTCATTCTGATAAGGCGCTTCCCTGATTAGTTTTGGGGCTCATTGGTTAAGTTCAAAGGGGGGAACGGGGGATTATTCCCTTCTTAATTTAGGTAAAGGGTTTTTTATGCAGCATTATCCCATTTGCTTTAAGTTTGGTATATCGGTTTATTCTGATAAGGCGCTTCCCTGATTAGATTTGGAGGTTCGTTGGTTAAGTATGAAAAAGGGGAGAATGGGGAGCTAATCCCACTTTAATGTAGACAAAGAGGTTTTTTATGTAGAATTATCTGATTCGCTTTAAATTTGGTATACTGGTTTATATTGATAAGGTGCTTGCCTGATTAGGTTTGGAGGTTCATTGGTTAACTATAATAATGGGGAGTATAAGGGGGGTTAATGGGGCTATCCACCTTTGTTTAGCCAAGAGGGTTTTTCATGCAGAATTATCCGATTTGCTTCAAATTTGATATAAAGGTTTATTCAGATAAGGCGGTTCCCTGATTAGATTTGGAGGTTCATTGGTTAAATATAAAGTGGGAAACGGGGACCTAATCCCCCACTCTCCTTAATTTATTTTTCGAGGGGCATTATTCTTTGAAATAAGAGTACAACATACAATTAATGCGAATAGACTGTGAGCTCACTGCCCTCAGTTTAAGTGGGGACTTTTAATTTTATTTATATTTTGCTAATAGAATTTCATTTAATGAAAGTAATAAAAGCTTAAAATCCATTCACTTAAAAAAATCTACTATTTTTATTATATGTGAAATCTTTATTTGAAAGACAGGTAAATACATACCCATCAGATGGATAATTTGCTTTTTCTCCCACCATTCTAATCTTTAAATGTATGGTAAAGAAAACAGAAACACCATCCATCTTCGGCAAAGTAAATCTGTTGAAGTCGAAATAAATCCCTTAAATTCCATAGGAAATGTCTCCTGTGGCTGCCTTACGCCACCTCTAATGCTTCTTCAGATTGTTATGTTAAACACTCGTATTTCTTCTTTTGAGAATGGAAATATTTCATTCAATAGACCGTTTAATGTGAATGAATAACTATTTTAAAACGGAGCAATTTAAAGGAATGAGAGATTTGATTTTATATCTTATTGCATTTTAAAGTAAATTGATGCTCTGCATGCTTTCACAATTTTCCAGAGGTGTGTATATATTTAGACAGATAGTGACAAGGTAGACTAATGGATTGGTATATATTTATTAATATTTTATTTGAAAATATTTCTAAAAGCATTTTTAATAAATATATGATAATTTTCTATTATTTTGTAACATTTGATTTCAAATGGAATTAAAGCATTAACCACATTGTATTATCATAAGGGTTTTACTATGAAATGAAATTTAAAAAATCTGTTCATCTTATAGAAATCTATCAATGTATTCGTGGACGAAAATTTTTTGGCTGAATTAAGCCAGACCATTTTCAGGAATGTTAGGTCAAACACAATAAGAGTAAGAAAACTTCTAGGAGCATAAAAGATTTTTTTAATGAATTTTATAAACACATGGCATAACTTTAGCATTTTGTAGATAATAAAAAGTTAAAAACTAATTTAAATGCATTGAATTATTCCATTAACAATTTATTCCAAACAGCTATCAAGTATTTACAGAATATTTACATCTCGTCTTCTAATGACAGTAGGACTTTGACGCTTTATTGAAATGTACATAGACTATTATATCAAAAGAATCTGAAAATCAAAATTTGCAAATTCACAATATTTAAAATATTTTTCAATTAAAAAATTTAAAATATTTTTCATTAAATTTTAATAAACGTAATTTTAAACAATTAAAATGTAATTGTATCGTGTTCGTCGGGATAAGAAATTTTGTTTTTAAAAACCTTTTAATAATGGAACATTCTCTCCTTGCATGTCCAATTTTTTGTAAAATTAACTCATGTTTTTTTTTTTTTTTTAATATAAAGTATTTTTTTTAAATGAAAGATACAAAATAAAAATTTACATGCTAAAAGTGGTGACAGTATACTTAAAGGCTTATAAATTGCTTTAAATTAACATATTAAATAGTTACGTACTCACATTTGGCGACATTCTCAAGATCAGTACTGATAGAAAAACTATTTTCGCTAAACTATAAACTACCGGGTGTCCTAAAAAGGACAGACTGATTTTAAAATTCAATAACTTGCAAACGATGATACATATTTAAAAATTTCTTGCAAAAGGGTTATGCATAAGGTCAAAAGTTTTTTACATTGATTTTCGATTTTAGTTCGGATTACAAACAATAGATAGCGCTGCGATCAATAGGCACTAAATTCAGGCTCGATTTTTGGTACTTCAGGACCCACTCAGTACATTTTAATCTATTTTTTAAGGGAAAGGCAAAAAAAATCGAGCCTGTACTTAGCGCATATTGCTTACAGCGCCATCTATTGTTTGTAATTCGAACTAAAATCGAAAATCACTGTAAAAACACTTTTGACCTTATGCATAACCTTCCTGCAAGAATTTTTTAAATATCTGTCACCGTTTCCAAGTTATTGAATTTAAAAATTAGCCAGTCATTTTTAGGACACCTGGTATAAACTATTCTGTATTAATATTGATCTTGAGAATGTTGCCGATTGTGTATACAAAACTAGTTTATCTCTCTGTTAAATGATATTTATAAGCCTTTAAGTGTACTTTTATCATTTTTGTCTATATAATTTTATTTTTATGATAATAAGTAAATTTCTTATGTAATTATGAAATATCTATTTAATCACTGGATAGAAAAAAAAAATAAAAGCCAATATGTGAACTATATAGATCTAAATTCTTAAATCTAAATATGCATTCAAATTGTACCATTATCTAAAAACGGTTTTAAAGCATAAATAAAAAAGAAAGGATTGCTATATTCTTTTACAAAACTAGACGAACTGAAAAACGTGAAAAGGGTATTTTCACTGTCTTTCTTAGAAATCGTATCAATAATATATATGTATAATGAAAAAATATTTTTGAGGAGTATTTCTGTTTTGTTGTCTTTTTTTTGTATTCACCAGTATCTATTAACATTATTTTCATTCCTTTCGTCTATGTATATCAGCTAATGTTTATATACTTTCCTATGGATTATTTACATATTATATTATATACATTTTATTATTTACGTAATTTCTACAAAGACAAAAAAATAGAACCTGCCAAAAAAAGCGAACATCCCATTCATTTCAATAACTAAAATTATCCCTACAAAATAAAGAGGGTGGGGGGTGGGGGGGTAGATTGGTAATTATGTCTTCTGTCAGTTTATAATATAAACATTACGCTTAAAAGACTGTCTTTGTATAAAATTTGTATCCAACTTTAAAGATTCAAATACGAACACCTAATTTTGATATCGTATCTGGATTTTCGGTTAGCTTAAGCTACCTAACGGAAAGTTACTTTGTAAAGTTGTTTAGGAAATATGACCATTAAAATTTTGAACTCCTAGCGTAACATTCATTATTAATCGTTGCGAAACAGTTTGCAATGAGGTAATTTTTTAACCGCAATTAAAAAAATACTTAGCGGAATGAGCTGTAATTTTATATTCGCACATTTAAAACTTATAGATATTGACTCTGTTAAAACTGTTATTTGTTACAATTCATATATTTAAAAAAAATAATTTTAAAGTATATAAATTTTGAAGCTTCTAAATGAACACTAATCAGAACATTAAGCTTAAAAGGCCGTCTTCTCTTCGTATAGAAATTCTATCAAACTTTGAAGATCTCAATAGGTTCCATATCATATTTCAATTTTACAGTAATTTGTACCTTAGGATACCTAACAAAAAGTGACTTGGCGAAGTCGTTTAGGGAAAATGGCCATTCAAATTTTAAACTCCTATCTTTAAATTCATTATTAAACGTTGCAAAATGGTTTGCAATGCGGTAAATTTTTAAGCGAAACTAAAAAATTACGTGGCGGAATAAACTGCAAATTTGGATTCACATATTTAAAAGTTACAGCTATTGATTCTGTTAAAACTGTTACCGGTTACAATTAATTAAGTTTTTTACATGCTTTCTTTAAACTTACAATTCTGTGTCTATGTAGCCGTCAAATTTTGTGACTCATTTTTCAACCACTTTCTGTTGACACAGAGTTTTGAAATTTAGAATATATATGTGTATTCTTGAGAGCAATATAGGAATTAAAGATTGATTTTTAAAATTCGATTCCTAAAGGGAACAACGGTGGTCAGTTTTAAAATTAAAATTAATCACCATATCTCATAAACCAATTGAAATTAAATTTTGAAACTTGGAATGTCGATAAAATAACTAAAATTTGTAAACACGTGTTTGGGAATTTTTCAAAATTCGACCCCAAAAGTTTTCTCGCCAAGCGCCCTCCGCTTCTGAAAGAAATAGTAAAAACACTACTTGAACGTAATGGTTACTCATTTATAGTTTGATTTCCTATGGATAAATTAGTATAACCTCCAACAATGGATGTTTGTTTAAAAGCACTAATGACAAGGTTACCACAATAGCGTAAAATTTTGAACAACTTGGCGAAACATCGCCATATTTGTTAGTGCATTTAATATATATATATTTCTACATTTTAGAGAATTTTGATGTAAACATGTTTTTTTTTTTTTTTTTTTTTTTTTTTTTTTTTTTTACATTTATATTATCGTATTAAAATTAATTTTAAATTATATAAATTTTGATTCGTCTAAATGAATAAAATATCTCAAGAACATTTTAACTTTGATAAGAAAATTATAAAAATTTTGGATGTTTAAGAACATGGAAATATCATATCATATCATATGATAGTATATCAGAAAATTTTATTATAAAATTTAATTAATTAAACAATTCTCTCCAAAATTAATATGGTTGTATCTATGAACAAATTTAATAGATAAAGGGGTTTACTCAATTCTCTAAAATTTAATCAAAACATAATTTTTAAATCTCGAAAGTATATTTTTTTTAAACAGAAATAATTAAGCTAAATTATAAAATTATTTTCCAAAAGAATATTAACATGAAAAATTACTACAATCTATAGCACTGCATAGTTGCTCTTTTCAATCTCTAAATCACATATCTTTCCATACATACATATATTTATTTTTTAAAAATTTCAGTCAAACCAAATAAAATATTTTTATTACATAATGCTTTAAATAAATAAATCTTCTCGAAAATATGTTAATTAGTCTCTTACTTATATACTTTCCACGTTAAATATTTCCTTGTTATATTCTAAAGAAGCCTTATCTCGAGCGAAATAATTACAATTCCAGCAAAATCTAGAAAAAGAGTTTTTCTAAAATGTAAATAGGGTATATTTAAAATAAAGCTGACAGTAGTGGGAAAACTGTTTCTCTGCCATTCATCTTCATG
The DNA here is from genome assembly GCA_963932465.1 of Maratus speciosus. NCBI lineage: Eukaryota > Metazoa > Arthropoda > Arachnida > Araneae > Salticidae > Maratus > Maratus speciosus. Next base: position 455,493,410 of record OZ010789.1, on the reverse strand, counting down.
AAAAATGTTTTATCCTCTTGCTCTACGGAATCTCCGTTTGCATCTCCAGGGAAACGGAAAGTTTACGTTTTATCTGAAATTCTAAATTTGTTTTGAAGAAGGGAGAGAGGAGAGAATTCTAGAAATTTAAAAATTTTAGAATTAGAAGTATGATATATGAGTTCCATCTATCACAAAATTTTAAAGAAACTTTTTATTTATAAACTCGTAATGATAGTTTTTAAACTAAAGTTTTTCTGTAAAAAGTTTTTAAGATTTTTCAGAACTGAGTTTTATAGATTATTTTTTCTTTTTTTTTGTGATATGAAAAGAAGGGATCCTTTTGGAATGTTTTTATAAATGTTTTTGTCTCTCTGTTTTTCCGATCTTTAATGCTTTTAAAGTTACCCGGAGGGAAATGAAATGTTAAATGTTTCATATATGGACTAGAAGTGTTTCTTAGTAGCCACGTTAATGGTAGTAAATACAGAATTTTAACAGGGCGTAGTAAAAACTGGAATAATTTGTTTACTTCTAGGTACGAAATGTGAAAGCTAAAGTCGGTCACCAACTAAAAAATCTCATCGTCATAATTTAATACTACGTGAAAATTCTTCACCTATTGTCTGAAGTTGTAATCCTGACAATTTCATTTTAAGTACAGTTTACTATCTCTATTTAAAGGACAAACATATCTGCGCGTAACGCATACGTCATTTTGCGATTGGTAACACTTTCAAATTTAAAACGAAAATTCGGTTTTACAATTTTCGCTGCTGCAAATTTTTGAACTTCTAAACATCGCACATTTTCAATTTTTACACCATCGCATCATATGGGGGGGGGGGGGTGAGCTTTTAAATTCAATTTGTTTGAAAGCTGTATCTCAATTTATTTTTGAGATATTAATTTTTTTGTCATTTTAATACTTTTTTGTTATTGTGGCAACTGAAGTACTCCATGTCTACTGAAAGTAAAGGGAAAATAGTAGACTATTTTATCTTTTTGTTACAATTTTCACATAAAAACTGAAATTAAAATACGTGCTACGTCAAGAATCTTATATTTTATAAAATCCGGTGAATTTTGGTCTTATTTCGTTTTTATTTATCAATTAAATGATTTTTAGTTTATGGAAACTTATTTTATGAACGATACAACACTTTCTCTTTACAAAAATGTATATTAAAGACTATTTGTGTGACTTATTTTCTCGGCATTTACTTAATTCGTATCAAAAAGCTGAAAGAATGCAATTTCATTAATCGTGTGTAATAAAATTTTCCGAATTTTGAAAAAAAAAAATATATATATAGATAAATGATTTGTGAGAAAACATGGATTTATTATAGACAAATAAATGAAGGCGTATGAATTATTAGACACCTGATTTGTTTTGCCCAGCTTCTTGAATGACGATATTGTTTTTATTTGTTTTGTGTATTTTTCCGCGATAATGAAGTCACATCCATACTTTTCTATAGATGTTGTTTAAGACTGGGTCGTAAAAGTGGAATATTTTGGCGGATGCAAATAACGCCCTTTTATATAAAAAAGCGTATGTTTTAATTCTTATCAATTATAGAAAACTGAAATATGTTTTGTAGAAGTGTACCATTTTCACCCAAGCTGCTTTGAAATTCTTCACAGGTGAAAATGCTCCACTTAATCCAAATCAAACACTGATAAAACGCAATGTGCTACAAAAATTTAGAGTGCTTATATGAAAGACCGGTGACATACAGCGTTCATGCTGAGATCGCATGATTCTCGCCTGGATGAATTCACTTCGCCACGTTAGACAAGATATTGGCAATAATTCCAAGTTTAAAATAATATGAGGTTTCCCAAGTTTTGTACCAAAATTCTCTCGACTAATAAAATTTTATTGCTATTCTTTAAGACATTCTACTAAAATTTTATGAAAATAACATTATTTGCTTAATTTAATTTTTTATAATTTCATATAATCTGTATATTTAAAACACAAGGCTTGTTTTTAGTCATCTGACCTGAGCTTTCTGCTCAATTAATTTTACAAATATTTTTTTTTAACTGAAAGCTATTCATTTGTAGATGTGCCCGCAGTGGCTGTTTTTTTTTAAATATTCCCATTTTTATATTTTAATTGTTAAAGTATTTAATGGAATTCCTTTATAATGGTTATAATTTGATAGCTTTTATTATTGCAGAGAGAAGAGAAGAAAATTAGGTTTATTTATCTTTATTTATGCTATTTTCTGATAAAAATTTGAAAATGTTGATACAAATTGTTTTATAGGGTTTAGTGATGCAAAATATCGTAAGGGACATAATATTTTGTACAGCAAGTGACGTACTGCTTTTGAAAACACGCATTTTTCTTCATAAAATTTCATATTTGTTTCCTTCTGCATGTGTACTGATACTATATTTCAGACACTAAGCGAAATGCTTAAGTAAGTGAACATGGCGTCATATTTAAAAGAAAACGATCATTTTCTTTAGATAAAACTAAACTTTTTTACAATGTGTCTAAAAAACGTATAGTACATCAGTTTTTACTCTCCGGTACTGAGATTAGAATCTCGAGTTAAGAGTGTGATTGTTCAGATGCAAAGATATTGCTGACAATCGTGACTTCAAGTTTTTAGTTAAAAGGATTTTAAAAGGATAAAATTAAAATACCATTTTTTTAAAGTGAATACGAATATGAGAAGCGCTTGTGTAAATTTTGAGAGAAAGGAAATGATGTCGGGTTTTGATTTCATGGGGGAAAAATTCTATGATCGTGTTAAAGTGGAATACATTTTGCTGTTTTCCACTCCAGAATACCAAGCATAAGAGCGTCAATAGATAACTTTATCATAATAACTGATATTTATTATATTTTACAGTTTACGTATCTATGTTATAACGGGCAAACGTATCTGTGCGAAACACTGACGTTATTTTACGATTGGCAGCACTTCACGATTAAATTTCTATTTTGAAATCTTCGCTACTGCAATTCTTTAATCTTATGACAATGGCATATTTTCAATTTTTAGAACGTCATATAAGGAAAAAATCTACTTTTAAATGCAATTTGTTTAAAAAACTGTATCTTAACCTACTGATTTATTATGTTCTTTAAAATAATTTTCAAGCATGATTTCTTGTAATTTACCTTATCACGTGCCGGCTTCAATACATAAAAATAATAATAAACATTTTGCACATAAATGAACAAAAATTTTTCAACATCTGTTTCTGACTATTTTTTCATAACGAAATTAATACATCATTTATAAATAAATATAAGAATAATATTAAAACAATACCAATTCAACATATTTGTAATCGAATAATTAAAATTTTTAGACAGCCGAAAAGGAAAAATAAATATCTTTCAAACAGAATTTGTTTGCAACGAGTATCACATTTACTGATTGTCAATTAATTTAAAAATAATTTTCAAGCATGAAATATTTTTTAATTTATCTCTATCGCGTGAAGCTCGATTACGAAACATTAATTAGTTCGCCCTTAAACAACGTAAAGGCTAATATTCAACAAAAAAATTAAAACTTCCTCTAAAAAAAAAAATATATATATAATAATATAAATAAACACAAATTTAATAAACATGTAATTGAACTTTGCGCTTAAAGCTCTGAAATTATCATAATATAAAAAGATCCCTCAAGTAGCGAAATTTAGGGCTAATAACTCTTAGCATACGGCTAATACAAAAATATCGCTTTTTATAAATTTCTAAACTTTTTTTGATTGTATAACTCATGTTTTTCATATGAAAAATGCTTTTTTTTTGTTAGTGGGCAATCTAAAAATTTTTCATGTAAAAAAAAATATTTGTTTTCAATTTTAAAATATGGTTTTGACCAATATTCTATAACCCGGGAAGCTCTGGTACGATCCTCTAGTTTATTTTATTGCAGTGACCTATTTATTTATTAACAGTAGTTTACATGTCAGATTACATAATATTATCTTGATATATTTACATAAAATATGACCATGATTTATTAATGAAAAATTTCAAGTATAGTCTGATAAATCTTGTAAAAGTTTTAAACAAATCATGGATAAAATCATTACCAACATGCTGATCATGGCACAATAATACGTAAAAGAAATGTACAGGTGACGCTGAATTTAAACTGTCATTTCATCCTAAAACAGAAGCGTTTATATTCTAATTTGTTTACAGATAGAAACTCATATGTTAATGTAACATATACTAATATAATAAAGAAAATACATTCACACTGAGTGACTGGGGGACTCATCAACACTCAGGATCACGAAGTTATGACCTAAACAAGCAATAAGAAAGAACTTTTGAAAATTCACCCATCAGAGGTTAAAAGTTTTAGGTAATTTCGCCATATCTCAACAGCTGTTTTAGGTAGGAGATTGAAATTCAAGATAACAAATCTACTAAATAAATAATTAAACGCGTATTTCAGTGATTTTCGCTGAAACACATATATCAGCGATTTTAGAAATCCCCCTAAGGCGGTTAATGTGGTGGTCAAAAGTTTTATGTCATTACGCCATGTTTTAGGTGGGAACGTGAAATTCAAGATAACAAATCTACTAAATAAATAATTAAACCCGTATTTCAGTGGTTTTGGAAATTCAACTCCAAAGACGGTTAAAGGGGGGGCGGGGGTCTTAAGTTTTAGGAAATTTCGCCATATGTCAGCTGCAGTTTTAGGAAGGAGCGTGAAATTCAAGATAACAAATGTACTAAAAAATTCAAACACACATTTCAGTGATTTTAGACCATCCCCCCCCCCCCCCATGATTTAGAAAGGTGTTAAATAGAATGGTCGAAAATTTTAGGTCATTTCAACGTAACTCAGCGGTAGTTTTCGGCCGAAGTTTGAAATTTGAGGTAACAAAGCTACTAGAAAATAATTAAACAAGTATTTCAGCGTTTTAGAAATTTCATAGAGATTAAATCCTTTAAATTCCTTATTTAAGGGGTTAAAGATGGGGTTGAAAGTTTTAGGCCATTTCGCCATATCTTAGCAACAGTTTTAGGTAGAAACGTGAAATTCCGGATAAGAATTCACACACAAAAAAAAAAAAAATAAGCACATATATTAGGAATTTCAGAATTGCTTTCTTCCCCCGAAGGGATTTAAATATTGTGATCAAAGGTTTTAGGTCATTTCGACTTATGTCAACAGTAATTTTAGGTAGGCGCATGAAATTAAAGATAACAAATCTACAAAAAAAATTATTAAACACGTTCTTTAGCGATTTTAGAAATTCCCCTCTAAGGGGATTAATAGAGTGGTAAAAAATTTTAGGTTATTTTGACATCTGTCAGTAGCAGTTTTAGGTAGTAACGTGAAATTCAAGATAACAAATCTACTAAAAAATAATTAAACACATAGTATATCAACAAGTTTAGAAATCGGATTAAATGGGTGCAATCGAAAATTATAAGTCATTTCGCCATATCTTAGCAGCAATTTTAAGGTTTTAGGTAGGAGCGTGAAATTCAGGATAAGGAATCTACAAAAAAAATTGTTAAATATGTATTTCAGAGAATTTAGAAATTCCACCCGTAAAAAGATTAAAAGGGATGCCAATAAGTTTAGGTCATTTCGCCATGTCTCAGCAGCAGCTCTAGGTAGGAGTGTGAAATTCAGCATAACAAATCTAAAATAAAAAAATAAATACAAATAAACGCATATTTAAGTGATTGTAGAAATTTACACCTACTAAGAGTATTAAATGAGGGTTTGAAAGTTTTTGTTCATTTTGTCATATCTAAGCAGCAGTTTTAGGTGAAGTTCAGGATAAAAAAAATCTATCAAAATAGTTAAACATGAATTTCACCGATTTAAGAAATCCCCCCCCCCCCCCCTGCGAGGGTTAAAGGGTGGAAGGTCGAAAGTCTTAAGTAATTTTGGCCATTTCTCAGCAGCAGTTTTAGGTGAGCGTGAAATTCCGGATAACATATCTACTAAAAAAAAAATAGAAATAGCGATTTTAGCTATTTTGTCGCCATCATAGGCTCTAAACTGGATATGGTAAGATTATACGAATAACGATACTGATTTTTGATTAGGTGTTTTGAAAATAGATATTAAGGAAAAGGTGTTTTTTTTTCTCTCTAATTTCATCGATGCTAGATGTATCTAAATATTTTTCGTTCGATTCAAGATTCCTTTGGAGAAACGGACCAACGTGGCGGGCAAAGGCTGCTAGTCATTACATAAATTACAGGAATCATGGTGTAAGAAAAGTTCTCTTCTGCTAGAGAAGTAGATAAAAATTAAATATGCTGATGCAGAGAATGGTTATTATCAATTTTTGGCAAGAATAAGTGAAATGTTGCTTGGAGTTCTTTGGCACGCTGCTTTGTAATCACAATCATCAAACTTTTGCTCGCTATTGGCAACATACCCACCAGAAATTTCGCGCCTGGATTTACCCACTTTTTAACGACAGAAATATATATTTTTATTAAAAGAAAGAAACTGTGGATATCTCAAAGTAAAAATCCCAATTATTATTTTTAAAAAATAATTTGCGTATGCAGGGCTGCCACATGTCAATATTTTGATATTCTGTTCGCACCACTATTTTAAATATATATATTTTGTAGTATATTTCTCTTGTAACTGTTGTCAAAGCGTATTACATAAATTACAGGCATCATGGTGTAGGAAAAGCTCTCTTCTGCTAGAGAAGTAGATAAAATTGAAATATGCGGAGAATGATTATTATCAATATTTGGCAAGAATAAGTGAAATGTTGCTTGGAGTTTTTTAGAACGCTGCTTTGTAATCATAATCCTCAAACTTCTGGTAGCCGTTGGCAACCTGTCTATTAAAAATTTCTTCTGATTTTACCTACTTTTTAACAAGGGAAATGCATATTTTTATTCAAACAAACTATGGATATCTCAAAATAAAAATCACAATTATTATTAAAAAAAAATTATTTACGTATGTAGGGCTGCTACAGGCCAATATTTTTATATTCTGTCCGCACCACTATTTTTAAATATATATATTTTGTAGTATATTTATGTTGTAAATATTGTCAAAGCGTATTGAAAAGTTTTTTGTATTGAAACAGTGCTGCAAAATAGAAATAAAAAAATAATTGGCAGCGGAAGCCCTGCGTATGTTACTTGGTGAATAAATTCGAAATTAAACAAAATAATTCTAAAACTCCTGAACCTTAAAATCGTATAAATTAATTAGTTTCATTAAGTGGTATTATTTAGTGTAGTTTAGTTCATGGCACCATAATACATTTTAAAAAAATGCAGGTAAACTATTATTACGGAAAGTCAATAGAAAATAGTTCTAAATTTAAATTATCATTTCATTCGAAAATAGAAGCGTTTTTGTTCTAATTTATTTACAGATAGAAACTCATATGTTAATGTAATCATTTCATACCTTATATGCATCATAGTGTATGAAAAGCTCTCTTCTGCTAGAGAAGTAGATAAAATTGAAATATGCGAAGAATGATTATTATCACTATTTGGCAAGAATAAGTGAAATATTGCTTGGAGTTTTTTAGAACGCTACTTTGTAATCACAATCCTCAAACTTCTGGTCGCCATTGACATACTGCCTATTAAAAATTTCGACTGATTTTACCTACTTCTTAACGACAGAAACGCATATTTCTATTCAAAGAAACTATGGATATCTCAAAGTAAAAATCATCCTTATTATTAAAAAGTAATTTCCGTATGCTACTCGGTGAATAAATTCTAAATTAAAAATTATAATTCTAAAACTCCTAAACCTTAAAATCGTATAAATAAATAAGTTCCATTAGTCGGTGTTTTTTAGTTTCGTTTAGTTCATTAAGTTGAGGTTCTACTTCTTTGGCCAAAAATTCACGTGATTGCTAGGTGCATTCGTAATTACATAAATACGTTAGACCTATAGTCGTCCTGTGGTCCGTCCATCTGTTTGTCCGTCTGTCCACATATAACAGCGCAAAAACTACCCGACCGAAGGATTTGAAATTAAAAGTATATAATCATTTCAGAATTTTGTGGAGTCGTTTAAAATTTCACGAAAATCTAATCAAAATTTAAAAAGATATTAATAAAAGATTCCTTCATTCTATTAAATCCTATTATACGTAATTAATTCAATGATATCCCATGATAGGTAATGATTATATGTTGCCATAGTGATTACGTCATATTAACGTCATACGTCATTACATTATTACGTCATTACGTTAAGATGGGGTCATATTATTCCCGTATTACTGAGTATATTATATAGAATCGTCATGAATTTTGTATTCGTGCCTTTTTGCATAAGAGTGCAACAGTTATTGCACCAAGATACGAATATTTTTAAAACTAGTTAGAGTACGAACTAGTTAGAGAATTTCTAGTTAGAGTACGAACACAACTCTTTTGCCAAGCTTGATGTACAATTTCCAAATTGTTATGAATTTGTTTTTGGTTAGAAAGAAACGAAACATCATAATTGGAATGTTATTTATTGACGTTTATGCACCACACACCATTATATTTATTGAAATTTCAGTTATATAATTAATTCTTTGTGCGTAAAAAAATTATAATACGCCTTGTGCATCGGGGAGCACCTACCAGGAGAGCACTTTGAGCTTTTAAGGGTGTATTCCGATCCAAACTGCTTATTTTCTGATTCATTTTAAAATCCATTTTTGCTCTCAAACTCATCAAACTTGGAAATTCTCTTATTTAGAAACTATATAATGTGCGGTGCTCCTTAATTTTTTGATAAATACAGAAAATACTGTAAAAAACGCTGTCAAAGTTGGCGTTTTGAACAGAGTTGGCGTTTTTGAATTTTCCGAAGCGGGCGATCTGGGAATGAAAAAAAATGGTCATACTGAGAAAATAATTGTTTAAAAATTGAATTCTAATTAATTGAGCTGAAAATGAAATCACACGGCATGTTAAACATGTCATCAGAAATCACCCCAGCAAGTTTCATGTTTTTACTTTTAAAAATGAGTCTGAAAATGTCTCAGAAAATTTTGAGCTGTTGAGGGTGGAAAAATATTTTTTCGAATACACCCTTAATCCAAGACAGCTTTTTCCGGTTACAAGTATCTGAAACAAATTTGGTCACTATATTATGATTAAGCTTTAAATTCTCTGGAACTTATACCACAATTTAGTTTGAAAAGTGAATTTGGAGAAAAAATTGCTCAATTGAACAAAAAAGGTTATTTTTTTAAAAGATTTTCGAGAGCTTGAAAAACGAATGAATCAAAGAAAATTATACTTTTCGGTGGAATAAGCTGCAGCAAAATACGATTAACTTTCTCTTAAAATAAAATGGGAAGGAAATTAGCAGAATACTTATTTATTTATAATTTGTTTTCGGGTTCCAATATATTGTAAGTATTCATAGTTTTATTTCTGTTTAATTTGATATATTAAAATTTTTGACTAACTAATAATTCTTGTAATAATTCTACCGCACGTAAAATGTACCAACAATACCGATTATTCATAAAAATAATATTTGCCTTTTACATTTTTGCAATATAAATTTAATAGTAATACTAATTATTTTTATGGTTATTTTTACTGCAGATAGTATATTATACAGTGTCTTGGTGTATACTAATGCATAATTTCTATTTTCATTTACAAACACACTTACCAATAAATCTATTTAATTGCTCTCTTTATTTATATACTATCATATAGTTTTACTTTGTGTGATATCATTGTATCTATTGGTAAAATTTAGAGGTTTGAACTTTGTGCCGATGTACTAAAAAACAAATCGTCAATATGACAAGTGTACAAATAGAATTATGAATGTTAAAAAAGTCAGCCGTTTCAGAACTTCCAAAGCTTTATCATTAGTGTTCCACTGCTTTGCAATGCTCCGCCGCAGGTGGAAACTTTATAAGCTAATTTTTTTGGAACCCACAATTTCATTAATGCTTTTGTCATGTTTATTAATTTCTTAATATCTATCTATTGGAATGATGTGAAGTACATTTCTACTAATGGAATTTTTAGTTCCTACCTTTAAATACGTCATTTAATAACATGTGGAAAGGGCGAATAATAAATATTAAGACAAAGAAAATTTTATGTGAAAAAGTAAAACTTAAAATAGAAAAGCAAGATTTACACTATAATTTTCGAAGATGCAACAATTTTATATAATTTTAAGTAGATTTTTTAACCGCTCATATGTATGTGTGTGTGTGTGACGAAATTTATTTAGTTTTCAAAATTCTTATTCAAAGAAACTAAAATAATTTGAATTCATAATGCTCTAAATAACTGAACATTCCATAAAATACCTTAGACTATTATTTATGTATTTTCTGCGTAAAATATAACGCCGAAATTGACGCCTATATATGATTCATACTATATATATAATCTTTATTTACCTTCATTATATTTTTTACAACATTTTGTTCTGTTTGTGATTATTTCCTTTTTCTTTTAATTTCATTTGGTATCATTCATGTATTAAAACATTTAGGATTTACAATATTTTGAGATTTCCTTCTGTGTTCTATTTGTCAATTAGTTTCACTTAAATATAATTTTTAGTATAACGATTAATGTATAATATTAGTCCATCTTCATTCAGAATTTTGTTTAATATTTTTTATGAACTTGTAATATAGATTTTGATTCAAAGATATTTTACATACATATATATATAAATATATATAATACTGAATTATAACTCGTCTTTATTATGGTTTTATATATACAGGTTGGTTATAATTAAACGTCCCCTATAAACAGCATCACACAGCGCAAACGGGTGAACGGAATGCAATGAAATTTCGTATATAGACTGTTCACGAGATGCGCTCACGAAATTAAAAAAACAAAAGAAAAAGCTCCAAAATGTCCACCCGAGTGCGACTTTTCCTGAAAAACATTAAATTTAACACAACAGATGACCAAAACGGAATACAGAAACAATATTAACAATCCAGAACAAGAATTATAAGTAATAAAATGTCAAACCGGCTATTTTGGCCATTTATTGTGTTAAATTTAATATTTTCCCGGAAAAGGCGTCCTCTGGTGGATATTTTGGAACTATTTGTTTTTTCAAAATTACACAATTTCGTTGCATTCCGTTCACCAGTTTGCGCTGTAGGATGCTGTTTATAGGGGAAGTTTAATTATAACCATCCTTATCATTGTTCGATTTATTATTAATACTAATTTTTACATTTGATGATTTTTGTAAGTGCTAAATATTCTTTTAACGAAATGGTAAATACAGATAATTATACCTGTGATAAAAATTTTGAAAATCATAATTTTCATCACACAATCATTATTATAGATATTAATGCGTGTAAAGTTATCGCACAGTTAAGAAAAAAAGAATAGTGAGGAATGTTTAGTAATTCTTTTTTATGCAATACTAAAAAATAAGTGCTAAATCTTTGGCCAAAGAATTTCACGAACATTTTCTCAGTATTATTATTGTATCAACAATTAATAACTAATTAATAACTAATGTCAGTTTAAGAATTGACTTTTAAGTATGTATTTCAGGCAGCACTATGCTTGTATTCACCTTTGTCTCTGAATTAATGTAGGGGAGATCGGGTCTAGTTGGCTACAGGGGTAAGTAGACGCAACCTTCTTAAATCGCCTGTTTGTGGATAGATTGCGCAACCAGTCACAGTGTGATTTTCTTCTTGCTTTTTACAATCCTCATTGTAGTTTTGCAGCGTGACCTACGTGTAGTGGACATTTATTACGATTTTTTTCTTTTTTGCTCTCTAAGTAATTTTTTTTTTTTAATTTCTAATACTTATCTTAATAATTTCGGTTTAACTTGTGCAGTTTTTCTTAGTGTATGATTCACTGTACCTACCCCATGTGTGATTTACTTGGATTATTTATGTTTGGAAGGTTACGTCTCCCTTTTGTGAAGAAATTTATTATGGGGCTAGTAGGCGCAATGAACACGGGATAAGTTCGCTCGATATCTGGTATGTGCTGGTAGGTTGAAATACAACAAACACAGTGAAAAGTGGTTGTAATGCAAGATTTTGGGCGCATGGGGCTTGTCCAAACGGAAACACTCGATTTTTTATTTGTAACATCTGTAACTCTGATGATGATATCGAGTAAGATATAAGTTACTCAGTGTTAATGTTTTATTCATTATTTTTATGTCTGTATAATTTAGAATTTACATTGTACGGCGATTACGCCTTTGTTTAAACGTACTAGTAACAAATAAATTGATTTCTCTTAACTGCGTGCCTTATTTGAGTTTCATTTAAATTTTTATAAAGCGTGTGCCAACTTAACCCATAGGTAGAAGCAACTTGCCCCGTAACGGGGTAGGTTGGCGCACAATTTTCCTTTTACTTTAGGCTTTCGCTAAACATAACTACAAGAGTTACAAACTCAAAACACCGGGTATTTATAGCCGAATGTCTGTTTTTTTTTGTTTTGTTTTGTTTTGTTTTGTTTTTTCAAAAATGCAGTTAAAGTTTGTCAAGAAACTTAAATAAGATATTTATAAAAATCAAAAACTAAAAACTGCGCCTACTTGCCCCGGTCTCTCCTATGCCTAATGTCGGGTTTCATTTCAACAATTTCGATTTGGTTTAGTTTCGGAAAATAAACTACTACATATAATGAAATACCTATATTGTTTCTCATAAGAAAACATATTCCATCTAATAAAATGAATAACTCATGAATAAGCACTGGCTAAAATAATTAAATAAGTTACCCAAATCTGTCAAAAGGGAACTGCTATAATGCTCGATCAAAAAACAGATCAATGCGTTTATATGTTTCAATTTAGCGATGAAACAATACTGCTGTAAATCTGCTTTAATAAAAAACAATAAATTTGTTTTAGGATAAAATTATTTTAATATCTCTGGAAATTTATATGTACAAAAATATTTTTCCTATTCTTCGTCATGAAACCTCTCAGTGAAATAATGTTGAAAGTGACCATAGATTTAACGTTTGAGGATATATTTATGTAAAAAAATGTTTTGTGTAAAGAAAATTAGCAACTTTTTTTTTCGTAAAATATTAATTGCTTCATTAAAATTTTATTAACAGATATTAAAACACATCATTTTGGCACGATTAACCCTCTCGCTGCGTAAGTAATTCTTCGCGATGAGCGTCTTTTACAAAATTTTTAATCTTTTATCACCGGTTCTTTAAAGCAGAAATTTTTAACTATCGTAATTGGAGAAAATATCCTGATTAAACCAGACAAAGTTTTCGCTAAAAATAACTGGTGGGAATAACCAAATAGTATTAATTAGACGGAAAATGCCTGCCCGAGTATTTCTCGGGTTGTGCAGTGAGAGGGTTAAGCCCATTAAGATATCGTTAATTTTTTGTTACGACTATTTTTTTAATTATCACCTTTCAAATTCTCTATTAATAGAATAATATTAGAAATTAAGAGTTGTATCCAAAGTAGTACAATTATCCATGTAATTTTAGTATTTTCATCTACCCATAAAAATAGTTTTTTATTTATTGTTTGTTTGTTATTTATTTAATATGCAAAACCAAATATATCTGACAGTGACTGTGTTTTATGAATAACTCACTAAAAAGTTAATAGATACTATTAATTTTATTACGTGAAAATCGAATAATTATTATTTTAAAATTCTAAAACATTCATAAAGGAAATTTGACATGTTCCACTTAAAATATGACTCTTCTAAATTTCTAAACAAAAATGCTTTATGCGAGAAAAATAACGAGGCGTAATTTATCTCATAACATTCAAAATGCACTTTCCTTCATAACACTCAACTTAGTACATGACATTAAAGTCAGAAATTTTTACTGCACTGTATATGTAAAATACATTTTTCATCCTATATAAATCCAACGTTTTTACAGTAAATAACGAGTATCATCAAATAAAATTGAAAAAAGAGGCACAGTTTTATTAGGAATACAACATTTTCTATTTTAAAAATAATAGAGTCTCTGTTCTTAAAAATCCTTTTATGTAAGTTGGATGGCGCCATGTCGCTACAAAAATGTTTCATAGTAATAACGCAGCGGCAATGGCGGCCCAGTCAATTTGGGTGAGACTAGCTGACTTTATTAATGGTGCGCTGCGACATAGGTCTGCGTAGGTGGTCTTCGGATAGATCCGGTCTACAATTACTGCTTAAATTGCAACTCCGTGCTCCGTATCGACGACAGCGATTGTGCTGGATTTTATCTTGATCATTCAGCCCGCTGCTGAAATTTTCGCATGGGAATGTTTAAAAATTGAAGAAAAACTGAAACGTTTAAAGATGAATTTATTTAAATTTTCTTTCGATGTTGTTATTGTATCTGTTACATAATTGTAAAATGAGGAAATTTTATTGACACATTTTATTAAAATACTTTATAGAAAACAGCTAAAGTTTTATTGGTCGCATGAATACAAATATAAATTTAAAAGTTGAGAAATAATAAATACAATGATATATAAAACTTTTTTTGCATATGATTACTATATTTATAAACTTTTGTGCCTATAATTACCTATCTATGTGACTTTATCAGGGTTTTATTAATTTCATTGCGTGTGTTAAGAAACAATGCATACAATGATATATAAAATATTACTTTGCATACATTACTATGTTTATTAAATTTTAAATCTATAAAACAAAATTTATATGACTTTATCAGGGTTTTTATAAATTCGATGTGTGTGTTAAGAAATAATGAGTACAATGATATAAAACATATTTTTGTAATAAATTATTATATTTATAAAATTTTATGTCTATAAACCATTATTTATATGACGTTATCAGGGTTTTGAAAAGTTTACTGTGTGTGAAGAAATAATGAATAGAATGACATAAAAATATTTTTTTGATTATGTTACTATATTCAAAAATTTTTATGTCTACAAACCATTATTAATAAGACATTAACAAGGTTTTTAAAAGTTCGCAATGTGGAAAAGTAAGCATCCGTAAAAACTTTCTTTATGTCTGTGTAACATATATTATTCGACAGGCTGCTATCGTTAATTTTGTCTGTTGTTTACCTTATCATCCCACATTAGCTGGCACAGCTGGCATGCTGGTAATTTCGAGGCAAAAAGTACCAGATTTTCGTAAATGCAAATTTCCGCCAGCATTTCTGAATAGTATTCATATGACCTTATTCCAGCTTAGAGTTTCTGTAAATAAATCAAAAAGAAAACCTCTGAAATAGTAATAGAAGTTAACACCTGCAGTAATCAGGCTTTGTCTTCCTTGAAATTACTAGCATGGAGGAACGGCGAGGCTTTGATGTTTTTATACATGTTAGTTGGAGTTTTCTTATATAGTTTGATAGCAATCTCAAACAAGAGAGAGCCACTGCGGATATGTCCACTGGACATGTCCACTGGCCAGTAAGTAATGGATAAGGCCACTTACGAAATATCCGTCATAGTTTTTTAAAAATAGACGGATTACCCTAGAACGCAATGCAGTTTCACCAGCGTATAACATTTTTTATTCTATCAAATTCGTGGAAAATTTCTTTTATAAACCTTTATGGAGTCGTGTAGAATATAAACATAAGGGCATTCTCACTTTAGTGAAATGAATAACAATTCTTAGAAAATGCCATTTTCTAAGAATTCTTATTCACTAAAGAGAAAATGCACTTATTTTCTATGATTTTCATAGAATAAAAAGTGTTACAAATAGCATTTTTGTAGTTTTCTGTGTTAGAAAATATATTTTATCACTTATTGTTTTCCTGTTTGTTGGTTTTCAAAATTCTTAAATATGAACAGATTAAAAGTTATGGAAACTTTTTATATCGTTTTTAGCGTTCTTAATAAAGATTTATTTTTCATAAATAAATTATTGCCAGAATTTGCAGGTGAAACTTTATGACTTTCTTTTGACCGTCATTCCCTGTATATCGTACTTGTTAAGAAAAGGATATTGGGAAACAGCATTTAGACATCCCGTAAGCAATGTTTGTAGGAAAGGCAGTCAAAACTACATGGAAAAGAATGACTATAGTTTTTATAAAACTGATAAAGAGGTGAAATTATTTTCTTTAATTTCTGAAGTATTCACTGAAAAAAATGGGTTCTCAAAATTACGTAAAAAGCAATTTTAAATACGGCACATACTCAAAGTAGATCCGATCCAAATGTACTCAAAATTAAGAAACACATGCACTCATTTTTGATTAAATGTATGTGTGCAAATATGAATCGTTATGTACCCATCTTATAGATATATTCAAATATGAAATGTTTATGTACTCATTTCTGGATCCCATGGATGTATTCAAATATGAACTATGAAAGAAAGTGCTTTCTGTTAAATATTCAGTACTTTTTTTATGTAATTAGTTGTACCTTCTGTAAATATTAAAATAATGCAAACATTAAATTATGCACAGCACTTTAAAATAAATTTAAAACTCTTGTCATAAAAATATTATGTAAAACAAGATGGCGTCCAGGATGGGCAATTTGTAACAAGTGCGAAACTAAAACAGGGTAAAAACATGGATTAAAAGACATTTAATAAAACACTTTCAAATAAAGGGAAATAAGTAAAATGGAAAATTATATTTTTCTTGTGAAAGGAGCTTCGCCGCCCCCCCCCCCCCCGAAACACTCCATTTACTACGAATTAAAGTAAAAATGTGCTGACATTCATTCCTCTCTAAAAATGATTAAGAAGAAACTTTTAATTGATTTTTTATTAAGGAAAAATAGCAAAATTATCATCAAGCTATGCGAAACAAACACTTTTAGGATAAGATTATTGTTTTCAGGCACTTTTAAAATCTTTTAAAAAACTGTGCCTAATATAATATTCACATTAATTTAATATTTACTGAAGGTACAGCTGATTACACAAAACGAGAAAAAAATGTTTAATTTTCAACAGAGAGCACATACTTTCAAAGTTGTTTTCGAAATCTTGAAAATCACACTCTTCTACCTTTTTTTTCGAACAAATCCGCCTCACTTAACACACAGATTTGACCTGCCATGCCTGAATATATACTATACGAAGTATATACTCTCAACAACAACGCAATGTAATGTTACGCATTGTAAAGGAGACGCAATTCCTTCCGAGGAATTAAAATGTAATGTTATTCTCCTGCTTTTCAGTGTATATTAGGTTCCTTTCATATTAACGAACACATTTTATGTCACAGTGAATGAAATAAGCCATTACAATGTGCAAAATTATCGCTTCGTTTGGGTTTGATAACATTTGATGTTTCAACATTGAGAAAGTTTAAGTTCCTTTTTGATCCAAACATACACAATTCGATATGAATACATCGATTTACTCATTTCTGAGACGTCATTCTTTTCAATGTTGAAGATAATTATATCTTTGTCTTGAAATTTTAAACAATTAAATTTACAAATGAACTGTTATTTCTTTAGTCCCTTAGGTAATGTAAAATAAAAATTATTGTTCCTTTTTAAAAGAAAATTTAAACTTTTCATTTCCTGTAAGATTAATATAGCAATGCGGTTTTCCCCTAACCTATTAGGTAAGACCTGATGATTTGACTTTTTTTTAACGCAATCATTTATTGGAAAAAAATGTGTTGACTAATAATTTACAGTGTGAATGAAAATTAATATAGCGATTACCAACGGCTATAACTATCTAATCGAAAAGAAATTATCGTTGAGATTTACACAGAAAAAAAGGAAGTTCAAAATTTTGTTTACATGCTTTATAAATGTTATATATAGGACCCCTTTGGTCACACGGATAACATCTAAATATCCTTTTTGTTAGAACAGCCGATACCATCTGCGTATATTATTTCATTTTTGCAGCATTCTGTGTGTTAGAATTTCACAATTGACGTTCTGTCATCACAGTACAGAAAAGATTTCGTGAGCCGTACAGTGAAGCGCCTGCAAATGCTGACAAACATACGCAGATGGTATCGGATGTTTTTAAACTTTTGAAATTCCTTTTACATTCTGTGTAATTCTTATCGATAAACTATTTTCGATTAAATAGTTACAGTCGTTTGTAATCGCTATATTCAATTTGATTCACCCTGCTATTAATATAATATTAGAGTGCAAATATAAGTGCAGAGTGTGTACGAAAAATTACAATAAATTCTGTCGGAAGTTTTGGCTTTAAGAAACAACTAATAATAAAACATGCGGTTTTACCTTACTTTCTTCTCTACGATAAAACTAAGTTTAAAAATAATAATGTGTTTTTCTTTAAGAAGAATTACGCGCCATATAATTTATTATTAATGTAGTCATATATATTTTTTTATCAAAAGATAATTGCATCAAACGAAATAGGTTTGCGTTTTCATTTAAAATGAATAATGTTGAAATCCTATAACAATGAAAAATAAAGATTTGAACAATACATGAAAATGCATTTATAATAATTTGCAATTATAATAATGATTTGTAAACTAAATCTTCTAAGAACCTAATAGAAAATTTGATAAGTGTTATAAAAATCTAGCACCATTAAATTTTTTTTTACTCTCATTATATATTTACATCTGAAGCTCTGAAGGAAGATTATAATTTCCTCTCCCATATTCAGATGGAGCACGTAATTCATGAAACGTGCATTATCATCTTCATTAATTTTTCAGATTCATTTCTTTCTAACTACCGGCAGTTTTCAGAAAATGTAACTTTGTCGTGACAAGGCCGACATATTACAGATTTCTATAACAGTTTTCTTTATGTAAAGCTATTTTCTCATAAATATAGGATATAAGATACACTTGTTAAAGAATTACTGATTTAAGAAATGATAATATATTAGAATGTTTCTCTCAAATTAATTTACTATAACAGAAATTCTGTGAAATAACTAAAAATAACAGTAAAACATGTTTCGGATGAGAATTAATGGGATTAAAAAAATCCACGTATTAGCATTACACGTAGCACCCATGGTGAATATTATAATATGGTATAAACATATACATAAACTAAATACTACAATTAAATTCTTCATTTATCTCGTTGCTAAAATTAAGTTAATATATGGGTCGGCCAAATGAAAGTGGCATTGCTGTAATAACTCCGCCATTTGAAGAGAAAGATTCCTATAGAGGGCGCAGAGTGTTCGGAATGCATGCGATATCGTCAGATACCACCAGATGCTAGCGTGATAGCGTGGGAGTACGTTAAAAGGCATCGTTCGCATCATGGATGCCTCCAAATGGTGTCGACGCGTGATCGGGCAATTTTTAACATCAGAAAATGTGAGTGCTAGTGAAATCTATCATCGAATGCGAAATGTGTATGGCACGGAGTTTTTGTCACGCAGACCGGTATTTCGTTGGTACAGGGATTTTCTTAGTCGAAGAAGACCGCAAGCGCTTGACCAGGTCGTGACCTGTCGTCAGTACTGCTTCTTCCACTGCGGAAATCCCTGCACCATTGAAATACCGATCTGCGTGACATACATTTTGCATTTGACGATAAATTTCACTAGCACTCACATTTTCCGCTGTTGAAAATTGCACGATCGTGCGTGGACACATTTTGGAGGCATCCATGATGCGAACGATACATTTTAACGTACTCTCGGGCTATCACACACGTATCTGTCGGGATCTGTCGAAATCGCATGCATTCCCAGCCCTCTACGCCTTCTATAGGACCATGCGCAGTCACCTACTTTTCTCTTCAAATAACGGAGTTATTACAGTAATGCCACTTTCATTTGGGCGACCCTTATATCTGTTAGTTATCATATAATCCGCAGTCTCACGTCTGTGAGTGTCATTTTGTAGTCTTTAGAAATAGCGTACATGCACTCAAATAAGGCTTTTTTTCAATAGACAATTTATGTTAATAAATCAAGTACTTTCGGTTGTGTACTATGCTTTCTTCAGGTTTCAGGATTTGAATTGTTGTTACGAACGCCACTTGTCCAACAACAAAAGGGAGTGGGGCAAGTGGCGTTCGTAACGCCATTTTAAATCCTGAATCCTGAAGAAGATTACTGCCACATAACCAAAGTACTTGATTTTTTTTAACACCTTTTAAACTGTTATCATCTTTTAGGAAAAAAATAACATCATTTGGATAATTTTATATTGCATTATTAAGATGAATTTTAGCATTCTGAACTATTTTATTTTATATGGTATTTTCATATTAACATCTATTGAAAGCATCAGGGAATTTTGACTGCTAGCGCTTGATCGCAATATTCGTTTGTGGATTTCATATAACTCGACGTAAAACAGTGAAAGATATTTATACAATTTCAGATGATCGCATGTATTAAAATCGTCTTTGAGTATCTAAGTCATTTTCAGCTTTACGTTATCTTACAAATATTGCAGAAAAACGTTCACATTTACTGTCAATGCCATATTGTTTGTGCTCATGGATAATGTACAAAACATTTTCCCCTGTTAAAATTATCGATTTTGCAACTTTACTTTCAATCTTTATGACGTTATCTAAATGAAAGTTATATTAAAATGCATGGCCGCCTATAGCCATGATCCTCCTTTTATAGCTTGAAAAAAGTATAAAACTTTTAATATATTTTAGATTATGAATCATTTTTAACATCCAAATTGCCGTATAACCGTATTATCACTTTTACTTTTTCGTAACGAGTATAGGAAACAATTTTAATGAAATTTGGAAAGTAATTGAAAAGGTGCACAATTTAAAGTATAATCCCTTACTTATTGTTTTAAATTTTTACTTAAATTATGCACATTAGATTAGAAGATTGTTGACAACCATTCTATTCCGGTGATTTTGAAAACAATTACTTTTCTGTAAGTTACAAAAGTTTAATTTTAATACTTTAATTCTGCACATTTGCTGCAACAATATTGCAATAATTCATTTCGAACAAACATCCATCTAATTGTAATCTTGTACCACTTCCTACGTTTTCAATTCCCTTCATTCTAATGGAGTTGAAAGCAATACATAATTAACCCCTTTTTATCATCAAATTTGCATACCGAATCTCTAAACAGACTGAAGATATTCAATACGAGCTGAATAAAATCTCCCTGGACACTTGTTGAAAGCTCAGGCCCGTCTTCTCTTCTAGAATGATAAATGGTCTGCCGACGCTCGCACCCCATTCTACACAATTATCTCCTAATTCTAATGCGGAGAAATATGACATCTAGATTGATCGAATTAGGTGTTTCACTCAAGACAGCCGCTTTATTAATGGACGACTGTAGATGGTTTATTTCCGATGCATTGAAAGATAGAATTATTTTCATAAAAAAAATAAGTTATTTTAAGAAAATTTCAAGAATAATGTTTCCTATCTTTCAAGCAAATTTTCAATCAAAAGAGAAAATTAAACTTAGCTAGAAGTTAAGGAATTTTAAAGAAATCCACATCATGTTAAGTTTTTTTTTAGCTGTCACAATAATACTTCTTTTACTGCATTGGGCGAGATTACAGGGCAGCTATAAAATAATTTTTGTCTTATAAAAATATGGCGTATTTTACATTTAAAAGGTAGTAATAACCTTAAAAAAATCCATTAAATTCACAACGATTTAAAAAAATAAAAGCAGTGCTTTTATTCAACATATCCGTAAGTCGTATTTCTGCCTGATGAAAAAATCCGTTATCTCAATACACGTTCTGCACTTTTAATTTTTATGGCATTTTAAAGAACTTTAGATGTTATATATTATGCAATTTGTTCTGTTTACGTGGCAGCTGCGGTACTAAATTCCTTTTAAAAGAAATTAAAAAAAAAATTTAAATTTTCAGGAAAATACTAATTCATTAGAATCATATACGAATCGCACTAAACAGGTGTTTAGCTTCTCCCTCTAAGAAAGTGTTTTATATTGGTACTATCTTTTTTCGCGAAATTAATCTTTTCACACTCATTTTTCCTCTTAAAATGTTTAAATGTCAAATTTGATCTCACTGCTTTAAATAGTTGCCTACAATTGTCTCTAAACAGATGATATATTTATTTTATAACCACTTTGGATTTGACTATACCAAATTTTTACTCATTGATTTAAATATATTTTTTACCAAAAAAAGCCGCTACATTATATACACAAAGAAAACATGCATAAGTAATGAGTACATATCTATAGATCAATGTGATACCAAATTCCTATTTGTTACTTTTTATAAGACTCCTATCTATACTATAAAGGACAAACATATCTGTGTGTAACGCATACGTCATTCTGCGAATGGCAACACTTTGAAATTTGAAATGAAATTTAGGTTTCGCAATTTTCGCTACTGCAAATTTTTAAACTTCTAAACATCGCACAGTTTCACTTTTTACACCGTCGTATAGGAAAAAAAAATGTACTTTTAAATGCAATTTGTTTGAAAGCTCTATCTCAGTTCCTTTTTGAGACATTCATTTTTTTTTATAGTTTTTAGTATCAATTTTATAATTGTGGCAACTGAAGTACTACATTTCTATTAGAAGTAAAGGGAAAATGGTCATGGTTTATTTATTTTTATTGATTATATCATTATTGATGCCATTTTCCCATTACAAATAAAAGTAATTTTTTTCTAATTTTTGAACAGAAAATGTCGTCAGCGTTTAAAAAAACACGCATTCTCCTTCATAAATCAAAAGATTGAAGAAGATATTTTTATTATTCTTAAAGTGTTATTACACGGGGGGTCAAAGCCGCTTCAAATTCCAGGCGTCTCCATGTTAATCCTATGGCTCCAGGGGAGTCGCTTGAAAAGCAAGACACTTTCTTCTGTCGCGTGTCTTTGATGCCTGAAACGGAGCGAGTCGCTAGTATCGGGTTCCAACTCGTAACCTTAAAAATCAGATAAAGATGTTTCACCATTATTCATTGTTACTTATACGGTTTTATATAATACGTTTAACTTATTGAATAACAGTTAACATGCGAAATTTCTACGATAACGGGAAGTGCGATGGTCACTCAAATAATATTTTTAACATTCGCACTCCTGATATAAATATTGATATATATATGTCTTTCGATGCCAAGAACTAATGAAGTCACAAACGAGCATAATAAAGAAAAAACAAGTATCGTTTCAAAAAATTAAAATGATAAATTTCGTTTCTGACACGATGTTTAAATATTGAATTATTATCAAAGCAAGCACTTCTTGAACATTAATAAATATATCGAACTGATAAGAGGCCGACACGCCCACACATAAAATTTTCTAGTATATTTTCCAGATAGATGTACAGTGCGTCTCATAAATATAAAGACACTGATATTTTCGAAATAATATTTTACTAATTCAGCATTCAAAATTATATTTATTAATATAACGAAAAGTATGTGCCAAGAAAACATTTTATAGTAAATTAAATTAGAATTAAGTAATTTCAACTCGAAAATTGATAAATGTAAATAAATTTGTTGTCTCATAAATATAAAGACATTTTACATACTTTTGAATTACCGTCCAATAGATAATCCATTCTTATTAATGAAAGAAAATATTCTAGCTGGCATGATTTTTATTAAGTTGTGTAATTATTTTGGCTTTATATCAAACCAACTTCGTTCGATATCTTTTTTCAACTCAAGGACGTTTGAAAATTGTCTTCCAGATGCATATACACTGCGAACGAGAGTGCCACAAAAATTCTTAACTGGATTTAAATCAGTTTTACGTGCGGGCCACACCGTGACATGAACATTGCTATCGGCAAACAATTTTTTTGTGAGTCTTGATGTGTGAATCGATGCATTATCCTGATGGTACAAATAATTCCGACTACCAAGACTTTCAGCAATTGGCAACAACTGACTATCAAGCAGTTCTATGTCCACTTTAGATGTCTGTTTACCTTCCAGAAAAGCAATATCCGTAGTTACATTAAAAGAGAAGGCACCCCACACCATAACAGAAACTCCCCCTTTCTGCCTACTGAAGAGGGTTCGAGATTAACGTCTTAAATCGTGCGAGTAGGAATTCCATCCATCTAGGCCATCCAAGTTAAATCCATTTCCATCTGAAAAAATGTCTTGCATCCATTCGCCCTTCCAGTGCATATGATCTTTAGCCCAGATTAACTTCCATTCTTTGTGTTCTTTTTTCAGTAAAGAAAATCTGCACGTATGTCGGCATACAATGGTTTTTCGTTCTTTTATACGACGATGTACTGTATCCTTTGGGACCATACCATAAATTCGTTGAGAAACTTATCAGAGTGACATTTTTTGCGACGAAACAAGTCGCATAATCTTGCGATCGAGTCTTTCACTAGTTTTTCTCGGTCTGCCAGAATGTTTTCTCGAATATAAATTGTAAGTTTTTGATAAAATTTTATAAAATGCAGCTCTGATTCTCCCAGTTTTTTTTTACATATTTGACAAACTGTTAAGCCATTAGCTTTAAATTCACGTATTTTACAAATTTCAACTTTAGAAATTTCAATGTTCCACGGCATCTTTGCAATTGAAACAAGTCAAACAACTTTGCTCGTTTGGGTAAGTTAAAGTGTATTTCTGCGCGTGCGCATTAATTCTGTACGTGCGCATTCGAAAAAAATTTGCATATGAAGCAGTTTCAAATTTGTCTTTATATTTATGAGACAGCGTATTTTTTTATTTTTTTTATTAATTATTTTATTTAAATTAAAACCCCTATAAGAGATTCATTTCAGTGTTCTTAATATGAGGTATAAAATTTAATTTCTTTTAACTGAATTAATAAGATGTAATTTCAAAAACATCTGTGTCTTTATATTTATGAGACGCACTGTATGTGGGTGCAGTTGAAGACGTGTAAATGTGTAGATGTTTGCGTAGATGTGTGGATTTATGTAAGTAAACGAGTAAAAAAAAATAGCAAATTAACACCTTGTAATATTACATTAATTTCAATTGCTAAAAGGTAACTTTTGGCAATTGAAATTAATGTAAACGTGTAGATTGCGGAACGGCGATGTATAAATATCGATGCAGATATGTAAATCTGTAAAAAGTGTGGGCTCATACAAAAATATTAATGTTTATAAAGTTCCTAATTAACACTTTAAAGGTATACAATTATTAAAGTTCTGTTTACTTGGCTTCACATTTATTTTTTCGAGTAGTTAAAGAGCAGGTTTCATAGTCAAGAGGCAATTGTTTCCAAGCAACTTTCCAATATATGGGATTCCAATTTAAGCAGAGATTCCGATATGTTTAGTCAACATGTGCAAAAACTTGGTCATATTAAATAAAAATCAACTGAACGTGTCCTTATTTTTTGGATCATTTCTCAACTATAACATTAACTGTAGAATGAATCGTAAGTGTTTTATTAAGGATCGTTATTGAAAAATTTCTACTATACTTTTATAAAGAAGTAGTTGTTTCAACTGGCCAGGCGAAAAAAAGTACTCCAGTCTCTAAACAGTGTGAAAGTCATGAATGTTAAGCGTGCTTGAATATGAGTGAATGATCATTTGGCGTGCTATAAATTGAGAAATGCAAACTAATATGAACCCAAATCTTATAAGACATAAACTAAATAGACGAAATTTCGTGGCTGGTTAATATTGGTCTATACTCTATATCATACGCTGAAGGAGAATTTATTCAGATTACGTTAATAAAAATATGAACACTGTCTTTCATAATACATTATGAAGTATTATCCAAAAGTGAGTATCGTCTTCAATGATGGATATGATTTTAAAATTTTAAAAATCTGACATTGTCATGTAGTCCAGTCAAATTAGGCAGATTTTGGGTCATTTTGCGACATAATTATGAGAGTTTTGAAACTTGGTAATATTGTTTGGGAGGGTCTACTAATGAACATACTAAAAGTCCTAATGGATGGAGGGTGAGCGCGAGGGGGAGGGGGTAAAAGAAGGTACCATTTTTCGGGGGTTTTTTAATAGCTCATAATTTATAAGTCCTACGGAAAAATTTCTAATACAAAAGTTAAAGAGAATTAAATTCTCTACAAAATAGGTTATATATATTTTTCTCTAGAGTCAATAGTTAACGAGATAATCGCATTCAAAAAAGAAGAAATTTGTCGAAATTCACACCAGTGCTAGAGAGCGGGTCAATGGCACTTGCATTGCATCTATGTAACTTAAATTTAAATGACCGTTAATAAATGTTCTGGTCAGGTGAATGGAAGCCTGAACAATAACTTCAACAAATGACATATTTCTTAACTATAGATTATGTTATATAGATTATATGTTCCGTAATCGGGTTTGAAGTTATTTTTAAAAGCATGGAGTAACGCCAAATTAATTTCCTTCTGTAACTTTTGTTTGGTACACTTTTTTTACATAGATTATAGGCATGTTGAGCCTTCAATCCGTCAGGACCAAAGAGAAATACGAAAAGTTTGTTTGATAGAGCTATTTCATGATTCGACGCAGCGACAAGTTTTGGACAGGAGTTTGGTTTGACATAACCATTGAGCAAAAACTAATGGTATCTATGAAATGCTCTGTAGGGCTCACATATGGACGAGGAATAAGCGCTTCATATTTGTGCCGCCCTGGAAGAATTCTGTGGTTTAACTCTTTCTTCTGGTGAACAACATAAGGATATTCGTGAAGCTCGGATGAATAGAGATGTTGCGATATCTCCAAACATTCAACTTGGTTTGAAAATCACCCGCCCTTTCCTCAGATAGATATAATTATACCAATATCTTCTGGGGTTATTGGAGATGAAACTATCAGCTGCTTCAAAACTTTGGAAATCGGGAGTAAAAAGATAATTCAGGTGTCTAGCAAATGTTACTCAGATGGGAAACTAACTCGGAAAGGAGCACAATCACTCAGCCGTACGCACAATTCAATAAAATTTCATGATACTACTAAAACTGTGGACCCTCTAGTTATATTCCAACGGATTTCCTTGAGAAAACGTAGTAATGATGATTTAACAAATTATCTGCAATATGAATCGACTCCTTATCCTCTCTCTCTTTTCAATGATTGTGGAATGTGCAAGACAAAGAAAAATGCTTTGTGTCAAATATTTGAACAATCAGGTGAGATATTATACCAACAACAACAATAGTTGTGGATGGTGGCTTCCTGTTTTATGAGGTGGTGTGGAAGAAGGGATCAACAATACAGGAATTTGCAACACCTAAATAAAGTACGTTAAGAAACACTATTGTGGAAAGGGACTCGGAATTGTTTTCGATGGATATACTGACACTGTAAACAGTAATAAATTAGCTGAACAAAATAGAAGGTGCTCAGTGAAAACTTCAGTTGACATATATTTTGAAGAATATACTGTCATCAGTGTTCCCCAAAATCAGTTTCTCTGAAATAAGAACAATAAGACAATGCTAATTCCCATTCTATCCTCTAATTTAAATGACAAAGGAGTCTCATGATAGCAAAGTCCTAGTAATGCCGCCACTCTGACTGTTCAGATTGCTATAGATGCACTGAGTGAAAGTGACAATGTTACTGTTGTTGGACAGATGTGGATATGCTTGTTCTTCTCATAGGCTTAACCTCTTCAGATAAAAATATATGCTTACAGATACAGCTGTGGCAGGGAAATGAACTGTCTACTGAGTTTGGGGTTGGAAACGTAAGCTCGATCATACGTTAGTGCCTATCAAAACAACCGATCCTGTTGCCCTTGGGGGCAATACTAAACCTCATTCAGTGTACAACTGGTTGTAGGCAAAAATGTTAAGCCTTAGTAACATTTGCTAGACACCTGAATCATCTTTTTACTCCCGATTTCTAAAGTTTTGAAGCAGGTGATAGTTTCATCTCCAATAACACCAGAAGATATTGATATAATTATATCTCTCTGAGGAAAGGGGGGGAGGTGATTTTCAAATCAAGTTGAAAGTTTGGAGATATCCGCAGCATCTCTATTCATCCGAGCTTCACGAAAATCCTTATGTTGTTCACCAGAAGAAATAGTTAAACCACAGAATTCTTCCAGGGCGGTACAAATATGAAAGGTAGCTGTGGCACCCAGACCCCACTTATGCCCCGTCCATGTGGGATCCCAACAGAGCATTTCATAGATATCATTAGTTTTTGCGCAGTGGTTATGTCAAACCAAACGCCTGTCCAAAACTTGTCGCTGCGTCGAATCGTGAAATAGCTCTATCGAACAAATTTTATCCATGCTTTTTAAAATGACTTCAAATCCGATTACGGAACGTATAATCTATATAACATAATCTATAGTTAAGAAAAATGTCATTTGTTGAAGTTATTGTTCAGGCTTCCATTCACCTGACCACAAAATTTATTAACGGTCATTTAAATTTAAGTTAAATAGATGCAATGCAAGTGCTATTGACCCGCTCTCTGGCACTGGTGTGACTTTCGGCAAATTTCTTCATTTTTGAATGTGATTATCTCGTTAACTATGGCTTCTAGAGAAAAATGTATGCAACCTTTTTTGTAGAGAATTTAATTCTCTTTAACTTTTGTATTAGAATTTTTTTCGTAGGACTTATAGATTATGAGATATTAACAAAAAACCGGAAAATGGTACCTTCTTTTACCCCCTCCCCCTCGCGCTCACCCCCCATCCATCAGGACTTTTAGTATGTTCATTAGTAGACCCTTCCAAACAATATTACCAAGTTTCAAAACTCTCATAATTATGTCCAGAAAAAAAACCTAATTTGACTGGACTACATGTTAGTGCAAGAGCTGACAGCACAAAAACCTATGCTATCAAGCACAAGAAAAAAAACCTTTATTTTATGGAAGAGTAGATGTAGGGGAATCTAATGATCCATGCGTGCTGGAAGTGAAGTGGTGCATAAGCAAAAATTAATACCAACAGTGGTTGACTCGTAGGTTTAACATTATGTTTGTCCTACAAACAAGGGTATGAAAACATGGAGGATAGTTGTAGGACAAACACAATAACAAACCTAAGAGTCAACCACTGGTGGTATTATTTTTTGGCTTATGCACCACTTCACTTCCAGAAGACATGGATCATTAGCTTCCCCTACTTCTACTCTCCCATCAAATAAAGGTTTTTTCTTGTGCTTGATAACATAGGTTTTTGTGCTGTCGGCTCTTGGGCTATGTGAAAAGGATTAATTTCTATTTTTAATATTTTCTCAAAATTTCCTTAAAACTTTTTGACAGGAGCTCGTTCAAGAACACATGCTAAAACCGGATAGATGCTGTCCGAGCAACCAAAACATACTTTCAAAGTGAAGAAAAATATTTTATTTTAAAACAACAATCATTTTCATTTTTTTCTTTGAAGAAAATTGATGTAAATCCATGATATGAGTCATCTTATTTAAACCAGGAGTATTCCACAAAGGGATTTTTAACGCAACCTTGCACAAACGTCTTACTTGATTATGTCACAATCTTTGAGGCAAATACTTTCAGAAACATAATGAAACCAATAACTTTAAGCCGTTCTCTCAACCCTTTGAAGTCAAGGAAAAACAATTCCTATTTTTGTTCGTTAGGTATCAAAAATTCCCATTTTTGTCCATTAGGTGCGAACAATTCACTGATTGTAAAGTCTGTATAGGTTCATGCTTTCACTTGAGGCTCAAAAAGAATAGAATAGTTGATCTGTATTTAACTATATATGAGCTGCATGGCTAAAAATGAACATTACTTTGATGTCGTTTACATATTAATTAACTATTTTTATAGTTAATTTAGATTTGATTAAATTTATAGCAATTGCTTATTTGAAATTTTATTATTATTATTATTATTTTTTTTTTTTTTTTTTTTTGCACAGAATGAAACGTATTTTCCATAACGTAGAAAATGGACAAGTTTCAGACAGAATTCATAAATATTTTCCCTCTAAGTTTGTATAATAAATTCTTAGTGTCCAGTGATGGAAATAAATTTTATTTAAAATGTAAGCATTACTTAACGAAAACTCTTTTCAACGCATCACTGAAAAATTGTACCAAGCATACCTTACATAATACGTCTTAGATGATTAAGTCAAAATCTTTAAGGCAAATACCTTCGAAAACATAATGAATCTGATCATTGTAAGCTGTTCTCTGAAGCATGTCAAGACGATGAGAGGATATTCTAAACTTTCCCAGTTTTGTTCATTAGGTGTCAACAATTCACTGATGGCAGACTTTGTGTAAGTCCTGTTATCAGTTAAGATTCATGAATGTTTAGAAATAATGGAATTCTTTGTCCATATTAAAATACATGAAATTAAATGCTGAAAAAAAAGATTAATTTGATGCCATACACATTTTTATATAACAAATTTTGTAGTTAATTTAGATTTGACAAATGTTGTAGAAATCGGATATTAGGAATTTTATTTTTTTGTGCAAAATTTATTTTAAAATGTACTTTTGATTGGGACAAATATCAACTATCGCTAAACAGATTTCATAAATACTTTTTATCTTTTAAACAAATATATAAGCTATTAAGTGGAAAAGGGACCTTAAAATCCTTAAAAATAATTTTGAATTTATTTTTTGTAAATTTCACCTAAATATTATTCAATGGTACATTATATGCATTATGGCATGCATTTATCACAAAAAAAAGAAAAAAAAAATTATTTTTGAGAAAAAAATGGAGTGAAGTTTATCTATGTGACCTGTTCTAACACAGAAAATATTCATTACCCCAGATTTAAAAACATGAACTGAGAGGCTGGAATTGAAGATTGATTCGATATCATAGACATCTTGATGGTTAACTTAGACTTGACAAATGTTATAGTAATTGTTCATTATTTTTTTTTTGCACAAAATTAAATTCAAAAACGTACTTTAGATATGCAAAAATATAAGCTTTATTTAAATACACTTCATATTTATTTTTCCACATATAATTTTGTGTATAAATTAAACATTTAGTACCCAGCCATGCAAATATATTTTATTAAACTGGAAGCATTACATCAGCAGAATGTCTTTTGAACTCTGCACTATCTTGTATACATTGGATAATAGGTCATGCCTAATAAAATCAGAATCTTTGAGGGAAATATCTTCGATATCACAATGAAGTTTGCCTGTGTACGAATGTCAAGAGAAGGAAAGAATCTTCTAAACACTTTCAATTTTTGTTCATTTGGCAAATACAATTATCTGGTTGCAGAGTTTGCTTAGGTCCTTATTTTAACTTGAGGATCACGGTTGTTAGAAAAAAATTGTATCCTTGCAGATGATTTTAATATACGAAAAAAACAGGTAAAAACAGAAGATTAATTTGATCTCTTGAAGATCTTGATTTTATAAATTTTATAGTTATTTACATTTGGTAAAAGTTGTAGAAGTTATTTACTTTTTAATTATGGCCCAAAATTATTCAGAAAACTATTGCTATGTGAGAAAAAGAAAAATTATTTACAAACTTCATAAATACTTCTTACCTCTAAATGCATACAAAAATTAAGTTTTATGTACCAAGTCATGGGAATAAATCTTATTTAAATTAAAAACACTCATTTCAAAACAACTTTAAATACCTTTATCTTGCATATTGCATATAAGAGGTCTTATTTAATTAAGGCACAATCGTTGAGGTCAATCGTCGCACAACCTTCGAAAACATAATAAAGCTGATCACTGCAAGCTGTTCTTTCAAGCATTTCAAGACTAGGAGAAAATCTTCTAAACAGTTTCCATTTTTGTTAATTATGTGTCTATAATGCAATTATTTCAGAGTCTGATTAGGCCAGTGTTTTCACTAAAGGATCGCCGTTCTTTAGAACCATTAAAATTCATGAAATGAAAAGTTGAAAAAGGAGAATGATGTAATGACATCTTCGTTTATAAAATTCCATGATTAATTTCAACTGGACAAAAATTGTAGTGATGTTTTACTAGAATATTTCCTTTTATTTCTGTAAAATTAATAAAAAGACTTATTTTCGATAGGAAGAACAATGAGAAAAATCGAAACACATTCCATAAGTTCATTTTCTTCTAATTTTATATATAAATCCAACACTCAGTACGCATTTATAAACATAATTTTTTTAACCACGACCCATTACGTAAACAAAGATTATTTCAACACATTTTTGACTAATTTTGTCTTGTGTACTTTATATAATGCATCTTATTTGATTGAATCAAATCTTGGAGGATAATGCCTTCAAAATTATAATGAACCTAACCATTGTAAGCCATATACTCAAACACGTCAACTGAAGATGAAAATCCTTTAATCAGGTTTCACTTTTGTTCATTAACTATCAACAGTGACACTGGTTGCAAAGTCTGATTAGGTCCGTGTCCGTGTTTTCACTTGTGAATCATTCATTACCATTTGAAGAAAGAAATAATAAAATCTCCAACCTGTATTTAAATATATGAACTGAATGGCTAGAAAGGAATATTAATTCGATTTCATGGCCATATTTATTTAATGGTTAATTTAGATGTGACAAAAATTGTACAATTGTTTATTAGAAAATATACATTTTTTAACAAAACTAGATAACAAATAATAACAAATAAATAGCAAAACTAGTGAACGTTCGATGGGGAATATGAGCGAATTCCAAATAGGCTCCAAAAATATTTTCCTTCTCTAAATTTGTTTTTAAATTAAACGTTTAGAAACTAGTTATATATATATTTTTAATTTAAAGTGGAAAATCTTTTGAACAGATCATTGAAAACTTTTATCTTTCATACCTTCCGCATAACAGTCTTACTTGATTAAGTCAAAATCTTTGAGGAAATTACCTTCGAAAACATAATGAAGCTGATCACTATAAGCTGTTCTCTCAAGCATATCAACGCAAGGAGAAAATCTTCTAAACAATTCCCATTTTTGTTCGCTAGTTGACAATAATTCACTGATTGCAGAATCTGGTTAGGGCGATGTCCGTGTTTTTACTTGAGGATCACGGCCATTGAAAAGAAGAGAATCCACGCGCTGGTTTTTAAATATTGTAATGCATAAATACTGAAAGGGAAGAAATTCAGAGTCGTACAAAATATGAGTTAAAAAATTGAAACAGAATCGGAATAAAATATGAAGATTTAAATGTTATTTTTTCTCTACCACACACCAAAACAGCTTTCTAATTTAGGTAACTTCTAGCGTCTGAGAAACACCTCTCTTCATGTAAAAAACAGAAGGTTGTGATATTAAAAAAAAAAAAAATTAAAAACAAGAAAGAGAAATCATACGTCAAGCATGTGTTATAAAACACTTTCCAACATATTCAGTAACAATTCAGTTCAACATATTCAGTGTAACAAAACGTCACGGCTTCATGTGAGGAAGGATAAAATCTATGTAAACAATTTCTATAACGCATAACACATTTCAAAATACCACCTATTCCCATTTGCCATTGGAAAAGAAGTCGGATTCTTTTCTGAATCCCAGTACATAATCTATCATAGAGTTGTATATATACTACATAGTACCGGTAAACTGTAATTTAATTCAATACGAATTTATTTATATTCCTATAGTTCAACAGGAAAATGATGAACATAATTAAAAAACACCATTAAGCAATTCTCGCCCATAGATCTATGGTGTTTATGCACACCAAGGTATGTGCAAAAAATTAGTTAAGGGGACATACAACCTTTTAAACACATGAAAAATTTGATTTCGGTGACAAATATTTAAAGTGCACTCATTTTTGCACTAATCACCTCAGATTTTTTTTTTTTTTTTTAACTGTGGAGGTTAATTTAACATCGGCAAAGAAAAAGAAAAAACTCCATTTTTTTCATTAATATTTTTCCTATTTCTTTAGATATTTCCCCCCTCTCTCTTGTTTCTTGCAGTCGAATTTAATTCTTTTATCTCATGCTATATTAATTCTGTTTAATGGAATAATTTTCAGGATAGTGTGATAAGCAAATACATTCTTATATTATTAATATAATCAATCTGATACGTGACATATTTCATTTGAAAAATTGATTCATATGTTAGGAGAAAATTCCGTATTATGGAATATTTTTTTCATTATTATTCAAAATAATGCATTTAAACATCCGCAAGATAATACTGAATAGTTATAAAAATAAAATAACGATTTTTACCACATATTAAATAATTTTTAAAATGAAAATGAAATTTTTATTTAGCAAATAGAAACTACATTTTTTTTTCAATATATTTTAACAAAAGTATTATTACACATACAGTTTTCTTAACTATTATTAATGCAATCAATCTAATACGTGGCATATTTTATTTGAAAAATTAAAACATGTGTTACAAGAAAATTCTGTATTATGGATTTTTGAAAATTATTTTTATTCAAAATAATGCATTTTAACATACACAAGTTAATATTAAATAGTTATAAAAATAAAATAATTAATTTTCACCAAATATAAAATCATTTTTTTAAGTGAAAATAAAATTTATATGCGCCAAATAAAAACAGTAAAACTTCTGTTTACTTAAAAAAAAAAAAAAAAAAAAATCATATATATTTTAACATAATTTCCAATTACGGTTTCATGTTATTAACCATCATAAGAAATGTTGAACACAGAGTAAATACATTCTAAAAAAAAAGCTGCTTTGAAAAAAATCGAAACAGAATCGGAATAAAATATGAAGATTTAAAAGTTTTTTTTTACTCTACCACACACTAAAACAGCTTTCTAATTTAGGTAACTTCTAGCGTCTGAGAAACAACTCTCTTCACGTAAAAAACAGAAGGTTGTGATAGTAAAAAAATTAAAAACAAGAAAGAGAAATCGTACGTTAAGCATGTATTATAAAACACTTTCCAACATATTCAGAATAGTGTAACAAAACGTCAAGGTTTAATGTGAGGAAGGATAAAATCTATGTAAACAATTTCTATAACGCATAACACATTTCAAAATTCCACCTATTCCCATTTACCATTGGAAAAGAAGTCGAATTCTTTTCTGTATCCCAGTATATAATCTATTATAGATTTGTATATATACTACATTGTACCGCTAAACTGTATTTTAATTCAATACGAATTTATTTATATTCCTATAGTTCAACAGGAAAATGATGAACATAATTAAAAACCACCATTAAGCAGTTCTCGCCCATAGGCATTAATACCTATGAATTCCTTTAATTAGTCCTGTTTAAGATCTATGGTGTTTATACACACCAAGGGATATGCAAAAAATTAGTTAAGGGAACATACAACTTTTTAAACACATGAAAAATTTGATTCCGGCGACAAATATTTAAAGTGCACTCATTTATGCCCTAATCCACTCAGTTGTTTATTTTTCTTTTTTGTTAATACTACAATTTGTTCTTCATGCAATATAATACATAATTTGTATTAAACACTGTATAATTAATTGATAGTGATTATTCCTTAATATATGCTTTATTTTAAATTAATGATGCTAGCGCGCATGATTTGAAAATATCTATACCCTCTAGAACTTTGAAACTTTTAATATAAGTTTAAGAATATTACAAAAATGAAATAGACTAAAATCTAATGATTAAACAAAAAGTTTCTAAAGTTTTTTTATTTTCAAAATAAAAAAATGAAAATTTTGATATTTTTTGTTACTCAAATACCCATACATTCAATAATTTTTGTTAAATTTCTTAGATTTTAGTTCAGTTTGTAGAAAATGATCTAGTAAAGTTAAAGTTCCGAATCATTACCGTTAATACATTTGAAGTTATCATGCGCGCAAGTAAAAAAATATCGATTTTGAGAAAAATCAATTTAAACATAAACGTTTCGCTTGAAACAGATCACGGCTAATTTAATTTTTTTACTATAACGAGCGCAATTTTAGGAATATTTTGATACGGTTTGTGACAAATTATGCAGAAAAACATTAGTTGTCAAATGAATTTTAAAAGAATAATAGATTTTTTAAAGATTTTAAGGGTCGTATGTCCCCTTAAATATAAAAACGAATACTAAAACTAAAAATGCACTTTCAGCTATTACCGCTCATAGACTAACTTAAATTTAAAAACGAATGCTACAATTAAAAATACACTTTCAGTAATTATCGCTCATAGGCTGACTTAAATTTAAAATCGAATACTACAACGAAAAATGCACTTTCAGCAATTACCTCTCATAGGTTGACTTAAATTTAAAAACGAATACTACAACTAAAAATGCACTTCCAGTAATTATCGCTCATAGACTGACTTAAATTTAAAAACGAATGCTACAACGAAAAATGCATTTTCAGCAATTACTTCTCATAGGCTGACTTAAATTTAAAAACGAATAATACATCTAAAAATGCACTTCCAGTAATTATCGCTAATAGGCTGCACTGTACCGAATTCGTTTGTTTATCTCTGTAAGTGAAAGATAAAGGCTATGCGCACCGTATAATTCAATAAGCATCTTGTAATTCACCTCAATGCTGTATATAAATTTCAATGTGTTTGAAATAGTGTAACATCTTTAAAACACATTACAAACGATTTTTCCCGATACGCCATACTATAAGGGATGTCTTTCGAGTGTACCTGTAAAGGAACTATTAATACTACACATTTCATGTTCATTACCAAACATAACATAGTAAATATGTTTAATATAGATCAATTATATGGCAATCCGACTATATGAACGAGAATTAGTGCACAGACAGACAGACGGCCAGACAAACCGAAGTCATAAACAATTTTTAAACTATGTTTGGTTTCGTTTTCAATATTATTTTTATAATACGCTGCCTACGTATTAAAACGCATTAAAATTGCGTATGTATTAAAATACGAAATTATTTTTGTACATTCCCCATTTCCCATTTGTTATATAACAGAAAGGACATCGAAAAAAAAATTAACTTACGACTAAAACTTGCACACTACACTGTTAAAAATTTGCAGCATTCTGTTCAGTCATTTGACCGTTTTCATCGATTACACAACAGTAATTTAACACTATTGTGACCATATTATTGGCCATTTCATGGTCAGAATAGTGTTAAATTACTGTTATGAAACCGTTTTTTCAAAAAACGGTTGAATGACTGGATAGAATGCTGCAAATTTTTAACAGTGTAGGACCAGCATCTATATCCAGCATCCAGTTATCTATGGACAACATTCACTCAACCTTTCATTTCTTCAGGGTCGATAAAATGTACCAAGCATGCTACGGAGCTAAACACCGAGGGTCTCATGTTGGGTTGACCACCTGACCGGGGCACATTCTGATAGCACCTCGGGGTCCAGGATCAAGCAAACAGAGTTGTGCACTGTAGGCCCTGGTCCTTCATGGATCGTAGAGCGACATGTTTTTTAAGGGGGTTTTAGCATCTATACAACCCACGCATAGAAATTGGACCATCTTTCGCAGACATATACCTGACTAAATTGCGGTGTGTAGTGATTAATAATTTTTAAAATTTGTCTAATTTTTTTTGGCGTTTTTCGAAATTTTTATTCGAAATTTCATTTTGTGAATAGTTTAATTCATATTTTGAAATGGCCATTTTTATCTACTGTTGTCAAATTTAAAAAAGCCTATCTATTTTCAAACAAAGATTTCCATCTGAAATATATAGTTATATGTGAATGCGATAAAAAAAAAAAAAAAACTTAAAAATAATTTAATTATTAAGGGTGAAAAGCATTTGATAATGAAAATGACATCATAATTAACTCATCATATTTAAAATGATTTGATATGGAGTCTAAAATAAAACTATTCCTTTAGCCATTATAATAGCACAAGTGGTCGGACATTTTTTTTCTTAACAATTTTATACAATCTGATTTTTAAAGCTTCAAATATTTTTATCTTATTTGATAAATCATGAAAACAGCCGTCAATTGTACTGACAGCAGATGGATGAGACCATGGAGACCGTAAAATTGTCCAGCCAAAGAAAATCCAATGGGAACCCAATTATGGATGATCATTACCAGCCGCGGTAGTATATTTTATTCTTCCGTTATCGATTAATATTTTAAAGCAGAACAAATTCAAGTTTGTTTAGACCGTGCAGTATCCGCTTGCAATTAGATAGCATAGCTTGTAAGAGGCAGAGTCGTCAAGCCACTAAAGAAAAACAACTTTAAGCTACTTTTATTAGGTGGAGAGTAATAAAATATTCTTCTTTGTCTCAATATCTTTTACAGAAAACTATTGCTTTGACACAATTTCTAATGCGGTAAAGTTGTTCCTATCATTCATCAAGATGAAGTATTGAATAGAAGATGCAAATACGATATAAAAAATCCCTGTCGGCCCGGCCTACAAGCAGAGGTAGAGTTCGAAGTCAAATATACTAATTTCACAAACAAAAACTAAATCATGATTAGCGATAAATCCACTTTAACAATTTTATCTGTCCGCTTTTGACGCGATTTTACTTCATTTTTATATAATAGCTGGTTTTATCAGAATCATGTTAGGGCGGTATTAAAAAAAAAAAAAAATTCATGCTCAACAACTTGAAATTTTCTGGCATAATTCCAGATTCATTTTTAATAAAAATATATGAAACTTACTGACGTGATTTTTGAAGAGATTTATAAGCGAATGTGTTTTTATTTTTTGTTCAATTAATTAAAACTTGATATATAAACAATTATTTTCTCAGAAGGACAATATTTTTCGTTTCTAACACAATTGCTTCGGGAAATTCCGTTCAAAATGCCCACTTTGACATCATTTTTTGAAATATATTCTGCCTCTATCAAAAGATCGAGCATTACGGTACATTATATAGTTTCTGAATAAGCGAATCTACCAATTAAATGCGTTTGAGAGCAAAAATTAATTTAAAAATGAGTCAGAAAATAAGCAGTTTGGATTTGAGTGCATCCGTAATACAATGATTTTTCCAACACAATCCGCTTCGGTAAATTCGGTTCAAAATGCCCTTTTTAACAGCATTTTAAAAAATATATTCTGCCTCTATCAAAAAATAGACCATTACGGTACATTATATAGTTTCTGAGTGAGAAAACGTACCAATTGGAAGCTTTTGAGAGCAAAAATGAATTGTAAAATGAGTCAGAAAATAAGCATTTTGGATTTGAATACACCCTTACTAAGATGATTTTATTCTTCAACCGCTATGTATTTTTAATTTTTTTTTCTGTAAGAATTGGTCCTATCCAAAGCTTGTCTATATAGATGTTGTAGACAATATTAAGGTGATATATGATAAATTCATGGGGATTTTATATCTTTTGAATTGAAGGAGTTATGGATTTTTTTCTTCTTCAACCCCCCTTTTTGTTTTCGTTTTTAATTTTTTTTTTTGCGGTACGAATTGGTCCTATCAAAAACTTGTGAATATAAAAGTTGTAGATAATGT
The DNA here is from genome assembly GCA_963932465.1 of Maratus speciosus. NCBI lineage: Eukaryota > Metazoa > Arthropoda > Arachnida > Araneae > Salticidae > Maratus > Maratus speciosus. The sequence continues at coordinate 455,454,219 of OZ010789.1, read as the reverse complement.
TAAGGAGATTTATAATAAAATTAATTGGATTTGATATCTTGAGAATTGACGATGTTATGAATTTTTTTTCTCCCAAAAACCCTATTTTGGGGCCCCTTGAGCCCATTTTTAACTTTATCAAAAATCTGTGATACATAAATTTTTGGCCCTATTTTTAGAAGTAATAAAAACTTTAAACTGATATGATATGTACAAAAATTAAGAAGTTATGGGGGTTTTCTGTTTTCACCAAACCCCTCCCTATTTCCATCCCCTTGGTCCGATTTTGCCCATTAACGAACTTGACCGAGATTTTATGCCCATTGATTTTATGTATCAGTTTGGAAGAGATTGGTGCAGAATTACGAAATTTATCGTGTCCAGAAGAAAGTGATATATATATATATATATAGTTTTTTTACTGATGGTGGTTTTGGGTTCTAGGGGGTCATGATCGGTGTAGATCTGCAAAATTTTTTCAGAAATTCCAACATAGGAACGATCCCAATAGATAGTATTTCATACGAAATCTACCTAAAAGGGATCTCAAAAGAGAAAGGGAGAGAAGGAAGAAATTATATAAGATATACAGGGCTCGCACCGTTCCTAAAATTTTCGTACTTTGCTACCACTAAATAAAAACGATAATAACTTGTTGTATAGTTCTATTATAGATTTTAAAGGAATGTACCACGAAGAATTCTTATTTAAAATACTGGTAGCAAAGTGCGAAAATTTTAGGAACGGTGCGAGCCCTGGATATAGGTTTAATATTTAGTCCTTTACTGCCAGAAAACAACAATTTTCAACCACTCTTGCTTTTACAAAATATAATGCCGGATTGAATGCCTTTTATGTGAAAGACAGAAGAGTATGATATTACAAAAAATTACGTAAGAAGAAAACAATTCATTTATTTTTTTACTTAGTAGAATTGGCTGTCTTGCTGTATGCGTTAGATTGAATGCTTAAAAAAAAAAAAAAATACGACATTTACTTCTATAAATAAAAGCCACGTAAAAGAAAAATGAAGTTTTTGCCTGCGTATTTAGTAAAAATAAAATGCTAAGATACTTATTTATATTATTACTAGGGGGCTCTGCCTCCTTCGAGCTATTCACGCCAGCCCCTGTTCAAGTTTCACAACCTCCGAAAACATAGTAATGTGCCCAGTTTAGAAAATATAACCAGGTTGCGGAAGATTGAATGATATTATCACTATAACAGCGGCTATCTTCTGTAATCGGGTTGCCATATATTTCCGTTTGAATGGGGTATTTTTCGTTTACCATGGCCTCATCCGTCGTTGTTGTAACAACTGATGTCTGTTTTGAGGATCGATAAGTAAGATTAATTATACATTTGAATATCAGCTTGTATACAGTAGTTAGGTTAAAAAGGTCGTTATCTTTCTGACTTTTATAATGACGCTATCAGCAATATCCTTCCTTTAGTTTTGAAGTTAAACTACTCTGTGTGCTTGTAAATAGTTTTCAGAACCACGGTATTGTAAAGCATTGTGATTTGAAATTTTGAAGCTTATATTTTATGTTCTGGTCGAATTTTAGTTATTTTCAGGTACAGATATAGCTTATTCATGAATTTTTTTCTCTATTTTAATACATCATCATACATATTTCACATTTTTTGTTGTTTATAGCAATTAATAAGAATATCCCAATTTTCTAAAATATATTTATTGAATAGTAATTCGTACAAAATAAAACGAAAGTATTTTGAGCATACATTTACCAGTATTTACGCAGTGATGTAATGTATAAATAAATTTTTAGTCGCACTACTTTTATACCATGGGATGTCACATTAAAACTCTTCGGAATAAAAACGTTTTAAATGTATCGTTTTAATATATGATGTAATATTCACTATTAAATGCATTTCTCATGTAATAATTTATTTATTTTAAACATTTTTCGCTTTTAAGATTCACGTGTACATATATTATTCAATTTAAAAGTGCTTCGAAATATTATTATTTAAGCTTTTTAAACATGACTTAGTATACTCCATTAAAAGTTTTTTACACGTGAATATTAAAAAAGTACGAAAAATTTAAAATAATAAAATTATTACACGCGAAACGCATTTTAAATATGATGATATTTAATATTTGGGAATATTACATATGATGTAATTATCACATTTAAATGCATTTCGCGTGTAAAGTTTTATTTTTTTTTTTTTTTAAGTTTTCGTACATTTTTATATTTACGTGTGCATATTTTGACGTAATTTTCTCTGTTTTCTGCTTATAACGTGATCGTTTAATTCTTATTTTCAATTTTTCTTTCGGTTTTTAATTATTTTACTTTTCAATTTCAATTTGAAAATGGCGACAAAAACAAATTTTAATTTTAATTTTTCAAATTTTCCTGAAAAACATTATTTAACCACAAATATTGTTTCACTATCGATTGAAATAAAAGATAATTTCAATTTCAATTTGAAAAATACGAAAAGAAGAAATATCATAATCCCTATAGCTTTTCCTAGTTCTTCCTCTTTTTGCCACAAAAAGGGATGAATTTACTTTCCATCATTAGAGAAATATCATTAAAATTAGAAAAAAAATAATATCTTGAAAACTAATTCAAATTTTAAAATTCTAATACCAGTTTTGACACCTGTGGATCAATAGGGATAATTGGCGTTAATTTCAAGAACCAAACCTCCCAGATTTTTAGGAGAAATAGCCGTGAGACATAATCAGTTGTTTAATCAGTTGTTTCATAAAATTGTTTCATAAAATTGTTTCATAAATTCGTTTCATTAGGATTTTTTATATATAGGGTAGATGTACTGAATATTAGAAACATTTTGTTTTTATCAATATCTTTACATAAAAGTTTTGCATCATCGCCATTCCGAATGAAGTAACGCTGTGCCAAGCTGTCAATTTTTTGACCTGAGTAATTACGAAATTACCTCCTTTTTTTAATCGAAATATCTTACAATTTAATATAATGAATCTTATTTTTGGAAATTAATGTAGTCCAAAAATGGTAGCAGTTGGAAGTTACCTCTGTGCTATCATTCATAAAGATGAAGTACAGAATGTGATGGAAATACGATTTCAGATTCGACCAGGCAGCTCGAATTCGAGTTTAGAAGAAAGGTTAAAATCGAAAGCCTTGTCGAAGTCGATGCAAATGCAATATTCTAAAAGAGCTCTGAAAAAACGGCAGGAAAAATAGGAAGAAATGATGAAGATTTAAAATTAACCTCCTCCAGCCAGAAAAGAAAGATATTCACGTACACTTTGCCAAATAAGCCAATCTCCAGCATGTCGGAAAGAGTCTGATAAATCTGAAAAACAGAAGCATTTTTGATCATTAATTATTATAATTTAATTAAATATTTATTTTTCTAGGCAGTAGAATTCGTCATCTGAGTATATATGGTGTACTGAATACATATTTAAAAACATTAACGCAAAATTTAAATTTTTGCATATTTGTTCAGCAAAGAAAAACTTTAAGCTATTTCTGTAGTTTTATTAGAGGTTGCATTATAAAATAATCTGTTTTCTTTTGCACTATCTTTTACACCAAAAGAATAGCTTTAACACCATTTCCAAAGCAAAAATCTTATGCTAGTATCCATCAAGATGAAATAGCGAATGCGATGAAAGCACAATACAGAAGCAGAGATCAGAAAACAAAGAGAGGGAGAGAAAGACGAAGAAAAAAGACACAGATTTAAATTTAAGACCTCCTACTAGAAAACCAAAAATATTTAACTACTATGTTTTTCCAAAACATCCCATCTACTTTCTTTATGTGAAAAGTATACATATTTGTGATAAATTCCATATTGCTCTGAGAATCATGAAATAAATCATTTTCCACCTGTCTCAAATTTATAGTATTGCTAAATGCCATATATTGAAATTTCTTTATAAAAATCACAGTTTTCCTTCCATGTATCAAATTCTTTTTTTTCTGACATGTTCCGTAACGAAACAAATATTAATATATTTCTCTATTTTTAGTATATACTTAATCATAAATTAATTACTTTTTAAACACCATTTTAAATGCAGTATGATATGTTCCATGCACCAAGGTGATGCAATGGAAATAAAACATAGTCAAACTTCAACACTTTGGATGATAAACTTTTATATAAGAAGCACAAGTGCAACATAAATAAAATTCTGGGGGAAAATCATTCAGTTATTTTCCCTGTCAGTATTATTTGCTATATAACTATATACGATACATCACATTCTTTTCGATATGTGTATTTACCACATATACAAGTAATAACATTATTCGAGAAAAAAATAATTGTTTGCGTGTTCAGCGAAGAAAAATATTAAAATACTTCTCTATTTTATTACGTGATGAATCACACAAGAGTATGTTTTTTTTTCTCCGTATCTTTATACAAAACGTGTTGCTTTAACACTATTTCCAATAAAGTAACGTTATGTTATCATCTATCAAGATCAAGTATTGAATGTGTTGCAAATACAATGCTAATGTTGATCTCAGAGAAAGAAGAGAATGAGAAGAAAAAAAAATGTTAAAATGAAGATTTGAATTTTATTCCCTCCTGCCACTGTTATTTTCCGAAACAACAAATTTCCAGTATATAGGAATGAAATAATTTTAAATTAAAAAATAGTTTATGAAATTAAAATAAAATGAGTTACGATAAAAGTCACTAATTTATTTATTTTGACACAAATTTACATGTTGTGTTTCTATCCATTAAGATGAGTTATTGAATGAGATGCAATTATAAAACAGAAACAGAGGTCAGAAAAAATATAAGAGAGAAAAGGAATTTAAAAGAAGACGGCGATTTAATTTATTAGGTTAAATAATGCTATAAAAAGTGATAAAATATCTTTATTTAGATTGACGATCGTTTCATTGCACAAACGGCGACATTTTCAAAATCATTCACGTAGAAAATATTTTCACATAAGTTACAGTAACATAATATAATAAACAATGTCACGTGACATGATGCATAATGAAAAATATTTCAAACAGAAAATGAAATTAAAATTAAATTATTTAACTTAATCTGTTTATAAGTGATTATTATACATGATGATTTAAATTTGTATGGATCTATTGATCTGTTTGATCTATTTTTATTAGAAAACAACAATATTCATCGACTATGTTTTTTTCAAAACTGCCAATATCTAGAATGTCACAATGAAGGCTTTTTATGTAAATATAAATTTGAAAAATTCTACATTGTTTGTGAATTATTAATTAATTTCTCTCCCAGACTGGAATTTCTTTTCTTGCTAAATGTGATGTATTAAATGTTCTTTTAAAAAATCACAGCTGTTAATTCCGTACGTGAAATTCCTTAATTTTCTTTCTCTATTTTCATTAGGTGATTAATCGTAAAATAATATGGTTTATCAAAATATAATATTTTTTAACCCAATTATCAAATGCAGTTATATTATACTCTCATCCATCAGGATGATACAATGTAAATACAGCGTATAAAAGAGCCCATAAATGAGAGATGAGGTAGAAAAGAGTATATCCTTAGTATAAAATATATCCTTAGAAAAAAAAACTCCTTCAGAAAACCTCTATGTACAGTTACAGTATGTACTTGTAATAGCATTTTTCAAGAAAAAAATATATAACTATCTGCTTGTCCAGAAAACAAAACATTAAAAGGCTTCTCTATTTTATTACTTGATACAGAATACAAAAATGTGTTTTTTTTCCCATTTCTTTATATAAAATATAATGAATGTGATACAAATGCAGCGTTAAAACAGAGTTCAGAGAAAAAAGGGAAAAAGAAGAAAAAAAAAATATGTCACTGAATTTTATTCACTTCTGGCAGAAAATAACTTTGTCCTACTTCTGTTATTTTCCGAAACAGCTAATTTTCAACATGTAGGAATTAAACCATTTTTAATTAAAAACGAAGTTTCCGTAATTAAAAAAAATGCGTTACGAGAAAGTCATTAATTTATCTATTTTGCAGCATGCTGGAATTCGCTATGTAAAGAAAAACCTTTATTTTCCATAAATAAACTAATTTTTAACGCAAAAAGAAAAAGAATACACGTGTGTTCAGATATGAAAGACATTAAGCTATTTGCCTATGTTATTAGGTGATGAATCTTAAAATAATCTGATTTTTATAGATATCTTTACAGAAAACTATTGCTTTCACATTATTTTCAATGCAATAATGTTGTGCTATCATCCATCAAGATGAAGTATTGAATATGATGCAAATATAATATAAAAAGAAACTGAAAAGTGAAAGGGAGAGACGGAAGAAAAATATAAGTTATAGAATTAAATTTAGTCCCATTCTGCCAGAAAATAAAAAAATTTAACTCCTCCGCGTTTACAAAACAGCCGATGTCTAGAATGTTGGAGTGAATCCCTTTTCTGTGAAAGACAGGAACGTATAATATTGTTTAAAAATGTTCGTTTAGGGAAAATGATTAATTAACTTTTTATTCTTACTAATGACTGCTTTTCTGCATACAGTAGATTGAATATTTTACAGCCTTATTTTTATTTTTATAAACAAAAACAATGTACAACAAAAACAAAAAAATTAACCTGCATATTCAGCAATGGAAGCGTGTTAAGCTACATATAGCTCGTATGTAGCTCACTACGTAAAGCACTATATCATTATGCAATGAATCATTCAAAAATCTGTTTTTTATTACACTATATAGCAAAAGGTGACCGGTCATTTGCGCTTTAGACGATTTGTTAAATATCTAGGAAAATACATGAGGAATTAACCTGAAACTGCAGGAGTGTAAACAGTATAGTAACTAGGTCATATATTTCCTCGAAGATTTTTTTTTTCCAAAATCCCATAGGGGACCGTCAACAAATTGAACAAGATAAAGTAAAAAAACTAAAACCCAACTACGACAAAAAACTACGCTGAAAAAGTATAAAAGTACCCCATGAATACAGGTAAAGTCACAAGCAAATGCTAGTAATATATAGATATATTCAAAATGTACAAGTAAAGCGCTTTTGAATGATACCAAACACGGCATATTTATCTTAACTTTATTTTTTGACGTGAACGTTAATAGAATAACGTTCACGCTGCTCTACATTACAGTTCCCGTGATCCGCGCTTTACTCTTATCGCTCATTTTTTTTAAACATCTTCAAAGCAGTCTTGTAATTATGTATAAGCATATAAATACTGGTGAAGCTCTTTCAAGTAATACCAAACACATTACATATATTTTTATTTTATACTTTTTGTCCGCTAGAGGGCATAATAGTAAATTTGGTGACAAACTTTATAGCTCACAACCAACAGAATATCAAGATCAAGACCCTTCTAATGGCACTGCAGTGGTCTTATTCTGATTACTAAGTACCAAAGAAATTAAGAACGAAAAGATGTGAATTATATGCAATTAGCCCATAAATGCAAGTAAAGTCACAAGCAAATGCTAGTAATATATATATATTCGAAATGTACAAGTGAAGCGCTTTAAAATGATACCAAACACGGCATATCTAGCTTAACTTTATTTTTTTACTCTGTATATTTTGTCCGCTAGAAGGCGCCACATTGAATTTGGTGAAAATCTATATAGCCTATAACCAGCGGACAATTAAGACGCTTCTAATGATATGTCATTTGTCGAATTCTGATTAGTGGTTTAGAAGTTACGAGGGAACAGATGAACATACATACATACATACATACATACATACATACATACATACATACATAGCCTGTCAAAATCATAACCCTCCTTTGGCTTTGCCGTAGTCGGGTAAAAATAACGAATATCTTTTGGATAATCCTGTAAAAACTAATGTAGCAAAAGCGTTAAAACTCCAGATTAATTACAAGTGGCTTATCAAGCAGGACGGTCGTTCTGCCAAGCCAAGCTGAAAAAAAATGCTAACCCCGCCAAACAAACAAACGCCAAGAATAAGGCAAGAGACTGTAACTGCTTATTATACTGATGACAACTTCTCCATGTTAAATGAACGAAATATGCCAGCGTAAAATTTCCCATATCAAAAGAAGCAATCATCGCAGAAAAATAAAACCAACACTAGAAGGACCTAATAAAGAAGATCTTCAATTTGAGATCAAATGCATCCTCATAAATTAACTATAAACAGAGATATAGATTTTTTAAAATAACGTCGAGATACTGAAAATGACAGATTTCTTTTCTTCGTCACAACTTTTGTTTAAATCGAGGTAGAGACTTAAATAATGGACAGAAAAAAGTAAGGATTGAATTTTTGGATAGATATTTACTCAATCTACGTGCTTTTATAAAATTCAGCTTTAAAAACATTAATTTTCTATTCATAATTAGCGAAAAACTGTTAATTAGTTCTAAAGTTTACAAATTATGCCAAATAGCGATAAACCCGCCAAAATATTTTAGAAATCTTATACTTTTCTTTTATATTATCCTTTTGCATTGATTTCATCGAAGATAACTATGGCTGAGATTCAGATAGATTTTTCGCTGTTAGCGAAATGAGTTTGACCAATCAGAAGCCTGCAAGTTTGAGAATATTTGCTGTTTGTGGATTCCGGCCTATGTCATGAAAGTTTTGAGTCATTTTTTTTGTGCCGTGTATGAAGTGCAATATTTGTAGAAATGTAGGCTAGGATCCAGATAGATTTTTCGCTGTTAGCGAAACGAGAATCGCCAATCAATAGCCTGCATTTCTGCAAACAGCGAAAAGTTCACAAAAATGCAGGCTTCTGATTGATGAATCTCGTTTCTCTGACAGTCAAAACTCTATCTAGATTGCGCACAATGGAGGATATTCCAAATATGGGTTCGAGGCTGAAAAAGTCACGTGATACCGGTAATTTATCGAAGGAACTTCTATCTGATAAGAAGGGAAGATACTACTACTTTGCCTCATGAACCGTTTCATTGGCTAGCGGGGATTTACATTACACGTCTACGGAGCCTTCCCTTCTTTACGATAGAAGTTTTTACCTTGACCACGTGATCAAAATGTAGATGGAATATCCTCCATTATGTTGAACACAATTTTGCATTTCCACATCCAGGTAGGGTATTAATTGTCATAACAACAATACATATTCGAAACTATTTAAGGCACTGATTCTGAACTCCTTTGCTATACCTTTCAATATTAAAGAAGTTGTTGTTTCCATAGTAACAGTACTTTTCTGTATTGCTTTCTCTAAAACACAAATATAGAAATTTAACAAAGAGCGCTCAGAATCAACACCATAACAGAGAGCCTTCATACATAAGAGTGGTGATATATGCACAGGAAGCATGCCCATTTCAAGTTTTTGCAGAAAGTATGGCTACAGCGTCTAGAATACCTTGTGTGGAAATATGCTATCCAAACAACGCTAAAAATTTGTATCCCTTAAATGTGCGACGATACTGCTAAAATCCCAAGTATCGATCACAGCGACATCTGCGGGATTTAGCATTGCATTGTATAGACTAGCAATATCTTGCAGTTTGAGAAAATATCCTGCAGATGTGATCTGTATATTTCAGCAGCATCATTGCACAGTTAAGGGATACAATATTTTAGCACTTTTTAAAGTATTACAGGGATAGCCAATTTCCACACTATATATACAGCGCCTAGAAGATACAGTGTGGAAAACGGCTAAAAAATAGTGCTGAAAAATTGAATCCCATAAATGTACAACGATGCTGAATAACAAGATGTCGATAGTAGCGCCATCGTAGTGATTTAAAAAGGATAGTCATTCTAAAAGAGACTCTTTTACCTATTTCACGTCATTCCTTAACTAAATTAGCTTATAACAGACCAAAATACCTTATATTTATAGTTTCCGATATTTAATATTCTATAATTTTTGAAAACTCAGTGTTTATATTGAAAAGAGTTACGAGATGGCACTCGTATCAGCATATTGCCGCTGAGCATTGTTGGAGATTTATGGGATACAAGTTTTTAGCATTTTTTAAAACATTATAGGGATAGCCGTTTTCCACACTGTATCTTCTAGGCGCTATACTATAGCTACGTTATAGGCCTAGATTATATGTTGTAGAAATCGACTATCCCAGCAATACTTAAAAAAGCGCGGAAATAGTGAATCCCTTAAATGTACAACGATGTTGAATTCCAAACAGCCATTTACAGCGACATCTGCAGGATATTTTTTAAAGAAGAAAGAGACACGTGTAATGCACCGCTATAGCGTCTAGAATACATACTGTGGAATTTTGCTATCCAAGCAGCGCTAAAAAGTTGTATCCCTTAAATGTGAACTGGCGCTGAAATCCAGGGAGCTGATCGCAGCAACATCTGTGATAAACTTTCAATGTAAACATCGTAATATTACAGCGGGCTTGACGCCAAGCACACAGGTCAGATGTATGTTAATAAAATGTAAAAAAAAAAAAAAAAAAACGCTACACCGTCTAGACCAAATTATAGCGCCTAGAATATATAGTGGGGAAATTGGCTATCCCTGTAATACTTAAAAAAGTGGTAAAATATTGTATCCTTAAATGTGCAACGATGCTGCTGAAATATACAAATCGCAGCGACATCTGCAGGATATTTTCTATAACTGAAAGATATTGCTAGTCTATACAATGTAATACGAAAATCCCGCAGATTTCGCTGCGATCGACACTTGGAATTTTAGCAGTATCGTCGATCATTTACGGGATACAAATTTTTAGCGTTGTTTAATAAAATATTTCCACACTAGGTATTCTAGACGCTGTTACCAAATCGTCATGAAGTTTTAGGAAATATCCTGCAGATATCGCTGTGATCGACTCATTGGATTTCAGCATCATTTGAAATTTAAGAGATCCAATATATTAGCACTTTTTAAAGTATTACTGGGATAGCCGATTTCCACATTATATATTCTAGGCGCTGTAGCACCGTGGTAGCCTGTCTTTTTCGTTTACCTCGGAGTAGATATAGATGAAGTCATTTGTAGCTGTTCCTAAACTGTGGCCAACAACATATAAGGCCAGTTCATAACGTCACACGGAGTTGATTATCTGTACACGGCAATGGACACAAAAAAATCGACTCGCAGCTTTGTACTAATCATCGTGTAAAGATGATCCAACTCTGAGACTAACGAAAAAGACAGGATACCGTGGTGCGTCCGATTCTTCTTTTTTTACAGACCGCTGGAGTCACGTGATGCTCGAATGCACCAAAGAAGGTGCGTGAAAAGAGCATCACGTGACTCCAGCGGTTTGTAAAAAAAGAAGAATCGGACCCAACGCGGTAGCCTGTCTTTTTCGTTAGCCTCGATCCAACTGCATGTGACTTTTAAACATCATGAACTGGCCTATTATGTCATTGGTCGCGCTAACACCCTCCCTCCTGCGCCCACCGTATATAGCGGCATCTTGTACTGGAGACTGCTAAATGGGCTGCTATCGGTCAAATTCAAGAGAGAAAAGGGCAGAAGAGAGGGAAATAACTCTTTTTTTTGGTAACTAGTTTTCCACACGGGAAGATTGACATGTCTGTTCCTCTCCTTTCATAACTTCATGGTGGTGAAATACGCCAAAGCATCCTAAATATCTGAGAAAGTCTTGACTCGCGTTACGAAAACATCACACAAAGCAGGCAGAGCAAAGAAACAAAATCATTCATCGGCTCGTGAATATGAACGAGCCAATGAATGATTTTTCTTCTTTGTTTTGCCTGCTTTGTGTGACGTTTTTCTGACACGTGTCAAGGCTTTCTCCAATATTTAAAGGGCATTGAATAGGCCGGGATCAAGATAGATATTTCGCTATTAGCGGGATGGGATTGATCAATCAGACGTCTGCATTTTTCCGAACTTTTTGATGTTTGCAGTAAACACCGAAAAGCCTGCAAGGATAAAGGCTACTAATTGGTCAATGTAATTTTACTAACAGAGAAAAATTTATCTGGATCACGGACATTAACTTTGGTTGGTTAAAACAATTTTGAATAAAATCAAATCAGGAAGCCAATGTTTGTTAACTTTTCTGGTTAGTTTAATTGAAATCTTCCTCGTCTATTACTGAAAACTGAGTTACCGTACTTTGGACAAAAAATTGAATATGAGTACACGACTTGTGCATATGTCACCACTCTAACACAGTGTTGCCAGATGGGCTACTTTTTTTTAACTCAGATACTTGATTGGTACCACTTTTTTGAAATTGTAAAATGTGCCTTATTTAATGACATATTAATTAAGGCGAAAACAATGGGAATTTTACCGTTTATACTAAGTGCTGGCAATCAAGAAATCTGAATTAAAAAAAAGTAGCCCACTGGCAACACTGCTCTAACATATAAATGTTCTGTGTTATGACCATGATTCTAAGTGCAGTTGGTTAAATTTGAGTATCTGGGCATTAGAGAAAGCAATAGTGGCCCACTGTGGCTGAGTGGATAAGACACAATGCCGCTAATCGCTTGAGAGCGTAGGTGGAAGCAGATTCGAATCCCGCCGTGATCCGCATGTGATATGATGTATGTGTTCAGTAAATCAAACAAACAAACAAGCAAGCAATAGTGAAAGGTACAGTTGGCATGGAAACAACGACTTCTTTAATTCGTATAGAAAATTAATGAATAGTAGTAAATGACTCAAGTTTAAAATGTAGGCAAATGGTCTGGAAATATCAATGGCTCCCATCTAGTATTTCACAAAATTAATTTAATAGATTCACATGATGTATAACTTGATGCAACTCTTAACTAATGAAAATTCTGCAACAAGACTTATGTAGGTAGATCTTTTGAATGAATAATTCAGAATTCTGAGAACAAAACGAAGTTCTTAAGGCTCTTCCTCACACCCCCCTCAAAATAGGAAATACGATAGAAAGATTTAAGAATTTGGATAGCTTCAATATGTCTGTGATCTTTTGTCAGAGTTCAGAAAAAGAGTCTGGGCATAAAAAAAAAACAAATTTAACGAACGATAAGACTATAGATTTCAGGCAATTTTTAACCGAAAAATATTTAATTCTAATGTATATCCGGCTTTAATAATATAGTATTAAAGATAATCAATTTAGGGGAAATTTTATAGTAAATTAATATCCTCACATTTATGCAAATAGGTATGTATAAACAGGCTTGAGTAAAATTACATATTTATTCTTTCTTCTCTATAACACGATCTAAATGAAGATGAAGTTATATGTACAGTTTATATCTTTAAATTTTTAGATATTTTTTATCAAAAATGTTCCTTTATTATGTCTAGAATTGCTAGATTTACAGATCTTCGATTCTTTAGATGCCAATGTGTCTGTGATCTTTTGTCAGAGTTCAGAAAAAGAGTCTGGGCATAAAAAAAAAACAAATTTAACGAAAGATAAGACTATAGATTTCAGGCAATTTTTAACCGAAAAATATTTAATTCTAATGTATATGCGGCTTTAATAATAGAGTATTAAAGATAATCAATTTAGGGGAAATTTTATAGTAAATTAATATCCTCACATTTATGCAAATAGGTATGTATAAACAGACTTGAGTAAAATTACATATTTATTCTTTCTTCTCTATAACACGATCTAAATGAAGATGAAGTTATATGTACAGTTTATATCTTTAAATTTTTAGATATTTTTTATCAAAAATGTTCCTTTATTATGTCTAGAATTGCTAGATTTACAGATCTTCGATTCTTTAGATGCCTGCGGGTTTTCATTCTCGGATTAACCGTAGGTATTTGTAAAGGTAAATTTATTTTGCAAAATCGTCAGCAAAAAAAGTTAGAAAAAACAATTAACTGACAGACTAACTGTAAATATATATTTTATTTCGACTCTGTTTTTTACTAAATTTTCATCTTTCGTAGAAAATTTTAAGGAGATATAAATTGAGAAAGACTGATACTTTGAAAGAAGAAATTGACTTTCCTTACTTTTAAATTATTAATCACTATAAAAAATGAATGATAGGTAAACAAAATGTATAATATTGTGTTTGCTCCCTGCTTATAAAGGCTATACAAGGACTAATTTTAATTTGAGCTAGTAGAATTATTTCAGTTATATATAATTTGTTTTAAAAAAAGAACTGATATCTACTAAAAAACAACTTTTCAAAAGTAAAAAATAAGCCAAGCAAAAAAAAAAAAAGAAAAGAAAAGAAAAAAGGTGAAAGTTGTGGCTAAAAAATAGTGTGATATCAAATTTCCAAGCTTATATTGCGGTATTTATTTAACATTTTTTGATAAAAATTTATCATATGTAAGTCGAGTACCTAAGTATGCGTTGATAGAAAGCTTTTTCTCCTTTACTAAATACATCATAACGTGTTTCTGAAAATTAATTTTTTTTAAATTATGCATGATGGGCTTGGCGGCCATCTTTCCATATTTTACACAAATTTCTAAGCACTCAAGCTCGTAACATATTTGCATTATTAAGAATTTCGAACTTATAGTTTTAGCTACAGACAGATAAATTAAGAAAGTTTTTTATTTTGAAAAAACAAATTGATTTTTACTGCTTTAACTAATTAATTAATCCCCCGCCGAAAAAAGAGAATCATAAGATGAAACCTGAAGTTACTTCAGCTTTATTTTTAGACACAAATTTTTAGGCACTCATTTCCATAAATTAAAAGAATAAAATGTTTGCTTTAGTAACAATTTCGAACTTCCAATCTTAACAATGAACTTGTGTGCTTAGAAATTTGTGTAAAATATGGAAAGATGGCCGCCAAGCCCATCATGCATAATTTAAAAAAAATTAATTTTCAGAAACACGTTATGATGTATTTAGTAAAGGAGAAAAAGCTTTCTATCAACGCATACTTAGGTACTCGACTTACATATGATAAATTTTTATCAAAAAATGTTAAATAAGTACCGCAATATAAGCTTGGAAACTTGATATCACACTATTTTTTAGCCACAACTTTCACCTTTTTTCTTTTCTTTTCTTTTTTTTTTTTGCTTGGCTTATTTTTTACTTTTGAAAAGTTGTTTTTTAGTAGATTGTAATATACTGTGTTCATTTTTAAGAGAACAGCATGCATACAAATAGAGAAATTATTGTTTTTATAAAAACAGTCCCAAATTTCGCCAAGTTTTTTGCTTATACTTTGCAGAGTTCTTAACATAAAAAAAAGTTCTTTTTAGAAACTATGACAAACAACATTGTACACAATACTCTGCAATCAGAATTAAAAAATAATAAAAATTCGATGAAAAATAAGCAGTTTTACTAAAAAATGTTTCACTGCGCATGCGCGAATGCAATCAAAATATAATGTACATAATACATTAGATAAGTATATAGAGCAACTTTTTTGAAAGTCTCAAAATCATAGTTTGAAAATTCTGAAAATTATCGTCGATAGAATAAATTCGAAATCCGTTGTTCCCAAAAGGAATAAAAAAGATGAGGGGTTGTATCCAAATATAGCACTACGTGCAATATTGTGTACGCTACCTTAGCGCTAATCAACAGATATTTGATACAACCCCTCATCTTTTAGCTTCTTTTTGGGAACAACGGATTTCGAGCTTATTCTATCTACGATAATTTTCAGAATTTTCAAGCTATGATTTTGAGACTTTCACAATAGTCGCTCTATATACTTAGCTAATACATTATGCATATTATATTTTGATTGTATTCGCGCATATGCAGTGAAACATTTTTTAGCAAACATGCTCATTTTTTATCTAATTTTTATTATTTTTTAATTTTGATTGCAGAATATTGTGTACAATGTTGTTTGTCATATTTTCTGAAAAGAAATTTTTTATATATATATTAAGAACTCTGCAAATTATAAGCAAAAAACTTGGCAAAATTTGGGACTGTTTTTATAAAAACCTTAATTTCTCTACGGGTATGCATGCTATATTCATACAAATGAACACAGTATATTAGAATAAGCCACTTATTAATAATCTCGAGTTTTAACGCTTTTGCTATATTAGTTTTTACAGGATTATCCAAAAGATATTCGTTTTTTTTTCAATTTGTTGACGGTTCCCCTATTGGGTTTCGAGAAAAATATTCGCGGAAATATATGACCTATATTATACTATTTACACACCAGCAGTTTCAGGCTAATTCCTGATGTATTTTTCTGGATATTTAACAAAACGTCTAAAATCGCGTGACCGGTCACCTTTGGCCATATAGTGTATATTAGAAGCCTATGATACTCGCACGAAATATTTTTTTTCTAATAGGTAAAAGCGCACACTGAACCAAAATAAAATAATCCTCATATAAAAGCTTATAAAGAGTACTATCATTACACGTCTTTTTAATTTGGTTCATGGTTTAAAAAATAATAATTCAAAGATTTAAAACAAAAAAAGCAACAAAACTGTAGAAAAAAGCCGAAACACTCTATTTTCGATCTATAATTTGTGTGACTTACTATTTTAATTATCGTATAAAGCTTAACTTAAAAGAAAATACATATCTTTAAGTATACTATACGTACTACTACACTATACTGTTTACACACCTGCAGTTTCAGGTTAATTCCTCATGTATTTTTCTAGATATTTAACAAAACGTATAAAATTGCAAGTAACCAGTCTCCTTTGGCCATTTAGTGTAGTATCGGTGCATTCTAGTTTTGCTTTATATTACTTCCACTGGATTAATGCTACGCATAACTGCCAACTGGTGCGATTTTTTGGCCGGAGTAATTGCAAAACGGAAATTTTCTTATCATTTAATCTAAGAATTCTGTAATTAAATATTCAGAACCTTATATTTTAAAAATTAATTTTGCCAAATATAATCGTAGTAGCTCCTAGCTAAGGCTGGTCTATCATTAATCAAGATAGAGTACTGAATACTATTCAAATACATATTTAAATTCGACGAGGTAGGTAGAATCCGAGTTTAAAAGAAAATTTCAAATTAATGCTCTATCTCAAGCGACGCAAATATAATATAGAAACGGAGTTCCGAAAAAAAAAGAGAGCAAGATAAGGTAGAAAAAGTAGATGAAGATTTAAAATTAAAGTTCCCTAGCCAATAATAGAAGAATATTCACGTATTATTAGGCTTTGCTAAAATAGCTAATTTCCAGAATGCCGGAATGAACTCATTTAATATGAAAACAGAAGCTTTTCATATTTAAAAAATTCTGTGCATCTGTAAAATCATTAATTTAATTATTCTTTTCTACGCGATAGAATTCACCATGTAAGCATGTATGATATATTAAATACGTAGGAAAAAAATGAACGCACAATTTAAAATTTCGCTTTTATGTTCAGCAATTTTAAACATTCAACTATTTATGTAGTTTTATTAGTTGTTCGATTATAATATAATAGTTTTCTATTTTTAGTATCCTTACAAAAAAGTATTGCTATAACACCAAATCCAATGCAATTATGCTATACTATTTTCGATCAGGATATAATATCAAATGCGACGCAAATATAACACCGAAACAAAACTCAGAAAGGAAAGAAAAGTAGAGGGAAGAAAAGAAAAAAAAAAGATAAGGAATTAAACCCCTTTTACCATAAAACAACAATGTTGGAAAAGTATGTTTTTGTTTCTTTTTTTTTTTTTTTCAAAATAGCCAATCCCCAAAATATCGCCCTTTATAGGTAGAAAAATAAAGTATATAAATGTGTTAGTTAAAAAATATCCATATTACGGGGAGGACCATAAAGTTAATTTATTTTCCTACTGACCGGAATCTTGCTAAATGTGATAAACTAGGACTTCCCTCAGAGGGATTAGTCTGAGCGATATTGCTGAGAACATAGATTTAATAATAACATGTGGAAGCAAAGAAAATGATATGCTACCTTTAATTGTCCATATACCGCGATAAATTGAAATGGTGAAAGTAAACGAAACGTAGAATTACAAAATCTTATATATAAATTCGTATACACTGTTTAAAAAAATGGGAAATCAAACCATGCAAGACAGCCATGCATGGATATGAAATTGAAAGTACGCAATATATTAAAAGTAAAATAGAAAATGAAACACTAAATTATCTTATATCGTAATTTAACTGTATAAAATTATGTCAAGAGCATAATCAGACGCTCCGCACCAATTTGAGTAACTTTAAATGACAAATATATGATGTTTAAAAAGAATGGACTATATTTTATACGGTGTGTGCTCCCCCGGAATAGTTAATATTGTACAATATCTGTTTTCCACGGATGCAATGAGGTTGTCGATAACAGTTAAGGAATTCTCTCCTCAAAATCTGATATAGTATCAAAGTCATCATCAACAGTGGCATGCAATGCTTCGTTAGAGTGTGTTTTAGATATGCTCGATGGGATTTAAATGATGAGTGTATGCTGGCCACTACATACGCTGTATTGTTTTGTTTTCAAACATATCTGCACAAGTTGAGCTGTATTTAGCATGTATTAAATAAAAGAAATCGGCAATGATTGCAACATAAAGTATGACACAAGATCTGAATATATCGTCTGCATAACTTTTGAGCTGTCAAAGTGTCATTTGAAGTAATTTAAAAATCCATACATATTTATTCAGCAAATCATGCAAGCTAACATACGCCAATATGAACCCGATTATTAAATTTCACCAGAATAAGTTAATATATAAAAAATTTACTAACGATAATTGAGAATATGACCTTACGATAAAATGTCTAGAAAAATGAATCAGATAAAAAATTCATATCACATTTAAAACGGCATTTCCCTCTGTTAGTGACCTTGGCGAGAGAGAGAAAAGCATAGAGAAGGAACACTTAACAAGTACTTTCGGGCAACCTACTCACTGTTTCATACAGGTCTTTATTCAATATTTACACAATTTATTGAACGCTAAGTGGGTATCTATCAGTTTTGTTGCATTTAAATTGCATGTTTTGCGGAGGAAATGCAGCATTATGAAATATTTAAAGTTGCTATACCTAATAATTCCAAATTAATGGTAATTGAGATCGCTTTCCGTTAATTTCATCTTTTTAAATTTTAAATTTTTTAGAAACCATTCATAGAGATAATTGTATATTTTAAAACTAACCCGATGCAAAATTTCAAGATTTTGGGCTCAGCAGTAACACAGAAATAGAAAATTTTCGAAAGTTTTTTGTTTCTGCACTGTTTTATATAGCGACATTTTTAGAAATTGTTCTATTGCGAGAATTTACGTCATGATAAATACAGCCATGTCAATTTTCATGTTTATATTCCTAACAATTCCATGTACTTCGTTACTTAGATCATCTTTAGATCTTTTTCCGCTTTGTTTAGTCTTTCAATTTTCTAGAATTCGTTCTACAACGAGTATTTACATCTTATAAATTACTACCATGCCAAAGTTCTAGTTTCTAACCCCAACAGTATTCCAAAAAAATTTCAGTATTCCAAATAAATCATAGTTTAGAAGCTTTCTAGAAATTTTTACGTTTTTCCGTCAAATTAAACCTTTTAGAGAGCGTTCATTACGAGTATTTACATCTTTAAAGTAACTACTATACCAGATTTAAAGTTTCTAACCCAAACAATATCGCAGAAATCGCAATTTTAGAACCTTTTTGCTCCTGCAGCGATGTAAGTTGTTGCTCTGACATAAAATACAGTCATTTTTTCGGAGCAGAGATGACCACCAACATTTTTTTTAAGTTGGCTATGTAGTTTCAGAGATAACACCTCACAAACGTACAAGCATTAATAATATTATACACTTTATAATATTATAACGCTTTATAATATTAGCATTAGATGTACAGATACAAAAGCCATTTATCTGTTACAAACTAAAGTGCCCGGCGTTGCCCAGAATTTGAATGATGTTTGTTCTGAAAATCAATTTCAAAATTTAACATACGACACAAAACAAACATTAAAAAAAAGCAGTCGAAATGTTGTATGAATGAATCATATTAAAACGCTTTATAAAAATGTATAAATGTATATAACAGACGCAAAAGAATACAGCTATAAATGAACTTATTTCAATTTATAATTGGAGCAATTATGTTAAAATACGCCAATATTTCCCTAAAGTGGTTTTTATCATGCTTCAATGCATTTTTCACACTCATATGACGTTATACTATATCCACCACGTCCTTTATATTTCCAATATGACGTAATATTTTCCTCTTTCACGTGGAAACCTTGAAATAGAAAAGTTATGAAGTTATATTCAATTTCATTTAAATTCGTCAAACCATTTATTTCATTTTCATTTTTCACGTGAATATCTTGCAATAGAAAAGTTATGATGTAATATTCACTTTTTTTTCAATTCGGCAAACTATTTATTTCATTTTCATTTTTTACGTTGAAATCTTGCAGTAGAAAATTAATTGTTGCAGTAATAATTTTATTGTGTATTTTAATTGTTGGCAACTGCTAAAACGAAAAATGTTTAAATTTGATAAGAAATTGCTGTTAAATTGGTGGTTTTTTATTAATTAAAAATTAACTATAAATTATTTCGATTCCGGATTACTTTAGTTGCCTCGGCCATGAATTAATACACATGTACGTATCTTTTCACAATTTTGGCTTCCAAAGTGTGGATATTCATAGAATTACAAACAGACAGATAGACAAATTTTCCTTTTTATATATCTCTCTATTCTAAAAAAAGGTAACTAACGCTGTCACCGCCGCCGCCGCCGCCGCCGCCTGTTTTGAATTTTTTGTGACCGGAGGTCTTTCTTCGTTAATATTAAGAAAACTATTGCATACAAAAATATGAAAATCGGTGGTATTATAGAGAAATGTTTGATCAACACGCTGATGCATACAGTTTTCAAATAGAAAAATTATTTTAAGAGATATTTAATGTTAAAGTTGGACAAAATCGTTCTATTAAAAAAGTTTTATAGGAGCAAAAACAATACATGGTAATTTAATCATTTTTAGATCATTTTATTCCCGGTGTGCAGATTCCATTATTTTTTTTAATTTGACTCATTTTTTGAGGTTTTATTTCTATTTTAAATTCAAATATTCAGCATTTCGACAGATATTTTTTACATATTTTAGAAAATGGTATTAATTTAAACTGTTGCCAACTGTATAAACAGCGCAAACAATGATGTTTACTTCAAATTAAAAAATTATTTACACGTTACTATTATAAACAGAAAAAAAACCTTCAAATTATAATTAAATAATTAGGTTTAAAAAGCAGGCACTTATTGGAAATTACGCCATAAAAACTATATTTGCATGTGAATTTTAAAAGAGAAAGGATATTGTAAAATAAATTCATTAACATGCGTTAGAAGACTTAAATAGAAGAAATTACGTCACATTACACTTATTATGCAAAATGAACAAAAAATAATATTGCAAAACAGTTTAAATTTAAAAATTGCGCGAGACAAAATATTAGAGGTTAAATATTAGACTTTTTCAAAATTTTATTATTTATCGTTTGATGTGAGGTGTTCAGCTATAAGTATGCAAAATTTCACGTCTCCAACTTAATTAGGGGCTGAGTTAGAAAAATTGTTTAAAATACACAAGTTAGAGCCCAGAGGGTTAAATATTAGATTTTTTCAAAATTTTATTATTTGTTGTTTGATGTGAGGTGTTCAGCTATAAGTATGCAAAATTTCATGTCTCCAACTTAATTGGGGGCTGAGTTAAAAAAATTGCTTAAAATACACAAGTTAGAGCCCGGAGGGTTAAACATGAATTTTTCAAAATTTTATGATTTATCGTGTTATCGCAAGTGTTCTGCTATAAGTATGCAAACTTTCATGTCTCCAAATTAATTAGGGGCTGAGTTAAAAAAAATTGCTTAAAATACACAAGTTAGAGCCCAGAGGGTTAAATAATAGACTTTTTTAAAATTTTATTATTTGTTGTTTGATGTGAGGTGTTCAGCTATAAGTATACAAAATTTCATGTCTCCAACTTAATTAGGGGCTGAGTTAAAAAAATTGCTTAAAATACACAAGTTAGAGCCCGGAGGTTTAAATATTAGACTTTTTCACAATTTTATTATTTGCCGTTTGTTGTGTGGTGTTCAGCTATAAGTATGCAAATTTTCAAGTCTCCGACATGTATAGTTTCTGAGAACGGGCTCTGTGACAGACGGACAGATAGACAGACAGGCAAAGGAGTGAGACTTCGTTAGATGAACGAAACTCTAAAAACATGCTGCGGATGACTGTAACAACATCCTAAAATTACATTACCATCAGCGATCTACCAATCCCGAATTTAGTTTATATTCTTTTCATATATTCTTATTCTTTTGTGCGGCCCTGTAAAATAACTATCAATAATATATACAGTAAAACCTCTGAATAGCGGACACCTCGAGAATGCAGAATTTGTCCTCTATTTGGAGGTGTCCGCTACTGAGAGTAAAACATGTACAGTTATTTAAGTGTTGGTAATCGAAAATATGTCGGCTAAATAGAGGTATCCGCTAATTGGGTGTGTCCGTTATGGAGGTTTTACCAGTGAAACCTCTGAATAGCGAACACCTCGGGAGGGCAGAATTTGTCCTCTATTTGGAGATGTCCGTTACTGAGAGTAAAAAATGTACAGTTATTTGAGGGTTGGTAATCGAAAAAATGCCCGCTAAATAGAGGTGTCCACTAATCGGGTGTGTCCGTTATGGAGGTTTTACCCCATAATAATATCATCCTTTACAAGAAAATTGCATACTGTATGATAGACAGGCAGACATCCAGAGAAAAATAACCTCCCGGAGCAATAAACACTCATGTCTTTTGTTTTAATCATCCACAATCGTTTCTAAATTTCGTTATACGAGTATTAAAAAAATCTGTTAATTTCCAGTCGATAGACCGACAACTATCTTTTAGCCCGAGTTTTTAGCCGGATTTAGCCTGTTGTATGTCATACAACAAGCCAGATTTTATACAACAGGCTAAAAACGGTCACCGTGGTACGGAGTACTGTATTATTATTTGTTTGCCCACCAAAACTGGTTGCCACGGATTGTTGCAAGGTTTTTGATCACGTGGTTGAAACTGATCTATTCAATATTACTGTGTGCGTATTTTTTTTTTTTTTTTTTTTTTTTTTTTTTTTTTTTTTGCTCCATGTGTTTAAACCAGTTGTCTATGAAAGCATCCACCGGTGAAAGTGACGCACACCAAATTTTTGTGACGTATGCAGATAAATTGTGCTTTTTATCAGTTTTTTTAATATAATTTTTAAACGGTTTGGAACTTATTTTTCATAGTAGGTGCATTCAGTAGGTGGCCCTCATAGGTACCTTCTGGTGCAATCAGGAACGAAATCCGACAAATATTTTTTGAGTTATGCTTGACGAAAGGTTTTTATTAGGCTTTTTCTTTAGTAGGACATGGCGTTAATATCCATCGTAGCTGTAATGTGTCCGGACAGTAATATTTCGCTGAGTATTAGCCTTCGCTACGCTCAGACAATTAAATCTTCTTAAAAAAAAAAATATCCACGATTCTTTTTATAGATAAAATTTTAAAATGTTTGCTGACGTGTTCAGCAATGGAAAAAAAAACAAAATCTTTCTCTGTTTTTATTGGGTGATTAATCATAAAATAACATGGCTTTTCTCCATATTTGTACACTAAAATATATTTTTAACACCAATTCTAATGTAGTTATGCTATGCTGTCATCCATCAAGATAGTGCTATGGAAATACCACATAGAAACATAGCTCAGAAAAGAATTAGGCGGATAGAAAAGTGAATTGAAAAGGACGATGAAAACTTAAAATTAAATCTCTCCTCTTCCCAGAATAACAAAACACATGGTATGAACTCATTTTATGTAAAACAAGAACGTAAAATCATGCGTTAAGCATGGATTATGAAACACTTTACAACACATTTAGAATTCTGTATTAAAACTTCACAGTTTAAAAAGATGAAAAAAGGAGTCTAAATAAACGATTTCGCATAAAACATTTGAAAGCACAATTTTATCAATTCAAATCAAAAGTATTAAAAAAAATCTGAATTTTTCTCGCAACTCTGTAATATGAACTATACATTTTTCATATAATACATAATATGCTAAAGTTTTGTTCAATTAAAAAACTCATAGCACAGTTTAAATTTGTCTTTCAGCAAATTCCATCAATAAACGGAAGTGTAGTTCAGATGTTTTGTGCAGTCGTGTATGTAATGTGTAGAACTTATGCACAGTAAGATATATATTTTTTTAAAGTTTCATATAAAAACGCGTACAACAAAAGAAAACGCACTTCTAGGAATTATTGTTCATAGAGAGTACTATATTCGAATTATTTTGTGTGTACCTCTATAGTAATGATGAATGAACATCATAATTTATCGTAAATATCTTTCAGTGCACCTCAGATATATATATAAATTCCAATATGTTTGAATTGGTGTGGCATGAATAAAATACACCGCAAACGACTTTTCCCCATAGACTGTAATGTAGTGGAATTCTTTTGAGTGTCCCTGTAAATGAACTATGAACGCTATCCATACCATACGTTATAGTAAGAATTTTGTAGCGTCGTACTTTAAAGATATATGAATGCAATTTCAATGAGTTTGAATTTTTGAAACATTATTGAAAATCACCGCTAAGATTTTTCTTCATAGGCCTTAATGTAACGGAATTATTTTGAATGACCCTGTAAAAAAAACTGTAACAGCTACAAGCTCCATTTTCAGTGTGAAACAGGGTATAGTGAATATTATAACATATATCAATTTCATGACGATCCGACTATATTTACGCGAGTTAGAGAACGGGTAAACAGACGGAAGACAGACAAACCGAAGTCATAAACACTTTTCAGCTATGTTGGAAAGTGCTAAAAACTGAAGGATGATCATTAAAAAACTCCTCACGAGAAAATACTTCATTAATTTATTTTTCCTCCCGATGTTATTCGCTTTATTTCTACAAACGATATACTCAATACTTCATCAGAAATCTTGAGTATATATTTACCATATATACTTGTAATAGCATTTTGCACACATAAAAAAAAGTATTTCTGTTCAGCAAAGAAGAAGATTAAAATATTTCTCTGTTTTGTTACGTAATAAAGTGTAAAATAATCCCTTTTTTCACAATATCTTTGTACAAAAATATTGTTTTGACACAATCTGTACTCATATTATAAAGAGATAAAAATTGTACATTTGTAGGAGGTAAGCTCTGGAACTACTGAACCGATTCCAAAAGTAATGGTATCAAAATGATGGTGTTAGTCCAACTTAGAACATAGGCTATATTTTATGTCGGTGCCACTACCCCAAAGGGGGTGCAGGAGATTAAAACGTTCTAAAAACGCGATTTTTGCGTTACTGAAGGGCCTAGAAATATGAAATTTGGAATATTAGTTACTTATAAGATATAAATGATGTCTAAGAACAGTTCTTAAACAATTCGAAATTTAAAAGGGGTGAAAATGCACAAAAAGCGTTCTAAAAAACGTTCTGAATGGTAGTTTCTACATAAAATCAGGAAATACCAAACCGATTTAAAAAATATTGGTGTCAAAATGATGGTGACAACGATTGCTCCAAGATAGGCTACGTTTTATGTCGGTGCCACTACCCCAAAGGGGGTTCAGGATCAAAAAACGTTCCAAAAATGCGATTTATGTGTTACTGAAGGGCCTAGAAAAATGAAATTTGAAATATTAGCTACTTATTAGGTATGAAGGATTTCTAAGAACAGTTCTTAAACGATTCAAAATTTAAAAGGGGTGAAAATGTGCGAAAAGCGTTCTAAAAAACGTTCTAAACGGCGGTTTCTACACAATCTCAGGAAATACCAAACCGATTTAAAAAATAATGGTGTCAAAATGACGATAACAACCCTTGCTCCAAGATAGGCTATGTTTTATGTTGGTGACACAACCCCAAAGGGGGTGCAGGGGAAAAACGTTCTAAATTGCGGTTTTTGCGTTACGGAAGGGCCTAGAATCGTGAAATTTGGAATGGTAGTTAGTTATAAGATATCAATGATCTCTAAGGGCATTTCCTAAGAAAATCGAAATTTAAAAGGGAGTCAAAATGCGCAAAAAGCGTTGTAAAAAACGTTCTAAATTGCGATTTCTATGCAATCTTAAGAAGTACTGAACCGATTTCAAATATAATGGTGTAAAAATTATGCTGACAGATCTCGCTCCAAGTTAGGCTATATTTTATATCTGTTTCCACTACCCCAGAGGAGATGCAGGAGCAAAATGCGCGAAAAGCGTTCTAAAAACGTTCTAAATGCCGATTTGTCAGCAATATCTCAGGAAGAATCAAACTGATTTCAAAAGAAATGGTAGGAAATTGATGCTGACAGACTCTGCTCTAACTTAGACGCTATTTTATATCGTTTATCACTATCACCTAGACGTTGCAGAAGTAAAAAAGCGTTCTAAATTTCGATTTTTGTGATCGGTACGGGGTAGCAACTTAAAATTAGGCAAGGTACATATTTATTAGATATAAATGATCTTTAAGAACAGTTTTAAAAAAAATTGGTGAAAATGCGCGAAAAGCGTTCTAAAAACGTTCTAAGTTACGATTTATACTCAATCTCAGGAAATACCAAAGCTATTTCAAAAGTAATGGTTGCAAATCAATGGTGATAGTCCCTGCTATAACATAGGTTATATTTTATGTTGCTGTCACTACCATCTGAGGGTTGCAAAAGCAAAACATGTTCTAATTTGCGTTTTTTGCACAACTGAGGGGTCTAACATTTTGAAGTATGACATAGGATTTACTTACAAGATGCAACTACTTTCTAAGAACAGTCGAGAGAAAATTCCAAATTTAAAAAGATGAAGTAAGTGGAAAGTGTTATAAATTACAATTTTTATGCAATCTTATCAAATACTAAACCGATTAAAAAAATAATATGACAAATTGTTGATGTTAGAACCTGCTCAAACATAAGCTATATTTTATATCTGTGCCACTACCACCAGAGGGTTTCAGGAGCTAAAAACTTTCTAAATTGCGATATCTGTGATACTGAAAAGGTTAGAAACTTTAAATATGGCATGGTAGTTACTTATAAAATATAAATGCCCTCGAAGGACTGTCGAAAATAAATTCGAATTAAAAAGGGGTGAATCGAAGGGGAGGTGCGAAAAGCATTCTAAAAAAGTACTAAATTATGATTTCTATGCAATTTCAGGGAATATAAACCGATTATAAAAGTAATAGTTGCGAATCAATGGTAACAGTATCTGATCCTACACAGGCCGATGATTCTACCACCCGGGGTTTACAGGAACAACAAACGTTCTATAAAAGGCCTTTAAAAGCTTTCTAAATTACGTTTCTGTGGAATATTAAAAATAACAAACCGATTTCAAAATTAATGTTGGCAAATTAATAGTGATAGCTCCTAATTCAACATACCCCTTTCTGTTGAGAGAGATGGTAGGATTTGGAATTTGACATTATAGTTAATTTTAACATGTAAGAAGATGGTTTCTAAAAAATTCAAAACTTCAAATGAATACTGAAATGAGCATATTAAATGAGCATAAAGGTTTCAAAATATTTTCTAAATTATCATTTATTTAGTTTTATTAATTTAAGTCTCCT
This sequence comes from Maratus speciosus, assembly GCA_963932465.1. NCBI lineage: Eukaryota > Metazoa > Arthropoda > Arachnida > Araneae > Salticidae > Maratus > Maratus speciosus. Next base: position 455,426,720 of record OZ010789.1, on the reverse strand, counting down.
TTCTGCCTAATGCACTGTAATAATGATGTTTAATCAAACTGTGTTTTAAATAGTAATTTTTGAATTATTCTTAAAAGTAATAAGTAAAAATTTAGTTAGTAGCTTTTAATAAAAAATAGACATATAAATATTACTTTCCATATTTCAATTATTACGCGAGCAAAGCCGCGAGGTTTGCTAGTTTCCAATAAAGTAATATTATGCTATTATTTTTTTTAAATGTTTGCTGACGTGTTGAGCAAAGAAAAAAACAAAATCTTTCCCTATTTTTATTGGGTGATTAATCATAAAATAATATGGTTTTTCTCAGTATTTTTACACTAAAATATATTTTTAACACCTATTCTAATCTATTTTGTTATGTTCTCCTCCATCAACATGATGCAATGGCAATATAACATAGAAGCAGAGATCAAAAAAGAATACGGAGATTAGAAAAGAGAAGAGAAAAGGACGTTGAAAACTTAACTTTAATCTCCCTTTTCAGAAAACAGACTTAAAGTTCTATGTTTTTCAGAATAACAAAACTCAAACACGACGGATGAACTCATTTTGAGTAAAAAAAAAAAAAAAAAAAAAAAAAAAAAACTGAAGAAGGATCATTTAAAACCCCACATGGAGAAATAATTCATTAATTTTTCTCTACCGGTGTTATTTGCTACATTGCTAAAAACGATATACCGTATATCCCGACGTATAACACACCTTGCCGTATAACACGCATCACTAATTTGAGTATATATATATTTTTTTCAAGCATATACTGCTGTATAACACGCATCAAGACTTAGAACAAAAACTGTTAATTTTCCAGAAGTTTGTCATTGATAAACGTAAGGTTAAAACAACGATTTGTTTCAAATTAGAAGTATGGACGAAACGCCAGTAATGTTCGATATAATAGGAAACAAAAGGAGTAAAAACTGTTCCATTTAAAACTATGAAACACAAGAAATCACACTTCACAGTAGTTCTTTCTTGCTTGTCATTGGTATCAGGTTAAAATCAATGGTAATTTCCGAATAAAAAACAAAGCCCATTGGTAACTTTCCGAATGGAGTTTTTGTTCATGTCCATCAGAAGGGCAGGATGGACGAGAATGGGTTAAAATTATGGATAAAAAATGTTTGGGAAAATGGACCCAGGAGTTTTAAGAAAACCAGAAAGTCTCTTAGTTTGGGATATGTTTAGATTCCATAGAACAGACGGAACTAAAAAAAAAAGAATAAACGAATCTAATACAGATTTGGCACTAATTTCAGGTGGACTGACTTGGTTAATTAAATCATCAGATGTTTCCATAAACAAACTTTTCAAAGAAAGTTACGAAAGTTGTTATTAGGAAAAGAAACATTTTCGAAAGGAGGAAATGTGCGACATGCGTTATTAACGCAAATATTTAAAAGGATTATAACATCATGGATTGAAATCAAACCGAAAATATTTGTTAAATCACTTTCAAAATGTGGAATATTAAATGAACTTGACGGTACCGAGGACGACTATTTACGGCTAGATGAAAGCAACGGTGGGTATAAAATACATGATAACGACAGTTGGAAAGAAGATACCATTCCCGAAAATATAAGTGAGGACGAGTACAACGAACCTTTTCGTGTTATCTCTTAGGGATGATTTAATATGATTATATTGATATGTAAATATAAATGCATTTAAATATACCGCTAATAATTTTGAAAATTTTCTTCTTATGATCTTACAGCAACCATTTCATATTCGGTGTATAGCACGCACATGGAAAAAATAAGAAAGTCTTTAAAATTAAAAGTGCATATTATACGCCGAGATAACGGTACATTACTTAATTGTGTATATATTGTGTATATATTTACCAAATGTGCTTGTAATAGACGTTTTTGCGTAAAAATAAATGTATTTGTGCTCAGGAAAGAAATATATTAAAATATTTCTCTATTTTGTTACGTTATGAAGAGTGTAATAATCTCTTTTTTACCCAATAACTTACACAAAAATATTGTATTAACACCATTTCAAATAAAGGAATATTACGCTATCATCTATTAAGATGTAGTATGCGATGTAAGTTCAACATTAAAAGAGATATTAGATAAGAAAGATAATGAGAAGAAAAAAATATGAAAATAAAGATTTAGATTTTATTCCCTCCTGCTGTAAAATTACATCATTTTACCTCTATGATTTTCTGAAATAGACAATTTCTAGTTTGTAGGAATGAAACCATTTTATATAACAGATAGAAGTTTATGACATTTTTTAATGTGTTACGGGAAAGGCATTAATCTATTTATTTTACCCCTAATGACATTTTCTATCGATAGAAACATCTCTGTTTTTATAAACACATTTTCTTTACAGAATAATAATAATACTTAAAGAATAAACAATTTGTGTGTTTAGTAATGACAGACATTAAGCTATTTCCTTATTTTATTTGTTGATGAATCATGAAATAATCATATTTTACTCACTATTTTTACATAAAAGTATTGCTTTGACACGTTTTCGAACGTAAGTCGCGTTATGTTGCTATAATCCATCAAGATGAATTATTGAATGCAATGCAAATATAACACAGAAACAGAGCTCAGAAAAGGGAGAAAAAGAAGAAGAAAATTTAAATATCCCAAATTCTTCCTACCAGAAAACAACAATATTCGACCACTATCGTTTATTTTCTGACAGTCAATCTGAAACATAGTAAGGTGATTCTGCCAGCAGTTGATCTAATAAAGCCAGTACTACGGGATTTTTATTATATTTCCTTCCTTTTGCGTTTTAGAAGTAAACTAACATGATTGCTACACCATGAATGTCCTATAATGGTCAAAAATGAAATCTGCTGAAATTAAATAACAACAAAATTATAAATAAATAGTTTTTTAATTTCCATTTTTCCAGTAGTTGATCAATCCTAGAAATCAATCGAAAATCTAAAAAATAATATTTAAAATATCATCCTTAGACTGTGATTAACAATAATTTTTATAAAACTATTATTGAAAATAAGAAAGATGGAAGTGGATTGTTTTAACATACCGTAATTGTCTCCGAATAATCAAAAACTAATTTTTTACGCTTTCTAATAAAAAAAATCAAAATATGGCTTCTCTTACATTCAAACAAAAATATTATGTCTAGTGCCACGTGTAAACTCATTTCCGCCTGAAATGACACAATATTTCAAAAATTTGATCAACTACTGTCGTGGTTACCCTATAATGCAAAGCTGTCCAAATGTGCACCTCAGCTGTTCGCAAACAATGAAGGACGCCGTTATTTGTATCGCTCAAAACATATATGACAATATTATCTTCCTGTAGTAATGGTAGACATTCACAGACACGTCTTCTCAGTGTTACTAATTTATAGCTTTTTTTTTACTCAAAATATTGACCACTAATTCCAAATAGTGATCCTAGCCTTTCTTTTTTTTTTCTTTTTTTTTTTTTTTTTAAATCTCGGAATATCTGAAATTAAAATAAGCGAAGATTAATAGTGCACTGTAAATAAACCACCGTACATTTGCCAGAACAAACTCGATCACAGTGAATGTGCTGTATCTTTCTTTGGTTTCCTGACTATATAAACATGGAAAATACAGTAGTTGCGTAAAATTAACAGCACAATGTGTTGTTAATTTTACGCAACTACTGTATTTTTCAAGTTTATATTGTCAGGAAACCAAAGAAAGATACAGCACATTCACTGTGATCGAGTTTGTGCGCGAGATGAAAAGTACTTCTACTGTAAAAATGCCTTTTTTTTTACAGTGTGGAAGAAAATAGTGGCAAATATTTTCAATAAAAATCAAGTTAAAATAGCAATCTTGTATCTTATACGATGCCCATATATCTCACAGTGGCACCATTTAGCCCTAAGATTCAAGAATTCCGTGAAAAATTAATTTTCAGAACAAAAAATACAAATCTTAGCAAATTTAGACGTACAATTTTCTGAGTGGCGAACTTTCTTCAAAATTTTTTGTAGGGGAATGAATCACTTAATCTCAAAACTTAATCTGATAAAGACTATAATATGCAAAATTAATTTGCATGTTATAGGCCAAGAACAGTACTATTGTTTTTTATATAAAAAAAGCAGCCCTTAAAATGGGTTTTTACTAGGTGGAGCAAAAAGTTCTGGGAAATTTGTGAAAGTTGCGTTGTTATGCAAAAATTAACAACAACAGCAACAAGGACTATTCTTCAAAATAGAGACCATCATAGTCCATGACTTTCTGCCATCGTTCTGACAGATTCCGGATTTGCTGGAAGTACTATGGCGGCTCCGTGGAATAGAAAAACCCTTGACATGCTTCTTCAATTTCATTGAAGGATTCAAATCGACGGCAATTGAATAAGTGTTGCACTGTTAGAAAGAGGCCATAATCTGATTCAGCCACGCCTGGACTGTAGGCGGGGTCTGGAAGACTTTCGACGCCGTCCAACTGTGCAAACTTGTTTTTGGTCCCCTGGGCCATGTGCGGTTTGGCATTGTCCTGCTGAACAAAGCGCGCTTTCGGCGGTCCAATTTTGGATACTTCTGCACCAATTTGTCGTAGACGCGATCCAACTGCTGGCAATAGAGCTCGGCATTGATGGCATGACCATCATATACGATACAAATTCTGGTAACTATTAGATTAAAAATTTCCCAGATCGTTTTGCTCAACCTAATATTTTTTACAAAAGCTAGTAAAAGAAAATATTAAAAAAGGTATCAAAGACACCTTCAAAGATAGCCGCGTTGGACCAACGCCCCTAGATAAAGCAGAAAGCCTTGGCACGCGTCACGAAACGTCACACATAGCAGGCAAAACAAAGAAAAAAAATCGAACAACTTGCATTTTTCGATTCCGTTGACTCGTGGAATTATTAATTATTATTTTCTAATAATAATTAATAATTCCACGAGCCAAAGAAAACGAAACATGCAGGTTTTTTTTTCTTTGTTTTCCCTGCTTTGTGTAACGTTTTTGTGACGCATGTGAACGCTTTCTCCCTTATCTAGCGTTGATTGAACAGCCTTGGAATAGTGAACCTTTATCTAATAAAAACTGTAATATATAAAAAAATTTGCATATTATAGCCCAAAAAATGTACTATTGTTATTGATTTTTAAAAAGCAGCCCATGAAATGAGGTTTTATTTTTTAGAAATGCCAGTAACAGGAAGTATTAGAAAAGTTGCCAAGAAAACATTTAAGGTGAAACATAAAAGAAAAATTTTGAAAAAAATCGATTTTTTTTTTTAATTCGCTTAAACAATTCTTTGAACGTTCCTGAATCCATTGGTATCTCCAGTTTTTTTTCAGACCATTATAAATAATTGTAAAAATTCAAGGAAAGACGGGACTGGGACACCATGCCCACTCACATTAAGGGAAGACATGACTGGGACGGAAGACATGACTGGGCCCACTGACATTAATTTTTCTCTAACATTTTATACTCATTTATTATATGCAGCTAAATTTTATCCAAGTGTTTGTATATACTATTATTCATGTGTTTAATAAAACTGTGCAATAACTTCACGCAAGTTAGAAGAGTCTAAGTTTTTTTAGCTCTCCGAAAAATTGTACTTTTCAGATAAAAACCCCATTAACTCCTAATGCACTTGAGCGATTTCGATAAAAAAAATTTTGGTGGTAGAGTATAAATGTAGGTTTAAGAGTATAAATTTAAAGTTTTAGTCGCAGAAAAAAACTGTCTGCCATAAGCCTTGAGTATACTCCAGTGAATATCGATTCCAAATTTCATGAAAATTAGTCGGGTAGTTCTTGAGGAATCGGGTCTTAAAGCTCGCATATTTTCCATAGGATTGCACCGAGCCTTATCTTCTCTTAAAGGGTGCTGCGTTGGATAGCCAAGAAATAGCGAACACATTTTATGTGAAAGTCAGATATACGTGATAATAAAAACATTCTTATTATGGGGAAATGATCGTTAACTTATTTATTTTTCTGAATCACTGGAAATCGCTTTTTTTCTATATGCGATGAATTCAATACAAAAATATAATCTTCTTTCAATGTATAAGAACATAATTTTTTTTTAAATTCATATGAACAGCACAAATAAATATAGCAGAATTACTTTCAGGGACATACATATAATTTAAAAGTATTTAAAATACATCAAAATATCTTAAAATACATTAGAAAAAAGAACGTTTTCAACCATCACAAGACCGTCGTCAGGTACAAGAATTACTTTTAGTCGCATACATATAATCAAACAATAAATTAAAAATTTTTACTTAAAGACGTATCCTACATAAAAACACCTTTAAAACATTAAATAAAAATTTTAAAAGTTTAAAAACCAACAAGTTTCGACCACCTTGTGTTCTTTATCACTGATGAAGACCAAAAGACCACTTTTAATTTATTGTGTGATTTTAGTCTCAAGACATAATAGTCCTTCAATATACGCATACATACAATTTAAAAGTATTAAAATACATTAGAAAACCCCCAGAACGTTTTCAACCATCACAAGGCCGTCGTCAGGCACAAGAATTACTTTTAGTCGCATACATATAATTTAAAAGTATTTAAAATACATCAAAATACCTTAAAATACATTAGAAAAAACGAGAACGTTTTTAACCATCACAACGCCGTCGTCAGGTACAAGAATTACTTTTAGACGCATACATATAATTTAAAAGTATTTAAAATACACCAAAATACCTTAAAATACATTAGAAAAAAGCGAGAACGTTTTCAACCATCACAACGCCGTCGTCAGGTACAAGAATTACTTTTAGGCGCATACATATAATTTAAAAGTATTTAAAATATATCAAAATATCTTAAAATACATTATAAAAAAACGAGAACGTTTTCAACTATCACAAGGCCGTCGTCAGGTACAAAAATTACTTTTAGGCGCATACATATAATTTAAAAGTATTTAAAATACATCAAAACATCTTAAAATACATTATAAAAAACCGAGAACGTTTTCAACCATCACAAGGCCGTCGTCAGGTACAAGAATTACTTTTAGGCGCATCCATATAATTTAAAAGTATTTAAAATACATCAAAATATCTTAAAATACATTAGTAAAACCCCAGAGCGTTTTCAACCATCACAACTGACTACGGCCTTGTATGGCCGAAAGTAATTCTGATGGTATGCACCTAAAAGTAATTCTTGAACATTTATTTGTGCTTGAGTTATTAAACTCAAGGTGAATTGAGCACTGGAATTTTAGCTTCCATTTATTATAAAAAATTTTTGCTTACGTCCAGAAGAAATAACGTTGTCATTTTTCTCTATTTGTTTAACTGATGGAACATACAATAATGCGTTTTTTCAGTATATTAACATAAAAATATTTCTTTAATATCATTTCCAAACAGTTATGTTATACTATCATCCATCAAGATAAATTGTTGAATGCTGTGCAAATAGAACTTCGAAACAGACCTCATTAAATAAAGAGAAAGAGGAGAAAATAAATACGATAATGAAGTTTTTAATTTAATGGTCTCCTACCAGAAAATAACAATACAGGGTTAGCATAAATGAATGGTCTTATTTTGAAAATTTATATTTTCGAAGCTCTTGCACACATTATAATAAGTGACATATGAAAATAAAGAAAAGTGTTACATTTTTTTTTTTTCCGCCGTTCTTCCATGTTGGATTAGACGTGTGGATACTGATATTTTATGCTCATTCACTAGACCACCAAGATCCCCGCATCTTGCGCCTTGTGATTTTTTTTTCTTTTTATGGAATTACAATAAAGATCTTGTTTAAGAACCACTATTGCTGAAAACACTCAAAGAACTTAAAGAAGGCATCAGTGCCGCATTAAGAACCGTTGACAGCGTAAAACTGCAAAGCGTGTGAAACAGACATGATTACTGATTATATGTTTGTCATATTACGAAAGGTTCACACTTCGAAAAATTTCAACTGAAAAAAAAAATTGGAATATTTTTATTTATTTTTATGTATCACTTATTATGAAATGTGTAAAACTTTTGAAAATGTATTTTTTTTTAAATCCGGTCATTTATTTTTGCTAAATCTGTAATTTATCTCTCAGTTTTCCGCAACAATATCCAACATGCAGTAATGAACCCATTTTGTGTGAAAAACATAAGCTTTTGTGATATTTAAAAAAATCTGCATTCAGGGTAAATCTTTAATTATATTATTTTACCACAAAATGGTATTCGCTACTTATATGAGTATGATATATTGAATACATTTTGAATAAAAAATCAAGATTTTTCTGTTATTACATAAAATTATTTTAACACAAAAATTTTGCTTTCGTGTGTAGAAAAAAAAAAAAAAGTATTTATCTGTTTTATAAGGCGATGAATCATAAAATTAATCTGATTTTTTCTCAAATATCTTTCATAAAAGCTTTATCTTTAACACCATTTCTAATGCAGTTGTATCACGTTATCATCCACCGAGATGAATTATTGAGCGCGATGTAAATATAATATAGAAACAGAGCTGAGGAGAAAAAAAAAAGAAATGGAGAGAAAGAAGAAGAAGATGAAGATTTAAATTTAATCCCTTTCTGCCAGAAAACAACAATATTCAACCACTATGCTTTTCCAAAAGAAAGTACTCCAATTTCTAGCATAGCGAAATGATATCCTGTTGACGAGACTGGGTGCAAATACCCGCTGGCGCCAAGAGCTCGCCAAGTGACAAGCTGGGATCAGATTTAGAAGTCTGGCGGCATGGTTGCCATGGATACCGGATGCGAGAGTTCAATGAGAATGCACACGCCTTTCAACTAGTCATTAAAGGAGACTGGGAGGGGGGTTTGATCAAAACTGTATGGGGTTGAACGAATATTGGTGAAATTGGAATGTCATTTGTTGAGACGCTAGTGCTTAAGTTTAAAGATAATTTGAAATGGAGAAAAGTATTTTAATGAAAAATTGTTGTCCGATTAAGTTGAGGAAAACAATATACAATATTTTTTTTTATATAAAATATGTTAAATGATTAAAAAAGTTCTAAATATTAAATGAAAAAAAATTAAAACAGCCATGTAGATTTTCATGAAATGCTATTTATATAGTAAAAGCGCACAAAAGAAGATTCGTAGATGCTTTCGCAGAATTCGCCGTTTAAATGCCAAAAAAATGTATCACAATATATATTCCAAACGGAAAATTCAAAACATGTATCAAAATATTTATTTGCTTAAAAGACGTTACTAACCGCTATTTTTTGTAATATATGTTTTGACTTTTCCGTTTGGAATATATATTATGATATGGTTAGTAGTGGACGTAATTAAGATTTATATTACTCTTTCTTATACTTAAATTTGCCAAAAAAATACATTAATATATTTATTATATAATACAAAGTTTTAAAAAAATTGTTAATTGATTAAAAAAATTTAAATAATGAATGAAAACATTTTATAGCAGATGTGTAATTTTTCAATAAATTCTTTTATACGCAATTATTAATATATATAAATAAATTCAAAAATTTGCTGTAAATATTGCATCAATAATTTTAATAAAATGTGTAGACTTTTTATAAAATTTGCTAAATAGTTAAAAAAGATGAATGAAAATGAATGAAAAAAAACAACCAGATTTATACTTTTTCAAGAATTGCTCTTTCTGGATACAAAAGATGATACCTGGAATTCGAAGCTTTAATCTTAAAATGTACCTGTTTTTTTAATATAGAGAGTTTTTACAAAACCTATTAAATTATTTATACCTTTTCAAGAATTGTTCTTTGTATACATAATTAAACCTACGAACGATGATTTGAAAGCTTTGCTGTAAGTAATTTGTATAATTTTATATATATATATATCCATACTTGCTAATCTTGTGGTTTTATTTAAGTGGTAGAAAAATACTTTGAAGCAGAAATTTAAATCAATAAATTTTTACTTAAAAAGTTAAATCATATAAGTAGCATATTGAAATAAATGATGTGCTTAAACAATTTTAATACTTAAATTTTCTGATTCCATCTATGCCTTTTCTCCTGTTAAAAGCAGTAGGCTTGGAAGATACGGTTGTATAATATATAGTTTATATATATATATGTGTCAAATATAAATCATACCATACGGGAAAGTATATTTCTAGAACTTATTGCTCATAGGCCCTATTGTAACCCAATTCTTTTGTGTGTCCCTGGAAATGAGTGGTAAATGCACAGAACATTTTACAGACCAATTAAAATCCACCCTTAATCAATTCATTCTCACAGAGAGTAATGCTGATAAATTCTTTCAGGAAGTCCTGTGTTATGATCTGTAGAATTTATACACACCACATAATATCCAAAAACTTTAGGTAAACTTAAAAATGCATACCACACGTGAAAGTACACTTCTATAATTTATTGCTCATAGTCCGTATTGTAATCTGATTGTTTTGTGTGTCCCTGGAAATAGGTGATAAATGCTTTGCACATCACATTTTACACAACAATTGCAATCCCCCTTAAGCAATTCACTCTCACAGAGAGTAATGCTTACAAATTCTTTTAGGAAGTCCTGTGTTATGATCTGTAGAGTTTCTAGAACTTTACACATACCACGTAATATGAAAAACTTTAGGTAAACTTAAAAACACATACCATATGTGAAAGTACACTTCTAGAATTTATTGCTCATAGTCCGTATTGTAACTCAATTCTTTTGTGTGTCCCTGGGAATGAGTGATAAATGCTTTTCACATCATATTTTACACAACAATTGAACACACAATTGAAATCTACCCTTAATCAATTCGCTCTCACAGAGAGTAATGCTTACAAATTCTTTTAGGATGTCCTGTGTTATCATCTGTAGAATTTATACATACCACGTAATATGAAAAACTTTATTAAACTTAAAAACACATACCATATGTGAAAGTACACTTCTAGAATTTATTGCTCATAGTCCGTATTGTAACCCAATTCTTTTGTGTGTCCCTGGAAATGAGTGATAAATGCTTTCCACATCATATTTTACACAACAATTGAACACACAATTGAAATCTACCCTTAATCAATTCGCTCTCACAGAGAGTAATGCTTACAAATTCTTTTAGGAAGTCCTGTGTTATGATCTGTAGAATTTCTAGAACTTTACACATAACATGTAAATGAAAAACTTTAGGTAAACTTAAAAACAAATATCATATGTGAAAGTACACTTCTAGAATTTATTGCTCATAGTCCGTATTGTAGCTCAATTCTTTTGTGTGTCCCTGGAAATGAGTGATATATGCTTTCCACATCATATTTTACAAAACAATTGAACACACAATTGAAATCTACCCTTAATCAATTCGCTCTCACAGAGAGTAATGCTTACAAATTCTTTTAGGAAGTCCTGTGTTATGATCTGTAGAATTTATACATACCACGTAATATGCAAAAACTTTAGGTAAACTGCACTGTTCAAAATTTGCAGCATTCTGGCAGGTCATTTGACCGTTTTTTCCGAAAACGGTTACACAGCCGTAATTTTAACACTATTCTGACCATATTATTGGCCATTTTATGGTCAGAATATAGTTAAATTATGGTTATGAAACCGTTTTTTTCAAGAAACAGTCGAATGACCTGCCAGAATGCTGCAAAATTTTTAACAGTGTGAAAAATGCATACCATATGTGAAAGCACCTTTCAAGAACTAATTGCTCATAGACCGTGTTGTAACTCAATTCTTTCGAGTGTCCCTGGAAATGAGCAATAAATGTTTTGCACATCTTATTTTACCTCATTACCTTGTATTGCACCTCAGTAATGTGTATCAACTTCATTATGTTTTAAAAAGTGTAACATCATTAAAATACACTGCAAATGATTTCTCCTCGTAGACCATTTTATAACAGAGTTGTGTTGTGTGAACCTGCAACTGAATGCTAAACGCTTGTCGTCCATGTTCTACAGTACAATTCATACAATTCATTTTATGAAATCGATGCGGTCATTTTGTATTCCGCATAACTAGAGTTAGGATAATTGAAAATTTACTGCAACAACTGAAATTTAAAATAATAAATATTTAGGGGAGGGTAGTGCACAGTGAGAGGAAAATTATTATTACTTAACGAATGACGACGATTTTTATTCTTTTGAAAAATTTTTTACTACATCTTTAAGCTGCACAAATACGCTACACATTAATGTATAAGCGGTTTTAAAAAAGTTATTTATAAAAGCACAGAAGGAGGTATAACGGTGTACCGGAAATTGTCTTAGTGTGTACCGCAAGTGGTACACAGTGAGACAATGTATAAATTTTCACAAATCATACATTTTTACACTCTATCAATAATTTTCTGCAGTTTATGGCTTCTAATTAATATTTCTACATTTTCAAAATATTAAAAATATGAGCCGCGGGTGGACAATGGTTGACTTTGATCTACCTCCATGCAAATTTTCAGCCTATTACGTTTAGTACATTTTCCTGGCCATCACACGCCCACACACACACAGAAAGAGAGAGAGAGAGAGAGAGAGAGAGAAAACTTCTTTTATTAATAAAAAACTTTTTTTAACATCAGAACCACATAGTAGGTATACAGTGAGACACGTCTCACTGAATACCAAAACTGTGTGTCTCACTGTGTACTTTCGTTACGTTGTAACAAAATGAATGCCACGTCTGTTACATCAATTTCCTCGCTTTAAAAAGTTTATGTCGTTTTGTCGAAATAGTCTATTATTAGATATAGCTATGTTTGGTTAAATAAATGTATGTCATATTGAAAGAAATAAATTCTAAAATAGACGTTTATGAAACTTTAACCACTATAAAATAAAGAATTAGTTACTATTTTGTACGAGTAACTGAAGTGCTGAAACTACATCCACGTTTTGTATAAGATGAGGTCGTTATGTGTGTGTGCCAGCTTAGAGAATAAGTTACAACTATAAGTCAAAGTAGTTGCTCTCTCCCCTACATACATAAAAAATATCATGTTTTAATTCGTTTAAATTTGTATAGGGATATATAAAATTTTTCGATTGAAAATAAGAAAGGCATTTTTATTTTGTCCCTTTACATTCAGAATATAAAAGATAAAGGGCATTACTAGCTGTTTTCCCAGCATTATTCGCACTTCTTACAGAAGCCACCTCCTGTCTTTTCTTCTTGTTTATCGCACGTATTCCTTTTCCACTGTCAGTCAGTTTTGTTTGATTGCGATTATGAAATCTGAAGATATTTTAAAATATTGAAAATTCAGAATCTTGTTTCAAGCATGTGGCATAGACTATAAAACACTTTCGAACACTTCCAGAATACTTTAACAAAAATTAGCTGTTTAATAAGGTAAGTATTTAGTAAGTAAGTAAATATTTTAGAAAAACGTTTTGAAAACCAGATATTAGCAATTACTGTCCATATCCAGAAAAGTAGGCGAAATCTTTTGTGCAACACTGTATTTGATCTATAGATTCATACGTATTCTATATAGTATGCTAAAATTTAGAATAACAGTTTGAAAATTAGATTTCATTAATTTGTATCCATAGATAGCAATATACTTGAATACTGTTGTACAGCCCTGTATTTTACTTACTTGCTTTTTATACACGCCACATATTAACCTAAAATTTAATTCAGGCTAAATCGCAATTAAAACTACTGAGATCAAGCTTCTAGAAGTTATCATCCTTAGGAAGTCCTATATTCAGTTCTTTGCGCGGCCTACTGTATGATTTTATCTATATTCTTCAAACATATCTCAATAAATAAAATATAGTTCAGCTTGAAAATGCATAACGCAATTAAATCCTTCCCCCCCCCCCCCCCATTAAGTAATCTTATATTCAGGAATCCGTGAGAATTCTTCTGTGTAGCCCTGTTGCCTAAATAATTTATACATACCGCGCAATATGCAAACACTCAGTTAAACTTAAAAATGCATACCATAACTGAAAACGCACTTCTTGGCAATTATCGCTAATGTGCAATACTGCATCCGAAATATTTTGCGTGTCTCTGTAAATGAACTATAAATGCTATTCTCTTTATATTCTACAGCAAGAAATTTGCTTAAAACCTCAGTAACTTATATCAATTTCATTACACTTGACCTAGAGTAAGATAATTAAAATACGCTGCAAAACAGTTGTTTCTCCCTATACCATTATGTAACAAATTCTTTTGTGTGTCCCAGTAAATGAATAATAAACTCTTTACACCCCATCTTCTATAAATGCATATTTTAGTTCACCTGATAAATGCACATCAATTTCACTATGTTTAGAATTGTGTAACATCATTCAAATGCACTTGAAACAATTTTTTCCCCATTGACCGTAATATAACGGAATACTTTCGACTGCTCCTGTAAATTAACTATAAAAGCTACACACTTCATTTTCAATAATGTTCGTGCTATAATAGACATCAATAACATACAAAAATTTAAGGGCAATATGAGTACATTTACGATAGTTAGAGCTCAAACAAACGGACAGACAAAATCAGTCATAAACACTTCTCAACTATGTTAGAAAGTGTTTAAAAAAACGGTATAGTCAACAATAAGCAACAACAGCAACAACAACAACAACAAAAATCTAAGTATTTGCAAAAGTAGAAGAGACGAGTAGATAGGGATTGACATTTGGTGCTCTAATAGGTTCATTTCATTCTTTTTAACACTTTCCAAAATAGTCGAAATGTGTGTATGAATTCCGTCTGTTTGTCTATCTGGCTGTGCTCTAACTTGTGTAAATACACTCGAGTTGCCATGCAATTTATATATGTTATAGGTTTTGACTATGGCATGTTCGGTATTCAAAATAAAGTGTGTAGCATTTATAGTTCAATTACAGAAGTTCAAAAAAATTTCTTTATATTTCAGTGTATCAACAGTCTAAATTCAGTCGCAATAGAATTCAATTACAGTATCCTCTATGAAAAAAAAAAATGCTGTAAGTACCTTTTTGGTTGCAGTATGGTTTATAGTATAACTAATATTTTTAAAAGTGTGTAAATGACCTTTAAACTTTAAAAAAATCATTTTTTGGTTTTTAATTTATTCTTAATCTTTAAACGTCTCTGAACAATATGAAAAAAAAAAAAAAAAAAAAAACTGCATTATTTCTACGATCATTTGTAGTCAGCTAGTATAATGGAAAATATTTGGATATTGAAATTTTATGATGCGTTTCTTCAGATCATTAAATTTGAGCTTGAGCGCACTGTTATTTTTAAACTATGCAATCTATAGTTTTTAAAATTTAACCACACATACGTTTCTTCATAGCTAAATGTTTATAATAGTGTTAATAGTGTTTCATGTTAAAACCAAAATAGTTGGCATACTTTGTTTTATATATATATATATTTATTTATTTGGACTTGAAAAATAAGATTTCTTTAAAAAAAGTTTCGAAAAATTTTAACTTGTATGTATGTCTTTTTTGTCAAACAAAATAATGAGATGAAGTACCTTTTTATTTTAAAAAAATGTTCATTAACAAACAAAAACCTATATCGATTATTTTAATTTGCAATTAAGTCAGAATCTTTTTTTTTTTTTTTTTTTTTACTTCTTGTTAATTTACTTGCGTAAAATTTTAAGAAAATTGATTTCATTAAATTAGCGATGTTTTAGATGCTTTTCATATTAATCAATATATTCTAGGGATTTGAATTTACTTAGATGTCAAGAAGGAAAAAAAGGATTGATCTAATTATTTAATTACATTTGATCATCCACGCCCCCTGGAGGTAGGAAAATTAAATCTTAAAGGAAGAGCCACTAAATTTTAAATGAATTTCAGTAAATATAAAATATTTTATTTCAACTGAAATGATAAAATAAGTTGCCAGTCTTCTATTAAATATTCAACAGTGTATGCTGAATTCCTACTCAGCAGGTTGACGCCATTTATAATTAGAAGAAGCACCCTCGTTCCATGTGCTGTTTTCACCCAATTTTAAAATCCTAAAATTAGCTGTTTTGATCTAATTTTTTCCTGCTAAACGTAAGAGAATACATTAAAACTAAGGTAAGCTGTTATATTTTCATATACATATAGGTATTCATGTGTTTATTGCGCATATTTTTCACACTGATTTTTTTGCTTTCGTTTTTGTTCTTAGTCTTCAGATTATCTGTTCTAAAAAATGGCTCAGTTGCCTTAATTGAACCAATTTGAGTTACTATAATTGGACCAGATATATGATCATAAATTTGAAAAGTAAGCAACGAATTTCGAGGGCTGTACGCTTTCGATACTATTTTTTTAATTTTTAATATTTTGTAATGTATTACTATCTCCACGTAAATTTTTGATATTTTAATTTAATTTGTTTGTATATCTGGATCAATTTCTTCATACAGTTTAGACTTATATAATGAATATGAAAAATACCAATGAATATGAAAAAATATCTTTTACATGTTTATGCAATAAATTTTGCTTGCAATTTCTTTTATTTTGTACGTATTTATACTTATTTTCTTTAAATTCTTTATTCTTACGGACTACTGCATGTGTGTGTGTGGCGGGTAGGGGCGGAGTCCTGTGTTAACATTTTCACCATATAAAGTAAACTTTGAAATTTAAAAAAAAACGACAAAAAGGAAGACTCAAAGTACAAAAGCAATTGGAACATCAAGTTTAAAAAAATAGAAGTAATTCAATTGGAAAGAAAATGATGGAAGGGAAGAAATACAGACGTAAGGTACTGAAAACTTCTCGCAAAAAAGTCTAATGATTCATAATCCAAAAAGAAAAATCAAGACACTTATGACTGATTATGCCTAGTTTGTAAGACAAATACTATAGTAGAAATGATTCAATGTTCAGATTGCTAAATATTGTCCCATTTTGTGTGCGCCGGAATAAAAATTGTACTAAAGAAATTGATGTGTGAGCCTTCCATTTCTTCCTACATGATATTCAAGTAACTGGCAATTAGTTCCATAATTTCTATTCTTAATTGCTTATAACTTTCATTTAATTTTTTAATACGTTTTGATTTAAAACAATTACTCTTAATTTCAGATATTTGATTTCATTATTTTTAATTCATGTTACTTTGTATGATTGTTTCATTAATCACAAACTTTGCTTTTAATAAAATTAGTTATATTCTCTACTCATTAAAACAGTCTAATATTGTTTGGTCCAACTTAGACCACCAGCCGCTGAATTTGAACCACGTTTGACCATTTTTTTTTCAAATTAAAAAAAAAACTTAAGATTTAAATAAATATATATATATATATTCTAAAGATTTATTTAGTTAATAGATGAATAGTTTGACCAGCTGTAGTGATATTTTGCAGATATTTCAAAACTGAAATGAGTTACATCTGAAAATAAGTGAAGTGGTCCAAATTTGGCTACTCTCCCCTAGATGGATTGTATGAAAAGATTGGATAAAGCTTAGATAGATATCATTTTCAAAATTATTCAAAACTATAACTCCAATGCATATTTCACGAAACGGAGAAAATAAAAGTTTACAAATTTTAAATTAAACACAATCAGCACTAAGGTGGTACCACAAAAAAAAAGTTATTACTTCAAGATCAATATATAGGATGATAAATCAAAATATCAATCGCTCCAGATTGTGTGTATAGTAAATAATGACAAATTTGACAAATTCTACGAAATAAAAAATATATGAATTGCGATTAATGGTATTCAGACTAATGATATACAGGTATCGTAAAATGACAAAATTAATTTAAAAATCTCAATTGCAGTCTCGAGAACTAATACATATAGTGTACTATTAAGTTTTTTCTCACATAAGGGAAATATATTGAATAGTAAGCCAACACGTTAGAACATAAACATCAAAGATTTAAAATTTAATCTAAGATTATTCAAGATGGAAAGGCTAAGATTTATTCGAGATGTAAATAACGAAATAATCCAAAAATAATTTGAAACTATTAACAAAAACATGTCAGTTAGTTTTACGCGCATAAAAAATAATGAATTACAATAATAGCAATAATAATAATCTACAATGAAAAAAAGGGTTTTCAAAATTGACTAAAATGTACTCAATTTTAAATACGTCACATACTAAAATAGCTCGGAATCAAATGTACTCAAAATTGAGAAACACATGCACTCCTTTTTGATTCCATGGTTGTGTTCCAATTTGAATCGTTATGTACCGCCCCCCCCCCCCCTCTGAAGTAAAAATGTACTAACATTTATTTTCCACTCAAAAGTATTAGCAAGAAACATTTAATTCATTATTTATTAAGTGAAATCGCAAAATTATTATCAAGATACTCAAATCGAATATTGTTGTGGGGTCAATCCATTTCAAGTGGTCCAGAAAATCATCTAATCGTTGCTTGACTATTTTTAAAAGTTCTGAAATTTTTTGTACAACAACCCTAACATGATGGGTTCAAAATGACTATTATTTTACTTTTTTTATTTTTTGTTTGTGCATGGGGGCCATCTTTATTTCATCGTATGCAGGAATTTTCTCACAAGAAGGGTTTACGAAATTGTAAATAATTCATCGTTTATTTCTCCAATTCAAGTACAGATTAAAGCAATTTGTACAGAATACATTGGGCTATAAATTTGTTAATAGAGTAGTTTCCGAAAATAAATCCTTATTGGTGAAATTTAAGCATAAAGTTTCAGTTTTTTCCAAAATTTGTCCGTTTACAAAAGGGAATTTTTCTAGCAAGGAAAACTGTGAACATGACATATTTTTTTTTACATATAGGCCGAAAGTACTTGTTACTTTCCAGATCTGAGACTTGCTTTCTCTTCGCTAAAAAAAATCCCAATTTTTTCAAAAATGTCAAAAACCTCACTTTTGAGGCCTGGATACCTCTGGTGGGGCACGAGATAAAAATTTGAAGTTCTGGTTTCTGAGAGTATTGTATGGTAGTGTTATGCACAAGAAATTTCAGGATGGAGATTTGACTACAAGCTGAGATATGGCAAGGGCAACATGTCAAAACAATACTGCCAAACTATTATTTCGTTGTAGTCACAGTTAAGTATTTATCTCATAGTGTCGCTTAAATTTATGTTTTTGATTATCTTTAAATAATAGTAACAGAAAATAAAGCCCTTTGCAAAGCTTAGCAATTAATTAAAAAAATAATTATGCTTAAGGCCATACGTTTTGTATGGTTTTAGTAATTTTTGTTTTTTAGTAACCAAAAGAAACCTCAGCACTTTTACATAAAGAAAAAAAAATATTTTTATACAAGACCTGAGACAAAAACAGAATAGGGAAAGAGAAAAGCTGTTAATATTGTCATACTTGTTGAGACATGATCAAACGTGTCAAAACACATTCTTGGTTGTTGGTTTAAAAAACACAATTTTGATCTCAAAATTTTATTTGTTAAAACCATGTCTTGTCATCTTTTGATAACTTGATTGAAGGTCTTTGTCTTGCTGGCTCATAGAAATCATCACTATGTGTAAGTCTCACTTCATTAATAATTCCTAGCTTACTTCTTATGCAAAAATGGTATTATTTTGCAGTATAAATTTTGAAATGGCTTTGGATATCTTTACTTTCTGAAAATTATTTGAGACTGGTGCATGGTAACATCATATAATGTTTCATTTACAGGAACATACTTATGGTAGGAACAAGTTTCAGGGCTGGCAAGCAGGATTAATATTGTGGTTTTTAAACCAACAAGCAGGAATGTGTTTTGACACGTTTGATCATGTCTCAACAAGTATGCCAACATTAACAGCATATATCTTTCCCTGTTCTGTTTTTGTCTCAGGTCTTGTATATATTTTTTTTTCTTTATGTAAAAGTGCTGAGGTTTCTTTTAGTTACTAAAATTACAACAAAAATTACTGAAACCATAGATAATGTAGGCCTTAGGCATAATTATTTTTTTAATTAATTGCTAAGCTTTGCAAAAGGCTTTATTTTCTGTTACTATTATTTAAAGATAATAAAAAAAAAAATTTAAATGACACTCTGAGATATATATTTACCTGTAACTGCAACAAAACAATAGTTAAGCAGCATTGTTTTGACATGCTGCCCTTATCATATCTCAGCTTGAAATCAAATCTCCATCCTGAAATTTCTTGTGCATTACACTACCATACAATATTCTCAGAAACCAGATCTTCAGATTTTTATCTCGTGCCCCACCAGAGATATCAAAGCCTAAAAAGTGCGTTTTTTTTTACATTTTTGAAATATTTGAGATTTTTTTTTTTTTTTTTTTTTTTTTGCGAAGAGAAATCAAGTCCCAGATCTGGAACTTGGCGTGTGAGTACAAGTATTTTCAGCCTATTTGTAAAAAGAAATATCTCATTTTGATACTTTTCCTTGCTAGAATAATTTCCTTTTGTAAACGGACAAATTTTGGATTAAAAAAAAACTAAAATTTTATGCTTAAATTTCACCAATAAGCAGTTAGTTTGGGAAATTACTCTATTACCAGATTTTTATCCCAATGCATTTTGTACAAGTTACTTTAATCTGCACTTAAATTGGAGATATAAACGATGAATTATTTACAATTCCGTAAACCCTTCATGTGAGAAAATTGCTGCAGACGATGAAACAAAGATGGCCGCCATGCACAAACAAAAATTAATAAAATTAAAATAATAGTCATTTTAAACTTCCATCATGTTAGGGTTGTTCAACAAAAAATTTGAGATTTTTTTTAAATGGTCGAGCAACCAGTGCTGCACTACTTGAAATGGATTGACCCTGTGACAAAAGCATTATTTGCAAGTACTTTTAAATTATCTTAAAATACTACACATAATTTAATATTTACATTAATAAACATCTCTTATATGCCGCCATGAATGAAATAAACCATTATAGTGTACAAACTTATCGTTTTGTTTGGCTTTGATAACATGTGATGTTTCAAAATTGAGAATGCATAGGCATATTTTTTATCCAAACATACTCAGTTCCATATGAGTGCATCAATTTATTCATTTTTGAGTACTTCATTTTTTACAGTGTAATAAAATCACAGACTTTTTTTTAAACCACGTTCTTCTTTTTAATTTGGTATTACTTAAATAATGAAATGAATAATTTTGAATTCATACACATTTATCGCTTAAGGAAAGCATTGTTGAAGATTTAAAAAAATAAATAAAAACTTAGTTCGAAACAAATAATTATTTTTCATTTTCTTCTTTGACATTCATTTTCATAGCTGTTATGCATCAGAGTATCCATCTATGTACGTTATGATGCGTAAAATGTGTTCATGTATCTTATGTTTTGTGTCATTTCTTGTTTTTGCCTTTCTCTTTTTATTTATTTATTTATTTATTTATTTTTGAACTGAAGTTTTGTAGGATTTATTATTTATTAACGAACTAGATGATTAGTTTTATTATGTTAATTCCAAACAACAAACCCTCATTGTTTCCAGGAATGGGGACAAAACGAAAGTATAGATTGAAAGGGGTTGATCACTGGTGACTGGTACCTTTAGCTAGTACGATAAGGAGAGTGGATGGTTTGAAAACCGATCCTAAACAGATCTTGTGAAAAGTTGTCTCTCGCGCACCTATCACCAAATTTGAGAAAAGCACTTGTTATTTTCTGTCGATCAACAAACTTTTGCTGTTGAAATACAGATCAGTTTCAACGAATCCTTTGTTGTGTGACAGGAAAATTTAACGATAAAAATATTAAACAACATAAGAAATCTGTTAACGTATTTTTAAAGTCAAATTTGACAGTATTTTTCCGGTTTTTTTTCTCTTTTAGATTCTTTTTTATAATGTAGAATTTGCATATGAGGCGTTGTGAAAAGCAAACTCGTCTGTTAAAAGCAAACTTGTTAAAACCGAGTTTCGAAAATTATCAGTTTGAATATACACTTTTACCATTATATTGATTGTATTAGTTTATTTTATAAAGCAAATTTCACAGTATTAGAATAAAATCGGTCGTTGTAGGGGAATTCACCGATATTGTCTTTCATGTATGTTTTCGAAAATATCGAGTTTGCCATTGATATCCGCAATGCGTGAGATGTTACAATGTAAAATAAAATAAAGTATAAAGTATCTTATAGTGAAATTGCCATTGCAGTTAATATCGCCAAGGCGTATTAATGTTATGAATTTGAGTGAAATCTAAAAAATAGCACTCGAATATAAAGACTGTTGTAGACCACCTCAGTGATGCATATCAATCTCAAGCGTTTTAAATATCCTAACATCAATAAAATGCACTGCGAACGATTTTCCGCTCTAGACGTATGTGTGACACAATGTAAAGGAAATCTTTTGTGTGTCCCTCTAAATGAGCTATAAATGCTACACATTTCATTTTCTATATCGAAAATTGCATTGCAAACCTAAAAAGATATATATAAATTACATTGCATTGCGAGTATATTTATGAGAGTTCAGACGCACAGTGTGGCATTTAGCCCCAAAACCTGGCCAAAATTATTTTATTTCTCCAACAGCTACAGATCTGCGTTTTTATTTGCATTGTAAAGTAACAATGGTAAAACAAAGTCTTATATATAAATCAGAGAATTTATTCATCAGTTTCATCTCTATTACTGTGTTCAAGAATATTAAAATATGTGATATCACTTTCTAATAACAATTTTAGAATTTCAGAAGATAAGAAATTTCTTTTCTTGTTTGTGTTGCATATCATGCCCGTTATTAGGGGGTCAGAAGTTAAAAGAAGCCTATTCAGGACATCCCTGTTGCAGGCCACTCGAGAAAACTGTCTTGCATTATTCAATCTAAATGACTTAATACGTTCTGCAGCTTCTTCACTTAGTTGGATTATTAGCAGAATAGTGTCATTTATCTGCTCAGTGACGAAGTACTTTGTGCACTGTAGGGGACATAGGATACAAACCATATAGGATCACATTCAGTTCAGCCGTTTCTTGATAATATTTTCCAAATTCTTCAGTATTAATTTTGTATCCACAACACAATGTACCTAATATAACTTTTATCCGATATATCAAATTTTTATCGACTCCAGTTATTGCCTCCGATACTTTGTATTCCTCAAAAAATCGTCTGCTGGCATTTCCATCGTTAATATTTCCAAAATTTGCTTTGGGGATGTCAACTAAGAGCCCCAGTTATTGTTTGAAATTATCCTAAACTTCTTTTTTTACTACCACTTGTTTCTCCACAGCTGAAAGGCAGACGTTCATTTTTTACAGGTAATCTATATGCTATGTGTAATTTACTGTCGAAAAATCGTATACGAGCATTTAGCAAGGAAAGCCCGAAACTTAAATTTTCTCTCATACACTCCCTCTTCTTTGATAAGTCATTAAACGCAGTAGCATCACATATGTAGCACCTCATCATAGATTTGGTATTTTTTGCGGCATTGCACACTTTTCCATCCACCATGGTGAATAATATTCTATGTTTTATGGACACATCGTAAATTTCTGTGCTAGTAAGTGCTGTGATTTGAGATTTGATATCTTTTATTTCTTCTTTTGTTACGTCATTTGTCTCCTTGATGAATCGAATTCTTATAGGTAGACAGTAGCGAGGTGATGATGGTGTTGGGTTTTGTCAGAGAATTTTCTTCTCGGGCCCGTAAACTAATTGAAGAGGAACCACAGAACTTTGAAAAATATTGGAGTCAGAATCGGCTTCATTTTCAAACATAATTTTATATTGCATCTGCTGTGACCCTTCACAATCCTACTTACTTATTAAAATTAAAGATCGTTTTTTGTCATCACTCAAAGATTCTACAATTTCTCTAAGATGTAAAATCAGTCGTGTTGCTGTATGATAAATCAACTTTTGCACTTTTACTTCAGCACATGTCTCTGTCACCCTGTGCATTTCTGGATAGCATTCTTTTTTTAGCCTTTGAAGAACAGAATAACACGGAAAATAACTTTTATTCATTTCTTGTATTCTCTCATATTGGGCTTTAGTACGTCCTGTTTCTGTATACATGGACAAAGTATGTAAAGGTGATAACTGGCGAGGTTGCTCTTGTTCTTCACGACTTTTTTTCATGGCCTTTACATATTTTTTTTCTCTTCGGGGACGTTTCGTAAGATCTTTTATGATATTGGAAGCATCTACTTTGCCTGACTCCCGGAATTTCATTTGGGTAGCGTAGGTCAATACTTCCACGTCTTTTGATCGAAGGTCTTTGGTTTTGCTGCGTTTCCTTCTTTCACTTGAATCTACAAAAGATTTTTGAGGACGACCGGGACTGACTCCTGTAATAGTAATAAGTACTTACCTAATATATATCAATTAATAAAAATAAGTTTCGTTTCCTACACAGAATTGGTTTTTAATAACGGAGAACTTTTTCTTCATCTTAACTATCCTTGGATCACCTCAGAAGAATTTCTTAATAATTCTTGCTCCAAAATTTTTAACTTTTCACCAAAAGTGAAGTTGACTCATTTAAGCGTTGCATGATGGCATACAACTCATTTCGAGTCAGAAGGCCCTGTTAGCAAAATAAGTAAAAAACTAAGTAGTAGTAATTTATATCAAAAATTGTAGAAACTAACAAAAAGAAATCGTTAAAAAAAAGGGGCGGGGCGGTTTCGGGCGGCTGATTGTTTTATAACTATCTTGCATGCTAAGTACTGCATGTTACACACTAGATTTCATTGCTTATATATGTTTAGAAATATAACAAAACCCTTTCTAAATATTATAGATAATTAAATTTATGCCACGGTTAATTAAATCTACGTTATCGACCATATTGACAAAATCGGATGGATATTCATTATGTAAATGCAGTGTGTATAAAGTACATACCTGGTTCAGAATAATCCATCACAACAAAAAACACTAAATTGTTTAGACACAAAACTACAAGTGATTTTAAAACACTAAAATCTGAGCGCACCGGAAAATCACAACACCACCGTAGGCGAACGGCAACTTCCGACTGATCGCATAACCCGCTGTGTCGCGCAAGCACCTTTCGAGTTTTGCATTGGGAAGCAGTAACTACTTAACATTTTGAGGAATAATAAAACAGGGTGGGAAACCGATTTTTAAAATCATCATTTTTTGACATGTTTGGGGGCTAAATACCACTCCGTGAGACGGACAGATGGCGAAAGAGAGAAATTGAATGACAATTGAGAGTAATGAACATTACAGAACTGAACTACAATTTTAAACTAAGCTGGGGATATTTAAATTTTTTTTATAAGAAGAGTGGTGAACTAAGGGTTTATTAAGTTTACCATAAATACAAAAAGATATTCCAAATTGCTATTATAAATAAATAATAAATATTCTTCTATTAATTAGTTGACAGCGAAACTCATGAACACTTTTGAAAAACAAACTTACATGGTCTAATCAGGTTTACAAGCATTGATACAGCAACGTATTTTCTACCAATTGTCATTGACGCATTATATAAGTTACATGGGATTTTCTTTTTCTAGTAATCAAATTTAGCATATTGAAAAACTTTTCATTTGCCTGAAATTATCCCTATCAAAATCCATCCCATTCTTCACTACTACTAATATAATAATCTATTTTATCCAATCAGAATCAAGTTTACTCATCCAAAACAATTACTTGCAATTTAAAGAAAAGTTATTTCCAAGGTGAGTTACTAAATTGTGATATATATATATATATATTTTTACTTGACTCTTATCTAGAATTCAAATCGTGCAATACGTTAAATATTCATTTTCACTAAACAGTTTGTTTCAAATTTTAAAAATGCAAAGTATTTAAAAAAATAATCAATTTTATTTATCTGCATGTTTTAAAATTCTTAATTTTGTATTCGCCTACAAAAACAAATATAGTCAAAATGGCTCTTCTGCACATAGTCTTTTAAGTAGATTTCGTAAGAAACGCTAGCTATTACATCCTTTCCTATGCTGGAATTTCTGAAAATTTTTTGCAAATCTACTTCGATCATAAACCCTAGAATAGAAAACCACCCCAGTTTAAAACTTTATATATATAAATATACTAGCAAACCCCGCGGCTTTGCTCGCGTAATATTTGAAATATGCCAACTGATATTTATGTCTAATTTTTATTAAAAGGTACTAACTAAATTTTTATTTTATTAAAAGGTAATATTTTATTTTATTAAATTGTTTGATTAAACATCATTATTACACAGCATTAGATAGAAATGAGACTTAAATTAATAAAATGAAATAAAACTAAATAAATGATAATTTAGAAAATATTTTGAAACATTTATGCTCAATTAATACGCTCATTTCAGTATTCATTTGAAGTTTTGATTTTTTTAGAAACCATCTTCTTACATCTTAAAATTAACCATCATGTCAAATTCCAAGTCCTACCAAGTCTCTCAACATAAAGGGCTATGTTGAAACAGGAACTGTCAGCATTAATTTGCCAACATTAATTTTGAAATCGGTTTGTTATTTCCTATTATTCCACAGAAACGTAATTTAAAAAGCTTTTAAAGACCTTTTTTAGAACGTTTGTTGTTCCTGTGAACCCAAGGTGGTAGAATCATCGGCATAAAATATAGCCTGTGCAGGATCAGAGACTGTTACCATTGATTCGTAACTATTACTTTTATAATCGGTTTATATTCCCTGAAATTGCATAGAATCGTAATTTAGAAATTTTTTAGAATGCTTTTCGCACCTTCCCTTCGCTTCACCCCTTTTTAATTCGAATTTATTTTCGACGTTCCTTCGAGGGCATTTATATTCTATAAGTAACTACCATGTCATATTTAAAGTTTCTAGCCTTTTCAGTATAACAGAAATCGCAATTTAGAAAGTTTTTATCTCCTGCAACCCTCTGGTGGTAGTGGAACACACATAAAATATAGCTTATGTCTGAGCAGGTTCTATCACCAAAATTTGTCATCATTATTTTTTTAATCGGTTATGTAATTTATAAGTTTGCTTTAAAATTGTAATTTATAACGCTTTTCACTCACTTCATTTTTTTAAATTTGGAATTTTCTTTCGGCTGTTCTTAGAAAGCAGTTGCATCTTGTAAGTAAATACCACGCCATACTTCAAAGTGTTAGACCCCTCAGTTGTGCAAAAAACGCAAATTAGAGCATGTTTTGCTTTTGCAACCCTCAGATGGTAGTGATAGCAACATAAAATATAACCTATGTTATAGCAGGGACTGTCACCATTGATTTGCAACCATTACTTTTGAAATAGCTTTGGTATTTCCGTAGATTGAGTAGAAATCGCAATTTAGAACGTTTTTAGGACTCTTTTCGCGCATTTTCACCCCTTTTTAAATTTCCAATTTTTTCGAAACTGTTCTTAAAGATAATTTATATCTAATAAATATGTACCTTGCCTAATTTTAAGTTGCTAAACCCTACCGATCACAAAAATTGAAATTTAGAACGCTTTTTTGCTCCTGCAACGTCTTGGTGATAGTGATACCGGCATAAAATAGCGTCTATGTTATAGCAGAGGCTGTCCGCGTCAATTTCCTACCATTACGTTTGAAATCATATTCATTCTTCCTGAGATATTGCCGACAAATCGGCATTTAGAGCGTTTTTAGAACGGTTTTCGCGCATTTTGCTCCTGCATATCCTCTGGGGTAGTGGAAGATATAAAATATAGTCTATCTTGGAGCAAGATCTGTCACCATCATTTTTACACCATTATATTTGAAATCGGTTCAGTACTTCCTAAGATTGCATAGAAATCGCAATTTAGAAAGTTTTTTACAACACTTTTTGCGCATTTTGACCCCCTTTTAAATTTCGATTTTTTTAGGAAATGTCCTTAGAGATCATTGATATCTTATAACTAACTACCATTCCAAATTTCACGATTCGAGGCCCTTCCGTAACGTAAAAGCCGCAATTTAGAACGTTTTTCTCGTGCACCCCTTTTGGGTTAGTGGCAACGACATAAAGCATCGCCTATGTTGGAGCAAGGGTTGTCACCATCATTTTGACGCCATTATTTTTTAGATCTGTTTGGTATTTCCTGAGATTGTGTAGAAACCACCATTAGAACGTTTTTTAGAACGCTTTTCGCGCATTTTCATCCCTTTTAAATTTCGAATTGTTTAAGAACTGTTCTTAGAAATCCTTTATATCTAATAAGTAGCTAATATTTCAAATTTCATATTTCTAGGCCCTTCAGTAACACATAAATCGCATTTTTAGAACGTTTTTTGCTCCTGCAAACCCCTTTGGGGTAGTGACACCGACATAAAACATAGCCTATCTTGGAGCAAGCGTTGTCACCATCATTTTGACACCAATATTTTTTAAATCGGTTTGGTATTTCCTGAGATTGTGTAGAAACTACCATTTAGAACGTTCTTTAGAACGCTTTTTGTGCATTTTCACCCCTTTTAAATTTCGAATTGTTTAAGAACTGTTCTTAGACATCATTTATATCTTATAAGTAACTAATATTCAAAATTTCATATTTCTAGGCCCTTCAGTAACGCTAAAATCGCATTTTTAGAATGTTTTTTGCTCCTACACCCCCTTTGGGGTAGTGGCACCGACATAAGATATAGCCTATGTTCTAAGTTGGACTAACACCACCATGTTGATACCATTACTTTTGGAATCGATTCGGTAGTTCCAGAGCTTACCTCCGACAAATAAACAATTTTTTCCTCTTTATAATAGGGGTATAGATATAACCATTAAATTAACAATACCGACCACCAACAAAAACTGTGAAATTATGAATAAAATGACATTAACAAATAAAGTCCCCCCCCCCCCCTCCGCCAGCACACTTAACATAGATTCCAAAAACGTAGTAAAAAACGGCAGAATTTGAATAACAAAAATGAAAAAATATATATACCAGATAAATATATCACTTTTTATGGACACGATAACTTCCATATTTCTGCACAAATCTCTTTCAAACTGATACATGAAATCAAGGGGCAGATAATCTCGTTCCAGTTCATTGATGGGAAAAATCGGACCAAGAGGATAGAAATAGGGAAAGATTTTGTGAAAACAGAAAAAAATCCATAACTTCTTAAGTATAACACATATCATACATATCGTAATACAATATAGTTTGAAGTCAGTATTACTTCTAGGAAAAGGGCCAAAAATTTATGTATCACACATTTTTGGTATCATTAATAGTGGGCTCAAGACGCGAAAAAATAGAGTTTTAAAAAGAAAAAAATTCATAACTTTTGTCAACATTACAAGGTGTCAAATCCACTTAAATTTATTTTAAATCTTCTTAATATTATCAACATTTTTTATACTGATAAGATTTAGATATCACCAACTCTTACGGCAAAAATTATAATTAAAAATAAAATAAAAACAACGAAGAAGAAAAAAATTCATAACTTCGTCAATTCACAAGACATCAAATCCGCCTAAATTTAGTATAATTTTTTTCTATTATCTACAACTTTTATATTGACAAGTTTAAGATAGGACGAACTCTCATAGTAAAAAAGGGAAAAAAATGGGGGTTGAAGAAAAATTATCGTATTAACATGATTCTGATAAATTAAGCTCATATAGATAAATGAAATTAAAAGCTGGTCAAAAGTGGCCAGATAAAATACCTAAACTGGTTTTATCTCTATCTTGATTTATTTTTTGTTGGTGAAATTAGCACTTAACTTTGAAATCTACCTGTACCTGTAGTCCGAACCGGCAGGGTATTTTTTGAAAATTAGGAAGCTTTGCTTATTTTAATTGGTTTTTAATCTATTTTAATACTTTAAATACATAAGAATCTAAACTTGTTTCAAATCAATAGTCTAGACATTTCCTACCTAAAATTCTCATTCTATCTTTGGCTTGACCAATAACAAATAAATAAATCCTTCTTTTTTTTAAAAAAGATCTTTCACAAAAGACTAAACAATAAAATAAATGAAATGTTTCTATCTTTAAACAAAATTTTTTACACCAATCTTGTTCAATTTATTTTGAAAAATATTTTATTTCGTGTAATTTTCAAAAGAATATTAAATAATGTCATTTATATTACTTTCATTCTAAAAAACTTAGAAAAAGAAGAAAAAAATGAGCCTCAACTGTTCTGTTGAGGATAAAGGTAGACAGCGATTTCACCTCCAGCCAATTCTTTCTGTTTAAAGCTCTCGATTGAATTGTGACAGCAAAAACGATAGGCACTTTTTCTTATTTAGAACTAAAAAAGCTTGAACGCCCTTTCTTTTCCTTTTAAATTTACTCTCAAGTCTTGAAAACAATTGAGCGAAACTTTAAAAGCTTAATTTACGTATGTTTCTTTTTTAAGTATTTTTAGAAAAATATTTGTGACTTTCAAAAACAATTTTATTTTGGTTTGCATCAAAAAATTATAAATCGAAAAAAAAATTTTAAGTCGATAAGGAAATAACTATTTAGTTATTTTAATTCGTGCGATATTTTTATTTCTGGTAGAGTACAATTTTTATTAAATTTTTAAAAGTAGATGTAATTACCATTTTATTATTTTAAAATATTATATTTAACTTTTATTTAATTTTCAAACCGAGCAACACATTTAAACTGTTTAATTAATTAATTTCACAATTTGCATAAAAATTTACAGCTGAAAATGCTGGAATATTTAAATGTTAGTAATGTTTAGCTAGTAATGTTGAAATAAAATATTTCATGTTTCAGCATATTTAACGTTTTCCAATATCGCATTATTTGTCTTTAATAAAAAAAAAACACTTAGATCTAGAAAATATTATTGTTTTATTTAAATAAAACATAGTATAAAAAATTTAGAGATTATGAGTTATTAAGTACTACTGTAATTATAAAAAAAATCCCTGCCGGCCCGGCCTACAGGCAGAGGTAGATTTCGAAGTCAAATATACTAATTTCACAAACAAAAACTAAATCATGATTATAGATAAATCCACTTTAACAATTTTATCTGGCCGCTCTTGATGAGTTTTTATTTCATTTCCATATAATAGCTGGTTTTATCAGAATCATGTTAGGGCGGTATTCAAAAAAATACTTTTCCATGCTCAACAACTCGAAATTTTCTGGCATAATTCCAGATTCATTTTTAATAAAAAAAAATATGAAACTTGCTGACGTGATTTTTGAAGAGATTTATAAGCGACCTGTGTTTTTATTTTTTGTTCAATTAATTAAAACTTGATATATAAACAATTATTTTCTCAGAAGGACAATATTTTTCGTTTCTAACACAATCGCTTCGGGAAATTCCGTTCAAAATGTCCACTTTAACATCATTTTTTGAAATATATTCTGCCTCTATCTAAAAATCGATTATTACGGTACATTATATAGTTTCTGAATAAGCGAATCTACCAATTAAATGCGTTTGAGAGCAAAAATGAATTTAAAAACCAGTCAGAAAATAAGCAGTTTGGATTTAAGCGCATCCTTAATACAATGATTTTTCCAACACAATCCGCTTCGGTAAATTCGGTTCAAAATACCCTTTTTAACAGCATTTAAAAAAATATATTCTGCCCCTATCAGAAAATCGACCATTACGGTACATTATATAGTTTCTGAGTAAGAAAACGTACCAATTGGAAGCTTTTGAGAGCAAAAATGAATTGTAAAATGAGTCAGAAAATAAGCAGTTTGGATTTGAATACACCCTTACTAAGATCATTTTTTACTTCAACCGGTATGTATTTTTAATTTGTTTTTGCTCTAAGAATTGGTCCTATCCAAAACTTGTCTATATAGATGTTGTAGACAATATTAAGAAGATATATGATAAATTCATGGGGATTTTATATCTTTTGAATTGACGGAGTTATGGATTTTTTTCTTCTTCAAACCCCCTTTTTGTTTTCGTTTTTAATTTTTTTTTGCGGTACGAATTGGTCCTATCAAAAACTTGTGAATATAAAAGTTGTAGATAATGTTAAGGAGATTCACGTTAAAATTAATTGGATTTGATATCTTGAGAATTGACGAAGTTATGGATTTTTTTCTTCTTCAAACGCCCTTTTTGTTTTCGTTTTTAATTTTTTTTTGTGGTACGAATTGCTCCTATCAAAAACTTGTGAATATAAAAGTTTTAGATAATGTTAAGGAGATTTATAATAAAATTAATTGAATTTGATATCTTGAGAATTGACGAAGTTATGAATTTTTTTCTCCCAAAAACCCTATTTTTTTGCGCCCCTTGAGCCCATTTTTAACTTTATCAAAAATCTGTGATACATAAATTTTTGGCCCTATTTTTAGAAGTAATAAAAACTTTAAACTGATTTGATATGTACAAAAATTAAGAAGTTATGGGGGGTTTTCTGTTTTCACAAAACCCCTCCCTATTTCCCTCCCCTTGGTCCGATTTTGCCCATTAACGAACTTGACCGAGATTTTATGCCCATTGATTTTATGTATCAGTTTGGAAGAGATTGGTGCAGAATTACGAAAGTTATCGTGTCCAGAAGAAAGTGATATATATATATAGATAGATAGATAGATAGATAGGTAGATAGATAGATAGATAGATAGATATATAAAGTTTTTTACTGAGGGTGGTTTTGGGTTCTAGGGGTCATGATCGGTGTAGATCTGCAAAAATTTTTCAGAAATTCCAACATAGGAACGATCCCAATAGGTAGTATTTCATACGAAATCTACCTAAAAACAAAAAAGGAACAATCAGAGGAACTTTGGCTCTGTAACAGAAAAGAAGAAAAAAAAAATTACACTTCAAAACGTTCTACTAAAATTGCATGCAGATTTTTTGCATATAAACATTAATACTAGTGGATATTTTTAGCACTTATATAGTGAAAGAGCAGATTGCAGACATAGTTGTGTCGGCCAATAAAACAACAGAGAATGGAAAAAAGTAAAAGCTAGTAGAATTATAAGCAGAAACATAACTAAACTGAAATCACCAAAAATCAACATTTAACAACAATGGCCTCTCGGTGCTGTGTTTACTGACATTTGAGTTTTCGCTGTGCATGTAGTTGGGGGGATATTGTTTTTATACATAGATTTTATACACTGATGATGTGAGTCCTGGAACTCACGAAACTTATACGTCTGGTTTTATTCACATTACCTAATGTATTTTATTGTGTGTTTAAACGTTCATTTTTGGTGATTTATATTTCTACACAAGTTTTTATTTACTGTAACAAAACTTACTCGTAAAAATTAAATAAAAGGGATTTTCTGTATATATACACTATAATATGGATACTTTATATTTATAATATATATAATATATATGTGTATGTGTGTGTGTGTGTGAAGGAATTCATACCTACTACCGAATAGAGCAAGAACAGTAAAATAACAATTTATGTATGTAAAATTCGTAGATGCGAATATTTTCTAAAAATGACCAAATCAAGTGTGTGGAAGGCGGTCTAAAGATTAACTTAACAGAAACGAAATATAAGGTGTGCTTTATGTACCAACAAATTCTTTGCAATGGCTGACTTGCTGGCTTGTTTCCTCACAATTAAAAAGCGTTCTTTTTAACTCCTGTTTTCTACGTTTTGTTTTGTTTATGTGACCTCATTGACAAGTAATACGACAGATGCACTAGTAATCAGAAATATATGGTATGTTAACTTGCAAAAGATAGATTCATCGCTTGTGATGAAAATTACTTTGAAATCAAAATACATAAGGGGACTGTTACAGACTGTTAAACCTTCAAATTTCCTTCGATTTCTTTCTCAGGATAAAAAAAAATTCACAAAGAAATGTCTATAATTACGATAAGTATAACAAAGAAATAGTCGTAAATGTAAGCAATCATTAAAACAATAGTTTAAATTGGTTTATCTAAAACTGTTAAAACACTTTTTACTTTCTTCTATCTTTACAAGAAGAAAGTATTGGATTCGTGAAAATTTTCGGCTTTCGGTTTTCGACGGATTTACACGTTTTTGGGGTCAGAGATTCCGAAAAACATGTTTTTACAAAATGTCTGTCAGTGAGTCTGTGCATATGTGAGTCTGTGACTCTGTGAGTCTGTCTGTCTGTCTGTATGTGACACAAATTTTGTGGGCGCTCTATCTCAAGAACTAATGCACGGAATTTAATAAAAATTTATAATCAGTTAGTCCCTGACATAAATTGGTGCTGATTAGTTTTTTGTGTAAATCCCTCAACAGGTGGCGCTGATATGCAGCCTTTTTCACGATTTTTGCAATAGCTCAATCTCCAGAACTAATCCATGAATTTTCATCAAACTTCAGTTTGAGTTAGTCCTTGACATGAATTGACATTTTGTACATTTTGGTGTAAATCGCTCAACAAGTGGCGCTGCTATACTGTATTTTTCAGAATTACCACTATAGGTGTATCTCAAGAACTAATGCACGAATTTTCATCAAACTTTAGAATCAGTTAGTCCTTGACATGAATTGACATTTTATACAGTTTGGTGTAAATCGCTCAATAGGTGGCGCTGCTATGCCGTTTTTGCGATTTCCGCAATAGCTCTATCTCAAGAACTAATGCTTGGATTTTCAACGAACTTCAGATCCATGTATACCTGGATATCAATTATTGTTGTTTATGTATTGGTGTAAATCACTCAACAGGTGACGCTGCTATGCTGCATTTTTCAGAATTTCCGCTATAGCTCTATCTCAAGAACTAAGGCATGAATTTTTATCAAACTTCAAATTCAGATACACTTTGATATTAATTGGTGCTAAATTGATGTAATTTCTTGTATCATTTAAATGATTTAATTGACGTGATTTACATAGAAGAAAGATTTGTGATGGCCACAACATATTAGTTTTTTCGTACGCAAGATATCTTTTACGCTATTCTTAATATTTTTACATTCATTTTTACGGATAAACAAATTATATACACATCTTAAGAATATACCGTAATTTTGGAAAATTTTAGCAAAATTTCTATTTTTGAAATAAAGTTTACAGTGATGGAACACTGGCGCAGCAATTGAGCGATTGTCACCACTAATTTTTTATAGTATTCTTCGCCTTCAAATATCTCAGAAATTCTGTCCCCAAGTTAGATGAAGAATACTAATAAAATTTTGCGACGTCAATTAATTCTCTGCTGCTACACTGTTCCATCACTGAGTTTAAAGTGTCGCATACTTTTCGATGTTTACCTATGCATTATTTTTTATTTTTTGTGGCTGTTAGAACAAAAATAATGGTTTCAGTCTTAAGATATGGATATAATATGTATTATCGTAAATATTACCTCTAAAAATATTTAGTACTTTTAGAGGAATCTTGCGTGCGCAAAAAAAGCATTTTTTAACATTTTTCGATAAAAGTATTTAAAGTATCCTTTTAATCAATGCTTTGAATGAGAACAACGGACACGTTTTTATTCATTATTAGCGATATTATAGGATTTTTAGTGTGATTTGTTTTTTAAATATTTATCCATAAAATATTTATTTTTCATATGTATTATTTTCGGAATATCGAATTTTTTTCATGATTGAACTGTCATCTGCCTACATCAGTAGTTTAAAACTGGAGCATAGGCTGTCATTCTTACATCATTGAATTTTTCCTTTTTAACCCCTTGAAGGGTGGTGGGATAACTGGAATCATTCAAATATATTTTAACTCTTTTGTAATATAAGTAATTTGTTCATGAAAGGCTTAATCAGCACACGTTTTTTAGACTACAAAGTGGGTATGTTACGTTCTTCTCAATCTATAACATCTCCTTCACTGTAAAGAAAAAGTCCGTTAAATTACGGCAATTGTACTAGTATAGTTTCCGTATTTTAGCGGAATATGTTTCCGTAAATTTTTTGAAAAAAAGGAATTTTTTCTGGAATTTACGGAAAAAAATTCCGCTAAGATACGGAAATAATACTGACGTCTCAATTGCCAGCACAATTTCCGTATTTTAAGGAATTTGTTTTTTACAGTGTTCTATTATACATTTCCTTTCCTTGGCAAATTCAGTTTTCGTTTCGCTAAAATTTTTAATTATCATTATTTGAACAAATTTCACCCATAGCAATGGGGATATTTTCTGTAAGTTAAAGACCCTATAGATGAATCGTAACAGTTTCTGCATACAGGGCAACCGCCCGGCCTCATCTATAATATTACTAGTTTATGCTGTGTTTCTTATAGCGGCTAGATTAAACATAGTTTTAAACCCAGCAAAAATAAGAGCACATTTTCTATGTTCATAAGCACGAAATCTGCAAATCTGTCATTGTAAAGCCTTGTTTGTTATATAATCAAAAGATTGAAGTTGAATGCTGCTAAAATAATTTGTAAATCCTCTTCCACATTTTTGGAGATTTTTAAGAAGTTTTCACATCATTAAATTTATAAATATATTGGTAATCGTGTCTTTGCTTTATCTCTTTTTTTTTCCTTTAGGAAAAATCTCTTTATTAATTTTCATCTGCTATTTTCATATTGGCTATTTTTTTCCTTCGGATTCTGTTGAATGGTGCCATTCCTTTCTTAAGTTTTTGTTGGAAGAAATAAGTTCATGGCTAATTGCTCCTTCAAAATATATATATGAGGAAAAGTTTTATATTATTTTTTAACTGAGGATGGTGAACTAAATACTATCCAAAGCAGTGTGCAGTTATATTAGATCCTTTGGTTCTCTAAACGATTTAATTTGCTCTAGTGTAACAACAAATATAGTTATTGTGCATGGTCATTTAAAACTGTGGTACTGGCTTTAAAGAATGCCCGCTGCATGTTCATTTACTGCATATAATCTGTAGTTTTGAATTCTTGAAATAAAAAAAGACACTTTTCACTGTTCTAACGCAAATTACCATTTATTTCAGATCGATAGATTCGGTGTGTTTTTTGTTTTGTTGTTATAGCAAATTGATGTTGGTATTTGTTAGCTAAAAGTAAGTAATTTTAATTCAATTTGAGACGGTTTATGGAAATATTATAAGCGAAATATCTACATTCAATTTTTACAATTAACAAGCATGCTTTTAGTCAATAAGTGGTGAAATAATTTTCCTGACCACTGAATAATTTCTTGTTTAACTCTGTTTAACTCTGTTTAAACTGAATACCACTGCTTAATTTCGACGTCTCATGTTTAAAAACGGTGCGAAAAGGATACGTGACACACGGATCAACTTCTCTCTAATTATACAGGGCATCCCTAAACTCATAATATATACGTTAGGGGGTGATACAACTAGACAAGCAACACAACTAAACAAGCACAAATCAACATACAATCCATGGTTGGAACGCAAGTCGTAATGCGCTAGAGAGCACCTCCCAGCGACCGCAATAAAAAGGCTGCTCACCGCAGCTGTCTTCAATCGTTCTGTGGATCATCGATGAGATGGATGCGTACTAAAATCAGGAAAAGGCCGAGATGCAGTACATGTACGGAGCGGCAGATGGCAATGCAAGGGATGCTTAAAGGTTGTACCAATCAACTGGCCGGCCCGCTCACCCGATTTGTCATGTTTGAACTTTTTCTTCTGGGGTCACATGAAGAGTCTCATCTACGATGATGATCCCATAGATTCCGTTGAGGAACTTGTTGCCCAGATATCCGTAGCTGATGACACCATAAGAGAGATTCCTGGTGTTTTCGTCAATGTACAGCGGTCACTCCGTCGTGTGAAGCCCGCGTTACTGTTGGCGGCGGCAATTTTGAGCAGTTGCTATGTTGTTTACTTTCATTTTGTTGAATAAAATGTGTTTCTTCACATTATCGGTTTCCTTTCATTCCATCTCTGTCTATCTTCTTTCTCAACATTTTGTGCCACAGTATGTTTCACGCTCTAGCTTTTTACGATTTGAGTTCCAACCAAGGATTGTATGGTGATTTGTGCTTGTCTAGTTGTGTTTTATCACCCACTAACGTATGTACCATACGTTTAGGGACACCCTATATACATTTTACAATTGTGAACAAGAAATACTATTTCAAATATTGTTTAGTTACATAAGGTAAATTTAAATTTTGTTTGTAATATACAGGTTGTCCCTTCTTGTCACAATATATAATAGCTCATTCTTAAACCATCAGCTTTAGAGATGTAATTCTGATTTTAAAAATATTCGAAGTGTTGTTCGTCTTAATATCAAAAGCCATTTAGTTATTTTTGTTAATGTTAATAACTTAATATTTTTATCCTTGTATGCTATAAGTAATATTTAGAAAAACTTTCTCTATGATCTTAATAAGTAAAAAAGTATGCATTCCGGTCTTTTAAGACTAAAATTTATCAATTTGTGATATATTGAGTTTTAATGAATGTTCAGAGTTTTCTGGATCTAAAAGCGCGTTTCTACGTTTTTATGTTTTAACTGATTTTTAAAACGGTCACCGCTAGTAGTCGGTTGGCACTGTGCTTCAAATTACGTAGTTTAAGAGCCTTACAATATGCTAAATGAAAAGAAACTAAATTTTGCAGTTCAAATATACGGCAAATAAGTCTTGTCGAAGATCATTTGTAACTGAATCTTTGAAACTTTCGATGATGTGAAACAATAAATTTCCTTTAGAAAACCGAATGTAAAAGTCGTGAGCCACGAAAATAAATAAATTCATGTTAGCTCGATAAAAGAAATTTTATAATGACTTTGTTCTATTTATTTTGCAAAATTCTAGTTTATTTTATAAAAGTCTCAACATAATACTAAATGATTTCATTTGCTATTAGAAAAAATAAAATTTTCGTCTATCTAGAATTGGACTCAACATTTTAGTTCAAAAGACAAACAAAGATTTCACCTTCAGATAATTTTTTACAATTTGTTGTTTTCGATTCAGTTGTGACAACGGAAACGATAGGCACCATTTCTTATTAGAAGCAAACAATCTTGGACTACCTCCTCCCTCCCTTTATACTTACTCTCAAATCTTCAATATAATCGAGAGAAAGTTTAAAGGCTTTTTATATGTAGTTCAACTTTAGATTTATTTTAAACTAAATATTTATGACTTCTGCAAAGAGTTTTATTTTTGTATACGCAAAAATATACGGCCCGTGAATTTTTAGGTAGATTTCGTATGAAATACTACCTATTGGGATCGTTCCTATGTTGGAATTTCTGAAAACATTTTGCAGATCTACACCGATCATGACCCCTAGAACCCAAAACCACCCTCAGTAAAAAACTTTATCTATCTATCTATCTATCTATCTATCTATCTATCTATCTATCTATATATATATATATATATATATCACTTTCTTCTGGACACGATAACTTTCGTAATTCTGCACCAATCTCTTCCAAACTGATACATAAAATCAATGGGCATAAAATCTCGGTCAAGTTCGTTAATGGGCAAAATCGGACCAAGGGGAGGGAAATAGGGAGGGGTTTTGTGAAAACAGAAAACCCCCCATAACTTCTTAATATTTGTACATATAAAATCAGTTTAAAGTTTTAATTACTTCTAAAAATAAGGCCAAAAATTTATGTATCACAGATTTTTGATAAAGTTAAAAATGGGCTCAAGGGGCGCAAAAAATAGGGTTTTTGGGAGAAAAAAATTCATAACTTCGTCAATTCTCAAGATATCAAATTCAATTAATTTTATTATAAATCTCCTTAACATTATCTAAAACTTTTATATTCACAAGTTTTTGATAGGAGCAATTCGTACCGCAAAAAAAAAAAAAAAAAATTAAAAACGAAAACAAAAAGGGCGTTTGAAGAAGAAAAAAATCCATAACTTCGTCAATTCTCAATATATCAAATCCAATTAATTTTATCATGAATCTCCTTAACATTATCTACAACTTTTATATTCCCAAGTTTTTGATAGGACCAATTCGTACCGCAAAAAAATTTAAAAACGAAAACAAAAAGGGGGTTTGAAGAAGAAAAAAATCCATAACTCCGTCAATTCAAAAGATATAAAATCCCCATGAATTTATCATATATCTTCTTAATATTGTCTACAACATCTATATAGACAAGTTTTGGATAGGACCAATTCTTAGAGCAAAAACAAATTAAAAATACATACCGGTTGAAGTAAAAAATTATCTTAGTAAGGGTGTATTCAAATCCAAACTGCTTATTTTCTGACTCATTTTACAATTCATTTTTGCTCTCAAAGGCTTCCAATTGGTACGTTTTCTTACTCAGAAACTATATAATGTACCGTAATGGTCGATTTTCTGATAGGGGCTGAATATATTTTTTTTAATGCTGTTAAAAAGGGCATTTTGAACCGAATTTACCGAAGCGGATTGTGTTGGAAAAATCATTGTATTAAGGATGCGCTTAAATCCAAACTGCTTATTTTCTGACTGGTTTTTAAATTCATTTTTGCTCTCAAACGCATTTAATTGGTAGATTCGCTTATTCAGAAACTATATAATGTACCGTAATAATCGATTTTTAGATAGAGGCAGAATATATTTCAAAAAATGATGTCAAAGTGGGCATTTTGAACGGAATTTCCCGAAGCGATTGTGTTAGAAACGAAAAATATTGTCCTTCTGAAAAAATAGTTGTTTATATATCAAGTTTTAATTAATTGAACAAAAAATAAAAACACAGGTCGCTTATAAATCTCTTCAAAAATCACGTCAGCAAGTTTCATATTTTTTTTAATTAAAAATGAATCTGGAATTATGCCAGAAAATTTCGAGTTGTTGAACATGGAAAAGTATTTTTTTGAATACCGCCCTAACATGATTATGATAAAACCAGCTATTATATGAAAATGAAATAAAAACTCGTCAAGAGCGGCCAGATAAAATTGTTAAAGTGGACTTATCTATCTATAATCATGATTTAGTTTTTGTTTGTGAAATTAGTATATTTGACTTCGAAATCTACCTAGGCTGGTCCGGCAGGGATTTTTTTTATTTTCAGCTGTTAACAAATTAATTTTATTGTTCTTTAAAATATGACTATCTTTCAATTGTACAGACATTGATAAAATGAAAAAAAAATGTTCGGGAAAGATAAATGAAAATTAACGAAGAAGAAAAAAACTTCATCCTATATTTGAATTACCACTTTTCTTTCTTTCTTAACAGACTTAAAAGAAAGGGGATTATGCAATTGGTCTGTAATAGTTGTTTTTTTTTTAGCACGTTTACGCACAAGTATTAAATGGATTTACCCGACATTGGCAAAATGAAAAAAATATTCAGAGAACCATAGATGAAAGTTGACGAAGAAGAAAAAACTCCATCCTTTATTTTAATTACCATTTTTCTTTCTTTCTTAACCAACTAAAAACAAAGAGGGTTATGTAATTGATCTGTAATAGTTATTTTTTTAAGTACGTTTAGGCATAAATAATAGCTGGATCTTCTCGACATTGAAAAAATGAAAAAAAATATTCGGGGAACGATAGATGAAAGTTAACGAAGAAGAAAAAAGCTCCATTCTATATTTTAAATACCACTTTTCTTTCTTTCTTAACCAACTCAAAACAAAGGGGGTTATGCAATTGGTCTGTAATAGTTATTTTTAAGTAGGTTTACGCATAAGTATTTAATGGATTATCCCATTCTGATAATTCTTCTTTTGTTGGAAAGGTTTCTTTAGGCTGATGGTACTGTGTACATTTTTCCAGCATGTTGGAAAAGTTTTATATCTGTGTGCCAGTTCTTTTATTTATTACTTACCGTTTTTTCTTTACTTTTCCAGTCTTTTTAGGTGCGTTCGTAATTATATAAATACGTAGCACCTATAGTTGTGGTTCGGTCAGTCTGTTTGTCCGCCTGTTTGTTGTCTAGCTGTCTGTCCGTCCGCATATAACAGAGCAAAATGTATCCAACCGAATGGTCTAAATTTTTAAATACATAATTGTTGCAAAATATTGTCGATTCGTTTCAAGTTTTATGAAAATCGGATGTATAGTTTAATTACAGGGACAGTCAAAAAAAGTTTCGTTACATTACAGACAATGGGAAGAAAATATTTCAAGTGCATTTTAATGACGTGTCAGCCTTTCGAACGGAATTAAATTGATATACACTTATGAAGTTCACAAAAATATACATTTAGTACAATATGCGGCGCAAAAAATATTTATAAAACTAGTTATAGTACGAACGCGCCTCATTTGCCACGTTTGACGTGCAATTTCTAACTTGTTTATACTACCTGAGCTTTAACTTTGGTGAAAAGTGACTAAAAGACTCCAAATTGAATATATACAGGGTGTCCATAAAAGAATGTCCCAGTTAAAAGTTTTAATAGTACCAAATCTAAGCGTTGTAGAGTGTTGGTTCGAGGTCACAAATAAAGAGTATCTAAAACAGTTTTAGACTAGAGAACAGGAATTCTGCTTTTTCAGAATTTAGCGTCGCCCCCGACATTTCCTTTACTTAATTTTCTTCTGATGGACTGGTGGTTTCTATTATTATGAAGCAGCCATTATAAATTAAGCGTTTAGGTGAAGGTGAATGGCCACATGATGAATGGAAAAAAAATGGCCACATTTTTTTTTTAATTATGGCCATTTTTTTCCCATTCTGGCCAGGAAATCAGAGTTCTAAGTTTTTACGACTGCTCTTTCATCATCACCTAACGCTTCTTTTATAATGGCTCTTTCATAATAATAGAAGCCACCAGTCCATCAGAAGAAAATATCTCGGTTAAGCGGGACTCGGATAATCGAGACTCTACTGTCGTGCAAAACATATTTCAATTTTAAGACTTAAAGCACACGCTTTTATTTTATGTAAAATGACGGCATTTGCATTAATATAGATACTTAAAATTAAATAGGGTTTATAATAATTCCATGTTTTATCAAAAATCATTCATTTATATTTTTCTCAAAATAGTACGTATTTTCATAACATTTTTTCAGTTTTTGAAGGGAAAAGCAACAACAAGTGCAACAAGAAGATATAATTGCTATTTTCAACTATTTTTCCTTTACTTTCTACAGAAATGGAGTACTTGAGTTGTCAAAATGAAACAAATGTCGCTAAAAACTACAAAAAATTTAATATTTCAAAAATAAATGGAAATGTATTTTTCAAACAAATTGCATAAAAAAGTTATTTTTTCCCCAATAAGACGATATAAACATTGAAACTGTGCGATGCTTAGAAGTTTTAAAAAATGCTGTAGAGTATTTTATCGCACAATGAAACATCGGCTTTTGTTTTATCGCTGGTTTATACAAGGAAACGTTATTTATCGGAGACGACACAAAATAAGCTGGGAGAAGCATACCGGGGGCTAATAAGCGCATGCGCGAGTAGTGCTTTGTTATTGACTCGCTTGCAGTGTCATATACGTAAAATGGTGACTCCTGAGAGTAAATAATTATTGACCGCACATTTCATGCGTTTTCGAAGAAATATGTTTTTAAAATCTGTCAAAAAATAGCCCCTTCTGATTTGATAACACCCTTAATCAGTATTTTTAATAAATGATCGTTTAAGTAGTACGTTTTTATGAGCATAAAATTTAAAAAACTGGGTTTTTTTTTAAGAGAAAATGTATGATTAAAATTTTGTTATGAAATTAGACTATTTCATAATTATAAGTTCTTACAAATAAGCATTTTGTGTGTGTGTGTGTGTGTGTGCGTATGCGTGAGTTCTATATTTTAATTATATTGCTGTAATGAAAGACTGGGGAATTGACAACAACAGAACATAATAAAAAACAAAAAACACCTAAAGTACATTCATGGCGTTGGCGATTAAGCGGCCAAACTAGCAAACTGCTATTCCAGTCAATTGAAGAGCCGGAGCTACCACCTTCTTCAAAGGTAAAATTTCTAGACAATCTTTTACAGTATCGTCCAAACGCAGCCTTAAAAGGTGTTTGAGAGGCATGTGATTTTTTC
This sequence comes from Maratus speciosus, assembly GCA_963932465.1. NCBI lineage: Eukaryota > Metazoa > Arthropoda > Arachnida > Araneae > Salticidae > Maratus > Maratus speciosus. The sequence continues at coordinate 455,383,033 of OZ010789.1, read as the reverse complement.
CTTCGGGGTTGTATAAAAGACCGTGTCTACGCCCGCTATCTACTTATTTGCTAGAGTTGAGACAGAGAATTGAAGAGTCTATGATTCCATTACTCCGGAATTTTTAACCGAAGTGTGATAACAATTGGACTTTATGTTGGATGTGTGCCGTATATGTACATATATGTACATGTACGTATATGTACATGTATATGTGCCGTAACTAAAGGTGCACATATTGAACATTTTAAAGAAAAGCTAGGTTAGTTTACCTTCAATCTGATTTATGATTTGTAGTAAATAGCCTAAATCAAACTGTTGTAATTTGCCATTGAAACTGGGACATTATTTTATGGACATCCTGTATTTAAGATACACAATATCGCTTTACGTTTCTAAAATAGTCGTCGTGTTCCGCACATATTTTTACAGAATCCAACCCCAAACATTTTTATACATGATCCTCTATCGTACGCCAAATGTGACCGATAATGACAACAATGTGGTTTCAAGTACATAGGGTAATAATAAAGTTTGCCTCCTCCACCCCCCCCCCCCCCCCAAAAAAAAAATGTCGTAATAAACTACTCTCGCTAAAATATGCCAACTTGTGTCAATAAGACAATACCTATGCAATAAGTTGAGAAACAATATCTGAAGTTGGTTTTACAGTTATTTTCTTACAAACTGTTTGTTTACTTACATATTGTAGAGTACCGATGCATTTTTAGAATATCAATTTTATAGTTATTTTTATTTTAAACTCATAGTAAAAGTAATTTTTATACAGAAAATCTCACAGAAAACTAACTAAAGTAATTATTTTTTATTGATTTTCTTTTTTTTTTTTATGTTTCAAGAACTCCTGAAATGGATAATATATCTTATTTGATAAATAATTAAACGCGAAATAAATAGGAAGAATACAAATAATTCTCTTGAATGAAAATGATTTAGTAAATATGCGACTTATTTGCGAAATCAGTTGTACAGTCGTGGAAAAAAAAGTAAACACCCCCTACTAACTCCTCAACAAATTATCGTAGAAGAAAGTTACTGGTACCGAACGATTGGAAATAAAGTCTACTTTTAAATGATGTATATAAAATTTGCTTAAGGGACATCTACATATTAAAACGAATCCAAACTTCATTTTTTTCAATGACAATACCCACTTTTAACGAGATATTTCAAATCTTCGGTTCAAACTATGCCCAGACACCGAATTTCAAGTCATTTGAATGATAAGTTTTTGAATTATAAACATTCAAAATTTAGTGCTTCTAATGTTATATTACATTTTCATATTTTTATTTATATCTCCAGAAATTATGCTCCTAATGTGCAATTTTTTTGTGTAGCAATAAAACTAATATACCCAAACATAAATACGCTGAAATTGAAATTTTTATAACTTTATGATTTGAATTATGATTTATGAAATTAATACTCGAAAAAATTATGAATTGTAACCTGCAATTTTTTTGATGGAATTAGATTTATTAAGTCCTGCTTTATGGAAATAAAAATTTCACATTTTTCTTCCAAGTAGTTTTCAAATTATGCTTAAAAAACCGCAAAATGTTGGTTTAAGGGGCCGTCTATAATAGGAGTGACAAGATATTTTGAAATTTCTTTTGCTGTCGTGTAATCTAGCAGGCTTCATTGACTTCTTAAGGTGCCTTGATCAAGATGAGGGCTCTCTGGGTTAACAATCGAGTTCCGAACTTCAATTTGGATACAGCCCTTTAAACACGTTCGTTTTAAAATAATTACTTTCTCAGAAACTTATGGTACGAATTGCATAAAAATTCGTTTTTAGGCTAATCGAAGGGTGTAGAGTTCATTTATGCTGTCAGAATTGTGTACTTCTATTTAAAAAAACAAAGTTACGGCTCGTTTTAATATGTAGATGTTCCCCTAAGCAAATTTTATCTGTATCATTTAAAAGTAGACTTTATTTCCAATCGTTCGGTATCAACAACTTTCTTCTACGATAATTTGTTGAGGAGTTAGTAGGGGTATTTACTTTTTTTTCCACGACTGTACATGATACCGTATTTACTCATTTCAAATGAAACAAACGTCTAAAAGAAAAGTTTAGAACAGGTGTCATGGAAAAGGATCGATGTCAGAACACCTCCCGAAAGATTGAGTTAATGATAACTGAATCGGCGACCAAATTCTTAAATGTGACAACCGCTAATGCTTTTTAAAACTGTTCCCGTGGGCAGATTACTAAGGATGTTAAAATGAATATTCATAGTTCATGAGGTTTAATCGTATAATTTTGGAAATTACGAAAGTACGAGTATTGCAGCCTTTAGACGTCGTCATAAATCGTCCATTTCAAGTTACAAGCTTACGATAAATGGATGATGTCAACACCACACGAAGGCACACTATGTGGGAGGGATAATTGCTGGCAATCGTCCACGCGTGGATTCCCGAAGCGTGAAACTCAATACTTCTAGAGATAGTCATTAGAATCTTAATTGTAACAGTAATATTAAATATGACGGATGGGAGACAAGACGTTAAGATATATAAAATATAGACTGCGCTAGTGACGATTCTGGCAACAGTAACATTAGTGATAATAACTCACTCCTTGTGACAACGTTGGCCAATTGTAAACTGCATGTAGATGATGAGATTTTGTTAAGTATAGACCAGTTTGGGCCACATTGTGACAGGAGAGATACCTTCCGGGTGAACTATCCAAAGGAAAGTAACGTTATCGTACAAGAAAAATCCTGAAAAATGTGCACAATTTATCCCGCATAGACTACGCTTTTTCCGAAACCGAGAGCATCGAGCAGCATGCTAAAAACTGGGCTAAGTGTACCTCTCCATAAAGGGAATTTTAAAAGTGTGTATATTTTATGCTAATTTAATAAAGATGTGTGATATATTTCAATTTGGTAATTTTTGACGTAAGTTATTTTTATAAGATAAAATCTTTGCTTTTCTGGTAACTGTGACAGAAGACACTGAAGTGAGTAATTATTTATGTTGTTTTCTCACAATAAACAGATTCCAAATCGTAAAAATACTATTATTTGACTTAATTGATATAATACGACTGTTTTATGTACAATTTTATTGCAATATGAATTAAATTTTGGAAAACACAGGGCACATTATGCACTAGTATATATGGGAATTTTAGAAGCTGTATAGTGTATAGATATATTTTCCAATATTGAAAAAATGAGCAAATACTATTCGCATCATGATAGCGTCAACTACCTTCAACTGAATGTTTAAAAATTATAATATATAAGAGTATGCATCATGCGATGTATTAAAATCATTTTAACAGCATAAAAGATAATGTAATTGTACATGAATATTAGATTAGATCTTTTAACATTCAATAAAAGGCCTTTAAAGACCTGAAATAGCTGAACACATAGCGCACTGAAAATACTTTATGTAAATCTTTAGTTTGCTCTCTATTATAAATTACCGCCTGAGTTTAGGTAGACAGTATTTTGACAATCTGAATTTTTATGAGCTTTGCATCAGTACTATTATAGACCAAAGACCTATTTAAATATTACCTAGACTAGTGGGAAACACTTATTAGTAAAATTTTAAAACTTATTAGTAAAACACTCTTAGTAAAACACACTTATTAGTTAAACACTTATTACATAGTCAGTAACAGATTAGTTATAAATTGGTCTTATTATCAAATGAGTTTAACCGACAGTTCTTAATGCATTTATAGAGCAAAATTTTAATTATATATTTTGTCCTTTAACTTCATTCAGCGATCTCTGCGATATATACTTTTAAAACTATCTAAAATATTCATATAAACTGGTGTAATACAATAAGATCAAACGAACTTCTTAAAACACCATAAAAATAAAACAAATGCGCACATCCTTTTGAAAGAATTTTGTCTTTCTTCTTCAGGCGCAAATAACACGTACTATCACTCTGAAAGAAGCAGCAGGGCTGAATTGAAATTGAAGGGAAAGATATAAGTTGAAGAAACACCAAATAGGAAAGCAGAAGGTATCAATCAATCATACAAGATCTTCCAACAGAGCATTACTCAATCAGAACACAGAATAGAAGCAGAATTATGGTGCAAATTAAACAAACGCAGAATAAAAAAATAGCTAAATTTTCCAGAAAGTCCAATTTTGATGTGCTAAGGGCATTAAAGATAAATTTTGCAATTTGAAAATTAAATCTATTGTCATAATCTCAAGAATACTTGGCAATAGAAGATTTACAAATGTTTTCTAGGTTATTGACATAACGGGAGTGTTCTTTTAAGCAGATTTTGAGATTTCTTTTGGTTTTTTTTTATTGGTCAAACTAAAAGAAATCTTAAAGACCACTTGAAAGAACTCTCCTCTTATGTCAACAACCAAGGAATTATTAAATCTTCTATTGGGAAGCATTCTTGGGATTTCATCCATATTTTTAATTTTCAAAATGCAAAAATTATCTTTAATGTCATTATTAAAGCAAAATTGGATTTTCTCGAAAATTTAGCTATTTATCTTAATCGGGAATTAATGAAAAAACTTATTCTGCCCCTGCAGCATGGAAAACATACAATTTTATATTTGCATGTATTATTATTTTTTATAGCTAATTTATTTGGATCTGTTTTATATTTTTTCTTTTATTATTAATATTATATGTGTTTTTAGTTCTATATTTTTTTCATTTAATTCTACCCCGTTATTTTCCATATATACGTTACATAATTAAATCTTCCTTTGCGACATTTCCCTGTTTTATGCTAGATCACCGCCATATCCACTAATTCCTTATCCTTTTATAATATCTATCGATAACTCTACTAAATTCCCTTCAATTTATTATCTTGCCCGATTTACTTAAATGTAAAGTTTTTAGTTATTGTTAAAATATATTATGATATCTTATCATTTCTATGAATTCGAATATTTTTTCGAGAGCCATTTCTTTTTTTTTATTATTATTCCGAGATTATTTCCGCACCTTGGGGTATATTTACTATAAAATGCGCCCGCTTCAGATTGTCAGGACTCTTCTTTATCATCCCCACTGGTCATGACGTAGACTGTAGGCGTATCCCTTATTTTCGCATTGGCCAGAGCGCGCGCTACGTCATGATTTGTATTTATCCGCGTGTCACACCAAAAAACAGATGCACGCGAACTTCCAACAGAGTTTCGTTGAATTTTCAAGTTGTAAACAGTTCCCTTGCTGTACAATAGGGTGGGTCGAAAAAACCGAAATATTTATAATCGAAATGTAATAGAGCGGAAAAGTTGCCTTTTGCAATAAAGAATAAATTCGTAAAATATTACACTGATCGATTACTATCTTTTACCGCCGCAAGGGGGCCAAAGTTTCCAAAAATCGCAAAAAAACACGTTTTTGTCAATATATTTTTTTTAATTATCCAAACGTACGAATACAATTTCTAATAGGACGTAATAGCTACATGAAGATATAAGAAATGTCCCGGTAAATGTTCATTATGATAAAGTCATATCTTTTACCGCCGCAAAGGGACCATATTTTTTAAAAAAATGTAAAAATTTCAAATTTTCATTTTTCCTAAATTTTTATAATTTCTATAATATGTCTAGAAGTAAATAAATTTACGTCCTATCTATTAATATGTTATAAATTTTGTTAACTATTTGTTATAGACTGGAAAATAAAAACGGTAATCATTCTTTTTTCTTGACGATCGCTTCATCTACTGCTGTTTTGCTGCATATCAGCAATTCATATACCAAAAATGATATAAAATGAACAAAATATTTTAGCATTTTATTAATTAAAATACAGAGATATTTAACCGAAACGGATTAAATAAACTTAAAATGAAGAAGTATTTAAAGTAATTGAATTTTATAATATGACTTGCTTCCAAATGAAGTCATTGTTCCTCAAGAGGCCGAAATTGATCATATGTGATCCTTTCTCTGTTCTGGTCTACAAACTTTACCAGCACTTCAGAGACTAATTTCACGCATCTTTCTACTGACTGAGTGGTGATCCTTCCTCTGTTCTGGTCTACAAACTTTACCAGCACTTCAGAGACTAATTTCAAGCAATTTTCTACTGAGTGGGACAAGGAAATTTATAATAGTGGTATCTTTAATCGATCATTATAAGCTCACCAGCGTCGTTAGATCGTCAGTTGATAGACAAATCGTAATAGGTGGTTTCATTAGTTTACAATTTTGCCACTCGATTAAATCCATACAACTTTAAGCTTCAAAGTTGAAGTCTGGAATTACGAAGTGACGGATGGCACACTTCGTGTCCACAGAATTTTGTACTTTGGTAATCTTCTTTATGGCTGGGATCCTGATGTCCTCTCCTTCATATGCTGTCATTCCAATGAGGCTATTTTCGTGATTTGCGAAACAGGCATTTCGTGAAATTACAGGAATTATAATCCTTTGTAGACGATATGGTAAGTAACGGTGGTTACTAATTATAGTCCACAGTATCTGAAAAACATGATATATTCATTTTAATTGTGAATCAACTGATGCAGTACACTTTCAGGATTTACTCATTGAGTACATCCTGAAAGTTTACTGCATCAGCCGTTTGCCAAAATTAAAAATTGCCAACGCACGACGTTCCGTGGACACAAATAGTACCATCCATCATTTCGTCATTCCAGACTTGAACTTTGAAGCTTGAAATTGTATGGCTTTAGTCGAAAGGCAAAACTGTAAACTAAAGAAACCACCTGTTACGGTTTGTCTATCGACTGACGATCTAACAACGCTGGTGAGTTTTGAATGTTCGATTAAAGATACTACCTATTACAATCTTCCTTGTCCCACTCAATCAGTAGAAAGATGAGTGAAATTAGTCACTGAAATGCTGGTTAAGTTTGTTGATCAGAACAGAGTGAGGATCACATATGATCAATTTCGGCCTCTCGAGGAACAATGGCTTTATTTGAAAGCAGAAATATTATATTGTAAAATTCATTTACTTTAAATACTTCTTCATTTTGAGATTATTTAATCCATTTAGGTTAAACACCTCTGTATTTTAATTAATAAAATACTAAACTATTTTCTTCATTTTATATCCTTTTTGTGATTTGTGGTATATGAACTGCTGATATACAAAAAACAGCAGTAGATGACGCGATCGTCAAGAACAATGAATGTTTACCGTTTTTATTTTCCTGTGTATGACAAATAGTTAACAAAATTTATGACACATTAATACTTCTAGATATATTATAAAAATATATAAAAAATTAGAAAAACTGAAAATTTGAAATTTTTACAATTTTTTTTAAATATGGTCTTTTTGCGGCAGTAAAAAATATGATTTTATCATAATGAGCATTTACCGGGACATTTCTTAAATCTTCATGTAGCTATTGCGTCTTATTAGAAATTGTATTCGCACGTTTGGACAATTTAAAGAAAAAAAATATTGAAAAAAAAAAAAACACGTTTTTGCGATTTATTTAAAACTATGGCCCCCTTGCGGCGGTAAAAGATATTAACCGATTGACATAATATTTTACGAATTTATTCTATATTACAAAAGGCAACTTTTCAGCTCTATTAGATTTCGATTGTAAATATTTCGGGTTTTTTCGACCCACCCTACTGTACAACTGCTCATCAGCTGACTTTCATTTGCTATCTACTATACACCATTCATTCTATTAAAATACACACGGACGGATCGGCACGATTATTCAATTTACACAATATAACTGGTCTGGATTCTCCACCTTCTCACTACTTATCATTTTATTACATATATATTTTATATATTCGTCTGGTTTTATTTAATTTTTTACTGTGTTTTCATGCAAATTACTTGATACTTCTATTTGTGTTCTTCTGATTCGGTAATGCCTTTTAATGCTCTTGTGTCATTAACTTATGCCTTCTGATTTCTTATTGGCTGTATCTTTAATTTGCCTCTTTCCCTTCCATCCCTTGCCTGTCTTGCTCCTGCTTTCAAAGTTGTAGTGCGTGTTCTTTGTGCCCGAAGAAGAAAGAGAACACTCTTTTCAAAGGTCTTGCATATGAAAATGAAACATATAAATACAATTTTGGGTGCTGTCAAACAAGCAATACTTAAGTACTTAACTTAAGTAAAGATTTTAGAGAGGTTGGTACGTCTTCTTGAACAGTTCATCGGGGAGATTACTAATTGATTTTTGATAAGGTTTTTTAGCTCGGGTTGTTCAGGTAAGGCTTTTCAGCTCAGAGAATTCAGCATTATTCCTGCCATTATAAGATTAAGAATTTCAGTGTTTTGAAATAAATAAAATAAAAAATATGTTATATAACTTCCTTTCAGGACTTTCCATTTTGGACAACCCTTATTTCAAAAATCTTCTCGTATTCGAAAAGAAAACTTTTTTCCGAGTCTGCATTTTAATGTAAAAGAACAACGTATAAATGTGGGTGTATATTTTTTATGAAACAGATTGAACAATTACAAACAAATTGATACGTCTGGGAAAATATTCTGATATCTAAACAAGTGGTGTGTTTTTCGTCAAACGAAACACATGTAAAATAGCAAGATACAAACATGGTTTAGTAAATAAATCAAACAAAATATGAAACAATACGATGGTTCGAATAACAAATTGTTTTCTACTAAACATTATAAACTAATTCACCATCAGGTATGAAAATCCATGCAACTGTAGACATCACTATTTTCATACTAATAATACATTAAAATATCCTTTATTGGAAATAAAGGAAAGCTCGCTCTTTTTACTGTATTTATTTGAAACATTTTCTGGAAAAAAGTGATGATTCAGTATATACTTTAAGATTTCTCAATTAAAAAAAAGAGTGAGTTATAAAAAGCGTGAAACCTTTTGCTTCTGTAATGAATTATTTTCAGGGTGCGGTAGATATTTGAGAACAAAATAACGCCTGCTTTCAAACATAAATAGACACAGAGATGGAGCATTTTTTATATTTTTGATATTCTGTACAGGTGACCACGTAAGCAATGGATGGCATCATGCACTCAAACCACCATCAGCCGCAATAACAGCCTTTACATGCATTCAAAACCAACTGCAGGCAATAGTTAGATGTGTGTTAGGAACATTTGCTATTAAATACAAACGGATGCCCAGATATTGTCAACAGTGTTGTAAGGATTCCTACTGGAATCCCTATTAACCACGCCACATACGTAATAGCCCTGCGGGTTAATAGCTGAGGAGCTGGGAGCAACAATTTCAAGATGACATGTTCATGGATGTTTTTGGCCATTCATTATTAGGATTCATGGACTCTATGAGATGGCGCAGAGCCTTGTTTAAAAACGTACGGTCTCTCACGGTAATATAAGTAATGTAGAGCTTTAACACCTCGGGATAAACAACGGCGTTAAATCTGGCATCTTGAAGAAAGGCGTGTGGAGGCATCAGGTCGTCTTCGCTGCTCAAGAATATTCAGAATCATCAGTGAGGCTTGAAAATTTCTGTGCATGACGGTCGTAACCTCTTCGGAAATTTTATAGAGCCATGAATCATTTTTGCGGTTTACTTCCTGCACCAGGACAAAGTTTCTCTCATTTGAGAAAAACAGCAACATTCATGGCTCCTCTTCATGTTTCAGCTTTTTAAGGAGGCGTTTGGCTTTGGTCAGGTGGTTATCCCTGGCTCTCTTGGATAAGAAATGTCCAGTCCTCATCACATGCGATTTCTAACGAAGGTCCTCATGAATCGAACATCGGATGGTGACATCATCAACTTGCTGCTCTCTAGCAAGTGCCCTCATTGACTTCCTAAAGTTTTCATCGACACGAATGACGAAGTCCGGCATCTTGATAATCTCATATCACCAACAGTGTCATTCCCTGTATGAAACGATTGTCACATCAAACCTGGAAGCATTCAGTTTGCTCCTTACTTTAAAGACGAATTTCAAGAATACAGCAGTCTCTAAATCGGATTATTCTTCACCCAATCAGTCAATGACAGCATGCCTCTTTGTTGCCTCAGTTAGTATGGGTTCTGAAATATTTACATGTAACAGAACAGGATTTGTAATCATAATGTACAGAGTGGTATTTCACCTATAATGTGTGTTCACAATTACCTTGTAAATGTTTACCAAGTAAATGTTTTTTTTTTAAATAACTAAAATGAAATTATAAACAAGTTATAGGGTTCGTTTATTTAATCAATATGAGGAGATAACCTGAAAGAATTATAAGTTTTAAATTTTTGCTCTATTTATAGTATGCTATTCAATAGCAAGAAGAAAGACAAAACCTTTTTGATTTATTTGTACTTTGTCTTCTATTTATATTGTTTTATGATCCAGCTAATCGAAAACAGCTTTTATGAGATTTTACAGAATTTTCATTTCAGGAAAGAAAGATTTAGGAAATTTTATCCATGATTTTGCGGTTTGAAGAAGATATTTGCTTAATTTACTGCTTATTCTTGTATTCATAATTTAAATGAATGTAAGCTTCAGAAGAACATAAAGTATATAAAGAGATAGGCGTAGAAAGACAAACGTGACCATAAATCATAGTTCTCTATTTAAGCCTCCAGAGATATAAGAGAAATAACTGCTGATGTTAACGGCCAAGTCAATAAAATGATGATCTTTGTCAGCAAAGAAAACATTAGATGGCAAGATGAAAATAAAAATCGAATAATGATACCGATAAATGAACCATAACACTTGTTGCTATGGTTACTTTCCCATTCAAACGATAACATTTAGATCCCAAGATAACTTTTGCCTCGTTATAAAGCTATTTTCAGTATTATTGACTTATCTACTGGTCTAATGGATGCCACAATCTACCAAAATTAGATTTATAATTTATCATTGCGGAATAACTAATCTCAACATTTAAGGGATTTGAGGAAGGTGGTTTTAGTTAATTTTCCTATTAAATATCTCATATTGAGTTAACTAAATTTAATCAATAGATAGGAAGTATTTGAAAGATAACTTTTAGGATTGCTTTTTTATTCTTTACCCATTCGTTCCGAGAATTTTTCTTGATCTTCTTTGTACTTTAACCCTTTATGCCTCGAATTCTGAATAAAAGAATTGCTCCACCACAATAATTATCGTTGTTAATTCCTGAAGATATCCAAAACAACGTATATAACAATAATTTGATTTTTAGATATTTTTTTTAATTAAAACTGATTTAATAAATCGGTAATTACAGCATTTTTTGTAAAATATTTATACAAGAATAATTAGATTAATTAACAAAACTACTGTCATGCAAGTCTCACAATTATTATAAGAGAAATGTAATATATATATATATTGTGATCCTATCTGTATTTGAGAATGTTTCGTCTAACATTTTTTAATAGGAAAACCTATGTAAACGGTTGAGAAAATAACCACATTAAAAATATTTATCTTCGACTGTTTCGCTGTTCTTTCAAAATGTGATCAAGTAAAGTATTTTGTATGAAAAGTAGAATCTACTTTTATTAGTAGGCGAATTAAATACATTTTATATCACATTTTCTTTAATGGTACGTAAAAGTACCGTCGGGCATAAAGGGTTAACTATGCGAGTATGTTCTTCACCATCTATTAATGTTTAAAAACTAGTTGTATGTGCCAATCCCAAAACTTTCTTCTATCTTATATATCTTAATATTTCAAAAAGTAGTTACACATGTTAATACTTCAATATTATCAGTTCAATACTGTACCAATTCTGTTTTTCATTTTAAATTTCTGCTTCATTCAATTAATCGGACAAAAACGAGTTAATCTATATCATGATATTTGTTAAAATCAATAGTTTTTTTCTTATTCTGCTGTCATAGCTGTTTGCAAATAGCCGAATTAGCAGGACGCGTGTTCCCGCCGCTACACGAGCAGCTGATGGACAACACAGCTACAGAAAATCAAGAAAATTATACAAAAATCTCTATCACAGAGCCCCTTTACCGCGCAATAATTCCAAATTCAAGGAGGACCTGTTGGTCAAAGACAAAAACATGCACAAAAAATTTTATTCAATTGTATGGTTAATTTTATGCAGTTTTCGATGGTACAATCACGAAAATTGCACAAACATCTATATTACAGCAACCCCCTACCGGTCAAATATTTTCAAATTCAAGGAGAAACTGCTGGCCATAGCCAAAAGCATACACAAAAATTTTGGTTCAATTCTATGCATAACTTTATACAATTTTCTATGGTACAATAATGAAAATGGTACAGACATCGCTATTACTGCACCCCCTTCCGGCAGATTTTTTCAAATTCAGGGAGGACATTCTTTCCCTAGCCAGAAAAATCCACAAAAAATTTGGTTCAGTTGTATGCATCATTTTATACACTTTTCGATGGTATGATAATGAAAAGGCACAGACATCGCAACTATAGCGGCTCCTTCCGGCAGATTTTTTTCAAGTTCAGGGAGAACCTTCTGGTCATAGCCTGAAACATACACAAAAATTCTGGTTCAGTTCTATGCATAACTTCGCGTACTTTTCGATGGTACAATATTGAAAATGGCACAAAAATCGCTATTACAGCAACCCCTTCCTGCAAATATTTCAAAATTCAAGGAGGACCCGCTTGCCACAGCCAAAATCATACACAAAAAATTGAGTTCAATTCTATGCGGCCGCACCAGTGGCTGAGAGGTTCTGCTCTCGAAACTGGTAGACGGGAAGTGCTGGGTTCGATCCCAATCGCGCCCGTCGGCCTAATCGTACGGAGTTTTCGTGGTTTTCTTCGAACCATGGATTTCCATGCGTTAATACGGGTTAGGTTCCCTTAGAAAGACCCCCACGAAGGGCACTCCCCATCGGGCCTATATCCCTAGTGTAGATAATCGGCCGTCACAAAATCAACCAACCATCAATTCTATGCATAACTTTATACACTTTTCGACGGCACAATGGCGACATATGGACACACGGATAGACGGACTGACAGACAGACATTTTTATAAACCTGTGTTTTGGGATCTTTGATCCCTAAAACGTGTAAATCCGTCGAAAACCGGAAGACGAAAAAAAAATTCCATTACAATACTTTCTTCAATTGAAGATAGAAGAAAGTAATACATTTGACATTTGAGGACATGAGTTTCAAAACTCGTCTTAGCCAAAATCTCAAAAATCATGTTTCATTTCTCAATGTTTTATATTTCTAAGAAAAAACACTGCAATATGGAAAAAACTGGTTTTATTATGTATTTCAGGCACTGTAAAATCTTGGTTTACAATGGAAACCAAGGGACGCAGTTAAAGGTTTTCGCGATTTCCCAGTATTATGATGGTTAAATTTTGACATTGCTCACTGAACCGGGGGGGGGGGGGGGGGGTGTTGCTATACTATAGTTTTACGATGACCATTATAGCAGTATCCCAGATCGTGTTTGGTCGAATTATAGTAACACCCTCTAGATAAGGCAGAAAGCCTTGACACGCGTCACGAAAACGTCACTCAAAGCAGGCAAAACAAAGAACAAAATTCGAACAACTTGCATGCTTCGATTTTGTTGGCTCGTGGAACTATCAATTCTTATTTTCTAATGATAATTAGTAATTCCACGAACAAAACAAAACGAAACATGCAAGTTGTTCGATTTTTTTTCTTTGTTTTGCCTGCTTTGTGTGACGTTTTCGTGACGCGTGTCAAGGCTTGCTGCCTTATCTAGGAGGTGTTGATGACACCAAGATTTACATTTGAAATTATATATACTAGGGGATCCGACATAGACATCCCGGGTTACAGAATATACAGGGTGTATCTGAAATGCTTCAACAAACTTATGGGTATGATAGTACTCATCAAGACGAACAAAAAATGCAATAGAACATGGGGTCGCAAATGACGTTTAAAGGGTGAAAATCGCAAAACTACCAAAAAAAAATATCGAAATCTCGCATGCTGCTTTTCTGCAGAACTAGCTAGTAGCACGAAGTTGGTTTTCGTTTCACTTTGTGCATATCTAAAAAAGAATTTTGAATATTGGTATAAAAAAATTTGGAAGATAGCCAAACAAATCTGCGAGCAAGGGAAATCCAGGAAACTCCCGAAGTCTTCGAGCGTGTCCGCCAGTCGTAACTGCGTAGATGTACTCTGTGTAATAATGTTCGCGGTCGACACTTTGAACAATTGTTGTAAAATATTTGTTTTCTCTTGACGTAACGAGCTGTGATGTACCTATTCTGTGCAATAAATAATTTTCTGGAGTGTTTCTTTCTTGTCTCAGTTTGTCCATTTCCAGTCTTATTTTCTCGATCTTCATCCTTTAATCGTCATTTGCGATCTCATGTTTTATTGCATTTGTTGTTCGTCTTCATGAGTATTATCATCAATATAAGTTTGTTGAAGTATTTCAGATGCACCCTGTATGTGAAACCCATTTTTTATTATTCAAAACTGTAATCGATTTTTTACCTTTTTTTACCCGCTAACAACTCAAAAAAGTTATATGAAAAATATCAAATATGAATCCAAATGAAGTTTTGAAATTTATTAAAAGCGATATATTTGAAATGGCCACGTGCACAGGAGTGTAGGCAGAAAAATCGCCAAAGATCGCTATTTAAAGAAGCAATTTTAATTCTTATCATTTTAGTGGATTAAGCACATAGTTCGATTGCATGTACTAATTTTGTGCTTCATTTATTATTATTTTATTTATTTATAGATGAAATTTAAATTTCGTTACGTAATGTAAGCCAGAAAAAAATGCGAATTATTTATATCATTTTAAGTGCAAATCGATTTAAATTTATAATCGCCTACACGCGATAGACATAAATTAAAAATAAATAAATAAATATTTTTAAATTATTTTTAAAAGCATAATAAATGAGTAAATTGAGATAAGGATTTTAAACTAATCGCATTTTTAAGTACATTTTTTAACACTTTTCAACAAAGTTGAAAAGTGTTTATGACTTCGGTTTGTCTGTCCGTCTGTCCGCGCTCTAATTCTCGTAAATTTACTCGGATTGTCCTGAAATTTTTAAATGTTATTGACGTTTAATATAGCACGTTCCCTATTTCAAATGAAGTTTGTAGCATGTTTAGTTCATTTACAGGGACAGTCAAAAGTATTCATTATATTACGGCCAATGTGAAAAAAATCGTTTAAAATGATTTTTATTGATGTTAAACGCTTTCAAACATAATAAAACTGATATGCATTTATGAAGCGTATTAAATATGCATTCTGTAGAATATTCGGTGCAAAGAATAGTTATTATTCATTTGCAGGGCCACACAAATGAATTCCGTTTCATAATGATATAGGAGTAGAGGGAATTTTTTGCAACGTATTTTAATTATGTTAATCTATTTAAAATATAATGAAATTTATATACGTCGCTGAGGTGTACTATAACTTATTTCATGCATAATACGAAGTGCATAGTATTTACAAGGACACACAAAAGATTTCAGATACTATATTGTATCCGAAGTACTGTACATTAGCGATGATTCCTGGAAATGAATTTTTAATTATGGTATGCACTTTTATGTTTCACTATATTTATGCATACTATATGGTGTGTATAAATGCTACAATTCATATTCAGGGCTACACAAAAGAATTCGTACTGGTTACTGGACATGAGCGCAAATTGCTTAAAGGTTGTTTTTAAATGAGTTATGCATATTTACGCTGAACTACATTTAGTTTACTAAGAAATGTTTGTAAAATACAGATAAAATGATATATAGGGTCACTCAAAGAATTGGATTCATGGCCGTCTATAAATGATAATTTCTGGAAATGTGATTACAGTAGTTTTAAGAGTCTTTTAGTTTGATTTAAATTTCAGTTAAACAGTGGCGTGTAATAAATGTACTAGGTAAACTACAGGGTTGTGCAAAAGTATTCAAATATGTTTCCATCTGTTAGTATAAATTGCTGAAAGAGAAATTTTAACCAGTTATGCGTTTTCTTGCTAAACTAAATTTTCCCATTATATGTATATATATCAACCTACAGTTCAGATACAGGGCTGTTCAAAAGTTAATACATATTTCGCTATGGACGGTAACCTCTGATATCAGTACTTCAAATATTTTACAAGTTTTTTACAATGTTTACTTAGTTATCTTATTTACCTTATTTCCCTCAATAACGAAGTTTTGTTAAAGTCTTCAGGAAGTGTTGGAAAGTGTTTCATAATCTATGGTTAACGCATGATTTTTCTTTCTTGTTTCCGTTTTCAAAGTTATAAAAATTGAAAATGTGCGATGTTTACATGCAAAAAAAAAAAAAAAAAAAAAAAAAAAAAAATTGTAGTAAAAGCGAAATTTAGTCGTCATCTGTTGTCTGCGTTAAAATGACGTTAGCCTTACGCACGGACACGTTTGTCCTTTATAACATAGATTAGTCCAATTTAGTATTTGATTTGAATATTGTTTAACTGTGCCATTTTTTTATTCACTGAACACTGTAACTCTGAGTTAAATTCAAAGAAATGCATTGTAATTCGTAATTGTTGGTGTGTAACAGTGCTATTTGAATTAATATATTAGAAAAATTTATAAGAAAGGTTTTGGATGGATACAACATCCTAGTTTTTTTATTATTGAAAAATATAATTGCTTTAATATAAAAGGCGCTAAAAAGTAACAGTAAGACGTTTTAAAATCATTTTATTACAGCACTTATTTTAGTTTTAGAAGAATATTTTCAGAAAATAATATCAAAATATAATCCAATATACGTAATCAGTGATCTTTGGTGCAATTAAACGGACCGTGGACCTTTAAATCGACCCAAAAATCGTAAATTATTTAGGTACTTATTATTAATCTCCAATTTGTTCAGTCATTTGGGAAAACCGCATGCAGATGCGATTATTTTTGTCAAAGTTACAAAAACAATTTTTTGGTCTTTTAATATACCTTAAATCTGTTTTTTTTTTTTTTCAAAACAGATTTTTTAGCATTTTTAGATTTTTTAAATGTTCCATGCGCCATAATTTTTTATCAAAATTCAAGAAACTGATAAGGAATAATCCTGATATCGCTTACAAAGAATAAGATAAGAATGTTAAAATATTTTTTGCTCTGTTATATGCGGACGGACGGACAGACAGACGGACCGAACGACGACTATAGGTGCTACGTATTTATATAATTACGAAAGTACCTAAAAAGGCAAAAATTGGATGAAAATCAACATCGAATTCCGGGAAAAATCTTTAAAAAATGAACTATTCAAGGGATTAAAAAATCGATACACAGATTTGTTTGTAATAGAGTTTTAAAGGATTAAAATGCAAAATCGAGGGAATATCTAAAAAATTATGACGCATGAGACATTTTAAAATTTTAATTTAAGAAAATCATTAAATTATAACAATATTAGAAATTTCTTTTAAGGTATTCTATATCGGTGAAATGTATTGTTTCCACAAAATTTCATATCTCTATGATGAAAATTAAAATAATAATAATAAATGTCCCCTTAAATGAATAATTAAAGCGTTACAGATGGATAAATGAAAAAAATCTACATCTTAAGTATAACGTCAGATCTGCTAGGGCACAAGGCACCAATAAACAATTTATCTTCTTGAAACAATTAAAACCGTGTAATATGCAAAATCTTTGAAGCATTATTCATATTTTAATGACACCTCATTGCTTGTTAATGAGCACAAATCAATTGATGTAGAGGTATGCCTCCCCATCTCTTTTACATTATTGGAAATTATTTGACGGTATGCAAATACCGCTGAATAGATAATGAAAAAAATGAGGGGTGATTATTTTAATTAATTTAATGTTATTTAATTTTGAATATACGGCAGATTTTTTTTTCACAGAAGCAGTTTAATAAAACTCCATAAAATGTTATTTACTAATTATCATTTTTTTTAGTACAATTTGTTTTGTTTTTTGTTTTTTTGTGTTAATTTATAAAGATGAATTTATTAATTATTCTGAAGTGTTTCTTTTTTAAGTTCTGAAAATTTTTACGTTGTTTAGGGCCACAAAATTTATACATACGTAGTATTTCAATTACGATAGTATTTTAGTATATTTTTGGTATTTCTTAAATATAAAAAAACAGTCTTAAATAATGTTTCATTAACAAGTAAAGATTAAATTTAAAAAATAAAAAAACCTGACTGCCCCATTTTTTGACTGAACCCATTTTTTTATAATAACGAACGCACCTAAATAGGCAAAAATTTGATGAAAATCGATATCGAATTCAGGAAAAAAACCTCTAAAAAATTGAACTAGTCAAGGGACTAAAAATTCGATACACAGATTTGTTTGCAGTAGAGTTTTAAATGCTTAAAATGCAAAACCGAGGGAATATTTAAAAAAATATGACGCATGGAGCTTTAAAGATTTGAAATTTAAAAAAATCATTAAATTATAACAACATTGGAAATTTCTTTTAAGGTGTTCTATATAGGTGAAATGTATGTTTCCACAAAATTTCATATCTCTATGATGAAAATTAAAATAATAATACATAATAATGTCCACCGTCCCCTTAAATGAATAATGAAAGCGTTACAGATGGATAAATGAAAAAAATCTACATCTTAAGTATAACGTCATATCGGCTAGAGCACAAGGCACCAATAAACAATTTATCTTCTTGAAACAATTAAAACCGTGTAATATGCAAAATCTTTGAAGCATTATTCATATTTTAATGACACCTCATTGCTTGTTAATGAGCACAAATAAATTGACGTAGAAGCATGTGCCTTCCCATCTCTTTTACATTATTGGGAATTATTTGTGAAAGTATGCAAATACCGCTGAATACATAATGAAAAAAATGAGTGGTGATTATTTTAATTAATTTAATGTTATTTAATTTTGAATATATAGGAGAAAAAGTTTTTTTCACAGAAGCAGTTTAATAAAACTCCATAAAATGTTATTTACTAATTATCATCTTTTGAGTGCAAATTGTTTTTTTTTTTTTTTTTTTTTTTTTTTTTTTTTTGTGTGTGTGTGTGTTAATTTATAAAGATTAATTTATTAATTATTCTGAAGTGTTTCTTTTTTTAAGTTTTGAAAATTTACTTTTTTTAGAGCCACAAAATTTATACATACGTAGTATTTCAATTGCGATAATATTTTAGCATATTTTTAGTATTTCTTAAATATAAAAAAAGGTCTTAAATAATGAGTCATTTAAAAAAGGGGTGGATGAGAAGGGTAACAGTATGTTCTTTTTTTTGTTGTTGTTGTTGTTTTTGTTGTTCTCAGGTACTTTTAATGATGGAATATTATTAAAAAATATATTTCTTAAAACCACTAAAATAAGAGCTCTAATTAAAAAAATATATATGGGGAGAGAGAGAGAGAACTGCAAACATAAAATGTTCAATTTACGGTGATACTTTTATAGAAAATGAAATGAATTTTTTTTTTTTTTTATCTACTGAGGAAAAAAGTACTTTTAATGCAAAAATAAGTCGACAATACACATCTTTTGGCTGAAATCAGGTACAAACAATTTCCAGGTTAACGAATACAGCGTTATCGATTGTAACATATAATTCATTTTTTTGTAATTCAGAAATAGCGGGCATTATTATTTTGTACAATACTTCAAGAATTAATTCTGATTTAAAGCTTATTCGAAACATCGAGTGGAATACTAGTTAACCGGTTGGGGACGAGAGTCATGTATACGTGCCACATAAGGTGTTCAGAATCCATGATTATTCCCACCAGCTATTTTTAAATGTAAATTTTGCCTTATTTAATCAGGGCATTTTCATACTTAAATTAGGCAAAAAATATTGTTTTGAAAAACCGGTTGTAAAAGATTAACAAATCTGTAAAAGCAGCAGGTCGCGAAGAGGTTAAACCTGTTTTTATTATGTTTTAAAGTTTTTTAGCTTATTTTTTTATTTTTGAAATAAGAAGTTCTAAACTTATATAGGAAAGACAAAATTATCACTTACCGGAAATATTATTCAATAATATATTTCAATAATAATTGTTTTTGGGTTAAATTCTGCATTACATTTAGGTGTTTTTCTTGCACTTTTTCTCTTTCCCAAATGCTCAGGATAATACAATGAAATTTTAGTGGTTAAACTTTAAACCTCTCATATCCCAAACGGCAAACACATAATATTTTTTCTGTTGTTGTTTAAAATTTCTACACAAAATGTTTAAGCATTTTCATAAAAACGAACGATCATTTAATAACTTCATATACGGCTTAAAGTTTATCTCCATTCATAACAATTCACTGGGATCTAAAGTTCAATTTTAGTAATATTTATTGCTTTCTCGCTATATTTTTAGAAGATGGACTGTTTATTTTAATATATAAATATTCTTGTTTCATTTCAATCATTATTGGTAGATTATTGAACAATTAATATATGAGAAATGAATTCTGTAAATCAGATAATTTAAGTGCAGAACGTTGAAATATACATATTTTAAACACAAAGATTTCGAATGCAAAGAAAAGAAATTCAAAACTGCATGCGTATGTAAAGATAAAATTAACATTTAATAATAAACAAGTCGGAAATTATACGTCAAACGTAGCAAATGAGGTGCGTTCGTAGTATAGCTAGTTTTATAAATATTCCGACCTTGGTGCAATAATTGTTGCACTCTTATGAAAAAATACATTTATACAAAATTTATTACGATATTTAATTCAGTAATAAGGAAATAATATTACTCCGTCTTGAGTATGACGTAATCACCTTGGCAACATAAAATCCTTAACTATCATGAGATATTGCTGAATTGATTGCGTATGGTACGATTTAATACAATGGAGAAAAAATTTATTAATATCTTGAAAGTTTTGATTCTATTTTACTAAAACTTGAAATGACTCGACAAAATTATGCAGTGATTATATATATAATAAAATTTGAAAAAAACTCATAAAAATAATTGTTGATATGGAAGCGTTTAGATGAGCAAAGTTCGGCTAATTTGTGTTCTAATAAACACACTATTAGCATTTAAAATACTTCTGGTTAAACGAGGCTTTCCGGCTATTATACCATAACGAAATTAAGATTTCTTAATAAAACAAAAGTTTAACAAATATGCAATAAAACTGCGTAGTTAAAAAAAAAGTTTGCTGTGCTGCAACTAATACTAATAATTAATATATTTTTTAAATAACACTTTGAAATTGTATTTTATCGTCCTCCCCCCCCCTCCCCCCCAGTCCCGCAAAAATAAATAAATAAATAAATAAAAGTCTCAGTGTGTTTTAAATCTGCCAATAAAACATGTAAGCAAAAGACGAAAGCTATAAGGATAACTTTCATTCAAAGGATACTTTACCAAGGGATTCAAGGATAACTTTATAAATGCCTTTTAGTATTTTGTAACCTTAATTTTTTTTATATATCTATGTAGTTTTTAAATTTTTGTAATAAAAAGAAGAATCAAACTTAGTTAATGCCTGTTTTTAATAACTGTATAAAATGTTTTTTGCTCGAAAAAGATGTTACATTAAAAAATATTCAGACTAAAATTAGCCGCTCCCTTTTCAACTTATTTAAGTGAATTTCTCTAAATGACTTTAAATATATGCCTCTTCAAACTTTAGTTTTAGCAGTCATATAAATGTTTATTTATTCTTATTATTTAAATATTTTTAGTAATGTTTAATTTAATATATTTTTATCAATATAATTATGTTATTTTATACAATATTTATTTATACAACTAATTATTATAAAATTAAAGACTGTTATGTGTATGTACATAATATTTTGCAAATAACTTATAAACTATATAAAATGTTTAGAGAATGGAAAACTTCGAATTTATTTTCGAGTGTTCTTAGAGGACATTTATATTTTATAAGCAGCTACCGTGCTATATTTAAAGTTTTCAGCCTCTTCAGTACAGCAGTAATCGCAATTTAGAAAGGTTTTTGCTCCTGCAACCCTCTAGGGGTTGTGGCACCGACATAAAATATAGCTTATGTTTTAGCAGGTTCTGTCACCATCAATTTGCAGCCATTATGTTTGAAATCGGTTTCGTATTTCATACGATTGCATAAAAAATTGTAATTTAGAACGCTTTTCGCTCACTTCATTCCTTAAATTTGGAATTTTCTTTCGACAATTCTTAGAAAGGATTTGCATCTTTGAAGTAATTACCATTCCAAATTTAAAATTTTAGACCCCTCAGTAACACAAAAAACGCAATTTAGAACATTTTTTGCTCCTGTAACCCCCAGGTCATAGGGACAAAAAAGTAAAATATAGGCTATGTTGGAGCGGGGACTGTCACCATCAATTTGAAACCAGTACTTCTGAAATCGGCTTATATTTCTTGAGATTGCGTAGAAATCGCTATTTAGAGCGTTTTTAGAACGCTTTTCGCTCATTTTCACCCCTTTTAAATTTCAAAATTTTAAGGAACTCTTCTCAGAGAGCATTTACATCTCATAAGTAATTACCATGCCAAATTTCAAGTTGTTAGCCCCTTCAGTATCAGAAAAATCACAATTTAGAACGTTTTTAAAATGCAACCGCATGGTGGTAGTGACGTCGACATGAAACAGATCCTATATTGAAGCAAGGGCTGTCATCCTCAATTTCCAATCATTAGTTTTGAAATCGGTACTGTACTTTCTGACATTGCGTAGAAATCGCAATTTAGAACGTTTTTTAGAACTTTTTCGCCCATTTTCACCCCTTTTAAATTTCGAATTATTTAGGAATGTTCTTATCATTTATATTTTATAAGTAACAACCATGCTTAGTTTCAAGTTGCTAGCCCCTGCAGTATTACAAAAAACGCAATTTAGATCGTTTTTTGTTCCTTCACCCCCTTTGGGGTAGTGTTATCGACATGAAATACAGCCAATGTTGGAGCATGGGCTGTCGCCATCGTTTTCACACCATTATTTTTTATATTGGTTGGGTACTTCCTGAGATTGCGTAGAAATCGCAATTTAGAAAGTTTTTTAGAACGCTTTTCGCCTTTTCACCCCTTTTAAATTTCGATTTTTTAAGAAATATTCTTAGAGATAATTTGTATCTTATAAATAACTGCCCTGCCTAATTTCAGGATTCTATGTCCTTCAGTAACACAAAAATCGTAATTCATAACGTGTTTTGCTTCTGCAACCCCTAGGTGGAAGTGACACCAACATGAAATAGGGCCTATGTTGGAGCAAGGGTTGTCATCATCAATTTCCAACCATTACTTTTGAAATAGGTTGGGTACTTTCTGAGATTGCGTAGAAATCGCCATTTAGAACGTTTTTTAGAACTCTATTTGCGCATTTTCACCACTTTTAAATTTTGAATTTCTTAAGAAATGTTCTTAGAGATCATTTATATCTTATAAGTAACTACCATTCCAAATGTCATGTTTCTAGGCTAGTAACATAAAAATCGCATTTTCGAACTTTTTTGTGCTCCTGCACCCCCTTTGGGGGTAAGGGAACCGATATAAAATTTAACCTATGTTGGAGTAAAGATTATCTCCATCATTTTGACACAATTATTTTTTCAATCGGTTTGGTACTTCTTGAGACTGCGGAAAAATCGCCATTTAGAACGTTTTTAGAACGCTTTTTGCGCATTTTCACAACTTTCAAATTTCGAATTTTTTAAGAAATGTTCTTCGAGATCATTTATATCTAATAAGTAACTACCATGCCAAATTTCATGTATCTGGGCCCTTCAGTAACACAAAAATCGCAATTTCGAACTTTTTTTGCTCCTGCACCTCCTTTAGGGTTAGTGGCACCGATATAAAATGTAGCCTATGTTGGAGCAAGGGTTGTCACAATCATTTTGACACCATTAATTTTGAAATCGGTTTCGTACTTCCTGAACTTGCGTAAAAATCGCCATTTAGTACGTTTTTTAGAACGCTTTTCGCGCATTTTCATCCCTTTTTAATTTCGATTTTTTTTTAAGGATTGCCCTTAGAGATCATTAGTATCTTATAAGTAACTACCATTCAAAATTTCATTTTTCTAGGCCCTTCAGTAACACAAAAATCGCATTTTTAGAACGTTTTTTACTCCTGCACACCATTTTGGCCAATGGCACGGACATAAGATATAGCCTATTTTCTAAGTTGGCCTAACACCATCATTTTAATACCATTACTTTTGCAATCGGTTCGGAGCTTACCTTCTACAAATAAACAATTTTTACCTCTTTATAATATTAGTATAGATATAGATTAAATTTCAAACCATTCTGTTGGGTAGTTTTTGGGCTGTTATACTGAGGCAGACAGACGGACCAGATGACTACTATAGGTGCTACGAAATTTGTATAATTACGAACGTACCTAAAAACAGAAATAAATTATTAAGAAGTCATTTTTATTAAATGAAAAATACATTTATAATTTTAAAAAGTTAAATATGCTATTTTATGTTAGAATATATATAATGATTAACCAAAATTCAAGAATAAATTAAATCTCTCGATATTCATTAATGGCTGTAGTTTTATTATTTCATATGCAATTGAGATGATAACAAATATCTCCTAAAGACATGAGAGGACATAAGAGGACTTTCAAGACTTAAATCATGCTTGTTTCTTTACAATCTTGAATTATAAATGACCAAATTCTGCAGAAGTGTTATACGATTAGACGTATTTGACGCAATACTAAAATTTTGAGAAATTTCTGAACGTAATTAGATTAAGAATAAACACTGTTTTAAAATTCAGCTCACTTCGGTTTTCAAAATTTTATTTTCATTTTGGTTGTGCTCAAGAGATTGTCAGATTGTGGGAAATGAATGAAAGTAGATCTATATTAAACGAAATTCATCGCTGCTGCAAAAAGCTTTCTTTAATATAGTTTCAGATTAGTGTCTTCGTTTCATTAATTAACTTTCACCTATTTTATTTGAAATAAAAGTAATGAAGAAAGTCGAAAATCCTATAACAGCATATTTATGTTTCTATTCATAATTTAAGCTTTCAAACTATAAAACTATGCCATAATACAGTAAATAGAAGTACTTGAGATTTGACATATTGATTCTAGTAAAAGGTATGAAATGATCTCATATGGGAATTTCGAAGCAGGATTTTCGAGAATATTTGGAAATTTACTAATATTACCCGTAAATCATATTATGTGGAATTTTAATTATCTAGCTTTATAAGATAATGAATTTTAGGAAATACTTGCTATGGATTAAATAATAAAAAACTTTCGAGTGCGAGTATTACTTGCGCTCGGAGGGTTCCGTAGAATAAATATGTGAATTATTAACTGTATTATTAAATAAATCGTTGCTAAAAGAATAATAAGATTTTTTTTTTAACTGCACAATGCGGGATTGGGTATAGACTATAGCTGTATATACAAGAAAAGGGGCTGTGCATATAACATTATCAATTTAGGGGGAAAAGAGGGGTCTGGCACTTGTTTTTGTAAGATATCTTTGCGGGAAGGGGTTATTTTTTGATATCGTTATCATTCTTGATCGAACCAAACTTTTCTTTTTTCAGAAAACTTTTCTTTACATCCAAATAATCTCTTACCTTTATTATTTTTTATATGTTTTTATGAAAATACAAAGCTATTATTAAAGCCATTAAATGTTTATAAAATCATTTCATTTCAAATTTTGGAATACGCCAACGTTTGGCATTCCTGTTCTTCTGCCATATGCAGATATAATTCGTTATCAGAGAAATCAGGACCATAAAACGTAGAACATGATACTTGCGTTTACCAGTAAAGAATATCAAAGAATGTTGTCCACTGTTTTATTGATTATTTTTTAAACCTATTTTTATATTCTGTTCGCACCTCTATTTAAAAAAAAAAAAATGTACAGTATATTTTTCTTTTGCAAATGTTCTCAAACACTATGTCAATAATTTTTCTTTTCAGAAAGTGGTATGAGCTAGAATTCAAAAATTAGTCGTCTGTGGCAGCAATGTATCGATAAGTTCTGCTTTTAACCTCCCCGGGCAGGGTATTAGTGCAAGAAAACAATATTATCTCAAAGTATGAATGGATATTCCATAAAGGTTCAAAGAGATATGAAGCCTAAATGATATCAAATATTTCTATTCTGTATAACTCTAATCTGTCTATCCTAATCTGTTTTTGTTGTTGTTGTTGAACTTAACTCGGTACTGACAATAAAGTTAGTGCATATTTAAACTTCAGTCTTTTCTTTTTACAGTGTAACTAAAACAAAATCCTCGTTCAAAGTTTAAACTTGGCACTGTGCTAAGTGTGCTTCGACATGGGTCGCAAAGTTGCAACGCCGCACAGTGGTCCCAAATGGCGATCAAGTGGCCAAAAATCATTCCTGGCTTTCCTAGTGGTTATATATGAATCATTTTTAATTGTATAACATTCTAAATGATATTACATTTTTAATTTAAACTAAATGTAATTGGGGTTACGGGGGCGTAATAGAGGGGGAGGGGCAGATTTTATTAAATTAAAATTTTCTGTTTTTACAGGATATCTTTTACAGGAATGAGAATTTTCCACTTTTGATTATGGTGAATATTTTCACTTTTTTAAGACAAATCATCTAATTCAGTCTCCCCTGAAATTTTAATCCACCCCCCTCTCTCCCTCCCTCCTTGAAAATATAAAATAAGTCTTATTTTCTTATTCCCTGAATATAAAAAAAAATATTATTTTTTTCTCTTTTGAATGTTATTGCAAAATAACAGTAAAGAGTATAAGCAATTAATAAAATACATAAATAATCAATCAGCTAAATTTTACCCCCCCTCTCAGCCCCCCTCCACGCACATACACGTGAAATCTCCCCTTTTTCCATTTGTCCCTATAGCAAGGAAAATCCAAAAATATTATTACTATTTTTTAAGTTTTCTACATCTATTTACTATGAATAAATAATAAAATCATTCAATTCATTAATTAGATTAATTAAAAAAAATTCGCCCTCCTCCCCCTTCTTTTGCCTCTCTCTATTACATTGAGAATAATACCATTAAAATTAAAAAAAAAAAAAAAAATGAAGAATCTGCCTTTGTTACTTTATTTTGGTAATATTAAATAAATAATTACATATCTAATTTTCTAGTATATTTGAAATTTCCGCTTCCTAATGTTTCTTAATGTTTTCTCAAAGAAATTACAGACGTTCTTTGGTTTTCTTCAGAGAATGTGTAGGAAGCTCTCCCCTTCCAAACGAAGAGGGGATGGGTGATGAATGAACATCAGAGATAGGAACAGCGGGGGTGTGAAATGAGGAGAGCCCATTGACTGTGGGGTTATACTTCTAGGCCAATATCTAGTTTCAGGTGAACACATCTCTCTAGAATAGTAAAAGCGCAACGGATGGACTGTTCATATTCCTTAAAAAATATTACGAGATTGATTATTTGTTTAATGAGAATAAATGTAAATAAGTATGAAATCCATATAAATAAGTGTTTACATTAAAGTATTCATTAAAATTTAAATGCGCATGTAAATTAATATAATTAAATTAACATTCATATAATAAACTGAAAAAAAAATACCATTAATAAAAAAAAAATTCAATAGATTATTTATATGACGATACGAAAATTAATAAAATTTCTTTGTAAGTAGGTAAAATATACTTTCCAAATAATCAGAAAATTTAAAACATTATATGATGTTTTTCAGTTGATTGAATTTCCCATACATGCATGTTCGTAGGAAAAAGTATAGATACACATATATATATAACTTTAAATATGCACTTTTTAAAATAAAGTGAAGTCTTAATATTACTTTGATATAAACGAAAAAAGCAAGGGAAAAATTTAAAAACAAATAATTAAAAAATATATATAAATATATATATAAATATATATAATATCCCCAACTCTTAAGACCTCGCCCCACCGCGAATTACAAAAAAAAAATCCCTGCCGGCTAGGCTTACTGGCTCAGGTAGATTTCGAAGTTAAGTACTAATTTCACCAACAAAAACTAAATCATGATTAGAGATAAACCAACTTTAGCAATTTTATTTGGCCACTTTTAACGAGTTTTTAATTTCATTTTTATATAAGAACTGGTTTTATAATCATTATGTTAAAGCCAGTATTCAAAAAATATTTTTCCATGGTCAACAACTCGAAATTTTCAGACACATTTTCAGATTCAATTTTAAAAGGAAAAACATGAAACTTGCTGACGTATTTTTTTAAAGACATTTATAAGAGACCTATGTTTTTATTTTTCGATCAATTAATTAGAAATTGATTTATAAACAATTATTTTCTGAGTAGTACCCTTTTATTAGTTTCCAACACAATCGCATTCAAAATTTCAGTTCAAAATGCCCACTTTGATATCATTGTTTAAAATGTATTCTGCCTGAATAAAAAAATCGACTATTACGGCACACTATATAGTTTCTGAATAAGAGAACCTACCAAATGGATGCGTTTGAAAGCAAAAATGAATTTAAAAATGAGTCAGAAAATAAGCAGTTTGGATTTGAGTACATCCTTAATACGATATTTTTTTTCTTCAATCTCGATGTATTTTTAATTTGTTTCTGCAGTAAGAATTGGTCCTATAAAAAACTTGTCAATATAAAAGTTGTAGATAATATTAAGAAGATACATAAAAAAAACCATGCGGATTTGATACCTTGTTGTCATGCGATTTGGGACCACTGTGCGCCGCCTTGGTCCATGCCGCGTTTTTCCAGATAGGTTTTTAATTAACTTTTAAAAACGCAGGGGGCGTATTGAGAGATCCACTCAATGGAAAGTAGTCGCGAATCCCATAGTATTTATGTGATTAATTCTATTTAAATTAGTCTGTTTTGAACAATTTAACGTTTATTGATTTTATACTGATACTGGGCATTGTATTACACAAATATATCATTAAAAGTTGTTATCTAGGCTTTAAAAGCTGATGGTACATAGAGTACGCTGCACCTGTCATTATGTATGTCCAAACCGGCCGTAACTTTAAGGCTTAATATCTCTGCTAATTACCGACGAACTTTTTCAAAAATCATTATCAACAATGCTTTTACACTTCTGCTAAGATAGGTACCTCCAGCGCTCCTCAACTTGTTTGCTGAATGCCCGCAAATCGAAATTTGTGTGTAACGGAAAAGGCGCTTTTCTCAAAAACTATGTGACCTAGGACAATCGCTATAATTTTCCTGCAAAGTTTAAATTACCGCCTATTCCCTCTAATGTTTTCATAATTTTAGTTTCAATAGATTCGGAAATAGATGGGAGGGGGACATATTTTTATGCAATATTTTCGACGATATCTTTGAAAATACAGTGTCTAAAATTAAAAGAAATGTATTTTAGAGCTCAGCGTTACACTAGCTTTTACATGATACCCCACACTATATACAAAGAAAAGATTTTTTGTTTCAGGTAACATAATTATCCCCTCTGCATTTTTCCTAAATATATTTGTGAATGTTTAATAATCTGTAAATATGTGTGTCAATAGTCTTTATAACTTTTCCCAATTTGAATTTTCCCCGTTCCATAGTTTACGAATAAAATTGGCTGTGACAGATGGACAGACATACACAGGAATTATCTTATAATGGTTCCGTTTTCACCTTTAAAGTACGGAACCGTAAAAATTGTACATTAGATTTGAAAAAAATGCAATTTTAAGAAACTTTGCTTTTTTATGGATTCTGCTAAACTGTAACGAACTGTAAGAGGCTCCAATGGTGACAAAGGTGAATTTACTTGCATTTATTTATTTAACACATAAATATTATATTTAGGCTACACATTACAAACCCGACTTATAACAATATAACTCTAAGTTCTGATTGTTCGAGGTTAGAGTTAATGTCCTTGTACCGTCTCGGTTAAATTTAAAGTCCTAATACCGCATCTCCCTTTCTTCAAAGATGAATTCTCTGCGGAGGGTGACCGACTCGTAAACTTCTGGTGGTATACTGATCATGGTGCTTTCGTGGAGATATCATAGAATTAATTTACCATTGTTACAAGACGGATGAAGATTCTGACAGCTTTGTTTAGTTGGACTAGAAAATCTCTGTGGTGTTGGAGGCTCCTTATTGGAACCTCTGGTTAAAGGTCATCCACATCAACCGTTTCCTGCTGGAAATTATCTGATAGGATAAGATGGATTCAGTTTAATCGATATATTGCTCACCGGCATGAAAAGTGACACATCTCGGAAAAAGCAAATTTCACAGGAGAGGAAAAAGAAAATTGGTATGATTTTACTGTAACGTGAAAGTATAGCCCTTAGATCTGCATGCAGGAATAAAAACGTGCGTAAAGGCATAAAACCTTTAAGGAACAAGACGTAGGATGAGGTTTAGAAGGTTGAATAATTTTATCTCCGAACACAATCCACCCCTCTTCTGTGGTGACAAATAGACATATAGCGAGCATATAAAGCGATTTTCCGTATAACTACACTTATGATTTTTTTTTTCTGTAGCAAGACGCACCTATGACAGACCTAGTAATTGAATTAAACGCAAAATGAATTTTTGTGAGATGTGTCACTTTTGTTGCGGTTGAGCTATATATCTTTTCCAGATTTAACTACAAACGAAGGTGGATAATCTAATCTCTGTTTAAACGTACCAGTAGTTTGATTGTCCGTAATACACACTCTTCCTCCTACATCAAGATTACTGAGATCATTTACCCCGTGACTTTAGTTATAATTGTCTCTTTGCTGTTCTATTTCTTCTCTTCCTTCCTTTGACGTTCAGCCCTGTTTTCAATCCTTGGCTTCACTTGAGATCTTGCAATTGGCAGGGTTGTCTTAATACGCCGATTCATGACAAGTCCTGCAGGACTGAGGCCAATGGTGATTCTCTATATGTCATTAAAGAAAGTCAAGGATCTCCAGTTTTTTGAGTCGCAACTTGATGGTCTTTACTGCAAATTCAATGAAACCATTACATTGGGGGTACCTAGGTCGTAATATAACGAAATCCATAAAGCTTTCAGATTTTTTAAAATTCAGATGAGTTAATCGGTTTAAATAGGGAAACATTGTCAGATCTGACCACATTAGAAATCCCATGTCTGACAAATACTGATTTGCAGTGCAGAATTTATTTCTCCGGAAGTTAATCTTTCCAGTTGTGCGATTTCTGGGTATCATTTGAAGTAATCGGTCACTATTAAGTACCAAAATCCATGAAGCTTAAAATTATCCATTGCCAGAGTTTCCCATGGCCTTTTATGAAATTTGGTTGGAATAAGATGTGGATGAGGGTTAATGGCCTCCTTGATACTAGATGTGCAATTTTTTATCATTTCTTCAACATCTCTATTTATTCCAGCCCGTCAGACGGATGATCTAGCTCACGAAAGACACTTTGTAATGCACAAATGTCCCTCAAAAAATTGTAGCAGAACATTGTTTTGCTGATTGGCAGCACTCATGATTCGACATCTCTTCATTATGAGTCCATCTTAGATTGTTATTTTATATAGATGATTTCAATAGACTAGACAACTTGGTTCTAAACATTCCCTTGATGGCCAGCCGTTAAGGATTAAATTTTCTAGCTCTTTACATGTTGAGTCAAACTTTTGGGATTGTCGTAACTCTTCTAACCTGATGCATGAAGCTGGTAATGTGGAAATTACTATACGAATACAAGAATCAGTTTCTTTTTCCAAGTCTTTAAAATTTTCTTCAGTTCCTTATAGTATTATTGACAAGACATCAGCTGCATAAAGATAATTTCCTGGTATGTGAAATATGGAATAAGAATATTTCATCATCCTCATCTGCAACCTTTGTAACCGTAGAGATAAATCTTCAAGGGTTCTTCTTTGAGAATATTGGAATTAGAGGTTTACGGTCAGTTTCTAATCTAAAGTGAGTTCCAGTTAAATAATCTCGAAATATCTCACACCTCCAAGCAAGAGTAAGTACCTATTTTCGTTACTTGTGCATATCTCTTCTTAGTTGGTGTAACTTTTCTGAATGCATATGCAAGAACAGAAATGGCTCTGTTGTCTTGCTCTTGCCTCAAGGTAGTTTCTATTCCACAACAAGAAGCGTCTGTTGTGACAATTGACGTTTTTGTGGATTATGCACCTTTAAAACTGGTTGAGATGTTCTTCTTCTAATTATGAAATTATTCTAACGCTTGTTTTTGAGGTTCATCCCAGACAAATTCAATCTTTTGACATAACATAGATGTTAACGGAAAAAAATTGCATAATTTGGAAGAAATCTGGCGAGAAAATTCGCCATGCCTATCATTTACTTTAACTTAGTTTTGTTCTTTGGTGATGGTAATTTTTTCACCACTCTAATCTTATTTTCATATGGGGGGATACACTTGTCATCAATAATATGTCCCGAGAAATTCATTCTCTTGACTGAAAATTTACATTTATTGTCATTTAGAGTAATACTTGCTTCTTTAAGTTTTTTTCAGAATAATTCTGAGCCTTTGGTAATGATCTGTTTTTTTTTCTTCCGACATTAAGATGTCGTCCATGCGACTAATAGCCCCAGGATTTATTCTAGCAGCTGTGACATTCTACATTCGAATTGTTCTGGCGCAGATGAGATTCCAAAAGGTATTCATAAAAATCTATATTTTTTCAAAAGGAGTTATGAGGCCTGAGGTGTATCGTATCGTATGTAAACAGTGTGACGCAATATAGACTAGCTGCACATTAGAGATACGATTAAAAGAACACCGAAATGTGTTTAATTTAAGAAACTTAAAACTCCAAAATTGTAGTCCACGTAATAGAAACCACTAATTATCCAGATTTTGAAATATCCAAAGTCATTAAATCAAATTAGACATATACAAAAGCCTTATTTTCCTGGAGACATTATTTACAAGAACGGCCAAATTCCCACTCAATGAATGTAGTTCACGTTTACCTGAATATACCATTTTAACCTCACTCGAATACCCACCCCCACCTTATACTGCGTCCGCCGGTCGGATTATTAGCTTTTTTCTTTACTAGTAGCAAGAACCTAGTGTCTGGTGGGAACACAAATAGTTGAAATATGCGCATCTGGTTGGGTCGAGAACTGCGATTTGCGGCTTTGAGGTCGTCTAGTGGTCTTGAGATGCAATCAACTACTCGTTCTGCTTTTGCCGGCCTCTAGGCAGGGTCCAGAACTTGTTCGGTACCTGAGGGGACACGGTGACCCACTCGAGGCGTAATGCCGTATTGGATGGTGATAGACTGAAAGACGTATGAAAGTGGTGCTATAAGCAAGGTCCCATTTGTGCGAGTTTATTTTATATCTGATTGTCGATCTGACGAGATTGGTCTGACGATATCGTTCGTTCAATAGTTGACGTTCTAGGGCTGGCTTTGCCTTGTCTGGCCACGTAGATAGCTAGTCCGGTTTAGCAGCTTGTGTTGTGGTGCGGCGCCACCCCTGGTGCAGACATTTCTTATAGAATCGGATTCGTCATAACAGTCCGCGAGTCGAACAAATGAGGTAAGTCAAAATGAATATAGCGATTACAAACGGCTATAACTATTTAATGGAAAAGATTTTATCGATAAGATTAACACAGAATGTAGACGAAACTTCAAAATTTTGTATACATATGTCTTAGATGTTCTCTGTGATAACTCTTGGTCACACGGACAACATCTAGGCGGTAGTCCATTTCGCGCCCTACATTCTGAAGCATTTATTCAGCCACCGACACAAGCGCATTACAAATGCGTACTTTGAGTTCTTCAATTGCTATGTGCATGGGAAGTACAAAATCGCAGGGTGTCAAGTTCGGTGATCTTGGTGGCCAAGAGCAGAAGACATCGTCGGCATCTCCACTTCGACCGATCCAACGCTTTGGAAGATGTTGGTTTAAAAGTGTGCGAAGCTCCATACTCCAGTGTGGGGGTGCTCCATTTTGCTGCACTGTGATAACAGAATGACATTTGTTAAATTCTAATACGCAGAATGCTTTCTGCACGGAACTCGCCATTTTTACTAATGAGACGCCTGCAATGAACAGGTTTCTTGTCGTTGCGAAGTTTCGACTGGCGCATGCGTAAATTTTGAAGTTCCGTCTACATTAAGTGTTAATTTTATCGATAAATTCTTTTCCATTAAATAGTTATAGCCGTTTGTAATCACTATATTCATTTTGACTTACCCTGTATAATCCTTTCAATCATTTTATTTAAAATACAAAACTTCCATTTAAAACTGAAACATTTAAAATTGATGGCTTTCACTTCTTTCTTTCTTTTTAAACAAAACGAAAAGAAAAATATTAGGCACAAATATCATATATGCACCGAAGTACCTAATTGACGCCAAAATGGCATTATTTTGATTGACATGGTAACCCGGTTACTGTTGTTTATTTAATAATGAATGTTTATTTATTTTTATTTCTTTTTTAAAATTACATAAATTATTTTGTTCTATAGTTATCAATTATCTTTTTTCTATTATTTCCTTTTGAAAATAATAGAAAATAATTAAAAAATACGGTACCTCTTAGTTATTCCGTCGACCAATTTCGCCAAATTATAGAAATTGACATAATTTTTATTTTAAATAACGAAAGAACAAATAAATTAGTATAACATTAATAAATATACAAATAAAACTTCGAAATAAAAATCACTTGATGACGTAAACACGTGTAACTTGCTTAAAGTCAAGTTAATGTGACATTTACGATCAACCATTATTGGCATTTAATCTTATAGTTTGGCGATAGATTTTTGGTCGACGGGATAACTAAGTATAGTACCAAAAATACATTTGTAACTGGTTTTCGAAAACGAGTTTTTCGCCGAATTTTTGTGAAAAAAAAAATCACGCCATACCTGCGGTGCGTATATTTCAACTTCAAATCAATGTTTTAAGTTACCACTCGAAAAAAAAATGCTAACTGGCGAGTTGAAAAAAAACTATTGGCGAGATTTGCACCCAGCTAGTGTAACAGTATTAAGAATTCTTTGCGACCATGGCAAATTTTATCTAGCTTTATTCCAAAAAAAATTTCATTTTTTAATCAAAATGGAATCTTTCGCCACAGATGTCAAATACGGCCCCATATTGGCGCGATTTTCTTTTCTGGCGCCAATGTCATGTACGCAACGGGTACTTAACTGGAGCCAAAGTATCGTTATTTTGCTTGATATGGTAAGCCGGATGTTGTTGTTTATGCTATTGATGCTTTCCCCAAATTGGCGTCGGAAAAAAATCGCGCCGATATGACATCTGTGCCTAACTTTCATATGAAAGCGAAGGACCGTATTTGTTTATGGCAGTTGATGACTTGAACTATTATGATATATATGAAATGATGGCGATAGAATAATATTTGGTGACTTATCACCTGTGTCTGGCTAACATTAAAGTACCAAAATGGCACCTAGTGTATAAAAAGCGAAATGGTCCGCCCGGGACTGTTGACGATAGCCACATGACTTAGGCTATTGTTATAGAAATTGTTTTGGAATATCGGGAGACAAAGACTGTATACTTAATTCATTTTATTTTAGCTTCTTTTCAGATGTTTAACTGATCCTCGTTAATCAAATACGAAAGCAACCATTGGATGTCTTACCAGCAACTGATTCGGCCTTAAATTTTTGCAATCAAAGGGAATTGAATGGAAACCCGTTTACAGGGAGATCTGCACAGCTTTTTTCAGTATAACTCAATCTTCTCTAATATTTTTTAAAACCCATCAGATTAGCCTGTTTTTAGATTCTGCGGTATCTGAACGGGGGTTGGGGAGCGTAGCTTGCAGGGGGCAGAGCCACCTAGTATGTTATAAAATTATTTAAAATACATTAGAAATATCTTAAAAATACGTTAAAAACAATTAAACATCCAAAATGTTTTCAACCCTGACACGACGGTCATTAGTGGGTATTTAAATGTTGTTATTGCTTTTGTTTGCGCTTATTCGAGAATCGTCTAGAAGATATAGATCATTGTAATTTAAAGGTTGCACTGCAGATAAGATGACAGGAAAAAGTATTAAAATTTCTAACAAAACAAGCTTTCATCTATTATGCAGCAATTTTTTGCAAGGTCCATGGATATCGTATTAAAGTGCATCGTTACAGACTATGTCTTTATTAGTAATTATTTCTATAGATTCTCTTATAATGGCTTCCTGGTAATTATTTGTACGACAGATAATTTTGAATTTATTAACATCTACTTTTATAGGTTGAATTTGAACTAAACTTGATGACGCAGTATGGGGTCTATTTAATCTAAAATATTAAGTTTCTGCGTTATCAAGATTAGTTCAAACTCAATCTATAAAAATAGATTTTAATAAATCTAACATTATCTTTAGTACAAGTAATTACCAGGCAGCCATTATAAGAGAACGTATTGAAAAAATTGCTAATAAATATATAGTCTGTAACGATGTTCTATCATACGGTATCCATGAAGCTAGGAAAGAATATCTGCATAATAGATGAAAACTTGTTTTGTTGGAAATTTTATATTTCTATCTGGCATCTTGGCCGTACAACCTTTAAATTACAATGATCTCTTCAAGACGAATTTCGAATAAGCGCAAAGAAAATTAATAACCACATTTAAATTCCCTCTGAAGACGACCGTGTGATGGCTGAAAAGGTTTTGGATTTTTAAGGTCTTCTAATGTATTTTTAAGATATTTTTAATGTATTTTTAGGATATTTTTAATGTATTTTAAATTATTTTATAATATATGTATCCACTTGCAAATAATTTTTGTAGAGTTATTTGTGTTTTTATATCAATTTTAATTATTTACATAAAAGGTGAATTTAGCGCTAGGATTTTAACTTTCATTTATTAAAACATTTTACATTTGTTTAATCTCAGCTATTCTACAAAGTGAAATTTCGGAATTTACAGAAACATTTTTTAAAGCGATTTCTTTGAGGTTTGAATTTTACACAGATTAAAAATTAAGTGTAATTAACAAAAAGGATTTAAATGGTATATATTTTTTTATAATTTTTCGCCCTTATAATTGCGTAATTCTTAAGTTCAACTTCTACTTAGAAAAATTATTGCTCGGTTAACTGTGCATTCATGTGAAAAATTAGAAAAGTTAAACTAGAAAAAAAAACTTTAATTAAATTTTTAAAAAGTTCAATTAGAGTTTAATTCAAAAAATGTTAAAAAAACTGATGCATGAAAGAAGCAATTCAAACATACAAAGTGAGACAATTAAAACTTCATTATCCTTCATCAACTTACGAAATAAAGACAATTAAAACTTAATTAGCCTTTGAAGTTTTGAAATCGTTATAGTTGAGAAAAAACAGGGTGGAAATTAAATAAAATTGATACTTTCAGTTTCTGTGTTTTGCTACATTCTTAGATCAAGTGTCAAAGTTTTATATTTTTTAAGTAAAGTTAAAGTGTGTAAGTGTAATTTTTTTTTGTCTTTATATTGCGGTCTGTTGAACAACGCATGATTCTTGAAAGAGCTATAAACTAAAGCGTTTAAAAATATTTTAGATATTTTATAAATTTAGAAAGATTTTACTTTTCGTCTGAAAAAAAATCTTTTATAATACTTCAAAAAATAGACACAGATGGCTTCCTTCCAAAAATGTTTAACATATACTTGTGGAGTAAAGTATAGTACAAAAATTATTTTTTTCCAATATATAAGTTTATTAATTTGCTCAGAATATAATTTTTAAGCTTTAGTTTTAAGATTAATTTTAAATATTTAGTCATTATTTTATTTAATGAAATTAATTCCCATGTAGCTTACTAAAATAATATGAATTACAAAACTTGGAAGAGCGTTTGGCACTTTGAGCCGCCAACGTCCTGGGTTCGAAACCTGGCCCCTCGAAACCCTTTATTACTCAGTTAAAAAAATTACAACTAGTGTGAGTGCGTTAAAATCACACACTGCTTTCATTTAAAAATATTTCAAATTAAAACATCTCTTATATTACAGATACCGTATATACTCGCGTATAAGTTGACCCCCTAACTTTCGAATGCAAATTCTGCAAAAAATCAAAAACTCGCGTATAAGTCGACACCCTAACTTTTTACTTAAATTTTGTGCAAAATCAAACTAAATATTTCACTTGCCTATGCGAAAAAGTATAAGTAAATAAAAATAAATCATTGAAAATTTGTTTAATGTTAAGTTATTATTATTTGTATATTTTCTGTAATATTTTATTGTTCATATACATAAAAAGTCAGAATTTTGCAGTATTCGAAGTCTTATTTTTTTATTTTTTAATTGACTCGCGTATAAGTCGACCCCCTAAATTTGCTTGCCAAAAATTGCCAGAAATTCCTCGACTTATACGCGAGTATATACGTATTTAAATTTCCGTTGAAATATAAATTAATAAAGAAAAAAAGTCAGGAAGAAAAGAAAAAATGATAATAAAAAAATACACTTCTAAATTTGACGTCACTTCCGATTGCAAATACACTTACTGCATATTGAAATTAGGATACTGACTAACTAATAAAAGTAAAGAAAATGCCGTCATTTTCATGTAATCAATATAGATTCAATTTTTATAAATGAATATATAAATTTTCATTTAAAAATTATGTTTTATAATCAGTGAGGCACATTGCTCTTAAATTTAATGCTCATTTTTTTTTATAACGCAAAAGCTTTATTTACAAGCCATACGAAATAGAATTTCAGTAAATGCTATGCCTTTTTATGCATTTATTGCATTTATTTTATCAGCATTGTCAGGGAAGTCGTATACAGGGTGGGTGAAAAGGTCATGTCCAAACGGCATGCATGGGTGTGTCAGGTCATGAGAAGCAAGAATTACATAGGAACTGGGAATCGGAAACGAGATCGTGACGGTGCAATTGCATCATAACCATGATGATGATAAAAATAATACCAAACGGTGTAAAAATACCTTTATTTTACAAAAAACTTAATCAAAGTATAAAATATAAATTAAAAATGTTACAACTCACAAAAATTACTCAAAATGTGCCCCATTAGCCGTGATGCATGCTTCAGACCGTCGTCGCATGGAATCGCGAACACGATCCAACTGACCAGGAATCTTCGGGACAGGTGCTGCCGCTTCAGCGATCCGTTCCCTGAGGTTCATGGCCAGTGGAACGGGTGTCTCGTACACCAGAGACTTAAGATATCCACAGACGTAGACTTCCTGGGGGGTTTAGGTCCTGGAATCGCAGTGGCCACGGTACAGTGCCGATTGGAACGTATTCGCGATTCTATACGCCGCCGATGAGAAGCATGCATCAAGACTAATGGAGCACATTTTGAGCACTTGTTATAAGTTGTAACATTTTTCAGTGTTTTTTTTTTTCAATTTCGATTAAGTTTTTCGTAAAATGAAAGTATTTTAACACCGTTTGTTGTCTTTTCTTTCACGTGCAATTGCATCTTCGCGATCGCGTTACTGACCCCCCAGTTCCTATGTAATTCTTGCTCCCCATGACCTGACACACCCAAACGTTCCGTTTGGACATGACTTTTTGAATCACCTTGTATATATCTGTTACATACTCAAGAAAATTACATTTTTTATTTAAAAAGCATAAGGATAAAAGTGTTGTTGCATCAAGGTAAAGCCATTTTTTCTGATTGTCGTCTTAACGATTATGGGTCCGAACGCACAGAGCTTTGTTATTAGGATAGCCGTATTTTAGGTAGATTTCGTAAGAAATACTACCTATTGCAATCGTTACCATGGTGCGACTTTTGAAAAATTCCTTTATAACTTTCCATTATACGACCCTAGGAACCCGAAACCACCCCCCATTTAAAAATTTTATACATATATATATGTGTGTGTATGTATGTACTAAATTTAGTCCTCATGATAAAAGTCGCAATTATGCATGGATCGTCTTCAAACTCGCAAACCACATTGAGATGGCAAATATCTCGGCGGGGATTGAAAATGGGTAAAATCGGCCCAAGAGGGTGGAATTGGGGGAGGGTTCAAAATTTTTAATACTGTCTTAAAATGATTCTGATAAAACTAGCTCTTACCCAACAATGACAGGAAAAAAACATTTTTCGTTATAGCAGTTGCCAACAATTAAAACAAAATAATAAAATTCTCACCACAACAGTTACTTTTCTATTGCAAGGATTTACTTGAAAAGTTAAATTAAATAATAGTTTGACGAATTGAAAACAAATTGAATATTACGTCATAAGTTTTCTAGAGCAAGATTTTCCCATGAAAACTCAAAATAAAATAAATAGTTTGACGAATTAATATATATATATTGCGTAATATTGGAAATATAATAGACCTCAGCACGTGAATATGTAACTTCATGTGAGTTTGAAGAAACGTATTCAAACATCATAAAAACACGACTATGGAAATATTAACATATTTTAACACTTTAAGGTTCTCTGAATTTCCTGTAGCGATTTTTAAACTTATTCCGTATACATGCGTGTGTGTATTCGTGTATATTAGAATTTTCCCAAAAATTTAGTTCCCTATAGCTCATTCTTA
Organism: Maratus speciosus; assembly: GCA_963932465.1. Taxonomy (NCBI): domain Eukaryota; kingdom Metazoa; phylum Arthropoda; class Arachnida; order Araneae; family Salticidae; genus Maratus; species Maratus speciosus. Next base: position 455,342,640 of record OZ010789.1, on the reverse strand, counting down.
GTGAAGAAACTGGGTTTATCTCTAATCTTGATTTCAGTTTTATTGGTGAATTTAGTACTTAACTTCGAAATCTACCTCCGCCTGTAGGCCGAGCCGGCAGGGATTTTTTTAATACAGTAGAGTCTCGAAAATACGAGTCTCGGAAGTCCGAAGTTCCGCTTAATTCGAGGCGACAAAAATCAAAATGAAAATATGCGCCAATGAATTTGGAACTCATAAATTGAAACTTACTGCGATTGGAAAATCTGCCAAGCCTAGAGCATTAAAAAACATTAATAAAGAAGCCCACTTAGTAGATTACACAAATCAGAAAAGTGCCTGAATGTATCGAGAAATTTTCAAAAAATGGTTTTTTGAACATTTTGTCCCAGAAACAAAAAGAAATCTACCTAGCAAAGCAATTTTGTTTTTGTATAATGTTCCATCTCATTCCGACAAAGATGTACTACTGTGTGGGGAAATTCCAGCTATATTTTTTTTTCTCCCAACGTTACAAGTTTAATACAGCCACTGGTTGAGGGTGTATTGGAGAATTTAAAGAAAATATATCGACGCCATTTATTGGAACATTTAGTGCAGTCTGATGATGAAAATATTAAGAACGTTTTGAAAAGTGTAAACATGAGAGATATTGTTTACTGGATAGCTGATTCTTGGGAAAAAATTCAATCTACAGCACTGAATAAATCGTGGTTGAAATTTTTCATAATGTGATAAAATCCATTGAGAATCTTTATGACGACGATGGTGAAAACATTGTTTTGAAAGATTTGGTGAAGGAAGTACCTGGCTGTGAAAATTATAATGCAGATGACATTAAAGAATGGTTAAACAGTGATGAGATGCTGGAAATAATTGAATCGACTATTGTAGAAATGATAGAAAATGAGGAGGAATGTAATGATACATAAGAAAACGACTCTCTGCATCTTAAAAAAAAATTCTCATAGAGAGGGTTCTGCATCTTTAGAACTGGCTTTAAAATGTGTAGAACAGCAAAATGAAGCCACTCCTGCTGACGTTACGCTTTTTTAAGCGTTGGCTAGATATTTCATCTAAAAAGAGAAGTAATGTGTTAAAAGCAGCAAAAAATTGAAACACTTTTTTAATTGTAAAGTATCCTTTATATCATTACATAAGGAATAAAGGTATCTACATTCTTTCTCATCCTAATTGAGTAAAATTATAATTGGTGAGAATTTTCTACTTTTTCGGAAAATCCGAGTTTTCAGTAATCCGAGGTGGTGTCATTCCCGATTACCTTGGACTCTCGGAGACTCTACTGTACGGAGAATCTACTGTATTTACATTTTTCTTTACTTCAGCCGGAAGGCACCCCCATGATTAACTCGGAAATCATCGAGCGGGTTTGCTAGCATTTATAATAAAAACCTTACCATCGAAACGACACATTCTATTTTTTTTATTCGAAAAATAAAATTTAAGTATATATAAGAAAATGATCTTCAATCAAATTTATGACTATGCTTTTTATATTTAAATTTACCTCATATTTTAAGTAGCACGATGCCCTATTTGGACCCAAATTTAAATAAATGATATACATAAAATTTGTTATAGGATTTCGCAAAAGAGATATTGCAGTATTTATCGTTAATGTGAAATATTGTTAAGTTTAATGTCGAAATTAAACGTTTTCATTTAATCTACCTATCTGAAAGCTATATGTATCCATTGATTTCCATTTCGTGAGCTAATATTTTTGAAATATTTTACTAAATAGATATATCATATGTACTCCCGTGTATAAGTCGACAAATTTATTGAAAAAATACATGTTAAAAGAGGGAATCGACTGACAAACAAGATAAAAAAAATATATATATATTATACAGAATTGGAAATGGTTATTTTCCCTCGCAGCTCTTCGAAATATAAGTAAATATGTTTAAGAATATTAATGTTTAGGTATTGCGTTCAATATGGCAAAGATTTTAAGTAATGCGTAATCGTAAGTCTTTTAATTTTACAATCTACATATTGAAATTATCCCAAGGTTCGCACACTCCTTGGAATTTCCAAGGACTCTGGCACCACTATTAATAATAAGAAAATTTACATTTAATTTTTAGAACAAAGAATTTGCTATCACAGCCTTTATTCACAGATTTTGCAATATTTTTCTGCAGTGAAATACTTTGAAAATACTGTTAAAATTTAGTGGTAAAACTGTGCGAACCCTGTTATCCCATTTTCCGAAAACGATCGCGGCTTTAGTAAACATTTTTGGGCGAAACATTCATCCAAAAAGTTCCAATATTCATTCCAATATTGTATTATCGTTCATGACTACAAAAACGTTTGTGTGAATAAGGTTGGTGCTAAGAATTGGCGAAGAAATATGAAAGCAAAGGTCTTGTTCAATTTTTCACATAAGCCTTGTTGTGAGATCGAACTAAACTCCTTGAAACTCTAAACGCCTTGATCAACTTAACTCCTTGTGATTTCATATATTTAAATTAATTATGTAGATAGAATGATTATTTAATCCTATCCATTGTGCATTCATTATAAGTCATGCACTGTAAAAAAAATTCCGCAACGTTCCTGGGAAAAAATGGGCAGCTGAGTTTCCCATTATTTCCAAGAAACATTTCTTGAAAATGACTGGAACTTTACTGTATATGTTAAAAACTTTCTACAGAAATGCCAGTAAGTTTCCTGCGAAATACCAGGAATATTTCTGTTGACAGCAAAACATTACTGACATTTCACACCATGCGGGATCAGCAGACGATTTTTACATTTCCAGTTGACAATTTTCGCTTTATTATCATTATTTGTTAGAATGAAAAAATATTTTGAAATTGACATCAAAATTATTATTTATAATTTACACGAAAAAATAAATTTTCAGTTAAAATTCAATAAAGTAAATATATATATGATATATTGTTTCTGAACTTTGCTTAAAATATAAAAATATATAAATGTAAATAATAATTAGAAAAAAAATCTAGACATAAAATATTTTGGATTTTCGTTAGTAATTATGTTAGTTTACAAGTTAGATAAAATATATATAAATTTTCATGAAAAAAAAAAAAAAAAACCTAAACGTAATTGTATATTTTTTCCGAAAAAAAAAATCAAATTTGCAGCAATTCAAAGTGTCAATTATATATCAAATTTAAATCAAATTGTAATAAAGTGTTAAAATATAAAATTAATTAAAAAAGAAAAAAAAAAGTCCAGAGGTAGCATCGAACTCGGGCCGTACGGGTGGCGTGCGAGCTTTCTGCGTCCACACCACGAAAGACACGTTGAGAGCTGCAAACTAATGGGTATTTGAAACGCATGCTAAACCTCGGCATCTAATTTCTGAAAATCTAAGTCCCATTTGAAGACATCCTTTCACAAGAGTAATTAGAGATAAGAACTCTAAAACATACTTTAAATTAATCAAAATCGGTGAGAATCATGCTTGATGGTCCCCTGGTTAATGGAGATCCAAATAATAGGTGTATGTTTTTTACACGGTCTGCTCCTTAAAGATTCCACAGACAAGTACGAGATATAATCTCTTAGCGATGTTACGGAGGTATTGTATTTTCATCTGAATTGTCTTGACAATAGAGACGTAAAGGATTATGTCGTCTATTGATTTATTTGCATTCCATATTGATTTTTTTACATTCATTTAAGAAATTCGTTTTCGACACTCGCGCGCGAGCAACGGATTATAGCAAAAAAATAATAAATGGCGGCCGCAGCGTTTTGGTGTTTCCAACTTTTGGTTCAGGAACGTTTCAGATAAGAAAACCAGAATTTCACAGGAAAGAGCTAAATTATTCTGAAAACCTGAGAAAAGGCGAAACGTTCCTGTATTTTACATGGAACGTTACCATTTTTTTTTTACAGTGTGCTCGTAATTGATTCACAGGAAATATTTTACGTACCACGGACGAAACACATTCGTGACTGATTCAAAAGAGTAAGTTTATTCACGGCTCGCAGCATTCCAGAATTTTTCTACATTTTCTACTATTATTTCAAATGGAAATCATGCTTCGTACGCCTCCTTGAATTTTGCAGACCAGAAAATTTTTCAGCACCAGTATTATCTTATAGAAAATCTCTTCTTAAAAGAAGGCGAAATTTTGCGCGTTTAATTTTTCTCCACAGTGCCGCCATGATTCAGTCCCTGCTAGTATCTCCATAATATTACTCTTGGAGATGTGGGGCAATAAGCCCCAAGCTCCTCGACAAATTGTCAGAAGTCTGCGCGTTTAACCTAGATTTCTTTTTCTATAAAAAGATACTGGTAGTTTTCCTGGAGAAATAACGGTATCCGTACGAACCATGGAAATCCTTCGTGGTAGATTCCTTAAGTATGCGCAATAGAAGCCTACAAGAAACAGATCGTTTTAAAATAGCGGTAGCGAAGTGAGAAAATTTTAGGAACGCTGCAACCCCTAGTTTCAGGCATTGTAAAATTAGAGGAAGATTATGATCATCAGAAATTAAAAACACATCGTCAACAGCTAACAACAGTTAACAAACAATACTATTACAAAAAGCTAACTCGGTCTGTGCGGCAATACAATTTACCATCGAACATGAAGTTGATCATTGTTTACACTTTCTCGATATTCATATTAAAAGAAGTGATAATGCCATCCATAAAAATATCTGCACCTCTGTATATCTAAAAAACACCCCTTTTGGACAATAGCGGAACTTCAGATCAGAATGACCCATTTCTCATAAGATCGCTGTCATTAAAACTTTGCTAATTAGAGCCCTTCGCTATTGCAATAATGAAGAACTCTCCGAGATTGAAAAGAGAAAGATTTTTAACCGTCCCATAAGAAGCACTATCACGGCTTCCCGATTCAGGAGCATATGGGTACACCATACCCACGTGTCTATAATCATTAATATCTGTGGATTAAATGATCCGATTTACAAGTTTTTTTTTTTTTTTTTTCCCATTCTAAACCTCGGAGAACGTAAAAAAAGATTATCTTCATAGAATGATTGTAAAAAAAAGAGGATTCTTAATATAATAGAAAAAATAGCAAAAGTTCTTACAAAATTGTCAATAAATGGTGTTTTATTCAAACTACCATATTTTGACGTAATTAGTAGATAAAAACTTTCTTCCAAGGGCGTTTAAAAGAAATTTAATATACTTTTAAATTCTTATTAGGTCATTTATCTTTAATAATAATTAAAAAAAACATATTTATTTGGTTAGATAAAGTTCAGTGGTTTAAAAATAATAATGCTTAGTTAACAATATAAAGTCATTATTTTTTTATTAATAAAAATACTGAAAAATGTATCAATGTTATAAAATATTAAGAAGATAATTGAATGCTACATTCCACATAATTTTTAGCAGTATGTTTCTTACACATAGGATTATCACACCTTAAGAACTTGTAACATATATTTCGGTCTAAAGAACTCAGACAGTATCCACAACGTTTATATTTTTCTAGCTTATTTTAAGCCATCAAATCTCTAGGATCTTGTGTTTAAGATAAATATTTATAATTTAAAAATGCTTCTATTTAGGAACGTAATGTCGTTTTCCCTCATACAACGATTGTACTTCAAACGCACGACGAGTACGAGAACGCGTGTTCGTTTTGAGCTAAATAAAATAGGAAAGAAACGGATAAATAAATATTAAGAGAGATATAATAATATTTCAATAAAAATACTATAGAAAATATGAATGTTTATGATTTACTTGCTGCAAATTGTGTAGCAATCTGCAAAGTTTTAACTTAGATTTTTAAATTAATACACTAGAACTAAACTGTAAAATAAAAATAAAAAATGATATTAAAAATCTATCAGGATTATTTTAAAAAGTTATTTCAGCGTTCTGATAATATAAATAATAGAAAAAATAAAGCAAATATTTTATGCAAAAATCTAATTCAGATAAATTGAGAAGATACTGACGTTACAAGAACGCTGAGTGGCATACACCCGTACACTAACTACGTTTGCATATATTTCAGCTAGTATTTTCACATCTCAAGATGGCTATAGTGGGGGATCTTTAGTGGGGACAGTATACTTTTTTCTATCGTCTACAGTCATCTCTAAACGTTACCATTTACACTGCAAATAGAAGCTTCTTAAATTTAGACACATATGTGACTGAAAAAGAATTTTAGACACTTAAGTGTCTTAATCTGAAAATTCAGACATTATAGATGTCTTAATTTAAGATACATAAGTGTCTTACTATGACCATGGTGTAAACGAACTGAGAATAATGTCTAAAATATCCGCAAACGTCTTATTTTAAGACACTTCATTGCTTTAAACGTGTCTTAATTTAGGACGTTTTGATTCTTCCAACGCAATAACCACCAGGGGGCACTAGCACTCACAGTTGCGCATGCGTTTTAGATGTCTTCGTTCGAAGTGGTATACGTTGTAATTCAAACAAAGTTTGTTTTTATGTACGCGTGTATTTTAATTCGTTTTTTGCGAAATGTGAAGTACTGTGATTTTAATTCGTATTAACTTGGATTATTTATTTATTGAATACATACATCTGACGTGTGTGCTCGACATCAAATGTCTCTTAGAAGCTGTCGTCGATACAAGGGCGGGATAGACACAGAACAGAAGTAGACGACGGTTGAAGATTACACCCTAAATTCTACAAAGCGTGTGCAATGGGCTTAGTGTTAACTCGTATCAATTTATATCAATAATATTGTGTTATTCATCTTCGTCCTGTCGAAGCTGGCAAAAAATAAAGAAACTTTTGTCTGGCGGGTCCTGTTTTTAGGATGAAACATCTCATTCTTTAAATATGGCTAGTCGGATGTATTATGGGATTACCTTTTAAACTGATGAAAGTCTTTCTCCCTCACTGTGGTTGTGGTAGTTTTTAAAATTTTAAATCGAGGAATATTTCTTACCTCTTGCAAACAGCGATTAAAGTAAGTGTTATAATTTCTTTATAGTACTAAAATTATTGTCTTTTATGATTTTATTTATTGTACTAAACAAAATCTTACATGAAATTTAATTAGTTTTGAATCTTTTTGAAAAAAAAAAAAAAAAAAAAAAAAAAAAAAAAAAAAAAACACTAATTCTAGAAGTATATATTTTTAAATTTATGACGTTGTCTTTTATTACAAATTATGTATTATTTATTCTCATCTTTTTTCTCAAATTTAAAGTAATAACATCACTAAAAAACAGACATATTTAAAAGTTAAGTTCATTCTCTTGTTTTGTTTTGTTTTCAAAATGGCAGTTCTTAGTTTCAATTTCAATGGCTAATGTTTATCTCATACTCGACCACAAGGAAATAGAAAAAAAAACTTTGAAAGATCTCCTAAAGTTTTCTTACTTCCTAGCTAGGGATTACAATCCCGGATTGAGATCCCGGGATCCCGCTTTAATTTTAACCCCGAAAATCCCGGAATTTTTACTGGAAAATTCCGGGATTTTCGGGATTGCCTTTTTTTTTCCATTGAACAATATTCAGCTGAAATTAAAAAAATATTTATAAACTTTCGCTTTTGGAAAAAAAAATCAATTGATTTTCATGAAATTTATATATAATTGAAAATGAATATTTATCTCAAGTATTTCTTAGATATATTTCTAAAGCTATTAAATCTTTTAATGTGTGAAAACTTTTGATTTGGAAACATAGAAGTAAGCCAGACAGGAAAAGGAAATCATTTGTTTATTTAGATTTCGCTGCATGCGTGGATTCGAAGGTCATTTACAATTAGACTTTACTGATAAGCATCGCAAGTTTGTATCATAGTGATATCATGTGCTAACTTTTTTTTTTTTTTGGCTTTATTTTGCTTTAAAGATGTCTTGTTTAGTACCTCATAGGAATGATAACAATAAGCCCATGTGGCAATATAAATTTTTAAAAAATCTAATTTTTAAATGATAAGGATTTTTATTTTTTTTCGGGGAGGGGGGGGGGGGTTGTATGAAATTTTCGTAAAGTTGATACCTTAAATCTTGCACTGATTATAATGAAAGTTTTGAACTTTTAGAGTAGGACAAGATTAAAAAACACAAAATATAAATAAACAAAATATTGAAGAAATTTTTTTCTCAATATTAACCCTTTGCACTCGAGGATTTCGGAGCGGAGCCATTTAAAATTTGTCTTCAAACTCGAGGTCTCCGCTACGGAGACAATGCAAATAATTTTGTGATATCATGTAATCTTGGCTTTTCTAGACAGGTATCACAAAATTATTTGCATTGTCTCCGTAGCGAAGCCCTCGAGTTTGAAGACAATTTTTAAATGGCTCCGCTCCGGAGCCCTCGAATGCAAAGGGTAAAGTAGAATATTTATTTATTTATTCATAGTTAAATAGCTGTTGTGATTATCATCTGATATATATGTAAAATTGCCTATGTGGCAATATAAATTTTTAAAAAATCTATTTTTAAATTATATGAAGTAGAGTAGGACAAGATTATAAGAAATATATATATTTATCCATGTACTTTAAAAGCCCTCAATAGCCCTTGCCGCTGAATTTGTCCGATAATCGGAGATGTCTGCTTTTGTGAGGTAAAAATATACAAATATGTATGCCATGCGGATTAAAAAAGTATTCGCTAAATAGATGTTTCAGAATAGCTATTCGGGAATGTCCATTAACCTCCACAACGGATACTCCCGAATACCGGACATCTCAATTAAGATAACAATAATGCAGGGTTGCATTTTTTGCAAAAGAACTTCTTGATTAAAGAATGGGCATACTGGGCCGTGCCCCGCCCAGCTACGATTTTAGTGCCCACAAATTTGATGTGCAATATTTGTAAAGTTTATATTTTAAATCTGTTTCGAAATTCCACTGATTATAATCAATATTTTGAACTTTTAAAGTAAAATAATATTAAAAATAAAAAAAATTAAAAAAATCTAATATTTAGATAAATATTTTTTGTTTTAATCTTGTTCTACTCCTGAAGTTCAAAATATTGATTATAATCAGTAAAATGTCGTAAAAGATTTAAATTATCAGCTTAACAAAAATTGCGTACAAATTGGGAGCACCAGAAAAATCAGGTTGTAGGGGGGGGGGGGGGGGCAGGACCCCAGCCAAATATTTTTCCAGGATTCAACGTGGTCAAACATGGCTACGTATGATGCTTACAAAAAAAAATGGATGCTATTAAGACGTTTGAAGTGTCTGAAATTCAGACACGAAAAGTGTCTGAAAAAATTCAGACATTTTAAAATGTCTGAAAACTGAACACTCCGTTTCAGACACTTAAGTGTTTGAATTTCAGACATTTTAATTTACAGTGTATAAGGGAGAAACACATTTAAATCACCCCTGGGTATCCCACACCCAGTGCTGCTCTTGAGGGTTAATCATTTGAATATTAATGTGTGTCCTTCAAAATGGTGAAACAGAATTTTTTCTAAAATTATGCATGCCTATAAAGTGACGCCTATATCTTTTGAATGAAATATTATCAATCAATTCTGCACTGCTGCTGAAACCGTATAAATAGAAGGCTGTAGTGAAATGTTGATAATTGCCAATGTTTATTTGCTAATGGTAAACATTAGGTGAGACGTAACTATAGATCAGTTTCAAACACGTGACCACATGCACCCAAGTTTCCACCAACCAATCAAAATCACCGAACTTTTAGCGCTCAACCAATGAAAGTGGAGAAACCCGGGAAATTTGGAAGGCAAACAAAAAGCATTCACGCGGTTACCAAGCTTATTGCTAGGGTGTGACTTCAATTGGAACTGATCTATGCCTCTTTGACGAAAGAGAAGGGGATTTCAAGAACAGACTGAGTTTGAATGGGGTACAACTATCAACCTTTACGAAGAAGGATTTTCCTACGGTGCAATAGCAGCTCTTGCTCAGCGTAAAAGCAACAGAGTGATGCGAGTTGGAAGCAGTGGACAGACGAGTATCTTGCAATTCGGAAATTTAGGAGTGGGGCCCAAACGGTAACGTCAACGCGCGATGATAGACACATGGTACACATGGCGCTGACGAACCATACAGCTTCATATAGACAGTAGGCAGCATATTGGTCAACTGATACAGGTGTATCGCTGTCTGCATCATCAATTCGCCGACGTCTGCTACACCGTGGACTGCGTGCAAGACCTCCTTTAAACAGGATCCCCTCGTGCAAAACCTTCTACGCATGCGGCTGCAAAGTGCTCATGAACATAGAGACTAGCATCCAGATTGGCAACAAGTGTTTGGACCTAACGAATCCCATTTTAATTTGTGGTACCATCATAGCCGCATTCGCGCATTCGTGTTAAACAATATGCCGATAAACGCTACCTTCCGGAGTGCATGATCGAACGTCATAATGGACGAACACCGGGAGTTACGGTCTGGGATGCGATTGCACATCATGGACGATCGCAGCTGCTACGAATTGTGGGTAATTTGAATAGCAACAGGTACATCAGTGAAGTGCTCAAGGAATTCCAGGAGCTATCTTTCAACTCCATGTTGCCCGGCCACCTGTTGCAAGGAATGTTTAAGACTTCTTGTCAGTAGAACAGATACAGCTTCTTCCGTGGCCTACTTATTCGCCGGATATGTCGCCCATTGAACATGTTGGGGATTTTGTTTATCGGCGTCTCGTTCGTTATTCTCCTCCTATAGATTCTACAGATGAACTTTGGGTACACATACAAAGAATGTGATGCTCTTAGACAGACATTCAAAATTCGAGTCCATGTCACGTTGTATAGCAGCACTTATTTCAGCGCGTGAAGGTTACACCAAATACTGATTTCGGATACTTATTTTTTTTTTTTTTTTTTTTTTGCTTTGAAAATGTAATTATTTGTTTGTACCAATACCAGTCGTTTATGTATTAATTTTCATCAATTCTGATAATTCCTTCATGGCGTTGCAATTTTTCACAAACATGAGTGTATATATATTCTTAAAAGACCTTTTGAAAGGACTATTATTAATTAATAATATATTAATATAATAATTAATAATAACTTATTATTAATTAATATTTTTTTCTAAGCCACTGCATTTTTGTCTCTGCCCAGTATTTATCAAACAGGAAAGCAGATTGACTTATATGAAAATTTTTTACATTTCCCTCTAGAAAAAGGGGAGATGGGTGCCTTATACGCGGGTTTTCAAAATATTTTCCCTTTCGGCATAAGAAAGAGGGTTCGACTTATACGTGAGTTGATTTATGAACAAAATTTCGATTTTGAAAAATAAAAATCTTGTGTAACCCAAAAAATACGTATCTAGTGTAACAAATTTCTTTGTGTCCAAACTTTATTTTTTTTTCAAATAAAGTAAAAATGCTATTACAAAAGATATAAAGAACACAAAATAAAGACTAAAAAGTCAAATAGCGTAAGAGTCGAATACAAATGATTTACGCGGTATTTTACTCTAACGATAAAAAGATTACATTCTCTAAGTTAAAAACTGTTTCTTTGTTAACCGATAACCGTCATCTTAGAATCTTTCAAAAGAAAATGCCGACATTTGAAGAATTGTAATAAGTTTCTTTTAAAGAATCTGAAACTACATTTGTTTCTAAAGTAACACAATTCAAAATATGAAGTTTTACAGAAAAGGCGGAAGTTTCGCAACACAGAAAAGTGATTTTTTTTTTTTTTTTTACATACATCAAAGAATGCATTCTGCATGGCACCAATCATTTAAACAATCTAAACGTGGATTACTTATTAGAATAAATTGTACTATGCTTACATGTCTCACAAAGACGGTCTCCATAAGCACATATATAACAAAATTAAAAAATAAATAAAAAAATATTCTTGCCATGGTGATATACAGGGTGATTTTTTTTAAGTTGTGAAAGTAAAACCCTATAACAAAAGAACCACTGATCCAAATGACCTGAAATTTCACCAGTATGCTTCTAAAGCAATGGGAATGTTTTAGGCGCAGGTTAAAAAAAACTTAAAATCGCACCGACAGATGGCGCTGTATATGCAGTAAAGTCAGGAGACGAGCTTGCGTACGGCACACGCACAGTGGCGATAAAACCGTGAAACATGCACATGCACACCTCGTGTTCATTATTCTACGGATATCCGTGAGATTTCTGACTCTGTAATTACCTAAAGAATTCTGTGTATTGTGATGGTGTTAAGAACTTAGCTGCCCTGAACCTGTGCCGCTTTCTGCACAAGATCCACAGTATCCAGTCGGATATTCTTCGCTGTGTTGTGGAACATGCGTGATGGCAAGGGCCATGTGTTTTTTAATCTCGCATTTAACGAAAGTAATTTTTCCTCCTGTCCGTTTTTCTGCTAACGGAGTACATTTTTCTCCTCCCGCGGTTTAGGGTTGATGTAATAATGTGACGTAAGAGTGTAGAGGTTTTTATTCGGGCAGACATGTAGTTTCAGAGCTAGAGTAGATACTAGGTTTTTTGCTGCGAAAATGCGAAATCTTGTGAAAGAAACAAAGGGTTCGGTTTTAAAAAGTTCTGGCCGATGACCCTTAGAGTTTTAGCTGCGAAATGCAGACAGAATACGTAAGATTTTATAAGAAAAAATCTCGTTTTTGTTTTTTTTTTATTCGGGGTTTGGACCCTTGAAATATTTGCTGCGAATAAGTGCGTAGAAATGTACGTTGGACATAAGAATATTTAGATGTCCTTGTTTATACGCAAAAGTTAACTGCGAAAAATTGAGTACATCGGATAAAAGTTTCTGTTCTAAAAGTTTTTCAGATGAGATCCTCTGCCCACAGGATAAACAGTAATTTAAAATTGTGGAAAGTAAAAGCGTCACATTGGTAAAAAGTGAGTTTTTCTTCCCTTTGCGTTTATAGTTAAATGTAGTTTTTGAGATTTTATAGTACGATTATTTCTGTAAATGTTGTTATTTCAATGTATATAGTGTATTATAATTGTGTGTTTGTTCTAAATCTAATTGTGTAAATATTCTAAATTTAAGCGTATTGTGTATAGTCAAAATTTAAGCAGTATGTTATGTTTTTATGTCTAAGAATTTTATATACAAATGTTTCATTAAAGTTAAGATTTATTAATTTGTTTTGGTTTAAATTTGAAGTTTAGTGTGTAATTTTTAAGAGTAAGTATAGCCGTCCTGCGAGCGTGTCATCGCAGTTTAGCGGCACATTTCTATGTCATTGTTTTAAGTTTCTATTTTGAATTTCTGACAATGCGGTTTCACGTTTCCACCTCGTAGCTGAAAACGGTGGGCAGCACATTGAAAATGTTTGCGTTAGTTGCACAGTTCCGAACGAATGCTTTACTCCATATTTTTATTTCGTTCTATTTCTGCGAAAGTGTTCGCAGTTTCTTTTCCCGATTACTGAATTCTGTATGTTTTTGAAATGCATAATAAAGTTTTCTTTTTCTCGAAGTACCGTCCATTGTTTTCCTCTCACTGACGACATTCTTTGTTTCTGTGAACTTACAGCGCCATCTGTCGGTGCAATTTTAAGTTTTTTTTTAACTACGTCTAAAAAATTCCCGTTGCTTTGATGAAATCTGCTAAAAAATGCTTTGATGACGTCACTACTGATGAAATTTCAGGTCATTTGGATCAATGGGTCTTTTGTAATAGGGTTTTACGTTCACAACTTTAAAAAAATCACCCTGTATTTGTTTATAGAAAGTTTCCTATAGAACCTCGATATAGGATCTGAAAAAAAAATGAAAATTTCCTTTTTCGGCAATTAATCGTAGGTTAGCGACAGAATAAAAATTTTAAAAGTGTGTTTTTATGATAACACTGTACAACAGTGGTTTTGTCCTAGAACTAAAATTAGTTTATTCTGGATCAGTTTTTGGCGCTGATTCCAAATATGCTTTCCGTTTATCTCTAGGTGGTCCAGGATTTGAGAAATTTGCATATTTAAATTTATGCAAATTTAAGCTTTTTGTGCTATTTTATGCAAATTTTAGATACAATATATGTCACATCTAATTACGTTTTCTAGATAATGACTACTTGACTATTTGCTTCAGATAAATGTCACGATTTGCATATTCTTAAGATTTATTTATCAGTTATTAAGCCTAATTTGCATATTTTTAAATGGTGTAATATTTACATCACTATCGGCTTTAAAATAGTTGCCACAGAATTGACGTAATGTTTTTTCTAGACTAGATTTTTATGCTGATTTCAAATCTGCAATCTGTTTTCTTATGTCATGTCCAGTTTTGAATAAGATGAATTTCTACTTTTGCACGGCATTAACATAGGTTTGATATAAGATGCTTTTTAGGGGTGTGTAATTCATTGACAAGAAAGTGAACAGGGTCAGATTCATATCAGAGACATAAGCAAAAATTTATATAATCGAAAAAAAATAAGTAGTAGAATCTATCCTAACTAGTTGAAGTTTATCATACAAAGTATCATAAAAAGCTATTTCTGGCTTTTTTGACCAAAAACTAAAATTTCACTTTTTTCAAAAACTAGACGTGATAGAAGAAAACAGATACAAGATTTGAAATTAGCTCAAAAAACTGGTTTAGAAACATATTGGCGTATTCGTGCGGCAGAAATATTTGAACATCAAGAAACATTAATAGAAAAACATGAAAAATATGCAAATTAGGTACAATATTTCACAGTCACATGTCAGTATAATCTCAGAAACAACGTTTTTGTGAAGTAAATTAGGTAGTAATCATAACGTAAAACAAAAAACCCTGTCTGATATTGCTTTATATCTTAAATTTGCAAATAATTGTATAAAATTGACTAAATTTGCATAAATTGAAATATGCAAATATCTCTCAAACTTGACGTGCTGGAGTAAATCGAAAACTAGATTCGGAATCGGCACCAAAAACAACTAATTTCTGTTTTAGGACAGAGCGAAAGTTCAAATTTGTTGATCAGTGTAATTACTCTTTAATACTTGAACGCACGGAAGGAGTCGATTCGACTCCGACCATTTGATTAAATGTCAATTGAAACCAGAAATTCTTTCATAAAATAAGTTAAATTTTAAAAACGCAGATTTACGTTAAATAAATCAATAAAATAATTTTAAATAAAAATTCTGGTGTAAAATATTTTTATGAAACTTGAGTAAAATTTCCGGGCGTTCTAGTGTTAAGGAAAAAACTTTCTGCTCTTCATACTGAACTATTTTAAATAAGTTTCCTTAAAAAAAAAATTACGCTTTTTAACTACACTGTTGTCATAAACATGTATATGCGTATGTATAGAATGAAATTTAGCGATCATTTTATATGGTTTAGAACAAAATTTAAATCGATTGAATTTGATTTAAATCTTTGAAGATCATTACCAGTTATTAAAACGAAAGAAAGACCCTATGTTGCTAGATTGGGGACTTTTTTGTCCCCAGATTGTTGATTGTCACCGCTTTTTTGAAATAGAAATATTCGGCCTAAACAGATTAAAAATTTTGAAAAATAAGGTGAATTATACTATTTAAAAAAAGTGGTGACAGTCAAATAATCTGAATTAAAAAAGTCCCCAATCTGGCAACACTGGCATGACCAACTGCTGCAGCGTATAATCAAATCCAGTTTTCAATTGTGTTATGCGTTTTCTAAAAGGTTTTCTTTGGTATCCTCTTTAACCTATTAAACGGCGAAGTTTTGTTTAAGCATGCTGGAAGTGTTGGAAAGTCCTTCATAATCTATGAATGACAGATGATTTTCTTTCTTGTTTTTTTTTTTTTTTTTTTTTTATAGATTTTGCTGAACTTTTTTATATTTTTGTCTTTTTGCTTTTAATTCGCACCTAGTCATTTCAGAAACTGATTTTATCTGGCTTTATTTTTATAATCATTATTATTATTATTTTAGGTGCTCTTTGATTTGCATTTTTTTTTTTTTTTGGGGGGGGGGGGGGGGGTGACAAGATTACTTTTAACTTTTACCGTTTTTTTTTATCAAATTCCTTTTTTTTCAACTTTACATCATCTTTCTTTTTGACTATGATAAATATAAGAAAATACAAATAAAACACTATATAAATTTGGCCACACTTGTAAATCTTATTTTAAATTTATTATAGTATATTTCTTATTGAGGATTTAAATAATTTAAATATTAAATTGTGAAAATAAAGAAAATCATTTTATATTAAAATTTTTAGTTGCTACTACTATTATTCCTTTATTCAAAAGTTTTTTCTTCTCCTAATATTTGGTCCAAACAAAGTTTGGATTCATTTGATTTACTTAAGTGATCATAGTGATTATTAGCTTAAACTAAAATATTTTAAATTGATTGCTTTAAAAATTTAACAAAATCAACAAATCTATCGTTTCTACTAGTTTTTAAAAATAATGGAACCGTCGTCCCTCACATACGCAACACCCCATCACAGAAGGGAATGATCAGTGAGGAACTGATAAAATTAACATTATCAGTTTCTGACATTTTTACGAATAAATGAAATAATAATAAAAAAAACAATACATATTCTCGAATTATCCTTTTAGGGAGAGTTAAACTACCTATTAATAAATTTTCAGGAATTAAATTCACTTTATAAATTTTAATGAGGCATTGATAACATCATCGTAGCACTTAACATCATCTTAACACTTACCCAATCTGTTTATTTAATTCTTCCTAAAACACTGAAGTACAGTCGTGGAAAAAGAAAGTAAACACCCCTTACTAACTCTGCAAAAAATTATTGTAGAAGAAAGTAACTGGTACCACACGATTGGTAATAAAGTCTACTTTAAATGATATATATAAAATTTGCTTAGGGGGCCATATACACATTAAAAGAAAGCATAACTTTGCTTTTTTCAATAGCAGTACACAATTCTGATAGCAAAAATGAACTCTACACCCTTCAATTAGCCTAAGAAAGAACAAATATTTATGCAATTCGTACGATAAGTTTCCGAGAAATTAATTATTCTAAAACGAGCATATTTTAAGCCCTGTATCCAAATTGAAGTTCGGTATTGGATTGTTAACCGAGAGAGCTCCCTTCTTGATCAAGGCATCTTAAGCACCACTCTAGCAGTCATTGAAGACTGCGAGATTACAGGTAAGCATAATAGTCCAGGCAATAGAGACCGTATAGGGGCTCTACCTAGAAAATTAATGAAAGTTCTGAATATTGGTTTACTTTATGTTTTTTGGGTCGCTGAATCCGAATTTGTAACTTCCCACCAAAATTTTCCCCGGCAACCCCCCAAATTTTGGTAAAATGCCCCCAAAAATAATTTTATAAAAAAAATCATGTTTTTATTATTTTAGTGGAAAAGTATCTTAATATTTCAGAAAGTACACAAAATTTGGAACAAATTAGATATATGACATTATGACTTAGGATGTAGGGGAAGGGGGATCTGCCTCGGAACATGCGCCGCGGTGCTGCGTGGACTAAGTTGCGAAATTCCACTTAACCACTCACACGTTTACATTTGTCCTCCCATCTCCCCTCCGAACTTTCTCTATAAAGTTTATTTTAAGTTTTTTGGGTCGCTGAATCCGAATTTTTAACTCCCCCCAAATTTCCCTCCCGACACCCCCCCCCAAATAGTTATTTTTAACTTAAATTTCTTATTGTTTTAGGGTAAAAGCAGTACAAAATTCAGAAGCTAGACAAAATTTGCAACAAATAGGATATATGACATTATGACGTAGGATAAACGGAGAGAGAGGGGGCTGCCTCGGAACATTCCTTACGCGCTTTTCTCAAAAACCAAATTTTTTCAAAAAATCAATTTTTGGGGGGGTTGCCGGGTGAAATTTTGGTGAGAAGTTACAAACTTGGATTCAGCGACCCAAAAAACATAAAGTGAGTCGAAATCTAGAACTAGCATTAATTTTGCCAGGTAAAATCCCCTATTGCCAGGACTTCATAACTTAGTGCACGTAGCGCCGCAGTGCATGTACCGAGGCAGCCCCCTCTCTCCCCGTTCATCCTACGTCATAATGTTATGTATCCTATTTGTTGCAAATTTTGTCTAGTTTCTGAATTTCGTAAGCTTTTCCCCTAAAACATTAAGAAATTTAAGTTGAAAACAACTATTTTGGGGGGATTCGGGGGGAGAAATTTTGGGGGGAAGTTTAAAATTCGGATTCAGCGATCCAAAATACTTAAATTAAACCTTATAGAGAAAGTTCGGAGGGGAGATGGGAGGGCGAATGTAAACGTATGAGTGGTTAAGTGGAATTGCGTAACTTAGCCCACGCAGCACCACGCCGCATGCTCCGAGGCAGATCCCCCCTTCCCCTTCATCCTAAGTCATACTGTCATATATCTAATTTGTTGAAAATTTTATATACTTTCTGAATTTCTAGATACTTTTCCCCTAAAATAATAAAAAAAATTATTTTCTTAATAAAAACTTTTTTGGGGGACATTTTTCCAAAATATGGGGGGGAGGGTTCCGGGGGAAATTTTGGTGTGAAGTTACATATTCGGATTCAGCGACCCAAAAAACATAAAGTAAGCCAATTTCCAGAACTTCCATTAATTTTGCCAGGTAAAATCCCCTATTGCCTGGACTATAAGAAATTTCAAAATATCTAGTCACTTCTACCATAGATTTAAACCATCATTTTGCCCTTTTTTAAACATAATTTGAAAACTACTTGGAAGAAAAAAGTGAAATTTTGGATTTCCATAAAGCAGGACGTAATAAATCTAAATCCATAAAAAAAAAAAAAAAATGCAGGTTGCAATTCATAATTTTTTCGAATATTAAATTCATAATTCATATCATAAAATTATAAAAATTGCAAATTCAATGTATTTATGTTTGGGCATTTTAGTATTATATCTACACAAAAAATTAGTCCATTAGGAGTAAAATTTCAGGAGATATTAATAAAAATATGAAAATGTAATTTAAAATTAGAAGCACTAAGTTTGAATGTTTATAATTCAAAAACTTTCATTCCAATGACTTGAAATTTGGTGTCTAGACATAGTTTGAACCGAAGATTTGAAATATCTTTTTAAAATTGGGTATTGCTATTGAAAAAAATGAAGTTTGGGTTCGTTTTAGTGTGTAGATGGCCCCCTAAGAATATTTTATATACATCATTTAAAAGTAGACCTTATTTCCAATCGTTCCGTACCAGTAACTTTCTTCTACTATAATTTGTTGAGGAGTTAGTAGGGGATATTTACTTTTCCCCCCCACGACTGTACATCTTCACGATGGCAAAACTTGTTTTATATACAGATAAGAAGATGTGTTTAATACATGTGTACTGTTTCTATCTATTAGCAGTGCCGCCTATCTGAAACATCCTGAATTTCTAAAGAGTGAAGGAACGATTTGAAATATGAATTCCAAAGGTTTTTGCCAAATAAAAATTGCACGTAAAGAGTAAAAAAAAAATAAGAAGAAGAATATATAGAAAGAATATTTCATGTGTTTGTTATAAAAGACTAAAGCAAAAAAAAAAAAAAAAATACGTATTTTAGTAAGAAATATTACTTTTATATTTTTGGGTGGTGATGGTTGCATGTGAGGGAATGATATTTCACAGGTTTAAAATTTTAAAAAGTAGGGAAGACTTACGTAGGGAAGACTACATACTTTTTAAAGTTATTATCAATATTACATACTACATATCACATTTCATACATTACGTGTTTGACTACATCTAGGCACAGTCCCTCATAGTATGCATGGTCACAGTGACGTCATTGTGACGTCACTGTAAGTCACTGTGGTCACGTCACATCTGTGACCAAAATGCCACCACTCAGTGATGTCACATTGTGACTGAGATGTGAACTTCTTAGAAAACTTTAAACAATTATAAAAATTCTTCAAAACATGTTACTTATTGTAAAATTTTATTTTTTCGGCAATTAAAAAAATATTGAAACGTCACTGTTATGTCACTGCATGTAACGTACGTCACGTCATATATGTGACAAAAAAACCACCATATTGTAAATCACAGTGTGACAAAAATATTAACATCAAAAATTTTTGAAAATGAAGAGAAATATTTAAAACATGCCCGGCATAAGGAATGAATATTAGTGGACAGCAAATAGTAAATTCGGACACGAAAAGAAGGGGGAGGGGAGAAAAAGAAAAATGCACGGTACAAGTATCAACAAACTAGATTTCCATGCTATATTTTATCAATTTGATATCTAAGAAGTGAAAGTATACTTTTTTCATGATTTCAGTTTTATCTAGCATTGCAATTTAATATAATAATACATCACGGATTGTTATTATTATAAAAGTATTTCTTAGAAAAACGCTATGTGCTGGAGCAATTTGAAACAAATTTACAGTTAGAAATATTAAATCTATACACTTTACATATTTAGTTTGCAAGGAGGAAATTTTTTAACTTTTTTGGCGACCACTGGTCGAAACACTTCTGTGGTTTCAAACTAAACATTTTCTATTACAGTTAAGTCTGCAGATTTTAATTAGCACGCAGAAAAAATCTTCAGAGTTTAGTCATATATGCATTTATTGCTTTATAATTTGCATCCAAGTAATATTTTTTTTCCTGTTAATCTATTTCTAGTAACTGTTTTTTTTTTTTTAAATTACTTCTTTGAGCCTTTTTAAATAAAATTAGCCTTTTCCGAAAAAAAAAATATATATACAAAATTTATGCAAAACACATGATATAATTAATTTTTCGCATTTCCAATTTGTGCTTTAGAGGTATGACTTTTAAACAAGTTATTTTACAAATTGTTTTATTCTGCAGAAAATTAACACGAAAAGATTGACAGATTGACAAAGAAAAATTTTTTATCCTCGAAAACATTTTTTTTATTTATTAAGAAGATTTTTTTATTTATTACGCATGAAACAAACTTTACTTAAAAAAGGGGGGTGGTATTATTACCATTAAATTTATTTTTACACATTTTAAAAATTTAAGCAGTGTTTTATCTAAGAAACTTCCGTTTTCAAATGAATTTTTTTGAAACTGATAAAAAAGAAATGGTAAAATGCATTGGAAAATTCTTCAAATAGAAAATTTTAATTACAGACTAACTCATAAAACTATTCCACCTGAAAGTTAGGACTTTCAAATAAACAGTAAAATCAGCTGCTTCAGATCGTCTGCGTCGGATATGACTGCAACCGCAGGGTAAACAGAGAACTTTTTGTAATACACGCGGGAAAAGAACATGACCACGTCTACAATGTCAGCTTTTGTTTTTGTTTTTTTAAATGTAAGAGAAAGACGTCTGCCATTTTCGGGCAAAAATACTCGGATATTATTAATTTACAGCAAAAAAAGGTAAGTCTTATTTAATTTAAATTTTTTATTTCTGTTTGTATATTACGATTATGAATTAAATAGTTTTATGTTATACATATAGAAAGTGACTGATCTGGAATTGTTTTGAAGCGAAATTTTCCTAATCGACACTATTTTGTAAAATGTGTTAATCGGCCATCGCTCAAAAAAATCATGTCTACATTCATAGTGGTATGAATATAAACATTAATTTGCAGTTACTTGAGATTGAGACACTGATGTGGAATTTTTTTCGGCTTCTTATTTTTTTTCTGATTACTAACACTCATATAAGAGTATTTATCGTCATTATTGTTTTGGAGTTAAATATTATATTCGAATAGTATGATATTACGAAACTGTTTCAGTTTAGAAATTAACATTATAGTGGGAAAATGTCTTTTTACATATTATAATAGCGTAACTTTTGAAAGATTTTTTTTTTTTTTTTTTTTGCTAATAATATTTTAAATTATTATTTAAAATCCTGAATCTTCATACCAATGTTTTCAGATTTAACATTTGCCAAAATTATAAAATAATAGGAATTCCTTATAACATATGGAAAGATTTTTGAGAAATTGCTAAATCTAATAATGCATTTAATTCATCTATTGTAGTTAGTTGTTGTTTAATAGTACAATTAAAAATACTAATTATTATTATTAGTGTTTTTCAAATTGGTATATTTATTTATTTATTTTTAATTGTATGTAAGCATTTTTTTTCTATTTGCGATTTTAATCAAACATTTAATTATAGACATTCAGAATCAGTTATTAAATTTTCTTCGATTGTAAACTCATTTTCTACGTTTTCGATACACAAAAATATTGGCATTAAAGGTGTATTCGAAAAAATATTTTTCCACCTTCAACAGCTCGATATTTTCTGAGACATTTTCAGATTCATTTTTAAAAGTAAAAACATGAAACTTGCTGAGGTGATTTTTGAAGAGATGTTTAAGAGGCCGTGTGATTTCATTTTCCACTCAATTCATTAGAATTTAAGTTTTAAATAATTATTTTCTCAGTAAGACCTTTTTTTTTTTCCTTCCCAGATCTTCCGCTGTGAAAAATTCGGTTCAAAACGCCTACTTTGACAGCATATTTTTGTAATATTTTCTGCATTTATCAAAAAATCGAGAAGCACGGCACATTAGGTAGTTTCTAAATAAGAGAATTTTTCAGTTTGATGCGTTTGAGAACAAAAAGGAATTTAAAAATGAATCAGAAAATAAGCAGTTTGGATTGAAATACACCCTTAAAAAATAAAATATTATATTTAAGCATTGAAATAAAGTGTTTTTCATGCCTGATAGGAAGCTTATAGATTAAACTGCTTTAGTATATATTTTTTAAAGTTCATTATTGTACTTTTATATTTCCTTTCAATCATTTATTTTACTTTTATATTTCCTTTTTAACACCTTTCAACAAAGTTGAAAAGTGTTTATGACTTTTGTTTGTCTAGCCGTCTGTCCGCGCTCTAACTCTCGTAAATATACTCGGATTGCTCTGAAATTTTTAGATGTTATTGACCTTTACCATAGCACGGTCCCTATGTGTAACGACGTTTGTAGCATGTTTAGTTCATTTACAGGTACAGTCAAAAGTATTCCGTTACATTACGGCCTATGAGAAAAAATCGTTTCAAACGTTTTTTCATGATTTTACACGTTTTCAGACAGAAAAAAATTGATATGCATTTATGAAACATACTAAAATATGCATTCTGAAGAATACGAGATGCAAAGAATAGTTATTGTTCATTTACAGGGCTAAAAAGAAATTCCAATACATAATGATATAGCGGTGGAGGGAATTGTTTGCGGCGTACTTTAATTATGTTAATCTATTTCATATATAATGAAAATGATATACGTCGCGGAGGTTTACATACTATAAATTTTTCATGTAGAATATGAAGTGTATATAGCATTTACAGGCACACACAATATAGTTCAGATACTATATTGTATCCGAAGTACTGTTCATTTGTGATGATTGCTGGAAATGCATTTTTAATTATGATATGCGCTTTTATGATTCACTATATTTATGCATAGTATATGGTGTATATAAATGCTATAATTCATATACAGGGCTACACAAAAGTATTCGCAAGGTTTACTGGATATGAGCGCAAGTTACTTAAAGGTGGTTTTTAAATGAGTTGTTCATTTTTACGCTGAACTGAATTTAATTTACTGTTGTATAATATAGATAAAATGGTATACAGGGTCATGCAAAGAATTGGATACATGGCCGTCTATAAATTATAATTTCTGGAAATGTGATTTCAGCTGTTTTAAGTGTGTTTTAGTTTGAATTAACCTACAGATCAAATACAGGGCTGTTCAAAAGAATTGGAAAACCTATTTAGCTATGGACAGTAACTGAGGAAATGAGTTTTTCAAATGTTTTATGCGTTTTCTAAAATGTTTACTTAGTTCTCTTATTTACCTTATTTCCCTAAATAACGAAGTTTTTATAAAGCATTCGGGAAGTGTTGGAAAGTGTTTTATAATCTATGCTTAACGCATGATTTTTCTTTCTTGTTTTTTCTATTTCCCAGATCAGTCTTTTCCTATAGAACATACCAAATCTATTTAAGCTCATATTCACAAAATACAATTTACACGGAAATAAAAAATTTAAATAAATATGGCTTACGTCGTATTTAATAAAGCAAAGATTAATCACAACCACAACACCTTAAAATCTTATACATTCTTAATATCAAGCTTGAACTCAAGATCAAGCTTAGAACTTAATAAAAAAAGATGTCAGTTGACAAACATTGTTTTTTAAGTGGAAAAATTAAAACTATTTTAGAAGAATAGGACTCCAAAATAGCTATATTTTGCTAAAAAGTACGGTAAAAAGATACGATTTTATATCTCAAACAAAACTTTATTTTAAAATTGTCCATTTTAAAATTCATCACAATATTAATACTTGGAAATTTTTCCACAAAGAAATATTCGGTATGCATACAATATTTCAAATGAAAATCAAATTTCAAATTAATTGCTTAAAAGGCGCAAAGGCCAACCTAGTGAAAAGAGTCCATGCCGGGACTCGAACCCGTGCCATCAGCATAGCGCACTAACATTCTACAGACTAAACCACATGGAACGACACTCAGCCGGGAAAATTTCTCGCTATTACATGCTGGCAAGGCTACAAAAGCAGCATAAGATGGGGTATTTATCGTGAGCCACCGACATGGGGCGAACACGAAACTTAATTAAATTCAGCATCGATTGAAAGTATATTAAGACTTCGAAATTTTTCCAGAGAGAATCATTCGCCTTGCATACAATATTTCAAATGAAAATCAAATTTCAAATTAAAATTGACTTTTAAGCATGTAATTTGAAATTTGATTTTCATTTGAAATATTGTATGCAAGGCGAATGGTTCTCCCTGTAAAATTTTCCAAGTATAAATATAGATTCAATCGATGCTAGATTGAATTGAGTTTCCTGTTTATTCCATGTCGGTGGCTCACGATAAATATCCCATATTGTGCTGCTTTTGTAGCCTTGCCAACATGTAATTGTGTGAAATTTTCCAGGCTGGGTATCGTTCCGTATGGTTTAGTCGGTAGAATGTCAGTGCGTTATATTGATGGCCTGGGTTCGAGTCCCGGCATGGAATCATTTTCACTAGGTTGGCCTTTGCGCCTTTTAAGAAATTAATTTGAAATTTGATTTTCATTTGAAATCATCACAGTGTTTATGACAAGTTCGTCACAAATGACACATATTTCACAAATTGGTCACAATGTGACTTCAAAGCATTGTCGCTTTCGTCACATGTTCGTCACAAAATTAATGCCAATGTAGTCACAAATGTCACACTTTTCACAAATTAGTCACACTGTGACTTCACAGAGTGGTCACAATGTGACGTCACAAACGACCTCTAAAACGGCCATAACGACCTCACATTCTAGTCACTATGACGTCACATCGACGTCACGTGACGTCACATCGACGGTCACAAAGTCACAGTGTGACTTCACAACGACGTCGCCGTGACGTCACCATGCCTTACGGGGTATTTATTCTTGATTATTATTCTACAGTAAACTATTATAAAATGAAAATAAGTTCATCTCTGTTCCAACCATCCCCATAGCAGTGATGAATGGGACACTAATTGGGATGGATGGGACAGAAATATTTTTCTCCTTGTATTCAATGCTACCTAATAAAAATTTATAATTATAAACTTATATGTAATTATATTTGTAATATATTATCTTATAATATGGCTGTTATATTTCAACGTTGGTAATCACTTCTTTTACTGAAGTTTTAACTTGTACTGCAAACTTCGTCTGTCTATTTGTTCCTTTTCCCGACTTACGAGATATTTTAGATATGAAATGTAAGAAAAATTTCTTTGAATTATGGAATGGTTAAAAATTTTCATTCACATCTTATTAATTAATATTAATTAAATGTATCTTAGATATCATCCACAACTGAAATTATGTTGGGGGAAGTGGGTATTTATTTAAGTAAATGTTCAAAATTCAATATAATTTCTTCCATTTGATTAATAAACATATACTATTTTTAAAACTTTTACCTATTTTGATATAAAGTTTCAATAGTAATTTTTTTTGTAAACTATTTAACCTTTATTACAATACAACAAATAAGATTCAATATAATTTTTAATAATAAACAACTTATATAAAACGAGTACTCTTTATTACTAATAATTAACATAAATTATTAATGTTTTCAACCTATATAATATTATTTAGTTAATAAATAAATTTTTCAACATCTCTAAGGCTGAATGAGACAGTCCCATTCATTCCCATTTGAAATGTCCCAATCATTCCCATTGTCCCTATATTCAATTGTCAGTCATTTTGTCTCAGAAATTAATTTGTATTAATGGTTTATATTCCTTCATTTTAATTACCAATATTGAACCTTCAAATAAATAACTACATCATATCCTAATTGTTTGTATTGTATAAGATATTTAACAGTCTCAAATGTAAAAAAAAAAAAATCTAAGCAGAGTTTCAGGAAATGCAACTTTGAAGAAAAATGAAAACAGCCATGCTGTTTTTATTTTGGTTCTAAAGCACACTATGGTAATTTCATATTTGAGAATAGAAAGCAGCTAAAAAAATGTTTATTGCCTCAAATATTGAGAATGCCCCATCCATCCCATGTCCCATTCATCCCCAGCTCGCCTATATATTATTTAATTAATGCTTCCGTTTTATGAGCTAATATAGTAAAACCAGTGGCGTGGCGTGAAAATTTTCGGTGGTCATCGCAATTATTTAAGTTTGTGGTGAAAAATTATTAACTCTAAAATTCAATGGTTGAATGTTCAAAAAAGAAACTTTAAATCTTACCTTCACTTATACATGAACTCCAAATGTTCTGCTAAAACTGGATCGTAGAGTTTTAAAAGCTTATTAAGAGTTTTAAAATATTGCTTGGTCATCGCCGCATCCAGCGATGACCGGACGCCACGCCACTGAGTAAAACCATGTCAAAACTATATGTTAAAAAATATATATTAACTATTCTTTTGGAAATATTAAAATATTTCTCAATTTCATCATTTTGACCTATTTGCGTATAAATGTTTCAGACGCTTTTGTAATTTTTTAAAAAATTACATTTTTCTATACTGTATAATTACTTCCATTATACTATTTTAAGTGGCATGTCATAAAATCTCGCAATGTTTTTCGGTGTGTACATATGTACTAGATACATTTATATATATGTAGCTAGTATTACATCGTTTGTTTTATTTCTCTCTGGTTCACTTTATTCTTTTTCTTCCTTTTTTCCCCTTTTTGTAGTGTTTATATGGCATAATACTATTTATACCAAACCATTTTCAAATGGATAGAGCAAAACCAAAAATTTCCTGCGACATCCAATGAAATTCTATCCAAAAACCTATTGCACTTTTCAAAGTTGGTGGTTCCAGTTACAATACTCTTGTTTCCCATCTCGGATATCCGAAAGTAACATGGAGAATGGTAAAACGGAGTGTGTAACCAAGGAAGAGGCTTCTCCAGTTCACAGCAACTCGGTGAGTAAAAGCACCTGTGTAAATAATTGCTGTGATAGGTCCATTACTTTGGAGGAGATAGAGGAGTTAAAAGAGAAATGATGATAGTTCTGCAAACAATAGACTTTTCTTATGTATTTTTTTACTCTACTTTTTCAAATGTAAGTTTTAACAGTTTTTTTCATAGGATAAAAGCTTTTGAAAGTCTTTAAGTGCTGTTGAATATAGGACTTTACCAAATTATTTTTTTTCTTTAATGTTTTAGTAAAGTGTTTAAGAACACTTTAAAAACACTAGTTTCATAAAAAAATCAAATTAAAATATGAAGTTCAAATTTTTTTCTAATACAATTTGAAATATTAAGTTAGAATTTCTTTTAAGAACACATTCCGTTCCACACATTTAAATATAAAAGCTTTCATAGAAGAACAATAGTTTTTCAACATAATATCTCTATATATATTTCTTCTTCTTTTATTAAGATACGTTGAACATTTGTTGTATTTGATGCCACAGTAAAATTCTATGAATATGTAAACAATTCTAAACTGTAAATTATAGATATAATTTTAAAAGAAATCTCCACAGAATAGTTAAAACTTATTAAAAAGTGCTCTTTAAAAGACTAAGAATAAGCGTTTGTCCGTATTCATGGTATTCATGTTCTTATTAAATTTTCTGAATGTTGGATAACATGGCCATAGCATAGGAAGTAAAAATTACGAAAGAATATTTCATACTGACATGTTATTTATCACGTACCCTGATCCGTATTAGGGTCATATATTTTAAAAAACTATGTGTTTAGATGTCTATTTATTTATTTCTGAAATACTATTTTTAGCCAAAAATTTATTTTGTGTTCAATCGGCAAAAGAAAGTATTGTAATCGTGATTTTTTTTAGGGGGGGGGCGGTGGATGAGCGTACACGTTTTAGGTTGTCCTGAACATTTATTGACAATTTTTGAAAAATGTCCGTCTGTCTAACGTCTGTATTATATGACACAAGGTTTGTGGGTACTCTATTTCTAGAACTAAGACACGGAATTTTACTATTCTTTTATATTCTTTTATCTCTTGACAGAAATTGATGCTGATTTGGATTAAGAGTATATCATACGAAAAGTTTCTCTGCCATGATATTTTTATTATGACATTCGTGATAGATATATATAGAATTAAATGTCCTATTCAGTTAGACCTCTGTACATATATAAATATTGGCTGATTAGGCTTTAATGCATATTGCCTAACATTAAGACTGCCATTCTGCATCTTTTACAACATCCGTGACAGCTACATCTAAGTAACTATGGGATAGAATTTCATCAAAATTCACATTTATTTATATCTTCAGTTAAGTTGATACTGAGTAGTTTTGTCTATATATAGCTGAAGAGGTGACGCTGCTCTGCTGTGTTTTCCACTACTTCAGTTATAGCTATATCTCATCATCTATTGCACAAAATTTCCTCAAAATTTCACCCCTTAACTGTTTTGCCCGAGCGGCCCTCGTGCAAAAAGAGTTTGCTATAAGAGTTTGCTATACTAAAAGTTTTTGGATACCATTTAATTTGTTATCTTAGTTTGGAATCTTTGGTTTGTTAAATGGCATACCTTTTTCGATTATACAAAACCAAATATTTTTGTTTAAATAAAAGTGGTACCGGGTTCTTTTTTTAAATTTAATGTATCAAAGGAAAAACAACAGTCAAGGGGTTAATATATTTTTAAAACTTACATTGATTCAATTTTGGCTTTATTCACTTAACAACGGCCTTTTTATTTTGTGATTGTTGTTTTCTTCGATCAACATTTTAGCTGTACCTGCGTTTTTAATTTACCAGAAATGTACCCAAATTTTATATTTGAAATTATTAATTAAAAATATAGAGGTTGATTCAAACTTACATTGTAATACCGACAGGGAGCGCGGTTGACTTGCGCTTTTTTAAAATTTACCAATTCATTGTACGGGGATGCAATTTCAAAAATAAGTTCTTTCCTTCGTAAATTTTGGTGTATAACAATACCATTTAAATTAATATATTAGACTACTCTAGAAGAAAATTTCGAGATATCCACAACTTACTAGTTTTCAAGTGTTTAAAATTTTTATTGCGTTGACAGAATTATAATGTCAGATTCTGATACTTTGTAGGTTATACGAATTATAACAAGTCGGAAATTGTCTGTCAAACATGGCAAATGAGGTGCGTTCGTACTATAACTAGTTTTATAAATATTCAGATCTTGGTGCAATAGCTGTTTGCACTCTTATTGGAAAATGCATGAATACAAAATTTATTCGAATTATATATATTAAATTCAGTAATAAAGGAAATAATATGACTCAATCTTAAATAGGGCTGGATCAACGCTGCACCCTAGAATCATTATCTATCATTAATGAAGAAAATGAAGAAAACTTTTATTGATGTTTTTAAGTTTTAATTCCTTTTTAAGTTTTAATTCCTTTTTAAGTTTTAATTCGATTTTCATAAAATTTGAAATGACTCGGTAAAGTTCTTCAAGATTATATATATTAAATTTTAAACCATTCGGCTAGGTAGTTTTTGAGCTGTTACAATAGAGCGACAGACAGACAGACGACGACTATAGGTGCTACGTATTTAATAATTACGAATGCATCTAATAAACGGATATTGGGTGTGATTGGATCAATTAACATGCTAGTAACATTAGTTCTACGCATGAGCATTCAGAAACTTAGCGTAAGTCTGTATTTGTAAATAAGTATTTATAATGGTTGTAAACATTACCCTGTTTTACATCCTATTATTATTTTAACACAGCTACAGAATAGGAAAGGAATCGTCCTTCTCCCACTTCTGAAATTCTGTGTGCGCAGTTAGATATAAAATTTACATTTTGCCGTTACTGTATTTGTGCTATGTGCCCGGTATATACTTGCATTTTTAGTGATTTTTTACGGGGAAAAATGCTCTGTAAAAAAGGTTACAGAAATTCTCTAGTCTGTGATAATATGCAAAAATGTATACATTTAATATATAATACATAATAATTTAAATATAATATTTATTTTGATACTGGCGAGACGATACTACACTGTAAAAAAAAAAATGGTAACGTTCCATGTAAAATCCAGGAACGTTTCGCCTTTTCTCAGGTTTTCCGAATAATTTAGCTCTTTCCTGTGAAATTCTGGTTTTCTTATCTGAAACGTTCCTGAACAAAAGTTGGAAACAGCAAAACGCTGCGGCCGCCATTTATTATTTTTTTGCTATAATCCGTTGCTCGCGCGCGAGTGTCGAAAACGAATTCCTTAAATGAATGTAAAAAAAATCAATATGGAATGCAAATAAATCAATAGACGACATAATCCTTTACGTCTCTATTGTCAAGACAATTCAGATGAAAATACAATATCTCTGTGACATCGCTAAGAGATTATCTCTCGTACTTGTCTGCGGAATGTTTAACGAGCAGACCGTGTAAAAAAAATACACCCATTATTTGGATCTCCATTAACCAGGGGACCATCAAACATGATTCTCACCGATTTTGATTATTTTAAAGTATGTTTTAGAGTTCTTATCTCTAATTATTCTTGTGAAAGGATTTCTTCAAATGAGTCTTAGATTTTCAGAAATTAGATGCCGAGGTTTAGCATACGTTTCAAATACCCATTAGTTTGCAGCTCTCAACGTGTCTTTTGTGGTGTGGACGCAGAATGCTCGCACGCCACCCATACGGCCCGAGTTCGATGCTACCTCTTGACTTTTTTTTTCTTTTTTAATTAATTTTATATTTTAACACTTTATTACAATTTGATTTAAATTGATATATATTTGACACTTTGAATTGCTGCAAATTTGAATTTTTTTTTTTTTGGAAAAAATATACAATTACGTTTAGTTTTTTTTTTTTTTTTCATGAAAATTTATATGTATTTTATCTAACTTGTAAACTAACATAATTACTGACGAAAATCCAAAATATTTTATGTCTAGATTTTTTTTCTAATTATTATTTACATTTATATATTTTTATATTTTAAGCAAAGTTCAGAAACAATATATCATATATATATTTACTTTATTGAATTTTGACTGAAAATTTATTTTTTCGTGTAAATTATAAATAATAATTTTGATGTTAATTTCAAAATATTTTTTCACTGTAACAAATAATGATAATAAAGCGAAAATTGTCAACTGGAAATGTAAAAATCGTCTGCGGATCCCGCATGCTGTGAAATGTCAGTAATGTTTTGCTGTAAACAGAAATATTCCTGGTATTTCGCAGGAAACTTACTGGCATTTCTGTAGAAAGTTTTTAACATATACAGTAAAGTTCCAGTCGTTTTCAAGAAATGTTTCTTGGGAATAATGGGCAACTCAGCAGCCCATTTTTTTCCCAGGAACGTTGCGGAATTTTTTTTACAGTGTACGCTATATCCACCTGAGACCTGGCATCCATTTAAATGGATGTTTTGCTTTCTCCTTCTATTGCGTTAAATTTCATTGTAGCAATCTAAAACCAGTTTGGCATGGCAATGTATGAATCAGAAATAAATATCCTCCTTTTGGATTTTGGCAACGGTAACTACTTAGTTTACAAAATGGCGTAATAAATGAGTCAAGTTGGAATTCTACGTTCTGTTAGTAAGTTTAGTTGTAATGTTATTTTAATTTGATTAAACTTTTTTTTCTGTGCAATTTTTATAGCAGATGTTAATACTTGCCTTATGTTCTTTATAATAAATTCTATTCTTTCCCATACTTTTAGCATTTTTAAAATTATTTTAAAGCGAGTTATGGCCAGAACATCCATTTAGATGGATGTGCTGTAAAACAAAATTAAAAAATCGAAATTTATTAATTTCTTTAAAAACATCATTTTTGATGCCTATTTGTTGAAAAAAACTCATATTAAAAAATATATGTGCATTATATTTTGCTTGGGTCTCAGGAGGATATGGCCGAAGGTGACCGGCCACTTGCGATTTTAGACGTTTTGTTAAATATATAGAAAGCTGCATGAGGAATTATCCTGAAACTCCAGAAGTGTAAACAAAATAGTACAGGTCATACATTTCCGCGAGGATTTTTTCCCGAAACCCCACATGGGACCGTCAACAAATTGAAAAAGAACGAATATCTTTTGGATAACCCTGTAAAAACTAATGTAGCAAAAGCGTTCAAATTGCAGATTATCATTAAGTGCCTTATTGTGATAAACCGTGTTCATTTTTATGAGGACAGCATGTATACTTGTAGAGAAATTAAAGTTTTTATAAAAAGAGTCCCAAATTTTGCCAAGTTTTTTTGCTTTTAATTTGTAGTGTTCTTAATATATAAAAAAAAAGTTCTTTGCAGAAAATATGACAAACTACATTGTACACAAAACCCTGCAATCATAATTAAAAAAAAATAATTGTATGACAAATGAGCACGTTTACTAAATAATGATTCACTGCGCATGCCCGAAAGTAATCAAAATATAATTTGCATAATATGTTAGCTACATGTATAGAGAAACTTTTGTAAAAGTCTCAAAAACATAGTTTGAAAAGTCTGAAAATTATCGTTTATAGAATAAGCTAAAAATCCGTTGTTCCCAAAAGGAAGCAAAAAGTTGAGGGTTTGTATCCAAATACAATAGTGCATGGAATATTGTGTATGCTATATTGGCACTAATCAATGGATATATAGATACAGCCCCTTATCTTTTTGCTTCATTTTGGGAACAACGGATTTTGAGTTTATTCTATCAACAATAATTTTCAGAATTTTCAAGCTATGTTTTTGAGACTTTTACAAAAGTTGCTCTATACATTTAGCTAACGCATTATGCACATTATATTTTGATTGTGTTCAGGCATGCGGAGTGAAACATTATTTAGTAAACCTGCTCATTTTTTATACAATTTTTACTATATTTTAATTCGGATTGCAGGGTATTGTGTACAATGCTATTTGTCATATTTTCTGAAAAGAACCTTTTCTTATATTAAGAACTCTTTAAATTATAAGCAAAAAACTGGGCAAAATTTGAGACTGTTTTTATGAAAACCTGAATTTCTCTTCGAGTATACATGATATCCTCATAATAATGAACCCAAAAAATTACAATAAGCCACTTAATCATAATCTACAGTTTGAACACTTTTGCTACATTAGTTTTGACAGGGTTATCCTAACGATATTCGTTCTTTTTCAATTTGTTGACGGTCCCCTATGGGGTTTCGGGAAAAACTCTTCGCGGAAATATATGACCAATACTATACTGTTTACACACCTGGAGTTTCAAGTTAATTCCTCATGTATTTTTTTAGATATTTAACAAAATGTCTAAAATCGCAAGCGGCCGGTCACCTTTGGCCATATAGTGTAGTTGGTTCGAGTAAATTGGGCATCGCCGATGCATAGGAACTAAGATCAACTGAATTTCATGGATACCACTGGTGACTATTTTGGCTACCAATATTTTAAAACAAATGTTGTAGAAATGTACCACATTTTTTTAGTTTAAAAATAGTGGTAGGGAAAATAGTCCTCAGTTGCAATTGATCCAAGATGCATATATATATATATATATATATTTTAAATCAATCAAGGTTGTTTGTTTGACCATGTTTGTACGAATTGTAAATTTTGATTTCGATTTGATAGAAATCCATCCCAGTTGATTTTTGCATTAAACTGACGTAAGTTGATTGCATTATACAGATTGCCTTATTATTGCCTTAGGTGAAAACAAGTGGAAATTAAATCAAACAAAAAAATTGATACCTGGTATTGATCAGAACTTACAGTATGATCATGGTCTTGATTGATGACATATGGGTAAAAGCTAATTAACATTCTTTAATATAATAAAAAAAATGACATTATAAATATTGAGATGCTGAGTTTTACTTCCCAACTTCAATTTCTATTATTTCGTTTCAGTCTCAATAAGGAGTAACTTTCAGTTTTTAGCAGAATTTAAGAAAGTATTTATTTAAATATTCGAATAGAGGGATTATTATTTATTTTTTAACAAAAAACTGAGGACGGTGTGTCATCTCTTTGAAAAAGTTCTTTTGATATACAGGGTGCCCATAAGTTCATTCACATTTAAAAAATTAATAACAAAGAACGAATTCTCGTCTCGCTGTGTGATTTGCACCATACTTGCCGTGAAAAAGTTGGAGACAATAATAAAATAGTTTAAATAAGTCCATAAATCAGTCTAAATCTCTAAATTTTATACAAATTTAACAAACAGGTGTATTGGAAAGCTGTTTAAAGCGTACGATTAAAAAAAGTAGAAAATATTGTCTCAAAAATATAAACTAATATAACGAATCATACAAATCTGTTCACAATTGACGGGCTCACAACCATAGTAGACTAAGTCCATTTTGAAAACAAAATGAGATGGTCCATTTAGAGTGTGATGCACAAAATCTGTTTTATCCACTCCCACAGTGAACCAAGTATCGTTTCACATACTTTATTATATACACTATATGGCCATTGATGACCGGACACTTTCAATTTCAGGCATTTTGTGGAATATTCAATGATATATTTGTCGGATTTTTTTGGAACTTCAGGATTATGAAGAATATGTTTGATTTCATATTTATCAATGGCGGTTTGATCAGAAGGACAGTTATGAGCCAACAAAAAAATCAAAGAAAACTAATAATGTTTGGGATCACCCTGTAAAATAAAATGCACGAAATGATCTATCGCTGTAGATTACGAATATGGATATTGTACACTATACGTATTCATTTGTAGAAGAATAGAACGTATATTCATAGACATATATAGATTTTTTTTTAAGTTCAACAATTTTTTGTACGTTTTTTGCTTATTTCATGCAGAGTTTAACAAATTTAACGCCAGTTTCAGTATATTTGACAAAATGTAGTAGAAATAATATGGTGTAATTGGAATGTAAATACATTAAACATTTAATGAAGTATGAGCAGTTGAAGAATCCGGCATTTTGAAGTCTTATGGTGCAAGACAATTTATTATTATATTTATTTATATAAATTTTTGAAATGTGGATTATGAATTATGGGAAAATTATGAGAAACTCTAGATCGAGCTGAAATTAACAAATATTTATCTCAAGATATATTGTCTTGTCAAATGTCACCAAACTCTCTTATCGCATTGACAGAATCAAACACGCTTCAGAAAAATTTAACATACTAGGGGGCTCTGCCCCCTACGAGCTACGCTCGTCAACCCCCGTTCAGACACCGCAGATTGTAACAGCACGCTAATTTGATCGCCTTTAAGAAGATTTCGGAAGATTGAATTATAATTTGAATCTGACTATTATAACCTGACGTAATTTTCACCAAACTTTTTTTTTCTCTTTTTAATATTCACGTCAAAATACTTTTGTTAAAAATGAAATATTATGATCATCTTAAAACGTCAAGTAAATGTCTCGTGCAATTTTCAAATTAAAACTGTTTTGCAATATTATTTTTTGTTCATTTTACGTAATAAGTGTAATATGACGTAAATTCTCCTATTTAGGACTTCTAACGCATGTTACTGAATTTATTATTTTACAATATTCTTTCTCATTTAAAATTCACGTGTAACTATAGTTTTTATGACGTAATTTTCAATGAGTTCCTGCTTTTTATATTTTTTGTTTATAATAGTCACGTGTAAAATAAATTTTTAATTTGAAGCAAACATTGCTGTTTGCGCTGTTTATACGGCTGGCAACAGTTTAAAATAATACAATTTTCTAAAATTTGCAAAAAATATCTCTCGAAATGCTGAAAATTTGAATTTAAAATAGAAATAAAACCTCGAAAAATTATTCAAATTAAAAAACTAACTGCAATCTGCACACCGGGAAATTCTGACGCATAAAATGATCTAAAAATGATTAAATTCCTATGTACAGTTTTTGCTCCTATAAAACTTTTTTAATGGAACGATTTTGTCCAACTTTGGCATTAAATATCTCTTAAAATAATTCTTCGATTTGAAAACTGTCTGCATCAGCGTGTTTATCAAACATTTCTGTATAATACCACCGATTTTTATATTTTTGTATCCAACAGTGTTTTTAATATTAACGAAGAAAGACCTCCGGTCACAAAAAATTCAAAACCGGCGGCGGCGGCGGCGGCGGCGGCGGTGACAGCGGTAGTTACTTTTTTTTAGAATAGAGAGAAACCTCGTTCTGGACAATAACTATCACATATAAAGAATATAGGTATCTATTCTTGGAAAATGCAGTTGACACAGAAGTAGAGTATCCTTGAAGGTAGATGTATGATATCCTTCTTCCAGTGATTAACAGTTAGTTCATAAAATAGAAAAATTATCCCCCTACTTTTATTAAAAAAAATTTTATAAACAAATGCGTGTTTATACACATTAAAAAAAAAATTATGCGAAAAATGTATTACAGACATTAAAACATTCTAATAACTGTTTTAATACCTAATATTTAAAACATGAAAAAAACTGAAGAGTTTATAAGTAATAGTTAAAATATGGAAATTATGAAACTCAATGTATTATTTTATTAAAATATTGAGATACAAAAAATATTACTATGAAGTTTTTTCTTTTGGTATATATATATATATATGTATATATACATATTTTTTCAACTGTAGTATAAATAATTAAAAAAATTATTTACCTTAATACACAATGCATTATTCAAATTATTTCTTTTTTTAAGTATCAAATTATATTATGGTTTAGGAATAACATTCCTTAAAAGTTTCTTGTTATACATTATTTACACTGCATCAGGAAAAACAAATTTAATAAGCAACAAAACAGCAGCACCATGCTTCATAAATATTCATACGCCTAATTAAGAACAAAATAACTGAATAACAAGACATTTAATGTTCAAGGTATGCGAAAAATAGAATTAAAATATGAAATATAAATTTGGTCATGACAATCTATTTATTAAACGTCAAAGACTAATTCACTTTCTGACATGAATAAAAATGATATAAAATTAAAAATCTGGATCGTTATTCATATTTTAGTGACAAATTATGTCTAGGTAATGAGAAAAAAATAGAAAATCAAGTACTTAAATCTTCTCTTTTGAAAAATTTAGTCGCTCAGTTATTGTTATGCAAATTCGGGTATTAAAGTAATCGGTATTGAAATTCTATTAAAATTTCGTTTTAAACAACCAATGGTTTCCTAAAGTTTTATTCATTATGTATAATAACTTGAATTATTCATTAATATTTAATAACGCATATTAATTTGTAATCTTAAAAACGATATTTTATAGACTATTTTGTTTAACTTCTCAGTTGAACTGAATTATAAATAATTGAATTTCAATTTTCGGGAAATTTCGAAATTTATTTATTAGGAAGATAACAACGTTAATACACCGTGAATCCATTTTCAGTTACACCGAATTTTCTTTGATCGCATCGATATCTGAAAAATGTCAATTAAGATAATATGATTAAATCCATTTAGATCAATATATATTTAATTAATTAAATGGAAGCTAAAATTAACTAATCACCTTTATATTATATGGCTCTAAGAAATCTATATTTGAAAATCTTTCGCATACATCGGTCTGAAAACATGTATGAGGATAGTCCAAGGAAAGTCATGACTCACCTGATGCTCAGATTCTTCTTTTTGGATAATTAGAAGATATATTAATTAAAACCTCGTAAAAACACTTGCGTTTTTCTTAAAATCAGCAAGCGTGCCAATGCTTGCTCAATCCCTATTTCCCGGAGCGCCTAGAAAGAAAGACGCAAATACAGTAGAACCTCTTTTATCCGAAACTCTTTTAACCGAAATCCATTTTTAAAGCTTTTTTATTTCTATCACATTCCTTGTGTGTAAAATCCTTTTTGAAAGCCTTTTTTTTTTTTTTTCCCTAGAGCTCTTGTCTTTATCTGGCTTTCTGCGACTGTCCCATAGAGCTTAATTGCTGGAGTATCGATTCACAAAAATACCTATTTAAAGCTGAGACCTTCTTCTCTGTGCAATTGACTTTGAAAAATATAAATTTTAACTCTTTCAAAAAAATTCGCAACTGCAGTACACTTCGCGCCTCCTGAAGACGAACTTTTCTTTTAGCTAAAAATGCTAAAAGAAACTAAATTTCGGTATTTCGACAAAATCTTTTATAGCATCTCAGTAGACCGGATTTACAAAAAAATTTCGACACATTCGGAGTAGTAGAAGTATTTTTAAAAAATCAATCATAAAAATTTTCTAGGAAAATACTGAATATCGGGCTGTTTCGTCGAGGCTTCGCTCGGTTGTGATTCATTTTTTCACTACTAAATATGCATCTTTTTTCATGAAATTTTAAAGAGGGCTTGTATGCAGTTATATTTATAAGCGGTTCGGTTATCCGTGTTCTAAAATTTCAGAGAGTTTGGACGATAAGAACATATTTTCTTTACAACTAGATATCAATATTTTTCATGAAATTTTTTATGTATAACCGATAAAAATTTCAAAGAATTCGGATAAAAAGAAATATTAAAAAATCAACAGTGAAATGGCCCTATGTAAAAAAAAAAAACACACACACACACACACAAAAAGAAAATATCTTCTTACGAACGCTTTCTTCACTAAATATCAATATTTCTTCGAAAATTTTCATTCAAAAATGTAAATTCATTCATCAAGAGCCATTGAAGTCTGAGGTTATCCTAATGTTATTATCGCGGCCTCAGGTAGCGCCAGGCGCGCCAGCTAGTAAGTAAATAAAAATTAATATAAGAGTCGGGGAGGCTTGTAGTTTGGTTTGAAAAAAAAAAAAAGGTTCCAAATCTTGACAGTGAGAGAGTTGCGGCAAGTAATGCCAGTGGAGTTGCAGTACTCTTATAACCGGGGCATTCTCACAATCTTTTGACTTTCGGGAATAAAAATCTGCTGAAATTAAGCTTGCTAAAATAACATTTTAATCTGATAGACGAATGCATTAAAATAAAGAAATAAACAAAATTAAACAAAATAAATAAAAATGGTCAGCAGCGAACATTTTTTATTTAACTGAGGTTTATGTTATATTTACGAGTTTAATTTTAATTACCATTTTTCCACTAAAACTTTTTATTTTCTTCTGAATTTTTACTTATAATGAATTAGCACCCACAGGACATTCAAATAAGAAATAATAACAGTATTGTATTTTTAGTATAAAATTTTGGTATAACATTGTCTTAAAGGGGTGTTAAAGAAGGGACGGCAAGGTTAAAAAAAAAGGGAACAATATAGGAAAAAAGGTACGAAATGGGAAAAAAAGGGACGGTAAGGATTAAACGGTAAGGAACTAAAATTTGTCCCCGACACTTACCACCTATTTTAGGCAAATCATATTAGGACTAAGTGGAAGCCACAATATTCATTGATTTTTAGAAGCAAATATTTGCATTGGATTAAATCGAAAAAAAATATTTTTACCTCGAAAAGTGCAGGTATAAACCTTGGGGACGGTAAGACAACCAATAAAGCTACGATGCTTGAAATTGATATTTAAATGCTGATTTAATTTCTGCAGTAAATTTCCTGTCAAAGAATTTTAGACATTCTTTTTCTAGCATACTTCCGCATGAGAAAAAACTTGAAAAAAATTCTGCGGCTGCGTCGGAAGTGATTTTCTGTATATTTTTTGAAGAGGGACGGTAAGGAATCTAAAACCGAGGGACAGAGTTAAAAAAATAATAATAACTCTAAAAATGTGAGCAAATTAATTTTTTGCTACATATTTATATAAAATAATAATTCGAGTTTCGGAAAAATATTACATTGAATTATTTTTACTGTAACAATTTTATACAGACAGCTTCAAACTTAAAAATCAGCATCAGGGACACAGGACGGTATAGGAGTTTTCCTGGTATTTGGACCCCCAACATCGTCCAAAATTTATTTATCTCGTTAATATTGTTATGCAATCATGCAAAGGGATGTTCCTCAGTATATGAAATAAAAAAAACACAAGAACATGTACTAAAATAAAAATTATTATTCAGGGACATAAAAGTCAAAAGATTGTGAGAATGCCCCAACCTTGCACAATGAACATTTCTTGATTATGCTAAAACCCATCGTTTGGTTTCTCGTTATGAGGCTACACTAAAAAAAGTTTTGATTTTACAGAAAAAACTATCAGCTAGGATTCCCGTAATAAACTTTTTATTTTACTGTTTAATTAGTTTACTGTTGTAATCTGTATTTTACAGACTTTTTGTTATTTTAAGAGATTTTACTAACATTTACCTGATAAATACAGATTATGTCCACAAAATAAACTGTTTTTTTACTGGCGTTCTGTCTGGCAGTATTTTCCAATTAAAACAAGTTGGAAATTGTACGTCAAACGTCGTAAATGTGGTATGTTCATACTATAACTAGTTTTATAAATATTTTTTGCACTTCATATTGTATTGAATGTATATTTTAGAGCACTTCATAAGTGCAAATATATTTCATTCTGTTCGAAAGGCTGTAACATCATTTAAATGCACTTGAAATATTTTTTCCCCATTGGCCGTAATGTAACGGAAAACTTTTGACTGTGCCTGTAATTAAACTATACATCCGATTTTTATAGAATTTGACTCGATAAAATTTCGCAACAAATATACAGGGTGTTTATAAAGTCCCGGACCTCCTTGCCCAATCCATCTTCCTGGAAAATGGTAATTTGAATGACCATTTTCCAGGAAGATGAATTGGGCGAGGAGGTCCAATTCCTTGGTCACCCAGATCACCTGATATAACGCCGCTGGACTTTTTCCTTTGGGGATTTGTAAAGAACAATGTTTACAGGAGGAGAGTGTCGAACATTGATGACTTAAAAAGCCAGAATTACAAACGCAATAGCCTCTGTGGATGCCCACATGCTTGCCGCTACCTGGCGTGAAATTGACTATCGACTTGATATTCTCCGTGCGACGAAAGCGGCACACGTGGAAGTTCATTGACAAGGGTCATGAAACTTTTTTAGTCCATCTAACCATTGATGTTATCAATTTTAATCTATCTTTATTATTTTATGAGTTATTAAACATTAAAATGGGTCCGGGACTTTATAAACATCCTGTATATTTAAAATTTCAGACCATGGGTAATTTTTGCTGTGTTATATACGGACGGACGGACCGAATGTCAACTATAGGTGCTACGTATTTATATAATTAAGAATGCACCTAAAAAGACAAATTTATTTTTACAGTGTACCTGAATTTACGTGTTTATACAGCAAATCCCCAATCGTTGGCAGCACTGAAAACACATACATTATGTATTCATATACACACATACATCATACATGATAACACATACATCAACAGTATCCGGACACCTTTGATGTTAGGCACCTTTTTCAAAAATCGAGAGAAATACTTGAGAAATGGTTCTCAAACTTTGGAGATGTAAATAAAATATTTGACTTCGTACATTTCTGTAAACATTTAGTCATGAAGACAATTAGAGAACCCACAAGAAATTGAATGATAAAAAAATTTCGATCTTCCCTATGTGATAAAAATACACAACAAATCATTATCAGGCACAGTATAAGAAACAAGTTGGAAATTGGACGTCAAACGTGGCAAGTGAGGTGCGTTCGTACTATAACTAGCTTTATAAATATTTTTTGTACCGCATATTGTACTGAATGTATATGTTAGTGCACTTCATAAGTGCGTATCAATTTCATTCTGTTCGAAAGGCTGTAACATCATTAAAATGCACTTGAAATATTTTTTTCCCATTAGCCGTAATGTAACGGAAAACTTTTGAGTGTCCCTGTAATTAAACTATACATTCAATTTTCATAAAATTTCAAACGCCTCGACAAAATTTTGCAACAATTATATTTAAAATTTCAGACCATTCGGTTGGGTAATTTTTGCTGCGTTATATGTGGACGGACGGGCAGACAGACGGACCGAACGACGATTATAGGTGCTACGGATTTATATAATTACGAACGCACCTAAAAATGAATTCGTGAAGAATAGCGCGTATGTCAATGGAAATAAAAAAAATCTTTAAAATTTTTTTCTTTTTCTTCATAACTTTCAAAGTTTTCAAAGAAATTTAACTTTTCAGAAAGTGCCGGATAATATCATTAGTTAATTAGAACACTTTGGTATTTCATTATACGAGCAATTGTTTAAACAAGTGGGTAAGTGTGATCACAGATCGCACAGAGGGTTTCGTTTAATATTCCTTTCAAAACACTTTATCCTTTTGAAAAATCTGTTAGTTCCACATTTCGCAACAAGGGGCGCACTCTATTCTAAACAAACATTTATCCGAACGAAACTCCCATTTACATACTATCCATAGATATATTAGTCGAGGGGATTGGACCCATAGCACCCGAGATAAGTAGGCGCCGCTGGCGGTAAAAAGTGGAACTAAAATATGTAATGCTATGGTCCATAATATGAAAGAATGGTCAAAGGGTTGTCGGCAAAAGTTGGAAAAGTGCTCCCCAGGTGAAAAGGGTGGAGGTCAGAAAAATTGCTTAAAATATACAAGTTAGAGCAAGGAGGAGTAAATAATATAAGACTTTTTGAAAATTTTATGATTTTTCGTGTGGTCTGAGGTATTCAGCTATACGTATGCAAAAATTCATGTCTCCAACTTAATTAAGGGTTCTCTTAAAAAGAATTTCTTAAAAGACATATGTGGTAGTTCAAAGGGTTAAACGTAAGACTTTTTCAAGATTTTATGATTTGTCGCCTGGCCTCAGGTGTTCTGCTATAAGTATGCAAAATTTCAAATCTCCAATTTAATAAGGGGTTCAGTTAGAAAGAATTGCTTAAAATACGCATGTGGGAGCCGAAAGGGTTAAATGTATGACTTTTTCAAATTTTTATGATTTGTCGCATGATGGTGTTCAGCAATAAGTATGCAAAATTTCACGCCTCCTACCAAAATAGTGTGTCACTGAGAAAGAAATGTTTAAAATACACATGTAGGAGCCCAAAAGGTTAAATGTACGACTTTTTCAAAATTTTATGATTTGCCGTTTGATGTGAGGTGCTCAGCTATAAGTATGCAAAATTTCACTCCTCCTACCTAATTAGGGGCTCACTTAGAAAGAATTGTTTAAAATACACATGTGGGAGCCCAAAGGGTTAAATGTACGACTTTTTCAAAATTTTATGGTTTGTTATTTGATGTAACGTGTTCAGCTATAAGTATGCAAAATTTCACGCCTTCGACCCAATTAGGGTTCACTTAGAAAGAATTGTTTAAAATACACATGTGGGAGCCCAAAGGGTTAAATGTACTTTTTCAAAATTTTATGATTTGTCGTTTGATAAGATGTAGTCAGCTATAAGTATGCAAAATTTCAATCCTCCAACCTAACTAGGGGCTCACTTTGAAAGAATTGTTTAAAATACACATGTGGGAGCCCAAAGGGTTAAATGTACGACTTTTTCAAAATTTTATAGTTTGTCGTTTGATGTGAGGTATTTAGCTATAAGCATGCAAAATTTCACGCCTGCAACCAAATTAGGAACTCACTTAGAAAGAATTGTTTAAAATACACATGTGGGAGCCCAAAGGGTTAAATGTGCGACTTTTTGAAAATTTTATGATTTGTCATTTGATGTGAGGTATTCAGCTATAAGCTTGCAAAGTTTCACGCCTCCAACATAATTAGAGGCTCACATAGAAAGAATTGTTTAAAATAACCATGTGGGAGCTCAAAGTGTTAAATGTACGACTTTTCCAAGATTTTATGATTTGTTGTTTGATCTGAGGTGTTCAGCTATAAGTATGCAAAATTTCATACCTCCAACCCCAATAGGGTGTCACTTAGAAATAATTGTTTAAAATACATATGTGGGAGCCCAAAGTGTTAAATGTACGACTTTTTCAAAATTTTATGGTTTGTCATTTGATGTGAGGTGTTCAGCTATAAGTATACAAAACTTCACGCCTCCAACCTAATTAGGGTTCAAGAACAAAAAAAACTTCTTAAAACACCATAAAAAATTATTAAATGCGCTAGGCCTTTCGAAAGATCCGAGTCTTTCTTCGTCAGGCGCAAAGGAGACGTCCTTCTACTATGAAAGCAGCAGGAAGACTGAAATGAGAGATAAGGGAAAGGAAACAAGCTGAAGAAACAGCTAATAGGAAGTTAGAAATGAACAGCCAATAGAAAAGTAGAAGACAACAGCCAATCACAAAAGAGTATAATCAAAACAAAAGAACACAGAGTAGGAGGGGCAGAAATTGGGAAGGGGAAAATACAAATAATTAAAAATGGGAACACATGAAAATAAATAAATAAATAAATAAATAAATAAA
The DNA here is from genome assembly GCA_963932465.1 of Maratus speciosus. Taxonomy (NCBI): domain Eukaryota; kingdom Metazoa; phylum Arthropoda; class Arachnida; order Araneae; family Salticidae; genus Maratus; species Maratus speciosus. The sequence goes on along the minus strand of OZ010789.1, from coordinate 455,298,010 downwards.
GACTAATATTAATTAATACAAAAATAAATTAAATGGTAGTGCTGAAAAGGTTTTTCCAAGCTGCAGAGAGCATTGTGGAATCAGATTTATCATTAACAATAACATCGTGATTAAGATAAATAGCTAAATTTTCAAGGAAGTCCAATTCAGAGATACTATTGGCTTTTGGCATTAGAGATAATTTTAGCATTTTGAAAATTAAAACTATGGCCAGAATCCCAAGAGTGCTTGGCAATAGAAGATTTAGAAAATTCTTGATTGATTACATAACGAGAGTGTTCTTTTAAGCGGATTCACTCGTTCACACCAGTTTTAACTTATTTTCTTTAATTAGGGTTCACTTAGAAAGAATTGTTTAAAATACACATGTGGGAGCCCAAAGGGTTAAATGTACTTTTTCAAAATTTTATGATTTGTCGTTTGATGTGCTGTATTCAGCTATAAGTATGCAAAATTTCACTCCTCCAACCTAATTAGAGGCTCACATAGAAAGAATTGTTTAAAACACACATGTGGGAGCTCAAAGGGTTAAATGTACGACTTTATCAAAATTTTATTATTTGTCGTTTGATCTGAGGTGTTCAGCTATAAGTATGCAACATTTCACTCCTCCAACCTAATTAGGGTTCACTTAGAATTGTTTAAAATACACATGTGGGAGCCCAAAGGGTTAAATGTACGACTTTTTCAAAATTTTATACTTTGTCGTTTGATGTGAGGTATTCAGCTATAAGCATGCAAAATTTCACGCTTCCAACCTAATTAGAGGCTCACATAGAAAGAATAGTTTAAAATACACATGTGGGAGCTCAAAGGGTTAAATGTACGACTTTATCAAAATTTTATGATTTGTTGTTTGATCGGAGGTGTCCATCTATAAGTACGCAAAATTTCACGCCTGCAACCTAATTAGGGACTCACTTAGAAAGAATTGTTTAAAATACACATGTGGGAGCCCAAAGGGTTAAATGAACGACTTTTTGAAAATTTTATGATTTGTCATTTGATGTGAGATTCAGCTATAAGTATGCAAAATTTCACGCTTCCAACATAATTAGGGGCTCACTTAAAAAGAATTGTTTAAAATACACATGATAGAGCCCAAAGGGTTAAATGTACTTTTTCAAAATTTTATGATTTGTCGTTTGATAAGATGTAGTCAGCTATAAGTATACAAAATTTCACTCCTCTAACCTAATTAGGGGCTCACTTTGAAAGAATTGTTTAAAATACACATGTGGAAGCCCAAAGTGTTAAATGTACGACTTTTTCAAAATTTTATGATTTGTCGTTTGATTTGAGGTGTTCAGCTATAAGTATGCAAAATTTTACTCCTCGAACCTAATTAGGGTTCACTTAGAAAGAATTGTTTAAAATACACATGTGGGACCCCAAAAGGTTAAATGTACGACTTTTTCAAAATTTTATGATTTGTCGTTTGATGTGAGGTATTCATCGATAAGTATGCAAAATTTCACGCCTCCAACCTAATTAGGGGCTCACATAGAAAGAACTGTTTAAAATATACATGTGGGAGCCCAAAGGGTTAAATGTACGACTTTTTCAAAATTTTATGATTTGTCGTTTGATGTGAGGTATTCATCTATAGGTATGCAAAATTTCACACCTCCAACCTAATTAGAGGCTCACATAGAAAGAACTGTTTAAAATATACATGTGGAAGCCCAAAGGGTTAAATGTACGACTTTTTCAGAAATTTATGATTTTTCGTTTGATCTGAGGTGTCCATCCATAAGTACGCAAAATTTCACTCCTACAACCTAATTAGGGATTCACTTAGAAAGAATTGTTTAAAATACACATGTGGGAGCCCAAAGTGTTAAATGTACGACTTTTTCAAAATTTTATGATTTTACGTATGATGTGTGGTGTTCATCTATAAGTATGCAAAATTTCAAGTCTCCAACATGTATAGTTTCTGAGAACGGGCTCTGTGAATAGGGTTTCGTCAGATGAACGAAACCCTAAAAAAGAAAAGAAAAGAGCTGCGCATGCGCGAATAATCACACAATATATATTTCATAATATGGCATCCAATTCTAGAAGGGAAAAAGTCCTCGGTTACAGAGTGTAGGTGAAAACATATACATTATTTCTGATGTCCTTTTTTCTCTGCACATACTAAAAGCACAGCGATAAATGAAGTACTTCTCGAAAGGTTCTGCAAGCTGCTTTTGACGTTAAACCATGTTTTTTGATTTTTTTTTTTTTTAATTGCAGTTAAATAAAAAGTAATGAAAAAACGCATCATCTCAAAGATTGCGGCTAGAAAGCCTCGCACGGTTATCTTTTTTTTATTATTATTGATAATTCCAATATATTTATATTCATCTTATACCAATATCTCAGGCATTATTTTTGTAGTAGCCATTAGCGTATAGACATGTTTTCTTATCTGTTATTACATTAATATATAAAAAATATAAGAAAATCATGAGATTCATTTAAAGATTCTTTATCTTGTTTCTATACATACTAAAATCAATTTCCATAAAATCAATTTTCTTTACTTTTTCATAAAAAATTTAAGACATCTTTCCTTATTTCATTTAAAAACATATATTTCATCAGGCTTTAAAAATATGTTATATAGCAAGTAATCATCGTCTAATACCTTTTTAAAGATTATATTTATATTACCAATATAAAAAACATCTTTTTAAAACCTGCTCAAATATATGTTTTTAAATAAAATAAGGAAAGATGCCTTAAAGCTTTTATGAAAAAGTAAAGAAAATGTATTTTACATAGAAATTGATTTTATTGTGTATAGATACTAGATAAAAAATCTTTAAATGAAAAAAAAAATAGATTTCATGATTTTTTTTTTTTTTTTTTTTTTTTTATATATTAATGTAATAACAGATTAAAAAAAATATGTCTATACGCTAATGCCTACTACAAAAATAATGCCTGAAATATTGGTATAAGATGAATGTAAGTATAATACGGGAATTAAAAAGGCAGTGATTTATGTCGATAAACTTTAACTAAACTCTAATATATTTTTATATTTTATATAATCTTTGCAACCACTAATAATACCGAAAATCATATTTTTATGGAAAATAGCAACAATGCGTTAAAATAAAGTTTTGAAACTTATTAAAAGCCTTACTTTCGCATTGGTTTTACACCAGTAGTTAACAGAAGAAGAAACCGCCAAAGATCACAAATTACAATTAACATTTTCGATTCTGTTAATTTCAGTGGATTAAGCACACAGTTCAATTACGTCTCTTAAATTTAAATTTAATTTTTATATAATTGCTTTATTTATTGATTGACGAATGTTTGAATTTAATTTATTGTTTTTAAGTCATAATCAACAAGGCTGGAAGTGAGTTTGGGAGAGATTTGATTGTGGTTGAATTAAAATAAAATGAGTGGTTTATTTCCCAGCAGTGTTTAAATTTGTGTAAATTTGTGTATTAAACATTGCTGGTAGATGAACCACTCTTTTGATTTTAACTCAGCCAAAATCATCTCTAAACCCACTTCTATACATGAACTTAACTTCTTTGAAGCATTTCATATCTGCAAAAATTATAACAATATTGTTAATAGTGAATTCACTATTCCCCCTTTATCAGATTGCTCGAAATATTTCATAAAATCCTCTTTTGCTTAACTACTACCAGTATTTTTCAAATTTTTGGTGGTATTACCTATACTATTCTCCTATTGGCTGGTACCCGTATTTTCCTGTTTGTCCATTGGTTAATGAACTTCTCAGTTGAATCCGCTTCTCCTCTATGTAATTGTGGAAGTTTCCGTTAATTTTACTCGTGACTCGTGATCGTGACTCGTAAGAGCGTTTAACCAACTCTTTGGTCTCGTATTGGTAGAGGTCGTATGAGCACTGCAGTAACCATGCAGAAAGTCCTTTTAAGAACATTTATGTGGAGATGGTATCAAATTCTGATGATATACCTACTTTGCCTGAATACCATCAAATTATTGATGGTCCTGGAGCAAGTGAGAAATATCTTTCATAATGTTATTAAGTTCTATTTCCCACCATATCTTACTAACATGAACAGTTCTAAAAAATAATCCCAAAGTTATTCTGACGAAAATATTGAAATCATGCATCAAGATGAGCCTGATTATTCAGAAATCATTTCTAAGGATGCTTTAGCATCGTTATTTCCCCCTAGTCTGAATTAGCTGAAAAATTTCCTTGAACAGTACTTGACGAAACTTCCTATTAAAGAAGCTGAGAAGTGGCATCCTCAACAAATTCAATTCCTTGAACAGCATGTTAAAATTCTCAAAAATAGCCAAGATACCAGTCAAAATCATGAAATTGTGAATAAAAAACCTCTAGAAAATTTCCTGAAAAAACCTACTTTAACACACATTCGCAAAATCTGCAATGAAATTAAATCTAAGAACGAATCCCTACTGGCCAATCAAATTGATCTTGAAACTAACCCTGCTAAAAGGCAGAAACAAAATTCGGCTAATAACTCTTTTCCTACTAAGTCTAATGATAATGACAGCAATATTCGCAAAATTGCAAAAAAATCCCCAGAAGCTAAGTACTATGAGCCAATTTCTTCTATTCAAAATTTAAATTCTAATGAAAAAATTGCTGTAAAAGACACTTTAATTGAAACTTCTAATATTCCGGAATCATTAGACGATAAAGCTTGTAATATGGGTATCGGCTCCGAGATGACGCACAGTCACTTCTCGCCCCAGAAATAATTGACCTGAACCTATCTCCATCAAAATGACCATTAATTTTCGCGATATTATATATCAAATTAATGAAATTACTACTCAAATTCTAGGTAAAAAAGTTATAAATGATAATATTAACATCTTTCTTAAATCTGTTCACGATTATCGCACTATTCAAAAATTTCTATTGGACTCAAACATCGAATTCTTCGGGCTCCAGCTAAAGTCTGAGAGACCCAGGAAAGTTGTCATTAAAAGGTTCCTTCGAAACACTATCCTGGCTAATATTAAATTGGAGCTTACTAATTTGGGCTACAGTGTTCACACTATAGTTCAACATAAAGACTTTAAGACAAAACTACTTATTTCTATATTCCTTGTTAATCAATTCGTTAATGACCAATTTCCTACTATTTTCAGCATCAATGAATTTCTAGGATTTCTTGTTAAAATTCAAACTTACAAATTTAATGGAGTAAAACGGTGCTACCGATGTCAAAAATTCAATTACTCATCTTATACGTGTCTGTTTGATCTGGTATGCGTTAAGTGTGCCGGCAAACATGACAGCAAACAATGTTACTGATAAATCTCAATTTTGCTGCGCGAATTGTTCCGCTAATCATATCGCGAACTTTTCCACTTGCCCTAAAAAATCCCAACAAGTAAAAAGTAATTCGCACTATTTATAGTTCTTCTAAAATTAATTATGAAAAAACCTTCGCCAAAATCACAAATGATTCCGGAAAATACCCTATTATTCTTACTGATTCGGGCTCCCTTGAACTTCCAAGAAAAATAATTTCCACTAAAAATTCTAACGCTGGAGATATTTCTTCTATTTCTACTGCCTTCACTTGGCTTTGCAAAAACTAACTTTCCTGAGCTTTTTGAAAATATTAATCCTTTATCGAAAAATTTAAATTAATTATCTTTAAGCTGGAAAAAATCTATAATTTATCTAATAAAATCGGAATTCCTATCACTAATCTTCTTCAGACAAACGGTGGTGCTTCAGTATCGCTTGTTTCGTCTGAATAATACCTCTTCATCGTAAAACCTTACATTTTTCACTCGCCGGCCAGTTATGAGTTTGATTGGTCGGTCTGGAGTTTTTCTTTCACTCCGAACTTGCGTTTTCAATCCTCTCAACCTCTGAAGTTGCTCTTTCAATCCGCTGTCCCTCCGTAGGCGTGGCTTGCTACATCTTTTTTTTTCACTCAGTTTGATTGGTCAATTCACTGGCTGCTCGAGTTTACAACAACAGACAAAGTTTATTTTCATTCTTTTACTGTTTTTAAAGATATCTTCAGTTATTTATGAAACTTTGCTTCTATTTTATGAACATCTATTCACCTTTTGATATTTTTCGACTGTATGGTGCCTGAGATGGGCTTTTGTTTTTATATGGGCAGCAGGATAATTTCTTTCTGAGTCTTGAAGTTTTCTATGTGTATTAGTTTTACGTTCATTTTTCTACTGTAGGTGTAGGGCCTTCGGCCCCATGTACTATGCAACTTTTTTTTTCCAAGTTCTAAGTTCCGTTATTCGTTGCATAGAGGACGGTACGTTAAAGGCTACCAAAGCTAGTCTGCTCAAGGTTTGCATATTCTGGCATTTTTAACGTTGCTTTTAAATTTATACAGTTTGCATATACTACGCGAAATGCACTGGGATACATAACTTTACGGTCGTTTGTAAAGATTTTCATTTAAACATAAAGAAATCACGATAAATGGAAGATCATTTCATTCACTACTGGAGTGGGCATATCCCACCAAAGTGTTCCTTGATGTTTGACAGTAAAAACTAATCGGTGCAGATTTACATTGTCTAAGGCAGTGGTGCCGCCAACTAAAGAGTTTTGTTTGATCAAAGTTCTTTGGAAAAACCGACCAGCAAAGCTAACTGAAATGCAGAGCTTGCGAGATTATCGTCCGGCTTACTCATTGGAGTAAAAGACTTCGCCAAAAGATTCAATAACATTCCAATACCAGGGTTCGTACGGATACCGTTATTTTCAAGGCCCAATATCAGATTTTTTTTTTATAAAAAAAAAATCTAGTTTAAACGGACGAAATTTCGCATTATTTCAGGTGAGATTTTCCATAAAAAATACTGGTACCGAAGAATTTTTTAGTCATGAAATTCAAGCACCCGTACGAACCCTGCATACGTGTTGTTTATGTATAGTTCTTTTGCTTTGAGTATTTGTAAAGAATTGTAATTGTGCCTTGCATTAGAGGTTTAATAAATTAAATTAAATCACAGTACTTTAAAACAAAAGGTGTTATTTTCGTGCAGAGCTTTTGTGATGTGTATTTGTACAATAAAGTTATGAAGTTTAAAACTAAAACAAAAGCTATAAGAATAAATAAACAAAAAATAAATAACTGTAAATAAAAAAAACATGCTTTCAATGAAATTCACAAATATGTAGAAAAAAAATACATTTTTAGATGCACTAAAAAGTAGAAAATAATTTTTGAGCTAGAAAAAGAAATTTTTTATTTCACCATATCCCCCTCCCCTCAAAAATAAAGCGTGAACGTCAACTTTATATATATATATATATATATATACATGCGTATATGATATATCACAAAAAAAATTAAATTAAACATAAGTTAAATAGCATTGGCGCCCACGGTTTAAATTTTTTCATTTGTGTGCGTATGTGTGATTGGAGACATGGTGAAATAAAGTCATCTCTTTTTCTGGCCCAAAAATTATACTACTTTTTAGTACATAAAAAAAATGAAATTTCCCTTTTTTGTGAATTTCAATGAAACTATGCTTTTTTTTAAAAATTTACATTTATTTTACTTAAATAATTATTTTTCCTCCCGTTCTTATATGAGTGCTACTATATATATATTTTGTTCTGCAGTTGCGAGTAACCTTCGTTTTATATTCACACAGGGATGTGTGGGAGAGAAGTGGACTATAGCTTTAATGTAATGTGAGTTCACTAGATGCATGATTCAATTTTGAATAGCTTGAATTAACCTTAATTGCGCATGCTGAAAGCTTTCGTTATGTGAATGGGTGTCTTTATGTGACGTATCAATATATTCTACGATACCGCGCAAACCACATTACGACGGATTCAGTGACATAAACTAAGTTACGCAGGGAGGCAGTTCAATTAAAGTAAAGAAGACTATTAAAGTTTAATCATAGTTAATACTGTATTATATTAGTACAAAACATAATGAAAAAATTAATTTTTACATTAAACAGGATAAGTTGTGTTATACATGAAAACGAGAAATAGGTTTTAATAAAGTAAAAAGAGAGAAAAACTACCTGTTTGCAACAGATCCGATTTTTTAAAGTAAAATATTAAGAACATTTTTCCGATTTTAGTTAACGTTCCGAATATATCGATCGTTGTTAAAATATGGACTATTAAAAAAAAAGAAAATTTAGTTTTTTGCTACAGATCCGTAAATTTAATGTTAAAATAAATCTTAAGAAGAACAAAAAGTACATTTAATAATTACATTTTAACGAAACGTTGCTTAAATATCGATTCTTATAATATTGATGCCAAAATATCGGTAGCTGTTGAAATATCAATTTTTTTCACTTTTTCTGAAAAAAAAAGTGATTAACCGTTTCCAATTACTTAAAGTAAAAATAAATGTCGAAGACAACGAAAAGGACATTTTACAAATTTACGCTATTGAACAAAATCTGTCCATCATATTTAAATTTGAACATGCTCTTTTAGGTGTGTGTTTTATACAGATAAAATTAGAGGGAAATATGGATTTCATGGTTATTAAAATTTTAAATTAATTTATAAAAAATAATTAATGAGTTTTCTAGATTTCATGTTCGATCGATATATGCACTTGGAATGGTCCTTCAAGTTCCCTATGAAATATACCCTTGAAGTTCGTAGTCAGGTGAAGATGTCGTCACCTGATCAAGATGCAATCTAGAATTGGTCAACACAGTAACAAAAGTGGTAAAATAAATAAGGATACAGCCACAAAAGCCAAGGTACTACCATGTAGATCTCCTCAAAAGGCGATCAGGCGACTTCGCCCCGCGCCAAATACAAAACTCGTAACGCTAGGCATATTGCCCGGCAAGTAGTGGTATCGTCTGCGGTATGATAATAATAATAATGGTATGCACTTGGAACAGATACGATAAAGTTCCTTGTCTAAGAAATTTTACATCTAATTTAACTTCGAATAAAAGTTTCAAGCTCATTTTTCCGTAATTTCCTAACATGTCTGTAGTGTCTGCGAGGAAATATAGTCATTTCGTTTATCTAGAAGACTAATCAGAGCATTACTTACAATTAAACGATGATTTTGTATACTCAAGCCAGCATTAGAACTTAAAATTGCTGTGTGCAGTGGTAATTTTTGAAGTTGCAATGGGACATAGTGTCCCACTGGGAGTCTAAGGGTTAAAAACACAAATTTTATTCTATTTATTTACGCAAACAACATTGCAATGCATAAAGTCTGAAACAACAACTCAAATAAAATGTCCGTTTTCCTTTAATATTAAACAAGTGTAAATGAATTATATTGTTACACAAATTTCTAGAAACATATTCTAATATGCACAGATCGTATAAGAAGTTAACAGAAGTATGGGAAATCAGGGCTTGTTGTCACATGGGCTGGTTATCACAAAGCTTATTTCTTCCCTCTAAGTTGCGTCAGCTTCTACATTCATCAGTATATGTGTTTGATGATATTGTTTACTGTATATTAGACAAAAGAAGTCCGTTTCCCTTAATGTTAAACGCGTGTAAATGAATTATATTGTCATGCAAATTTCTAGAAATATATTCTCATATGCACACATCGTCTAGAGAAGTTCGTAGAAGAAGGCAAAATAGGGGCTTCTTGTCGCATGGCCTGGTTGCCAGAAAGCTTATTTCTTCCCTCCTTTAACCACTTCACCGCATTTATAAGGGAACAATGCTTTTATCCCGATTTATCTCGGGTCAAATGTTGACGAGGTTGTTGCGTCAGCTCTTCAGCAGTATATGTATTTAATGATGTTATAAAATTATGTAAGAAAATCACTTATAATCATTAAACCAAGGTAATGCATGGTAAAAGGGATAAAGTTATCATTCATTTTTTTTGTCGGAAATACTTTTTATCAAAATAGACCTTTGAAAAGTTGTAATAACGTTCCGGCAAAGTAGCATTTTTCACAGATAAAGAAATTCCTTTCTTTTGAGACAGAACTATAGGATCTGTTTCCGACCCGAAGAACATAGGCCATGGAATGTCGACGGGAAAAACGAGTTTGGTCAAAACCCCGCTAGAATGGAATGGAAAGAGGAGATTCAATCAGTGTTTGGGACAGCTAGGAGGAGGCCGTTCTCTTAGGAGCTCTGTATGAGCAGAGTTAGATTTTTGCTGTAAGCACGTGGCAAATGCGAATTATATGAAAATGTTTAGTGCTTGTAGAGTTGAAGTTCGGAGAACTGATGTGATTGCTGTCATTGCAGTACATATACTTTTTGTTTTTCATTAGATATGTTCTGTTTTTTTATTGAAGTACATGTTAATTTGATTGTTTACTAGTTGTAGTGAATTTTCTCGTGTGGCGATATGACAAAGTCGTTGTTTGAGTGATGAAACATGTAGATCAGAATAAAGATATTTATATGCCTTTTAAATGTAATTTTATCACATTTAGCCTATACGAGTATTAGCTTAGTGTGAAGTTGTTATTTAATAGACATTAGACTCAAAAAATATTTGTTTCCCCATAATGTTAAACATATGTAAATTAAGTACATCGTGATACAAATTTCTGGAAACATATTTTGATATATGAACATCTCGTATAAGAAGTTAACAGATGAAAAGTAAACCGAAACTGGTTATCACGAAGCTTATTTCTTTATTCATTTAAGTTAAGTTCCCTCATTAATTCATCAGTATATGTGTTTGATGATTTTATTTAGACTTAGATTGTTTGGCTTCTGTCTTCAAAAAATGTTGTTGTAAGTGAACGTATTTATTTTTATTGGTGATTGTTTTCTGCTAATTAAGTATTTATTTTATATCGTTCTAAATTTTGAGTCCATACACTATTAGCTCACATTTTTATGTGATATTTTAATTGAAAAGAAAATCAGATAACACACTCACGATAAAAGAAAAAAAATGGCCCTTCTTTTGAACATAGTTGATTGTTTCAGAATGATCTGCCAGAGTTGATCCGTGTGACAAACAACAGTCGAAGAAACTATTCTATTTCATTTCAGGAAGCAAATTAACTTATTTCCCGATATTTGGCACATTTTGCGGGTAAATGTCTCCTGAAACAGTACTGAATGCAATATCGAGAATAAAAAGTTCAGCTCGTTTCACTTTTCCAAGCAGCTCACGATTTTGACATTAATTATAGTATGTTAGCTATGCATGTGCAGCAAAGTGCAGAATCGAGTATAAGTAGGAATGTTGATGACCATCAATAGGGTAAGTGAAAAATCGACAAATATTTTCAGGTGGAGCAGAATATAGATTTATCAATTATTTCTTGCAAGCTTCGAACATTTATTTTCGTATAAGTCCAAAGCAGCTGAGAAATTTGGCATACTAAGTAAGAGAAACTAACAAACTAAGCATGACTCAAAACTGGTTATCAAATTAAATCAGATTTTCATCTAATGAATGATTTAATTTGATTCCAATGTTTTTATTAAATTGTTTTTATATTTTCGTACTACTGCATTACCGCTTTCGTTGCATGATGTGAAAAAATAATTCATTGTGGTATCATATTTTTTATATCAAATGAGCTTTTTGATTAAGCAAAGGCTCTTTTTTTTCTCGCCGTTTGGCTTATTTAATCATAGAAATGTACGAATAAAAAAGACGAAGATTAGCATTCAGAAATAGTGGTAATAGTAATTTATTTACAAAAGTAAAGGTTGATGGAAATCTTCTGAAAGGAACATAAAGTACCCCCTAACATGACGTCTTGAGCCCCTGATTGTTTCTAATAAAATTTCAAGCCGTAATTATATATATATATAGCCCACGCGATAACCAACCTTATACTTTGTGACAAACAACTTATGACTGGGGTAAGTTGGCACATTATTCCTAAAATATTCTAAATTGTAAAAAGTAAATTTCTACTTAACAAAATAGAGGTTGCTATTCAACGCATAATTTAATCATAAATTTAAAGATGATATAAAAATAAAAACACAGGAATAAAATAAAACTCATCGTTTCGATTTCGTCTTCAAAACCATCTTCAGGAGTAAACTTTTCTAAAAACACAAATCGGCAGGAAACAATCTGCAACAATCTACGTGCAAACAAATTTAGTAATATACAAAACTAAAAATGTGCTGTAAATTAGATAGTTTTGACTGGAGTAATGTATTTTTAATAAGAAAATATCTAATGAAAATATGTGTATATTTTTGTGACAACCAGCCCTGGTTTTTTCTACTAAATAAACATAAAATATGCTATTATTTACAGATCCAATATTTCAAACTAATATTGTCTAATATTCTGTTAAGATGATATAAAACAGCTTTAAATTTTCAAGATTCAAATTGTACAAAATAAACTAATTATGTGTCAATCATCCTATAGTATGTATAGATATAAAATAAAATTATTCTTTGCATTGTATTTAACTAATGCAATTACTTATATTATTACTTATTATAATAATTATTAATGAATATTATGAAATTTTGTAAATAAATTATTAGATTATTAGTGAATTAAGAAGGATTTTATTAAATTCTAAATGAAATCAGTTCGCCATTTTTAGGTACATTCATAATTACATAAATGGGGTGCACCTATAGTCGTCGTTGGGTCCGTCTATGCGTCTGTTTGTCCGTCCGTGCGCATATAACAGAGCAAAAACTACCCAATCAAATGGTCGGAAATGTCAAAACATAATTGTTGCAAAATTTTGTCGAGTCATTTCAAATTTTAGGAAAATCGGATGTATAGTTTAATTACAGGAACAGACAAAATTTTTCTGGCCAATGGGAAAAAAATATTTCAAGTGCATTTTAATGATGTTACAGCCTTTCGAACAGAATGAAACTGATATGCACTTAGAAAGAGCACTAAAATACACATTCAGTACAATATGTGGTGCAAAAAATATTTATAAAACATAGTACGAACGCACCTAATTTGCCACGTTTGACGTGTAATTTCGAACTTGTTTCATTTACCTTCAGTTTAACTAACTTTTATTGAAAAATGGTTTACATACAGTAGATATACTGCACAATACTATACAATATACTATTTCTATAAAGTACGAGCTCATTCATAAAAGCGCTATAAAACTTGAGAATGCTATTCACAGAAATCTGATTAGTCAATATATTACAAATATTTTCAATAAGAATTTTCATTGAAATATGGTAAACGATTATTTACTTTCTCTTTTATGCATAATAGCAAATTATTGGATTCTTACAAATCTCCCTCAGCCGGTTTTTGGTGGATTACATCGTTTAGGATGTTCTAACAAGATTTGATTATTTTTAGACTGATGTATCTTCCTCTACTGCCTATGTATCTGCGTCCATCTGTACGTTACATAATATTGGTAGGCACTAAAACTCAAGAACTAATGTACCTCGTATAGCCAGTTAAAATGAAACTTCATATTTAGATGAATTTTGACATTTATAAGCGCGTATTAGATTTAGAAGTATATCGCCAAATATGTGTTTTTTCACGGATGCGCATGAAAGCTATATTTCGCCATTATGGAGTGGACTATGCATTATGCAAGTTAAAATGTACTATTCTTAAAATATATTACTGATTTATATTTACTTTTGATTACCCCCAAATAAAACTCTTTTAAGTTTGATATTTTAAATCTCTGATACCTCACTGTTAAAAATATCACTGTAAAATTACGGGCAGAGGCCGGCAACAGAAATTCAAGTCATACCCCTTAAGAAAAAATAAGCCCGTAATTTTACGCACTTTAAAACACAATAACACTCCACTTACTGTTCAATAGTACCTAATCCGTTAGACAATCTTCACAGAATAGCTTTTTTGGCGGGTTAAAAAATACGTTACGGTTGCGGTTAAGTGACATTATTTATCGAAACGAGACTAAAATGAAAGGTTACACCCTAGCGGAGGAAAATGTATGGGGCCGTATCGTATTGTTTCTAACAGATGGGCTAGAACTGTAAGAATATGTGGATTGCCCTTAATTTCTAAGTATCTAAGGGATAAGGCCGCTTATTTAATGGATCAGACCGTTTTTCATCAAATAAGGCTATTGCCTGTAAAAATTGAAGGTCAAATGTTCATAAATTTACAGTTTTTTTTTCTGAAAATGTATATTTGATTTTTCTGCCTATAAATGCGCCAAATTATATATTTTTATATTTTATTTTTGATACTGATATAAACATATATATTGGTTCAATTTTGGTTTTGAATACTGAACATACATACTAAAATATTTTGTTTCACAACATAATTTATTTAAAAAAGTATTAAAAAACTTCTTTAAAATTATTAATGTCTTTAACACTAGAGCCGCCTGCAAAAACGTATTAACAGCCGAAGCAGTCATTTTGACCTATGAGGATCACCATGCTAAGGGGTCTCAGGACTCTTAAAGCTCTAAAATTTTCGAAATTTTAATTTTTTTATGTGTTAAACTTCTATATTTTCTGAACATTTTAATATAATTGTTATCTTGAAATTCCCATTTGAACAGAAGTTATGGCATTTAGAATTATACTCGCTCAATAGCTGAAGTGGTGTTTTCAAAACTTTGAAGTCATTTTTCTCCGAATGATGTTTTTGGGATTAACGCACACGATATCTCAAAAACTTCTGAATATATTTTCATGAAATTTTCAAAACATATGTTTCATGTTAGTGTGTATAAACTGAACCTAAAATTTCCTTTTTATTGTAAATAGAAAATATTTTTTTAGGGGTTTATATTGTTGAAATTTTCTAAATTTTGCATTAGCTAAATACAACTTTGTATTAAAAATATAAAAATTCTTTAAATACAAATTTATTTAGGTTCAGTGTCATTATTATAATGTGAGGTATAAGTAGACACCAAAATTTTCATTCTAGTTGCAAAATTTATTTTGTAATCGTGCGCATAAGCTGTTATGCCGATTTTCTGCTCGTCAAATGTCTGACAGTTTTGAGCCCCCTGTTAATGCTAATTCTGCATCTTGCAATTTTTCAAATATTTGAAATGAAAGAACATACTTGTATCTTTCATTCCCACTTAAAATTGTGTCTTAATATCAAATACATTTTAAGATATTAAATGTTGAAAATATCCTTTTTTTTTCATTTTTTCCAATTTTAAGAGTCCTGAGACTGTTGTTTACTTTCCATTTTTTACTCTTAGTATCGTATATTACTATTATTACCATCATTACCCATATAATAAATTATATAATTTTAATTATATATTTTTATATTTTATTATGCTGTAATTAAATTACATTGATGTATATATATATATTATTTATATTTTTCATTTTAAAAATATTTGTATGCTAAAAAATATTTTTCATGAGAAATCGAAATTGCTAAAACAAGAATAAACTTGATGAAAATAAACATTTATATTTATTCCCTGAGCAATACAGTATTTCTATTGCATTTGAAATAATGGCACAAATCAATTTCTGATGAGAATTATTAACTATTCTTGGACAATACCAATTAACTAAATAAAAAATAATGTTGTAGTTAACGTATGCATAACTCTTAAGTATACGAAGTGGCGAGTGGTAAGGGAAAAACACAGTCAAAAAAGGTGTTAAATACCAGTATTTTGTTAAAGAGAAATTCACCTTCTTTAATCCCTTTATTTTATTTAAAGTATTTTCTATAAGAATATACTGGTAGTTTCCACTTTTTTTTGTGTGTTTTTCCTAGACCACCCGCCACCCTGATACATGTACTTCTTTACATTTGTTTTTTCCAACGAAAACACACCATTTTTTATGGCTAAAACAAAAGTGACATTTTCCACCAAATGTTGAGAATGTACAGTATGCATGTCAACAAACTAAACATTGTCTTTTACACAGTTTTCACAAAAAATCATTTTCACCACTTTCGCAGTGCATTTGCCACAAGTAGCGGCGCGTTTTCCTACAAACGTCACACTGTCCAAAGTTTTAGTCCCTTTGCAACTAGAACTTTGACACTGCTTCCTCATTTTAACTCCTTGATCACAAGTGTTTGAGGATGCACCGGGTATTGAAATATTGGACACTTTCATGGAATTTACATAGGACTCTCGAAGCTCGCACGTTAATTGGAGGAGAACGTGGAATATTTTTTCCGGTTACATTCTTATATTAATATCCAGGAATTGATGTCCGCTAGATAAAGAATATTATTAAAACTAGAAAAGAGGAATTCTGCTTTTTCAGAATTTAGTATCGCTCCCCAAGAAAAAAAAAATATGCATATAAATATAGATAGTATAAAACATATTTCAGTTTTAAAACTTAAACCACACTCTTTTATTTTATATAAAATGACGTCATCCCAGCTGCTGAAGAATTATTCGTTTACGATCAAGTCTTAAACAACATTTAATGTAAAGTACGCCTAGGACGTCACTAACGCTGAATAATACACAAATCCAAAAAAAGACGTGTCATTCAAGAAACTCGACAAAATAATTGGCAATCTAATGATTCATATGCCTTCATTTGTTTGTAACATTAATATAGATACTTAAAATTAAATATACTTTATAATAGCTCCATGTTTTATCAAAAATAATTCATTTATATTTTTTTCAAAATAGCACGTATTTTAATTACATTTTTTTATTCAGTTATTATGAGAAAATGGCAGCAAAAGAAATAATAATGTACTATTTTCCAACCATTTTCCTTCACTTTCTACAGAAATGGAGTACTCCAGTTGCCAACATTAAAAAAATTAACTTTAAAAACTACAAAAAAAATTAATATCTCAAAAATAAATTGAAATGCAGTTAAAAAAAAAAAAATCATTTAAACGTACTTTTTCCCCTCAATAAAAATTGAAAATGTGCGATGCTTAGAAGTTAAAAAAATTGCTGTAATTTAATCGCACAATGATACATCTTATACAACGGAACATTATTTTTCGGAGACGACACTAATAGCTGGAAAAAAGAAATGGCATACCGGAGGTTAAAAAATGTAGAGTCCATCGTCTAAAACTAGCTTTTGCAGAATACTTCCATGACATTTGGTCGAGCACGTCGACGCCAAATTTTATAGATTTATAGACTTCATAGTTTCTGACAAGTGCTTATTACCAGTTTCATATGTAACTGGTGGATGTTGGGAACTTATAATTAAAACATTTTTATTTTTCTTCCGTTGATAAACTGTCAACGTAATATCATTTTCGGCAAGAATTTGGCTTCTTTACAAAGACTTTATTTCAGTTTTTAGGACCTGTGGAATTTCTTTTCGTCCGGGATTGACTGAGTCAACAATGTTTGTTTTTGGTGAGTTCAGCTTTTCTGCAAGGGGCAGTGAAGTACAGAAGTTATCTGTAGTAATATGTTGAAGTATGGTTGTATGAAGTATGGACTGCTGCGACATCTACTAGATAAAATGCGCATTAAAAGTGACGGCGGTCAATTTGACCGTTTCTGCGGTTCTAAGTATAGTACTGCAATACTTCATAAATTTTGCCTGACTGGAAAATTTATTACTGGCATATCATAGCTTTTTGCCTTATAGGAAAAGTCAAGGAAACTGAAAATTGTACTCTAAATAGAAACAAATTGGTACGGAATGAATGTTTCGGTGGTCAAAATGACCGCCTTGGTGGTTCTAGTGTCAAATTATATCCATAAAATTATTTTATTTAAACTTTAGTTTTAATTTATTGAAGATAATTTTTATTTGTACATTTTTTTGTATACGTCTTTCGGCAATAATCTCTTGGAAAGCACATAACTGTACACCTTTTTTAATATATATATATAAAGCAAATATTTACTATTCAGTTAAAATAAGTCTCCAGCTTCTTTACTTAAGACAGGGGCATCAGTTACATAACGCTATCTTAAGTCTAAGATTTCTGAAAATATAGCTGAAAAAGGAATCTATGACAAGCTTAAATGCTTTAAAACTGTCGATGATGTTTACAAGACGTATACTGATATGATCAATTTTATTTTGTATGTGGTGTTTTTATAATATATTTTACATTATAAAATATGTATTTTCAATAAAAAATTTAATTAATATTGTCATGTTCTAAATACAAAATATACTTGTGAATAGTTGAATGACCATTTTTGAATACTTTGATTTGAACATTGTTGAAATTCAATATCCAAAAACATATTTTAGAAAAATTGTATACAGTAATATTGTATTATCTTTTCTTAACTGGTTTAAGGGCCATTCCATGTCACATGTGAGACAGCTTTTCTACATATTACAGCTGTTTTAAAAATGTTATCATATCCTCGAATTAAAACAACTATGTTAATATGAGAATCTAGGATTTTATGTTATTTTTAAGGGGACCCGGGACACATTTTAAAATAACTTTTATTTCTTAAGTTAAAATTCTGAAATTTTTTGTGATGGTTAACGTTATCATTTTTAAACAAAATCACATGATAAAACTTCTCATAATTTTTGTAAAAAAATTTTTAATTTACAATTTATTAAAAAAGTGGAGCAATTTAAAATCGTTATAACTCGGAATATTATTTATATAATCTCAATTTTTTTTTCATTTAAATAAACAAAAATATATAAGTTTTAATTTTGATTCAGCATTTTAAAAAATATTAATTTATTAAAAAAAATTAAAACTATTTAACGAAAAAAGAAAAAAAAAGTGGTGCAACTTAAAAAAGAAAAATATATTTTCAAAAGTAAATATTTTTTTCAAATATGCTGAATCAAAATTAAAGTAAAACAATTGAAAAAGATATCTTCCAAGTTTGAACCGTTTATCTTTAACAGTTCTCAAGTTATAAAAATTTAAATACGAGAAATGGTGAAAAAACCTATCATGAAGAAAAACGCATTTTTACAAGAAGTCGTTTCTATGACAACCATTGCTTGAAAGCTAGATTTCGAAAACAAACCAAAACAACAAAAAAATATTTTTCGTTCTAATTCAGATAGAAACATGATTTAAATGTCATTTTAAACAGGACAAAACAGAAAATTTTAATGAAATAAAATATTTTTGCAAATTCGAAGATTTTTGTGTCCCGGACCCCCTTAATGTATTGTTTATATTTTAACAACGTATAAGGTAACAAATATAGGCATGGATGTAGGTGTCGCGTACATGACATTTGGCCTGTCTTTCATGGAATAGCCCTTATACTATAATTGTTATTATTTCATTATAGATATAATATTAGTCTTTAATCATATATTTTAGAGAAAATAAGATGAAAATTATGCTTTTACTTTTAAATAATTTATGATAAAATACAACCATTTTTCATCTTCTTATAGTTCTTTTCTAACTCATTAAAATATTTTATTAATCTCTCATTAAATTTACCCGTAGTTTTTAAAAAATGCAAATTTATGAAAATAAGATTAATAATTTCCATTGAAATTTTCTCTGAAATGAAAGTAATACATCAATATTTCCTAGTAAGCCTCTTCAATAAACTTTAAAGTAAGGAAATGGATATTAAAAATTCACTTTTCGAGCATAGGAAATCCCTTAGCTCAAATTTGTCACATATTTAATAAAGAATTCTGAAATGCTTGAGGGCGCAGAACTTTTACAAAATAATCTTAGCCATCACTCAAATCATGACTGACTTTTGCACAGAGAAATTTTATCTTCGTAAGTTAAAATTGTAGGAAGTAACTGAAGTCTAAAAGTTATTTTACTTTCCATTTTTTAACTTTTCTCTTATCTTGTTGAATGAGACGATGTCATGGCAACTAATGATATATGACGTTATTCATCCTGCGATAGCTGAAAGCCCTAATGATAGTGAAGTAAAATAGTTCATTTACCTATTACAGCCGTAGAAAAAAAAAGAAAAGAGTTAAAATATGCAACATCCTTCCCATTTTTAATGGTGGAAAGTATTTTAAATTGCCTCTTTAAAGGAATTTTGTAGCTTTAAGATCTTCGTAGAAAGAATGTGTGGAAGAAAATTCGTTACTTTTGTCGAAGTTTAAAAAGCGAAAAGGTTTTAAATGCTTTGCATTTTTTTCTAGAAAAATTGTATTTTTGTAAAATTAGTCATTAATTATCTCTTAATAATGTATATAGTTTTATTCTTTTATCACATACGTATGCGGGCTTCACATGTGGCCTTAATATGGTTTAATATATATAAAAAATATATTTATTGATATTATTTTATGCAACACTTATGTACACTGTAAAAAGAAAATTGTGCATTTTACAACAAAATGTGCTGGCACAGCGGCTGTTAACACAGTTAGCGTAAAATTTACATGCTGTGTTTTTAAGAGTCCTGTAAAATTTCTCAAGTCTGGGAAAAGTCTTTTTGCTATTGGATACGTGGTGCACGTGAGAGAAAGAATTCTATTTTCACATCACCTTTTTGCTTGAATTCGCTTTCACAGCATCGGTGTTTGAATTTGACTTTACATAATTGATGCTTCAAAAATTACAACATAAAGCGCATGAAAAATCACTGTATTTTACACAAAAAGTGCTGACACTCGGGCTGCCAACACAATCGCTGTAAAATTTACAAGTTGCTGTCTTGAAGAGTGTTAGTCGTTGAGCCAGAAAGAAAAATTACTCCTTATTTGGTTTAATCTTTGAGGACTTCTGATGATATATACCTTTTTAGATTCACAATGGTCCAGAAGGTGTTCATTTTATGATGATACTAAGAAATTTATGGTAGCTTATAGAAGATTATATAGATATATTTATTGAAAAAATGGGCGTCATCTATCACACATAGATGCGTATTATTATTTTTGCAATTATCACCTAATTAAAGAGATTTCTATAAAAAAAATGGAAAGAACATATTTTTGTACATGAAACGTTAGACAAATTATATGTTTATTGAGATTTTATTTTAACATGATGTTTATCATTATATTTAAATTTATGTTTATTAACACTTTCAATTGGATAAACCGTTCAAAAGACATTTGCGATGAAAAATAAAAAACGAAATCTTCTTCCAAGTCATTTCCATCGCATAGTTAGACAAATTCTGTATTCTGCATATGCTTGTACATCTGAGGTTATTAAAAAGGCACACACGTGATGGCATGACACATATTCTTGAACAAGAACATAACATGAAATCCAAAACAGCTTCAAGAGCATGAAGACAGCTATTTTAAAATGCTTCAGGGCGCAGAACTTTTACAAAATAATCTTAGCCACCACTCAAATCATGACTGACTTTTGTACAGAGAAATTTTATCTTCGTAAGTTAAAATTGTAGGAAGTAACTGAAATCTAAAAGTTATTTTACTTTCCTCACTATTATTTTAGATCACCTCTTCCTGTTTTTGAAAAAAAAATCACGGATAAATGTCATCCTGATGTTGTGGTGAATCCAAAAATGTATGGTTTAACAAGTCCGCTGACATGAAACCAAACGAGTCCTTGGCTGAACACCGGCTGCCATTTTACAATATGGAGCCCATTAGCTACCCTGGTTTTAAACGTATCATGGATAAATGTACTGCCCATGTTGCAGTGACTCCAAAAAAGTATGGTTTACAAGCTCCGCTGACAAGAAACCACAGGACCCTTGTCTCCACCACGGCGGCCATTTTCCAATATGGCGCCTAGATGCCCTGGTTTTGAAAGTATCTTGGATAAATGTCATACTGATGTTGTGGTAGATACAGAAATATGTGGTTTACCGATTCCGCTGACATGAAACCACGCAAACCCTGGGACAACGACTATGTTGTAAAATCCCTCAACTCTGGGAAACGCCGTACTGTTATTCGCTGCGTGGAGAACGTGACAGAAATAATTCGATTTTTACTTTATTTATTGCATGAATTCGCTTTCACAGCATTGTGGCGCATTTGAAAACACAAGGAAGGGTGTTTTTATGAGTTTACGCTTATACATTTTTCATGTATACTCCATCAACACGTTTCGGTGTTTGAATGATTTCACAAAATAGGTTTTTGAAAAATTACAACTTAAAGAGCAGGAAAAATCACAACTTTTTTTTACGGAGTATACTGTCTTTCACTCATTTGGGGAAAGATTGGGTACTCAGTAATAAGTAATGACTGGTACATTAAGTCATTCTCTTCCTAAATCGCGGTGTTATGTTCGTATCGGAATAGATTATTTGCAACAGGGCATGGATTTTTGGCGATATATTTTTTCGTAATTTTCAGACATGCAAAAGATTTTTTTTTTTGATGGGCTGCCTTCTTTGAATTTTGGTAACCCTTGTATTCGCATCAGAACGGCTGTACCTAGGGTGGCGCATTTGAAAACACAAGGAAGGGTGTTTTTATGAGTTTACGCTTATACATTTTTCATGTATACTCCATCAACACGAGGGTGGTTCAATAATTATTGTCTCGACTGCATATAAAATATTTGTACTGCAATGGTTGATGTGGAATATTGAAGCCTAATGTCTTAGATGCCTATATGCTCAATTTCAGAACCGTAGCTGCTATATAAACATTTTTTTTTCACTTTAGTCATAAGAGGTGACACCTAGCGTGAAAAAGGGGGAGGCTTGCGGGAAAGGCTGGTTTGGAGCTTATGGGGCCAGAACTGAAGCAGTTCGGTGATAGATTTGTGACAGTGGATGAGACATGGCTACATCACTATGATTCCGAGTCCAAAAGACAGTAGTCACGATTCACTCACTGTCACTCCCAACTCCCCTTTCAAGCTAGGTGCGACCTGTCACACCAAACACGAAAAAATTATGTTAATATAGCAGATACAGTTATGAAATTAAGCATATAGGCATCTAAGACATTAAGCTTCAATATTCCCCATCAACCATCGCCGAACAAATTTTTTTATGCACACTCGGGACAGTAATTATTGTACCACCCTCCCCAGCAAACACAGATTTGCCAGGAAAGTCACCAATGGATGTCAAATTTATCATGATTGTCAAGTACATCAATTTTTATGTAACATTGCGATATGTATTTAATGGCAAAATAAAGTTATATCGTATAAGTGGTGCCAGTAGAATGTATGACAGACGATAGAAAATCGTGGCCCTGTAAAAGCGTTAAATACTGTTATCCATGAACTATCCGACTTATGATGATTGTTTAACATGCCACTTATATGTGCGCCGGGCGGTAATCATTTGACACCAGGGTTAGTATGATTTGCTAATGCGCCACTGGTTTCCTATCCCTTTTATACCATGTTACTCGTATAACTTTATCATAGTGAAGAGTGGCAACAGTAAGATGAAATCGGGGAAATTTCAATGGCGGCGGCCGCTGTGTTTTGGATCGAACGGCACCTGCAAGCATGTGGTTTTCTCGCTGTAAATGTGAAAGGTAAGTGCTTTACTAATACTCTATTTTTTTACTATTTGTCATTGAATAGAAATTTTAAATAATTCGTAGATGTCAGTGGCAAAAATGTCAACATTACACGCATGTTACACGTTTTGAAAATATTATGTAAACAAACAAGCAATCGTCGAAACAATAGTCTGATAAATTCGTAATCATGTGTCGATACAGGTTTTTTTCTTGGGGCCCATTTTGTGAAAAATAAAAGTTATTTTTATGAAATTTATAATTTATTTATTTATTTATTTTTTGGAAACATTTTGTCACGAAAAATGAAATGCAGTTTCTCAAAGTCGAAACAAATCGCCAATAATTTCTTTAAATCCTTCTATTAAATTTTTCCGTTATGGTGAGTTTATTTTGTTTAAATATTAAACATTTTAATAGAAATAATCAATGAAAAGTATTTTTTTATCGGCGATTTTGTGAAGGGGCCTGTTTTGTTGATAACATGATTTAAATTCTCAATTGTTTTTATATGTAATGCACTGGAAATGCCGTTATTGAAATCGATCATGACACTACAAAACTGCGAAGAAAAATTGTTTAATAAAATCACTTTAGTTTTAAAAGTAATCATGAGTTTCAGAATAGCGATCATTTTCAAAAATGGCATTTTAGCACACTTGGGGGGGGGGGAAGCTAATTTATTTTGCAAACGACAAACACATCTCTTACCAGTAAAGGATTTATTTTACCAGCCAGCTAGATGCAATGTACAGTTGAAAAAAGTTAGGACAAAATTTCACAATTGCAAATATAATTCATTACTACAATGAAGTTTCATATTAAAATTTTCTTTATTTTTTTTTTCTATGTTTCTTCTTTTTTTTTTCCCTTTCATATAAACCTAAGAAATTTATGCAACAGATAAAAGTTTAGTGTGGAGTAGTAGAACTTAATACTATGTTTACATTTTGGAAATTGGCAGAAATGCAAAATATAAACAATTTTTTGTTCTACCAAACTCTACCCTGCAATTTATAAATTTGCCTAAAAATTCACTTGCCTAGTCAGAAAATCCATTCGCCAGTAGCGAGTAGAATGATGTGATTCCTTTCCCCTGTTTGATGTTTAAATAATTTGATAAAATGCAGGGACTTACCTATTAACTGGGCCAAGTAAATATATTTCCAAAAATGGTTGTCAATTGTCGATTTTGTTTATATTATTGTCAGTCGCCAATCATGTTAAAATGATTATTTAATAAATTCATAAAATCATTAAAAATATAACAGCAAACCAAAATAATAGAAAAGTCATTTAGTAAACATTTATTAAGTAAATAATATCAAATAGGCTGCTTTCAGCAATAATTGATATTAATATTTTTTAACATTGATAGTTTTATTTACTGCTGTTTGTCCACTAAAATGCATATAAACAATATGCAATGCATATACACTGTATCATTGAATATATTATATTTTTACCTATACTATATGTATATTAGGTACTTTTCGGTTAGCCGGGCGCCAGTGTTATATATACATATAAGTATATATACATTTATGTATATATATATACGATATATATATATACACATATATATGCATTTATATATACATATGTATGTATATATACAATATATATATGTATATATAACACTGGCGTGCGGCTAATCGAAAAGTACCGTACGTTATATAGTGTTAACTCTAGGGGTAGGCCACCAGGTAGAATTTTTTATAAAAAGGGCACACTGATCTCAAAAAGGACATTCTTGTACCTTGTTTAAAAAAATATTCTGAACATATTTGTTTGTCACCTTTATCAATAGAATTTTGTGACTGTTTGAATTTCTGGATCCTCCCCCCCTCCCCCCCTGCGACTGATTGAGAATTTCACTTGTTTTTTCCCCCTGCAACAGACAGAAGAATTTTGTATTTTTTTTCTCATGATTGACTCGCAAATTTCAATTTTTTCATTCAACAACTGACAAATTTTGCAGTATTTTAAGCCAGCTAACATGGATTTCTCGTTTTTTTTAAACGATTGACTGTTGAATTTCACTATTTTTAACAACGACTGAAAGATGATTTTCAGAACTTTATTTCTGTAATCGACTGACAAATTTTGTGGTATTTTATTTCTACTGATTGGTGAAATTCACTTTTTTTTCTCTTGCTACTGATTGCTGCAACCTTTTTTTCACGTACACTCGGTGGATGAATTTCCCTGTGTTTTCTGTACAACCAGAATTTCGAGATTTTTTCCCCCAACTGACTGAAGATTTTAAAAATACTTTTTTCATATGACCAGTTGACAAATTTTGTGATACCCACAACCAAAGGATGGAATTTACAAATTTTTTCTGTTCTATCAGTAGATGTATTTTGTAAGTTTTGGCTATCCTTGATTATGTCCTGAGAGGACTGCCTTTTTTTTTTTTTTTTTTTTGGCCATTTTGCCATTTTTTTGTGGGCGATACTCAATCCTGACGGCTGTAGTGTTCTGGAAACCACAGGTCTTCCGGGTCGGCGACTTTCCGAGAATGAAGTGTCCTCATGACACTGTTCGGTGAATTGTGATATGAACTAATTTACTGAGTGGTCATTTATTGCAACTTTAGGATTAAATTTTTTTGAAAATACAGAGATTAAACGAAAAAAGAAAGAAAATCCCAATAAAGGAATTTTCAATAGAAATCGGCATTCCAAATGTTATTTGTAAAAAAAAAAAAAAAAAAAAAAAAAAAAAAAAAGATTGAGCTGCACATGTTTCTATACCAGATTGTACCAACTTTTATTATTTTGATTTTATTTGCTTTATTTTGATATTTTCAATATTTTTTTTATTAGAATGTGTATGTTTATCTTTTTTTTACTAGTGCTAAATTATTGTGGAAGCATTTTTTATTAAATTGTCATGCTTTTATAATCCTATTTTTGAACTAATTTACAATTTATATTTTAAAAAACAAATATTTTCATTATTTTGATTTTGTAATCTCAGTATTTTTATACATTTATGGCTAAATTTTTTTTTTTTTATGGTTGTGCTTTCGCAATTTACTTATTTTTAAAAATTAATTTTTGCTTTACCGTTTGAAAAAATGTAATCTCTATTTATGTATTTACCGTTTGCTCATTATGAATTCCCCCCCCCCCAACCAGCCACCTCCCTTGAATCTCTTTTTTATACAAATGTTTTGAATGTGGATTTCTGTTGAAAATTGAAGGGTGCAGATGTGCAGAATCTATTTATTGTGTCAAACTTGGGAATTGTTATTGAAAAAAAGCTAAGTTTGGGTTCGTTTTGATATGTAGATGAACAACCCCTAATCAAATTTTATATATACATCATTTAAAAGTACTTTTTTCCAATCATTTGTAACCAGTAAATATGGTACAAAGTGGGATGGCTGGATTATTGCCCAAAAATGGCAGATTTGAACGACGATAAGACTGGCGACTGACACAAATTTCGTGACATTTACCGCGATCAATCAGCAAATTTAACATTTCTTGTTACTACAAATTGGCAAAATTCACCATAGTTTTTCTGCATATGACTGAAAATTTTCGTGATTTTTCTCCGTGAACAATTGACGGATTTCACGATTTGTTTTTTCTTCCGCAACCAATTGACAAATTGTTTTTTTTTTTTCCATGGGCGATTGGCGAATTTAACTGCTTACGACATATTGATGAAATTCACAATTGTTGTCATTGTGTCCAACTGAAAAATTTCGTGATTTTTCTTTCCGAATGACTGACGAATTCCATATTCTTCCTCGAGCGACCGACAAAATTCAGTACTTTTTCCTTGCATCCAATTGAAAAATTTCTCGGATTTTTTCTACGACCGTCTTAAGACTGTTCTCAAATCCAAAAGGGCTACTTTTTAAGTTTTAATTCATTTTTGTTTGGAAATGCATGAAACTAGCAGGTGTTGCTGTTCAGAAACTATGTCATCAAGCTGTTTTTTTTTTTCATTTTTTCATTTTTTTTTTTTTTTTTTTGCAAATGCAATTGATCTTTCAGAAAATAGTGTCAAAGTGGACGTTTTGAACTGAATTTCCGTGTGAAAGGAGAAAAACCGCTCGAGAAAAGGGAAAAAAGTGTTTGTCACATGATCAAAATCGCTTCTAACCCATTAGATAATTGATTGACCAAAAAATGGAAAACACAGTTAGATTCCAAATCGCTTCCAGGGTCAGGCTTTCCCATTTTACATATTTCCATTCAAAAATGAATTTGTAAATGTGTCAAAACATTTTGCGGTTGTTGAGCAGAGCAGTTGAGAACAGCCTTAAAATAATACACAAGAAGTAGCTGGGTCGCTCGCCGCCACAGCGAGCGGCCCATCTTCGTCTGCATCCCTTTATTCTTCTACTCTAGCCCGACTCTTTTGCGGAAGCAAGATTCGTAGGTCCCCGGCCACGTCCCGAGTGAAAGACTCTCTAGCAAAAGCAACGTTAAATCAAAAATTGAAACCGGACATTAAAAGGGAAATTACACAAATTAAAGACACCGAAAAGTGGGAAGGGCTGGGCTCGGTGCGATGAAGCTACCGAACGACTCCCAGCTACGTCGAGCTCAACCGCCGCAGCGAGCGCCCATCTTCGTCCGCAGCCCTTTATTCTTCTACTCTAGTCTGACTCCTTTTGTGGAAGCAAGATTAGTAGGTCCCCGGCCACGTCCCGAGTGAAAGACTCTCTAGCGAAAGCAACGTTGGAAAAAAAAATCAAAAATTGAAACCAGACAAATTTAAAAGGGAAATTACACAAATTAAAGACACCGAAAAGCGGGAAGGGTTGGGCTCGGGGCGATGCAGCTACCGAAAGACCCCCAGCTACTTCGAGCTCAACCGCCGCGGCGAGCGGCCCATCTTCGTCCGCAGCCCTTTAGGAACAGGTGTGTTATTATCCAACCCTCCGCCATATTGGATTTTTTTTTGGCGAGAAAACCCCTTTTCCGCCAAGTAGTAAATCTCGCCAAGCACCCGTTTATACGCATGTTTGGCTCAACGAAAATAAAATGTAAATAATAAACAAAATTTGCTAAACTGGCAATCAGTAATCCTTGTATGAGAGCTTCGCGCAGATTCGTAGGTCCCCGACCACGTCCCGAGTGAAAGACTCTATAGCAAAAGCAACGTTTAAAAAAAAAAATTGAAAATTGAAACCGGACAAATTTAAAAGGGAAATTACACAAATTAAAGACACCGAAAAGCGGGAAGTGTTGGGCTCGGGGGTGGTTGGGGGGGTCGACTGCCGCGGCGAGCGGCCTCTCTTTGTCCGCAGCTCTTTATTCTTCTACTCTAGTCCGACTCTTTTGTGGAAGCAAGATTCTTAGGTCCCCAGCCACGTCCCGAGTGAAACACTCTCTAGGAAAAGCAACGTTGAAAAAAAAATCAAAAATTGAAACCGGACAAATTTAAAAGGGAAATTACACAAATTAAAGACACCGAAAAGCGGGAAGGGAGGGCTCGGGGCGATGAAGCTGCCAGACGACTCCTAGGCGCTTCTAGCTCATCATTAGTAACAGCCTTAAGAGATTCGTACGATATTTTACCGCAACTGATTGGCAGATTCTGTGATATTTTCCTGCAAAGTCTGACGAGTTTCATGATTTTTTTCATTGACCAATGCTTAGCAAATCCCCCCCCCCTACCCCCGTGACAGATCGACAAGTTATTGATTTTTGCTTGAAACCAATAGGTGAATTTCGCAATTTCATTCCTGTAGCCTTTATTTTCATTCCATTGACAAATTTTCGTTTGTTCTTGCGACATATTTACAAAATTCACAATTTTTTCCTTGTTTCCGACTAAAAATTTTCTTGATTTTTTTTCTGCAACCAGAACAAATTCACGATATTTTCCCACAACACATTGAGGAACTTTGCAATACTTTCCCATGACCAATCTACAAATTTCGCAATATTTTTCCTTTGCTGAATGATGAATTCCGTGAAATTTTCCAGCAACTGTTTGACGACATTTTTTCCGTGATATTTTCCCGCGACCAACTGGCGAATTTAGAGTTTTTGTCCTTGACCAACTAAAATTTTATAATACTTTCCTGTGACCAATTGCCAAATTTTGCTATATTTTCCTGTGGCCGATTAACAAAGTTAGTTTTTTTCTCCTGCGACTCATTGAAGAAATAGATCCCCCCCTCCCGAAACCGATTGACGGATTTTGAGATTTCATTTTGCGACCGATTGTTTGTTCTTGTGACATTGACGATATTCACGATTTTTCTCCGCTACCGACTAATTTCACGATATTTTCCAGTGACTGATTGATGAATTCCATGATATTTTTCATGACTGATTGGTGAACTTCACGATATTTTATCCCTTGAAGGATTGGCGGAATCCACAATTTTCTTCTATGACCGATTTACATACTTCAAGATTTCATTTCCCGTGATCGAAAAGGAAATAACTGAAAGGGCAGTAACGTCCACCAAATGTAATGTTGCATCTTATCAAATGGGGATAGATTTGGCGCTAAACAAAATTTAAGATTAGATCATGTAGTGCACGAAAAGAAAAAAAAAATTGGGAACTCCAAAGAAATATATTTAGAAATAACAAACTTCTAGTTGATCTTGGCAATTCACTAATATTAGGACTTTTTAAAATCAAGCATTTTTTGTGTAATAGAAGAAATGAATTGATGGTTTTCTTTTTTAAACTTTGGCCCTGGGTTTAAAATATCAATTCATAGAACCTAGTTCAATTAATGAAAATACTAGGGATTCCAGTTTTAATTTTAATTCCATTAAGGATATAATAAAACAATCTTGTTCAGAAGTGACCCCCATAGCAGAAACTGTGTGGCACGGCAGTAATGCTGCAGATTATTTTATGATTAATCTGCCAGCTTAACAATAAATACCGGGCTTAAAAAAAATCATTAAAAATTTACTTTGTTTTAAGAGTTATTGTGTTTTATTAGATTTTCTTTGTAAAATGAAATTTTTGGTTATTTTATGGTTATTATAAGTGTTTATAATAGTAGCTTGTTTCAGCATTGTCTTGTCGCAGATAAATTTTGTTTGCTACAGATGGACACAGAAAATTCTGCTACTGGGGAAGTGACCATGTTCACAATACCATATCGCCGATATGATATGCATTGTTTATGTGAGTA
The DNA here is from genome assembly GCA_963932465.1 of Maratus speciosus. NCBI lineage: Eukaryota > Metazoa > Arthropoda > Arachnida > Araneae > Salticidae > Maratus > Maratus speciosus. The sequence goes on along the minus strand of OZ010789.1, from coordinate 455,267,655 downwards.
GTTAATAATGAAAACACGTCAGATTTTGCAAAGTTTTCTAAAAAAAAAATCAGCATCTAAAATTGAATAAAATCTAAGTTCAGAAATCCATTTAACAATCCAATTGTTAAGTGCCCATAATCATATATTTGATTATTTAAAAAAATAATAATAAAAAGTTAAAAAATAGATGTGGTATACATAAAACTTGATTATTTTCCTTTATTTTTTAATAAAAATAAACATTTTGGATATACATTAGATTTAATTTATTTCAATGGTATTTTGTCATGTCTGTATTATCTTGAGGTTGCACTTAAGAAAATAGAGGGCTTTAAAGATATTTTTTGGCCCCTCCCACTCCCCTCTATTTATAAATGTTGGGAGGGAGACTCCCCTCCTGGTAAAATTTGAATTTCAAGCACTGTGGTATGTTTGATAATGTCATAAGTTTTTTAATTCATAAAGATGTTAATAAGAAATTTAATTTTTTATTGTTGTCTATTATTGTATTATTTTTAAATTTCTGTTTTTAGATGGTCTGGTTGAGAAATTCAGGAAGTCCTTCCTTTGTATTCCAAATATATTTGACTAGTGTTGTTGAAGTGCATCATATATTGAAGTGCATTATATTATTGAAGTGAATCAGTATTTTTCCAAATATGTAAGTTATGTTTTTTTTTTTTTTCAGTTGTGAATTCTGCAATAGTTATGTGATTAACATTTGTGCTTATTGTATATACTCGTGTATTATAAGTTCCCCACCCTCCCAATTGTTAAGCAAAATTTTGAAAAAAAATTGAATTTTCGTGTATAAGTCTAACCGCATTCCTGGTAGTATGTTGAAAAATGATTTGCAATCGAGGATAAGAAAAATTAATAAATTTTCATGACATGAAATTGGTAAACATTTTTACATTTCTAATCAGACTTTTTTTTTTTTTTTTTTTTTTTTAATTCGACGTTTAAAACTGTATAATTATGTAAAACCAAAGAACCTTAAACTACTTTGAAACCTATTCACATCAATTCAGTAATACTTAAAAAGAAAAAATTCTTTTAAAAATCTATTCAAGCCTCATTTACAAGGGTAAACAACTTCTTAGACTACTAAAATGTAGTACTACTTTGTATTTTAGGACTTTTAAGAGAGATATCTAGAAGCATTCTCATGTTGAACTCTTTTTAAAAAGGGTATTAAAATGTTAAAAGGAATGTCCCTGTATTGGTGGGAATTCTGTCCCAAGAGAAAGTAGATGCGGAACAATTACAGGGACATTATTGTTGAGCTTTTTTTGCCAATCACAGGGAAATGACCGTTGTTCGCTTTTATCTCTCATGTGATAACTTAAAAGACTTACCCGTTCGCCGATTATCTGAGAATTTTTATTTTATATATAAGTCGAGCCACCATTTTCAACTCCTAAATTTTGTTTAAAATTTTTCGACTCATTCACGAGTATATACAGTAATTTATTCTCTTCCCAAAGTTCCATTAACGTCCAACCAATGTTTAAGGTTGAAGTTTGGAATGTTTTCTACTGTTTCAATAGTTTTATTGGGTTGAATTTTGATTTGACGGTCAATTATCTACTCGAGGGATATAGACCGAGGGGAGAGTGCCCTTTGTGGGGGGGTTCTTTCTAAGGGAACCTAACCCGTATTTACGCATGGAAATCCATGGTTCAAAGAAATCCACGAAAACTCCAAACGATTAGGCTGACGGGTACGATTGTGTTCGAATCCTGCACCTCCCGTCTACCAGCTTCGAGAGCATAACCTCTCGGCCACTGGTGGGGCTCAATATTTTTATTGATAAGTTACCACTGATGTATAAAATATGCTGTCCGTGTATTTGTATAATCTATTCTATTTTTTTTTGTCTTTAAAGTATTAAAAAAAATGATGTATCTATTATTTTTATGCTATTTTACTAGATATCAGGAACTATCCTTATTCAGCACCGAAAGGTTATATTTATACTTTAAAAGTAAAGGGTTGAATTTTTGACATGTAACGGTTAAAACCGTCGTGTCAAAAACCTAGATTTAATAAAATAGTATCAAAAGAATTATTTAGCAGAGTTAGAAAAATTTAATCAATAAATTCTAAATAAAACTGGATAAATGCACAGTGCTGTAGTTGGAAAAAAAATATTTGTGGGAACGCACCTTTTCATAGAGTAGATGTTAATGCTACCGGATTTTTGTTAAGCCAAAATCCAATTTAAAGCATTTAGCTAAAAGCCAACGTTTTTCAATTAACAATTATAATTATTAGATTCTAGTTTTTATAGTATTGTATTTGTATAGCATCGATCTAAAATCAATCTCGTAGTAACATTTTCCATTATGAATCAAAATAAAATAACAGGAATAAATCACATTACTTACTGGCACATCTATCCTAGAAGTTTCCAAAAGAACGATGATGAGGGGTGTTTTCTGTACTCTCTGATTTACAACTAGATGTCTCGTCTGCTAATTTTCTTCCTGATCACTACCAAGGTTTCACATATGATTGAAAACAAAAAATTTTAAGGGAGGTCCTACACAGCTTATGAATATAAGTGAAACTCCTTAAAATCAGTGTAAATTATCGTTTCTCTTGAAAAGAAATTGTGCTTGTATTTATATATATATTTAAAAATAAGGTATTCAACCAAGTATGCAAAAAAAGCCACACCAGAAAAATCCACATAACTTGGAAATGTAGACATTTACAAAGAAAAATAATTATAATTTCATATTTGATTACAATTTAATGTATACTAAACTACATTGAACTATGAAACAAAAGCAATGCTATATTAACAGCACTTTTTCTGTTTTGTCCTGTGTTTACATACATATTTGTGTTTTGGACGGTTAAAACACAGATTAAACCTATGTCATCTCAAAAACTAGTTTTTGATGGCTAACCCAACCCTTGCTGAACTAGAAAAGTTCATTAGTGGTCACTGGTACCAGTTTCATAAGGGCCACTTTCTTTAAACTAGTGGTCATTTTTTATTTAAAAGTACTACACGGTAAACTTTCGTTAAAATTTCTATTAGTATTAATCTAAAACTGAATAGCCCAAATAAATATGTTAATATAAACATATTGCAACCAGATAAAGTAGAATCCTTAATGGAATGAAAAAAAAAATTACTAATGTAACTAAATTTTTTAATACACAAAGGAATAAAGGCATTCTTTTTACAACTGGAGGCAAGAAGGCTGCTAATTTTTTGGAATGATGAGGTGCAAGAAGGGAAATGTTGCAATTTTTATAATTAAGAGCAAGAATTTTGTAAACCTAAGGGCAGGCAAGGTACAGTATCCTTCTGTAACTCTTTGGAGAAAGTATGATGTAAATATAAAATCCAAGCATAGGTAACCATTCCATGGAAACACAGTCTATATATGAGGATGTGAGTTTCGAAACTGACCTCATTCAAAATTTTGAAAATCTCAATCTATTCTACTGGTAAACTTGCACCGAAAAAACACTACCTGCAAAATATTTTGTTTTATCCTGTATTTCTGGAATTGTAAAACCTTGGTTTACAATGAAAACTAATGGACATAGATAAATGTTTTTGCGATTTCCCAAATTTGATTTTCTTGATAAGGCGAGTTTTGAAATATTTGAAACATGACTGTTTTTTTTTCTTTTTAGTCATCTGCCCTGAGCTTTTGACTGAACTAATTTTTCTAATTTTTCTAATTTTTTTTTTTTTTTTTTTTTAATGAAAGCTGTTTATTTGTAGATGTGTCCACACTAACTATTTCCATTTTTATATTTTTATTTTAAAGGGGTTTTTTGTGAAATTTCTTCTAAATGATGGTAATTTGATTACTTCCATTGTTAATTTAAACAAGAATTAATGAAAAATATCCAGACTCATGACTCTTTGGATGGATTTTTCAGGGGTCAATTCAAGCAAAATTTGGGGCCTATTTAGGGCCCTTCCACAAAAATCTATTTAATAAAATAGTCCCCTTCACAAAAATAGATTTAATAAAATGGACCCCTTCACAAAAATAAATTTAATAAAATAGGTCCCTTCGTAACATTATTTTTCATAAAAACTGTTTTAAAATGTGTAAATTATAAATAAAACCAGCTCATGAAAAACAGAAACTTTAGCAAGGCGATTTAAAGAAGTTTTGTCAATAAATTCTTCGTTTGAATTTAAATAACTGGATTTCAACTTTCCTTACAAAATGTTATTTTTCAAAAAAATATAGTAAAATTTTAAAAAAATAACTTGTACTTTTCACAAAATGGGCCCCAAGAATAAAAACCTGCATCAACCCCTGTTTTTCATTTGCAAGTTAATTGCTATAAAAAAAAAAAAAATATATATATATATATATATATATATATATATATATATATATATATATATATATGCAATGTACTTTATTTTTATAAGCAAAAAAAAAATAATTTATTGCAGCATCACGAGAATGTTGTCTATTGGGTTTATTTTATCACTATGCATTATGACATGCTTTTTTTTTTTTTCAATACAATTAAATATTAAATAGAGAATGTATTTTTATTTGTTAAGAATAAAGTACATATATAAAGTGTTTCAAAGTTATCGCTGGTGATGTTAAGCGTAGCTTGAAATGCATTTTTGCATTAATAAAACTAAAGATAAAGATTATGATTCTGCCAACATGTAATTTTCACTTATTTTTTATTTCTCAATTCTAAAGATTAGAATAGTAGCCTTTATTGATCGTTGAACTATTTCAGAAATTGAATATGGAGTAAAAAATATATCTTCATCTGTATTTGTAGAAATCATTTCTCATTTTTAAAATGTACTTTTCTACCATACAAACCTTTCAATGACGAAATCTTTATACTGTTCTTTTGTATGATGTTTTATGAAAATGAAATGCAGATCAGCATTCCATAATTTTTGAGGAGGGTGATATACTAGTGATGTAAATAAATTGTGTATTGATATTCACAGATATTGATATTCAATAGTTGGTCATAGTGAGATAATATTTGAGGACATCAGAAGCCAAGGGGTACAAGTGACAAAATTTCGATTTGGAGTAAATTGAGTTCAAAGGTAATTGATGTTAAATTTGAATATCAATAATAATTGACTGAATTGAAGTAAGAAACTGCTGCTTATTTTACAGTGGTCTTTGAACTCTTATTTCAATAAATGTGAAAAAAATAGAGTGCAATTTTCTTTAAATTTATAATTAATCAATATTGATCATTATTCGGCAAAAGTGGTTGATCTCCAAAACACAACACATTATTAGAAAATTTCTTATATTTCTTTACCTGAAAAGAAAAAAGCATATTTCCAGGTCATCTGTGCACTTAGTTCAATTTTGTCACTTATACCCCTTGTCTTCTGGGGTCCTCATTTATAAACTTTATTTTAAGTTCCAAATTAAATACAATTTTCCAATGCTCAGAATCCTTACACTTTGCTTTTTTTTTTTTTTGGGGGGGGGGAGGGATTTGAGATCAGGCATTTTTTCTTCTGGTATAACTGGCTGACTACTGGTGCTTGTACTCTATATTTAGCTAATACCAGTTGTCTGTCTCTTTTACTTAACATTAACCCAATATATTTTATTATATTTTATTTATATACATTTCAAACAGCACTTATTGTTAGTATTTTTTAAAATTGCAATGCCAACTATAATAACTGTTACTGATTACACAATGAATAGATTTTTAATATTAAATTGTAAAAATTAATAATCTGAATAATTAAGTTGGAATTTGAAGATGTCAAGTTCTTAAATTATGCATTAATTGTATGTAGCAAATATTATGTTACAAAATATCAAATGTCATAATATTTTATGGAAAAGTGTTGATTTCTGTTCTTTTGAAGAATGTTGAATTAATCACTAACTCTCTTGTAGAGAGGGGTGTGTGAAGGTGTTAATGGGGAGCTTACCTGTAACTCACTCGCCAAGATTTTAACGGGAGGAGATTCAATTGAAATTTAACATGTGTGATTGAAATTGACTTTTCTCTACTTCCATCCATCCAAAATATTTACCTACTACACAATGTTGTTTTCAAAACTCCTTCTCCTCAAGGTGTTGAGTATTATATCTTTATAGCCCTCACCCCTGCCTGTCTAAACAGTATTTATTTCATAAACTGTGAAATAAGTAATCTATCATAGCTATTAGAATTGAGGTTGAAAAGGACTTTTTACTATACTTTTTAGTTAAGACATTTTTAAATTATTGAATAGCATAAACTTAATTATGTAATGATAAACAATTTGAATATTTCCGTTAAAGCTTTTAAACCCTCTTTTATTAAATGTATTTGTCTGATAATAGTTTTGCTTATAACTTTCTACTTTTGCGTTACTGATATTTGTAAAAATCTTGAAATAAATTTTCGAAATTAAAACTGGTATTTTATTGACACTGTCAATTGTACTTTGTTAATCCATAATACAAAAATTGTTAGACTACTGAGTGCTTTTTTTTTTTTTTTTTTTAAGGATATTTGATAAGTAAAATTATATCTTCTGCAATGAATAATACTGCTTGTATACAAAACTTTCTTAGCATATATGACATGTAAGACATTAGCCATAAAATAAAATAAAATCTTCTGAAAAAAAAGAGAAGGAGGGGGCGTGAGGAGAAAGAAAATTTTTTTGTATTACCACATGTTTTTTTTTCCTTAATTTTTTGCTTTTAAAAATTTACTTTCAAAATCTAGGAGCACCATGGTACATGATGGGTGTTTGAGATTTGACCGGCTTTTATATTATATTTATATTAAACTGAATTCTGTGCAATTTTAGCACTAGCCATAAGATTTATCACTGTAAAATCTGTTTTTTTTTCTTAATTGAGGTATTAAAAGTAGGGTGAGTGTATCTGTTACATGAGTACATAACATACATGATAAAATAAACAAGTCGCTTAAAATTCTTTGACTTTTTAGAATTTTTCTAGACTCCTTGGATTTTTTTCTTTTCAAATCCCTATAAACACTGCATATTAGTAATTTCTACATAACTTCTGATTTAATGCTGTAGCAAAGAGCCCTTGTTAAAGTGGCTAATGCTCAAAGCAGTAAGTTTCATTTATATATTTTTATGAGAATACTTTAGAATTTCAATAAGCTGCTGATTTTCTAATGACAATGGAAAATGTTGTCTAGTGGTTAAATCACGCAAAAATTAGTTAGGCTTAAAAAAAGTCCTGTATTTTTATATATCTTGAATAAAATTTCCTATATATTTAGTGTTAATGCAATGTGTAATTTACTTGTTTTCAAGGGGTGAAATTCAGTTATTTTGTTTATTATATTTCTACATGTTTAATAATTTGATTTTGTGTGCACAAATAACAATTTTAGATCTTTTCATTTTATATTGTTAAAATAGGTGGAGAAATTAATCAGATACTTGGAGCAATACCTTTTTTTACCCGACTCGGAAGGAATCTGGATTTGAAGTATAGCAGACTTGAGAGTAAAGCCAGTTTCCGAATTTGCAAGAAAATATATTGTGAAAGCTCATGGTAGCTGTAGATGTAAAATATATTGTATTTCTAAATCTGATCTTAAAAAAAATTAAATAAAAAGAAAATCTTTCTGTTTTAAAAGAAATACTAAATATATAATTTGTAAGCAAAAATTGTTTAATAAATGAAGTAGCACAATGAAAACACTAGCATTGCTTTATATTGTCTGTGTCTATTTATTTCAGCTATCCTAGCACGGTAGGTATTTTCAGATAGAACATAAAGAGAAGAATTTCCAGAAAATGATTAAAGCCATCTAGCTTAATTCCAGCTGTGATTTGAAAAGGTGTATTTCAAGGTTTATCGTAAACAAAAGGGGAGGGGGACAAGTATTAGTATTATTTTTTTTTCTTTAATGCTTGATTGTGTGTGTCATATTTGATTTCAGATAAAATGTATTTGGTGTGTGCATGTATATGAATGCAAAGTTAATTTTGATTGGCATGTGTAATTATTATCGAATTTAAATAGTTTGTAACTTTTTAATTTAATTCTATTTGATACAGAATGTTCAGTTGTACTAAAGTCTCTCAACATAAAAGTTTATGAAGCATGAGTTATTCCACTTAATTATCCCCCCCCCCCTCCCCTCAAAAATTTGTATTGTCGCAATTTTATTTATATATTTTTTACTATTTAAATGGTTTATGCATCTCAAAAATAAAACGTTATTAATTTAATTAGTTGCTCAAATTTTTTTGGAGTTCAAAAATATTGAATGACAAACATTGAAAACAAAAATTCAAGATTAAAATAAATAGAAGTTTTGCAATTAAAAAATGTTATATCACAAAGTACTCTAATACTCAATGAGGGGGGGGGCTGTGTTAACCCCTGATAATGTTTAAATTTGTAAATAATAAGTTTTTTTTTTTTTAACATGGAATTTAAGGCAAATGCCATAGGGGGGAAAAACAGAATAAAATCTGTAGTAAGTAGAAATAAGCTTTTTATTTAAGACTAATTTCAGCATTAATAATTATAATTTGCATTAATAATAAATCTTATGGTCAAAAACAAGTTTGACATTGAAAGACAAAGCATCGAATAGTTGAGTAAAAATTAGAATTTATGCGTCATCATTACTTAGAAAAGGTACAAGACTTCCCCCCCACACACACACCTCTTATATCAGAAAAATGTTTGCTTCTTTGGAACAATATTTGATTTTTTCATGTATTACACTTGGAATGAGCAAAAATTAGAATATTTGTATGCTTCATGATTGATTAGAAAAGTTACAGGATTTTTTTTTTTTTTTTTTTTTTTTTTTTTTCACACTTATCAGAAAAATATTTGCTTCTTTGGAATAACTTTTTTTAAAATCATAAATAGAATTCTATGCCCAGTCAAAGTAAGATTTTATATTTTGCCTTTTTGACAAAGTATAAAATCTTCAATATGTAAACAAATCTTTTTATATATATATATATATATAATGCTAATTTCAGCATTAATAATAAATGAATTTTTTATGGTCAAAAACAAGTTGGTCATTCAATAGTTTAGCAGAAATTTCATTTTTTTCTTTTTTTATTAATGCTTGATGAATAGTTAAGGGTAATTTTGTTAGAAAAATGTTTCTTTGGATTGCAATCAAAAATATGAACTAAATAAAAAACTTGTATATAAAATATTAAAAAATATATTGTGCTTTCTCTACGCATAACACAGTCAAAAAGAATCTATTAAGTTAAAGTGAGACCAAGTACTACGCAATAGAATAAGTTAACTGCAAAATCACTGTGTGTATGTCAAGAGGGGGGGGGGGAATCCTCCAGTTCTAACGTTCAACAATAAAACAACATAAGCTGCAATTCTCTACCATAAAATTGCAACAATTTATGATTCTGTAACTGAGAAATAAGCATGTGAATACTTTTTTAAATGTACAGAAAGTTTATTTTTTTAATTATATAACGAATAAATTATTTTAACTCTTTCAAGGCGGCGGTACATGTATGAAACAAATCGATTTTAATTCCCAAGTGGTACCAGAATATTGATTTAAAAAAAAAAAGAGTTAATGAATGTTTCCAAATTAAATTTGTTTGTGAATTCCGGTGATATTCATTTCAACATTTTAGCAATGGGAGAGCTTTGGCCCTAAAAGGGTTTAAATAGTTTCTGTACTACAAAATATATAATTAAATCGATTAAAAAGTATTCGCCGACATGCGTATAAAATATCATTATATTGGCTCAAGATCTATATTGTCATACATGCATAAAAAAGCAGTTCGCAATGATGATCTTTGGATATCAGCAATGCGAAATTTGTGCCCTTATTTTAACATTTTTATGCCAGATATTTCGGAATTCGTACGTATTTGCATCAAACACGTATCACCTATATCGCCGATTTCCGTCGTTGTGCCATGTTTCGGGCGCAACGTCGATAACCCATGAAAGTATCGCCAAAGATATCGAATGAAAGGACAGAATCGATACTTTTAGGTTACGATTCGCTGTTATCGAAATAACACCTCTAGTACTTGATGAAAGATATAATTTTTGTGCCAATCTGTTAGTTCTGTGCTTGCTGGGTCGTATTACTAAAGTGTCACCGATAACTGCACAGTTAAAATATACGTAACTACTGTAAATTTGGTAATGCCATGATAACTATAAGCATTTATGTGCTGTGCACTTCCTGTCTTTGACAGAAATATGTGCAACAACCTTTATTTTCTGCATTCACAAAAATGTAAGAAATTTTTGATAATGCCTCAATCACTGCGATTCTTGTAATATGCAAAATCATAATAATATCCAAAATTAACTAAATTGTCTTAGGGTTGTCTCTCCTATTTCTGAAACTGGAATGCCATTAAATAAATTTTTGTAGCCAAACTTTGGCGACTTTTTGTCTTTCTTTAATCGGTATTTTTCTTTCTCGATGTCCGGATATAACACACCTAAGCACTCGTATCGATTAATAATAAGTAAGGATAAAATTAGAAGAGAACATGTTTTTTTTGCTATAAAAATACATGCGTGATAAATACTGCCGGTTGAAACAAAACACTAAAAGAAAAATATTGCCTCTTTTCTAGCGTCGATGCTGGAGTGAATAAGTTTATACAATTTTTATGGATTTTTTTATGCCTCCTTTTACGAGAATGATGATATTCTTATATAATAAATTAAACAGTCGGACAAATTTTACCTTCTGAAGCGACGCATGAATTTTCAACATGTTCTCAGCTATAATTAAAATCTATTTTTCATAATGTTTCATTTTTGAATATTCAAGCAGACATTAAATCTATAACAACGGTGTTTTGGGGACATTTTGTGCAAACCCTACACTTAGTGTCACTATACTGTTCTTAGTGGCAGTCTTAAAAGGAAAAACTTCAGAGAATAACATTATGAACTAAAAAAAATTTGTCTTATTAGTGTTAAAATAATCTTTTGAAACACCTTTCAAACATAGTTGAAAAGTGTTTATGAATTCGGTTTGTCTGTCTATATTTCCGTTCTCTAACTCACGTAAACATAGTCAGATTGCCAGGAAATTTAAATATGTTATTTCGGTTTACTATAAGATGTTAGGTATTGAAAATGAAGTGTGTAACATTTATAGTTTATTTAAAGGAACACTCAAAATGATTACGTTACATTTCAGCCTATGGGGTAAATAGTTTGCGGTGCATTTTAATGATATTACACTATTTCAAATATATCGAAATTGATATGAATCACTGACGGGCACAACAGCAGAAATACTGCGGAATATGGTTTGCATAGCATTTATCGTTCATTTACAGGGACACACAAAAGTATTCGCATACGGTACTGTCTATTAACAATAATTGTTCGAAGTGCGTTTTCAATTGTGGTATGCTTTTTAAATTTTTTTGGCTATTACTTGGTATATATAAATTTTATAATGGATCATATACAGGGTACAAAAAAAGATCTGGAGTGCATTTCCGTTTGTGGGAAACTACTAAAGAAGAAGATTCAAATGTGCTATTCACTCCCCAACTGAACTAAATTTGAGCATACTATGTAGTGTAGTATGTAGTAGTATGTATATAAAAATCTATAAATCATATATAGAGCATATTTCAAATGAAAATCAAATTTCAAATTAATTGCTTAATAGGCGCAAAGGCCAACCTATTGAAAAAGATTTCGAGACTTGAACCCGGGCCATCAGTATAGCGCACTGACGTTCTACCGACTAAACCACATGGAACGATACCCAGCCTGGAACCTTCTCACTATTAAAGGTTGGCAAGACTACAAACGCAGCACAAGATGGAATAAATTTCCGTGAGTCACCAACATGGCGCAAACACGAAATTCAATTAAATCCAGCTTCGATAGAAACTATATTAATACATGGAAATTTTTTCCAGAGATAAACATTCGCCTTGCATACAATATTTGAAATGAAAATCAAATTAATTGCTTAAAGGCGCAAAGGCCAACCTAGTGAAAAAAGTCAGCACGCTATACTGATGGCCCCGGTTCGAGTCCCGGCATGGAATATTTTTCACTAGGTTGGCCTTTGCGCCTATTAAGCAATTAATTTGAAATTTGATTGACATTTGAAATATTGTATGCAAGTGGAATGTTTATCTCTGGAAAACATTTCCATGTATTAACATATATACAGCTTTACAAAATGATTCGGATATTTTTCTAGCTAGTTATAGGAATTCCTGAAATTGGGTTTTCAAATGTGTTATATGTTTTCCAAATAGTTTATTTAGGCATAATCTCTCACTTTGTTACATGTTTAATTTTACTCAAAGTGTTCTGTAAGTATTGAGTTTCATAATCTATACTCGACGCATAATTCTTCGGGGGGGTTTTCTTTTGGTGTTTTTTATGATAGATGCCAAGATTTCGGAAACATTATAAAATAAATTCTCCGTACACATAAATAGTATTCAGAGATCCAATTAACGTTTTCTTAAACAATGTTTCCTTTGCCTTTTTTATCATTACTATTGTAAAACCAATTTAATTATCGAATTTTGAATGGTAAGTAACAGCCTGAATCTGAGTTGCGTTGCAAAATTAAGCATTATTTTTTTAATCTATATTTCTAAAAGAAAGTTTTTGCCTGTGTGTGTACACATATGTGCGTCTGTCTAATTTGTGTACACGTGTGCAATACGCGAGTGTCAGTTTGTTTATTATAGATGGCTAGGGAAATCCATCGCACGTAGAGGTTTGCAAATTTCATTCCGGTAACGAAGATAGGTCCAAACCTACCTGTCAGATTTGGATTCTTTATTATATCTTATTGTTTTGTTTTAAATAGAGAAATTCGTGTATTTCTTGGTTCGACCAGATTCTCTTACAATTTTGAGGCAGTATAAGTACACTCTAAAACTGAGAGGAGTGAAAAGCTCACTGTTTGAAAGAGTGACAGGCCTTTTCACTCCTTTTGGAGTGAATTTTATAAAAATACACTCCTTAAAGAGTGGAATTTTCCACTCTCTAGAAAGGAGTGCAATATCTCACTCCGTTATCGAGAGTGAAGTTGTCACTCCCGAAAGAGTGGCTTGCATATGCATTGCTTATTAGCCAATCAGAACAGCAAGGCGACAGCGCCTTCGTAAGATAAGAAAAATGATCACATTTTCGTCTGGTCCGCCATCTTAGGATTAACAGATAAGGATATCATTAAAATTATTCTTAATGGAATACATAAAATAAAGGTAAGTCTTATTTAATTTTATCCATTTATTCGTGTAGATATGTTAAGATTATGCTCTAAATAGTTGTATGTTGTATAGAAAAAGATTGATCGTTAGAGTGTTCAAAAGTCTGTTATATTTCTTCATGTAGCGGTTTGAAACATAATTCTTTTAACAATTGAATACGCACTAGAGATCTGCACGGGCTGACTCGTGCTCGGGCCGATTTTCACCCACGGAACTCGTGCCGGTCCCGGGCCACACTTTTCTCTGAAGGCTCGGGCCGGACCTAGCTTCTTTTTTCTGTACAAAGCCGGGACTGGTTCAATCCGAGTCTTCACGATCCAAAATTTTCAGTTCTAATTTTGACCCAGCCCGTATGAAAATCATTGTCTCACCGTGGCCTGGTCTATTCAAAGGTCACTAAAATTAGGTCTGGCCCAAAAATGTTTACAAAAAATGCATACATTTTTAAATCGTCATTATTCTACCCTTAAACATTAAAATTTATTATTTTTAAAGAACACTAGATTTCTGCGCTTATTAAAATATAGTTAAATTAAAACATAGTAAAACGTGTGAAAAGAACCTGCGTATGACGGAACCCAGTTTTAAACTCACTAACGTATTGATCCATGCGTAATTAATATACTAATACATAAGAAAAGAATATATAACACATTTACACTCGCTAAGAAGGGAACTTGTCTATAACGCATTTTTTTTTTCTATACAATTCCATCTTACTGTATAGCATTTTCCAGATTTTTAACACTTCAAAAAAAAAAAAAAAAAAAAAAAAAAAAAAAAATCAATGTTTTGTTGAAATTCACTCGGACCGAGATTTTAACTTTTCGGCCGGGCTCGGGCAGAACTTTTAAGTTTTTTACCGGGCCGGACCACATTTTTTTCTACGGGCCGGGCCGATTTTTTTTTCTATGAGTTGGGCCGGGTCCTTGAAAATTTCGGCCCGTGCAGACCTCTAAGCTCACAATGCACAGCAAAAAAATAATCCAAACTTCATTAGTTCGGGAAATGTGAATTAGAAAAAAATGAGTGAAAATATTTTTTTATTCCCTTTCAATGTTGTGTTTGCAAATTATAAAACTTTTACCAACGACCAAAACAAAGGAAGTTTTATCTCTTTCCTTTGAAAGGGTGGCTGACTCATAAGAGAAGATAGATTTCCTCAATCGTAGGAGACACGTCATTCGGAAACGTTAATTTGCCGTTCTATAAGATTTTTTTTTTTTTTTTTTTGGTTTAATTTTGATTTTGGATTATATACAGTTAAGAGAATTTATTATTGTTTCGGAGTTAAATATGATATTTGATGTTTATGATATTACGAAAAGGTTAGTACATTGAAACCCCCCTGTGCGATCAACTCTATTAGGCGGCCACCTCCCTCAACGACCATTTTTCATGGAACGAAATTTATTCCCATAGGCTCAATACTAATTTGACCTCCATTCAGAGACCATCCCTGTTGAACCCCCTCCATGAGAGACCGATTTCTTTTAAGAAAATGAAATAAATTCCGTTTTTTCCTGGTCGCTTGAAGAAGGTTTTATTAAAAAAATAATTCCGGAGAGTGCATTATTCATCAACTTCTAAACTTAGTTTAGATTTTTTTTTATCCCGGTAAATTTTAAATGTTTAAACCCCTTTGTGCCTTTTTAGGCAATGAATTTAACTCTGATTACAAATTAAGACTGACGGTTAATAAACTCCTCTGCCCTGTTGTGTCGGAATACTCTCAAAGAAATAGATAAAGTAATGAAATCGTCATTATTTGTTCCCGTAGACAAAAAATGCATTTATTTACTGAACTTCGAAAGGACTTGAAAATAAAAATTATAAAATATAAAACTGTAAAATTAAAGTAAAGCTCAATGTGTTCATTTTTTAAACTCTGCAGAAATTAACTTATGTACTTAACTTTTATTTGGATACTTAAATTTTTATATTTTTTCCTAGTGTGAAAAATAAATTTAAGTAACATTACCATTTTTCAACAATTAAAATCTAGATTTAAACATGACCTCCATTAAGAGACCACCTCTCGGAAAGACCAATTTTTATTGGAACAGTACGTGGCCGTTTTAGGGAGGTTTTACTGTATATTAATTTTTTTTAATTGAATCTAAACATTTTTCTGCGGGTTATGATTTTAAAACTTCGAGACTGAATAATATAAAAAAAAATAATTATAGACATTCTGCATCAGTTATTAAAATTTCCTTCAATTTAAACGCATTTTCTACGTTTTTGATGAACGTAATTTTTGGCACTAAAAAATATTTAAGCATTGAAATAAAATGTTTTTTATGCCTGTTTTGAAGTTTATCGATAAGACAGCTTTAGTATATTTTTTTAAAAAGTTCATATCTTCTTACATGATTTAGGACTGAATATTTTTTTAAAGAGATTAATAACTACTTTTTTACATTAAAATGTTTTTCAAACAATAAGAACTTTTATATGCAGTCATTCACTTTATTTTTATTAAAATTCATACAGATACAAATAAATGTAATGTGTTTATTTTTATATTTATTTTTTTCTATTTCCTAGGTCAATCTTTTCCTATAAAACATATCAAATCTATTTTGCTCATATTCCCAAAATACAATATCTACGGGAATAAAAAATTTAAATTAAATATGACTTACCGTGTCGTTTTATTAATAAGTATTGTTTTCAACAATAATGGGCCAAAATTAGAAATCATGATTAAGTTAAGGAATATGTTTAAAAGACATATATATACATATTCCAGAGAACTTAAAATTTAGACTACATGATCATATTAAATAAAACAAAAGCAAATCACAGCGGAAAAAAATACACATTTTTAATATTTAAATCATACTTAGAACTCATTTCTAAAAAAATATGTAAGTTTATAAGCATTGTTTTTTAGTAAAAGAAATGAAAAATATTTTAGAACAATAGGACTTTGCAAAAATAGCAATAATTTACGGAAAAAGTACGGTAAAAAGATAGAAATTTATATTTAAAACCAAAAATTAAAATGACATCAAACATTGTTAAACATATAATATCCACCGATTAAAAAGTTATTTATAAAACTTTAAAAGTAATATTTTTATAGGGTATGCAATAAAAGCAAACACAAAGGATAAAATTGGAATAAAATATATTAGTTTATTTCTGTCAGTAATCTAAATCAAATTCGTATGCAACTTTAACTGATTTTTTCCATAAAAGTTCAATTAGTGTTGCACACGACGAATTAAATAAATATTGCTGATAAAGTATTTTATTCCAATCTTTACCACGCTTGTATCTATTTTCATTGCATGCTGTAAAATATGTGATTCTTTTAAAATGCCTATAAAAGCAAAATAAAAAAAGAATTGACTCCATAAAAAATGAACATTCACTTCTATGAGAGAGTGACTATTCACTCCTACCAGGTGTGAAAAACCGAACTCTTTTAGCAAGAGTAAATAGTCACTCCTCCGAAAGAGTGATTATCCACACCTGTTTAGAGTGAATATTCACTTCCAAGGAATGACTATTCACTCTTTCAGAGAGTCAAAAATTTCACTTTTGCTCAGATTGAATAGTCACTCTAAAGAGGTTGGGCATATTTTGACTCTGCGAGAGAGTGACTATTCACGCCTCTGGAGTGAATAGTCACTCCTTTTTATTTAGAGTGTAATCCAAAGCGTAATCTTGTAAAAGTAATCTAAATTCCAATATAGTAAATTTTGTCATTTTATTAACACATTTCTTTCGTAATTCGGAGGTATAGAGATTTTTTGTAAGTCTCGGAGAATGAGGTTTTCCTTTATCCATTCATATCTGTTGTATTCGTTATCCATCCAATCTTATATTTTACATACCTGTATGGAGCAGACTATGGGTTATAGTTTTAAAAAAATTAAATATGAAGAAGTTTTTAAATTACTTATTTCAAAAAGTAAAACAATCAATGTACTTTTTTTCTGAAACGCAGCAAAGAATAAGATGGATAATTATAAAATTAAAAATAGTATCTCTTTATTCTAAAAAAAGTAACTAACGCTGTCACCACAGCTGCAAATGAATTTTTTGTGATCTGGGGTCTTTATTCACTAATATTAAGAAAACTACTCCATACAAAAGTATGAAAATGGATAGCATTATAGAGAAATGCTATCCATGAGAAATGCTATCCTAGAGAGTCTTGCCTCTGCTTTCATAGTAGAAGGACGTCTTTTTTGCGCCTGACGAAGAAAGACTCAGATCTTTTGAAAGGCCTAGCGCATTTACAAATTTTTTATGGTGTTTCAAGAAGATTGTTTGTTCTTATTATAGAGAAATGTTTGATAAACACGCTGATTCAGATAGTTTTAAAATCGAATAATTAATTTAAACGATATTTAATGTTAAAGTTGGTTGAAATCGTTACATTGAAAAAGTTTTATAGGAGCAAAAAACTATACATAGGAATTTAATATTTTCTTCTAAGGAAGTAATTTTCTTCTATTTTCTCATTAGAAAATCCCGGTGTGCAGATTGCGTTTATTTTTTAATTTAACTAATTTTTTGAGGGTTCATTTCCATTTTAAATTCAAATTTTCAGCACTCCGAGAGATATGTTTTTACATATTTTAGAAAATACTACTATTTTAAATTCTTACCATTTCTAAAAAAACAACGCAAAGAATAATATTGACTTCAAATAGATTTATTTACACTTGGCTCTTATAAACAGAAAAAATAAACCTTTCAAATTAGAATTAAATGATTACGTATTAAGAGCAGGAAGATATTGAAAATTACGTCATAAAAACTATATTTACAC
Organism: Maratus speciosus; assembly: GCA_963932465.1. Classification (NCBI taxonomy): domain Eukaryota; kingdom Metazoa; phylum Arthropoda; class Arachnida; order Araneae; family Salticidae; genus Maratus; species Maratus speciosus. The sequence goes on along the minus strand of OZ010789.1, from coordinate 455,249,656 downwards.
GTGAATTTTAAAACAGAATGAAAATTTTAAATTAATAAATACCGGGAGAACCAAAAGTTCGTTAAAACTTTAAAAACTCATAAAAAAGGAAGAAATTATGATAAAGGAGTGCGGTTTGCACAAGGTAGTCGGCTTTTTTAGCTGCAAAAAATATTTAGTTAAAAATTCAAATGTAGAAGGCGCTGACGACCAGAATCACAATGAACAGGACAACAATACATTCCATTCATTTGTTCTTCCAATAATAAATGTTCAACATGACCTCCAGAACATTCTACGACACTATTGTTATCCTGTCCATTGTGTTTTCGGTAGTCAGCGCCTTCTACATGTGATTTTTTAATCAATTTCTTTATGCTAAAAAATCCGACTACCTTGCGAGCCCTTTCTTGCAAACCGCACTCCTTTATCATAATTTCTTCCTTTGTTATGAGTTTTAAAAGCTTTAACGAAATTTGGCTTACCCAGTACATTAATATGCGTTAAAAGCCCTAAATGGAGCAAATTACGTCATAATTAAAATGGCCAAATAATAATTTTGCCAAGCAGTTTAAATTTAAAAATTTGTTTAGAAGACATATTTATTTCACATTTCTAGATGATCTTTTAAACTTTTGTTGCCAATTGTAAGGCGGCTCCAATAAAAATATTTCTTTTCTGGCAACAAAAGTATTTACACGTGGATTTTTTTAATAGAAATAAAATGCTAAAATAATAAATACATTAAGATGCGTTAAAAGCCGTAAATGAAAATAACGTCACATTTAAAATGGTCAAATAATAACATTTCCAAACAGTTTAAATTTAAGAATATACTTACACAACTCATTTATTTCACATTTCTAGATGATCTTTTAAACTATTGTTGCCAATTCTAAGGCAGCGCAAATAAAAATATTTTCTTTTCTAGCAACAAAAGTATTTTTACGTGAATATTAAAAAGAGAGAGAAAGCTTTCAAGTAATAAATTTAATATGTAAAAGCAGTAACTAGGAGAAATTACGTCATATTAATATGAACAAGTAATAATATTGCAAAATATGTTAAATTTGAAAATATATTTACACAAGACATTTATTTCATATTTTGAGATGATCTTTTTAAAATTGTTGTAAGTTCTAAGACAGTGCAAATAATATTTCCAGTCTAACAAAAAAAGTATTCTTACGTGAATATTAAAAAGAGAAAGACATTTTTGGTGAAAATATGTCAGATTTTAATCTGATACATTTGAAGTTTTCTTATTTAAAAAAAGTTTCTTATAGCGTTGTTAAAAAAGTACCAGGAGAGAAAGACTCTGTTTACTTAATTAATTTTAGCAAATCGAATAATTCTGCATTGAAAAAACAATTTATGTAAGTTAAGGGGGATGATTAGCCCACCTTTTCCCCCTTTATACTTAACCAATGAACCCCCAAAACTAATCAGGGAAGCGCCTTATCAGAATGAACCTAATTTGTTTTTAAAGCAAATCGGATGTTTCTATCAAGAGTTATCGCTGTAAGTACATACGTACGTACGTATATATATCTATATATATATATATATATATATATATATATAAGCGTGTATTTTAAATCTTAAAACTGAAATATGTTTTGCACTATCCACATTTATATATATATTTTTTCATTGTGGGCGACATTAAATTCCGAAAAAGCACAATTCCTGTTTTCTAGTTTCAGGTTATTTTCCTGATCCTGGGATTCGCCACGACGGGCTGGTCAGTTAGTATTGAAATAAATTTAAAAAGTTCATTACCATCCACTTATCTGACAATTTAGAGTAAACAGCTATATCGATAAAATAAAATTATTGCTTATTTTGAATATGATTTTACATTATCTAGTAATAAACGTGGGCAGTTACCCAAACTTTTATCCCTTCCTATTAATCTATAATTAATTTCGAAATGAAACCTGGTTAGTAGGTTATGCATAAAAATTTAAATTTATGGGATATTGAATAATAAGTTATACAGTGTTTTTTTCTTAAAGACTCATATTTCGTTCAGTTAATCTAAAAAGTGCTAGTGCCAGTTAATTTTCTTTATATACAGACAATGTTATAGTTGCTTAAAGGATAGACATTATAGTGATAAGTACCATGGAAAAATCCATTAGTCTAAAGATAATTTCCGTCGAAAGTTTAGAATATTGTCATGGACGAAGTAATTTGTGCACGTTGGTACAAAATATATTTTTATTTTTTCCCTACTCAGCCCCCCTACCTAATCTACTGCTCACATTAAACTCTCAAAATAATACTTACGGTCTGCAATCAAACTCATAGTGAACTTGAATGCAACGGATAGAGATCTGGACGGATCTGAGACTTGCTCAAGGCCTGTACTGTGGGACGGGCCGATAAAAAATTAAGCGAGGCGACCGGCCCATTATAAAAAGATTACAAAGAGTCGGAAATATAAACAATTTTCTATGGGCCTGACTGCACCGAAAATAAGTTATAAATGTGCTGCACGATCCTATGCTAATTTTACAACATCGATACAGAATTTAATATGCCCCGCCCATCTGCTTCGGACAGTTACATCGGGCCTGAACTGAACCGGGGCTTATTTTTTTAAGCAGACACGAGCCACGATCAAGCTTATATTCACCCCACCCCTACCCCACAAACTCGACACAGGCAGGATCTGGATGTAATTTTTCCCTGAATGTACAAGGCAGTCATATATAGGATGCCCCAAAAGTCAATGACACATTTTAAAATTCAATATAAAATCAAGTAATCGCCGTACAGAAGTGCGGTTTGGACTAAAATTTTTCTTACGATGAAAAGTTTTCTTCAAGCGAATAAAAATAATCAGTTCCAAACTTCGATCATAGATGGTGCAACTTGTCCGTAAATTTGGTTTCAAACATGCGTTTATTTCTAATTTTCAGATTACTTTTGACGCTGTGACACAGAAATTATGACTGCCAGCGAAAATGCGAATTGCGTAGGTTTATACTTCGAAATCGAATCGAAACTAATCAGAAAATCTGAAAAAACGCATCTTTGAAATCAAACATACATCTATGATCGAAGTTTGGAACTAATTTTTTTATTCGTTTGAAGAAAACTTTTCATCGTACGAAGCATTTTAGCCCAAACCGCACTCCTGTACACCAATTACTTGATTTTATATTGAATTTTAAAATGTGTCCTGGAGTTTTGGGACACCTTGTGTATCTCTCTCTCTCTCTCTCTCTCTCTCTCTCTATATATATATATATATATATATATATATATACATTTTTTTGTAAAAAGTAGCAATGAACTTTTGCTAACGGAATGTTTGTGAATACATTTTAATAGATTATAGAGAAACATTTCAAAAATGGTGTTTTTAACGTTCAACAAAGTTGAAAAGTGTTTATGACTTCGGTTTGTCTGTCCGTCTGTCCACGCTCTAACTCTCGAAAATACGCTCAGGTCGTTCTTAAAATTTTGGATGTTAGTGACCTCTACCATAGCACGTTCCCTATTTCAAATGAAGTTTGTAGCATGTTTAGATCATTTACAGGGATAGTCAAAAGTTGCCCGTTAGATTACGTCCAATGGGAAAAAATCGTTTCAAATGATTTTTAATGGTGTTACACTCTTTCAAACATAGTAAAATTGATATTCATTTATGAAGTCCACTAAAATATGCATTCTGTTGAATATGCGGTGCAAAGAATAGTTATTGTTTATTTACAGGGCTACACTAAAGAATTTTGTTCAAAATGGTATGGGGGGATTGTTTGCGGTGTATTTGAAAAGATTTCAGATACAATATTGTGTATTAGTAATGATTGCTCGAAATGTATTTTTAATTATGATATGCGCTTTTTTCACTATATTTATGCATACTATAAAGTGCGTATATAAATGCTATAGTTCATATACAGGGCTACATAAATGAATTCGTAAAGGTTACTGAGTATGAGCATAAATTGCTTAAAGGTGGGTTTTAAAGGAAATATGCATTTTTACGTTGAACTGAATTTAGTTTACTAAGACATATTTGTAGAATATAGATAAAATGATTTACAGGGCCACGCAAAGAGTTGAATACATGGCCATCTATGGGTGATAATTTCTGGAAATGTAATTTCAGTAGTTTTAAGAGTGTTTTATTTTGAATTAAATTTTAGCTAAATAGTGGCATGTAATAAAGGTACTAGGTGAACTACAGGACTGTACAAAAGTATTCAAGTACATTTTTATCTATTAGTATAAATTGCTGAAAGAAGAATTTCAACCTGTTTTGCATTTTCTTGCTAAACTAAATTTTCCCATTATAAAATATCTATATCAACCTACAGATCAAATACAGGGCTGTTCAAAAGATTAAAAATACATATTTGGCTATGGACGGTAACTACTGAAATCAGTTTTTCAAATGTTTTCTGCGTTTTATAAAATGTTTACTTAGTTATCTTATTTACCTTATTTCCCTAAATAACGAAGTTTTGTTAAAGCATTCAGGAAGTATTTGAAAATGTTTTATAATGTATGCTTAACGCATGATTTCTCTTACTTGTTTTCTTTTATTCTAAACTACGTTATTTTTTTTAATAAGTCTTTATTTGAATGTAATATCTAAAAGTATAAGTGATGATTAATGTTGCTATTTTGTATTATATGACTTACAGACATATATTATACTGTAATACTGTATACTGCCTCAGTTATACTGTAAAATTTCCGCATAAATTTGAATGTATTACTAATTATATAATCATAACTCTAAATTAAGTACAATCGGTATTTTTTTGTAGAAATTGAGTCTGGCCGGGTCTGGCTAGATTTCGTTGATGTTTGCACAGGCCGGGTCGTAAACTGAGAAAATATAAATGGGGCGCACTCGTTTATATTTTCTCGATATTTCGACCAATGGGTCTAGCAATGGTATCCAGTTTTGATGAATAGTAAAGAAAAAAATAAGATTTGTGTAATATAAGAATAAGAATATATTGAACATGTATTGTGACCTTGCTTGTCCTTATTAACTTTTAGTAATTAAATTATCATGCATTTAGAACCGGTATTGCATCATTTAAATAAAGAGTAAATACACCGTAATTATTAAGTAATAAATGAAAAATATTTATAATATTGTACATAAAAAAGTAAGTGGTTTAGTTGAGAAATATCATTTTATTTTGACAAACAATACATTCCTTTATTGTTTTACCATTGCTATGTTTGTTATCCTTTCGTGACCAAATGCATGTAATACTTTCGTTTCCTTATAACATCACAGTATAAGACGAAAACAAGATCTGAATTCCACATGAATATCTTTTCACGAAGTTCCAATCATTATGTTCGGCTGTATTAATGTTTCCAGACATAAAATTTCACGGGAACAGATCAATATTGAAATTCTGTTGGTATGATATCTATTTTTTCACCTCTCAATAACATTTTCGAGAATTTATATTTTTCGAATTAAAGTTCCTACGCATACTGTATAATTTTGACCTTTTGCTTTGAATTACCAATGAATATTCGCAACTGAATTCAAATATAAAATTTTGCGGTTGTTGAAAAAAAAATTAACAGTAAAATAGTTTATTGTATTTATTGAACTATAGTTCTTTAATTTTCGCGAGGAAAACTTGTACCAGAATTTTCAGATTAACTCATTTTTTATCATTGTCTTGCATATACAACAGCTTAGATTTATCGATTTTCACATATTATATCTCATTTTTGAATTATTCCTCCACCAAAATATATAATAGTTTTACAAGTGCTACTTATACGCATTTTAATTTCGATTATTATAATATTTTTAAATTTGTACTTGAACTTTTGTATCTCACATAAATTTTCATTTTTATAAAATAAATTTTAAAAATATTTTTTTGAGAATCGCCTTAAGTTTCGAAATTTATTTCATTTTAAAATTCTCAAAATTTAGACAATGTTTTCAAAAGTATAGGCCAACATTTTCAAAGTAAAAATTAAACTATGAAAATTTTATACGGCAACTGGATTAGTAACCCTGCCTTAAAACTCCCCAAAGACTAAAATGGAGATTTAAAATATCCGAGAACCGCTGAAATATTTCCTTAAATCGTTTTCTACTATAAGTTAACTAATACACTGTAAAAAAAAAATCTGTAAAGTTACTAACATATTTCTCGGAAACTGGGATTCCAGGAACTATTTATGTAACGGCAACAGCAAAAATTTCTGTAACAGCATCTGTTACAGGAATTTTTCTTGTTGCCGTTACATAAAAAGTTCCTGGAATCCCAGTTTCCTAGAAAAATTTTAGTAACTTTACAATTTTTTTTTTTTTTTTTTACAGTGTATTATTTGTATCAAACAATAACGAAACATAACTTAAAAAAAAATCCTATTGTAGCTTCTAAAACTTTAACAGAAAATAATTTTTAAAAGCATAAAATATTTATAAAATATTTTAATCCAAAATTCCAGCTACATCCGCGAAGTCGTTTTTAAGACATACACTGTAAAAAAAGTCTGTAAAGTTACTAAAGTTTTTCTAGGAAACTGGGATTCCTAGAACTTTTTATGTAACGGCAACAAGAAAAATTTCTGTAACAGACGCTGTTACAGGAATTTTTCTTGTTATCGTTACATAAAAAGTTCTAGGAATCCCAGTTTCCTAGAGAAACTTTAGTATCTGTACAGATTTTTTTTTACAGTGTACTTAAAACCACAACTGCGTTATAGCTTAGAACACAGATATTAAGCCACTTGACAGTCTCGTTTTTATAACTAACAAGAGAGAAAAATTACACGTTATAGATTATGAAACACTTTCCAACACATTCAGAATAATAGAACAAAACTTAAAATTTAATAAGTTTAAATATGATGCCTAACTGAACCATTTAAAAACTCATAATACATTTGAAATCCCAATTTCAGCAATTTCTTTCTACAGTCGGAAAATTATCCTAGTTGCTTCCAGCCCTGTATATGATATTCATATTTGTATCTTTTAACTCCATGCATGCTAGAATTTAGTTCAATTTAGAAATAAATACTTCAGTTGAAAATTCCCCTTCAGCAATTTCCGCTAATAAGGAATATGGTACGTGAATTCTTTTGTGCAGCCCTATATACGTGGTATAGAATTTATATATAATGAGTAACATGCAAAAACTTAAAAGCGCATACCATAATTGAAAACGCACTTCCAGCAATTATTGCTCAAAGACAATACTGTGGCCGATTTCTTGTGTGTGTCCCTGTAAATGAGCGACAAATGCTATGAATGCCTTATTCTGTAGCGAAATTCAGTGATTTATGTCAATCTTAATACATTTGAAATAGCTTAATATCATTAAAATACCCTGCAAACGATTTTTCCCCATTGACCATATTGTAACGGAATTATTTTGAGCGCCCCTGTACATGAACTAATAATACTACCTATCTCCTATTCAATACCGAACAAGCCATGGTAAACATCAATAACATATATCAATTGTACGAAAATTAGAGTATATTTACGCGCATTAGAGCGTGGCCAGACAGACAGACAGCAGGCTAACCGAATTCATAAGCACTTTTCAAGTTTGTTGGGAAGTGTTACAAAAGGCTATTTTAATAAGTATTAAAATTCTATAACTAGTTAATTTTATATATTTTTAAATTTAGAAATGCATTTCATATAACAATATTTTATATACATTAGAAATAATAATTTGTATAACTTAGAGGTAGCTTTAAAGATTCGCGTTGTATAGCTTTATCATAATTTTGATAATAACTTGCGCATGCGTAGCCACGAATGCAGTCGGTTTCCCGAAAAACTACTCGGTCGCATGCGTTCGTGACTGCTAACTTGAGACTGTCAAGTGGTTAGCATTAAGAACTCGGGATGTTACATCTGCAAAATTCTTAAACTTGTTCTTTATCATCATCTTCAACATCAAATATCTTCCCGTATAGCATCCTAAGCTAAAATTTACCCAAGAGTCTAAATATGATGTCCAAGTTAGGTGTTACTATTAAAAATTTAAAATTTGTATGTGTTTCTGTATGCAGACAGCCCCTAAATTTTCTTTATTAATATAAAATTTCAGAAATCGCAATACCCTATCAAATGGTACCTCTTGCATCTCTCTAATGAAATATTTTTTTTTTTGAAATAGCATAAAGATTTTGCTTCTTTTTTGACTGGCAGTATATGTTAAATATAAGTATGTGCATTTTAAATGTATCAATATGAGTGTGTGCGGGAAAGATGGACCTCGAAATTAATTTAATGATCATTTTATTGAAAAATCAGAAAACCAATAAGAGAAAAATAATTAAATTTAGAAAATAAATTTAAGTTTAAATATTAAAACATATCGTAAATTGTACGTCAAACATGGCAAATGACTACGTACTATAAATAGTTTTATAAATATTCAGATCATGGTGCATTAGCTGTTGCACTCTAATGAAAAAATGCATGAATACAAAATTTATTACGATTATATACATGAAATTCAGTAATTCGGAAATAACATGACTTCCTTTTAAATAGGACTTAATCACCAGGATAAACATATCACGGGATATCATTGAATTAATTACGTATGATAGGATTTAATAGAATGAAGAAAACTTTAATTAATATCTTTTTAAGTTTTGATTCGATTTTCATAAAATTTGAAATGATTCGACAAAAATCTGCAGCGACTACCTGAAAGTGAGGATTAAATTTCGAATCATTCAGTTGGGTAGTTATGTGCTGTTATATGCGGGTAGATGGACAAATAGACGAAAGGACCAGCCGACGATTGTAGATGCTGCGTATTGATATAATTACCAACGCGCCTAAAAATGGCTGAAATAATGCGAAATTTAATTTCGAATAACTAAAAGAATTCAAGCTCGAATGAAGATTCAAACTACAGTCTACCAGCTTGAATTCAGCACACTGGGAAGTATAATAGTTGAATGGAAAGAAAAGGTAAAAGCTCCAAATAATTCAAATTAATATTTTCTTACATTAAATTTATATGACATGACCCATTTACAACACCATTAAGTATCATTACATTTATTTAAATTCTATAAGAAAAAGGTTTGGTTCAACAATATGTTCCCCTTCCAAAATACTTAAAATATTTATTGAAATACCATTTTATATCGGGTATAATAGAATAAAAATCCAAAATGAAACATATATTTTAAAAATACATTCACAATTTAATAACTGCTGTATCTCAATATGCTTTGGCTAAATCATAACACCGGCAAATAATGCTCCTTTAAAATACTTTTCCGATAAAAATAACAAAAAGACGAGAAATACCGAGACAGTTATAGATAAAATTGGAAACTCCGTTTTCGGTAAAAGCCAAAATGTTCGCCTTTTTATGCGTTCTTTATTGCTTTTATTATTGTTATTACTTTGCTGTTCTAGGTACATAGACATGCGCATGACAGTTTGATCAAGCAAGTTATTTGAAGTGCTGAAATTCAATTTTTGACATTCACAGTTCAAAGGCTTAGGTTAGGGGATATTTCCAAATTGAAATTTCATAAAATTTAGTTTGTGTATTTCAAGTATATATTACATAATTTTATTTGCACAATACTAATGTTGAATTAACATCATGTCATATTTTATGTTATTATTAAGTATATATTCAATGTTTCATTGCATTCATTACTAATTATTATGTCAAGTATATAATATATATATATATGTGTGTGTATGTTAACGTCACTACAATATTGAAACACATTATGGAAAATAAATACAGTTTTCTTTTCAAAATTTGAAAGTTGACATATTGTGAGTGAAGGTTAGTACTAATAAGCTCCACTTTCATTTTAAAATCAAGTGTTTTGATGATTTGTATTGAGCAAAAACATTTGGAAGTATTGTAAATTTCATATCGTTTATTGAAAAAAACATACTTGGCTGAAAAACATTTTCACACTTTTGAATCAATATTAGCTCAAAAATTTATAAATTAGGGTAAATCACAAAAAATATTTACTAGAATTTAATAGCTGGTAAGTTTTTGCTCTCCGGAACAAGCCTGTCGAAAAATAATTCCTTGATTGACTTTTCGTTTCAGAAATAAGAAAAATAACAATAAAAATTGAGATACATTTTGGCATTTTTTATTCCTGTGTAGTATTTGGAGAAAATTAAAGTTTCAGAAAATTATAATATTTAAAAAAAACTAATATGATTCACAATTGGCTAGGATTAAATTTTAATTAAAGTAACAAGAAAAATTAAATTAATTGGATAATTTTATGACATTAATAATTTGTTTAAGGATTAAAATAATAAGTGAATGCGATCTCCGTGCATGGTGAGAACTTAAATAACATTTTTACAGATTGTTTTCATTTTTTTAATGATATTTTTTTAGTAAATTGGTATTTATAATAAAAGGGAAAATCATATTTTGTGATTGGCTTATGTTTGTCAGATTACAACGGCCAGCATAAGTAGTAGCAGACTGTTATGCCTTTATGTGCTGTTGAACATTACGATTGTAGGTTTGCTTATCATAAAAACTAGCTGTTCTATTCCAGGTTATTCGGGATACAGTTATTCTGCCCAATCTGCAGAACGTACTAAAAAATCATTTTTAATTGAAAAATCTATTTTTTATTGTCTACATTTAATATAATTTTTAGACTGCACAACAATTACATCAACAAGTTAGAAATTGCACGTCAAACGTGGGCAATGTGATGCGTTTGTACTATAAACAGTCTTATAAATATTTTTTGCGCCGTTTATTGTTCTGAATGTATATTTTAGTACACTTCATAAGTGCATATCAATTTCATTAAGTACTCATTTCATCAATCTTTTATTAAGTAAGTGAACAAAAGCATTTTCGTATTTCGAAGTTTGTTTGTAAATTCCGGTGTCATTCACTGATTTCAACATTTTACGAATAGAAATATCTTGCCTCTGAAAGGGTTAAACGCATATTAATCTATTTATTATTAAAGTTTCCTTTCTATTTTAATATTCATGTGTAAATACACTTGTCTAGACATAATTTTCAATATTTTCCTGCTTTTAACTCGTACTCATTTAATAGTAATTTTAAAGTTTTTTGTTCTGTTTTTAATAGGCATGTGTAAGTAAATTTGTAATCGTTAGAAATATTAGTCTTTGCACTGTTTTTAGAATTGAAAACAATCTCTATTATAATAGCCTAAGTCATGCGACTATCATCAACAGTTCCTTCGCTTTTCATAAGAAAGGTTTCTATTTTGATTAAAGAATCAAAGTTGTTTTTTCGAAAAAAAAAACTACATAAAAGTTGCCATGATCGCAAAGAATTATTGGTACATTTATGTTAGCCGGGCTCAAATCTCGCCAATAGCTTTTTTTTGGTATTTTTCCGTTATACGGACATCATGCCAAAATGTATGCTAATGCGTCAATTATTTCAACCCTGATCGCGAAAAGGATTTTTATAGTAAAACATGCGAAACATTGTGATTTGCTATTATTTGCTATACTTTATTGTATAACAGTTATTTGTTCATTTATTTTAAGTATATATTTGTGATTTAGTAAAATAGTTCATAAAAGTCTGTAGATTTTACTGTTAAGATAGATTTTTTTTTTAATATTTAGAAAAAATATATATAATACAGTAAACTGAGTTATAGTTTTCAAACAAATGTCATCATAAATTACGCTTTTATCTCTAGCTTATTAAATAAAAATTTAAATTCTGCTTTATTTATAACTGAATATATGGCGATAAAAACGAAAGCAATAGCGCAGGTCGTTGATATTATCGTAATGACGTGAGCGTTATCGGCGGTATATTTTTGGTTTATAATATAGTTTGCTAAAAAAAATACATGTATCTTTTATCATGTTGTTTCATTACATAAAGTAAAAACCTTATTGTAACAATGAAATATTTAAAAATATTTGTACAAATATTTAATTAATTTCTATTAATTCATTTCGAGCTAACATGGAGTTCATCTTCGCCTTTTCATTACCCGACTGAAAAGAAGTGTTGCGTGTCTGTGTATGTGGATTTCTTTATACCCTCGAAACATCTCAACGGCTAGGTGGATTTTAATGAATGAGGTCTCTATCGATTCCTCTTAGCGGCCCGATGGTTACAGGCTAGGTTTTGTTTTTATAAATTCAAAATGGCGCCGTAAAATGCAAAATGGCAGTAGAGACGAAAAAAAAAAATTTTGTACCCTATTGAGTGGCATATCATTGGATAGGTCTTTCAAAATGAAGACGATGTTTCATTGACTATTTTACAGTCAGAAGCTCCATTAAAACATTATAAAACCTGGAAGTTGAGTATGTATTGTGGATATCTAGCTTTACTGCAACTCTAACCATAGTAGACATTTATAGACCTCATCAGAACAGTGTTTATAGATAGGAACTAACAATTAAACGCATCTTAAAAGTCATCAATGCAAGTAAATAAAAAAATAGGTAAGTAATATAAACAAGTAATATAAAAAAATATTTTAAGTAAATTCCTACTTAGGTCAATAAGAGAATTTATTTTTTCTCCAATTCTTCTTTCTTCTTAAGTGGCACTTAAAATGCTTTGATCAAGAAGAGGGCTCTCTCAGTCTTAAAATACCTTGATCCAGAAGAGGGCTCTCTCGATTATTGAAAATTAATTAATTTAATTAAATTAATGAATAAATGTTTGAAAAAAAACTGAATTAACATCAAGTGTCATCCACTACAAGTTTAAAAAAAAAATTGAGCTTGATTGGATGAATAATAAGTATTTGATTAACGATTGAAAATTTGAAGAAGATATATATAGCTAGAGTGTGAGCTAATAGTAGGAATTGAAAAAAAAAACAGTTTCACATTGGTGAGAAATAATTAATTAGTTTGCTTTTTACGCAGTCGGGTTTTTTTATCTTTTAAATTTAATTGTTTATATAAAATATTGTTTTCATTCGTAACGTTTGAAGAAAAATTGTCTTTTTTTACGTGTAATAATTGTTTTCTTAGATCAGGAGAGATGTATACCGAGCCAACATACAGCCCTACTGTGGGAGTTTTGCTATATGTAAAGGATGTAGGATGATAAGCAACGATTCCCCTCCATCAACCCCCCCCCCCCCAAAAAAAAAAAAAAAATGTATACATTGTTTTGTTCTTTAAGATGTTTAGATACGTTTTACTTTGTTTTTCCTATATTAGTTTGTGCCAAAAACTATGATGGAGTTAACCCTTTCAGAGGCAAAGTACTTACGTAAAGAAAATGTTTAAATAATTCAGCTACACCGGGATTTAAGAACACATTTATTTAAAAACAATTAAAAGAGTTTTTATACGTACAAATATCAAAGTAAAATTTAATTCCAAAATTCCCGTGCTATTGTGGCATTTCCGAATTATAATTAGGTGTGATATATTATATGCCACCTCTCTTCAAAGGGTTAAGAGCTATAAAAAATAAAAAATAAATAATCTTAGTATAATTGATCTACATTAAAATTTGCGAAATAAACCTGTTTCTGGTCTTGTACAACATATTTAAGGGTGTATTCCAATCCAAACTGCTTATTTTCTGATTCATTTTTAAATTCATTTTTGCTCTCAAACGCATCAAACTGGGAAATTATCTTATTTAGAAACTACATAATGCGCCGTGCTTCTCGATTTTTTGATCAATGTAGAAAATATTGTAAAAAGTGCTGTCAAAGTTGGCTTTTTGAACCGAATTTTCCAAAGCGTGAGATCTGGGAATGAAAAAAAGGGCCATAATGAGAAAATAATTGTTTAAAACTCAAATTCTAATTAATTGAGTGAAAAATGAAATCACACTGCCTCTTAAACATCTCTTCAAAAATCACCTCAGCGAGTTTCATGTTTTTACTTTTACTAATGAGTCTGAAAATGTCTAAGAAAGTTTCGAACTGTTGAGGGTGGAAATATTTTATTCGAATACACCCTATTTAAACTATCTTCAAATTAAAATCAATCTGAAAGACAGTAAGTATGGATCTCAAATTATACTAAAATAATCAAAAAATCATGGTGAAAAAATGCAAAACTTGAGAGGATCAAAATAAATGGTGCATCAAAGCTTATCTACTCATGTCCTTTCGCACTTAAATAAGAGTTTAATTCTTCTAATCATTCGTTAAATTTTTATTTTAATTAAACATTTTTCGCAAGAACAACTCTTTTAAGTTTTAGAAATTTATCTTATTTTCATTTACAAATACCATTGCTAAAACATAAATGTAATAGTTTTTTAGAATATGGAATAATAGAATTGAATATTGAAAAAATACAAATTAATACAATAGGTGTCTTACAACTTTACAACTACTGCTGTAAATGTCATATTGCTAAGAGGAAAAGAGATACCGCAAGCGCCATCTACTGAGAAGAAATAGTAAGGCTTTACTTAAAAAAAAATTTCTACCTGTGAGAAAACAACTGGAATATATTTTATATCTCAAACAAATAAATATTAAGGAATTAGCTAAATCGTGCTCTGAATATTTCACACTTTCTACGGCGAGAAATTGTTTACATCGCAAAAATTGAGTTTATTTCTTAAACTGGTAAATATATTAAAAATTATTTCGTTATAACATTAAAAATCTCTAATTTAGAACACTATGAAAAAAGAAAAGAAAAGCATTGGAATTACATGTAATATCACTTAGTTTGATCAATTAAGACGTTAATTTTTAATCTTAATTTTATTTGTAATACACAGCCATTAAAATGCGAAACAAAAACATATTTTTTATTTCCAGTTATTCAGTTATATAATAAAAGTTACGTATAATTTCGATACTGTGAATTAATATTTAAACAAATTTAGAGAATTTAATTATAATAGTAAACGCAAAATATAATGGAGATAAATACATAAAGTACATTTTTTTATGTGCATCCCTACTTTAATCGTGTTATTTCACAGTGTAGTAGTTTTAGTATCTTCTAAGCAATTTCAGCTTACTATCGGAAAAATAAATTGTGATACATAAAAATAAGTGAATGAATTCGAGAATGTATTAATTTTATGAAAATTAAAGTATATTTTAATTAAATTTCTTACAAAATGTGTTAATGTTATTCTACGGTTGCCAATAAAACTTAATTTTTTTTTTAACGAGTTTTCAAAGATGAATAAAAAGTGAAACAGAAAATGATTAAAGAAACAAATATTCATACTCAGATTGGTAGACACAAATTCTTTCAATATGATCTGAAACATTTCTGACTATACATTGATATCTACCACATATTGAATAAATCAATATTTTTGAACTAGGTTTTAGGTAATTTATTCTATATTATAATAATTCAATAAAACATCGATAAAAAGGATATATTTTCCCATTTATTTATCAGAAAATAAACAAATAGTTATATTTTTAATGAATAGAATATTTTTAATGTCGCTGACAATTGCAAACTGTTGCGCAAAATGCATTTTGCACAAAAGTGACAAGTTACGATCGAGTGATTTGAAGAAAGGCACATATGTTTTTTCCTTGAAAAGCTTTAAAAAAAATGCTTCTGTGCTCGTTACAAACTGTTGATTTTTTGTATCACGCTACTAATTACATTACATTTCTCAAAATGTAGTGCGTTTCACTACAAACTACTACTAAAAGTAGCGTGTGCTGTAGTTTTGCTACTTCCGACCATTGCAGATATGCTTGCAAATTTTAAGATGAGCAATTCTTTTTCAATACCAACCCCCAAATATGACAACAAAAAAATTTAGTGTTTTCAATTTGACAAAATACAAACTTTCCACAAAATGATAGAGTTTCGTTTATATCACGAAACCCTATTTGTCTCACTCTTCTGTCTGTCTCTCTGACACAGAGTTCGTTCTCAGAAACAGTATAAGCTAGGGACTTGAAATTTTGCATATTTAAAGTTCAATAAGTCCGATCACATGACAAATTATAAAATTTTGAAATGTCTTATAATATTTTACTTGCATGAATTAATTTAAAGACAGCCAATCAATTTTGCGATTTAGATTTGTAAAAAGAACCTTAATTTCAGTCCTCTTCACGCAGGCTAGATGGCTTCGTGGTAGTGCATTTGCCTGCTAATCAAACGGTTCGAAACTGGCCGTTGAAGTTTGAATATTTTTCCATTAGATAGAATTGTTATGTAATAGATTCAATTTTAAGAGTAATTTTCAAGAGTAAAAGTTGTAAAATATTCTATCAATTACTTTTTTATTAAAAAATAATTTTAAGAGGCATTGAGAAATTTTAAATTGACTGCATTTCGTTGTTCAATATGTTTAATTGAAAGACCTTTCGTATATTTTAGCCATTTTAAGGGTTTTAACTTTTTAGAGCTGCCATCCATATTCTTATTGAAAATGTTCAAAAATTTAACACTGAAAAATTAAAAATTTGTAATTAAAGGATAAAGTGTTTCCAAAGGAGTCCAAAATTATCATGGTACACAGTATAATTGTTTCAAACAAACAACCGATTTCTGGGAAAGTTTTCCATAGTGTGAAGGAGTTGCCTCCCGGTAAATGGCGCAGCAAAAGACAGGAAATGCACAGGAACGGTTTGTTAGAACTCCCAATGACGTCATGAGCTTTAGAGTTCATGTAAAACTGAAATATTTTAGTACGATTTCGTCAATATGACGTCATATTCACTGGCCTTTACCTCTAATTCAGCAAATTAAAATTCAGAGCAGGAGTTGTTTTTAAACACAGTACGATCTTTTGGCAGATGTAAGAACAGCAATGACCAATGATTTGTTTGACGGTCACGTGATACATTCAGAAAATCAGGTTTTTGATCAAAAGTTTCTTTTAGAGGCATCAGAAAACTTGTTGTTTATGTTTTGTAAACTTGCCAAGTGTTTGAGAGATATTGTATTTTTCACGTCGAATCAACTTTAGATAGGGTTTGTTGATTTATGTTGAACCATCTTGGTATCAGGTAGTGTTTTTCCAAGAGTTTCTCGAAATAAATTTAAGCCGTACTGTACAATATTATGCGCAATGAGTTTTAAATTAGTTGTGTTCCAAGGTAATTTTTTTCAGTTAATTATTTTACATTTAAAAAATTGGTAAATTTCATAATGTTAAAATGATTTATGCCTATTGGTAGCAGCAACTAAATGCATTTTTAATTGTGATAATTGTGATTTAATTGTGTGTGTGAACGAGGTTTTCAATTACTGATTTTTACTTCATTTTTTCTTTATTTTCATAAGTTAAAAGGATTTATGATAGAGCTCATTATGGCTAGAGTTGTTGCAAAAAGGGGCGAGCAAGCGAAGTGAGCTGGGGGCGGCGTAGCGGTCCCAATGTGAATTGTGTCGCAATTCACGGTGACTGGCGAGCGTTAGTGAGCAGGGGCAGAACCACCTAGTTTTATAAAAAGGCATTTTCAGGCGTTCTTTAGAAACTAAAATATGATACTACTCATATCGAGTATTTTAAATAATTAAGTAATCCAGTGTTACAATAAATTGCTTTTATTAGTGTAAGAACGTTAAAATGTTTACAAAACTTCCCGTATACATGATAAGAGAGCAACTCTACTGAAAGTATGCTAAATTATAATTAAATCTAATTCGGCACTCTAAGAAATGAAACATATTTTTTAGGCCAATATTACACTGTTTTTAAGGATATCAAAAAGGTTGCTTGGATAAACTAATTCGTATGCAAATATAGGAAGAAATTTTTGCTTTTAATGTCAGTAATTTTGTTATTGATTATTCATTATAATTTCGAATATTTATTTCATAGCATGTATTTAATATCATAAAATTATAGCAATGCAAGATAGATAAATACAGATAGAGTAAGATGCGTAGGTCCAGCGTTAGATTAATATAGCGACAAAAAATATATAAATTAGATATAACAGATTTTGATAAAATTTCAGATGTTCGCTGCTCCTTCGACAATATAATCGGGTTTATTTCTGAAATCCATTATTTCTTGGGGGCTTCTGGCACTAACACGATATCCACCCATTTAGTTAGATATTTTGATCAATTCGTGTAATTTCATGGTTGTCAATCTTAGTTTGCAAGCATTGGATGGGAGCTTGGTTATTCCGAACCTATAACTTTGATTCCAATCATTCTGCTGATTTGCATTTTACTCTAAGCTCTCATTTCTCCCTCGAGGCCTAAACAACCACCTATTCTCGGCATACTAACCATAGCAGGGATGTATTGGATTGATGCAGAAGTTAAGCTTAATTAGTCGAATTCCATCGTGGGTAATATCAATTTAATCGTAAATAGCATTAAGGAAATTGAAAGTGAATAGAAGACTTTTTTATAATCATTTTCATGTTTTACCCTTCTGCTGGATCAGTTTTGAATCAAATTCACTTTAAATATTGCGTATATTCTTTATTACGTACTTCGAATCTCTATGTTTTTGAAATATCTAATAATATATTATCATTAAAATATCTTACAATTTTCGTTTATACTCTCTGACCGACTAGTTTTTGGATGAAGTTCAATTTAAACATTGTGTATATTCTTTATTACATACTTCAAATCTCTATGTTTTTGAAATATCTAATAATATATTATCATTAAAATATCTTACCATTTACATTTTTACCCTCTGACCTATCAGTTTTTTAATCGAAATCGCTTCACAAATTGTATATATTTAAAATTTTGCTACTTTTGTTTTGTTCATATAAATCGCGGGAAAGACTGTCAAAGGTTGTTATTTAAGGATTTTGAAAGCGAATTTAGAAATTGTTTATTTGTATGTAAAATTTAATTCATAAAACAAATATTCGCGTATGGAGAGCATGAAAATTTTCTAAAACCGTTATATTGCTTTATAAATTTATATTGTGTTATTTTACGTGAATAACTTTTGTTGTTAAGAACCAAACGTTAGTGTATTCTATTGATAATAGGTATAATTATTTTATCTCACGAAAAACAGAAATCATTGCTTTCAGATATTGATATAGGTCACTAATTTTATAATTAATAATTACATTCGTGATTTAGAATTCTTACGTGTCTTTGATTGCATTAATATCTTTTAAGAAATGGGACAATTTGCTTTAAAAGACAAAAGTTTCCATTTCGCTACACGTAACTGACATCCAATATCGTCTTAGAAATATTTTGTACAAATAACGTTTAACGTATAGTAAAATTATGCTTATAAATAGCGAATGAGCTCTTAATTTGTGTTAAGAGAGGTAAGATAGTTACAGAATGAAAGATACATTAGCGAGAAAGGGAATTTCTTTCATGGAAAACGCGTACAGAGATTGATATTTGAATATCTTAGATACTGATTTATCATATTCACTAGTAAAAAAAAAATTCACGTACTTTAAAAATTTGGTAAATCACCTCTTTAATTCAATAGTTACATGATAAAAACAAACGGTTGAAATGCTTAGAGGTTTTAATCAGGTATACGATTTTCCTAGCTAGAACTTTTTCTGTCTTAAAGCTTATTTTTCTGAAATCTATAAAGTTGAAAACTGTAGTTCCCTGGCCCACAGAAAGGTACTGTCTATCCGTTGAAATTATTTTTTAACATTTTCCAACATACACGGTAAAAAAAGATAAATGTTTCTTTTTTTATATTTTATCTTTTCTAATGTTTACGAAAATATAATCGCTTACGAGTTATTCAGGATTCAGAAAGGCAATTCGTTACCTTAAAAAACCCCTGAAACCAAGAAATTTCCGAAATTTAAAGAAGCATTCTTGAAACAAAAGTTTCTTTTGCTGCAAGCAATTTTCGGAAACGTTTCCGAGTAACTTTCACAGTACATTAATTAGATTCTTTACACGAAATATCTTCCGATAATTTATAAAGTTTTGTTGAGCATAAAAATGTTTATTTGAGAATTGATAGCATACGAAAAGCCGATATTTCTGTTTGAGAAGACTTATTAATGCACTGTAAAATCTACTTGGGTATGTTTCCGAAACTTACTGGCAGCAAATTTTTTTCATAAAAGTATCTTTAAATCTCTGATATCTATCGGTTTCTGAGGTTTCTAGAGATAAAGGAACTCTTTTGGGAACCAATGGTAACTTAAAGAGTTTATATTGCAGTATCATAAACGCAAAGAAAAATACGAGCTAGATGAAGAAACGTGTTTTTTACAGTGTAGTTGAAAAGCATTTATGATTTAGGTTTGTTGATCCGCCGTTTATCCGTGGTCTAATTCTTGTAAATATACTCTGATTACTATACAATTTATATATGTTATTGAATTTTATTATAGCATGTTCGTTATTGGAAATGAAAAGTGTGGTAGTTATAGTCCGTTTACAACAGCACTTAATAAAATTCCATTATATTATGGTTTACTTGGAAGAATTGTGTTCATGTCCTTGTGATCAATGTTCCACAATTTAAAACATTATAAAATTGTTGCACTAAGTCTATATAAATACAAAGTACATTACAAGATGCGTGCTATAAAGTACAGTGTATATAACTTTTCTCGTTCATTTAGAGAGGCACACAAAATATTTCGATTACAGTACTATAAGCGAAGCAGTACTATAAGCGATGATTGCTGGAAGCGCGTTTGCAGCTGAGGCATGATATTTTAGGTTTAGCAATTCCAGGCAATCCAAGGCAGGATACCCGTGTTAAAGATACCAGGCAATCTAACTCGGGATACTCGTGTTCAAGATACCCGATATACTACCAGGTGTACAGATCGTAGGTGAAAATAATTTTTAATTGAAAATTTAGATTTTTTACATTTAGTATATATTTTTAGATTATCCACAAACTACACCATAAATCGTTTTTGTTATTTACGTATTTGTCACATACCGACTGTCATTTACGAGCCATTTCTTTATTATAACAATCTCTGTAATACTAATTATGTTAGTGCTAAAGCGAGTAATTCGATAGCATATCTGTTAAAATTCGTGTTTTATTTATTTGTGAAGTTTAAATTTTGTTTGGCAATCTAGTTATGGAATATTACACAGAAAGAAAAAAATATGCAGAATTAATTACATGTTTTAAGTTCAAACGGGTCTTCTGTAATTCGGTTCCAAGCAGTATTAAAAAAATAATGCTTCAAAATTATTTTAAACCATAAAAAAGCAAGAAATTGAGATACAATTTACGTTATTAATATTGAATGTACGTGTTTTTTCCTATTTTTCGGTGTAAATATTGGAATTGTGCGATGTTTAAAAGATTAAAAAGTTGCAATTAAGAACGAAATGTATTGGTTAGGTAGTTTCTGCAGTCAATATGACGTCAGTTACTCACGGACATGTTTTTGCTTTATAATATAGATGACACCCAGAAATTTAAGTATGAAAGTATCCACACTTTAATAGAACTTCCAGTGACTTATGTGAAGTTCTTATGGGTGGGACTAGTTAGGCCTCCTCACCTAGCCGAACTTGCGAAGTTCTGAAATTAAAAAAAGTAAACATCTGCCATCAATGCTATATAATACTGTTTGTTAGCGAATGGAACTACTGCATAATCCAAACATTTCTGATAAATTTTTACCTTTACATACTTATTTTATTATTATTATTTCTACATATAATTAAAATTAACATATTATTGTATATTAATAAACTATAACAGGCAAGAATTACTGATGCATTCTTTTCATACTTTATTTGAAACTATTGCATTTACTAACTGCACTTTATTAGACTTAACGCTAATACTAACACAAACGATCTAGTTTTAATAAGATGAGAGAAAAGAAATGCTTTGTTCTGAATAAGGAATTTAAGTGTGCTGTAGATTACAGTTATTTCTATTGGCTAAATGATGTCTCTTAATTGTTAATTAAATCCCTTTAACAGAATATACGCATTCCCATGTGCATGGCAAGTGTATACATGTGTAAAGTTCTTTTTTTTTTCTCTGCCACACTTATGGAAGGGAGTTTTTGTTGTTGTTTTACATGTACACACTTTTCTTAACTTAGAATTGGGAGCAAGAACTATCACTTAAAAGTAATTTATATAATAACTGCAAAAACAAATTGTAAATATAGGTCTTTAAAAGGACACTATTTTTAATATTTTTTAATTCTTAAACTTGTTTTTGAGAATTTCTAGTTGTAGTTTCTGGAGGAAACATAGTTAGAAAATACTAATCGCAGTTTTTGACACTTTCCCACATAGTTGAAAAGTGTTTATGAATTCGGTCCGTCTCTCTGTTCTCTAATTCACGTAAGTGTACTCCAATTTCAATATAATTGATTTGGAGGTTTACCCTGGCATGTTCGATATTGAAAATAAAGTATATAGCATTTGTAGTTCATTTGAAAGGACACTCATAACAATTGCGTCAGATTACGGTCTACGGGGGAAAATAATTTGCTGTGTATTTTAATGATGTTACACTATTTCACTACAGATGCTACAAGATGCTAATTACAGAAATGGTCTGCATAGCATTCATCGTTTATTTACAGGAACACACAAAATAATTCGGTTATGTTATTTTCTGTGAACAGTAATAACTGGAAGTGCGTTTTCAGTTTTGGTACGAATTTTTAGAGATAACTTTTTTTCTTATATCTCTTTTTGTGTTTACTTTCGATCGGTCATATCATAGGGCTGCACAAAAGGTATCGCGTACATTTCCGTTTATTTGCGGAAATAGTTGAAGGGAATTTTCAACTGTGCTATGTGTTTCCAAACTGATATAAATCTTAGTATATTATAGAGTATAGGTACAAATCTGTAGAATATATACAGGGCTACACAAAAGACTTTTTTTCTCGACTATTTACTGTAATTGCATAAATGGGTTTTTCAAATGTGTTATGCGTTTTCCAAATTATTTACTTACAGATCACACTGTTAAAAATTTACAGCATTCTGTCCAGCCATTTGACCGTTTTTATCAAAAACAGTTGCACAACCGTAATTTAACAATATTATGACCATATTATTGGCCATTTTATGGTCAGAATATGGTTAAATTACTGCTATGAAGCCGTTTTTTCGAAAAACGGTCGAATGACTGTACAGAATGCTGCAAATTTTTAACAGTGCATCTTTCACCTTATTAAACGGGGAAAATTTAGTTGCAGCATTTTCAATGTGTTTGACAATGTTTCATAATCTATACTTGACTCATGATTTTTCATTCTTTTTAATTAATCTCTCGAAATGAAAATGTGGGGATGTAAAAGTGACAAAAAATACATAAATTCAATGATTCGAAAACATATACAGTAAGTAACTCGATACTGTTTTTACATACAACGGAATTTTTTTTATATACAGAAAAAAATTGAATACTCTTTTAGTGGAAAAAAATACTGACACAACTGAGATGCATTTGTAAATGACATTTTGTAGCATAGTGGTTATAAATTGGCTACCTGTCTCTATTTTAGCCCTCGTGTGCCAGGAATTGCAGCAGAAATCATTGTCGATGCTTTGCAAATTATCTCGTTACATCTGACAGCTGTTCGCACTAATGGCAGCCATTAAATTGCACATTTGTAATCGTAGTTGTATAGTAAGTTGTACTGCGCCTCCGAACAAACTGCTCACACAAATGTATTGGTGGTGGCAAACTTAATTATTCTACAAACAAAAATTTTCGTCAAATAAAATAAAAATCGATGTATTTCTGTGCATTTTTTTCATAACCCCATCGTGCTACTGTCTATACGGCTCGAATCGTAAAATTTTTATTTCTGTTGTGACTTTGTCTAAACCGGAAAATCCATCATTAAAAAAGTTCATGGTGTGTGTTTCTTATTCTTATCATAAGAGGATTATTTTCAGGAGAAGAAATGTGATTAAAACAACAAATATCTTGTCAAATAAAGACATTTCTATTAAAATAGAAATTAAAGCCTTTGTGCAGGAATATTAAAAAACAGTAAACCAACGTTTAAAATGCAGAAATAATGCGTGAAAAGCAGCAAACAGCTGTTTCGAATCTACTAGCGAGATTCTTCTTCAGTGTAAGATACGGAAAAAGGAACAGCGTGCCAGAAAAAGCAAGGCTGAGCTGTTCCTTTTTCCCTATCTTGCACTGAAGAAGAATCTCGCTAGTAGATTCGAAACAGCTGTTTGCTGCTTTTCACGCATTATTTCTGCATTTTAAACGTTGGTTTACTGCTTTTTAAAAGACATTTCTAGACTTTTGAATACAGTAAAATCTCCCTAAAGCGACCAAATTCCGTTCCAATAAAAATTGGTCGCTCCGAAAGGTGGTCTCTTAATGGAGGTAATGTTTTAATCTAGATTTTAATTGTAATAATTTTAATAATTTTAATGAAAATAGGTAACAATTAATGTTACTAAAATTTATTTTTCACATTAGAAAAAAATAAAAAATGTAAGTATCAAGCCAAAAGTTAATTACATAAGTTAATTACTGCATAGTTTAAAAAATGAATACACTGACGTTTGATTTGATTTTAAGGTTTTATCTAAGGTTAAGTCCTTTCGAAGTTCAGTAAATAAATGCAATTTTCTTTTGGAAGGGAACAATTAATGACGATTTCATTAATTTATGTATTTCTTTGAGAGTTTCCTGACAGAATAGGATGGGGGAATTTATTGACCGCCAGTTTTAGTTTGTTATGAAAGTTAAATTCCTTGCCTAAAAGGTCACAAAGGGTTTAAACACCTAAAAGTTACCGGAATAAAAAAAAAAATCTAAACTTACTTCAGAAGTTCGGTGCAAAATGCGCTCTCTGGAATTATTTTTATAATAAAACCTTCTTCATGCGACCAGGTAAAAATGGAATTTGTTTAATTTTCTTCAGTGAAATTACTCGCTCATGGAGGGAGTTCATCTGCGATGGTCTCTGAATGGAGGTGAAATTGGTATTGATCCTATGGTAATAAATTTCGTTCCATGAAAAAATGATCATTCAGGGAAGTGGTCGCTTAATGGAGGTTGTCTCCCAGGGAGGTTTCACTGTACAACATTTTACATAAGTATATACAAATAGATTTTCATTTTGTTCGATGATGTGCAAAGAAAATTAATTTCGGGATTAGTCATTTTCCGTGTTTATAATCTGTAGCAAAAAGAATATATCAACGTAATTTTTTATTCATATTCGCTTAGTTTTGCATCACTTGCATAATTATTTTTACATAAATGTCATACCACACTAAAGACCATTCAAAATACACAAATGTCATGCAAAACAGTAAATTCCATTCGCCAAGGTGTAAGAAGAACAATCCTCATATTTTAAATATATACTTTCTTGTTTTAATACAACGTAAATTACGATATTATAGAACACGAGAATGTTTTTAAATAAATTCCTTTATTTATATAGCAAGTAAAAAATTCACGGATGCAATTCAAATATGCAATGACAAAAAGTACATTTCTTTTAATATTGTAAAAAATTTAAATAAAAATAAAAATCTGAAATCTGAAAAGGAATCTTTAAATGCACTTATACATGTTCAAGCTTCAACATGATATCAACTGCATCGCAAATATATTTCGAATCTCCAATAGTAATATGCATTAAATCATATATAATATAGATAGAGAGAGAAATTTCATGCTTGCAGGGGATGTAATAACATACTTTAATGCATTAACTGATATATGTTTCGAAGTATTATTAACTTAGTCTTCAGTTTAGTCTTTGATCATAATAAATGATATTACATCATAGACTATACCAAATATTCCAAGTATTTATGTAAGATGATACAGGAAATGCATTTCACTAAGACAATGAATATAGAGTGATTTGCCGCATATTCGTATTTATAAAACAGTTTATTACATTTTAATGTATTCTTTGTAATATTCTAATATATTCTTCATTATTAAAGGTACATTATTTTAGGGCTCCGTAAATAAAAAGTAAAAACTGAACCATTATAAGATTAGTCGTGTATTACAAAGGTTATAAAGGCTGTTGACCCACATAAGATAATAGTCATTTACAAGTATTTTCAGGAAACATTCAGGGGGCTAATTAAATTACTTGAAAGTAAATTCTTATATATATATATATATAGCTCTATCAAAAGTAAATGATTTATGAAAATTATGAAAAAGAGGGTGCAAAACAACAATAAAAATCCATGAAAATTTATAACTAAAAAACAATAAACAAACCACTCCCTGCTCATGAGATGGACCACTCCCTGAACTGAGCAGGGAGTGGTTTGTTTGTTGCTAATTAAATTACTTGAAAGTAAATTCTTATATATATATATATATATATATATATATATATATATATATAGCTCTATCAAAAGTAAATGATTTATGAAAATTATGAAAAAGAGGGTGAAAAACAACAATAAAAATCCATGAAAATTTATAACTAAAAAACAATAAACAAACCACTCCCTGCTCATGAGATGGACCACTCCCTGAACTGAGCAGGGAGTGGTTTGTTTATTGTTTTTTAGTTATAAATTTTCATGGATTTTTATTGTTGTTTTGCACCCTCTTTTTCATAATTTTCATAAATCATTTACTTTTGATAGAGCTATATTTACTTAGTGCATATAAGAAGCTGCGTTACGCCTGATGCACTGGGTTGTTTGTTTTTAAATCTTTTAAAAGCATTATATATATATATATATATGTATATGTGTGTGTGTGTGTTGTGTGTTATTATTCGAAAGATGTCATAACACTAAACTAAAAAATATATTTGTTTTAACTTTAGGTTTTTTGGGAGAGATATCATAGAAAATGTACTGCCAAAACCTGTCCGCCCCCCCTCCCCCCTCATATTTTCGAATCTACTGGAAATAAATCATGAAAAAATTAGTGGTAGTGGATGTTTATTTAAACCTTACAAGAAAACTATAGCGTTTCATAGTTTTTGAGAAAATCGCCTTTTTTTGCGGTACACACAAACTTTACTTTGCGGGTACTGAGCAGGGAATATGAGAGGCGCTCGAGTTATCTATCGACGAGAAATCTTCCAAGGGTTGTTGATGATGATTTTCAAAAAATTTGACAGTCATTAGCAGATATATTAATTAAAAACCTATCTAGAATATCGCGCCGTTGCAACTTCCTTTCGAAGAGCATTTGGCACAGTGCCATATTTAAATTTTGTACAAGATTTTTGTTTTAGATAAGGCGAATCATAGTGATAAATAATCAGCGTACTTTGTTATAACCTCTTTGTGCTCAAGTAAGACGCGCACTTGGCCGATTTATTTCAAATAACATTCGTATAAAATTATGTTTCTTAAAGAATAATTACCAGTTATAGCAACTTTAAAATCACAATTATTTTAATACTTTATTATATGCATGTTCATATCTTTTACGAATAATTCTAATTGATGTCATCCAACGCAGAGACAATGTTTACAAAAATGTCACTTTATTATTTTCTTTCCTTCCTTTCTTTCTTTTTTTTTTTTTTTTTTTTTTTTTTCTAATTGTTCGTAACCAAAGTGTTACACAAATTACAGCTTATCATTTTGAAGCAGTGTGACACATTAAATACAATACAGAGCTCACTGTTACTATAAAAGACTATATATCTATATTATGAAGCAAAAAAAGTCCGCCTGTAACGCTGACGTCATATTAATGGCGGTAACACTTGATTAATAAGTTACGCTTTTACTGCAATTATTTTTAAAACATCACACAATTTTAATTTTACATCGTTGAAAAGGAAACAAATGTTTTTTTTTTTTTTTCCAAATGCAATGTTTTGAACACTGTATGTCATTGTACAGATTTTTTATGGTTAAATAAATTTCAAGCATGAATTAACCTAAATCCATCACGTGCAGATCGATTATGAAGGATTATCCAGATTGTACTTAATCCATTTGTGAAGCGCATATTTTACACTTCTTTTAATTCTTCGACGTCAGTTGACACCAATCTTTTCGTGTTGTAATTTTAAGTTATTTACTTACTCAAAATTGGAGATGGCATAAGGGGAAATTTTCCATACTGGCATTCAAATTCAAATGCGTTAAAGTGCGAATGAGTTAAAATACTTTAAATGTTTCAGTGCTTGTTTCTGGCCAATATTCTATAACGAAAATAAAATTTCATTGAATAAAATTATATAAATAAAACACAGTTTTACCTGACATGTAATCTAACAACGTGCCTAATCAACTGCAGTAATCAGAATTAAAATGACTGCTGTAAGTAGCAAAATCTTTTTCGTTTTCTACGACTAGTAACTCCTGAACTGTGGCTAGTGCGAAATAATTCCTTTTAATAATTTTCAAAACTTTATTTGAATACATAATTCATATTTTTGATACAATAATGCTTTTGGTGTAGTTAGATAATAGTCTAAAATAATATATAATGTATAAAAAAATATATTAAAATTTCCAATAGATAAAAAAGGATTTTCACCTTTTATTCCTTACCCAGAGAATCCCAGGGAGGGACTACTAGTTTATATAACGATATTTTACTTTCTGTGTGAGTCTTATTAATAAAAATTTCACTAAGCAAATATAAAATAAACCTTTCAATCTGTTGATTTTCTCAACTGAAACGTAGTATTTATATTACGTATATAAGAGCTAAACACAATGGAGCTTCCAGCTGAAAGGAAATTTCAAAGCATTGAGAAAATCCAAAACTGAACTGGAATTTGAAGCTACACTGTGGAAATAAATTGACTTCTTGATTACTTAATATTAAAGAAGTGATGTCTGTCTTAAATAATTGGCTAAAACTACGTTTTTTAGGGTTCCGTAATTAAAAAGTTAAAACAGAACCATTATAAGATCGTGCGTCAGTCTGCCCGTCTGTCACAGCCGCTTGTGTCGAAAAGTATGCACCGTGGAAAGAAACTTGGTACAAGCTAGTGACCCACACATATACAGCTTATTAGCTGTTCACAAATATTTTTCGGAAATAATAAGAGTGGATAATTATGTTTCTTGGGGGGGAAATGTATATTGTGTGGGGTATCGTTTGAAAGATATCGTAACACCGAAATGAAAGATGTATTTGTTTTAGTTTTAGGTATTACATTTTCAGAGATATCCTCGAAAATGTACTGCAAAAAAATGTACCCTCCTATTTCCGAATCTAGTAAGACTAAAATGAAGAAAAAAAATAGGGGTAGTAGCAGTTTATTTAAACCTTACTGGAAAACTGTAGCGATTATCATAGGTTACATAGTTTTGGGGAAAATCGCATTTTCCCGTTACACACAAATTTTATTCTGAAGGCGCTCAGCGGGAAAGTTGAGGGGCACTCGAGTTACCTATCAACGTGGAATCATCCGATGATTGTTCATATTTTTTTCGAAAACATTTGTCAATAATTAGCTGAGATATTAATAAAAACCCAACCATAAAAACGCCTCACGTACCAAGTTGGCGTTTCAATTCAACCTCCAATTTCATTTCGAAGCTCATTTGGCACAATGCCAATTTTAAACTTTGATCAAGATCTTTGTTTATGAAAGGCGGATTATAATGATAAATAATCATTTTGTCGTTTTACATTTCAACTGAATTCAATTATTGAAGGCAATTATTTAAATATATTTCGTAGAATAATTCCAAGTTTTTTACAAAGTTTTATTCTTTTAGTAACGATTATTTCTAACATTACAGTTAGTAAATAATAAATTTATTGTACTATTTGTGCGCGAGTAAAACTTGCCCTTGACCGATTATTTTTTTAAATTCAAATCTTATCTACAGGTACTAATAAATGTCCAACAAAACGCAAAGAGCTAAAACTTGTTTAAACACTTTCTTTAAATCAAGAATACCTAAAAAGATCTGACGTGAAGATTTCCAGATGCCGGTTTGTCGACAGATAATACTGTATTTTGCAAAATAGAAACTGATTTATAAAATCCCGAATATGTGAAATTCATTTCTATTAAAATTAAAATTTTATTTCTTAGAATTTTATATGTAAAATACGTGATTCAATTGAAATCTTTTAACCATGATGCAGAAGATTTAATAAGAAAAAATACATATTAACAACAAAAAAAAAAATCACCTTAAACATATTTATAGTAACATCGTGGCCCATGCATGTATAAATAAATGTTATTTATAGATTTTAAATTAAAAGCTTTCTCTTACAAAACTGTACAATTTATTTTAATGAAACATTTATGCTAATAAAAAAGTATATATCCTTTTACACGTTAATACATATCGCGAGTAAAATATGAATAATTCATGTATCTTTTACATAGGATTTAACATGAAATATGATGTTCTATTTACTCGTAGAATAAGATAAAATGCAGGAAATAAACTGTGATAAATGTAACTGGTAATTTTATGTATAGAAAAATTGCTCACCCTTTCATGCGTGAAAAAATAGAGAATTATATATAATAGCTGCATTTTAAAATTAAACAAGTTTTCAAAAGAAATTAACATTAAGTATTATTTTGCGCTGTAATAAAATTCTTAAGGTAGAGAGCATTAAATTTTTTTAGAGGGATATGTTGATCCGGATTTTATAAAATCTGAACTATACATATCATTTTTGGATCAATGTGGCAACTACGAGGGCGTATCAATAAGTTTTTGCCCTCACATAAAAATAATAGAATGAAATTTATGAAATTGCTACATTTTATGAGTCCTTTTCTATATAGCTAGTGTGCACAGTAACACATTTGTGCAACCGGTCTTTCAAAGAGAGGGGAAGGATGTATATAAAGGTGCGATGGTCAGGGTGCGAGGCCAGGAGGTGCGATGGTAAACCGAAAGGGAGGCATTTTTCTAGCTTTTACCGACCCTCCAAATGTGACATATTGTTGGAAAGACCTGTGACCACTTATCCATGCTATGCACCTCCCGAGACCCTTTCCCCCCCCACACACACACACTCACAAAAATTTGCCCTCCGGGGGGCACTTTTCTAAATTTTGTGGACATCATTCATCCCTCCCAGGGGGAAAATTTGGAGGGAGGGGCTCGAGAAGTGCTTAGCATTAATAAGTGATTACAGACCTCTTCAACAATATGTCACATGTGGGGGTCGGCAAAAGTTAGAAAAATGACCCGCTTTAGATCTACTATCGCGCCTCTTGGAATACATCTTAACACCTCTCTTTTAAATACCGTTTGCAGAAATGTGTTACTGTGAACGGTGACTATATAGAAAAAGACTAATACAATGTAGTAATTTCAAAAATTTCACTCAATTACTTGTATGTGAGGGCAAAAACTTATAACATGATCCAAACAATGCACTCAACTGTAAATCTATTATTACACATAATTGATAAATTTCCTTGCTTTGAAGAGTATGGCCCGAAGCTGAATATGCTCATGATTTTACTCAACTTTTTAATAAATCAAGAACGAAAAGTCATGCGTCCAGCATAGATTATGTAACACTTTCTAACACATTCCGAATACTGTAACAAAGCTTCACAGTTTATTAAGGTGAAATATGATGTCTAAATAAACAATTTGAAAAACTCACAAAGCATTTGAAAACCCAATTTCTTCTATTACAATCCGTAATCGAAAAAAAAATTTTTTTGAAGCCTTCTATATGATATATGAAGTTATATGTATACTACATAGTATGACAAAAGTTAGTTCAGTTAAGAGAATAGTACAGTTGAAAATTTCCACTCAGCATTTTCCATGAATAAACGAAAATGTACTTGAAAATTTCTTTACAGTGATGTATATGATCCATATAATTTATTCACACCACGTAATATTTAAAAAAATAGTTCAATTTAAAAAAGCGTACCAGAAATCAAAACGTACTTCCAGCAATTATAGTTCATAGGCTTCAATAGTTCGATTTCTTTAGTAATCAATTATTTTGTGTGTCCTTGTAAATGAACGATAAATTCTATGCACACTATATTCTACAATAAACGCCATGTAGCACATGTCAGTCATATATATGTTACCTACCAAACCCGATTTCAGGCCAAACTAGTTTATCTTAACACACTTCGGATAAACTAGTTCTTCCTAGGCCAAACTAGTTTATCCTAAAGCACTTAGGATAAACTAGTTTTTCCTAGGCCAAGCTAGTTTGGCCTAACGCACGTAGAATAAACTAGTTTGGCCTGCTATTCATTGGTCTGAACTAGTTTAGCCTAGGCCAATTCAGTTTGGCGTAGTGTTAATTAATTCAAACAATCGCCCTGGTGGATTTTCAGGAAAACTAGCGTTTTGGTTTTGGGCATCTGCTTGGCAAGTTGGCGAAAGGCGAAAGCTCTATTAGTTCTCTCACCAATCGTTGTAGATCAATGCTGTCGCCATGCAGTGAACATTTCAAAGGAGATTTAAATAATAGATTTTATTCTTTAAACAAAAAGTTTTTAAGTAAATAAAAAAAAAATTAAGAATTTTATGCTTTAAAATGCGTGTGCTGAGGATGAGAAAATGAGGAAAATAACAGAAAGGGGTGCGGTGCGTCCGACGATTGATCTTTCATTTATTGTAACATCAAGATAATAAATATTACAAATTTGTTTTTCTTCTTAATGAGAGTTAAAGATTTTAAACTGGGTGCTGGAACTAAAGAATGGAGGAGAGAGGTTATCGTAAATTTGAGATGAGAGAAAAAGCTAGATGATTGATTAATTATGTATTAGTAGACCAAAATAAAATATAAAACCACTAGGATAAAATAAAATAAATAGAGAAGATTTTTTTAAATAAAAAAATGAAACTTTAAGATTTTAAGGATTTTTAATATTGTGTGCTGGGAGAGGGGCGGTATTTTTATTGTATAAAAACTAAAACGGTGATGTTATATGTGTAACGCTATTAAAATGCCATCGTAATTCATTTAAATGCACTCTTCAACTTCCACTTAATTTAATTGCAAATATTTTAATTGCGATTGATTTAAATTGCAATATCGGAGACCGGGGCACATTGCAACGGAGTGCAAGTGGACCAGACCCTAATATTTTATATATTTTTATTTTTTTAAAAACTTTTCTTCTAATTTAATAGGCAGAAGTCTTTTATTGGTTATTTATAGCATTTGAGCACATGGTTGAGCTCAGAATGTACCATTTTATCCTTAGTGGTTGTTCTAGATGAATCTCTTATTGATGTCAGTGATATCATAATGTCCATTTGCAAGTTTTAATGTGTGCTGATTTTTTTATTCTACGGAATTAATAACTTCACTTTATTTGCAATCATTCATGTATCTTAATCTGTTATTTTCATTTTTGAGTATGTGCGTGTGTGTAAAAAAATTTTGATGTGTTAATTGTTGTGTTTATGTCTTTTGTTTTAAAATGCTCATATTTGTATTATGTTTTTTTTAAGTAAAGGGGAAATACAGAAGAATTATATTGATGAAAAATTGTATTTTACAGCTACCGATGCCGGTGAAATTGGAAGACAGGGGGACAGTGTACCCCCCCCCCCCCATCGGATAAAGTAACAGGGTAAAGATACAGGGTTTATGTCAATACTACATTCACAATGTTGGCTCCCGGAAGGACACTGCGATCAACAGCAGCCAAATTGAATTGGACTGGTATAAACTAGATTGGCCTAGGCTAAACTAGCTCATACCAGTGAATAGCAGGCCAAACTAATTTATCCTACATGCGTTAGGCCAAACTAGTTTGGCCTAGGGAAATCTAGTTTATCCAAATTGCGTTAGGATAAACTAGTTTGGTGTAGGAAAAACTAGTTTATCTGAAGTGAGCTAGGATAAACTAGTTTGACCTGAAATTGGGTTTGGTCGGTAACATATGTAAATTTCAGAAAGTTTAAAATAGTCAAATATCCTTAAAATACACGGCAAACGATTTTCCCCAAAGACCGTGATGTAACGGAATACTTTTGAGTGTCTCTGTAAATGAACCGCAAAGCTAGTATTTTGCTAAGTATAAAGCAAATTTTGCTAGTATTTTTTATTTCATACGTGATATTTAAAAAGAACTAAAACATTTTAATTACAAATAGATAGAGTAGGAGATCTACTTGTATTTACAAATCTAATGAAGATTTTTAACGCTATTCACCAATATAAAATTAGTTTTTAGTAACAGCGAATTTTTGACATACGACCTTTGGGGAGAGAAAAATTAGTAAAGCACGTTGAGCACCGCTTCGTGGTGTACGGAGAAAAATAAGTTCGTTCACTACAACGTATTTGATAGGCAATTTATATTTTACTGGAACTGAAATACATATTAATTAATTTTAAATTTATTTTCAAATACGTTTTGAACTATACATCTTACTTTAAAAATAAACTATAAGCAGAAAAAACCGCATTAATAGAAACAAACTTTTAAAAAGAGTAATCTTACATTATTTTTTTCTCTAATTATTTTTAGACAAGAAATACTAATTACTAGAAATTTCTCACATATTTCCCTGGGGATAGAAAAATTAGTAAAGTGCGTTGAGCGCGTCTTGGTGTATGGAAAAAACAAGTTCCTTTACTACAATGTATTTAACAGGCAATTTATATTTCACTGAATCTATACGTATTAATTCATTATAAATTTATTTTCAAATATGTTTTGAACTATATGCTTTACTTTAAAAATAAACTATAAGCAGAAAAAACAATATTAATAGTAACAAACTTTTAAAAAGAGTAATCTTACATTATGTTTTTCTCTAATTATTTTTGTCATTAGTTCTACAAACAAACAACGTTAGTCAATTCAGCGAATTGCAAATATATATTTTCCATGCACATTCTGTTTCTGAGATAATTTTAAGAATTTAATTGTTTTGAATTTGTAATTAATTGAATATACGTCTATAGATTAACACTTTAATGATACGTTTTGAAAGGTTATTTGATTGCATATACCAGTGCTAAGTAATGAAATTTCTACATGATTTGAACCCCTAATATTTTAATACTATGTTCATAAATATATATATTTAACTTCTAGACCTTTACTAATAACGAGATTACAAATTCCGAAATTTTCAATTCAATTAACATTTTAATTATTTATCGATAGAAATTCAAATGAATTCTCGAGAGATGAATTGAAATCTCTAGTTGAAGTAGAAATGATTTCTCGTTTAATCTATGTCGGTTTTGAAAAGGCATTACCTAGAAATAAATCTTACTGGATGTAGATTTTCAATGTTGTGATGCAAGTGTAAAGTAACGAATTTGGGGCAAATAAATCTAAATAATATATATTTCAAAGTTGTTTTTTTTTTCCTTTATTATACAGTGCTCATTCTACGAATAAAAATAAATGAAACAATATTGCACACACACACAAAAAAAATGTTGCATTGGTTACTTTTATTTGCCCTGCAAGCTGTTAAAATTAATAAATTATTTTTAATTTTAAATTTGTTACTTCATTTTGAGGCGTTTTTTTTATTACATACACGCTTCTTACATATATGAAATATCAGAGGAAATACGAATAAACAGATAAATCTAAATATATATTTCTAAATTATTTTTCTCTTCATTACACAGTGTTTTTTCTATGAATAAAAATGAATGAAACAAAATTACACAAAAAAATGTTGTATTGGCTTCTTTTGTTTATCAAGCGAGCTGTTAAAATAAATATATATATATATTTAATTCGTCACTTGATTTTGAATACTCCATTCATCAACTCAATACATAATTTTATAACTTTTATATTTTTGTGCTTACATACACGCTTCTTACATATATGAAAGATAATAGGAAATACGATGATAGTCCAATTTTGTGAACTTTAAAATGAAAATGCCATCAATTAGCTTGAAAGGCGTACGATCGTTGGAAAGTTTGTATCAAGGGAAAAATGAAGATAATTCTTTAAAAGGTAAGGAAGGTAAGGAAAAACGCAGTTCACTCTATAGGTAGAAATAAAAAAATCGATCAAATATCTTAAAAAAAAAAAAACATTTAAACATTGGTATAAATGGAAAATAACGATAAAAGTTGGTTTTCCAATATGAAAAAAAAAGTTGTATAAATATCATACAATTTATTTGTGACTATTTCTTTCGCTTCTTGAGTCCTCATTTATATTCCTTGGTACTACTTGATTATCCCGTCGACCAAAAAGCTATCGACAAACTATAAGAATAATAGCCAATAATGGTTACTCGTAAATGTCACATCCTCTTGACATTAAACAAGTTGCACGTGTTTGTAACGTCATCAAGTGATTTTTTATTCGATGTTTTATTTGTATTCTTAATAACGTTTTACTATTTATTTGTTCTTTCCTTATTTAAAATAAAAGTTATGTGAATTTGTATAATTTAGCGAAATGGGTCGACGGGATAATTAAATAGTACCCATTCTTCTTGCATAATTAGTTAAATCTTATTTACATATTATATTATAGTTATTAGTTACATCTTATATGATAGTTTTAATCGGATAATGAAACATTAGACAAATTAGACAGCTATTTCCGATTTTCGATTACATATTTTGCATCAGAATGTTTTCCAAGAAAGTTACATAAAATAGCTTTAACAATATTGTTTTCGACGAATAAAAACTATAGCCGTTAATGAGAATTTTTCTTAATACTCGATAACTCAAGTCATCAATTAGTATTATCCTTATTTGTGTGTGTCTGTGTTTGATTAAGATACTATAATCGTAAATTATTTTTCGGTTATTCACCGATTGGAAGCAATAAACAACTCTGTCATTTAAAACTTTTTCTAATGACCGACTATAAAATTTGGAGCGAGCTGTTGCATATTTGAGTACTAGAAAATTTAGGAATACCGAATTTGTAACATAAATCTTATGTAATAACGTGCTGATAACAAAAAAGATGAATATTTCTAAAAAATTAAAAAATAAAACTATTATACTTTATATATATATATAATCATCGAATGACACTTATATTCTTCTTACAAGGAAGGTCTTCTTACCGGGCATACTCAGAATACTTTAAAAAAAATACTAATTAAACTACTTATGTATGTAATAAAGGATCAGTCAAATTTAGTGGCGGAATTAAAGTAGAAAGTCGGTAAAAATAAAATAAAATACTTTCGAGTATTTGGCTCAAAAAGACGAAAGTATCACCGCGATTTGGCGAGCAGTACTTTTCTTCGCCGTAAGCAAACGATTTTAATCGTGACCAAAGAAATACAAGGCCAGTTTATGGTGTGATGTCAAGGTAATGACGTCTCGGCCATGACAGCATTCAAATGCATTAAACTACTGATAATTGTTTACTTTATACTCCAAGATCTTAATAAAAAATTTTAAGAATAACTTTTTTTTTTCAATTGTCCTTTTTTTTTTTAATAAAAAAATATATTTTATATATAAAAGAATTCAAATAAAAAACTTATTAGAATGGAGGCAAATCTAATTTAAACTATCTGATGAGAAATAACAAATATATTAATATTTTAAAACATACCTGGACTGTCACGTAATCATGAAGAACTGGTTAAGGGAAAATCAAAACATTGAATTCAAAAGCTTAAATATTGAAGAAAATTTGTCCGGAGAAGTGTCACTGAGGAATGTGATGTTAAAAATACTCAACATGCACTCTGTGACACTTTTTGGGCCACAAACGTTTTATGTGAAGTCAGGTTCATGTCAGATACATATGAAGACTATTCTTACCGAGTTTTAAAGATCATATAATTAATATTCTAAAAAGAAAATATAAATGTTTCAACTCTACAGTCATATTTTAAATCGAGCTTTAAGATGAAAGAGTTTTACTACATTCTAAGGATTTATTTAAAAATACACGCAAAATAGATTTTATTTTTCACATAGGTTATAAACTTAAACACAGAAAAAGTGTAAAATGTGTCTTGTTTTTATTTGAATTTCATTTAAGTAAAACTTCTGATTCATAATATGTTTATTTGATTGGAAAGAAATGGGGATGCTAGCAGCTGTGTTATGTGTTTGCATACAATTATTTTAGTAAAAATGCAACTTCGCATGCTTATCAAAAGTAAAATAAAAATAAAAAATACTTTTTTAACATGTATTTTTTTGCGAAAGATTATGAAAATCTATTTTACAGCAAATTTAATGTAATAGCATTTGCTTATTGATAAATAAATAAAATATGCATGTATTTCTGACATACTTTTTTTAAATACAGAATATGTATATTTCAGTACTATTAAATATCATCTGAAGGTTATCTTAAGTTTTAAAATACAATTTAAAAACTGATAGAAAGCCAAGGTATAGTAACATTCTGAATTATACAAAAATTATTAAATCTAATCAAAATGAGAAATTAAATATGTTTAGAAATAAATTTTACTTCGTTTGATTGCTGTATAGAAATGCTTTAAAGAGAAAATTGTCTGTAATGATCGATTTTTTGATAGAGGCAGAATATATTTCAAAATATTATGTCAAAGTGGGCATTTTGAACATTTTTTCCCCCAAGCGATTGTATTAGAAACGAAAAATATTGTCCTAATGAGAAAATAATTGTTCATAAATCAAGTTTTAATTAATTGAACGAAAAATAAACACACAGGTCCCTTGTAAATCTCTTCAAAAATCACGTCAGCTAGTTTCATATTTTTTCTATTAAAAATGAATCTGAAAATGTGCCAGAAAATTTCGAGTTGTTGAGCATGGAAAAGTACTTTTTTGAATACCTCCTTAACATAATTCTGATAAAACCAGCTATTATATAAAAATGAAATAAAAACTCGTCAAAAGCGACCAGATAAAATTGTTAAAGTGGATAAATCTCTAATCATGATTTAATTTTTGCTGGTGAAATTAGTGTACTTAACTACGAAATCTACCTCCGCCTGTAGGCCGGGCCAGCAGGGATTTTTTTTCATTAGGTTTTAAAATTGATCTTGAATGTGTTAAGTGGAAAAGTTTGATTGTCAACAAATAAATTTCTTTTTATTTATAGTGTCACAATTTTTGTTATTAATTTGTAATGATTTTTATTGGTTTTATATTAGCATTCAAATTATTATGCTGTATATGCGCCTGTAATTATGAATGTAAGTCCATTCTGATATCTTTATAATTTGACAGTCAAGAATTAATTTTGAAGTTTTTTTCTTATCAATCATGGTATCTTATATATATTTTTAAATATATAACAATGGTAGCTAAATGTTTTTTGCAATATTTTAATGGTTATATATATATATATATATATATATATATATATATATATATTAAAATCAGCGAAACCTGCGGGGATTCAATTTCAATTTTTATTTGGTACCTGTTTTTTGACTCCTTCCACTTTCAGACGAGCAAGGAGTTGTTTGTTTATTGTTTCTTGTTATAAATGTTCATTGGTTTTATTGTTGCGTTTTGCGGCCTCTTTTTCATAAATTTCACAATTCACATACTTTTGATGTATATATATATATATATATATTTCTATAATAGCATCTGAATCTCAAAATCTGCTTCCACATACTCTTGAAAAATTTAAAAACTAAAGCGTGATTGTCTTTTTGCGATCATCGCATGTTTGCTCCAGTTTTTAAATCATGCTCTTCAAACTAATCCCTTTTTTAAGACATATTCGCAGTTTTGATATGTTAACATTTATCTTTCATATCCATTCCTTTTATTATCTCTTAAAATATAGGTAGTATTAAATAAGTTAGAATTAAATAAAAATCCGTCAAGATTAATTTTAATTATTTTAACACAGAATCAATTAATAAGTACGAGAAGTTTTTGAATAAGTTTAATGAGTTCCGAACGTGTGAGTCGAATGTGAAAATTTCCAGATCTCCAAGACTTTGATTGTAGAATTATTGATCTTAATCAATCAATGTTTTAATTTTGATCCTAAATGCGATATTTCATATCTGGCTGTGTTCAAGATACGAAACTTTTCGATCGGCTCATTCACATATGTTATTTTAGTATTATATTGCACTTATAAGGAAGGTCTCCTTACCGGGCATACTCAGAATATTTAGAATGAAATACTAATTAAACTAATTATGTATGTAATAAAGGATCAGTCAAATTTACCGGCGGAATTCTGTAGAAGAGATTCTGTAGTGGAATTCTGTAGTTCCAAGAAGAAAGTCTGTGAAAAATAAAATACTTTCGAGTATTTGGCGCGAAAAAACGAAAGCGTCACGCGAATTGGTGAGCAGTACTTTTCCTCACCAAAAGCAAACAATTTTAATGCACTTGAAAATTGCTTGTTAATTGATTTAAAATGCGTGTAAATAGTTTTTAAAGAATTTAAACTTAAACAATGAGAGAATAAATGAAATATGATGAATAAATACATTTTTGTATTACATATTTATGCTGCTTGTCTGTTAATTTTATTACTTGAAAAACAATTTCATATATAAAACATATTTTCATTTAAATTTCAAAATAAAGGCAAGACGAAGAATGCTGCAGTTATTCATTTCAATATCAAAGAAGTCGTTGTCTCCATAGCAACAGAACTGAACTGACAGTGCTCAATTGGATTTAATTTTGTGATTCAAACAATTTTAATTAATTTAAATTTGTTTTAATTCATGAAATTTGATAGTTAACTTTCATTAGAACTATATACAGTCGTGGCCATAAGTTTAGGACCACCACTGAAATTTAAGTTCCAGACAATACATTGCATCTGCGACATTTATTAGTTAAAGTTCAAAAGAAAAGCGAATACAGTAACTCCACTGTCAGACGGAATGACGCCATCTGACGAAAATCGATTTGAATAATGACGTTATCAGTGGTTTCAATTTTAAAAACGCTAGTTTCTGGACGGTGGTTCTAAACTTTTGGCCACGACTGTATATATGACAAAACTATAGTTAAACTAAAACTGACAAAATTAAAGTTATTTCCATAAAATTTATTTAAACAAGTTCAATATAAAACATTTTTACATCAAAGAGTATTTGACATAAAAACGTATTTTTGGAAATTTTATTCCATCGCCTTCCGGTGATAAATCGCCAAATATTCATTATTCAAAATATTCATTATTGTTTTACGGACGCTCTATCGAGTTTAACATATAGATATACAGAGCATAAACATATCTATATCGAGTATAAACATATCTGTTCTTCTGAATAAAGCATTGTATAATTTTTTCCTTATTTTGGAGACCTTCCTTGTTAGAATAAATTATAATATATATTATAATATATGTGTTTGTATGTATATATTAGAATATATATGTTAGAATAAATT
This sequence comes from Maratus speciosus, assembly GCA_963932465.1. Taxonomy (NCBI): domain Eukaryota; kingdom Metazoa; phylum Arthropoda; class Arachnida; order Araneae; family Salticidae; genus Maratus; species Maratus speciosus. Next base: position 455,208,617 of record OZ010789.1, on the reverse strand, counting down.
ATATAAATTAATAATAATTAAATTTATATCTATTATTCAGCTTATTTCAAGTGAAGAAAAATCACTTGTTTTTATCAAAGTGAAAGAAATATTTAATCAAGGTATTTACTACCAGAAGGTTTAACATTTACCAATCTGCCAGGTAGCAAACAAATTCCAGGGTTATTTTTAAGACATCCAACCATCAGGCCAATATTTGGTCTCTGTATAAGAACTGAATCACTACTTAGAAAGGGAGCTCTGTCGTTTTATTTCAATAGAGAACTCTAGCACATCGTACGTTGATGCAGCATTAATAGCTGGATAGTCATCAGTACTGTTTTAATGGGTAAAAAGAAAGAAATTACAGTCAGTTACGAAATACAGTGAGTCGATAAAAAAATGCCCTACTTTCAATGGTATATTATAACAGTTTAATTTAGACCGTTTAGAACACACACTGTTAAAAATTTGCAGCATTCTGTCCAGTCGTTTGACCCTTTTTTCCGAAAACGATTACACAGCTGTAATTTAACACTACTCTGACCATATTATTGGCCATTTTATAGTCAGAATATAATTACCGTATATACTCGCGTATAAGTCGAGGAATTTCTCCCAATTTTCGGTAAGCAAATTCGGGGGGTCGACTTATACGCGAGTCAGTTAAAAAAGCAAAAACAAAAACTTCAAATACTGCAAAAAATATGCCATTTTATGTGTATGAATTGAAAAATAATATATAAAATATACAAATAGTAATAATTTATTGTTAAAAAGATTTCAATGATTTGTTTTTGTTAACTTACTACCTTTTTGCATTGGCAAGTGAAATCTTTGGTTTGATTTTGTGCAAAATTGATGCAAAAATTTAGGGGGTCGACTTATACGCGGGTTTTTGATTTTTTCCAGAATTTGCATTCGAAAGTTAGGGGGTCGAGTTATACGCGAGTATATACGGTATATATTTTCTCTCTAATAGTATGTCACGTTAAAAAAGCAAAAACAAAAACTTCGAACACTGCAAAAATATGGCATTTTATGTGTATGAATAGAAAAATAATATATAAAATATACAAATAATAATAATTTATCATTTAAAAAAATGTCAATGACTTGTTTCTGTTAACTTACTAACTTTTTGCATTGGCAAGTGAAATCTTTGGTTTGATTTTGTGCAAAATTGAAGCAAAAAGTTAGGGGGTCGACTTATACGCGGGTTTTTGATTTTTTCCAGAATTTGCATTCGAAAGTTAGGGGGTCGACTTATACGCGAGTCGACTTATACGCAAGTATATACGGTAAATTACGGTTATGAAACCGTTTTTCAAAAAACGGTAGAATGACTGGACAGAATGCTGCAAACATCCAAGTGAAGGTAAACTAACCTATTTTTTCTTACAAATGTTCAATATGTGCACCTTTAGTTATAGGGAGTACGTCCAACCTAAATTCCAAATCGCAAGGCTCTAACGGCATTTAAATCTTCAGCCTAGCAATAAAGCTTTACGCTGAGGATTCGTCATTTTGCGTATGTGGAACTGCGAGTAAATAACAAAGCAGTATTTGCGCATGTGCTTATCTGAAACTGTTTGAGTGTTTCTTTATTTGTGACCTTCAACCAACACTCTACAACGCTTACAGTTGATACTACTTAAATTTATAATCGGGACATTCTTTTATGGGCACCCTGTAAAAAAATTCCTCCTTTCGATGCACAGAACCAAAGCTAAAGCATGACTTTAAACAGAGTGTAAAATGAACATCTCTGGAACCAATATACAATACAATATACAATTCAATTTCGACCATATAAGTTATCATTTATTCTTCATACAAAAATTACGTGAATCTTTGTTCTTTACCGAAATCTTCTTTCAAATGCAGCATGTTAAAAGAATGGGCTGGAGCGTGAATTATGCAAGTAAAGACGGTACAGTCGATCAAATAATAATAATAATAATAATAATAATAATAATAATAATAATAATAATAATAAAAGCAATTTAACAAATTACAACGACCATTTAGAAAATGCTTTTTCAAAGACTAAAATTTAAGACATAAAAAATCGCACCGAGTTGATCCTACATTACGTACGCCATGAATTAAACATTAATAGTGTTATTACTACGTATTATCCACCTGAAACTTACGGATTATCCAAGCATTTCATTGGTTGTTCGGGAAAAGGCTTTTCCATCGTCAGATTTCCAAGAAATCTGACGACCCATTTTAAATGAAATTTCATTCTTAAACTTCTAAACATCCGACAATATTACTTTTTACACCGTCGGATAGAGAAAAAAATGTACTTTTAAATGCAATTTGTTTGAAAGCTGTATCTCAATTTGTTTCTGAGTTATTAATTTGTTTGTAGTTTTTATTACTTTTTTGTCATAGTGGCAACAGAAGTATCCATCTCTGTTGAATGAAAAGGGAAATACAAATTACTGTATAGACCCATCAGAACACGAATAAAATGCGGATTAAACCAATAAAAACCTTCAGATATGCTTTTGATTCCCTACCCTGACAGAGAACAATAACCATTTTTCCAAATGGTTAAAAACTCTCCATACATTTTCGAAACAAATATTAGAAATAACTCATAAATTTAAAAAAAAAATCAATTTCAGAAAGCTTTATACAAATACATATGCGAATACAAAATTATACTTCATTCTGCCAAGTGAGTTTTTAAGCTTCAAAATACACCGCGTTGCGATTGCGATCTATTTTGTAACAATTTTGCAAATGAATTTAACATTAGGAGTTACATAGTTGAAACCTTCACATTTCCTAAACTACTCGACCGAATGAATTATTTGGTATCTTAAGGTAAATTTTACCGAAGAAAAAAATATAAAATTAAAATTAGGTGTTTACATTGCAAATTTCAGTTTGGTATAATTTCGGTATGAAATAACTCCCTAAGTTTTTTTTTTTTTTTTTTTTTTTTTTTTTTTTTTTTTTTTTAACATAAATTAATAAAAAGACATAATTTAATATCGAATTTATGTATATATATATATGTATATATTTTTTATTTTATTTTTTGCGGGGAGGGGGGCGGGAAATTTTTGAGATTAAAATGTATGGGACCCTCTTTTTTTTTTTTTTTTTTTTTTTGACCGACTGAACATTTGTGCGCTTGAATTGTGTTCTAATAAAATTACTCTTATGTTTCGCGTCAGAGCACAACTAAAACAATTTACTTCTGATTAAAATAATGAGTAATTAAAATGATTGAAATGCAAATGACTTTCAATCCTATTTCTGACATTTTAATCTTACTTTCAACTAACTGCTCTTTAAGTTAGATTAGAACTAAGCTTTATTTTGAGACAAGATAAACGGTTCTGCTTCTTTAAGCATTGAAGATAACTTCATAACTATTAATCTAATCATATATAAGCAGTGAATACTTGTTTATTAAAAGACATTTGCATATTTATATAACAGTTCATGAGAAAATAGTTATGCAAAGTATATGAACGCAATTTCTATTTGGATACCTTGCATATCTTTTTATCTTATGCAATAAGAAAAGAAGCAGAAATTTATAAAATTGGTTAAGTGTCAAAGTTAGTCGTTAAGCATTTTACTTCGTCAACTGTATGACGGAAAATGACGAGTTCAACGCTCATGGAGTCTAAAGAACGTTTCGAATAAAAAAAATAAAATAAAGAAATCCAAATATTAGTTATACTGTGTAAGTAATCATAAAAGCTGTTAAGCGCATAAATAAGAATGTATTCGTTAAAAACACATAAACGTACTCATTGGTACACATAAAAAAGAACATTATATGAGCTTGTTCAATTAAAAGAACATTATATGAGCTTGTACAATTAAACGGAATGATAAAATCGACGTTTCGAACTGCTTCTAGAATCGTCCCCTGTATAAAATATGATGTTGAAACGATTAAAAGCCCAGAAACGAAAGATTTCTATTTGAGAGGCAATTTGTTGAGTCTTGACCAACAAATTGATCCACACTTGTACAATTGAGCAAGTTTATGTGTTTTTAACGCATATATTATTATTTATTATATTTTATGGTATAATTGTCAACGATGTGTTAAGCGCAATTATTCAATTGATTCAAACAGAATTGAAATCTACTCATAGTTTTATTTCGTTTGCGTACCGTTTTGTCCTATTCCCTATAAAAATAAAAATTTCCTAAATACAGGGTGTCCAGCGAATAAGACCCTGATTTCAAAATTAAATATCTCAAAACAAAGATCAATAGAATTATGCGGTAAACGGTTTGTTTATTAGCTAAGCTGTAAAAATGTTATACAGAAGTTTAAAAATTTAGTTGCAAAAACCGCTAACAGATCGAGCTGTAATCGCAATGCCTATAAATTATGTGTTGAAGTCCAGAGCACTAGCGTCTCATTCCTAGATGGCTTCCTATGGAAGAACGAAAATTGGGAAAGACCACTTTTTCGTTGGGGTGGTGTGCAGAAATAGAGACATCTAGTCACAGAATTGTTGCATCAGCTTCAATTTTGGAGAATTTCGGTTAATAGAATTTTCAATAAAAAGTTTAGCAATCATTATATAAGAACTTATTAAAATATTTTATTTGGGTAATGTGGAGAACCGGAGCCATGTGTTGACAGAATTGAGATTTGTTTCAAATTTTGTTATAAGCTACTTCCATTCGGATATCAGTATCTCTGTGGTATGTCTTTTCTCTCCTAATTGGTAGATCGTGGAATCGAATCCAAGTAGAGGAGGATTTGAAAAAAAAAAATGGGAATCTTTACTTTTTAATATTTATTTAAACTGTGAAAAAAGTTTGAATTAAAAAAAGCCAAAGTTTCTGGTTTTAAAATGTAATTAAGCTAAAAGAAACCCCTTTTTTAAAAATCATTGAGCATTTATAATAATGATTCATAAATTATATTTTTAACTGTAAATTATTGTTTGAATAAAAAAATACAATGTTTCTATTTTTAAAAACTTAATTAAGTTTTTTAAAAAAAATTTAATTTTAAAAACTAGTTTTCATTTTTTTTTTTTTTTTTTTTTTTTTTTTTTTTTTTTTTTTTGAGCACAGAAATATGGTGCAGCTTCTAGCGATAGGATCCGAAGTGTTGGAAAGGAATGCAGCATCCAAAATACTTTTGCTTTGACGTTGATGATATGACTTATCATCAATTCCTTTTAAAAAAGAAATAATTTAATGCATAATTTCTGTCTCTAAAACTTTGTTTACAAAGAAAAGAAATATATATGTTTTGCTAAAACCAAAGTATTATGCCGTGATTTAAAAATAAAGAAAAGTGCAAAATCACTTTTTTATTTATAATAATTCAGGTATAAACAATAACTCCAAAATATTATGCCGTGATTTAAAAATATAAAAAACAAATAAAAAGTACAAAATTATTTTTCTAAATACATGCATTTTGATTTGAATAATTATATGGCATTAAAAATTGAATTTAATAAAATATTTCAATAGGTTCTTATATAATGATTTCTAAACTTTTTATTCTGTGACCAGATGTCTCCACTTCTGCACATTACCTTAATGAAAAAGTGGACTTTCCCAATATTCGTTCTTCCGTAGGGAGCCATCTAGGAATGAGACAATAGTGCTCTGGACTTCGAAGCACAGTTTACAAGTATTGCGATTACAGCGCCATCTGTTAACGGTTTACGCAACTAAATTTTGAAACTTCTGTATAACATTTTTACAGATTAGCTAACAAACAAACCGGTTACCGCATAATTCTGTTGATCTTTGTTTTTGAGATATTTAATTTTGAAATCAGGTTCTTATTCGCTGGACACCTTGTATGAAATAACAATAATATTTTATTAAGAATGTAATTAATCGGAATGGTCATTACAACGGACACGTGGTTTATAAGACCTCATAACATTTTCGATTTTTTAATGATTCTATTATTCCATTATGTTGTTATTTTTTTATATTCATTACCATGATGCTATATATTTCTGAACTTTATGAAATCATTGTGCAATTGAAAAAAATGTTTTTCTCGTAGTCTATTACTCAGATTGTATTGCCTGTAGAATTGCAAATTTTTCTATCCATTCGTGCTTATTCACTTTAATAACTCTAAAATCAAATATTTTGACTATATATTTTTGAGTGAAGAATTCTTTTTACTGAAAATGGTCGTCTACGATTGCTATGTGTAAATTCTTACCATAGATGGCAGTTTCAGCGTTTAGATGGGTCATGTAACTATCAAAAGTCATCAACAGCAGCCTTTTTTAGATGATCATTGATGGCTACATGAGTCATCTAAACGTTGAAATAACCATCTATGCTAAGGATTTATAAGTAAAACTCCTCCAGGCAACAACATTAGCCGCCTGAGTTTGGTAATTTAATTTAAGTTACGTTATATCGATTACAAGTTTTGAAGACTAAAAGACTTACGATTTCTTATCGAATTAAGCCCTATTAAAATCATTTACTCAAGTTATTATTTCAGTGTTGCAAGGCGAAAGTTTTAAAGACTGAAAGAAAGTTTCAATTATAAAAAAATAAACTTATGTATTTTTTTTTTATTTGTATTCATAATGCATATGAATAAATGAGCTCTGATGATGATTTCAACATAATCATAAAGTCAATTTTATTATTAGGAAAAACTGGTGCATTTCATTCATTAGCCCAATTTGTTTGTATCGAATATTAGTCCCGATCGATCCTATATATATATATATTTCTCTTTTAATAAATTGAGGACGTGGTCAGTTTGAAAAAGAGAGTATTGAATGGATAACATAGAACACGTTAAAGACAAAATAAAGCAATTTATTAGCTAGCTTTCGAAATGATTTAACCTGACTCTAAACCGTATGATGTGTCCAAATAGTGCACAAAACATAAACATATTTTCGCAACAAAAGCTACCAATAAGAAAAAGTTGAATAACTCACACAATAAGAAAATGCCCTTTGCAGCAAATAACAGAAAAACCTTAACAGTTAATGATGGCTACCAAATGTGATGGTTCCCCTATTATATGCAGTTCTTGTAGTATAAAATACATCTAGGCGATATTCCGTTTCTTAGGGATGTTCTCGAATCTCCGGAGTAACCATTGCAGAAGAAGTTAAAATTCTCTGACGATCCTCTCAATCCATAACGGAAGTATTATAAAAGTTGTCTTTTATGAGTACCAAGTAAAATAAATCCACAGAAGCCCTAAATTCGAGGATCTGGGGAGTATGGGAACATTCGACCAATCAACTTTCAAGGAAGGTGAAATCTACATGATTTCTCAAATCTTAGATATTCATATTTCATTATTTCACTATTTATTCAACAAGGAGCATTTCCATACATGTATTTTTTAGTAAGTAATTTAACATTCTTATTGTTAGATATTGTACCGGACAATCTGTATAACTTATTTTAATGCACGCTACAGAATATAATATATTGTATTTAATTCAATGTATCACACTTATGTGACGAGTGCATTACATAAAAAAAATTGGCAGTATCCCAGCGTAACATGCATGTGCTAGTCTGTAAAACTGCTTATATATATATATATATAAAATTGCCAATGTTGCAAATTAAACGTACCAATTTCATGAGAATCATTCATCCATTCTTAACCTTTCTTTCTCACGGGCCGCAAAACACTTAAAAAAATGATAAAAAACGAGTAATTAAAATAATAAGATAATAAAAGTAGTATAACAAAGTAATGTAACAAAGTTAATATCATCAGTACGGTTGGGCGTTTATCACGGAAGAAATATTACCAAAAGATTTTAACACCAGTATTTATAAACAATAACTTCATCATTGATTTCTATTGCAATTTTTGTAGAAATATGCCGCGATTTTTGTTATTTGGAAATATATATGTAAAATTATTTTGGTGCTATAAGGTTTTTTAATAAATATTTAATCCTAAAAGACGTATTAGCTATATAATAATTAGAAAACTTAATCATATAACAATGTAGAATTTCCATGTTCTAAAGGGAAAATATCACAGGATTTTCTCCAATCAATCAGTCTTTTGCTCAATGCAAAATCTTGAAGACAGAATGATATTTAAGGCTGTTCTCAAATCCAAAAGGGAAACTTTCTGACACAAGTTTTAATTTATTTTTGTTCGGAAATGCATGAAACTAGCATGTGTTGTTGTTCAGAAACTATGTAATCGAGCTGTTTTTTCCCGTTTTTTTGCAAACGCAATAGATCTTTCAGAAAATAGTGTCAAAGTGAGATTTTTAAACCGAATTTCCACGCGAAGGACGAATAGGCACTCAAGAATGGTTGTAAAACGAGTTTGTCACGTGATCAAACTCGCTTATAACTCAACAGGTAATTTATTGATCAGAAAATGGAAAAACAGTTCGATCCCAAATCGTCTCCATAGTTAGGCTTTCCAATTTTATATATTTCCGTTAAAAAATAAATTTGTAAATGTGTCAAAACGTTTTGCGCTTATTGAGTAGAGCAGTTAAGAACAGCCTTAATTAATATGAATTTAATATAAAAATAAGACAAATAAAATAATATAAATTTTCAAATAAAGCCCTCACGTTTTGGGAGACGTGGTATATAGTGAAAATTTAATAAATGTGGCGTAATGTTTAATTAATGTTGAAGATTAAGAAATATATAACCACTGTAGCACAAATAGCACTACATTTAAAAACAACTTTTGACTAAGAAAATGGCATTAAGAGGTTTTAACATAATGTACAATTACTCATAAACAACAGGGCAGATTTTTCTTCCGATGAAAACAAATAAAACAAAATTACAGATCGTAAATACTTTCTATGCACATCTCAATTAAATTTATAAATACTGATTAATGATTATGTGTCTAAGGCCGCACACAAAGGGTCTCCGGGCCACATGCGGCAGCAGGTTGAGTATGGCTGGTCTAAATATTACATTACAAAAATTATCTCTAGTGGTGCATTATTGTCTCAGTAAAGAAAGAATTTCCTCTTGTATGGTATTTGTTGAAAATAACATGCGGCAGATAGATAGATATTGTGTTGACCTGAAATTCTGAATGAAATGTGGTTAGAATGAGCAGTTTCGGAAGAACGTAATTTTTTCTAACTTTTGTAAAGACTCGTGCAATATTATCATATTAAACATTTTCATTCTAATCAAAATAATTACTTTTTAACATGACATGATTATTAAAATAGAAAAAGCCTATATTTTCTTTTCATAAAAAGTGTTTCAAAAATGTAATTTTTTTTTAAATCTGAAAGAAACATCAATAGGTTAAAATATATATGTTTCTAATTTTATACTGAAAATCTAATATGAATAGTTTAGAAAACTATATTATCCCATGTGAGTTTTTTTTATTTTATTTAGATCGTATTTTAATAAATATCTAACCTAGGATAATGAAATTATAGTACAGTAACACCTACCAAAACGGAACCTATATGTAATGAAATCTTACTTTAAACGGACGTCTTATCGAAAAGAAGACAATAAAGTTGTAATAGACGTTGTACTTACTAATAAGAACACCTTTCTAAGACGGAATTTGCATTTAAGATTCTTTAGTTCCTTCTTCAAAGTTCACTACAATAAATTTAATTTAAATAATACAAACAGTGAAAATTTCGAAACTTTTTACAAAATATAAACGACTAGCAAACCCCGCGGCTTTGCTCGCGTAATAGTTGAAATATGCAAAGTGATATTTGCATGACTATTTTTTATTAGAAGTACACTTTATGGGATAATTAAAAAGTTACAAATTAAGCCACAGTTTGACTAAACTTCATTATAAAAGTGCAATAGACAGAAATGAGATTTTAATTAATAAGAAGAACTAAAACTAATTCCAACTAAATAATAATTTAGAAAGTATTTTGAGACTTTTATGCTCATTTCATACGCTCATGTCAGTATTCATTTGAAGTTTTGAATTTTTTAGAAACCATCTTAACGCATTTACATCTTAAAATTTACCATCATGTCAAATTCCAAGCTTTTTGTCTAACAGTCTATCACCTCCCTGGTGTTAGTGACACCAACATAAAATGCCGAAACAGAGTTGAAATAGAATGTCTCGAAAAACGTTGAAATAGAGACTGTCACCATTAATCTTGAAATCGGTTGGTATTTCCTAATATTCTATGGAAAACGGAATTTAGATGTTTTTAAAGGCATTCTTGTTGTTGCCGCCAATCAGGGGGTAGTGACACCGGCATAAAATATAGCCCGTACAGGATTAGGGACTATCGCCCTTGATTCGCAACCAATAACTTCTGTAATCGGTTTATAATTTCCCGAGATTCCATAAAAATCATAATTTAGAACGCTTATAGAACGCTTTTCTCTCACTTCATCCTTTTACATTTGGAATTGTCTTTCGACAATTCTTAGAAAGCATTTGCACCTTTGAAGTAATTACCATTCCAAATTTAAAATATTAGACCCCCCCCCCCCCCTCAGTAACACAAAAAACGCAATTTAGAAATTTTTTTGCTCCTGTAACCCCCAGGTGGTAGCGACAACAACGTATAATATAGGCTATGTTGGAGCGGGGACAGTCACCATCAATTTGAAACCATTACTTCTAAAATCGGTTTTCATTTCCTGAGATTGCGTGGAAAACACAATTTAGAATGCTTTTCGTTAATTTTCAACCCTTTTAAATTTCCAATTTTTATTAAACTGTTCTCAGAGAACATTTACATCTTATAAGTAATTACCATGCCAAATTTCAAGTTGCTAGCCCATTCAGTATCACAAAAATCACAATTTAGAACGTTTTTTAAAATGCAAACGCAAGGTGGTAGTGACGCCGACATGAAATAGATCCTATATTGGAGCAAGGGCTGTCATTATCAATTTCCAACCATTACTTTGAAATAGGTTGGATACTTTATTAGATTGCGTAGAAATCGCAATTTAGAACGTTTTTAGAACGTTTTTCGTTTAGAACTCATTTTCACCCCTTATAATTTTCGAATTATTTAGGAAATGTTCTTTGAGATCATTTATATCTTATAAGTAACTACGATCTTAGTTTCTAGTTGCTACCCCTTGCAGTATTACAAAAAACGCAATTTAGATCGTTTTTTGCTCTTTCACACCCTTTGAGGAAGTGGCACCAACATGAATTAAAGCCTATGTTGGAGCGGGGGCTGTCACCATCGTTTTCACACCATTATTTTTTAAATCGGCTTGGTACTTCCTGAGATTGCGTAGAAATCGTAATTTAGATAGTTTTTTAGAACGCGTTTCGCTCATTTTCACCCCTTTTTAATTTCGATTTTTTAGTAAATATTCTTAGAGATTATTTATATCTTATGAATTACTGAACTTGCTTAATTTCTGGATTCTAGGCCCTTCAATAACACAAAAATCGCAATTTAGAACGTTTTTTGCTTTTGCAACCCATAGGTGATAGTAACACCGACATAAAATAGAGCCTATGTTGTAGCAAGGGCTGTCACCATCAATTTCCAACCATTATTTTTGAAATAGGTTGGGTACCTTCTGAGATTGCGTACAAATCGCCATATAGAACGGTTTTTTAGAGCTGTTTTCACGCATTTTCAACCCTTTTAAATTTCGAATTCTTTAAGAAATGTTCTTAGAGATAATATATATCTTATAAGTAACTAACATTCCGAATTTCATGTTTCTAGGCCATTCAGTAACACAGAAATCGCATTTTAGAACGTTTTTTGCTCCTGCACCCCTTTTAACTATTGGCACGGACATAAGATATAGCCTATGGTCTAAGTTTTAACAGCATCATTTTGATGCCATTACTTTTAGAATAGGTTCGGTAGTTCCAGAGCTTACCTCCTATAAATAAACAATTTTTACCTCTTTATATTGTTAAGTATAGATTACTTTAAAAATTACATTTGAATTTCATATTTCAGTTAATTTTATTTTTCAGTAAAACTGATTTTAGATAATTCGAGCTTGAAATTCATTATTTGGTATAATGTGCTATAACAAACCAATATTGGTTATATTGGGCGCCAAAATTGTGCCAGTTTTGCATTCAGAGAGATATCTTTTAGAAGAATGAATATTTCTTAATTATTGATTTTAATAATAATAAAATCGTAGTTAAATGCTACTATTGGTGAACTATTTTCGTTTTATTGGAAATATATGGAATAATAAGCCAAATACATGAAAATAGTGGCTTTAGATTCGAAATATTGGCAATGAAATGGTGAAATATTTCTTGCTATTTTGGAAAAGTATCGGCAAAGAAAAAAAAATGTTGAGACAAAACTTTCTTTCAATATTCAAAATATTGGTGAAGATGTAGCCAATATACATAATATTGTGGCAATATTCTTTTGCTACTATGATATAGTCCCACCTTTAGAAAAGTAATTTCAATATCGATAATCCACGATTTTTCATTTTTTGTATTTTAAAGATAAATACTAAAATACAAAATAATCACAATATTACAACGCTGACAAAATAATAAGTATATTATAAGAGTCTTAACTTTTAACTAAATTTCGTTTTATTATAATAGTTTTCACGAATATATTTTGAAAACAAAGAAATGCTATATTTTGATGATTAAAATAATAATTTAACTTTTTTCAGACGCTTTATAAGCTCTAAATATTTATAAATTCCTTAAAAAATATTTATTGTTTTAGAAAGTTTTGTAAGATTTATCTTTCTTTGTAAAAAGAGTTTTAAACAGAAAAATGTTGTAATGTTCGCAAAAGACTGCTCTTGTAGGTTTCTGTTAGAAAAAATACAGACTTTTTGATAAAGCTTATACATTTTAAAGGCTGAAACACTTCCTTACAAGTTAGTTTCATCCACTTAAATTCAACGTAAAAGTTCTCGAAAAGTTCTTTTAAAAAGGTATAAAGAAGTTAGTAGCAATAAAAACAATTGAATTAGTCTAAAAAATAGTTTAAAACAGAAATATTTTCCTTTTATGTGTACAACTTAATCCGTAAGTGAGTAAAGAAAACATTACTTTGAAAATTAAATGCGTGTTTTTATGTAAGATGTATGTTCGTAAAAATGCGGCGTGTAAAAAGGTTTGCTAGCATTTTCTAAAAAATATATATAATAACAACTGTATAGTAGAAAATTCTCTTAAAATTTTATCTAAAAAGCAGACATTTATCTGTTTAATTTTATTTTTAATCTGAACTGTGAAACTGTTGGAAGTAAAAAGTCTTCTTTTTGGCCTGTCTAAATATTAATCACGAAATGAAAATGTGAGTCATCAGAGAATTCAGGTTACAACACTAAGGGAACATCAAAATAAAAGAAAATGAGAAGGAAGAACGTAAAATCATTCGTTAAGCATGGATTATGAAACACTTAACAACACATTTGGAATACTATAATAAAAATTCACAGTTTAATAAAGTGAAAAAGGTTGTCTAAATAAACAATTTGTAAAACACATAACACATTTGAAAATTTAATTTCATAAATTTCCCTCAAAAGACAAAAAAAATCTGATTTTTTTGCAGCCCTGTATATGTATAATAGATTTATCACAAAATACATAGTATGATAAAATATAGTTCACTTGGAAAACACATACCACAGTTGAAAATTCCCCTTCAGCAATTTCTATCAATAAACGGAAATGTACTTCAGATATTTTGTGCAGCCCTGTGCATGATCTGCAGAATTTATACGCACTCAGAAATATGCAAAAAAAAAAAAAAAATGTTTAGTTTAAAAAGACGTATCATAACAGAAAACGTACTACTTCCAGCAATTATTGTTCAGAGAGGACTGTAAGCAAATTATTTGGTATGTCTCTGTATATCAATGATGAATGCCATGCAGATCACATTCTATAGTAAATCACCTCAGAGATATAGATCAATTCTAATATGTAACATGAATAAAATACACCGCAAACGATTTTTTTCCGTAGACCGTAATGTAATGGAATTCTTTTGAGTGTCCCTGCAAATGAACGATGCAAGCTATCCATACCATATTCTATAGTAAGCATCTTGTAGTGTACTTCCAGATCTATATATAAATTCCAATGGGTTTGTAATTGTGAAACGTTATTAAAAACCACGCCAACGATTTTTTCCAATGGCCGTAATGTAACGGAATTCTTTTGAACGTCCCTGTAAAGAAACTGTAACTGTTACATTCTTCATTTTCAAAACTAAATGGGCCATAGTGAATATCCATAACAAATAACAATTGCATGGCGATTGTCTATAATTACACGAGTTAGAGCACGGACAGACAGACGGCACACACATAGCAGACAAACGGCAGATAGACAGACCGAAGTCAAACACTTTACTACTATGTTGAAAATTTTAAATAAGGCCGATATTTCTTGGGTGTACTAATTATCTCTATTAATTCGGAAATCTAAGCATCTCATGTTATGAAATATTTGAACTAAATGTATCTTCTTTATAGCCAATCACAAATATTAATCAAAAAGTAAAAATGAAATTTTTTACAAGATTTCGAAATAGTAAAGAAGAATTAGTAATAAGCAAATGAGAACAAACAAGTGTCACTTTGTGGCTTTACTAAGCAATATTGATAGTATCGGAGAAGGTACAATTAAGAAAAATGACAACGCATCAATTGTTGACAAATGATCGTAATTTACTGAATATTACATAAGTGTACATAATATTTACCGTTTTAACTGATAAAATTAATAAGAATAAAATAATGTGTAGGCTTGGTCTTCAACTTCAACTAAATCATCGGTTTAATACTTTAGTATATAATCTTTCTAACTGATAATATTGCTTAGATCTGTATTAACATTAAAAATAGGTAATACATATAGAAAACATTTCTCAATTCAACTTGCAAACAGAAATAAAATATATTTATAAAGTTCGAGAATTATGGAATGATCAGGTAATATAGAATACTTAAAAATGCGGCACGTATGGTGCTAAAGCCCAGTGTAAAACTACCAAACGACTTCCTAGTACTCCCATGATTCCCTGCGACGAGTTTTGCTTGGATACCTATTGATGGGGAGACGGTCTGAAATCAAATATTATTCGGAATTTTTGCAGTTTTTTGCAGATAAGTTTTAACCCTTAAATGTCGGGTGTTGCTTTTCGGAAACATACCCGATTTAGGCTTCTAAAGTACTATTAGAATAATATTAAAGTTATAATGCCTAATGTTGCCAATAAAATACATTCTGAAAATATTATTATATCGATTTTCAACGCGTAGATGGCAACACTTGTGCTGTTTAAAAATAAAAATTTATTTTTAAAATTGTTGCTACATGTTCTTTTTGTTTTGTTTGGAAGCTTGCGAAATACCCTAAATTGTTCCGCAGTGAGCAAGTAAAATTTATTTCTTATTATATTTCCTAAAATTCTTGTGTGTTTAACATTATAGAATTTTATTAAGGAAAATTATTTTTTCAATTAAAGACCAGTATTGCCGATTAGTAAAAAACTGTTTTTTAGCCGTAAACCATACTTAAAACAAAATATGATTTTTTAAAGTATTTTTTCTCATGATTTATTTAAAAAATGAAAGCCGAAAAAACATTATTACAATGATTTTTGAAAAATCAGGCATTTAAGGGTTAAAATTTTCATATTTATTATAAGGCCTTTTCAACAGTGATGCCAACCATGTTCTTGTTCAGTATTAAGTTGAACAGTTATATCTATTCTTGTGTTAGTTTATCTCTATGCTAACTTGCTGAAGAGCAAAGCGGCTATTTGTTCAAGATGGCGTGCCGGGTAATATGGAATATCAGTATGAAATAGATAACTGTTTCAAAACAAGCTTAGTGAAGCTGAACAATAATTCCACTCCGATTTATCATGTGAGATGGGATTTTTACCAGATTGGATACCAGATGAGGAACAGGCAATATGACTGCTTTGCAATGGAAAATATTCAAGAGTGGATAAAATAGCTGCTGCTTGTGATCTGATCCTATGTGATCTATAGTGGGGCCGGAAAAACAGAATGCATTTATGATCAAATATTTTCGATGAACCTTAAAAAGTTCACCGTTTTACTTAAAAGGTGACTAAAAATAACAGAAGAGATGTTACAAGTTTAAAAAAATACATTTTATTTCAAAATTCTTAGTACTATCAAGCTTTTCCAAGCTCTTCGTCAGAGAATATTTTAATAACTAATTATTATTTAAAACTTCTTAGTACTTTCAAGCTTTTCTAAGCTCTTCATCAGAGAATATTTTAATAACTACTTTGAAAGTAGAAGAAGCAGTTTCTTACAAGCAAAACAGTAATTTTTTTTAAAGTTCATAGAATATATTTTATGTATGAATCAAGGTGCGTTTCGTCTTATGATATAATTTACATTTGTGATTTTTGTAGAAATGAAAACGATTTTTTAAAGAAACTGATGATTTGTAGATGATGTACTACAGTCTACATATTAAAAACTGTTGATAGTTCTTGTAAATCATGGTTTTTCTAGCAATTTTAATATTTAATTAAAACACCGTTCCACATTACCCAACTGGTTCATATTGCCCGAAAAGTGTCATTTTTAAAAAAAATCTAAATATTCGTATGTATTTTTCCCCTCCAGTTTAAACGCATTAAAACTGTGTTAAGAAATAGTCAAACGTTCGTACTTTACTAACATTTAATGTACCTCAAACTTTTTATGTTGACTTACAAATGAAAATGTACATGGTATTCCGTAACACCCGAACTTCCTTCGTATATCTTGCAATGAAAATGTAATATGTCATCAATGTACACAATTGAAATAAATCACTATTGTCGATTATTTTAAGGATTGTTTTTTGACATTTTCCTATGAGTCAAAATATATTCTTGAATTTTTTTTATTCTCGCTATTTTCTATCTCTAAAATTTGAAGTATACTTATCTGTTATGAAAAATTTGTTAAAGTTTTATTTTTACTTCACAGCAGACTATAACGGGGCTATTCAAATCTAGAAATCGAAAATTGTACATAGGAGAGATTTGAACAATATAGAATCACTAATTTCTTAATAATTTTCTTACGCAATGGCCTTGTGAAAAAAAAACTCACGCCAAATTTCTTTATCTAATTAAAAAAATAATCTCATAATTAATATTAAAAAAATAATTTTTTATGGCGTTGAAAAATTACACTCATTTATAATTGCTGTTTAGAGGGATTTTTTTTTTCACAAATTCTTTAAAAACTGTTATTGTAGATTTTTTTCAAATAAAATAATACAATTAAAAAATTTCTCAAAAATTAGAAATGAATTACAATTTTATCCTATGTTTACTTTCATAGCTTTAATGATTATTACTTTTAATAAACGTTGTCGTCGTTTCAAAAAATTACATTAGACAGCACTATTAGATTTATACAATAAAGGGAATTAAACTGTCAACTTCGAATTCTTTAAAGTTTTGAGATTTTTTCCTCTCAGTTAACTTTAGTTATTTCACTCTACTGAACCCAAATATAATTTTTCAAAAATTTTTTCTATGTGGTCATTGAAGCAAATGATCTTTAGAACAACAAGATTAGTTCAAGAAAGAAAAAATTCTTTCAATTTTTTCCTTTAATCCTGAAACATTTTGATCTAATTTTTTTTTCTTAAAAGGAACATAACATGCTTCATGTCATGATAAATTTAAGATACTCCTATAAATACAAAACAAACATAAATTATAGTGAAATAAACATGTTATTTCTTAATATGTTTTTCTTAAGAGGACAAATTATAGTTCAAATTTCTTATTATCTTGAGTATGTTGCATTTAAGATTAGATTAAATTTATATAATGAAATGAATGTAATTATTTAAATTTGTAATAAACAAAGCGCGTGTACAAAGACTTCGAATTTTTAAAAACCGAATTCAAGCCAATAGTCCAGTTGATAACTAATAGCTATTGCATGCTAATCCTTGCAAATCCTTGCTAATTCATGCTAATCCGAAGACAGGCTGCAACACTGCGTTACGCGTGAACCGATTTTGGAACCTCTTGCGTCACAAGGTGCTCTTTTCGTGACGTAGGTACTGGAAAGTACGAATGCAGCTGTACGAAAAGAAAATAACATCATGTGACTCTAGCGTTTTGAAAGGAGAGGACCGCAAAACGTACAAACTATCATTTGCGTTAGCCTTGGATTGGGGCGACATAATGATATCTCCATGCACATAAAAACGTCACAGTCACAAAGGCCTTCAGATTTTCGTCTCATAAAAGATAATACTGGTAAAACATTATATCTTTAGCTTATTAATAATCCACCCTATCTGGCTGAACATGGCAATATCCACTGCACGTTAAAGTTCTAACAAGTGTAATAAAGTGCTTTTTTAACAGAGTCATGAATTTGGTTGAAATAATCGCTGAAATTGAGAACAAAGGAGAAAAGTATTATTATTAATTAGATTTTGTAGTTGTAAGTATAAGAAGTTGTTTTGATTTACCAATAAATCATACGACTGTTTTTTAGTATTACAAAATATAAAAGACTGTAGTAATCTAGTGGCGTACTGCTTCAAATTTACATATTTTTATTTTAAATGCAATGTTTGACCTTTCAAAATATTTTTATATTTAAATATTATCTTTTTATCAAAATAACTTTGCTTTTATTTCTAAAGATAATTTAGCAACTTTTGACTTTGTGCACAATAAATACAGAAATCTGCTATAGAGGAGATGAAATTAGAAGACAAGATTAAGCTTCCAATTTTTATCCTGAACGCAGCAAGTGGGTTAAAAACCGGTAATTGATATGAAACACTTATTACAATTTTTCTCACCAACGGAAAATATTTGAAATATTATCATTTGACCTCAAACAAAGGTAAAAATAAGTTTTCTGAACGAAAGTCATATTCGTCATCTCCTCCCATAGATGATGAATAAATAACATTTTATTATACATTACAATATTTGTCAAGGTACCTATAAAAAATTTTTAACACATTTTATAACATACACATTCATAGTTTATTAAAAACAGGTTTCTAATTAGAAATTCAAAGGTAAAAATCATATCATAAGTATCTGGGTCTTGTTTTATCTACCTCTCAACCAGAACAATCAACGAGAGCCTTAGGCTGCGTTTAGAAAGGAATAGCACTCCCTCTCTTTCTAAAGCAATAAAAATATCAACTGGCTTTCCAACCACACTTGTGGTTTTTAACACGTTCACGCCGGCGCCGATATTCAAGTTTTTCGCTGTAAGACGGCACTCGAATTCATGTTTCGCTTCATCTGGCGGCGAGATTCTTTGAATTTTCTGTAAGGTAGAAGCCACGACCATAGTCAATGATATTTTTTGAATGAGAACGAGAATTCTCGTTTCCCGTGATGAATTTTTTAATCTTAAAATATTGAATTGTTTTTACTACCGAATTTTCGAATATTCAAGTGAGACCCACCAGTACTATACGCCGTCTATGAAAGAGCCGTATAAATGTGATCCACCTGTGGTGCACGCCTTCTTTGGAAAAGTAGAGTGTGCACCGGTGATGCACGCCGCCAGATGCGACAGCCAAGCGTGACCCACCGGTGATGCAAACCGCCTGATGGGACAGTTGAGTGTGACCCATCGGTGATGCACGGGACGGGATACATGAATAGGTTCAACAATGAAAAGGAGATGAAAAGATTAGATCGAACATGAGGGAAACTTTTCACCCCTACAGGATGTACATCATTTTCGGTGTAAAGCCTTTAAGGATGGAAAACGCCACGTGACCACAACAGAGAAACTGGTAGTAGAATAATACGTTTATCAAGACCTTAATATTTGCATCTGAAGCATTGTAACCATCTTTCCCTGTTCCGCACAGGTAATGCAGTCTTTAGTGTTATAATCTCCCGTATCTTTGCCATCGGTGTCATATTGCCCTACCATCGCCATTTCTGCTTGAATAAGATTTATCAGCATATCCTTCATTGAAAACGACCCATATTTTATACAAAGTTTTACTTTTTATGTACAGTAAATTCTGTCTAAGGCGGACTATGTGTAAGCCGGAAATCTGTCTACCGCGGAAAATTTTTCTAGTCTCGGCGAAGCCATAGATAATAACATTAATTCTTGCTGCATAAGCCAAAATCTGCCTAACGTGGAAACGGAAAGGGTTTTAAGGTCCCATCGAAACCAAAATTTTGCATAAGGCGGAATAAGGGATATTTTAAAAATGAAAAACATTTCGTTTACGAAACTTTAACACTGATATATATGACAAATACTCAATGTCGAGCAGAATAATAAAATTCCGTAATACTTTTAAAAAGTTAATTCAAAAGGACAGAAACTGATTTAATTTTAAGGAATTCTTGCTTATGCAATTTTTTCCTATATAAATTTCCATTTAAAATTTATTATTACTAGTAGAATGCACATTTATAAATATATGTATTGTCTAAAGTACAATATATTATGCTTTAAAATTGTACTCAAATTCAAAGTGATAGTTTTCTGTCTCATTCCCGAAGTTATTTTGTGTGTGTATGTGTAAACTTCACATTTGTAGATATTACAGTTGTACTAAGAAATCGAATAGCGTTTTTCATTTATTTATAAAGACAAAGGATCTTCCAGGATATCAGTTTTCAACTGATTTTTTAGGCTGGACAATCAATGAAAGATTGTCATCTGCGAGCAATTCATTATAACTCAAGATCCAATCTTTTTTTCGAAAACATAAAACGCTATTCGATTGACGTATGCTTCATCCCAATAAATCACGTTGTCAGAAAACTCGATCACCGCACGTGTTATTTGTTCTTCGCCGTTTTATCGTGTCTAAGGAGTCTTTAAATGTCTTAGTAAGTGAATAGTAAAATTGGCTTTAAAATCTAAACTCAATACTCCATCGCTGCAGGATAAAGTTGAAGTTACCAAATTATAAGAAAAACAATATTCTGTAGATCTTTGTATTATGTTTTCTTATGGTTAAAATTAAATTATGATGCTATAAAAAGAAAGTGCTGTGAAAAATTAAGACATCGATATTTTAACTTTTGAATGCTTTTCGGTTGCTAGAGTAAATAAGTTGCCCATACCTGGACTCTATTGCAAAAAAATAGGTAAAATGGATTTTAAGGCTTCAAGTGAATGGTTAATGAGTTTCCATAATCTATACAACATGAAGCATGTTTTACTGAGACCAGAAAGATGTTTCAAAGATTGAATTTCGGGAATGGAAAGGAAAATTTCATCTACTGATTGAAAAATATCAAGAAAAGGACATATATAATTGCAAAGAGACCGGACTATTTTATCGTGTGTGCCAACTAAGACCCTTGCAAAAAGAGGCAGTGAATGCCGCGGAGATAAAACCTCCAACTTGAGTGTCACTGTTTTGCTTTATGCTAATTTAGCTTTCAACAGCAGTTTAAAGTCTTCTGTGATTGGGAAATTAAAAACGTCGCGATGTTTCAAGAATGTAAATATTGATAAGCAACTGCCTGGGAATTGGAGGTTTCATAAGAAAGAAAAACTGGATGTCTATTGCCTTAATAGAGGGGTGGCTGAAGGAATTCAATAGTCGAATGATAAAAAAAAAAAATGTTCCTCGATTATGCATCTTGTCATGACAACGTCAAACTGTCGAATATAAATTTAGAATTTCTTCGGCAGATACTACTGGAGTGACGCAACCAGTGGATCAAGGAGTTATTAAAATGCTGAAACCCACTACAAAAAGTATATGTTGCGGTCGATTATTGAGTCTTTAGATTATTGATCCTCAACCATCGATCTGACAAAACACATCCGTGTTTGATGCTGTTAAATGGATTGCCAAATCTCGCTCAGAAATGTCGCCAGAACAGGTTGCTCATTGTTTTAGGAAAGCAAATGAAGATGACCACGAGTCTGAAAACGTTGAAGACAGCGGAGAATTTAAACATATCAGGACGGTTTGAGAAGAATTAGGTGATTCAAAAATATTTTACTTGCTCAAAGAAATAAAAAAAATGTATACCGATAATTACAGACTTACGTACTAGTGAAGAATGAATGGCAAACCAAAAGACAAAACAAGGATCGATAAAAGATTATGTTATGATTCTTTAAAATACTATGTGAAATATGAGGTATGTAATTGTATTGGTTAAATTAAATGATTTTCAGTAAATTTCAGAATTGAAGCAATTTTGTATTGCTAATATTAATTTTTTGTTTAAATATTGTTTTTCGAAATTATTAAAAACAATAAATTTATTAACAAGTCTGATTTCATTAAAATTTTCTTTTTAAAGAACGGGACTAAAAGTTACAAAAGTAAAAATTTATACGATTTGCGCTTTTTTTTTTCTTTTTTCTTTTTGGTGGGGGGAACTTTTTTGCATAAGCCGGAATATTGTCTACCACGGAAAATTTTCTCAGTCCCGACCGATTTCGCCTTAGACAGAGTTTACTGTATTTTTAAAAATATTTTATTTGGGGGATTGAAATAACTCATCACACCACACATGAGTGGTTTATTTCACTGTGGGGTTCACCAGTTACAGAAACACACTTGAAAATCGAACTTCAGCTCAGAACTGCTCACAGGTTGCTCTGAAGCAAATTTCTAATAGTGAGTTGCATGAATCCTCAGCAAGGATCACAGATAAACCAGGCCAGGTGTATGTAGGGACGGAATTCATCACCTTACACACTTCGTCATCCTGTCCTTTATTCCTCTATGTAAAATATCTTGGAATTTTGTGTTGAAGTTTATAAGAAGTTTTTTATGAAGTCAAATTACGTTTATGATCTAGAATAATTCATTTCATAATATCACAGCCAATCGATATGACATCACAAATTATCACATGTGTCAGAGAAACAATGATGGCCGAAAGCTAACTTCTTTCATTTCTTATATAATGACTCTTCGACCGTCCTTTGGTGTATTCAATATGAAACCGTTGTGACCGATTTTTTTAATTATCATTATTATTATTGCTATTATTATTTCGTATGGGCAACTTGTCATAAAATGTGACAGATTGATGTCACCGTGACATAGATACGACTCATTTTACATGTCATGTGTTAGCATCAAAGCTTTCACTAGCTCTCAAAGTATTTTAAACCAGTGGGTTCGTTCTTTATATATTTTTCGTTTTTATTTCTATAATTTTAACCTGTCGTTAATCGAACTATGAGCAATTCTCCCACACTGGATTTAAAAATGTAATATAAATGTAGTTTAAGCGTATTTAACTTAGAAATAACCTCCGAATTTCCTTGTTTTTCTTTAAACATAAATTATATTGTATTTCATCTAAAGAAAAGTTTTTATAATATTTTAATTAGTTGCATTACACACACTTATTATACGGTGGAAGGGTGTAGTTTGAGCGAACGCTCGTATGCGAAAAAATTAAACATATTTTTCTCTCGAAATTGAAATTGTCTAGTGACACAATCTTGTGAAGAAAAAAAAACTAAAATGGAAAAAATACTAAGATATCACGTTAGACATTGATCTCAGATATTCTACAGAAACAAAAACCCGTTAAAAGTATTGAAATGCAAACAATAAACTTGTAAAAAAAAAAAAAGCTCCATTGGTTTAACATTAGTTAGCGAATGTCGTCATATGACAATTTTAGAACCTTAAAATTTAATTTTTGATTAGGAAGTATTCATATTTTGATCATAGGATTTTAAGATTTTAATTTTATAAAGGTAATAAGTTCAAATGTTAAAAAATTCTAAACTATAAGATTTTTACGATAGCATAAGATTCATAAAAAATAGCATAAGCTTCATAAAAGTGTCATGATTCATTTAGAATAAGACTAACACAACATTCATAAAAATTTGACTAGTAAATACGATAATAGTTCTCATTGAATAAATCAATTACTATCAGTAAACAAGAAAGTAATATATTTATTTGTTTTTCAGGGTGCTAAGTATTATTTTTTAACATTAGAATTGCCAAATAGTCCTTATTCGGAGATTAATGATTTAACCTATATCTTATTTATACGCAGAATTATGCTGTTTAATAAGGCGAAGATTACTATCTTTATCGATATGGCAACCCCGACGAGTGTCCTGTCCTGGCAACTCCGTTTTTTGGCAAGATTGTGTTTTGGAATAACTTCAGTCGTAGATTTAGCTGGTGTGTACTGTTTTTATATTCTGATTTTGATTGAATTTCATTTTGATAAATTTATATGTTTGAATATGCCTGTCTACTGACTATGCTGTAGTCCGTTAACCCGCTGTTGCTCATGTAATCAAGGACTATCGTGAAATTTTGTAGAAAAAAGGAGGTTTGTTTAGAGCGTGTAGTCGTAGGCCTATTTTGTGAAATGAAGGTGATGGTAGCACGTATTTCGTGTTTGAGCTTTCCAGAAAGGAGAGAGTCTGTTAAGGTATGTTAGTAATTTTATGCGCATTTTGTTGTAATGTTTTGTATTAGCCGTTTATTGTATATTTCTCATGCATTTCCTGCATTTTTGAGATTGCTACGTCACAACATACGTTCATTTGCTAATTGCCGCTTTAAGGAGTTTCGTGCATTTTTCAGATTGCAGCAGAAGTAGTTTTCTGAATACAGTGATGTTTTTCAGTTTATGAATGCGTAGCGTTCATACTTGCATTAAATATTTGCCGCTTTAAGGAGTTTCCTGTATTTTTCAGGTTCATACTTTATTATTTACATTTTATTTTCGTTAAGCCTAACATGCGCATAAATCGGTGCTTGTAAATTTACTACTTGGCGGAAAAGGGGTTTTCAGGCCAAGTAAAAATCCAAGATGGCGCCCTCGGGAATATATGACATCTGTTTCTCAATTTATATAAGGGACTAACTGAATGTGAAGTCTGATGAAAATTTATGCATTATTTCTTGAGATAAAGCTATTGCAGAAATCGTGAAAAATGCAGCATAGTAGCGA
Source organism: Maratus speciosus (assembly GCA_963932465.1). NCBI lineage: Eukaryota > Metazoa > Arthropoda > Arachnida > Araneae > Salticidae > Maratus > Maratus speciosus. The sequence continues at coordinate 455,183,766 of OZ010789.1, read as the reverse complement.
TTTACACCAAAAAGCAATCAGCCCCAATTTATATCAGGGACTAATCGAATCTACTGAATCTAAAGCTTTATTAAATTACGTTCGTTAGTTTTTGATATAGAGCGCCCACAAAATTTTTGTCAGATACTGACAGAGTCACAGACACACTGACAGACATTTTGTAGAATTATGTTTTTCGGGATCTCTGACCCCGTAAAGCGTGTAAATCCGTCGAAAATCGGAATTCGAAAATCCTTACGAATCCAATACTTTCTTCTTGCAAATATAGAAGAAAGTAATAATGGTAGTTACATCTACGCGCCCTGTTTGTAAGTGCTCCTATTTTGTGGCAGAATAAATTTCTTTTTATTTTCCCTTTATTTTCGGCACTATACTTTTTTTTTTCTTTGGCAGATTTCGTGTTAACTTTTTTAAGTCGAATGAAAGCATATAAATGGTTAAATTCAATTATTTAATAAACAAATTAAAGAAATAAAAAACCCGACTGCGTAAAAAGCGAACTAATTAATTATTTCTCATCAACGTGAAACTATTTTTTTTCAATTCCTACTATTAGCTCACACTCTCGCTTTATATATCTTGTTCAAATTTTCAATCGTTAATAAATACTTATTATTCATCCAATAAAGCTCAAATAATTTTTTAAAACTTGTAGTGGATGACACTTGATGTTAATCCAGTTTTTTTCAAATATTAATTCATTAATTAAATTAAATTAATTTTCAATAATCGAGAGAGCCCTGTTCTTGATCAAGCTATTTTAAGTCCGAGAGAGCACTCTTCTTGATCAAGGCATTTTAAGCGCCACTCAAGAGAAAAGAAGAATGAGAGGAAAAAAAATTCTCTTTTTGACCTAAGTAGGAATTGACTTAATTTTTTTTATTATTATATTACTTGTTTATATTACTTACCTATTTTTTTTTTATTTACTTGTATTGATGCATTTAAGTTGTGTTTAATTGTTAGTTCCTATCCATAAACAGTTTTGATGAGGTCTATAGATGTTTATGATGGTTAGAGTTCCAGTAAAGCTAGAGATCCTACCTACACAAATTCCAGGTTGTATAATATTTTAACGGAGCTTCTGACTGTAAAATAATCCATGAAGCATCGTCTTCATTTTGAAAGACCTATCCAATGATATGCCACTCAATAGGGTGCGTAATTTTTTTTTTCGTCTCTACCGCCATTTTGTATTTTATGGCCACTATTTTGAATTTATAAAAACAAAACCTAGCCTATAACCACCGGGCCGTTAAGACAAATTGACAGAGACCTCATTCATTAAAATCCATCCAGCCGTTGGGATGTTTCGAGGGTATAAAGAAATCCACATACGCAGAAACGTGTGAAACATACAACCCTTCTTTTCAGTCGGGTAAAAAAGTATCTTTGAAGATTTTCGAATACTTTAAATATATAAACGTGATTGTTAATTCATTTGAAAGAAAACCCTATCAAATTAATGGCAAAATTAAAATCTCCAGAACAATAATGGTTACATTTAAACAACTCACATTAGCATAAAATAATCTGATATATGCATTATTATTGAAATACGGCAGACTTGCATTTTCAGATTTGAATAATCCTTTGAGCTTAATTAACCACGTAAGCTAGATTTATACTAAGTCAACTAAAGGATATTTATTTCAAACGAGATTCCCCGCTTAAAAGCCTGCGGCAATATGAACAAATTTTTAAATTTTCTAGCTTAATCACAGAGTGTTTTGATTTAATTTTCAATTCTTATAATTTTAAAAGATCCGTATTGACTTTTAAAGAAGTGTGTATTTAAGAAAATGTATGAAATTACTAAATGTCTCTATAAAATAGCACATTTTTCAGTTTGTTAGTGTCTTCTGAATTATTTATTTGAATGTACCGAGAGTATGACTTTTCGCGAATATAATATTTATCTACTAAAAATACCATAAAATCTTTTATTTAGCTGTAAAATGTCTTTTTGTGCTGTTTTTCTTTAAAAAGTAGCTATTGATTACGTTTATTTCCATTTAGTTCATTTATTAAAAAGTGTCAAATTCAATTTATAAATCGAGCATTGAAGTTTTTCGAGGGGCTAGTTCTAAGCTAAGAATATAAACTCAAATAAATGATAAGAGTATCTCAAAGATGAAGAAAATTATGAAATAAATAAAAAAATACTCAGAAAATATTTTATTACTGAAGGATGGCTATGAGGCCTTTCCGCCCAATTTCTCAAAAACAAGGCAGCATTAATAATTTTTTCTCTCAAAATTCAAAATACATATGAAATGAGAGCTGGGATTTTCTACTGAGTTTTTTTTTTTTTTTTTCATTATGATATTGAATGTGTAGCGTGAAATTTTGTCAGGTAAATTCCTATCCGGAATTCAACAAATCGAATATAACCATAACTTATTCTGGAATTTATGAGGGGAACTGTCCGTTAAAATACGGAAATAGTACTGGCGTCTCGATTGCCAGAAAAATCTCCGTTTTTTTTTTTTTTTTTTTTTTTTTTTTTTTTTTTTTATAGTGTTACCTAAATTGATTTAATCTTTACGAAAGATTTCTGATAATTGGGTTATATTGCTAGTAATTTATGAAAGTAATTTAATGAAATCAGAATGTGTAGCGTCAAATTTTCTCAGGAAAATTCTTATCCGGAATTCAACAGATCGAATATAACTATATTTATGCAAAACTAACCCAGATTGATTCAACCTTTACGAAAGATTTCTGATAATTGAGTTACATTGCTAGTAATTGTGAAACTAATTTAATGAAATTTCAATGCGTAGCGTTAAAGTTTCTAAGGAAAATTCTTATCCGGAATTCAACAGATCGAATATAACTACATTTATACAAAAATAACCCACATTTATTTAACATTCACGAAAGATTTCTGATAATTTGGTTATATTGCTAGTAATTTAACCGGTATGTTCAGTTTTCGAGATCACCATCATTCTAGCAATGTGACTAATAGAAATAGTCATAAATAACAATTAGCAGAAAAGGAGAAATCTTTTCCACCTCATCTATTTCTAAGCTTTCATAATTATTCTTAGCCGGTGATGTTTGATCTACAAATAACACAAGGGTGTATGGAGTAGGTACATTCTGTTTTACTAAGGTAGTTATTCGAGAGTCATGGGAAAAAACATCTGTTCGGCTTTTCTATATCAGCTTCGTCAGCTTCTGTAGACTGACATTAATTCTGTCATTCCGTTTAGATATACTCTATGTAACATCTTAGGCTCCGTCTTTGAGATTATTAATTAAAATAGTCTGTTAACAGTACATTTCTTACTGCATAATTTTGGTATTCTGAACTCGTTGGCGAATATCCTATATGCTATGGACTTTTATCCTTTCTGCTACTCGTTTGTTTATACTTTCCACTCAGTTTCTTTGATGCAAATATTCGCATTATTCCTCGATTTTGAATCTCCATTTTCGGGTGGAAAGTCAGTGGAAAATATAGTTTTCTAGAAAGATACGTTCAACTCCTATTTTAAGCTGATAAATATTTGGTTCACACAAGTTTTTCAGAAATAAAAATCGACCCAAATTTATTGGTGATCGTTTACGATAAAATCTTAAAAATGGGCCATTAAACTCAAAATAATGCCTTTAATATTAATAAGTTTTGTGAATAAAGGAAATAATCTACTATTAATTTGTACAAACATTTTTTTCTGATAGTAGCACCCACTTTTGTGACTTTACTTCAGCTCCATGATTTAAATGTCTCCAAAAAGATATTGTGTCTAAATTTGATTTAAATCTTCTTAGAGAAAGGATTTGTTAAAGTCAAAATTTGGTAATGCTAACACTGTGCCCCTATACACTGTAAAAAACCTTTAATTCTACAAATATAAAGTTACAGAAATCTGTATGCTTACTAAAATTTTTTCTGTACACTGTACAAAAGAAGATGCAAATCTAATAATTCTAGTTTTTGTAAAGCCACAGAAATCTGTAGCTTTACGGAAGAATCTACTAAAATTACAGTAATCTTACTAACATTTGGTCTGTAGCTAAAATTTGATCTGCCAGTTACATGAAAAGTTCTAGGTATCCCAGTTTCCTGAAAAATTCTTAGTAATTTTACAGATTTTTTGATTTACTGTGCAACAGTGTATCTGTTACATGAATTTTTGTTGGTGCCGTTACATAAAAAGTTCTAGGAATCCCTGTTTCATAGAAATTCATAGTATCGTAGTATAAAATTCTATAGTATCTTATAGATTTTTTTACAGTGTAACAAAACTTTAAATTGTGTTGTTGCAAAAAAAAAAAAAAAAAAAAGAAAAAAAAAAAGTCCGATTGAATTATTTATTTTTTGTAGATAAACAATGTGTGGACCCAAATGTAATGGAGGCAATTTCCTGATTCAAAACCATGTTTTTTATTAGGAAAAGTATTAAGACCTTTATACTGAAGAAGTATGAATTACGGCCTACATTGTTTTTTTATATAAAAATAATTAGCACTTTAAGAAACATGTGTGTGTAAATTTTTAACTTATTTCTATCATTAGCTTTGAAAAAACAGAAATTTTACTTTTAGATGGTCTAAAGTGGATATCTCCTGTTAGCCTCTATAATAAACAGTATAAAATTTTATTTCAGAAAACATTAGGTTTTTTTTATATTTACATATTTTGAACATTTTCTAGTTATTTGTTCAAGTAAAATCGTGCTTTTTCCTTGTAAGAATTTATTCCATTTGTAAAATTTTATGATAAACTCCCAATGCAATATAGTTGTTATATCCCGTATTTATGAAATATTTGCATTTTGTGTAAAAGCTACGCAACAAATCATTTTACAAAAAAAAAAAAAAAAAATCTTGAGGGACTCCAGTAGACTTTCGAAAAACTTTGCAGAAAACGTGCCATCAAATAAATACTAACATAACAATAAAGGAAAAATTTCTACCCCATTTTTATATAAGTGAAATTTTTCCACTAGTGAAAATGACTGCATGTTTCAAAGAAAACATGCACTTTCATTCATAAAGATAAAACATTGACCTATCTCTCTATTCTAAAAAAAAAAAAAAAAAAAAAAAATGTAACTACTATTGTCATAGCCATCGCTTTCAATGATTTTTTCCTCTAAAAAAAAAAAAAAAAAAAAAAAAAAAAAAAAAAAATGTAACTACTATTGTCATAGCCATCGCTTTCAATGATTTTTTCCTCTAAAAAAAAAAAAAAAAATGTAACTACTATTGTCATAGCCATCGCTTTCAATGATTTTTTCCTCTAAAAAAAAAAAAAAAATGTAACTACTATTGTCATAGCCATCGCTTTCAATGATTTTTTCCTCTAAAAAAAAAAAAAATGTAACTACTATTGTCATAGCCATCGCTTTCAATGATTTTTTCCTGACCGAAGGATCTTTCTTCGCTAATATTAAGAAAACGACTCCATACAAAGATGTAAATTTGTAAGTAATTTTTGATAAACACGCTGAAGTAAACAGTTTTTAAATAGGAGAATTATTTAAAGATATATTTAATGTTAAAGATGGTTAAAATCGTCCTATTAAAAATTTTTTATTGCAGCACAAACTGTACACAGAATTTAATCATTTTTCTAAGGATATACATTACAAGGTCGCGGGGTGCAGACTGCATTTATTTATTTATTTATTTATTTATTTTATTAATATTTTTAGTTTATTTCTTTTTTTTTAATTTTCTATTGAAATTTTCAGCATTTCGAGAGACATTTTTTACATATTTGAGAAAAGGTTATTATTTTAAATTGTTGCCAATTGTAAAAACACAGCAAGTAATAATATTTACTTTAAATGAAATTTTACGCGTTTATTTACGCGTGACTATTATAAATAGAAAAAAAAAACCCTTTGAAATTAGAATTAAATTATAACGTGCTAAAAGCAGGAAAATATTGAAAATTGCGTCATAAAAATTGTATTTACACGTGAATATTAAAAATAAAAGAAAACTTTAAAATAATGAATTCATTACTATGTATTAAAAGCAGTAAATGGGGGAAGTTACGTCATATTTAAAATGGCCAGATAAGAACATTGCCAACCAGTTTAGATTAAAAAATATATTTGCACGAGATATTTATTTCATATTTCGAAATGATTTTTTTAATTATTGTTGCTAATTCTAAAACAGCTCAAATAACAATATTCCTTTCTAATAATAAAAATATTTTCACGTGAATATTAAAAAGAGAAAGACAGCTGCGCTGAAGATTAAGTCAGATTTAAAACGATACATTTAAAATGTCTCATTTAAAGCAATTTTCGTATAGCGTTGTAAAAAATAAATACCGAGAGGTAAAGACACTGTTGACTTAGTTATTTTTATATTAAGTGATTTTCAAATGTTTAACTAATCTTATTTAATAAAACATGAAAACACCCATTAACTGAAACTGATTCGGCTTTAAAATTCCCCAGTAAAAGGGAAATGAATAGGAACCCGTTTACAAGGAGATCGCGACTGGTTTCGTAATTATAATTAAATTTTCCGTATTATTTTTAAAGCCGACCAATTAGCGTGTTTTTAGAATCTGAATGGGGGTTGGCGAGCGTAACTCATAGAGGAATAGCTCCCAGTAAATTGAAGGAAAATAACAACAACAACAACAAAAAGATTTTACTAAATTAAGCCACATTCTGCTGAAACAAAGTTGTGTAATCAATGTAAGATGAATGTGATTAATAAAAACAATTTAATTGTGATATTAAAGAATGAATAAAATATGAATTTTAAAAAGCTCACTGTTTCACTTAAAAGGCGATTAAAATAAAAAGTTTCATAAACTACACAATATTAAGTCCAATCCAATTGAATGATACTTCTACTTTCAACTCTAATTATTACGGGCTCTCCTATTTCAAAAGGAAGTGGCGTATTTGTATAAACAAACAGCAGTTATCAAAATATTGTCTGAATGGCCTTGGGAAATGCAGGTCGAAAGTACTAAGGCATTTTAAATAAAATGCAAATCTTTAGCTTGTAACATCTATTTTATTATTTTATTTGCCTTTTAAGTCAAACAGTGAACTCATCACAGTTCATATTGTGTATTTTATAAAAGAATATGTTTATCACTGATCAGAATGTTACAAAAACACTTAAAAAGGTCTAGATATGAAAGCCATCGGCCGATTTCTTTGAAAATGTAAACAGTTCTTGAGACAGTACCTTCACCAAACGGAAGCTCCATCGAAAGCATACTTTGTGCGCCATAACATGCCGAGATCATCGAAAAAACGCCAAAATCAACCTCTAGAAACTTGAGTAAATTTCAATATACATGCATACATTCATCTACACATGCATTTGGAATCACTGTAAAAATAATTTATACAGAGAAAATTGAAATGTACAAACATACCAATATTTCCATACTTGGATTTTTATCATAATGGCGATGTTTTTCTTGCGCTGTATGTGTACGGAAAGTAAAAATGGTTTATTAGAAATGAAAAATTTAAAATTGATGTCCAGATAAATATATGTGTAATTGCCATTAAAATAAAATTATTATTTTGAAAGAAAGAGTAATTTGAGGTCTAATAACGCCTTTGTTGTAATTTTATTCAGCACGATTAAGGAATAAAAGCAGATGTATCATTTTGTAACAATAACGCATTATATTCACATACGAATCTAGATTTACAAACATTCTAGTGTTCTACGTCTTTAATGTATGTGATAAGCATGAATGATAATTAATTTTAAGTTTTTTACTAAATGTTAATTCAAACAAGCAGATATACTGTGTTTGTCTAAAAGCAGAAATGCCTAAAAGGCAATTAAACATTTTATAAACGTAACTCTAAAACTAGGTTTATTAAAAAATACAATTTATAACAAAAATTAGCAAAAGTAGATTCACCGAAAAGAGTTTTTCTCTTATTTCTTAAGATGTATTTCACGGGACGAGGGACAAAAGTGATTACATTTCCTGGGGGTGGGAATAAAGATTTATAAATGCGATATCGACGACCATTAGTAATAAACAAAAATTATTTTCTGTTCCGCGGAAAAAAAAACAGAAGTTTTTAATTTGAGAAAATTTACTTTATCAGTTGAGTTATTTAGATAATTTCAATAAATGGAATTCGCAAAATTAAAAACTTGTAAAATATTATACATTTTGTTGAGAAATTTTTAGCTGAATATTTATCTCACAGCATCTAATGTATATAAATACAGTGCAAAATAAAACAATGCAAAATAATAAAAATACTAATTATTATTGTATGATAAGAATAATATGTTTACATCAGCAGCATTAACACTTTGATTTATGTGCGAATACATACTCGCTTTTCATTTTTGTAGTTGTTCTTAAATAAGTATAATGCTAACGAGATTTACTTTTTCCTTTTCGAATCGTAAACTATTTAAAATTTATTAGTGGTAATATCTGGACATCGATCCATTAACTATGACTTTCATTATTCATGTGTTTATTTATACATGCACTTCATCCGAAATAATCAAAATAATATTAAACAGTGATCTCAAGAAAAGAATTTATTCTCTTTGAACCATTTAATAAAAATGAAAAAAAAAAATCGACTATTATTACGGTGTTTAGATTTATAATTTTTCAATACTGTGCAATCACAATAGTTTTCGTTTGAAGTTTTTAAGATTAATAAATTGACATGAGCTGTAAAGATAAATTTTCAACTAACAGCCTTCGCTTTTTTCTCTGCTTCACAAGAAACTAACAGAATGTGATTGTTAACTTTGGAAATTAAATTTATTCACATATTCTAAATTTATGCGTGAACTAACAATAAAATGATACATTTTTATTGCTCCAAATAGCATACATTCTGTTTTTAAAACAGACAAGTTAAGAAAATTTATTTTTTATAAAAACATTTTGTAAATGGAAATGAAATAATTTGAAGAAATCGCTAACCTATCGCTTTCCACCAAAAGGCATAGTTAGTTAGAATGTTTGCTTCAATCTATACTAATATTATAAAGAAATAACTTTTTTTTTTTTTTTTTTTTTTTGTGGGTAATCTCTGGAACTATTTAACCGAAATCGAAAGTAATAATAGCAAATTGATGATGACAGTCCCTGCTACAACATAGGCTATATTTTTTGTCAGTGCCACTACCCTCCGGTAAGGGTGCAGGAGAAAAATCGTTATAAAAAACGATTTTTTTTTTTATACTGAAGGGGCTAGAAACTTGAAATTTGTCATGGAGTTACTTAACAGTTATAAATGCTCTATAAGAACAGTTGAAAAATAAATTCGAAATGTTGTAAAGCATGAAATGAGTGTTTTAAAAAAGTTCAAAATTACGATTTCTATGGAATTGTTAAAGATAAAACCTTGAAATTTGGCAGATACTTATAAGATGTAAATGCTGTATAACAACAGTTTCTAAAAAATTCCAAATTTAAAGGGATAAAATTGCCAAAAACGTTCTCAAAATGTTCTAATTACGATTGCTATGGACTCTCAGGAAATACCAAATGGATTTCCAAAATTAATGGTTGCAAATGGCTCGTGACAGTCCCTGCTCCAACATAGGCTATATTTTATGTCAGTATCAAACGTTCTAAAATTGTGATTTTTTATTTTGTTGTTGTTTAATGCTTAAGGGGCTGGAAACTTTAAATTTGGCATGGTAGTTACATATAAGGTGTAAATTCTCTCTAAGAACAGTTTTAGAAAATCTATTCGAAATTTAAAAGAGTGAAATGAGCGAAAAGCGTTCCAAAAATGTTCTTCATTGCGATTTCTATGCAATTGTTAAAGATAGAAACTTCAAATTTGACGTGGTAGATACTTATATGATTTAAATCATGTCTAAGAACAGTTACTAAACTCTCGAAATTTAAAAGTCTGAAATGAGCGAAAAGTGTTCTAAATACTTTCTAAATTACGACTTCTGTAGAATCTCCGGAAATAACAAACCGATTTCATAAGCAATGGCAAACTGATGGTGACAGTCCCAGCTCCAACATAGGCTATATTTTATGTCGGTGCCACTACCAGAAAGAGATTGCAGAAGATAAAACTTTCTAAAATTTCGATTTTTGTGATATTGGAGGAGCTAGAAACTGTTAAAACGAAAATGGTCGCTCAGAAAGGTTAAAAAAAATCGAAATTTATAAGGGCACATAAAATGTTCTAAAAACATTCTAAATTACAATATCTGTGGAAGTGTTAAGGATCGAAACCTCTAATTTGACATAGATGCTACGTTTAAGAAGTATATATTTGCACAGAACAGTTTAAAAATATAATAGATATTTAAGTGGATGAAATGCATGATAAACGTTCGAAAGGCGTTCTAAATTACGATTTCTAAAGAATTAGAAATAACAGAAACTTGAAATTTAGCATGGCTGCCACTTTTAAGATGCAAAGGCAAGCAGAGAACAGCTTTAAAAAATTGAAATTGAAAAGGGTGAAAAAGACAAAACGTTCGAAATATATGACTTTCGTAATACTGAAGAGACTAGAAATTTGAAATTTGGCATTGTGTTGCTTTTAAGGTACAAATGCTCGCTGAGAATGGTATCTAAAAAAATCGAAATTTAAAAGGATGAAATGAGTGGAAAACTTTCTAAAAATGTTCTAAATTTATATTTAGACACCTATTCTATTTCTTATTCCTATTCTAATTCTATTTCTATAGAATTTTACTTAATATTTGTTAATTAATTCCACATTCATTTCATGTTTTGTTGACATATTTGCAATTCTGATTTCAAATCACTATCAGCTTCATCAATGTGTTATTCCAATATTAATATCCTCATTATTTAAAAAATATGTTGTTTAATCCCACCTAAAGTAAGAGTCTTAAAAATCCATTTAAAAACTCTCAAAAATTCAGAGTTTATAATTAAAAAGCTCCATTGTAAAAAAGCTTATTTACCTGCAATATACTGAAATTGTCATTAGCTATTTATTATTTTTTTGTGGTTATTAATTTAATTTTCTGATCTCAGGCGGATCTCAGGAATTTCGATAACAGTTTTAAATTCTATAAAAATATTATGTTTCTTCATGTGATTTGCATTTAAATTTTTGCAGTACCTAAAAAATTTACGTTTATAGTAAGTCTATACTCTGTCTGTATTCATCTAATTATTCAATATTTTATATTGAGCATCGTCTGTTTATATTTGTTCCTAACATTCTAAATATTTCAACAATCAGGATCAAATAATTTCTTATAAATATTTAATACATAAACAGTGCTCTACTATTCTGTCCGCATGTACTATGTGCAAGTTCGAAAATATATAAATAATACATAAACAAAAAAAAATATTTTTTCATAGGAATACCATGTTATCCTAAATAACAGAGGCACAAAATATTCATTAAACGATTCTATACTGTCATATTATAAGCAGTTGAAAAACGTTTCTAACTAATAAACCCGAACAAAACAGCAGTGTTAATTTAAAAATTTAACATAAGTGTCAATTCTATCAGTTAAACTTTATACAAACATTATTCATGTGTTTATTTATACATGGACTCCTTTCGAAATAACCAAAATAATATTAAAGAGTTCCTCTTAAGGAAATGATTTATTCTCCTTGTAGCATCTGATAAAAATGAAAGAAATAAACTGCTATTACGGTGTTTGAATTTAAATTTCACATCCTATCCAATCATGATTTTGTTCGGGCGAAGTTTTTAAGACTAATGAAAGTGACTTGAGGTGTAACGATAAAGTATTTCACTAAGTACTTTTCAATTGACAATCTTCACTCTTTTCTCTGCTTCACAAGAAACTAATAGAACATCATTGTTAACTCTCCAAAGCACACAACTTCTCAACCCCTAGGAATATAATTCCCGATATGATCAATTAGACGTTAAACTCGAAGCCATCCTTTTTCAAAACTTAGATTGTCATCTACTCCCTAGCCCTTTCTAAAGGTTGTAACAGGTAAGTGAACAACTTGACTACACCCTCATTAGCGCTTTAAGGTCTAAAGGGGTTTGACGTCATCTGTCATTAGTTGCCATGGCAACGCCTTATTGAGAGGTGGCTTGAAAGGTAAGAAGAGTGCATAATTTTGTATGCAACGTTTTGTTCTCTCTTGAAACATGTGGTAAGATTTAGGAGGCACAAATACTTTGTTTGTAAAAGTTAAGCTGAAGCGCGAAAGTTACTAAGCTGTTGTGAGTAAAAGTTGGGAGCGAATGTAAATGCATATATAGTTTTTCTGAAGAAAATGTATAAAGAAAATTATATCTTGATAATATTCAAAAAATGTCCTAATAAATCATAGCAATAAAAACTAATATAACTAGTTAATTTACAATATTAAAAATTATAAATTTTACTTATACGATTCACCGTGTTATGTATTAATACACTCTTTTATCAAATAAAAGTTTTAATAATATTTTGTAATTATCTGTTTTATCACTGAACAAATGTAAAATAGTAGCTTAATATTAATAAATAAACAGTCAAGTGTGAGTATTACTCGCGCCCACAGGGTTCCATAAATAAATATATGAATTATTTAAAAAAAATTACAAACGAAAAATAAGACTTTGTACAAAACTATACAACGTAGGGTTTGGTATATCTGTATATATATTAGAAAAGAATGAATGGGTATACCGTAAAAGTTAAAAGACGTATGAAGACTAAATAATATCAAATATTGCTATTCTGTATAACTCTTATTTAAATCTTATCCTAATCCGTTTATGATGCACTTAATTCGGCACTGACAATAAAAGTAGTGCATACTTAAACTTCATTTGGAATTTCATAAAACTAAATTCAGCGTCGTAGTAATATCTTCTTTTTACAATATTGCTAAAGCAAAACCCTTGTTCAAAGTTTAATATTGGCATTTTTCTAAGCGCGCTGTGAAAGAGGTCGCAAAGTAGTAACGCCGCCTTGAACCGTGCCGCGCTTTTCCATATAGGTTTTTAATTAACTCTTAAAGACACGAGAGACGTATTGAGAGATCTACTCAATGCAAACAAGTCGCGAATCCCATAAATTTATGTGATTAATTAAAATTAGTTTTTTTTTCTACAATTTGACATTTACTGCTTTTATACCGCTACAGAGCATTGTATTATTATACAAATGTATCATTAAAAGTTGTTATCTAGGCTTTAAAAGCCGGTGGTGCTTAGAGAGTTAAGATAGATTACGTAACCCGCCCCTGTCATTATGTATGTCCAAACCATCCGTGGCTTTAAGGGTTAATATCTCGGCTAATTAACGACGATTTTTTTCAAATATCATTATCAACAATTATTTTATTTTTCTGCTACGATAGGTAGCTCCAGTGCTCCTCAACACCTTTGCTGAATGCCTGCAAATCGAAATTTGTGTGTAATGGAAAAATGCGCTTTTCTCAAAAACTATGTGACCTAGGGTCATCGCTAAAATTTTTCTGCAAGGTTTTAATTAACGTTGACTACCTCTAAATTTTCATAATTTTACTTTAAGTAGATTCGAAAATAAATGGGGGGGGGGGCATATTTTTGCACTACATTTTCGACGATATCTTTGAAAATATAATACCTAAAAAATAAAGAAATGTGTTTTTGAATTCAGCGTTGCGAAAGCTTTCACAGGAACCCCCCCCCCCCACACACACACACACACGATACACAAAGAAAAGATTTTTTCTCGCCAAGTAACTTAATTAACCCTTCTACATCTTTCCTAAAAATATTTGTAAACGTTCAATAATATGTAAATATGTGGGTCAATAATCTTTATTGCTTCCCCCAATTTGAACTTTACACGTTCCATAGTTTGCGAGTAAAATAGCTGTGATAGACAGACAGACCCAGGAGTGATCTCATAATGATTTCTTTATTACTTTTTATGTACGGAACCCTAAAAATTAGAAATTTTATTTTATGAGGTTTTTCCTCTTATACTTAAAATAATCTACCATAAAGTTTACTGTGATAAATAAAAGTATTTGTAATTTATAAAACAAATAAAGTTTTTAACAAAAGGTAAGTGCAGTTAGAGTTTAAAGCAAAGTATTATTATTCATAAGACTATATATTTTTTAAATAATTTAAAATCAGTATTGAAATTACTTACTTATAATTTTTTAGAGACTTGCACTAATTAAGACGTCCATATTACAATCGTAGGCACGCATCAAAATTTTTCATATTCGTATTTAGAGAATCACATTGTATGGACTCGTATACCTACAAAAATAAACGAATAAGTATAAAAACTATTTTGCAATATATTTACGTTTAACGTTGGATTTAAAAACTTTTAAAATACTAAATAAAATAAAACAAGACAGGCTTAAACTCAGTTAAAAAATAAAATTTATAAATTTAAAATACAATTAGTAAAAGTTTCGCCGAGCTGCCCGCATTCCATCATCAGCTCAAAATGTCTATTGCACAGCAAACAACGGAACATATTAAGAACAATTAAAGTTAGTTATTTTTTTTAGAAACAGACAATATTCACTAGGGATAGAACGAGTTTCCTTCAAAGTCGGCGATCGCAATTGAGTGAACCAGCCCTCGAGGAGTAATCTACTACTATGTATGTTGCAACCCGATTTCAAAATACAGGCGTTCGCAAATAGCGGGATGTTATTCGTTTGAAGAGAATGCTGGACAATTTTTGAATACAAATTACCACCTTTTGAAGCACAGAAACATACTGGTGCTATAAAAAGTGGCAATTTAAATTTAAAAAATCCCTGCCGGCCCGGCCTACAGGCGGAGGTAGATTTCGAAGTTAAGTATATTAATTGCTCCAACAAAAACTAAATCATGATTAGATATAAATCTACTTTAACAGTTTTATCTGGCCGCTTTTGACGAGTTTTTATTTCATTTTTATATAACAGCTGGTTTTATCAGAATCATGTTAAGGCGGTATTTAAAAAAAAAAAAAAATACTTTTCCATGCTCAACAACTCGAAATTTTCTGGCACATTTTCAGATTCATTTTTAATAGAAAAAATATGAAACTTGCTGACGTGATTTTTGAAAAGATTTATAAGCGGCATGTGTTCTTGTTTTTGTTTCAATTAATTGAAACTTGATTGATAAACAATTATTTTCTCAGTAGGGCAATATTTTTCGTTTCTAACACAATCGCTTCGGGAATTTCT
Source organism: Maratus speciosus (assembly GCA_963932465.1). Taxonomy (NCBI): domain Eukaryota; kingdom Metazoa; phylum Arthropoda; class Arachnida; order Araneae; family Salticidae; genus Maratus; species Maratus speciosus. The sequence continues at coordinate 455,168,639 of OZ010789.1, read as the reverse complement.
GTTCAAAATGACATCATTTGACATCATTATTTGAAATATATTCTGCCTCTATAAAAAAAAAAAATCGATCATTACGGTACATCATATAGTTTCTAAAGAAGAGAATCTATCAATTGGATGTGTTTGAGAGCAAAAATGAATTTAAAAATGAGTCAGTAAATAAGCAGTTTGGATTTGAATACACCCTTAATAAGATGATTTTTTTCTTCAACCGCTATGTATTTTTAATTTGCTTTTGCTGTAAGAATTGGTGCTATCAAAAACTTATCTATATAAATGTTGAAGATAATATTAAGAAGATATATGATAAATTCGTGGGTATTTTATATCTTGTGAATTGACGGTGTTATGGAAATTTTTCTTCTTCACCCCCCTGTTTTTTGTTTTCGTTTTTAATTTTTTTGCGGTACGAATTGGTCCTATGAAAAACTTGTGAATATAAAAGTGAATATAAAAGGTGTGAATATAAAAGGAGATGTATAATAAAATTAATTGAATTTGATATCTTGAGAATTGACGAAGTTGCGATTTTTTTTCTCCCAAAAACCCTATTTTTTGCGCCCCTTGAGCCCATTTTTAATTTTATCAAAAATTTGTGATGCATAAATTTTTGGCCCTATTTTTAGGAGTAATAAAAACTTTAAACTGATTTGATATGTACAAAAATAAAGAAGTTATGGGGATTTTTTTCGGTTTTCACAAAACCCCTCCCGATTTTCATCCCTTTTGTCCGATTTTGCCCATTAACGAACTTGACCGAGATTTTATGCCTCTTGATTTTATGTATCAGTTTGGAAGAGATTTGCGCAGAATTGTGGAAGTTATCGTGTCCAGAAGAAAGTGATATATATAGATAGATACATACATAGATAGATAGATATATAAAGTTTTTTACTGAGGGTGGTTTTGGGTTCTAGGGGTCATGATCGGTGTAGATCTGCAAAAATTTTTCAGAAATTCCAACATAGGAACGACGCCAATAGGTAGTATTTCATATGAAATCTACATAAAATTGTCTTGCATTCTCTTCAAACGAATCACATTCCGCTAATTGCGAACGATATGGATCCGGAAATCGCACACTAATCACTATCACAGCGGTTCCTTCCGGGGAAATATCTCCATTTTCAACTGTGAACTGACGTCGATAGTCAAAAACATATACATGAAGTTCGGTTCAATCCTAGCCCCGCTGTCCATATCCAAAAACATATAAATAAAATTTGATTAAATTCTATGCATAACTTTACACTTTCAGATGATACTGTAATGAAAATGGCACAAAAATTGCTGTTACAGCCCCCTACTGGCAGAACATTCCAAAATTCAACTGGGACCTATTGGCCAAATCCAAAGACTTACTTATATGTGAAATTTGTGTCAATTCCATGCATTGCTTCGTATAATTTTCGCTGACACAAGAGGACACGGACAGGCAGAGATTTTGTAAAATCTAATCGATCAGTCCTATCAATTTGGCTATTACTATTTTCTAAAATTGATCTTCGACTTATTTTTCTGCAATAAATACGGCGAAGATTAGTATTTGGAAATACTAAACTTCAATAAGTGGTTTTGACTCCCTTTAAAGACAATTTTTTAAAATTTAAAAAAGACGCTTTCTCGTTGGTATAAAACATTGTCGCAGGCTTTTTATTGGCTTGTTGGCTCGAATCTTCAAATATTATGAAGGTAAGCTGTTACCTTATGATGGTTAGCTGTGGACCTCCACGAACAATTTCAGCTGATTTTCACATTGATATCGAGACTATGGGGCCTCCGTGACCGAGTGGATAAGACATCACGCTGCTAATCGCTTGAGAGAGTAGGATGCTTGCGGGTTCGGCTCCCGCTGGCTCCGTTGCACACTCTTCGTGGAGCTCCCGGATGTAAAAATTCTCTGTGTTGTAAATTTCATTGTGCTATCTCGTCCCTGTATATCGACGATGACTTATACGCGGGCCTTGGGGTCAAGCACACAAATCTGATGTATGTGTTCAATGAAAACCAAAGCAAAACCGAGACTATTTACTGTTAAATTTTAGCTATTTGGGAGGAAACTGTCAAACTCCTTAGTAAAACTGCATTAACCCATTTGCTCCCTGGTCGGTTTTCCACAAAATAGGTTCTTGGGATAGAGCTCTTTCCTCAGTTGCCACACACTGTTCGCAAAATCGTTCCATGTCACCCAGATACCAGTTTCTGACAGAACTGTCCAGCACGTGCCATATTGATAAGGGGCAGTACCAGGAAGGGGCATAGGTAAGAATGTTGATCCAAAATTTAAAAGAAACACAATAAGTAAATTCATCAGACCAATTTTACTCATATTAAAGCCAATCATACGAAAATTCATTAGACATAAGAACAAACAAAACTAAACCCCAGAAGTCAAGGTAAAATGACTGCATAATCGAATCCCCTGATTTTATAATACCTGGCTCCAGAACCTATGGGAGGCTTAAATTTCTCTGGTTAGGGGCGTTAGCACTAAAGGGTTGTATCAGCAACCCCATGAGAGATGCGAATCTATGTGCGTCTATTAAAACCTACGGTTTTAGTGTAAATTTAAAAATATCCTCTTGTGGTACAGTGTTCACCACTAGTTAAACACACACACACATATATTATGTATATATAAATATTGTACATATAAATATGCATTATAACATATGTATAAAATGCATATCTTCATGTTCGTGAGCGTATTTAACATCTAATATATTTTAATACACTTCAGTCTAACAAACAGCAAAAGTGGAATTTTTAAAACAATAATAGTAGATTTAAAGCGGCGGAATAAGCATAAATTAACCTTATTCATGCTAAGCATTAGAATACAGCAGACATGCATTTTGAGATTTGAATAATCCTTCTGACTTAATAAGACAGAAGTCTGATTTATGCTAAATCAACTTTTGTATATTTATTTGAAATTAGTTTCCCAGTTTAAAAGCCTCCAGCAAAATTTGCAAAGTTGAAAAATTTTGTAATTTGAATTGTTCGATGCTATGATTTAGGTGCAAAGATATTAAAATTAGATATTTTTAAGCATTTGTTCTCAAGGAAGCCGAAAATCACAAAGTAAAGATTCGACAGTTTTCTCAAGATATATGTTTGACATATGTAGACATATGTTTTAATTTACTATCGATCATTCATAATAAATGTGATTTTACCATTTGTATTTTTTGCATTTTTAAAATCAAAATTAAAGTATCCGATCGAATTAGTGCACATACTATACTGAAAAGTGGATTAAAACTTATTTCTATTTATCCTTTATTATTTAATTTTATCAGAATTTTACCTTGACGATTCTTTTTGCATTTAACATCGACGGCCTTTCTTGCCATTAAACGTTTTACATTGATTATACTGTGTGAAGTAAACATGAAACAGATCAAGGGTTTCAAAGTGATGGTGATGAAAATCATGGAAACTGTCAGAGATGAAACAATCATCTTTATTAATACTGCGTATATACTTCAGAATGTAGTATAGTCAGAATTCGTCTAGAAATTGAATTGTGTAACCCCTGAATGGTAGTTGATGCTATAATATACCACCTTCATGGCGATATTGTGAAAGTACGTTTAAAGACGTTGATGGAAAATACTGTCACCAGATTCTATTCTAAAAAACAGATCACAGTTGCTCAATGATGTTGAAGAGAGTAGATAGCGAAGGACAAGAAATATGTTGGACTTTGTCTTCATAACATTTAAACCACAATTTGGCAGGTTTATCTATAAGAGTTCGACAGTTACCGTTCTCAAAAACGTTTCTCTCTACAAGAACTATGTTTTGGAACTCTCATCAATGAGGTTGGATGAATTTTCAACACAATCATTCCCAGTTACTCTCATTTTAATTATGTCAGTGGACCTATAGAAAGCCAGAAGACCACTGGATAAATCATCAGGAATACGCCATCTTACTCCACAATAGTCAAAATGTAATCCTGATCATGTTTTATATATATAAATACAGGGTGTTTCAAAACTTATCGGTGAAATTTCTTGAGGAGGTAGGGAATACGTCAAGAAACTGATTTTACATAGGAAAGTATGTTCGAAAATGTACGCATGCGTATGTAGGAGCACTGTGTGTATCCAACCTTCCATTGCGACCCAATAATTGTTTTGATTTTCCTAAATCTAGCATTATTTTTCCTCCTATGTCCAATTCTCATTTGGACTTCACGGAGCCTTTTATCAATTTAAAACTCCAAAAATCTCGTTAATGACCTTTATTGAACACCTTCATTATCGGACGCCTGGAAACTTCCTGTTTAATTTTTTCCTTTCCAGTTCTTTTAACCTTTATATAGATGACGTTTGCGACATACTTTCCTATGTGAAATCGGTTTTCTGATGTATTCCCTTCCTCCCCACGAACTTTGAACGATACGTTTTGAATCATCCTGTATATATATGTGTGTGTGTGTGTGTGTGTGTGTGTGTGTGTGTGTGTGTGTGTGTGTGTGTGTTATTCAGACATACTCACGTTTGGTTTGTGTTGCTCAATATTAATATGTATTTATCTGACCATATCACTTTCGAACAAACATCGTTCGATCACAACTTCTATTCGTGCAACCACAGTAACCAAGGTTTTGCATTAATTTCAATAACAATTAGCTTTTGAAGAGCTACTCTGCAGTGTATTTGAATTTTATGTATCTCCATTTTAACTGATATTCTCGGTACACACTCAATTCTTCAAGTGCATGTTGAGATTTGTAGTCGCTCTGGCTGCGGTTATTTCTTTCTAACGGAACAATTAACTTCAAATCACTATGATCACTTTCATGGAGAGTGTATATTTCGTTCAGTTATACATTTTCATCCTGAAGTATCGAGATAATTTCAAAAACAAATTCAATGAGCAAGAAATTATGTATAATTATAATAAAAAACATGATTCTGAATGGAACTCTTGGATGTAAAAGGCTTAATATATGTTTACCATCGTTTTCTTAAATTATGCTAAAAATTACGAAAATAGTCTAAACTCAGAAAATTATATCTACCCTATATATATATAAAATCCTAATGAAACGAATTTATGAAACGGATATATGAAAAGAATTTATGAAACGATTCTTTCAAATGACTGATTAAACAACTGATTATGCTTCATGGCGATTTCTCCTAAAATATGGAATACTTTGACTTGAAATTAACATCAAAAATCCATATTGATCTGCAGATCTCAAAACTGGTATTAGAATTTTAAAATTCGAATTAGTTTTCGAAATATTAATTTTTTTCTAATTTTAAATACTTTTTCTAATGATAGCAACTCAAATTTTAATCATAACAGATATTTTTTTCATATTTCAGAAAAGGTTATTATTTTAAACTAATTTGGCGACCAGTTTGGCCTCCCTTAAATCTATGCTAAGAACAATGCTTTTTTTTGTTTCGTTATCATTTTACTTAATACTAAACATTCATTTAAAACTGGAACATTTAAAATTAATTGCTTTCACTTCTTTCTCTTTTTTCTTTTAAACGAAACTAAACGAAAAAATATTAGGTGCAGATGTCATATACGCACCGGGGTACCTATTTGACGCCAAAATGGCGTTATTTTGCCTGATATGGTAACCGGACTATTGTTGCTTATTTGGCGGATACATTTCACTCAGGCAACCATTTGACAAAGACATCTAATTGGTTGTCTAAAACAGAACGAACGTGAGGATTATTCTGTTAACTGTCCGGAACAGCTGTCCATTATAGCTGAATTATTCTGTTTATTTGTTGAGAACAGCTTTGGCAGCCTTAAGCTAAGATTCTGGGGTCGAATCACAGCCTGGAGAATTTTTCCCTTAGTTTAAAAAATTACAAATCTTAAGACTTTTTACCAATCAGTGTAATTTAATTAGGCTAATTAAGTGTTTCTTATAAAGTGCCTCTTACTCATTTTAAAATTATACGTTATTTTTTGACTTGGAACAAAAGAAATAAAACTTTCTCGTTGAAAGACAACTTTTTCGGTCTGCGTCCCTAATGACCGTATCGTTTAAGGAAACGAGATGCCATTCAGAACTTTGATAGTTTATGGCATGGAATCGAAACTAGAAAAATAACAAGAACCTTGAAGATTATCTTGCGATGTGAAAAAAATGAGTTTTACCATTTAAAATTTTAGAAATTTCGTCACTGTTACCGTTATTGTTAGAGCTGAATTCTTTTTCGTTACTTCATTCTAAAGCACATGCCATAAAATAATCAGATGCCAAATGGCATCACATTTACTTGAACGGTGGATGCGGCACCTGTGAGCGATCTCTAATCAACCTGGCTTCGCTGCAGGAAGATGACCCGTAGCGTACCCTCCCTTTTAGGAAGAAGACTAAACTGGTTCCGTGAGGGATAAAGAACGACGATGGAATCCCAAGTCCAGCTCGGAGACTACGTTTCTTGGCAATATGCTCCTGGATAGTCTGTCACTCGGCTATCAACTACTAGACGTCCACTGATCCCACTCCGGAGCAAGGTGCGGCGACTGGTAAAGCCCGTCCAATTGCGTGGAGGAAAGCAGGTGGATGTGCTGGCAACAGGTGAGCTAACGGCCATAGACGACTGCCAAAGAGTCCGGCAGGACTACCTTTTTGTTTTTATTCTCTACTCCCGTAGCCCTGACATCTGGGGAGAAGGTTGGCCCTGGTACGGAAGGACTAATTTTTCTATTTTTTATTCTATCTTTTTATTTATTAAGAGTTACGTTTGTGTTGTCCTATCCGCTGGCTGGGATATCAGAGGTAGCTTTACATAGTGGATCCTCGTTCTTGGCTGCCGGTAGAGTATCCATAATTGGTGGTAGCACACCGTGTGATGGTCACTACGATGGTCACTACGATCCTTTGATTGGACGCGATCACTTCTCATAGATACGTCTTACTTGAACGGTATACTGTTAAAAATCGGCAGTAAACTGTCTAGGCATTTTAAAGATTACGGTTACTTGACCATATTAAACGTATCTGACCATTTTAATGGCCATAGCGATATTATATCAAATTGAAGTTAAAGTACAGATACGTAGCCGTTTTCTACAAAAACGGTCAAATGAATAGACAGTTTGTAGCGAATTTTTAACAGTGTACTGTTATTAAGGGATCCCACTGAAAAAAATTATATAACGTTACTTCATAAAATAGGTGGCAGCATGCTGCCTCCAATTTTATAAAGTAATTTAAGTTATATAATTGTGTAATTTTAAACTGATGTAACTGGTGTAATGTTACACATTAGTGTAACGTAACACCAGTTATATCGGTTAAATTACTCCATAAATTGAAAGGCAGCAAAGCTGCCATCTATTTTATGGAGCAACGTTGCATAAATTTTTCGCAGGGCATTTATTGGCTAAGTTTTACTTATGGCCACTCTGCATAACTAACATTCACGGTTTTCGGCTTCATTTCCATTTCAATTACTTAATAATCAACTAAGTTTCACGCATGGAAACCTATCCGGGATAGATTAAAAGAATTTGCTTTTACATAAATAGCCCAGTGGTTAGAGGGTTGAAATCGGAATTAATTAGGGGAAAGCTGGAAATTGTTTTAATCCCTTCAGTTTAGGTCTAGAATGAATATGCTATGTTTTCCCCCTCGTACTAGGTGAGCGTTAGGAAATATGTACATATTTATAGTCAAAAAACACGTTTTTTACATACCATAACAGTATCTCCAAACAGTTAACTCTGTCAAAAATATTGTCAATACAAATGTTGTAGAGCTTAAAGTTTTGAGTAAAATGAGTACCTACACTTAATATTTTTGTTGAACATTAAGGTCACAATTCCAGTTTAAAATTTTAGACCCGTGGTCAGGGGTTTGAACTCAGAATTAATTAGGAGAAAACTAAAAATTGTTTTAACCCCTTCAGTTTAGGTCTAAAATGAACTTACGATCTTTTCGTCCTCGTACTTGGATGAATGTTAGAAATTATGGACATATTTTTTTTCGAAAAACACGTTTTTTTTAATTACCTGAACAATATCTCAAAACAGTTAACTCTATAAAAACATTGTCAATACAAATGTTGTAGAGCTTAAAATTCTGAATAAAATGAGTACCATCATTAATATTTTTGTTCAACATTAAGGTCACAATTCTACTTAAAAGTTTTTCAAATCAAGAGCTTGAAGCCAGGAGATGTCAAGTTAACTTAACAATATCTCAAAACTGCGCCTTTAATATTAAACAAAAATATTAAGTGTAGATACTTATTTTACTCAGAATTTTAGGCTCTAAAACTTTTGTACTGACAATGTTTTTGATAGAGTTAGCTGTTTTGAGATATTGTTAAATTAACTTGGTCTCTCCTGGCTTCAAGCTCTTGTTTAGCGATTAAGGCAAAATTTTGAAATAGAATTGCGACCTTAAAATTGAACAAAAATATTAATGATGGTACTCATTTTATTCAAAATTTTAAGCTCTACAACATTTGTATTGACAATATTTTTTATACAGTTAGATGTTTTGAGATATTGTTAAGGTAAATTTTTTAAAAAAACGTGTTTTTCGAAAATAAATATGTACATATCTTCTAACATTCACCCAAGTACGAGGAAGAAAACACAGTACGTTCATTTTAGACCTAAACTGAAGGGATTAAAACAATTTCCTGTTTTCTTCTAATTAATTCTGAGTTCAACCCCTGACCACGGGTCTAAAATTTTTAAACTGGAATTGTGACCTTAATGTTCAACAAAAATATTAAGTGTAGGTACTCATTTTACTCAGAATGTTAAGCCCTACAACATTTGTATTGACAATGTTTTTGCAGAGTTAGCTGTTTGGAGATACTGTTATGGTATGTAAAAAACGTGTTTTTTTACTATAAATATGTACATATTTCCTAACGCTCACCTAGTACGAGGTGGAAAATATAGTATATTCATTCTAGACCTAAACTGAAGAAATTAAAACAATTTCCAGCTTTCCCCTAATTAATTCCGAATTTGGCCTTTTTTTGCTCCCCTACCACTGGACTAAAATTAATCTCATTCATGGTGAGAACTGGAAACAGGAGGCCTGCAATATTTTAACTTCCAATTGCATTGTTAACTATAATATTAAACACTTTAAGTATACTAAACTTTTTTTACGTCATCAAATTTTTGTATTCAAAGGCTTATTTAACAAAAATTTTATATTGTAATTTTTTCCATCGCATAATATAGATAAATATGTTAGGTAATTAAATACAAATCTCCATAACCATGATGTTTATAGTGATTATTTTATGAATCGTTAAACATACATGAAAAATTTTGCGAGTCACTTAATTTTTACAAAAAAAAAAAAAAAAAAAAAAAAGAAAGAAGAAATTTACAAAAAAGATAGTAATCATAATAATCATAATGATTATCATATAAACATAATAACCATAATAATTATGATATAATGATGATAATCTTAATGGTTATCATATAATCATAATAATTAAATAATTATCATAGTAATAAATAATCATTTAACACATGGCACAATAAAAATAGTAATCCAATTTATTTGCAATAAGTAAATAAATTTCTTTTAGCAAATGCTTAATATTAACCAATTTTTTAAATTAATATTTCACTAGTAATAATTCACTGTAATATTTCACTAGTATATTGGCGTAAAATTCTGATTTGTTTATCCATTTTTCATTTTAAAAGTATAACTTATTTGTTGATTTAGAACAACAACAAAAAAAAAAAAATAAGAAGAAGCATTTATCTGGTCTTTGCTTTCATTTCATATTTCAACTATATAATAAACAGCTAAGTTTCATGCATGGACACTATCATCACTAAATTTAAAAAGTTCGTAAATGCACGCTGATTCAATTTATTTATAGTAAAACAAAGGGTCTCTTTCCTCAGCAAGCTACGCTCGCCAAACCCTGTTCAAACACCGCAGAATCTAAAAGCACTCTAATTTGATCGGTTTTAAAAAGATTAGAAAAGATGGAATTATAATGAAAAAACCTATAGCGATCTCCCTGTAAACGGGTTTCCATCCAATTCCCTTTGATTGCGAAAATTTAAGGCCTAATCAGTTGCTGTTAAGATATTCAATGGCTGATTTCGTGTTTCATTAAAGAAGATCAGTTAAACATTTGAAAAGAAGTTAAAATAAAATGAATTAAGTAAACAGAGCCTTTGCCTCCCCGAATTTTTAACAGCTTTATAAAACGATTGATATAACACAACTTACTACAATTACTACAATTTACTGCCTTAACCTCTTCAAGGGCGGTGGTTCATTTTTGGACCACTTAATTTTAATTCTTAAATGCCACATTGGCACCAGAATATTGGAATGAAAATTTTCCTTTTATTAAGTAAGTGAACAAAAGCATTTTCGTATCTCGAAATTTGTTTGTAAATTCTGGTGCCATTCACTGATTTCAACATTTTACGAATAGAAGTAACTTGTCCCTGAAAGGTTTAAACGCATATTAATGTATTTATTACTTTAAAGTTTCCTTTCTCTTTTAATGTTCACGTGTAAATACAATTTTCATGATTTTAACACGTACTCATTTAATAATAATTTTAATATATTTTTTCTGTTTTTAATAGTCAAGTGTAAATAAAATTTTGATCGTTAGGAAAAATTATTCTTTCGCTGTTTTTAGAATTGAAAACAATCTCTAAAATAATAGCCTAAATCATGTGACTATCATCAACAATTTCGGCCGGATCCCTTCGCTTTTTATATTCCATGTGGCCATTTTGGTACATTAATGTTAGCCAGCCACAGGCGATAAATCACCAAATATTATTCTATCGCCATCATTTCACTTATATTATAATAGTCTAAGTCATGTAACTGCCATAAACAATTACGGGCTGATCCCTTCGCTTTTCATAAGAAAGGTTTCCCTTTTGATTAAAGAATAAAAGTTATTTTTTCGAATAAAACTACATAAAATTTGCCATGATCGCAAAGAATTCTTGGTACTTTTATGTTAGCCGGGTGCAAATCTCGCCAATAGCTTCTTTTTAACCCGCCAGTTAGCTTTTTTTTTTTCGAGTGTAAATTAAAACGTTACTACTTGGTTATACCATCGACCAAAAATCTATCGCCAGACAATAAGATTAAATGCCAGTAATGGTTGATCGTAAATGTCTCATTCACTTGACTGCAAGGAAGTTACACGTGTTTACGCCATCAAGTGATTTTTATTTCAACGTTTTATTTGTATTTTTATTAATGTTATACTAATTTATTTGTTCTTTCGTTTTTTAAAAAAAAAAATTGTGTCAATTTGTATAATTTAGCGAGTGGTTTGGCTATTTATATAATTTGGCGAAATTGGTCGACGGGATAACTAAGTAGGATCATTAAAACATTGCTTTGAATATGAAATTAAATGTCATGATTTGTTGCATTATTTAATATTTAGCACAGGTGTCATATACGCACCGGATTTGACGTGATTTTTTTTTTCACGACAATTCGGCGAAAACCTCGTTTTCAAATACCAGTTACATATGTATTTTTAAATTATTTTCTATTGTTTTTTAAAATGAAATAACAATAAATAAAGAAAAATTAATTAATAACTATAGAACAAAACGATTTATAACTTTTTTTTTTAAATAAAAAGAAAGTAAATGTAAATAAACATTTATTAATAAACAAGCAACAATAGCCGGTTACCATGTCAGGCAAAATAACGCCTTTTTTGCGCCAATTAGGTACCCCGGTGCGTATATGACATCTGCGCCTAATATTTTTCTGTTTGTTTCGTTTAAAAAAAAGAAAGAAGTGAAAGCCATTAATTTTAAATTTTTCAGTTTTAAATGAAAGTTTTGTATTAAATAAAATAATAATGAAATACAAAATAAATAAATAAATAAATAAATAAGATAAATAAATAAAATAAAACATTGTTTTTAGCGTACATTTAAGGGAGGCCAAACTGGTCGCCAAACTATTTTAAAATAATAACCTGTACTAAAATATGGAAAAAAGTTATCTGTTATGATTAAAATTTGAGTTGCCATCATCAGAGAAACGTATTTAAAATTTAAAAAAAATTAATATTTCGAAAACTAATTCCAATTTAAAAATTCTAATTCCAGTTTTGAGATCTGCGGATCAATAAGGATTTTTGGTGTTAATTTCCTTTCAAAGTATTCCATATTTTAGAAGAAATCGCCGTAAAACATAATCAGTCGTTTCATAGAATCGTTTCATAAATTCGTTCCATTATGATTATATATATATAGGTTATATATAACAATGATTCAGTATATCTATAGTACAAAATAACAGTTATTCGGTATTTTAAAAATAAAATTTAAAAGTATTGCAATATATTTAACAGAAATACAATACGTAGAAGAGTATTATCAGTTTTTTGTACATAATGATTCATTCAATCAAGAGTTTTAAACGAGCTCTGAGCCTTGGTATCCTCAAAGTTTCAGCTCTGTTGAAATATTTATTATTTTTTTTTATATTAAGTTATTAATATTGCGTTTCGGCGCAGAAAATTATTTGTTATTTTTTAATAATATATCAAACAGTCACCAGGTCTTCGACTTCATATTTCGGCTATCTAATAAGTTCAGTTTCATGTATGAAAACAATCACGACAAGATGAAAAGAAATAGCATTCGAATAAACTAATATATTAAACATCCAAGAAACTAGAGACTTGTATCGTTTCCGATATAACTATAACGTTATTATCATCTCAACCCGTAATACACTATAAATGAGAAAATAAAAGCCTTTACAAAATTAAGATCTTTAGTTTCACTCAATTAACTTAACTCAGATTGCATTAATATCTTTTAAATTTGGATTTCCTGATGGCTGAAGTATTTTGAAAATGTAAGTTATTTGTCGACATGGAATCTTTATATGCTTAATGGATCGCGGAACCTACCCTATCTTTTGTACTAGTGAAGTAGTAAATATCAAATATGCGTACGCATATAATCGTGTTAAATTCGTAAAAAACTTTCTTTGAAATATGTCCTGTCAACGTGTGAATAAATGCTATTTGATAATTTAAAATAATTCTTCTTTAACTAACACTTAAATTGTCACATTGTTATTAAGTGGAATTTTAAAAGTTGAAAAAAAAAATAAACAGGGGAGAGAGAAAAATAGAAAGAAAAGATTTTTCATTTAACACGATACAATAAAAATGATAGTGATTCAATTTATTTGTAATAATTAAATTGAATATTTTTCCGACATAATACTTCACTCCAACCAAAGTTTTAAGCGAGTGTTAATGACACTGGCCCGCAAAATTTGGGTTGTGTCATGTTTTCTAACTTTTGCTAATTGATTCTTGTGTATTTTGTAGCACTAAATTCGAAAATGACTTTCATTTTCTTACCATCACTTAAGGATTATTTGAAAATCGTAAATTTCAAGGTTAAAAAGCCAAAAAATAGCGAAAATATGATACTATAAAATAGATGTGATTTTTGTGTTTTTAACTTTTGATCTCTGGTTTTCATGCGTATTTTTATCGCTGAATGACCTTCATTTTTAACCATCACGTCAGGATTTTTCGCAAATCGTAAATTTCAAAATTAAAATGTTCAAAGTACAAAGTGATCCACACCCTTCATCGGACCCCCCGAGCTCCTCAGCTATTTAGCTTTAAGAATCCCCAGAAATCCCTAGAATACGTAAAAAAAAATTGAATAAATTATTATATTGAATAAATTATTTTATCAAATAAAATTAAATTGAATAAAAGAAGTTTCACATCTATTTTATACAGTAGCGCTCAAAAGTATTTTGACAACCTTACATTCTCTCTTATTTTATTTAATATAAAAATGTAAAAGAAAATATATTCCCTATAATTGAGAACATTAAGACTGCTGTTATTCAAATGTATCAAGTTTCAACTTGTTTGTTTACATTCGGCGCCACCGAAGAAATATGACTCCTCCTTAGCTCAAAAGTATTTTGACAATTAGTTTGCATTTAATTGTTGAAGGTGTCAGTGGTGCTATAGCTTCGATTAGTGTTTATAAAGACTTATTGTGATTATTTTTAAATGCCGAAATGTAAAAAAAATATATATATAATGAAATGATTCTAGAAAATCCTCTGTAAATGCACTTAAGAAAGGTAGACTGCAAGCAGAATTAGCTCGTTCTTTTAACGTGTCTCGCCAACTTGTTATTACATGGAATAAAGTTTTTAATAAACAGAATTACATCGAAAATAAGCCTCATAGTGGTCATCCGAAAAAAAACGACTTGCAATGTTGACTGTATTATAAAAATGATACCTACAAGTGATTGTCGTAAGACCGCTGTAATAATAAATAAAAAAGAAAAATGCCCAGCTAAACTGATGGCATTGAGCTCACAGGCTATTCACAATAATTGTATATCATACTCTTATTTTAAAGAATAATGCCCCTCAAAAAATAAGTGAAGGGGAATTAGCCCCCGTTTCACCCTTTATACTTAACCAGTGAACCTCCAAATCTAATCAGGGAAGTTCCTTAACATAATAAACCGGTATACCAACTTCGGAGCAAATCGAATCATTCTGCATGAAAAACCCATTTATCTGAATTAAGGGGGTGGACTAGCCCCCCTTTTTCCCCTTTATTCTTAACCAATGAACCCCCAAAACTAATCAGGGAAGTTCCTTAACCTAATTAACCGGTATACCAAATTCGGAGCAAATCGAATCATTCTGCATGAAAAACTCATTTATCTGAATAAAAAGGGGTGGACTAACCCCCCTTTTCCCCCTTCTTCATTAACCAATGAACCGTCAAAACTAATCAGGGAAGTTCCTTAACATAATAAACCGGTATACCAAATACGGAGCAAATCGAATGATTCTGCATGAAAAACCCATTTATCTGAATTAAGGGTGGTGGACTAACCCCGTTTTTCCCCCTTTATCCTTAACCTATGAACTCCCAAAACTAATCAGGGAAGTTCCTTAACATAATAAACCGGTATACCAAAATCGGGGCAAATCGAATCATTCTGCATGAAAAACCCATTTATCCGAATTAAGGGGTTGGACTAACCCCATTTTTGCCCCTTTATCATTAACCAATGAACTCCCAAAACTAATCAGGGAAGTTCCTTAACATAATAAACCGGTATATCAAATTCGGGGCAAATCGAATGAGTCTGCATGAAAAACCCAATTATCTGAATTAAGGGGGTGGACTAACCCCCCCTTTTCCCCCTTTATCCTTAACCAATGAACCTCCAAAACTAATCAGGGAAGTTCTTTAACATAATAAACCGGTATACCAAATTCGGAGAAAATCGAATCATTCTGCATGAAAAACCCATTTACCTGAATTAAAAGGTTGGACTAACCCCGTTTTCCCCCCTTTATCCTTAACCAATGAACTCCCAAAACTAATCAGGGAAGTGCCTTAACCTAATAAACTGGTATACCAAATTCGGAGCAAATCGAATCATTCTGCATGAAAAACCCATTTATCTGAATAATAAGGGGTGGACTAACGCCCTTTTCCCCCTTTATCCTTAACCAATGAACCCCCAAAACTAATCGGGGAAGTTTCTTAACATAATAAACCGGTATACCAAATACGGAGCAAATCGAATGATTCTGCATGAAAAACCCATTTATCTGAATTAAGGAGGGGGGTGGACTAACCCCGTTTTTCCCCCTTTATCCTTAACCAATGAACTCCCAAAACTAATCAGGGAAGTTCCTTAACATAATAAACCGGTATACCAAATTCGGGGCAAATCGAATGATTCTGCATGAAAAACCCAATTATCTGAATTAAGGGGTGGACTAACCCCCCTTTTCCCCCTTTATCCTTAACCAATGAACCTCCAGTTCCTTAACATAATAAACCGGTATACCAAATTCGGAGAAAATCGAATCATTCTGCATGAAAAACCCATTTATCTGAATTAAGGGGTTGGACTAACACCGTTTTTCCCCCTTTATCCTTAACCAATGAACTCCCAAAACTAATCAGGGAAGCGCCTTATCACAATGAACCTAGGAAAAAATTTTGAAGCAAATCGGATGTTTCTATCAATAGTTATCGCGTTACGTACATACGTACGTACATACATACATACATACAGAGCGGGCGGGCACATTAGCTCTCAGGCTTTGATAGCCTGTGAGCTAAAAACGAATTGAAAGAAAATTAGGGTATAAACATACACGTTTCATCAGTTAAACGACGCCTAAACATCTATGGTTTGCATGGCAGAAGACCAGTAAAAACACGTTTGTTATCTACTAAGAATAGGAAGGCTAGAGTTGCATTTGTAAAACGGCATAACCCTTTCAGGAGCAAAGCAATTCCATTGCTAAAGTGTTGAAATTAATGAATGACACCGGAATTTGAAAACAAATTTAATGTAAATAAGAAAAAGCGATATTTCACACACATAATAAACCGAATTTTTTTAAACCAGAATTCTGGTGTCAATCATTAATTTCAACACTTTAGCAATGGAATTGCTTTGCCCCTGATAGGGTTATGCTGTTTTACAAATGCAACTCTATCCTTCCTATTCTTAGTAGATAACAAACGTGTTTTTGCTGGTCTTCTGCCGTGTAAACCATAGAGGTTTATGCGTCGTTTGACTGATGAAACGTGTATGTCTATGCCGTAATTTTCTTTCAATTCATTTTTTTATTATTACAGCGGACTTACGACAATCACTTGTAGATATCATTTTTATAATACAGTCAACATAGCAAGTTTTTTTTTTTTTTTTTTTTATGACCATTATGAGGCTTATTTTCGATGTAATTCTGTTTATTAAAAACTTTATTCCATGTAATAACAAGTTGGCGAGACACGTTAAAAGAACGAGCTAATTCTGCTTGCAGTCTACCTTTCTTAAGTGCATTTACAGAGGCTTTTCTAGAATCATTTCAATATTTTTTACATTTCGGCATTTAAAAATAATCACAATAAGTCGATATAAACACTAATCGAAGCTATAGCGCCACTGACACATTCAACAATTAAATGCAAACTAATTGTCAAAATACTTTTGAGCTAAGGAGGAGTCATAATTCGTCGGTGGCGCTGAATGTAAACAAACAAGCTGAAACTTGATACATGTGAATAATTGCAGTCATAGTGTTATCAATTATAAGGAATATCTTTTCTTTTACATTTTTATATTAAATAAAATAAGAGAGAATATAAGGTTGTCAAAATACTTTTGAGCGCTACTGTAGTATCAGATTTTTTTTTTTTTTTTTTTTTTTTTTTTTTTTTTTTTTTACTTTTAATTTTAATATATACGATTTGCGAAAAAATCTGACTTGATGGTTAAAAATGAAGATTATTCTCAAATTCAATGCTAAAAAGTACACAAAAATTAATTATCAAATTTTAAAAACACAACCATCGCATCAATTTTATAGTATCAGATTTTCACTATTTTGTAACTTTTTAACTTTAATATTTACGATTTGCGAAATTGCCTAACATGATGGTTAAAAATGAAGGGGATTTTCAGATTCAGTGCTAAAAAATAGATAAAAATAAATTATCAAAAGTTAAGAAACACAAACAGCTTTTCTATTTTTTAGTATAAGATTTTATCTAATTTATTTACGTTTTATCATTGAAATTTACGATTTGCGAAAACGTCTGACGTGATTGTTAAAAATGAAGGTATATTTTCGGATTCACCGCTAAAAAAATACATAAAAATTAATTATTAAATGTTAAAAAACATAATCATCGCAGGCTTGTGTAACTGAAGAGCATATTGTCTTAACATCCTTAAAAGTTTCAACTATTTTATGAAATGACTCAGTTGAAAAATATAAGTTGACTTGAAACAAAGAAAATATAACAAACACTCGTCAAGTCTTAGGCTTCATTTCACATTTCATCTATCTAATAATCAGCTAAGTTTCACGCATGAAAACAATCATGACCAGATTAAAAGAATTCGTATTTGCATAAACTAATCTCATTCATGCAAGGAACTGGAAACAGGAGACCTGCATTTTCGGATTTACATAATCCTTTCGACTTAATTAACGACAGAAGCTGGGTTTATACTGAAACGTCAACCTGCGGATATTTATTTGAAGACCTATACCGCCTCCTGAATTTAAATGCCCAAAGCGTGGCTGTAGAATAATGATGGATTGTTCTTTGTTTATTTGAAATCTCGAAGTATTTCGGATTAGTTTTAAAAGTTTCGAAATTCAAAAGAGTATTGTGATCGATATTTGCAAAGGAAATGCTTGAACGTTTTTGATATTTCAAGAAAGATGTGCATTAAAATATTAATGAACTTTTAAATTAAGTTTCAAGAAACTATTTATTTCAGTTTGAGAGATATTATTTTGTAAAATTCTTAATGACTTCTAATCGTTTGGCAAAAGCTTTTACAGTACATATTTTTCTTAATAATGTCATTTATATTATAAGAAAGAGGATTTGCTTTTGTTATTTTTTATATCAATTTTTTGAATTAATAATCAGCTTATTTATTAATATCTGAATTTTCCAAAAAAGTGTACACTTTTTTGTGAACAGATATTAGTTTATAACACTCATAATGACTTCTAAGTATTTTGCATATCCTTACATAGTGAATTTTTAATAATAGTCTAATTCTTTATTGTTATTATTTATTTTTTTTCATTTATTTTTATTTTTATTTTTATTTATTTTTTTTATTTTTTTTTTTTTTTTGTAAAAGAATACAAATATTTATTGTTTGTTTGTTAATTTAATGAAGATATTCCTTTAAATAATATTGAACTTTTAAATTAATTTCTTATAATAATCTTTGAAAAGCCTATATAATGCACTTTTATTCTAATAATTTATTTATGTTATATGAAAAATACCTGTTATATGTTAAAAAGCAGTAAACCAACGTTTAAAATGCACAAATAATGCGTGATAAGCAGCAAACAGCTGTTTCGAATCTGCAGCGAGATTCTTCTTCAGTGCAAGATAGGGAAAAAAGGAACAGCGTGCTAGAAAAAGCAAGGCTGAGCTGAGATTCGAAACAGTTGTTTGCTGCTTATCACGCATTATTTGTGCATTTTAAACGTTGGTTTACTGCTTTTTAATATTCCTGCACAAAGGCTCTAATTGCTATTTTAATACCTGTTATATGTGTTTGTAAAGCAATTAAACGTTTTTAACCTTTTGGATATTTCAAAAAAATTAAAATTTTACTAAACATTTAAATTAAGTTTTCAGAGAATAGTCATTTCAGTTTAAGAGATATAATTTTGTGATATTCTTAATGGCTGCTAATATTTTGGCTAAAGCTTTTACAGTGCATTTTTTCGCCGAATAATGTATATTACGTAATAAAAAAAAAATATTTTCAATTTGTTATTTTTTATACCAATTTTTGATTTTTCAAGGAAGATATAGGAAGTTCGGGTATTAGTGTAAATACGTATGGTTATTATTTATTTATTTTGTAAAAAAATACAGACAATTTTTTTTTATATATATTAATTTAATGAAGGTATTCCTTTAAATAATATTGAACTTTTAAATTCCTATAATAACCCTTAAGTATAAGTCGTATATTATGCACTTTTCTTTCTAATAGTTTATTTGTGTTATATATGAAAAATACCTGTTTTATGTTTTTGTAAAAGAATTAAACTTTTTTTAATCTTTTAGATATTTGAAAAATTAAAATTTAACTGAATATTTAAATAAAGTTTCCAGAAATTATTCATTTCAGTTTAAGTGATATGATTTTCTAATATTCTTAATGACTGCTTATTGTTTGGCTAAAGCTTATATAGTACCTTTTTTCTCCGAATAATGTAAGTTACATTATAAGAAAAATATTTTACATTTGTTATTATATATATATATATATATATTTTTTTTTTTTTTCAAAGAAGATATAGGGAGGTCGGCTATTATGGAATGGTCGGAAATATGAAATACTTCAATATCTGGGCCGTATGGTGCTGCAGTTCAGCGGAAAACTGCAAAACAACTTCCCAGTGCTTTCATAATTCACGTCGGTGAATTCTGTTTGGATACCTGTTGTTGGAGGGACGTTGTGAACAGTGGCGTGGCGTCCGGTCATCGCTGGGTGCGGCGATGACCAAGCAATATTTTAAAACTCTTAATAAGCTTTTAAAACTCTACGATCCAGTTTTAGCACAGAACATTTGGAGTTCGTGTATAAGTGAAGGTAAGATTTAAAGTTTCTTTTTTGAACATTCAACCATTGAATTTTAGAGTTAATAATTTTTCACCACAAACTTAAATAATGGCGATGACCACCGAAAATTTTCACGCCACGCCACTGGTTGTGAAATCCAATTTTATTCAGAATTTTTGCAGTTTTTTGCAGGTAAGTTTTATAAATTTCGTATTATAAAACCCCTTCGTCAGTGATGTCCACAAGGTTCAATATTCAGTTGAACAGTTATATCCATTGCTGTGTTAGTTTCACTGACTTCTCATATAAGTAGACTCTAATTTGGTAACCTTATCTTGAAGCATACTGCTCTACCCACGTGACGTGATAGTGGACAGGGGTAGCGTGTCAAACCGGTTTTTCTCCCGCCAAAATCTCCTCGGAATCTCTATCAGGTTTCCCGCCGAAACTTTATTACGTCGGCATTTGCCTTGAGTTGACCGCACTTTAACTTTACCTTTTACTCTTTTGAACAGTTCTTTTAAGAAATTATTATTTTAGCCTTTTAAATGACGCTTATTTGCTGTATATCCGACTGCAAGGAATCGGTTGCTTCTATATTTACGTTTATTTTATTGCGAGAATGAAATCTGAAAGTTGCCAATAAAGGGATCACCGGCAACAAACGACACCCTTTTGGCGATGAAAGAGGAAACATGTTAGATTCAACTTCTGCCCGAAAGAACAACGTAATCAGCTCTCTACGTATCTTTTCTCTGAGGACAGTTTAGCTCTATGTTAACTTGTTGACGACTGAAGAAATTATGGTTTTTCAAGATGGTGTGTGGGGTAATATGGAATAGATAACTTATTACATTTAAAAAAGACATGTTTCGGAAATAAAATGGCTTTTTCGTGGGGGGGGGGGAGGGCGATTAAAATGTAGCGGGGTTTTTTATTTATTTTATTTTATTTATTATTTTTTTTTTTTTTTTTTTTTTGCCGACTCTTCAATCTACTGACACATCTAAAGCGCAAATACTACTACTGGTAATATACTACTGGTAATAAAAAATTCATCGTTTAAAAAAAAAATAAATAAATAAAAATTCATTATTTTTTGTGGAAACACCTTTTAAAACGATATTACTCCAATATATATGTATTTCAAATTATTGAATTTGCTTTTCTATATGGTATTTTTGTAACACTGAGTATATGCATATACGTATTATGGAGTCGAAAATTTATTTTTAAAAATTGTTAAACGTAATATTATATTATGTTTGAAAAGTTTATTATAAACACATTTTGGGGAAATGTTCAGCTCTTACAATTTTTTAAAATAAATATGTTCCAATTAATTCACGCAAAAACTATTAAAATATCATATAGCTATGCCAAATTCCTTTTTCAAATAAATAAATAAATAAATAAAATATTAACTCTATAACTTTTTATTTAAAAAAAAATTAATTTAACTTATTCTCATTTATGCAGAATTATAACCCAATTTTTTCTTATTCGATTTTTAATCTATTAAAACTTTCCGTGATTGAGAAGAATGGAATAGAAAATTACTTTTGAAGTTATTATTTTAATTTAAGGGGACCGTGGACCTTTATTTGAGCCAAAATCGACATTTCTTTTTGCGCCTATTATTATTCTCCAACTTGTACTACATCATTTGTGAAAAACTGCATGCAGATGTGATTATTTTACGCAAAGTTACAAGTGTTTTAATTTTGTTCAAAAACAATTTTTTGGCCTTTTAATATACTTTAAATCTGTTTTTCTCAATACTGATGTTCCAGCATTTTTTAACATTTGAAATGCTCTTTGCTACTTAATAGTCCAGGCAATAGGGAATTTTATCTAGCAAAATTAATGGTAGTTCTGGGAAAAGGCTTACTTTATGTTTTTTGGGTCGCTGAATCCGAATTTGTAACTTTCCATCAAAATTTCCCCCGGAAACCCCACCCCTACCCCAAATTTTGGTAAAAAGCCCCTCCAAAAGGTTTTTATTAAAATAATCTAGAGTAATAAGTATCTAGAAATTGAAAAAGTAGACAAAATTTTCAACAAATTAGATATATGACATTATGACTTAGGATGAAGGGGAAGGGGGGATCTGCCTCGGAACATTCGCGCGGTGCTGCGTGGACTAAGTTGCGCAATTCTACTTAACCACTCAAACGTTTACATTCGCCCTCCCCTCTCCCCTACAAACTTTCCTTATAAGGTTTACTTTAAGTTTTTTGGGTCTGAATCCGAATTTTAAACTTACCCACAAAATTCCCCCCCCCCGAATCCCCCCTCCCAAAATATTTGTTATTAACTTAAATTTCTTATTGTTTTAGGGGAAAAGCATTACGAAATTCAGAAACTAGACAATATTTGCAATAAATAGGATATATGACATTATGACGTAGGATAAACGGGGAGAGAGGGGGCTGCCTCGGAACATTCCCCGTGCGCTTTTTTCAAAAACCAAATTTTTTCAAAAAATTAATTTTTTGGGGGGGTTTCCGGGTGAAATTTTGGTGGGAAGTTACAAATTCGGATTCAGCGACCCAAAAAACATAAAGTGAGTCGAAATCCAGAACTATTATTAATTTTTCCAGGTAAAATTCCCTATTGCCTGGACTTCATAACTTAGTGCACGTAGCGCCGCAGTGCATGTTCAGAGGCAGCCCTCCCCCTCCCTGTTCATCCTACGTCATAATGTCATAAATCCTATTTGTTGCAAATTTTGTCTTGTTTTTTAATTTCGTAATGCTTTTCCTCTAAAACAATAAGAAATTTAAGTTAAAAACAACTATTTTTTTTTTGGGGGGGGGAGGGGGGAGTTCAAAATTCGGATTCAGCGACCCAAAAAACTTAAAGTGAACCTTATAGAGAAAGATTTTTTTAATAAAAACATTTTTTTTTGGGGGGGGGGCATTTTACCAAAATTTGGGGGGGTGCCGGGGGAATTTTTGGTGGGAAGTTAAAAATTCGGATTCAGCGACCCAAAAAACATATAGTAAGCCTTTTTCTAGAACTACCATGAATTTTGCTAAGTAGATCCCCTATACGGTCTCTATTGCCTGGATTATAATTTTTGATCAAAATTCATGAAACTGAGAAGGAAGAATGCTGATATTGCTCAAAAAGAAACTGTGTATGCATTTTTAAATTAAACTTCATTAAGACAATTAAATTTGATTTTTAACTGATTGTAAAGCAGAATTTTGATGAAAATCGATATGGAATTCAGAAAAATAACTTTAAAAAATTAACTATTTAAGGGATTAAAAAATCGATACACAGATTTGTTTGTAATAGAGATTTACGTGATTAAAATACAAAATTGAAGAAATATCTCAAAAATTTAGACGCAAAGAGTATTTAAAAGTTTGTTTTAAAATTTTAAATTTTTTTAAAGATCTTAAAATTATAATAAGATTAGAAATTTCTTTTAAGGTGTTCTATATACTTATGGTTAAATGTATATGTGTACAACATTTCAAATCCCTATTATGAAAAGTAAAAGAAATTTTTTTAAATGTCCGCCGTCCTCTTAAAGAAAATAATGTTATATTGAATTTTTTTAGGTATTGCTTTTGATTTCCATTTGTTTGTTTTGAAAATACTTACGAGGCTTTAAGAATAAAGAATGTATAGAATGTTTTTAAAAATTAGAACCTTTTGTAAAAATGTCTTCGTTAAAAAGGTATGAAGGCATATAAGAAAAGCTAAATTCAAGCATGAAAAAGAATAATAGTTCCGAATATTCATAATAACATGAAATATTCATTTTCTGTAAAATGTTTTATCATATTTATCAGAGCATATAAACAAATCAGTAGTAAAATGCTGAATATGCCAAAGCTTTCTCGAACAAACATTTATCAAAGTTATATGTGGTTCCATTCAGAGTCATATTTTTATAGTTGTCGTAATACATGGAAAACGAATAACATATTGTAACATGCAAGGCAATAAAATAAGTTTACTGACAGATGTTTGTGTTATAAACATATGAACTAAAACTTTGCACTGTACTGTAATACAGTAACATAAGAATATTTTAAGATTTATTTGTTTACTACAAAAGTGAAATAGCTGAAATAAATAAGAGAGATTTTACTCTTTTGCTTACTGTACAGAACATAAGATAGTATCTATACTAAATAAATATGAAAATCTTAACTTTATGACCTTTTATTTTTAATTATGAAAATTAAACATTTTAAGGGATCAGTTTACCTTTTCAACAAATTTTCTTCTTTTAAAAGATATTGTTCAAATGGTGAACTCACTACATTTCAATGTTCAACTAAAAGTACATTTTGAAAAAAAAATTACACAGCATATTTAATTAAAATTTAAAACAAAATTTAAAATTTTTTAATTTTTTTAAATCTGTACTATTTTTTTAAATATTGTTATGTTTGCCCATTTTGTTTTAAGTACACAAGTCTGCTCGTGGATTTTTAGATACATCTAATATTACATTTAATATAATATTTTTACTAATATATGTAGTGTAAAATGATGAAATCTAACACATCTTCGTATACTTTTGAATATTAAATACGTGAATAATCACATTGCTAACAAGTCGTAAACCAACTTAGTGAAAAATGTCCAAGCCGGGAATCGAACCCGGGCCCCTGAAATAGATCTCCAGTGCTCTACTACAAGGACGATGCCCAGCTTGGCATCTCGCACTTATATAAGTCGGTAAGGCTGCAACCGCAGCACAAGATGGAAAAGTCTTCATGAGCACTTACAAATACTTCTGCAGCTTAAAACTAGAAAGTCGGGGAATTTTACTCAAATTTTGTAAAACTATTTGACACCAGAATTTTTATTTTAAATTATTAATTTATTTATTTAACTAGGTTTTTTTTTGTATCTTTTAAACCAATTTTATAAAGAAATTTCCGGTTTGAACTGAAATGTATTCATTTGGCAGCGGTCAAAATGACCGCTCGCCGTCTTTCTAGTGTTAAGCCTGTATTTCGTTTGTTTTCCTGTAAACCGGGCAATTTTTTTTTATGTTTTATGTTATAAATTTTGTTTACAATGACAAAAATCGAAATCATTAAAAATAATTGAAAATAATAAATAAAAAATTTTTCATGCATAAAACTTTCTGAAAACTCCCCGAATTTTTTTTAATTTCCTTCCCAAAAAACCCGTTTTTTTTTCACCCTTTGCAACTCTTCTTTCCAGTATGGTTAAGTATACACATTATTTGACGTAAAGAACGAAAATGTACTAAGAATGTTCTATCTATATAATAAAGGACAAACGTGTTCGTGTTTAATGCTGACGTCATTTTGACGGTGACAACACAAAACTATTAACTTTTACTTTTACTAAATGATTTTTTTACTTCTAAACATCGCACATTTTAAATTTTCACGCCGTTGAATAGGGAAAAAAATGTAGTTTCAAATGAAATTTGTTTGAAAACTGCATCACACTTTGATTAAAAAATGTATCGCTATTCACTAATTTTTTTTTTTTTAATAATTTTGAAGCGTGATATTTTAAAAATCTATGTCTATCACGTGCAGAGGATTACATAAGATAAATACATTTGTACTTCAATTTATATACATACCCCAGCATTTGTTTCGACCTTTTGATGTAACGAAATTAAAACATTCATCAGTCAATAAATAAAACAATGAAATACAAATTTAAGCCATGTGATCGAACCATGCACTTAAACATTAAAATGTTCAGATTTAAAAAAAAAAAGGATGTTTTTAAATACTGATCTTTGACGATTTCTCCAGCTGTCAACTCCTGGCGCGAGGCCAATGCAAAATTATCCCTTTTAATAAATTTCAAAACTTTATTTAAAATAATTATGATTTTTTAAATAAATAAAATTTTTGGTATTGTTAGTGCGCATTCTAAAAAAATATACTAAATGTAAAAAAATCTAATATAGTTATCAATTAACCCTTTGCCTGTGACACCCGAACTCAGTTCGGGCAATGCAAATTCTCCAATTTTGGACTGCCCAACCTGAGTTCGGGCAAGAGAAAAATCTGTGTTTCAATTCCGCGGAGACCGAACTCAGTTCGTTCAGTGCATAATTTGTAATTTACCATTTTATCGATCTTCTTTATATTTATCTTGAAAATTATATCATTTGATTTATTTTGCTATAATTCGAGCAAAAAATACTGTAATCCATTAACATTTCCCATATATGTGAAAATATTGAATACTATAGTAGTTATTTCATAGAATTTGTTTTAATAATCTATTTCTAACATTTTGATTATAATAACGAACAAAATTAAAGATAATTTTTTTTTCCATTTTTGGCATGTTTTTCTCAAACATATTCCACAGGCACGGGGATAAATAAATGCTTTTCATCTACATTCTGTAACCCGGGAAGACCCGGTATATCCGCTTGTATATTTCAAAATTAGAACATTTTGCAAAGATATCTTGTTAAAAAAAAAAAGTTTAAAAGCATATAACCGAGAAACTAAACTTATGCATGGAACAGAATATAAATGCCATATATTCATAGTAACATAAAATATTCGCTGGCAGTAAAATATTTTATCATTTTCTGATACAACATATAAATAAATCAGTAGAAAAATGCTGAATACGTGAAAGATTTCTCGAACAAATATTTGCCTTAAGTGTATGTAAGCGCCATTTAGAGTCATATGTTATAGCTGTTGTAATACAAAGAAAACAAATAACATTTTATGACATATAAGACAATAAAATAAGTTTATTTGCAAATGTCTGTGTTATAAACATATGATATAAAACTATGCATTCTACTGTAGTACAGTAACATCAGAATATTTTAAGTTTTATTCGGTCACAACAAAAATTGTAATAGTTGAAATGAACAGACATATTCTACTAAAAAGTATTTAAAAATAAAGAATTTTTCTTACTGTCCAAAGTATAAGATATGTTCTGCAATATACATACACTATGACGCAAAAGTTTAGACAATGACGTCATTCAGCTTTAAAATGTAGAATTATGACGTCAGAATTACAAAAACCTGTAAATATATTCAAAAACTGATTTAAAATGCTATGTACAAAAGACAGTCGTTTTATTTGCTATAATACTAATTTTTTTTCATAAAAATTCAAATGTGCTTGTCGCAAAAGTTTAGACACTATTCTAAATTTCTTTGAATATTCGCTGGCATATGCAAATTTAGAATCGATGATGTCACAAATTTGGAGTACTTAAGTTCTGCAAACGATTGCGCTTCATAGTCGACATGCCGAGAGCTAAAGAAATTCAAGTGAATGAGGTTTCAAGGATTTGGCAGTTGAAAGGTGAAGGGAAGAGCGTTTCTGAAATTTCTGCTATTATTAATAGGTCAAAAAAATCTATTTATCGAGTTTTATCGAGTGGTTCCGAATATAAAGCAAAATGTCGGTCTGGGAGGCCACGTGTGACAAATGTACGAGAGGATCGCCTGATACAAAGACTAGCGAGTACTCAACAAATGAGCGTACGTGGAGTTCAAAGCTCATCGGGACTCTCTGTATCAAAGGATACGATTCGTAGACGAATTTTGGAAAAAGGAACAATCGTTTATAGCAAAATGCAGAAGAAACCAGCTCTGAAACCACATCATAAGTTACAAAGACTTATGTGGGCTCGAAAGCATATGTCATATGGAGAGAAATGGCAGTCAGTCATATTTAGCGATGAAAAAAAGTGGAATCTGGATGGTCCAGATGGTTGTTTATCGTATTGGCATGACTTCAGGAAGGAACCTCGACGTTTTTTCAGTCGCAGACAAGGAGGGGGCTCGGTGATGGTTTGGGCAGCCTTTTGCTATAATGGACAAGTATCTCTGACCTTCACCAGTGGTCGTCAAACTTCACAGCATTATACACAGACATTAGAAGAAAACCTACTGCCATTTGCTGAGCTTCTAGGGGTCCTCAGTGGGAATTTCAGCAAGAAAATGCTTCAATTCACACTGCAAAACATTCAAAATCTTGGTTTAATTCACATAATATAAGAGTTCTCGACTGGCCAGCATGTAGCCCAGATCTTAACCCTATAGAAAACCTTTGGAGCATCATGTGTCGCAAAGTTTATAGCAACGCTAGACAATACTCTTCTGAAAAGGAACTTAAGACATCTATTGAGAATGCATGGTACGATATCGATCCACAAACTATGCAAGATTTAGTTTCTTCCATGCAATCTCGTGTATATGACGTAATACATAAGCATGGATGCACAACCAGGTTTTAAAAATTGTTTATTTCGATTTTATTTAATTTGTGTCTAAACTTTTGAGACAGCAGTTTATTTTTGTTACCATTTAATTTATTGCAATATGCACAATTCCACTTTTCTTTGTTATAAATATTGTTTATATGTACAGCACATTAATTTCAAGCAGTGATTTGAAAATTGAATAAATATTTTTCAAAGTATGTAAGAATTTCTTCATTGTCTAAACTTTTGCGTCATAGTGTACATGTAGCGTTTAAAATTAAAAATTTTTAAAAGACTAAATGAAATAAATAAAGTAAGACAGGCATTTCATTCTAATTCATTCTATTCATTGATTCATTTAAAATTATTTATAAAAGGATAAAAAAAAAAATAAAATAATAAAAATACTCTTAGTACATGTTTCGCCAAGCAACAGCAAAACTTCACCAGTACAATTTAACTATTGTTAAGCAAACAACAAGACAAATCAAGAACAGTTAAAGTTATTTTTTCAGAAACAGACTAATTACGAAAGCTTGCATTTTGCAATCAGGATGTAACAGTTGTCATGATCGATCGTTCCTAGAAGGCTGGTTTACTCAGGTACGATCGCCGACAGTGAATGAAGCCTATTCCAGTCCTGGTGAATATAATCTATCTCTGAAAAAATAACTTTAACTGCACTTGATTTGTCTTGTTGTTTGTAATGTTTAAATTGTACTGGTGAGGCCTGCGGTTGCTTGGCGAAACCTATACTAAATGTATCATGTTTTTAGTATATATATATATATATATATATATATATATTAACTTTTTATAAATTAATTTTAAAATGTAATCAAGTCTGTCTTACTTTATTTATTTTATTTAGTCTTTCTAAAAATATGTTCTATTCTAAACAAATATGAAAATCTTAATTTTATTACCCTTTTTTGCTTTACGTTTAAAACTAAACATTTCATAAGCAAAGATATATATATATATATAAATATATATAACGACGAATTTAAAAACGGAAACACAACCGATATTTATTTTTATGAGAAATGAGTTAAACAAAAAACTATTTCATTTTTCACTTTAAATAAAATGAATGAAGAAGCTGGAAAGAAAATACATGTGGCAAATATAAGTGAAAGCATTCTTATTTAAAAAACCTGAAAAGAAAATTGAAAAAGTAAAAAACGGTTTTTGTACAGATTGATCTCAGCTAGCCAATGCAAAAAATCATTTAAAATATTGAAATGAAAACGAGCTATTTTAAAAAATTCCTTCCAAAGGATTAACATTAGCGAATGTTTGATTCCGAGTGAGTGAAGTAGCCCCAATAAACCTATTATTTGACCTAAGGAATAAAAATGTGCTATATATGTATTTTAAAATTAGAATATTTTACAACCATTTCTTGTTAAAATAACAAGCTAAACTCACGTTAGGAACTAGAATATCAATACCAAACATTGATCGTAACATAAAATATTCGTTGGCAGCAAAATGTTTTATCATTTTCTGATACAACATATAAATAAATCAGTAGAAAAATGATGAATGTGCCAAAGATTTCTTGAACAAATATTTACCTAAATGTATATGGCACCATTTAGAGTCAAAGTTTTATAGCTGTTGTAATACATGGAAAACAAATAATATTTTATAACACAAAAGACAATAAAATATGTTTATTGGCAGATGTCGCTGTTATAAACATATGAGAAAAACTATGCAATGTACCATAGAACAGTAACATCAGAATATTTTAAGTTCTGTTCAATCACAACAAAAATGGGAATAGCTGAAATGAACAGACAGACTCTACTAAAAGTAAATTAAAATTTTTTTATTTAGTGTCCAAAACATAAGATATTTCCTATTCTAAATAAAAATATAAAAATCTTAACTTTGTGACTCTTTTTTCTTTGCGTTTAAAAGTAAACATTTTATAAGCAAAGATATATATAAAGACGGATTTCAATACGGAAACCAAACCTATATTTATTTTTGGGGAGAATGAGTTACACAAAAAATATTAAATTTTCACTTTAAATAAAATGCATGAAGAAGCTGGAAAGAAAAAACATGTAGCAATCTCCTAATTAAACCATAACACGAAGTTGCTACATTATATCAATTAGCCTTTGTGGGGCTAACTTCTACAAATATGTTCGATAAATCATAGTTAATCTTCATTAAACATCAAACTTGGATAAGATATAATTCAAATTATCTTTCCTTCTAATATCCAAAAGTTAAGAGATCGGGTACTTTGTTTTATTCTAAGGTCCTGAGATGAGGACAGCGAATCGTTGTTCTACCTTCTCATCGCCGTGAACTAATATATCCGTTCACTAAGCTGTAGGTTTCTCTGTAGTAGAAGCATTTTTTAAATTAATATAATTCTACAAGTATAATGCAGTTTTAAAATCTTTTGTTATGTATAATACTCTTAAGGCTTATACTCCAGTACGTAATTAAATTATTTATGTCATGTTATAAAAATAATCTTTTTCAGACTTTTTAAAAAATACAGAGAAAACAGCGTTACAATTCTACCCTTTTGCTCGGCGATCAGGGGGTTAATTCTAAGAAAAACATACAGAGTCCTAAATGAAATACTTCATACTTAATGCACAAACACTTTACTTTCATGATACACTACACAACTAAATCACAACAAAGGATAATTAAATGTATTTAAAACTTAATTTCTAATATCGGAGCGAAATGCTCTTATCCAAATCAAAACATAACTACATCTACATTTTTATTACTTGAGCGTAATCCACTTAATTGTATCAAGTCTAAAATAAATATACACTATTTTTATCAGGAGGAAAAGTCTGAGTCAATTTAAGCATATGCTCCTCCAGTTTATATTTTCACAATCACTGGTTGGAGAGATAATGCAAGAGGCATTTCGTGTTACGATAATACACATAAAGACCAAAATTTAATGAAAACCAAAACCATGAAAAAATTAGAAATCTGATTCTGAATTTTGTTAGAATAAAAACTGTCCGTGTTGATATGAAAGTAAAATAAGCTATTTGTTTTCCAATACTTTTCTTTTCAACATCCTCTATATCACGTCCTTCTATACTCCTTTCAATAACTCGAAATTAGAAAATGGAATTAATTTTGAATACAGTTACGCATTGGGATCGAATTATAAAGTAAGTTTAGGTATAACTTTCTACTATGTTTATGGAATTATTTGACACAAAGAATAAAAATGAGCTATATATTTTAAAATTAGAAAATTTTACAAACATTTCCTGTTAAAAGAAGAAACTAAACTCAAGCAAGGAAGATAATATAAATGCCAAACATTGATCGTAACATAAACTATTCGTTGGCAGCAAAATGTTTTATCATTTTCTGATACAACACATAAATAAATCAGTAGAAAAAGGCTGAATATGCCAAAGATTTTTCGATGAAATACTTACCTTAAGTATATGTGGCACCATTTAGAGTCATAATTTTATAGCTGTTGTAATACATGGAAAACAAATAATATTTTATAACTCACAAGACAATAAAATATGTTTATTGTCAGATGTCACTGTTATAAACATATGAGAAAAAAAACTATGCAATGTACTATAGAACAGTAGCATCAGAATATTTTAAGTTCTGTTCAATCACAACAAAAATGGGAATAGCTGAAATGAACAGACAGACTCTACTAAAAGTAAATTGAAAAATTTTTACTTGCTGTCCAAAACATAAGATATTTTCTATTCTAAAAAAATATGAAAATCTTAACTTTATGACTCTTTTTTTGCTTTACGCTCAAAAGTACACATTTTATAAGCAAAGATATATATAAAGACGGATTTAAATACGGAAACATAACCTATATTTATTTTATTTTTTATTTTTATGGGGAATGAGTTAAAGAAAAAAATTATTAAATTTTCACTTTAAATAAAATGAATGAAGAAGCTGGAAAGAAAAGACATGTAGCAATCTCCTAATTAAACCATAACACGAAGGTACTACATGTTATCAATTAGCCTTTGCGGGGCTAACTTCTACAAATATCTTCGATAAATCATAGTTAATCTTCATTAAACATCAAACTTGGATAAGATATAATTCAAATTATCTTTCCTTCTTATATCCAAAAGCTACGAGATCGGGTATTTTGTTTTATTCTAAGGTCCTCAGATGAGGACAGCGGATTGTTGTTCTTTAATTCTAAGAAAAACATACAAAGTCCTAAATGAAATACTTCATACTTAATGCACAAACACTTTACTTTCATGATACACTACACAACTAAAACACGACAAAGGATAATTAAATGTATTTAAAATTTAATTTCTAATATCGGAGCGAAATGCCCTTATCCAAATCAAAACATAACTACATCTACATTTCTATTACTTGAGCATAACGCAATTAATTGTATCAAGTCTAAAGTACATATACACAATTTTTATCAGGAGGAAAAGTCTGAGTCAATTTGCGCGTATGCGCCTTCAGTTTATACACTATATGGCCAAAGGTGACCGGTCACTTGCGATTTTAGATGTTTTGTTAAATATCTAGAATAATACATGAGGAATTAACCTGAAGCTGCACGTGTGTAAACATTATTGTATAGATAATATATTTCCGCGAAGATTTATCCCGAAACCACATGGGGGGCCGTCAAAAATATTGAAAAAGAACGAATATCTTTTGAATCACCCTGTAATAACTAATGTAGCAAAAGCATTCAAACTCGAGATTATTAATAAGTGGCTTACTGTAATATACTGTGTTCATTTGTATGAGTATAGCATGTATACTCGTAGAGAAATTAAGGTTTTTATAAAAACTGTCCTAAATTTTGCCCCGTTTTATGCTTATAATTTGTAGAGTTCTTAACATAAAAAAAAAGTTATTTTCAGAAAATATGACAAACAATATAGTACACAAATATTCTGCAATCAGAATTAAAAAATAATAAAAATTGGATGAAACATGAGCAGGTTTACTAAAAATGTTTCACTGTGCATGTTCGAACGCAATCAAAATATAATGGGCATAATGTAATATCTAAGTATATAGAGCAACCTTTGTGAAAGTCTCAAAATCATAGCTGGAAAATTTTGAAAATTATCGTCGATAGAACAAGTTCGAAATCCGTTGTTCCCAAAAGGAAGCAAAAAGATAAGGGGTTGTATCCAAATATTGTAGTACGTGCAATATTGTATACGCTATCTTGGCACTAATCAACAGATAGTTGATACAGCCCCTCATATTTTTTATTCTTTTGGGGAACAACGGATTTCGAGCTTATTCTATCGACGATAATTTTCAGAATTTTCAAACTATGATTTTGATACTTTCACAAAAGTTGCTCTATATACATAGCTAATACTTTATGCATATTACATTTTGATTGCATTCGTGCATGCGAAGTGAAACATGTTTTAGTAAACCTGCTCATTTTTCATTCGATTTTTATTATTTTGAAATTCGGGTTGCAGAGTATTGTGTACTATGTTGTTTGTCATATTTTCTGAAAATAACTTTTTTTTATATTAAGAACTCTACAAATTATAAGCAAAAAACTTGGCGAAATTTGGGACTGTTTTTATAAAAACCTTAATTTCTCTACGAGTACACATGCTATTCTCGTAAAAATGAACACGGTATATTACAATAAGCCACTTATTAATAATCTCTAGTCTGAACGCTTTTGCTACGTTAGTTTTTACAGGGTTATCCAAAAGATATTTGTTCTTTTTCAATTTGTTGACGATCCCCTATGGGCTTTCGGGAAAAAAAAATCTTCGTGGAAATATATGACCTATACTATACTATTTACACACTTGCAGTTTCAGGTTAATTCCTCATGTATTTTTTCTAGATATTTAACAAAACGTCTAAAATCGCAAGTGACCGGTCACCTTTGGCCATATAGTGTATTTTGACAATCACTGCGTGGAGAGATAATGTAAGCCACATTTCGTGTTACGATAATACACATAAAGGCCAAAATTTAATGAAAACCAAAACCAAGAAAAAATTAGAAATCTGATTCTGAATTTTGTTAGAATAAAAACTGTCCGTGTTGATATGAAAGTAAAATAAGCTATTTGATTTCATCGATTCCAATACTTTTTTTTCCAACATCCTCTATATCACATCCTACTATACTCTTTCCAATAACTCGAAATTACAAAATGGAATTAATTTTAATTTTGAATACAGTTACGCATTGGGATCGAATTATAAAGTAAGTTTAGGTATGATTTTCTACTATGTTTAAGGAATTATTTGACCCAAGGAATAAAAATGTGCTATGTATTTTAAAATTAGAAAATTTTACAACCATTTCCTGTGAAAAGAGGAAACTAAACTCAAGCAAGGAAGAGAATATAAATGCCAAACATTGATCGTAATATAAAATATTCGATGGCAGCAAAATGTTTTATCATTTTCTGATACAACATATAAATAAATCAGTAGAAAAAGGCTGAATATGTCAAATACTTTTCGATCAAATATTTACATTAAGTATATGTGGCGCCATTTAGAGTCATAGCTTTGTAGCTGTTGTAATACATAGAAAACAAATAACATTTTATAACACACAAGACAATAAAATATGTTTATTGTCAGATGTCACTGTTATAAACATATGAGAAAAAAAATGCAATGTACTATAGAACAGTAACATTAGAATATTTTAAGTTCTGTTCAATCACAACAAAAATGGGAATAGCTGAAATGAACAGACAGACTCTACTGAAAGTAAATTGAAAAATTTTTACTTACTGTCCAAAACATAAGATATTTTCTATTCTAAAAAAATATGAAAATCTTAACTTTATGACCCTCTTTTGCTTTAGGCTCAAAAGTAAACATTTTATAATCAAAGATATATATAAAGACGGATTTCAATACGGAAACACAACCTATATTTATTTTGAAGGGGTAGGGGGTGGGGGGAATGAGTAGAACAAAAAAATTATTATATTTTTGACTTTAAATAAAATGATTGAAGAAGCTGGAAAGAAAAGTCATGTAGCAATCTCCTAATTAAACCATAACACGAAGTCACTACATGATATGAATTAGCATTTGCGGGGCTAACTTCTACAAATATCTTCGATAAATCATAGTTAATCTTCATTAAACATCAAACTTGGATAAGATATAATTCAAATTAATTATCTTTCCTTCTTATATCCAAAAGTTACGAGATCGCGTACTTTGTTTTATTCTAAGGTCCTCAGATGAGGACAGCGGGTTGTTGTTCTTTAATTCTAAGAAAAACATACAAAATCCTAAATGAAATACTTCATACTTAATGCACAAACACTTTACTTTCATGATACACTACACAACTAAAACACGAGTAAGGATAATTAAATGTATTTAAAATTTAATTTCTAATATCGGAGCGAAATGGCCTTATCTAAATCAACACATAACTACATCTACATTTCTATTACTCTAGCGTAACGCAATTAATTGTATCAAATCTAAAGTACATATATACAAATTTTATCAGAAGGAAAAGTCTGAGTCAATTTGCGCGTATGCGCCTTCAGTTTATATATATGGCCAAAGGTGACCGGTCACTTGCTATTTTAGACGTTTTGTTAAATATCTAGAAAAATACATGAGGAATTAACCTGAAACTACACGTGTGTAAACAGTATAGTATAGGTCATATATTTCCGCGAAGATTTTCCCGAAACACCATAGGGGACCGTCAACAAATTAAAAAAAAAAACGAATATCTTTTGAACAACCCTGTAATAACTAATGTAGCAAAAGCATTCAAACTCGAGATTATTAATAAGTGACTTACTGTAATATACTTTGATCAATATTATGAGGATAGCATGTATACTCGTAGATAAATTAAGGATTTTATAAAAACAGTCCCAAATTTTGCCAAGTTTTTGCTTATAATTTATAGAGTTCTTAATATAAAAAAAAAAAGTTGTTTTCAGAAAATATGACAAACAATATTGTACACAATATTCTGCAATCAGAATTAAAAAATAACAAAAATTGGATGAAACATGAGTAGGTTTACTAAAAAATGTTTCACTGCGCATGCGCGAACGCAATGAAAATATAATGGGCATGATGTATTATCTAAGTATATAGAGCAACCTATGTGAAAGTTTCAAAATCATAGCTTGAAAATTCTGAAAATTATCGTCAATAGAATAAGCTCGAAATCCGTTGTTCCCAAAAGGAAGCAAAAAGATGAGGGGTTGTATCCAAATATAGTAGTACGTGCAATATTGTGTACGCTATCTTGGCACTAATCAACAGATATTCCAATACTTTTTTTTTTCAACATCCTCTATATCACGTCCTACAATACTCTTTCCAATAACTCGAAATTACAAAATGGAATTAATTTTAATTTTAAATACAGTTAAAGCATTGGGATCGAATTAATGTATGTTTAGGTATGATTTTGTACTATGTTTAAGGAATTATTTGACCCAAGGAATAAAAATGTGCTATATATTTTAAAATTAGAAAATTTTACAAACATTTCCTGTTAAACGAAGAATCTAAACTCCAACAAGGAAGAAAATATAAATGCGAAACATTAATCGTAACATAAAATATTCGTTGGCAGCATAAGGTTTTATCATTTTCTGATACAACACACAAATAAATCAGTAGAAAAATGTTGAATATGTCAAAGATTTTTCGAACAAATATTTACCTTAAGTATATGTGGCGCCATTTAGAGTCATAGTTTTATAGCTGTTGTAATACAAGGTAAACAAATAACATTTTATAACATACATGACAATAAAATATGTTTATTGGCAGATGTTGCTGTTATAAACATATGAGAGAAAACCGTGCAATATACTATTACATAGTAACATCAGAATATTTTAAGTTCTATTCCATCACAACAAAAATAGGAATAGCTGAAATGAACAGACAGACTCTACTAAAAGTAAAGGAAAGAATTTTTACTTACGGTACAAAACCAAAGATATTTTCTATTCTAAAAAAATATGAAAATCTTAACTTTATGACCCTCTTTTGCTTTACGCTCAAAAGTAAACATCTTATAAGCAAAGAAAAAAAACAGATTTCAATACGAAAACACAACCTATATTTATTTTTATGGGGAATGAGTTAAACAAAAAAAATATTAAATTTTCTCTTTAAATAAAATGAATGAAGAATCTGGAAAGAAAATACATGTAGCAACCTCCTAATTAAACTGTAACACGAAGTTACTACATGATATCAATTAGCCTTTACGGGCTAACTTCTAAAAATATTTTCGATAAATGATAGTTAATCTTCATTAAACATCAAACTTGGATTAGATATAATTCAAATTATCTTCCCTTCTTATATCCAAAAGTTACAAATCGAGTACTTTCTTTTATTCTAAGATCTTTAGATGAGGTCAACGGATTGTTGTTCTTTAATTCTAACTAAAACATATAAAGTACTAAATGAAATACTTCATACTTAATGCACAAACACTTTACTTTCATGATACACTACACAACTAAAGCACAACAATAGGATAATAAATGCATTTAAAACTTAATTTCTAATAGCGGAGGGAGATGCTCTTGGCCAAATCAAAACATAACTACTCCTACATTTCTATCACTAGAGCGTAATGCAATTAATTGTATCAAAGTCTAAACTACACATATACACAATTTTTATCAGGAGGAAAGTCTGAGTCAATTTACGCATATGCGCCTCCAGTTTATATTTTCACAATAACTGGATGTAAGCCGAATTTCGTGTTACTATAATACACATTAAGACCAAAATTTAATGAAAGCCAAAACCATGAAAAAATAGGCGATCTGATTCTGAATTTTTTTAAAAAAAAATAAGCTATTTGTTTTTTTTAATTCCAATACTTTTTTTTTCAACATCCTCTATATCACATCGTACTATACTCTTTCAATAACTCGAAATTACAAATTGTAGTTAATTTTAATTTTGAATACAGTTAAGAATTAGGATGAAATCATAAAGTAAGTTTAGGTATGACTTTCTACTGAGTTTAAGGAATTATTTTATCTAAGGAATAAAAATGTGCTATGTATTTTAAAATTAGAAAATTTTACAACCATTTCCTGTTAAAAGAGGAAACTAAACTCAAGCAAGGAAGAGAATATAAATGCCAAACATTGATCGTAATATAAAATATTCGTTGCAGAAAAATGTTTTATCATTTTCTGATACAACATATAAATAAATCAGTAGAAAAATGTTGTATATGTCAAAGATTTCTCGAACAAATATTTACCTTAAGTATATGTGGCGTCATTTAGAGTCATATTTTTATAGCAGTTGTAATACAAAGAAAACAAATACAATTTTATAACATACAAGACAATAAAATAAGTTTATTGGCAGGTGTCTATGTTATAAATATATGAACTAAAACTATGCTGCAGTACACTACTAGCAGAATATTTTATGATTTATAAAAATGGAATAGCTGAAATGAATTGGAAATTTTTATTAGAAATTTCGATAAGAAATTTTTACTTACTTTCCAGAATGTGACTTTTTATTTTAAATAGATATACTATATATTTTATCTTCAAGTACCCTTATTTTATTTTATGTCTGAAATCGCCAATATCATAAAAAATGTAAGTAAAGCAAGGATAATAATTATATTTTAAAATGAAATTTATAGTTACTTTTATTAGCAGTGAGTTATACTTAACCCCTTAAGGATCTTTTAATATTCGGAAAAACCATCAAAAAAGTACCTATTTTTTATTACAGAAATTGAATAATTATAAGGTTTATAAAAAAATATGCAATTATTTTTTTTTAAGGCGAAAAAAAAAAAGATGTTATAAAACAAATTCACATTTGTAGAAAACCTTCATGTGAGAATGCTGTCTTAATGTTTGTTTTACGTCATAGAAATTAATGCTAATAAGACCATTATTTTTCACATCTTAAATCTTTATTTACCCTCATCACACAAATTTTTAGAAATAATATTTGAAATAACATACATACATTAAATTTTGATTATTAATAATTTTTTTAGAGTGTGATATATTTAGAAACATGCAATGCAAAGTCCAACATCACAATCAGAGACAAAAGCCATACCCAAACGGTAATATTCAAAGCCTTCACACGGAAATGCCTGCTAAATTTTTCTGGTTTCAGAAGTTTTTTCCAGCAATTAACCTTTTAACAGTGACATTTGTTTTCTTACAAAAAAATTAAAAATGGGGCTGGACACCACTTTTTCCATACTAAAATATTTACCTTACTTAATCGAAAAATATCTGACAATCAATAAAGATAAATTTACAGTTACAAATTAGAGGTATCAAAATGCTTTTAATAACGAAGCAAGCAAAGTGTTCTTGCCCGAATCCAATTCGGGCCACACTGTTAAGGGGTTAAATCTCCAGCCAAGGCACGAGAAATAACGAACGACACCTGAGCCCGTGATATTGACGGGAGCGAGAATTGCGGGGTTAAACAGATAAATCCGTTAATCAAAAAATCTTAATTCATGTAAATGAAACGATGGAAAAATTGGACAATTGGGAGATAATATACTGAAAGAACGGGTTGTTTTAAAAGCGAAATCGTGATAAAATTACAGGCTTGATTCTTAATCATGTTAATATAAATAAATAGGCTTTGCTATCTAAATTATAAAGGACAAACTTGTCCGTCCGCTACGCTGACGTCATTTCGATGCTGGCAACAGCAGACGATTAAATGTTGCTTTTGTTGCATATTTTTAAACTTCTAAACTTCGCCTATTTTCAATTTTTTACATTGTGGAATAGTAAAAGAATGTAATTTAAAGTGCATTTTGTTTCAAAGCTGTACCGCAATTTTTTGAAAACTGTATCACAATTTACTCATTTTTTATGTTTTCCTTTTTTATAATTTCCAAGCATGATTTTTTTAAAAATCTGCCATGCAGACGATTATGAAAGATAAATCAGTTTACACTTAAGTTAATAAAAATAGTTCACCATTAGTTTCCGGATGATATTCCATAACTAAGTTACAATTTGCCCAATAAAATAAAATAATAAAATAATAGAAATAAAACAGAAATTTAACAGACGTGTATTCGAACTACACGTTTAAACAACTGAAATGAAAAAAAACTGCTGTAAGTATCAGAATTTGAGGAAATTTTCGGCTGTTAACTCATACGAAAATATTGCTTTTAATAAATTTCAAAAATTTATTTCGATGTAAAATTGATACTTCGGTTTGGTTAGTGGGCAATCTAATTTTTTTTTTAAATTAGTATAAAATAATGGTTTTCCCTGATATTCGGTAACCCGGGAGATTATATCCCCTAGTACATATAACAGTGAAGGATTTACTCGTTCAGATGACATATTTTATTTTTATCGATTACCCGCAAATGGAAAATAACGCATGCAAAAAATGCTGTATACAAAATTTTATTGGTTGTTTAATGTAGCTAAATCTTTAAATTCGAATAGAACTGTGAATTTCAAAAACTTGTTAACT
This sequence comes from Maratus speciosus, assembly GCA_963932465.1. Classification (NCBI taxonomy): domain Eukaryota; kingdom Metazoa; phylum Arthropoda; class Arachnida; order Araneae; family Salticidae; genus Maratus; species Maratus speciosus. The sequence continues at coordinate 455,127,758 of OZ010789.1, read as the reverse complement.
GCACATTAATTTTCCCCTGACGAATCGAATTAACCGTTTATCTACTGACGGTACTTATAAGTACCATTAAAATAACTTGTTATAAAATTCATTTAATACATTGATATTAGTAGTAATACAGTTTAGAATGAGTTATAGATGCATACTTTATCTTGTTCCTAAAGCATTATTGTATACACAAAACAAAAACATTTTTAAAAGGATGATTTCTTTTGTCTTTGCATCTTTTCAGCATTCTTGGCGTTGGGGACTGGGGGATTTTTGGATTCGATATTTCTATTGCAAGAACATTATATTTGTCATTTCCTAATTCTACAAAATACTAAGAAAAATATTTAAAATAAAAAATTTTAGTGGGGTTATAAATATTGCACAAAATCCCTATAAATTCAAATTTAATTAATCCTTCTAAATCATTCAATCCTTACAAAATCTTTCTAAAATTTATTAAATGATTACGTAAATCTTCCAATGTAGTTTCAGAAAGTCCTGAAAAATGCTTTAGAAGATAAAATTTTCATGAATACTTATTTCAGTAGATAAAGGGTTAAAAAAGTTTTGATCACGAAACCAGTTTCCTTATAAGTTCTGGTGGATTAAGAAGACTTGTTTTGCAGTTGGGTTTTTGTATCGAGCTAAATAAAAAGTATTGGGATAGCCAAAATATTATCAACGTGTTTATTCACGAAGAGGTATCTAATGTTTATAATGGGAATGAGATAGCAAGTAAAGTACTGTAAATAAATTGACTCACTGTTTTTTGGCCCCACCAGCGGCCGAGGGGTTCTGCTGTCAAAGGTGGTAGACGGGAGGTACTGGATTCGAACCCAATCGCGCCCGTCGGCCTAATCGTTCGGAGTTTTCGTGGTTTTCTTCGAACCTTGTATTTCCTTGCGTAAATACGGGTTAGGTTCCCTTAGAGAGACGCCCACGGATGGCATCCCCCCCCCCTTCAGGCTCATATCCCAGATGTAGATAATTGGCCGTCATAAAACAACACTAACGCTGTTTTTTGATATACAAACCAAGCTTTCTGAATAAAAAATGTTTAAAATGTTCTACATATTTCACAATTGGAATAATTTACAAACATATATTGTTAAAATAAGTGTAAAGGAACATAAGAAAAACCAAGACCAAACACAGAATATAAATTAAATGACAAATATTCATAATAACATGAAATATTCGTTGGCGGCAAAATATTTTATCTTTTTCTAACAAAACATATAATCAAATCAGTAATAAAACGCTGAATATGTAGAAGATTTCTTGAAAAAATATTTACCAAATCTGTCTGTGGTGTCATTTATAGTCATATTTTTATGGCTGTTGTAATACACGAAAAACAAATAACATTTTACAACATAAAAGGCAATAAAATAAGTTTATTGACACATGTTTGTTTTATAAACATACGAATCTGTGCTGCAGAACTGTAATGTCAGAATATTTTAAGATTTATTTAGTCACAATATAAATAGAATAGCAGAAATTAATTAGCGAATTTTACTAAAAACTGAAATAAGTAAATATTACTTACAGTACAGAACATGATATTTTTCTAAATAAATTTGATGATATCATAATTCGTTTTATGTTTGAAATTATCAATTTCATGAAAAAAAGAAATCAAGGATAATAAATGAAGTACCTGGGAGACCGAATATTACTCGTAATTTATACTATTTTAATATTGTATTTAAGTGAAATCAGAATTTTATTATTTGTTTTTATATTAAAGTGTCATATTTAGTTTCCAAAATTAATAATAATAAATTGCCACGAATCTTTTTTTTTTTTTTTTTTTTTTTTTTTAAGTATATTTCTAAATCTATTATTCTATACCGAAATTCTCTATGTTCCTGAGTTAACAGGTTTTTTTTTTTTTCAGTTTACTACAAAAGTTGCTGATTGTCAGATTTTTTTACGTCCGTGTAAAATTCTGTATTGCTTTATTCCAACGTTCAAAGAGGGAACAGTTTAAGAGCCTACACTAATCACGCTGATAAAATCGAAGGCATATGGGAATCCTATGGGAACAGTTTTACAGATTTCTCAATCGTATTTTAATATTTTAATTTTTTTTTTTTTTTTTGCACAAGATAACTGATGTCGATAACCATAGTTAAGTGTTTTTACTTTATCGATTTTGATTTAAAATATTTTTTTTTTTTAATCTGCGGGCACTTTCAGTTTTGGAATCGGTTGGAACTGGTTCTGAAAGTAAAACTATTCTCATATAAAAATATATATATATAACCAAAATCGAAAAAGTAAAAACACACTACAATGGGTGTACCTACATTGTAAAAAATACCTTGGGTATCCTGTGCAAAAAAATCATTGAAAAATATTAAAGTACAAGCGAGAAATCTGTAAAGATTTTTTACATAGGTTAAACATTAGTGTTCGAATTTCTTAAGCGTGACTAATGTAAGCTCTACGGAAAGAAACGAGAACGATAATGTTAAGTATATGGGAGCGTTATTTTCGAATATGTCGCTTGCATTTTAATATTTTTAAATGATGTTTTTACATAGAATAGATGAGGTCTATGTCTAACTGGGCTAGTTTTATTTTTTTCAATTTTTGTTACTTTTTTTATATTAGGATAGTTTCAATTTCGGAGTCGGTTCCAACCAGTTCCAAAAGTGAGTTTTCTTTTTGTTTGTTTTTTAGATCTGAAACCAAAACTTGGAAAAGTGAAAACTAGCCATTTTAGAGATCGCCCTCAGCTATCCTATGCAAAAAAATCATTCAAAAATATTAAAATCCAAGTGTGAAATTTGACAGCAAATTCCTCATAGGATTATCACTAGCTTCCGAGTCTTTTCGCATGGATAGTATAGGACCTTAAACCTCCGAGACCAGAAACAGTAAAGCATTTCAGTCACAAAAACAGATAATCTGTGGTCGACATCAATGAAGAATACATGGCCTTATGCTTCGTATATAGTTATTACAAACACTGGCCTTAGAGGAAATGGATATCTTTTCAATGTACATCCGAGCAGACCTTTCCTTGAATGGAGCGTCATTTGAGAACTCGCAGATGTTCAAACCGTTCGTTAAAAACATTTTCAGAATAAAAAGCAGTGCATAATGCGCCCGTTTTAATTCTCCTGTGGTGTTTTGTTGCGGATTAAATGTCATCTTCATTTTGTTATAAACTTGTCCGATTAAGACAAAGCTGTAAATAAACGGCTGTTAATCTTTCGATTACAGCGTTCTTCTAATGAAACAAAATCAATACAGGAAGTTAAAATTTCGAAATTTTTTGGAGACGTCATCAGAAAATGATTAACATTTTAAAAACAGAGGCACCAACTCAATTGGAAATAGGGGAATTCAAGCTCAATTTGTCAATGCAAAAAGCAGTCAGCAAATGAGATGCATTTAATTTATTAGATATGTGTTCTTGGTGAAAATGTATCGCTATGCAGTCAATGCATGCAGCTTTAAAAGATACGAAGCTTTCATATGTTTTAAAACTTGTAGACGTCCGTATTACAATATCTTTATCGTTCTAAATGTTGATGCCCTTGACATCAGTTTCGTTTCTTAAGCACTGAATTGCAGAATATTGCATATCACATAAGCATTGAATTGTAGTTTATTTCAGCTGCTTTCCTCTATCTAATTCGTCTCCGGATTGTGTTTTAATAAGAGAGGTAATTTATTATATCTGCGATGAGCTTCTTGCTTTCTTCCTTGACTGCTTACGGTAATCTAGGAATTTCAGGCTGGTTATAAATGGCCCCTGGGCGTAGACTATTACTTCTTCCGGTTCCATTTTTTCTAAAATTACTCGTATTTCTATCAGTTGAAATCACCATTTCTTAAGGCGTCCCATAGACATAATAAATTTTAAATATTGTATTTACTGAAATAAATTAATAAGAATTAATGCGTTAATTTCGCCAGTACAATATTTAAAATATTTCTTTTTTTTCAATATACATAGGAAAGGGAAAGCCAATGTCTCTAAAAGATAAATAACTTATGAAGTATTATTTATATCCATTACCCCACACTCTAAATTAAAATGTCTGAAATTCAGACACTTAAGTGTCTGAAATGGAGTGTTCAATTTTCAGACATTTTAAAATGTCTGAATTTTTTCAGACACTTTTTGCGTCTGAATTTCAGACACTTCAAACGTCTGAATCGCATCCATTTTTTTGTAAGCATCATACGTAGCCATGTTTGACCACGTTGAATCCTGGAAAAATATTTGGCTGTGGTCCTGCCCCCCCCCCCCCAATACAGCCTGATTTTTTTGGTGCTCTCAGTTTTGGTATACAATTTTCGTTACGTTGATAATTTAAATCTTTTACGACATTGTACTGATTATAATCAATATCGTGAACTTCAGGAGTAGAACAAGATTAAAAAACAAAAAATATTTATCTAAATATTAGATTTTTTAAAATTTATTTTGTTTTTAACCTTATTTTACTTTAAAAGTTCAAAATATTGATTATAATCAGTACAATTTCGAAACAGATTTAAAATATAAGCTTTACAAATATTGCACATCAAATTTGGGGGCACTACAGTCGTAGGGGGACGGGGCACTTCCCAGTTTGCCCTTCCTTTAATCAAGAAGTACTTTTGCAAAAAACGCAACCCTGCATTATAGTTGTCTAAATTGAGATGTCCGGTATTCGGGAGTATCCGTTGTGGAGGTTAATGGAGATTCTCGAATAGCGAACACCTCTATTTAACGAATACTTTTTTAATCAGCAGACATACATATTTGTATATTTTTACCTCAAAAAAGTAGACATCTCCAATTATCGGACAAATTCCGCGGTCCCGAAGTGTTCGCTATTAAGGGCTTTTAAGGTACATAGATAAATATATATATATATTTTATAATCTTGTCCTACTCTAAAAGTTCAAAATATTTATTATACTCGGTTGAATGTGGAAAAAGATTTAAAATATCAGATGTACGAAAATTGCAAAAATCCCACCCCCCACCCCCCCAAAAAAAATTAAAATATAAAAAAATATATTGCCACATAGGCAATTTTACATATACATCACTTGATAATCACAACAGCCATTTAACTATGAATAATGAAAATAAATAAATAAATATTCTACTTTAATAACATTGGGGAAAAAATGACTTTGGTATTTTGTTAAATATATTTGCGTTTTTAAACTTGTCCTACTCTAAAAGTTCAAAACTTTCATTATAATCAGTGCAAGATTTAAGATATCAGCTTTACAAAAATTCATGCAAAATCCCCCCCTCCCCCCCCCAAAAAAATGAAAATACTTATTTAAAAATTATGTTTTTAAAAAATTTATATTTCCACATGGACAAGTTTTTATGTAGATCAGAGGGTACTCACAAAAGCTATTCAACTATCAATAAAAACAAATAAGTACATATTCTATATTAAAAACATGAGGAAAAAATAACTTATGATTTCCAAACTTCTTTCGTCTTAAATATATACAGTAACATCTGTCATTTTTGTATTTTTCGTATAAGTGCATATAAATAAAGTTACCACAATTTTAAATACGAAATCTAGTTAGAGGTTTTTACTTTTTCCCATTATAAATTTCAAATTACTTTTTTATTAAAAATAATAAAAAAATCAGTATTAGAGTTGATTGCAAATCAAATACATATGTATATTTTTACAGGCAGGTTCATATAATAGACCAGTCTCATTTACTTTATTTATCTTTTTTTAATCTGCGGTTTTATGCCAGGAAGTAAGAAAGCATTAGGTCATCTTTCAAAGTTTTTTTTTTCTTTACTTCCTTGTGGCCGTCATTTACTGCGAGATAAAAATTATCCATTTGAAACTAAGAACTGACATTGAATATATAATTCGTAATAAAAAAGAACGTCATAAGTTTAAAAATATATACTTCTAGAATTAGTGGGGTTTTTTGCGAACAGATTCAAAACTAATTAAATTTCATGCAGGATTTTGTTTAGTACAATAAATAAAATCATAAAATACACTAATTTTACTACTATAAAGAAACTTACTTGAGTTGCTGCAAGAGGTAAGAAATATTCCTCGATTTGAAATTTTAAAAACTACCACAACCACAGTGAGGGAGAAAGACTTTCATCAGTTTAAAAGGCAATCCCATAATACATCCGACTAGCCATATTTAAAGAATGAGATGTTTCATCCTAAAAACAGGACCCGCCAGACAAAAGTTTCTTTTTTTTTGCCAGTTTCGACAGGACGAAGATGAATAACACAATATTATTGATATAAATTGATACGAGTTAACACTAAGCCCATTGCACACGCTTTGTAGAATTTCCGGGTGTAATCTTCAACCGCCGTCTACTTCTGTTCTGTGTCTATCCCGCCCTTGTATCGACGACAGCTTCTAAGAGACATTTGATGTCGAGCACACACGTCAGATGTATGTATTCAATAAATAAATACTCCAAGTTAATACGAATTAAAATCACAGTACTTCACATTTCGCAAAAAACGAATTAAAATACACGCGTACATAAAAACAAACTTTGTTTGAATTACAACGTATACCACTTCGAACGAAGACATCTAAAACGCATGCGCAACTGGGAGTGCTAGTGCCCCCTGGTGGTTATTGCGTCGGAAGAATCAAAACATCTTAAATTAAGACACGTTTAAAGCAATGAAGTGTCTTAAAATAAGACGTTTGCGGATATTTTAGACATTATTCTCAGTTCGTTTACACCATGGTCATAGTAAGACGCTTATGTATCTTAAATTAAGACATCTATAGTGTCTTAATTTTCAGATTAAGACACTTAAGTGTCTAAAATTCTTTTTCAGTCACATATGTGTCTAAATTTAAGACGCTTCTATTTGCAGTGCATCCATCTCAGCATGTTTGAAAGTGAGAATTCAATAGAAAGATGACATATTGATACTATAGTAATAACACGTTTCAGTTTTATAAATAAAAACGATCATTTTCATTTTAAGATGGCTTACTGTTTCTGGAATTTCTTAGATTCGGTTCTGATTAGCATTTATTCGGGTAAGTAAGAGTAGCATATTTTTAAGTTTAAACAATGATAAAAGGATAGGAATCTTAGATCAACATAACAAGAAATTTCTATTTTAATTGAATATAATGATGTCGGGCATATTGTGAAAGCTGCTCTTTATATTTTGTAAAAATGAAAATTCCTCTTCTTCCACAGTCGGTGTTCAAGTTATGTCCGCGTGGTTGGCATAAACGTGAGTTATTGCGGTACCAATGTGATACATTTGGCAGAAATTATTTTGTTTGTAAAACTGCTGCTAATTTGGAGCGAAACAAGGCATTTTAAACTACGCCTGTTGTCGAGGATTCAGATTACTAAATAGTAGCCATCAAAGCAAAATGTATAAAAAAGGAGACTGTTTCGTTTAACAAATTTGTACATTTAACAGATTATTTATTATTTCACCCCATCTGCATTCTGAAACGCAGGTTTTCAGAAGAAATATTACTGATAAATTTATTTACGTTTAACAGAATACTATTCAATCGCATTTTCTAGTCACCTACAAACACAATGTCTGCAAAATTTTAGCACGATCGCTTCTTCAATAAAACTGGCTGTTCAATAAAAAAATGATTATATATTTTTTAAAAGCGTACTTTATTGCATACAAATTCACTTTTATGTTCCATTGTTAGCTTTATGAGTAATGAATACGTGTAATTTTTTCCCATTTATTTCCAGTAGTACGTCAGGGACGGCCAGGAAAGTTCAGATACTTTCAATATCGCTTACGGCAGCGATGGAGGCAAAAGAACGTCCTATTGTTCGGGTATGAGGAATATCGGAGTTCAAGGTGCATAAACACGTCTCATGTTCACTTTTCTGTTATCAACGTGTGACTGACACGCCATTATAACTGCAATGTTTTTAACAGTTTTCATATCTAACGTTCTTCTTTGACAATAAATAGTCATGGTATTATGTTGACTTCTTTAAGCTCAGTTACAGGAACTCCTGGTCCATCTTCATTTGAAGATGATTGTCTTTCTCTTTCTTAACCATCTCAAACTAAAACTATCATCTAACTGTACTACAGGGAAGAACAGACTCTCCATAAAACTTATATAGCTTACTCTTCGGCTAACGATTTCTTCTAGCGAATGCAAAATTTCCAGCAAACAAGAGCATGTTTGTTCATTGCGTGTTGCCTCCATCTTTACCGTTGGCGATACTGAAAGTATCTTAATTTTCATAACTACCAGTGACGTACTACTGGAAATAAATAAACAAAAACAAAATACCACATATTCACTACAAATCACGCTAACCATGGAACATAAAAGTAAATTTGCGTGCAATAAAGTATGCCGATAAAATTTATGATCATTCTTTACTGAAAAGCCTCGTAATTTCATTTTTAATGACAGTAGATCAGCAACATACTTAAATGCGAAGCTTGTTTTTAAAAAGATTATTTTGCTGTAATCGAAACTTATCTGATCATTTTCTCGTGCCAAAATTAGTGCACAAGTTTGCTTTATGTAAATTATATTGGACCAAAAGGAGACTCTAACGCACCAAACATCATCACAATTTACACATTATTTGAAAGAAAAAGTTGTCTACTGAATACTAAAAAGGCAGTCTGCTTGCTGATTACGGAATATCGACTCGAAGTTCGATTTGAATTACGTACCTTATACACCTGAGTGCAAAAATTAAGGATGAAATGCTGTAACGTCATGCAGAGTTGCATTTTTGAGGTCAAGGATAGTAAAGCCCACGGCTTACTTCATTAGGTCCAGTGTATTATCGATGAAGGGTAGGGGAAAACAATTTTTAACAATTTTTTATATTAAATTTCGTGACATATATATAAATAAATATATATATATGTGAACTAGGAATGAGGCAATACTTATGGAATAACAGGAATTTAATGGTTCTGTGTTATTGTTACACTTCAATACAAGATATCTATTTACAAAGTTAAGGGAGGAAAGAGGGTGTTTCGCGGAAATTAATCGCGGTATTTGGATTCCTGCCAGACCCTCTCGCGTCCGGTTTCATTGTGGCTTCGACTCTCCGTTTTAAGAGCCTTTAAGATCCGTCTGATCTCGGCCACACTTTGAAATGAAATCTGAGGTTAGCCTGTTAACTCGTTCCCAGGATCAGATATTCAAAAATATGCATCAGCAATTTAATCCTAATTGTGGTCGTTACCTCTCGTGGGAAACTGCTGTCTCTCCTTGTTGCTTATGCAAGTGTTATGAGAACGTTTAGCCACTATCACATATATATATATCTGCTCTCTATTCAAGCTACGCTCTAAATCTGAAATTGCTAGACTGCTGTCTTCCTGATTTGAACTATAAAATTATTTTTAATAACATTAAAAAACGATTTAAGAATTTCAATTTTAGATTAATGTCATTTTATACATGACGTATTTATTTAAGTTATTTTGTACAATTGCATGCCATTCATTAATTTCTAAGTGCACATTTTATAATTTACAGTAACTAGAACCATTCGTTTCAAATGAAAACATTGAATCATTGACTTTTGAAAATCAATTGTTTTTCTATCATGAAGCATTTACTCCAATTATTATTTATCTATAATTTTCTCTCTGCTTGTATGGTAATAACTAAAGTGTGTGACCTTAAAAAAAATTTAAATATATACTAATATGCTCTACGATTAACCCAATGAAAGGCAGTGAGTTATATTATACCCACTTAACTTTAATCTAGATTTGTACCAGAATTTTTTTATATTTACTTTTGTTACTTTGGTGAAAATTGCCTTTTCTTATTTTCAAATAAATATGTTCGAAAATTTTTATGTGAATTCAACATTACAAAAACACAATTACTTGCTTTGAAAGGGTTAAAGGAAATTTTAGGTAATATTCCATTGATGATTAACGATTAAGTATTAAAACATTTGAGGACGTGAGTTTCAAAACTCGCCTTATCCAAAATTTAAAAAATCGAGTTCTCTACAAATATATTCTACTGGTGAAACTGCACAGAAAAAAACACTATAATTTGTAAAAATTCAAAACTTGCCTTATCCACTAGTGAGTTTGCAACAAAACTAGCTTTATCCCTGGGGCAAGACCACACACCACAAGACCAACGGACGACTAGATTATCAGCTACTATCAAAGTAATTTTCCTTCATTTCTCTGCGACCTGTTGCTATTTTCGTTAAAGTTTTTACCTGTTCTATTGATACAAACTAATTAAAAAGGTTTTACAGCATGTCTTATGTATAGTGGACAGTGAATGAACTCTTGCATTTTGTGGGGGAAGGGGGAAGAACAAAAAAAGAAATACGAACACATGGGCTAGTAAAAAATACACGCAAAAGAAGATTAAAATGTAAGTTCAAAATGGAGAATCGCTTTCTATATTTCTTACTGTCAGAAGGTGTTAAAAGATTTAATTTTTATTCTCATGCACAAATCTAAGGAATTTCCGATCCTCTAAAAGTGCCCTCACCAGAAAGAGAACCTCGAGTTTTCAACTGTCTCAATGCAAGATGTAAGACGCTTCCACCAAGCTTGTTTTTTTTTTTTCAATCAAAGGCAAAATTGCGTAAGATAACTTTATTTTGAAGGTAACATCTCAAACATCTCCTTCAAGAAACCGTCCAGGTTTCTTTCCTTCCATGAAACATCCAGAAAAGTAAAATTTTCATGCATCTCAGTGCGTTTTCAAAGGCATTGCGATAAGGTACTATGTCGTGTAAAAATTATGCTGGTTGGTTGGCTAAGCCAGTACAAATTGTTAAAGGTTGATAATTGAAAATCAACTTGAAAAGTAAAACATGCATTCATAGAATGCGATGGATGGTTGGTTGGATAAGCTCAGAGTTAATTCAAGCCTGACTTTAAAAACTAATCTGAAAGGGTTTAAAGTTGCAATGTTTTAATTAAACTTAATGGCGCTTTACTCCAACCTAAAGGAAATTTCAGTTACAAGAGTCCTATAAAATCTTGCGTATAGTAGATCGGAGACATTGCGTTGTGTTTTCTTAAAAAATATATATCCAGTGGCAATAACTAGGTTACTGGGAAGTTTTACTTACATGAACTTGTGTTGTGACAATCGATAAAGACAAAATGACTGGAGATTCAAAGTTCATTCGAACATTCATGTTTATTGAAGTTTTAATAATCCAATATATATGTTAGGCATTGTGGTAGGACTAATTTACGAGAAAGGCTAAATTCAAAATATATCGGCTCCACTGCAGCTGAATGGAAGGGCAACATAAAAAAAAAAACTATACAACGATACTTTTAAAAACGGTTAACATATCACCTTTTCCCATAGTCGTCTTCATTATCAGTGAGTGTCCATCATGCACAGCGACCTCCAAACGTATACTCTGAAGATATCAGGGAGTGAAAACACATCTCCTCATGCTGCAAGAATCCGCTTCCTTTTTGCTCCAAGTTTCTTTTTTTGCCCATCACAAGCGAAACCCGCTGTTTATAAGCACGGCAAGGGTTGCCAACACAAAAAGGCAAACCGCCACAACGCGTGCCAAGGAATGAATGAAAAACCATGGAGAATACGGGAAACGCTAAACTTTGCTGGCTAATACGCCAAACGTGGCAGACAGACTACGCGATGTGAAAGTCAAAGTACGCAAAACGGGAGATCGCAAGAATTGCGGAAGGAATGACTCACCTGGGCGATAACTGGTAAGACCAAGGGGATTGGTGGACAAAAGGTATGCCTAGCTTGAGTTCAAACGAACTCAAGGCGCAAAACTGAATAATGGGGGAAACCAAGGTATCAAGGTCGTGATTACGACATACTATATAAAGACTAAGAAACATGGCCATCTTCAAATTTGTGGAAGTGTATTTCGGAAGATTCTTGGAATATCAAAATTCAGAATCTAAAAGTTGTGCTAGAGGCATTTAAACTGGACTTTCTTTTTAAAAAGAAGGGGGATTGTTAAAAAACATTTTGATGAAAATTGCTCAGAAATGGAGATGGTTACTTTCTATAACATTATTATTTCTAAAGAACCAGAACAGAAAGAGATGGTGTATACATATAATAATATATGTTATATAGATTATATTATATTATATTCTTTGTAAAAAAGTCATTTTAATTATAAGCTATTTATGATAAGTTTTATTTGATCATTGATAAGTTTGCTTTTTTTATAATAAAATGTAATGCTAAATTTTAATCATACTTATTGCTCTCGTAAGGTTTATTTTTTAATCCAAAATATTATCATCCAATCACCAAAAATAGAAACTATTAATTTCTTTCAGCAAGTATGATAGACGACTGGCAACAAAATTCTTCTTATCCATAAGTTGGCAACAAAACTTTTCTTATCCGAAATTTTTTCCAATTAATTAAATGAATTAAAGTAGATTTTCCAACTTAACACAATGATATCACAGAGCAACTAGCTATAAGTATACAAAAAATTGGAGGAATTCGATGCACGGGGTCGCAGTTACAGGTTTTTCGCGATATCCCAAAATTTGATTTTTTGGATAAGGCGAGTTTTGAAACTCACGTCCTCATGTATTAGGTTAGGACCAGCAGCGGGCGATGAAAAAGAACATAGAAACGAATAAAAACCACATTATTCACTGGTCGTCGAGATGAATTTAGGCAAAACATTCGTCATATGTCAACTACGCAGAACATCACATATACTTAACAGCTTCTTAGTAATTTAAAAAGTTTAAAACAGCAACCACATCGACAGAGAATTCTCTACTCTCTCTACCTTGTTCCCGCCTTTATCTCGACAGAAGGTTTCGCCTCATGTGATTGCCATTCTTTCGTCGTCTACACGTTCATATTCAAGTAGAGAGTCAAAACTCACACTATAGTATAGTGTGAGTTACTGTACTTAGTATCATATAATATAAGGGAGGCTAGGGAGGGTTGACCCATTTTTTACAAAATATTTTTTCATTTTTTAAATACTGAAAGTAGAATGAAGTTTTTAGATCATTTTATTCGTTATACAATCAGTTATCAAAATAAAATTGCTACATAAGTGTAATATATAAGAAATGTGAAAAATTATTGATTTTAATCAGGTGAAAATAATGGGTCAAGGCTCTCAATATATGGGAGGATTGATCCACTATATGGTAGGGTTGACTTACTTTGTTTTATATATTGAAATATTTGTAAAGAGAAATAAAATCAGTTTTAAAAAAGCTAAATAATTATATGCTATATGCTTTATTTATTATAAGAAAATATATTTGAAAATATGATGCTTAAACAAACCTGTTTAGACGCAATCGCAAGTCAGAGGAGAAAAATTTTGTTTTAAACAGGATTTTTCTGAGCAGGTTTAATTGCACAGCAGGGAAAATGAAACTTTAACATTTAAGACAGTATTCCGGTAGAGACAGGCTCCGTTTTCATAGGGTTTCATGCATATTTATGTCTGGATTTAGTAGCCACTGTCACACTTTTTTGTCTCCTTGTCCTACTTTTTGTGACATTGGATCATAGTTTGGCATAGTTTGAAACATAGTTTGGCTTCATCTCACTGCATACAGGCTGGTTAAATTTGTGTACATTCCTCCCTAAATTTTTTCGATCAATGCTATGTTCTTTTCCAGCCGCATGAGTACTTAACTTATCATTAATATCTTTTAACCCTTTCAGAAAGAAAAATACTTTCAGTACTAAGTACTAAAATGTTAAAATAAATGACTGGCACCGTAATAGACGAACAAATGTATTTGGAAATATGAAAAATACTATATTTCACACACATGTAAAATGAAAATGATTTTAGCAAACTTCTGGTGCTATTGTGGCGTTTGGGAATTGAAATTAAGTGCTTTCATAAACATGCCACTGCCCCTGAAGCGGTTATAACTGCTGCTTTCATAGTTTCTCGTCTTTTCCACTGTTTATTCTCACCTATTGTAAGTGATATTTAAATGGAAAAAAAGTACCTATCAATTTTCCCATTTATATTCCATTATTTTTTTTTCGTGCAGTGGATACTATAGCAATTTTTCACATCTTTCTTCAATCAGTTTTAAACGCTTTCCTTTCCACCTTTTACTGTAGCTTTACCGAATAAATTTACATTCATTTTTATATATAATATTATGCACAGTGTATAATAAAAATATTTCCAAAACGCCTTAATTAGCGCATTGCCGACGGGCAATTTTTATCAAATCTGAATTTTAAAACAGTAGAAGCTTCTCCCTCTTCTGAAAGTCTGTTGTAAATTGGTGTTCTAGATAGGTTTCCCAAGTTTATCCATCGGTAAATATCTTTCAATGTACGAATTTAATATAAAATGTCTTACAATCTAAAAAAAAATTTGGTAACATGATATAAATGCATTTTCTGTAAGGTAGAAGCCACGCCCTTAGTCAACGATTTTTTTGAATGAAAACCAGAAATCTCGCTTTCCGTCGTGAATGTGTTACGGGAGCTTTGAGCATCTGGTCAATCCTCCCTCACTTTGACTGGGTCAAGCCTCCCCACATACTCCTTTTTTATAGAATAGCAAATGTTAAATCTAACTTACTGTATACTCTTTATGCCTGAACTGAAAGCTCGATATTTCTGCATTATTTAAAACATCCATACTTAAACTTCTATGATATATTTTATCTGAAAAAAGCTTACAAAATATTTCTAAAAAGCACAACTTTTACGTTAAAAACGCCTCACAATTGATTATTTCCGTACCTATTTTGATTATCTGTATGAAACAAAGGCTGTTGTTTGAGCACTCCAGTAGCTTTGTTTGACATCTACTGATAAAACTCTGAAATTCTTTTAAATACGAAAACTTATTGGTGAGTCAAACCTCTCGCATGGTCAACCCTCCCTAGTCTCCCCTATTCTAATATACTATACTATTCAAATATAAAAATATGCTTCAAAATAAATATAACAATTAAAACATCAACGAACTCCTGCTAATAATTTACTGTCATAAACAGAGAATGCATTTTTAAGAAAACGTTTTATTAATAAATTGACATAAACTCTAGTTAATGTTGCGTTTATTACTTATTCTTATTTTCCCGTTGCCCTTTAGTAGTACGCAAAACTTATTGCGCGAATAATTGTAGCGCAGTTATGGCCATATAATGATCATAACCTCAATAATAAAAGCCAGGAATCTAGATGAACTCAGTTAAATTTTGAATTACCCTATGGGTTTAATTAACTGAAGGAACAAACTCTACTTAAAAGCGAAACTTCAATTTATTTGTCTTCAGGACATCTTGGATAAACTTCAAATATCTGCGTGTTATTGTATTTCTTACAAGTTTATTTCTGTCTTTAATGACTCAATTGGGATACATGACTGGTATTATTATTTATTATACAATTCATTTCAAAAGAATGTTTTTGAACATTTAGTTAATAATTAATGTTTGCATAAGAATGTTTTACTTAAGAGTACTATTATGTTTCAGTCTTTAAATAATTCTTAATATATATTCTGTCCATTATATTAATTATTTGTTATACTTGTTCAATGTTGTAAACAATGTAGTCCTTCTGACATACTTGCTGAAATACTCAATTATTATTATTATATATTTTATTTTCTTATAGATCTCATAAGTACTTTAAATTCCATTTACTTTATTGGATTACCATCAAGATGATGCATATTTTTATAACGATAAAGATTCTCCTGATGTACTGTGTAACCTAAACATTTTTATCAGTATCTAGAAACAACAAGAACATAAAATCACGCGTCAAACTTAGATTATGAAACACTTTTCAACAGATTCAGAATGTTATAATAAAACTTGATAGTATAATAAAGTGAAAAATCATGTCTAAATAAACAATTTTTAAAATGCATAACAAATTTAAAAACACAGTTTCACAATTACTACCAATAGTCGGGAAAATATCTGAATTCTTTGTTCAGCCCTGTATATGATTTACAGATTAATCATATAATACATAGCATGAAAATATTTAGTTCAGTTAGGAAACGCATAGCACTATTAAAATTTCCCCTTCATCAATTTTCATCAAGAAACGGAAACGTACTGGACATTTTTTGTGCTGCCATGTATGTCATCTATATAATTTATACATACAAAATAATAGAGAACAAGATAAAGTAAAAAAACTAAAACCCAACTACGACAAAAAACTACGCTGAAAAAGTATAAAAGTACCCCATGAATACAGGTAAAGTCACAAGCAAATGCTAGTAATATATAGATATATTCAAAATGTACAAGTAAAGCGCTTTTGAATGATACCAAACACGGCATATTTATCTTAACTTTATTTTTTGACGTATGACGCTTCCAGTATTTGGTAGTAGTGACGCACATATCCGTCGATGGCAGCAAATGGGTAATGGACCGATTAGTGGATGAGGTCGTTAGTGTAATGTGTAAATGTGTAATGTAGATTGAAGGTTTCATGTATTAAGATGACCTAGGAAGATTTCTTAATCTATCTAATTCTGCTAACGATTGACTGTCATGTGGATTTTTAAGCAACTTATTATGATCCAAGGCACTTATAAACAAACCCTCTATGGTTTTGAAGTGAAGCGCTTTAAAATGATACCAAACACGGCATATCTAGCTTAACTTTATTTTTTTACTCTGTATATTTTGTCCGCTAGAAGGCGCCACATTGAATTTGGTGAAAATCTATATAGCCTATAACCAGCGGACAATTAAGACGCTTCTAATGATATGTCATTTGTCGAATTCTGATTAGTGGTTTAGAAGTTACGAGGGAACAGATGAACATACATACATACATACATACATACATACATACATACATACATACATAGCCTGTCAAAATCATAACCCTCCTTTGGCTTTGCCGTAGTCGGGTAAAAATACGCTAACCACAGCTGAAAACGTACTTCAGTAAATTCATTTCATGGAAAGCACTGTAACTGAATTATTTTGTGCGTCCTTCTACATGCTAAACACACCATAATCTATAGGAAAAAATCTTGCAGTGCACCTCAGAGACATATATCAATTTCAATATATTTGAAGCCGTTCAACATGAATAAAATAAAACGCAAACAATTTTTTTTTCGATAGACAGTTATGTTACGGAATTCTTATGAGTGTCGGTGTAAATGATCGACAAATACTTCGCATGCTATATTCTATAAATAGCATCTTACTAGCACTCTAGAGGTACAATGGCGGTGAAAAGTTTTCGGACAGTCAGTTTCCCTTATTTGTTTGCCAGAGCGTTTCAGCGAAGAAGTGCAATGGTTCCAAAAGTTATGAATATGCAAATCACTTCTGACTACGTAATCATTTTGATTGGATACTGAAGACACTTTATGCAATGGGGAGGAATTCGAAATTCGCGTGTGCAAAAGTTTCCAGCTATTCGTCATTCTTTAGATTTTTGCTATCGCAATGTGGTTTTTTAGCCGTGTTTGTTACTTAATCAACATGAATAACGTAGTTGAAATTCAAAAACGAAAAGTTTAACAATTATTGTTCTAGAACGAGTGATTTGTTGGTCGCTAAAGGGGCAATCCTCTTGTGAGATTGCGGCAAAGTTATCGATCGAAAAATATACTCTGGACGATATTTTAAAAATATATAAAGGTGGTCATGGCCTTCAGAGTCCGGGAGGCTCCGGAAAATGATTATTCGTGTGGTCAGAATTATTAGGAGAAAAGCAGTTGATGACACGCATAAAAATGCCGCAACAATATCCCGCGATTTACGGGGGGGGGGGGGGGGATACTGCTGAATTCAATCGATCTACCGTGTCAAGACAATTACGTGACGTAGGACTTTATGGAAGATTCGGTGTTAAAACCTTTCATAAGTAAAAAAAAAATCAGCGGGCCAGACTGGAATTTGCTAAGGTATACAAAGATTTGTCAAGTGAAAACTGGCAAAAAGTACTATTTCCGATTAATCGAAGTTCAACCCATTTTGAGTTGTTGATTGGGAGTTATGGCAGACACTACGTTCGACGGCCTAAAAACAAAAGATATGATTCGAGATATGTTATCTCTACAATGAAACAGAATGGAGGACAAGTTATGCTGTGGGGAGCTTTTTCTAGAAATGACGTTGGTCCGTTAGTTAAAATCAGCGGCAAGATGAATGGTGCAATGTGTAGTTAGTTGAAATCAGTGGCAAGATGAATGTTGCACTGTGTAGTTAGTTGAAATCAGCGGCAAGATGAATAGTGCAATGTGTAAGGACATCTTGTAAGATCATTTGCTGCGTTATTCGTGGAAAAATTGCGGTCGCAACTATTTGTTTTAGCATGATAGGGACAAAAATCATATATGCAAGCTCGTCTCGCATTAAAAAATTCCGCTTTTGGAATGCCCAATCATCCGATCTGAATCCAATAGAAAATCTTTGGAACGAACTTCAAAAACGTGTACGGGATTATAAATATTCCTATTAAGCAGTATTTTCCCAAAAATTGCAAGAAGGTAGGGAAAAAAATACCTTAGACGATTTTCAACCGTTAATTGAATCGATGCCACGTATTTGTGCCCCAGTACTTACTGCTGAAGGTATGATGACAAAATGCAAATTGTAAATGTTGTTGATCACTATTATTCTCTATTAGAACACCATCTTTTCCCAAACTTATCACGATGTCCGAAAACTTTTGAGAACACGCATTTTCATTTGCAATTAATTTTGTCAATTAAATTCATTTATATTTATTTATTATTCCATAAATAAGTTCCGAACTATTATGTCAATAAAAGGTATAAGTATCACTTTGAGATGCCCCACCAGTGGCTGAGAGGTTCTGCTCTCGAAACTGGTAGACGGGAAGTGCTGGGTTCGATCCCAATCGCGCCCGTCGGCCTAATCGTTCGGAGTTTTCATGGTTTTCTTCGAACCATGGATTTCCATGCGTTAATACGGGTTAGGTTCCCTTAGAAAGACCCCCACGAAGGGCACTCCCCCTCGGGCCTATATCCCTAGTGTAGATAATCGGCCGTCACAAAATCAACCAACCAACCATCACTTTGAGATTCCTCTTCATATGGATATCCTTACAAATTAACCAAAATTTTATTCTGGCCGGAAACTTTTGACCACCACTTAAAAAAATCATTAAAAACCACCGCAAACGATTTTTTACCTTTGACCGTAATATTACAGATATTTTTGAGTGCCTCTGTAAATGAACTGTTAACGTTAGGTATTACATTTGCAATATCAGACATGGCATAGTAAACATTAATAACATACATAAATTTCATGGCAAGCTGTGTATATTAACTCGAGTTAGAGCACGGATAGTCAGGAAGACAGATAAACCGAATACACAAATATTTTTCAAATTTGCTGGAAAAGGTTAAAAAGATTAATCTAACAAGCATCGCTAATATAGAGCTCTTCGGATGCAGTATAAAATCCGAAATATTTTGTATGTCTCTGTAAATGCTATGCGGTTCATGTTATACAGGAAGTAACTTGTAATAAACCTCAGCAAAGTATATCAGTATCATTAGGGGAGACTTGGGAGACTTTATCCCTTTTTCAGTTTTTAATTTTTATTTTCGAAAAAACAAAATTTTTAAAAAATGTTTCCAGTTATTATTAAAAGCTCATACGTCTTTCTTGTTGTAGTATTTTTTTTTATTTTTGAAAAACCATTTTTAAAATAAAAATAAATTGTTTTCCAAAAAATAAAAAAAGGGATCAACTCTCCCCAGTGTCAGGGAGACTTGATCCTTGAAGCAAGTGCATTGAAATGATTCAAATTAAGTAGTAGAAATCAAATTTATAGTTGGCTAACATGTAAAAAGGGAGAAAAACAAAATTAATGATCAAAAAACATTTTCAAAGCTTGAAAAATCAAATGTAATTATTAAAATTATTGCAGTTCGAAGAATTCCACCAAGCATGGTTCGTTTGGGTAATTTTTTGACAATGTCATCATTGTCCACAAAACTATTGTCAACATTTTCTGGATAAATAAATTGGGCGAAATTAAGTCCTCGTTTTCTTAGAAAATTGATTTCACATTCAGATGATAAAATCTTCTTTTAAATTTTTCCTACGAAATGACTATTTTTCTTCTTTCTGAGAAATTGCACAATAACAAAGTCATTTTCATCAATCGACAAATTTTTTGGATCTTCAATGATTTCATCAGAATGTTAATCAAGTGGATCTGGGTCGATTGAATCATAAACACTGTAACTGCTTTTATAACTTCTTGAAGATACGGGTCTTTCCTTTTTAGTGTTTTTACTTTTTTTTCTAGAGATGAAATGAGTTTTTCCCGATTTTTGCTTTTTCATTCAGTTGACGATCTTGTATTTCTTCTTCATTCTGTCTTTTAGTTGATGTGCTTCTCAAAATATTTGAAGACCCTTTTTTCATTTCTTTAGATTTTCCCATTTTTGGTAATGAAACTTTAGAAAAGGCTTGTATGTCTTCTGGTGTCACTATGTTTGGTTTAACTGTAATTTTTTTTACTGTTTGTTGGAGTTAATGGTTGACTTGAGAAAAAAGATGATAAAAAATCATCTTCAGAAATTCCTATTTAAGGGATATATTCCAGTGATTTTAAATCCATTTATTATGTTAGTTGTCACCATGTCTTTAGGATAGGCAATTCCGATTAATTCAGCAATTTGATAAATTGTTGTCCTTTGAGCAGGATGCTTAGTCATCCAGTCTTCAGCAGCCACATTAAAATATCTTTTAAGTGGTCCATATACAGTACGATCCAGAGGCTGCAATTTGTGAGAAGTGTGCAGTGATATTGTTAACAAAATTATTCCATTTTCTTTGGCATAATTCAAACTCTCAATGCTTATATGGTTATCATGATTATTCATTATGATCAACACTTTACTGTTTTGATTATAATATCTTACATTCTTTACAAAGTGCTGTAGTAAAAACTTTGCGAAGTTAGACGTATGTCTCACATGTGCATTCACCCACCATGTGCTTGCTAACCATCATATGCAGCCACATATTAACTTTTTATCTTTGTCAACCATCTAAAATCAAGGCAACCATATTCTAATAGAGATAATAACTTAATGTCACAATGAGAAGTAGGGGTTAATAAAAATTTAACATTAATTTAGCTTAACTTTGATTTGGGGACACTCGATCCCCAGGATCAAGTCTCCCCATACAACAGGGATCAAAAAATACCTAATGTACATGTTTGGGGGGAAAAAATGCTAAATCAAAAATAAAGAAACTTTATTGAATTTAAATAACGACATTTAATCAGTATGGAATGTTAGTATATTATATCAAAAAAATTAAGTAATTTAGTTATATTTAGTAAAAAATGTGAAACACAAACTACCTACTCAAAAAGAAGTTTGATTGTAAGAAAACAGAGATTCCATTCTTACAACAAAAATAAAAATGGCTGAATAAAATTATATTGCTAGATCTGTTGATAAGGAATCACTTTATTAATGTTTCCAGTTTCAGAGACTTGATTGCATTTTATCTCTGGTTTTAGACCTAGGGATCAAGTCTCCCTAGAAATCACCTCTTCCAAGTCTCCCCTATATATGAAATAGTTTAACATAATTAAAATACCCAGCAAACATTTTTTTTCCTTTGTACTATTGTGTGACGGAATTCTTTGTGTGGCCCTCTGAATGAATAATAAATATTCTTTGCATTGCAAATTCTGAAGAATTCATATTTTAGTGCACTTCATAAATGCATATCAATTTCATTATATTTGAAACCATATAACATCATTAAAATACACTTGAAACGATTTTTTTCCTACTGGCCATAATGTAACGGAGTGTTCTTGATTGTCCCTGTAATTGACTATATATGGTAAAAACTTCCTTTTCAGTAAGGATCGTGCTATAGTAAACATCAATAACCAAAAAAGATTTCAGAGCAATCCGAGTACATTTACGAGAACTAGATCGCCGCCAGACGGCCTCAGACTTATTCAGAGCAAATTCTCTATTTGGTCTCCCGCGACTTTATCTCTTCAGCTTTTTCAAGAGCCCAAATGATAATCTAAATAATAATACTACATATATTATACGCCATCATGTATAACATATATAATACCCTCAAACGAGCTCTATACTAAAGCTTTCAGTTGAAAATTAATTACATTTAAGGGTTAATTTAGTTTGTTTAGCTTGCCCATACACTAAATTTGTAATAAATATGTAACAGTTTCACTGCAGATTTTAAAGTTCCATAAAATTGTTGTACTGAAGTAATAATAATATAACCAGCTGAAAGTTAATTCGTCGCAAATAAAGCACTTATTAGGCTATGGTGCAAACAAATACACAGAGAAAGCGTGTCAAATGAATAAAAGTATATTATGATGCTAAATTTAGAAAAGCCTATGAAATGAAGATAGAAATTACGTTGCATAGCATTTTAAGAAAAATTCGAAATGATGCTTGTACTATATCATGTAAAATGCTACAGTTCCGAACACGTGAATCATCGTCCAAACACGTAAAACATCATCTGAATACTTAATTGTTAATACTCTTTATTTAATAAAATATTATATTCAAACAAAATAAAAAGAACACATTTCATTAAATATCCGATGCCCTACAGCCCATTCTAGAAATATTATTATTAAAAATACATAAAAACATAACTCGAGTATTTTTCACGCTTTGTACTTTTAATACCGAAGAAATTGCAAAAACAGTGGAAAAGACGTAAGTAAACATACTAATGATTTTTTTAAATAATTTTCAAGCATGGATTTTAAAAATCTATCACAAGAAAGAAAATATTTGTTTGCTACAATAATGTAAAACTAGCTGACTTCGCTCGCTAGCGGGCCATTAATTACATCGGATCCCTTGAATTCATATGAAATCTCGAACCGATGGAACTCGTACCGGAGCCCCCCCCCCCCCCCCTGTCTACGGCACCGTATACCGAGCGTGCTGTTCACGCGTCGGAAAATCTTGTAATAAGAAATTCTTCCAAAAAAAAAAACAATCTCGAACCGAGCGAACTTCGAGTCAAGTCTCCGCTACCTACAGTACTGTATTCTTCGCTTTTTCTACTTTTGATACCGAAAAAATTGCAAAAACAGTGGAAAAAGACGTAAGTAAATGTGGTAATGACTTTTTAAAGTAATTTTCAAGCGTAGATTTTTAAAATCTATCTCAAGAAAATAATCTTTGTTTGCTACAATAATGTAAAACAAGCTGGCTTCGCCTGTTAGCGGGCACCTAATTACATCGGGGCCCTTGAATTCATATGAAATCTCGAACCGATCGAACCTCTTACCGGAATCCCTCTGACTACGACACCGTATATCGAGCGTGTTGGGAACGCATCGGAATATCTTGTAATAAGAAATTTTTCTTAAAAAAACCAATCTCGAACTGAATGAACTTCGAACAAGGTCCCCGCTGCCTATGGCAACGTATAGCAGGCGTGCTGTGCACGCGCTGCAAAATCATTTAATTCCATTTCCCATTTCCAGGAAGCGCGATATGTTGTATAAAAAATATTCTACTATCGAAGAGTGATCAAAGTACTTTCCAATGATATATTACATGAGGGGTGTCAGAAAAGTTAGAAAAAATTTCAGTAATATACAAAATACTCAAAACTGAAGTGAATGTGCCTGCGCTATCACACGTGCAATTGATTGCCCTTACTTGGCAAGATTTCTTTCTTTACCTCCCTGACATGATCACAAAAAGAAGCATTTTCTTACTTAAAATTTAAAAATGGGAAAATGGTTGAAGCTTTTCCTTTGAAATTAAGAGTATAGAAACAAGGTATAATACATGCTACTTATTTCATTTTAACATGTAGTTTCAAATCTTTATTATTTGAATAGATAATTGAGATATTCTGTATAAAAACTTTTTTTGGAGTGCTGGTAGAAATATTAATATCAATAAATACTTAAAAAATAACTGGAAAATACGTCTCCCCTACCCGCACCTACGTTAAATGATTTTCAAGGTTTTTTTTTTTTTTTTTTTTCTATCTCAACAAAATAATATCTGTTTGAAACAATAATGTCAAGTGATATTTATCTACCCTATCTATATTATAAAGGACAAACATATCTGTGCGTAACGCATACGTCATTCTGCGAATGGCAACACTTTGAAATTTTGAAATAAAATTTTGGTTTTGCGATTTTCTCCACTGCAAATTTTTAAACTTCTAAACATCGCACATTTTAAATTTTTACACCGCCGTATAAGGAAAAAAGTGCTCTTTTAAATGCAATTTGTTTGAAAGCTGTATTTCAATTTAATTTTGAAATATTAATTTTTTGTGGTTTTTAATACATTTTTTGTAATTGTGGCAACTGAAGAACTCCATTTCTGTTGAAAGCCGTGGAGGGTTGAAAGTAAAGGGAAAATAATCACGGAAGAATGAAAATATTATATTTCTGTACCCTTTTTGTTGCCATTTTCTCATAAAAATTGAAAAAAAAAATTAAATTAAAATACGTGCTATGTCAGCGATTTTTTAAATTTCTAAATATCACACATTTTTAATTTTTAAACCGTCAAATAGAGAAAAAAATCTACTCTCAAATACAATTTGTTTGAAAATTGTATCTTAATTGACTGAGTTATTATGGCTTTTAAAATAAATAGCCGCCCGCGGCGACCAATTTGCTCTCTCTTAAATGTATGCTAGGCATTGTATCATGTTACTTTTATTCATAATTTAATTTACTTGCTCAATCCCTCGCCAAATTGGAAGATCCTGACAGAGAAATCGAGAACTCGCTACTTTTATGTTAGTCGGGCACAGGTGATAAATCGCCAAACATTGTACCCGTCGTATTTTTTTTCCATACTTCGTTAATTCAGATTAAAATATAATCCTTTCTCATTTTATTTAGAATGGATTAATTTAAAAATGAAACCTTTAAAATTCATGACTTTCACTTAATATATATATATATATAGAAAAAGAAAAAAGAATAAATAATACCATAAACTATTTAATTTCAACATCAAAGCATTGTTTTAATTTACCCCTCGAAAAATAAAAAATGCTGCTGGCGAGTTAAAAAATGCTATTGGCGAGAATTGCGCCCAGCTAACATAAAGTAGGAGTTCTTTGCGATCATGATGGCGACTTTTATGTAGTTTTATTTGAAAAAAATATTTTGATTAAATCGGTTGCTAGAAAAAAAATTATTTTCTCGCCATGGACGTTTTCTCTATTTCGCCAAGTACCTATACTGGAAAAGTGCCTTCAT
Organism: Maratus speciosus; assembly: GCA_963932465.1. Classification (NCBI taxonomy): domain Eukaryota; kingdom Metazoa; phylum Arthropoda; class Arachnida; order Araneae; family Salticidae; genus Maratus; species Maratus speciosus. The sequence goes on along the minus strand of OZ010789.1, from coordinate 455,102,540 downwards.
TTATTTATTTATTTACTGTATTTTAAATTAGATAAATTAAAGACGGCACAGGTGTCATATATGCACTACGTTGGCGCGTCTTCTTTCTGACGCCAATGTCATATACGCACCGGGGAACTTAACTGGCGAAAAGTGTTGTTATTTTGCTTGGTATGGTAAACCGGATGTTGTTGTTTATTTATTAATAAATTGTTTATTTACTTTTATTTTATTTTTTTTAATTATATATATATATTTTTTGTTCTATAGTTAATTAAACTTTTTATTTGTTTATTGTTATTCCCTTTTTAAAAATATTACAAAATAACCAATGAGATGCGTTTCATTTGGGCTTTGCCATTAAACAATTAACAAATAATCATCGTTTCTGTGCCACGTACGATAGCGTAATACATATATAGATTTTCGATCATAATTTATTTTTAAATTTATCTCTATCACGTGTAACTCGATTACGAAAGGTTAATCCGCTTGCCGTTAAAACAATGTATAAAGTTCAGCATTTGTTTCCGTCTAATGTTCCATAACAAAATTGAAACTTCCTCTATAGAAAAAGAAATAAAATAATGTAAATAAGAAACAAATTTAAGAGACATGTGATTGAACCACGCGCTTAAAGCTCCGAAGTGATCGGAAAGACTGACGTAAGTCGAAAAATCTTGGTTTAATAACTCCTGGCATGCGGTGACATGTGAAAGTATCGCTTTTAATAAATTTCGAAACTTTATTTGATTGCATAATTGAAATTTTCATATAAAAATTCTTTTTGATGTTAGTGAGCAATCTAAAATATATATTACATGTAAAAAAATAATTAGATTTAAAAAAATAAAATAAAATGGTTTTCACCTATATTCTGTAACCCGAGGAGCGCGGGTTCGATCCCCTTGTATATATAAAATCCTAACGAAACGATTTTATGAAACGACTGATTATGTTTCAGGACTATTTCTCCTAAAATATGGAAGGTTAGGCGGTGAAATTAACACCAATTATCCATGTTCATCCACAGGTGTCAAAACTGGTATTAGAATTTTTAAATTTGAATTAGTTTTTGAGATATTATTTTTTTTTTCTAATTTTCATGGCATTTCTGTAATGATGGCAGACAAATTACTCCATTTTAGTGGGAAAAAGGGGAGAACGGGAAAAAACTTTAGGGATTATTAGATTTCTTCTTTTTGTCATTTTCAAATTAAAATTGAAATATATTTTATTTCAATCAGTAGTGAAACAGTATTGAGATTAAATTATGCTTTTCACGAAAATTTGAAAAAATAAAAATTAGATTTGTTTTTTGTCGCCATTTTCAAATTGAAATTGAAAATTGAGATGATTAAAAACAGAAAGAAAAATTTGAAATAAGAATGAAATGATCGCGTGTTTTAAGCAGAAAATAGGGAAAATTACGTCAAAATATTTACACGTAAATATTGAAAAATTTCGAAAACTTTAAAATATTAAAATTATTACACGCGAAACGTACTTAAAGCTCAATTACGTCGCATCTAAAATACCCTAACATTAGATATCGTCATATTTAAGGTACTTAAAATAACTAAATGATTAAAACTTTTAATGCTGAATTTTAGGTAATATTTAAAATGCTCAAATAATAATACTTCCAAACACTTTTAAATTAAATAACATATACACCCATGAATCTTAAAAGAGAAAAAAGTTTAAAATAAATAAATTATTTCATAAAAAAATGCATTTAATAGTGAGAATTACGTTTATTAAAACGATACATTTAAAACGATTTTCATTCCGGAGAATTCCAATGTGACATCACATGGTTTAACCTCTTCGCTACTGAATAAAAAATATGTTTTGAAAAGATGTTGGAATAGGTTTTCTTACTTATTTTGGCTTCTAAAATGATAATAATAAAATAATGTTAAAAATGGATGCACCGGGGCACCAGTAAATGGAGGTCCACGTATTTGTACCTTGGGACACATTTGCATAAAGTTGTAAAATTTTGGAAAATCATTGTAAATTATTGTTTCTTTTTTAAAATCGCAAAAAGAAATATTTTTTAATATAACTTAAATACATATTATTTGCTATTGCTTTAAAAGTATTAAATTAATTAAATCGTAAATATCAAAAATTTAAAATAATTTTTTTAGTTTACGATATTTAAGAAATATCTGGAAAATTTACTACTTTATTTTTTACTTAGTGTGAAAAAAATCAAAACAATTCTATCTTCTATGGAGTTAAATGACGGGAAAAATATTTTTATTGATTTATGCATTATTTTGGGAAAAATTATTTGGATAAACAATAATGACGAAAAATAAAATATACTGTTCTTTAAATTTTCCATTGTATTTGTATTACTATAATCAATGGTTTCGACGGAATCGATGAATATATCATTATCATGGATCAGAAAAATTTAATAAAAGTATTATCCTGAGAAATATTTAAAGGCTGACCTCAAATGCAAAGGAGCTACTTTCTGACACATTTCTGAATTAACTTTTGTTCGGAAATGCATGGAATTGGCAGGTTTTGTTATTCAGAAAGAATATAATAGAGATAAGTGTTTCATCTTGTTGTTAAAGGCAGAAGATCCCTCGGAAAATACTATCAAAGTCGGAGTTTTTAATCGAATTCCCGTCGCAGCAGACCAAGAAAATGGAAAAAATTCGTCACCACATGACACAAATCGCCTTTAACTCGATAAGCAGTTTATTTATCAAAAATAGAAAACGTTTTTCGATTTCAAATCGCTTCAATAGACAGGCCTGCCAATTTTATGACCTTACATTTAACAATGAGTCAGAAAATGTGTCAGTTGTTGGATAGGGAATTCAAAAAAACTCTTAATTTAGTTATTTATGTATGAAAAAAATATTTTTTGCTGGAGATACAAATTGCATCTATTTAACCTGAATTAACACATACATTATTCAACTGGCTAAAATCATAATTGGTGGCTAAATTTTATTTGAAGAGATTTCTTTTTTTAACAGTATTAGACAATATTTTTATACACTTAAAAGTAAACAGCATGAATTCACATCATGTACTTCAAAATGAATATATAATAAGAAAAAGTATCTATGTATTATTAATAGAATTTAAAAAAAAAAAATTCAAAAGTTGGCCTATGTGTAATAAAGGGAGTCATTTAATAATTTATTATTATTATGTATTATTTACGAGAAAGAATAATTTACAAATATAACTATGTAACAAAAAATTATCTTTCTTTATTTTGATCAAAAAATACATTATATATCTAGTTACGGTCTGTAATGGGTCCATATATTTTCAATAAAATTGCATAATTTAATCAGAGTTAAATAATATTCAACCAAATAAATAAACAAAATCCACTTAATGAAGTTTAAATTTCATATTTAGTTTAAAAAAAACCCATATATTTTGAGTTAATTAAATAGAAGGGATTTCATTATCTAATATATAAAAATGAAAATTTGTCTGTCTGTCTATAATTATATACATATCCACAGTTTGGAAGCCAGAATTGCGAAAGGTTACATACAGGTGTATTAAAGCACGGCCGAGGTAACTATAGTATTCCGGAATCGAAATAATTTATAGTTAATTTTTAATTAATGAAAAAACACCAATTTAACAGCAATTTTCTATCAAATTCAAACATTTTTCGTTATAGCAGTTGCCAACAATTAAAAATCCACAATAAAATCCTTACCACAACAATTACTTTTCTATTGCAAGATTTCCACGTGAAAATGAAATTAAATAAATAGTTTGACGAATTAACAAAAAAAGCTAATATTACGTCATAAGTTTTATATTACAAGATTTCCACACGAAAAATGAAAATGAAATAAATAGTTTGACGAATTAAAAAAAAAAAAAAAGTTAATATTACGTCGTAACTTTTCTATTGCAAGATTTCCACGTTAAAATTAAAATGAAATAAATAGTTTGACAAATTAAAAAAAAAGTTAATATTACGACATATTGGAAGTATAATGGACGTCAGCACTAAAATATATAACGTCATAAAAACGTATTGGAACATTATATAAAACCCGATTATACAAACAATATTGGTGTATTTTAACATATTGAGGTTCTCTGAATTTGTTTTCGCCATTTTTTAATCTATTCCACATATATATGTGTGTGTGTATGTTGTATATTAGATTTTCCACAATTACAATTTCCAGTCTCTAGAGCTCATTCTTAGTGAAGAACTGAAATAAAGATTTCAGATATTTTAAAATAAAATTCACGGAATTTTTGCACATGAAAAAAATATTTAAATGACAAAATACAGTAGAACCTCTTTTATCCGAAACTATTTTAACCGAAACTCTTGGTTAAACAAAATACATTATTAAATCTCTATTTTATTATTATTATTTTTTAACTATCACATTCCGTGTGTGCAAGTGGTTTATTCCGAAACACGGTTACAGATAAATATTTGGATTCCCTTTCTCAGACTTCTTTTGAATTTAACTTGAGCTCCCGTAAACTTTGAAGCGAAATAGAACACAGTAAGAGGAGGGAGAACCGGAATGTGTGAATTTGGTCTAGGAGGCGAAGAAAACGAACAAATTAGCGATTCTGAAGCTTTTGAAATGTTTTGCAATAGGGTTGTAATGGTTGGAGCAGTAGAAAGACTGTGATACTGGTGAACAAATAGTATTATATAGCAAAGCAAATACAATCGAAACTGCAATAAACAAAGCTTTTTTTCAATCTTTTGTAAAATATGTAAAAGGTACTTAATTTCAAAATTGAGATTCAGGTAATTTATTATTGTTTCTATTTTGCCATTGCTTTATTTTTATTAAACACTTGTTACCATAATAAGAAATACAGCGTATATTTGTCCTTAATCTTAAAATTAAAATATTCTCGATTATCCGAAAATTTCGATTTTCCGAAAGATGGTCGGTACCAATTACTTCGGATAATCGAGATTCTACTGTACTCTGAAACAACTTTTCATCAAAAGGTTTGAATCTCAGTCTCAATCCAGATCACTGCCTGTTTAATTTTGAAATTTATTTTTCAAAACAAACTTTCTTAAAGTTCCGGGCAACGCCGGGGTCTTTAGCTAGTTATTTCCAAACACGATAATAGTAAACCCTGAGTTTAAGCACATTTATAGTCTTTGAGTACTGAGGGACTTCAACTAGATATAGTACTTTTAAAATCAAAACTTCAACCAAATAAACAATAGAAAGTTGTCTAGTGAATATTTATAATGTGTTTATCAATACAAAAATTATGAAAACTTCATTAAAATTTTAATATAGATAAATATGACTTGCTTTAATGCAATCGCTGAGTTGAAGACCTTTTCAAAATTTCACTTGCAACCAGTGGTTTTGCCATGAAAATAAGTCAAGTTCTAACATATGGATTCATTTTAAGCTTAAACTGCCGTAAATGTGAATTGATAATCAAAATATAGATATTTTGCTTGGTTTTGTTACAAAAGGCTAGGACCCAACGTCTACATATGTGGACCTCAGCAGTGAAGACGTTAAAAGTAGTGCGATTTGTAAATTTGTTATACATTACATCACTTGATGCAGCGTAAATACAGGTAAATGTATGCGCAAAATACTTTCGTTTTATTTTTTACGAATTACTACTTGATAAATACATTTTAGAAAATTCGGATATTTTTATTAATTAATATAAACAATATACATTATGAAATATGAATGATGGTGTATTAAAATAAAGAAAAGAATGACTGAATAAGCTATACCTGTTCCTGAAAATATCTAAAATTCGACCAAAACATAAAATATAAGCTTAAAAATTTTAAAATACAATGCTTTTCAATACCGTGCTTATGAAAGCTACTCCCAAGCAGACGGAGTTTTTTAAAATCGAAATTAAAGGAAAGATATTGTCCATAGCGTCATTATAAAAGAAAAAAAAAAAAAAAAAAACAAAAAAAAAACGCATTTTTAATCTAACCATTTTATGCAAGCTGATTTTCAAATGTGTGGTTGACCATACCAATCAATCCCGAAAACAGTCATCAGTTGTTACAACAGCGACAAATGAGGCCATGTTAACTGAAAAATGAATCATTCAAACGGAAAAATATGGCATCTAGATCACAGAAGATAGCCGCCGTTATAGTGATAATATTAATCAATCTTCTGTAACCTGCTATTATTTCTCAAACAGGATCATTACTATGTTTTTAGAGGTTGTGAAGCCTTAACAGAGGTTGGCGGGCGTAGCTCGCAGGGGGAAGTGCAAGCTAGTAATATAAAATCACGCAAAATTTAGTAGTAAGTGGCAGTATTACCACATTTGGCGATTGATTGGACTTGTTTGGCAAGATTTCCTTCTTCACATTCCTCACATAACCCAAAATATAAGTATCTTCGATACTTACGTATTATCCATGAGCGGAAGATACTTTTTTTTTTAAATAATGTAACTGTATAGTTACTCCTATAGTCTCCCTATTAAATGCAAATGCAGAATTATATACAACTTTATAATATGATTTATTATAGATAACATGCATAGAAATATATATATTATACAGGGTGAGTAGAAATGATGAGCCCGATTTAAAAAAATCATATTTTCGAAACTACTGCACAAAGTGATACATGAATTTAAAGAAATAACCAAGTTGTTTAGAACAAAATATACAAATGTTAGATTATGACCCTCTTGTTACACGGCATACGTCCCATCTGTAATCCAGTTCGTTCCAAAACCGCACGCCCCATCCACCGGTATGGAAGCTCCTCGTTCAAGTAACTACGTACCTGCAAAGACCAATATGTGGGGCTCGATACTACAGAAACACAAAATCTGCGCTGTCCTCAAGTGGGTGATGGTAATTTACCTTAATCACATAGTCACTAAGATCCCCAGACCTAACACTATAGGTGCAGATTCTCAAATTTTTTAAGAAGCCAGTGGCTCCTAAACCCAAAAAAATCCAGTCGCCACATTGCGAAAAATAATTTGTTTAATGTATACACATGTACAACAAAACAGACTAAATATATCAAGTGCTGAGTACATTTAATTTAATGACAAAATTCTTTTAATTTGGGTATAATTAAGTGTATTATAAATTTTAAACTATGTTCAGTTCAGAATATAAAGTTAGGTAAGATACAGGCTAAAAAAATATGCATAAGCTAAGCAATCACGGCAGTGGAAAATATTAGGAAAACAAAATTTCTTATTTTTCATTTTGTCCTACAAGAGTACTACATGCAAAAAAAAAAATAAATAAATAAAAAAATGAGAATGTGTGATTTTTAAATTTTGCACTATAAAAATCAAAGTACTACAATTCAAACACTTGTTTTTGAAGAACACAAATTATCTTTTTAAAAAACCTTATCACAGACCATTACTGGGGTGATTCAGTTTCGAAATTTCTAAAAATATAAGTCATTTGGTTCCGAAAATTCAGACGAAACAAAATATCGCCAATTTTGACAAATGGTCGCCGAAAAAATCAATTTCGTCAAACGTTCGTAAAAAATCACCAATTTCGCCAAAGAATCGAGAAAAAAACGTGAATTTCGTCAAAGGATCGCAAAAACACGACCCCCCCCCCCGCACCACCACCACCACCACTGATTTCATCAGAGGACCGTTGAAAAAACGCTAATTTTGTCAAAGGATCGCAAAAACAACGCGAATTTCGTCAAAAGATTGCAGAAGAAACGTGAATTTTGTCAAAGAATCGTAAAAAAAAGTCCCAAAAATTCCGTCAAATGATCGCGAAAAAAATTGGCGATAATCCCGCTTTTTCTCCGATCGGTTGACGAAATTCAATTTTTCGATTGTTAATATTTGCGGTTTTTTTTTCGGGATGGAATGGTGGAATTTGCCTCTTTTTTTTTTTTTTTTACTTTCACCGATCGACAAAATTTACGTTTTTTTTTTTTTTTTTTTTTTTTTTTCATCGACCGACGGACGAAAATCGTGATTTTTTCTATCGACCGGAAAAAAAAAAACTCGGTTTATTTCACCACAGATTGACGAAATTTGTAGTTTTATTTTGTGAAGGATTGATGAAATTCATGGTTTTATATGGCTTTTCGTCAAAAATATGACGAAATTTACTGGATTTTTCCAGGACGGTTTTTACAAAGTTCATGACCGATCGAGGAAATTCCCGATTTCATTTCATGACCGATTGACAAATTGATTTTGCGGATATCTTCTAAATAAATAAATAATAATTCGAGGAATTCCGCTAATTCGTAGAAGAATTACATGCCAATAGCTAGTGTCTAGGTCTACCTATGAGAACATATCTGAACAATCCGAGAGCTACAAATTTAATGAGTGGGTCCCAAACGTATTCTTTTGTTGACTCGAATTTTTCTGCCTCGCAAGCTAACTGTGATATACCACTGCTGTTGAAGTAATTTGCGGCGCCCATCAATTGTCATTTTTTTCCCGATTCCGCGAACATCGCAGTTTTTTTAGAAGAAAACAATAAATTTACGATTCCGTAGAAATGCGGCGTCCATGTTTTATCATATTTTTTAATTATGGACCATAAAAAAAAGAAAAGCGGTAAATATCACGGGGTCATAAAGCAGACATAATCCCGCGATTGATAAGAAAAAAAAAAATAATCCGAAAACCATTCGGCGAAAAAGGAGCATCCCTATAAGAAGCATGGCGACTTAGACGCCGAAAGTTAGTCGCCAAAGGACGACTGGCGACCGCGAATCTGCACCTATACCTAACACCACGCGATTTCTTTTTGTGGGGTTACGTCAAAGACATTGTTTATTTACCACCAATGCCGAAAACACTGCCACAACTTAAAGAGCGCATTCGTGCAGCATTCAGAACCATTGATGCTACAAAATGTTTGCAACAAACTGGATTACAGATTGGAAGTGGGACTTATGCCGTGTAACAAGAGGGTCACACATCAAACATTCGCAACAGAAAAAAACTTGATATATTTCTCTTTAAATTCATGTATCACTTATTGTAATATATGCAGTAGTTTCGAAAATATGGTTTTTTATATTGGGTCCATCATCTGTACTTACCCTGTATATTAATAGATACAGACTGTAATAAGGATATATACATATTCCTTTCGGGAGGTATAAAATCCCACATGAAATAAAAATACTATCGAATATACCTCTCAATATCTTCTAACGTTAAAAGTTACGATAAACAGGATTGGCGAATAGCAACCATGTTTGTTGATCTATGTTCCCAGGGCTGATAATACGTAAGTAACGCATTTTCTTCCGTAAATTGGAAAGGTGGCTAAAGTCATTTCTTCGAATAGAACAAATATGTTACTGATTTCATTTAAACATGTAGCTTCAAGATTTTATTATTTGAAAACATAATTGATATCTTTTATATATAAATGCTTCGAATAGAAAAAATATGTATACTAATACAAATTTTCAATTAAAAACTATTTTCACATATGTTCTGTAACCCTTTAGGCTGGTTTGATGTCATGGTTACAATTATATAAATTGAATTCAGTTAAATTCATGAATTGTTAAATTTACAGATACAAAATTACGAATGTGATTAATGGCAAAATAGGTATTATTTTCGTTTGCTGAAAAAATATTTATACCAAAAAGAGACATTCGAAATGCAAGTTTCATAAGTTTATGACCTATCGCATTTTTTCAGATTGAAATTAAACCAAGAGAGAAATTTAAAAATTGACTAAATAATAAATAAAATAAATAAAATTTAAATAAATAAAATTTTCACTAAAATGTATTTCTCATTTCAAATATATCATGATCTTTTATGTAATTACAAAAATACGCATTTTTTTTTCATTATTATTTTGAAACACAATCCCGGAAAGGAATAAAAAAAAAAACCCTGCCGGCTCGGCCTACAGGCGCAGGTAGATTTCGAAGTTAAGTACTAATTTCAACAACAAAAACTAAATCATGATTAGAGATAAACCACTTTAACAATTTTATCTCGAGGCTTTTGACGAGTTTTTAATTTCATTTCTATATAAGAGCTGATATTATCAGAATCATATTAAGGCGGAATTAAAAAAAATACTTTTTCATGCTCAACAACTCGAAATTTTCTCTCACATTTTCAGATTCATGTTTAAAAGAAAAACATGAAGCTTGCTGACGTGATTTTTGAAGAGATTTATAAGCGACCTGTGTTTTTATTTTTCGTTCAATTAATCAGAACTTTATATATAAACGATTATTTTCTCCGTTGGACAATATTTTTCGTTTCCAACAAACTCTTCGGCAAATTCGGCTAAAAATGCCGACTTTGACATACTTTTTTTTAAAATATATTCTGTCTCTATCATAAAATCAACCATTACGGTACATTATATAGTTTCTGAATAAGAGAACCTACTAATTGGATGGGTTTGAGAACAAAAATGAATTTAAAAATGAGTCCGAAATTAAGCAGTTTGGATTTGAGGATGATTTTTTCTTCAATCGCTATATATTTTTAATTGGTTATTGCTGTAAGAATTGGTCCTATCAAAAACTTGTCAGTATAAATGCTGTAGATAATATTAAGAAGATATATAATAAATTCATGCGGATTTTATATCTTGTGAACTGACGAAGTTATGGATATTTTTCTTCTTTAAACCACCTTACTGTTTTCGTTTTTATTTTTATTTTTATTTATTTAATTATTTTTTTTTCGGTACGAATTGGTCCTATCAAAAACTTGTAGATAATATTAAGAAGATTTATAATAAATTTAATTGGATTTTATATTTTGAGAACTGACTGAGTTATGAACTTTATTTCTCCCCAAAACCCTATTTTTTGCCCCTTGAGCCCATTTTTAATTTAATCCAAAATCTGTCATAAATAATTTTTTTGCCCTTTTTTAGAAGTAATATATAACTTTAAACTGATTTGATATGTATAAAAATTAGGAAGTATTGAGGGTTTTTTCGGTTTTCACAAAAGCCTTCCCTATTTCCACCCCCTCGGTCCGATTTTGCCCATTAACGAACGTGACCGAGATTTTATTCCCCTTGATTTTATGCATCAATTTGGAAGAGATTTGTGCAGAATTATGGAAGCTATCATGTCCATAAAAGAGTGATATATATATATATATATATACATATATATATATATATATATAGATAGATAGATAGATAGATAGATAGATAGATAGATAAAATATTTTATTGAGGGTGGTTTTGGGTTCTGGGGGTCATGATCGGTGCAGATCTGCAAAACGTTTTCAGAAATTCCAACATAGGGGAAAATGTAATAGGTAGTATTTCATACGAAATCTACCTAAGAGCTCCACACCCCTTCATCATTATATTTAGCGGTTTCGTGTGTACATTAGTAAATGCAGTAACTTTCCTTTTTTAAATAGTAATCTCTACTTTAGACAGATTAATTGAGATTTCTTAAATTGAATTAGCACTTTTAAACTTACAGAGGCAGTTTATCCATTTTTTCATAAATATTCGTAGTGTTACAATACATCAAAAGAATTTTTTTTAATGAAATACACATCTTCAAAAAAAAAAAAAAAAACTATAAATTAAACCATTTAAAAATTATTAATTATGATTTACATTAACTTTTGCATAATGAAAATGACTAGATTAAGTAACATTTATCTTTTTACAGTGTAAGGTTAAATACGAATTACAAACTTTAATTTACATCTGCTGAAAAAATCCTCCAATTAAAATGTTTCTTTTATTATTGATATTTATTGAAAGGACGCAAACACAATCTAAGCATTTTTGAAAATTCGAAAACACATTTTGATAATAAAATTGATAATTAAATTCGTATTGAAAAAATATTAATTATCATTTACATTAAATTTTGTGTAAAGAATTCAAGAATCGTGAAAATCATGGCTATTCGAATTCAAAGCTCATTTTTATCATTAGTTTTCAGTATATGCAGAATTATTGCAGAAAATCTTTTCAACGGTTTAGAACAAGGCTATCTTCTGTTATCGTTTACATGCACAGAACATAAAATCGCACAAATAACCGGAAAAATTAAGTAAAGATGTCTTTTACATAACATCAGTATGCTTTATATTTGGATTTTTTAAAAAAACTATTCATGTTACTGACTGAATAACTCTGGTAGTTCTCCTGGGAAAAACTTCATTTTATTTTCATAAATTAATGAATAAACCTTAACGTATTTTTTAATAATCCTATAAATATTTTTGGAAAAAACAGGCATAAATTATGTACTTTTCCGATCTGATTTGATACGAGGAATTTAAATAAAATGTCAAAAGCGCGTGTTAGCATTTAAAAAATAGAATATGGTACCATTTTTTATGTGTAGACGACACCTCAAGTATAATTTATACGTATCATTTAATAGCAAACATTATTCCTAATCGATGGATACCTGCATCTTTTTATACAATTATTTTGCAGCAGAATTAACTGGCGATAGTGTGCTTTTGTTTTTGGAGAACTTTACACTTTGCATAATATCCCATTAAGGGGAGAGGCAACCCCTCATCCTAAAAAAAAGTTCTATACTACAATTATGGAAAAGAGAAGAAAAATAGCTGAAAACTTTCTGCTATTGCTAATTGAAATCATTTAAAATTTAACTTAGCTGCAGATTTTATTGCCCAATAATAGGGAGTGAGGGGAAACAATGCCCATAAGATACGCTTTTGGTCAATTTTACCTCTGAAAAGCGAACACCTCCGAATAAGGAAAAAAAATTCTCAGACACGAGGTATCTGTTATTCAGAGGTTTAACTGGATATATTTATTAATCTTAGCCATTCTGACGGAAAAAAAAAAAAAAATAAATTCGCCTATCAGGCAATTTTATTATTATTATTATTTATTTATTTATTTTACGATTTTAAATTTTTTCGATTTTTTTTTCTTTTAATGTTGTTTATAAGTTTGTCAAATATAGATTCTACTTTGACATATAACATTTTTTTTTTTTTTTTTTAAGCGTTTTAAACATCAAATTTGAACGGATATTTTTTTCTTCTTCTTAGTATTCTATTTTCAAGATATCCTTAACATCTGTGCTATTACTCTTAAATTTATCAACATTCTACTAAATATAGCTCGCTACTGAAGAGGAATCTTTTCAGCGTGATGCAAGCACTCACCACCACCATCTTGACAGACGGTGTTAGGTAAACATTAAATAATAAAAGTGAAGCTGTAGGATGGGGCTCTACACATGCAGGCTATCAGTACCTGCCATATGCTAAACATCTGTTGAGGAAGTGAGCAAAAATGCTAAACTGACAAAGAAAGAACCAAAAAATAGGCTGCATTTATTCGAGGCAAATTGTTTAGCCGATGAAAATAGAGAAGAATATACAGGATGTCTCAAAAAGATTGAAACGGGATTTCTTTTCTCGTGGAAGTTAAATAAACAATGTAAATTGCAAAAGTGTTTAAAATAAGGTAGAAAATAAGATCAGAGTTTTTTAAACAGTTCTGACATTTATTTTTTAAAAGATTTTTTTATATATATGCAGTAGAATTTCGTTACAACAAATGTCAGTTTAACGAATTTTCCAGTTTAACGAATATAATTTGGATTGTTAAAAAAAAATCTTTTATCCTATTCCATTATAAAAATATTAACTTTAACGAATTTTTCAGTATAGAGAATTTGATCAGATATGCAGTAGAATCTCGTTACAACAAATGTCAGTTTAACGAATATAATTTGGATTGTTAAAAAAGAAATCTTTTATCCTATTCCATTATAAAAATATTAACTTTAACGAATTTTTCAGTATAGAGAATTTGATCAGATATGCAGTAGTATCTCGTTACAACAAATGTCAGTTTAACGAATATAATTTGGATTGTTAAAAAAAAAAATCTGTTATCCTATTCCATTATAAAAATATTAACTTTAACGAATTTTTCAGTATAGAGAATTTGATCAGATATGCAGTAGAATCTCGTTACAACAAATGTCAGTTTAACGAATATAATTTGGATTGTTAAAAAAGAAATCTTTTATCCTATTCCATTATAAAAATATTAACTTTAACGAATTTTTCAGTATAGAGAATTTGATCAGATATGCAGTAGAATCTCGTTACAACAAATGTCAGTTTAACGAATATAATTTGGATTGTTAAAAAAAAAAAATCTGTTATCCTATTCCATTATAAAAATATTAACTTTAACGAATTTTTCAGTATAGAGAATTTGATCAGATATGTAGTAGAATCTCGTTACAACAAATGTCTGTTTAACGAATTTTTCAGTTTAACGAATATAATTTGGATTGTTAAAAAAAAATCTGTTATCCTATTCCATTATAAAAATATTAACTTTAACGAATTTTTCAGTATAGAGAATTTGATCAGATATGCAGTAGAATCTCGTCACAACAAATGTCAGTTTAACGAATTTTTCAGTTTAACGAATGTAATTTGGATTGTTAAAAAAAAATATGTTATCCTATTCCATTATAAAAATATTAACTTTAACGAATTTTTCAGTATAGAGAATTTGATCAGTTTTCTCTAGAGATTCGTTGTAACTAAATTTTACTGTATACGAACCTTTAGACGAAATTTGTCAACTAGAAAAATTTTCTTTTGCATCAATAAGATTAATAGAAAATCTACATACCTGTATCTTTAAAATTGTACGAGTTATGCTTAGTTAAAAATTGAACATTATGAATCGGAACCATATATTGAATTAGAAATACAAATCTGTGAGATATTGATAGAAATAGGAAACACATGCGATAACGCGCATGCTATCGGGTTAAATAAAAAACAAGTAAGAAAAATCATGCGTCAAACATAGATTATGAAACACTTTCCAACACTTACTGTATGTTTAACAAAACTTCGTTATTTAGGGAAATAATGTATATAAAAGAACTAAGTAAACATTTTAGAAAACCCATTAAACATTTGAAAAACTGATTTCAACATTTACCATCTATATCAAATATGTACTCTAATTCTTTTGAACAGCTCTGTATTTGATCTGTAGGTTAATATATATGCTATATAATGGGGAAATTTAGTTTAGCAAGAAAACGAATAACAGGTTGAAATTTCTCTTTCAGCAATTTATACTAATAGATGGAAACATATACTTGTATACTTTTGTACAACCCTGTAGTTAACCCAGTACCTTTATTACACGCCACTATTTAGCTAAAATTTAATTCAAAGTAAAACACTCTTAAAACTACTGGAATCACATTTTCAGAAATTATCATTTATAGACGGCCATGTATACAGTTCTTTGCGTGACCCTGTATATAATTTTATCTATTTTTTATAATTTTATCTACAAACATTTCTTAGTAAACAAAATGCAGTTCAGCGTAAAAATGCATAACTCATTTAAAAACCACCTTTAAGCAATTTACAATCATACCCATTAACCATTACGAATTCTTTTGTGTAGCCCTGTATATGAATTACAGCATTTATACACATCATATAGAATGCATAAATATAGTGAAACATAAAAGCGCATAACATAATTAAAAATGTATTTCCAGCAATCATCGCTACAGTACAATACTTCGGATACAATATAGTATCTGAATCTTTTGTGTGTCCCTGTAAATGCTAGGCACTTCGTATTATACGTGAAATAAGTTATAGTAAACCTCAGAGACGTATATCAATTCCATTATGCATGAAATAATTTAACATAATTAAAATGCGCCGGAAAAAATTCTCTCCACCCATATAGCAATATGTAACGGAATTCTTTTGTGTGGCCCTGTAAATGAATAATATTTATTCTTTGCAGCTCATGTTCTACAGAATGCATATTTTAGTGCACTTGATAAATTCATATCAATTTTATTATGTTTGAAAGCATGTAACATCATTAAAAATCATTTTAAATGATTTTTTCCCATAGGCAGTAATGTAACGAAAAACTTTTGACTGCCCCTGTAAATGAACTAAACATGCTACAAACTTCATTTGCAATAGGGTTCGTGCTATGGTAGAGGTCACTAACATTCAAAAATTTCAGAACGACCCGAGTATATTTACGGGAGTTAGAGCGCGTACAGACGGACAGACAAACCGAATGCATAAACAATTTTCAGCTTTGTTGGAAAGTGTTAATTATCGATTTTTGAAACAACATTAACCACTTCACTCCCAGGCTTAATTTCACTGGTGAAGGGCTAAATACCAGGCTGCGCAGTGTAAAATGTTTGTGTCATAAATCATCTCATAACTTCCGTGATCTAATAGTATAATGAATTTATTGTCGTTAAAGTATTTAATAAAAAAAATAATAAAACCAATGAGAATTCTACATAAACGCCATTGAAGCGTTCTCATTGGTCGTAGAATATATAGCCTTTAAAAACAGAGATAATTTTTCACGATATTTTTAATAGTGATGGTCGAAAGCTTATTTTATTTCTTATGATGACGTAAGATGTGTAGTGAACGTGTTGGTGTACAAAATCGCCACTGATTACTAAAATGAGAGGAAGTATACGCAGCGTACGTCCTGGGAGTGAAGAGGTTAATGCTAAAGAAAGCTAAAGAATTTAAAGAAATGGGACCACATGTCAAATTAGAAATGTGTTGGACAACATATCAAATTAGAGATGTATTGGACCTACATATCGAATTCGAAGTGTATCGGACAATATATCGAATTAGAAATGTACTCGACCGTATGTCAAATTAAAAATTGTACAGTACGAATCAGAACCAAACATAACATTTAAAATGTAAATCTGTGAGATATTGCAAGGAAGATTAAACACATCCTATAATACCCATACAGTTGATATTAAATAAAAAATCACCGATTTTTGAAACAGTGATAAAAAAACACTAAAGAATTTACAGAAATGAGAACCATATATCAAATTAGAAATGATGTAAGTAGTATATGAGTTAGTGAGGAAAGAAGGAACACGCGAATAAATGTTATATATATATTTTATTAACTCATTTATTTAATCTATTATTACATTCATTATCACGCAACTAAACTTATTACATTTGTAGAAAATGCATTTGAATTTTTACATGATTTCTGTCTGTGTAATTACTTATGTAGCATCACCAAGCGCGTTTTTTAAAACTAACAATTTTTTATCACAAAATTGTCATTGTGAATTTGTGTAGGGTTCGTATTTTTACTGACTGAAAATCATTTTAAATGGTAAGAAAAAGTGGTGTAAGTTATTTACCCAATTATAATTCATTTAAATTTAAGATATCGATACGCAATTTTTTATAAGGCTTTTGTTCCAGCAAAAGAAGAAAACGTGAATGGAGGGGGGGGGGGGGGGGGGTCATATAAAAACATTAAAAGTGTAACTTTTTAGAATTAATGTCAAGGCATAACATAACATAATCTTTATTCCTACCTTATTTTGAACATTTTAGCAACTAGCATTGCTTACTTGTCTACAACAGACAAAAGAATCTGAGCGCAAAGTTCTAATCTTTTATTGTAGGAAGAGGAGAAATATTATCTAGGTGGGGCCGTATAAAAACTTTAAAAGAGTAACTTTTTAAAAAATAACATCAAGACATAAACTTCATTCCTATCTAATTTTGATTTTAAAAAAATATTATTGCTCTCTCCAACAGACAAAAATGAAATTGCGTTTCAATATTTTTGAGACTCCCTGTATATTTTGCTCATTCGAAAATCGTACAAATCTTACAGTAAAAGACATAAATTCGTTTATTTATTCATTTTTCATGTTATTATTTTTTTCTATTTTAACTGATGATTAACTATCCACAAAATATAGTAAATTGTTTCATAAGCAATCCATTTTTAGGTCTTCGTTTCCTCATCATTTGGTCTTCAATTGATATCTTATTCATATTTCCATTTCCAGATTGCTGCTAGGAATAGAATGAATTAGTGAAGAAGGTCAACTTTAATAACTCATTTCCTTTCATGATTATCTGCTGTGAATCTATAAATTTTCTAATGATTGTAACTAAACTTTAGATATTCTTCTTTTTTTTTATGTTAAACTTGTTTTAGATATACTAGATTAATTTTAACGCAATTATTTTAATTGGTAATTGGTAAATAAATCATATCAGATGTACATTTCCAACTGGACGAAAAATGTCCGAACCGGGATTCGAACCAGGGATCTCTCAGCTGAAGCCGCCAATACTCTACTATCTGAGCTATCCCGGACGAATCTGGTCAAACCATTTCACCCAGCTAACCTAATAATTGTGTTAAAATTAATCTAGTGTAATTACGTATCCAGCGATTTCTCGAGTTGCATTACCTGCGATTTGTTCTGTTGAGCTGAACCAGATTAAAGATCAGACTCTATAACCAATAAGGATAGCTGGGTGAAATAGTTCCACCAGATTCGTCCGGGGTGGCTCAGATGGTAAGAGCATTGGCAGCTTCAGCCAAGAGAACACTGGTTCGAATCCTGACCCGGACATTTTTCGCCCAGTTGGAAATTTTCATCTAATTTGTTTTAGATAGTCTGTTTTAAATACAGGATGTCCCAAAAACATTGACATCTGCTTTTATTCTTAAATATTAATCATAGACATATATTATAAATACAAAGTTATGTAAAAAAAGTTACTGAATTTTATTAAATCGGTTAAAATTTTTAGGGGATTAAATTTGAAAAAATACAAAATTTAATTTTTATACGTCCTCCCTACAAAAAATTTCCCAATGAATAAAATGTCAATGAGTAAAAGTCAGCATTTATGTATATTCATATCTCTGTGACTTTTTATGATAAAATGATGAAATTTTGAACATTACATTATTAGTGTATAGGTACATTTTAGTCATTGGGAAATGTTTTGTACGGGGGCAGTATAAAATTTAAATTTTGTAATTCTTCAAATTTAATCCACTGAAAAAATTAATAGATTTCATAAAATTCTCTACCTTTTTTTACGTAATTTTGTAATTTGTAATATAAAATCAATATGATCAATATTTAAGGAATAAAAACCGAGGTTAATATTTTTGTGCTCGATGGGCCTATCCTGACCGGGGATCGTCTTGCAGTGATGTCTCTACTTCTCGGAATCTCTTATGCCACTCGTGCATACTTGTTAGTGACATGCAGTGCTTGCAGTGCTTGCCATAGGCAGCAGACATGCGACGAGGAATTTCACACGTATCAGCACCCTCAGCTGCCAAAAACCGAACCATACCGCTCTGCTCTTCTTTGCTTGCCTTCATTTTAAATGCTGTAGGAGCACACTTTTAACCCATTTATGCCTAGCATCCCATTTTTGGGAAGTTTCGAATTTAAATAAATTTTTGTAATTTTCTTCTTCTGTACAACATGAAAATTGTACGAAGTAATTGTCTATAAATGTCTTTATCTATTACCGAGAGATAGCAGCATAAGATTGATATTTATTTGCTTAAATGATGGCCTTTTCTTCGGTGTTTCAAGGTTTCTCATTTTTCAAGATAGCGAAATGTAAAAAGTAAGTTTATTTGTGTTTTTTGTATCAATGATCTAAATAAATAAGTCATAATCTAAGCTTGTAGACTTCTTTGAAATAAGTATTTTTTTTAAATTGCGAAATTATATGTTCAATTCTATTTTTTATACACGTTTGTAACGTACACAATATAGGGCGCTAGGGACAAATGGGTACGTATTTCTATTGGCCATTTAGGTGATTGTTTTTATGTAAACTCCTTTTCAGGATGATTTTGAAATAAATCGTTTTTTAGCCTCAAATACGATTATTATCAATTTATTATTAATAATACTTATAATGTTATTAGTTTCTGTAAAGAATTAAATATATTTTTTAATATTACATAAAAATACTAATTATGGTTCATAATATGCAATTTAAAAGCTTAACTTATATAAATTTACACAAAACATATAATTATGCATTTTTCCACATATGGATAGTCCCATATTTAGTGTGTTTACATTTTATCAAATAAATACAAAAATTATTTAGCGTAAATTTTTTTAGTATTTTTCCAGTTGATTTTGCAACATTTTAAAGTGATTTCACCAATAAATTTAAGAAAACAAAAAATCAGGCATAAATTAGTTAATTACGCTCACCTACAAAGAAATAAAAAAACAACTCTGAGTACCTGTGAGCAGTCATTATGCATTTCTACCAACCATCGAAAATATCGAAATGTTACAACAATGTTGCCAACTTTGCCGAGGAATGTGTTTTATGGCGGGTGTGCTTTTTTCATTTGACTGGCCCTCCTATTTCATCTATAAGTCTAAAGATCTAATATTTAAAGACAAATGAATGTCTACATTCATTAGAGTTTTAGAAATTGCAGAAACGAAGATGACCCCAATACCACAGGTAGTACTTTATTTTTTAAATAATAATTTTTCTTCTAATTTTTACTTTGGAATTTAAAGGATATAAACAATTAATAAATAACTTATGTTATGCTCTTATGTTAAGGCGACTAAATTTCAAAAGTATTAAAACTTCAAAACATTCAATTTTATAGTTTCTTAAGCTTTACATTTTTCCAAACTTCATAAATGTAAAAACTTTTTAAAATTCATTAAGTTTTTAAATTGAAAAAGATGAGGCTGTGCACTAGATACCATTAGCGTCCACAGCGATATGTGGTTGCCCAGCCTCTTACCCTGAAGGTCAAAGCTGAATATTAGCCAGCTGAATAACTTCCAAAGGTAATATTCAAATACTGGGTGGAATTTGTTTTCTCTGTCATTTTCTCTAAGTATTACCCTGGAGGTCAAAGCTGAATATTAGCCAGGGATGAATAGTAGCATGTTAACCTTGATTACAGACCTAAAGAAGCTCTTACTTTTTTGAAAGGTTACTTCATTTAATTAAATATCGCTTTAGACATCTTATTCCAATTATTTCTGTATACATATTCACCTTTGCCACAATCTCCCGGCTAGCACAGCATCGGACTCATGATAGAGTTGTGGGTAAGAGGCTGGACAACCACCTATCACTGTGGACGCTAATGGTATCTAGTGCACAGTAAACCTGGTGGGTGCTAAGCTCTCGTGGCACGATTTCCCAGTCTCCGGGTTTTCCAACCAGGCAAAGGTACCGTCATCTGGTTCAGGGTCTGAATTATAGGGCCGATTTAGAAGTTGAACATTAAGTTTTTATTTAGAAGGCCAACTCCTCTAGAGGCTCTAGCAATACTTTTCCACGGAAAGTGGACATGAGAGAAACAACAACTCAATCATTTAGTTGTAAAAAAAATAATGAAATAAAAGGCCTATCTTTTCAACATTCTAATCAATTCGACACTCTCGTATCTAAGACAAGTGACTAAACTTCCCAGTTTTTGTGAAAAAGCTCAAATTTAAAAAGTCAGCCTCATCTTTTTCAATTTAAAAACTTTATGAATTTTTAAAAGTTTTTACATTTATAAAGTTTGGAAAAATGTAAAGCTTAAGAAACTATAAAATTGAATGTTTTGAAGTTTCAATACTTTTGAAATTTAGTCGCCTTAACATAAGAGCACCTTAGATAAGTTATTTATTAATTGTTTATATCTTTTAAATTCCAAAGTAAAAATTAGAAGAAAAATTATTTTATGTGTAAGCGAAGGGTTTCTTTAGAAAAAAAGGATTTATAAGTTTGTAAGCAAAAAAGAAATTGGATAGATGGGTTGGTCATGACAGTCTTATACTTCGCACTAATCTTATCACTAGATATCACTTTGTGAAACTTTTGTTTCTGCGGGAATGATTTAAATATTCATATATTTTACTTGGGTAACTAAAATTAGTAATTTGAAATCAAGGATCACTGTTAAAATTGCAAATATTTATATTGGAGCATGCTTGTAAAGGATTAGTGTCTCTAATATTTAGAAAAAAATTTTAAGAGTAAAATGTTATATTCTACTTTTATATGAACAAACTACCTGATATGGTTGTCTTACTTATTTCAGATTTTATTGAGTGTGGAAGTTGTAAAAATATTTCACATACTCCCTGTTATACATATTTTTTTTCTTAAACTTTTAAAACATGCCAATGAAAAAATTACCTCTTACTATATTAAATTTAATTAATTTTATCTATAAAACAGTTGACAACTTATTTTTGTTGAAACAAGTTATTAAATGTTGAAGTAACTTCCAAAACTAATATTCAAACACTGGGTGGAATTTGTTCTCTCAGTCATTTTCTTTAAGAATTACCCTTATTAAGGTTTAGTGTGCACTAGATACCATTAGCGTCAACAGCGATATGTGGTTCTCCAGCCTCTTACCCACAACTCTTTCATGAGTCCGATGTTGTGCTAGCCGGAAGATTGTGGCCAAGATGAATATGTATACAGAAATAATTGGAATAAGATGTCTAAAGCAATATTTAATTAAATGAAATAACCTTACAAAAAAGGAAGAGCTTCTTTTGGTCTGTAATCAAGGTTAACATACTACCATTCATCCCTGGCTAATATTCAGCTTTGACCTCCAGGGTAATACTTAAAGAAAATGACTGAGAAAACAAATTCCACCCAGTGTTTGAGTATTACTTTTGGAAGTTACTTCAACAATTAATAGCTTGTTTCAACAAAAATAAGTTGCCAACTGTTTTAATAGATAAAATTAATTAAATTTAATATAGTAACAGGTAATTCTTTTCATTGGAATGTTTCAAAAGTTTAAGAAAAAAACATGTATACAGGGAGTATGTAAAATATTTTTTCAACTTTCACACTCAATAAAATATGAAATAAGTAAGACAACCATGTCAGGTAGTTTGTTCGTATAACAGTAGAATATAACATTTTACTCTTAAAAAAGGTTTCTAAATATTAGAGTCACTAATCCTTTACAAGCATGCTCCAATATAAATATTTGCAATTTTAACAGTGATCCTTGATTTCAAATTACTAATTTTAGTTACTCAAGTAAAATATATAAATATTTAAATCATTCCCGCAGAAACAAAAGTTTCACAAAGTGATATCTAGTGATAAGATTAGTGCGAAGTATAAAACTGTCATGACCAACCCATCTGTCCAATTTATTTTTTGCTTACAAACTTATAAATCTTTTTTTCTGAAGCAACCCTTCGCATACACATAAAATTTCATGCGATGTGCAAACAACATAACCCGGCTACTTGTTCCTTTAAGATTTTATCGAATGGCAATGTTGTAAAGATACTTCTCATTTTACTTTTATGTTACATTAAACGACATTTATATAACTAAGTAAACTATCAATATTACTTTCAGGATGTTCGGATTAAATTACAGCTTAAGTATTATGAAGTTATGGATAATCGTTAAATATATGACATATTCTACATACGTTTATACCCTTTGTTTTCGGATACACTAATGATTTCGCAGAAAGGGAGAAGGAAGGGTAGGATCCATCAGAATATTGATACCTGTATCATTCGCAGAAAGGGAGAAGGAAGGGTAGGATCCATCAGAATATTGATACCTGTATCATTCGCAGAAAGGGAGAAGGGAGGGTAGGATCCATCAGAATATTGATACCTGTATCATGATGATTCGCGCTAGTGATCGGATTTCAAATCAAGACCGCCTCTCACTGCTTCTTAAACACCGCAAAGGATACGAAGTACAAAGTAAAAGATGTGCAAAGGATTGAATAAAAAATAGTTAGTCGGAAACAAAATAAAGTATAATGATGTTCTGATGTGTCTCCTTTAAAAGGGGATGTCCTAATTGCAACATAGGACCCCCTAACTCCCCTGACTACCATCCTATAAATTATTATGTATGTAGCGTGAATTGAACAAATAACGAAAGATATGGGAACGTCCATTGTTACTCTTGTGACCATTAGAGAAAATTTTCACAAATACTTCCAATTATTTTATTACGAAATATAATTAAAACAAAAATAGATACAACCAGTTAAATATAATTATGTTCCACTCGCATAAAATATATGTAATTTGTAACAAAAAGCATTTCCCTTGTCTATATAATCAATCAAAATGTTGTTACTCTTGTGACCAGAGTGTCACAAGAGTCATTTGTGACCAGAGTGTCACAAGAGTCATTTAATATATACATAAGTAAAATGCTTCTTGTTACAAATTAGATATATGTTTGTGTGTGGAACACAGTGGTATTTATCTGGTTATATCAATTTTTATCTTAATTATATTTTGTAATAAAATAATTGGAATTATATATGAAAATTTGCTCTAATTAACACAAGAGTAACGAATGGACGTTCCCACGTATAAAAGAAAAACCTGCTCGAAAGAATTGGGGCAATTTTTAAAAAATTCGTGTGCCAGATGCATGTGCACTTTGAGACTATTCTGGCTACTGAGTGTAGCTTGTTTGACCGAACTCTATTTGTATTGTTCAAGTATTTATGACACGAATCCATTTTCCTATTAAAATCCTTTTTTGAATGGGATATTTAATGTTTTCGAATTTCACTAGCGGGAGTCAAATTAATCCTGAACACGAAAAAGACATAATTGTCAAAAATAAGAATTTTATTACCGTTCCAATGTAATAGTTTTATTTTTATAATTCATTTCAATATTTTGTAACAAAATAACAACTTAGAAATCAGCTTATTAAATTTTCCATTCTTTCATAATAAAATGAGAAATCCAACCGATCTCTTATTTCATTATAACTCAATGAAAATTTGGATCTGTAACGAAACAGAAAGAGAATGTAAAATCACTGTTAAAACAAAAATCTCTCAAACTGACAGAAAAAAAAACCCTGTTAATTTTGGCACCAGTGGGAAACCGTTTAAGCCACAGAGAATATCTGTAATTTTTTGTTAGAACAGTTTTTTTCTGTAGAAGATATAGATTTCATCTGTAAGAATTACAAAATTCAACTTTTTTTTACAGAAGAAAACTGTTTTTATTGAAAAAGTTTTTTTCTTTAAAAAATGCAATTTTTTTCTGTAAAAATTACAGATACTTTTTACAGTGTAAAATAGAATAAGACATAGTGGTATATCTCGTAAGAGGTTTTGAAGACTTAAAATAACAAATTTATGGCATATTTTATTATACTGTGATTCTTATCCTAAACTTATGTGAGAAATTATAAAAACATTCAAGATTTGACAAATGTAAATGCAATTGATAATTATTTTAAATTCATATATTAAAATGTTATTCATAAGTAGTTGGAACATTTTAGATGTACTTCACATTTGGAAGTTTTTCCCATTCCATTTTCCCGTGGTACTAGTTTTTACCACTAGGATGGGAAATATTAGTTTTGGATAGGAAAAATCCAACCTTGTGTCTGATATAGATAACCTTTATCAAAGTTTCTTTTATGTTTTCAGCACATTATATAATTTTTGTTCTTGAGATACTATCGAGACATAACTTTAACCAAAATTATGATCAATAACTATCGCTTCAAGTTTCTCCTACATTTCTATTTCCATGCAGTGAACATTTACAGATACAATTACTTTCTCGTAGATGCGTGCAAATTGCACTGCAAATACAGGCGTCTTAAATTCAGACACATATGTGACTGAAAAAGAAATTCAGACACTTAAACGTCTGAATATGAAATTTCAGACATAAGTGTCTAAATTTAAGGCACTTAAGAGTCTGACTGTGATCATGGTATAAATGAACTGAGAAAAATGTCTGAATAATGATCATGCGTCTGAAATTAAGACATGTAGCGATTCAGACACTTATATGTCTGAATGTAATACAATTGTATCATACTGTATATATGATGAAACGATGATTGTATATGAGGACCCCAGAGGCCAAGGGATACAAGTCACAAACTTTAGATTTAGAGTAAATTTAATTTAAAGATGAACACCAATAGTATGTGTCTGACTTAAAATATGAAACTGTTCCTAATTTCATAGCGGTCTTTGAACTCTTATTTCAATAACTGTGGAAGAAAAGTGGAGTACAATATATTTTTAAAATTTTAAGTAGAGATTAAGGAGGTTAAGTAATTTATAGAGCTTGAGTAGTTGACCTCTAGAATGCAACAGATAATTAGAAAATCTCTTATACACTGCTCAAAACAATTAAAGGATATTTGAAGTTTTATAAATAAAGATATAAACGAATTTTTTTTTTGCCGAAAATAGAAGAAGAGAATCACAAATGCAAATTTTTCTGGTTTTCAAACTGTGGAGTATGCAAATTTTGAGTTCGACGTCAAAAACGTCGCTTCAGCGGCAGCGAATGAAATTTGACTTTCAACTGGATAAAAGAGAATGAAGACAAGGATGATCGGAATTCAGTGATTGCTTTGTTTCGATGAGTACGATGTCTCAGCGAAGTCATTTGACAGATTCTGAAGCTTTGAGAATTGTTGGTAGGTTAGAAGGGGGCCAACCTCAAGCCGAAGTAGCGCAAGCCATTGGAGTGTCACAAAGTGTCATTTCCAGGATCTGGAACCGTTTTTTGGAGAGTGGATGTGCAGGCCGAAGACCAGGGCAAGGTCGTAGACGGGCAACAACGCCCAATGAAGATCGGTTTTTAGCGTTAACAGCTCTGAGACACCGAACCATGAACGCTACTCTTCTCCAACAACACCTTCGCTCGGCTACAGGCACCACGATTTCAACTCAGACTGTCCGAAACCGGCTCCATGCTGTAGGTCTGTATGCTCGCCGACCGATGGTATGTGTTAGATTAACATCAAGGCATCGTCGCGACCGCAGGGAGTGGGCAATCGAGCATGTCAACTGGAGGAGAAATGAATGGAGCAATATTCTGTTTTCTGACGAGTCCCGTTTTTCTGTGCATCCGGATAATAGGCGTATTTTCATCTGGAGGGGCCGTGGCAGTAGGAATAATCCTGCGTTCGTGCACGAAAGTGTCAGATTTGGCGGTGGAGGAGTGTTGGTGTATGGTGGCATCTCCATTGACGGGCGCACTGACGTCTACATCATTCGAGATGGAGCTCTGACTGGTCGCCGATATAGGGATGAGATCCTCAGACCTATTGTAGTCCCTTACGCTGCAGCAATCGGAGATAACTTCATTTTAATGGACGATAACTGCAGGCCACATCGTGCAAACCTGGTGGAGGATTTCCTTTTCGAGGAAGGAATCGTTCGAATGGAATGGCCAGCGTGTTCTCCAGACATGAATCCAATCGAGCACGTTTGGGACGCTCTAGGAAGACGAGTTTCTGGCCGCCAACAACCCCCACAAACTCTCCAAGAACTGGAAAGAGCTCTTCTGGAAGAGTGGGGCAGAATACCCCAACTCGTCATTAATAGCCTCATTGAGTCCATGCCTCAAAGGTGTTCAACGTTGCTGGCCGCCCGTGGAAACCATACCCCCTACTGAAAATGATTTACTTTGAAGAAAACACCTTTTCTTATTCTTTTTTTCTCATATGCACAAATTGTGTTTTTTTCCTTTAGTACACAAATGCGCAATAAAATGCATTTTTTTCTGCCAAACATGTGTAATTTATTCTCATATAACCTACTATGTCTGTTGACCATGTATCAATCAGCTAAACAGTTTACCAGATACAAAATCCACCCAAAACTGCAATATCCTTTAATTGTTTTGAGCAGTGTATTTTGCGTTTTAGTTTGGCGAACTAGGCAAGGGACTCCAGGCACACCTGTCCAACGTTTCTCCTCCCTACATTTTTTTTTCTGAGAGCAATCATAAAACAAATAGCAATATTTCCAGATAGCCTGTGTACTTATCTCAGTTTTTTCAATTTTGTAACTTATACCCCTTCGCTTCTGGTGTCCTAATATGCAATTTTATCGCAATATATATGGCAGCACCATCAGAAAATGTTTTCGAATGGATGAAATGCATTGCCATTTACTAAATTTGGTATTAGTGTAAAAAATAAGCAGCTTGATTTGTCCATGAGGACGTCTTCCAAAATTGTAAATGCCCGTTTACTAACTTTCGAACTAAATTATGTTTGGTGCAAAAGTACAAGCTAAAGAAACTTTTCACAAAATATAAAGTTTCTCAAAAACTTCTTCCACTCATCTGTATACGTAAAGGCTGCTCCCTAAATACAAAGAGATATGATTGCTCTCAGAAAAAAATATATGGAGGGGAAAGGGTGAACAGATGTGCCTGAAGTCCCCTGCCTAGTTCGCCTAACTAAAATGCAAAATATAAACATGAAATAAGTTAAACTAAGAATCTTTTGTCAGAACACCTCGTACAAGAATTTTTATATAAAAGAAATATAAAAAAAATTAAGAAGTAAGAACTATTAAATATTCAAAAATAAATTTCTAATAACATTTTTCAAAATGCAGAACATTTCTTTCCTTCTGGTGGAGGGTATTGCCCTTATGAACACCCCTTATCTTCCAATTTAAGATAAATTATAATATATGAACGTCAAAAGGAAATAATTATAATAATTAAAAACTTATTTCTATTAGTGGTTTAGGAAGGGAGGGGGGGGAGGTGTTTCTCTTACAAAAATTTATTAGTTCCTTTTTGTCTTAGCCTTTAACTATGTAATAATTTGGAAGAATAAATTTTATTATTATTTTTAAATATAAAGACAATTTAATTCAGTAAATTCAAAATACAGGAAAGGGAAATGGCCTGCAACCGCCCTCCTGTCTGTGATTATGCATAATAAATGTATTATTTAGAAGCGTTACGACGATTTTTTTAATTTATCATATGTTTTTCACCCTCTGCCTGAAAGTATAAAAACTGTAATAATTATATTCAGATAATTTATAAGTGTAAGCATTACGAAAAATGCCAAATAAAGAAAGTAAAATGCTTCTGATTTCTTCTTATACAACGTTCCATTTCCCGCTAATAAAAAAGTTTTAATGAACTTATCATACTGTAAACCGTATGCTGACGTAATGACTGACGTAATGCTGACTCAATCTTTTTTCTTTTGTCAGCTGAATTCGAGTTCTGAGTCCAATGTCGCTTTCAAATCTAAACGTTTTCCAACAGTTCAAATCTTTAACCGATCCTATTTTTTACTGTGAAAAGTTTTGTCATTATAATTCTACTGTGTCTGCGTCATTTCTGGAAGTGTTATATTTAGAAGTTTCTTGCATTTTGGATTTCTGCGTGAATCATATGCGTTTCAGATATTGGTATAACAACGGAAAAGAAACACTGGAAAATTACATCCAAGAATTCTACAAAGAGCGTGCAACAGAGATAGTATCACGTTTTATTGCTTTTCACCGATAATATAGGGCTATTCATCTCGTCAAAACTTTGTGAATAAGAATTAGCCCCAGACTTACAAACTAGTCCCACGGGTTGTGTTTTAAGAATGGAAAATTTTCATTATTTTAACACAACTAGTAGGATATATGAAGGGGTTTCTTTGTTAAAGATGCAAGTATTTTGTTACTCATTCACTATGACAGATCTTTCAAATCAAGTCAAGGATATCAGTAAGTGGTTTTGATATTTTGTTTATAGTACCACATAAAATATTGCATGAAATAAACGTTAGGTTTGAATCTGTTAGCGAAAAAACAGCTAATTCTAGAAATATATATTCTTACATTCATGTAATTATGCATGTTACTGTAACTTAAAAATCCTTAAAGATATACATATATATTTCATTTGAAATCAATTTTAATATTGTAATTATTAATATTATAATTTTATTCTCAATTATTTTTAGCAAAAAATAAATTTGAAATTTAAAAAGCTAGAGTTATATACATTTACTTTCATAACTAGTTTTGATTAAAATTGCGGTTTTTAAATCATTTTATTTATCATCACTTACATGAAATATTTAAAAAGAAAATGACAATTAGATATTAAAATGTATGTTTAAGACAAAAGAAGTTTAGAAATTAGAAGTAATTTTTTCTGCATGTTATTTAAAATAGAATATGTATTTAATTTTTATTTATTATTAAATAAATAGCTCTTGAGAATCCCATCTGATGTGTAAAAAACTTGTCTATGTAGCAGTATAAATTTAAAAGAAGAATTTAATTTTTAAATGATATTATTTTTTTTTATTCTGAAGGGGCGGGGGGAATTTTTGTGCAATTTTGTAAAGCTGATATTTTAAATCTCTTTCGACATTGCTCTGTTTATAATGAATATTTCGAACTTTTAGAACAGGATAAGATTAGAAACAAAAAATATATATTTATCCGAATACCGTAAAGGCCCTGCCTTCAATAGTGGACACTATGGGACTATGGAATTTGTTCGATAATCACTGGTCGGTAAAAAAATTAATTTTTTTTTCCCTGCAAACTAAATATGTAAAGTGTCTAAATATGTTATTGAAAATGCTCCTGCACGTACCATTTTTCCAAGAAACAGTTTTATAATAATAACAAACATGGAAGGATTATTATATTAATTTGCAATGCTAGATAAAATTGAAATCATGAAAGAAATGTTTTGACTGTCTTAGATATCAAAGTGACAAAATATAGCATGGAAATTTTATTTGTTGATACTTGTGTAAAGCATTTTTTTATCCCCCCTCCCTTTTTCGTGTCCGAATTTACTATTTGCTATCCACTAATATATTTTCATTCCTGTAAATCTGGTAGTCATATTTATACATTTATTTGCAGGTAATTTACCTATTATTATCTATATTTCATGGTTTAAAAATTTTTCACTCATGTTTTAGCAAGATATAAAATATCTTAATTTTAAATTTGAAAGCAAAACTCTCGTACCAAAAAAATGGTACGTGATACAGTAATTTCGTTACCATATTTTTATTTAGAAAATTAAAATCTATAAGAATCAACTATTATTTTTTACAGAGAGGATTTTAGTGCCGACCAATGAATCAGACATGTCTGTTTTTTTTAGGTAAAAATAAACAAATGTGCATGCGTTTTGCTTTTAAAAAGTTTTGTTAAATAGAGCTGTCCGGTATTAGGGGATGTCCATTAGTCTCCATAGCGAACACTTCCGAATACCAGACATCTCTATTTAGCGATTATAATCCAGGGTTGGATTTTTTGCAGAAGAAGGATTTGATTGAAGCATGGGCAAACTGGGCAGTGTCCCGTACACCCTCCCTACAATTTTAGGGGTCCCGAATTAGATATGCAATTATTGTAAAGTTTATATTTTAAATTTTTTCGATAGTAGGCCGATTATAATAAAAATCTTGAACATTTAAGGCCGACGAAGATTAAAAACTTAAAAAAAAAAAAAAAAAAAAATCTAAATACAGTAAAACCTCTCAATCACATGCACCTCGGCAACGAATGCTGGATAAATTCCCTTGTAACCCCTATTGAGAGGTTTTATTGCATTTAGATTTTGTTTTTATCGTATTCTACTTTAGAAGTTCAAAATACTGATTATTATGTACATTGTTGAAAAATATTTAAATTATCAGCTTTAAGAAAATTGCATACCAACTTTCAGAGCCCCTAAAATAGCACTGTATGAGGGTGGAGGGGGCAGGACCATGACCAAAAATTTCTAGGATTCAACGTGGTCAAACATGGCTGCGTATAATGCTTAAAAGAATGGTTGCAATTAAGACGTTTGAAGTGTCTGAAATTCAGACGTTTGAAGTGTCTGAAAAAATTCAGACATTTTAAAATGTCTGAAAATTGAACACTCCGTTTCAGACACTTAAGTGTCTGAATTTCAGACATTTCAATTTGCAGCGTGCAAACATTAATAACACACTTCATATCATATCGTATAATACATTACATTAATCAAATATGCTTTTTGCGTTTTGTTAAACTATGTATATTCAGGACTATTAAATATATATATAAAACATATTACTTACCAGATGACAGTACCCTCACGTACAGGTATTGAACGAGTTCATTTTAAAAACGACTTTTTAAAAAATGAGTAAAAATTTTTTTGTGAATTTCTATCAAAATTTGCCATGTATAATACATACTTTTTACACAAAAATATTATTTTCTCTGAAAACAAAAATAAAAGGCAAAATTTGGAAGAAAATGAGTTAATTCATTAACACCAATCACAGACGGCAACTAAAAAATTGTCTTTGGATCGCACATGCGAATCGCAAAGCCAAAAATATAATAAAAAACTCCTCCTTTAATTATTTATAATTATGTTTAGCTAGAAATACCACATATGAACACAATATTATAATTAACCGAAAACTTATTATGTTACTTTTAATGAAAACTCGTCTTCATTTTAGTTATTTCGACGCTTAAAATTTGCGAACATTTTGTCGTCATATGGACTAGCATTCAAACTAAACTAATTTATTTCCCAAATCAAAACTCCATACAATTCATTCTAACTGTTTCGTCTCCTTGATATCCTCTTTAGTACAGAGGCGTCTATTAAATTAAATCCTGAAGCGAAAAAATGCATGTCGCAAATGTGCAAAAATTAGCGCCTATTAACAAAGCTCTAACTCCTTAATTAGTTTAACCAAAAACTTTATCTTTCAACTTGATTGCATTCGTTTTAAGTGCGAAATAATAATTAAGTAATTATATAGAGAAACGAGAAATTCTTGCCCTCTTTTTTTTTTTTTTTTTTTTGTCTCAACTTGTGACGAAGCTTCTATAACCTAGAAAGCTATCCAATTAAGGAAGTTCTCTTTTCGATTTTGCAATAAATAAATTAGAATGCAGGAAAAAAAAAAGGGGGGGGGGTGAAATGACTTTCACCCCAACCCCTTGCCTTTCTCTTCGACATCAGTTACAAAATCTAGTGGAATATCTTTTCTTCGTCCATGACAACACTGATGAAACATGGTGGAGAGGGATGTGTGGAACAAGAAAGACATAGGGAAAAAAATGCAATTCAAAACTTGTTATGGTGTCTCGTACTCAAATTATCTACATCTCAAATCTGAACGAAATGAAATATATTCATTTTCTCCTAAGATATTTTTTTCCTCTGCTGTAAACAGTACTTCATCTGGAAAATTAAATAATTATTTTCTATTAAGTGCATTCGATTTTAATTTCAGCTGATATTTTGTAAGGAAAATCGTCTGACGTCGCAAAAAAATTAATTAATGCTTTCTGTTTTTGTTGTTAATTTGGAGGTAACATTCGATAAGTAGTTTTCTATTTTTTGACACTTGTAAAAGGAAAGAAGCAAATGTAATTAATTCATTTTGTTTTAATAAAATGAATGTTTAATCAATGCTTATTAATGTTCTAAAAATTAAATAGATCTGAAATAAACATTGCTTTAGAAAATTTTTCAAAATGAGAAATAATGTAATTGCTGTTTTTTATATGTTTTGATTTAATTTCATTCTGCAATTGATTCAAAATATTCCACTTTAGTTTACGCAAAATGTTTTTTGGCTTACATACTTTAGGTTTTGTGCATTGAAGCAAAGTAATCTTTGATATATTTAGAAAAAGCTTTTAGAAAAGTTTCATTAAAAATCATTTTAAACTTACGGGTTCTTAACTTGAAAAATTGAATCACCGATTCTTATTTACAAAGATATATATTAAAGGAATGATTTTTTGGTATTTTTACAAAACGTATTAAAACTTAAACAGACACTGAGTAAAATTATCTCTGTCATTCGCATATGACTATCGATTGCATGCAATTTCTAAGTTATATATTCAAAAATTCGTTCGATAAAATGCATAATGTTGCTTATTTAACAATTAAACTAAAGCTATAAAATAAAAAGCTTGACTGAAACTATCATTTTTAAAACTGTAACTCGCCATATTTGAAAAAATTATTACTATATTTTACTAATTACATAGTTAGTAAAAGAAAAAAATCTTTATCGAGATAGTACATGTGAGATTGCTGAATATATAAAATGACTTCCGTTTTTTATAAGTCAAGCCTGAGAAGTGCTGGAAATACACAATATTTCAGCCAGTGGAATACGTTAAATGAAACAATATTTTAAGTTCAATACGTTCAATATTCAATCAGCATGCATTAACAGGAACATGACGAAATGTGCAATGTTAGCTTAAAATTGTTTAAACCTGTCCTCATATTTTTCATAAAGCAAGGAAAATCTGTTGAAAAAAATTGTTAAAAGTTCCTCATTTACGTTAAAGTTATAAATAGATAAAAATCAGGCCTTACCCGGCAAATAAATACCTTTTCAGATCCAGATGTTTCATCGTTCAGAGGTCGACATACTCGAGATCTATAATGATACAAATGTTTTCTCAAAAAAATGTTTAAATTGAAAACTGGTAAGCAAAAATCATACAACCTCATGTATAATGAAATCAAGTGCTATAATAAATAATTGGATGGTAAATCTCAAAATATTCTTCTATCTCATACATGTTAATATTTAGAAATTCGCTATCACAGTGACAAAATTAAATGGTAATTTATGCCCATCATGGGGATTCTAAAGACATGTTATACTGATGCATTCGTTCTTGAGATATGATTATCTCTAAAATCGTGTAAATCCTGCAAAATGCAGCATAGCAGCGCCACCTGTTGGATGATTTATACGAACACCTAATCAACAACAACTTACGTCAACGCCTAACTGAATGTGAAATTTGGTGAAAATCCGTGCATTTGTTTTTGAGATGGAGCTATTGCAAAAATCGGGAAAATCCAGCCTAGCAGCGCTACCTATTGGGTGATTTACGCCAAGCATAATCAGCACCAATATTTATGAAGGTATACCTGAATATGAATTTTGACGAAAATTCGTCCATTAGTTCTTGAGATAGAGCTATTGCGTGGAAAATGCAGCATAGCAGCGCCACCTGTGTAGCAATTTACAGCAAAACGTAATAAGCACCTATTCATATCAAGGATTAACTTAATCTGAAGTTTGATGAAAATTCGTGCATTAGTTCTTGAGATGGAGCTATTGCGTGGAAAATGCAGCATAGCAGCGCCACCTGTTGAGCGATTTACAGCAAAACGTAATAAGCACCTATTCATATCAAGGACTAAGTTAATCTGAAGTTTGAAGAAAATCCGTGCTTTAGTTTTTCAGATACTGCTATAGCGGAAACCGTAAAAATTGCAGCATAGCAACACCACCTGTTCGGCGATTTACACTAAAAAGTAATCAGCGCACTCCTTGAGATGGAGCGGTTATAAAATTTATGCCTCATACAGACAGTCAGACAGAGTCACAGATTCACAGACAGACATTTTGTAAAAACATGTTTCGGGATCAGTGACTCCTAAAAGTGCAAATCCGCAAAAATCGGAAGTCGAAAATTTTCGACAAATCTCTTCCAAACTGGTACAATAAATCAAGGGGTAGAAAATCTCGATCAAGTTCGTTAATGGGAAAATCGAACCAAGGGAGTGGAAATAAGGGAGGGGGGTGAAAACAGAAACAACCCCATAACTTCTTAATTATAATACATATCAAATCAGTTTAAAGTTTTTATTGCTTCTAGAAAAATGGCCAAATATTTATGTATGACAGATTTTTCATAAAATTAAAAATGCACTGCAGGAGTGAAAAAAATAGTGGGTTAGGAAGAAAAAAATCATAACTTCGCCAATTCTCAAAATACCAAATCCAATTAAACTCATTATAAATCTTCTTAATATTATCTACAACTTTTGTATTGACAAGTTTTTGATAAGACCAACTCTTACTACCAATAATAATAATAATAATAATAATAATAATAAATAAATAAATAAAAACGAAAACAAAAAAGCGGAGTTGAAGAAGAAAAAAATTCATAACTTCGTCAACTCACAAGATATCAAATCCCACTAAATTTATAATAAATCTTCTTAATATTATCTACATCTTTTATATTGACAAGTTTTTAATAGGACTAATTCTTACAGCAAAAACAAACTAAAAATGCATATCAGTTGAATAAAAAATATCGTATTAACATGATTCTGATAAAACCAGCTCTTACAGGAAAATGAAATTAAAAACTCGTCAAAAGCGGCCAAATAAAATTGTTAAACTGGGTTTATTTCTAATTTTTATTTAATTTTTATTGGTGAAATTAGTACTTAACTTCGAAATCTACTTACGCCTATAGACCGAGCCGGCAGAGATTTTTTTTCTTTGTTTTATGTCACTAGCATACACTGTAAAAAAAATCCAACCAGTTTTCCTGTAGGAATCGGTAAAAAGTTCCCTTATCGTACCGGAAAATTTTCGGCCCAGCTCGGAATAAAATTTGTAAAAAAAGGAAATAGTCAATAAAACGGTATTTTACGGATTTTGTTACGATATTACGGATTTTATTCCAAGCTGGGTCGGAAAATTTTCTGGTACGATAAGGACAATTATTTTTCCGATTCCTACAGGAAAACTGGTTTTTTTTTTTCTTTTTTTTTTACAGTATAACCTATTTTGCATCCAGGAACAAAGCACTTATATCCCATCTTAATTTATGCTATGCAATATTGGTAATGAAAAAGAAACGAATAAAACAAAAATAAAAATATTCTAACGTACGCGTCTTATGCATACAATCATATGATATTCTGCTAAAAGAATTGTTATCCACGAATTGCAGCGCCCTCAGTATTTAGGAAAATATTACTTGCATTTTCGGCGAGTCATGCCCAATTAAGTTTCCCCACCATAGCTGTTTCCGTGGTTATAACAAATATAAAAAATACCTTTAAGGGGGCTGGCCACCCAATTTATCTCCTCGGGAAATTAATATTTTTAACTTTTATTTTTTGTGTACACTTCCTAAAAGATATCTCTTTTTTTCTTAGTTCTCAAAATATTTCTAAAGTATAGACTTAATGTTGTATGAAGTGTTAAAATCTTACTCACAGTTCGCCCGCTTTTAACACATAAAATATTAAATTCAGCACAGATTTTAGAAATATTGTGAAAACTAAGGAAAAAAGAGGCATTCTTCAGAGTACACAGAAAAAAGATGTTAAAAATGTGCATTTCCTGGAGAGATATTTTAAATATACGAATGCATCAAAAGTCTATAGACGTAACATTACGGAGGAAAATTCCGAAGTGACCAGCTCCCTTAAATAAAGACATGGAAATCCCTGCAGGGAAGTTGATATAGGAAAGGGGTCATGTCTGTAAAATGATGACCGAGAAAACTCAATCGAATGCATTTAACAGAGAACTAGCGTTAATTTACAGATAATCTCGGGGGGGGGGGGGGGGGAGAGTTCTGTGTTTTTACAGAATTTTTTAGCAGTGCGGTTTACAAAACATCAAACGTATTTAATTTCATAACAGTAGTAAAGTTCCAAGTGAGTGAAAAAAATCCGGGCCAGGATCCGAACCAGGCATGTCTCTGCTGAAGCCGCCAATGCTATACCAACAGAGTCATCACGGACGAATCTGGAGGACTAATTCCCCCAACTAGCCTTTAACGATAACAGCATCTGGTCTGACATCTGAATCAGCTCAACAGAATAAATCGAAGGTTATTTTTAGAACTGCAGTAAACGCTGCATGTGTAATTATGGTAGATTTATTTTTAACGCAATTATTCAATTGATAATTAAAATCATAATAGTTGAGCTTATTCAGATATCAGACCAGATGCTGTGATCGTTAAAAGTTAGTTAAGTGAATTAGTCCTCCAGATTCGTCCGGGATGGCTCAGTTAGTAGAGCATTGTCGACTTCAGCCGAAAAATCCCTGGTATCCTGGCACGGACAATTTTCGCCCATTTGGAAATTTACAACTGTTATGATTTAGTTACAAATTAAATAATTGCGATACAAATTAAACTAGTATTTAATTTCCTTGCATTAGTTAAACTGAATGACTGCCTGGAATAACTTAAATTTTTCCAACCACGAAATGGAAAATTCATAAATATCGTGTTATGATGCTTTTCCATACAAAAAAAGATAAATAACAATTAGATATTCTAAACAGCTAACATTTTAGAAAGCGCGAAACATAAAATATAAAAGAAATAATACCAGCAGTAAATAAAATATAAATAAGAAAAATCGAAAAGGCGGGGGAAAACAAATATTGCCAGATAAAAAAGATCCTCACGGTTTAATGAAACTGCAAATTAAAAGCTTTTTTTTCTAAATTGGCAAACTTTGGTAAAATTACATTGCTGATAAAAATATTACTCAAAAGGGCTAATTTTTTTATTGTAAAAATCTTTTTTTTTTTCATCGCTGCAATAAATATTAGTTATGATCTCAAGTTATCAGTGTAAAAAAGAATACCCCTTTATTTTTCGTGCATGGCCTTCTTTTTATAAAAATACGTTCTTCACGTCTTGACAACTAACTTCAAAATCTTGATAAAGGCTGATGAAAGCTTAAATAAAAGCGAGGAGATTTGAGAACAAAAGGAGATTTGAACAGTGAAGAGATAAAAAAGGAACATAGAATGACTTGCACGGTTGAAAGATAGAGACAAGAGAAGATCGTGATAGACCAGCGATGTGAGGTCACGCAACGTTTTTTGAACCCAAGGGTTACAAAAGAAGAAGAGGCTGTCGCCAAATTGATTCGCCAAAGAGCATCGTGGTGGTTTACGTTGAAACTCGAACATTTTTTCTTTGGTGGTTTACCTGATTGAAACCTCAACTTGCTTGTATTGCACATAATGAATTAAAATAGGCATGGTACCTAATCGGGTGTACTAAACAGTTAATAAGAATTTTATTTGGATGGCATAAAAAATAGTAATTTTGTTATATTTGCAGGATGAAATTATAAAATTTAGCGTATAAATGTATATTGCATGAATAAAATTGATATACCACTGTAAAGGGTACATCAATATAATTGGACAAAACATAAAATTGGGCAAAACATAAAATTTGGAAATCTATAATGTAAAATTTATAGTCTTGAGAAATTATATATTTACACAATATATTAAAGAAAAGAGCAGTTTTTAAACTGACTCTTTCTACCTTTGGAATAAAAAAAGAAAGAAAAAGTAAATGTTCATTACAGCATTTTGAAAAAAGAAATATTTTTAATGCTTTATTATTATTACTATTAATATGATTATTGGAATGATGTGTTAATAAAAACACACTGTAATAGAAAATACTGCTAGTTTTCCGGTAGGAATCGGAAAAATAGTTGCCGTTATCGTACTGGAATAATTTCCGACCCAACTCGGAATAAATCCGTAAAAATAAGGAAATAGTCAGTAAAACGGTATTTTACGGATTTTATTCCGATTTTATCGATTTTATTCCGAGTTCGGTTTGGAAATTATTCCGGTACGATAAGGGCAACAATTTTTCAGATTCCTACCGGAAAACCGGCATTTTTTTTTTTTTTTTTTTTTTTTTTTTTTTTTTTTTTTTACTGTGCATAATTTTTTTGTAGATTACATTAAAAGAAGAACATTGGAATTTTTTCTGTTAAATCTATTGTTATTGTGAAATCATTGACGGACATAAAAAAGGGGTTATTATAGAATTATTATTATTATTATTAAAGAATGAAGATTGTTGAAGAATGTAGTAAAATGAGAAGGATTAAATTATGTAAATTATATCTATGATTATTATGAAGTAAATGGTTGATACAGGACATGTATTGCAATTTCTATATTTCTCTTTTACCTACGAAGGTACAGAAATATTTTCGGTTATTTGGCCCACGGGTCAATTAGAATACAAATATGCATTTTCTCATATTATAAATGATCATATAAGAAATACAAAAAAAACATTTCTCATGCAGAAAATCTTTTATTAAGTAATTTATTTTATTATTTTATTAGTGTTTTGGATACAATATGCTGTATAGAATATAAGCCAAGTACGATTTTTCGAAAATATTTGAAGTGTTGCATTTTGTTGTGATTAAAGGAATTCAACATAAATTACCATTTTATTTTTACGAGATTTTTTATTTAATAAAGGAAAAAGAAATTTTTCTTACAAGATAGGAAGTAACTTCTTAAAAATAATATATATATATATATATATATATATATATATATATATAGTATATATTTACGCAAATATTTACACCGATAAGTAACGTAAAATAAAATATCCATAATTTAAAGCATAGAAAACAGATAAAAAAAACTCCACATGCAAATTAAAATTTATGACGTCAAAAAGTAGAAAAAGGAGATAAGTGTAGAAATCGGAATTTTGCATAAACGTCTGTTTCACTGTATCAGATGTAAAATTCAATTGCTCTGCTTGTGTTTTGAAAAAAGTTGACTTGAAAATGTCACAACAATGTGATTTAACGAAATCCACGGCTTGGCCTGCTATCGGGACAGTTGAATCTGGGGAAACACAACGAAGTGTAGCGGGCGCTGTTTGGGTGTCAAGAAGTGTCAATGCAAGGCTGTGGAATTGATTCCAAGACACATAGAATGGCAGAAATCGAAAAGGGCAAAGTCGTCCATGTGCTACCACAGAAACTGATGATCGACATATCCTGTTAACAGCTTGTCGAGACGGAGCGAGCAGTACTGCACTGCTGGAAACACAGTTGTTCTTGGCCACAGGACGAATGGCGTCCAGCCAAACAGTCCGAAACAGACTTCATCTGGGTGGTCTCTATGCATGTAAGTCAATGGTCTGTATTCCGTTGAGCTCAAGCAACTATGTGGTCCAAAGAAGGTGGGCAACTGAACATCGAGTTTGGAGGCAACATTGTTGGAGTGAAATTCTGTTTACAGACGAAGCCCGATTCAGTCTGGATGTGACATCTGATGTGTTTTGGCATGGAGAGAAAGAGTCATTCAAAATAATCCCACATTTGTTCATGAAAGATCAGATTACAGACGAGGTGGGTTGATGCTAAGGACTGGAATCAGCATAGGTGGACATACGGGCCTGCATATCATTCGGAATGGCACTTTGACGGTCCGAAGGTATAGTGACAGGATAGTGAGTGACATTTCGTATTTTATGTTGCAGTAATTAGTGATTTCTTTTTTTCCATGCATGATAATGCCAGACCTCATGCAGTTCGTCTTGAGGGAAACCTGCTTGAAGCTAAAACAATACAGCATATGGAATGACCAGCATGGTTACCTGACCTATATCCGATCTAGCATGTTTGGGACATACTCAGACGACGCATTGCTGCAAGACCAAGGCCTACTTTTACTGTCTGTGACTTGGAGTTTGCAATTCTTGAGCAGTGGAAAAACATTCCCCAAATTCTCATCGATAACGTCATCGTATCCATGGAAAACAGGCGTGCAGCAGTCTTAGCTGTTCGAAGAGACCACACGCCATATTAAAATTCTTGCATCATTTCTAAATAATACTTTTTTTTTTATCATTTACATGAAACCAAATTGTTGCCCTAAACCATCTTTTCATGTTCTTTCCATCTTTTCAAAGAATAAAAGCTGACTTACAAATTTTTTTGCGTCTTGTTTTCTATATTGCGCATTGATGCACGTGTACTATCCATTTTATGTTCATACATGGCTGTCTTGCACTGTTCTCTTCGCTTTTTAGCTTGCTCCCCTAATTTTTTTGAGCAGTGTATTTGAAAATAAAACTACTCATTGAACACTTTCCTTTCAAGATTAGTGATATTATAAAGTGTTAAACAAATATCCAGCATTTAATCTTATGTTAATCAGTCACAGTGCCTCCTAAATCTATAATTACAAAAAAAATTCACAGATTTTTCCTTCTACTGGCATTTTTGATACACAAAGATGTAAAGAAATAAATGTTGCTAAATAAACTAGAAGTAAATAAGCGTAAAATTACTTGGTCAGAAAACAACACTGATAAATATTACGATATATACTAATCTATATATATCAAAGTTCTCAAAGAAATTTTATTCTATTTCTAAGCTCTCAAAACTAATTAGAATTTAGTAGTTAACAATAACATAAAACTCAGGTATAAATAAAAAAATTACATTCAACACTACACCGAAGAAATTTCTTTTTTTGAAACAATCACTTAAATATTTATTTTTTACAATAAATTCTGTTTCAAGAAAAATTAATACCTAGTGTAAAATGTGTGACTGGAATTAAAATAATTTATGTTAATTTTAACATTGAATAATGATTTACTATTTAATGTTCCTGTGTTCATTTTGTCTTTTTTCTGAGATTTTTTAAACGAACCTGTGTTTTCCACACAGCAAAATCCTGTGTTAACTAAAGGAAAATTTATTTAAAAAGATACTTATTATCTGCACCATCAGATATTTGAAATTAGGCGCACACATTTTATGTCTTCAAAAATTATTTTTACTTTTTATAATTTTTATTTATTTATTGTTTTGGTATTTTATTTGGTATTTATTTATTGTTTTGGCACTTTTACTTAAGTAAAAATCTTAAAATCTTCTCTTTTTATTAATTAAACTCGGGACCTTCAATTTTTTCGTTTGTTAGTATAAGACGTCTCTTTCTGATGGTAAAGGCGCAATTTAAGTAAATAAATTTGTTAATGTATATTAACAAGCGCTTTCTTTTGATTATTAAGATTAATCATTGTTTTTTGATGACATAGTAATACTCATCAGTTAACATGAGTTACTCTTCGCGATAGACGTGAAAAGCTAAAGCATTCTCTAAAGATATTTGTTTACGTTCGGAGCACTTTTTTTTTAATTTAAAAAAAATGCACAATATTGAAAAAGCATGCATATTTTTAGTTCAATTGTAATACAGAATGATGAAAATACGTAGAATCTTCGCACTATCTTCATAACATTTTATAAACTTGGGATTTGGTACCACTTTTTTAGCGAAATTTCATGCTTCCCCCAGACAGCGTAGACTCAATTCAACTAAATATATTTTATTTTCCTTTATACTACATTCTACTATTAAACTTACCTATGCACTGAACTAGGAGTTTTACAATATCTTCAAAATTAACTGAAATATTTGCTTACGCTCGAAGCGCTTTATATATATATATATATATATAATATACAATATTGAGAAAGTACACATATTTTTATTTCAATTGTAATACAGAATGATGAAAAAAACGTAAAATCTTAGCAATATCTTCATAACATTTTTAAAAATTGGGGTTTGCTGCCATTTTTTAGCAAAATTTCATGCTTCCGCCAGACAGCGTAGACTCAATTCAACTAAATATATTCCAATTTCCTGTATACTTGATTCTACTATTACACTTACCTGTGCACTGAACTAGGAGTTTTACAACATCTTCAAAATAAACAAAAATATTTGCTTACGTTCGAAGTGCTTTTTTTTATAAAAAATATACAATATTGAAAAGGCTCACATATTTTTATTTCAATTGTAGTACATAATGATGGAAAAAACATAAAATCTTAGCAATAACTTTATAACATTTTATAAATTTGGGGTTTGCTGCCACTTTTTAGCAAAATTGAATGCTTCCGCCAGACAGTGTAGGCTCAATTCAACTAAATACATTCAAATTTCCTTTATACTACATTCTACTATTACACTTACCTGTGCACTGAACTTGGAGTTTTACAATATCTTGAAAATTAACTGAAATATTTCAAAATATGTCAAAAAATACATTTTTTAAATCATTTTTTTTCATATTCGTGTACCTATCAAATAACTACATTATCACATAGAGCTCAGATTCTAGTTCGGAACATAGTGATTAATATGAAAAGCATTTAGACAAATTTTTCTTGAAATATGTTTAAACCATTTTATGGAATATAGTTCAACGTATATGGAAATAACTGAAAATTGATTTTCTAG
This sequence comes from Maratus speciosus, assembly GCA_963932465.1. Lineage (NCBI taxonomy): Eukaryota > Metazoa > Arthropoda > Arachnida > Araneae > Salticidae > Maratus > Maratus speciosus. The sequence continues at coordinate 455,059,028 of OZ010789.1, read as the reverse complement.
AAATCGCATTTAAAGTTTTCTTATTTATATTATTTCTTATCTACAAAATTAATCTAGAAGTGTCAAATAAGGTTTATTAATGTTTTTATCTAAAAAAACGTACGAAAATTAAGCATATAAACTTTTTTTTTCACATTTCTCCTTGCTTCCCTGCTCATGCCCTGTATTTGACTCATTACTTCCTGATTATTGAATTGGCCATAACTCATGTTCTAATAATCGTAGAAATAAAATAAAAACATATTTGGAATCGTAAAAGATTGCTGCTTCAAATGAAATAGTAAAACAAATTTCAAATATCTTTACCAAAACGACCATTTTAATGTAGGATTATGTAATATAGTGGATTATGTAGTTTCTAATAGACATCTGATCTCTGTAGTTTTCCTTAAGAGATTATGTAGTTTCTGTCGCTATGTTTCTCGTCTTTCCTTTTTTTGACAAATATTCAGAAAGGTGACAATGGGCAAATTTTCAGTGAAGTATTTTAGTTTTTATTGCGGATACAAATTATTTTATAAAATCAGGAATCTAAAATTACTTTTTGAATTAAAACAGAAAAAAATATTATTCATAAATTAATTTTTAATTTTATCAAAAGAAAAATGAAAATAGAATTTAAAACAAATTCTCAAATATTGTTAAAAATTTTAAATTACTTAAAAAGGAAAAAAAAAAACCTTTGTTATTGTAGAGAAAACGATACTTAGTGTTATAATAATTTTAACCATAATGTTTAAAAAAAATAACAAATTTAAATTTCTTCAATTTTTTGAAATAAGGAACAGGATTTTTTTACAATGTTTTATTACTTTTACTAAAAATGATTGTATGAATTAACCAATTTCCTCTTAAAAATCTAAGTCATCCAAGCTTGATAATATTCTTGGTTAGATAAAATAAGACATAACAATAGTACCTTTTTTTTCATACCGAATGTCGTTATTTTTCTATAGTAATCGAACTGATTTTATTACACAGCTTCCAGTAATGGAATAAGAAAATTAGCTGCTTCCTGCGACATAAACATAAAAAAATAGGCATTTACTTCTTATTGTCTGAAATATAAAGAATCTGCAAATGAGTGAGTGATATACTTCATAAAATGTTTACTACTGCGTATATGACTATTTTTACTAATTCCGTCTTTGCCTACAGCTATTCCCTCATGAAAAGTGATTTCAGAATTATAATTTTTTTCTGCGTAATTTGATTTATTTCACACTGTCTCACATATTATCTCACTGTCAAATAAATATAACATTTATTAAAAGTACTCTTCATTTGTGAAAAAGTAAATACACAAATAGGGTTTAAAATATACATATATAACAGTCTTTTTATATAATTTTCTAAGGAAATATATTTACTGGAAATATTTCACAGCGAAAAGCAAAATAAAAATAGAAATTGTTAAAATAAAAATAAAAATAGAAATTACCCCAAATTCTTAAATCTAATTAAAAGTTAAAAATTATTTGAAAAAAGAAATATTATTGTAGAGGAAACGATACTTGGTCTTGCAATCATTTTGTCCATTGTAAAATTTAAAAAATAACCAATTTAGTTTATACAATTTCTTTTTAAAAAAAGAACAACAGGAATTTTTTTACAACGTTTTATCACTTTATTATAAATGATTGTATTCATTACCAATTTTCTCTTAAAAATCTATGTCATGCAAGCTTGGTAATATTCTTGGTAGGAAAAATAAAGCATAAGAATAGTACCTTTTTTTCACATCGAATGTCGTTCTTTATCTATAGTAATCGAACTGATTTTATGGCACAGCTTCGAGCAATGGAACAAGAAAATTAGCTGCTTCCTGCGACATAATCATAAAAAAAATAGGCATTTACTTCTTATGTAAAGTAAATTCTTATGTAATGTAAAGAATCTGTAAATGAGTGAGTGATATACTTCATAAAATGTTTATTATTGCGTATTTTACTATTTTTTTCAATTCCATGTTTACCTACAGCTATTCCCTCATGAGAAGTGATCTCAGATTTGTAATTTTTTCTGCGTAATTGGATTTATATATCTCACTGTCGAAAAACTATAACATTTAGTAAAATTATTCTTTCTTTGTGAAAAAGAAAATACGCAAGTGAATGATAAAAAAAATTCATGTATAACAGTCTTTGATATAATTTTCTTAGGAAAGATATTTACTGGAAATGTCTAACAGCGATAAAGATTATAGCATCATATTTTCCCTTCTGACAGTGGGTATGACGTCATAAATGCATATTTTGCTTTTTCCTTAGCAAAGTCTTTTGTTAGTTTCTTCTACGTTTGTGATTAGAATATTTTTTTCCCTTTCAGTCATAATTAATTTAACCTAAAATAATTTAATAAAAATATAGTCTTTCGTGTGCATTAAGTTATATATATACATATTAAAAGTTATACTAGGACTTCCCTCACAGGGATTAGTCTGAGCGATATTGCCGAGAACATAGATTTAATAATAACTTTTCGCAAGCAAAGAAAATGAGATGCTATCTTTAATTGGCTATATACTGTTTAAAAATTCAAATGATGAAATATCTAGATTAGTGAATCTGAAAAAAAAAATTCATACCAAATTTAAAACAGCACTTCCCTCTGTTAAGGGCCTTGGCAAGAGATAGAATAGCCTAGAGAGATGAACACTTTCACAAGCACTTTCGGACAACCTATTCGCTGTTCCATACAGACATTTATTCAATATTTACATAATTTATTCAATGCTAGGTTGTGTATCTACCCATTTTGTACCATTTAAATTGCACGTTTGTTTTTGTTTTTGTTGCTTTTTTTTTTGGGGGGGGGGGGGTGTAGTTTTATTACATGTTTAAAGTTTCTATACCTAATAATTTCAAATTAATGGTAAATTAAAACGTTTCTGTTCATTTCACCTTAAATTTTTAGATTTAGCAGTAATACAGAAATAGAAAATTGACAAATATTTTTTGTTCCTGCACCGTTTTACACAGCCAAATTTTTAGAAATTGTTCTGTTGTGAGTATTTATGTCTTAAAATTAACAGCCATGTCAGTTTTCATGTTTATATTTCTAATAATCTCACGTACTTCGTTATTTAGATCATCTTTAGTAATTTGTCCTCTTTATTTAGTCTTCTAAATTTCGATTTTTTTAGACTTCGTTCAAAAACTAACATTTACATCTTATAAATTACTACCATGCCAAATTTCAAGTTTCTAACTCCAATAGTATCACAGAAATTGCAGTTTAGCTCTTCTTTTTTATCGTACACCCTTTTAATTTCCCAGTTTTTAAAAAACTGATAGGCATTTACATTTTAAAACTAATAACCACGTGAAATTTCAAAATTTATATCCCTAACAATTCCAAATAAATCGTGATTTAGAATCTTTCTAGAACGTCTTACGTTTATTTCTCACATTAAAATTTTCAACCTTTTAAAAAGAGTTCATAAAGAGTGTTTACATCTTAAAAGTAGCCGCCACACCAATTTTCAAATTTCTAGCACAAACAATATCACAGAAATCGCATTTTAGAGCTTTTTGTGTTCCTGCACCAATGGGAGTTGTTGTACCGACATAAAATACAGTCTTTTTTGGAGCAGAGATGGTCACCAACATTTTTCTGACACCACTATATTTTTAATCGGCAAGGTAGTATCAGAGATAACACCCCACAAACACCCAAACTTTACTGCTTCGCACAGATACGCGCCCCATACTGGCGCGATTTTTTTCTGACGCCAATGTCCTTTACGCACCGGGTACTTAACTGGCGCCAAAGTGTCGTTATTTTCTTTGATATGGTAACCCGGATGTTGTTGTTTATTTATTAATAAATTGTTTATTTACATTTATTTTTTTAAATTATATAAATAGTTTGTTCTATATTTATTAATCAAACTTTTTATTATTTATTGTCATTCCCCTTTTTAAAAATATATATGTAACTGGTATTTAAAAATGAGGTTTTCGCCAAATTGGCATCCGAAAAAAATTGCGCCAATATGGGGTGTGTATGACATATGTGCCCTTATCTAATACGTGTTAGCAGATGCAATTTTTAAAATACATACATAAACCAGTATAATACTTCTTCAGTTTTATTTTCATAGTCATTTATATAATTTGGTAAAAAATCTCACTTTCTTGAACTCGAATTGCGTCAAGCTTTTTTAAAAAAGCAAAGTCCATATAACAGTGAAATTCCGTAATGGGTATTAAATACATGGTAATAAAGCATTTAGGTGAGAGCAGGTGATAAATTGTCAAGTACCGTGATTAATTCAAATAGTATAGGACTATTCCGTAATCTGGTTTTCAACCAGTGTCGTATTTTAAAAAGCTTCGCTTAACTCCAATTAAATTTCATTGCTGTAACATTTTTTTTTTTTGTGCGTCTGTATGGGGGGGGGGGGGGGGGGAATGCGAGATTGCATATATTTACATTTAAATTTTAACCTTTTATTTATGTAACGGTTGCTTGTATGAATAATTAGCACCTTGATGATCGAGCTTCACTCGAAATATATGTAAAAAAGTACTCGTGTGGTTGTTTGCTTAAAGCCATTATTACTTAGCTATTATAACTCCCATACAGTTATAACAGTGTTGCTGTTAGTATTACTCTTGTTTGACGTCAACCTTGCCTGTGTATCTGAATACGAATTATTGGCCATTTTTCTTGCACGAAGAGTAGTTATAACATAATTGTTTAATTTTGCATAGCATGCACCAATTGCAATATTGATACATTTAAGTTAGTCAAGCCCAGGTGATAAATTGCCAATATTTTTACCCATACCATATTCATCTTGCATTCATTTCATTTAAAATATAAATTCATTCACTTGATTTAAAATACACGTTTTTAACTAATTTTCACTATATTTTCACAACATTATTTTGCCTTGGCGTTTTTTTTTTAAAGCTTTGTGCAGTTTTGGCTTCAGAAAGTGAGATTTGTTACAAAAAGATACAAACCTGACAATTTATTACAAACGTGTTGAACGTTTATGCTTATTTTTTACAAATAAATATAAACCTTTTTGGCACAGATGTCATATACGCACCACGTTGGCGCGATTTTTTTCAGACGCCAATTTGGCGAAAACCTCGTTTTCGAATACCAGTTACATATATATTTTTAAAAAGGTAATAACAATAAATAAAAAAAGTTTAATTAATAACTATAGAACAAAACAATTTATATAATTTTAAAAAAAGAAAATAAAGGTAAATAAACAATTTATTAATAAATAAACAACACCATCTAGATTACCATATCAAGTAAAATAATGACACTTTGGCGCCAGTTAAGTACACCGGTGCGTATATGACATTGGCGTCAGAAAGAAATCGCGCCAAAGTGGCGCGTATATGACATCTGTGCGTAAATGTCTTGTTAAGACTAAATAAATTGTTTAAATCTTTAAAAAATTGCTTGGGTACATGAAACAATGAGTAGGTTGCCAGAAAATATGCATGAAAAGTTTACTTCTCTCGCCAAATTCATTTTCTTTACCTATAAGACGCCTATTCTGGAAAAGCACAAATTTCGGTACTTGTTAGTTATCCCGTCAACCAAACTACTGTCGCCAAATTGTAAGATTAAATGTCAGTAATGGTTGATCATAAATGTCACATTCACTTGACTACACGTGTTTACGTTATCAAGTGATTTTTATTTGGACATTTTATTTGTATTTTTATTAATGTTATACTAATTTATTTGTTCTTTCCTTATTTAAAATAAAAATTATGTCAATTTGTATAATTTGGCGAAATTGGTCGACGGGATAACTAACAAGTACCCAAATTTCACTTGAAATACTAAAAAGAAAAAAAAATAAGAATAAATGATGCCACAAATCAAAATTGTTTATTTAAACATCACATAACTGTTTCAAATTTTCACATGCAAAATATAAAAGTTTCGTTTGGCGATTAAACAATGCTATTGGGTAGATTATCGTAAAATCTGAAATCCTAAGATATTATGGCTTTTTTCTTTGAAATAGAAAAAAAAATCCAGATTTCTTTTCCTGTTTGATTAAATTTAAATATGTTTTATTGTACTTTAATATTAGTGCGTGCATATTTTCTTTGCTCCATGTGATGTAATTCGGTTTTCTACGAAACCATCCAACCGGTGAAAATGACATACACTAAATTTCCGTGACGTATGTAGATGAATTGTGCTTTTTTTATCAGTTTTTTTTTAAATATAATTTTTAAACGAATTGGAACTTATTTTTCATAGTAGGTGCATTCAGTAGATTACCCTGATAGGTACCTTCTGGTACAATCAGAACCGAAATCCGACAAATATTTTTTGAGTTATGCGTGACGAAAGGTTTTAATATCCATCGTAGCTGTTTTTCTGCCCGAAAGTAATATCGCGCTGTGTATTATTAGCCTTCGCTTCGTTCAGACAATTAACTTTCATTTTTTAAATAATAACACTCAATTCTGGCATTTTAGTCGAGTTCTTTTGGACAAAGTAGTCCCAAAATATTATGACATAATATTTTCGTTTTAGTAATTTTCTTTAATATTTCTTTACCTCTTTTAATAATTTAAAATTAAATTATTTTCCATAAGTAGTTATTAACTATTGTGAAACTTTTATATTTAATGTCTCACTAATTTTATAGCAAGTAAATTACTTTTCTCCTAGGTATGAATTTGCACAGCAACGGAGAAGCCGATAGAATTACATAGATTATGTCTATTTTCTTAAAACATTCATGGAATTAGCAGGGTTAAAAATTTAATAATTTTACTGTAAAATCAAAGTGACAAATTTTAATTTCCACTATATCAAAAGTGATGCAATTGATTTTTTTTATTCAGGTATTAATAAAATTATTAATTGTGACCTATATTACTTTTTCATAAAAGAAGTTAAGCATCGTCATAAAATACCTACGTGAATTTATAGCTCCTTCCTACGACTAGTTTTCAATACACGAAGAAAGTCTTATTTTCCGCATCTTACTAATAGGGCCATTTCCTGTTACTGTTTTCATTTACAGAAAATAAAATCTTAGAAAGCGATTGGAAAAGTTATGAAACTTTCATTTGTTGAAAAATTTTAGCCATTTTACGAGCTTCCTCCTTGCTGTGTAAATTCAAACTCAGCAGAAATGTAAGTGACTTGATATAAGATTAATGAGCCATTAAATATAAAAGTTTTACATTAGTTAACAACTACATATGAAAAACAATTTAATTTTGAATAATTAAAAGAGGCACAGAAATATTAAATAAAATTACTAAAACGAAAAATTTAGAGTTTAAAGAAATTAGAGAAAATTAATAAAAGAGTAGATTTAAATTAAAAATTAAACATAAAAGTAGCATTTTATTAATTTCAGCATGAAACAAAAGTAAAGAGAAATAACGCGGCAGAAAGTTAATTTATTTTAGATTTTTTATAAAAGAGTTCCGGTTGCTAATTTAATGCCTCTGGCACGTTTTCCACTAAGCTTTTAATTTTATTTTATTTTTAACATTTTAATTTTGAATAATTAAAAGAGGCTAAGAAATTTTAAATAAAATTACTAGAACGAAAAATTTAAAGATTAAAAAAAAGTAGAAAAAACTATTTTTTAAATAAAAATAAAAATAAAAAATAACATTTCATTAGTTTTTGTAAAAGTAAAAGTAAAAAGAAAGAATGTGGCAGAAAGATAATTTATTTTTGATTTAGACATTTCATAAAAGAATTCCGGTTATTAATTCAATACCTCTGGCACGTTTTTCACTAAGCTTTTAATTGTACTCTTTTCGTACAACTACGCCTTTAATTTTACTCTTTTTAGACAACTAAGCTTTCAATTTTACTTTTTTTTTAACAATTTAATTTTGAATAATTAAATGAGGCTAAGAAATGTTAAATAAAATTACTAAAAAAAAAAAAAATAATAATGAATAAAAAAATAGAAAAAAGTAAATATTAAATATTAAATTAAAAATATATATAATGTTTCATTTGTTTCTGAAAAAGCAATAGTAAAGAGAAAGAATGCGTAGCAGAAAGTTAATTTACTTTAGATTTAGATTTTTTATAAAAGAAATCTGATTAATAAGTTAATGCCTCTTTTACGTTTTCACTAAATTTAAAATTAAACTCAAAATTAAAAATAACGTTTAACTAGTTTCTGTAAAAGCAAAAACAAAGAAAAAGAAAGCAGAAAGTTAATTTATTTTAGATTTAGATTTTTCATAAAAGAGTTCCGTTCCGGTTACTAATTTAATACCTCTCGCACGTTTTCCACTAAGCTTGTAATTTTACTTTTTGTCGGACAACTAAGCTTTCAATTTTACTGCTTTAAAAACAATTTAATTTTGAATAATTAAAAGAGGCTAAGAAATGTTAAATAAAATTATTACAAAAAAAATTAAAGAAAAAAAACCCCACAAAAAATTAAATTTTAAAAAAGTAAATTTAAATTTAAAATTAAAATTCAAAATAACATTTCATTAGTTTCTGTAAAAATAAAAGTAAAAATAAAGAACGTGGCAGAAAGTTATATTATTTTAGATTTAGATTTTATAAAAGAATTCCGGTTACTGATTTAATGCCTCTGACACGTTTTTCTCTAAGATTTTAATTTTTCTTATTTTTTTAAGCAATTTAATTTTATATAATTCAAATAGGCTAAGAAATATTAAATAAAATTACTAAAATAAAACATTTAAAGATTTTAAAAAATAAAAAATTAAATTAAATTTAAAAAGGTAAATTTAAAATAAAAAATAACATTTCATTAGTTTCTGTAAAAGCAAAACTAAACAAAAGAACGTGTAGCAGAAAGTTAATTTATTTTAGATTTAGATTTTTCATAAACGAATTCCGTTTACTAATCTATTGCCTCTGGTACATTTTTCATTAAGCTTTTAATTTTAGTTTTGTTCGGTTTATGGATAAAACGAAATATCTTGTCTTATAACTCTATGGGGATACAACGCAAAATACATAAATTATGTATTTTTCCAAGCTGTTTTGATCCAAAAATATCGAATAAAGTGTCAAAAGTAGATTATCGTTTGAATTTAAAAAAGTGGTATAACTTTTAAAATTTAGATGAACCACTTCTGGCAAAATAAACCAAAAACGATGATAAAGAAATTTATGAGAATTAAAAGTGTACTTCTGCCCCTCCACCCCTCTCTTTTTTTTACATTAATTATAACTGAAGTTTATAAACGTCATTCTAATATTTTTTTCACATTAACATACTATACATTTTTGAATAATATTGTTGGGAGGAATGATGAATTATTTGATCGAAATATAATGTTTTTGAAATCGATTCATCTTATATATTAAAAATATCTTGCTGTCGTTGCGAACAATTTTTGTCTTTATAAATGTCAAACATTTAGAAATTCAAGACGAGCAAAATAAATATTTAATAAAAAATCATGAAAATATATTTTATATACTTTGATATATTGAAAAATAAATAAATTTTCTATGAAATCTGAAAAATTAACATTTTACAAATAGCATTAAATATATATATATATATATATATATATATATACTGATTTTGACTACCAGTTTAGTTTTAACTAATGATTTCAAAATATAAAATATAATACCATTATCAATATTGAACAAAAGAAAAAAAAAGAAAAATAGAAAATTTCATACATTTTTTAAATATTTTATTTTATTTTATTTACAAAATGTTTATATTTACCAGCCTTCTTAATCTGAAAACGCTATCCTGAAAATATTCCTTGTAAAAAGAGAAAAAATATAAAAAATACCTTTTTTCAACATCAAATGTCTTTTTCTATTCTAATCGAATTGATTTTACGGCACCTTCTAGCAATGGAATAAGAAAACTAGCTGATTCTTTACACACAGCCATTAAAAAATGAGAAAGAAATATACATTTAATTTGTATTGTCTAAAAATATACTGTAAAAATAATTAATAAAAATTTACAAAAATTATATTTTATATACGTTGATAAATTAAATGATAAATAACTTTGTTATAAAATCAGACAAATAAATATTTTGCATCATAAATAGCATTAAAAAAAACTGATTTTGATTATACAATTTTTGAAGTTATAAGTTACGTTTTAACTAAGGATTTCAAAATATAATAACATTATTTATATTGAATAAAATAAAGAACAATAAAAATTTTTGTACATTTTTTAAATTTAAATTACTTTAATTTAAAAATTTTTATTTATCAGTCTTATTAAACTTTTATACCCCGGCGGTACATTAAAGTACCATTAAAATAACTTGTTATAAAATTAATTAAATACATCGATTAATAGTAATACAGTTTAGAATGAGTTATAGATCTTTACTTTGTCTTGTTCCAAAGTAATTTTTGGTTGTACAAAACAAAAATATTTTAAAAAGGATGATTTCTTTTTCACTTGCATCTCTTCAACTTTCTTGATGTTGAAAGATTATGGCGGAAAAGTTTCAGTTAGGAAATATTTCTATATTTCTATTGTAAGAGCATTAGATTTGTACATTTCCTAATTCTATAAAGTACTAAAAAGTAATTTAAATAAAAGATTTGAGTAAAGTTATGAATATTGCACAAAATCCCTACAATTAAAATTTAATTAATTAATTTTAATTGGCAAAACTCTTCTAAAATTTACTAAATGATTGTGTAAATCATCTAATGTCCTTTCAAAAATTCACCAAAAATGTTCAGAAGATAAAATTTTTATGAATTCAGAATTTGGGATGTAAAGGGTTAATCCACAAAACCCTATCCTGAAATTATTCCTTGTAGAAAAAGAAAAATTATAACAAAATAACCTTTTCAACATCAAATGTCTTTCTCTATTGTAATCAAATTGATTTTACGACACAGCTTCTAGCAATGGAATAAGAGAATTAACTGATTCTTGACACATAGCCATAAAAAAAGAGAAAGAAATATACATTTAATTTGTATTGTCTAAAAAAGCACTATAAAAACAATTAATAAAAAATTACAACAAATATATTTTATATACGTTGATATATTGAATGATAAATAACTGCGCTATAAAATCTGAAAAATAAATATTTTACATCCTAAATAGCATTAATATATATATATATATATATATATATATATATATATATATATATATAGTAAAAATTTTGAAATTATAAGATTACCAGTTTAGTTAACTAACTAACGATTTCAAAATATAAATAAAATAACATTATTTATATTGAATAAAATAAAGAACAGTAGAAAATTTTGCACATGTTTTCTAATTTTAATTTATTTTATTTACAAATGTTTATATACCAGTTTTCTTAATCCAAAAAGCCCCATATCCTGAAAATATTCCTTGTAGAAAAATATATATATAACAAATATAACAAAATATCTTTTTCAACACCAAATGTCTTTTTCTATTATCTGATTTTGATTGTAAAAAATTTTAAAATATAAGACTAGACTACCAGTTTAGTTTTAACGAATGATTTCAAAATATAAAATGTAATAACATTATTTATATTGAATAAAATAAAGAATAGTAGAAAATCTCGTACCTTTTTTTTTTTTTTTTTTTTTTTTTTTTTTACAAATGTTTATATTTACCAGTCTTCTTAATCTAAAAGGCCTTATCGTGAAAATATTCCTTCCAGAAAAAAAAGTTATAAAAAAAGATTTTTCAGTATAAAATGTCTTTTTCTGTTGTCTGATTTTGAATGTAAAATTTTTGAAAATATAAGGCTACCAGTTTAGTTTTAACTAACGAATTCAAAATATAAACTATAATAACATTATTTATACTGAACAAAATAAAGAAAAATAGAAAATTTTGTACATTAAAAAAATATATATATATTTTATTTTATTTAAAAATGTTTATAGTCTTCTTAATTAAAGAAACATTATCCTGAAAATATTCCCTGTAGAAAAAGAAAAAAAAATATAACAAAATACCTTTTTCAACATCAAATGCCTTTTTCTATTGTCTGATTTTGATTGTAAAAGTTTTGAAAATATAAGACTAGACTACTAGTTTAGTTTTAACGAATGATTTCACAATATAAAATGTAATAAAATTACTTATATTGAATAAAATAAAGAATTGTAGAAAATCTCGTTTATGTTATTTATTTATTTTTCTTTTTTAACCCATGTTTATATTTACTAGTCTTTTTAATTTAAAGTCCTTATCCTGAAAATATTCCTTGGAGAGAAAAAAGTTATAAAAAAAGACCTTTTCAGCATCAAATATAACTTTCTATTATCTAACTTTGATTGTAAAAATTATGAAAATATAAGGCTACCAGTTTAATTTTAACTAATGACTTCAAAATATAATATATAAAATATAATAACATTATTAATATTGAACAAAATAAAGAAAAATGGAAAATTTAGTACATTTTTAAAATTTTCATTTTATTTTGCAAATGCTTATAATTGCCAGTCTTCTTAATAAAAAAAACCCTATCCTGAAAATGTTCCTCATAGAAAAAGAAAAAATATAACAAAATACCTTTTTCAACATCAAATGTCTTTTTCTATTGTAATCGAATTGATTTTACGACACAGCTTCTAGCAATGGAATAAGAGAAATAGCTGATTCTTGACACATAGCCACAAAAAAAAGAAAGAAATATATATTTAATTTATATTGTCTAAATATATAAAGAACCTGTAAATGAATGAGTAATATAACACTCGAAATATTTTTATTGCATGTTGAATATTTTTTTCTAACTCCATCTTTGGCTACAGCTGTTCTTCCATAAAAAAATCCCCTCTAAGAATTATCAACTTTTCTACGTAATTTAATTTACATACCACGCCGTCGAAAAAACTAACATTTCGTAAAAGTGCTCTTTCTTTGTGATCCAAAAAATATATAAGAGGTAAAATATATATATGAGTCTCTTGATAAAATTTTCTAAGAGAAGACATTTACTGGAAATGTCTAACAGCCATAAAGATTATAACAACCTAATTTCCCTTCTGCCAGTACGAATGATGTAATAAATGCATATTTTGTTTCCTGTTTATCTATGTCTTTTGTTAATGGCTTATTCTACTTATATGAGTTGAAAATTTTTATTTATTTCACTGCATTCATGTATAATTTAATCTCAAGTAACGTAATAAAAATATAGCATATTCGTGTACATGTTTAATGTGTAATGTACGGAAGAATAGAGAACTGTTCAATTTCAAAATCTAATCGATTTTTATTTTTTGTTTTATTTATATATATATATATATATATGTGTGTGTGTGTTAAAGGGGGATTTTTTATTACTTGATAAAAATGAATGAACAAATCAGGCATGTATATATACATAAAAAGTTACATAGAGTCGAACATATAAAGAATCTGTAAGTGAATGAATGGTATAATATCCAAGATACTTGTTAGCGAGCTCCTGACATTTTTTTTCTAATTCCATCATTGCCTACAGCTGTTCTTCCATAAAAAGTCTTCTCCTAATTATCGTTTTCCTACGTAATTTGATTTGCATATCACACTGTCGAAAAAGTATATCATTTAGTAAAAGTATTATTTCTTTGTGAAAAAAAAATATTAGTCTCTTGACGAAGTTTTCTGATAAAACACATTTACGGGAAATGTCTAACAGCCATAAAGATTATAACATCATAATTTTCCTACTGTGAGTAGTAATAACGTCATAAATGCCTATTATCTTCCCTGTTTAGCTAACTCTTGTGTTATTGGCTTGTTTTACTGTCATAACACTTTCAGTAAAATACATTCACATTCATGTTGCATACAAATTATTAAATTAACCCTTTGACTATAGGTTAGGACATATTCATCTCAAAAGGCAATTTTTTTTTTCTGTTTATGCTACTTTTTGAAAACATACCTCTACAATACACTTACACTATAATATTTTCAAGAGAAATGTACCACAAAGAATTGGCTTTGTAAATTGTGGTACGACTAAATAACGAAAAAAAAAAAAAATCCGAGATGGCTTGGCTGGTACATTTTAGAGTTAAGTATTAGTTTTACTAACAAAATTGAAATGAAGATTAAAGATAAACTTTAGAGATTAGAAATAGTTTTTTGTCCTTTTGTTCGAAGTAATAACATCTCGAATCAGATTCGATATGTTTCATAAATAAGAAGGTTATAGTGGCTTTAATATATTTATAATCATTTTTTTCTGAAAGAGTTCATCCTATCAAAAATATTTTAGTACAAAAGTTATAGATAATATTAAGAAGATATATATAATAAATTGAAACCGTCTGGTGCTTGTTTCATTAAATGAACCACACACTATATTTTAAATTCTGACGTTCTTGTTATTGAGACACGCGTGCTTTTAATAATGCAAACCTATATATAGCATATTGACGGTTGTCAAAAATTTTCATCACGCCAATGACACTTTTTATTGCCTTAGTGGCGGATTACTGGAGATATGATTTTCTTTCTTCAACAACCCTGTTTTTTTTTTTTTGGTTTTTTTTGTAAGAGTTGGCCCTATCAAAAACTTGTCAATGTAAAAGTTGTGTATAATATTAAGAAGATTTATAGTAAATTTGAGCCGATTTGATATTTTGTGAATTGATGAAGTTATGAATTTTTTTGTTCTTGAGGCCATTTTTAATGATATCAAAAATCTGTCACACATAAATTTTTGCTCTTTTTAATAGATGTAATAACAATTTTAATCTGATTCGATATGTCTCATAATTAAGAAGTTATATATATGTATATATATATATATATATATATATATATATATATATATATATATATATATTATATATATAATTAATGAAAAATTATTGCATAACTGGCGCCAAAAGCAGCTCATATCAAATGCAACAAAATGTATTTCAAATAACTAAAAATGCAAAAATCACCATAACTCTGGAAAGAAGGTGTATATCAACAATATTTAACTATAAAAATCTAAAAAAACTTTCAAAAATACAGGTAAAAAACAAAACATAGGCAAAAAACTGTCTGTTCTTCATCAGTGGGAGGACAGACAGACCTAACTCCACCCGCACTGTCAAAAGCTTGCAGGTTTCTGAACACACGTCCATCCTGCACCCAATACAGAAAAAACTATTGTCATTTTAGAAATAAAATTTAAAAAGCTAAATAAACCAAATTTAAATAAAGTAATATAAACAAAGCATAAATAAATTACAAAAAAAAATAATAATAATAATAAATTTCTTTTAGAAAATTACTTTAAAATTGCAATTTAAATATAAACAAATTAAATTATCTTAACATGTACGAATGCAGAATAACGTTCACCCTCCCAAACCTAATAAAAATACAAAAACATGAAACAGAAGTACCCGTACAATGTCCTTCACCTGTCAATAATAGTAAACTGTTAATTTTCCTTCCATGTCCATTATCAAAAATCTTTAAATCCAAATCTGCAAACCTCCATCGATTCAAAACATCCATGTCAACTCGTTCTTTATACAAGACTTTAGAATTCACACATCATATGGAATGTTCAGGAAGGATGCTACCACATGCTGCTCAACCCGCCTATCCACACTGTTGCCATTTATTTTAGGTAGCTTTCTTTACAAAAAAGCTACCTATTGCAGCCGTTCGGAGGAAAGCGATTTCAAAAAATTTTGGTATATTTTCATCAATCATGACCCCCAGACCCCGAAACCACCCTCCGTTCAAAATTGATATATATATATATATATATATCTGACCTATGTCACACTGTAACTCCCGTAATTATGAACCGATTTCGATGTATTTCGGTGTGTACATAGTACATACCAATGTCTCGACAGAGTTCGTTGGCCAGCTTCATCCGCCGTTTTGTTTCAAAATGGCGGCCATTTAAAATTTAAAAAAAAAAAATTAAAACTTGAAATGTGGTACCAAAAAATTAAAAATGGAAAAATATTTTTTTCTTATGTATTTGACCTTTATACAAAGATTCCGGAGCAGTTTTTGTTTCGTCTATATCTTAAAAAATGGCTGAGTTATAGCATTTTGAATTTCCAGCGTGGCTGACATTTTGAAACGTCCTGAATTTTGTCACGCGATAAAAGGCGTATTTATGAACAAATTTGGATGTAATTCGGTGTGTACATAGTACATACCAATCTCTCGACCGAGTTCGTTGGCCAGCTTCATCCGCCATTTTGTTTCAGAATGGCGGCCATTTAAAATTTTTTTTAAATTTAAAATTTGAAATGTGGTACCAAAAAATTGAAAATGGAGAAATATTTTTTTCTTATGTATTTGACCTTTATACAAAGATTTCGGAGCAGTTTTTGTTTCGTCTATATCTTAAAAAATGGCTGAGTTATAGCATTTTGAATTTCTAGCGCGGCTGACATTTTGAAACGTCCTGAATTTTGTCACGCGATAAAAGGCGTATTTATGAACCGATTTGGATGTAACTTCGTTTATACATAGTACATACCAATGTCTCGACCGGGTTCGTTGGCCAGCTTCACCCGCCATTTTGTTTAAAATTGGCGGCCATTTAAATTTTTAAGAAAAATTTAAATTTGAAATGTGGTACCAAAAATTGAAAATTAAAAAAATATTTTCTTCTTATGTGTTTGACCTTGATAAAAAGATTCGGGAACAATTTTTGTTTCGTCTATATTTTAAGAAATGGCTGAGTTATAGCATTTTGAATTTCTAGCGTGGCTGACATTTTGAAACGCCCTGATTTTTCTCACGTAATAACAGGCGTATTTATGAACCGACTTGGATTTACCTTGGTGTGTACATAGTACATACAAATATCTCGACCGAGTTCGTTGGCCAGCTTCATTCGCCATCTTGTTTCAAAATGGCGGCCATTTAAAAAAATAAAAAAATAAAAAAAATTAAATGAGATACCAAAAAATTGGAAAATGAAAAAGATTTTTTTTTTTTTTTTTTTGTATATGTTTGACCTTAATACAAAGATTCCGGAACAGTTTTTCTTTCGTCTATATCTAAAAAAAAATGGCTGAGTAATAGCATTTTGAATTTCTCTTGTGGCTGACATTTTAAAACGACCTGATTTTTGTCACGCGATAACAGGCGTATTTATGAACCTATTTGGATGTAACTTGGTCTGTACATAGTACATACCAATGTCTCGACCGAGTTCGTTGGCCAGCTTCATTCGCCATCTTGTTTCAAAAGGGTTGCCATTTAAAAAAATTAAATTTAAAATTCAAAATGAGGTATTAAAAAATTGGAAAATGAAAAAGATTTTTTTTATGTGTTTGGCCTTGATACAAAGATTCCGGAGCAGTTTTTGTTTCTGAAAATTTGTTCTTTTGTTGATATCTTAAAAAATGGTTGATTTATAGCACTTTGAATTTCTAGCATGGCTAACATTTTGAAACGATCTTGTATTTGTCACGCGATAAGACACGTATTCGCCTATTTCGATGTAAGAAGGCATGTGGATAGTATACATCAACACCTCGACCAAGTTCGCTGGCCAGATTCATCAGCCATCTTGTTTCAAAATGGCGGCCATTAAATTAAAATATATATATATATATATATTTAAAGTGAGGTGCAAAAAAATTAGAAATTGAAAAAGGTTTCTTTCTTAAGTATTTGATCTTGATATAAGGATTCAGGAGAATTTTTTGTTTGTCTTTACCTTAAAAAATGGCTCAGATATAGCAGTTTCAATTTCTATTGTGGGTGACATTTTGAAAAATCTGATTTTTTGCATGCGACAGCACTCCTATATATTAACCGATTCCTATGTGAGTGAGCATGTGCACAGCAATTACTGAGGTCTCGACCAAGTTCACTGCTTAGCCTCATCCACCATGTTGTCTTAAAATGACAGGCACTTTAAGAAATTGCCGAATTTGGCAGCCAAATATAACTTACTTTAAAGAAAAGCAGCTTGGATAAAGCTGACTAATTTCGCGGAATTCTCATTCATTATATTGATAAAAATTAGTATTGAATCTCCTATATTCGGTTTCCACTAAATTGAGCTTCGTGTGTTTGCATGATATAAGTTGGCTTATTTTAAATAAGGATTATGAAAGCTACCTCTTCCTCCCGGCACTGGCCGGAAGGACTTTTTTTAAACAACTTTTAAACAATATTTCAAAAATTATTATTGTAAAAAAGATTAGCCAAAAACTTAAAAATCTGTCTATAAAAATTACTACCACTGCCACAAATTTTATTAAAACGCATTAATTGATTAATTATAATATTTACGTAAATTTTTTATGTAAATTAGAAAACCAATGTGGCATACTTCTTGTAAAAAATTGTAAACTACTTCTTTTATCATACAAATCCAAAGTTAATTTATTATCAAAAATATTAAAAGAAATGTACAAAAATTCTGCATTACAATCATCACAGTTTGCCCTAGTCAACTTTAAACAATTTGGATATATGATGTCATATTCATTAGTAAAATCAAAACTGAAAATCAAACTATCACCAATATACCTAAAGACTTTTAAAAATTTATTATAATTGACTGTAAACTTAAATTCATAGTAAAACAAAAATAAATTAGCTGCTGTGCTAGAATAATTTGTCCCCATCCATATTCCACAGATCTGATTAAAATTATTATTGTTGTAAGTTACATAAATGATAAAAACAAAAATGATATAAACTTAAAAATAAATCTCTATTAATATTTAATTATTCATTTAAACAAAATAAATCAAAAATGTCCATTAAAACATTATAAAGACAATCAGTAGGTATATTGGTGACCAGATTCTCAAAGTCAAAAACCTGCATTTTCCGAGGAGTCCAAAGTTTGTCGAAAATTTCGATTCTATTATCAATCGACCAAAAATGACTATATTTCTTAAATTTACATTTTAAAAAACCATATATTTTTTTTAATAAATTTTATAAGCCAATATTAAAATTTCTACTAAAATTTCTGAAAGTACTGCAAATAAACCTAAATTTAATCGGATTTTTATGAAACTTAGGTGTTAAAAAAAATGAATGGCAAACAGTGATAATTAGAAACTTCAAAATTGTAAGAAAACACATTTTTAACTTTCTTTTTATATGCAGAAAAAATTTTAACAACAGGATTCTTATCAAATATAATAAATCTTTAAAAGTCTTTAGGTATATTGATGATATTTTGATTTTCAATTTTGATTTTACTAATGAATATGACAGCATATATCCAAATTGTTTAGAGTTGAATAGGACAAACTGTCATGATTATAATGCAGAATTATTCGATATTCCTTTTAATATTTTTGATAATAAATTAACTTTGAATTTGTATGATAAAAGAAATAGTTTTCAATTTTTTACAAGAAGTATGCCGCATTGGTTTTCTAATTTACATAAAAAAATGTACATAAGTATTAGAATTAATCAATTAATTCGTTTTAATAAAATTTGTGGCAGTGATAGTAATTTTTATAGACAGATTTGTCAGTTATTGGCTAATCTTTTTTACAATAATAATTATCCTGTAATTTTTTTGAAATATTATTTAAAGATTGTTTTAAAAAATAAATGGCAACATTGTGGATAGGCGGATTGAGCAGCCTGTGGTTGCATCCTTCCTGAACATTCCATATGATGTGTGAATTCTAAAGTCTTGCATAAAGAACGAGTTGACATGGATGCTTTGAATCGATGGACATTTGCAGATTTGGATTTAAAGATTTTTGATAATGGACATGGAAGGAAAATTAACAGTTTGCTATTATTGACAGGTGAAGGACATTGTACGGGTACTTCTGTTTCATGTTTTTGTATTTTTATTAGGTTTGGGAGGGTGCACGTTGTTCTGCATTCATACATGTTAAGATAGTTTAATTTGTTTATGTAATAATTAATTTGTTACAGATAGTTTAATTTGTTACTTTAAAATTGCAATTTGTTTCAAAAATTGCAATTTTAAAGTAATTTTCTAAAAGACAATTTATTATTTTTTTGTAATTTATTTATGCTTTGTTTATATTAATTTATTTAATTTTGGTTTATTTAGCTTTTTAAATTTTATTTCTATTATGACAATAGTTTTTTCTGTATTGGGTGCAGAATGGACGTGTGTTCAGAAACTGCAAGCTTTTAACAGTGGGGGTGGAGATAGGTTTGTCTGTCCTCCCACTGATGAAGAATAGGCAGTTTTTTGCCTGTGTTTTGTTTTTTACCTGTATTTTTGAATGTTTTGGGGATTTTTATTGTTAAATATTGTTGATATACACCTTCTTTCCAGAGTTATGGTGTTTTTTGAATTTTTAATTATTGATGAAATATATATATATATATTTCTTTTAACAAAAGCTTACCTATTTCCACCCTCTTGTTCCGATCTTGCCCATTAACAAGCTTGACTGAGATTTTCTGACCCTTGATTTTACGTATCAGTATGGAAGAGATATGAGCAGAATTATAGTAGTTACCGTGTCCATAAAAAAGTGATACGTGTATATATATATGTATATGAATTTCACCATTTGTTCATATATTTGTGATTTCATCTTTATTATATATATATATATATATATATATATATATATATAGATAGATAGATAGATAGATAGATAGATAGATAGATAATTAGATAGATAGATAGATAGATAGATAGATGGATAGATAGATATAGATATAGATATAGATATAGATATAGATATAGATAGATAGATAGATAGATAAAGTTTTGAAATTGGTGGGGTTTTGGGTTCTAGGGGTCACGATCGACGTGTAGATCTGTAAAAATGGTTCAAAAATTCAAACGTAGGGGAGAATTTAATAGGTAGTATTTCTTATGAAATTTACCTAATAATTACCAGTTCTCCTACGTAATAAAAGGGTTAAACTATAAATATATTAACAAAAACATGATTTGAAGAACAAATTAAAAAAAAAAAATTATTTCCTACATTGTTTAAGCCTGAGAAGGGACGGATATTTAGATATTTCATTCAATTAGTTCTACATTTAATGTTAAATTTTTGTAACAAATAAGTTAAGCCAATTGAAAATTAAAAAATAAAAATAAAATTCATACAATATGATAGGTACTTAAAACACCCTAAAAAAGATTCCCTACAAATGAAATCGAAATAAATCTTAGACCTTTTTTTAAAGCTTTGTATTTTGCATGCATTTTATCATTTTATGTACAATCGTTATAAACATAATATAAAATCTGCAGTACAAATATTTTCAATTAAAAATGGAAGAAGTCTAAGATTTATTTCAATTTCATTTGATCGGAATATAATTTTTTAGGGTGTTTTAAGTATCATATTGTATGAATTTTATTTTTATTTTTTAATGTTCAATTGGCTTAACTTATTTGTTACAAAAATTTAACATTAAATGTAGAATTAATTGAATGGAATATCTAAATAACTGTCTCTTCTCGGTCTTAAACAATGAAGGAAATATATATTTTTTAAATTTGTTCTTCAAATCATGTTTTTGTTTAATCTGTCAAGTTTTTTAATAACTACTGCATTCGGAGGAATTCATTTCAAAATTAAAAAGAGGGTATCATTATCAGGCTTTAATGTATGCGGTATTGCATCACAATGTGTGATACAGTTTACCATTGTATAATTCAAAATATTTCACCGCTGCAGTAATGAAAATTGCTGTAGTTTGGACAAAAACTTCCAATCTGAACGTAAATAGTCTATAATCAAAATAAAAAAAAAAAATTTCATTTAAATTTAGATACCTTATTTCCCATAAAGGAACACTGTGAATGCAAAAATAAATTGTGTTGAATCCTTACTACTAATCTTTAACAATAGTATAGCTGTGATACAGTTAAAAAAAAAAAAAAAAAAAAAAAAAAAGGTTTACTTAAATTTTGTTACCTTATTCCCTCCCAAGGGGTGATGTAAAGTCAAGAGAAAATTAATACCTAAGTTTAACCTGGGATATAAATAGTTCCTATCTTGGAAAAAAGAAAATACATTTTAAAATTTAAGTTATGTAATTCCTGACTAATAATAGCTATCCTTTGAAACTTTTTTACTTAAGCAAAAACTTGACCAAAGCTAAAACTTATTCTGAAAATGTCCTTTTTGTTTCCCATATGACGCCATATTCATTTCTTAATTCTTTAAAAAGAAAAAAAAAAGAAAAAAGAAAATAAAACTATTTCAGTTTAATTTTTCAGGTGGAAATCTTTCAACTAAAAAGAGATTATTAATACGGCTTTTCAATTATTTGCAACAATGAAGAAAACACGTTAAATTTATTGGAAAAATGATTGGTAATTCTTATTGAAAAAAGCGGAATTATCAAGAAAAATATTTGAATAATGTAAATAAAAATTAGCCCATGTTACTCTTTGGGTTCCAGATGGCATTTTATCATCCGTTTTGACCCTCACGTCAGGCAAATATTTTTACATTTTAAATTTATAATATCATTAGAATTAGTAAAGAATAAAAAAAATTGTGGCGTCAGGGACAAAAAGTTCGAAAGAAAAAAAATGAAAAGGTTATGATATCCATAGGCTTTTCTATATTAAACTAACACAGAGAAGTGACACTGGAAATAAATGAATAATGTGCTGCCGCGCAATACTTAAATACCATGGATTTGAAACTAACTTTTAAATTATAATACAAAATTATATCCGTTAACATTGAAAAATAAGTTTTTTTAAAAACTGATAGCGAAATAAATCTCGAAATTAAAACAAATTCAAAAATTTCTCTTGAAAGTTTTAAATAATACATATATATATTTTTTTATTCTTACAGAGAATGTGTTCCTTTAAGATATCAACATTTTATCCATAATGAATAAAACAAAATAACTAATTTAATTTATTTTATTTCCCCTAAATAAAGAACATGACGGATTTCTTTAAATTGTTCTATTACTTTTGTTAAACATGATTGCATTTGATTTCCAAATTTCTTTTAATGAAGTATCTTAACATTCATGCAAAAATATTCCTGGTAGGAAAAGTAAAGCGTTTCACAAATGCTTTTTTTTTTTACATCAAATTATCCATATCTATTTTAATCAAACTGATTTTAGAGCACAGCTTCTAGCTACAGAATAAGAAAATTAACTAATTCCCGTAACATAAGCACAATCAAAGAAATAGATAGAAATGGTCATTTTTGCCAAATTTTCTGAAGATAAAAAGAAACTGTAATTCAATGAATATAATTCTTGAAATGTATTATTATTTGGCATTTGAATAAACTCAATCTGCGGTTATAACTATTTCCGTGTAAGAAACCTACTCAGAATAATAATTTTTTCTACGTAATTTAATTTACCATATCAAACCGTCGGAAAATATTTTGTAAAAGTGCACTTCTCTGTGAAAAAAAATATATGTAACTGGTAAAAATATATATGTAAGAATCACTTGATACAATTTTCTGAAAATAGACATTTGCTGGAAATGTCTAATGGCAATAAACATCGTAACTTTCCTCCGCCAGTATGGAATAGATCTTATAAATGCATATTTTATTTCGTCTTTTACTGTCTTTTATAATTGGTTTGTTCTACTTTTATTATTAGAATTTTTTTAGTCATTTTGTTACATTCATATGTAATTTAATGTAAAGAAATACAGAATGTCCTAAAAAATGCTCATATTTTAGCCCCCAGGATTCACTAAAATGTCTCCTGTCAAAACCACTAATCTTTACAATAAACACTAAATTTTTTGTCATTTAAAATAAACCTGCTTTTTGGGAACATGCTGCATAAAAAACGTTATCATTTGTAAGTAAAATAATAAAAAAAGAAGGTGTTTTAATTTAAATAATACATTTTGTGTTTATATATATATATATATATATATATATATACATATATATATATATATACATATAAAGAGTTCACCTACACATTAAAATTGAGCCTAACTTTTAAAAATTTAATTCAAACTTTGTATTGATGCTATTGCATTTCTTTATTGCGTACTTAAATTAATTTTATGCCATAAAGCTAGTTAATATAAGTTTTTAACAAAGTTTAATGGCTAGTTGGTAAGATAATAATGAACTATTTAGTAGTAGAGAGTAAATTCGATTACATATGTATTAGAGGATAAATATATAATAAATTTCATTATTTGTTGTTTTTATATAACACTTTGTAAAACTATCGAGCTTATATTTTAAGTGTTCAATACTAACATTGCATTGAGCAGATTTTATTGTTTCATATTTAAATTCATTATACAAAATAGCGATAAAATACAAATTTCCATCAGAGTTGAATGACAAGTTACTGAGATATAAATTACTTACAATTGAACCAATTACTTTTAAAGAGAAAATTTGGTATTTTATACATTATACAAGAAAGCGGGAAAGTACAAATTTCCATCAAAGTTTTATGACAAGTTAGTGTATTTAAAAGTGAACCAACTAGTTTTAAAGAAAAAATTTATTAATTTATACATTATATAAAAAAGCGAAAAATAAAAATCTCATAAAAGCTGAGTGACAAGTTAGTGAGATATAAATTAGTTAAAGTGAATCAATTAGTGTTAAAGAGATAATTTGGTAATTTATAAATTACACAATAAATATTGAATTTAATTACTTATTGTGTTATGCGATATTTTGTCAAATCATGTTAAAATCGAGCCTTTTAAAGGTCATACAATAACAATGTATTGAATACGTTTTTATTAAACATTAAAATCTAGCATTCTATGAAAAGGAATAGTTAATGAGATATAAA
Source organism: Maratus speciosus (assembly GCA_963932465.1). Taxonomy (NCBI): domain Eukaryota; kingdom Metazoa; phylum Arthropoda; class Arachnida; order Araneae; family Salticidae; genus Maratus; species Maratus speciosus. Next base: position 455,034,364 of record OZ010789.1, on the reverse strand, counting down.
TTATTTAAAAATGAACGAATAAATGTTAAAGAGAAAATTCGATTATTTACACATCTCACAATAAATAATGAATTCCATTACTTATTGCTTTATATCATACTTTGTAAAGTACTAGAAAGTATTAGAATTATCAATTTAAAAAAAGAGTTTTCACCAATATTCTGTAACCCGGGAAGCCCGGATTTATTCTCTTGTATTCGGTAAATGCCGAACACATTCCCGAAATCAGTTTCTTCGGGAAAAATGCAAAAATTGTATATAGTGCAGTCATTTGGTAGAAAATAAAAGAAAGTGTTGGTGTAGTTTTGATATTTGGTGCATTTATGTTTTTTGGGTCGCTGAACACGAATATAAAGTTTGCCAACAAAATGTATCACGGAAAATACGTTTTTTTGTCAAAAACAGTCCAAAAAACGGGATTTTCTTTGTTTTTTCAAAATAACTTCAAAGTTATGCATTTTACGTAAAAGTCTTCATTACATAAACATACATAAGGTCTTCATTACAGAACTTCAGTGTATAATGTTAAAAGTCGAGGTATTGCATCGTTAATCAAGGCCAGTACAGAACGAAAGGATGGAAAGGTGGTTTTTCTAAGGGGGGAAACATCAGTAGATGTGCCTGATAAGTGCAGAAAAGCGTATTTAAATGAACGGATGATCACTGCTTATGTGAAGAAGGTTGCGGAACAAGGTACTAGCACTTCTCAAGTTCTAAGGTCATAAACGCCTCAGTTTAATTTTCGAACTAATTGTTTTATATGTGGACAGCGCATTCGGATGCGTTCACTGCAACACAAGCGAGATTTCCACCAAGTGAACACAATACTATGTACAGTGTGCAACACATGGGATTGAAAACTACAATTCTGAAAGCAACAAGAGCTCGCATTGATGATTATGGGCAGGCTATAATTCAACGCATCGAGCCAGTGAATGATTTGATCGCAGCAGATGCTCAGTACCACATCAAGTGTTTTAAACATATTTATGAGTGGCCAAAGGTCCAAGAACAGAAGAAACGTGGTCCATTTGCCGAGGAAACCGACAGTGCAATGCAAATTATGTACGATTACCTTGAAAACCACGATGACGAGAGCCAATTCTCCATGGGAGAGCTAATGAAACAGATTACAGGGAGTTATCAACCTAACGTGAAAACTGTAAAGGTTAGCCTCATACAAGTATGGAGACGATATACTGATCACAAAGGTTCAATTCGTCACTGATGTTTTTTTTTATTACATAGAGTTTTTTGGCCCAAGAATCAGTCTTTTTCTTCAGTCTGCGACATGTTCAGTATGTGCAGTCAAAATATCAACCACAGGCAATAGTTGTCTTTGATGGCTACTCTTATGATTTACAAGGTGGCATAAAAACTGCTGAACGAATGAGGCGATCAAGAAAACATGCTTCAGCTGACATATTGTTTGATGAAACAATGATACCAACCATTTCCAAAGAAAAATTTCTTGTTAACCCCAAAAAGCAAAGGTAGGTTAATATCTATGATGATTATGAAGTTCTCATCAGCAAATATTACATGCAAGCAAGCAAAAAGAAGATGCAGACACCTTGATTATAAAAACTGCTTTGTCCTTGGCTCCATCAAATGAGACGGTAATTGTAGTCGGGGAGGATATAGATCTTTTGGTCATTTTGATAGGTATCTGCACAGATGAAAATGTTTTGTTTTTTAACCAGGGAAAGACACCATTTCCCAGTTACATTTTCTCCAGCTAATGCTGTGAGTCCAACTGTTGCAAAAACATCCTCTTCCTACATGCTATGAGCGGCTGCGATACAACGTCAGCCCTGTTTATGCAGGGAAAATGAAGTTCCTGAAAACTCTTCTGAAGAACCCACATCTTGCCGACGTTGTTAAAGTATTCAACGACTTCAACGCTACTCAGGAGATGATTGCAGCTGCTGGGGAATGTTTTCTTGCCTCACTGTATGTTTATAGTGGGACAAATGTGCCTTCGCTAAACCACCTAAGGTGTATTTCGTACAAGAAGTCAGCCTTTAGATACAATTCGAACATTGCTGCATTATCACTATCTACAGCTGCAGTACAACAGTACTCTTTAAGAGTATATCACCAGGTCCAGCAATGGTTGGGGGTTGAAAAAAATAGTGAAAGAGTGGGGTTGGAAGAGAACAAATACTGGCTGAACAAATTTTGAGACTGTGTTCACTGTACTACCCCCTGCTTTGTTGAAGCTTCTATCCTGTAAGTGTAGAAAGAACTGCCAACGAAATTATGGGTGCAAGAAGGCAGGGCTTTCTTGATCCAACATGTGCCTTAACTGCAAGGGGAATTGCAACAACATCGCAGTGGTGTGTCAAGACGAAGAAGACGATCTAGGCTTTGAAACCGAGCTGGAAATAGATTGCCCACCCAATGAACCCGTGGACAGAATGGAAGAGGAATAAGTCATGCCACAAGGTATCAAATATTTTTTATCAAAAAAACATTTATTTTTTAATATTGGTAGTAATAAAAACACCAGCTTATTCCATACGTGTATTTTCTATGTTGTAGATGTCGGTGAAAAGCAGGGACCCTCAAGTAATAAAAAGCGAAAATAGTATTTTTTTGTTGTTGTTTTATAAGCAAAATGTACTTACAAATGTACATAATTATTCATAATTAAATAATGATTCATAATGAGTCGTCGTATTTATTATCAGCAGCTTATTTGTAAATTGTAGTTAATAACTTATTTGTAAAATGTAGTCAATCTTTAGTATCATTTATTGTCAATGCTTTTGTATAATGGTCAGTTTTCATGTTAAATCTATGTACAGCGCCGTAATTCCCGTTTTTCGGAATTTTTTGATTTTCACACCCATTTTTGCAGCGTTGTCATGGCTAAACCTTTGATCAGAGAAAAACTCCTTTAGTACATAAAATGTAGGAAATTTTAACCTCTTTAATTTATGAATTGAGGACTTTTACGTAAAATGCATAATTTTGAAGTTATTTCGAAAAAATAAAGAAAATCACGTTTTTTTTTTGCACGTTTGTTGGGCAAAAAACGTGTTTCCCGGGATACATTTTGTTGGCAAACTTCAGATTCGTGTTCAGCGAACCAAAAAACTTAAATGCACCAAATATCAAAACTACATCAAAACTTACCCCTATTTGTCCTTTTTGAGCACCTAATGCCTGGACAAACAGGCAATCAGATTGAGAGCGTAATTACTGTATTTTTACGATATGTTTTTGCAGTGTATACTGTACATGCACTGCAAAAAAAAAAGACAAATGTTTCTTAAGCTACGAAAGTACAATATAACCATGAATGAAAATAACCAAAGAGGTTAATCTTCTGAGTTATCCAAGATTCTGAAAAGCTTACTTTATCTTTAGAAACCTTATAAACCAATATATTTCCGAGATTTAAAGAAGCATTTATGAAGCTTCTTTTGCTGCCACTGAAACATTTCCGAGTAGTGTTTGTAGTCTATTAATCTGTTTTCTCAAACCGGAATATCGGTTTCAGAATGCCACCAATTCTCAATTAAATATTGAGCCTATTTCTGATATAGACTGCAACAATTAAACGGCAAAATAGATTTTAAAAGCTTATTATTATTTTTTATATGAAATAATGTTAAACACAGTAGAGTCCCGGTTATCTGAGTTCAGCTTAACCGAGCTTCCGCTTTAGCCGAGTTATTTTCTTCTGATGGACTGATGGCTTCCCTTATTATGAAATAGCTATTATAAATGAAGTGTTAGGTGAAGATGAAAGACCAGTCGTAAAAGAGTTAAAGTTCTGATTTTCTGGTCAGAATGGGGAAGACCAGAAAATCAGATTTCTAATTTTTTACGACTGCTCTTTCATCTTTACCTAACACTTCATTTATAATGGCTGTTTCATAATAATGGAAGCCATCAGTCCATCAAAAGAAAATGATCTATTCCAAAAGTATAAGTTCGATTGAAAAAAAATTTAATACTTTGAGCATAAAGAAGAGGCTACACATGCAGTTTTTATGACACTAATAGAATCACATAGCTGCCAATTTGTACGGGTTTGTTACCTCTAAAATTTAATACAAATTTTTGCCATATTTAATCATTGACAATTGTTAGATTTCGGCGATTGAATTAGGCAAAATTCACTAGCAAGTTTTAGTGGTAAGGAAAAAAAAAAAAAAATCTTAGAAATTAATAGCTATGCCGTAAAACTGCAGAAAAAAAAACTATCAAGGACTTTTTCAAATAAACAACTCCATTCCCCGTTTTTCGTATGAAAGTAACGGAAATGTGTATCAAAGAAATGTTGCTAGTACCATAAAAATTAATGAATTAAGGTAAAATTTATATTTCATCTCCTTAGTTGGTGTCGATTTGTGAAAATTCGGTTTATCCGAGAATTTTGCTTATTCGAGGAGAGTTTGGTCCATATTAACTCGGATAATCGAGACTCAGCTGTAATAGCGAAATTTTTGAAAGAAGGAGAAAAATTCGATTGTTTGAAAGAATTATTTGGAAATAAGTAAAATCTCTGTATGTTTCTTCACATATGAATCATTAAGCTCTGACAATTACAATCAAGCAAATATTTTTATCTTTAACTTTAAAAATATGCGTTTACGCAAATTTATGAAAATTGACATGCTATTGAATTTATTTATGTATGCTGTAAAGAAAAATCTTAAGTTACATTTTGTCACACATTGAGGCAATTTGTTTTTTAAACATTACATTGTTTTTAGCACCATATAAAACGCTTGCAACTCCTACAAATACATAGACAGAATGTCTTTAAAAACTTCAAAAAGTCACTTTCTGTGTAATGGATAACATTTGTGTGATTTAAATAAACTCGAACCACTACAGTGTAAATCACAATATTTTTTAAATGCTACATCAAGTATTTTTAATTACTAAAAATTCTGTGCTTTATTCTTGTGCTTTCCTGAATCTAAAAGCGTTGGCAATAACAATTAAAGACTAATTCTAAATTAATTTTTAATATATGTGTTGATCATTATTTATGCTGCATGACATTGAATTTATCTCTTTATTATGCAATAAAAATACTTTCGCTTTTATTGTACAAGCAGACACTATTATTTAAAGTAACATTAAAAGAGGCTTCATGATTTACTTTCCTGAATACGGGAAGGATTTTTATATATTTTCTCTATATACATAAATAGATCTCTCCGAAATCAACTGCAGAGATTGTTAGGTAGACAAAATAATAAATAATAGTAATAAAAATAATAAGAGCAGGTAGAAAAAAATGTTGAAAAATATAATCGCTTATGGTAAACCTTCGCTTGCATTTTTTTTTTTTTTTTTTTTTTTTTTTTGAGAACTTTAATAGCGGACGAACACGATATAACACGAAAATCGCCGGATCCGTATGCAAATAATAAATATTTACAAGTATTTTTTTTTATAAAATATTGCTCAGAATGTTTAAAAAACTGTGAAAAACTCATCTAAACATATAATGATGTGTTTTAAATGAGTCTTAATGAATAGTCTCAATATTCCTAGAATCCCCTGAAATTTTTACTTGTAAATTCTCCCGTCTTTCTTCATAAATAACTCATAAAATCAAGTTGAACATATCACCAAATCATGGGATAAGTTGCCAAATATTACAACCCTTCTTTTGGGCGAGGCACTTCGGAGCATCGCCTGCTCTCTCTACCCGCCAGAGATTTTTAGCGTAAAACCCCCATCCAACCATCCGATCACCCGTCGCCATAGCAGCCAGAAAACGCATTACCCACAACTGGTTGAAACCGGCACGCAACAAGTACTCAACTCGTGTGTTCCCCCCCTTCGTTACTTTTTTATATGCATTTCCTTTTACATCTTTTCCTTTTTTTATAATGCTTGCCTATTATTATCATTATTATTATCATTACCTGCTGAGAAAGTGATGAGAAAAATCTACGGTTATTACTTCCCATCTTTATTAAAATAAGGAATTACTGCATTGACTTCACTAATAACGGCATTTTGCGGTGGCCAGGCAAATTAGAGTTCCATAAGGGTGTGGGGAGTAAGAACCTTTTCATGTACTAAATACATAATGAAAGGTTAACACTGTGGAACAAATTATGTTTGCGGCGGCGAGGAAAGGGTGGTCAGTGAACGATTACTAAAATGTATAAACCGTCTTTTTGTAAAGTGTTTGTTTATTTCATCTTATATGCTCTGAACATTATTGCTTGGCGAAAAATTATAATTACGCTCTGTTATGTCACAATATCACGATAATGTGTATATACAGGATGTCCGTTCTTTTCGTTGACCGTTCATTTATATACATGAAAAGCACATTTATAATTAATTCCATGTATTTTCAAATGAAGTTATTTATGTACAGGGTGCTCTTTCACGTTACTGACCAATAGCTGATTCCCAAATAATTAGTTTTAGAATCATGATTCAATTTGCAAAAATGGTTCAAATGTTGTGTTCTTCATGACATGGAAATCTCTTTACGACAAACTGTTTTATTTATTTACTTATTTTTAAGTTACGAAATTAAAATTTTGATACGTTCCCCGGGTAATAAAGGTTTGTTTAGAAAACTTTCTCCATGTTCTAACAAGTAAAACAGTGAATATTCCATTTTTACGAGCAAAATGTACCGGCTGAAAATACATAAAACTCAAAGAATCATAACTCGGTAAGTTTTCGTCGTACAAAAACTTATTTTTTTTTTCTGCTGTACTTATTAGAGCGTGGAGAATGTTTTTGTAAGTGAAAATTATTGGACCTTTTCATGTACTAAATACATAATGAAAGTTTAACACTGTGGAGCAAATTATGTTTACGGCGGCGAGGAAAGGGTGGTCAGTGAACGGTTACTAAAATGTATAAACCGTCTTTTTTTAGTGTGTTTGTTTATTTCATCTTATATGCTCTGAATTTTATTGCTTGGCGAAAAATTATAATTACGCTCTGTTATGTAACAATATCATGTGTATATACAGTATGTCCGTTCGTATCGTTGAACAATCATTTACGTATATGAAAAGCGAATTTATAATTAATTTCATGTATTTTCAAATGAAGTTATATACAGGGTGTTCCTTCATATTGCTGACCAATAGCTGATTCCCAAATCATTAGTTCTAGAGTCATGGTTCAATTTGCAAAAAATGTTTCAAATGTTGTGTTCTTCATGATATAAAAATATTTTTACTTCAAAATGTTTTATTTATTTATTTATTTTTAAGTTACGAAATTAAAATTTTTATACGTCCCCCAGGTAATAAAGATGTGTTTTGAAAACTTTCTCCATGTTCTAACAAGTAAAACAGTGAAAATTCTATTTTTTAAGAGCAAAATGTACCGGCTGAAAATACATAAAATTCAAAGAATGATAATTCGATAAGTTTTCGTCGTACAAAAACTTATTTTTTATCTGCTCTACTTATTAGAGCATAGAGAATGTTTTTGTAGCATGGAAAATGTTTTTGTAAGTGAAAATTATAGGACCTTTTCATGTACTAAATACATAATGAAAGGTTAACACTGTGCAACAAATCAGTGGCGCCAACTTATATGGGCCCGTGGGGCTCGAGCCCACCCAATAATTTGCCCTTCCTGCCCACCCAATTTTCATTATTCTAGTTTCGTGCTTATTTATTTTTCAATCGCTGAAAAATAAATTATTTCGCTGACGTTCACAAAATTATTTTGTTTGAAAATATGGTAAAGATAGCAATAACACACACAGGATCTTAAAACACAACCTACCTTCCTTCTGATGTTATTCTTTTAGTAAATGTACGTTATACGAGAAGGAGGCCGTATAAAAATTTAATTTAGTATTTCAATGCGCATGCAACCCATTTTTTAATAAATGCCATATCTGAAAGATGTACTTGATTTGAATACTTTTTGTAATTGGAAGTATCTTTCTATTATCAGCTGTTGAAGAAATTGTACCTATTTTGAATCATCCGGTATGATTTAAGTAAATAGTACTATTAACAGAAACATTTCAGGGTATTTGCATTAAATGCCCATTTTAATATTTTTTAGTCTTTTGCGCTTTTATTTGTAGTCAAATTCATGGCACAATAGAAAATACAAGACACAGTCACAGAGTCCATAAAATAATTAAATGAAATCGCAACTTTATATTCTACTCTAAAAAATTCTAACTTATCATAACTTGAAATATCATCTTTCTAAAACTTTCAAATAAAGCAAATTGGCTGGGCCTAAAATGGTTTTGAGCCCACCCAATATTTTTCAAAAGTTGTCGCCACTAGAACAAATTATGTTTGCGTAGGCGAGGAAAGGGTGGTCTGTGAACGATTACTAAAAGGCATAAACCGTCTTTGTGCAAAGTGTTTCTTTATTTCATCTTATATGCTCTGAACTTTATTATTGCTTGGCGAAAAATTATAATTACGCTCTGTTATGTCACAATATCACGATAATGTGTATATACAAGATGTCCGTTCTTATCGTTGACCATTCATTTACATACAAGAAAAGTACGTTTATAATTAATTTCGTGTATTTTCAAATTTAGTTATATACAGGGTTTTCCTTCATATCGTTGATCAACACCTAATTCCCAAATCCATTCCATCTGCATAAATGTTTCAAATGATACTTCGTGATATAAAAATCTATTTACGTCTTCTTTTTTATTTTATTTTATTTTTCTTAAGTTACAAAATTTAAATTTTATTTGGCCCTGGATAATATGTTATTCAGAAAGCTTTCTCGTGTTATAACAAGTAAAACAGTAAAAAATCCATTTTTGTACGCTCAAAACTTACTGAATATAGTACTTTGAATTTTAATAATTTCCGGCATTTTCTAGCACTAAATACGGAAAAACACGTTTTCAGTGACAGATCAGGCCGAAAATTCGTAAAATTCAAAGAATCATAACTCGGTAAGTTTTGGTCGTACAAAAACTGAAATTTGTCTGCTCTATTTATTAGAGCATGGAGAAATATTTTATAAGTCTAACTTATAGGACCAATATAGGTATAGCAGCAAGACTGACAGTCTTGCTGCTGCTTTCATAGTAGGAGCACGTCTTCTTTGCACCTGACGAAGAAAGACTCAGATCTTTCGAAAGACCTAGCACATTTAAAAGTTTAGTTTTTGATGGCGTTTTAAGAAGATATTTTAGTTCTTATTGATTCACACCTATTGCAACTTATTTTCTTTTAAATAATAATAATAGAAAATCCGCCTTTGGAAGAATACGTTTCCTGAAAATCATTTTCATTTATACCTATTCCTTATATTTTTATGAATTTTTGTAATGTTATCAGATTTATGGGGCACTCGATATATGAGTTGGCAGTATTGCCTTTTTAAAAAATATATAATTAGCTTCTTTTGTTACAAACATATTCAATGGTACGAGGCGTTTAAAGTCAGAGTGGGATAAATCACATTTTCTTAATCGTTTTTTATTTATTTATTTATTTATTTATTTATTTTTACCCGTTACGTTGTAATGAATTCGTGTGCTAGGCATATTTTCTTGTGCTTTTCACAAGCAGTTTTTTTTTTCTTTTTCTTTTTACCATGACAATACAATCTGCATTTACTCGTGTGAAACGCGAACATTTTTTTTCTCAAAATTTGGGTTTATAAAGTGGGTGTGCAATATAAGCTATATGAATGAACACTCCCCTATCACTTAATATAATACACAGGTATATTGAAAAAAAAAACAGTAAGGGAAGAAGAAGTAATACATGTAATCATAGCACTTTACAAAGCGTAACTATTTGGCTGTTATGAAAAAATACAAGATAACTTATTCACTTCTGTGGAGTTTTTTTTTCTTTCTTATTTTGGTTTCATAACGGAATAATAAATAACATTGAAGCATCCCAAATTTAAATGCATTATATGTCTTTATTAGATTAACATCGTATAAATAAAATAGAAAAGAAATAAGAATACGCACGCTTTCACAAACCCTTGATACAGCCCACAAAAACTATTTGGAATGCGCATATCATTCATAATCAGTACAGAAACTTTTGCTGCAATCCTGGCTGGCCAAGAGAAAATATGTCACATGCACATCTTCATAAAACATATCATCACTTTCAACTACTTTATTGGAAATTCCTAGTCACTTCGAAAAAATCGTGAAAGATATTGGTTCCATGCTGCTAGTAACCACGTAGCTTATTTTTCAATTCTTGGATCCTCAGCCGTTAAATTAGTGTGATACACCTTACAGCAGATAAAACTTTTTGTCATTTTTCTCTATAAAAAATATAGAAATATATACACGTGATTCATAAAGATCGGAACAATAGCCTATTTCCTTAAGTATTGTCCCAAGATATATACTTCCAATTGCAAAGTTTCATTAAAGAAGGTGCAAAATATGATGACATAAGTTGCAACCCCGTAGAGGGTCTACTTCAGGGAAAAAAAAAACTAAATTTTTATACGGCCTCTGTAGGGTAGATTTTCCAATTAGGAAAATTTTCCTTATCCATTCCTGAATTAAACACACACACACACACACACACAAATAAATAAAATAAAATATCTTGATATCTGCAAAACTCACGGAGATATGCCCATTTAAATACAGCGAAACTTGGATAATTCGAACTTGTTTAATTCGAAATTCTGGATAATTAGAATTTTTTGCTCGGTCCCTAGAATTGCGTATTAAAACAATGTAAAAACATTGTGGATATTTCGAATTTACTTTGGATAATTCGAAGTTTTCGTAAGATTGCCTTAACATTTTGCAGTAAAAATTGTTCCTGAGATCATGTTGCCTATGGACCTAGGAATCATCAAAAACGTTAAACATTTCTACAGGCGTCTATTGGTTAAAAGTATTCTCATCGGGGAGTTTTACATTAAGAATCTCAAAGTACTTCATTCTTCACGAATGTGTATGCAGGTCAGTGTTAGAACTATTATGAAATTCTTTCATGAGGCGGGATTTGTAAAAACAGAAACCGAAAAAATAAATGTACTGGAAAACTTTGGTGAAATTGGCCTGAGCTATCTGTCGATAACTGGGAAAATGTAAAATCTGATTCACTAATCTTGTATGAGGACTACGTCAAAATGGACCAAACTTTAAGCTGTTGACGGACTTTCTGGGGATGAAAAGAACAAGGAAATACAAGAGAAGCCCCTACCTAGTTCGTCAGAAACTATGATGCATATACATGAACTTCGACGCTTTTTTGAAGGGCAGTCTAATGTAGAAAATAATGTTTTTGTATCAATTTTTAGGTTGGAATCATATTCTAATGACTTAAAGATTGCAATCAAAGAAGTAATAAAAAATATCTGACTTTTTTCTTAAAAGTGATGAATAATTAAGCTCGTAGAAAATGTTTTATTTAATGCAAAAAAAAAATGTAGCGTTGTTCATAGTTCATGTGTTAAATCTTTCATCGTGGCGTTAATCTTTTTTATTTATCTCTTGTTTTTAAGAATTATGTAATTCGAATTTTTGGATATTTCGAACTTTTCTCTGGTCCTTTCAACTTCGAATTATCCAAGTTTAACTGTAATTCGTCAGACTTTAAGGGATTAAACACAAATTGATATGTCTGTAACTCAAAAAACAATAATAATTTAAGAGGTCCTGAAAACATGTGTTTTATTTATTTATTTATTGAGTTAGAATTTTAAATTTTTTTCTGATGGTTAACCATAAGATCTGTAAATAAAATCACATCCTATTTCTCATAAAGTTAAAAAAAAATAATTAATTATTTTTTTTTTAAGTTGGATAAATTAAAATCCTTATAACTCAAAATATTATTTGTCAAATTTCAAAATATTTTCATTTAATTAAAGAGAAAAAATATATGTTTAAATTTTAGCATATTTTTAAATATTGATTTTAAAAAAATTTAAAAAAAAGATGTAATTTATTTTTTAAAATCATATTTTCAGAAATGGTTTTTTTTTTTTTTTTTTTTTTTTTTTTTTTGCATATTTGCCGAGACAAAATTAATGTAACGGTCGAAAAAGACATGTTCCAAGTTTGAAACGTTTATTTTTAATGATTCTTGACTTACAAAAATTTAGAGGCGAAAAATGGTGAAAAAAAATCCATCTTTCAGAAAAACGCATTTAAAGTCTTAAACAAAGATTGTCTCCTAATATAATGTTTAAATGCCTTTTAAAAGCTTGCTGGCGAGTAAGTAACTCTCCTCTTCAACTTGTTTTCATCTAGCTTAAACTTCTGATTCAGTTTAACTTTTGTCATTTCCATCTTCTTTCTATACTGTTTAAATGTCTCAATTGATTTAAACAAGGCTTTTTCTAACATGCCGATTTCTAGCTTTAAGTTTAGCCCTCACAACTTCAGATTTTTTATCGGCTCGGCCGTTAAAAAAATGACTTTATTCTGGCCGCGCGGCCTGTTTGAAAGTTTGCATTTTGCTGGCCCAGTCCGATTATAGGGCTGGGTACGGGCCCTATTCCCGGCCGGCAGACTATTTTCATTCACGACACTCAAGGTGGGCCGGGCCTCGTCTTCACTCTTTTCGGGCCTCGGCCGAGTCTTACTTTTTTCTTAAGTCTCCAGCCGAGCCATGCCAAGAAATTACTCTTTTCGGGCCGGGCTCGGGCCTTGATTTTTTACGAAGGGCCGGGTCTAACGTATTTTTTCCATAACGAGCCGTGACTGGCTTCATTTTTTCCAGTTCTGCACCGGGCGAAATTTTTGTCCCGGTCTCTAACCATCCTGTATGAAAATCATTGCCTCGGCGTGGCCTGGTCCGGACTAAAATCTGTAAAAAGGGATCCGGCACTGAAATTTAAAAAAAAATGCATATATTTTTAAATTGTCATTATTCTACAAATAAAATTTAAAATTTATTCTTGTTAAAGAATGGTAGATTTCTAGGCAATAAAATTAGAATACAGTAAAACCAGTGGAAAAGAACCTGCCTATGACGGAATCCTTTATTGAACGAAAAAGTGCGTCGATCCATGCAAAATGAATATAACAATTTGTGAGAAAAGAATAGAATACATTTACACCTGATAAGAAGGGAACTTGTCTATAACGCGTTTTTCTCTACATTTTGATTCCGCCTTAGAAGATTTTACTGTATAGCATTTTTCAAAGTCTCCAATACATGGTATATGGATTAAAGATACTAAAGATAACTATGACATTTACATACAAATAGAGATTCATAAAAAAAAATTAATATCACAGCGTAGGGCTCTTCTTTTAAATGAAGATTATAAACAAGAAAAAAAAAGGCTAAAATAAGTATTTTTGGTCAGAATTTCTCGTACGAAACAATTTCTAACCATATCGGCGTTCCCTGTTTTGTAGAAATTCAGTCGGGCCGAGCCGGCCGGGCTCGGGGAAAGATTTTAACTTTTTTCCCTGCCGAGCCGGTTTCGGACCGGCGCACAGTGGTCCCAAATCGCGATTAAATGGCCAAAAATCATTTCTGGCTTTCCTAGTGGTTGTATATGATTCATTTTTAATTTTAACATTCTAAATGATATAACATTATGAATTTAAACTAAATTTAATTGGCGTTCATGGGGAGGAGATTGGAGGGGACGCAATAGAGGGGGGGCAACTTTTTATTAAATTTAAATTTTCTTTTTTTACAGGATTTTTTTACAGGAATGATTAATTTTCACTTTTCATTATGGTGAATATTTTCACTTTTTTTAGACAAATAATCTAATTCAGTCTCCCCTGAAATTTTAACCCCCCCTCTCCCTCCCGGAAAATATACAGGTTAAAATCTTATTTTTTTTTCTTTTTAATGTTATTGAAAAGCAACTATAAAGAGCATAAGCGATCAATAAAATACATAAATAATATGATATGATATGATATATATAAATATGATTGCCAATAATGAGAAGCCTGAACGTAAATCTGATTCGCAAAAATACAAACTTTATGCAATTCAATATATTTCAAGCTTTTTTGAGAAATTAAAATATAGCTTTAAACGTTTCAATATCTGCTTTGTAGCAAAACCACCTCCAAAACTGAAGAATATCATTTGCTCTAAAATAGACCCAATTAGTTTAGAGAATTACTCCGGTGTGTATGAAATACCATTTATTAGAGCAGACGGATCAAAGAATTACTATATTGGTATGACTAGCAGGAAATTTAAGTATAGAAAAAAGGACCATATAGCTGATATTAAATATAATAGAAAAACCACAGCCCTAGGAAGATTTTATCAAGAAGAAACCATCCAAGTAAATTTCAATAAAAGAAAAATAATTTTCCCGACCAGTCTATACTATTCATCCATTATAAGAGAAACAATAGAGATTGTAACGGGCAAAAACTCAATATGTAACGATGCAGCATCATTTCACTTACCAAAAATATGGCTCGAGCTACTCAATGAATATGAAAATAAAATAAAATAAACATCCATATAAAATAAAAATGTAACGTGCATAATATGAAAGAATACGTGGAAAACTGAATGTTGGCGTATCATAGACCGCGCAAATTTAGAATAGATTTATTTATTTGTTTTTGAAAATGACTCGAGGTGAGTCGAAACATGTCAATAGTCAAAATAACCGTATATTTACTGGTTTTAAAGTTTTAATTTACACCTTTTAGCATTTGAAATTAATACATAAATAATCAATCAGCTAAACTTCCCGCTCCCACACACACGTGAAATCTCCCCTTTTTCCATATGCCCCTATAGCAAAGAAAACCTAAAAATATTATTACTATTTTTTTAAGTTTTCGACATCTATTTACTATGAATTAATAATAAAATCATACAATTAATTAATTAGATTACTTTCAAATTTTTTGGAAAAAAGCAAGTGAAAAATTGTAAAAACAAATATATATATATAAAATATCCCCAACTCTTAAGCCCCCCCTCCCCCCGCGAATTAAAAAATGAAATTGACAGTGTTATGTTAATCAGAATGTTGCATTGTATAAACACTGACAATTTTGGATCAGTGCGAAAATTAGATTGACTTTAAACCCGATTACTGATTTTGAACTAACACTGGAAATGTCTACAATGTCCAACTTCAAACTACTGATTCTCTCAAAGTCGCAAAAAATCGCAATAAATCTCTTGGGATATGATTTTAGAAGGTCCATTCTACATTTTGTAACTTTTTTTATGTATCACTTTTATGTACAAAAATTCTTTAAAATTATGTATTTTTTTAAAAAATCCTCTTTTTTTAATTTTTTAGATTTTTGCAATAGAAAAATCAAATTACATACGTAATTTAATGTTGTTTCAGAGAAGTGCAAAGAAAAAATCGACGAACTATCTGAAAAGGTCTTAGTTAGGGTGTGAATGCAGAGAATTTGCCTGAAATTCACGCAAAAGCAGAAAATGCTCAAAACTCCTAACTTCACATAAGCAATGCAATTCATGTAAGCTTATAAAACCAAAATATTAAAGAATATAAATCTTCAGATACTGTGGAATTTATTTCATTTTGAAATACGAAACTTCGATTTTCTGATTTTTGGCCACATAATCGCGATTTGGGACCACTGTGCGGCGCTGGAAATTTCCGCACGTTCAGACCTCCAGTATATTTAATATATAAAGCACATTGAACGTAAAAGCTATACGCTGATATTTGTATATCCAAAAGGAGAGGTACTGCCTTAAACCGACTTTTAATAGCGTATAATTTGTGCATCACCCCTTTATTCCAAATGCGTCAATATCGCGTCGCTCAGAGGTATGCTTAAGTCGTGTAAGTTACGAATTTTAGATTTAAGTATCCCTGCGAGTTTTGCTGATATCAAGATGAATTTTTTTGTGTTTAATTCAGGAATGAATAATAGGAAATTTTACTTTTCGGAGTGTATAAAAATTTAGTTTTGTATTTTTTCAAATAGACCCTACATGGAATTGTAACTTATGTCATCAAATGTTGCACCTTTTTTATGAAACTTTTCACTTGGAAGTATGGGTCTAGTGGCAATATTTAAGGAAGTAGGCTATTGTTTTGATCTTTATGAATCGCACTGAATAGAGTTCTCATTATACCTCAGTAAATACGGAATATTAATATTCCTATTAACAGTTTGGTATGCGTAAATTCCATCATTGCACGTAACGTGAAATTAACAAGAACGAAAAATCAGGCATCAGGCATAGATTACGAAACACTTTCCAATAATATTAGAATACTGTTTTTCATATATTTCAAATATCCATTTTTCATACAATATAATGAGGCATTTAAATGAACAATTAAAAAAAAGCATATTGCAGTAAAAATCGATTTACAACAATTGCTGGACATAGCTGGTAATGTACTCGAATTCTTTTGTGCAGCCCTGTATATGATTTTGAGATTTTATACACCGAACGTAACACACAAAAAAATGACATATTTAAAAGCGCATACCGCAGCTGAAAACTCACTTCTAGCACTTATTCCTCGTAGACAGTCCTGTAACCGAATTACTTTGGGTGTCTTTGTAATTTTTACGATAAAGGCTACAGACAAATTTTTTTAGTGTACCGTAGTGCTCCTGTTCAGTTTTATTATATTTGAAGTGTGCAGTGCGTTAAGAAATTATAAGACCACTAACGAATTGTCGCACTTCTGAAAAAGAAGACACAATATGCAAATTTTTAGGGTGTGTATTTAAAATTGATCGTAGAACGTTTTCTATTATAATTGTTACATTAAAATCTGAGTTACATTTTATTAAAATCTTCTAATTTTTTTAAAACGTAAATAAGGTGACTGTTAAAAAATTATAAGCCCACTTGAGGAAATCAACATATTATACTTCCCATCAGAATTATTATAAAACGTACGCGTTTGTATATCGTGCAAGTATTCCCTCGAAACAAATATGCAGGTTTAGATTGTGTTGTTTACGATATATTTGAAGATGCCTCGGGGTAAAGAGTTGTCTGCGACCGAAGTAAGACAAATTTGGTTTTATAAGGGGGCTGGTAAATCTGAACGAGAAATAGTTCGGTTAAAGTAGCGTTCTAAAACTGAAATTCTTAATGAAATAATTAGAAAAAAGGATTCAAATAAAATTAAACGATCTGGAAGAAAAAGGATTTTGACAGCACTGGGTGATGGACAAATATTTCGATTATCGATTCAAAAAGGTCTTTTAACTCGGGAAATTTCGAGTCGTTTCAGCGAAAGAACTTAACACGTAACAGTTTGGAAGAGTCTGAAATCAAATAGTAATGCAAAATGTATGAAACTGTTGAAAAAAACGAGGTTAATGAAACATCATAATGAAGAAAGACTGAAATGGGCTAAAAATGTCATGTCAAGGAGCAAGAAATGAAAACAAATCATATTTTTAGATGAAAATAAATTTAATCTTGACGGTCGAATAGTTATAAACACTATTGGCATGATTTGAGGAAGGAACCGAAACAATGCTTCAGTCGACAAATGGGAGGAGGATGAAAAATGGTTTGGGGATATTTTAGTTATGATTGTTTATGCAGTTTAAGCCGAATTTCGGGACGGATGAACTCTGCGCATTATTAGGATTTGTTATATGATCGTTTAATACAGTTTGGATCTTTTTTAGGTGGTGCTAACAAGATTTTTCCGCAGGACAATGCTTCTAGTCATGTATCTCAATCCACCCAGCAATGGTTTTAAAAAGAAAAAAATATGTTTTGTCATGGCCAAGTCGAAGTCTAGATATAAACTCAATGGAAAATCTTTGGGGCGCAGTCGCAAAGTTTATGCTAATTTTTATCTTCCAATGAACTAGGAGTAGCCATTGTAAAAGAATGTTGTCACAATATTTGTGAATCTGTACTTAATACCCTGGTCATTTCTATGAAAAACAGAGTGTTTTAGGTTATAAGGAAAAAAAGGAGGATCAATATCGTATTAATTTACATATTATTTTTGTTTTTAGACAAGTGGTCTTATAATTTGTTAACAGTGTATTTTTCAATCATTGCTTATTTTTTTTTTGTTAACATACTTATTTATTCCATTATTCAAAATTATTGCAAACTAATTTTAATAGTTCTGTTGTATTTTGATATCTCATGTGTTTAAACTATAATTAGAACCTTTATTTACTTCATAATTTTCAAAATCAAAGTAGTCTTATAATTTCTTAATACACTGTAATAACATTATTAAAATGCAACACGTAACGAATTTTTTCCACTAGATCATAATGCAATGGAATTTCTTGTGCTCCCTGTAAATGTTCTTACTTCTATACTCAACAGAAAGTATGCTACAGTCTACCTCAGTTCACCTGTATATTAATTTTATTGTGTTTGCAATATCATGTAACGTCATTAAATTTACCGTAAACTATTTTGGTTATAGCTCGTAATGCAAAGGAATTATTCTGCATGCCCCTATAAACGAACCAACAATCCATACGAACTATACTGTAAAAAGAAAGAAAAAATATTTTACAGTGTAAGACTGGCAGCTGCGAGTTTAAAACCGTAAAATTAGCAGTAATAAACCTTAAAATTAACAGTAATAAACCTTAAAATTAGAAAGTAATATACGGTTAAGCAGTAATATACTGTTTAATTCAGTTATACGGCGGTATATTAAGCTTGTTTTACAGTATAATATTGGCTGTCAGTCTTATACTGTAATATCAACAGTTTTTTTTTCTTTCATTGTTGTGTACCCACATCATTTTCAACAACGATCATGCTATTGCAAACCTCAATAACATACATAAATTGCATAGCAATCCGATTATATTTATTGAAGTTAGAATACGGCTAGACAGTCAGACAAACTGAAGTAAAATACGCTTTTTAACTATTTTGAAACAGTTAAAAATTCGTAATTTACATCACTATAACTTGAACATGCTTAAATTTGTGAACAGCTAAATATGTACTTTGTTGGCAAAATAATAAGTAAGGATCGTCAGAAACAGTTTTTTAAGGCCGAAACCGAAACTGAATTTCGGTGATCTTGTGTTAGCCGAAAACAAAAACGAAAATGTCCAAAATTTTTTAAAAATAATTAAAATGTATGTATTAAAATAATTAATACGTACATATATATTTATAATTATTAATTAATTATACGTATTTATTAGATATGCATAATTATTAATTAATTATGCGTATTTATTAACTTTACATAATTATCAGTTAATTATACGTGTGACTCAAATTGGCTCTCTGTGCCTGAGACCCAAAACTTTTTATTTTCATATAAAATAAAACGCAATTAATTCATCAACGACCATATAAGATTTTCTAATTATACGAATTTCATTTAATGAAAAAATATTTTACTTTTATGTATACTAGAGGTCTGCATGGGCCGACATTTCCAGACCCGGGCCCGGCCCGATACAAAAATTAAAAGTTCGGCCCGGGCCCGAGTGAACTTCTACAAAACATTGATTTTTACGTCGAATTGGTTAAAAATTCGTCTCTTACGAGGAGTTCTGACCAAAAATATTTATCTTAGAGGAGTTCTGACCAAAAATCTTTATCTTAACTTTTTTTCATGTTTGTAATCTTTATTTTTATAGAAGTGCAGCAGGCTGCGATATTTTTTTTTTAATGAATCTCTATTTCTTATATGTAAATGTTTCAGTTATCATTAATATTGTTAATTCATATTCCATGTATAGAAGTGTTAAAAATCATAAAAGTACTATCCAGTAAAATCTTCTAAGATGGAATTGCATAGAAAAAAAAATGCGTTATAGACAAGTTCCCTTCTTAGCAAGTGTAAATGTGCGTATAGGTCCTCGTATTATATATTCTTTTCTTACTTATTAGTATATTAATTTTGTATGGATCAACACGTTTTTCAGTTTAAAACAGGGTTCCGTCATAGGCAAGTTCTTTTCACACATTTTACTGTATTTAAATTTAGTTATATTTTAATATGCGTATTCTTTATTCGCATATGTATAATATATACTATTCTTTAAAAATAATTAATTTTAATTTTTAAGTGTAGAATAATGGCGATTCAAAAATGTATGCATTTTTTGCAAAAACTTTTGGGCCAGGCTTAATTTAACTGACCTTTAAATGGACCAAACCACGCTGAGACAATGATTTTCATACGGGCTGGCTCAAAACTAGGGCTGAAAATTTTGGTCAGTGAAGACTAGGAATGAAACCAGGCCCAGCTCTGTACAGAAAAATTAAGTTAGGCCCGGCCCGGCCCGGCCCGAACCTTCAGAAAAAAGTATGGCCCGGGCACGGCCCGAGCCCGGCCCGTGGACCGGGCCGGCTCGTGCAGATCTCTAATGTATACGCACCTCGATTTATCTTTCATAATGATTTCTGTAAATGATCATTTGTTATACTAGAATTTTCTCAAAGAATATTCGAAACATTTCTGCGGTTTCAAACTAAGAATTTATTACTTTTATGTCTGCATAAATGAGCACGTGAAAAAGTTTAGTTATATATGCATTGCTTGCTTTATAATTTGCATTCACGTCTTGAGTCAGTCATGACTGATAATTATAAATAACGAAGTTCGTAGCCATAAATAGTCTCATTTGAGCCGATAAAGCTCAAATCGATGAGAAATGTTGAAAATTTCCGAAGGAAGAAACACGATTTTTGGAATACTGATAGTTTCGGCCGAGATTCGGTCTGGCAGAATTTGTAGCCGCATTTTCGTCGAAAACAAATTTTCGGCGAAACTCAGATTTTGGACCAAATACGAAACCGAAACCGAATTTTCGGTCGATCTCTAATAATAACATCGCTTTAGAAATATTTTATTACATTTATTACGTTTTTCCTTTAGAAAGAGAAATATTTTCTTTCTTTTTCATGATTCTAAAATTACTACTAATAATTATCATTTTCTTTTCTGGAAATGAAACTATGTTAATAATTATCTTTTTCAGAAATACCAACGCCATTAAAAAAGCAAGTAATAGATTTCACGTTATCATCGCCATTCTGCTATAGAAATTACTGAAGAGCAGAAAATTTAATTCACGGAAGTAGTTATGAAGAACTGATTGCAAAAAAATATGTAATTGCTTTCTTTTTATATTACGCTTTAAACATAAAAGAAAAAGGGTTCAATTTTTCATTTTTTTTTCAGTTCATTATGATTATTGTTTCTTTTTTATTATTTCGGTAGCGACAACTTTAAAGTTTACAGATTAAAAGAACTGTCTTATAGGGAAAAAGATCACTTTTAGTTAAACGGATACAAAATAATAATTTTTATAAAAAAATTTAATTTTAGATAATTATTTGAGTAAAAACTTTTAATTACATTTTTGCTATAAATTTTAAAATGCTATTTTATATATTTGTATATTTTTAAAAGCTTTGTCTAGAAATGTAACAACAAATTTATGGATCAGATTATCTTAAAATTAACTTCAATTTGAGAGTGAGGAAATGTACTTTAAATAAAATCTTACATGAAAAAAAAATGGAAATAATAAAATTAGATATAGATAACCAAATACATTAAAAATGAAAAATTACACTATAAAATATAATTATAATAAACGGTTTAATATAGCATAAATCCCCTACCCCCTAAAAAAAAATCCCTCTTCTGCGAGATATATTATTTAACTAGACTATAATTCGAAAAATAATCATAAATATATGTCCAAACCTGCATTATAGTGCTTCAAATAGAGGTGCCCGGTATTCGGGAGTGTCTGTTATGGAGGTAAATTGACATTCCCTATTATCGAATACATTAATTTAGCGCAGTCCCCAAGAGTCCACTGTTGAGAGCTTTTACAGTATTTCGATAGATACATTTTCGTTTTTAATCGTTTCCGACTCTAAAAGTTCAAAATATTCATTATAATCAGTGCAATGTCGAAAGAGATTTTAAAAAAAATTACGAAAATTGCATACAATTACGAAAAATTTGCTTTACGAAGTTTACATGAAAAAAGAAAAAAAAAACACACACAAGAAAAAAATAAATTAATATAATTTAAAGATTAGATTTTTTAAAATTTATATTGCCACATGGCCAATTTTTTTATATAAATCAGATGATAATCACAAGAACTATTTAACTATCAATAAAAAAAATATTTTAATAGCATAAAGGGAAAATTTGGCCTAGTTTCATAACTTCATTCGTCTTAAATTTACAAATAATCATTACAGTCTAATAAAGTGGCTGTCATCATTTTCTAAATTATTAGAGATTTATCCACATTATAATTTTTTCCCCACCAGTTGATATGTTTGAATCACGAAGTTGAATGGAGCCATGTTCAAACTATATTCTTTTAAATACTTACAATTCATCAAAATGTACAAAACATGAGGTGGAGGAAACCTCATTAGATAATGAAAGCATACATAATATAATAATTAAAAACAGTTATGAAATGGGAATTCTTACTATAAAGACTTAAGAATTCCAGTACAAATCACATGATAAACCTTTGGGAAATGTAGAAACCGAAAAAAAAACTTTACAAATACTGTCGCATTGAATACTTTTGAAAATGTTGCATACATAAATATAGGCTTAAAAAGGGTACTCCTATGTAGTAATTACTCTAAAGGAACATATTTAACGTAGTCTTGATGATAATTATGAAGTTATGAGCCAAGCGACAGGTGCTTGTCAATTCGATTTCTAAAGTCATGGCGTACAAGTACTTAAGATTGTGTAAATCAATAAATGTAATAGCCGCTAAAACATCTTGTAGACTTTAAAACTGATTTAAAAGATAAATTTGATTAGAAAATAATATAGGAGCACGATTGCACATGTTTTGAAGAGAAGAAATTTAATTATTATCAAGATAAAATTTTAACAAGGAAATCCCACAGACAAAGGGCTTTAAAATGTTTTTGGCATAATTCAGGAACTAACAAAACTAGAGACTTGTGTGAGGGCATAATTTAAAGAGAAATCATTCACGGACAGTTTACAACATATGGTGCAGGTACCACTTACCTTTAAAGAAGTGTAACTTATCCAAAAGTATACCCACCCAGGGGACGTCAATTGCAATTGGAGGCTAGGTCAGTAGTCCGTAATGGAGACATAGTTACATCTTTATAAACAAAAATCCCTTTATATATCCGGCTAATTATATTAAAAGAATGAATTTTTTTTTATCCTCAAAACATAACCCGCTAGACAAATTTTCTTTTTACCAGCTTTGATGAAACGAAGACGAAAAACACATTATTGACATTAATTAATATGAATTAACACTAAGTCGATACGAATTAAATTCACATTCCACAAAAAAATGAATCACGTCAAAATATATTATTAATTAAAATTCACGCCTACATAAAAGCCAATGATCAGTTTGAATTACAAACGAATATATAGTTTGAATAAAGAAATCTAAAACGCATACGCAACTGAGGCTGCCTCCTGGTGGCTAATACAGAACGGAAACAGCAAAATGTCTTAAAATAAGATTTTTCAGATATTTTCTCCGTTCGTTTACTCCATGATCACATAAAGATACTTATATGCCTTAAATTTAGATATATATTATATCTAAATTTTCAGATTCAGACACTTAAGTGTCTGAAATTCTTTTTCAGTCACACATGCGTCCAAATTTAAGAGGCCTCTATTTGCACTGTTTCTTAGTGTTTTTCTAATAGAAAGGTACATTCTTTTCTTGATAAAAATTTCAGCAAAAGTCAAGACACTTACATATTTTTAGCAAAATATTTCCAGAATTGATGAGTTGACAGGATTTACTACTTATTTAGCAGATGGCATACTGGAGAGCAAAACCATTTAGAAGTATTTATTCGAATTAGCCATTAAGCAACGTTGACTCTCTCGTATGGTTAGTACAAAGTAGACCCTGATTACAATCTGTAAATATGTAAACAAACAAAAACACGTCAAAATTTTAGATGGCATAAGTTCATCCATAAATTAAAAAAAGCCGTTCTACAAAACTGCATTATTCTTATAATATTTCAAGTTACTAGTATTTAAATAATTACTGTAGCTCCGGGTGACAGTAACATTCAAACACGAGCTGTCATCAGATAGATTTATGTTTAAAGGTTCCAAAATTATTAAAAAATACAATTTTCTTATGTTCTTCTTATAAAATACTTCTAATGTAAGACAAAAAATAATTGAAATAAAATAGAGGTAATTTGTTCAAAATTTATTCAAATTCTCTTTTGTTGAAAATTTGCCTTAAAAGTGGGTTTTTAGAGTAAATTACACTGCTGGCCACCCAAAATGTAACACCATGATGTTAACAACCAAACAGCGTGGAATTTACAACATGCATACACCTCGGTAGGATTTTCAAATGATTACGATTTCAGCGCTCGCGCACATCGTGGAAGACCGCACCGCCCCTTACAATAAAATGTAAAAGGAAGTATATAAAAGGAAGAAAGATTGCCTTTTTGAAGAATGTGAATTGCTTTCTCGTGCGTTTTTTTGTGTGTACAGATTCAGTATGCCTCATAGAAAAACACGAGCGCCATTTGAGTAGCTTCCTGATTTCGACCGTGGCAGAATCGTTGCATACTGAGATTGCGGATTATCTTCCTGAGAAAATGGTCATCGTATCGGACGTAGCCAAAGCGACAGTCATGAGAATATGTAGTTTGTGGATGCAGGAGGTAGCGACAAACCGGCAGGAACGATTGTAACCGCCTCGTCACACCACTCTACGAGAAGACAGCATATTGTGCGCATGGTACTGATGGAACGCACTGTCACCTCCGCAACCGTAACACAGTGAATGCTGTCTCTAATACAACAATCGGTGTCCACACGAACAGTTCGATGTCGTTTGCAATACAGTGGAATCTCCGCTAGGCGTCCGGTGTCCATTGCTTCGCATACCTTTGAGATTAAACCACAGGCGTTTGCGTTTACAATGGTGCACTGAACGGCAGAAATGGACACCCGAATGGCATAACTTGTGCTTTCGGATGAATCACGTTTTAGCCTGCAGTATCATGATGGTCGAATTAGAGTTTGGAGACACCGTGGGGAGAGGCTGCTCAACTGCTGTATTATGCATCGTCACACTGGTCCTGCTTCCAGTGTTATGGTGCGAGGGGGTATTGGATTCGATTCACGCAGCCCCCTAGTACGCATTAACGGTACACTTACCAGCCAGCGCTATATCCCTGAGGTTTTGAAGCCTGTTCTCCTCCCTTACCTTCAGGGCTGGCCTGCGGCCACGTTTCAACAGGAGAATGAGCGACCACATGTTCCACGCAATGTTGAAGCTTTCTTCTTAGCCCACTGTATTCCATTGTTACCCTGGCCATCCTGTTATCCAGATCCATCACTCATCGAGCATGTCTGGTCAATGATTGGAGAACGTCTTGCCCGGAATGCCAAAACCACGAGTACACCAGATGAACTTTTGCTACTTGTCGAGGCAGCGTGGGATGTCATTTTTTAACAACACATCCAAAGCCTCTTTCACTCTTGCCGCGGCGTATAGCAGCGGTTATTGACAGACGTGAAGGCAACAGTTCTTACTAATTTTCGCGTCTACCTCATTTCAAAGAAGGTTGATTTTAGCATCAATTAACATTGATACTATGTAAAATCTCTAAAATAAATTTGGCTTTGATATCTCTTGTCTTTCTTTGTGTTGCATTTTGGATGGCCAGCAGTGTATAAGCCAAATATTTGAACTTTTCGGTATTGAATTGTTTATTGGTTATTAAGAGCGGATTGCTTTAAAATATTTAATTATAGAACAGTCCCAGAAAATTAATCATCACTAAATAAGGTATATATAGCAAAAAACTTACTAAGGGGTTAAAATAAATAGATAAATAAACAGAATTTGATAGAAAATAAAATCTATAAAATAGTCTTGGGGATTTAATTCTTTAAGTGGTGCAAGAAGTATTTTTTAATACGCAATACCATTTTGAAAAATCAAATCGCATGTAACATTTATTATTTATTGCAAATTCACTATCTTGCATTATCAAACATTGCATCCTCTTAAAGAAAGAAAAAATTTGCTTGAAGAATTGAAGATCAAATAAAGTTAAATTTCTGTTATAGAGAATTTTTTTTCTAAATTCATATTAAAATATTATTTTTCTTTGAAACTATCCTCTTATGGCGAAAGTAATCAACTGAAGGTTTTCTTTCAGCCCTTTAAAGCTTAGTAGAAAAAAAATATAATTTTTGTTAATTTTTTATTAAATAAAATACCCAGAAAATACTTTGAAAATATATGATTATTATTAAATGTCACTGATCAGATAAAATTCTTTTATAAAGTGCTTTTTAAACTTTCTCATGTTTGATCTCAAACACCATCCTCAAAAGAAATTTTTAATACGCAATACCATTTTAAAAAATGAAATCACATGTGAAATTTATTTAGTTATTCAAAATTCATTATCTTGTATTGTCATCATACACTGCATCCTCTTAAAAAAAAAAAAAAAAAAAAAGACTCGCTTGAAGAATTAGAGATAAAAAAAAATTAAATTTCTGTTATAGAGACTATTTTTTTTTCTAAACTCATGACATAATATTATGTTTCGCTGAAACTATCCTCTTATAATACATTACTATGCTGAAAGTAATCAACAGAAAGCTTTTCTTTCAGCCTTTGAGTAGAAAAAAAATCTAATTTCCATCATTTTTTTTATAAAATGAAATAACCCACAAAATACTTTGAAAATATATTATTATTATTAAATGTCACTGCTCAGATAAAATTCTTTTATAAAGTGCTTTTAAACTTTCTCATGTTTGATCTCAAACACCACCCTCATCTCGCTTCCGGCCAAAAAAAAAAATTCATAACTGTTCAGACAGTAAGAAATACGAAATAACTTTTAAAATAATCTTTCCAGTCTTTTGAAACTTGCGGGACTATGACGTATTATTCTGCTCTTGAAATCACTTCTCCTATTTACTCACTTTAGTAATATGGCAAATATATACCCGGGTCTTGATCAATAAATCGAATTGGAATACTTCTTGGCTAGTAGGGATTATCGGGTAATCCCAAATAATCTCCTGTCTCCTTATGGAATAATAAATAAAAAGAAGATACATGAAGATAGATCTTGTATTTAGGTTTAGCTTCCGCTTCGTATGAATGAAACCTGTATGTACCGACATAAAATGAATAGCAATATCAGAATAAGAAATAAAGAAAGAAAAAGGAACCCGATATTTTAGAAAGAATGTATCAACTCCTTAAATGTTATTTTTGATTGTTCTGTTCCATCGTAGGCAGTGATGGAACAGTGGCGCAGCAACTGAGTGATTGTTACCAATAAATTTTTATAATATTGTTCGCCTTCAAAAAACTCAGAAATTCTCTCCTGAAGTTAACGGAAAAATACTAATAAAATTTTTGAGGTGTCAATTGATTCTCTGCTGCTACACTGTTCCATCACTGATCGTAGGTGAAAGATTGAGGTGGTGGTTATAATGTGCGCAGACCCTAACTACCGCACCGGCACCTGGGACCTGTGCCCTGGGCACGAAATTTCTGAAGGGCACAGAATTTTTCATAATTTCATCTAAATTTCCAGAAAAAATAATTCATATTTGAGATATTAATACGATAAAATGACAAAAATATATCTCAATATATGGTTAAAAGCTCATTTTAATAAATAATAGAAAAAATATTTTATTTCTATTCTTGGAACCTTTTTTTCAATTTTAAGGAAAACTTAATTTTTTGAGTTGACACTTTTCGAATACGGGTGTAATATGTAAAAAACGAAACTGGTATCCGTAAATCAACCAATGTAAGAGGGCACGAAAAATTGAAAGTGCTCTGCTCAGAGAAACTTGCTAGTCGGGCCCTGAATGTGCGAGTATACACTTTACATTTTATCTTTTATGGAGTGCAGAAAGAAATCAAGAACGAAAAATTATGTATACAGTATAGATTATGAAACGCTTTCCAACACATTCTGAGTATTATAAAAATTTTTCACAGTTTACTAAGGTGAAAGATGATGTCTAAATGCACAATTTGGAAAATGTGTAACCAACCATAACATATTTGGAAACCAAATTTCTGATATTACCATGCATAATCGAAATATTATATGATTTTTTATGCAACCCTGAATATGATATATACATATGTATCTATATTACATATTATGCTATAAATTAGTTCACTTAAACGCGTAGCACAGTTGAAAATTTCTATTCAGAAATTGCCGCCCAAAAACGGATATTCTTGAAAAATGTTGTGCGGCCTTGTGTATGATCTATAGAGTTCATAAACATCAAGTAATATTTAAATAATAATTAAATTTAAAAACGCATACCACAACTGAAAACGCACTTCCAACAATTATTGTTCAAACTAGGTTTCAAAAGTTCAATTATTGTTCATTTTCCTCTGTAGCTAAATTCTTTTGTGTGTCTGCGTAAATAAACGATAAGTTTTATACACACGGTATTCTATAATAAAAACCTTGCAGTACAACTCGGTGTTATATATCAATTTCAATATGTTTAAAATAGTGTAATATCATTAAAATACACGGTAAACGATTTTTCCCCATAGAGCGCAATGTAACGGAATTCTTTTGTTGGACTATATTTATGCCAGTTAGAGGCTGAGGAACACTTTTCAACCATGTTGGAAAGTGTTAAAAATGTCAAAAATTCTTTTCATTGAAAAAAATAGCAGATAAATATTGAAACTAGTAGTGCTTTAAAAAGTGAAAATTCTTAAAAAATTAATCAAAGTGTATAATAATTTTAATTTCGTAAAGATAGCCTTTCTTTAAGTATATAACAAATTCGAAGACACAGAGATAATATACTTCATTAATTTCTAAACGGTTAAAATAGTAATTAAAAGAATAAAAAAAGTTTTTATACAAACTGTCCACATGTTGACAGTTTGACACAATTGAATTTCTTTAAAATGTTTTCGGTGAAGCCGAAAAGTGTTTTAGCTTTTAATGAAGTAGGTTATCTAACGATACCTTTTATCTAACAATAACTTTTTATTTAACGATATGATTATAGTCAAGAAGTTATGGAAATAAACAACCAAAATAGACACAATGTTCTTTGTTAAGGGCGGGAAAAAACTAATATGTGAACAACAGAGATAGATTTTATAACTTTCATCGAGTGATGAAAATGTTTCAATTCAATGAAATCACTGAACGATATAACTTCATCAAGGCGAAGAAAATTTTGCAAGCGAATGATCGAAATCGTCTTCCTCAGTTATCAGTTTACTATCTAAAATACGGCCTTAAAGTTTTTAGAAAAGTTGCAAATGTCAAAAATCCTTTATTCTCTAAATTGAGTACTGCTAGAAGTTTTAAAAATGCTGTTTATATGAAACAGGTCCCCAAACCTGTACCATATACTAAAATTTCTTGAGGATTTTGAACTCCTTCAATGGCTTTTAAACTCTTCATTTATTAGTGTAATTGAAAGTTGGTTGGGTATCAGCAAAAACACTTTTTGTAAATAGGATACATCCGATCCCCAAAACAGTACCATACACTAAAATTTCTTTAGGATTTTGAACTCCTTCAATGGCTTTTAAACTCTTCATATATTAGTCTAATTGAAAGTTGGTGAGGTATCATCAAAAACACGTTTTGTAAATAAAATACAACCAGTCCCCAAAACAGTACCATACACTAAAATGTCTTTAGGATTTTGAACTCCTTCAGTGGCTTTTAAACTCTTCATCTATTAGTCTAATTGAAAGTTGGTGGGGTATCAGCAAAAACACTTTTTGTAAATGGGATACAACCGGTCCCCAAAACAGTACCGTGCACTAAAATTTCTTTAGGATCTTGATCTCCTTCAATGGCTTTTAAACTCTTCATCTATTAGTTTAATTGAAAGTTGGTGGGGTATCAACAAAAACACTTTTTGTAAATAGGATTCAACCGGTAATATGGAATTGAAAAGAATTTTATTTATATACTAGTAGACTCTTCCGGCGCCCTTGATAATATTCTTAATTGAACATTAAATTTGTATAATTTTATATCTTTAACTCGATTTTTCCTGAAATAGGTGCCCGCTGACAGTATGAAAAATTGGTTAAAATAAACTGATATTTAACGGTAAAAAGACTCGAAATAACTTCAACGGGAAAGGCGGGGGGAGGGGGATATGTTTCCAACGACCGCATAATTTTCGTTCTAAGATATTGATATTTAACTGTTAAAAATCACTGTTTTACGCGTAACTATTTTTTTTTTCACATTTAATTCCCGAGGATTATTTGATTTTCAAACTGATTATATCACCATCATCCTTAAATCCCTTAATACCTGAGCGAAAAGGATATTCGAACTTTAGCTGAAAGGTTAGTATATAGTATTAAAATTTCACAGTTATTCTATAAAATTAAGTATATTTTTTTATCCAAATATGTGTAATGTTAATCTTGTGGCAAAATGAGAAAAACGAAACGAACGGGAAACGAAACGTGTGGGAAAAAACGAAAAGTTATTTCGGGAATGATTTTTTTTCAAAGGGTTAATTTTCGTATTCTATGAAATTGTTTGCAGTGTTGCAAAGAGAATTAAAAGGACATAATGTTTTGCATTTATTTTTTGCGTATTTTGTTTTTCTATTTCAATGAGCAATTTTGAAATATGCTTGAAAAAGGAAGGGAAGGCCGATAATCGTACGGTAATTTAAATGTTTTTTTTAATTAGTCGTTATCTTCCAAACTCTTTGAATTTTTTAGGATTTAAAAACATAACACTTATGTAGCCTGTGTGAAACAATTCAGAAAAAATATTGATATTTAGTGTTAAAATGGTTGGTAAAGGTATCTTTATTTGTCTATTTCAGTAGTTTAAGATAACAGTCTTTGTTTTCTGAACTCTTTAAGATTTTCAGCAGTCTTAAATATGATGGTTATGCACCTCGTGAGGAAAAATCGTGAAAAAATATCGATATCTATTTGAAAAATAACCGGCTCGGCCTACAGGCGAGGGTAGATTTCGAAGTTAAGTACTACTTTCACCAACAAAAACTAAATCAAGACTAGAGATAAACCCAGTTTAACAATTTTATCTGGCCGCTTTTGACGAATTTTTAATTTCATTTTTCTGTAAGAGCTGGTTTTATTAGAATCATATTAAGGCGGTATTAAAAAATTTATTTCCACTCTTAACAACTCGAAATTTTCTGACACATTTTCAGATTCATTTTAAAAAGTAAAAACATCAAACTTACTGACGTTATTTTTTGAAGAGATTTATAAGTGACCTGCATTTTTATTTTTCGTTCAATTAATTAGAACTTGATTTACAAAGAAATTATTTTCTCAGTACGATCTTTTTTTTTCGTTTCCACCTCTATCGCTTCGATAAATTTGGCTCAAAATCCCTTTGACAGCATTTTTTAAAATTTATATATTCTGTCTTTATCAAAAAATCGACCAATACGGCACATTATATGCTTCCTGAATAAGAGAACCTGCCAATTGGATGCGTTTGAGAGAAAATAATTTAAAAATGAGTCGGAAAACAAACAGTTTGGATTTGAATAAAGTCCTTAATAAGATAATTTTTTGTTAACCCCTATTTTTTTTTAATTTGTTTTTGCTGTAAAAGTTGGTCCTATCAAAAACTTGTCAATATGAAAGTTGAAGATAATATTAAAAAGATGTATAATAAATTTAAACGGATTGGATATCTTGTGAATTAACGAAGCTATGGATATTTTCTTCTTCAACCCTTCCATTTATTATTATTATTATTATTATTATTTCGGTAAGAGTTTACCCTATTAAAAACTTGTCAATATAAAAGTTGTAGAGTGTATTAAGAAGAATCATAATAAGTTTACGTGAATTTGCTATCTTGATAATTGACGAAGTAATGAATTTTGTTCTTCCTAAAACCCTATTTTTTTCGCCTCTTGGGTACATTTTTAATTTCCTCTAATTAAATTCTCTCTTAATTTGGAACAAATTTGCCGGAAAGGTCCGCTATTATAACAATTTTTGTGCCATTTTCAATATTGTATCATCGAAAAGTGTATGACGTTATGCACAGAATTGATCAAAATGTTTTGCGTATGTTTTTCGTCACGGCAAGAAGGTCCTACCTGAATTTGGAAAAATTCCGCCAGAAGGGGGCGCTGTAATAGCGATTTTTGTGCCATTTTGAATATTGTACCATCGAAAAGTATATGTAGTTATGTATAGAATTGAACCAAATTTTTTATGTATATTTTTGGCCATGACAAGAAGGTCCTCCCTGAATGTGGAAGCATTCCGCCGGAAGGGGGCGCTGTAATAGCGATTTTTGTCTAATCTTATTAATGTTTCGTAGTTCTATTCTACACCAGTGGCTCGTGAATCGACGGGAGCTTCCCATCCTGATAAGCCAACTATTCGCGTCTATTCGTGATTTTAATAAATATCATGATCGAGATTAACTCGTTTTAACTCCGATTAATTGACTGAAGCTAAAATTCCGGATGAAAGTCAAAGTTGACATAGTATTGAACTAATAAAAATGAAATATTGACATCTTTAACAACATTGTGAAATATTAAAAATTAAAATATATGAGATTGAAGAAAGTTTTGGGATTGGCACATCCAACTAGCTTTATTTTGTGCTAAAATTAAATTTTAAACAAACCTTTTTGCGTACATTTCGGTTTTAAGTTTGAAATAGGTATTTTATCATTCTATTTTAATTAAAAATTGTCTTCTATATGTATAATTTAGATATTTATCATGCGCGTAGCTCTTAATCACGCATTAGTGAGATGATTTTTTTAATTTAAAATTTAAATAATAATTTTGTACATACAACATTTATTTTTCTGGGTAATGTAGTTAAGGATACATACTTTAGGGCGGAAGGGAAAAAAATATCTTAATTGCATATTGCTTGTGTTTTGGTATTTTGAAGAAGGTGATGTTTTTGATTGTTTCGACAAACTCAAAAATTCTGTGCCCCCTCAAGACGTTCTTTTGACACTATGGTATATCAAGACAGCTTATATCAACATTAAATCTCCATATACATTTTTATTTTTCAGATTGATTGATTGATTGATTAACGGAGTCTAGGCTCGATTATGAGGTTTTTATCTTCGCTTCACTTGGCGGCTTTTTACCTCTAATATTCCAAAATATTTAATACAGTTCTCTGTTAAACAGTTCTTTCATTTGAATTTTTCAAATGCTATAAGTATTAATAAACTGAGGTTCCCAATTAGTAGGAGAGCTGTTGAACATTTTAGGGAAGGTATTTGAGGCACCCTGAAAATTTGTGCAACACTTCTTTTGTAATGGCTGAATACAAAATCGAATGTCTGGCTGAAGGATCGCGGCCCAAAAACTGTGCCAGACACGTGTCAAGTACCATCTTTTTGACTACCCCAAAAAGGTATTTGAGGCACGCTGAGATTGAGACAGAATAATGTTTATACTTAGAAAAAAATATTTTGAAAATGACAGACACTTTAATCGGCACAAAATCTGTGCCAGACACGTGTCAAGTGCCATTTTGCCAAAAATGTGCCAATTTTGGCACACGTGCCATTTTTGGCAAAATGGCACTTGACACGTGTCTGGCACAGATTTTGTGTCGACTAAAGTGTCTGTCATTTTCAAAATATTTTTTTCTAATCATATTATTCTGTCTCAATCTCAGCGTGCCTCAAATATCTTTTTTGGGTAGTCAAAAAATGGCACTTGACACGTGTCTGGCACACTTTTTGGGCCGCGATCCTTCAGCCAGACATTCGATTTTGTATTCAGCCATCACAAAAGAAGTGTTGCACAAATTTTCAGGGTGCCTCAAATACCTTCCCTAAAATGTTTAACAGCTCTTGGACTAAATGAAACTGAAAAAGAAATTAGTAAAACTCTAAAAAGATATACAGATGGATATTTTGACTTGGCATGAAATTTACTTCCGTGCTTGTAGGTTCTGTGTGAGAGATAGACAGTTTATTTTTACTTTTGAAAAAAAAAATACTCCCCATCAAAAGTTTCTTGCATTCAGACCTTTTTTAAGAGAAGGTCAGCGTTAAATAACGCACTCGCTAAGATGAGCTGATAAACATATACAGTAAACTTTGTCTAAGGTGGAATCGATCGGAACCAGAAAATTTTCCGTAGTAGACAATATTCCGCCTTAGACAAATTTTACCCTATGTCTATGGAATCGCACGGACTTGAAAATCTTTCTGAGTTAGACAGATTTCCGTCTTACACAGAGTCTGCCTTACAAAGAGTTTACTTATTGCTATGATAAAATGTTGTCTCAATCTATCCAAACCTTTTGACAGCCTAAAGTGGATGTTTTAGTAATAAAACGAAATCTTATGCGAAAATTTCTCTTTAACTGGCTTTATTGTAATAAATTAAAACATGTTTCGGATTATATTCTGTTGCAAAATATTTTTAAACCAAGCCAATTTAACTTGATATTAAATTTATATTCAACTTAAAAGGAAAATGTGTGATTTAGTTTTAGATTTAAGATTAGAGTCAGAGTGCGATCTTATAACTATTCTAACCTTATGGTTAACCTTGCTCCTTAAGACATGTAGCGCATTTGAGCAAATATGATTTGGTGTTAGAGTGTTTTTTTTTTTTTTTTTTTTTTTTTTTAATCTTTAAAGATTTTTTGTAGTGTACCCAATCGCGGGCCGAATCGAAAATCAAAAGAAAAATAAATGCATTCAAAATTTTTTTTTTTTTTTATTTCATATTTGACCAAAGCCCTACTCTTTGCATTCGTGATTACATTCAGCTGAAATTTCACTTAAATATTTCAGTTAAGGGAAGGAGTTTGTTGGTTCTTTGAAAACGCGAGTCCCTCGGCACCAATGAAATTGGCGCTAAATTGAAAAAATAACTTGCGTAACATGCAATAAAAAATAGCAACCGTTTCTTGGAAGCCTCCCAAAAGTGAACATCACGTTTCTGACAACGGCGGAAAAGTCCGAAGTGAAAAAAAAAATAGGACTCTGTCTCTAAAACAAACAGGAAAAAAGTCTTATATGTCCTGTGAAACATGTTCTAATTTTCATGTGACATACACTCCAACAATACGCGTATTTATATCTGATAAAAATCAGGATTAATTTTGAATGCAAAACTTACCTCAAAGATTGTTGTTATTTTATTGCGTGCTTTAAATTTTATTGTTATTATTTGTTAATTGTCACTGGTATCTCATAAAAACTAGCAGAAATTCTGTTCTCCGTTAAACTCAATTACTTTTAATTAATCACGCTTTTTTTCATCATGTTATATTAATGTTTTTAAGAAATAAATACAGGCACCTTTTTATTCATTTTTACATTCATAAATTCATCTGGAATGGAAAATTACATTTGTACAATCTCATTAAATTTATTAAAAATAAACTAATTTAAAGATCCATTAGTGTCTCGCTCCTTTAAAAAAAAAAATAGAATACAAAAATAATTGCAAACCGTTTACCAGGAACATACACTCTACCTAAATAGCTTATTTCTGAAATATTAATTTTCATTAAAAAGTCACTTTCCTCTGACAAGCAAGAAATTTAATATCATGGCATTCTTCTTATTTGCTTCAGCGGCTGTGACCTATGTAGATACCCTGGGGATACAAAAAGCAACTCATTTAATTTCCTGTTTAACCCAACCTCCAAGACGTGCTCTAGAGACTGCTTAAAAGAGACTGTTAAATGTTACAGGACTGTTTATGGCCTAGTAACCATAGCAACCGGCTCCAGGGGACTGACCAATAACTCAATTTATGTGATTAAATTAGATACAAAATAGGATACTTGGTTTGATTAATACACGGTCGAGCGTGGCGTCTTTGGCCTTATTAAAACAAATTATTGCCTTAATTTCTTTGGCTTGATGAGTCGAATTCATATACTTTGTGAACGTAGGAGGTTATCTTCGTAAATAATGAGTTTTCAACTGGATATGGGAAAATCATCAGATGGGGTTTCGGAAAGACGGCGAGGATAGAATATCCGTTACCGAAAAGTATTGCTATTATAAGCTATCGCTTCTCATTTCTAATCGTATTTTAGATTGAACAATCGCAAAGGAGAATATTGTGGTAGTTAGGAATGTCGCAATTTTGTAATATAGAAGAATTTTATTATATGCAAGACGTTAAAGGCTATGTATACAATAGTCTTAATGTTGTTGATACATTAAATAAAATATTTAATTAACGTCATTTGCGTCGGAGTTTTCCAAATATTACTCGAAATAAAATTGTATATCAACCACTAATGGCAATGGCTAAAGCCCAGTAACATGAATACTAAGAAATATTTTAAGAGAAATTGTATAAAAAGATTTTTCTTTTTGTAATTACTGCCAAAATTATTAAAGATATGAAAAAAAAAAATGAATATTTTTCAGAATAATCATAATTTTCTTCTAACTCACGTATATAAGAATATAATACATTTTCGTGTACTAAAATATGCTGTCAATATTATTTTAATTTAAAACTATTAGTCTAATATAAATCATTTAATTTTAAGTTTCGTTATTTCTAAATTTTAATTTTTTATATCGATTTCTAGTGATTATTCAGTCACAGTTGAGATTGTTTATGGAAAGTCATGAATTTATAGGTATATTCAAACGTCTGATATGTCCTAGATGTTA
This sequence comes from Maratus speciosus, assembly GCA_963932465.1. Classification (NCBI taxonomy): domain Eukaryota; kingdom Metazoa; phylum Arthropoda; class Arachnida; order Araneae; family Salticidae; genus Maratus; species Maratus speciosus. Next base: position 454,997,807 of record OZ010789.1, on the reverse strand, counting down.
AGAGAAACTACAGTCAGGATATTTTCTGGTGTTTTGTTCGAAATTTAAAATATTTCAAAATTAAAATTGCTGATGGTATGTATAATACTTTTTTTATTTGTAAATACAAAGTATGTTTTTATAAGTTTATGAAGCGCTCATAAAATTTATTTTTAAGTACTTTTTAGTCCACAAGCTACTAAAGCCTTAGAGCTAATGTGCCCGCAGGTTCAGTATGTAAGTATGTATGTATGTAACGCGATAACTCTTGATAGAAATATCCGATTTGCTTCAAATTTTGGACATCTGTTAATTCTCGTAAAGCGCTTCCCTTATTAGTTTTGGGGGTTGTTGATTAAGTATAAAGGGGGGAACGGGAGATAATCCCCCCCTTAATTTAGATAAATGGGTTTTTCATGCAAAATTATCGGCTTTTCTTCAAATTTGTTATACCGATTTATTCTGATAAGGCGCTTCACTGATTAGATTTGGAGGTTTATTGGTTAAGTATAAAGTGGGGGAGGCAATGAGGAAGCTAATCCCCCATATTAGAATTTAAAAGTCACACGTTTCTAAGCATTTGAGAAAATCTGATATTTTGCTGGATGTTATGAAAAACTTTTCCGAAAATACCCCCGGCAGTGTAATAAAAAATTTTACGGAGCTTCATTTAGATTCAAAAATACTTAAATATCAAATGTGTTTTTCTTTAAATGTAATTGTATTAAGAGTAACATCTCGTGGTAGGTTTAAATGAACTTGTTATTTACGAATTCTCTCTCTATTCTAAAAGAAAATGACTAATGCTGTCACCGCGCGCCCCTGTTGCCATAAATGATTATTTTCTGAATGGGGGTCTCTCTGCGCTAGTATTAAGAAAACTACTGTATAAAAAAAAAAATAGGAAAACCGGTAGTATTATAGAAAAATGTTCGATAAATAAGCTGAAGTAGACAGTTTTTAAATCGAATAATTATTTTAAGAGCTATTTAATGTTAAATTCGACAAAAATCGTTCCAGTAAAGAAGTTTTATAGGAACAAAAACTATGCATAGGAATTCAATTTCCCTCCCCCCCCCCCCTAGTAATATACTTTGCAGGTTAGCGGTATGCAGTACGCTCTTATTTTAATTTGACTAATTTTTTTAGTGTTTTTTTTTTTTTAACTAGGGGCCTCGGCCCCCTACGAGCTACGCTCGCCAACCCCAGTCCAGACACCGCAGACTCTAAATGCACGCTAATTAGATCGGCTTTAAAAAGATTTCGAGAGATAGAATTACAATTTAAAAATCAGTGGCGATCTCCCTATAAACGGATTTTTATTCATTTCTCTTTGATTGGGGAATTTTAACGCCAAATCCGCTGCGGTACTACTTGATTACCCGTCGACCAATTTCGCCAAATTATATAAATCGCCAAACCCCTGGCCAAATTATACAAATTGACATAATTTTTATTTTAAATAACGAAAGAACAAATAAATTAGTACAACATTAATAAAAAATACAAATAAAACGTCGAAATAAAAGTAACTTGATGACGTAGACACGTGTAACAACATTTCAAAATAAGCTAATATAAAAGGAATTAAGTAAACAGAGTCTTTGTCTCCTGGTACTTTTTAACAAAGCAAAAAGAAAGTTCTTTTAAATGAGACATTTTAAAGTAATCGTTTTTAATCTTGCGTAATTTTGACCAAGCTATTCTTTCTCTTTTAAATATTCACGTGAAAATACTTTTGTTAGAAAGGAAATATTATTTGCGCTTTCCTAACAAAAATAGTTGAAAAGATCCTCTCAAAATATGAAATAAATATCTAGCGCAATTTCTAAATTTAAACTGTTTTGCAATATTATTTTGTGTTCATTTTATGCAATAACTGTAATGTGTCGTAAATATGACGTAATTTCTCCTATTTAAGACTTCTAACGCATGTTAATGAATTTATTATTTTACAATTTCCTTTCTCTCTTAAAATTCACGTGTAAAAATAGTTTTTATGAAGTAATTTTCAATAAGTTCCTGCTTTTTATACGTAATTATTTAATTCTAATTTGAAAGTTTTTTTCCTGTTTCTAATAGTCACGTGTAAATAAATTTTTAATTTGAAGAAAACATTATTGTTTGCGCTTTTTATACAGTTGGCAACAGGTTAAATTAGTACAATTTTCTGAAATCTGTAAAAAATATCTCTAGAAATGCTGAAAATTTGAATTTAAAATCGAAATAAAACCTCAAAAAATGAGTCAAATTAAAAAAAGAAATACAATCTGCACACCGGGAACTTCAAACGTATAAAATGATCTAAAAATGATTAAATTCCCATGAATAGTTTTTGCTCCTATTAAACTTTTTTAGTGGAACGATTTTGTCCAACTTTAGCATTAAATATATCTTAAAATAATTCTTCGATTTGAAAACTGTCTGCATCAGCGTGTTTATCAAACATTTCTGTATAATACTAGTAAGTAAGTAAGCACCCACCCTGGGAACCCGCTTTTGGCTTATGGTTGGGTGTAACCCCCAAGCCCAGGGTAGGGAAATGTTTTACTACCTGCGGAACCCTTTGGAAACAAATAAGTTTTAAGATTAACTATAACTATTCTAAATATAGTACTACTGATTCTCATATTTTTCTTATTATTTTTCTTAATATTAACGAAGAAAGATCTCCGGTCACAAAAAATTCAAAACCGGCGGCGGCGGCGGTGACAGCGGTAGTTACTTTTTTTTAGAATAGAGAGATTTTTTATTTAATTTTTCATAATTTCAAGAGATATTTATTCACATTTAGTATCTCTTTTTCATACTGACACCAATTTGTAAAACAGTGCAGTGAATTATATTTTCTCTCAAATGAAAAATGTATTTACACTTGACTATTATAAACGAGATATAAAATTTTAAAATAATAATTAAATGATCACATGTTAAAAGCAGTAAACTGGGACAATTTCGTCATTAAAATTGTATTTACACGTAAATATTAAAAAGTTAAGATAATCTTAAAATAATTAAATTAGTACACGTGAAACGCCTTTAATGGGGCCAATTAATGTGTAAAATATTCAAATATTAAATGCCTACATAATTAAAATGCATAAAATAATTAACTTATTACGCGAGAAAAACTTTTGATCGAGAAAATTAGGTCATGTTTATAAAGCTCAAATAATAATATTCCCAAACACTTTTAAATTGAATAATTTTGTATTTACACGTGAAAACTAAAGGAGAAACAAAACCTTTAAAATAATTAAATTACAGTACACTCTGTGTAAGGCGGACACTGTGTAAGACGGATATCTTTCTAATTCGGAAAGATTTTCAAGACCTTGTAAATCTATAGACGTAGATTTGTCTAAGATTTTCTAAGATGTCTAACAAAATTTGTCTAAGGCGGTATATTATCTACTATGAAAATTTTCACGGTCCCGCTCGATTCCTCCTTAGACAGAGTTTACTGTATTATGCGCGAAATGCACTTAATGGTGAAAATTACATCACATATTACATCGAACTTTACATTTAAAAAGATTTTGTTATGGTCAATATTCATGTGACGTTCACATTGGGAATCACATGGTGTAAAATTAGCGCTGCTAGCAAATTTGTTTATATATTTCATCACTTAATGCAGCATAAATATAGGTAAATGCATGCACTAAATACTTTCGACTTATTTTGTACGAATTACTATTCAGTAAATATATATTTGAAAATTCGTATATACTTATTAATTAAAATAAACGATTTACATATTTAAATTAACATGAAAATATGCATGATGATGCATTAAAATGTAGAAAAGAATTCACGCGTAAGGTATGACTGTTCCTGAAAATGTATAAAACGTGATCGAAACGTAAAATATAAGCTTGAAATTTCAAAACACAGTCCTTTTCAATACCGTGTTTCTGAATGTTATTCCAATTTAGGCGGAGTTTTTTAAGCTTGAACCCGAAGGAAGAATAGGGTCCATAAAGTCTTTATAAAAATCCGAGAGGCAGGAACATTTTTAACCTAACAATTTTATATAAGCTGATTTTGAAATCTGTAATTTATCTTACTTACCAACGCCAAAAACAGCCGACAGCTGTCGCGACACCGGTGGATTAGGTCATGGTAACCGAAAAATGCCCCATTGAAACGGAAAAGCATGGCGACCCGATTATAGAAGATAATATCATTCAATCTTCCGTAACCTGGTAATATTTTAAAACAAGGCACATTGCAATGCTTTTAGTGGTTGCAAAGTCTGAAAGCGTGTTAGCAACTTAACTCTCAAGGGTCAGAGCTCCCTAAGTTATTAATAAAAATATTTATTTTTTTAAGGCACATGTGGAAAATTTTCTTGCCAAATTCAATAATCATAAAAATCTCTTCTTTTGTAAAATTGATATCTTTGAAAGAAACTTACTCGCTTTTTCGTGCACGATATTGAGAAATAAAAATTGACATATCTAATGGTCTGAAACAAAAATTGATCAAAGTTTGACCTATCTTCAACATTATGACCTCGAAACATAAATGAAGATAAACTGAGCAGGTTTCCGCAGCAAGATGGATGCTGATTGATGAGCTTGTAACAATGCACACTAAAACATCAATTTTTAGTAGATATTTCATTTTATTTATCGCCTTGTCATCCATAGTACCATGTGATCATAAAACATCAATGTTGAACTAATATTATTTTATTTTTAAACCAGTAAAATTTTTTGACTTAAGAAAATGATTTATGATTCTTTAAAACATCGAAACACTATTGTACTGACAAGAATTTGATAAGCTTTAAATCATAATTCATATACTTTTTCCAGATTGAATGTTTCAAATCCTAGGCTCATACATAATGTTCTTTTATCAAATGTTTATTGCAAATGATTTGTTTACAGTAGTTTCCTGCATTTAGTATGGATCTTTTTAAATGATACTTTATTTTTCCAAATTAGTCTCTTCCTGTAGCGTTTGTATAGATTTTATAAAAATCTATTTGTAAATTAATTAGGAAATATATTTCAAGGCACTAACTATTTTTCAAAATAAATCATGTATTTTATATTATTTTAAATAGCTTTCAGCATGCGAAAACAAATTTTTTAATTGCATGGGGAAAAGTAGTCAATGTAGAAAAATTAATAAATTTATTAGCATAAAGAAGTCAACGGAAAGGAGGGGGTGACCAGTTATCATTTTTATTTTCAAGATTTTATAGCACATTTTATAGGTATAAAAACGATTCAATATTTCATATTTACACCATAAAATAATAATTTCTAAAAGAGGACTTAAGGATGGCAAGTTACATGTACAATAATTCACAAAATGGAGTGAACTCTACGAAAATCCAGAAATGATCGAATAATTAAAGAGTATTAATATATTTCAAAATGTTTTCAGTCATTGTAATTAATACTTCGGATTTTTACATTTATGTGTTATGTATTATTTCAAGGGAATTTATCCAAAAAATTAGAAACGTATTTAAAAACCAGAAGAAAATGTCATAAAATAATCGGACACTTATGAGAGTTTAAAATGAATCACTTTTTATTAATGCAAACAGGAAAGCAAATTTATGCGTGAAACATGGGTAATGGCTTCCGAACGCATTCGAAGTACTGTAACGGGATTTCATCGCTTAACAAGATGAAACAAGATATATTAAGTAAACAATTTGGAAAGTTCATAATAAATATGAAAACCTTCCTTACTAGGGAAGGTGTTTTTCTCATAGACTTATATCCGTCTACATGCAGATAAACCATCCTTTTCCAGAAGTATTCATAACATCAAAATATAAAATATTCCATATTCTCACTAAAAGTTTTTTAATAAAATAGGCAGTTAATCATCAGAGTTATTACCACTTACTTTCAATACCAAATAATGTAAAATACGGTACTGTTCCACTAAAAGGGCCTTGGCGTTTTTTTTTTTTTAATTGACACAATTCGAGCCTCAGTATGTGAGAATTGTTGCGAAATGATATAAACAGCTATGAAAACAAACCAGATAAACTATTATGCTGGTTTACATATGTATTTTTATATCTATAAACGTTATACATATGTATACAGTAAAACCTCCGAATGTTGGACAAATCGAGACCGCGGAATTTGTCCACTATTCAGAGGTGTCCGCTGTAAAGCGATAAAAAAGTACAGATACTATAGGTTTTGGAGATCGAAAAAGTGTCCGCTACTCGGGAGTGTCCGTAATGGAGGTTTTACTATATATGTATACATATTGTTTTTATGTACAATTTACTTCTGCTTCTATATAAAAATAGATAAATGGCTTCTTTATATTTAATACATTGTATAAATCTTAAAAAAATTGCTTGTGTGTATAAACAGTGAATAGGTTGCCTGAAAATATATTACCAACTTTCCTTTTCTCACCTTTTTTTATTTTGCTACGGTCCCTACGCTAGAAAAGTACCAAAAATACTTCATTTTTGTTTTCATAACAACTGGTTTTACTTAACGTGTCACAAGTTTCCAATAACATTTTTGAGGTTATTTTATATGAAATGATGAAATTGCGAGCAATTTATTAGAACTGCTGAAAGTCTTTTAATTTTCGATAATCCTGGATATTTTAACTTAAAAAAATCATGCTTCGAAATTATTTTAAAATCCCTAAAAAAATTAATAAATTGACATGCATTTTTCAAACAGCGTACATTTGGCAGTAATTTTCTTTTACTTAATCTATAGTTTAGAAACTTAAATTATGCGATGTACAGAAATAAAAGAAAAAAAAAATTGCAGTAAGTGCGAAATTTATTGGACAATTCATAGCCCACGTCAAAAATACTCACGACATGTTTTTACTTTATAGTCTATATTATACAGAATTTCTTATGTTTAAATATCACTGAAAAAAAAATTATGATTGTGTCAAAATGACACAATTTTTGGTGATGTTTCACTACTTAATACCAAATATCAGAACCTGATAACTTCTTGATAATTACTTATCTTGATCACATGTTACTTTGGCGTTCATAATAATATATTATAACTAGGGGGCTCTGACCCCTGCAAGCTACGCTCGCCAACCCCCGTTCAGACACCGCAGAATCTAAAAATTTAAAAATCTAATGGGTTTTAAAAATATTAGAGAAGATCAAATTATACTGAAAAAGGTGTGCAGATGTCCCAGTAAACGGGTTTCCATTCAATTCCCTTTGATTGCAAAAATTTAACGGAGAATCAGTTGCTGTTAAGACATCCAATGGTTGTTTTCGTTTTTGATTAAAGAGGATCAGTTAAACATTTGAAAAGAAGCTAAAATAAAATGAATTAAGTATTCAGAGTCTTTGTCAACCGATATTTTAAAACAATCTCTATAACAATAGTCTAAATCATGTGACTATCATCAACAGTTCCGGGCGAAACACTTTGCTTTTTATACTCTAGGTGCCATTTTGATACTTTAATGTTATCCAGGCACAGGTGATAAGTCGCCAAATATTATTCTATCCCCATCATTTCATCTATATTATAATAGTTCAAGTCATCAAATGTCATAAACAAATACGACCTGATCCCTTCGCCTTTCATATGAAGGTTTGGAACAAATGTCATATACGGCCCATATTGGCGCGATTTTTTTCCAACGTCAATTTGGGGAACGCATTAACAGCATAAACAACAACATCCGGCTTACCATATCAAACAAAATAACGATACTTTGGCGCCAGTTAAGTACCCGTTGCGTATATGACATTGGCGTCAGAAAAAAAATCGCGCCAATATGGGGCCGTATGTGACATCTGTGCCGAAACAAAAAAAAGCCGGGTGCAAATCTCGCCAATATCTTTTTTTTCAATTCGCCAGTTAGCATTTTTTTTATTGTTCGAGTGGTAAATTAAAACATTGATTTGAAGTTAAAATTAAATGTCATGGTTTGTTACATAATTTAATATTTCGCCAGATGTCATATACAACGGTACTATGCAAATCATGCATGTTTGGCATGATTTTTTTTTTTTTTTTTAACGAAAATTTGACGAAAACCTCGTTTTCGAATACCAGTTACATATGTATTTTTGGTACTACTTAGTTATCCCGTCGACAAAAAATATATCACCAAACTATAAGATTAAATGCCAATAATGGTTGATGGTAAATGTCACATTCACTTGACTTTTAGCAAGTTACACGTGTTTACATCATCAAGTAATTTTTATTTCGACGTTTTATTTTTATATTTATTAATGTTATACTAATTTATTTGTTCTTTCGTTATTTAAAATAAAAATTTTGTCAATCTGTACAATTTGGCGAGTGGTTTGGCGATTTATATAATCTGCGAAATTGGGTGACCGAATAACTACTACATTGTACCGTATTTTTTAATTATTTTCTATTATTTCCAAAAGGAAATAGCAAAAAAAAAATAATTACTATAGAACAAAATAATTTATATAAATTTAAAAGAGAAATAAAAGTAAATATACATTTATTATTAAATAAACAACAATAGCCGGGTTACCATGTCTATCAAAATAATGCCATTTGTGCGCCAATTAGGTACCCCGGTGCGTATATGACATCTGTGCCTAATATTTTTCTTTTCGGTTTTTTTTTTTAAAGAAGTGAAAGCCATCAATTTAAATGTTTCATTTTTAAACGAAAGTTTTGCATTTAATAAAATGATAACGAAATACAAAAAAGCATTGTTCTTAGCATAGATTTAAAGGAGGCCAAACTGTCACCAAATTAATTTAAAATAGTAACCTTTTCTGAATTATGAAAAAAAAATTTCTGTTATGATTAAAATTTGAGTTGCCATCATTAGAAAAAATGTATTTAAAATTAGAAAAAAATTAATATTTCGAAAACTAATTCGAATTTAAAAATTCTAATACCAGTTTTGAGATCTATGGGTCAACACGGATTTTTGGCGTTAATTTCAACGCAAAGTATTCCATATTTTAGGAGAAATCGCCGTGAAACTAAGTCAGTTGTTTAATCAGTCGATTCAAAGAATCGATACATTTCAGGCGTTTCATATATTCGTTTCATAAATTCATTTCATTCGGATTTAATATATATAGGGTAGATATATGAATACATAATAATATATTATAATACTCAAGGGGTCTCAGGACTCTCAAAGCTTTAAAATTTTCGAAATTTTAATTTTTTAGATGATAAACTCCTATTTTTCTGAACATTTTTATATAATTGTTTCCTTGAAATTCCTATTAGAACTGAAGATATGGGTTTTACATTTACACACGTTCAATAGCTAAAGCGTCGTTTCGAAAACTTTGAAGCCATTTTTCTCCAAATGACGTTTTTGGGCATAACGCGCACGATATCTCAAAAAACTTATAAATATTTTTCATGAAATTTTCAAAACATATGTTTCATGTTAGTCTGTATAAACTGAACCTAAAATTTCCTTTTTATTGTTCAAAACAATATTTTTTTAGGCGATTATACTTTTGAAATTTTCTAAATTTTGCATTAGCTAAATACAACTTTGTATTAAAATTATAAAAAAGCTTTAAATACAAATTTACTTAGATTCAGGGTGATTATTATAATCTGAAGTATAAGTAGGCACGAAAATTTTCATTCTAGTTGCAATACTTATTTTGTAATCGTGCACGTAAACTGTTATGCCGATTTTTTGCTCTTCAAATGTCTAACAGTTTGGAGACCCCTGTAAATGCTAATTCTGCATCTTACTATTTTTTAAATGCATGAAATTAAAGAACATACTTATGTATTTTATTCCAATAAAAATTGTGTCTTAAAATCCAATACATTTTAGGATATTAAATGTTGAAAATGGTCTTTTTTCCATTTTTTTTTAAATATATATATACGCAATAATATGTTATAATACGTAATATATATGTATTACGTATATATTTGTTACGAAGCAATTTAATGGGTGTAGTTGAAATATTACATCGTGCTTATTACGTATTACTGGAGTCATACCACATTTTAATCAGCCGTTGGTGATGTTGTAAGCAATCCTACCACTTAGCACAAGCATTGCTAGCGGAGGTATCAACTCTGTGAAAATATAGCAGCTGTAGAGCGATGATAATATTGGTATAGTCCAATCAAACACTTAGTACTTCATTATAAAAATAAGGCAGCGTGAGTGGTAAAAAAAGGCGTATGAAGAAATATGGGGTTTTCCCAATTAAACACATGAAAACGTAGTCATAGAACAACTGTTTATTCCATCAGAACATACCAACACTAAACAATTCCCGCAGATGAGAAATCAGAGCATTCCACTCGAGCAGAAACTAGTTACTCATGCTAAATAGATGTTAATTTACGAAATGAATATTCTGCATGGCTAAGGACACCGGGTAACAGGTTATGTAAACATTCACAGCACAAAAATCTTTCGTTCTGAGCTCATGCTCTCGCTATTTATGAGAATGCGCGGAGGAATTCCCATTGAAATGAAAACTTCAAGCTAAACCAACGAAAATCACGAACGAGCCTCGAAGTGAAACTGGGATCCGACACTCAGCCAATGGAGAGCGATCAAGAAACGTCACAGGAAAGAATCCCAGCGCCGCTAATGGAATGATTTCGATGTGAAAAGGTTGTCTCACAGCTGGCGGGAAAAAGATATGAAATAGAATAAAAAAGTAAAAATGGCTTTGATAAACATTCGAAAAATAAGTAACTGCGATCAGAACTTTACAGTTTGGTAGACGATAAAGATTAATGAAGGGATTAAAAGTTTAGATTGCGTTTTGGAATAAAACTATTATTAACATACGCGTTTTAAAAATAGAGGAATTTAGCTAGAAATAAATAATAGAGCGTATTAAAAAAAATGAAATAATGAATAGGCCGGCAATTTAGAATAATTTAAATGAATAGTAAAAGGTAAAATTTTTATATAACAATATCCCCCCCCCCCTAAAAACCGGTGAACTGGTGGCTCCGTGACCCACAAGTTCATTGGGGAAAAGCATGAACTCGGATTACAATAGTGTTACCCGGTAGTCTGAAATTTTTCTCCAATTCTGTCAAAAATCAAATCAATAAGTTACTGCTTAAACGCGAAACTGTGGGAATTGTTTTTTTTTAAATTACAAAGATAATATAAATGTTTCTCCTACATGGAGTAAATTATATCCTAAATAATCTCCTCTTGTTTTACTAACAACTTATTACTTACAATATTGACAGATATTGACAATATTGGAATTGTTTAGGAGTTTTCTTAGGAATTTACATTCTTTCCACATCACGATTAAACATCAGTTTAATCTCTATAACTTAAACTCCATAACGTAGAAATTTTCCATACAATTCACAAGTCATATAAATAAAAGGAAAAACATGAATATAATAAATTTAAAATTTATGTACAAAAATTTCAACTGAGTATCAATCTCCTACAGTTTTTTAACTGGGATGATTATATTGTCCTGATACTATGCTATAGTCCATTGAAATTCAATTAGTGCTCATTTTTGACACAAGAAAAACTGTCAAAAATATAGTGCCATATGCACTCTATAGTATTGTATTGTTATGATAATAGCGGTACCATACTATTACCATTTTTCCATAAATTCTCTAGTAAGTATTTTACTTTCATTATGTTCAGTTGTTATCACAAGTTTTAATCTATAAGTATTCTCAGATATCTCATATATTGACTTCATTAATTCATAACACTTATTTTTCTTTATTACCTCTCTTTTATCTCAATATTCAATAATAAATTATCTATACTTTCTATCATACAGGATCTAGCAATAGTAAATTTAATTCAATAATAACAATAACTCAAATTTTCATCATTAATTTCAAAGTCATATTTTAATTCATCACTTCAGTAAGTAATAATAAGAGATTATTGCACTCAATGACATTGGCTTGGTAAAAAGTTACATAGCATAAAAAGTAATCTCCTATCAATACAGATTCAATAAGAAATGAAATTATATCAAGTCAAAATAAAAATAAAAAGAGTTCTGAAATTCTCCAGCTATATCATTGAAACAAAATCTTAACAGCTGTTTTTCGATATGTGTATAAATATTTCGTTCATTTCCTACATGGTTACGCAATCAGTAAAAAATAAATAAACAAGTAAGTAAGCATGTTTTAATATTAATAATTATAGTTAAATTTTTAATTTTTTTAAAGTTATTTTAATCCAGCTAACATTTATTCATAGTTTACATATAAATTTAAATTTTATTTAATATTCTAATCTAATTCAATTCAATATAAGAAATCTTTAACTCAAATCAACTCATTTACGCCCGCGTAAACAACTAATTTAAGTAAAACTTCAGCAGCAATGTTCTCGTGGATCCTTCGAGAACACACTGTTATATAGAAAAGCATTGATTGATTAATTTATAATTTATTTAGTTACTTTTTATTAATTTATGACTATTTAATATTAGGCTAGGGCTTTAACATTAGTTTGTTGTGAATTCTCATGGAGTAATTTTAATTGATCTGGTGAAAAGTAGGGGCGTAATTTAGATACATGGCAACATCCGTATTTCTATTTTGACTTTGCCTATCAATTCGAACATTTACAGGAGATAATTTGTTAAGAATTTGATAGGGACCAGTAAAAACTTTTGAGAGCTTTCTAGTATTGGGGTAATTGAACTCTTCATAAATTACAAGATCTCCTACCTCAAACTTTGGCTCTACATAATTTCGGTCATAATATTTTTTACTCTTCAAATGAAATTCATTAGTACGCGCTTTAGCAATTTTAAGGGCTTCATTCACAGGAGGGTAGTAATCTTGTTTTAGGGGGGAATCATAAGGTAATTGACCAAAAAGTAAATAAGCAGGAGAGAATTTGGTTATGGAATGGGGCGTATTATTGTATTCACTAACTACTTCTGTCAAAAGTTTTGTCCAAGGGATTTTAGAGGTAGTAGAATTAACTTTACACTTTAATCTAGTAACAATTGATTGATTCACTCTTTCGCATTTCCCATTCGTTTGTGAATGATGTGCTGATGTTAAACGTTGCTTAATATTGTGATTTCCAAGAAATGTTTTTAATCTAGATGAAGTGAAAGCTGCATTCCTATCACTCAACACTTTTTGGGGAACCTGTACATTGAAAATTTTGTTGAAACAGAATAATTGTTTAGGACATTGAATATTGAAAACTTGTTTTAAGCAATTAGTATAGGTCTCAGAAGTAACACTTTTTGATGGAAAAGCCCAGACATATCTAGTCGCGTGGTCTATTATGATGTGTAGATATTTTTTGGTGGAGTTATAGTAATTGTATCACACACAGTATCAATAGAAGACATTCAAAAAGTTGATCTGTGGTTGGCATAGCTTGTAGTAAGCCAAATTTTCTCTGTCTGGGTTTTTTATTTTTCTGGCAAATGTCACAATGTTTAACAAAATTAGTTATATCCTGAGTCATGTCAGGCCAATAATAATTAGGAGAAATTAAATTTAACATTTTTTGAATTCCAGGATGACCAAATTTTTCATGAGCAACATTTAATATTTTTCTCCTTAAAGACATGGGGACTACTATTTTTCGAAATCCTTTCTTTCTAACTATTATAATCCCATTTTCCTTTTGATAGTTTTTGGCACATACATTATCTTTCTCCTGCATCTCTATAAGTTCTTTTACGTCTAGAAGAAAAGTTAAGGGTTGAAAATAATGTAAAACAGGGTTTCTTGGCAACATGTCAGCTTCGACATTTGTGGATCCATTTTCGTACACAATATTATAATCAAACATGCTTAACTTCAAAGACCATCTAAATAATCTACCTCTCAAATGCTTAGTATTCTTTAACCATACAAGAGATGCATTATCAGTGTGAATGGTGAAATTTACACCATGGAAGTAATGATCAAATTTATCTAAGGTGTCAATGATGGCAAGACATTCTAATTCAGTTATAAAGTAATTCTATTCATAACTTCTCAATCTTCTAGAATAATAAGCAATTGGATGTAAAAACCCATTATTATCTGGTTGTTTAATAACTGCACCTACTGCCACCCGTGAGGCATCAACAAACATATGAAGTGGTAATGCAGGGTCATAAATTCTTAAGACAGGTTTAACAATTAAGGCATCCTTTAATTTCTGAAAAGAATCTTGGCAATTTGAATTCCATTCCCACAAAGTATTTTTCCTAAGAAATCTGTTAAGGGGGTGTCTGATATTGGCATAATTATCTATAAATTTATGGTAAACATTAATTGATCCCAAAAATGTTTGGAATTCTTTTACATTAGAAGGAGGTTTTAAATTTTTTATGACATCAATATTAGCATTAGCTGGAGTTACAGTATTATTTTAGATTTCATATCCTAAGAAATTAATTTTATTTTGAACAAAATTGCATTTAGATAATTTATGTTTAATATTTTCAAGCCTACATAATTCAAATACTTGGTTTAGATGTTGCAGGTGTTCCTCTAAAGAGGAGGAAAAAACAATTATGTCATCAAAATAATAACAAGCAAAATCAATTCTATATTTAGTGAGAATTCTTCTAAGAGTCCTATTGAAAATTGGGGGACCAACTTTGACACCGAATGGAAGAACATTCCACTCAAAAAGTCCAAAATTGGTTGCAAAAGCCAATTTCTCAGTATCTGCTGGGTAAATTGGGATGTGCCAGTAGCCAGAGGCTAACTCCAAAGTGGAAAAATACTGAGCACGACTTAATTTATCAATAATCCCATCTATACGTGGTAAAGGTTCAGCATCATTTTTCATTATTGCATTTAATTTTCGATAATCTACACACATTCTAGTTTTCTTACCCTCATCGCGTTTCATAACTAAAGTAACAGGGGCAGAATAAGGACTATAACTCTCTTTAATTAAACCAGCAGCTAATAAAGATTGAACTTGATCTGAAATTTCTTTTTCTTCCACTGCAGAAGTGGGATGACTAGGTTGTTGTTGTTCACTAGGAGGAGGAACATAAGACTGCATAGGTTCAACATTAAAAATACAAGTCCTCTCCCAGTGGAAAGCATCCTGTATACCTCTGATCATACACATTCGACATGGTCGACTAGGATACTTATTTTGAAAATGAATAGTAGGTAATCTAGGACTAACAAATCTAGAATTTTGAGCATTAGGGTTTTGTGGCCGAAAATTAGAATTTGTTCTTTGAAAATTCTGGTTTGGGCGAACCCAATGTCTAGGAGCCTGGTTATTAAACTGGAAAGATCCATGATTTTGAGAATAATTCCTAACATTATGGTTGTTTACATGAGAGGTGGTAATGACTACTAGTTATTTAGCCATTCTGTACCAGTCTATGGTGCTCTCTGGAGAGTTAATAATCATATAATTCTGATATTCTGGCTTCAAACCATCCGTCAAACCTTGGACTATGATGGTTTCACATAAATGAAGTTGTCTACCAATCTCAATCTTTTTTCTGAAATAACTCTCTAATTCATTAAGATCATTTAGCTTCATAGAAGCAAAATCAGAAAATCTAGGAACTTGTACTTTTATAAACATTTCTGAAAGAATTTCAACTATCTTACTGAAAGTAGTACACTCTAGACACTCATTAATGAACACTTTTAAAGCTTCTCTCTTCAAAAATTTAGAGATATTTTGCATTTTCCATGTTTCATCTTTTTTATCAGAACTGCATGCTTGGTCAAAATGTTTCAGCCAGGATTGTATATCCATCTCTGACCCTGGGTCAAAAGAGACGATATTTACTTCACTTTCACTCATTTTATCACTAGAGTTTTTAACAAATCCCGATCGCATTAACATAAAAGAGGAGGGACAATTCATTAATACATGGATTCATTGTATAATCATAATAAATACTGTAAATAAACTTTAAATAAAATAACAAATTTAAATATTTTCTTTTCTAATAAATAATAACAGTAATACATCAAATGTAAATAAAGAAATATGGTGAAATATAAATTAAACAAATAAATAAATAATAAATCTTTCAAAACTTACGACCTTGGGATGATTTTTTTTCTTTATAGACGCACATTCAGGTAAAAATGCGGAATATCAAATCGTCGTTACCAGGTGTCATCGAAGGTTTCGATTGATTTCACAATCGGAGGGACACTTTTTTTTATTATTGAAGGTCTCCTTTTAGAAGTGTAAAGTAGAGTAGGTCGACATTATCCTACCCGGCTTCTTGTTACGAAACAATTTAATGGGTGTAGTTGAAATATCACATCGTGCTTATTACGTATTACTGGAGTCATACCACATTTTAATCAGCCGTTGGTGATGTTGTAAGCAATCCTACCACTTAGCGCAAACATTGCTAGCGGAGGTATCAACTCTGTGAAAATATAGCAGCTGTAGAGCGATGATAATATTGGTATAGTCCAATCAAGCACTTATTACTTCATTATGAAAACAAGGCAGCGTGAGTGGTGAAAAAAGGCGTGTGAAGAAATATGGGGTTTTCCCAATTAAACACATGGAAACGTAGTCATAGAACAACTGTTTATTCCATCAGAACATACCAACACTAAACAATTCCCGCAGATGAGAAATCAGAGCATTCCACTCGAGCAGAAACTAGTTACTCATGCTAAATAGATGTTAATTTACGAAATGAATATTCTACATGTCTACGGACACCGGGTAACAGGTTATGTAAACAATCACAGCACAAAAATCTTTCGTCCTGTGATCATGCTCTCGCTATTTATGAGAATGCGCGGAGGAATTCCGATTGAAATGAAAACTTCAAGCTAAATCAACGAAAATCACGAACGAGCCTCGAAGTGAAACTGGGATCCGACACTCAGCCAATGGAGAGCGATCAAGAAACGTCACAGGATAGAATCCCAGCGCCGCTAATGTAATGATTTCGAAGTGAAAAGGTTGTCTCCCAGCTGGCGGGAAAAATATATGAACTAGAATAAAAAAGTAAAAATGGCTTTGATAAACATTCGAAAAATAAGTAACTGCGTTCAGAACTTTTCAGTTTGGTAGACGATAAAGATTAATGAAGGGATTAAAAGTTTAGATTACGTTTTGGAATAAATCTATTATTAAGATACGCGTTTTAAAAATAGAGGAATTTAGCTAGAAATAAATAATAGAGCGTATTAAAAAAAAAGGAAATAATGAATAGGCCGGCAATTTAGAATAATTTAAATGAACAGTAAAAGGTAAAATTTTTATATAATATATATATATATATACAGTCGTGGTCATAAGTTTAGGACCACCACTGAAATTTAAGATCCAGACAATAAATTGCGTCTGCGACATTTATTACTCAAAGTTCAAACGAAAAGCGAATACAGTAACTCCAGTGTCAGACGGAATGACGCCATCTGACGCAATCGATTTGATTTATGACGTTATCGGTTGTTTCAATTTTAAAAACGCTAGTTTCTGCACGGTGGTCCTAAACTTTTGGCCACGACTGTATATATATATATATATATACGTAATAATATATTATAATAATTATATGCCATTTACTTATGAGAACAAAGTTTAATTTTTCGGTAGTTCCAAAAGTTGAAGTTAGTTTTAAAAGTATTTGGTAACTTAAAAAAAATATTCGTTTTAAGTGTTGCAATAGCTAATGGGAGTTTAATTTTTGGTTGTAATTACTTTTGTAGGATATAATAAATTCAGTCGAACAGTTATTTTTTAAACATTTTATTTCGATGAATTTCGACGAGCACATCTCGTATAGATAAATAAAATAAATTGTGGAAAATAGAAAATTGTTATTATTGTATTTTTTAACAATCATATCGATAAGGAATTATGCATATAAATATAAATTTAATTGAAAACATATTATGTAAAATATTATTGTATTCCATTGCAAAACTTTCAAGTTGCGTTTAACCCACAAAAAGTTCCTTAATTTCATCTGAATAACAAAATTCAACATCTGAGAATAAATATTCGTTGGCAAATTATAAAAATTGTTAATATTTGAAATTTAGTGCCTTTTGAAAAGACGCTGATTATGTTAAATGCGGTACTGAATTTAGAATTTCCCTCACATTCCTTTCACATTATAAAAAGTTTCTTTTTTAAATATAGTATCTTTTATAATGGTTAACAATTTTTTTCTTTAATCGAAATACATAATTTTTGATAGAAAATGGGCATGGAAATAGTATTATATATATGGGGCATTCTCACAGTCTTTTGATTTTTGGGGGGAAAAATCTGGCGAAATTAAACTTGCTAAAATAACAATTTAATCTGATAGACGAATGCTTTAATGATTCAAAATAAAGAAAAAATGGTCAGCAGCGAAAAAAATTTATTTAACTGAGGTTTAAGTTACACTTGCGAGTTTAATTTTCCTTACCATTTTACCGCTATAACTTTTTACTTTCTTCTAAATTTTTACTTATAATGAATTTGCATAGTACCCACAGGGCATTCAAATAAGAAATAATGACAATGTAGTATTTTTAGTATAAAATTTTGGTATAACATTGTCTTAAATGGGTGTAAAAGAAGGGACGGTAATGTAAAATAAGGGGATGGTATAGGAAATAAACAGTCAAGTGCGAGCATTACTCGCGTACAGAAGGTTCCGTAGAATAAATTTATAAATTTGTAATTGTATTAAAAAAAAATGTTTCTAAAAGAATACTATGATTTTCTAAAAAACTATACAACGTAGGGTTGGGTATAACTGTATATATTAGAAAAGTGTAATCGGGTATACCATGAAAGTTCAAAGAGATATAGAACCTAAATAATATCAAATATAGCTATTCGTATAACTCTTTTTTAACACTTTCCAACAAAGTTGAAAAGTGTTTATGACTTCGGTTTGTCTGGCCGTCTGTCCGCGCTCTAACTCTCGTAAATATAGTCAGATCGTTCTGAAATTTTTGGATGTTAGTGACCTCTACCATAGGACGATCCCTATTTCAAATAAAGTTTCTAGCATGTTGAGTTCGCTTTCAGGGTCAGTCAAAAATTTTCCGTTACATTACGGCCTATGGGGAAAAATCGTTTAAAATGGTTTTTAATGACGTTACATGCTTTCAAACATAATAAAATTGATATGCATTTACGAAGTGCACTAAAATATACATTCTGTAGAATATACGATGCAAAGAACAGTTATTCATTTACAGGGACACACAAAATAATTTCGTTACAGAACGATATAGGGGTGGATGGAATTGTTTGCGGCGTATTTTAATTATGTTAAATTATTTCGTGTATAATGAAATTGATATACGTCGCTGAGGTTTAATATAACTTATTTCATGTATAATACGAAGTGCATAGCATTTACAGGGACACACAAAAGATTTCAGATACTATATTGTGTCCGAAGTACTATACAGTAGCGATGATTTCTGGAAATGCATTTTTATATATGTTATGTGCTTTTATGTTTCACTATATTTATGCATGGTATATGGTATAAATGTTGTAATTCATATACAGGTCTACACAAAATAATTCGTAATGGTTACTGTGTATGACTGCAAATTGCTTAAAAGTGATTTTTAAATGAGTTATGCATTTTCATGTGGAACTGCACTTGGTTTACTAAGAAATGTTTGTAGAACATAGATAAGAGGATATACAGTATCACGCAAAGAATTGGATACATGGCCGTCTATAAATGATAATTTCTGGATTTGTGATTTCAGTAGTTTTAAGAGTGTTTTACTTTGAATTAAACTTTAGCTAAATAGTGGCGTGTAATAAAGATACTATGTTAAGGGTGTATTCGAAAAAAAAATTTTCCACCCTCAACAGCTCGAAATTTTCTGAGACATTTTCAGACTCATTTTTAAAAGTAAAAACATGAAACTTGCTGGGGTGATTTCTGAAGACATGTTTAACATGCCGTGTGATTTCATTTTCAGCTCAATTAATTAGAATTTGATTTTTAAACAGTTATTTTCTCAGTATGACCCTTTTTTTTATTCCCAGATCGCCCGCTTCGGAAAATTCGGTTCAAAACGCCAACTTTGACAGCGTTTTTTACAGTATTTTCTGCATTTATCAAAAAATTAAGAAGCACGGCACATTATAGAGTTTCTAAATAAGAGAATTTCCCAGTTTGATGCGTTTGAGAACAAAAATGAATTTTAAAATGAATCGGAAAATAAGCAGTTTGGATCGGAATGCACCCTTAACTACAAGGCTGTACAAATGTATACAAGTATGTTTTGATCTATTAGTATAAATTGCTGAAAGAGAAATTTCAACCTATTATGAGTTTTCTTGCTAAACTAAATTTTCCCATTATATAGTATATATATCAACCTACAGATCAAATACAGAGCTGTTCAATAGAATTGGAATACATATTTGGCAATAGACGGTAACTGCAGAAATCAGTTTTTCAAATGTTTCATGCGTTTTCTAAAATGTTTACTTAGTTCTCTTATATACCTCATTTCTCTAAATAACGAAATTTTGTTAAAGTATTCAGGAAGGGTTGGAAAGTGTTTCATAATCTATGCCAAACGCATGATTTTTCTTACTTGTTTAATATTATCCTAATCTGTTTATGATGAACTTAATTCGGTACTGACAATAAAAGTAGTGCATAGTTAAACTTCATTTCGCATTTCATGAAACTAAATTCAGCGTAGTAATAACCTTTATTTCTACAGTGTAGCTAAAACAAAACCTTTGTTCATAGTGTAAATTTGGCATTGTGCTAAGCGCGCTTCGAATTGAGGTCTCCAAGTTGCAACGCCGCCTTGCTCAGTGCCGCGTTTTTCCAGATACGTGTTTAATTAACTTTTAAAGTCACTTGAGGCGTATTGAGAGATACAATCGATGCAAACTATCGCGAATTCCACAGTATTTATGCGATTCATTCTAATTAAATCTTTCGAGAGCTATGCCCTTTAAAACGGACACCTAATTTTAATTCTAAAACAGACAAACGGCACCAAGAATATTTAATTAAAATTTTCCTTTTATCATGTACGTGAAAATAAGCAAGTTCGCATTTCCTAATAAATTCGTTTATAAATTCTGGTGTCAGTTCATTATTTCATAAATTTATAAATAGAGTTACTACGTGCCGGAAAGGATTAAGTGGTCGCAGGACTCTTAAAGCTTCAAAATTTAACAAATTTTAATTTTTTTAGACGTTAAACTCCTATCTTTTCTGAATATTTTGATATAATTGTTTTCTTGAAATTCTTATTAGAACAGAAGTTTTGGCTTTTAGAATTATACCCGCTCAATAGCTGAAGCGGCGTTTCCGAAACTTTAAAGTAATTATTTTCCAAATGGCGTTTTTTGGGCATAAAGCGCCGGATACCTCAAAAACCTCTGAATATTTTTTCATGAAAATTTCAAAACATATATTTCATGTTAGTCTGTATAAACTGAACCTAAAATTTCCTTTTTATTGTTCAAAAAAGTATTTTTTTAGGTGATTTTACTGTTGAAATTTTCAAAATTTTGTATTAGCTAAATGCAACATTGCATTAAAAATAAAAAAAATGCTTTAAATACAAATTTATTTAAGTTCAGGGAAATTATTACAATCTGAAGTATAAGTAAGCATCGAAATTTTCATTCTAGTTGCAATATTTAATTTGTAATCCTGCGCGTAAACTGTTATGCCAATTTCTTTTTCGACAAATGTCTAACAGTTTCGAGCCCCCTATAAATACTAATTCCGTATCTTGCAACTTTTTAAATACATGAAACGAAAGAACATACTTATATCTTTCATCCCAATTAAAATTGTGTTTTAAAATCATATACATTTTAAGACATTAAATGTTGAAAATGGTCTTTTTTTCACTTTTTAGAGTCCCGAGACCCCTTAAATTAGTATGTTTTTAACAATTTGACGTTTATTGCTTTTATTCTGTGACAGGACATTACATTACACATATATATCTTTAAAAGTTGTTAACTAGGCATAGAGTACGCCGCCCCTGTTCTTGTATATGAGTTAACTGACAGTATCTTTAACGATTAATATCTCGGCTAATTACCGATGATTTTTTTTGAAAATCATTATCAACAATGTTTTTATTCTTCTGCAACGATAGGTATATTCAGCGATGCTCAACAATTTTTCTGAATGCCCGTAAATCGAAATTTGTGTATAACAGAAAAATGCTAATTACTCAAAAACTAGGTGTCCTAGGGTAATCACTATAATTTTCCGGCAAGGTTTATTTTAACGTCTACTACCTGTAATTTTTTCATAATTTTAGTTTCAGTAGATTCGGAATTACATGTTGGGGGGGTCATATTTTTTCGCTACATTTTCAACAATATCTTTGAAAATATAATACCTAAAATTAAAAGGAATGTATTTTTGAGTTCAGCCTTACAAAAGCTTTCACAGGAAACCCCACATGATATACAAAGAAAAGATTTTTTTTCAAGTAACGTAATTAGCCCCTCTACTTTTTTACTTTCTTCGATCTTTACAAGAAGAAAGTATTGGATTCATGAAAATTTTCGAATTCCGGTTTTCGACGGATTTACACGTTTTAGGGGTCAGAGATTCCAAAAAACATGTTTTTACAAAATGTCTGTCTGTGACTCTGTGAGTCTGTATGTCTGTCTGGCTGTGTGTCTGTCTGTGTGTATGTGACACAAATTTTTTGGGCGCTCTATCTCAAGAACTAATGCACGGAATTTTATAAAAATTGATATTCAGTTAGTCCCTAATACAAATTGATGCTGATTAGTTTTTGGTGTAAATCGCTCAACAGGTGGCGCTGATATGCTGCATTTTTCACGATTTTCGCAATAGCTCTATCTCAAGAACTAATGCACGGATTTCGATCAATCTTCAGATTTAGTTAGTCCTTGATATGAATTGATGATGATTACGTTTTGGTGTAAAACGCCCAACAGGTGGCGCTGTTATGATGAATTTTGCAGGATTTACACGATTTCCCCAATAGCTCTATCTTAAGAACTAACGCACGGATTTTCATCAAACTTCAGATTCAGTTAGTCCTTGATATGACTTGCTACTGATTATGTGTTGGTGTAAATCGCCCAACAGGTGGCGCTTCTCTGCTGCCTTTTTCACGATTGCCTCAATAGCTCTATCAATAGAACTAATGGACGAATTTTCATCTAACTTCAGATTTAGTTGTATGTTGACACAGGTTGTTGTTAATTAGGTTTTGGTGTTAATCACCCAATAGGTGGCGCTGCTGTGCAGGAATTTTCACGATTTTCGTTATTGCTCTATCTCAAAAACTAATTTTACGGATTTTCTCCAAACTTCAGATTCAGTCAGACGTTGACATAAATTGTTGCTGATTAGGATTTGGTATAAATCACCCAATAAGTGGCGCTGCTAGGCAGCATTTTTTTAAATTTAGACGATTTCAGCGATAGTCATATCTCAAGAACTAACGCACGGAATTTCATATCGTTAGAATCCTCATGAGATGCATAGATTGCCATTTCATTTTCGCAGTGTGATAGCGGATTTTGAAGTATTAACATGTATGAGATAGAAGAAAGTTTTGGGATTGGTACATCCGACTAGTTAATAAATATATTTATGAATGTTCATTAATCTGAAAATATGTGGGTCAATGGTCTTTATTACTTACCCGAATTTGAACTTTCCACGATCCATAGTTTTCGAGTAAAATGGCTGTGACGGACAGACACAGGAGTGATCTTATAATGTTTCCTTTTTACGTTTTAAGTATGGAACCCTAAAAAGGGACGAAATGGGGGAAAAAGGGGACGGTAAGGATGGAACAGCAAGAAAAATTACCACTTATTTTAGGCAGATCATGTTAAGACTATGTGGTAGCCAAAATGTTCATTGATTTTAAGAAACAGTTATTTACATTGGATTAAATTTAACAAAAAAATTAATTTACCTCGAATAGTGCAGGAATAAAGATTGGGGACGGTGATACTACCAATAAAGCCTCAATGCTTGAAATTGATATTTAAATGCTGATTTAAATTCTACAGTAAATTTCCTGCCAAAGGATTTTCGACATTATTTCTCTAGCATACTTCTGCATGAGGAAAAACGAAAAAAATTATGTGGCTGCATCTGAAGTGATTTTCTGTATAATTTTAGAAGAGGGATGGTAAAAATTTTGTAAAATACACCTTTTATTTTATTTATATAATCAAACGATTCGTATATCTCTTTTCTTTTTTGCCGCTAGAAGGCCTATCGTGTTTCCATGGAAATAGGTTTTGATAATATATAGACAATCTGAGATGTTCTATCATGTTCTTTGTAGTTGAGTTTTGATTGTGCTTTGTAACAGTGATGTCTGCCGTTTTGTCCATATAAATGTTTATATATTATGTGAAAGGTGTTGCTACATTATGTATTTGATGGTCATTCGTCTTTAATTTTTCTACACGCCAAACCTGTGCTACTGAGAATAGTAAGCATGAACTTTATTTGTTTAAACAAGTATAATATATAATCTATATTCTGTCACTGTTTATTTTAAATGAAAGTTCGCCAAGATGCTTACAGATCACGAGACTGAAGCTCTAATATATTATTAATACTGATTTGAATTGTTTAAAATAAAATAAAACATTAAATAACATTAATTAGCTGTAGTAAAAGAAAAACGCATGACAAATTATTAACCATAAGCAAAATGGCTTCCTTGAAAGAGAATAATATTACGAAATTAAGCAATGACAATTTTCCCATTTGGAAATTCAAAATGCAAATGATTCTTATAAAAGAGGATTTATTTGATGTAATTTAGGATGAATCTGCAGCAAATCCGGATGATAAATATTTAAAACGCGACAGACAAGCAAGAGCGTTAATTAATTTATGCATCGAAGATTCTTAAATTATTCATGTCAAATATGAAACCACGGTAAAAGCCACATGGAATAAGCTTAAAGCTATTCACAAACGATCGAACTTATCTAGTAAGCTTTTGTTATTACGAAAATTATACGCCACAAAAATGCCAGAAGATGGTAACATGAATGAGCATATAGCTCAAATGTTCGAATTAGTGGATAGGTTAAAAGCCGTTGGTGAGGAAATAAAAGATGATCATATAGCGGCATTGCTTTTAGTCTCAGTTCCTAAATCTTACGATAACTTAATTGTTGCCATGGAGGCGCGACCTGAAATCGAAATAAATTTCCAAATAGTAAGAAATAAGCTGATAGACGAATACAATCGTAGAACGGAAATCAATAATGATCGTGGAGTTTCACAAGTCTTTAAAACGAATGTTTTTAAACAAAATCAGCCTAAAAATGACAAATTCTGTTCGCATTGCAAGAAAACAAGCCATTGCCGAAACGAATGTTATCATTTGAACAACTAACCTTTTCAAAATCGCAACTGGAATAAATCTTACTATCCATTACAAAGTAAAAATAACAAGAAACAAAACACTGATCTCAGAAAATCCAATTTAATCTCCATGACAACGAACGATAAAAATATGAATCAGAATAAAGTATGTAGGCAAAGTATAGCACAAAATTCTAATTCTAACCAAGATTGCAGACGATCTTGTGAGAGAAAAATAAAAGAAATAAAAACTCCGGATACAACTCGCGATAAAACTCCATTAAATAAAAATAATCAAAATAATCAAATGAATCGAGAAGCTAATTCTGTCTTGAATAATGAAAATAAAAATACTGAAGAATACACTTTAAAACTTAACTGTAATTTAACGCAAAATTTTAAAGGAGATTTCTATATAGATAGTGGTGCAACGCAACACTTAGTTAATGAGATAAATATGTTTACAGTTTTAATTCGAACGCGGAACCTGTGAAAATTATTATTGCAGATGGGAAAAGTTTATTTTCGCAAGGAATCGGTAGCGTTCACATTTCAACAAAATTGTCTGACGGAACTAGTCATGATGTCATTCTAATGAATGTATATTTCTTGCCTGAATTAGAGTGTAATTTAATATCGGTAAAAAGAGTTACTGAAAAAGGATTTACAGTTACATTTAACGAAAGCAAATGCTTCGTTACAAAGAATGAAATTACGTACTTAGAAGCAGTTTCAAATAATAATAGTCTTTATAAGGTAACACAAAATGAATATAAAGGGAACAGCAAAAACCAAACGTTCGCTTTGAAATGCAGAAATGTAAACTGCATTAATTTATGGCACAAATGCCTTGGCACCGAAATTCAGATGCTATTAAGCAACTTGTGAGAGAAAATCTCGCTGATGGCATCGAAGTTGATAACTGCGAAATGGTTAATAATTGTGAAAATTGTATTAAAAATAAACTTTCAGAATTTCCCTATCGGAACGAATCAAAGTTCAAAGCAAAGAGTCCGCTTGAGCTTGTGCATAGTGACCTATACGGCGCCATGAAAACAACCAGCGTCAGGGGGAAGCATTACTTCCTTACTTTCGTTGACGATTTTTCACGTTTCCCTATGATTTATCTAATAGCAAACAAAAATGAAGTTTACTCTAAACTAAAATAATACGTCGCTGTAACTACGCATAAATTCAATAAGAAGCTAAAAACGCTTAGAAGCGACAATGGAGGGGAATATATAAGCAATGAAATGGAAGAATTCATGAGAAATCATGGAATTGAACACCAGTTCACGGTGCCACATTCACCACAACAGAATGGAATTGCGGAAAGGAAGAATAGAAGCTTAATGGAGATGACAAGATGCCTCCTGTCTGAAGCCAACCTGCCGCACAAATATTGGGGAGAAGCCATAATGACAGCAAATTATTTGCAGAATAGATTGCCCACTAAAGCCAAAATTAAAACGCCGTATGAGTTATGGAATGGTTGGAAACCAATTTATCAAACATCAGAGTTTTTGGATCTAAAGCATTCGCACACATTCACAAAACCAAAAGAGGAAAACCAGACGAGAAGGAATTATGATTGGCTATGATTACAGAAATAAAGGATATCGAATTTTAATATCTGACCATAATGTAATTATAAGTAGAACAGTCAGATTCATTGAAGACGCAACCTCCGGCAGGGAAATTACAGTAGTTCCACTAAAACAAATACAAAATGAAAAAGAAGAAGTGAATGAAGAAACATCTCAAGAAGATTCGAATATTATGAAGAAACAATCTCCGACACCAATGAAACCAAGAAGATCGCATAGAATTAATAAAGGAAAACCGCCAGAAAGATTAACTTATTTTACAGGAGAAGAAGTAAAAGAACCTGCTAGTTTCAAAGAACTGAATTCTCTTAATCCTGATGAAAAGAAGAAATGGTTCGAAGCAATCGAAGAAGAGATGCAATCTCTCAAAAAGGATCGTACGTGGGATCTTTTAAAGCTACCCAAAGATAAAAAGGCAATAGGCTGTAAATGGACGTTTAAAGCCAAGTTGAACGAAAATGGCACAGTTGAAAGATAGAAAGCAAGACTCGTAGCAAAAGGTTTCAACCAAAAGTTCGGAACAGATTACGATCAAACTTTTGCCCCAATAGTCAAGCACACAACCATAGGAGCATTTTTAACAGCTGCAGCTCAGAAGAATATGTATGTCAAACATGTTGATATCACAACAGCATTTTTGCATGGAGATCTCAAGGAAGATATCTATATGGTACAGCCAGAGGGATATGTTGAACCTGAAGTTAATCATGAGAAGAAAGTTTGCAAATTAAGAAAATCTATATATGGGATTAAACAAGCTGCATATGCGTGGAATCAAAAGCTAGCAGAAGTTTTGCTGAAAAGCAATTTCAAGCAAAGTATGGCAGATGCATGTTTATTTCGAAAAACAGATGAAAATGAAAATATACTAATTATTCTGTACGTAGATGATCTTCTTATTTCATGTAAAGATGAAACAAAAATCAACCATGTGATTGATATTCTGAAAGAAAACTTCGAAGTTAAAAATTTAGGTGAAGTGAAACATTATCTTCGAATAAACATCTAAAGAAATATTGATGGAAGCTTTGAATTGATTCAGAAAAATAAAATTGAAGAATTACTTAAGAATTTTAACATAGAAGAGAAGAAGCCCACATACATACCAATGGAAACTTCATACCCAAAAAATGAATATGACAATAATTTTTTCAACGATAATAATGAATATAGACAAGCCATTGGAGCTCTTCTTTACACAGCAACAGTGTCACGACCGGACATTGCCCTAGCAGTTAATATACTTAGCCGAAAAATTGAAAAACCATCAGAAAAAGACTGGAAATCAGTTCAAAAGATTATCATGTGTCTAAACACAACAAAGAACCTGAATATTGTTATAAACAGCCAAATTGACCCGATTCTCCCTTGCTACTCTGATGCAGACTGGGCTGGAGATAAAGCAACCAGAAAGTCTACAAGCGGTAACATCTTTCTTTTAGGAGACAATCCAATATCATGGTTCTCAAAACGCCAAAATTGTATCGAATTCCTCACGCTCTGGAAGATTCCTGGCATCTCTGATAGCTTTATGGCAGCTACAGAAATTTGAGCCGCAAGGAAACCGCAGCGCCATCTACCGTCGCTGTGAAGCTTGCCGGACTACTTTTGGTCGTAATTTCGAACACCTTTTGTAGTAAAACCTTTAAATAAATTGATGCTTTTTTCTCTGCTTCTTTTAACCATAACTCACAAAAGAGGCATGTTCAACGTTACATTCCTATGTGATTCCGAGTAGTCCTTGCATACCTAACACTTCCAGGAATAATGTTGGTCTGGTAGCAAAACACCCAGGAGTAATGTCATTGAAATATCGGAGATGTGCCTCTGTCAAAAAATGAGGACAGGAAAGCTGTATGTCCTTTTGAAAAAAAAAATAATTACCAAGGGAATGACCTACACACAAACCGCAACAAAATCGATTAGTTTGTTTAATGTTTATGAGCGTTTAAAATCCCCCCCCCCCCCTCTGTTCACAGATCAATTTTTGCTAGTTACCGGATCCCAATGTTTTCGATTTTGGGCTTAAAATTTAAGTTAAAGTCTAAACTTTAGAATAATTTTAACCCCATACAAAAAATAACGGTAAAAAGTAGTTATTGTTTACTCTAAAGTCTAAAGTGCCCTCTATCGACAATGTTTGAACGTAACCTTTAAAAAAAAGTTAAGAAAATCGTGATATAAAGAATGATTTTAACGAAAACCGCAAACGAATCGACCCTTTTTTCCGTTTTTATCATCGTTTGAAGTTTTGGACCTTAAACTTCAATGGCCCCTAGCTCCTACAGAAGACGTTTGCGCTCCACGGTTTCCTATTTAATAATGTTTGTCTTCACGCCTACTGTCACTCCTCAACGTTTATCGGTCTGGTAGCGAAACGCGCTGTATATCTTTAATGTAATTTATTGAATACAGTACAACTTATGTAACTTGAAATATATAGGTGAAACATCAGGTCCAATACATAAACGAATCAATCAACATCGTTCAGATTCTAACAAAAACAAAGTAAAAAATATACAATCTACAGCTGAAATTCAGTATTTTCATAAACATCACTTTAAAAATGTGACAATTGAAATCATTCAAATTCTAAAAAATAAATCATAACGTCTTTATATGGAGTCATCATATATGAAATATTACAACACTATTTATCAATATGGACTTAATAGTGAAATATTTAATAGACCTCTTAAAGTATTTTCATCTATGAATAATACTATTGATAATTCTCCAATTTATATTACTCTAAATCATAATTTAAATCGTAAAACAACACGGAATAAGCAAGGAAAGCGTTCTTTAGCAGCTGTTGTTTCCAAATAATATATTACTAAACAAATAAATAATCTTCAAAGTAGCTATTTAAAAAATTATAACTAGTTATATGATTATTACTTCGAAAATACATATTTTCTACTAAAAAGAAACAGATTGTACAACATTTAAATGTATTTCTCAGTAAATCTTTCTCTAAACATTTCTCTGATATATTTTTTTAATCTTATTATGACTAGAGTTCATCTTTTCAACATTAATTTAAAAAAACAAACAAACATAAAATTCAAAACACGAATATTCAAATTATAATAACGTTTTCAAATCAAATATTTAATAAAATTAATATTAATTCTATAATTAATGATGAAAACTGTTATTTTCCTATTAATAATCTTCAAATATCAAGAACCTTTAAATATCCGAATACAATCAGAAGAAAGATTTTTAACTATAATACATTTTCAAAAAAATACATCTATAGTAAGTACCATTCCGTGTAAATGCAATGACCCCGCTCTAAAAAAATATATAAATAATGATCATGGACATATAATCACTGGAAATCTTAATATTGTTAATGATTTTAAATTGAAAAAACTAATGGGTTATGGTACTAAATATAGACTTCCATCAAAATTTAACGTAAATTCTATTATAAAACAATTTACATATGATATAGATATTTTTATTTATGAAATTTCAATTTCATACAAATCACTTCATACATTTTAATCAATGCAAAATACTAGTTATTGAAAAATTAACTAAGGCTTTAAAATATAACATTTCGGACTTGGTTACTATTAACACAAAGCATTTTTTCCAGCAAATTACTAAATTACAAATAAACTATGTTATTACATATGCAGACACATCTCCTAATAATTATGCAATCATATGTAAATTTTATTATCAACAACTTCTTACATCCTGTATTTCTTTTAATAAATCTTTTCAAAAACCAAAGAAAATGTAATAGTAAACAATCTTAAAATTCAAAGTTATTATAAACTATTAAATATTTTCTCTACTAACTTTAATTCTTATTTAATTCTTATACCCAAATTTCATAAGAAACCAATTAAATTTAGAACTGAAACTACTGGATGTAATACATGTAATAATATAGCCAATAAACTTCTGTTAGAAATTCTGAATCAAATATATATACTGACAACAAGCACAGATAATACACACTGTATAAAAAAAATAGCTATCAACTGGTCAATATTATGAAAAAGCTTAAATGTATAAACAATATAGTTACATATGATTTCCATTGTCATTTTACATATGACAGATATTTTTTAAAATATAGATTTAAAAGATCTACATAATATTATAAATGCATTATTTAAAAAGTACCATCATAAACTGGATTTACCATTTAATATAGATATACCTTATTTTAAAACTCTAACAAATTTCATTATCTATAATAACTATATTTTGCAAGATGACACATTATATTTACAGAACGTCGGTATACCACAAGGTGGATGTACATCCAGTTTATTATCTGACTTATACTTATATCACTATGAACGTACTTTTAATAATAGTGATCTACATTTATATCGTTATATTGATGACATAATTTTAATTGCCACTGATCAAACTAATATTTCTCAATTTCCAGTAGATTATCCTTCTAATCTAGAATTAACGAAAAAATTCCTATCTAACAATACAATTAACTTTTTAGATCTCAAAATTACATTAAAAAGAAACAAAACAATAACTGATATATATGACAAACGTAAAGAATTTAAATTCATAGTTAATACTTTACTAATTTTAAATCTCGTCTTCATAATTCTGTATATCGTAATATAATCCTTAATCATTTATACAGAATAAAGAGTTTATGTTCTTCTCATCTAATCAACAACAATATTTAAAAACTAATTTGTGATGCTTTAAATCATGGTTTTCCAAAAGAATTCATAGATTCTTTAATATATAATTAGTACTTAAATGATCTTAAAAAACAAATTAACAAATGCATAAAAAATTACAAAAAAATATAAAAAATAAGAAAATAATTAAAAATTATAAAATAATAATAAAAACTTATTATAGGAAGGTTGGGTGGGTAGATGTTAGAGTACGAAGGAGGGTGGTGTTGTCTGGATAATACGCAATGGTTAATTTATTTAATTTTTTTTTAAATGGGGCATTTGATTTATAACTTCATTGCTAATACACATTTTATAATGGATGTTGATTCGATACTTTTATATGTATAATGGTGTAGTTATATTTATATGTTTATCAATTCATTTTAAATTTATTCATATTCATTAATATTTAATAATGTTAACGATTAACTTGTATTTATATTTTAGCCGACTCAGTACAATATCATATTAATTACTAATACAAAGTATACTATCTTAAATGAGAATAATATGCATGTTTTAATAAATTTTATTTAATCTTTCCTCTCCCTTTAAATTATGTGTAATTAATTTTTAAGAAAGTTTGTAGACACATTAAATGTAACTTACTAATTTCAAAATTTAATTATTATTATATTAATTCCTTAGCATTCAAATTTTAATTGTTATATTTAATTATAAATTAATTTAAGTGATGATGCAATCTTGTCACAGGAATTTAAATTGTGATATGTTATAGCGAGGTACGCATATTTATGGGAAACATTAATACTCATCATTTTCAGAATTTTACATACCAATTTGATTTAATATATAAATTACTAAT
Organism: Maratus speciosus; assembly: GCA_963932465.1. Taxonomy (NCBI): domain Eukaryota; kingdom Metazoa; phylum Arthropoda; class Arachnida; order Araneae; family Salticidae; genus Maratus; species Maratus speciosus. The sequence goes on along the minus strand of OZ010789.1, from coordinate 454,965,443 downwards.
TTTTATAATACAATTGTATATATTTATTAACATATTTTTAATTATTATTTAATTATCATATATCTATCTCTAAACAGTATTTGCTTTAAAACTTAATCCATTAATATTTATTAATAGTTTTTATTATATAATAGTTGCTCTTTTACTAATAAGTCAATAAATGGCAGCATCACACTGATTCATATGAATACATGGAGCAGTTCATTCTCAATTCTAAATTAACTATAAGGGTCGCTGGTTATATATGATTGGAGTTTGCTTGGATATGCTGTATGTTGTTGAACCTTGGACCACTATCACATAAAAAACTTTATTTTTGGCAACATGTGCTGGAGATCTCCAGTGGGTGTACTTTTTATGCCTATTGCTAAGACAGTATGGATTTTAATTTGGTAATTTTTTTTCCTCTATACTTTTTAATCTTGTTTTAATTTGAACTTAATTGGTGTTCAATGGTTTATTTCTCTGTTTTATGTGTGTGGTAGTACCAAATTCATAATTGATAATATGAAGATGAAACAACACATTTTATTTGTAGAACTTGAGGCATTTGGGACCCGATGATTTTGTCTAAGTTCTACAAATTTCCATTATTCCATTTCAGTTATTCAATTCCTGCTATTATTTACTTTGGTTTTGGAATCTGTGTTAAGTGTGTTGGGGGAACTGTATTTTTGTCAATTTGTTAATGGCATTTTATTCATTCTGTATTTTGTTGGTGGTCGGTAATGTTTATTTAATGGTTATATATATATATATATATATATATATATGTGTGTGTGTATGTGTGTGTGTATAACTATAATTATTATATTTATTAGAAGTTGTGTATTTTCTGCACAGTGTGTTGTTTTGCAACCGTAAGAATTCGATTTTAACTGTACCATTAAATTGGAGGGACTTTTGCTGTGCTAATATTGATACTTGTTCAAGTTGTAATAACGTCATTGCAATTCTCTTGCTGCGTATGTCTTTAAATTTAAATGTTTCTATATATTAATATTGTTCATTATTACGGATCTTGTATTGATTAATATATATTTTTTAATTCAATTTATATGTCATGGTAAATGCTTTTTTTTTTTTTGTGGTTGCTCTTGTACATAAGGAATCTAATTTTTAGCTTAATGCTGGATTCTATTACAGAAATCGACTATGCTTTAGCTTATATTGGTATTTCATGTACCCTTGATAAAGTGAAACGCTATATAAGCTTCCGGCTTCATCCTTCCATTTGATCTATTATTTGTTTACAATACGTTTTTTAATGGTTCAACATTATTTTGTTTCATATGTCTTTAATAGATTATTTTATCAAAATTTGGTGTTTTTTCATATTTTAATATGGACTAATCGTATGCAATGTGCCAGTCAATTAGTGGATTTTGCTTAACTTATATTGCTTGCATTGGGTTCCATCTGTATTTTGTATAATGTTACAGTTATAATTAGATGCTAAATTTATTAATTTATTGAATTAATTATAGTAATTGGAAATAGATGATGATTTGTAATTATATTATTTTTATATACAGGGTGACCGGTCTCAACGGCGTCCAATGGCTAATTCCTAAACTGTTAGTCATAGACATATAGTTCCAATTACAAAAATGTTTTAAATCAGGTAAAGAAATATTTTAAAAGCGATTTGGGTCAATAAAAACATTTCTTAAAAAATTACAAAATTTAAATTTTTATACGGTCCCCCGGTCCTATAAGTTATATTTAGTAAAAATTTCCTTTTACACTTACAAGTAATACAAAAAAAGTCCCGTTATTCTACGATTAAAATTGATCGAGTAATAGCTGTTTAAAGATGGGACATATTTTTTGCGGCAAATCAGGGGTCATTCACAAATTTAGTCGAAATATAATTTCGTCAGATATATTAAAAAATGGTTGAGAGTAAAATTAACGTTGCAATATAAATTTGAAATCTTTAATCATTCTGACATATTAATTTAAAATATACAATTTGTAATTAACATTTACGAAGTAAGAAAAAACAGAATTTTTGTTAAATGAAATGATGCTAAATTAACAGCCTCAATTCTTTACAAAATGATACGTATTTTAAAATATTATTAGATTGCACTAGCCTGCAAAAATTGGGTTATGACATGTTTTTTAGCTTTTGATAATTGATTCTTATGTATTCTGTACCGCTGAATCCGAAATTTACCTTCATTTTTAACCATCAACTCAGGATTTTTCGCAAATTGTAAATTTCAAAGTTAAAAAGTTCAAAGTTAAAATTGAACCTCATCCCCCATCTCATCGGACCACTCAGCTGTTTAGCTGTAAGAATCCCAGGATAAGCAAAAATATCGAATAAATTATTAAATAAAATGAAATAAAATAAAATAAAATAAAAAAGTTTTACATATGTTTTATAGTATGAGATTTTTGCTATATTTTAACTTACACATTTACGATTTGCAAAAAAATACGTGATGGTTAAAAAAAAAGTTAAAAATTTTTTTAAAACTTTGAACAAGCAATTTATTCGTCGTTTTCACGTCATCCAGTTCTATCTGATAGATGGACGGTGACGTACCCCAACTTGGTTTATTAGTGAGAAATTTTCGGGCTAGGACATCGGCCAGGGTAGCTTAACGGTAGAGCAACAGCACGTTACGCTGTCGACCCAGGTTCGATTCCTGGCCCCGGCTAATTTTTCACTCCAGTTGGGTTTATTGTATTTAATTGTATTTATAGTCTGTCTTAATATATGTGAACCTTTAATAAATAAAAATGGAATTCAGACGTTAATTTATGTTCTTTAATCATAATACTTGTACGATTTTTTTCAAAGCGCAGATACACATGAAATAAGATCTTCGAATACTTTAAGCACTTGTTATGTGATCCCTCAAAGATAAACCGAACTCATTTGTTTTCAGAGCAGAAAAGTGGCATAAGTCATGCATTTTTAAAGTTTCATAACTTGCTAAATTTTAGAGTTATATGAATGGGACTTTGTTTGTCTTACTTGTCAGTGTAACGGGAAAATTTTACTAAACATAACTTATAGGACCGGAGGACCATATAAAAATTTAAATTTCGTAATTTTTTAAGATATGTTTTTATTGACCCAAATAGCTTTTAAAATATTTCTTTACTTGATTTAAAACATTTTTGTAACTGAAACTATATGTCTATGACTAACGGTTTAGGAATTAGCCATTGGACACCGTTGAGAGCGGACACCCTGTATATATATATATATATATATACATACATATACATAATACCTTTGTATAAAAATTTATCTAACAAGTTCATATGACAATGTTAACCAAATTAGCATGTAATAATATTATACATTAATTGTTATACTAAAATATATATGAATGTAATATTATGGGTCATTATCACAAAATACGAAAATTGCTGTCCGCACAATAAAATTTTTATTTAATGTTATCTAATGCAATTTTCTTTTTTACATTCAAATAAAAATATTCTTTGGAGTATTTTCTAGAGCTATTATATCCATAATAACGCAAAAAAAGGAATTAAAAGACTTAAAATTTCAGATTGTCATTTTCCTGGCCTGTCACACTGCAATGTGTGCAAAGTAAGAGGCTTTCTGCTATCATGCAAAAATATCTTTTTCTGGTTTTTTTAAATTTCTAATTAATAATTATACCTTATATAACACATATATGTGGAAGGTAACAAGTTCTGTATTTTAAGAATAATTTTCCATAATTAAAATATGATTGCCACTGAAAATAAATGTCATTGTCCTGACCTGCTCATTTTAGTTCTTTAAGAGGTATAAACATGGCGCTTCAGAGTAATTCTTCTTGTTCTTGACATAGTTCAAGACAGATGTAGTAAAATCGTTGCTACCTTGCAGCAACTATACCAGCAAAATCTTTCAGATATTTCTTTGAAAATAATGTGTTTAAAGGCTTTGTAAAAATTGAGTAGACTTTTATTAAATCATTTTCCTGGCATCTATAAATTACAAATAAAACTGAACATTACACAGAATTTGAGGTACTACAGAGGAAACATGCTTCTTTAAACAAAATTAAAATGTTAGGTTTAAAAAAAAAAAAAAAGAATGTGAAAAATAGTATAGAATGAAATTGTCATTATCCTAGCATACATATGCCAAGAAAATGACACATAATTCTAATTACATAAAAATTAACTTAGCTCTTCAAACTGTAAAAATTTTACATTCTTTATTCAGCCGTGCAACCAATATTTAAAAAAAATCGGAAGCTTTGAAACGATTTAAACTTTCAAAATTTTTGTTTTCAAAATCTCACATTTTGTGATATTCACCCATATATTGAATATGTATGCGGACGTCAGTTTCAAAAATCGCTTTATTCAGAAAATAAAATTTTGGGAAATCGCGAAAAACCTCCTTTGGTTTTCATGATAAAGCGATGATTTTCAATGCCAGAAATACGCAAGAAAACTATTTTTTTTTTTTATACTGTACTATTTTTTCAGTGCAGGTTTACCAGTAGGATAGACTGATCGAGAAAACATGATTTATTTATTTATTTATTTATTTTTGTATAAAGCGAGTTTTGAAACTCACGTCCTCATATATAATAAATACTGTAACACATTACATATAAATATACTATATATATAATTCCTTTTAAATTACAGATTTTATTTAAGATAAATAGAAATTTTTTTACGTGATTAGATCTTCTATTAATACTTCAATAAGGCTTCAGTAGGAAATATGAAATATTGTGCATGTATTAAAAAGCAAGGCTCTTTTGCACGAAATTAAGTCCATTCACATATTTTAATACATTATTAATAGACTTTACTATTATTCTAATTATGTTTTCAATTTATTGATTCTATTTACCACTTGCTCAAAATGTAGCGTAACGCAACGTGAATATATACATTTTTTTCTTTAATTTAATGGCTTAAAATTTCACTGCAGTACATTGCACTGCTTTCAAGTTGCCCTATAACACATTTTGAATTCACTTCGTTTCATCTGAATGCAAAATTATACTTTTAACAAGAAATATCAGTTTAAACATTAGAAAATCTGCTTATTATTTGAAACTCGTTGAGACTTAATGATATACTGATTATGTCAAGTACCGTATTGAAAATTTTAGAGAGGTACTCAAAAAGAGCAATTGAAATAAATGAATCTAGTAGCGTAACCAAGTAACGAAGGCAACAAAAGATTTTTAAATTGTATGTAACTTTAAAGTTAACTTACTGAGTCGTTAAATAAATCAAACTAAGTGGAGTAAATGGAAAATTAGCGTACTTGTCCTTTTATTTTAATGGCCAACCAGCTCTGAAAACTCTAGTGCGGACAAGCACGTTTGACATATCACATGATTTTTCTTAATTAATGATAGCGTAAAATCTTTAAATTTACGTTTTCAAAGAAAAAAAAATCTTTTTAATTAAATATTATTACATTAAAATATATCAATTTATATACTAACGGAGGCTGTTTTTATTTTTTCGAATGCTATGATGTCATTAATACTGATACTGAATTCTAATGGATGCGAATTTTCTGTGTACCAAACTAACTCGTAATTTTTATTTATAGAATTAGATTGTAAATGTTGCACTTTTTTGTTTAATTAGAAAACATTAATCATATTTTCTAGCTTTTTCTAACTAAAAATATTTGCGATGTTAAAAAAAAATAACTTTCTTTGTATTATCTAACAATTCAGACATTGTATGTGAAACGTGAGAAATGAGGTGCGTTCGTACTATAACTAGTTTTATAAATATGAAAATATTTGTGCAATAGCTGTTGCTTATTGTATGCAAACATGCATGAATACAAAATTTATTACCATTATATATATTAAATTCAGTAATACGGAATTAATATGACTCCATCTTAAATAGGACGTAATCAACATGGCAACCTAGAATCATTACCTATCATAGAATATCAAAGAATTAATTGCGTATGATAGGATTTAATAGAATGCAGAAAACTTTTATTAAAATTTCTTTAATTTTTTATTCAATTTTCATAACATTTTAAATTACAGGTCAAAATTCCGCAACGATTATATATAATTAATTTCAAACCATTCGGTTGGGTAGTTTTTGCGCTGTTATATGCAAACAGACGGACGGATCAGACGTATTTATTTAATTAATTGGTACTACGTATTTATGTAATTACGAACGCACCTAAAAAAAGCATTAAAATCTATCAAATTCTAAGACAACGAATAAAGTAAATAGCGAGGGTTTAAGAAGGTTCTTGATTCCTAGATGTAGAAATCTTAATTCGGATTTTCAAGTTAGACCTTGAAATATGCCGAAATGCTGCAAATAAACAAGTACAAAATAAGCGAAAATTCATGCATCACAACATAGAATAGGAAACACTTTCCAACACTATCAGAATATTTTAAGAAATTTCGATTTTTTTCATATTGAGATATCTATGTGAAAGAAAAAAACACAGAGCAGTAAAAACTCATTTCCAACAATTGCTGTGCACTGTAGGGTGGTCACAAGAAATCAATTTTCGATTTTTTTCGGGGGGACCTCCAAAAAGTTGCCAATAGACTAGAAAATGAGATTGGCAAAGTTTCAGCTCATTTGGATAATATTAACCCGTGCCTCATTGAGGTTTAAGTTTGAAAAAAAACGTGATTTTTCGCAAAAAAATGCTGTTTTTCGTTCATGAAAAAAATACAATTGAACCTAGAAACATAATTCAGGTCTCATGTTATAATAAAAAATTTTGCTTTGAAGAACCTCACACCATTTTTTTCTAAAAATGTATAGATTTAAAAATATGCGCATTTTTCAGGGCCAGACTTCAGCCGAATCCTAAAAAATTACTTTTTGTGAAAATGCGAAAAAAACATTGTAACACTCTATTTCATCTGCTTTCCATCTTTTGGTTTTCTTTTTTTTTTCATTTTGTACATGATAAAGGATTTAATTTTTAAAAAAATTCCAAAGAAAATTAAAAAAATCGTATTTTAAACTGAATGAATTAAAAAACAGGGGGCAAAGAAAGTATTAAAATGAGAACAAATAATGCTCAAATGCGGTTTATTGGTAAAGGTGGGTTACAAGAAAGGAAGCGTAATAAAGAAAATAAATTATTATCCATTACAATTGTAACCTTAACCCTTTGCAGTACAGAAAAAAAATTTGTTCGTAAGATAATGAAATGATTGGCTACACCGAAATTTACAAACGACTTTTTTAGAAATTAAAAACACATTACTTTAACCTTTCATTATAAAAGGAAAATTTTATTAAAATATTCTTGGTGTTGTTTGTAAGTTTGGAATTAAAATTAGGTAGTCCCGACATGGGACCACTGCGCCGGAAAGGATAAAGGTGGTAATGGCTTAGATAAGGTGACTTTTGAAGAATCTTGAAAAGTTTTTATACATTCAGATACAGCATATACTGTTTTTGTTTTTTGTCTTTTGTTAAACAGGAATTGAAATCTCGGGTTAATTTTCTTCCCCTTTCAGCTGTGTCATTGACAGCTTTAAAACCATTCACTGTTTTCTTGCTTTCAAATAAGGTTTAATTTCACACCATACATTGGGATCAGTATTTAAAAAATGCTTATTAATATAAAATCTCTTAAAATATTTTACAGTTTGAGATGAAACAAAAACATTGATTTCTTTGTTCAATAAATAATCCACTTCGTTGAAACCTTTTGTTGCTCTTAAATTCCTATCATCATCATCATCATTTCTTCTCCAAATGACATAAATTTTACAGCCATGCTTATGTTGACTTTTTTTTCCCCCAACGTATCATCTAAAAATGAAAATGCAACTTGATCCGAGTTAAGATACCAAAGAAGGTTTATCATTTTAGCGAATGCTTTGTCTGCAACCAATTTATCAATTTTTCTGTAGTTATTTGCAGGTCTTGGATTGGGGTCCAAAGTGCGAATGGGAGTATTGACGCATAATTTTACATAAATATTGATTCGAAATAAGCAAAGGTCTCTAATACCTTCGTTTTCTAAATTTGTTATTGAGAGATGATCCCTAAAACAATATATTTTGAGAGAAGAAATGGCCTGTGCCATCCATGTGACATGATTAAAAGCATCAAGTGCTCTGAAAAAAAGACTTTTGCAGGAAAGAGTCCTATAAAAATTAAAGTTGGATAAACTCTTTATAATCATCCCTGAGCTGTTAATTTTTAAAAGATCCTGTAAAAAATATTGAAATTTTTTCTAAATTAACTATTTATATCTAGTATTTCATCTTCAATAGCATTTTTATACTTATTCTGGTTTAATTTAGACCACCCAATCAGAAGTGTTTTTTTAAATATCTGGCTAAGGCCCACTATTATGCCCACTTTACAATCAAAAACAGTTTTTAGGATAATTTCTAAATTATGGTGGTGACATGGTAAATACAGAAGACTTTTCCTTTAACAATTACTATAGGAAAATGCAGGTTCGTCTGAGGCGACTGGTGTTTACTGCAGTTGTATAAAAACATATTGCCTGGATTTTATCAACTTCCTCCCACTCTACAACTGCTGAAAATACAGCTTTCGCCTGAATTATTCTGATTCTATTTTCAAACTGTGGAACTCGTAGTAACTGTTCTTCATCCCCACATCTAATTAAAACTTCTATCTACTCTACATTTTTTTAAATTCAAAAAATGGTGAAGCAGTTTTCCTCCCAGTGAACAACAGTTCTCTTTAAACCGGAATTTTTAAATTTGTTTTTGATGAGCTCAGTTCTTTGTTTACGAAATAGTTATTTGCGGAGCAGATATCACTTCTACTTAAAATTAAAGTCTGTGGTTAACTGGTGGATGTACTCTAAGTTTAGCAGCTTTTCTGGCATTCAGTTGCATTTTGCGAATATTATAAAATAAAATACATGAAACTTGACAATTATTTGGCAGCTTACTGTCGATGGTTTGATAAGACATGTGGCCAATTTAAAAAATCTTGCATTTCTGCAATCATATCAAAAGGAGGAGAGGGATTTAAGGAATGTTTAATCGATTCTAAAAATAGATAACGATAACAGGTAACAAAAACAGCCTTGTAATATAAAGAGAAATGCAGAGGTTCAACTGCAATACAAATCGAAGCTCTTTCGTACTAGACACAAGTCTTATCAAACCATCGACAGCTTACTGTCGATGGTTTGATAAGACATGTGGCCAATTTAAAAAATCTTGCATTTCTGCAATCATATCAAAAGGAGGAGCGGGATTTAAGGAATGTTTAATCGATTCTAAAAATAGATAACGATAACAGGTAACAAAAACAGCCTTGTAATATAAAGAGAAATGCAGAGGTTCAACTGCAACACAAATCGAAGCTCTTTCTTACTAGACACAGAACTAGATGACTAATAATCAATTATAATTCGTGAGATATTTTTGAAGTTAGAAAAATTGTTCACTTATTTTTGCCTTTTAAGAGCCATTATTTTGAAAATCAGACAAGTGTGATAGTTGTATTTTTTGTTTTGCATGATTTTTTATATGTTAAAGTAGATCACATTTAATGAATAATGTGCAATTTTGAAGCCCTGAAAAAATGTTCCCTTCCCTGTAAAAAAATTTCAAAGTTTTTCATGAAAATCGAAATGCGAGAATGTTTGCAGTGCTAAAGCTTGGGAAGGCAACAACATTCCAAAATTCTTTTGTGATGAAATATTAGTATAATACTACCTGCTTAGTAGACTGTATTCGTTTCCATGGGGGCATTTTATTTTATATTGTTATGTTGCCTCAAAATGCAATGAAAATGACGTTTTTGTCCGTTTTCCGCACGTATTTTCTTATTTAAGCAATAGTACCCCCAAACTTTTTCTTATAGAATAACAAAGTGTACTACTAGGACAAGCTAAATAATATAAAACTTTACCGGAATATTGCTGCTGTTAGCAGGGATAGTCTGTTAAATATTCAAAAATTTCAAAATAGGCAGCATTTCAATTAGTCTTTTCTCAAAACAGCATCACGTTTCAATAAAACAAAATATATCACGTAGTAGTTGGAAGTATGTACAAACACATGGAAAAGAAAAAAAAGTGGGGTCTCGTCATATTTAAAAAAAAAAAAATAAAAAATTTACAAAAATTCACAGTCAAACTATCCCGTTTAAATTTCCCTTTTTTCCATTTAGAACAAGGAAGGGGAAAGAAAAGGGGATATTCCATTTTCTCATAGGGAAAAAACTTAGCTAGCGGAAAGAGAAACGGGATGTTTCGTTTTCTGATAGGGAAAAAGTATGATAAATGACAGTCTTTTTTGTGACATTTGACATTTTTTTTTAATAAAAATATGACGAGACCCCACTTTTTTTTCTTTTCCATGTGTTTGTACATACTTCCAACTACTACGTGATATATTTTGTTTTATTGAACGATGATGCTGTTTTGAGAAAAGACTAATTGAAATGCTGCCTTTTTTTTAAATTTTTGAATATTTAACAGACCATTCCTGCTAACAGCAGCAATATTCCGATAAAGTTTTATATTATTTAGCTTGTCCTAGTAGTACACTTTGATATTCTATAAGAAAAAGTTTGGGGGTACTGTTGCTTAAATAAGAAAATACGTGCGGAAAACAGACAAAAACGTCATTTTCATTGCATTTTGAGGCATCATAACAATGTAAAATAACAATGCCCCATGGAAACGAATACAGTCTACTAAGCAGATAGTGTTATACTAATATTTCATCGCAAAAGAATTTTGGTCCCAAGCTTTAGCACTGCAAACATACTCGCATTTCACTTTTCATGAAAAATGGCGGTCACAACCTTGAACTTTCACGCTTTCTACAGGGAAGGGAAAATTTTTTCAGGGCTTCAAAATTGCACATTATTCATTAAATTTGATCCACTTCCACATAAAAAAAAATCAAGCAAAACAAAAGATACAACAATCGCACTTGTCTGATTTTCAAAATAATGGCTCTTAATGAAAATAATACAAAAAAATTATCCAAAGTAATAAAATTATTAATTTGTTATTTTTCACTTATGTTTTAAAAATGCACAGTTTAAGGGTACGATTCAAGAGCTGACGTGAAAAATACTAAATGTTCATTAAATATAAGTTTTGATGAGAGTAAAAAGTTCAAGGCAACAACAGTTTCTATGAAATAAAACAAGAATCAGGTTTCAAAGACAAATAGTTTTCACTTAAAGAAAGAAAAATGACAATTTTTTGCCAAAAATTGCAAATTTTCAAGAATTAAACCTCGATGAGGTACGGGATAATGTTATTCATTTGAGCTGAAACTTTGCAAATCTCATTTTCTAACTAATTGGCATCTTTTAAGAGGGTCCCCCAGAAGAAAACGTCAAAAATTTTTTTCCCATGTTACTTATGCCCACCCTAGTGCATAGTCAGTATTGTGTGGGAATTCTTTTGTGCTGTAAATGAGCTACATTATGATAATACATTACCTGATAATACATACCTATTACATCAAAAAGTATTTAATTTTTAAAAAGTATATCACAGCTGAAAATGAACTTGTAGTAATTATCACGCATAGTCAGTGCTGCAGTCGAATTATAATGATCGAACTGAGTCTCTATAAATGAACGATAACTACACGCATTCAGTAATCTATAAAAAATATGTTATAGAGCACCCCAGTAATGTATATAATTTTCATTGAAATAGTGTAATATAATTAGTAAAAAACTGTAATTCTGCTTTTTCAGAATTTAGTGCCGCCCCCGATGATAAATAAATTATATATGTATATAGATATAGATAATACAAAACATATTTTTGTTTAACACTTAAAACACACGCTTTTATTTTATATAAAATGACGTCATCCTCATCCGGAGGAAGAATTCCTCATTTATGATCCAGTCTTAAGCAACAGCTTCAGTAAAGTATACATAGGACGTCACTATCGCTAAATAATACACAAATCCAAAAAAGAGAAGCCAACCCTCAAAAAACTCGAACAAAACAATTCACTATCCAATGATTCATATGCCTTCATTTGTTCGTAATATTTATATAGATATTTCAAATTAAATATAGTTTATAATCGATCCATTTTTTATCAGAAATCATTCACTTATATATTTTTTTCAAAATAGCACGTATTTTAATTACATTTTTTTCAGTTGTTATGGGAAAACGGCAACAAAAAATATAATTACTATTTTCCAAATATTTTATCTTTACTTTCTACAGAAATGGAGTACTTGAGTTGTCAACACTAAACAAAAGGTGTTAAAAACTACAAAAAAATTACTACCTCAAAAATAAATTGAGATGCAGTTTTCAAACAAATTTCATTTAAAAGTACCTTTTTTTCCAAATAGACGGTATAAAAATTGAAAAAGTGCGATGCTTATAACTTTAAAAAATTGCAGTAGAGTATTTAACCGTACAATGATACCCTGCTTTGTTTTAAGGCTAGCTTGTACAGCGGAGCGTTAATTTTTGGAGACGACAGTTTAATTGCTGGTCAAAAAATAGCATATCGGAGGTTAATAAAAAAGCATAACAAAGATTTTTTTTCAGCAGATCATAAAAGGAATTATTTTTTACGTACTTCTAAACGAACTGAAATTACTACTTACTCTATACTCTATATAGAGCATTTTGTCAGCCAGCTCAGTGATGCGTATCAATTTCATTATCTTTGAAAAGGTATAATATCATTAAAATACACTGAAATTTTTTTTCCATGGTCCATAACTTAATATAATATTTTTTGAATGTCCTTTTAAAAGGACTATAATTATTACTTGTTCTATACTTTATACAAAGCATGTTGTCGCTCACTTCAGTGATGCATATAGATTTCATTATGTCTGATATAGGGAATATCACATTAATTTCAATTGCTAAAAGGTATAAATTTATTAGACGATTTTTTAATAATAATATTATTTATTTATGTAAAGGTACAGCATCATTCAACACACCAAAGTTATGGCTCGAGCTATACTCAAGGTTTACGAAAATAAAATAAGCATCCAAGTAAAATAAAAATAACGTGTGCTAATATGAAAGAATACGTAAAAAAATAAATGATGGCGTTTCATAGACCGTGAAATTTTAGGATATTTTTTTTAAAATTTGTTTTGAAAATGACTCGGATAGAGTTGAACCGTGTAAACAGTCGAATAAACCTATTTTTACTGGTTTTAAAGTGTTAATTTACACCTTTTAGCAGTTGAAATTAATGCAATATTACAAGGTGTTAATTTTCTATATAGAGAATATCCTTAAAATGAACTGAAAGCTACTTTTCCCTGTTGACTGTAATGTAGTAAAATACTTTTGGGTATCGCTGCTAACTCATCATAAATGGTACACACTTAATTTTCCATAGCGAACATGCCATGATAAATTTCTATGATCAGGGTTGGGGAATTTCTGAAAAAATTTATCAGCCAAGGATTTATTTCACCAGCCAATAAAATGCAGCGTACAGTTGAAAATTTTTAAGACAAAATTTACAGAACTCAAAAATAGTTGGTTACTATTACAATAATGAATTTTCATAGGGTTTTATTCTGTAAAATTAAGAAATATAAACAAGAGATGAAAGTTTAATATAAAATACAACTTAGTCCATGTTTACATCGCAGTAATTAGGAAAGTTGAAAAATATAGCTAACTGAAAAGAAAAAAAAAAAAAAAAAAAAAAAAAAAAAAAAAAAAAAAAAAAGTTTTCGGCATATTTCTATAGTTTGCAGTTTTCAAAGACTACCTAAAAATTCACTCGCCCTGTCAGAAAATTCACTCGCCAGTGGCGAGTAAAATGATACATTTCTCCACCCCTGTCTATGATACATATATAGATTAAATGATAATATTTACGCGAATCAGAACATGAACAGACGGCCAGAGGGAGACAGACAGGCAGGCAGACCGGTATACGGCCAAGCAAATCAAACTCATAAACAATTTTCAACTAGGTTATTGAAAATGTTAAAAATAGATGTGCATTTACAACCCTCTAAGCGGTTTGTCAGTATTTTCGCGTTTCCCCAAAACAAATTAAATCATCACTAGACACATATTAAATAATGCATAACACAAAAATATTTTTAATAGAATTCTATTTTAAGATAGCAAAAGAGAAAAGCGAATTAAATTGACATTAGTTTTACGAGAATTTTTATGAAATTGGAAAGCCCTCAACTTTAATCTCAGGGTAATGGAAAACTCTTATTATTTTAGGAAAGCCCGCAGGTGCTCAGAAGGTTAAGAATATCAGAAGATCAAACCCGGACTTCCCGGGATACAGACTATAATGTCTTTTGTGAAGAACATAGATGAAAATCGGTTTTTTTTATTGACTCTGATAGATTTTTAATATTTAATATATTTATTTAGATTCCCCGCGAATACACAAAAAGAAATCCATGAAAAATATCAATTATGTCCCTCTGTATATAAAAAAAGTTTTGATTTGGAAATGGACCAATGGAAATTTGCGTAGATATTCCCAGCAGATCGGCATCCAATTTGAATGCTTAAGCATGGCCTTTCTTCGTTAATATTAAAAAAACTGTTGCATACAAAATATGAAAATCGGTGGTATTATAGAGAAATGTTTGATAAACACGCTGATGCAGACAGTTTCAAATCGAAGAATTATTTTAAGAGATATTTAATACCAAAGTTGGACAAAATCGTTCTATTAAAAAAGTTTTATAGGAGCAAAATCTGTACATAGGAATTTAATAATTTTTAGATCATTTTATGCGTCAGAATTTCCCAGTGTGCAGACTGCATTTAGTGTTTTAATTTGACTCATTTTTTGAGGTTTTATTTCAATTTTAAATTGAAATTTTCAGCACTTCGAGAGATATTTTTTACATATTTTAGAAAATTGTATTAATTTAAACTGTTGTCAACTGTATAAACAGCGCAAACAATAATGTTTGCTTCAAATTAAAAATTTATTTTACACGTGACTATTATAAACAGAAAATATAAAAAGCAGGAACTCATTGAAAATTACGTCATAAAAACTATATTTACACATGAATTTTAAAAGAGAAAGAATATTCTAAAATAATAAATTCATTAACATGCGTTTGAAGTCTTATATAGGAGAATTTACGTCACATTTACGTCACATTACACTTATTACGTAAAATGAACAAAAACTAATATTGCAAAACAGTTTAAATTTAAAAATTGCGCGAGACATTTATTTGATATTTTAAGATGATCATAATATTTCATTTCTAACAAAAGTAGTTTTACGTGAATACTAAAAAGAGAAAGAAATGTTTGGTGAAAATTACGTCAGATTATAATTGTCAGATTCATATTATAATTCAATCTTCCGAAATCTTTTTAAAGCCGATCAAATTTGCGTGCTGTTAGAGTCTGCAGTGTCTGAACGGGGATTGACGAGTGTAGCTCGTAAGGGGACAGAGCCCCCCTAGTATTTTAAAAAAGGTGTTTTAAAATTTATCAAAGCGATACTTTCGTACTAACGGCATGCAACTTGTTACTTGCCGAAAAATGTGCCAATGGTTTTGTTATTTAGAGCAGTCTTTTTAGTGTTCCGCACTTAAAAGTAAAAACGGAACCATTATAAGATCACTCCTGTGTCTTTCTGTCCATATGTTACAGCCATTTTACTCGAAAACTATGGAACGTGGAAAGTTCAAATTGGGGGGAAGTAATAAAGCCTACTGACGCATATATTTACAGATTATTAAACATTCACAAATATAGTTAGGTAAAATGTAGAGGGGCTAATTAAGTTACTTGAAAAAAGATCTTTTCTTTGTATATCGTATAGGGTATCGTGTGAAAGCTTTCGTAATGCTGAACTCAAAAATATATTTCTTTTAAATTTAGGTATTATATTTTCAGCGATGTCGTCGAAGAAAATCAATTTGAATTCCGAGGTGAAAACAATGGATTAACGGACAGCGAGACTGCTGATGGTGTGCTAAATAGAACTGCGGATAGTGCTGGCTACAGCTCAGAGAAACGAGGATGTGAAGCGGGAAAAAGAAAAGGTGTCGTTGGAAAAACGCTTAAATTTGACTGTAAAACTATCTGCTTTAGAGAAACACGATTGTATTTCCGAAATCGATATTCTTCCTCCAAGAAAAACTTGCTATATAACGGCCAAAAAATTTGAAGCAAATGAAGCCTGACATCGATGCTTCAGAAAATACAAGAAAAGAAATGATTTCGCTGTTTATTAGAATTTATTTATTTATTTATTTATTTTGTAACATAGAAAATATTAATTAAAGCTTTTTTTTTTTTTTTACATTTAATATTATCTTTTTCTCTCATAATAATCACTACTTGCCTATGAATTGAAGACGAATTCACTGAATACGAAGACACCATTAAGAATATCGGAAGTACTTTTGATATTCTTTCAGAAATCCGGAATTTTCAAATCCGGCTTATTCTCGGTCCTGACGATGCCGGATTTCCGGGATTATATTGTATACCTAAAAAAATCATATTTGAAAATTATTTTTAAAATCACATAAAAAACTTAATTTAGGTACCATTTAAAGAAATTGCATTTGAAAATACATTTTTACATTATTGGACAGTGAGGAAATTAAAATTATGCAATGTTTAGAAGTAAGTAAATTCGCCAAAAATAGAAAATCAATAATTTAAATCATTGCCATCGTCGATATGAATTTAACGTAACTCGCAGGTATGTATTTGATTCATAATATAGACTTTTGAAAATCGCACTTTTTTTTTTACCTGGAGCATTGAAGGATTTAAATTTCACCGTCACGAGACTGTCTCAGTTTCAACAGAAAGGGCAGTGACAATGAGTAGAGCACTTATCGTAGTATTTTTATGACCATTCAGCTACAAAATCTTTGGTGTCGACAAGTACATTTGTAATATGTCATGTGCTTCCTAAGTAACAGTAGCTTAAATTTACGTTTTCTAAAAAAATATCTAAACTTTCGATTCAGTTTTATTAAATTAAAATATCAAAATTTAAATACTTGAATAATTTTTCCCTAATACCTTACCCCTAGCCCGAATTCTTTGCGCACCCGTTTAAATGTAAAGTGTTTCAGAAAAAGAAAATTCAAACTTAATTTTCTCTAAATAAATAACCAATGTTTTTTTTTATTTATTGTTCAATGCAATTACTTTTAGACGACTGACATTTCAAGAATTTGGTTGCTTATTTAATTTTGAGTTTTCTTTCTTTGAAAAACTTTACATTTAAGCTGGTGCGCAAAGAATTGGGGCCAGGGGTAATGTATTATGATATCATTTATTTTACTACTGAAGTGCAAATTATGTGAATTTTCTATGTAAACATAATTTAATTCCCATATTTTCTTTATACATTATAATATTTTTTATAATATTGTAATTGAAAAAATTGTATAGTGATATACAAATATTTCAGAAAAATCTTTCTTGAGGTCATTAAAAAACGACACAGAAATCGAATAAATGCTAAGAAAATGAATAAATTAACAGGGAGTAATTAAGAAAAGACGTGATTCCAAAGAGCTAGATGATTGTGTGGATTTTTAAGCTAGAGATCTGGTGATAAAATCCCAAAGATGTCGAAGCTACAGATAAATATGTACTGCATAAAATAGAAATGTAAATATGAAGGATATTTATATAATCCCATTTTTTAGCCCTGCGTAGTGAGCAATTTAAAATTTATGGACGTAAGTTAGCTTTAGCTACACAATGAGCAATAACTCTGCATACATATGTAACAATGTCTACAACAATGCATAAAGTATAACATGAGGGCAATGCATCAACCATTTTTAGGCGACAATGTTTGCTATTGTTTCTTATTTTTGTTTTGTTTGTACATGTGTAAGTATTACTTTTTTTCAGAAACATTATATTTTTAGTCTTTAAAAGATAATTTCAGCTATTGAATGAAAGATACTTAAAATAAATTTTCAATGCATTTTTCGTAGGAAAAAAACGATAATTTCCAGTAAGCCTTAAATATTGAAACTGGAATCGGAGCCTTTATCTGAATAGTAAGTTAAAGCTTTACTATTCAGATAAATGGCTCAGTCTCGAAAGAATACGGCCAATATTTCAAACCATTAAGTATTTAAAGAGTAATCTGAACTTTAATTCCTAGTACGTCAAAAACTAATGTCCATTAGGGAAAATTTGTGGGCAATAATAATTAGTATTACGAGCTCTGTAACACATTTCAGTTCCATCAAAATTGACGGGTCACATGTTAAGCGGTCCCATTGTTAGTGTAGAAAGCGTGTTCTATAATGTTAAATAATTTATTTTAATCTGTCTACGATGCAAAAGAAACATTTGTTTGCTAATAACTCTCTCATACATCTTGCAATTTTTATGAAACAATGACTAAAATCAAGATATTAATATGTATTTGGGTTATCGTTTCTTTGTTTCCATAGTTATATAAAAAGTTGTATTGTAGTAACTGCTTCAGGTAAAGAGCGCAAATTTTTTAGTTTTATTATCATTTAAGAGGGTGTAGTTTTTCATATAGTTGTTTAATTGTAAACATTGTATGGTTATATATAAATATTTCAGTAAAATCTTTCTTGAGTTCATTAAAAAACAACACAGAAATCAAATAAATCCTAAGAAAATGAATAAATTAAGAGGAAAGGATTAAGAAGAGGCGTGTTACCAAAGAGCAAGATGATTGATTATCTGGCTTTTCAAGCTAGATATCTTTTACGATAAAATCGTAAAAATGCCGAAGCTACAAATAAATGTGTACTGCATAAAAAAGAAATATGTAATATAAAGGATACTTATAGAGGGTGAGTCTAAATTGTTTTTACAAAATAAGAGGTGTGATAGTACCCATCCAGATAAGCAATAATTACCATAGAACCATGATTGTCTGGCTTTTCAAGCTAGATATCTTTACCGATAAAATGGTAAAAATGCCGAAGCTACAAATAAATGTGTACCACATAAAAAAGAAATATGTAATATAAAGGATACTTATACAGGGTGAGTCTAAATTGTTTTTACAAAATAAGAAGTGTGATAGTACCCATCCAGATAAGCAATAATTACCATAGAACCACGATTGTCTGGCTTTTAAAGCTAGGTATCTTTGCCGATAAAATCGTAAAAATGCCGAAGCTACAAATAAATGTGTACTACATAAAAAAGAAATATGTAATATAAAGGATACTTATACAGGGTGAGTCTAAATTGTTTTTACAAAATAAGAGGTGTGATAGTACCCATCCAGATAAGCAATAATTACCATATAACCATGATTGTCTGGCTTTTCAAGCTAGATATCTTTACCGATAAAATCGTAAAAATGCCGAAGCTACAAATAAATGTGTACTGCATAAAAAAGAAATATGTAATTGTTGTGGTTACTTAGAACCACTGCCATATTTTATTTAATTTCATTTAGAAAATATTTTTTATTAATCTTGTATTAATTTTATTTTAATATTCGCATTCCAGAATTATTTTAATTCCCTCTTTCTTCAACTTCCCCCTGTAAGTTTTTCTGTCTGGTATAGCATTTCATTCGTTTTAAAATCATAAACGTCGTTTTGAAATCTGTACTTCCGGTAAAAGAATTATCTGGAAAGTTCCATATCTTTCTATTTGTGAAGTCATATCCTTTTGAAGCTCCACCCCTTTGCCAATAATATTTAAATCAGTTTAATTCGTAATTTCAAAATTTGTAACTCTTTACTACTGTTTGGCATCTTATCTCAGTGAAATCTATCAAATTTCATTTTTTAAAGCAGTTTTTTTATATACTTTAGCATTGCATTTCATGCCAATGCAAGGCGCCTGTATGTTCGTTCAGCCAAAGTTGGCGTGTTTCAAGAATTATAGCAACCCCCTTTACACCTCTTCTCGGAGAGCTCGTGCGCATTCAGTGCAGTTGAGTTGGGATTCCAATACAGAATGGCTGCCCTTTTGCCGTTCTGTCAAGAATTATGTCCGAACCTGCATGAGTGCTCTGTCAACGAACGCAGAGAATCGGTGGATGCCTCTTTCCCTTCTACAAAAAAAAATAATAAATGGATTTTCGTATCTACAGCAAGAAATATTAAAAGTGCAAAAATATTTCGGCTGCATAGTTTCGTCTTTTTTTTGTGTGTGTGTGTGTGGCGAGATTCTTTGATCAGTTACTTCTTATTCTTCAGTAAGATGTGGATAAAATTCTGTTGACGGCATTATTATTATTTTTATTCAAATGGTGCTTTTATTTCGAGTCGTAGAATTATGATGCTAAAAAAATCATCTAAATGCCTGTGCCTCCATACTCCCCAAAAGAAAAAAATATTTTATTTTCTTTAGTAAGAACGTAGATTGTATGTGTCCATCATAAAAAAAGGTACATCTAAAAGAATGAGAGGTGTACTCTATGATAATGCGATATGTTTTGCAAGAAAAATTGCTTCATAAATAAAAAAAATTTCAAGGAAGATTTGTCTTCTGTTTATTTCCTTTCTGCAAATGTCTCCATCATTTTCTGTTCTTTCCAGTGCAGGTAATGCTTTTACATTTTATTTTTGTTCTCAAATTACCAAACGTATGATAAGTAATTTCAGTTTTTTTTTAAATTAATGACTGTTATGTCAAAGTGGTCTTTTGTGGCCACAACAAAAATGTTATAACACTATACGATCGATCCTAAAAAATGATTTGGAATTTCAATGTCCAAAATAACTTTACAATGATATTCTTTCACCTCCTATCTCCAAACACAACAGCTTACTTTCCTGGTACCGTGAACCTTTAGAAACCTTATGACATGACAGTTATCAAGTTATATTTTGATATGAAAATTTGTTTTAGTGTATTATTATTGAAATATTTGATATTTAGAAAAAGTGGCTTCCTTAATTTTTTATACAATCTTTCTAAAAAAAGAGAAAGAATTCATGTAATATTTACAGTTTATTATTAAGGAAAAATGATTGCTTATAATATTATTTACAAAAAAGATGAGTTAAGAATAATTTTCTTACTTATAAGTAAATGATTGATTTATTGATACCATTTTGTTTTGATAATATGTTGAGAACAATTATTACATTATTCTGTTGAATTCACATTATTTTTAAAAGGTGACTTCATATGAGATTATTTTTTTTACTTCACCACATTATTTTAAAATTTGTTCGGATTTGTTTTGAAATTTGTTCAACATTGTTTTGAAATTTATCACCATGCCTCCAAAATCAAATTTAAACCTTTGTAATCAACCATTTGATGGAAATCCTCGGACGGTCGAATTTTTCTTCGACCAGTTATCAGATTTGAAGGAATTATATAATTACTCTGAAAAAGAACTTTTTGCTCTTTTCAAGTCAAAATTACAGGGTACTGCATTACATTTCTTTCTCGAAACACAATTTCAATTCAAAAATTCTAACCTTCAAACCATTCGCAAAGAATTTATTAACTATTTTCTGCCAAGTAAAAAATCTGACACTTGGAAGTCTCTTCAAAATTTAAAATTGGATTCTAATGAGTCAGTTAAAAATTTTTCATATAGTTCAGCTTCGACTTGCTTATCCTAAATTAGATCCAGCTGCTCTAGATTCTTTGAAATTTACTCATTTTATTCAAGCTTTACCTAAGCAAATTAAAAGGAAAATTCTAGAAGAAAACATTTCCACTTTTGAGTTAGCTCTTGAACGAGCACAATTTTTACAAGATATCTATGATTCACCACCTACTCAAAAATCTAATCAACATTATGACCAAGTTTACTCTCTGAATAATGAAAATAATGGTGAAAATTCAAAATTTTCTGATAGTTTTGTTGAACAAGCTCCTATCAGACATAAAAAGGACAGAGTCTATAGAAATTCGCAAATATCATTCTCGCCATCTGAATCTCATAATGAACATTCTCCTAGACATAGAACTGTTGTTAAAAAAAGCGTGTAACTTACTCTCCCTCACCAGTTAAACATAACGTGGCTTCTAGAAATAAAACAAACTTTATTCAGCATAAGCCAGATCAGAAACGATCTTTCTTTCGGCCAAAGTTTGACAAGTTTTCTCACAAGAAAAACTCTTCAGAGTATTTTCGCAAACAAAATGTTATCCAATGGTCCTTTTGTGGTCGTTTTAACCATCTTATGGAGTCATGTTACAAGTTTAGAAATCTACTTGACTCTTCTAGGCACACTCAAGACTCCCATTTTTCTTCGAATTCTTATGAAAGAAAGAAAAACTTTACTTTTTTTCTAAAAATAAAAATGATGATAAAAATTATCATTTAAACAAGTAAGGGAGATTGGTCCAACTGACCACCATCCCTCCCAATCTTACTCGTTAGGGTCAGTACACTCCTGTGACAATTCAAGCGAATGTCAGATTGACAAAAATTCTTCTTCAACTACTTCCTTTTCAAGCGCTGTTACACAGACATCACCAATGGTGCAAAAAATGAACAGACCTTGCTGTTATGAAAATTCTTTGTCATCAAAGTATTCTTTTCAAATTGAAGATTCTGTACAACAACGACACGTAATTTGCAGCTCTTTTGACAACACTTATTCACTTCCATGTATAATTATGAATGTCAACATAATGAGATATCAACTGTCGTTGATTCAGGCTCAACATTAAGTTTGTTGAATCATGAATGCTTTAACAGCATTAAATGCAAAACCCATTATAAATATTTATCTAGAAATGTTTCTGTATCAACTATAAACTCTAAAGTTTTCTTTAAAGGATGTATAGAGATTGCATTCAAAATAGATAAATTTTTTTTCATCATGTCTTTTACCTTATTGATATAAAGAATGTTAATTTTGAAGCCATACTTGGTTTTGAATTTATAAACAAGCATTCTATAACCATCTCTCCAACTTTTAAATCTATATTAATTAAAGATAAACATATACCTTTTAACATTCAAAAAGAGTCTCCTAGCAGTTTTTATTTGAATTCTTAGTATAATAATAATGACACTATGTCAGTGCCATATTCTTTTGACACCAATAATGTGCCTATTTTTGAAAATTCTATGTCAGATAACACAAATAATGGTGCTTATTTTGATAATATGAATGGAAATTTTGGTGATAATTATTTGCATTTGGTAAATAATTATGAAAATTATCCTTGCAATTACAATTTTCCAAATAATGGTTTGTTTATAAATAACGTTGGTAATACTGCTATGAATTATGATAATTCTTTTATGAATGCTAATCTCAATATCAGAAATTTAGAAGGTCATGCTCAAGTTTTAACTCAGTCTCCTAATTATTTTCCCACTCATACAAACTTTGATTATTCTAATGTTATAAATAATATTTCTGATACCAGTAATACGAAAATTACCTCTGATGACAAAAATGTCATACCTGAAGATGATAAAGACATTAGTTATGTTGGTAAAAAGTGCACCAATTTTGAAAATGGTAATGAATAATGGAATAGTGGTGAAAGTTCAAAACTTTCTGATAGTTTTGCTAAACAATAAGGCCCTTGTACATGTACACCTTATATGGTAAAAAAATAATTTCACCTGTACTTATTCAAATTCAAGATTGCAATAATAATCAAGCATCACTGTGTTAATTCATGCTAACAAAATCTTGAAACTCCAGAAAAGAAATGAAGCATTGCTGCATCCTTCTGATTCATCTAGAAGGGCAACACATGATCAAACGACTGTTGATAGTGCATCTTCTTCTCCTGTGAAACGACATATGCCTACTCATACTACTAATTGTGATTCTCCTCAAATTCACACCACTTCTAAGTGCCAACAAACATCTTCGCATTCACATAGTTCAGTGCATTCTCAAGCATCTGGTAGAAAAACTTTCTCTACAGTTCTAAATAAGTCTACTCAAAGTAAAAAAAAATTATGATCTTCGTCCTCGCAGTCATAAACACTATAAAATATAAACTAATCATGGGTTTTATTTAGGATGCCTTTACCATTGTAAAAAATCTCATCTGTGCTAACTAGATTGGATTGTCAAATACGAAGACTGACTGTTTATTTTATTTCTTTACTTCTACCAAAGCTGCAGGCAGCATTTGTGTATATTTTTATATTTATTTTTTTAAGTCGCCTTCGCCTAGACACTGTGGAATTGTCATCTTGCAAAAGTATGTAAATCTTATTTTTGTTCACTATGTTGCTCACTGAAATATTTTCTTCAAAACCTTATTCATTTTTTTTAGAATTTATATGTATTGTAAAAAAAATGTGCTGATAACTCAGAATTTTTAATTTCAGTATTTGATTTAAGTAATAAGAAAGATTAAAAAAAAAATTAAATCAAAGTTTTATAATTCATTATTTTAGTTGCAAATGAAGTATCATTGATTGCTTTATTTTGATATGGTATTTATCTTGAAAAGTAAATTGTTATTGATATAAAATATGAGTACATATATCATCACTTTCCCTATTGTGACTTTTAGAGTAACTCAAAATGTTACTTTGTTCTTAATTATAATTCATGCATGTTCTAACAACTAACCTCTTTCTAACATCTAAAAAAAATAATAGTGAAAGTTATGCATGCTAATATTTCTACTATTATTATTGGTGTATTATGTAAAGTGGTTGAAAATACATTAAGTTTTTTTAAATGTTTGAAAATTCACAAATTGAAAAAAATGTTTGTGCACATGAAAATTTTGTACTTTGGATCCAAAGATTATTTTAGGTCTTTACAAAAAAATACTTATGTATTTTATATGAAAAATGTAGTAACATGTTTATACTTACAAAGATTGTTTTAAGTCTTTACATAGAAAATACTTATGTATTTTACATGACAAAGAAATAGTCACATATCTATTCTTACAGATGTTTGAATTAACATAATTCAATAAGCATTTCAGAATATGTAGTATAAATATTTTGTGTGATGATTTTTTGTAAGACTAATGTTATTAAAGTTATGTAGTACTACATTTGTGAGAGCTTAAAAATCCTCTCTTTGCATTTATTTTCTTTGAAAGTATTATTATTGTTGTCGTAGAATAACACGATATTAGTTGTTCATCTAAGAAAAGTTGATTTCTTAAAAAGTGCTATATTTATATATAAATATTTTTAATGAGAGTGTAAATATTCTCTCTTGACTATATACTTACATTTTGAATTTTTGTTATGGAAAATTCTCGGATGAGTAATTTATTGAAGAATTGATAAAAAAAAATTTGAAATGTACAGTGGCGGTCAAAAGTTTCCGGCCAGCACAAATGTTTTGGTTAATTTGTAAGTATACCCATATGGAGAGGAGTCTCAAAGTGATACTTATACACATTATTGACATAACAGTTAAGAACTTAGTTATGGAATAAAAATTAAATATTAATAAATTTAATTGACAAAATTAATTTCAAAAGAAAACGCATGTTCTCAAAAGTTTCCGGCCACCTTGGCAAGTTTGGAAAAAAATGGTGTTAGAAAAGAAAATAACAGTGATCAACAACATTTACAATTAGTATTCTGTATTCATACATTTAGTATAAGTACATAAAATAAGTACTACAGCGCAGCAACGTGGCATCGATTCAATAAACAGTTGTAGATCATCAGTGTTAAGTTTTGTCCACGGTTCTTGCAATTTTTGTGAAAATGCTGCTAAATTGGAATATTTATAATTCCAAACACGTTTTCAAGTTAGTTTCAAAGATTTTTTATTACATTCAGATCGGATGATTGGACTTTCCATTTCAAAAGCGAAGTTTATTTGTGCGAAAGCCACTGTTTGACAAGGTTTGATGTATGTTTTTGGTCGTTATCTTGATGAAACAAGTAGTTGCGACCACAATTTTTCCTCCAATAAGGCAGCAAATGATCTTGCAAGATATCCTTATGCATTGCACTATTCATCTTGCCACGGATTTCAAATAACGGACAAGCGTATTTCCAGAAAATGCTCCCCACAGCATAACATGTCCTCCGCCGTGCTTCATTGTAGGAATAATATATCTCGCACCTTATATTTTGTTTTTAGGTCGTCGGTTGTAATGTTTTTTATCCCTCACAAAAATATTCAACGTCAATTCATCTGAAAATACTACTTTTTTCCAGTTTTCACTTGTCCAGTCTTTGTATTCCGTGGCAAATGCCAGTCGGGACCTCTGAATTTTTATACATATGAAAGGTTTTCTAACACCGACTGCTCCATAAAGTTCTACGTCACATAAGCATCTTGACTCTGTAGATAGACTTGTGTCAGCAATAACCATAACACCATAAATCACTTTTAACACCATAAATGGCGTGGAATTGCAGCGGCATTTTTGAGGGGGTCATCAACTGCTTTTCTTCTGATAATTCTATTCACAAGAATAGTCGTTTTCCGGAGCTCCCACCGGAACCGTGGCAAGTTCCGAAGGCCATGACCATCTTTACATATTTTTTTAAATATCGTTTACAGCAAATTTTCCGATCGACAGCTTTGCCGCAATCTCACGAGAGGATTGTCCCTTTAGCGACAAACAAATCACTCATTTAGGAACAATAAATTGATAAACTTTTCATTTTTGAATTTAATTACATTATTCACCTTGATTAATTAACTAACTTGTCCAAAAAAAAAAAAAAAAAAACACTTTAGCGATAGCAAAAACATCATGAATGACGAATGGCCGGAAACTTTTGCACACGCGAATTTTAAATTCCTCCCCTTTGCATCAAGT
The DNA here is from genome assembly GCA_963932465.1 of Maratus speciosus. NCBI lineage: Eukaryota > Metazoa > Arthropoda > Arachnida > Araneae > Salticidae > Maratus > Maratus speciosus. Next base: position 454,938,808 of record OZ010789.1, on the reverse strand, counting down.
ATCTTAAGTAACCAATCAAAATGATCACGTGATCAGAAGTAATTTGCTTATTCCTAACTTTTGGAGCAATTGAACTTCTTCTTCTCTAAAACGTTCTGCCAAAAAAATAAAAAAAACTAACTGGCCGGAAACTTTTGACCGCCACTGTAGTTCATCGACTGTGACTTGAAATAGAATTGTGATTTAAAGGTACTACTTTAAATTATTGCTATTTTCTTTGTCTTTAAAAATAGAAAGGTTTTATTACTAATGTTGTATTATACTGAATGATGCAAAGTCATCATTAATATGCATGTCAATTTGTATCATATAATATTATTTGTTTATGTGTACATTATTACAATTTTCCCCACTCTTTTAATATACAATGGTTTTACTTTACAATGTTGTATTTGCTATTTCACATATCAGTGAATGAACTTTTAGCAACTTCATTTTGAAAGACTTTGTGTACCTTTTGTCAGAAGAATGTAACCGATTATTATTTTTCTCATTATTTGAAGTTATATGCATGTTGTATATGTATATAGTTTAGAAAATATTGGCTCAATGTCAAAATTATTAAATTTCTCCATCTTACCAATATTTTCTTTTGGGGAGGCCGGAGTAATATGTTGTGATTACTTAGAACCACTGCCATATTTTATTTAATTTCATTTAGAAAATATTTTTATTAATCTTGTATTAATTTAATTTTAATATTCGCATTCCAAAATTATTTTAATTCCCTCTTTTTTCAACTTCCACCTGTAAGTTTTTCTTTCTGGCATAGCATTTCATTCATTTTAAAATCATAAACGTCGTTTTGAAATCTGTACTTCCGGTAAAAGAATTGTCTGGAAAGTTCCATATCTTTCTATTTGTGAAGTCATATCCTTTTGAAGCTCCACCCCTTTGCCAATAACATTTAAATCAGTTTAATTCGTAATTTCAAAATTTGTAACTCTTTACTACTGTTTGGCATCTTATATCAGTGAAATCTATCAAATTTCCTTTTTTTAAAGCAGTTTTTTTATATACATTAGCACTGCATTTCATGCCAATGCAATGCTCCTGTATGTTCGTTCAGCCAAAGTTGGCGTGTTTCAAGGATTATAGCAACAACTTTACTCCTCTTCTCGGAGAGCTCGTGCGCATTCAGTGCAGTTGAGTTGGGATTCCAATACAGAATGGCTGCCCTTTTGCCGTTCTGTCTAGAATTATGTCCGAGCCTGCATGAGTGCTCTGTCAACGAGCGCAGATAATGGGTGGATGCCTCTTTCCCTTCTACAAAAAAAATAATAAATGGATTTTCGAATCTACAGTAAGAAATATTAAAAGTGCAAGAATATTTCGGCTACATAGTTTCGTCTTTTTTTTTTTGTGGCGAGATTCTTTGATCAGTTACTTCTTATTCTTCAGTAAGATGTGGATAAAATTCTGTTCTCGGCATTATTATTATTTTTATTCAAATGGTGCTTTTATTTCGAGTCGTATAATTATGATGCTAAAAATATCATCTAAATGCCTGTGCCTCCATACTCCCCAAAGGAAAAAAATTATTTTATTTTCTTTAGTAAGAACGTAGATTGTATGTGCCCATCATAAAAAAAAGTACATCTAAAAGAATAAGAGGTGTACTCTATGATAATGAGCTATGTTCTGCAAGAAAAATTGCTTCATAAATAAAAAAAATTCAAGGAAGATTTGTCTACTGTTTATTTCCTTTCTGCAAATGTCTCAATCATTTTCTGTTCTTTCCAATGCAGGTAATGCTTTTACCTTTTATTTTTGTTCTCAAATTACCAAATGTATCATAAGTAAATTCAGTTTTTTTTTAATTAATGACTGTTATGTCAAAGTGGTCTTTTGTGGCCAAAGCAAAAATGTTATAACACTATACGATCGATCCTAAAAAAATGATTTGGAATTTCAATATCCAAAATAACTTTACAATGATATTCTTTCACCTCCTATCTCCAAACACAACAGTAATATAAAGGATACTTATACAGGGTGAGTCTAAATTGTTTTTACAAAATAAGAGGTGTGATAGTACACATCCAGATAAGCAATAATTACCATAGAACCATAATTGTCTGGCTTCTCAAGCTAGATATCTTTACCGATAAAATCGTAAAAATGCCGAAGCTACAAAAAAATGTATACTGCATAAAAAAGAAATATGTAATATAAAGGATACTTATACAGGGTGAGTCTAAATTGTTTTTACAAAATGAGAGGTGTGATAGTACCCATCCAGATGATCAATAATTACCATAGAACATGAGGTCGCAAACCATTTACTTAGTCACAAATACAGGGTGTTTCACCTTAACCGAAGTCGGCTTGTCTGGAATAATTTTGCGAAAAACTAGAATATTGGAATAAAAATGTGACGATATGTATCTTGTTTTGCATGAAATGTGATAAAATCACAAAAAGTTCTGGAAAAGCAGGGTTCTCGCGCAATCGATGATACCCTATGAACTGATAATCACAGTGGAGAATGTGGAGTATCAAATACATAGCGCTGTTTCCTATAATGAAAACTTTTACCACTTTTTTTGGTGTTATCATATTTACAACAAAGGTGAGCGTGTCTATTAAAAGTTTCATTATAATATACTTCAGTTTTCTGAAATTCTTTACTGGCATCCCAAGTTGAATCAGACTAGTACACCCTCAGTGATGAAACAGTAGCGCAGCAGTTGGCCACCACTAAATTTTTATAGTATTTGTAAGGTTCTGAGAAACATCCACTATTAGAACTATGGTTATATATTATTTTTCTTGCTTGTATATTGTCTATGTACTATGAATTTTAAAGTAACACTTTTTTCTTATCTGAAACTTAATCCGGGCTAGTGAGTTATACAGAGTAGGTAAAGGAATGTAGTTCATCAATAGAGAGGGGGTTTTCCCTGCTGTTCAAATGCATACCTAAGATAAATCGGACAAAAGGATTTCACCAGAGAGCGAAATAGCGGACCTTGGGGTCAGAAGGCAAACCCTGTTTATGTTCTGGGTGAGGGGTGAGATAACTGAAGGAGATAAGTTAAGGCATAGAGTTGATTTTGTGTGTAGTCGCTTTTCTAGCGGAGCAAAGTTGATGCCTGGAACTCAATGTGTGAGTTCGTTGCAGAATAGCTCGTGGATTGAGATTAATTAGGAGTGAAGCTCTTAGAGTATAGAGTTAATGTGTTGGGAGGTTAATAGTGATCTCCGATAAATCTAATTTAAGTAGCGTAGGGTGAGAGGGATATAAAGCAGTTTAACAGTACACAGCAAGTATTTACTTATTTAATTTAATGTTGAACCGTATCACCTATATTCGAGTTCTTAAGTGTAGATAGTGTTTTGTGATTTGTAAATAGAGTGTAAATAAACTGTCAATTAAGTTTAATTGAAAGAGTTGGTTTTATTTTCAACAATCCTCTCATAGCGTGACCGATATCACGTAATCATATCGGTGGTGGCAGCATATAAATAGTAAAGATCTCTTCAAAATTGTCTGGACTTCGAGGAAATCCGACCGTATTCTTCGTCTTTAAACGTCTCAGAAATTCTATCCTAAAGTAAGATGAATAATACTATTGAAATTTTGCGGTGTCAATTGATTATTTGGTGCTACACTGTTCCATCACTGCACCCTGTATTTGTGAATAAATAAGTGGTTTTCGGCCCCATGTTCTGTGGTAATTACTGCTCGTCTGGATGGGTACTACCACCCCTCGTATTTTGTAAAAACAATTTAGACTCACCCTGTACAATCCCATTTTTTTATCATTGCGTTGTGAGCAATTTAAAATGTATGGATATAAGCTAGCTTTAGGTGCATAATGAGCAATAACTATGCATACAAATGTAACAATGCATAAAGTAAAACGTAACGACAATCCAATAACTATTTTTAGCCGACAAAGTTTGCTATTTTTTTTCAATTCCTACTATTAGTTCACACTCTCCCTATATTTATTTATTTATTTATTTATTTATATGTTGTTCAAATTTTCAATCGTTAATATAATACTTATTATTCATCCTATCAAGTTGAAATAATTTTTTTTAAACTTGTACTGGATGACAATTGATGTTAATATAGTTTTTTAAAATATTAATTCATTAATTAAATTTTAATTAATTAATTTTAGTTTTACATGGTAGACAAAATGGCGGTCATTGAAGCATTTAATGCATCTTCATATCTATAAGGGGGGTTACCATAGGGGGGACCCTGTTCTGTCGCCAAATTTGGTGACCAAAATGGGTCGCCAAAAGGGACGCCAACTTCGCGATATCTCTAATATTTCGCCAAATTCCCAATGACTTCCATTATAAACCTACTTGCTTATAGAAAATCAACAAATTGAGATATTTTAATGCAACAAAAACTAATATTAGCTTAAGGGATTATATTAAATTTTTCTTTGATGACCTAAGTAGGAATTGACTTTAAAAACATATTTTTTATATTACTTGGTTTATTTTTGCTTTGTTTTTACGTGCGTAATAATTACTTTATTTCCAGAAACATTATATTTTTAGTCTTGAAAAGATAATTTCAGCTATTGAAGAATAAATACATAAAAGTTTTTTTCAGTGTATATTTCATTGGAGAAAAAGGAAAATGTCAAGTGAGAATTAAATACTGAGGCTGGAATCGGAGCATTTATCTAAATAGTAAGCAAAAGCTTTACTATGCATACAAGCATACATAATAAGCAACAAATATGCATACAAATGTAACAAGGCGTGCTAAAGTTGTACAGCAATGCATAAAGTGTAGCGTAAGGAATGCCTTAGCAATTTTTAGCCGACAATGTGTGCTATTTTTTTTTCTTCGTTTTTACATGGGTAAGAATTACTTTTTTTCGGAAACATTAAATTTTTAATCTTTAATCATACACAGAATCTTTAATCATATATACAGAAAAATAATTTTTCCATACATTTTCATTTAGAGAAAAAGAAAAATTTCCAGTAAGCGTTAAATATTGAGACTGGAATCGGAGTCATTTGTCTGAATAATAAGCGAAAGCTTACTATTCAGGTAAATGGCTTAGACGTGAAAGAATACGGCCAATATAAACCATTGTTTCAAACCATTATTTAAAGAGTAATCTGAACTTTAATTCCTAGTACGTCAAAAACTGATGTCCATTAGAGAAAATTTGTAGGTGGTGATAATTAGGATTACGAGATCTGTAACACATTTCAGTTCCATCAAAATTGACAGGTCGCATGTTAAGCGGTCCCATTGTTAGTGTAGAAAGCGCGATTAATTTTAAATAATTTATTAACCATTTGGAAAAATGGTTATTGTTCTCGTCAGGATGGGAAATTAAAAGCATATCTGAAGGTTTTCATTGGTTTAATCCGCATTTTATTCGTTTTATGATTGGTCTATACAGTAATCTGTATTTCCCTTTAATTTCAACAACGATGGATACCTTCTGTTGCCACTATGACAAAAAAGTAATAAAAACTACAAAAAAAAATAATAACTCAGAAACAAATTGAGATACAGCATTCAAACAAATTGCATTTAAAAGTACATTTTTTTCTCTATACGACGATATAAAAAGTAATAGTGTGGGATGTTTAGAAGTTTAAGAAATAAATTTCATTTAAAATTGGCCGTCAGATTTCTCGGAAATCTAACGATGGAAAAGCCTTTTCCCGAACAGCCAATCAAATGCTTGGATAATACATAAGTTTTAGGTGGATAATACGCACGAGTCGCAGACGATTTTCGTCGCTTGGAATTTTTACTTATAATAACACTATTAATGTTTAATTCATGGCTTACGTAATGTATGATCAACTCCGTGCGATTTTTTATGTCTTAAATTTTAGTCTTCGAAAAAATCATTTTCCAAATGGTCGTTGTAATTTGATAAATAAATTGCCTTTTTTTTTTTTTTTTTTTTTTAATCTGTGTATGATGCAAAGGAAAAATTTGTTTGCTAATAACTCTCTCCTACATTATGTAGTTTTTATAAAACAATGGCTAAAATTAAGATATAAATATGTATTTCGGAGATCGTTTCTTTGTTTTTCATAGTTATATCAAACATTCTACAGGGTGTCCATGAAAGAATGTCCAAGTTATAAATTTTTATAGCATCAACTGTAAGCGTTGTAGAGTGTTATCTTAAGATCACAAATAAAGAGTAACTCAAACAGTTTTAAATAAGCGCATGCGCGAGTGCTGATTTGTTATTTACTCGCTGGCAGTGCCACATGTGCAAAATGGCGACTCCTGTGCGTAAAGTGTTATTGCTGGGATGAAGATTTAAAAGGAATTAGAGCCATGCGAATTTTTCCTTTGGGGCTTTATAAATGACCGTGTCTACATTCCGACGCTACTTACGGATTTGCTAGAGTTGTGCACAGAATTGAAGAGGGTATTGCTTCCATTACTCTGGACTTGTTAACCGAAATGTGGGAAGAATTGGACTTTAGGGTGGATGTGTGCCGTACAACTAAAATGATGTACTGAACATTTGTAAGAAAAATTAGGTTCGTTTACGTTCAATTTGTTGTATGATTTGTTGTAAAAAGTCTAAATTATACTGTTATAATATACCATAGAAACTGAGACATTCGATTATGGATAACCAGTATTGTAATAACTGCTTCATGTAAATAACGAACGAGGGAAATTCAAGCTCATTTTTATAGATATGAATATATTAATTTCACTTTAAATATTATTCAAAGGCACAATAGATGAGTTATGGCGTGTATTTGTCCCAGTATTGTAATAACTGCTTCATGTAAATAACGAACGAGGGACATTCAAGCTCATTTTTATAGATATAAATATATTAATTTCACTTTAAATATTATTCAAAGGCACAATAGATGAGTTATGGCTTGTATTTGCACACACGAAATTAAGAAAAATAAGGAATTTTCTAGAATATTTTAAGTGTTATGAAGAACTTTTCAAAATGCCCCATGCGCATTCCATATTAATAAATATATCTACTATTTTTTATGCAAATTTGTTTTATATATACAAATAAAAGTGTGCATTGAATTTTATATATTTGAATATAAATGTAAAAATATATATTTTTTTTTCTGAATTTTATGATATTTTCAGCATTTTTCCATCCTATTTCTGCATTTAACTACCTTTAACTGTACCAATTGTATTTAGTTTTTAAAAAAGGATGCACAGTTTTACGACATATATATAATGATAAACAGCTATAAAATATATCGGTGATGTTAATTGATATGGAATGTGCATGGGGCATTTTGAAAAGTTTTTAAAAATGAATAAAGTAATCCCGAAAATTCATTATTTTTCTATTTTTTTTTAAAATTATTTCTTGTGTGATAAATACATGCCATAATGCATATTGTGTGCCCTTGAATAGTATAAAAAGTGAAATAAAAGATAATATTAAAAAAATGAGTTTGAAAGTCCCTTGTCCCCTTAAGAGTGTTTACTTTTTCCTATTTTGCGTCAAATAATATTGTATCATTTTATTAACCGGAAAACTGAAAGGAAATAGAAATTGGCTACTATCTAAATGATATGTACGAACTCTCAGTTCCCCATGCTTTAATATTGGTTGTCGTGAAGAAAAGAAAACTAAATCATCTTTCCGCTCTGGCTTTCAGCATTTCCATCAATACACCACGAATATAATTGCTTTTGTAAGGAATGATGTCCCTATAGGTCTTTCCGAGGATATCGGAATTCTCTAACGTGCAATTGAATCAAAAGTAACAAATTAGATGAAATAAGAGAAAGAGAAACAAGATGTCTGGACTTATTTATCTGAAGTCACTTGTTTTCTTATGTGACCAAGAATCATACTTTGCAGGAAAAATGTATTTATTCCATATTGTCCATGAATAAAACTTTCGTTAAATGGTTTCTTTGCTGTATTCAATGATTTTGTATTTTCGTTAAATGTAGGATATAACCATTCAAATTGTATAGTTTTTTTATTAATATTCATATACAGGGTGTCCACTCTCCACGGTGTCCAATGGTCAATTTCTAAACCGTTAGTCATAGACTTATAGTTCCAGTTACAAAAATGTTTTAAATGAGGTAAAAAAATATTTTAAAACTCGTTTGGATCAATAAAAACATTTCTTAAAAAGTTACGAAATTTAAATACTTATACAGCTCCCCTGTCCAATAAATAATATTTAGTAAAAATTACCTATTACACAACAAGTAAGACAAAAACAGTCTCATTCATCTATCATCATTTTTCATTAATTTGGCAGGATGAAAATGGATTTTAAATTTATATTGTAATGTTAATTTTACACTCAACAATTGTTTTGTTTTTTCATATGCGACGATTATTTATATTTCTAGTAAATTTGTGATTCTATTTCACAGTAAAGAAGACGCTTCAACTTTAAACAGCTATTACTCGATCAGTTTTAATCTTACAAGAATGGGATTTTTTACTTCTTACTTCTTCGTGTAAAAGAATATTTTTGCTAAATATAACTTATAGGACAGGTTTATCGTATAAAAAATTAAATTTCTTATTTCTTTAAGAAATGTTTTTATTGACTCAAATAGCTTTTAAACAGCTTCTTAATGTCATTTAAAACCTTTTTGTAATTGAAACTATATGCCAATATTTTAAAAATATTACCCTCATGCCGAAACTCTTCGGAGAATTAAAACGCGAAAATAACGTTCTTATGTTCAATCATTATTGCAATCCCTACTACGAAGACTCGTGCATAATGATAATAATTGATATTGCATATAGCTTCATTAAATTAATATTCCTCCTGCAAATGCGTGATAACGCAGTTCTTGTTTAAAGTATATAATTAATATGTCAGATATACTCATAGCGTGTGTACACAAATCAGCTTAATGGCTAGCTGGAAAATCTATGTAATTATTTCACTTTATTGCTAAGCATTACCATGAAAGTTAAGATCCCTACAAATTATCGTCAGTTCATATCTGTGCAATAGAATGCGCTCCAGAAAATTGTTAAATCAAGCAAAACACAGAACTAAAATAATTATATCACTTTTTACTTTCATCGATCTTTACAAGAAGAAAGTATTGGATTCGGGAAAATTTTGACTTTCTCTTTTCGACGGATATACACGTTTTAGGGTTTAGAAATCCCGAAAAACATGTTTTTACAAAATATTTGTCTGTCTGTGAGTCTGTCTGCCTGCCTGTCTATCTGTAAGTTACACAAATCTAATGTGAAGGTTATCTCAAGAAAACACAGAATATAATAAACATTTATATTCTGTTAGTCCCTAATATAAATTGGTGCTGATTAGTCTTTGGTGTAAATCGTCCAACAGGTAGCACTGCTGTGCTGCATTTTTTACGATTTCCGCAAAAACTCTATCTCAAGAACTAATGCACGAATTTTCATCAAACTTCGGATTCAAATATACCTTCATAAATATTGGTACTGATTATAATTTGATGTATATCACTTAACATTTGGCTCTGCTATGCTGCGTATTTCACGATTTCCGCAATAGCTCTATCTCAAGAACTAATGCATGAATTTTCATCTAACTTCAGATTCAGATGGACGTTCACACATGTTGTTGCTGATTAGGTTTTGGTGTTAATCGCCGAATAAGTGACTCTGCTATGCTGAACTTATCGCGATTTCGGAAATAGCTCTATCTAAAGAAAAAACTAATTCACTTATTTTTATGAAACTTCAGATTCAGTTAGACGTTGACGTATATTGCTGCTAATTAGGTTTTGGTTTAAATCACCGAACAGCTGGCGCTACTATGTTGCAATTTGCAGGATTTACACGATTTTAGCGATAGTGATATTTCAAGAAGTAATGCATGTAATTTCATACCTTTAGAATCCTCATGATGGGCATAGATTGTTAATTAATTTTGACTCTGTGATAGCGAATTTTGAAGTATTAACATGTATGAGATGGAAGAAAGTTTGGGAATTGGCACATCCGATTAGTTAATCTAAGAAAAGATTATAAAGTTAATTCGATGAAATCTAATAAAATCAAAACAAATAACAGGGTACAAAATCAAAACAATTTGTAACGCTTTATTTTTCTTCCATGCACTAAACTCTGTGTAAAATTAAGACACTAAACTAATTCTCACTTATTCAATCATCATTACACTTCTTTTAGCGAAAACTTCTGCATAATGATTGTAATTGATACTGTAAATAACTTTGTCAATTTAATATTCATTCTGCAAAATCGGGATAACGCTTTACCCTTTTTAAGCATATAATTTATATGTCAGATAGACTCATAGCGCGTATACACAAATCAGCTTAAAGTTAAGTTCCCTATACATTATGGCAATTTTATTGCTAGGTAATAGAATGCTTGCTCCAAAACTGTTAAATCAAGTAGAATTAAAAGGTTTGTAACTTTCTCTAATCTAAGAAAACGTTATAAAATTAATCAAAAGAATATAATTTAATATATTGTGGAATATTTAGAAACAGAAGATAGTTATAAATGTTTTATTATAGTTACGGAGACTCTCCACTCCCTTGAAACACCCTCTCGCAAATGCTTAACTTATGGGTAGATTGTTTTTGAATTGCTTGTTTAAATTTGAATGTTTTTAAACGATTTTTTTTGCGCAGAATAGTTAAGCTCAATATGTAATCTGGCTATTTTTTACTTTTAGATTTCTGTTGTAGATTTTTCTTAATAAAAGTACTTTCACTTTCGGAATCGATTTCGAAAGTGAAAGTACCCTTATTAAAATATTTGCAACCAAAAAAAAAAAAATCATCCCTGCCAGCTCTGTTTACAGGCGGAAATAGATTTCGAAGTTAAATGCCAATTTCACCAAACAAAAGCTAAACCAAAATTAGAGATGAACCCAATTTTAAAACTTTATCTTGCCTCTTTTGACGAATTTTTTAATTTCATTTTTCTGTAAGGGCTCGTTTTATCGGAATTCTATAATGGTGGTATTCAGAAAAAATATTTCCACGCTCAACAACTCGAAATTTTTAGAAACATTTTCAGACTCATTTTTAAAAGTAAAAACATGAAACTTGCTGACGTGAATTTTTGAAGAGATTTATAAGCGACCTGTGTTTTTATTTTTCGTTCTATTAATTAGAACATGATTTATAAAAGCCCTGCCGCTTCGGCCTACAGGCGCAGGCAGATTTCGAAGTTCTAATTTCACCAACAAAAGCTAAATCATGATTAGAGATAAACCCACTTTAACAAGTTTATCGGGCCGCTTTTGACGAGTTTTTAATTTCTTTTTTATATAAAAGCTGCGTTAATCAGAATCATGTTAAGGCAGAATTCCAAAAATATATCTTTCATGCTCAACAACTCGAAATTTTCTGACACATTTTCAGATTCATTTTTAAAAGGAAAAACATGAAACTTGCTGACGTGAATTTTGAAGAGATTTATAAGCGACCTATGTTTTTATTTTTCGTTCAATTAATTAGAACGTGATTTATTAACAATATTATTTTCTCAGAAGAACTGTATTTTTCATTTCCAACACTGTCGCTTCGAGATATTCGGTTAAATGCCCACTTTGACAGCATTTTTAAAAATATATTCTGCCTCTATCAAAAAATCGACAATTACGGCACATTATATAGTTTCTGAATAAGAGAACCTACTAAATGGGTGTGTTTGACAGAAAGAATCAATTTAAAAATGAGTCAGAAAATAAGCATTTTGGATTTGAGTATTTCCTTGGTAAGATATTTTTTTTCTTCAACCTCTAAGTATTTTTAATTTGTTTCCTGTAAGAATTTGTCCAATCAAACACTTGTCAATATAAAAGTTGTAGGTAATATTAAGTCTATATATAATAAATTCATGCGGATTTGGTATCTTCTAAATTGACTAAGTTATGGATTTTTTCCCTCTTCAACTCCCCATTTTTGTTTTCGTTTTTAATTTTTTTTTGTGCTAAGAATTATTCCTATCAAAAACTTGTCACTATAAAAGTTGCAGATAAGACAATTTATAATAAATTTAATTGGATTTGATATCTTGAGAACTGACGATGTTATGCATTATTTCCTCCCCAAAACTCAATTTTTTTCGCCCCTTGAGCGCATATTTAATTTTATAAAAAATCTGTGATACATATATTTTTGGCCTTTATTTTTAGAACAAATAAAAACTTTAAACTGAGTCAATATCTATTATAATTAAGAAGTTATGGGTTTTTTTTCATTTCTTACAAAACTCTTCCCTCTTTCCACCCCTTTGGTCCAATTTTGCCCATTAACGAACCTGACCAAGATTTTGTGCCCTTTGACTTTATGTATCAGTTTGAAAAAAGATTTGTGCAGAATTACGGATGTTAACGTGCCCATAAAACAGTGATATATATATATACTAATATTATAAAGAAGTAAAAATTGTTTGTTTATTAGAGTTAATCTCTGGAGCTACCGAACCGATTTTAAAAGTAATGGTATCAAAATGATGGTGTTAGTCCAACTTAGAACATAGGCTATATTTTATGTCGGTGCCACTACCCCAATGGTGTGCAGGGGCAAAAAACGTTCTAAAAATGCGATTTTTGTGTTAATGAAGCACCTAGAAATGTGAAAATTGGAATATTAATTACTTACAAGATATAAATGATGCCTAAGAACAGTTCTTAAACAATTCAAAATTTAAAAGGGGTGAAAATGCATAAAAAGCGTTCTAAAACACGTTCTAAATGGTAGTTTCTACATAATCTCAGGAAATACCATACCGATTTAAAATATATTGGTGTCAAAATGATGGTGACCACGTTTGCTCCAAGATAGGCTATATTTTATGTCGGTGCTACTACCCCAAAGCGGGTGCAGGAGCAAAAAAGTTCTAAAAATGCGATTTATATGTTACTGAAGGGCCTAGAAATATGAAATTTGAAATATTAGCTACTCATTAGATATAAAGGATTTCTAAGAACAGTTCGTAAACATTTCGAAATTTAAAAGGGGTGAAAATGCGCGAAAAGCGTTCTAAAAAACGTTCTAAATGGTGGTTTCTACACAATCTCAGGAAAAATCATACCGATTTAGAAAATAATGGTGTCAAAATGATGGTGACAACCCTTGCTCCAATACAGGCTATGTTTTATGTCGGTGCGACTACCCGAAAGGGAGTGCAGGAGCAAAAAACGTTCTAAAAATGCGATTTTTGCATTACTGGAGGGCCTAGAAATATGAAATTTGAAATATTAGCTACTTATTAGCTATAAAGGATTTCTAAGAACAGTCCGTAAACAATTCGAAATTTAAAAGGGGTGAAAATGCGCGAAAAGCGTTCTACAAAACGTTCTAAATGGTGGTTTCTACACAATCTCAGGAAATACAAAACCGATTTAAAAAATAAAGGCGTCAAAATGATGGTGACAACCCTTGCTCCAACATAGGCTATGTTTTATGTCGGTGCTACTAACCCAAAAGAGGTGCAGGAGAAAAACGTTCTAAATTGTGGTTTTTGCGTTACGGAACGGCCTAGAATCGTGAAACTTGGAATGGTAGTTAGTTATAAGATATCAATGACCTCTAAGGACATTTCCTAAAAAAATCAAAATTTAAAAGGGGGGGGGGGTCAAAAGGCGCAAAAAGCGTTGTAAAAAACGTTCTAAATTGCGATTTCTGTGCAATCTCAGGAAGTACTGAACCGATTTCAAATATAATGGTGTAAAAATGACGGTGACAGATCTTGTTCCAAGATAAGCTGTATTTTATATTGTTTTCCCTACCCCAGAATAGATGAAGAAGCAAAATGCGCGAAAAGCGTTCTAAAAACGTTCAAAATGCCAATTTGTCAGCAATATCTCAGGAAGAATCAAACTGATTTCAAACGTAATGGTAGGAAATTGATGCTGACTGTCTCTCCTTTAACATAGACGCTATTTTATGTCGGTATCACTATCACCTAGACGTTGCAGGAGCAAAAAAGCTTTCTAAATTTCGATTTTTGTTATCGGTAGGGGCTAGCAACTTAAAATTAGGCAATGTACATATTTATATATATAAATGATCTTTAAGAACAGTTTCGAAAAAATTAGAAATTTAAAAAGGTTTTAAAATGCGCGAAAAGCATTCTAAAAAGTTCTAAATTGCTATTTCTACTCAATCTCAGGAAATGCCAAAGCTATTTCAAAAGTAATGGTTGCAAATCAATGGTGACAGTCCCTGATATAACATAAGTTATATTTTATGTTGCTGACACTACCATCTGAGTGTTACAAAAGCAAAACATGTTCTAATTTGCATTTTTTGCACAACTGAGGGGTCTAACACTTTGAAGTATGGCATGGTATTTGCTTACATGATGCAACTGCTTTCTAAGAACAGTCGAAAGAAAATTCCAAATTTAAAAAGGTGAAGTGAGCAAAAAGCATTAAAAATTACAATTTTTATGCAATCTTATTAAATACCAAACCGATTAAAAAAATAATGATGACAAATTGTTGGTGATAGAACCTGCTCAAACATAAGCTATATTTTATGTCTGTGCCACTACAACCAGAGGGTTGATGGAGCTAAAAACTTTCTAAATTGCGATTTCTGTGATACTGAAAAGGTTAGAAACTTTAAATATGGCATTGTAGTTACTTATAAAATATAAATGCCCTCGAAGGACTGTCGAAAATAAATTCGAATTAAAAAGAGGTGAAGCGAAGGGGAGGTGCGAAAAGCATTCTAAAAAAGTCCTAAATGACGATTTCTATACAATTTCAGGGAATATAAACCGATTTTAAAAGTAATAGTTGCGAATCAATGGTAACAGTCTCTGATCCTACACAGGCTATATTTTATGCTGATGATTCTACCACCTGGGGATCACAGGAAGAACAAACGTTCTAAAAAAGGCCTTTAAAAGCTTTCTAAATTACGTTTCTGTGGAATATTAGAAAATAACAAACCGATTTCAAAATTAATGTTGGCAAATTAATGGTGACAGTTCCTATTTCCACATAGCCCTTTTTGTTGAGAGAGGTGGTAGGACTTGGAATTTGACATGATAGTTAATTTTAAGATGTAAGAAGATGGTTTTTAAAAAATTCAAATCTTCAAATGAATACTGAAATGAGCGTATTTATTGAGCATAAAAGTTTCAAAATATTTTCTAAATTATCATTTATATAGTTTTATTTCGTTTTATTAATTTAAATCTCATATCTGCCTAATGCAGTGTAGTAATGATGTTTAATCAAACTGTGTTTGAAATAGTAACTTTTGAATTATTCCTAAAAGTATTAAGTACCTTTTAATAAAATAAAATATTACTTTTTAATAAAAAAAAAATTTAGTTAGTACCTTTTAATAAAAATTAGACATATAAATATCACTTGTCATATTTCAAATTCAAAGCTGCGGGGTTTGCTAGTATATATATATATATATATAGATAGATAGAAAGATAGATAGATAGATAGGTAGATAAAGTTTTTTTACTGGGGTGTGGTTATGGGTTCTAGGGGTCATGATTGGTTCAGATATGCAAAACATTTTCCGAAATTCGAACATAGGAGAGATCCCAATAGGTAGTATTTCATACGAAATCTACCTAAAAAGTACAAAATGTCCCTACTAGAGATCGAGCCTTATCTATCTTATGAAAAAAAAAAGTTTAAAAATATACAAATTTAAACGAGAAACTCGCAAGGAGCCTGCCCATAAATTTAGCATTAGCGAAAGGCTATTTTCAAGTGAGTGAAGAGTCTCTTTAATGCTTTTTTCTTCATAGATTGAATTCTATGAAACATTCTGGCCACGAAATCAATTTTATGAACAATAATTTAATCACAAAGATTATAAAGTATTAAAACCATTGGAAGAAAATTAAAATTTCGCAACAAATTATTGACGTTTTTCTGATGAAATGACACACTCGAAAGTTAATTGACGACAGAAACATTTCTGCATTGAATCATTACTGCAATCTGTACTGCGAATAAGGAGAAATAATAATAATAATTGATATTGTAGTTAACTTCATTCATATAATATTCTTCCTGCAAATGCATGATAACACAGTACGAATTTCAATCATTATGTCAGATATACTCATAAACCGTTTACACAAATGAAGTCAATCCCTGCCATGAAAATCTATATAATAATTTTCTTTTATTGCTAGTATAGATCATTACCGTGAAAGTAAACTTCTCGACAAATTATGCTAATTTAATTGCTGTGTAATAGAATATTTTTGTTGTATCAATTAAAGCACAGAAATAAAAGACTTATATAATTTTTTAATCCAAAAAAAAAATTATAAAGTTAATTCCATGAATTATTTTTTCATACACTAAACTCTACGTAAACTTAAGACACTAAACTAACACTCTTTTATTTAAGCATTATTACACTACATATAGCGAAAACTTCTGCATGACGATGATTGATACTGTAAATAACTTCATCAATTTGATATTCTTCCTGCAAAAGCGGGATAACGCAAGTACGCCTTATAAGCATATAATTTAGGGAAGAGCCATATTTGGACAGCCTCTGTAATTGGACCGTTCATTCTTACGTTAGTTACTGGAAGAGACGCCATCTACCGCTGAAATCCTACTCATCAGACTGCCGTCATTCATGATTAGAAGAAGCAACCGCTTACCCCGTGCTGTTTTCAGACAATTTAAAAAACCTAAAGTTAGCTTTTTTGATCTAATTTTTTCCTACTAAACGTAAGCTAATACTTTAAAACTAAGGTAAATTGTTGTTTTCATATACGTATATGAATTTATCTGTTTATTCCGCATATTTTTCACACGGATTTGTTTGATTTCGTTTTTGTTCTTAATCTTGAAATTATCTGTTTTAAAAAATGGCGCAGTTGCCTTAATCTGGCCAATTTAAGTTCCTTAAATTGTCCAAATATGAGATCATAAATTTGGAAAGTAAGTAATGAATTTCAAGGACGGTACGCTTTGTACACTATTTTTTAGATATTTTATACTGGATTACTCCATGCAAATTTATTTATTTATTTATTTATTTTTTATCTGGATTAATTTTTTTACACAGTTTAGGCCTATATAAACATAAAAATATTTTTACATGTTTATGCAATAAATTTTGTTTGCAATTCATTCTATCTTGTATGTATTTGTATTTATTTTCGTTGAATTCCTTATTCCTAGGGCGTACTTGGTTAACAGAGTTGAATTCAAAAAGTTTTCTCCTGGAGGATATTTGCGAAGCAGACTACTTTTTACAGATCTGGAGGGTGGAATTATACTTTTTTGCCATTAAAACGCATAAAATCTCAAACCTTCCAGGGTGAGTGGTTATTTCAAGGCTCCAAGAGGGGGGGGGGGGCTGAATTCAACACTGTTTGAATAAATAATGTTTGCGGTTGATTAATCGTAGCGTATTTGTCAATAGAGGATATTTTTTAATATAATGTTTAAAATATTCAGAAGGACACACACAAACTGTCTGGAAGAAAAACACCCGTGACAGCAAAAGCTGCTAACGATATAGGAAACAAAAAGGAAGGAGTAAGTTGTGAAGAAATTGACCTGCATGAAGGCTGCAGCTATAAATCCTCTCCAAAAAGCCAAAAAATCATTAGAAATGTTATCTCCCTTGCTAAATGTAGTTAAATCAAAGTACAGAGGGAGCCAAAAAATACATTTGTGTTAACATCTTCGCCATTTAAAATAAACCTTGAAATGAAAAAAAAAAAAAAAAAAAAAAAAAAAAACTTGAAATGAAAAATAAAACGGCAAAAAGGAAGCTATCACAGCACAAAAGCAATTGGAACATCAAGTTTTTAAAAATAGGTGTAATGCAATTAGCAAGAAAACGATGGATGGAAAGAACTACAAACATAATGTAAAGAAAAATTCTGTTGAAAAAAAAGTCTATTAATTCAGAATCTAAAAAGAAAAATCTAGACAGTGATGAATGGTTTTGCCTAATTTGTAAGAAAAATCCAATGGCAGAAATGATTCAGTGTTCAGATTGCCCTATACGGTTCCATGTTGCGTGCGACAAATTTTTCAAATTAAAATAAAATTTAAGATTTTCAAGAAGAAATTGATCTAAAGATTTATTTAGTTAATAGATGAACAGATTGACCCCGTGTAATGATGTTTTACAAATATTCCAAATATTAAATGAATTACACCTGAAAATAAGTGAAGTGGTCCAAATTCCACTACTCTCCCCTATATGTCAGATAGACTCATAGCGCGTGTACACAAATCAGCTTAAAGTTAAGTTCCCTGTAAATTATGGCAATTTCATTGATCTAGTGGAATGCTTGCTTCAAAACTGTTGAATGAAGTAGAACTAAAAGGTTCGTCACTTTTTCTAATCTAAGAAAGAGTTATTAAATTAATCAAAAGAATTTAATTTAGTCACAAATATTGTAGAATATTCAGAAACAGGCGAAAATTACAAATGTTTTAAATGTTTATAGTTAATGATTTTTTTTCATAGATTAAATTCTGTGAAAAATACTGATTATGAAATTAATTTTATGAACTATAATTTAATCACAGGGATTATAAAATATTAAAATCATTGAAAGAAAATTTAAATTTCGTAACAAATTATGGTACTACTTGATTATCCCGTCGACCAATTTCGCCAAATTATACAAATCGTCAAACAATTCGCCAAATTATACAGATTAACATAATTTTATTTTAAATAACGAAAAAACAACTATATTAGTAAAACATTAATAAAATTACAAATAAAAAGTCGAATTAAAAATAAATTGATAACGCAACAAACACGTGTTTCGTGTTTAATGTCAAGTGAATGTGACATTTACGATCATCCACTATTGGCAATCTTATAGTTTGGCGATAGTTTTTGGTCGACGGAATAATCAAGCAATACCCAAATTATTAGATGTAAATAAGATGTATATGTTAAAAAATGCATAAAACGTCTTAATTGTTTACCTGTTTGCAATATTTCATTTTCACTCTTATACCACGACCTTGTTTGAAAGTAATTCCTTCATAGCTGGTGATACTCCACGGTCTTCATGCGAACTTTCGATTCATCTCAATTTATTTCATTTTTTAATTTTCTAATGTACCCACTGCGGTTTTCCATTCATATAATTGATCAAGACTCCGCAAGAGGCTTTCGATTGTAGACTTTTAAGCATTTCAACATTATATTTATCCCAAAGGCGACTGCCGAAGCAGTTCGAGTCGTCTATATTATGCTTCATATTAATTTTATTTGTGCAAGTTCACATAAAATTTCTTGTTTATGTGTACCATTGAGCAAGTTTATATGTTTTTAACATATACATCTTATTTATTATATTTTATGTTGCATTTGTCCTACTTATGTTATTGTTATTACATTATTGATTTTATTTTTCTCATGAAATAAGCTCACTCGAAAGTTAAAACACTACGAAAACACTTCTTAAAAGTTAAAAAAAGGCAGAAACATTTTTACATTGAATCATTACTGCAATCTATATTGCGAGTAATGAGAAATAATAATAATAATATTTGATATTGTAGTTGACTTCATTCATATAATATTCCTCCTGCAAATGCATGATAACGCAGTACGAATTTGAATCATATAATTAATATCCCAGTTATACTCATAAACCATGTACACAAATCAGCTCAATCGCTACCGTGAAAATCTCTATAATAATTTCCCTTTATTGCTAATCATTACCGTGAAAGTAAAGTTCACTACAAATTATCATAATTTCATTGCTGTGCAATAAATTGCTTTCCCGAAAATTGATAAGTCAACTAAACAGAACTAAAAGAATTATATCACTTTTTAATCTAAGAAAAGATTATATATTTAATTCAATGAATTCTAATTTAATCTAAAATTGGCACCAAACTAACACTCTCTTATCAAAGCATTATTACACCCCATATAATGAAAAATTCTCCATAATGATGATAAATGATACTGTAAATGACTTCATTAATAGAACATTCTTCCTGCAAAAGCGGGATAACGCAGTACGCTTTTTAAGCATATAATTTATATTTCAGATAGACTTATAATGCGTGTACACAAATCGGCTTAAAATTAAGTTCACTATAAATTATGGCAATTTCATTGCTATGTAACGGAATTCTTGCTCCAAAAATGTTAAATCCAATAGAATTAAAAGGTTTGTAACTTTTTCTAATGTATTAAAAGGTTGTGAAATTAATTAAAGGAATCTAATTTAATTACAAATATTGTGGCATATTTAGAAACAGAAGAAAATTATAAATGTTTTATTATAGTTTTCTTGATTTGTTTTCTTCACAGAGTCCATTCAGTGAAAAATACTGATTATAAAATTAATTTTATGAACCATAATTCAACACAACAGATTAAAAAATATTAAAACCATTGAAAGTAAATTAAAATTTCGTTACAAATATCTCATAAAATAAATTCACTCGAAATTTAATGTACGACAAAAACATTTCTGAATTGAATCATTACTGCAATCCATACTGCGAATAATGAGAAATAATAATACTAATTGATATTGTAGTTGACTTCATTCATATAACATTCCTCCTGCAAATGCATGATAACGCAGCACGAATTTGAATCATATAATTAATGTGTCAGCTATACTCATAAACCGTGTACACAAATCAGCTCAATCGCAACCGTGAAAATCTCTATAATAATTTCCCTTTATTGCTAATCATTACCGTGAACGTAAAATTCACTACAAATTATCATAATTTTATTTCTGTGTAACAGAATTCATACTCAAAATAAGTTTTAAAAACTAAAACATAGAATGAAACAGAACTTTATCATTTTCTTCATTTAAGAAAATATTATAAAGTTGATTTAATAATTAAATCTAATTTATTCACAAACATTGCAGCATATTTAAGAAAAGAAAGAAAAATTGAAATATTCGGTATTATGATGTGATTTTTTCCTCGATAGAATAAATACCGTGGGAAATTCTGATTATGAAATTAATTTAAGGGAAATTGAATTTAATCACAAATGTTGCAGAATATTTAAAAAAGTAAAGAAAATAAAAAAAAAGTTGTATTTTATGTAATGGAGTGTATCGATGAAAATATTACTGATCTATATTGTTTCTTATTCATAAAATTAAACTAGAATTGTCAATTAAGGTTTTTCAGCGTTTTTATGTAAACAACGTAAGAAAATTACGCAGGCACATTGTTTAAAATTCCCCAGGCCTTCCTATAGCCCAGTTCAGATATCTGTCTCATTACTTCCTGTTTATTAAATTGGCCATAACTCCTCTTCTAATAATCCTACGATTGAAATTAAAACAGATTTGTAATCGTAATAGATTGATCTTTCAAATAAAATAATAAAAAACAAGAAAGAAAAATCATGCGTACAGCATAGATTATGAAACATTTTTCAACACTCCTGAATGCTTTAACAAAACTTCATTATTTAGGGAAATAAGGTAAATAAGAAAACTAAGTAAATATTTAAAAAATTGATTTCGGCGGAATTTTCCGTCCATAGCCAAATAAGTATTCCAGTTGTTTTGGAAAGCCCTGTATTTCATCTGTATGTTGATATACATACTAGATAATGGGAAAATTTAGTTTCGCAAGAAAACGCATAACAGGTTAAAATTTCCATTTCAGCAATTTATACTAATAGATGGAAAGATACTTGAATACTTTTGTTCAGCCATGTAGTTTACCTAGTACCTTTATCACACGTCACTATTTATCTAAAATTTAATTCAAACTAAATCACTCTTAAAACTTCTGCAATCACATTTCCAGAAATGATCATCCATAGACGGCGTGTATCCAATTCTTTGCGTGACCCTGTATATCTTTTTATTTACATTCTACAAATATTTCTTAATAAACTAAATGCAGTTCTGCGTAAAAATGCATAACTCATTTAAAAACCACCTTTAAGTAATTTGCGCTCATATCCAGTAGCTCTGACGAATTCTTTTGTGTAGCCCTGTATATAAATTATAGCATTTATACACACTATATAGTATGCATAAATATAGTGAAACATAAAAGTGCATAGCTTAATTGATAATGCATTTCCAGCAATCACCTCTAATGTAAAGTACTTCTGATACAATATAGTATCTGAAACCTTTTGTGTGTCCCTGTAAATTCTATGCACTTCGTATTATACATGAAATGACTTATAGCAAACCTCAGCGACGTATATCAATTTCATTATATATGAAATAGTTTAACATAATTAAAATACACCGCAAATATCCCCCCCCCCCCAATATTATTATGAAATGGAATTCTTTTGTGTGGACCTGTAAATGAATAATAACTATTATTTGCACCGCATATTCTACAGAATGCATATTTCAGTGCACTTCATAAATGCATATAAATCTTGTTATGTTTGAATACGTGTAACATGATTAAAAAGCATTTGAAGCGATTTTTTCCTATTGGCCGTAATGATACGGAATAATTTTCCCTGTCCCTGTAGATGAACTAAACGTGCTACAAACTTCATTTGAAATAGGGATCGTGCTATGTTAAACGTCAATTACATACAAAAAATTCAGGGTGATCCGAGTATATTTACAAGAGTTAGAGCGCGTGCAGACGGCCAGACGGACAGACAAACCGAAATCATAAACACTTTTCAACTTTGTTGGAAAGTGTTAAAAAAACATTCGAAAAAATTTATCAAAATGAACATTTTAATGTAGCCAGGTTCCTTAATTCAGTTTGTGTGCTGGCAATTTGTGCGTCCGGCCGTGCTGTAACTCTCGTAAGTATAATCATATTGACAATTTATCCCAATATGTCATAAAGTAATGGAATTCTTTTGTGCATCTCTGTAAATGAACTTTAAGTGCTGCTTATCCTATACGCCTGAGAAAATTCCCACCTCAATGATATGTATCAAACTCTTTGTGATTGAAATATCGTAACATGAATCAAATACACCGCAAAACTTATACAATTTTAGTTTATTACGTGATTTGTATAAAATTCTATGTCATATACGTATACGCCCAAATAAAAATCCCACACATTATCAGATATAGAGAGTAATTGCTGAAAATGGATTTTTCCTGAATTATATGCATATTTCATAGGTTTTAATAAATTGTTCATGAAGGTATCTTGGAACAGATGCATCTGATGTCTGGATTTTCTATATTTAGATGCTAAATTTATTAAAATCATAGCTTATTTTTGAAATTTTTAATATTTCTTTAATTTTCTTTTTTTAAATGCCTGTAAAATGATTTCAGTTTTGAAAGTAACAGCAATGTTGGTTGATTTATCTCTGAGTGTAAATCAACGATCATTTATAAAAATGGTATTTTGGCGTGTTTTGGAAAAAAACTCGTAAAATTCAATCTGCGGACCTATAACAGGTATGTCATTTCATTGTAAGAAATAAATGAAATTTCATAATAGTTAATTCAGTTAGAGTTGGAAAGCACTTCGTAATCTATGCCTAATGCATGATTTTTCTTTCTTGTTAATCTAACAAAAGGTTATAAAATTAATTTAATGAAATCTACATTAATCACAAATATAGTTGAAAAAAATCAAAAATGTGTTGTATCAATTTATTAATTTTTTACTTATGCATACGATGGTACGTTAAAACGCTGAATAAACATTCTCTTATCCAAGCATTATCACAATCCATACAAACTTTTGCATAATGCTAATAACTGATACTGTAGTTATCTTCTTTAATTTAATATTTCCTCATAAAATGCGTGATTATAGAATACGAAGTCTAAGCATATATGTCAAATGTACTCATAGCTTGTGCACACAAACCAGCTGAATGGCTAGCATGAAAATCTCTGTAATTAGTTTACTTTATTGTTATGCATTGGTATGAAAGTTAAGTTCTCTACAAATTATCATAATGCATTGCTGTATAATAGATTGCGTGCTCCAAAAATTGTAAAATCAAATAAAACATAGAACTAAACGATATCATTTTTAGCACTTTTAAACATAGTTGAAAAGTGTTTATGAATTCGGTTTGTCTGTCCGTCTGTCTGTATGTCCGTGTTCTAACTTGCGTAAATATAGTCCGATTGCTATGAAATGGATGTATGTTATTCAGGTTTACTATGGCATGTTCGGTATTTAAAATAAAGTGTGTAGCATTTTCAGCTCATTTACAGGGCCACTCAAAGGAATTCCGTTACATTATGGTCTATGCTGGGGAAAAATCATTCGCAGTGTATTTTAATTATATTACAGTATTTTAAGCATACTGAAATCGATATACATCAATGAGTTGTACTACAATATTCTTACTATAGAATATGGTGTGGATATAACTTATCGTTTTTTACATGGACACACAAAAAACTTTGGCTGTAGGAGAAAATGAGCAATAATTGAACTATTGAAGCCTAATGAACAATATTAGCTGGAAATGTGTTTTCAGTTGTGGTATCTGTTTTTAAATGTAACTAAATTTTAAATATTACTTGGTGTTTATAAATTCTTTAGACTATATAAAGGGTCGGACAAAAGTTCTCAACAACATCCGCATTATTGGCGGAAATTGCTCAGTGGAAATTTTCAACTGTACTATGCGTTTAACTTAACTACATTTTAAGCATACTATGTAGTATGCATAGATATCTGTAGATCACATACAGGACTAAAAAATCGTATATTTTAACGACTATTTATGGTATTAGTAAAAATCGGGTTTTTAAATACGTTATGCGTTTTCTAAATTGTTCATATAGGCGTCATGTTTCACTTTCATAAACTGCGAAGTTTTGTTATAGTATTCTGAATGTGTTGGAAGGTGTTTCATAATCTACGCTGTACGCATGATTTTTTTTCTTCTGTAATCTAAAGAAGGTATTAATTAGTTTGAGGAAATGTAATTTTGTTGAATTAATAATATTATAGAATATGAAAGTCAAAGCGAGGAATTCTAATTTTTACCTAACTAATTTGAACTTAATTTGAACTTAACTAATTTTTACCTAAATACTGAATTCCGTTTAAAATTAAAACGCTAAAAGAAATTTTTTGTTCTGAATTACAATCCGTACAGCGAAGATTTCTGCATAATGATAATAATTGGCAACGAAGTTAACTTAATTTATTTTATATAAATACTCAATACCGGAGTATATGTTTTGTTTTAAGCATATGATTAATATTTCAGACCCAAGCTTGTGTACACGTATTCGCTTTATGGTTAACGTACAAATCTATGTAATAATTTCAATTCGCTGCTAAGTATTACTATGATAGTTGATTTAATTTATAACAGGTCTATAACGGATCTATAACACGTGAAATATAGATGAACAAAATCAAAAAAGTGTTGTAACAATTTATTAATTTTTTACTCATGCATTAAACGCTACGTAAAGTTAAAATGCTAAATAACCATTCTCTTATCCAAGCATTATCACAATCCATAACAGCGAAAACTTTTTCATAATGCTAATAACTGATACTGTAGTTATCTTCTTTAATTTAATATTTCCTCATGAAATGCGTGATTATAGAATACGAAGTCTAAGCATAGATGTCAAATGTACTCATAGCTTGTGCACACAAACCAGCTGAATGGCTAGCATGAAAATCTCTGTAATTAGTTTACTTTATTGTTATGCATTGGTATGAAAGTTAAGTTCTCTAAAAATTATCATAATTCATTACCGTAGTATAATAGAGTTCTTGCTCCAAAAATTTTAAAATAAAATAAAACATAGAACTAAACGATGTCATTTTTAATATTTTCCAAGATAGTTGAAAAGTGTTTGTGAATTCGGTTTGTGTGTCTGTCTGTCTTCATGTACGTGCTGTAACTAGCGTAAATATAGTCCAATTGCTATGAAATGGATATATGGTATTGGGGTTTATTGTGGCATGTTTGGTATTGAAAATGAAATGTGACGATTCATTTACAGGGCTACACAAAAGTATTCCGTTGCATTTCGGTCCATAGAGAAAAATCATTTGCCGTGTATTTTAAGGATAATACAGTATTTTAAATATGTTGAAATCGCTATATATCACTGATGTGTACAACAAGGGTCTTACTGTAGAATATTGTGTTCAAAGAACTTATCGGTTATTTACAGGGACACACAAAAGAATTTGACTATAGAAGAAAATGAGTAATAATTGAGCTATTGAAGCCTGCGAACGATTACTAGAAGTGCGTTTTCAAATGTGGTATGCGTTTTAAAATTTAACTATTTTTTAAATAATTCTTGGCGTGTATAAATTCTATAGATCGTAAACAGAGTCCCACAAAAGTTCTCAACAACATTCATTAATTGGCAGAAATTGATGAGTGGAAATTTTCAACTGTGCTAAGAGTTTAACTGAAGTACTTTTTATTATACTATGCATACATATTTGTAGATCATATACATGACTTCAAAAAAAGTCGTATATTTTAAGGACTATTCATAGTAATAGTAGAAATCAGGTTTTCAAATTCATTATGCGTTTTCTAAATTGTTCATTTAGATGCCATCTTTCACCGTAGTAAACTATAAAATTTTGTTATAGTATTCCAAATGTGTTCAAAAGCATATCATAAAGTATGCTGTAAGCATGACTTTTCGTTCTTTTTAATGTACAGAACGTTTAAATTAGTTTAAGGAAATGTAATTTTCTTAAATTAATAATTATTTCGAATTAAAAATATTATAAAATGTGAAAATCAAAGCGGGAAATTCAAAACAGTTTTGCAACGTTTTATTAATTTTTACCTAAATACTGAACTCCGTGTAAAATTAAAATGCTAAAAGAAAACTTTTTATTGAATAACAATCTGTACAGTGAAGATGTCTGCATAACGATAATAATTGACAATGAAGTTAATTTCATTAATTTTATACAAATACTTAATAACGGAGTACATGCTTTGTTTTAAGCACATAATTAATATTTCAAACACATGCTTATGTACATGTATCAGATTTATGGTTAACGTGCAAATCTCTGCAATTATTTCATTTTGTTGCTAAATATTACCATGAAAGTTGCGTTAATTACATAATATCAAAAGATTATTGCTGTGTAATAGAATGCTTAAAGGAAAATTGTTAAATAAAATAAACCATAGATCATAAAAGATTATATCTTCGTTAATCTATGAAAAGAAATTAATTTAACGAAATAAAATTTATTCGCGAATATTTTCGGGTATTTAATAAAAGAGAGACAATAAAAAATATCTTAATATTTTAAATTGTTATTTTTTTGTAGATTAAATTAATTGAAAATTACTGATTATTAAATTAATTTAATGAAACATATTTTAAACACATAAGTTACCTAGTATTTTTTAAAAATGGAAAGAAACTAAAATATTTCGTTATATTTTATTGATTCTATGCACTAAATAACAATTGAAACGGGAAAAGGATATCCTTGTGTTGAATCAGTATTTCACTTTATAGAGAAAGATTTCTGCATAATGATAATAATTGTTATTATAGATACCATCATTAAATTAATATGCCTCCTGCAAATGCGTGATAACGCAAAACATGTTTTAAGCATATAAATAATATATCTTAATATATATACTCAAAGTGTGTGTACACAAATAAGCTTAATAGCTAGAGGTAAAGTGTAATAATTTAATTTTATTGCTAAGCACCACCATGCTATGTAATAGAATGCTTGCTAGAGAGAATTTAAATGAAGTGAAAGATAGAGCTAAAAGATTTTTATAAATCTAAGTAAAAATTATGGAATGATACGGAGAAATATACTTTGGAAATATAATATTATGGTAGAATAAAATTAACATGAAAAATAAATATAATTTTTATTTTTACAAGAAGAAAAGGAAACAGTTTGCTTTAAAGATGGTTTAAAATGGTTTAAAGTAGATGTGTAGCTATTTTGGTATAATCAATAATAAAAAATCATATTTAGATCTTACATAATCCTCCAGCAAGAATTTTTTTTATAGCTGTCACCACTTTCTAGTTATTGATTTTCGAAAACAGTGTAATTTAGGGCACCCGGTAACTTCGTAATATATGCCTGATGCCTGATTTTTCGTTCTTGTTAATAAAACAAAAGTTATAAAATTAATTTAATGAAGTCTAATTTAGTCACAAATATTGTTGAACAAAATCAAAAACGCATTGTAACAATTTATTAATTTTTTATTCATACATTAAATTCTACGTAAAGTTAAAACGCTAAATAAACATTCTCTTTAATATTTGGAAATTTTTCCAGAGAGAAACATTCGCCTTGAATACAATATTTCAAATGAAAATCAAATTTCAAATTATTTTTGCTTAAAAGGCGCAAAGACCAACTTAGTGAAAAATATTCCATGCCGGGAATCGAACCCGGGTCATCAGTATAGCGCACTGACGTTCTACCGCTAAACCACATGGAACGATACCCAGCCTGGAACTTCTCACTATTACACTCTTTGCGCCTTTTAAGCAAAAATAATTTGAAATTTGATTTTCATTTGAAATATTGTATTCAAGGCGAATGTTTCTCTCTGGAAAAATTTCCAAATATTAATATAGATTCCTTCGATGCTGGATTTAATTAAGTGTCTGTGTTTGCCCCATGTTGGTGGCTCACGGAAAATATTCCATCTTGTGCTGCGTTTGTAGCCTTGCCAACTTATAATAGTGAGAAGTTCCAGGCTGGGTATCGTTCCATGTGGTTTAGCGGTAGAACGTCAGTGCGCTATACTGATGACCCGGGTTCGATTCCCGGCATGGAATATTTTTCACTAAGTTGGTCTTTGCGCCTTTTAAGCAAAAATAATTTGAAATTTGATTTTCATTTGAAACATTCTCTTATCCAGGCTTATCACAATCCATACGGCGAATTATTTTGCATTCTGCTAAAAATTGATACTGTAGATAACTTCATTACTTTAATTTTCCATCATAAAATGTGTGATTATATAATACGCATTATATGTATATATGTCAGGTATACTCATAGCTTGTGCACACAAACCAGCTGAATGGCTAGCGTGAAAATCTCTGTAATTAGTGTACTTTACTGTTAAGCATTGGTATGAAGGTTAAATTTTCTGCAAGTTATCGTAATTCATTGCTGTAGGACAGAATGCTCCGAAAAATGTAAAAATAAAATAAATAAATAAATAAAAAGTAAAATAATTGAACTAAACGGTGTCATTTCTTAATCCAAAGAAGGTTTAAATTAGATAAATAAAATCATAAGACGAAATGCAATATTCCACCTTGATTTAATCACAAAATACACAAAATGAACTTTAAAAAGATCACTCTTTAATTTGAAAGGCAACAAAAATAGTAATAATATAGATGTTACAAGTTAAAAATGTACATATACTTAAATTCCTCAGTACTTTCGGCCTGCAATCCCCGCACCATCGTCAGAGAATATTTTTATTAGTAATGGATGTTCCATTCATTCAAATACGTCACTTTATTTGAAATGGGACTATCTGTAATTATTAAGGTAGCTGAAAGTAGAATACTACACATATAGTATGATAACTGCAGTAGTTTTTAGACAAATTGTAATCCAAAGCACTGCAACTTCTACTTTCAGCTACCTTAATAATTATAGACTCTCCTATTTCAAGCAACGATAACAATTGCGATGAAGTTAACTTCATTAATTTTATACAAATACTTAATAGAGTACATGTTTTGTTTTAATCATATAACTAATATTACAGAATTAAGCTTGTGTACACGTATCAGCTTTATAGTTAACATGAAAATCTCTGTAATTATTTCATTTTTCTGCTAAGTATTGCCATTAAAGTTGAGTTAATTACATAATATCAGAATTATATTGCTGTGTAATAGAATGCTTAAACGAAAATTGTTAAGTAAAATAAAACATAGAACTGAAATTTTTATAGCATCTTTATTAATCTAAGAAAATAAAATTTACCGAAAAGTAATTTTTCGCATATGTTTGCGAATATTTAATAACAGAGAGGCAATAAAAATATCATAATACTTTAAATTGTTTTACTTGTAGATTAAATTCATTGAAATTTACTGAATATTAAATTAATTTAATGGAATATATTTCAATCACAAACGTTGCAAAGTATTTAAAAAAATCGAGGCAAACTAAAATATTTCGTTCATGATTTTTTGAACTCCATAAAAATTAAAACGGGAAAACGACATCATTGTATTGAATCTGTATTGCACTTTGCACAAGGAAGATTTCTGTATAATGATATTAATTGATATTATAGATACCTTCATTAAATTAATATTTCTCCCGCAAATGCTTGATAACGCAATACACGTTTTAAGCATATAATTAATATATCTTAATAGATATACTCAAGGCGTGTGTGTACACAAATCATCTTAATAGCTAGTAGAATAATGTCTTTAATAATTTAATTTTATTGCTAAGCACCACGATGCTATGTAATAGGATACTTGCTCGAGAGTATTTTAATGAAGAAAAAAGACAGAGCTAAAAGATTTTTACAAATGTAAACAAAGATATTCAAATGATACGGGGTAATATACTTTGATATATAATATTCTGGTAGAATAAAATTTCATGATAAATAAGTCTAATTTTTATGTTTGCAAGAAGAAAATTAAATGGTTTAATTTAAGGATAATAAATGATTTAAAGTGAATGTATAACAATTTCGATGAAATTAATAATACAAAACATATTGAATGCGTTGACTATACTGTAAAAAATTTATTGAGTAATTTAACTTATATAACTGTATAATTTAAATTGATATAACTGGTGTTATATTACACATTTGTGCAACGTAACACCACTTATATCGGTTAAATTACTCCAAAAAATGGAGGCAGCAAGGTAACCACCGATTTTATGGAGTAAAGTTACATATTTTTTTTTTACAATCCATAGCACATTTTCTGGCACGCGTGCAATCCATTTTCGTTATTCTAATTACACTGATTTTTGCTAAAAGTTACTTGAAATTAAATGTCTTTACGGTAGCTAAATGTTTAATACGAGGATAAATACCGTATATACTCGCGAATAAGTCGAGGAATTTCTGGCAATTTTCGGTAAGCAAATTTGGGGGGTTGACTTATACGTGAGTCAGTTAAAAAAGAAAAAACAAAAACTTCGAATACTGCAAAAATATGGCATTTTATTTGTATGAATAGAAAAATAATATATAAAATATACAAATAATAATAATTTATCATTTAAAAAATTTTCAATGATTTTTTTTTTCGTTAACTTACTACCTTTTTGCACTGGCAAGTGAAATATTTGGTTTGATTTTGTGCAAAAGTGAAGCAAAAAGTTAGGGGGTCGACTTATACGCGGGTTTTTGATTTTTTCCAGAACTTGCATTCGAAAGTTAGGGGGTCAACTTATACGCGAGTCGACTTATACGCGAGTATATACGGTAAATGCGGTGATACATCGATTAACGAGTGAATCTGTTCGCAAATGTTTTGCCTAATAAAGATTCTTTCATAATTTTCCTACCTCGGCTAATCGATTCGGCTATCTTTTTATTGGACTCGCGTACTAGTATAAAACAAACGTTGAACTTTAATTGGACGGGAAACCACTTTCAGGTTAATGAATGTAATACCGTAACGGTTTATCTCTGCTAGTTGAGGTATCATCGTGTAATCTGAAACAATAATGCATAATCACGTAGAATTCCTCTTCAATAAAATAAAATTTCATAGGGAGTGGATATATTTATCATTATTCTACTTACATTGCCTTTTGTTAAAATTTAATTGCAGAATTAAATTTCTTTGCGGTAGGTGAATATTTTTTACTGCGATAAATAGATACAAATGATAGATTGACTAACGAGTGCCTCTGCTTGCTAACGTTTTGAATAGCGAAGATTCTTTCGCTATTTTCCTGACTAGGATCATTGATTCAGCTAACTATTCTTTTATTGGACTCGGGCACTAACATAATGCAAACGTTGCACTTTAATTAAACGTGAAAGCACGTTTCGGTTAATGAATGCAAGACCGTAACAAATTATCTGTGGTAGACATCAACGTGTAACCTGATATATAAGCTGATGATCACATAAAATTTCTCATCAATTAACGTTTTTTAAAAGGGCAAATGTACCTATTTATCGTTATTACTTTTTTCTATCTTTACAAGAAGAAAGTATTTGATTCGTGAAAATTTTCGACGTCCGTTTTTCGACGGATTTACACGTTTTAGGGGTCAGAGATTCCGAAAAACAGGTTTTTACAAAATGTCTGTCTGTGAGTCTGTGAGTTTGCCTGTCTGTATGTGACACAAATTTTGTGGGCGCTTTATCTCAAGAACTAATGCACAGAATTTAATAAAAAATTATATTCAGTTAGTCCCTAATGTAAATTGATTTTTATTAGTTTTTGGTGTAAATCGCCCAACAGGTGGCGCTGCTGTGCTGCATTCTTCATGATTTCCACAATAGCTATATCGCAAGAAGTAACGTACGGATTTTCAGAAAACTTCAGATTCAGTTAGTACTTGATAGAATTTGATGCTGATAACTTTTTTGGTATAAATAGCCCAATATGTGTGGCGCTGATATGCTGCAATTTTCACGATTTTTGCAATAGCTCTACTCAAAAACTAATGCACGGATTTTCTCCAAACATGAGATTCTGTCATACGTTGACAGAAGACGTTGCTGATTAGGTTTTAGTATAAATCACCCAATAGGTGGCGCTGTTAGGCTGCATTTTGCTGGATTTACATGATTTCAGCTATAGTCATATCTCAGGAACTAATGCACGGAATTCCATATATTTAGAATCCTCATGAGCAATATAGATTGCCATTTAATATTGGCAGTAAGCTAGCGAATTTTGAAGACATACACGTATCAGATAGAAGAAAGTTTTGGGATTGGCACATCCGACTAGTTCTACTTACACTGCCTTTTATTAAAATTTACTTGCACAATGTATTAAATTTCTTTACGGTAGTTAAATATGTAATACGAGGATAAATAAATACTTTGATACTCCCACTAATGAGTTCCTCTACTAGCGAATGTTTTTCCTAATGAAGATTCTTTCAACATTTTCCTGACTCGACTTCTTTATTCGGCTAACTATTTTTTTTATTGGACTCAGGGTTCGTACGTTTCAAGGACTTTCAAATACCTAACCAGAATTTTCGTACAGTTATATTTGCCTAATTTATTGAAAAGAAAATCGATCTTGAGATATAGCAACCAGTAATTTACGAAAATTCTGGTACTAAAACACTTAAAATCCTCTGAATCTCATGATGCTTACCAACCCTGGCACATACATAACGCAAATTTTGCTCCTTAAATATATGGAAAACCATGTTTCGGCTAATGAAGGCGATACCGTAACGTTGTCTTCGTTAGCTGAGGTATCAGAGTCTACACTGAAATATCAGTGTATAATCTATTTTTCCTCCTTAATTAATCCTTTTTAAAAGGATAATTTTATCTAATTATCGTTATTCTACTTACATTGCCTTTTATTAAAATTTACTTGCACAATGTATTTTTTAACCATTTGGGAAAATGGTTATTGTCCTCGTCAGGGTAGGAAATCAAAAGCATATCTAAAGCTTTTTAATGGTTTAATCCGCATTTTATTCGTGTTCTGATTGGTTTATACAGTAATCTGTATTTCCCTTTTTCAACAGAGATGGATTACTTCTGTTGCCACTATGACAAAAAGTAATAAAAACTACAAAAAGAATTATAACTCAGAAACAGAGATACAGCTTTCAAACAAATTGCATTTAAAAGTACATTTTTTTTCTCTATACAACGGTGTAAAAAGTAATATTGTGGGATGTTTAGAAGTTTAAGAATGAAATTTCATTTAAAATTGGTCGTCAGATTTCTTGGACGTTGGAAAAGCCTTATCCCGAACAGCCAATGAAATGCTTGGATAATACGTAAGTTTCAGGTGGATTTAAGAAATCTGTCGGGTCGCAGGCGATTTTTGTCGCTTGCAATTTTTACGTGTAATAACACTATTAATGTTTAATTCATGGCGTACGTAATGTAGGATAAACTCCGTGCGATTTTTTATGTCTTAAATTTTAGTCTTCGAAAAAATCATTTTTCAAATGGTCGCTGTAATTTGTTAAATTGCTTTTTTTTTTTTTTTTTTTTTTTTTTACGGTAGTTAAATATTTAATATGACGATAAATAAAGACATTGATACATCGACTAACGAGTGCCTCTGCTAGCGAATATTTTGCCTAATGAAGATTCATTCATCATTTTCCGGCCTCGGCAGATCGATTCGTCTAACTATTCTTTTATTGCACTTGCGCACTAACATAAAGCAAACGTTAGACTTTAATTGGACGGGAAACCACTTTTCGGTTAGTGAATGTAATACCGTAACGAATTATCTCTGCCAGACGAGGTATCAACGTGTTATCTGAAATATCCGCATAGAATCGCATAAAATTCCTCCTCAAATAACAATTTTTAAAATGCACAATTGCATCTATTTATCTTTATTCTACGTACATTGCCTTTTGTTAAAATTTACTTGCACAATGCATTAAAATTCTGTACGCAGCTAAATAGTTAATACAAGGATTAATAAATGCGGTGATAGATCGACTAACAAGTGCCTCGGCTAGCAAATATTTTGCCTTATGAAAATAATCCCACTGTTTTGCCTGTCTTGGTTTATTGATTGGACTAACTACTCTTTTACTGGGCTCGTGCACTGACATGACGCAAAGGGTTTACTGTAACTGGACGGGAAACCACGTTTCCGTTAACCCCTTCAGGACGAGAGTCTTTTACAGAATTTTTAATCTTTACTCACCGGATTTTTAAAACAGAAATTTTTGCCTAATTGAATCGAGGAAATGCTCGGATTAAATAAGGCAAAATTTACAATACAATTTTATTGGTGAGAATAATCACCGATTCTGAGCAAATTACGCGGCACGAATACCGGTCGCTCGTCCCCAAGGGGTTAATGAAGATTTCCGTTAATGAATGTGATATCGCAATGAATTTTCTCCGTTAGGCAAGGTGTCAAAGTGTAATCAGAAATATCAACATATAATTACATAATATACCTTCTCAATTTACAATTTTTAAAATTGACAATCATTAGAAACATAATCAAATATAGCTGGATTGATCCAAGTAGAGAAGTTAAGGAATGGACATACACCCTATTGGAGCTTCTGAACTTACATGCTGTTTAATGTTGTTATAGTTAAAATAAATACTAATGCATTTTTAAATTATCGGTGTGGCTGTGTTTCATCTATCTAGTTTTGTAGAATTCTGAAATTACACTGAAATTTCGATAAGATATTTAAAAGAGGCAGCGTCATATTCCTTAACAATAATGGTCATTTTAACATCAATGTCTCTTTTCGCTATTGCGCTGTAAAAAAAAAAATAATAATAATAATATTAAAAGTCTAAATTTACGTGTATTTTACCATGGATTGCTCTCGTAAATTTATGGAAAATGCTACTTCTTCCAAATAAAAGGTCAAATCCCATACATTTCATGTTTTAAGGACAAAACCCGTTTATCTAAAGCTAAAGCCCGTTTTCTATGTGCCTTTCGCTGCAATCTCTGCTGCAGTAAAATTTCTGCAACATTTTTTTTACAGTGTGCATAAAAGCAGTTGCATACTTATGTGTTAAACATTTCTAGGGTGGTGTCCTTAAAAAAGGACAGCTAATTTTAATTCCAAAACTGACAAACGGCTCCAAGAATATTTAATTAAAACTTTCCTTTTATAATGTACGTGAGAATAAACCAGTTAGTATTTTCTAATAACTTCGTTTATAAATTCTTGTGTCAGCCCATTATTTCATAAGTTTATAAACTGAATTACTCCGCGCCGGAAAGGGTTAAACTTCTATTTTCCTCCAAATGTGTTTATATGAGGTTATAACTTTTTATATTCATCGGAAATCTAGTTTAATAGTTAAAAGAGTCTTATGAATTTAGTTTGTCAAACCTTAAGTCCGATTGTCACTTTTCTAAAGTGAAAATTTAAAGAGAAATGTTTTCACAAATAATTTCTTTTACAAATCTTAAAAATTTGATTTCTTAACCTTTCTTAACAGAGAAAACTATAAGAAAATTTTCTGATACAATGATGAAGAAATGCTTACATGAAAATTTATTGAAACTTCTTAACTAATCACGATTTATAAAAACATGTATAAAAATCACTTATAAACAGATTAAGTAAAATAATGCTTTAAAAAGTGATAAAATATCTTTATTAAGATTGACGATCGTTTCGTCGCACCAACGGCGACATTTTCAAAATCATTCACGATAGAAAATATCTTCACATAATTTAAAAAACAATAAACATAGTAAACAATGTCACGAGACATGATGCTTAGTGAAAAACATTGCAAACATAAAATTAAATTAAAATTAAATTAGCGATCTGGAGTATACGAAATACCCTTCCCCAAAGAAGATGGAACAAAGCAGTTTTATATAGGTATGACAAGTAGAAAACTTAAAACCAGAATCAAAGAACATTTAGCAGACATCAAATACAACAGAAGAACCACAGCTTTGGCCAGATTATGTAGCGAAGAACCGTCACAGATCACTTTTAAAAATAGCAAGTTAATGTATACATCAAGATTTTATTTACCATCCATAATCCGAGAATCAATAGAGATATTTTTACCAACAAGAATATTTGCAATGATTCAGTGTCCCTTGATTTACCTAAAATTTGGAAAGAGATGCTATGTAATTTTAATAAAAATAGTAAAAATTAATCCACACTCGCAAATAGCCAAGATAATTTTATTTTTATTTTATGTTTCGCAATGTTTTTCATTATGCATGTTGTCTCGCGACAGGGTTTACCATGTTATTGTTTTGTTAAATTATATGAAAATTAATCCACGCTCACAAATAGCTAATTTAATTTTTATTTAATTTTATGTATGCAGTGTTTTTCATTAAGCATCATGTCTCGTGACATTGTTTATTATGTTTATTATTTTTAAATTATGTGAAAATATTTTCTATCATGAATGATTTTGAAAATGTCGCCGTTGGTGCGACGAAACGATCGCCAATCTTAATAAAGATATTTTATCATTTTGAAAGCATTATTTTACTTAATAACCACGATTTTTTTTTTGAATTAGCCTCTTTATGTTGCAAAAGAACCATGTCATAAACATCTAACACCAAAATTTGACCAGACATTAAAGAAACAGCTTTTGCATATAGAGATAATTTTCATTTTTTTTTTTTTTTTTTTTTTTTTTTTTTTTTTTTTTTTTTTTTTTTTTTTTTACAGTGGAATAAAACAATTAGAATTTTCTAAAACAATCTAGGTGTTAAAAAATGTTAATCTCGTAAAACGAATGAAATTATGAATGTTAAGCATTTTTTTTTTAAATTATTAAGTGTATGCTATTTGTATGATGAAAAAGCAAAAAGTCGATGAAAGTAATTAAAAATCTAATTTATGAAACAAAAATAATACGAAAATCAATATTACATATTGCACACTGCTATATTCGTACTCTCTGATTCAACAATTATTGAAGGTAAATGAAAATTAGTTTTCCTGTAATTTTAATTATTTCTAAATGCATGTTATAAATATCTATTATTTCTAACCTATTCATATGTGTTTTAGTTATTTTCCAGATATCTATATTTATTCTTACATTGAATACAAACTTGTAACATATTAATTATTCGATTTGTAAGAGTATAAAAGAAAATAAATTCAGCAATTGATAAAATTGATAGAATTAGCTAATTAAGTTGTAAAAGATTTCATGCATGATTATAAAAGCTTGGGTAATGATTTGTTCATTTTAACAAAGGACAAATTAAATGCGTGATTTTTTTTCTGTTAATTAATGAAGAAATTCATATCATCGAAATATTTCATTTTAGTTTACAACGAGTCTTTATTTTGAAGTGCTATTTGGGAATCTTTCGCATTATCTTTTTTTTTTTTTTTTTTTTTTTTTTTGTGAATGTCTGATAAATTATGAAATACATTTCATTTCTAATGTTTATAATTTTTGTTGTCTTTTTTAGATAAATATACCTTTTACTATTTACCAGGGGATAGGTGGAAATGAGTTTTGGCTGGATACTAAATATATGTTAGAAATAGTTTTTTTACATTTAATATATTTTTTAGATTGCCCATTAACAACACCAAAAAGCCATTTCATACAAAAACTCTAGTTATAAATTCAGTTTAAAATTTCAGGGCACTTCTCCATTTTCCCATGGACCAGTTTCCATAAGAAAAAAAAAAAAAAAAAACAATCGCGAAACTCTTCGCCAAAGACCAATGAACAGATGCAAAAATGTAGGCATTGGAATACAAAAAAAAAAAAAAAATAAAAATAAATAAATAAATAAATAAATAAAAACCAAGAAATTAGGAAAAATCCCACTCACTAAAGTGTCAACTATCATAAATTTAAGCAATAAATTTTATAATATATAGTTAAAAATAATCTTGGATTTCCTTTTATTTAAGTTACTTTTCTTAATTATATCTCTCGGCCGGTGAGTGTTTGTGACGTCAGTTGAAACTAATTTATTGTATGACACTATGTGTCGCATTTTTTTTCAATGCCTTTTCTCTTTTAATATCATGTCGTCGCCGTTTAAGAACACAATTCTTATTTTAATTAACGTAGTTACTAATTAATCAGAACAACATCATTCAAAATACAAATAAACGTTTCATTAAAAACCTCTTGATGACATAACAAACATACGGAACGCATCTAACATCAAATAGATGTGACGCTCCAATTCTATGGTTTGGCGATAGTTATACATATATATATATATATATATATACATATACATGCATACATATATACACTGCTCAAAACAATTAAAGAATATTTGAAGTTTTATATAAAATAAAGATATAAACGAAATTTTTTTACCGAAAATAGAAGAAGAGAATCACAAATGCAAATTTTTCTGGTTTTCAAACTGTGGAGTATGCAAATTTTGAGTTCGACGTCAAAAACGTCGCTTCAGCGGCAGCGAATGAAATTTGACTTTCAACTGGATAAAAGAGAATGAAGACAAGGATGATCGGCATTCAGTGATTGCTTTGTTTCGATGAGTACGATGTCTCAGCGAAGGCATTTGACAGATTCAGAAGCTTTGAGAATTGTTGGTAGGTTAGAAGGGGGTCAAACTGAAGCCGAAGTAGCGCAAGCCATTGGAGTGTCACAAAGTGTCATTTAAAGGATCGGGAACCGTTTTTTTGGAGAGTGGATGTGCAGGCCGAAGACCAGGGCAAGGTCGTACACGGGCAACAAGGCCCAATGAAGACCGGTATTTAGCGTTAACAGCTAGGAGACACCGAACCATGAACGCTAATCTTCTCCAACAACACCTTCGCTCGGCT
The DNA here is from genome assembly GCA_963932465.1 of Maratus speciosus. Taxonomy (NCBI): domain Eukaryota; kingdom Metazoa; phylum Arthropoda; class Arachnida; order Araneae; family Salticidae; genus Maratus; species Maratus speciosus. The sequence continues at coordinate 454,899,490 of OZ010789.1, read as the reverse complement.
ACAGGCACCACGATTTCAACTCAGACTGTCCGAAACCGGCTCCATGCTGTAGGTCTGTATGCTCGCCGACCGATGGTATGTGTTAGATTAACATCAAGGCATCGTCGCGACCGCAGGGAGTGGGCAACCGAGCATGTCAACTGGAGGAGAAATGAATGGAGCAATATTCTGTTTTCTGACGAGTCCCGTTTTTCTGTGCATCCGGATAATAGGCGTATTTTCATCTGGAGGGGCCGTGTCAGTAGGAATAATCCTGCGTTCGTGCACGAAAGTGTCAGATTTGGCGGTGGAGGAGTGTTGGTGTATGGTGGCATCTCCATTGACGGGCGCACTGACCTCTACATCATTCGAGATGGAGCTCTGACTGGTCGCCGATATAGGGATGAGATCCTCAGACCTATTGTAGTCCCTTACGCTGCAGCAATAGGAGATAACTTCATTTTAATGGACGATAACTGCAGGCCACATCGTGCAAACCTGGTGGAGGATTCCCTTTTCGAGGAAGGAATCGTTCGAATGGAATGGACAGCGTGTTCTCCAGACATGAATCCAATCGAGCACGTTTGGGACGCTCTAAAAAGACGAGTTTCTGGCCGCCAACAACCCCCACAAACTCTCCAAGAACTGGAAAGAGCTCTTCTGGAAGAGTGGGGCAGAATACCCCAACTCGTCATTAATAGCCTCATTGAGTCCATGCCTCAAAGGTGTTCAACGTTGCTGGCCACCCGTGGAAACCATACCCCCTACTGAAAATGATTTTCTTTGAAGAAAACACCTTTTCTTATTCTTTTTTTCTCATATGCACAAATTGTGTTTTTTCCTTTAGTACACAAATGCGCAATAAAATGCATTTTTTTCTGCCAAACATGTGTAATTTATTCTCATATAACCTACTATGTCTGTCGACCATGTATCAATCAGCTAAACAGTTTACCAGATACAAAATCCACCTAAAACTGCAATATCCTTTAATTGTTTTGAGCAGTGTATATACATATATATAACGATTATAAAATACTGCAAACCATCATCCACTCCAAATATAAATTATTGAGTATTAAGACATGATACAAGCACTATTATTACATTAAGTAATTATTAATGAAGTTTTAAGACTAGATCAAAAACTTATAAGCGAAGTATTAAATAAGATTCAAATAATATAACTTTTAAATTTGGTAAACGATTAATATGAACAGGAAGTTAAATGCATATAATAATAGGATATTAGAAATATTTGACATATACTGTCAAACTATTTGTAACTAAAACTGCTATATCTGAGCCATTTTTTAAGGTAAGACAAACAAAAAAATGCTCCTGAATCCTTATATCAAGGTCAAATACTTAAGAAAGAAACCTTTTTCAATTTCTAATTTTTTTGCGCCTCACTTTAAATATATATATATATTTTAATTTAATGGCCGCCATTTTGAAACAAGATGGCTGATGAATCTGGCTAGCGAACTTGGTCGAGGTATTGATGTATACTATCCTTCTTACATCGAAATAGGCGAATACGTGTGTTATCGCGTGACAAATACAAGATCGTTTCAAAATGTTAGCCATGCTAGAAATTCAAAGTGCTATAATTCAACCATTTTTTAAGATATAAACAAAAGAACAAATTTTAGAAACAAAAACTGCTCCGGAATCTTTGTATCAAGGACACATAAAAAAAATCTTTTTCATTTTCCAATTTTTTAATACCTCATTTTAAATTTTAAATTTAATTTTAATTAAATGGCAACCCTTTTGAAACAAGATGGTGAAGGAAGCTGGCCAACGAACTCGGTCGAGACATTGGTATGTACTATGTACAGACCAAGTTACATCCAAATCGGTTCATAAATACGCCGTTTATCGCGTGACAAAAATCAGGTCGTTTTAAAATGTCAGCCACAATACAAATTCAAAAAACTATTACTCAGCCATTTTTTTAGATATAGACGAAACAAAAACTGTTCCGGAATGTTTGTATTAAGGTCAAACTCATACGAAAAAAATCTTTTTCATTTTCCAATTTTTTGGTATCTCATTTTAATTTTTTTATTTTTTAAATTTTTTTAAATGGCCGCCATTTTGAAACAAAATGGCGGATGAATCTGGCCAACGAACTCGGTCGAAATATTTGTATGTACTATGTACACACCAAGGTACATCCAAATCGGTTCATAAATACGCCTGTTATTACGTGACAAAAATCAGGACGTTTCAAAATGTCAGCCACGCTAGAAATTCAAAATGCTATAACTCAGCCATTTCTTAAGATATAGACGAAACAAAAACTGCTCCCTAATCTTTTTATCAAGGTCAAGCACATAAGAAGAAAATATTTTTTTCAATTTTCAATTTTTTGGTAACACATTTCAAATTTAAATTTTTCTTAAAAATTTAAATGGCCGCCATTTTTAAACAAGATGGCGGATGAAGCTGGCCAACGAAAACGGTCTAGACATTCGTATATACTATGTATAAACGAAGTTACATCCAAATCGGTTCATAAATACGCCTTTTATCGCGTGACAAAATTCAGGACGTTTCAAAATGTCAGCCACGCTAGAAATTCAAAATGCTGCAACTCAGCCATTTTTTAAGATATAGACGAAACAAAAACTTCTCCGAAATCTTTGTATAAAGGTCAAATACATAAGAAAAAAATATTTTTTCCATTTTCAATTTTTTGGTACCGCATTTCAAATTTTAAATTTTTTGAAAAAATTTAAATGGTCCCCATTATGAAACAAAATGACGGATGAAGCTGGCCAACGAACTCGGTCGAGACATTGGTATGTACTATGTACACATCGAATTACATCGAAATCGATTCATAAATACGCCTTTTATCGCGTGACAAAATTCAGGACGTTTCAAAATGTCAGCCACGCTAGAAATTCAAAATGCTATAACGCAGCCATTTTTTAAGATATAGACGAAACAAAAACTGCTCCGGAATATTTGTATAAAGGTCAAATATATAAGAAAAAAATATTTTTCCATTTTTAATTTTTTGGTACCACATTTTAAATTTTAAATTTTTTTTAAATTTTAAATGGCCGCCATTTTGAAACAAAACGGCGAATGAAGCTGGCCAACGAACTCGGTCGAGACATTGGTATGTACTATGTACACACCGAATTACATCGAAATCGGTTCATAATTACGAGAGTTACAGTGTGACATAGTTCAGATATATATATATATATATATATATATATATATATATATATATATATATATATATATATATATTGAACTGAGGGTGGTTTCGGGGTCTGGGGGTCATGATCGATGAAAATATACCAAAATTTTTTGAAATCGCTTTCCTCCGAACGGCTGCAATAGGTAGCTTTTTGTAATGAAATCTACCTAAAATTACAAAAGGAATGCCTAACACAGAATAAAAACATGAATAAAAAGGAATCGTATGATGCGAAACTCTTTTTCAAGGGTTTTCAATTTATTTTCAACATATTGACATCAACGTGAAACACGATTAATTGCTGAAAGAGAAATAGGAAGCACTGCTTGAATTCAAACAAAAATTATAAAATGAATAATGTAAGTGAAAAAATTACTGATTTAATAGTAATAAAAAGAAATGGCTAAAATTGCAGAATAGCCACAAAATTAATCGTCTTTTAACTAATATAGTAAAATTCTTTCACGTAGTATAAGAAGCAGTTACAGCTAACAGCGAATTTCGAGAATATAATATTAGCAAATGGAAGGAATAATTATTATGTATATTGTAGTAATAAAACAATTCATAAAAAATTATTTTATATGCTAATTAAAAGAATTTAGAGAGTATTTATTAAAATCTAGCTGACCTGCCCGGCGTTGCCTGGTCCGTGATAATATTCTTAAATGAACCTTAAATTTGTATTATTTAATCTGCCGCGCATATGCTGTAAACTCTGTTAGTTCCAATTTCCACCGCCATGTGGCGAGCTGTGTTCTAGACAAACCTATATCCAAGTAAGGAATGTAAATAACTATATAGTGCTGCCATCTATTAATGATATTTTAAGTTAAATTAAGTACGGAGAATGATATTTTAATAATGATTAGAAATTATATGTTAAGTTTACTGCAAATTAAAAATCAAGCTTTATCCATTATTAATTTTAAAAAAACTTATCAGCATAATATATATATATATATATATTGAAAGTAGTCGACGGGATAAGGGAGAAGCACCGTTTTCAGAATTATTAAAAACGGTACTTTAGTTTTATCCATATGCCAGCTGTTAATCGTGAGAGAGGTCACCAAAGATTTCATTATTTATAACAACCTTTTGATTCTAAAAATTACTGTGTTAAAGTGCATAGTTCGATTATATATTGATTAAATTTAACGTTTTGATTTATGAAGTTTTAATTTTGTTCTGAAATATTAGCCGAAAACAATTGCAGAAGAATTTAATTGTTTTAAATGCCAGTGGGTTAAGTTTTCGTAACGGGCGCAGTGGGTTGCACGTGAAAGTGATAGATTTTCTAAAACTTAATGCTTCAATATTATTTAAAAATAATAATAAATTAGTAACTTAAGATACAGTTTAAAAAATTGCATTTGAAAGTGCGAAAGTATAAAAATTGAAACTGTGCAATGATCAGAATGTAATAAACTTGCGATAAAAGGAAAACTCATTACTGAGGTCGTTGCCACCGTCTAAAAAATACGTAGTTTAAAAAAATAGATCTTAATTATTATAATAGGCAATGCATGCTTGTTGTATTTGCTGGCGTTGGGTAGGCAATATAATGCCTCATCTAGAAGAAAAAACAGAAAAAAAACTACAGGGAAAAAAACAGTTTTTGAAGAATATTTCGAAAAGAATTTCAAATAAGTTCTCTCATTAACATGAAAAGGAATATTTTATTTACAAATATAGTAATAAATATTACCACACTGTTGATCGCTACATTCTATGTTTCATTTCGTTTCTAAGGCAGCCTTGTTGTATCAGCAATTAAATAATATATCTCTTCTACTGGTTTCTGTTTGTATCGCGTCGTTTGACAAGGCCACTTGCAAAACTTTTAATGATTTTTCTCAAAATGAAGTTTTTTTGAATGGGTGGAATTGTGGGACTTTTAGTAATTGCGCTATCGTCTTCGAACATGGAGGGAAGCTACGTAATACATGTACTTATCAGGCACTTATCAAACATTTTTTCAAAAAAAAAAAAAAAAAAAACTACAAGAATGATCTTTATTTAAAATGCTTTACACTATTCCCCCTCCCTTGAATCACACAAACAGAATTTTTTCGTAGGCAAATAAAATAAAGTAATCATGCATAGTCTTTTATTTTGACCTACAAAATATTAAAAAATAATTTACGCATTATCACGCATATTCTTCTAAAGTTATATTTATATGTATTTCTATTGTAATTGCTACAATTTAAAAAATATATACCTTCAAATATCTAGAAATGTACAACGCATTTTTTCCCATTTTTATAAACACCATTTGACATTCGACCAAAGAATTTATACTAAAAGTTCAACATTAATATTTTTTGATTCAGTTGTCAATGAAAAATCTTACTTTTAAATGTATTTCCTTCTTTGTATATAGGAATATGATTTGTAAAATCATGGTTGGTGAGTTTTTTGGCTCTTTATCCGACTTTTACTCTGAAACACATCTATAAAAAGAATTAGCATATCTCAGACCGATGCATCTCTTTTAAAATCACAAGTTTCATAAAGATTTTTCTTTCCATATTTTTTATTCTGCACCTTCATCTTCTTTTGAAATTGCATAAGTCGTTCACTATTATATCGCTTTACGATTTTTTTACTCTTTTCGTTTCACACGTTTTAACCTTTCACGTGGTTTTGAATGCTTTCCTTTTTTCCCCTTCTTTTATACATGAACTTTCCTCCATTTTATCATTTCATTTCATTTCATATCGATCAATCTTTTCATCATTTCTTTCGAAATCAAATAATTTTATATGAAAAGTTCACAAATGTGTACTGGCTACGTGACACATGACTGAGGTTTACGGAAAATATTTTACATTTCTTACGCTTAAAGTTTAATAACTCATAAACAATTTCGTTTAAAGAATACACACACACATGTATATATGCGCATATTTCCATGCATTGGAAAGTATATTAGAATTAAGGGAAGGTCATCATTCATAAAAAATAAATCGAACTTATTTTTTATATTCATCGTATCCCAATAGTGTAGCATAAGCTAATTGGATGGTTAGATTAATTTCGAAATATTTAAGAAGTTAGTCAAAAGAGAGCGCAGACCGGCTGAAAAACAGGTATACGGGATCTACGGAACACAGCTGCACGTGGGCTGAATTCTTTTCTTCGTGAGTATAAACCAGGATTTGGTTGGTTGGTCGATTGAGGTTGAATGGCACAAAGTTCCTTTACAGAGTTTCAGTGACAAAAAGAAAGGTTTAATCAAAAACATTAAATAAAATTTTAAAAGGCACCTTAAAATATGGTCATAAAACAAGATGAACGAAAATGACACTGTTTAAAGAAGATAGAAATGTGATGATATGGAAATATCACCTTCCGGTCCTAGGCTTGCCCTTTTAAGTATGCGCCAGGCGGGTCTGGTTTACACTAGGACACCGCGCAAGTGCATGCATACGGTCGAGGAGGAGCACAGTCCTCGCGCATCACTCCTCCTGTGAACATTTAGACGTTTGGTCGTCACAACAGCAAAACACATGACTAATGTTCGGGGTTCGCACTTCCGAGTCCCCCAAAAGTTTCGTTGAGACTGGAGACACCCGGTCCTAAGCTTTTAATCCGGGTTTCCCGAAAGTACTTTTGCTTCATCTGAGCAATGTGATGATTTGTATAATAAAACTCATTTAATGAATTCATAATACCATGTTTAAAAAAAATCAAAGAAAATTTTTACAGTTAAAATCTGTATTATCTGTAAAATAACGATTGGTCAAAGTAACAGAGTATAAAATATCATAAATACGTAGCATAAAAACAGGTTTATTTAAAAACAAATTATTTAAAAAGACTATATAAAAACAGCATATCATTAATGTATCTTAATTGATAGTTCAAAGGGTGTGTACACAAATCAGCTTATTTGCTAGCAGGAAAATATCTTTAATAATTTTATTGCTAAGCTATGTAATAGGATGTATGTTTTTTATTCAAATGATCGAGCAGAAATATTTTTTAAAATTAAGTAAACGTTATGAAATGATACCGGAGTAATATACATTGGAAATATAATATTTTTGTAGAATAACATTATTAATGAACGCACAGATTACAGAACATTCTCCTGCAAGCGTATATCTATTTTTCGTTATTATAATTAGACTGCCTTTTCTTAAAATTTACTTAAACAATATATTAAATTTCTTTACAGTATAAAAATATTTAATACGAGGATAAATAAATACGTTGTTACATCGACTAACGAGTCGCTCTGCTAGCAACTGTTTTTCCTAATGAAGCTTCTTTCAACATTTTCCTGCCTCGGTTGATCGATTCAGCTAACTATCCTTTTGCTGGACTCGCGCATAACACAACACAAACGTTGCACTTTAATTGGAAGGGAAACCACGTTTTGGTTAATGAATGTAATAATGTAACTAATTATCTCTGCTAGACGAGGTATCTAAAATATCAGCGTATAATCACATAAAATGCCTCCTCAATTAACAATTTTTAAAAGTGACAATTGCATATATTTATCGTTGTTCTACTTACATTGCCTTTTGATAAAATTTCCTTGAATAATATATTAAATTTATTTATGGTAGATAAATATTTAATACGGGGATAAAGAAATACGTTTATACGTCGACTAACGAGTGACTCTACTAGCAAATGTTTTACCTAATGAAGCTTTTTTCAACATTTTCCTGCCTCAGTTGATCGACTTGACTAACTGTCCTTTTATCGCACTCGCGCACTAACATAACGCAAACTTTGCACTTTAATTTGACGGGAAACCCCGTTTTGGTTAATGAATGTAATCCGTAATGAGTTATCTCTGCTGGACGAGGTATCAACGTGTAATCTAAAATTTCAGGATGTAATCACATAATATTTCTCCTCAATTATTTATTTTTAAAAGGAACAAGTATATCTATTTAGCTTTATTTTACTTACATTGCCTTTTGTTAAAGTTTATATGCACAATGCGTTAAATTTCTTTATGGTAGGTAAATATTTAATACGAGGATAAATAATGATGTTGATGCATCGACTAGCGAGTGACTCTGCCAGCGAATATTCTGCCTAATGAAGATTGATTGATTCGGCTAACTATTCTTTTACTGGTTCGTGCGCTTTGACAACGCAAACGTTGTACTTTAACTAGCCAGGAAACCACGTTTTGGTTAATGAAGATTTCTGTTAGTGAATGTGATATCGTAACGAATTATCTCCGTCAGCCGAGGTATCAATGTGTAATCAAAAATATCAACGTACAATTACATAATATTTCTTCTCAATTTACAAATTTAATTTACAATTTTTCATTAATAACATAACCAAATTTAGCTGGATTGATCCAAGTACAAAAGTTAAAGAATGGGCATACATTCTATTGGAGTGAACTTAAATGCTGTTTAATGTTGTTATAGTTAAAAAAATAAATAAATGTATATATTTTATATTTTCCGTGTGGCTGTATTCTCTCTATCTAGTTTTGTAGAATTTCTGAAATGGCACTGAAATTTGGATAAGATATATAAAAGAGGCAACGTCATATTCCTTAACAATAATGATTATTTTAACATTAATGTCTATTATACATTACTGTATAAAAGCCGTGGCATACTTATGTATTAAACTTCTATTTTCCTTCAAATGTGTTTATGTGACATCATAATTTTTATATTCAACGGGAATCTAGTTAATTAGCTAAAAGATTCTTAGGAATTTAGTTTATCAAACCTTAACAAGGAGAGGGCCAACCTTGGTAATCACAGATTTCGCTTATTTTAATAGTTGTAGGGTAGAGACCCCTTAGTCTCAGATTCAACGGATTTTATACAACGCTCCTTAAGAGCTCCTTGGCTGAGTTATAGCACTTTGAATTTCTAGCGTGGCTGACATTTTGAAACGATCTGATTTTTGTCACGCAACAATACGCGTTTTTATGAACCTATTTGGATGGGGCAAGGCATGTGCAGTGCATAGTACATAGCAATGCCTCGACCGATTTTGTTGGCCAGCTTCTTACGCCATCTTGTTTCAAAATGACGGCCATTTAAATATTAAAAAAAAATAAATTTTAAAATGAGGTATGAAAAAAATTAGAAATTGAAAAAAGATTTTTTTCTTATGTGTTTGAGCTTGATACAAAGATTCCGGAGCAATTTTTGTTTCGTCTATATCTTAAAAAAACAGCTGAGTTATAGCACTTTGAAATTCTAGTGTAGCTGACATTTTGAAACGATCTGATTTTAGTCACGCAATAACATGCGTATTTATGAACGGATTTGGATATAACTTGGTGTGTACATGGTACATACCAATGTCTCGACCGCGTACGTTGGCCAACTTCATCCGCCAACTTGTTTCAAAATGGCGGCCATTAATTTTTTTACATTTTAATTTAAAATGAGGCAAAAAAAATAGAAATTGAAAAAGATTTTTTTCTTATGTGTTTGACCTTGATACAAAGATTTCGGAGCATTTTTCGTTTCGTCAATATCTTAAAAAATGGCTGAGTTATAGCACTTTGAATTTCTAGCATGGCTGACATTTTGAAACGATCTGAATTTGTCACGCGATAACACGCTTATTTATGAACCGATTAGGATGTGACAAGGCATGTGTATAGTACATAGCAATCTCTCAGCCGAGTTCTTTTACTAACTTCATCCGCCATCTTGTTTCAAAATGGCGGCCATTTAAAAATTTAAAAAAATTTAAATTTAAAATGAGATGCAAAAAAAAAAATTGAAATAGATTTTTTTCTTATTGTTTGAGCTTGTTACAAAGATTCTGGAGCATTTTTTGTTTTGTCTTTATCTAAAAAAAAAGGTCTGAAATATAGCAGTTTGAATTTCTAAAGTGGGTGACATTTTAAAAAATCTGATTTTTTCCTGCAACAGCACTCTTATATATCAAACGAATTAGATGTGAGTGAGCAGGAATCACTAAGGTCTCGACCAAATTCATAGGTTGCTTTGTTTCATCCATTATGTTGTTTTAAAATGGCGGGCACTTCAAGATACCACCAAATTTGGCTACCAAATATAAATCACTTTAAATAAAACCAGCTTTGATAACGCTGACTAATTTCGAGAAATTATCACTCATATTCAGTATTGACAAAAAATAGTATTTAATCTTCGGTAATCGGGTACCACTAATTTGAGCTCCGTGTGTTTGAATAATATAAGATGGCTTTTAAAAAATAAGGAATATGAAAGCTAACCCTTCTTCCCGGTACTGGCCGGAAGGACGTTTTGAAATCGTCTCCTTATGTTGCAAAAGAACCAGTCATAAACATATGAAACCAAATCTTGACCCGACATTAAAGAAACAACTTTTGCATAGAGACAGAATCTTCAGCTTTTTTTTTCTATTTTACAGTGGAATAAAACAATTAGAATTTTCTAAAAAAATCTATTTTTTCAAAAAATTATTTTCGTAAAACAAATGCATTATGAATATCATATAGCATTTTTTATTATTATTAAGTATCAGCTTTTTTGTATGGTGAAAAAGCAAAAACTCGATGAAAGTAATTAAAAATCTAATTAATGAGATCTAGAGAATACGAAATAAATATTACGTATTACACGCTGCTTTATTCGTACTCTCTCATCCAACAATTATTGAAGGTAAATGAAAATTAGTTTTCTTCTAATTTTAATTATTTTTAAATGCATCTTATAAGTATCTGTTATTTCTAACCTATTCATAAGTGTTTTAGTTATTTTCCAGATATCTATATCTATTCTAACATTGAATACAACCTTGCAACACATTAATTATCTGATTTGAAAGAGTATAAAATAAAATATATTCAGCAATTGAGAGAAATGCCTAATTAAGTTGTAAAATATTTTATGCATTATTATAAAAGCTTGGATAATGATTTGTTTATTTTAACAAAGGATAAATTAAATGCGGTATTTTTTTCTGTTAATTAATGAAGAAATTTGTATCATGAAAATATTTCATTTTAGTTTACAATGAGCCTTTATTTTGAAGTGCTACTTGTAAATCTTGCATATTATTTTTTTTGTGAATGTTTGGTAAATTATGAATTACTATTTGCCAGCGGTAGGTGGAAATACTTTTAATCTGAATCCTCCAAATATATTAGAAATATATTTTTTACATTTTATATATTTTTTAAGATTTCCCATTAACAACACCCAAGAACAATTTCATACAAAAATTCCTATTATGAATTCACTTCCCATTTCAAGAAACTCCCATTCAAGTTCCCTTAAAGTTTTAAGGGTACTTTTTCATTTTCCCATGGACTATTGTTCATAAAAAAAAAAAAAGACTATCGCCGAACTTTTCGCCAGACTCTAACGCCCAATAAACAAATGAAAAAAATGTTGCCATTTGAAATATTAAAAAATAGGACAAGAAATTCGGAAAAGTACCACTCACTAAAGGGTCAACTATCAAAAACTTTAAGAAATAAATTTAAAAATACATTGAATTTCACAATATATATTAAAAAATAATTTTGGATATTCATTTATTTACATTATTTTCGTAATTTTCGAAATTGGCTGATGACGTTAATATCTGTGACGTCAGTTGAAACTGATTTATAATATCGCGACATTTTTTCAATGCTTTTTCCCTTTTAACAGCCTATGGCGTCGTCGTTTAAGAACATAATTGTTATTTTAATTAACTTAGTAATTAATTAAACAGTAAAACATCATTCAAAATTTAGATAAACGTCGAATTAAAAATCACTTGATGACATATGGCACACGTGTAATGCACGTCTGACGTCAAGTGAATGTGACTCCTCAATTATTCAACTTAGCGTAAAATCTTGTAATTTGGCGATAGTTTTTTTTTTTTTTTTTAATGGAAAGTGGTCGACGGGATAATGGTGAAGTACTGTTTTCATAATTATTAAAAACGGTATATTTGTATTCTCCTTATGACCAGCTGTTAATAGCCAAGGAGATCTCCAACGATTTAACTATTTATATCAACATTTTGATCCTGAAAAGTTCTACGTTAAAGCCTGCAGTTCGATTAGATATTTATTAAATTTAAGTTTTTGATTGATTTATTGAGGAAGATTTAATTTCGTTGTGGAATATTAACCTGAAAAATGCAGAACGATTTATATTGTTTTAAATGCCAACGGGATAAATTTTCGTAATCGGGTTGCACGTGAAAGTGATAGATTTTTTAAAACATTCGTGCTTCAGTATTATTCTTAAAAAAAAAATAGCATCTTGATATACAGTGTTCAAAAAATGCATTTGAAATACGCAATTGTAAAAATTTAAATTGTGCAATGTTTAGAATTTTATAAATTTGCGACAAAAGGAAATTCCATTGCTAAAGTCGTGGCCACAGTCGAAAAAGAAGATTTAGCTTTAAAATAAATTTTTTAATGGGTAGTAATGCAATGCATGCTTATTCTAATTGTTGGTGTTGGATAGAAAATATACTGCCTTATCTAGTTAAAAAAAAAAAAAAAAAAAAAGAAAAAAAAAAAAAAAAAAAAAAAAAAACAATTTTCGTTTTGAAAAGAATTTCAAATAAGCTCTCTCATTGTCATGAAAAACGATATTTTCTTTTACAAATATAGTAATAAATATTACCACACTGTTCATCTCTATGTTTTACGTTTCTTTTCATTTCTAAGGCTGGTTTTCCCTAACATCAATTAATAAGATTTCGCTTCTACAGGTTTTCGTTTGCGTCGCGTCATTTGATAAGCCTTCAAAACCTCTTGCAAAACTTTTTATGCTTTTTCTCAAAATGATGTTTTTTGAATGGGTGGGAATTGTGGGACTTTTAGTAATTAAGCTATCGTTTTCGAACACCGAATGAAGCTACATGACATATATGTACTTATCTGGCACTCCTCAAATATTTTCCCTAAAAAAACTAAAAGAATGATCTTGATTTAAATGGCGTTACACTAACACCCACCCCCTTCCCCAAATCACGGAAACAGAATTTGTTTCGTAGGCAAATAAAATAAGCTAATCATTCAGCCTTTATCATAAAAATTTTGACGTACAAAATATTAACAACTAAATTTACGCATTTTCACGCAGCTTCAGTTAAAGTTACATATATATATATTATTGTAATTGCTACAATTAAAAAAAAATTCCTTCAGAAATCTAGAAATGTAAAACGCAGTTTTTTTTTTTTTTTTTTTTTTTTTTTTTTGTGATTTTTATAAACATTTTGACATTCGACCTAAGAATTTATGCTAAAATATCAACATGAATATCTTTCGATTCATTTGTCACCATAAAAAATTCTAACTTTTAAATGCATTTCCTTCTTTGTATATAGGAATATGATTTTTAAAATCATGGTTGGTGACTTTTCGTTGTTCTTTATTCGACTTTTACTCGGAAACACATCTATAAAAAGAATTAGCATATCTCAGACCGATGCATCTATTTTAATATCACAAGTTTCAGAAACATTTTTCTTTCCATATTTTTAAATTATGCACCTTTATCTTTTTTTTTTTGAAATTGTATAAGTCGTTCACTATTATATCGCTTTACGATTTTTTTACTCTTTTCCTTCACACGTTTAACCTTTCACGTGCATTTGATTGCTTTTATTTTTTTTTTCCTTCTTTCATATATGAACTTTCCCCCATTTTATCATTTCATTTCATTTCATATCGATCAATCTTTTCATCCTTTCTTTCGAAATCAAATAATTTTATATGAAAAGTTCAAAAATTTGTGCTGACTACGTGATACATGACTGAGGTTTGGAAGAAAATATTTTACATTCCATGCGTTAAGGTGTAATAACTCATAAACAATTTCGTTTAAAGAATATACACACACACGTATAAGGACTGTTTCCTAAAAATCCAAAAAAACATTCTAGTTATGCAAAATCGCAAAGAAATACGAACAGTCTAAATCTGTGCATGAAGTGTTACATTATTGTATATGCTAACGGCCAAACCCGATTTTAGGCCAAACTAGTTTATCCTAACGTGCATAGGATAAACTAATTTTCCCTAGGCCAAACTAGTTTATCCTAACGCCCATAGGATAAACTAGTTTTTCCTAGTCCAAACTAGTTTAGCCTAACGCTCATAGGATAAACTAGTCTAGCCTACTATTCATTGGTCCGAACTGGTTTATCCTAGGTCGATCTAGTTTATCCTAAGCCAATTCAATTTGGCATGATTTTAGTGATCCCCAAAACCGCCTCTGCGCCAACCTTCTAGTTTATCCTAGGCCAATGTATTTTGACGTGCTTTTATTGATCCCAACTACTGCTCCGGCGCCAACCTTGTGCAAAGCAGTATGCTGTCACCCCTGTATAATATATTTTATTCCATGGGGAGTGGGATACTGCCCCCTATCTTCCCCATTTCAATGTCGCCGATAGTTACAAAATATGTTCCATATGGAAAATTGTGTGCTGGATTATCAAAGAATATGATGAGAGGTTATCAAGAAATTTATGAGAGGAAGAATTTAGATATATTTATTTTTTTCTCACATTAATATCACTTGGCTTTGAATTATTTATGAATAAATGCTTCATTAAGAATATCAGAAGTATATTTGATATTCTTTCAGAAATCTGGAATTTTAAAAAATCCGGCGAAGTCCCGGTCCAAGATTGGCCTAAAATGCACATATTTTAAGGCTGCAATTATTCCACAATGAAAATTCTCTTTAAAGAATATTACATATACATTTATACGGATGGGGATACAGTACTGTAAAACCTGTTAGAAGAATCTGTGTATGACGAAATCCAGTTTTAAAAGGTATTTTTTTTTTTAAAACGGTGCAAATTGGATATAATAATCCGTTGGAAAAAAAAAAAAAAAAAAAAAAAAAAAAAAACATAAAACATTTGCTAGGGACGACGGACCTGCTAATAAATAAACTTAACTATAACGAAGTTTTTTTCTCTCCTATTTAATTCCATCTTAGAAAGTTTTTCTATATAATTTTTTTCAGATTTTCAAGTCTCCAAGGCGTGTAAAAAAATTAATGATATTAGTAATTATTCAGATATTTACATACAAATAGAGATTCATTAAAAAATCAATATAGTTTACAACGGAATCATTAATTTCGTTAATCCACATTCTTTGGCTTGGAGATTTAAAAATTCTATACAATAAAATCTTCTACGATGGAATTGCATTGGAAAGAAGAAATATCCGTTATAGGCAGGTTCCCTTATTAGAAGATTCATCGTCTGTTGTAAATGCATTATATTCTTTCTACAAATAATAATATCCTCATTATACATAGATACACACATTTCTTGTTCAACACGGGATTCCGCAGATTATTTTTCTCAGGTTTTACTGTACTTTAATTTTATTACCTAAAAATGCATCTACTCATCTTAAAACTAGTCGGATGTACCAATCCCAAAACTTTCTTCTCTATCAAACATGTTAATTGTTCAAAATTCGCTATCACAGTGAAAAATTAAATGGCAATCAATGCTCATCATGAGGTATCTAATGATATGAAATTCCGCGCATTAGTTCTTGAGATATGACTATCGCAGAAATCATGTAAATCGAGCAAAATGCAGCATAGTAGCGCTATATGTTGAATAATTTACACCAAATCCTAAGCAGAAACAACTTATGTCAACGTCTAATTGAATTTGAAGTTTGGTGAAAATCCGTGCATTAATTTTTGAGATACAGCTACTACGAAAATCGTGAAAAATCCAGCATAGCAGCGATTTACAACAAAACTATTGAGGGACACAACAAAACATAGTCAACAGTAATATTAATCAAAGTATACTTGAATATGAAGTTTTATGAGACTTCGTGCATTAGTTCTTGGGATAGAGTTATTGTAAAATTCGTGAAAAATGCAGTTCGCCACCTATTAGGCTATTTGCATCAACACCTGATCAGCACCAATTCATATCAAGGACTAACTGAACTTGAAGTTTGTTGAGCGATTTACAACAAAACATAATCAACAGTTATATTAATCAAAGTATACTTGAATATGAAGTTTTATGAGACTTCGTGGATTAGTTCTTGGGATAGAGTTATTGTAAAATTCGTGAAAAATGCAGTTCAGCAACGCCACCTATTAGGCTATTTCCATCAACACCTGATGAGCATCAATTCATATCAAGGACTAACTGAACCTGAAGTTTGTTGAAAATATGTTCATTAGTTCTTGAGATAGAGCTATTACGGAATCGTGTAAATCCTGCAAAATACAGCATAACAGCGTCACCTGTTGGGCGATTTACACCCAACACCTAATCAGAACCAATTCATATCAAGGACTAACTAAATCTGAAGTTTCATGAAAATTAGTGCATTAGTTCTTGAGATAGAGCTATTGCGGAAATCGTGAAAAATACAGCATAGTAGCGCCACCTATTGGGCGACTTACACCAAAAACTAATCAGCACCAATTTACTTCAGGAACTACCTGAATATAAATTTTTATTAAATTCCGTGCATTAGTTCTTGAGATGAGCGCCCACAAAATTTACGTCACATACATACAGAGACAGACACACAGACACACATTTTGTGAAAACATGTTTTTCGCGATTTTTGCCCCTAAAATGTGTAAATCCGTCGAAAACCGGAATTCGAAAAATTTCACCAATCCAATACTTTCTTCTTGTAAAGATAGAAGAAAGTAAAAATATAAAAAATAATAAATATATAAATTTTAATAGTGGAATAATAGCGATTTAAAAATACGGACACATAAAAAAAAGTTTGCCCGAGCCAAATGTTACTTATAATACTGAACAGAGCAGGGATCCTGCCGGCCCAAATGATTTTCATATGAGCTGGGTTGGAAATTTGACTGAAAATTTCTGTCTGTGCAGACCTCAAGAAGAATGCAGTCCAGTCCCAACTTCAGGCGGAAAAAAAATTCAGTCCCAACCCATCTCTGTCAGAACCTATCGAAAAAAGTAATCCCCAAATCAAGCCCGGACGGAGTGTCAGGAAGGAAAATTGTGCGGGCCGTAAGGACCCTTACATCGAATAACCAAAAGACTAGCTCATAAAATTTTGTAAATTTAGACGCTAAACTTCTATGACATTTAAAAATAAATAAAAATAAAACAATGAGTTTTTAGTAAACTTCGCTCACTTCCATAGATATGTTTGAGTTGAGCGGATTTGTTTGAATTTGAGGTTGAGCTTGATTCATTTTTGAGAAATAGAATTTGTTTTTGAATTAGTTCTTTTTTGTTCATTTTTGTGAGTTGGCATTAATTAAACCACGTCAAATTGAATTGGCCTAGGATAAACTAGAAGGTTGGCGCCGAAGTGGTCTTTGGGATCAATACAAGCAAGCCAAATTGGATTGGCCTAGGATAAACTAGATCGGCCTAGTATAAACAAGTTCAGACCAATGAATAGCAGGCTAAACTAGTTTATCCTATGAGCATTAGGCCAAACTAGTTTGGCCTAGGAAAAACTAGTTTATCCTATGGGCGTCAGGATAAACTAGTTTGGCCTAGGAAAAACTAGTTTATCCTATGGGTGTTAGGATAAACTAGTTTGGCCTAGGAAAAACTAGTTTATCCGAAGCGCGTTAGCATAAACTAGTTTGGCCTAGGCCAATCTAGTTTGGCCTAAAATCGGGTTTGGCCGGTAACATATATAAGAGCAAGTGAAAAGGTCACAAACGATTTTTTGTATGTTTGATATAAAAGCAGGCTTTGGAAGGATTTTTATGCGTTTAGTGAATATATGTTAGTAATATTTAAATTTATGTTTAACAATTGTAGATTTTATGAATGGAATGTGAAAATACTTATATTAAATTTGTAAAATCTAAAAAAATAAACGTTTTATGTTGTTATGAAATGAGCAAAGCCAGCAGATGACGCTTAGCTCTTCGAATCGTTTGAATGAAATTTATTTTTATATTGTATATAGTTGTCGTGTGTTTGTTATCAATGTAAATCTGCATCATCTCCAGTAATAAAATGTTATTTATTTGTTAAGAAAGACTTCCGAATAATTTTGAGGCTATCTAGAAGCAAGAACGAAGCACGAATTAGGTGAGATAATCCTTTTCTTCCCTTGTATTTTTTTATTATTTCAAAGCCGCCTTTTTTATGGTGCACGATAGCCTGCGAGATAAGAAGAAAATGACTCCAACTAGTGAATTTGGTAAATCAAAAAGAACGCGCAAAACTCTTATAACATTTTAAACTAAAATTATTAACAAAACCACTGAACAATTGACGGTATATGTTATCGATAATGATAAAGTTGAGATTTAAAGTTTCATTTAATTTAAATTGCAGAAAAAGTTTTAAGTTAGATTAGAAATTTAGAAACTTATAGATAATTACCCGATGTAACATCCAGAATATCGAACGATGCTCGATGCAATTCGATGTGACATTGAAAACGGTGTAACATCCAGTCCTGAGTTTAGCGAATCGATTACGAAAGCAAAAGTTAAAATTCATAGATATTTAAGGAGAAATGTTTCTAATGAAAGTACACTTCTCTATTGTATTGTTCACAGGAGTTAAACAATTAAGGAATGTTGTTTATTCCCATATAAAGTTGTCGAAGCTGATTTCTAGACTCTTTCGACGGCAAATAGGAAAATTGACAAGAAATCTGGTGCAAATTTGAAGTGTCTTTGCATGAAAATTTACAGTTATCGAATGAGAGAAACTAAATTATTTAAAGACTTTCTTGAAAGGAACAACTTTAAAATGTATAGATATTTTAGGCGAAATGTATGTAATGAAAGTAAAATATTTTTCTCTATTATATTGTACACATGAGCTGAACAATTAAAGAATGTTGATTATTCCCATATAAGATTGTCGAAAATGACTACTTATAGTCTTTTGACGGCAAATATGCATTAGTTCAGGAAATATCGCTACCAAGTGTTGCGCGTCTTGGTGCACTTATAACAGTCTGATTGTTCCATATCATTTGACTCCGTTTGAGCCTACCAAAGGACGTGAAGACTAGCTTCTGGGGAGTTTCCTTGATTGTTTTACACTGTATCAAGAATACGTCTAAAAAATATTAAATGTATTCGTGAAGAGCAGAGTAGATAAAATCAAGAAAATATCTGATCCTGAGTTTTGGAATCACTATCCTGGTAGAGAAAATTTTGCTGTTACGTTATGAAGGGGGAAAAATTTAACCAGTCTGAAGGACAAGGAACTAGTCATTTTGGGCCACTACCCGTAAGGCATGGTGACGTCACGGCGACGTCGTTGTGAAGTCACACTGTGATTTTGTGACCGTCGATGTGACGTCGATGTGACGTCACAGTGACTAGAATGCGAGGTCGTTATGGCCGTTTTAGAGGTCGTTTGTGACGTCACATTGTGACCACTCTGTGAAGTCACGGTGTGACAAATTTGTGAAAAAAGTGTCATTTGTGACTATTTTGGCATTAACTTTGTGACGAACCTGTGACGAAAGCGACAATGCTTTGAAGTCACACTGTGACCAATTTGTGAAATATGTGTCATTTGTGACGAACTTGTCATAAACACTGTGATTTCAAATGAAAATCAAATTTCAAATTAATTGCTTAAAAGACGCAAATAGTGAAAAAGATTCCATGCTGGGACTCGAACCCAGGCCATTAGTACAGCGCACTGACATTCTACCGACTAAATCACATGGAACGATACCCAGGCTGGAAAATTTCTCACTATTACATGATGGCGAGGCTACAAACTCAGCACAAGATGGAATATTTAGCGTGAGCCACCAACATGATGCAAACACGAAACTTAATTAAATCCAGCATCGATTGAAATTATATTAATACTTGGAAATTTTTCCAGAGAGAACCATTCGCCCTGCATACAATATTTCAAATGAAAATCAAATTTCAAATTAATTGCTTAAAAGGCAATTTTAATTAGAAATGTTGTATGCAAGGCGAATGTTTCTCCCTGGAAAAATTTCCAATTATTAATATAGTTTCAATCGATGCTGGATTTCATTAAGTTTCGTGTTTACCCCATGTCGGTGGCTCACGATAAATATTCCATCTTGTGCTGCGTTTGTAGCCTTGCCAACCTGTAATAGTGAGAAATTTTACAGACTGGGCGTCGTTCCATGTGGTTTAGTCGGTAGAATGTCAGTGTGCTATACTGATGTCCCGGGTTCGAGTCCCGGCATGGAATCTTTTTCACTATGTTGACCTTTGCGCCTCTTAAGCAATTACTTTGAAATTTGATTTTCATTTGAAATATTGTATATAAGGCGAATGATTCTCTCTGGAAAAATTTCTAAGTATTAATACAGCGATGAATTTTGAAATAACCTTTTGCTGTAAATATAAAATATTATCTTTTTACCGTACTTTTTAGCAAAATATCGCTATTTTGGAGTCTTATTCTTCTAAAACATTTAAAATTTTTCCACTTAAAAAACAATGCTTATCAACTGACATATTTTTTTATTCAGTTCTATGATTGATATTAAGTTCTATGCTTGATATTGAGTTCAAGCTTGATATTTAGAATGTGCAATTTTTTTAATTTGTTGTGATTTGTCATTGCTTTATTAAATACGAACATGGAGACTAACGGATATTAATACAACTATTATTTATAGAGCGGCATGATAAGCGATATTTATTTAAATTTTTTATTCCAGTGTATATTGTATTTTATGAATATGAGCTAAATAGATTTGGTATGTTTTATAGGAAAAGACTGATCTGGGAAATAGAAAAAAAACGAGTAAGACAAATCATGCGTTAATCATAGATTATAAAATACTTTCCAACACTTTCTGAATGCTTTAACAAGACATCATAATTTAGGGAAATGACGTAAATAAGATAACTAAGTAAACATTTTAGAAAATTCATAAAACATTTGAAAAATTGATTTCAGCAGTTACCGTCCATAGCCAAATATGTTTTCCAATTCTTTTGAACAGCCCTGTATTTGATCTGTAGATTGCTACACTGAGAAAAATGAAGTACTCAAAAATAAGTAAACCGACGTACTCATATCGAATTGAATATTTTTGATAAAAAATGAACCCATGCTTTCTCTATTTTGAAACATCACATGTTATCAAACCCAAACAAACGAATAGTTTTGTACCCTGTAATGGTTCATTTAATTTATGGCGGCATAAATGATGTTTATTAATGTAAATATTAAATTATGCACAGCATTTTAAAAATAATTTAAAAGTGCTTGGAAATAATGCTCTTGTCATAAAAATATTCGATTTGAGTATCTTGTTAAGAATTTTGCTATTTTTCTTAATAAATAATCAATTAAACATTTCTTGTTAAGAACTTTGAACGGGAAATAAATGTCAGTACATTTTTACTTTAAATTTTAGGTTTTTCTTTTTGGGGGGGGGGATGGGGGGGGGCAGTACATAACGATTCATATTTGATCACAACCAATGAATAGAAAATGAGTACATGTGTTTCTCAACTTTGAGTACATTTGGATCGGAGCTATTTTGAGTATGTGACGCATTTAAAATTGAGTACTTTTTACTCAAATTTGACTTCCCATTTTTTTAAGTGTATATATACTATATAATGGGAAAATCTAGTTTAGCAAGAAAACGCCTAACAGGTTGAAATTCTTTTTCAGCAATTTATACTAATGTATGGAAACATACTTGAATACCTTTGTACAACCCTGTAGTTTACCTAGAATCTTTATTACACACCACTATTTAGTTAAAATTTAATTCAAACTAACACACTCTTAAAACTGCTGAAATCACATTTCCAGAAATTATAATTTATAGACAGCCATGTATCCAATTCTTTACGTGACCCTGTATATCATTTTATCTATATTCTACAAACATTTCTTGGTAAATTAAATGCAGTTCAGCAAAAAAAGCATATCTCATTTAAAAACAACCTTTAAGCAATTTGCGCCCATACCCAGTAATCCTTACGAATACTTTTGTGTAGCCTTGTATAGGAATTATAGCATTTATATACACCATATACTATGCATAAATATAGTGAATCATAAAAGCGCATATCATAATTAAAAATACATTTCCAGCAATCATCGCTAATGAACAGTACTTCGGATACAATATAGTATCTGAAATATTTTGTGTTGCCCTGTAAATGCTATATACGTATTATTCTTATTATACATGAAATAATTTATAGTATGTAAACCTCAGCGACATATATCAATTTCATTATATATGAAATAGATTAACATAATTAAAGTATGCCGCAAACAATTCCCTCCACCCCTATATCATTACGTATTTGAATTCCTTTTTTAGCCCTGTAAATGAACAATAACTATTTTTTGCATCGCATAGTCAACAGAATACATATTTTAGTGCACTTATAAATGCATATAAATTTTATTCTGTTTGAAAGCGTGCGTAGAATCATAAAAAAATCATTTGAAACGATTTTTTCCCATAGGCTGTAATGTAACGGAAAAATTGTGGCTGTCCCTGTAAATGAACAAAGCATGCTACAAACTTCATTACAAATAGGTACCGTGCTATGGTAAACGTCAATAACATCCAAAAATTTCAGGGCAATCCGAGTATATTTTCGAGAGTTAGAGTGCGGACAGACTGCTAGACGGACAGACGGAGAGACAAACCGAAGTCATAAGCACTTTTCAACTTGTGTCCTATATTATGTATCCTGTATTATATGAACTTTTCAAAATGTATACTAAGCAGTTTAATCTGTAACTTCCCATCAGGCATGAAAAACACTTTGTTTCAAAGCTTAAATATCATATTTTACTTTTTAGTGCCAATAATTACGCGTATCATAAACGTAGAAAATGAATTTACAATAGAAGAAAATTTAATAACCGATTCAGAATGTCTATAATTAAATGTTTGATTAAAATCACAAACAGAAAAAATGTTTACATACAATTAAAAAAAATAAATATACCAATTTGAAAAACACTAAAAATAATAATTAGTATTTATAATTGTACTACTAAACAACAGCAAACTCAATAGATAAATTAAATGCATTATTAGATTTAACAATATCTCAAAAATATTTCCATATGGTATAAGGAATTCCTATTATTTCATAATTTCAGCAAATGTTAAATCTGAAAACATTGGTCTGAAGATTTAGGATTTTGAAAGATAATTTAAAATATTATTAGCACTAAAAGAAAATTCTTTCAAATGTTTCACTACTGTAATATGTAAAAATACAGTTTCCCAGTATAATGTTAATTTCTAATCTGAAACAGTTTCGTAATCTCATGATAATCGAACATCATATTTAACCCCAAAATAATAATAACTATAAGTGTTAGTAATCAAAAAATAGTAAGAATCCGATAAAATAATTCCAAATCATTGTCGTTCCATACATTTTCAATCTCAAATAAGAGTAAATTAATGTTTATATTAATTCCAGTATGAATGTAGGCATGCACAGTCTCTGTGCAGTTTTTTTTTTTTTTTTTTTTACAAGCGATGGCAGATTAAGATATTTTTCTTTACAGTTATCGAATTTGAAAATATCGCTAGTGACAGTTAAAGATCAGTCTCTTACAAATATAACATAAAACTATTTACCTCATATGTACAAATCAGGAATAAAATATTTAAATTAAATAAAACTTACATATACGTTCTATTAATATCCGTGTATCCTAAAATGGTCATTTCCTTATCTTAAAGTGTTGTAGACGTGGTGAAGGTGATGTTCTAAAAACAGTGAACTATTTATTTCCCGCGTCTTCTCATGTTTATTTTTTTGTGGGCAGACGATTTTCAAGCAGATGGTCTGGTACAGATTATTTGTTTTTGCATGCAAGAGATATGAAACTTGAATGCGCAGTAATTTTCTGAAAGTATGGTTAATTAAAATTTTGTATTTGAAGAAATGTCCAATGTATTTAAGCTTTTCTTTTTATCCGTACCAAATAACTCAAGTTAAAATGTATTTTAAAGTTCCTTTTTTCTAAATAATTATAATAATAATATTCATAATTAGAGTTTATTAGATATACCATTGTTTAAATTTTCAAAAGGTGTAAAAATAAATTTAATGGCAATAACGAGCCCCCCCCCCCCTTTTTTTTTCTTTTTTTTTAAGTAAAGTTTGTTTTGCACAAATTTTGTATATTTCTTTTATTTTCGGAAAATGCTAATTTTATTTAAAAAGTCTGAAAGAAGTAGAATTTATGACTTGAATACAAATTATAAAAATATTCTAAAGCAAGAAATGCATAGATGACTAAACTCTGAAGACTCTTTCTACGTGCTCATTAAAAGGTGCAGATTTAACTGTAATAGAAATTTTTTATTTTGAAACCACAGAAGTGTTTCGAATAATCCTGGTCGGTAAAAAAAGAAATAAATAAATAAATTTCCTCCCAGCAAACTAAATATGTAAAGTGTATAAATTTAATATTCCTAATTCTAAATATATTATCCAAATGCTAGATAAAATTGAAATCATGAAAAAGTATACATTCACTATCTTAGATATCAAATTGATAAAATATAGCCTGAAAATTTAGTTTATTAATGCTTGTATCGTGCACTTTATTTATCATGCCACCCCCCCTCCCCTTTAGTGACAGAATTTACCATTTGCTATCCACTAATATATTTTTTTCCTTATGCCATGTAACTCGTGACTGTTTAAAATATTTCTCTTCATTTTCAAAGATTTTTGAAGTTCATATTTTTGTCACACTGTGATTTACAATATGGTGGTTTTTTTGTCACATATGTGACGTGACGTACGTTACATAACAGTGACCTCACAATTTTTTTTTAATTGCCAAAAAAACATAATTTTGCAGTAAATAACATGTTTTGAAGAATTTTCGTAATTTTTTAAAGTTTTCTAAGAAGTTCACATCTCAGTCACAATGTGACATCACTGAGTGGTGGCATTTTGGTCACAGATGTGACGTGACCACAGTGACTTACAGTGACGTCACAGCGACGTCACCGTGACCATGCATGCTATGAGGGTATGGCTAACAAAGTAACATAAACAATCCAACGTTGATGTCATCCAGGAGATTGATTTAGAAAATAAAATATATAAAGCAGTGGTTATGCCCATGACAACGAAACTTAAAGCTCTTTTTGACATCCGAAGATTTGCAAACTTAAACAAATACTTCGACTAACTGCATGGAATCAAATATTCGTCCACAATGCAAGAAATCCTCAAAGTAAAAAAGTTGGTATCTTGTAAATACAAAGACGAGTTATCAGAAGAATGCCGGTTTAAAATCACTCAAATGGAAGATTTTCCTGAAGAATATTCAGCACTAATGCAAGGAAAATCAGTACCAATCAATGCAGTTATTCGGTCATTTAATCCAATTTTAAGTGAAAGAAAAATTACCCTCATCGGTGGATGGTTACAGAAAGCTAATATTTCATACCACGAAACTCATCCAGTTTTACAGTCTAATGTATCAAACATGCAATTTATCAATGCATTTATCAGACGATATCGGTAAATGTTGTCATGAACAATCAAGGTATGTATCGGAAACTTTTACACAATGCAGAGAAATAACTTGAATTTTAGAAACCAGAATATCTGTCAAGAGTTTGATAGTTATATGCAGATTTTATCAAAAAATCAGAGTTAACCCTGCCACTCAGATTCCTGCACTGCTACCTCAGACTAAAATAACGGTTTTCCAGTCCGATGAATAGCGTATAATAGAAATGAGAAAATACCGGGAAAATAATTTTACTCAAATTTAGGAAGAATGAAAATCGAATTATCTTCTTGAATTAAAACCAGCTTACCGGAGAGAAATTGATCAAAAAGTGAAATTAATGAAGATAGTGTCCTTTACATGAAAGATAACAACCCAAGTTAAAAATGGAAAATGAAAGTTGCAATCCAAACTAATATTAAAAGTAATGTTCGGAGAAGACCATGTACAATGAGAATGCCCAACGGAGTCGTCATCAGAAGACCAGTGCAGCTTCTTTGCATTCATGGACTCTTAACTCCTTCGTCTGCAGACGTTCCTCGCACGGCGGAAGTTGTTGCAGAATGAGCAAAGTCAGTAAATGGTGCTAAGCGTGTGGAATTTGTACTGGGAGTTGTTGTTAAGTTTATTTAGTATATAGTTGTCGTGTGTTTGTTATCAATGTAAATGTGTATCCTCTCACGTAATAAAATGTTGTTTATTATTTAAAGAAGACTTCCAAATAATTTTTAAGCTATCTAGAAACAAGAAGCCGAACGCATTTGACCAGATAATCCTTTATTTATCTTCCATAGATTTATATCTGAGCCGCTTTTGCTTTAAATGTAAAACTTGGTTATTACTTAATTCAAAGAAAATTTTAAACAGGCAAAAAAGGAGAGATTTGTGTTAGCAATATTGTATTTAAAAAAATACTTTAACAAACATGGATTTTATAAATAAAAGTTCAAATACTTATCTGTAAAACCAAAAAAAAAAAAAAAAATCTCTTCTTTTGCAGTGCAAATTCCATATTTTTTTCGGAAATACCTCTTTCTTCCAATGAAATCGATTTCCAGAATGTATCGGATAGTAGTGAGTATAGATTTGATAATATTTTTGGCAGAGCATAATGCTAGACGTCAAAATTAATTACTATTTTCACCAAAGATATACTATAAATTTTAAATTTTCACTACAAAAAAATACTTTTTTTTTAAGTACGGTTTGTGAATTTTTATGGATTTTTTTTACAGTGTAAAAATAAATTCATAGAATCTATAAAACTCCTTCCAAAGCCCGAATATATATCAAACACTCATCCTACCATTTTTGTGTAGGTTTCATACAAAGTGATTTAAGGGGTCATATAAAAAGTGGAAAATTTTATCAGTATCAAGTATAATTCAATGATATAAAACGGAATATTGAAAATAACAACAACAAAAAAATAAAAGGCAGTAACCATTTAGAAGCAGACATGGAATTGTAAAAATGCAAGATTGGAAAAGAAAAAGGTAAAAAAAGAGAAAAAATTTCGTTGATAAAACGGTTGAAGTATTTTAGAAATATGATTGTGTAAAAAATTCATAAGATATGAATTACACATATATGGAATCATGAATATTAATATTTGAAGTGATAGTATAATGTTTACAATAAGATTAATTCTTTACTAAATGTAATCTTAGACATAAAAGCTGAAAAGACGTAAATATCAAATTTTATATATGAAATTTGTTAAATGATAAAAAAAAATAATTCTTATTGATAGATTATATATGTACTTTAATTATTACCAATTTTAATAAAGCAATAGAAACTATAGAAAACCTGATTTCTAATTGAAGTACTTTTGGACAGTTTTATGCTGCAGCTTAAAAATTTCATATTTGTATTTTCTAAAAAAAAAAAAACAAAAAAAAATGTAAGCATATCTCTAAAACCTACGGTTCAGAAAATAGTATACTATAAAGTAAGGTGGCACATTGCATATGTTTACGTCATCTCACATGTAGTTTTTATGTAATCATAATTTAAAGTATCCTATGAAAGGTTTTTGAACAAGCATTTGGAATAGTCCACTCATATTTAATTAAAACACGTTGTTTGATAAAAAAAAATCAGTAATTTAAAAATTAATGAAAAAACATATATGAAAATAAACTCAAAGTTTGCACTGCGAAAGCAGCACATGGGTCTACAGGATTAAAAATAATTCATTCACTCTTTGAATCAAAGACTTTTAAGATACATAGACCGGCAAACTGTCAGTTTAACTGAGGATTTTTGATCAGAGCTGTTGTACGGCAGTTTATATGTTTTATATTTTAATTTACCTAAGAAAATGCTTTTATCAGCGTATTTTTTTCATTGCGGATCATTAAGTATTAGTCTACCCTGTTTTATTTAGGCCTTTTTAAAAGAAAAAACCTTATTATTCATCATTTTTTTGTTTTTTTTCGTATAGCAGGTAAGTATTTCAATAAACATCCTCCAAGGATGATAATATAGTGTTACTTTCATTAATATTCATTTTTTAATTACCTTTTCCATAAAAATTAGTTTTAAAAACGTAGATTTCTTTACAAGTAATTTAAAATTTTGTAAATTACTATATTATGTTACAGTTGCTACCTTTAATCTAAACATCCCTACCAGTTTCATTTGTAAGTCAAACTTTAAAAAAGGTGAAATTATAATCTTTAACAATCTGTTTCCATATAAATTTCGCCTTTATTTCGGTTTATAAGCATGTTAAAATCAGATACTCTTTTTCAAACGTACCATCCATAAAATTATTAATAAATCGCCTTATTTAACTTTATTTCTGAAAATTCAATATTTATAATGCATATTTAGATATAAAAAAATAGGTTCATGTAAAAAATATGCTATAAACGTCATATATATTGATAAAAATTAATTTTTAAAACTCATTCTAGCCATAGCACTTAATGGTAAATAACCACACGTGACGTACAAACCTCGCGGTTCAGGTGTTTCAATTTACTTCAGATGGCTGCCATGATTTCGCATGTTTTTGAATGTGAATTGCCGGTCTATGTATCTTAAAAGTCTTTGGTTTGAATGAGGTATTTTTTACTTTCTTTTGTCTTTTTAAATTTAGTATGACTTAAAGTGTAGTCCTGTTCTGCATATAACAATTACCTTCCTTCTCAATTTCTAAGTTTATACACAGTATGCCCACTAAAGTACCTTGCCACCCTCTGAACGGCTGCTGCTATATTCATAAAAGTGGTGTCTAGCTCTAGTAAAGTAGCTATGCGCTACTCAATAAAAACGCATACTGCGCCATCTGGTGGAAAACTGCGGAGTTAGCATTCCTTTCTCGAACACGGAAAGAGATAGGGAAAAAAGTGCATTACAAAGTTGTAGAGTATCATCGATTTAGTACGAAAAGACACCTTGTGGACATTAATGCAAAGAATAGAATGACTAAAACGCGCATTTGTTTTTTTCGTGATTTCCTATACTGTGATATGACAAAACGATCTTAGAAAGGATAAAACAACTAGTTATAACAATGTACCTTTATTTGAGATGTTCAAACTTCTCACCGTCAGCTGCAATGCACATTTGGGTGCACATTTGTCCGAAAGATAATCATTTTACTTTCCATTCATGAAGAAACAAAATGCGCGTTTTAACTGTTCTATTCTTCGCAATAATGTCCACAAAGTGTCTTTTCGTACTAAATCGATGAAGCTCTACAACTTTGTAAGTCACTTTTTCCCCTATCTCTTTCCGTTTTCGAGATACGAATGCTAACTCCGCAGTTTTTTACCAAGTGACGCCTTAGGGGGTTTCATACGGTAGCGCATGGCTACTTTAGTATACCTATACACCACTTTTATGAATATAGCAGCAGCCATTTCGAAGTTAAGAGGTTGGCAAGGGACTTTAGTAGGCATACTGTATATAAAGTTTTTTAATTTACACATTTTCAGCGCTTATATATTAGGTTTAAATTTAATTAAAATTTGCCATATTTTAAACATTATAATATCACCTCAAATATTTGTATTTAAATTACATATGTGTATTCTGATGTAATTAAAAAAAAAAAAAAAAATTATATTTCTGAAACATTTCTGCCGTTTTTTCGATGATTTTTTTTTTTTTTTTTTTTTTTTTTTTTTTTTTTTTTGGCACCCTTTGATATTTTACTTTTGCGCTTTTTAAACTCGATTTCTGATTATAAATGGTTATTTTCTTTTCTTTTTTTCACATTTTTCACATTTTATCTGACCGACTCGTCCACCCCCCTTCCCTCTTCCTCCCATATAACTTTGTATGAAAAGACAACGAATGATTTGTTGAGTGTTTATTTTAAATGTACAATTTGAAAGGTGTTTTATATGTTCTATGCATTTACTTTTACACTGTGAAAACCCCCGTAAAATTATACTAATTGTACTTTCAAAGTACAGAGCTTTTTTAAAAGGGTAAAATGATAAAGTAATCATATATCAATGATGAAAATCGTATCTGTCAAAGATATTGTCCTGAGCTGTTAAAATATTGTCAATTATATATTCACTATTTTCTGATACGTACTCGTAATGACTTTAATTGAAAAGAACAAAATATTTCCGTAAAACTACTGCAAATATACTGGAGAACAACAGGTTTTTTCTTAGATTGTACATATTAGTATTTTACCTTTGGTTTATAAAATTCCATGTTTATTAAATACTCAGCATAATTTTAAATATTATAAATACCAACGTACTGTAATACAATTTATATGAAGTTTTTACATAATCATATTTTGAAATAATTACTTCAATTGTTCCTCAATTAAATCTTTATATTCTTTCCTTTTTTCCTTTTTAACACTATTTAACATAGATGAAAAGGGTCAGACAGTTAGTTTGTATACATGTTTGTATACATGTTTGCATACACGTTGTGCGTGCTCTAACTTGGGTAAATAAAGTCAGATTGCCATGAAATTGATGTATGTTACTGGATTGATGTATTTTACAACAGAATTTTTCTTAGATTGTACATATTAGTATTTTACCTTTGGTTTATAAAATACTATGTTTATTAAATACTCAGCATAATTTTAAATATCATAAATACCAAAGTACTGCAATACAATTTATATGAAGTTTTTACATATTCATATTTTGAAAGAATTATTTCAATTGTTCCTCAATTAAATCTTTACATTCTTTTTTTTCCCTTTTTAACACTATTAAACATAGATGAAAAGGGTCATACAGATAGTTTGTATGCCTGTCCGTGCTCTAACTTCTGTAGATACAATCAGATTGCCATGAAATTGATGTTTGTTACTGGAGTTTACAATGGATTGTTCAGTATTGAAATGAAGTGTATGGTTCATTTACAGGGGCACTCAAAATAATTCCACTACATTACAGTCTATGGAGAAAAATCGTTTGAGGTGTATTTAAATTATATTACACTATTTTAAACGTACTGAAATTTATATATAGCACTGAGATGTAATACAATGCTCTTACTGCACAATCTGATGTGCATATAATTTACGTTAATTTACAGGGACACGCAAAAGTATTTGGCGACATTACTGCCAATGTAGACTAATAGTTGGACTTACGTTTTCAGTTGTGGCACACGTTTTAAAATTTAACTATTGTTTTGCATGTTATTTGGTGTGTATAAATTCCATAAATCATATACAGAGCTACACAAAAGATCGAAAGTACATTTCAGTTTATTTGTGAAAATTGCTGAATGGCAATTTTGAACTGTGCTATGCATTTAATTCAACTAACTTTTAGCATACTATGTAGTATACATGCAAATCCATAGATCATACACGGGACATCACAAAAAATTAGAATATGTTTCCCACTATTGATAGTAATTACATAAATTTGGTTTTCAAATGCGTTGTACATTTTCTAAATTTTTATTTAGACATCATCTTTCACCTTAATAAACTGTGGAGTTTTGTTGCAGTATTCTAAATGCTTTGGAAAGTGTTATATAACACCAGTCTGCATTTTTAAGCTTTTCGTCAGATGATTTCTTATGAACAAGTTTTTCTGAAACAATTTTTGATGCTGATTCCGTAAATGACTTCAATTTTTGTCCATCACGTCAGAATTTTACAAAAAGTAAGAAGTTGTGTTTTTAATATATTAATTAATGCAATCAAAAATTTATCACAATTTCATACAAAGTACCTCATTAAATACTGTAAAAAATGTTCTTATAAGTTCATGATATTTCTTTAATAAAACGAAAAGCAAACCGGGTTCAATTAAACAAATTTTCTTTTTTGCACATACTCCATCATTTATGTCCATCTTCAACATCCAACAGTGATCTGCGCTCATATTTACATTCCATCTTCCTTGGTACCTATTCTCCATCTCTTTGATATCCTGGTGAAAGCGCCCACTGTGCTCTTCACTGTAATGTCCCATATTTTCTGGAAAGTAGTCGATATGGGGATGCAGAAAGTGCATATTTACACTCATATTACAGCCTACCGTCTTGAAAATTTCCAGCATTGTTTCAACAATATTCCTGTAATTTGGATCTTTCTTATTCTCTAGAAAGTATTCGGTAAAACATTTGAAGGCGGTCCATGTGTCTTTTCATCGTTTTTTTTTTTTTTCGTCATTCATCGTTTTTATTTTTTCAAAATTTTTATCCTCCATCAGTTTTTTTTTATTTGAAGACCAACGAAAATTCTAGGTTTTAATTTTTCGTGTGTGATGAAGGGAAATTTGATAGTAAAGTACTTGAAGCAATACCCATCTTGCAGTAGAGCCTTTACAAATAGCTTCATTAATTCTAATTTGATGTGTAATGGTGAAATCAAGATTTTTTGTGGGTTTGGGAGTGGTTAATGTACGATGTTTTCAGTCCCTGGAACAAAACTTTAGTCTAAAAGTCATTAGATAAGTTGTCAAGTATTCAGAAGTACATTTACGTTATGTGTGACTTCCACATAATGCTTGTTCTCAGGGATGAATCTCCGAAATCAACTCGGTCGATTGCAAACAAACTTTACGTGATAGAAGAAATCCAAGGACAGTTCTCTAATCAGCATTAAAAAAAATGCATTAAGGGCAATCATTGGTTTTTAATCATCTGATATCATGCAGACTAGTGTAAGCTATGCTGGATGCATGGATTTTTGTTCTTGTTCAAATTTTGTTTAAATTAAAGCATATGCATGCTTTACGTACAGAAATATAAAAATTATATTATTTCGACTTTACAAATTTAATAAATGTATTTTCATCCTTCATTCGTGAAATCTACATATTTTAGTGAATGTTTCATAATAATATTTAAAAATATAATATAATGAATGTTTTATAATATTTCTAAATATAACTTATAAGATTATGGGTATAGAGATTGTATAAAAAATCCAATTTTATAACTGTTTAAAAAGTGAAATTTTGATGCGAAAGAATTTTCATGTAATGAAGAAAAAACAGCACTTGAAATATTTTCCTAATTGGGGAAACACACTTTTCTAAAACTAACAGTTTAAAAATTATCTATACTGTAAAAAGAAAACAAAATCCGTGAAAAAACGGAAAATGTACTGCCCGCAAAGTTGCCGCCACTTCTCTTATCCCCTACTCACGTAATGGTATTCTCCCGTTTTCAAGATGGAAAGTTTCCGCTATTCAAGATGAGAAATTTCTGTTTCTAGAAATAAATATGAGGAATATATTTTGAAAAAAAAAAATCTAAATATTATTTGTATATATTCATGCATATTTACAGGGTATTTATATTACATATTATCACCCACGTTTTTACCTCTTGCCTTCTTCCGAATTTAACCTAGGTGGTCGCCATTACCGGATAAATGTCCTGTCACCTAAACCAACTGACCATATTCAACGACTTGGCTATTAGGCCAAAACATTAATTACAAAATTTTTCCAGGAATTTTCCGATTTTAGGTTTCGTACTTAAAAAGTAAAAATGGAACTATTATAAGATCACTCCTGTGTCTGTCACAACCATTTTACTCGTAAATTATGGAACGTGGGATTCTGCGAAAAGTTAAATTGACTGTAATAAAGGCTATTGACCGACATATTTATAGATTGCATGTTCATTTGCCACAAATATATTTAGGAAAAATGTAGAGGGGCTAATTAAGTTTCTTTGAAAAATAAAATCTTTTCTTGGTATATCGAGTGAAGGCTTTCGTAATAAAAAATAACTCAAAAATACATTTCTTTTAATTTTAGGTATTTTATTTTCAGACGTATAGTCGAAAATGGTATGCAAAAATATGTCCCCTCACCTCTATTCCCGAATCTACTGAAACTAAAATTATGAAAGAATTAGGGGTAGTAGAAGTTAATTTAAATCTTGCATGAAAACTATAGAGATTACCCTAGGTCGCATACTTTTTGAGAAAATCGCATTTTTCCATTATCCACAAATGTTGATTTGCGGGCATTCAGCAAAGAAGTTGAAGAGCGTTGGAGGTACCTATCGCCGCAGAAGTATAAAAGGATTGTTGATAATGGTTTTCGAGAAAATTATCAGTAATTAGCCGAGATATTAACCCTCAAAGACGATTTGGACATAACATAAAGACATGGGCGGCGTACTCTATGCGCCATCGCCTTTTAAAGCCTAGACAACAACTTTTAATTATATATTTGTGTAATGCAATGACCAATTACTAATTAATATCTTTATTGTACGGAAACCTCTGTGGGCGAGTAATACTCGCACTTGACCGGTTCATTTCACAATTTAAAAGGAACATTTCCGCGTGTCTGTCTTGGAAGGAACATTTCCGTTTTTAACATCCAACGAGTAAGTATAAAAAAGAAATTTTCCTTTTATTCCAGAAAAAATTACGATTTCCGCTCGAAATAGGAAGTTTTCATTAAAATTCATCTGTATATATATCAATTTTTTTTTAAAAGTGTAGATATCCCCTTTTAGCTTATGAATAAATGAAGTTTTGTTACAAAAGCCTGTTTGTGCAAGGAAGGGCTTAATAATTTATACATGATGCATGATTTTTAGCTCTTGATTTATATGGTCTACGTTGATTAATGAATAAGTATTATTTTAAATATCTTAATAACAACTTTATTTTTCATACTTTTGTTTATGGGTATGTTGTTTATCTTTATTATCATATTTGTTCACATCACAATATTTTTATACAGTACACTCCCTCAAATCCGCACAGCTTCAAATCGCAGGTTTTGCGGATTTTAGAATTTTATGGATTTCTGGTCATTGCTTTGTTTAAATTTTTAAATAGTAATTTGAATGTAATAATTCAATCGAAATTTTAATTAATTTTTACAATATAGTAAAATATTAAAATAATTATATAAAGTAATAAACTAAAACAATAAACATCAAGATTTAACAATATAATAAAAACAATAAACATTAAGACTTTTTAAAAATTGTTAAATTATTAAATGTAAAGGGCAAGTAAATAAATAATTGTGTATAATTAAATATGCATAAGGCGCATCCCACACTAAGGCGACACATAAGACATGTCGCTTGAATTCGCTGGAAAAACTGGTTTGAAACAGGTTTGAAACAACTCCGTTCTTTGTTTCGACCGGTTTATGCGCTACATGTTTCGGCTTCATGTCGCTTGTCGTCTCAGTGTGGGATGCCCCTAATAAAGATGAGATTCATTTTCCTTGAATTATTGAATGAAATTTGCCTCATAATGGTAACCTATACTAATTCACATCAAAATCATAAAAGAAGAAAGTTTTATTTCACGTTTAGCCAGATTTAATAACTGAAATAACTTGATTAATACATAAAAATATTTGGTAAAAAAGATTGCAACTACAAGTGATATCAGCAATGTCTTGATTTTGTTTTCAGAAACTAGGAGGGATACGCCTCCCTGCTCGCTACGCTCACCAACCTCCCGCGTAATCGCGAAGCAATTCCTATTTTATAGCCAATCTCAGACGTAATTGTTTCGCGTTTCCATTCTAGATCGCTTCGTGATTCCTCATTTTTTATGCATTCAATTTTTAGATTCCAC
The DNA here is from genome assembly GCA_963932465.1 of Maratus speciosus. Lineage (NCBI taxonomy): Eukaryota > Metazoa > Arthropoda > Arachnida > Araneae > Salticidae > Maratus > Maratus speciosus. The sequence continues at coordinate 454,863,818 of OZ010789.1, read as the reverse complement.
TTGGTAAAAACGCCCTCCTCCCCAACTCCAAACAATTTTATTTCCTTATCCCCAAGCACATAATCATAGAGCTTACAGAGTTTCATAATTATAAGAATTATTAAATATAAAATCATTAAACAAAGGTAAACTTTATAATTTATTTGAAGAATTACAAATTAAATAAAAATTATATATATAGTGTTACGAATACTGTAAATAGTTGGTGTTTGTGCTTAAAAATAATGTAAATAGTTTAATTAAGCTCTATACATAAGCTAATATTAGTTTTTGTTGCACTGTAATATCTCAATTTGTTGATTTTTTGCAAAAGTAAACCCTATTGGATTTCAATGGGAGTCTATGGAAATTTGGCCAAATATTGGAAATAGTCCAAGTTGGCGTCACTTTGGGCGACTAAATTTGGTCGCCAAATATGGTGTTATACCACCAAGTTGACGTCAAACTTGGCGAAGTTTTCGACAGAGCCCGGCCTCTCAGTAACCCCCCCCCCCCCCTTATAGCGTCAGAAAACGCTGACCAATCAAATGCGTTTCGCGGTATTTACGCAGATTTTTATTAGTGCATTTCCAAAGCGTTACTTTTTTTTATATACTATGGGTGTTCCGCTCCCCTGCTCGCTACGCTCACCCCCCCCCCCCCCCCCGAGTAATCGCTTCGCGATTTCATTCGGTATCACGAAGCAATCCTTATTTTCTAGCAACCGCAGACGTAATTGTTTCGCGTTTCCATTCTGGATCGCTTCGCGATCCTTTATTTGCTATGCATTCAATTTTTAGATTCCACTTGTTAAAAACGCGTTCCTCCAAAAACTTCCGACAATTTTATGTCCAAGCGCATAATCATTAGAGCTTCCAGAATTTCATAATTATAAGAATTATTTAATATAAAATTACATATATAATGTTACGAATATTGTAAATAGTTAGTGTTTGTGCTTAAAAATAATGTAAATAGTTCAATTAAGCTCTATTCATAAGTTTATATTAGTTTTTGTTGCATTGAAATATCTCAATTTTTATATTTTCTGCAAGCAAGTAAATGCTAATGGATTTCAATGGGAGTCTATGGAAATTTGGCGAAATACTGGAAATAGCACCAAGTTGGCGATACTCTTGGGAACTAATTTTGGTCGCCAAATTTGGTGGTATATCGCCAACTTGGCGACGTTTGGCGACAGAGCCCCCCCCCCCCGCACCTTGCGTTGGTAACCCACCTTGTAGCGTCAGAAAGCTCTCACCAATCAGATGCGTTTCGCGGTACCTACGCAGATTTTCATTCGTCCATTTCCAAATCGTTACTTTTTTTTTATATATAAAAGGATAAATTTATACTTCCTTCACGAAAAAGCACGAGTTCAATCATATTAACTAAAATTACAAATTAAAATACATACGGAATTGTATAAAAGTAAAATGTCTGTAATTTTGTCACTAGACCTGAAGTGAAAGTTCCATTGTTTACATCTACGATGATTTACGGATTTTAGGGTTGCTGATTTGAAAGAGTCTACTGTATAATCACAATTTTGAAACTGTTCGTTTTTTTCAATGCAGCCTTTTTTTCGTTACTTTTTGCCTTTTTCTATTTCACTCTTGCGCTTTTTAAATTTCACATTTGCTTCAAAATTGTTACTTCCATTTACTTATTTTTTTCACTTCGATATCCAGCTTTATATCATTGAATAGTATTTGATTTCAATCAATATTTTCGCCTTTTTATCTGACCCCCAAATCACTTTGTATAAAAAGTTCACAAATGATTTGCTGAGTATGTGATATAAATGCAGGTTTTGAAAGGAGCTTTACGCTTTTGTTGAATATATTTTATTGATATTTTCATATATTTCTTTGTTTTCTTTAGGTCATAAAATTCAAGTATTTTTTTCAAATTTAAATTATGTGAATTTTCAATGAGTCAAACTTTCTCCGAGTTTAGCATGATTTCATATGAAGCTGTTCTACTGCTTTATTCTTATCAAATGCATATTTGGAAGTTGAAATGCTACAGCTTAGAAATTTCATTTTTCTAGTATCTCTTCCACAAAGGACGTACGTAATAGCAGATTAACCCTTTAATACGGATCGAATATTTCCCACCGAGCGAAAAAATGTCTAGGCCGGGAATCGAATCCAGATCCTTGAATTACAGAGCCAATGCTCTACCGTTTTCGCTAACTGGGCTGACAATTGGTAAGTCTATTTCATTCAGAAGTTGTCGAACCAGTTGTCGGCCCAGTTAGCTTAAACGGTAGAGCATTGGCTGTGTAAGCCAAGGATCTGGGTTTGATTCCCAGCCTGGGCATTTTTTTTGCTCGGTGGGAAATATTCGATTCGTATGATAACTTTACCAATCAGTTTGATTGTGCTAAAATAATAGTTTAACCCTTTAATGCATGATTTTTTTTTCGGAAAACATTATATTTGAGTCTATATTCGTGAATTATCCACTAGAAAAATAGTGAAAAAATGATTTATGTTTCTGTTGGACATAATGTCATAATGTCATGCCTGAGTTCCCCAACAAAAATTGCTCAAAAAATTATAAATTTTAGTTATATACTTACTTTAGAATGTTTACCCAGCAGGATAACATCTATTCAACTATGTAATAAATTTTATAATGGTTTTAATAATTTAGAGAATTAATAATTACTACCTAATAAAGATAGAGAAAAAACGCCATTCGAGCACATTTCAAGCTATATCAACAAAAGACATAGCCGGGATAACAAAACAGAACAAAAACAGACTTCACAACCTTAAATGCATGTTATCACACGTAAGCATAAGCAACATAGGGTAGTATGACCAGTAAATGAACACTTAAGCACATTTGAAAAGAAAATGATTCAATATATTTTAATAAACAGTACCTATTGGTGTTTGACAGTGCAAATACTTTTGTTGGTTTACAAATTATTAAAAAATAGCAAAAGAAATTTTATATTTTACTTGCTTGGGATGGTAGAGATATCTTAACAGAAATCGATACAAAAACCAAGTAAATGAACAGTTGTTACCAGTGAATGAACGCAAAATTTTCCAATGAATAAAGAGGCAGCAATTTAAAAATACTTAAATTTCATAGTTCTTTTTTTTTTATAACTTGTACAAATAACTTATAACATGTTTTTACTGAAGTACAGTTTTTAAATGCCAGTACGATAATTAATTAGCTTGAAAAATTGTCACTTTTAAGTTTTTAAATTACACATGTAAAAAAAAAAAGAAAAAAATCTAATTCTATTTCCTGAAATCATTGACCTTGTACTTCTCTATTTCCGTAATAACTCGATATGAACAGGTGGATGTTGCAGAAAAGGTTCAGATGTTTTTATTGTGCCTTTTCCTATTATCCTTAAAATACCTGATCTTACACATTACTGCAGACCACTTCCAATTCCACCACATGTGGACCTGTGGTCTACATATTGTCATGATGCTTACTTCATATTTCCAACCTTGGGTGCTATTTTTAAAAAAAGGTTCATCTATCTCTCCCCTGGAGGTTTGTCTATAAATGTATTTTTTTCTGTTTGTTTCATGGCATTGTAAACATCAACTTTTGCTGAATCCTTACGCATTGTAAATCCAATTTTCCCTTTCCAAATATTCAATGTTCAAGGAGTTTTTCTTCGTCAAATGACAACACAGAGAATATCCCATACGCTTACTTTCAATTATTTTCCCTCGCAGTTTTACAGACAACATTGTTTCTGAAATATTAAAATGAAGAGAGGCCTTTTTCAAACTGAACTGACTTGACCCTCATAGTTTATACAGCATTTTCAAGGTCCTCTGTAGAGTGCTTGAAACTCCCATATTTACTTTTTGAGGAATATTCTTGGTCATCAGTAAGAATATTTTTATCAATCATCTAAAAAATGGAAAGAGTGAGATTTGAATGTCATCAATAATAATTACCTTTAAAAATGTGTGTGTATATGTTCTTTTGTTACGTTTTTATATCTGTTAACTTTTCATTTGTTGCATTGTTGAAAAATCACTTAATTCAAACTATAGGTATAAAAGAAGCCACAAAAAACATAAAGCCCAAAACTGTTCATTCACTAGGAAAAGTAGCCTAATGTATTCCTTCCAGTGAATGTGCAGTTGTTCATTCATTGGATTTTAACCATTTGCCTAACTAGTTATTAAACATCCCTATTCTCAACTTGTACATAGTCTACAATGGTTAAAACATATAGAAATATGGCTATAATATATATATTTAATGTATGTATAGTAAAATTAGTGCATAACGCAAATAAAAACAGTAAATTCTTAACAAACATATAAAATGGCATTGCACTTACTTTATTATTTCAGCACAGAAACAATGTGTTTCTCAGACATGAAAAATACAACATCTACTCAAAGTAAAGTAATGTGACTTCAGTAACCAAACAGGAATGCAATAGCTTCCTATTGAATAGAATTAAGGCAATGTTTTGTCCCCATCTATTTGGGATGTTTTCAAACCTTATTCTATTAAAATATATAAAAAATGTTCATTAACTAGGGGCTGTTCGCTTACTGGTCGGCTACCCTTTAATAGTTCATCAAAAGACCAATAGGAAGCGCCAAATGACAAAAAAAAATATCATGTAACTTTTAAATTAAACTCTGCATTTAAGGGTTAAAGGAATTGTGAGAAATACTAAAAAAAAATTAAGTATTACTAGGGATTCCGTGAAAAAAAAAAAAAAAAAAAAAAAAAAAAAAAAACAGCGCCTAATAACCCTTTTCAGTGACTTCAGGAACTACTTTTTGCGAACTGCTTCTTCCCCCGACTTGTTTAATAACCTTCAAAATTTGGCTTTACTCTCGCATTTAGAACGGGCTACAGATCAAATTGAGTATTGTCAGTTTATTTATGGCAGTATCAAAGGGACCATTAAACTTACAATACTCAGCCTGTTCTGCAGCGAGATCTATTTGAGAGAATGGAGTCAAATTTTGTAGGGCGATTAAACAAGACGAAGGATGAAGCATTCCGCAAAAAAATAAGTTCCAGAAGTCAGTGAAAAGGATTTTGGGCGCTTTTTTTTCACGGAATCCCTAGTCTTCTGCCTTGTCTACTCGGTCTACAAAATTTCACTTCATTCTCGCAATTAGATCGCGCTACTGGGCACATTGAGTATTGTCAGTTTATTTATGGCCATATCAAAGTGACAGTACTGAGCCTGTTCTGTAGCGCGATCTATTTGAGAGAATGGAGGTAAATTTTATAGGACGATTAAACTCTCGCATTTAGATCGGGCTACAGATTCCATTGAGTATTGCCAGTTTATTTCATAATATCAAACTGTATCATAATGCCATATCAAAGTGACCATTAAACTAACAGTACTCAGCCAGATCTGTATCTCCAAAATTTGATTTCATTTTCCTAATTAGATCGCGCTACAGAACACATTGAGTATTATCAGTTTAATTATGACCATCTCAAAGTGATCATTTATCTGACAGTACTCAGCCTGTTCTAATTGCGAGAATTGCTCCAAATTTTGTATTACTCCGTGTAATACAAACACGGAAGACCAAAAATTCCGAGAAAAAAGAGCTCCACATTTCCCCCTAGTGGGGAATTTTTAACTACTTTTTTCGTGGAATCCTTCTTCCCATTCTTATTTAATCATCCTACAAATTATGGCTTTATTCTCGCAATTAGATCATGCTACGAACACGTTGAGTACTGTCAGTTTAATTATGACAACCTTGTATATATATATATATATATATATATATATATATATATATATATATATATATATATATATATATATATATATAGGCTTATTTCACGATTTTCAATTTTTATATAATCATATTTTTGAAAATTTCCCATAGGTTCTTCAATGACTATTTTTCGTTTTACATTTATGCCTTTTCTATTTCCTTCTTGCGCTTTTTAAACTCCACGTCTCCTTCTAAATGGCCACTGGCTTTTATTTTATTCTTTATTTTTTATATTCAGTTTTATATCATTGAATTTTATTTTATATCGATCAAACTTGTCATTTTTTATCTGACCACAAATCACTTTGTTATGAAAAGTTCACACACGATTTGCTAAATGTTTGATATAAACGCGAGCTTTGAAAGGAGCTTTATGAATTTTGTGACTATATTTTATTGATATTGTATATATTGGTGCAGTTTTTTTTAGTTTCTATAGTTCTAGTTTTTTTTTTTAACTATGTGAATTTGAAAGGCTTTTTTCTAGTTTAGAACGGTTTTATTTAAACGTTTTGGCAATGTTTTGATCCTAATTAATGTACTTTTGAAAAAATCAATAATGCAGCTTAAAAAATTCAAATATCTAGCATCTGTTCGAGAAGCGAATACATATTAACCAATTTAGAGTTTTATGAAAATATCCGTAATTGATTTCACAGTATGGAAGTTCTTGAAAATTATAATAGCTAAATAAATGTATGTTTTTCAAGGTTTCGTTCTTTAAAAATTTAATGTATGAAACATTACATAATTAATGTATGAAATATTGTTTTTTTAATAAATTTTGCGAAAATATTTGTGTCAACGAAGATCTTGAGAATGTCACCGTTTGAGCGACGAAACATGTGTCTATCTGAATAAATGTATTTATATTCCTTTTAAGTGCATTTTTTATCACGTTTAGCAGTTTTTTAGCGTAGCTGTATATGTTTGCATTATCTCACATGAAGTTTTTATGCAATGATAATGTGAATATAGTTTTATAATTTTATTAATGAAGTATATTCTCAATTTTACATATTTTGTATTTCTTAGAATTTAAAGTTTATTCATATGCTATATATTACAAATACGAATTTTTATCATTTTATAAACTTAATATAAAAGGTATTAAATATATTTTCAGCTTTACGTATCAATTTCCTTTCTTAAAACCTTACTCTCGTTTTAAACATTATAATAGCACTTCAAATATTAATATTTATGATTACATATATGTATATATTTTATCTCATATGAAGATTTTATGTAACCATATTTATGAAATACTTTAATCGTTTCTTCAAAAAAGTTTTTTCTCTCCCTTTTCCTCTTTTATCTGTCTCACTTTTGCAGTTTTTAAATTTCACGTTTGCTTCTGAATGATTATTCCATTTTATTATTTTTTTCTTTATTTAGATATACCATTTCATATCATTCAATTTTATTTGATATGAATCATATCTTCCCACTTTTTATTTGACCCGAAATAATTTTGTATAGAAAGTAAAAAAAAAAAAAAAACACTCGCTGAATGTTTGATATAAATGCTGATTTTTGAAACGAGTTTAATACAATCGGAGACGATATTTTCATACAGAATAGAGCGTCGATTATCCGAGCCTGTGAAAACCGGCGTTTGTTCGGATAATTGATAAGAAATTTTAGGGATGGTCCTGACTATGCCAGAATTGTTAAAATGAGTTTTTCATGCAACAGTTTTTTTTATGGAAAACATATATGTTTAAAATGTACTGGTGCACTCTCAGAAATGGATTCTCAGATTTCACGAAATTTTCTTCGTTTTTGACGAAACCATTTCCTGGGATATGCTCCGAGCGAATATTTCGTCAAATTGAGAAAATTACTTTCTTCACTTGTTTGAGGATAACAATTTCGTCAAAAGTGCTTGTTTGAAAAGCGCAATCAGTGGGCTGGTGGTGCCACCTATTGAAGAGTTTAGAAGCTCTTGCATCGACAGGAGAAAAAATAATAGCTTCGGGGTGATTCGAACTCACGACCTCCGGTGTGGGAGACAGACGCTCTAGCTATTACGCTATTGAGTCCTCGAAGGGATATGATTTTAGATGCATGTAATGGATTCTACTGTATATTTATATTTTTATAAGGTTGATTGTAATTTTATCGATGTTGTTATAATTATAATTCTTGCAAGTTTTAATTAGTAAGGCTAATTTATTATTATTATTTCCTATGGTTAATATGTATAATTATAATATGGCTTGATTAATATTAATTTATTAGGGAAATTTTCTTTGCTCGATGAATGATTAAAATATGGTCTGGTTAATTTGTTGCTCAGAAATAACGAATTTTAACCCTTTCACCGTCCGAAGGTTTTGCAGTATTTTTATAAGAATGCTTGTAAATCCCAGGATATATATTTTTTAAATCTCAGTTTGATGCTATAATATCTTTAACATCACTACTTTCTATATAAGGTTCAAAATAGAATTCTGTTTAAAATATTTTGGTCTACAGCCATTTTAACATGATTTCTAGGAACGGAAAAATCCGGGCCAGACGGTTAAAGGAAGTGCATGTGAGGGAGATTTTATCAATTTGAGTATGTGGTTGAGATTTTAATACTTTACTGTTTGCAGAAGAGAAGGGAGAGGGATCAATTATGCATATTTAATTTGATAGTTATATGAATATATTTCTTAAATGAAAAAGGGATCTGTGAACTTTAAAACTTTATTGACCAAATTTTCTTTTTAAACGAATTTGTAAAACACAGGAAATTTATTCTTTTCGATTTAAACCATAGCGAGCAAAGTAAAATAATCATAATAATAATAAACATTCTTAAAAACTTTAAGAGCTAAAAAAATAACTAATGCAGAAACAATAACTACCTGTATTTCAGCATTTTCTGAAAAGCGCTAAAAAGTGCAATTTTTTAAATAAATTATGACAGGAATAACATACACAAGGAAATATCTCAGATATTTGCTTGTTTATGTTTGCTTGTATCCTGCGACTTTAGCAAGCAGATATTATATCTGCTTGCTAAAGTCGCAGGATTTGAGGAGGTACGGTTTCCTTAAAATGCATTGAGTCTGGCCGTGAGTGAAGAAACACCTTCGTCAAATATTTGAGAGTTTACGTGTCGTTAAAAGTCACGTGATTTTGATACGAAATGATCGTCAAAAACAACGAAATATAGCTCGAGGATTGCTGAATCGTCAAAATTGAGAGTTTTATTTCTGAGAGTGTGGATAGGTAACGTAAAAAAAAAATTGCGTTTGTGCACAATTTTCTTTATATTTTAATCAGACGTAGGTAGGACTGTCAACTGTTAATGCTGGCATGTTTATTTATTTATTTATTTATTTTATTTTATTTTATTTTAATTTTATTTTTTGCCTTTTTATCTTTTCCTAAACTGTAAAATTTGAAATTTAAGCAAAAAAGCTTTGGATAGTTTCTGCATTAAAGAATATATTATTTTCAATGCTGCTATATCGCGAATTCTACTTAAATTACATAAGTTAAATAGATCAACATTTTCCTGTTTTCACATATACTCCATAGCTGCTTCCAAACACTCAAAAGCTTCATTATATGGCGGACTTGGATCTTTTTACCCGATTGCCAAGAAGGGTTATGTGTTTCACGCGTATCTGGGTATGTGGATTTCTTTATACCCTTGAAACATCCCAACGGCTGGATGGATTTTGATGAATGAGGTTATCGATTCGTCTTAAACGTCCGATGGTTATAGACTAGGATTTGTTTTTATAAATTCAAAATGGCGGCCGTAAAATACAAAATGGTGGTAGAGACGAAAAAAACATTTTTTACGCACCCTATTGAGTGGCATATCATTGGATAGGTCTATCAAAATGAAGACGATGTTTCAATGACTATTTTACAGTCAGAAGCTCCGTATAAATATTACACAACCTGGAAGTTGCGTAGGTAGGATCTCTAGCTTTACTGCAACTCTAACCTTCGTAGACATCTACAGGCCTCATCAAAACAGTGTTTATAGATAGAAACTAACAATTAAACACAACTTAAAAGTCATCAATACAAGTAAATAAAAAAATAGGTAATATAAAAAAAAGTTTCGCATTGATGAGAAATAATTAATTAGTTTGCTTTTTACGCAGTCGGGTTTTTCGATTTTTTAAATTTAATTTTTACTTATTCATAACATTCGTTTTCATTTCCCTCGATTTCGTTTTCATCTTGAACAGATCATAGAATCTCACTAGAATTTAAAATCCGATATCCAGGTTTACCTGCGTCGCTGTTTAACCACTCTTTAGTTTCATTTTCTTCCTAACTTAGATTTCTACCCATTACCTTCATTACTTCACATTCCTAATTTTCAATATTAAATTATTTTGACCCATTACCAGTTTTATCTTCTTTTCTGTTTCGAATTTGATTCCGAGACTTCTTTTATTTTTGAGTATTTTACTAGATTCTAGAAATTCACAGCAATCATACAACATACGTCTTTTAAATCAACTTTGTTAGTATGTTGAGAATCAGATATACCCATGTCTTCTAATAAAAGAAGTTTTCTTAACATTAGCTTTCTGTAAAGTCGTTTGAATTTCACTTTGATACATGCGTTGTATTGTAGGTGTAACAAAGTGGCATGGACTATATTCTAAACTTTATTTTTTTCACGTTCAAGTAGATCTATACACAGATGTAAAGAGTCAATATCTTGGATCAATAACAATTTATCTGATTTTCTCAATATTCTTTGATGCTCTTTAACGCTAGGAATGAAATTTTATCGTGCCATGCAATAAGAACGTCTCTAGTCATCAACGCCTTCTTTTTATAGGTGTAAAAACTGGCATTTTTTTCACATTTTCATATCACCAACAATAGCAAACGATGGTTTACTGTTGCTGTTGTACACTAGAATTGTTATTTTTTCCGTAGTTAATTTCGTACCTGAAGCAAATTTTTCAAATCCGGAAGATTATATTTTTCGTGATAGAAATTGGCAGAAAAGTATAATCTCATCTGCATTTTAAAGGAATTATTCTTCTAAATTTTCCGATTCAATAATTCTTTCAAATTCTTTTCCAAAATTGGTTGAGACAACAATATATTCAGATAATTTTTCCCTTTGTATTCCAATTTCTCGTATACCATAGCGCAACTTAAAATTTCGAAGACATCCGGAACTTGCTTGAAAAAAATTCTTTTAGTCAATTTTTTTTTTTTTGTTGAAGGACATCTCTTGTCACATAATTGGTATCCAGAAATTACTTGACAAGATGAGTGTTTTCATAAGATCCACAAGAACAAAGCTTTATCAACTATATAGTCGAAAGATCTTTTCACAGACTTTCGTACTAAGATTCTTTGTTCACTTTTAAGTACTGTTACGAAATTTATAATGATATCACTATTCTTTGTGATTTCCGATATGGTAGACTTTCCTACACCACACTCCACTGCTAATTTGGTTTCTGCTTGACAATTTTTTAGCCTCCTCAATAAAGTTGCTTTTTTCCCCTAATGAAAATACCATCTTTTTTCGTTTCCGAGATATCGTATTTTGAGCTTAGTTCTAATTCTAAATTAAATGAATCATAATGAAATAGGCGGCGAATTGCATGCCAACGGTACCAAGAAGCATCTCATCCAATGGAAGATTCCACAAAGTGGCGATCAATGGAGGTGTCCAGGGCGAGAGGATTAGTGGAATAAACTGGAATTTTGTTTTCCACTTTCACTTTATCTCTTTACATTAAAATGGCCGTTTTGAAGAAAATTTTCAAAAAATGGTTTACTGTTTTATTTGAAAGAGCAATATGTTTTAATTTTATTCCTTTGATTATTAAAAATTACGTTTATCGCCAATTTAATAAACAGGATGTAATGTGTCAAAGACCGGAAGAATGCCTAGGAAGGATAGGAGAAATATAAACAATGTTTCTATGCATGATTTTCTTACGTTAATTCGAAAACGGAATACACGCTAATAAACTTAATTGATACTTCTAGATCAATTTTATGAATACGAAACAATATGGATAAGAATTCTTTAAATGCCATTTAAGGAAAATCCATTTTCCTGTTATTTCTATGTTCGATAAACTTCATTACATAAAATGTTTTAAACATATTTCAATGATTTTTTTTCTCAGAATGCTTACCAATTTTATTCACTATGTTCTGAACTGGAATCTAACATCTATGTGGTACACTGTTAAAATTTTGGTACAACGTTGAACAAATGTTTGGTGCTGCAGTAGCTGCCACCATAAGATGGAGAAACATTGTTCCAACATTTGGTTCTAGGGATGAACCGTAAATTGGTGAAACGTTGAATCATGAATTGGTGAAAATGTTGATCAAGCATGATTTTTGTCCCCCCCCCCTTCCGTAGGTAAAATATTTTGCTTTTTTAAAGATGTTCTAACTGTCTTGATATAATTTAAGGTGAAATATTTACTGTATCTCCAATTAATGTTTGTTGGAAGATAATTTTAAAGATAAAAAATATTGGTTTATTTAGCAAATTTTAATATAATTTAATTATACCATAACACCATTGTTATTTTAAATATCTTACACCGTAATTTACATATTAAAATACATAAGAAAAGCTACGATGATGTTATGGAACTTTATATACATGTATGTAAATATAATTCTGAAATTGATGTAATTGAAATGCATTATAATTTGCTAAATAAACCTAAGTTGCTGATTTTGTACGGCGCATGCAAGCAATCTTTAGGCATAAATCAATCAGAAAAAGAGTAACTATGAATACTAAATTGTATTGAAACAACGAAAGCATCTTAAAAAATATAATAATAACCTATATCGGATAGGAGTGGGAGCAATAAACATTCTTTGTCAACTCACATCTTTCACAAGTTTTAAGCATGATCTAAATATGAAGAATGTGACATTTCTTTTTATATGTGCGGTGATTTCTCATTGCTTTATTAAATGGGAACATCAACATTACGTCTAAGTTTTTATATTCTACGGAATATCTATATAATTTTCTTTTAAACATATTCCTTAATTATTTTTATTAATACTATGATTATTTTGTGGAACGACACGGTAAGCCATATTTAATTTTAATTTTTTATTACCGAATACATTGTATTTTATAAATATAAGCTAAATAAATTTTATATATTTTATAAGAAAAGATTGATCTGAGAAATAGAAAAAAAAAGAAAGAAATATAAGAAGAAGAAAAATAACTGCATATACTTTCTTCATTGTTTTTTGAAAAACATCTTGAATGTAAAAGTAGTTATTAATCTCATTAATTAATATTCATAGATTTAAAATGTAAATATAAACTTAAAATATACTAAAGCTGTTTTATCCATAAACTTTATATCGACATAAACAACATTTTATTTAAATGCTTATGTTTGATGAATTGTGTGTGTTTATGGAACTAATAAAATGACACGAGATGTAAATAACCCTATATTGAAACAAATGTAGATTGACATCGTACAGATACAGACATGCGGTTTGTTAATCTTAACAAGAGCCAGGCTTTGTGGCTGCCTGGTTGCGTTATTAAAAAATATCGCAGCTAAAGAGTTAAATGCTGTGCGCGTTTAATCTGAAGGTTGCACTTCAACTCTTTCTTCAAATGTAGAATCACTGAAACCAAAAAGTGTCCTTGACCACCAAACATAAATCATAATAATTATTTTTAAACAACTGAGAAAATGTCTAAATAGAAGAATATCTTGATATGATAAACAAAGTTATTTCAATAAGGAAACGTTTACAACACCATTTCAGATGATTCATGGTAGAAATGAAATGTTGATTTATGATGTATAAATGGTTTTCTTAAATAACAGTCATAGCAATAAATAACTCTAAAGTGATTTTAGTTGAAGTGATTATTCAGTAAATGGGTTCTCATAAATCATAATTGCGAAAAATGTATGTTCACTGAACATGCTCCCCCCCCTATCAGGGCCTTAGTCCTGATACTGAGGGAGTAATGCTAGCTTGTGCACCGGGCGTTTGAAGAATGAAGACCCGCGTTGCACAGTAACCACCCTGACGATTCCATCACTGCCTGGGTTGACCTCTGTAATACGGCCCAACGGCCAAGTTAGAGGCGATTGATTTGCGTCCATGAGTAACACTATCTGACCCACCTCGATGTTAGGCGTGGCGATCTTTCACTTAGCTCTGGGTTGCAGCGAGGCCAGGTATTCTCTGGTCCACCGTCTGGTAAATTCTGCTTTCATGTTTTGGAGCAGTTCCCATCGTTTCTTCAGATTCGTTGTCGGGGTTGTTGACTCATCGGGTATGGAATGCAAAACATCCCCTGCAAGAAAATGTGAGGGAGTGAGAACATTTATTAAGTCAGTATCATTATTGTTTAAATGTATAAGCGGCCGCGAGTTGAGCAAGGCTTCTATCTGGACGAGCAACGTGGCTAGCTCCTCAAAAGTGAGCAATGTCACTCCTATGACTCGCTTGATAAGATACTTTGCCGCTTTTATGGCAGCCTCCCAAAACCCTGCCAAAATGAGGGGTAGAAGGAGGAATGAAATGCCATTCTAGAGAGTTTTCAGCTTGATAGTGGGACATTATTTCATTATCTGTAAATGAACGCCATAGTTCATAGATTTTATCCAGCTTTCTGGATGCACTGACAAAATTGGTGCCATTGTCGCTATAAAGATGCCGTGGGGCGCCTCGCCTTGCACTAAAACGTCGAAGGGCGGCGATAAATGCCTCAGCTGTCATATCACTCACAGCTTCAATATGCACCGCTTTTGTTGCCAAACAAATAAACAAAGCTATATAGCCCTTAGTTGTTTTTGCACCCCGACCCTTACTAAATTTAATAGATATAGGGCCTGCGTAATCGACACCGCTGGAAAAAAAATGGACGTTCCAGGGTTACTCGATGCTTTGGCAAATTTCCCATTAGTTGAGGGGTTGCAATGGACCTTTTATATCTGTAGCATTTTAAACATCTATTGATGTATTTGTTAATGATCTTTTTTCCACCAACTATCCAATAAGATTGTCTTATGATGTGGGATAGCAGTGAAGGCCCAGAATGTAAATGGCCAATGTGTTGTTGCTGTATTAATAACTCAGCCATTTTATGCTGTGAGGGCAAGATTAAAGGATGTTTGTGGTTGAAGGATAATTGTGAATTTTGTAAGCGTCCTCCCACCCGTAACAGACCCTTATCATCAATAAACGGGTGGAGGGATTGTAACGTACTTTTCTTTGGCAAAGCTTTCTGTTCTTGTATACATCTAAATTCTTTCTGAAAGTAAGAATTCTGAATCCAATGAACAATATTCTCTTCGGCTGCTTTTGTTTCTTTGTAAGTAAGATGTGGTGAAAAAATTTCTGTTTTGTTAGACTTCTTGCATTTTTTGATAAATCTTTGGCAATATGCCAAAATGCGAATAATTTTTTCAAGCGAAGAGTGCCTTTGAAACAAATTTTCAAATAGATCATTTGATGTGTGGGTGTGAAAGGAAAAAATTGGATCAGACCTTTGTTCGGCTTTGATTTGATCATTAAATTCCTCAACATTTGAGTCGTCTTTGGGCCAATTGGATGGGTCCAAAACAAGCCAACTTGGCCCTTTCCACCACAAATCGCAACCTGAAAGACATTTTGGATCAATAACGCGTGAAGCGATATCTGCGGGGTTCTCTTTGGATGGTACATGTCCCCAGTGCTTTGTAGGTAGAATTTCTGTAATTTGAGCTGTCCTATTCGCGACAAGTCTTCCATTTACGTGGATGTGCAGATAGCCAAGAAAGGACGACTTTTGAGTCCGTCCAGGCAAAAATATCGAACTTGTAACTCTTTAATATTTTCATGACGGAACGGAACAGCTTAGCTAGTAGGTGCGCACCGCAAAGCTCTAATTTTGGCACTGAAATCTGTTTGATTGGAGCAACTTTAGTTTTAGAAACTAAGAGAAAAGAGTTTATTTTCCCCTTATAACTTTGTCGGCAATAAATTGCGGCAGCATATGCCAATGTTGAGGCATCAGAAAAACCGTGTAATTCAAACGGGTTACCGGATGAAAGCGTGACACATCTAGGAACAGACAATTGATTTAGTCCGTTAAAGGAAATTTGAAATTGCAGCAATTCGTCTGTAAGATGTTGCGGTATAATAGAGTCCCAGTCCCATTTTGTAAGCCAAAGTTTCTGATAAAATACCTTTAAAGTTACAGTACAGGGCGAAATTAGACCTAGCGGGTCGAAGATCCGTGCAGACTTGGCTAAAATGTGTCTCTTTGTAAGAGGTGGAGTGAGTGTTAATGCAGTTATGAAAATAAAATTATCTGATGAAGAGTTCCAGCTTAAGCCTAGAACTTTGGAGCTTCCGTTGTCACTAGGAATGATTTCAAAATTTGATTCCGTGCGTGTATCTATAAATTCATTAAGAAATGCCTGTGAATTTGAATTCCACTTCCTTAAGTGGAAACCATACGCGTCTAAACAATCTGTAATTTCTTTGCAAGTTTCTATTGCTTCCCTAACAGTATTCGTCCCGGATAATAAGTCATCCATGTACATATCCTCTTCTAACATGCGCGAAATGCAAGAATTTTTTATATAATCCAGAGCGATTTGTTTTATACATCTAGTTTCCAGAAAAGATGCTGGCGCTAAACCATATGTGACAGTTTTTAGTTTGTAATTTTTTATTTCCTCATTAGGATTAGACCTCCAAACTATTTGCTGATAAATTTGATCCTCTTCAGCAACCAAAATCTGGCGGTACATTTTTTCTATGTCGGCAGAAAAGACTATTTTCGGAAATCGAAAATTAAGTACGATTTTGAAAATATCCCGTTGTAACTTAGGGCCTACACCCAAAATAGAATTCAAGGAAACACCACTTGAAGTTTTGCATGAAGCGTCAAAAACTACCCTTAATTTAGTAGTGATACTAGAAGATTTAATAACCGCATGATGAGGAAGAAAGTAGTGTTTGTTTTCATAATTATTAATGTCATTTTGTGCAACTAATTCCATGTGATCTAATTCTTCATATTCGTACATAAACTCTTTGTACTGATTTTCAAATTCTGGTTTTTCTCTAAATTTCTTTTCCATAGCAAGCAAGCGAGAAATTGCGGCAGGTTTAGAATTACCTAATTCTGATTTACATTGAATAAAAGGTAACTCAACCACAAAACGACCCTCGGAATTAATTGAATAATTTTTCTGAAAATGTGATTCAACAAATTGCTCTTCAGGTGACAACATTTGAGTATTCTTATTAAATACTTCTTCTACATTCCAAAAACGCTTTAGCTCTTTATCAATATTAACTTCATAAATGTGTAAATTATGTATCGAATTTGGAGATGTACTAGAATGTGGCATTATCCCTTATACCAGAAAGCCAAAAATTGAATTTTGAGCAATTAAATTGCTCTGTGTATCTGTTACTTGACCAGGAAGTAAAATAGAAAAGAAATAATCAGATCCTAAAATAATGTCTATTTTACTTGGTGTCCCGAAATGTGGATCCGCAAAGTTTATATTTTTTAACTGCGAAAAATGCTTCTCATGTATTTTTTCCGCAGGTAATGAAGCAGTTAAATCATCTAAAATAAATGCCTTAACAGACAACTTGGTGTCAGCATTATAAATTGATGTAAGATCAAACATTACGTAACCCTTAGTTACTGCGATCTTTGAGTTAGACAGACCTTTTACGGGGAACCTAGCATTTTTCCTTTTAATTCCTAACATTTTCATGCAGGATTCAGAAACAAATGTAGACTCTGATCCACTATCACATATGATTCTTAAAGTGTGCTTTTGACCCATGCAATCATTGATATATACACTAGCAGTGGGCAAAAGTGCGAAAGATGTTTGAACTGCATTTATGGAAGGAGAAATTTCCTTTTCATTCTCATCGGGAATCAAACCGGCCTCTGAATCAGGTTTGTTTTTGCGGCTCTGTTTTTCATTTGAACGAGAAGTTGATATCGCGTAATTTTGCAGCTTATTTTCGCATAAACTAGTATGGTGTTTCAGCTTGCAATTATGACAAGAGTAAGAGGAATTGCATTGCCAGGTACTGTGCTTGTCAGACAAGCAATTACTGCATAACTTGTTTTTCTTAACAAACTGTCTCCTATCCCTGATGCTTAATTCTTTAAATTTAACACACTTGTAAAGTGAGTGATTAAATTTACATAGTAAACATTTGCTAATGATACTGGAAAAAGATCTATTGACGTTATACTGTTTCTCTTGTTTATGCGAACCTTCATTTTCACTTTTATACAATTCTAAAGATGAACATATATCATTTATAAACTGAATAAATTGATCAAAAGACGGAAAGTCTTCACTTGAGGTCAATTTTACCCATTCCTCCCTTATTTTAGAATCAACCTTTTGTAATAAAATATAAATTAGCCATAAGTCACGGCGAGATGCCTTTCCATCGATTGATTTAAGGCCTCTAATTACTTCATCTGATACATCTGATAAACAGCGTGAGCTAAATGCATTCACTTGAGTAATGAGGGGAATGTCCAAGAATGTTTTAACTAAAGTGGAAGCAATTTGTTTTTTCTTATCATATCTCGACAGCAATTTTTCCCATGCTTCTGAATAACTGTTTTCAGAAATAGGTATGTGTTTTATTATAGAGGCTGGCTCTTCCCCTAGTAACCCTCTTAAATACTGAAACTTCTGTATATTAGTTATGCTGTCGTTGTTATGAACTAATGATAAATATAAATCTTTAAATGACAGCCAGTTCTTAAAATCACCATTAAATTTCTCTATATTGAGCCTAGGCAATTTAAAATTGTTAGAAATAGTAGAACTAACAACTTGAATCTGATCATTTATCACTTGAGATGGTGCATGCACATTTACGGTAACTTTTTCAAGTTCCGTTTGCAGTTTGGCTTTGGTTTCATAATATTTTTTTTTCAAATTCCATAATTTCATAATAATATTTTTCAAAATATTTTTATTCAAAATGTCGCTATTTAAATATTTTGATATTACTTAATCTTGAAAATTTAAAATCATAAACAGCAGAAAAATGCTTACATACAATTTAAAAAATATATAATACACCAATTTAAAAAACGCTAAAAATAACAATTAGCATTTTAGTGTTGTACTATCAAACTACAATATATTAATAAAATGCATTATTAGATTTAACAACGGTCCAAAAATCTTGCCATAAAGATGTAAAAAATTTTAATTTTTGAAAATTCCTAACAATTTTAAGAAATTATGCTATAAATTTCAATCTCAAACCTTTTCGTATATCATAATCATTGAATAACATATTTTTGCACCAAAATATTACTAATTATAAATACCAATTCATTTAACTGTTAACAGTCAAAACACCAACAAATCCATTATGAATGAACAGAATTTCAAATCGCAGCAAATTAATGTTTACTTCTACTAATACTGTGAATCTAGGCATGAATCATACGATATACATTCCAAATGAAAAAGTTAAAACAAAGATTAAAATATTTATTTGCTTAAAAGGCTTTATTAAAAACGATCAATATAGGTTTTTAATTTACTTGTAATGCGTTTTAAGTAACGTCTTGTAAGCAAATAAATATTTTAATATATGTTTTGACTTTTCCGTTTAGAATATATATTGTGATATGCTTATTAGTGGACGTAATTAAAGCTTATTACTCGTACTTACTTACATTTGTAGCAATGAATCTCTGTGTCACCGCTTGCTAAACATAAGACACTTCACGTTTTTTTTTTTTTTTTTTTTTTTTTTTTTTCTTTTTTTTTTTTTTTTTTCTTTCTTTTTCGAGCTTGACAGATTAAAATATTTCACATCTCAGTAGTGAAATCAGGAAAAAATAAATCAATCATTTTCTATAAAACATGAAAACCATTTAACTCTTATTCAAAAGATACAAAATGTACAGGGATGAAAGATTAAAATTAAATAAGTTTTACCTTTGCGTTTCGTAAATAATCCTTCTAATATCCCTTTCGTTTAAACTTAAATGGCGGACAAAATACAACAGTTTCTTTTATCTTATAATGGCGTCTTAAACAAAGACATGCTCTTCTGATTAGCTGATAAGTATTTCGAAAACTTGGTTCAGCTTATTACCAAAATATGGTTCATTTCAGCGTAATTTCCAAAGTTACACCATGAAATGGAGTTTTTGAAAATTAAGAAGTACCATATTTTGGTATTTCTCATTATTTTACTCCATATATTGGTTCAGTGTTGAGCGGAAAATTTTAATAGTATTGTCTAATTATTTTATAGGTACTCTAATATAAAAAAAATGGCATTCTTTTATATAAAAAAATGCATTTTTTGAAATATTTCAGTTATTTTTTAAATTGTGGTAAAAATCCTAGTTCAGTCCACAGGTACAGTGCATTAAGAAATTATAAGGCCACTTTGATTTTGAAAATTATAAAGTAAATAAAGGTTCTAATTATAGTTTAAACACATGAGATATCAAAATATAACATATTTATTAAAATTAGTTTGCAATAATTTTGAATAATGGAATAAATAAATATGTTAGCAAAAATATTAGCAATGATCGAAAAATACATTTTTAACAAATTATACGATCACTTGTCTAAAGACAAAAATAATGTGTAAATAAATACGATATTGGTCCTCCATTTTCCCTTAAAACCTCGAAAAATCAGTTTTTAGAGAAGTGACCAGGTGATTAAGTACAGATTCAGAAATATTGTGCCATTCTTTTACAATGGTTACTTCTTGTTCATTGGCAGATAAAAACTGTTTATTATTATGATCATAAACTTTGTGATTTAATACGCCCCAAAGATTTTCCATAAAATTCAAATCTGGACTTCGACTTGACCATGGCAAAACATGATTTTTTTTCTTTTTTAAAACATTGCTGGATGGATTTAGACACATGGCAAGAAGCATTGGCCTGCTAAAACATCAAATTAGTACCACTTAAAAGAGGTCCAAACGGTATCAAATGATCATATAAGATAGCCTGATATCACGCAGAGTTCATACGTCCCACAATTCGGGTTAAATCGCATAATCCATTATGGTTAAAAGCTCCCCAAAACATTACTGATCCTCCTCCCATTTGAGGACTGAAGCATTGCTTCGGTTCCTTTCTCAAATCATGACAATAGTGTTTATAACCATCCGGAACGTCAAGATTAAATATTTTTCATCTGAAAATATCACTTGTTTCCATTTCTTGTCACATGACAAGACATTTTTAGCCCATTTCAGTCTTTCTTCTTTATCCTGTTTCATTAACCTCGGTTTTTTCAACAGTTTCATACATTACGCATTAATATTTGATCAGACTCTTCCAAACTGTTACATGTGACGTTCTGTTATATGTGACGCTGAAAAGGTTCGAAATTTACCCAGTTCAAAGAGCTTTTTGAGTTGATAATCGAAATGTTTGTCGATCATCCCGTGCTGTCAAAATCCTTTTTCTTTCAGATCGGTTAACTTTATTTGAATCCTTTTTTCTAAGTATTTCATTATGAATGGCAGTTTCAGAACGCTGCATTAACCGAGCTCTTTCTCGTTCAGATTTATTAGCATCCTTATATAACCAAATTGTTCTTACTTCGTTCGGCCACAGACAACTGTTTTCCCCGCGGCATCTTCAAATATATCATAAATAACACTATCTAATCCTGCACATTCTCGGGAATATTTTCACGATATACAAACGTGTACGTTTTATAATGATTCTGATGTAACGTATAATATGCCAATTTTCTCAGGTGGTCTTATAATTTCTTAGGGGACGAGGGACCTTAAAAATCAATTTTTTATTTTTTGTAAATTTAACTTTAAATATTACTCAAGGTTACATTATGGCATGCATTTATCACAAAAAAAAATTATTTTTGAGAAAAAAATGGAATTTTACGCGTCGTTTTAGAAATCTTCGAAATGCCTCCTGCGCGTTCCATATCAATGAAAATCCCCAATATTTTTTATAAAAGTTTGGTTTATATATATAAATAAAATGGTGTATAGAATTTTATATATTTGAATATAAAGGTAAAAAAAAAATTGAAAAATTTGAAACATTTTCAGTTTTTTTTTTTTTTTTTTTTTTTTTTTTTATAAATTTTACTTTAAATATTACTCAAGGGTACGAAAAAAATGTTCTTAGGAATCTTCGAAATGCCCTCTGCGCGTTCCATATCAATGAAAATCCCCAATATTTCTTATAAAAGTTTGGTTTATATATCTGAATAAAACTGTGCGTCGAATTTTATATATTTGAATATAAAGGTATAAAAAAAAAAATTGAAATTTTTTCGAAAAAAATGTTAAAAAATTTCAATTTTTTTAATTTAACTTCAGCAAAACGCAACTAGCATATATTATAACTATTTCATTGTTTAAGTGTAAATTCATTAAGTTCTGATCATTTAAACTCTCATTTAAGTAACAGTTTCCAAATGCATTAAAATTGCTTGTATTTGACGAGAGAACATGTTACGTGCCAAATCACTTAACGCGTTCGTTTTTTTTTTTTTGTTTTTTTTTTTCAGGCAAACATTCGAAAGTTTTTTTTTTAACCATTTGGAAAAATGGTTATTGTCCTCGTCAGGGTAGGAAATCCAAAGCCTATCTGAAGCTTTTTATTGGTTTAATCCGCATTTTATTCGCTTTCTGATTGGCCTATACAGTAATCTGTAATTCCCTTTACTTTCAACAGAGATGGATACTTTTGTTGCCACTATGACAAAAAAGTAATAAAAACTACAAAAAAAAATTAATAACTCAGAAACAAATTGAGATACAGCTTTCAAACAAATTGCATTTAAAAGTACATTTTTTTCTCTATACGACTGTGTAAAAAGTAATATTGTGGGATGTTTACAAGTTTAAGAATAAAATTTCATTTAAAATTGGTCGTCAGATTTCTACGATGGAAAAGCCTTTTCCCGAACAGCCAATGAAATGCTTGGAGAATACGTAAGTTTCAGGTGGATAATATGTACGAGTCGCGGCGATTTTTCCCGCTTGGAATTTTTACGTCTAATAACACTATTAACCCGCGAGAACTCGCTGCATGAGATTTTCTCTCACAGTCGTACTTTTTTAAGACTCTTATTTAAATCATTTTTCATTTTAATTAAAATTTCAAAATGTTTTACAATTATTTTACCTATTTTGTGAATAAAAGTACTAAGCCAACCAAAAAAAGTTGATATTATATGAATGTAAAGTAAAAGAAAAACAATTGAGCATTCTCACTAGCGAGTTCTCTCGGGTTAATGTTTAATTCATGGCGTACGTAATGTATGATCAACTCCGTGCGATTTTTTATGTCTTAAATTTTAGTCTTCGAAAAAATCATTTTCCAAATGTCGTTGTAATTTGTTAAATTCCTTTTTTTACAGACTTTTTACTGGAATTTCGCCGCTAAATTCGACTGTTCTTTTATTACATACAAAAGTAGTTTCATTTGCAATTTTTTTTTCAAAATATTCTCAATATGCACTAAAAGGAGACCTTCCTTGTAAGACTATAATGCTTCATCTCGGAACTGTACTGTTATGTGTTAAGCAAATAGATTTTATAATAATAAGACACCTTAGCTTTTTTCTAATGTACAAATTAAATATATGAAGTATTACACATAGGTATTCTCAACTTTTACTTTTTAGATGTACATTTATAAAAGAGTCGGTTTTATTTCTCATATCATAATACCGATAAAAAATTAATATTCTGTATTATATATTTACATATTTCATTTCATGCGAAGTTTTTATAACCGTATTTATGAATGCTTCAACCATTTCTTCAATGGAGTTCTTTGGTTCCACTTTTTACTTTTCCTATTTCACTCTTAAACTTTTTAAATTCCACGTCTGCTTCTAAATGGTTACTCCCTCTTAGTTTTTTCTTTATTTTTATATTTCGCTTTATATCATTGAATTTTATTTGATATCGATCAATCTTCTCACTCTTTATCTGACCCCAAATCACTTTATATGAAAAGTTCACAAATGATTTGCTGAGTATTTCATATAAATACGGGTTTTGAAAGGAATTGTATGCGTTTGGTGAATATATTTTATTGGCATTTCTATATATTTTGCTGCGTTTTTTTCGCATAATTCAAGTCCTTTTTTTTTTAAATTTAAATTATGTGATTGTGATTGAATAAGGTTTTTTCAGAGTTTAGTATGATTTTATATAAAGATGTTCTAAAGTTTTGCTCCTAACTGGTGTATGTTTGGAGGTGCTAATGCTGCATATTAGAAATTTCATATTTATATTATCCATTACGATAAGAGAATGCATAATTAAACATTTAAAAACTTTCACATTTTTTAGATTTATTTTTGTATTTTGTAATGAAACTAATTAAAAATTTGTCAAAGCTAAACTTTTCTAAAATTACACTATTTCATTTTCAAATCGAATCGTGTCAAGCTATTCATTATGAGAATTAAAACAAGTTGGAAATTGCTCGTCAAACGTGGCAAATGAGGTGCGTTCGTACTATAACTAGTTTTATAATTATTTTTTGCACCCCATATTGTACTGAATGTATACTTTTTTGCACTTCATAAAGCGCATAGTCTGATACATCATTAAAATGCACTTCCAATAATTTTTTCCCATTCTCCGTAATGTAACGGAACACTTTTGACTGTCCCTGTAATTAAACTATACATCCGATTTTCCTAAAATTTGAAATAGCTCAACAAAACTTTGCAACAATTATATCTTTAAAATTTCAGACCATTCGGAAGGCTGTAATATCATTAAAATGCACTTGCAATAATTTTTCCCATTGGCCGTAATGTAAAGAAAAACTTTTGACTGTCCCTGTAATTAAACTATGCATCCGATTTTCCTAAAATTTGAAATGGCTCGACAAAATTTTGCAACAGTTATATCTTTAAAATTTCAGATCATTCGGAAGGCTCTAATATCATTAAAATGCACTTGCAATAATTTTCCCCATTGGCCGTAATGTAAAGAAAAACTTTTGACTGTCCCTGTAATTAAACTATACATCCAATTTTCCTAAAATTTGAAATGGCTCGACAAAATTTTGCAACAGTTATATCTTTAAAATTTCAGATCATTCGGAAGGCTCTAATATCATTAAAATGCACTTGCAATAATTTTTCCCATTGGCCGTAATGTAAAGAAAAACTTTTGACTGTCCCTGTAATTAAACTATACATCCGATTTTCATAAAATTTGAAATGGCTCGACAAAATTTTGCAACAATCATATATTTGAAATTTCAGACCATTCGGTTGGGTAGTTTTTGCTCTGTTACATGCGGACAGACGGACGGACGGACAGACGGACGGACAGACGGACGGACGGACGGACTGAACGACGACTATAGGTGCTACGTATTTATATAATTACGAACGCACCTAAAAAAATACAGAATTGATTTTCTTTCTAATAATAATTTATTAGCAACCATAAAATGTGCATTTATATAATACAAAGGATTATCACATATTTTTGTAGCGATTTTGACTTTCTCGGTAATTTAAATATTCTATGACATCAATTCGGAATAGGGTTTTATTATCGTCTGCATCCACGTAGGTAAGATATAGATGGAGTTGAAGTGTGTTGATTTGGCTTGATGTTAAAAATACAACCTTGAAACCGGTTTAAACCGGTCAAATTTAAGTTCAGCTACTTGCACAAAGTCTGTATGCCACTGGACCGAATGAGGGCATTTAAATTTGACCGATAACCACCTTCATATTGCAAACCATTTTCACGGCATACTGCATCTCTATTATTACTTATAACTCTGGTATCTGATCTTTAAAAACATTCTTTGCTTTAAAATGTCACTGGAAAACATATAATTGATCGAAGGCTGTGTGGTACTCCTAGAAATTTGTTGAAGGCTAAGTGAACTTTGTCCAGAAAAGCACTCTTAATGCTCAAGTGTTAAATAAATGCTTAAAATTCTTTACAAAAAACAATGATTTATAAATTTTAGTTATCAATTACTCTTACATACTTATTTTAAAAAATGTGTGAGATGCATGGTTTTAACATTTCTGCATGTAAAATAATTGACATAATTAGTGTTTGCAGAATTCTACCACAAATGTTTTACAGTTTTTCTTTGCTGTATTTAATTACAGAAAGAGATTACAAATTCTGTGAATAAACGTGCGGTTACGAATTCCATGTTTAACAAATTAAATATACATTTTATTAGCAGTAATTGTGGTGTCAGACTCCAAGGAAATTCCAAGGAGTGCACGAAACTTGCATAATTAGTAAAAAACATTTGACTAGGAAAAAATGTACAAAATGCAAAGTGGATAACCAATAAACAGGGTTCGTATGGCTACCGTTATTTTCAAGGCATTATATCAGTATTTTTTTATAGAAAAATAAATTTAGTTTAAACGCGCTAAATTTCGCCTTAGTTAAGGAAAGGTTTTCTGTAAGAAAATACTGGCACCGAAGAATTTCTTAATTTGTAAAATCAAGGACCCGTACGAACCCTGAAATAAAGGTACGTTTATTGCTTATTATATCTAAAGTCACATCTCATGTTTTAAAAGAACATCCAACTTCCCAATGACTTATAAATCTTTAACAATCTTTATAGAAACTGTAAATAAAATTATAAAAACTGATTTAAAGCTAATCAATGCATAAAAAATCATGATGGTACTTCATCATACCTCTAAAATGCAGTGTAGCTCTAAATCTACTATTTTTGAAAAATTGAAAAATGAAACCGGCATCGAGGCTATCCCATTTAAATGTATTCCACACAACTCCTTCGACGAGTCTAATGGTGTTATTACACGTAAAAATTGCAAGCAACAAAAATCGTCTGCAACTCGTCAGATTTCCTGAAACTTACGTATTTACCACCTGAAACTTACGCATTATCCAAGCATTTCATTGGGTGTTCGGGAAAAAGGCTTTTCCATCATCAGATTTCCAAGAATTTGATTGGCTGTTACTGGCGACTCGCTTCGTTTCAGGCGTCAAAGACGTGCCGACAGAAAAAAGTTGCTTGCTTTCGAAGCGACTCCCCTGGAGTCATAGGAATAACACGGAGACGCCTGGGATTTCAAGCGACTTTGGCTCCTCGTGTAATAATACCTTTTCACGTAAAAATTTCAAGCGACAAAAATCGCCTGCGATTCCTCTGATTTCCCGCATTTGAAAGCCACTTTTTTCGTTTTCCAAACATTTCATTGGCTGTTCGAGAAAAGGCTTTTCCATCATCAGATTTCCAAGCATTTCATTGGCTGTTACTGACAACTCGCTTCGTTTCAGGCGTCAAAGACGCTCCGACAGAAAAAAGATGCCTGCTTTCGAAGCGACTCCCCTAGGGCAGTAGGAATAACATGGAGATGCCTGGAATTTCAAGCGACTTTGACTACTCGTGTAATAACACCATAGAATTTTAAGAAATTTTAAGACCATTTTCACCACCATTTTAAGAAATCTGACGGGCCGCAGGCAATTTTTGTCGCTTACAATTTTTACGTGTAATAACACTATTAATGTTTAATTCATGGCGTACGTAATGTATGATCAACTCCGTGCGATTTTTATGTCTTAAATTTTAGTCTTCGAAAAAATCATTTTCTAGATGGTCGTTGTAATTTGTTAAATTGCTTTTTTTTTACTAGGAGGGCTCCGCCCCCTGCTCGCTACGCTCACCAACTACCCACGTAATCGCTTCTCGATTCCATTCGGTATCGCAAAGCAATCTCTATTTTCTAGCCCACCTTAGACGTAATTGTTTCGCGTCTCCATTCTGGATCTCTTCGCAATCCCTTATTTTCTATACATTAAATTTTTGGATTCCACTTGGTAAAAAAACGCTCCTCCCCAACTCCTTACAATTTTATTTACTTATCTCCAAGAGCATAATCATTAGAGCTTATAGAGTTTCACAATTATAAGAATTAATAAATATAAAATTATATATAAAGTGTTATGAATATTGTAAATAGTTAGTGTTTGTGCTTAAAAATAATGTAAATAGTTCAATTAAGCTCTATTCATAAGCTAACATTAGTTTTTGTTGCATTGAAATATCTCAATTTGTTGATTTTCTGCAAGCAAGTAAAATGCAAGTATTGCATTTCAATGGGAGTCTACGGAAATTTGGCGAAATACTGGAAATAACGCCAAGTTGGTGACAAACTTGGCGATATAGGCCCATCCCTCCACCCTTGGCAACCCCTCTTATAGCGTCAGAAAGCTATGACCAATCAGATGCGTTTCGTGGTATCTACGCAGATTTTCATTGGTCCATTTCTAAATCGTTACTTTTTTTTTATATATAGAAGGACTTTTGAGGGGGGACCATAATAACACCATTACGAGTCCGACGATACAGGATGTTTCAGCACAGCGGTTACAAAGTTTCGGGAGATATAGAGTACACCTAGACGGTGGGAAATCCCATACCAATGCATGGTCGGAAACGATTTCCTGTCGCGTTAGTGGTGACACAAAAGACAAGAAAGGAAGGGCACGACCAGGGTGAGAAAACATGTTTATTATTCTTAGTACTGCTAAAAACTAAGAAATAACAACAAAACGAGAGACAACGATCGTCATCAAAGATGGTGTTCCAAATTACGAACCCGACCTATGATGCACACCGTAAACAGAATCTATAAAGTTACTAAGAATTTTCTAGGAAACTGAGATACATAGAACATTTTATGTAACGGCAACAACAAAAATTCATGTAACAGATACACTTTTGCACAGCAAATCAAAAAATCTGTAAGGTTACTAAGAATTTTTTAGGAAATTGGGATGCCTAGAACTTTTTATGTAACTGCAACCCGGGTTAAAGATAAAATTTCAATAATTAGATAATTAGTAATTAGTAATTTTAGTAATTAGATAAAATTTTAGTTTTACAAAGCACTAGTTTTGTAGATTTACATCTTTTTTTGTACAGTGTATAGATAAAATTTTAGTAAGTACAGTACGTAACATCTGTAGAATTACATCCTTTTTTTTACAGTGCAGACCTCACATCTCGGGCAAGTGGAAGATGTAATGTTCTCGAAAATACCTGGCGTGTCCCAGACTTCCCAGCAGCTACCACGATACGTTCAACAAGTTCCTCAGCCCTTAGCAGCATTTTCTCGGCATTTTTGCAGCACTACGAATAATAAACATGTTTTCTCACCATTTTTGTGTCCTTTTTTTTCTTGTACTTTGTATCATTATTTCCGCGACAGGAAAGCGTTTCTGATCGTGCATTTCTATGTGATTTCCATCGTCTAGGTGTGCTCTCCTGAAACTTTGTAACCGCTGTTCTGTATATGATTGTGCATTTGAACTTAAAAAAAAAGCTATTTACAAGCGGCATTCCAAAACATTTGATGGCCTCGAACAATTGTGGTTGAGAAGTGCAACAAAATGAATTATGATTGTGATATCTGGAGAACCTCTTAGTCCTGAGCTGGCGCGCCGCTTGTCACATGACGCGCGGGCACGAGAGAGAAGGGATTAGATTCTGTTTGAGAGAGAGGTGTAAGTAGAATGCCGGCCTGTGTGCTTGGCGGGTTTGATTTAAAAAGTAAAGTGTTTCAGGTGCTACGTGCACTGGAAAGTAATAAATTTAATAGTGTAATGAAATTGAAGATTAATGTGGTGAAAAATAAATATGGAGGTAGTATTGTGCACCCTATATGTGAAATTTACACATATTTATGTGTAGTTTGTGCCATCATTTGTTTATCATGATACCTTGTATTCGTCATGTATGGTCCTTCTGCTTTTATGGTAATAAACAATTATTTGTGATAAATAAGGAGTAGCTCTTTGTGAAAGTGGTAGCCCTGGATACATACGCTTGTTTTAAATATTGAAAGGTAAAGCATACTAGCATGTCCCGGAACGATACGGTAGTCTAAAGTCGGTTACAATGATGTTTTAAGAAAAGCTATTTTATCTTCGGAATCAAGATGTAATATGATAGTTTAACAAAAGGGTTGGTCTGAACATATTAGAAAAAAAATCTTATTTTTGTTTACTTATATCTTTTTCCAAAATCACAACAAAAATATCTCAGCATCCTATAATCCATGTATCCATTAAGCAGCATTTTTAACAAGAGTATGTAATATCCCTCGAACAATGGTGATAAAAAGGGATTTAATTCTACCTTTAACATCAGTAGTGGAATTGCACATTCTCATAGTTTCCAAATGTTACAGGTTTATAATACCACTATTTTTTAAAAGTAAAATTTTCTTTATTTAATCGCAGAAAATTTAAGTGTAAATAAGACAAGTTTTACTATTAAAATACAGAGGTAGTATTAATTTTGTAATACTCATTTGTAATAATTGTCATTTATGTGTACTACATACATATTACAACTACTACTAAACTCTGTGGCTATACAATCCATGAAGGATCCGGGCCGACAGTGCCCATCTCTGTTTTCTTGACCCCGGGCCCCGAGGTGCCATACAGCATTCGCCCCGGCCAGGTGGTCAGCCTAACGCGAGACCCTCGGTGTTTAGTTCCCAAGCAAGCTTAGTACTCATTTTATCGACCCCAAAGGAATGAAGGGCTGAGTGAACCTTGCCCAGTCGGGAGTCGAACTCTCGAACTGCGGTGCGGCAGTCAGACATACATATTACAAGACTAATAATAACCCTTATCTGTCCTATGTCACTTCTCACGTGAAATCGGGACTAGCATCTTTTACCTGAATTTTATTTGCTTTGCACCACTTAAAAAAAAAAAAAAAAAAAAAAAAAAAAAAAAAAAAAAAAAAAAAAAAAATACTGGTACTTTGATAACATGTGCAAGAGGAACATACTACAAAATTTATTTTTTAAATATAGTGGTTCAAACAGAATATAAAAATCAAATCACGTATAAAAAGCTAGCGTCCCATATGGATTAACTTCATACGTCGAAAGTGAACTTAATACAAATAATTTATGTTAAAAATACACTTATTTTAGCGGCTTGCTTACTATGTTGATATTTTAACCACCCGATCACCTGAATAATAAAAAAAAACATTCCTACTTCAGGTTTTGCAACAACTTTACATGTGTCATCACAACTAAATGAACTAGTCATCTTTATTGAATCCGAAAAAATGTTTAAAAAATAATCGGTCGCGAATTTTACTCTCACTCAAAGGGTTCCGTACAATAAATTGATCAATTACTATCTGCAATATCACAAAATTGAAAGGATTTGTAATCGAAAAGTTTTATTATTATAAATGAATTACATATTCAATTGTAACTGTCTTAAAACTTTTTACTTTTAATGTCTAGGAATTATTCTGTGAATTATTTTTTAATAATTTCCTTCAATAATTGAATTCAATTTGAATAAAGAACATTGACTCTTTATCACTAAGATTCGAAATAAACTAAAACAAAGACCTTGTAAGAAATCGAAACTTGGCATTCTTTCGCCGCATTAGTGCGTGACGCGTTTTTTTCTAAATAGGCTTTTAATGGATATCTAATTAACGACAATTTTTACCAAAATCATTATCAACAGCCCTTGGATGATTACGCGTCGATAGGTACCTCGCGCGCCCCCAAAGTAAACTTTGTATTTGGTCTAGGAATTAATTCGTGCGGTTTTTAATAAACAATTAAAGCTTTATTTCAAAAGCAAAATACATAAATACGTTAACAAAAATATTGTCCATCGCTACCCACTACTTTTTCCCATCTTTCAGGTAATTTACGAATTCCATGTCGAAAGAAGTCCTCACTTTTCGAAGCGATCCAATCAGAGATCCACTTTACTATATTTTCTGAAGAAGTGAACCGCTGTCCAATCAAATCGTTATTCAAGCAATCAAACAAGTAGTAGTCTGAAGCAGCAATGTCTGATGAATATGGCGGGTGGGGTAACACTTCCCATCCGACATTTTCCAAATATGTTTTGACCGGTTTGCGACATGTGGTCGGACGTTATCTTTCTTTCAATTCATATGGAATCCAATGTGACATCTTTTGAATCATTCCCATTGCTTTGAGGCGTTTGGAAACTGTTGTTTGATCAACCTCTAATGATTTTGCAAGTTCTTCCTGCGTTTGACACGAATCCTGATGCAGCAATGCTGTCAATTCTTCATCTTCAAATTTTTTTGGCTGTCCAGGTCGTGCTTGGTCTTCCAAGCCGTAATCACCACTTTTAAACCGTGCAAACCACTTCTGACACATTCGTTCAGCTAGAGCATGGTCATCATAAACTTCCACCAAAATTCGATGACTTTCAGTAGCACCTTTCTTCAAGTTAAAGTAATGAAGAAGAACGCCCCCGCAAAAACACTTTATCAGGCTCAAAATTTGACATTTTCAGTTGAATAAAAATTGTTGTTGTTTACGCTTAAACCAAATGGCATATACTAAACTGGATGCGCAATAACAGTAGTTTTAAATGCATGTTTGAACAAACGAATCTATGGCACAATACGCTAGTTACGCCATCTCTTGTAAAACCTCACGAATTAATTCCTAGACCAAATATGTAATTGCAAAATGTGATTTTCTCTAAAACTATGTGATCTAGGATAATCTCTATAGTTTTCCTGAATGGTTTAAATAAAGTCCTACTACCCCTATTTTTTTATTATTATTATTTTAGTTTCAGTAGATTCGGAAATTGAGCGGGCAAGGGACATATAGTACTGGTTCAAAATTTGCAGTACTTGTTCAACGATAACTTGGAAGATATGATACCGAAATTTAAAACAAATATATTTTTGAGTTCGGTTTTACGAGATCAATCGAACAATACCCCATATGATTAAAAAAAAACCTTTCAAGTCACTTCATTAGCCCTCTAAATTTATATAAAAATATTTCTGAATGGCAACTAATCTATAAATATGTGGGTTAATAGCCTTAATAACAAGTCTGAACTTTCCACGTTGCATAGTTTTCGAGAAAAACTGCTGTAACAGATGGACAAACAGACCACGAGTGATCTTATAATGGTTCTATTTTTAGTTCACAGGCTATCAAACCCGGTTCTGTATGTACATACGTATGTACGTATGTACGTAACACGATAACTCTTGATAGAAATATCCGATTTGCTTCAAAAAAAATTTCTAGGTCCATTCTGATAATGCTCTTCCCTGATCAATTTTCGGGGTTCATTGGTTAAGCATAAAAAGGGGGGGGGGCGGAGGTCTAATCCCTCCCTTAACGTAGATAAATGGATTTTTCATGCAGATTTACCCGATTTTCTTCAAATTTGGTATATTGGTTAATTTTTCTAAATAGCTTCCTTGATTAGATTTGAAGATTTGTTGTTTAAGGCTAAAAGGAAGAACGGGGCTAATAACCCCTTAATTTAGATAAATGGGATTTTCTATCCGATTTGCTTCAAATTTTATATACCGCTTAATTCTGATAAGGCACTTCCCTAATTAGATTTGGAAGTCCATTGTTTAAATATAAAGGGGGGAACGGGGGGTGTTAATACCCTCTTAATTTAGATAAATGGTTTTTCTATCTGATTTGCTTCAAATTTGGTATACCGGTATTTATTTCGATAAGGTGCTTCCCTGATGACATTTGGAGGCTCATTGTTAAGTATATAGAGGGGAAAGGGCGGCTAATCCCCCTTTTAATTTATTTTTCGAGGGGCATTATTTTTTGAAATAAACGTATAATATACAATTAGTGTGAATAGCCTGTGAGCTCAGTGTCATCAGTTTAACTGGTCACTTATCTTTTTTATTTCTATATAGGTTTTTAATGAATATCTCCGCTAATTAAAGACAATTTTTTTCGAAAATCATTATCAACAGTTTTTGGATGATTACACGTCGATAGGTACTTCGATTGCCCGCAAAGTAAAGTTTGTATGTAACGGAAAATTGCAATTTTCTCAAAAACCGTGTGACCTAGGATAATCTCTGTAATTTTCCAGAAAGGTATAAATAAACTCCTACTACCCTTATTATTATTTTTTATAATTTTCGTTTCAGTAGATTCGAAAATAGAGCGGGTAAGGAACATAATTTGCAGTATTTGTTGAACGATAACTCGGAAAATAGGATACCGAAAAATAAAACAAATATATTTTTCAGTTCGGTGTTACGAGCCATTCGAACGATACCCCATATGATTAAAAAAAAACCCTTTGAAGTCACTTAATTAGCCCTCTAAATTTATATAAAAATATTTATGAATGACAACTAATCTATAAATTTATGGGTTAATAGCCTTTATAACAATTTTGAACTTTCCAAGTTCCATAGTTTTCGAGAAAAACGACTGTAACAGACGGACAAAAAGACACACGAATGATCTTATAATGGTTCTATTTTTACTTTTTGAGCACGGAACACTAAAAAAATGGGTCAGCATTTAAAAAATGCCAATAAAGTGCACGCATAAAATAATGTATGACTTAACTTCATTTTTAACTTTTTTTATTATTATTATTGCTTAAATTTTGTAAAAGTAATACAAAACTATATATAGAAATTGTTTGATAAAATGCTGTACTATATTTCGGAATTTTATTTTGAATAATAATAAATATTAATAAGTTTTTTTTTTTTTTTTTTTTTTTTTTTTTTTTTTTTTAATGCATTCGACTAATTATAATATTATTATCCTATATTACACTTTTATTTATTACCAATTTTTCTCAGCTATTATTTCAAAGTACGGGGTCCTTTATACATGCCTGTATTATATGCTTAACTCTGAATATAGTCATAAAAAGATTTTTTATTTACCATTTCTAAATACATTTACTGTTATTTTTCAACAAAATCTTCTACAATTTATCTATAAAAACAGTATTCCATATTGGTATAACAAAATAGCAAGGTTTTACTTCTATTTCTAAAAATACATTTTTCTTAAAATCGTTCACGTTCTAAAAGTTTACTAATTGGTTAGTTCCGTAGAAAACTAAAGGTTCATTTAAAAAATCTAACTCTTTATAAGTACATAAAAAAATCCAATAAAACTCATATTTACTCTGGTTCATCAGACTCTATCAGACAGTATTCTTTCTCCCTTTTTCACTGCTTGAATAACGATTTCACCTTCTCCAAGGCATCCTCAGTTCAAATGAAAAAAGATTTTATGTTTCTGGCCGAGATTTTCACTTTTACCTCTTTTTTTCCTGTTGTTCATTTACGATTTGGCGCCATCTATTATCAATAGTTGCGTGTGTTATTTCGTTGCATATTTATTTTCTCCATTCTCGCCCTTTAATACTGTAATCTCTATGGCTTCTCTGATTAAGGCATTGTGTAAACTATCGTAGTTAGCTATTTTTTCAATGGATATTGTGCTAATTTTAATCGGAGTTTCTACCTTGGTTCATGCTAATGCTTTTGTTTGGTTATAATTCTTTAAATCGCGGATATGCTCTTTCAGTCTTTCTTCAATTTTAGGTAGATTTCGTAAGAAATACTACCTATTGCAGTCGTTACCATGGTGCGACTTTTGAAAAATTCCTTCATAACTTTTCATTATAGGACCCCAGGAACCCAAAACCACCCCCACCTAAAAAGTTTATATATATATATATATATATATGTATATGTATGTATGTATGTATGTACTAAATTTTGTCCGCACGATAAAAGTCGCAATTATGCACGAATCATCTTCAAACTCGCCAACAACTTTGAGATGGCTAATATCTCGGCGGGGATTGAAAATGGGCGAAATCGGCCCAAGAGGGTGGAAATGGGAAGGGTTCAAAATTTTGAATACTGTCTTAACATGATTCTGATAAAACCAGCTCTTACACAACAATGGCAGGAAAAAAAAAAAAAAAAAAGTTTTTCGTTATAGCAGTTGCCAACAATTAAAAAAAAAACAAATAATAAAATTCTCACCACAACAATTACTTTTCTTTTGCAAAATTTTCACGTGTAAAATTAAATAGTTTGACAAATTGAAAACAAATTGAATATTACGTCATAAGTTTCCTAGAGCAAGATTTCAGCATGAAAACTCAAAATAAATGGTTTGACGAATTAAAAAAATATGTATATTGCGTCATATTGGAAATATAATGGACCTCAGCAGGTGAATATGTAACGCCATGTAAGTTTGAAGAAACGTATTAAAACATGATAAAAACCCGACTATGGAAATATTAACATATTTTAACACTTTAAGGTTCTCTGAATTTTTTGTAGCCATTTTTTAAACCTATTCCATATATATGTGTGTGTGTATTCGTGTATATTACAATTTTCACAAAAAGTTTAGCTCCCTACAGCTCGCTCTTTGTGAAGAAACTGGGTTTTATCTCTAATCTTGATTTAAGTTTTGTTGGAGTATTTAGTACTTACCATCGAAATCTACCTCCGCCTGTAGGCCCGAGCCGGCAGGGATTTTTCTTTTTGCCGTTCCTACGTAAAAAAATTCATCGTTTTTGTTATTTTTACAGGATATTTTATATATTCCGGCTGTTTGTAGATTATCACATTTGTCTGTATCGTTCCGCATTATTTTAAAGAGGGATGGATTTTGTGTTATTGGTACCTGCCTCCCTAGTTTATTTATTTCTCTTTTTACTGAAATCCCGTGAAATCCCGTTTAAGAATTTTGAGTACTATTATCCTATTTTTCAAAAAACTTCACAAAAACTATATTTTTAACAAAAAGTTGCAAAATATTAAAATTTACCAAAAAAATTTATAGTTTTTTTGAAAATATAATATTGGTAATGATATTCTGCCTTATCTAAACAATCATAGATTTTGAAGCTTTTGACATAAATTATTATTTAGGGACGCAATATGCTAACGCATGTAATATATTTTCTTAAAAGAATTTATCTAAACAATCATAGATTTTGAAGCTTTTGACATAAATTATCATAAATTATTATTTAGGGACACAATATGCGAACGCGTGTAATATATTCCCTTAAAAGAATTTATATAAACAAAGGGATAAACCAGGGCTTCCCGAATTACAGGATAAATTTGAAAACCATCATATATATATTTTTTTGTTGTTACCACCCGTTTTTCTCTGCACATACTAAAGGCACAGCAATGAATGAGGTATTTTTCGAAAGTTTTTTACATATAGTAAAACACTTTTTGATTTTTTTTTAAATGCAGTAAATAAAAAGCTAATGAATAAACGAATTAACAAAACATTAAAGATTGCGGCGAGAAAGCCTCGCACAGGTTTATTGTTTTCTTTAATGATAACTGTAACAGATTTATTACATGATATACAGGATGGTTATAAAAAAACTTCCCCGATATCTGTACCTCTAGCGACCTAAGCGCTCAACCAATCGAAAGGAAATTTCAAATATATTTATGTTATTTGAAGGTACGCCCTCGAGATCGTAATGATTTATAACAATAGATCTCTCACGGTTACGGTTACGGTGAAAAAAATTCGACAATTTCGAATGGCAACACCCTTTTTTTTCCTGCGCAAATTCATCAATGCATTGGAAAACCATAAATGACGTTGGAACGATACACGCATGACTAAAATTGCAGGTGTAATATCGTGGCACTCAATCCTAATCAATTCCTATGTAACATAATGTTCAGCACAATAAAACAAATGATTATATTTTTATTTTAACTATGTGTACACAAACACAACTCAAAAACAAATCTTACAACATTACTCAGTTCAGAAGTGGAAAAAAATCGACTACTGTCTTGTAGTCCTTCGTTCCTCGCGATAGTCTTTTTTGCAAGTGTTTTACGCCGGCAATTTTTATCGTACGTGTATCCTTCCAACGCCATTTATTGTTTTTCAATGCGCTGATGAATTTGCGCATGGAAAAAATCGGTGTTGCCATTCGAGAATTTCGAAATGTTTTCATTGTAACCGTATCCGTGAGAGCTCTATTGTTTTAAATCATCACGATCTCGAGCGAATACCTTCAAATAAATATATCTAAAATATATTTTTGATTGGTTGAGCGGTTAGACCGATAGGGGTTTATATATCAGGGAAGTTTTTTATGACCACCCTGTATATATATTTTTAGAATGCTCATTAACAGTACTAAAAATCATAGAAATCGCTACTTAGATTCAGCCTTTTTGATCCTGTTAGTTTCAGTCCTTTAAGTTCGTACGGTTCGATTACATTTATTAAATTCTTGATTTATTCGTATTTTATTGTTTAATTTATTAATTGATGATTATTTTAATTATGGAATATAAGCTGGAAACAAATGATGACCTATGTACAGTCGTGGAAAAAAAAAAAAGTAAACACCCCCTACTAACTCCTCAACAAATCATCGTAGACGAAAGTTACAAAGAACGATTGAAAATAAAGTCTACTTTTAAATGATGTATACAAAATTTTCTTAGGGTGTCATCTACATATTAAAACGAATCCAAACTTCATTTTTTTCAATGAAATTACCCACTTTTAACGAGGTATTTCAAATCTTCGGTTCAAACTATGCCTAGGCACCAAATTTCAAGTCATTTGAATGATAAGTTTTTGAATTATAAACATTCAAAATTTAGTGCTTCTAATGTTAAATTACATTTTCATATTTTTATTTATATCTCCTGAAATTATGCTCCTAATGTGCTATTTTTTTTTTTTTTTTCTTTGTAGCAATAATACTAATATACCCAAACATAAATACGCTGAATTTGCAATTTTTATAATTTTATGATACGAATTATGAATTATGAAATTAATAATAAAAAAATCATGAATTGCAACCTACAAATTTTTTGATGGATTTAGATTTATTAAGTCCTGTTTTATGAAAAACCAAAATTTCCCATTTTTCTTCCAAGTAGTTTTCAAATTACGCTTAAAAAACGGCAATATGATGATTTAAGGGGCCGTCTAGGATGGAAGTGAGTAGACATTTTGAAATTTATTCTGCTGTACTGTAATCTAACAGGCTTCACTGACTCCTTGGGTGGCACTTAAGGTGCCTTGATCAAGAAAGGGGCTCTCTCGGTTAACAATCGAGTACAGAATTTCAATTTGGATACAGCCATTAAAATACGCTCGTTTTAAAATAATTAATTTATCGGAAACTTATGATACGAATTGCATAAAAATTCGTTTTTAAGCTAATTGAAGGGTGTAGAGTTCATTTATGCTGTCAGAATTGTGTACTGCTATTGAAAAAACAAAGTTACGGTTCGTTTTAATATGTAGATGTTCCACTAAGCAAATTTTATATACATCATTTAAAAGTAGACTTTATTACCAATCGTTCGGTACCAGTAACTTTCTCCTACGTTAGTAGGGGATGTTTTTTTTTTTTTTTTCCACGACAGTACATAAATTTCAGGGCAAACACATTTATCTTTCCTAATCATCTGCACACGATAGAGATAGATTTGGAAAAAAAAAATCATGCTTAAAAATTATTTTTAAAACAATAAAAAGTGAGTAAATTCCGATACAGATTACAAAAAAAAAAAAAAAAAAAAAAAAAAGATACAGCTTTCAGAGAAATTGCATTTGAAAGTGCATATGTTCCCCCTATTTGACGGTGTAAAAAATGAAAATGTGTGGTATTTAGAAGTTTAAACATTTCAATAAATGTTAAATTTAATCGTCTGTTGTTGCCACCATGAAAATGACGTTAGCGTTAAGCACAGACACATTTGTCCTTTATAATATAGATAAGGAAATATAAACTAAATATTACTTCAGAAATATAACGTTTTACTTACTCCGTTAATCAAAGAGAAGCTTTAATAAAAAAGGAACGCCAATTATTTATTACTTTAAATAAAACAGAAAATTAATATATTATTATGCACTTTATCTGTCAGTAATCGATTAAAATCTAACGATCTCATGTGGAATAATATGAAATTTACTGCGCAAACACGTGCTGTTTTGATTTATTTTTGTTTTTATTTAATTACCAGAATTATACGAACATAATTACAAACCTTTTTATACTGTCGCCAAAATGTGTAAGTACATATGTTAAGGATGATTCTCACGCACTAATCGGATGTTCAACATACAGATCACGCCTGTTTCTACGGGAGGGTGAGGAAGATCAATTTAAGGGAGATTAATGAATGCAATGTACCTTGATTTATATAATTTAATTCTACGAATCTGAGATGATGACATGTGGGTAAGAATGTTTGAGATGACTTTAAAAGAGGATGGGAATGTTTAAAGGGATGAAAAAGAGGAAGGAGAAAAACAAAGCTTACCATTACAAATTAATAATTTAATTACAATTAAATAATAAATATTTATATGGATCACCATAAAATTAAAGGAATACACATAACGCGTTTCGGGATGGAAATTGAAACAGTCCCTAATTTGTGACAGATACATTTGTGCCCCAATCATTTGTGACCTTGTCAACTTACGAACACGTGTTTACATTGAGTGTTGACAGAGAGTTAAAATTTCCAAGCCGAAACGCGTCTTGGGTATTCTTTTGATTTTATATTTATTCTCACAAAGTTTGATTAATTAATTGTGATTTATTGCCAGTTTTTCGGTTCTGTTTCATCAATAATTTAATTAGTTTAATTAAATAAATAAAATACAAAGGCATCTTATAAATGCATATTAAAGAAATCTTAAAATGTACTCACATTTCTTTAGTTCTTAAATTATCTCTTGAAAAATTAAAATTTTGGATTTTATAGCATAACTAAGGGGCCCTGCCCCCTACAAGCTACGCTGCCAACCCCCGTTCAGATACTGCTGAATCTACAAGCACGCTAATCTCATCGGTTTTAAAAAGATTATAGAATACTGATTTGTACTGAAAAAACCAGTACCGATCACGCTTTCAACGGGTTTCCTATCAATTCCATTTTATTGCAAAAATTTGAGGCAGAATCAGTTGCGGTTAAGACATCCAATGGTTGTTTTCGTTTTTGATTAAAGAAGATCAGTTAAACATTTGAAAAGAAGCTAAATTAAATGAATTAAGTAAACAGAATCTTTGCCTCCGGGTATTTTTAACAGCGTTATAAAACGATTGGCATAATGCAATTTACTACAATTACTACAATTTATTGCTTTAATCCGTAGAAGGACGGTGGTTCATTTTTGTACCGTTTAATTTTAATTCTTAAATGCCACACTGACACCAGAATATTGATTTGAAAATTTTCCTTTTATTAAGTAAGTGAACAA
This sequence comes from Maratus speciosus, assembly GCA_963932465.1. Taxonomy (NCBI): domain Eukaryota; kingdom Metazoa; phylum Arthropoda; class Arachnida; order Araneae; family Salticidae; genus Maratus; species Maratus speciosus. The sequence goes on along the minus strand of OZ010789.1, from coordinate 454,822,942 downwards.
AAGCCTTTTTTTTATTTCGAAATTTGTTTGTAAATTCTGGCACCATTCACTGATTTCAAGATTTTACGAATAGAAGTACTTTACCCCTGAAAGATTAAACGCAAATTAATGCATTTATCATTTTAAAGTTTCCTTTCTCTTTTAATATTCACGTGTAAATACAATTTTCAATATTTTCCTGCTTTTAACAAGTACTCATTTAATAGTAATTTTAAAGTTTTTTTCTGTTTTTAATGGTCGCGTTTAAATAAATTTATAATCGTTAGGAAATATTATTCTTTGCGCTGTTTTTAGAATTGAAAACAATCTGTATAATAATAACCTAAGTCATGTGGCTATCATCAACAGTACCGGGCGGATCCCTTCGCTTTTTATATTCCAATCGGCCATTTTCGTACTTTAATGTTAGCCAGCCACAGGTGTCATAAGTCGCCAAATATTAATTTCCAATTTTTCGAGAGGTAAATTAAAACGGTGCTACTTGGTTATGTCATCGACCAAAAATCTGTCGCCGAACTATAAGATTAAATGACAACAATGGTTGATCGTAAATGTCACATTCACTTGCCTTTAAGGGAGTTACACGTGTTTACCCCATCAAATGATTTCATTTCGAAGTTTTATTTGTATTTTTATTAATGTTATGCTAATTTATTTGTTCTTTCGTTATTTTAAATAAAAAAATTATGCCAATTTGTATAATTTGGCGAGTGGTTTTTCGATTTATATAATTTGGCGAAATTGGTCGACGGGAGAGGTAGTAACATTAAAACATTGCTTTGAAGTTGAAATTAAATGTCATGATTTGTTGAATTGTCATATATGTACTAGGTTTGGCATGATTTTCTTTTACGACAATTTGGCGAAAACCTCGTTTTCGAATACCAGTTACATATGTATTTTTAAATTATTTTCTATTATTTTTAAAATGAAATAACAATAAATAAAAAAAGTTTAATTAATAACTATAGAACAAAACAATTTATAACTTTTTTGTAAATAAAAAGAAAATAAGTTCAAATAAACATTTATTAATAAATAAGCAACAATAGCCGGGTTACTATGTCAGGAAAAATAACGCCATCTTGGCGCCAATTAGGTACCCCGCTGCGTATATGACATCTGTGCCTACTATTTTTCTTTTCGTTTCGTTTAAAAAAAAAAGAAGTAAAAACCATTTATTTTAAATAAAATGATAATGAAATACAAATTGAATTATGAATAAAAGTAACTTAATACATTTCTTAGCATTTAAGGGAGGCCAAACTGGTCGCAAAATTAGTTTAAAATAATAACCTTTTCTAAGGTATGAAAAAAAATATCTGTTCTGATTAAAATTTGAGTTGCCATCATTAGAGAAAATTATTTAAAATTAGAAAAAAAATAATATTTCGAAAACTCATTCGAATTTAAAAATTCTAATACCAGTTTTGAGATCTGCGGATCAATATGGATTTTTGGTGTTAATTACGTCGCAAAATATTCCATATTTTAGGAGAAATCGCCCTGAAACATAATCAGTTGTTTATTCAGTCGTTTCGTAAAATCATTTCATAAATTCGTTTCATTTCAGTCGTTTCATAAAATCGTTTCATAATTTCGTTTCATTAGGATTTTATATATAGGGTAGATATAAAAATTACAAATGAAAAAATACCTAAATTTCGATTATTTAGCTATAAAGACATCCAAGTTGCGTTTTAAAATTTAAAAAAGAAATCTGGGTTACAAAAAAAGTAATGTTTAATTTAATTTAATTAATGATTAATATAATTTAATTCTACAAATCTGAGATGATGATATGTTGGTAAGAATTTGTGAGCTAAGTTTAAAAAAGATTTGGAATATTTAAAGGGATTGAAAAGAGGAGGGAAGAAAAACAATAGATTATCACTACTGATTAGTAATTTAATTAGTTTAATTAAATAATGGAAACACAAAGATATCATAAATGTATACCAAATTACCACTTTGTAATAATATACTAACTTTAATTGCTAAAAAGTGTAAATTAAATCTTTAAAAACAGTAAAAAAAAGTTTATTCGACTGTTTACATATTTCGTCTCTACCCGAGTCATTTTCAAAACAAATATATAAAAATATTTCAAAATTGCACGGTCTATGAAACGTCATCATTCAGTTTTCCACGAACTCTTTCATATCATGCACGTTTTTTTTTTTTTGTCCCCGGTATGCTATTTCTTTGTCCCAGCTATTAAAATGCCGCCTCCAAAAAATAACGTTCCGTTGTATAAGCCAGCCGAAAAACAAAGCAGATAAATCATTGTACGATCAAATACGCTACAGCAATTTTTTAAACTTCTAAGCATTGCACATTTTAAATTTTTATACCTTCGTATGGGAAAAAAAAAAGTACTTATAAATGCATTTTTTTTTTTTTTAACTGCATCTCAATTTATTTTTGAAGTATTAATTTTTGTGAAGTTTTTAGCGTCATTTGTTTAATTTTGGCAACTCAAGTACTCCATTTCTGTAGAAAGTAAAGGAAAAATATTTGGAAAATAGTCATGGAGGAAAGAGATAGATGGAGATCCAGTATGCCGTAAAAACGGTTTGTAATATGATGCGCGTTAACACTCAAATTTAAACGCCCTCATTCAGTTCAAACAACACAAGCTCGTGGAACAGAAACCCACTTCTTGGAGATCTCCTGTGCACAGTGTTGTAGTCGTAAAAATAAAACAGAGTGTATACGCTAAAGTACTGAACGTGATGCCTAGAGTATATGCTACAGCTTTATTTGAGAAACAGAGGGTATATAGAGTTTCTTTAAAAAATCTAGAAAGTATACGGCATATACTTGCGTATACCGTCCTCTACACCGCCGCCCGTGCATTTTTTTTTTCAATGAAAATGATCTACTTATATCTTAGCATTTTAAAGAAGCATTTTATTGCATTATAAATTAAAAACTGTATTACTAGAGAAGTTTTTTTTCTTTGCGGAAGCACGTGATTGTGTTTGGGCCGAACGTAGCGGATTTTAGGGTTACATTTTTGGTGTCACTTCCAGCCACCACACTTCATCTTTATTCTTTCTCTTTACCCTACGGCAAACAGTAATTATATCTTTTGTTGCCATTTTCCCATAACAACTTAAAAAAAATTTAATTAAAATACGTGCTATTTTAAAAAAACATAAATGAATGATTTCTCATAAAACATGGAGCTATTATAAAGCAAACTTAATTTTAAGTATCTATGTTAATATTACAAACATATGAAGGCATATGAATCCTTGGATAGCCGATTTGTTTGTCGAGTTTTTTGCATGACGACTTCTCTTTTTTGGATTTGTGCATTATTCAGCGATAGTGACGTTCTATGCGTACTTTACTGTAGATGTTGTTTAAGACTGGATCGTAAATGAAGAATTCTTCAGCGGATGCGGATGGCGTCATTTTATATAAAATAAAAGCGTGTGTTTTAAGTCTTAAAATTGAAATATGTTTTATACTATCTATATTTATATACATATTTTTTTCTCATCGGGGGCGACACTAAATTCTGAAAAAGCAGAATTCCTATTTTCTAGGTTTTAAAAAAATTATAGCTCTAGAAATTATGGTTCTAGAAAAATTATGGCTCGAACTACTCAGTGGTTACGAAAATAAAATAAACATCCAAGTGAAATAATAATAATAGAAAAAAAAACGTGCATAATGTGAAAGAGTACGTGAAAATTTGAATGATAGCGTTTCACATACCGTACAATTTTAGACCATCTATATATATATTACGCTATCGTATGTTCACAGAAATCGCGATTATTTGTTAATTGTTAATATTAACGCGCGAGTGAAAGGCATCTCATTGGTTATTGAACAGCATTTAATGCATCTTCCTACCTGAAAGGGGGGTTACCATAGGGAGGACCCTATTCTGTCTTCAAATGAAACCATGTTTGTCACCAACTTGGCGATATATCGCCAAATTTGGCGACCAAACTTAGTCAAATTCCTATTAACTTCCATTGTAAACAAATAGGGTTTACTTGCTTACAGAAAATCAACCAATGAGATATTTTAATGCAACAAAAACTAATATTAGCTTAAAGGAGTACATTAATTATATTTAAGGGAGTCCAAGTAAATTAAATTATGAATAAAAGTAACATGATACAATGCTTAGCAGGTCTTCCCAAACACAAGTTTTAAGAGAGACCAAATTGGTCGCCAAGGGCAGCTAGTTTCTATTTATTTCGTTTGGAAATGAATCGGGTAGAGTTTAAACATGTAAACAATCGGATAAACCTATTTTTACTGTTTTTAAAGCTTTAATTTACACCTTTTAGCAATTAAAATTAGTACAAAGACATCATATCAAATGCATATTAAATCAATCTTAATATGTATTCACATTTCTTTATTTCTTAAATTATCTGTTAAAAAATAGAAATTTTGGATTTTTTAGTACGATATGAAAATTATAAATAAAAAACTACCTAAATTTCAAGTTTTAAGCTATAAAGACATTTAAGCTGTGTTTTAAATTTAAAAACGAAACCTAGGTTACAAAACAAAGTAATGTTTCATTACTCTGTAAAAAAAATCTGTAGCTCTACAGATGTAAAGTTACATGCTTACTAAACTTTCATCTGCAACTGTATAAAAAAGCTGCAAAGCTACAAAACTAGTTTTTGTAAAGCTACAGAAATGTGTACTTTACAAATGAATCTGCTAAAATTACAGTAATCTTACTAAAATTTTATCTGTAACACTGGTTGCAGTTACATGAAAAGTTCTAGGTATCCCAGTTTCCTAAGTTCATAAGTTTATTATGGTAGTCATATGGTATCATAAGTTTATTCATAAGTTTATTATGGTAGTCATATGGTATCATAAGTTTATTCATAAGTTTATTATGGTAGCATAATATATATACATATATATAAATATATACACAAAGTGATTAAAAAAAATGTTTACAAAATGACATAGAAAATTAGGCATACAACAAGAATGAAAAATCACGTAGGAACGTAGGTGTCAAGGTGATTTGTAGAAGTGAAATTTGGTTCCTTACTTCATAAAATGTTATAGAGATCAGGTAGATGGTACAAGGCCGGATTCAGTAATATTGCATTGTGTACTTTGCAGAACCCAAAAGCTCTCGTCCCGAAATGCTGAATTTGACACAGGATAAGCACGCAAAGTCTTTCCAGGAACAATAAGTTTATTATGGTAGCATAATATATATACATATATATAAATATATACACAAAGTGATTAAAAAAATGCTTACAAAATGACATGGCAAATTAGGCATACAACAAGAATGAAAAATCACATAGGAACGTAGGTGTCAAGAAGATTTGTAGAAGTGAAATTTGGTTCCTTACTTCGTAAAATGTTATACAGATCAGGAAGATGGTGCAAGGCCGGATTCAGTAATACTGCATTGTGTCCTTTGCAGAACCCAAAAGCTCTCATCCCGAAATCCTGAATTTGACACAAGATAAGCAGAAAGTCTTTCCAGGAACAATAAGTTTATTATGGTAGCCATATTAAAGGGTACACTCTAAATTAAAATGTCTGAAATTCAGACACTTAAGTGTCTGAAATGGAGTGTTCAATTTTCAGACATTTTAAAATGTCTGAATTTTTTCAGACACTTTTTGCGTCTGAATTTCAGACACTTCAAACGTCTGAATCGCATCCATTTTTTTTGTAAGCATCATACGTAGCCATGTTTGACCACGTTGAATCCTGGAAAAATATTTGGCTGTGGTCCTGCCCCTCCCCCCCCCCCCCCCGCCAATACAGCCTGATTTTTTTGGTGCTCTCAGTTTTGGTATACAATTTTCGTTACGTTGATAATTTAAATCTTTTACGACATTGTACTGATTATAATCAATATCTTGAACTTCAGGAGTAGAACAAGATTAAAAAACAAAAAATATTTATCTAAATATTAGATTTTTTTAAATTTATTTTGTTTTTAACCTTATTTTACTTTAAAAGTTCAAAATATTGATTATAATCAGTACAATTTCGAAACAGATTTAAAATATAAGCTTTACAAATATTGCACATCAAATTTGGGGGCACTACAGTCGTAGGGGGACGGGGCACTTCCCAGTTTGCCCTTCCTTTAATCAAGAAGTACTTTTGCAAAAAACGCAACCCTGCATTATAGTTGTCTAAATTGAGATGTCCGATATTCGGGAGTATCCGTTGTGTAGGTTAATGAACATTCTCGAATAGCGAACACCTCTATTTAACGAATACTTTTTTAATCAGCAGACATACATATTTGTATATTTTTACCTCAAAAAAGTAGACATCTCCAATTATCGGACAAATTCCGCGTTCCCGAAGTGTTCGCTATTAAGGGCTTTTAAGGTACATAGATAAATATATATATATATATATTTTATAATCTTGTCCTACTCTAAAAGTTCAAAATATTTATTATATTCGGTTGAATGTGGAAAAAGATTTAAAATATCAGATGTACGAAAATTGCAAAAATCCCCCCCCCCCCCCAAAAAAAAAATGAAAATATAAAAAAATATATTGCCACATAGGCAATTTTACATATACATCACTTGATAATCACAACAGCCATTTAACTATGAATAATGAAAATAAATAAATAAATATTCTACTTTAATAACATTGGGGAAAAAATGACTTTGGTATTTTGTTAAATATATTTGCGTTTTTAAACTTGTCCTACTCTAAAAGTTCAAAACTTTCATTATAATCAGTGCAAGATTTAAGATATCAGCTTTACAAAAATTCATGCAAAATCCCCCCCCCCCCCAAAATGAAAATACTTATTTAAAAATTATGTTTTTAAAAAATTTATATTTCCACATGGGCAAGTTTTTATGTAGATCAGAGGGTACTCACAAAAGCTATTCAACTATCAATAAAAAAAAATAAGTACATATTCTATATTAAAAACATGAGGAAAAAATAACTTATGATTTCCAAACTTCTTTCGTCTTAAATATATACAGTAACATCTGTCATTTTTGTATTTTTCGTATAAGTGCATATAAATAAAGTTACCACAATTTTAAATACGAAATCTAGTTAGAGGTTTTTACTTTTTCCCATTATAAATTTCAAATTACTTTTTTATTAAAAATAATAAAAAAATCAGTATTAGAGTTGATTGCAAATCAAATACATATGTATATTTTTACAGGCAGCTTCATATAATAGACGAGTCTCATTTACTTTATTTATCTTTTTTTAATCTGCGGTTTTATGCCAGGAAGTAAGAAAGCATTAGGTCATCTTTCAAAGTTTTTTTTTATCTTTACTTCCTTGCGGCCGTCATTTACTGCGAGATAAAAATTATCCATTGAAACTAAGAACTGACATTGAATATATAATTCGTAATAAAAAAGAACGTCATAAGTTTAAAAATATATACTTCTAGAATTAGTGGGGTTTTTTGCGAACAGATTCAAAACTAATTAAATTTCATGCAGGATTTTGTTTAGTACAATAAATAAAATCATAAAATACACTAATTTTACTACTATAAAGAAACTTACTTGAGTTGCTGCAAGAGGTAAGAAATATTCCTCGATTTGAAATTTTAAAAACTACCACAACCACAGTGAGGGAGAAAGACTTTCATCAGTTTAAAAGGTAATCCATAATACATCCGACTAGCCATATTTAAAGGATGAGATGTTTCATCCTAAAAACAGGACCCGCCAGACAAAAGTTTCTTTTTTTTTTGCCAGCTTCGACAGGACGAAGATGAATAACACAATATTATTGATATAAATTGATACGAGTTAACACTAAGCCCATTGCACACGCTTTGTAGAATTTCCGGGTGTAATCCAACCGTCGTCTACTTCTGTTCTGTGTCTATCCCGCCCTTGTATCGACGACAGCTTCTAAGAGACATTTGATGCCGAGCACACACGTCAGATGTATGTATTCAATAAATACATAATCCAAGTTAATACGAATTAAAATCACAGTACTTCACATTTCGCAAAAAACGAATTAAAATACACGCGTACATAAAAACAAACTTTGTTTGAATTACAACGTATACCACTTCGAACGAAGACATCTAAAACGCATGCGCAACTGGGAGTGCTAGTGCCCCCTGGTGGTTATTGCGTCGGAAGAATCAAAAATTAAGACACGTTTAAAGCAATGAAGTGTCTTAAAATAAGACGTTTGCGGATATTTTAGACATTATTCTCAGTTCGTTTACACCATGGTCATAGTAAGACGCTTATGTATCTTAAATTAAGACATCTATAGTGTCTTAATTTTCAGATTAAGACACTTAAGTGTCTAAAATTCTTTTTCAGTCACATATGTGTCTAAATTTAAGACGCTTCTATTTGCAGTGTAGGTGATCCCCCTAACGCCACACAAAATTTTGGCATCCTTAGCGTTTTAGAGTCAGCAGCCTAGTCTTCAGAATATATCCTTCTGTCCAACCGTTAACTTATAAATCCGTTAGTATTCCAACATACAAAATTCAAATCTAATGATGTGAATCTGGAGATAGATAACGGATGAAAAATGTTTCATAATAATTGTATGAAATAAGTAATAAATCTTTCGGTAATTTCTGAACCTGATTCAATGGAGAAATATAGTAGAAAAATAATTTTCGCTGAGTTAAGGGGTCTCAGGACTCTTAAAGCTTCAAAAATGTCGAAATTGTAATTATTTTATATTTTAAACTCCTACATTTTTCTGAACATTTTGATATAATTGTTTCCTCGAAACTCCCGTTAGAACTGAAGTTATGGCTTTTAGAATTGTACCCGCCCAATAGTTGAAGCGGCTTTTTCGAAACTTTGAAGACATTTTACTGAAAATGACATTTTTGGGCAAAACGAGCTGTATATCTAAAAAACTTCTCAATTTTTTCATGAAATTTTCGAAATAAATGTTTTTTGTTAGTTTGTGTAAACGAGACCTAAGATTTCCTTTTCATTGTTCAAAAAATATTTTTTTAATGTGATTATACTGTTGAAATTTTCAAAATTTGGTATTAGCTAAATGCAACTTTGTACTAAAATTATAAGGATGCTTTAAATACAGCTTTATTTAGGTTCAATTTATTTATTAGAATCTGAAGAATCAATTAGGTACCAAAATTTTCATTATAGTTGCAATTTTTTTTTTTTTTTTTTTTTTTTTTTTTGTAATCGTGCGCGTAAACTGTCATACCAAATTTCTGCCTTTCAAATGTCTGACAGTTTGAAGCTCCATATAAATATTAATTCTGCATTTTGTAATTTTTTAAATATGTGAAGCTAAAGAACATACTTATACCTTTCATTTCCCTAAAAATTGTGTTTTAAAATCATATACATAATAAGATATTAAATGTTAAAGATGGTCTCTTATTTTTTCATCTTTTCAAATTTTAAGAGTCCTGAGACCCCTTAAATTACGAAAAATCGGGATATGCTGTAAAATGAAGAAAAAATGCGTGCCTGCGAAAATGTCACAATGCACAATTTTTGCCACATTTTGCGTTGTCCGTGGAAATTGCGATGTACACACTCACAGGATTAACTTAAATAGATGACATATGAGTAATAGATCATAAAGTGTAACAAAATTAAAATTTTAGATATAAAATTAAATAAAATAAAGAGGAAATTAATCTCAAAATATACCGATTTAATTTTCCTTGGTATGCATATTTACTGCTAAAATTATGAAACAATCAAGAATTTTCAAGCTTTTAATGATGTTCTGACACAAGGTTTGAAAAAAATAATTCTGGAAACAAAAAGTACTTAAATATGAGAACACAAGTTTTTCAATTAAATAATAATTACTTTCGGTGGCAAAATAAAGTCCAGCGAAGATTAATGCAACTAAAATTATGACAAAATATCTTTACTTAAAATTTCGTGATAATACTACACGGGAATTATAAATTTCACGTGATATATATATATATATATATATATATATATATATTTATATATATATATACTAGGTGGCTCTGCCCCCTACGAGCTACGCTCGCCAACCCCCGTTCCCACACGCCAGATTCTAAAAGCAGGATAATTTCATCGGCTTTAAAAAGATTGAATTATAATTTTAAAAAACAGTCGCAATCTCAACTGGAAATGGGTTTTCATTCATATTCCTTTGATTGGAGATTTTTAAAGCGAAATCGGCGTTTGTTAAGGAATACAATTGCCGTTTTCGTCTTTGATTTAAAAAAATAGTTAAAAATTAGAAAATAAGCTAATGTAAAATGAATTAAGTAAACAGAGTCCTTGTCTCTCGGTTTTTAACAGCTCTATAAGAAAGTTCTTTTAAATAACACATTTGAAATGTATCGTTTTATATCTGACGTAATTTTCACCAGAGTTTTCTTTCTCTTTTTAACATTCACATGAAAATACTTTTGTTGTTAGGAAGGAAATATTATTTGCGCTGTCTTAGAATTCAGGATAATAGTTGAAAAAATTATCTCAAAAAATGAAATAAATGTCTCGCGGAAATATATTTTTCATTTGATCTGTTTTACCAACTGTCAACTATTTGGCTTTTTTAAATATGACGTAAATTTACTGCATTTACGACTTTTAACGCATAATAATGAAGTTATTATTTAAAAATTTTCTTTCTCTTTTAAAATTAATGTGTAACTATAGTTTTCATTACATAATTTTCAATATTACCCTATTTTTTAACACTTAATCACTTAATTCTCATTTGAAAGATTTTTTTTCTGATTATAATAGTCACATGTAAAAAAAAATTAATTTGAAGGAAATATTATATGTGCTGCTTTTAAATTTGGCAACAGTTTAAAAAAAATACCCTTTTCTAAAATGCGAAAGAAGATTTCTCGAAATGTTGAAAATTTGAATTTAAAATGGAAATAAATCCTCAAGAAATGAGTCAAATAAAAAAAAATAAATGCAGTCTGCACACCGGGAACTTTTAATGTATTAAACTATGTACAAATGTTTAAATTCCTGCATATAGCGTTTGCTCCTATATATATATATATATTTTAATGAAACGATTTTGACCAACTTTAACATTAAATATCTCTTTAAATAATTATTCGATTTAAAAACTGTCTGCATCAACGTGTTTATCAAACATTTTTCTATAATAGCACCAATTTTTCATATTTTTTTATGAAACCGTTTTCTTAATATTAACGAAGAAAAACCCCCCGGAGAAATAAGGATGCCGATCTAGGAGTGTACCGGGAAGATCTATACAGATTTTTATTGGTTCATTTCCAAATCGTTACTTTTTTATGTATATAGAAGGATATATACATATTTGGGACACGATTATTCTGTCTAAGTTCTACAAATTTCCATCATTTCATTTATGTTATTCAAATTTCTGCTGTTTTTTACTATGTTTTTGGAATCTATGTTAAGTGTGTTTGGGGGAATTGTATTTGTTAATGTCATTTTATTCATAATTTCGCAGTTTTTATTGGTGGTTGGTAATGTTTATTTAATGGTTATATATATATAGCCATAATATAATTACAAATCATCATCTATTCCAATTACAATAATTAATTCAATAATTTAATAAATTGAGCAGCGAATTATAACTGTAACATTATACAAAATACAGATGTAACCCTATGCATGTAATACAATATTAGTTTTGGGAAAAAATAATTTTTACTTTTACAAAAACTAAAAATAATTAAATGCCAAAAATTAAGGTTTGCTGAAATTTCACGAATAATTTGTTTATTATAATTTAACGAATAAAGTTATTTTTTTTTTACTAAAAATACTACAATAGGTTATGGATTTTTTTAAATGTTTAGAAATTTCGTATTTCGAATTAGATGACATAAAATCTTTCCAATATATTTTTTATCAAAAGTTATTGGTTCAAGTAGTCTCTCTATGTATTGCTTTACAACTAAATGCTGAAACGTGACTAAAGTAATAATAGTAAATGTAAATATATATATATATATACTACCATTACTACATGCAATAACGAAAGTATATGTAAAGACAATATAATAGCAAATATAAAAATATGTCCTATTATTAGGACGCCAGGCTTTAAATTATTAAACAAAATGCTAAATCTAAGCAGATGTCAAAACTATTTACGCAGATTATTATATGAAGAAAACAATCTTTTCTTAAAGACAAAACATTTGCTTGACGAGTTATTATTATACATAAGCAGTTATCAAAAACATTTACACAGATTATTAGAAAATGGAAACTGTTTTTTTTTTATTTATTTAAAAGACAAAAATAACATTCACCCAACTAGACATTAGTGTTCACCAAATTAGTGTTTGATATTTTTTGCATATGTTTTCCAATATTTTACTGTCAAAAATATCTTCTGAGCAGCATAGGTCAAAACAGCTAAGTTTATGGATATTTTAAATAACTTTAATTGTATTTTTCATGAATTTGGTGAAGCAAGCGTCACAATCTGTATCAGGTTGGTGTAGTCATTTTATTTTGAAGGTTTATAATTGTGCTTTTACAGAGTCCCATTCCTGAAAATTCGAATTTAACTTTAACCCTTTGAGGGGCAAGCAATTGCATTTATATAATGCTGAATTCCCACTGGAAATTTGGAAAAAATTTATCTCTCTTTAAGAAGAAGCAATTTTTCAACTCTTTTTTCCTCAAAGTTATAAAAGTAAAACTTAGCTAAAAGTTTCTGGTGCTAATCTTAATTAACTTAGGTGGGATATAATGTATCCCACCGCCCCTCAAGGGGTTAAAGATTGTTTAGAAATAGCATTTATTTCTTCAACATACTAACGGAATCAAACTTTAAAAATATGTTTGCGTAGAATTTTTATTTTTGAGTCTTGACTGTAGTTAATTTTCGAATCTTGATCGTCTTCAGTTGCAGTTAATGGCATATGTATTGTTGCATAGTCATACTGGCAGAAATTTCGCAGGGGGATAAAACCCTGGTAATCTTCCAATTGGTTACGGCCTTGATCAAACTGACTGATAACAGATATCATAATCAGACGATTGAGTTAAAATAATATAATATCATTACTATCATTTATTATTACGTATCATATCCATTTCATGCGGTTTTATCTGTTGAGTTGCATCATGTATCGCAGACCAAATGCAAAAGCCAAAAAGAATATCTGATAAGGAAAGTCTCCTTACCGGGCATACTCAAAATATTTTGAAAAAAAAATTACTAATTAAACTACTTATGTATGTAAGAAAGGATCAGTCAAATTTACTAGCGGAATTACAGTAGAAAATCAGTAAAAAAAAAAATACTTTTAAGTCTTTGACGTGAAATGACGAACGTGTCAAGTTATTTGGCGAACAGTACTTTTCCTTGCCAAAAGCAAACGATTTTAATGCACCTGAAAATTGCGTGTTAATTGATTTTTAGAATGTGTGTAAATAGTATTTAATGAATTTAAACTTAAACAATAAGAGAATTTAATAAAGGCATTTTTTGTATTACATATTTATGTTGCTTGTTATTTAATTTTATTACTTTAAACATATTTTCATATATAACAAATAGGATATTCATATATTTAAGCGTATTCTAAAATAAAGGCAAGTTGAAGAATGCTGCAGTTATTCATTTCAATATCAAAGAAGTCGTTGTTCAACGTTATTGTGTAGCAACAAAATTGAATCGATAGTGCTCAACTGGATTAATTTTAAGATAGAAATAGTTGAATTAATCTAAATTTTGTTTTAATTCATAAAATTTGATAGTTATCTTCCATTATGCATGACAAAACTATAGTTAACTCAAACTAAAACTGAGAAAACTAAATTTATTTATATTAAATGTCTTTAAACATGTTCAATATGAAACATTTTTTATCTTAAAGAGTATTTGACATACAAAAGTATTTTTTGAAAATTTATTCCATCGCCAACCGGTGATAAATCGTCAAATATTGAAATTTTCATTATTTTTTCACGGAAGCTCTATCGAGTTTCCGCCGAAATTTTTTTATAAACATATCTATCCTCATGAGTATAACATTCTATAATTTTTTTTCAGATTTTTGGAGTATGCACGTGCACGTAGGAGACATTATTTGTGAGTGAATTTTGACGGCCTAAGTTTTACAGAATAACCAATTCGGTAGACCGTTGGTGGCTTAGGCCAAAGGTTTGGGTTTCGATTTCCAGCTTGGAAGCGATTTTACTCAGTTGTAAAAATTTCAGTTAGAATCTTCAATTTTATTGGACAGTATTTTACATCTTGCACTGAACAGAAAGTTGCTGACTTTCACCTGTAAAAAAATATGCGTATTCGAAGTTTTCTTATTTCTAAATGTTTTTTTTTTTCATATAAATTATATAATGTGAACATTATAAAGGTCCACAATCTTACTTAAAAGGCGACTAATGTAATGAAAAAGATGTTACAAGTTTAAAATATACATTATATTTAAAACTTCTGAGTACTTTCGAGCCTTCCGGTTCATCATCAGAGAATATCTTAATAACTAAATTTTGTTTATTTATACAAACACTTCACCTTGTTTTGAAAATGAGAGAGCCAATAATTACCAGAATTGAAAGTAGAAGTATCAGTATCAGTTTCTTGGATTGAATTTAATTAGATGAAATATATATTATTATTATTAATTGCAGTTCGATTTATTTTATGACATCACTTAGTTTCTCATACGTCACTTTCCATGGGTAGAAAAAAATATTTAACTTCTATACTTTAAATTTCAATGCGTCACTTTTCTCTGGTTTTCAGGATTTATTTTCAGTATATTGAACCACAAACTGGGGATATTGTATTTTAGGGCGTCTGACATCACTTTGTTTCTCATACGTCACTTTCCTGACATCACTTTATTTCTCATACGTCACTTTCCTGACATCACTTTGTTTCTCATACGTCACTTTCCTAATATCTGGGAAAGTGGCGTATGAGAAACAAAGTGATGTCAATGGAACTGCTATTAATAATAATACAATATATTTCATCTAATTAAATCCAATCCAAGAAACTGCTACTGATACTTCTACTTTCAATTCTAGTAATTATTGGCTCTCTCATTTTCAAGGTCTGCCATTTTTCCTCGTAGAGGAAGGTTGAATCTGTGGTTGTCCCAAGGAAATAACGCCATTTTTGTGATCATTTGAGGTCATGCCGGCAAAAGCCGTAGCGAATACCTCATAGCTTAAATAATAAATAATAATAATAATAAATCATTTTCAAAACAAAGTGACGTATTTGTATAAATAAACAACATTTAGTTATTAAGATATTCTCTGATGATGAGCCTGGGAGGCTTGAAAGTAGTAAGAAGTTTTAAATAAAATGTATATTTTAAACTTGAAACATCTTTTTCATTACATTAGTCGCCTTTTAAGTAAGATTGTGTACCTTTTTAATGTTCACATTATATATTTTATGTTGAATCAAGGTGAAAAATTGCGTTCCGTCTTACGATATTATTTGGGTTTTTTTTCATATTTTACGAATATTGCGATTCAGCCTTTGTATTAAGCATCTTTACAAAATTACAGGGTGTCCATAAAAGAATGTCCCAGTTTCAATGATATATTATAACATTTTAATTTAGAGAATTTACAACAAATCATGCATTAAATTGAAAGTAAACTAATTTAACCTAGTTTTTCTGACAAATGTTCAATATGTATGTCTTTAGGTATATGGCACACATGCAGCCTAAAGTCCAACTCTTCTTACACTTCGGTTAGCAATTATGTGTCTCAACTCTGGCAAATCCTTAGCTTGCGGCGGAACGTAGACACGATCTTTTATAAAGCCCCAAAGGAAAATATCGCATGGTTCTAACGGCTTTTAAATCTTCAGCCCGGCAATAAAGCTTTACGCACAGGAGTCGCGATTTTGCGTATGTGGCACTGCAAGCGAGTAAATAGCAAAGCAATACTCGCACATGGGCTTATCTAAAACTGTTTAAGTTACTCTTTATTTGGGGCCTTGAACCAATACTCTACAACGCTTACAGCTTATACTATTAAAATTTATATATTTTATGGACGCACAGTATTTTCGCCATTTATAATGTACGCATATTTATATGTATGCTTGTCCGGATTTTTATCATAATCAACCACTGAGCGGATTTGAAATTAACTTTTTATTCTAAAGCTCTAGTATTCCAGGAAAGGTTTTTATCTAAAAATAGTTACCATATCGTATTTAGTTTTCTTACTGGGACACGTCATAAATATTAATGTATGGTTAAGGTTATATACTGCGTTTCAAATGTTAGCGACACTGGCAACAAGAGAACTTTATAAATATGAGAAGGTAACATAATGCGAGCAAAAATTTATTTGCTCAAGCAAATTTTGAAAAATTTTAGCAAGCTTAAACTTATAACCAACCTAATGTTTGTTGACTTGTAATGTTAACTGTAGAGTAATAGAACTTCATCAGGCAGTTATAACGAAATTCAGGAAAGTAGCTTGCCGTATTTTTGGCAAAAAATCTAACTTGAAGGTATGTCCTTTTTGCGTGACGCTAATCTCTTATTTAACAAAGCACCTTACTGGCAATAAAGTACATTAATTGAATGTGGATAAACAATATAGGGTAGTCCGACCGGTAAATGAACACTTAAGCACATTTGGAAAGAAAATGATTCATTATATTTTAATAAACAGTACCTTTGACAGTGCAAATACATTTGTTGGTTTATAAATTATTAAAAAATAACAAAAGGAATTTTATATTTTACTTGCTTGGGATGCTAGAGAGGTCTTAATAGAAAGCGATGCAAAAGCAAAGTAAATGAACAGTTGTTACCAGTGAATGAATGCAAAATCTTCCAGTGAATGAACAGCTGTTCATTCATTTTCACCATTTGCCTAACCAGTTATGAAACATGCCTATTCTCAAATTGTACATATTCTACAATGGTTAAAACAATTAGAAATATGGCTATAATATATATATTTAATGTATGTACAATAAAATTAGTGCATAATGCAAATAAAAACAGTAAATTCTTATCAAACATATGAAATGATATTGCACTTACCTTATTATTTCAGCATAGAAGCAATGTGTTTCTCAGACATGAAAAATACAACATGTTCTCAAAGTAAAATAATGTGACTTCAGTAACCAAACAGGAATGCAATAGCTTTCTATTGAATAGAATTAAGGCAATGTTGTGTCCCCATCTATTTGGGATGTTTTCAAACCTTATTCTATTAAAATATATAAAAAATGTTCATTCACTGGGGGCTGTTCACTTACAGGTCGGACTACCCTAGTGTTATAATGAAATTCACTCTGTTGTGTCAAACCACTCTCGCTAAAATACGTCAACTGACGCTCAAAAAGCAAATAAAAAAACAAGTCCAAACTAAGCTAATAATTGCTAAAAGTGATAAAAAATACACTAAGTCATATAAATACCTTTATTTAGATCGAAATATGTTTCATCGCTCAGACGACGACATTCTCAAGATCTTTGTCGGTACAAATATTTTCGCAAAACATTTTAAAAACAACAAATTGGTAAATAAAATCACGAGACCGCATGTAAAAAGAAGTAGAAACAGGCAATAAAATACAGTAAAATTGGATATTTGTGAATCTGAATTAATTTCTACTATTATTCCTTATGCTGTAGAGCATCTCTTTCAAAATTATAGGTAACTCCAAGGAAGCTGAATCATTGCAAATATTCTCACTGCGTAAAAAGATCTCTATTGATTCCCGGATAATCGATTGTAAATAAAATCTGTATGGATAAATTAATCTACTATTTTTTTAATCAATCTGCAAACGTTCTTTGCTAGATAATCTGGCTAAAGCTGTAGATCTCTTGTTGTATTTTATGTCTGCTATATGTTCTTTGATTCTAGATTTAAGTTTTCTGTTTGTCATACCTATATAAAATTGCATTGTCCCATCATGTTTGGTTAAAGATATTTCATACACTCCTGATTCTCGACATTTGGTTTTGTTGGATCTATTTTCTTTCAGAGTATATTTTTTAATTTTATGGAAGGTTTTACAATAAGGGATATATTGAATTTATTGAATAAAAAAAAGTGTTAATAACATGAATGCTTTTGCATAATGACGAGGAAGTATTGGAATAAGTCACTCAAAATCGCTTTAAGATTTTACTTAAAATGATTTTTTTTTCAGTTTAAAATAATTCTATTTATTCATTGAGTAAGTACTTTTAAATTCTGGAATTATTCAGCACATGGCAAATGTTTAAATACACTGAGCAAAAAATCCTCTAAAATGTATAATTTGTGCTGCCAGTCGATATATTAGTATAACTTTCGTTTTCCTCCAATGAAACTGATTTCATAAATGTTCCACAAGTTACGGAATATGGATTTCAGAAAATTCCTTGTTCTGGATTTCTTATGGATTTGATAAAAATAACTAACTGAAAAAGGGTATTTTGTTACACTCTGGGACAATACTCAATATATTGAATGAACTTTGATTGTGCTAGACGGTGAATGCATTTATTCATACAAAATTTATTTGTTCTTGTTCTTAATAAAACAGTCAGGCGATCGGGTGCAAAAAAGTCTATATTTTGATCTTATGCGCTATATTCAGTAGTGCATATTGTTACATGTACAGTCGTGGAAAAAAAAAAGTAAACACCCCCTACTAACACCTCAACAAATCATCGTAGACGAAAGTTACTGGTACCGAACGATTGAAAATAAAGTCTACTTTTAAATGATGTATAAAAATTTTGCTTAGGGGGCCATCTACATATTAAAACGAATCCAACTTCATTTTTTTCAATAACAATACCCAATTCTAACGAGATATTTCAAATCTTCGTTTCAAACTATGCCTAGACACCGAATTTCAAGTCATTTGAATGATAAGTTTTTGAATTATACACATTCAAAATTTAGTGCTTCTAATGTTAAATTACATTTTCATATTTGTATTTATATCTCCAGAAATTATGCTCCTAATGTGCTAATTTTTTGTGTAACAATAATACTAATATACCCAAACATTAATACGCTGAATTTGCAATTTTTATAACTTTATAATATGAATTATGATTTATGAAATTAATACTCGAAAAAATTATGAATTGCAATCTACAATTTTTTTTCATGGATTTAGATTTATTAAGTCCTGCTTTATGGAAATCCAAAATTTCACATTTTTCTTCCAAGTAGTTTTCAAATTATGCTTAAAAGACGGCAAAATGATGGTTTAAGGGGCCGTCTAATAGGAGTGACTAGATATTTTGAAATTTCTTCTGCTGTCGTGTAATCTAGCAGGCTTCATTGAGTTCTTAAGGTGCCTTGATCAAGTTGAGGGCTGTCTCGGCTAACAATCGAGTTCCGAACTTCAATTTGGATACAGCCCTTTAAATACGCTCGTTGTAAAATAATTAATTTCTCTGAAACGTATGGTACGAATTGCATAAAAATATGTTTTTAGGCTAATTGAAGGGTGTAGAGTTCATTTATGCTGTCAGAATTGTGTACTGCTATTGAAGAAAACAAAGTTACGGTTCGTTTTAATATATAGATGGCCCCCTAAGCAAATTTTATCTATATCGTTTTAAAGTAGACTTTATTTCCAATCGTTCGGTACCAATAGCTTTCTTCTACGATAATTTGTTGAGGAGTTAGTAGAGGGTGTTTACTTTTTTTTTTTCCACGACTGTACTTTCTGATCGCCTATATATATTTTACAATTGCTTCAGTATCTTTTTTAGTGAATTAAATTTCAAAAGCTAAATTCCCAAAATGCAAAGGTAGCATGGAGAACACTCTCAATTACAGATAAATGCATTCTTTCCTCACGCAATATTGTTTTTTCAACAAGCTAGTCCTTCTTTGTACTCCAAAATGGATTTACATCAAAAGACATTACTGTGCTACCTTTAGTAGGAAACTCTAACGGTATGTATTCCTTTGGGAAATGCACGACTTTTTCATATACACGTTAACGAAATAATTTATGCTGGCAAAGCAGCATGGAAAAAGCCGATCCTCAATAATAAAAATCGAGGATCGGCTTCTTCAACCTAAGTAAACTTATTACTAATTAAACTTATACAGAAGATAATACCAGATTTACTTTCGCTCTGTAAAGTAGGTACATAAAATGCAGATTTTGGAATCGTGGTAAGAAAGATCAAGGCTGTTAACTTAAATTTTAAAAATAAGTGACAAATATTTCAAAACTTTCTACACTTTGTTCATAAATATCGTTCATTTTCTATGCTCATAAAAATTTCATTAATGATCTATTTATCTATCTACATAGCTATCCAAATATGAATAAAAACAAAATTTTAGAATTAGATTTTCAATGTATTTTTCTCGGAAACTAGATAATTGCACGTATCATTTTTATAAAACACAATTTATTGTCAAAATAAGAAATTAAAAATAAAAATTCCTGATTTATAGATTTTGTTTATCAAATATCTAAACATACTGCACAAAAAACAACAGAGTTTATTATAAGCTTTTAACTCCATTAAAATTATATATTTTCAGAAATAAATTACTTCGTTCATCAATACATCCTTTTAAAATATGTACTTCAAACATTTTTCAAATGAAAAGCAGATTCATAAGTATAATGAACTTTGTTTTATCTAAATCTTTTATATTACGCGTATTTTTCAAGGAAGTTTAACTTGCAAAAAAAAAAAAAAAAAAAAAAAAAAGTATATATTTGACGAAATTCAAAGAGATTAGTAAAATAAACTTTACTTCATAAAAAACTTTCAGGTGGATTAGAAAAGATTCCCAAAGGGATACAGAGTCTTTAGTGGTTGAAAAAGCAAATACATTTAGGTAACTTTAACTTTAGCTAGAAAAGGATATTTTACTTTTGAATGGAATGTATTACAAGATTGAGAGGGGGATTGGAAATGGAAACTTTTATGTACTTTTTGAATTTTTTGTATAAAATAGAAATACTAAAGTTAAGAAAGTAATATTTCCTGCTTCAGTATACTTTTATGTATGATGTCTAATGGTCTATAAATCTTTAAACATTTCGAAACAATGTATGTTTAGAGTTTTTTAATTCTATGACTTAGAATTTTTAAATAAAAGGTTGTTTTTACAAAATTTCTTTGTAGAACCGTAGAAATGAAAGAGTTCGGAATTCACCTTAGATATTCTGCATATTTTAAAGAACGCCATAAATATATATATATAGGTTTATCTGAGGTTTATGTTAAATTTACGAGTTTAATTTCCCTTAACACTTTACCACTCAAACTTTTTATTTTCTTCTAAACTTTTACTTATAATGAATTTGCATAGTACCCACAGGATATTCAAATAAGAAATAATAACAATGTAGTATTTTTAGTAAAAAATTTTGGTATAATATTGTCTTAAAGGGGTGTTAAATAAGGGACGGTAAGGTAAAGAAAGGGGGACGGTATAGGAAAAATGGACGAAATGGGAAAAAAAGGAACGGTAAAGATGGAACGGTAAGGAAAATTACCACCTATATTAGACAAATAATGTTAAGACTAAGTGGTAGCCACAATATTCATTGAGTTTTAGAAACAGTTATTTACATTGGATTAAATTAATAATATATATATTTACCTTGAAAAGTGCAGGAATAAACCTTGGGGACGGTAAGACTAAGAATAAAGCCACGTTCTTGAAATTGATATTTAAGTGCTGATTTAAATTCTGCATTAAATTTCCTGTCAAAGAATTTTAGACATTCTTTCTCTATCACACGTCTGCAGGAGAAAAAACTTGAAAAAAATTCTGTGGCTGCATCTGAAGGGATTTTCTGTATAAGTTTAGCAAGAGGGACGGTAAGGATTAAAAAGCTAGGGATAGAGTTCAAAAAATAATATCAACCTTAAAAATGTGTGCAGATTAATTTTTGCTACATATTTAGGTAAAACAAGTGTCCCAGTTTCGGAAAAAAATTACATCGAATTACTTTTATTTAAACAATTTTATGCAGTCAGCTTCAAACCTTAAAATCAGCATCAGGGACACGGGACAGTGTAGAAGTTTTCCAGGTATTTGGACACCCAATATCGTCCAAAACTTAATTATCTCGTTAAAATTGTTGCGCAATCATGCAATGGGATGTTCCCCAGTATAGGAAATTAAAAAAAAAACCACAAGAAAATGCACTAAAATAAAAATTATTATTCAGGGACATAAAAGTCAAAAGATTGTGAGAATGCCCCATATATAATACCGTACGAAAATAATGAAAATCCCTGCTGGCTGGGTATACAGGCACAAGTATATTGCGAAGTTAAGTACTAATTTCATCAAAAACCTATATGAAGATTAAAGATAAAGCCAAATTAACAATTTTACTTGACCTCTTTTGACGAGTTGTTAATTTAGTTTTTCTGTAAGAGTTGGTTGTATCAGAATCATATTAACGTGATTTTTTTCTTTTATAACTCCCCTCCCCTTAATGCAATTTTTAATGATATCAAAAATCTATCATACATAAATTTTTAGCCCTTTCCCTAGAAGTAATAATAACTTTAAACTGATTCGAAATGTGTCATAATTAAGAAGTTATGGGGGTTTATCTTTTTTCACAAAAACCCTCCCCATTTCCACCTCCTCGGTCTGATTTTATCCATTAACGAACTTGACCGAGATTTCCTCACCTTGATTTTATGTATCAGTTTGGAAGAGATTTGTGCAGAATTATGGGAGTCCATGTTCGTATTTAATAATGTTTCCCAAAGGTCAAAATAAACATTCAGATTTGGTATCCCATTAATGTAAAGCTAAATAATACTACAGTGATGCTTTTATTTTTAAGCATGTGATGTTAATGGTCATAAATCTAAAGTTTCTCAAATCTTCTTTGGCCTTAACATTTGTTTCAAATGCTTCACAGGTTGGATTTGAATTAGAAAGTCGGCATCGAGTAAAGTAACCTGACTTTGGGAAAATACGACCAGGGTTGGACCGGTCTTATTTTTTTAAATTCGAGTTCATATTAGAACCTTGGACAAGGCCGTACCCGGCGTAAACCCGTGTCGATTGCAATTATTATTATCATTATTACTATTTTGCTTAAATTTGGATTTGGATTTACATTATTAATCTTACATTAGGTTAGGTTTGTTGAAGAAATCAAATTTTACTCGAAACTGACCCGGTTTGGTTGGGTGTAATATATATTTTTTGTGCTGCAGACCGGATTTGTATTAGAATCCTGCCTCGAGTCGCTTAGCAAGATTTTACATACCTGACCCGGTTAAGGCCAGTTATAACTTTTTTCTGTCGGTCGGATTCATATAATGATTCTACTTAAGTATATTTTAGCAGCTCAAACCGGATCAATTTGTCTATATTATTTATTTATGTACTTATTTATTTTCTGCAGTGGAGCTTATACAAAATCTGGCCATCGACTCGAGTAACCCGGTTTTGAACGGACCTGAACCATATTGGGTATGCATTACATAGAAAAATATAGAAATATATATGTAGACAGGTAAAATGTAGACGATCATTTTCATAAATTTGTTACATATAAAAAAAAGTAAAAACAATATACATATAAAAGATAATTAGAATTTCATTTCTCTTTTAATTAATCTGAAGTCGTAAAGTTTTGGTATTGTGTTTTGTTTTATGAATGACAATGATTGTTTATAATGTCATTTTCATTGCTAAATAATCTAGGAATAAAGCGACTTGCTTCAGCGTGCGAAAACATGACATCGTATTTAACCATAGACAAACATTTTAATTTATAAAACGGAAGTATTTCTCTACTAACGGGCCAAAATAACGTTTTTACTCTACTGGTACTGAGATTAAATCTTCATCAAGGTGCCCATGCAGTATAAAACCAAATTCGTACGTAACGTTCTCGCTGAAAAGTATGGCACCAATTTTTACTAGAAGTATTTTAAATTATAGACTATTACATGTTAAAATATATATGGATTTAAAGCATAAAAATACCTATGAAAAGTTTGTGCCGGTGAAAATGATGTTATGCTTACCTTGAAGTATCTTCTCTTTTGATAAAACTAAAATGATTACATGATTGTGTTAAAGTCTCGAAATGTTTGCTGATTATTCTTTTTTATAATTTTCGCCTTAATTGATTATTTTACCTTAAGTAGTTACATTGATTATTTTATTTTAAGATAAATTAAAGAGTAAATAAATGGAGTTTAACTTTTCAATAAAGTGAAAAGATAAATTTGATAAAAGTCGTATTATGGTTAATAAAGTTAAAAGTAATAATTATTTTTGCAGATAGATTAGCCAATATAAGACTAATTTTTTAGTTAAATTACTTTTGTAGATTTGTTATAAATTCATTTAATAGGTCCTTATTAAGCTTTTTTATTCGGGGATTTCGACGAGCGCCACCTTGTATATATGTACAGGATTTTTCCTTTAAGTAATGTGACTGTGAGCCGCACGGCGGCGCTCCAGTCATTAGTAGCGAGCTCTCTGATGGCGGTATTTGGGGTGACGGGTTTAAGCTAAGGAACGCACCGGCCGGCAGTCGCGTCCGAGCTCTGACGCAGTGAGGATCATACGGCGCGCAAAAGATAACTTAAGTTTTTGTCACGGCAGGAAACGTCAAAAATGGAGCGCTCACTATAGCAGTAATTAAATTTTACTTAAAAATTAAATTTTGCTTTCATCTAGGCAAAATCGCTTCCCTGACGCTTTCCTTGATTAAAGAGGTTTACAGGGACTAACCCCCGTTTTTCCGGCGGTGTAGTGAGCGCAAGAACGTATGGGAGACTTTTGATGACATGGAGCAATCTGGACGACGTCATTGTCTTTTTTGACAAGCGTGGGGTGGTCCGCAAAGAATGTTTAGCCCCGAGACGAACCGTCAAAGCCATTTTCTACTAAGAAACCCTTGCGTGCCTGAAAAGAGACGTCAAACGGAAATGACCTGAGGTTGCCGATCTCTGAAAGCACCACCACGACAGTGCTCCTGCCCTCATCGCCTTCGTTGTTCTTAACCTGACCCTGCTAGGGGTTGCAAGCTTGCCGCAGCCACGGTACAGACACGATTTGAGTCCGACACTACTTTTTGATGTTCCTAAAGCTCAAGAGAAGCAATGTTCCCGCCATCCAACGGGCTGTCACAGAGTCTCTGAAAGAGGTTACGGCAGCTGGCATCCAGGGAACCTTTGAAATCGCGTTGGCAGGGTGCATCGACGCCCTATGAGACTATTTTGAACAATTTAAACAATATGAACCGATTGTATCAATAAATTATTTTTTGCTGACCCAGTCTCATTACTTTTCACACAATCCCAGTATATTAATAAGAAAAATTGTTAATAAGAAAATTTGATGGATTTCTGACTAACAAGAACTAGGATACAGTTGTAATATTTGCCTCACAAAGCATAACGTAGCAGCGTCTTATATTGACTGAATAAAACCTCGATTGAATCCGCATATTTTTTTCTGAAAATACATCTAACTTATTAAGAGCAATGCAGTTCCATCCCACAGATCCCGAGAAATAGTTGTCACGCATATCGTGAAAGGAACAGTATATCATAGACGCCTTTTAAGCGCCGTCCATCAAAATCTATTTAGCACCAAATTTTGTTCGGGTCTATATGAATACGGAGTTTTGTGGAATCCCGTACAATAGTCATTTAATCATACCATACAAAATATTTGCACAACGCAGGAACAGACCTGCACCAACTGAGAGAGGAATCGGCCCAAAAACTGTTAAATCGTGTTCAAGACACTCCAAAATAACTGAAAAGCAGGAAGTAGAAACTTTTCAGAAATCCAACAGTTTCTTTTTATGAGTATAGAAGAAATTAATAGAGAAACATTGAAAAAATTCATTCAAACATTGCATTCAATCTATGAGGGTCATTCGAGAAAAAACGTTATTTTTTTGGTTCAAGGTAGTTGATTTTTTTTTCAGAATATTTTAAACAGAATAGTTGTTTACAGTTTACAATATTTACGCATTTACAATATATCCTTGATGAAAAATGATGATTTTTTTTATGAACGTGAGTATACGTACACCTAATTTTTATACACATAATTGTCTCTATTATGCCCTGATTTATTTTGTAGATGTGATAAATATATTATTCATTCAATAATGGGATTTTTATTTTCAGAAAATTCCTTTATCCTCTTGAGACCATGCATCCATTAATACGGATATTTTGTTTTAACCTACTAATCACATTAAATGTTTCTTTGGAAGCAAGTCCTGATACTCCAATACAATATACACTTCAAAGATTACTTTTAAGTTTTTAGAATCTGAGAACGGCTTCTCGTTTGTTTGTAATATGGTGAAATGTGTAAGTCAACGTGGTATCCGACCAGGTGCTAGTAAGTTCCAGTTTTTCTGTACTCATTTTATTTTTAAGCACATTTTAGAGTATATATGTTAATTTTAATGTCTTTGTAGTACCCTAGCTAATTTTTTAACTATAATTTTAATATATTTATTGTTAATAAAAATAAATTTTTAATTGTTTACAGTTTACAATATTTACGCATTTACAATATATCCTTGATGAAAAATGATGATTTTTTTTATGAACGTGAGTATACGTACACCTAATTTTTATACACATAATTGTCTCTATTATGCCCTGATTTATTTTGTAGATGTGATAAATATATTATTCATTCAATAATGGGATTTTTATTTTCAGAAAATTCCTTTATCCTCTTGAGACCATGCATCCATTAATACGGATATTTTGTTTTAACCTACTAATCACATTAAATGTTTCTTTGGAAGCAAGTCCTGATACTCCAATACAATATACACTTCAAAGATTACTTTTAAGTTTTTAGAATCTGAGAACGGCTTCTCGTTTGTTTGTAATATGGTGAAATGTGTAAGTCAACGTGGTATCCGACCAGGTGCTAGTAAGTTCCAGTTTTTCTGTACTCATTTTATTTTTAAGCACATTTTAGAGTATATATGTTAATTTTAATGTCTTTGTAGTACCCTAGCTAATTTTTTAACTATAATTTTAATATATTTATTGTTAATAAAAATAAATTTTTAATTGTTTACAGTTTACAATATTTACGCATTTACAATATATCCTTGATGAAAAATGATGATTTTTTTTATGAACGTGAGTATACGTACACCTAATTTTTATACACATAATTGTCTCTATTATGCCCTGATTTATTTTGTAGATGTGATAAATATATTATTCATTCAATAATGGGATTTTTATTTTCAGAAAATTCCTTTATCCTCTTGAGACCATGCATCCATTAATACGGATATTTTGTTTTAACCTACTAATCACATTAAATGTTTCTTTGGAAGCAAGTCCTGATACTCCAATACAATATACACTTCAAAGATTACTTTTAAGTTTTTAGAATCTGAGAACGGCTTCTCGTTTGTTTGTAATATGGTGAAATGTGTAAGTCAACGTGGTATCCGACCAGGTGCTAGTAAGTTCCAGTTTTTCTGTACTCATTTTATTTTTAAGCACATTTTAGAGTATATATGTTAATTTTAATGTCTTTGTAGTACCCTAGCTAATTTTTTAACTATAATTTTAATATATTTATTGTTAATAAAAATAAATTTTTAATTGTTTACAGTTTACAATATTTACGCATTTACAATATATCCTTGATGAAAAATGATGATTTTTTTTATGAACGTGAGTATACGTACACCTAATTTTTATACACACAATTGTCTCTATTATGCCCTGATTTATTTTGTAGATGTGATAAATATATTATTCATTCAATAATGGGATTTTTATTTTCAGAAAATTCCTTTATCCTCTTGAGACCATGCATCCATTAATACGGATATTTTGTTTTAACCTACTAATCACATTAAATGTTTCTTTGGAAGCAAGTCCTGATACTCCAATACAATATACACTTCAAAGATTACTTTTAAGTTTTTAGAATCTGAGAACGGCTTCTCGTTTGTTTGTAATATGGTGAAATGTGTAAGTCAACGTGGTATCCGACCAGGTGCTAGTAAGTTCCAGTTTTTCTGTACTCATTTTATTTTTAAGCACATTTTAGAGTATATATGTTAATTTTAATGTCTTTGTAGAACCCTAGCTAATTTTTTAACTATAATTTTAATATATTTATTGTTAATAAAAATAAATTTTTAATTGTTTACAGTTTACAATATTTACGCATTTACAATATATCCTTGATGAAAAATGATGATTTTTTTTATGAACGTGAGTATACGTACACCTAATTTTTATACACATAATTGTCTCTATTATGCCCTGATTTATTTTGTAGATGTGATAAATATATTATTCATTCAATAATGGGATTTTTATTTTCAGAAAATTCCTTTATCCTCTTGAGACCATGCATCCATTAATACGGATATTTTGTTTTAACCTACTAATCACATTAAATGTTTCTTTGGAAGCAAGTCCTGATACTCCAATACAATATACACTTCAAAGATTACTTTTAAGTTTTTAGAATCTGAGAACGGCTTCTCGTTTGTTTGTAATATGGTGAAATGTGTAAGTCAACGTGGTATCCGACCAGGTGCTAGTAAGTTCCAGTTTTTCTGTACTCATTTTATTTTTAAGCACATTTTAGAGTATATATGTTAATTTTAATGTCTTTGTAGAACCCTAGCTAATTTTTTAACTATAATTTTAATATATTTATTGTTAATAAAAATAAATTTTTAATGCATATATGTGAGTTGTGGTTTTAAGCTCTCAAAACACTCTCATGCTAGCAATAAGATACGTCACCAGTTTCCCATGAGAAACTAGCGACCGCAGAACCACAGACAGAATTAAACTGCTGATGCACATTTTTGCATCTCTGAGCTTGGGAATAAATTAACAGTCTAACGTCAGATTTCATTTCGAAGAGAAAGAAATCAGATGGATCTAACTAGCTCTAGACGAGAGCTGAAGTCGTTAGGAAACCGAAGAAGGGTCCGGCAGAATTCTCCGATGCCGCGGTTGGATTGCCGTAAAAGCCTCTATCTTCCCTTAACTTTGTAAATATCTGTATTACTTTGATGTGTAATAATAATCCAGAACCATTAAACACAGTTTATTCATTCATTATTGCCTTATTCCTCCATTACATATATATAAATGAATCTATTTGGTTAAATTTAACTTAAGTTTCATATCCCATACTAAAATAGCCCCGCATTATGAAAGAAAACATTGTATATGTATACTATCATCCGTAGTTGTATCACCCGTTAAAATATTAATAAGTAAAGTATCCTCTAAATCCTTTTAAAATAAATTAAGCAACAAATAATTAAAAGATTTTACGACGATAAATCTTGAGAGAAGAAAAAAATAAATTCTGAATATTATTATAAATGTTTGGAGGTTAAATTTATTTTTGAAAATGTTAGGCTAAACAAGTAATATTTTCGTAGAATGAATATCAGTGACTTGATAAAAACAGAAAAATTCACTTGCCATGTCAAATCTAATTTCTCTGAATCATACTAAAAAAATGAGACATTAACTCTGATTTATTTAACATATTTTAAGATACAGTTTTTTTCTATTTAGGGTTTGGTACTTAGAAAGTAAAAACGGAACCATTATAAGATCACTCCTTTGTCTGCCTGTCCGACTGTCACAGTCATTTTACTTGTAAACTATGGAAGGTGGAAAGTTCAAATAGGCTGAAGTAATAAAAGCTATTGACCCACATATTTATCGATTATTAACCATTCAATAGTATGTTAAAGAAAAATGTAGAGAGGCTAATTAAGTTACTTGAAAAAAAAATTCTTTGTATATCGTGTGAAAGCTTTCGTAACACTGAACTCAAAAATATATTTCTTTTAATTTTAGGTATCATATTTTCAGAGATATCGTCGAAAATGTAATGCAAAAATTTTAAAAATCAAAAAACCCGACTGCGTAAAAAACGAACTAATTAATTATTTCTCATCAATGCGAAACTATTTTTTTTATATTACTTACCTATTTTTTTTTATTTATTTGTATTGATGACTTTTAAGTTGTGTTGTTTGTTAAATTGTTAGTTCCTATCTATAAACACTATTTTGATGAGACCTATAGAGTTGCAGTAAAGCTAGACATCCCACCTACACAACTTCCAGGTTGTGTAATATTTAATCGGAGCTTCTAACTGTAAAATAGTCAATGAAACATCGTCTTCATTTTGAAAGACCTATCCAATGATATGCCACTCAATATGGTGCGTGATTTTTTTCGTCTCTACCGCCATATTGTATTTTACGGCCGCCATTTTGAATTTATAAAAACAAAACCTAACCTATAATCATTGGACAGTTAAGACGAATCGATAGAGACCTTATTCATTAAAATCCATCCAGCTTTTGGGATGTTACGAAGGTATAAAGTAATCCACATACCCAGATACGCGTGAAACACATATCCCTTCTTGGCAGTCGGGTAAAAATATGCCCCCTCCCCCTTCCCCCCTATTTCCAAATCTACTGAAACTAAATTTATGAAAAATTAGGGGTAGTAGAATTAAATGTAAACCTTGCAGGAAAATTTTAACGATTATCCTAGGTCACATAGTTTTTGAGAAAATCGCATTTTTCCGTTACACACATTTCGATTTGCCGGCGCTCATCAAAAGAGTTGAGGAGCGCTGGAAGTATAAAAGGATTATTGTCTGAGCGAAGCGAAGGCTAATACTCAGCGAAATATTACTGTCCGGACACATTACTACTACAATGGATATTAACGCCATGTCCTACTAAAAAAAAAGCCTAATAAAAAATTTTCGTCAAGCATAACTCAAAAAATATTTGTCGGATTTCGTTTCTGATTGCACCAGAAGGTACCTATGAGGGTCGCCTACTGAATGCACCTACTATGAAAAATAAGTTCCAAACCGTTTAAAAATTATATAGAAAAAACTGATAAAAAAGCACAATTTATCTGCATACGTCACAGAAATTTGGTGTGCGTCACTTTCACCGGTTGATGTTTTCGTAGACAACTGGTTTGAACACATGGAGCAAATAAAAAAAAAATACGCACGCATTAATATTGAATAGATCAGTTTCGACCACGTGATCACAAACCTTGCAACAACCCGTGGCAACCAGTTTTGGTGGGCAAACAAATAATAATACAGTACTCCGTACCACGGTGACCGTTTTTAGCCTGTTGTATAAAATCTGGCCTGTTGTATGACATACAATTGTGGATGATTAATACAAAAGACATGAGTGTTTATTGCTCCGGGAGGTTATCTTTCTCTGGATGTCTGTCTGTCTATCATACAGCATGCAATTTTCTTGTAAAGGATGATATTATTATGCAGTAAAACCTCCATAACGGACACACCCGATTAGTGGACACCTCTATTTAGTGGGCATTTTTTCGATTACCAACCCTTAAATAACTGTACATTTTTTACTCTCAGTAGCGGACACCTCCAAATAGAGGACAAATTCTACCCTCCCGAGGTGTTCCCTATTCAGAGGTTTTACTGATAAAACCTCCATAGCGGACATACCCGATTAGCGGATACCTCTATTTAGCGGACATTTTTTCGATTACCAACTCTTAAATAACTGTACATGTTTTACTCTCAGTAGCGGACACCTCCAAATAGAGGACAAATTCTGCATTATCGAGGTGTCCGCTATTCAGAGGTTTTACTGTATATAATATTGATAGTTATTTTACAGGGCCACACAAAAGAATAAGAATATATTAAACGAATATAAACTAAATTCGGGATTGGTAGATCGCTGATGGTAATGTAATTTTAGGATGTTGTTACAGTCATCCGCAGCATGTTTTTAGAGTTTCGTTCATCTAACGAAACCCTACCTGTCTCACTCCTTTGTCTGTCTGTCTGTCCGTAGAAACTATATATGTCGGAGACTTGAAAATTTTACATACTTATAGCTGAACACCACACATCAAACGGCAAATAATAAAATTTTGAAAAAGTCCAATATTTAACCCTCTGGGCTCTAACTTGTGTATTTTAAGCAATTTTTCTAACTCAGCTCCTAATTTAATTAAGTTGGAGACATGAAATTTTGCATACTTATAGCTGAACATCTCACATCAAACGACAAATAATAAAATTTTAAAAAGGTTTAATATTTAACCCTCTGGGCTCTAACTTGTGTATTTAAAGCAATTTTTCTAACTCAGCCCCTAATTAAGTTGGAGACATGAAAGTTTGCATACTTATAGCTGAACACTTGCGATAACACGATAAATCATAAAATTTTGAAAAATTCATATTTAACTCTCCGGTCTCTAACTTCTGTATTTTAAGCAATTTTTCTAACTCAGCCCCTAATTAAGTTGGAGACATGACATTTTGCATACTTATAGCTGAACACCTCACATCAAACGACAAATAATAAAATTTTGAAAAAGGTCTAATATTTAACCCTCTGGGCTCTAACTTGTGTATTTTAAGCAATTTTTCTAACTCATCCACTAATTAAGTTGGAGACATGAAAGTTTGCATACTTATAGCTGAACACTTGCGATAACCCGATAAATCATAAAATTTTGAAAAAGTCATATTTAACCCTCTGGTCTCTAACGTGTATTTTAAGCAATTTTTCTAACTCAGCCCCTAATTAAGTTGGAGACATGAAATTTTGCATACTTAACACCTCACATCAAACGGCAAATAATAAAATTTTGAAAAAGTCTAATATTTAACCCTCTGGTATCTAACTTGTGTATTTTAAGCAATTTTTCTAACTCAGCCCCTAATTATGTTGGAGACATAAAAATTTGCATACTTATAGCTGAACATCTCACATCAAACGACAAATAATAAAATTCTGAAAAAATCTAATATTTAACCTCTAATATTTTGTCTCGCGCAATTTTTAAATTTAAACAGTTTTGCAATACTATTTTTTGTTCATTTTGCATAATAAGTGTATTGTGACGCAATTTCTTCTATTTCAGACTTCTAACGCATGTTAATGAATTTATTTTACAATATCCTTTCTCTTTCAAAATTCACATGTAAATGTAGTTTTAATGGCGTAATTTCCAATAAGTGCTGCTTTTTATACCTAATTATTTAATTCTAATTTGAAGGTTTTTTTCTGTTTATAATAGTAACGTGTAAATAATTTTTTTTATTTGAAGCAAACATTATTGTTTGCGCTGTTTATACAGTTGGCAACAGTTTAAATTAATACCATTTTCTAAAATATGTAAAAAATATCAGTCAAGATGCTGAATATTTGAATTTAAAATAGAAATAAAACCTCAAAAAATGAGTCAAATTAAAAAAATTAATGAAATCTGCACACCGGGATTTTCTATTGAATAAAATGATCTAAAAATGATTAAATTCACATGTATAGCTTTTGCTCCTGTAAATTTTTTTTTAATGGAACGATTTTGTCCAACTTTAGCATTAAATATCTCTTAAAATAATTCTTCGATTTGAAAAGTGTATGCATTAGCGTGTTGATCAAACATTTCGCTATAATACCAGCGATTTTCATATTTTTGTATGCAATAGTTTTCTTAATATTAACGAAGAAAGACCTCCGGTCACAAAAAATTCAAAACTGGCGGCGGCGGCGGCGGTGACAGCGTTAGTTACTTTTTTTAGAATAGAGAGATATATAAAAATGAAAACTTGTCTATCTGTCTGTTTGTAATTCTATAAAAATCCACAATTTGGAAGCCAAAATTGTGAAAAGATACGTACAGTCGTGGAAAAAAAAAAGTAAACACCCCCTACTAACTCTTCAACAAATTATCGTAGACGGAAGTTACTGGTACCGAACGATTGGAAATAAAGTCTACTTTTAAATGATGTATATAAAGTTTGCTTAGGGTGCCATCTACATATTAAAATTAACCCAAACTTCCTTTTTTTCAATGGCAATACCCAATTTTAACGAGATATTTCAAATCTTCGGATCAAACTATTCCTAGACACCAAATTTCAAGTCATTTGAATGATAAGTTTTTGAATTATAAACATTCAAATTTTAGTCCTTCTAATGTTAAATTACATTTTCATATTTCTATTTATATCTCCTGAAATTATGCTCCTAATGTGGTAATTTTTTGTGTAGCAATAATGCTAATGTGCCCAAACATAAATACGCTGAATTTGCAATTTTTATAATTTTATAATATGAATTATGAAATTAATATTCGAAAAAATTATGAATTGCAACCTACAATTTTTTTCATAGATTTATATTTATTAAA
This sequence comes from Maratus speciosus, assembly GCA_963932465.1. Taxonomy (NCBI): domain Eukaryota; kingdom Metazoa; phylum Arthropoda; class Arachnida; order Araneae; family Salticidae; genus Maratus; species Maratus speciosus. Next base: position 454,788,765 of record OZ010789.1, on the reverse strand, counting down.
TCCTGCTTTATGAACATCCGAAATTTCACATTTTTATTCCAAATAGTTTTCAAATTATGTTTAAAAAACGGCAAAATGATGGTTTAAGGCCGTCTATGATAGAAGTGAGTAGATATTTTGAAATTTCTTCTGCTGCCCTGTTATCTAACAGACTTCATAAGGTGCCTTGATCAAGAAGGTGGCTCTCTCGGTTAACAATCGAGTAACGGTCTTCAATTTGGATACAGCCCTTAAAATACGCTCGTTTTAAAATAATTAATTTCTCGGAAACTTATGGTACGAATTGCATAAAAATTTCTTTTTAGGCTAATTGAAGGGTATGGGGTTCATTTATCCTGTCAGAATTGTGTACTGCCATTGAAAAAAACAAAGTTATAGTTCGTTTTAATTTGTAGATGGCCCCCTAAGCAAATTTTATATACATCATTTAAAAGTAGATTTTATTTCCAATCGTTCGGTACCAGTAACTTTCTTCTACGATAATTTGTTGAGGAGTTAGTAGGGGGTGTTTACTTTTTTTTTTCCACGACTGTACATGTGTATTAAAACATGGCCGAGGCAACTAAAGTAATCCGGAATCGAAATAATTTATAGTTAATTTTTAATTAATAAAAAACCACCAATTTAACAGCAATTTCTTATCAAATTTAAACATTTTTCGTTATAGCAGTTGCCAACAATTAAAAAACACAATAAAATTATTACTACAACAATTAATTTTCTACTGCAAGATTTCCACGTGAAAAATGAAAATGAAATAAATAGTTTGACAAATTTTTAAAAAAGGTGAACATTACGTCATAACTTTTCTATTGCAAGATATTCACGTGAAATATGAAAATGAAATAAATGGTTTGACGAATTTAAATGAAAGTTAATATAACTTCATAACTTTTCTATTTCAAGGTTTCCACGTGAAAGAGGAAAATATTACGTCATATTGGAAATATAAAGGACGTGGTGGATATAGTATAACGTCATATGAGTGTGAAAAATGTATTGAAGCATGATAAAAACCCGATTAGGGAAATATTGGCCTATTTTAACATTATTGCTCCAATTATAAATTGAAATAAGTTCATTTATAGCTGTATTCTTTTGCGTTTGTTATATACATTTATACATTTTTATATAGCGTTTTCATATAATTCATTCATACAACATTTCGACTGCTTTTTTTAATGTTTGTTTTGTGTTGTATGTTAAATTTTGAAATTGATTTTTCAGAACAAACATCCTTCAAATTCTGGGCAACGCCGGCACTTTAGTTTGTAACAGATAAATGGCTTTTGTATCTGTACATCTAATGCTAATATTATAAAGCGTTATAATATTATAAAGTATAAATATTATAAAGTATATAATATTATTAATGCTTGTACGTTTGTGAGGGGTTATCTCTGAAACTACATAGCCAACTTAAAAAAACGTTGGTGGCCATCTCTGCTCCGAAAAAAAGACTATTTTATGTCAGTGCAAGAACCTACATCGCTGCAGGAGCAAAAAAGTTCTAAAATTGCGATTTCTGTGATATTGATTGGGTTAGAAACTTTAAATTTGGTGCGGTAGTTACTTTTAAGATGTAAATACTCGTAATGAACGCTCTCTAAAAGGTTCAATTTGACGGATAAACGTAAAAATTTCTAGAAATGTTCTAAACTATGATTTATTTGGAATACTGAAATTTTTGGGATACTATTGGGGTTAGAAACTAGAACTTTGGCATGGTAGTAATTAATAAGATGTAAATGCTCGTTGTAGAACGAATTATAAAAAATAGAAAGACTAAACAAAGCGGAAAAAGATCTAAAGATGATCTAAGTAACGAAGTACATGGAATTGTTAGGAATATAAACATGAAAATTGACATGGCTGTATTTATCATGACGTAAATTCTCCCAATAGAACAATTTCTAAAAATGTCGCTATATAAAACAGTGCAAAAACAAAAAACTTTCAAAAATTTTCTATTTCTGTGTTACTGCTGAGCCCAAAATCTTGAAATTTTGCTTCGGGTTAGTTTTAAAATATACAATTTTCTCTATGAATGGTTTCTAAAAAATTAAAAAGATGAAATTAACGGAAAGCGATCTCAATTACCATTAATTTGGAATTATTAGGTACAGCAACTTTAAATATTTCATAATGCTGCATTTCCTCCGCAAAACATGCGATTTAAATGCAACAAAACTGATTGATACCCACCTAGCATTAAATAAATTGTGTAAATATTGAATAAAGACCTGTATGAAACAGTGAGTAGGTTGCCCGAAAGTACTTGTTAAAGTGTTCCTTCTCTAGGCTTTTCTCTCTCTCGCCAAGCCCACTAACAGAGGGAAGTGCCGTTTTAAATGTGATATGAATTTTTTATCCGATTCATTTTTCTAGACATTTTATCATAAGGTCATATTCTCAATTATCATTAGTAGCTTTTTTATATATTAACTTATTCTGGTGAAATTTTATAATCGGGTTCATATTGGCGTATGTTAGCTTGCATGATTTCCTGAATAAATATGTATGGATTTGTAAATTACTTCAAATGACACTTTGACAGCTCAAAAGTTATGCAGACGATATATTCAGATCTTGTGTCATACTTTATGTTGTAATCATTGCCGATTTCTTTTGTTTAATACATGCTAAATACAGCTCAACTTGTGCAGAATATGTTTGAAAACAAAACAATACAGCGTATGTAGTGACCAGCATACACTCATCATTTAAATCCGATCGAGCATATCTAAAACACACTCTAACAAAGTATTGCATGCCACTGTTGATGTATTCGGTACTTTGATACTATATTAGATCTTGAGGAGAGAATTCCTTAAATGTTATCGACAACCTCATTGCATCCGTGGAAAACAGATATTGTACAATATTAACTATTCCTGGGAGCACACACTATATAAAGTATAGTCCATTCTTTTTAAACATCATATATTTGTCATTTAAAGTTACTCAAATTGGTGCGGAGCGTCTATTTATGCTCTTGACATCATTTAGTACAGTTAAAATTCCGATATAAGTAATTTAGTGTTTCATTTTCTATTTTACATTTAATATATTGCGTACTTTCAATTTTATATCCATGCATGGCTGTCTTGAATGGTTTGATTTCTCATTTTTTAAACAGTGTATACGAATTTATATATAAGATTTTGTAATTCTACGATTCGTTTATTTTCATCATTTCAGTTTATCGCAGTATATGGACAATTAAAGATAACATCTCATTTTCTTTGCTTTCACATGTTATTATTAAATCTATGTTCTCAGTAATATCGCTCAGACTAATCCCTCTGAGGGAAGTCCTAGTTGATAATGATTTTTCGAAAAAAATTATCGGTAATTAGCCGCGATATTAAAACTTTAAATGCAGGGACGGTTTGGACATATTTAAAGACACGGACGGCTTACTCTATGCTCCATCGGCTTTTAAAGCCTAGATAACAACTTTAAATGATATATTTGTGCGATGCAATGCTCAGTTACTAATTCATATATTTATTGTACAGAACCCTCTGTACGCGAGTGATACTCGCACACTGTAAAAAAAAATTTGTAAGGTTACTAAGAATTTTGTTGGAAACTGGGATTCCTAGAACTTTTTATGTAACCACAACGAAAGATAATCATGTAAAATTACAAAAGTTTCTTCAGTAACTGTTACTAAATATTGCTTAGTAAACGTACTAGTGATTTTTTAGGGCGTTTCCCAAAAACACTCTTGTAAATTTACTAAATATTGTTTAGTGAAGTTACTAATGCTTGTTTAGGGAGTTTACTAAATAAGTTTTAGTAAATTTATCAGTGAATATGTTGTAAACGTACTATCCATTTTTAGGGTGTTTTCTAAAATTTTTTTCGTAAATTTACTAAATATTGTTCTGTAAATTTACTAACGGTTTTTCAAGAGTTTCTCTAATTAGTTTTTGTAAATTTAGTAAATATTTCTTAGTAAACTTACTAGAGATTTTTTAGGGAGTTTACTAAAGAATTTGTGGTAATTTTTCGAAAGATACTTTAGTAAACGTACTAAGGATTGTTTAGAGAGTTTTCCAAAGAATTCCTTGTAAGTTTACTAAATATTGTTCAGTAAACTTACTAACGATTTTTTAGGGAGTTTACTAAAGAATTTTTCGTAAATTTACTTAGGATTATTTAGTCAAGGTACTAACGTTTTTTTAGGTAGTTTCCTAAAGAATACTTTGTGAATTTTCTAATGATTTTTTAGTACACTTACAAAGGAATTTTTAGTACATTGACTAAGAATTTTTTTTTGTAAATTTGCGAAGGATTTAATAGTACATTTACTATGAATTTTTTTAGTATTGCACCCAAAACTTTACATATACATCAGCAAAAAATTGTTGGTAACTTTATTAAAGTACCGTCAGAAAAATTACCAATGATTTTTTAGTATTGTGTCTAAAACAGTTTTTGTATTCTCGCCAGAAAGTTTTTTGTAACCGTGCAAGAGATATTGCAGTAAAAACAAAATCCTTCGATCAAAATAAGTAATATGGCCTGACGTGTTTTTCAGCAATACCACAGCAATTACCAGAAATATTTGTATGTTATGCATTAAAAAACTGATTGAAGCTTCACTGTAGATATTCAAATAGGTACAAAATCCTTTCCATATTAAATGAGCATTATAACAACAGCAGTAAATAAGCAGATAAGCAGAAACAGATCTTATGGTTTTTAGTTAAATTAAAAAAGCGAATAGAAACAATAATGAAAGTAAAGTATCATTACTGAGTTTATAAAATATGCCTAAATTTTTAAAAAATGTTATCGATACACTGTTAAAAATAAAGTGTGATGTTTCACCAAGAAAATGGTGAAAAGTCGCTGAAATTTAGCTGCAAACAAGATACTGGCGATAAGTTTTACCAGTTTATTGGTGCTTTCTCAAATACCATTATATTAGTGAAATGTTAAACAATGATTCAGGCTTTTTATAAATCCAATTTTCTGGTGAAAGGTTGAACCATAAATCAAGATTTTTTTAAAATCCAATTTTCTGATAAAAGGTTTAACTATAAATCAGGTTTTTTTTTAAATCCAATTTTCTGGTAACAGTTTGAACCATAATTTAGTTTTTTTTAATCAAATTTTCTGGTAAAAGGTAGGACCACGAATCAGGATTGTTTTTAAATCCAATTTTCTGGTGAAAGGTTAAATCATAATTCAAGGTTTTCTCTATTCCAATTTTTTGCTAAAAGTTTGAATCACGATTCAGGATTTTCTCTCATCTTTATCGGGAATGGTTACACCGGATTGTAGCTCTCTTTTTCCCCCTCACTTTGGTTTTCAATTTATCATTTTATGGTGTAATAATAAACAAAATTTCAGATTATGCGAGATTATCTTGCAGTAGGAAAGCTTTTTTTTTATTTTCATTAAACCGAAAATTATTTAAGTTTTAATTATTGATTCTATTGCCTTTGAAATATATTTAAAAAACAAATGTAAACCATTTTGATCTAATTTAACAAAATAATTACATTTTTTCCCCACAAATATTACCATTCTGTCCTTTTACATTTTGGAATATTTCTTCGCACTCAGTTACACTTATAGTCCATTTAGTGTTTGCTTATTCACAAAGAAAAAAAATAATAATAATAATTTTCTTTAGATTTAAATACATACCCTGTTTTTATTATTGTTTTAATTAAAAAGGCAGCTATAAGTAGCAGAATCCATTTAACCTCTAATATCAGCTAATACAAAAGTATTACTTTAAACTTTAAAGCTTTTTTTTAAATACACAATGTATTTCTACAACATATTAAATACTTACTTTGAAGGGTTAATTTAATAACAGCAGTGTCGCCACCAAGCGACTAATTATTCTTACATATAAGTATTTTTTCAGTATTCCTAAATGATAATTTATGACGACGATTTATTTATTTTTTAACTATACTCGTAAAAAAGAAAAATATACATCAGCAGCAGCCTTGCAATAGCTGGAAAAGAAATTGTTACAGACACTATTAAATAGCAACACATTTAAGTTGGTTTGCGGTATGCCGCTCCATTTATTGAAAATACAAATTATATAATCCTTAAATTATATGTATAGTATGTCAGACTAATATTTACTGTAATATAATATCATTTTACATACAGTTTCTCTCATACAGTTTTAAGAGGGTGCTGCACCCCCTCTCTGACCATTCAGGTCATCAAATAAAAAGAATTCTTGAAGCTTAGTATGTTCTAAATCAGGATTTCAAGTCTGGTAAAATGGAATAGATCTAAGCATCAGGTTAAATTCTCCACCTGTTTTAAATGAAAGAGTAAATATTTTAAGACATAAAATATTTCTTGTGCAAACATAACAATAATCAAATTTCACACAGGGGAATTAATAAAAAAAATTAAACAGTATATCAATTCAAATCTCTTTTACAAGGAAATCTTCAGCATTTAAAAAATCAATCAGTGTTCGAAATCATTGGTGGTCCGCTGGCCCAAGAACACCAAAAATTCATTTAAACCACTAATTTGAAAATTTAATGGTCAGCAGGAACAGTAACCACCCCCCACCCCCCCCTCTCTAAAAGGTCATAGGTAAACTTAAATTTTCCCGTCTCGGAGAAAACGGCAACCTAACACAAATCACACAATTTTATTTATTTTAAAAAATAAATAAAACTGCATTAAACCTTAGTCAATTGAAATATTGGAATTAAAATATCTAAATAATTTTATAGTTTTTCTTTATGTGCTGTTTATTTAATTTTTAGTTATAATTTTATATTTTATTAGGCTAAAAATTTTGGATAACTGCAAAGAAAGTTTGTAAGAAAAAGCTGCAAAATTCTCCATTTGTTAGGTAAAAGAAAAATATTGTGAAATTCTTAAATGTAAAAAAATATTGCAAAAAGCTTCAGTTGGTTGAGGGAAAAAATTCGTCAATCAATCGTGATTAACAAAAACTAATGCTTGCCATTTGGCTGCAATAGGGTGTTAACGATTTTAATCAACGATTAAATCATGATTTTAATCAACTGATTTTTTTTTTGGAAAATTTGTTATTTTAATCAATGACTTTTTATGGTCTATTTCAATGGTATGTAGGGAAAAATCATTTGTAGTATATTGGAATGATATTACACTATTTCAAGCATATAGAAATTGATACACATCACTGAAATGTACAAAAAGATGCTTATTATAGAACATAATGAGCATAGCATTAATTGTTTATTTATGGAGGGAAACAAAAGGATTCGCTTCTAGTATTGTATAAATAAACAATAATTGCTGGAAGTTCGTTATTTGTTGTGGTAAGAGTTTTTTTTTTTTTAACTAATTTATTTACTTCGTATGTATAAAATCTGTAAATCATATACAGGCTGCAAAAAAGATGTATATATTTCCGTTTATTGACGAAATATGTTGAAGGGGAATTTTCAACTGTGAAAATGCGTTTCTTAAATGAACTAATGTTAAGCATACTATTTGGTATATATTCAAATGTATAGATCATATATAGCGTTGCACAAAGGAATTCGGATATTTTTTCGATGACTGATAATAATTGCTGAACTTTAATTTTCAAATGTGTTACGTGTTTTGTAATTTGCTTACTTAGCCATCATATTTAACTTTATTAAACTTTTTTTTTTTTTTTTTTTTTTTTTTTTTTTTTTTACATAATTCTGAATGTGTTGGAAAATTATAATCTGTCGTTGAAGCTTGATTATTTTACGTTCTTGTTTAAAATTTTTTTTATTTTGTATGTGTGTATATATATACATATGGGCGAGTTGTAAAAAACAGGGTAGGTGGGTTAAACCGGGTAGCGCAGATCCCTCCTTCAGTTGTACTTCTGTCTATCAGCCAACACGAGAAATAACTTGTCGGTAACCATTATGGCATTTATAGCTGATTGAAACGTTACTGTGTGCGGTTTTTTTTAGTGTGAAGGAATTAGTTTCAATTACTCTTAAAAAATTGTTTTATTTGATTCTAGATTTTACGCGTATAACCACGTTTTTTCAGCATATTAAATATTCCTGAGTACTATATCTAATTATTTCCTTTCCTGATATTATTTTAAAATTTTTACTGATCTTTTGCTTATAGGATTAAGAGTAGTGACGCTATGTTTAAACTCTGTTATGTTGAAGTAATACCGGGTACTTAATAGTGGGTCAGAACTGGGTATACCCGATTTTGTCCGACACTCATAGAATGTATTTTTAGTAACGTTAATAAATTAGCATGGAATTTTAAATTGCATTCTTAATGCTGTTAAGTTTTAATATAATTCTAAATCTATCTAGTTATAATGAAAAAACTTTAATTTTGATTTTGTTTTATATTAAAAAGTGGGTCTAATTTTTAACTTACATTTATGAAATTAAATAATTTGCAATTATTAATGAACAAAATAATGGTACTAATTAAGGCATAATTTTATATTATGCTTATTACATTTTAATAAATAACTTTCTAATCTGAGGTGTAATAACTTGCGTTATGGGTCCACTTAAAATGCAAATATATTTCGTGACTTGTTTCTCTAAGAAAAATAATCTGCCCAAATTGACAAATAATCCAAAAAATCCCAATCCTATATAACTAGGCTATATAATCTATAGCAGAATTTTTTTTTATCAAATATTAAACAGGCAAAAAAACCCCCTCTTGATGAATGAAACTTTCCCCAGACTCATTTGCTGTATATAATAGGAGTGGATGGATTACGAAAGAGGTCTTCATTTTATTTGGTTAAAAAATTTACAGATTTTTTCCAATCCTTGTCCTGAAAAGTCCGTTCTTTAAATCCTTAATAGGTGTTCAATTCATATAAAAGAATCCAGTTAATCTAGTAAGAGAAAGCAATGTATTTATATATGCTTCTTTCCTTACGCAACGCATCGATTTCAACCCCTTGATGTGTCTTTCAAGCATCTCTAAGCTCATACTATGAACAAGAGGTGAAAAAGTGGTTTTTTTCCAACTCTGCGCGATCTATAACAATTTACCAAGTTGGAAAATTATTTAAAACTGCATTTTCGAGAGCAGCAATTGTAAGTACTGCAATCAGAAGGTTCGAGAAAACAGGGATTTTCCCCTACAATAATGTTTTTCCAGACCATCTTTTTGCTCCTTCGGAAGTGACAGAGAAACCCATGAAAGTCATCACAGGATAATGGAGCTCAACCTTCCGAACATAAACGAGTTAACAACATCCAGCAGCTTTCACGTCGAGCTGCTTCCAGATGCAGCAGCTAACATCACAATCACAGGCGTCATCACTCATTCAAAATGTTACATCAACAGAATACATTATTAAAATTATCCATTCGACATCTTCAGACTATGTAGCCCAGCAATCTGTATTTCCAATTTCGCCTAAAATGTTATTATCCCCTTCTAAGGAAGGCTTTAGAATTGAGTAAAGAAAGGGAAAAACTTATTTTGATTTCTTCTCCCTATAAATTACAGATCGAAGCAGATATTAAGGAGAAATAAGCCAAACAAACTGCAAGACGAAAAAAGAAGTTTCTTTAAAAGAAAAAAAGAAACCAAAAAAGATTGCGGACACATCTTCAAAAGAAGAGGATAATGAATCCTGTATGTTTTGCTATGAACTTTACTCAAATTCTAAATCCAAATACGATGTTTAAAATTCCACGATTAGGCACACGAAGCATGTAGTAATGCAGAAGAATATGATGACAAATTCATCTGTGATTTTTGAAGCTAAAAGAACTCGAAAACGTACAGTGTAAAGTAAGCAAGCCTATACAACGTAGAAAATTTGCCAACGAATTATTTTTTTACACATGGAAGAACACATTTGCAATTTCGTTTTGTTAAAAATAATTAAAATGTATTTTTTACTATATTAAGCAAGATCTTTTTGACCAAAATGAGTTTCCAGTAGTTTTAAATGAATACCCAATTTTACCCAACCAGCGAGGTAAAACCAGATTTTTGCATACGTTTGAAAAAAGCTATTTTTTAATATAAATAATTATATATATTTTTTTTTTGTTTGAAAAGAACGTTTTATTATAGCCAAGGATTCATTTTATATTAAAAACAGTGTTCAAAGTTTGTTTTCCCATTTCACAGCATTTGAGACTAACAACTTTTATGGTACCCGATTTTGCCCCACCTTCCCTACATATATTTAAAGGATGCTGTAGAAGAAAATAGCATGAAACATTTATTAGCTCCTTTCTACATCTGTTTCTACCAAAATTTTTGGTAACATGCCATTTATCTTTTAAAATAAGCAATTTTTCTATTCTCATACACTTTACGGTAGTTATCGCGATATATCACCAATATTAACACGTTGATATATTCCGATATTAAATTTACGATATTCTCCCCACCTAGCAGTTAAAGTTCTGAAAAAAAGATCAAAAAAGTTTTCCGAAAGCTTGTAGCAATTTATTCCAGGATGATATTTTAGAAGTATCGGCAAATATGTATATATATATGCTCTAAAAGTTAAAATCTTCTAACTGATGATGCAATTGATTTTTAAAAACATCAGTTTTAACTCTTTCAAATACACTGGTGAGCGTAGGTCACTTCGTGCCTCCCAAAGACTATATTTTTTCTACCATAAAACTAACTAAACGTCCGTATTTTAACACAATCTTTTTAGAGCAAATCAACAGGCGAGATTTAGATTTACCTACGAAAATTTCTTAACATTCGGACAAATATAAATATTTTTTACTAAATAAAATGTGCAAAAACTTCGACAAAATAAGCAAAAACCTGAGTTACATCGTGGTAAAAATCTTACCAGCCTTTTTCCCCACAAAATATTAATATTTTTTCACTCGGGATACGAAAGCATTATGTTTTTACCATCTAAAAATTTCAAAGAGTCTAGATGATAACGACAAACTTTAAGAATTTAAAATACTGGAAGAACCTTGTCCCTACCCCACATCCCTTTCCAGGCATATTTCAAAATTACATATAAGACTCCAAAAATCAAATTATGCAGAATATTAATACCAAATAATAATAACAACAATACCAAAAAGCATATACTTTCAATTCTCTTTGAAATACTGCAATTCATTTAAAAAAATATAGAAAATTAATCTTTTAAAAATATTCCTTGTCCGAAGTCACTTTTCTGTTTTTCTGCGCATTTTACTGTACGACTCACATTACGTATATATTATTTAAAAATACACACTTAATGTTATACAGTAGCTTTGAAATGATCGAGTATTGATTTGACTCAGATGTAAATGGATTTAAGGGTGAAAAAAATTAGTTTGAAAAGAAAAAAAAACACCAAGATTTTGATATGAAAATAAAATCTATATCTATCAATATTATAAAAAACAAATATATCTGCGCGTAACGCTGATGTCATTTTGCAAATGGCAGCGCTTTGAAATCTGGAATGAAATTTAGGTTTTGCAATTTCCGTGTTCAGCTTGTCGTCAGCTTAGAATTCCGAGTAAAATGAGAACTCCATTTAATATTTTTGTTGAACATTGTCACAATTCTATTTCAAAGACCCGTGATCGGGGGATGTAACTCACAATTATGTGGGTGGGAAACTGGACATTGTTTTAATCCCTTCCGTTTAGGTCTAAAATGAAAGTACCAAGTTTTATCCCACGTACTAGATGAACATTAGAAAATATGTACATATTTATAGTCGAAAAACTTTTTTAAATTATCTTAACAATATCTCAGAACAATTAATGCTTCCAAAAACAATGTCAATACAAATGTTGTAGAATTTGAAATTCTGAATAAAATGAGTACCCATATTAATATTTTTGCTGAACATTAAGGTCGCAATTCTATTTCTAAATTTTGCCTTAACCGCTAATCAGGAGAGAGACAGAGTTATCAATCCACCCTGCCTCCGTTTATTACATACATGTATTTTCTTTAAGTTGTTGAGGCCCTTGAGATGTTTCTGTAAATATGTTAATGCTTTATTTTGTATATTTTGAGGATTATAATTTAGTAGTTATCGAGAAAGAGGTACATAACTGACAGCCGTTTTACATGCCATTTCTCAACTGATATCGTCAGCCTTAAACCTTAGTTTTAAAAAAACGTAAAGCTAACTTTAAGCTAACTAATAATACATTTTTCAATATTCCGAAGGTTTTAAAATTTTATGAATTTAACTTAAGATGCTCGTATACTAGTCGAATATAATTTTTATTAAAACCATCTTAGTCCTTTTCGTAAAATATCGAAGTTTAAAATTGTGCTATTGGTTGACCTATTCCTCTAGCGACAAGAATCCTGCACACTCATTTGTTCCCTCGCTCCTCCCCACTATTTTCGACCTCCTTAAATGTGATGCATACGCACTGTTATTCACTATATATGTCAAATTAAATACGACACATAATTCAAATACAATATCAGAGATCATAAACAATATTTCCCATCATTTACAAATCATTTTTGAAATATGCTAAAAATCATGAAATAGTGCACTTTTTAAGTTATCTATTTGTTCGTAGCGGCAAAGCCGCACCTAGTAGGGCGGGAAAACTTAGTAAGTACGTTTATTTCTGACCTATGTTGAAGGGATTAAAACAATTTCCAGCTTTCCCGTATTTAATTCCGAATTCGGCCTTTTTTTTTCATTTCCTACCACTGGACTATATTCCGCAATCAAGAGTTTAAGCCATAACTCTGAAAATATCCAAAATAAAGCCTAAAATAATTACAAAATCCTCAATAAATTAAAATATATATATAAATTAGAAACAGGGTGAACTGATAACCTCGTCTGTTCTGGCTTCAATCACTTGATTAACGAATTAGGCAAAACTTTGCATTATAATCGTAAAAATTCAACAAAAATATTAAGTACACATTTCAATCAGAATTTTAACCTCTACAACATCTGTATTGACAATGTTTTTGATAGTTAGTTTTTTTTAGATATTGTTATGGTAATTAATAAAAATGTGTTTTTTGACTATAAATCTGTACATATCTTCAACCACTCACCTAGTAAGAGGGGGAAAACTTAGTACATTCATTCTAGACTTTAAGTAAAATGATTAAAACAATTTCCAGTTTTCCCCTAATTAATTCCAAATGCGGCCCTTTTTCCTCCCCTAAAACTCGTCTATAAAGAGTTTTAAAGACTTTAAAATTCTATGTGCTCTAAGTTTTTTTTTATTTATTTATTTTTTTTTTTTTTTTGGGGGGGGGGGGGGGGGTGATGCCAATTTCGAGTGGGAAGAAAAATCTTGATTATTTATTGTGACAATAAAATGGAACAGAACAGCTTTTTTTTTTTTTTTTTTTTTTTTTTTTAAATTTAAGCAGTTTTAAAGAGTTTTGAAACTTTAAGTATTAGGGGAGACCGGGGGAATGGCGACACCTTAAGGGAATTTAAATTTTTTCACCTCGAAAAAATGTTTATTTTTTAATAGTAAAAATTCTAAAGCTGAATCATGATCTTTAGTATCTGTATAAATTTAACCGTAATCATAACTGTAAAGTAAGCATACATAAAAAAATATTTTTTAAACCTCTGCACAGTGGCGGGATTACCCAGGACACTGGGGTAATTCCGCCACTGTACCGGGGTAATGCCGCCACTCTTTAATGACCTAGTACATGCATCAAATGGATACTAGGAAACACACAACTTACTGAAAATAGAAAGCAATGTAATTGAGCAAAATAATGGTTAAGCTTACAATTTACTTCATATTGCAAAAGTCACTCTGCTGAATCGGCTCCACAACATTAAAATGAGGCCATTTCTCACTCGATTTGCATGGTGGCGGCATTACCCCGAGAAGACAATATGGCGGAAATCTCCAAGCAAAGCCGAAAGAAGAACCGAACTTGTTCAACACATTGCATCAAAATGTCGGCGAATGCATGTAGATTACGGGTCATATTATCTTAAATACCTAATGTTACAATAAAAGGTGCTTATCACTATTCATTTGAAGCTCCAAAATAATAAACAACTAGGTGAAAACTACATTTTTCACTAGTACAGACGAACGACGTACAGTAAAGTCACTCACACTTTAGGCACTGTTTCTATTGTTGGCCGCTATAGTGCAGGCACATTCACTATCTCAAACTGCCCTTAGTTTTTAAACTAGGTGGGGTGGCGGCATAACCCGGGTTGGCGGCAATCCCCCGGTCTCCCTATTACTGAGAGATGTGAAGAAAACGGGGAAACGAAATTTTGAAGGTGAAATTCAGATAAAATTTTAATGAAATGGATATGATGGAATGAATAGTTAATGAAATTTAGGACTGATTATTTTTTCACTTAAAGTAACAAATACAGTAGAGCAATTTTTTTTTAACCTTTAACTGATGTCAAAGAAATTGTCACATAACTAGTGTGAAGCGGTCTGTGAGACCGCTCCAACGAAAGATGAATAAAATCCGCGATAAATTCATAGGATGTTGTTTTTGTACTAAAACTTTTTGCACAGGAGTGTTATAATTAAAATTCACCTATTCAAAAGTCTGTGGTGTTAGTACTAAAGTGAAACAAAATTTCAGTAGTGTTTGTAATAAACTGAAATTTGCAAGTTAAACTATGAAAATTGAAAAAAGCACTGGTCTGTGAGACCGGTAACATTAGTTAAAGAATAAAAAAAAAAGTTTAACAGTTTAAACTTTGGTATTGTGGAGAAGGGAGTAAAAAGGGGAGGTGAAATTTCAGAAGAAAGGTTAGCAATGGCGGTTTTATCTTTATTTTTTAAATCAGAAATGAAAAGAAATGCAGAAGAGTTCCACCCCCCGATTAAGAAATAATATGACAGTAAAGCACTTTAAAGGGCTTTTAAAAAAATTTGTATGAAAATAAGCACTTTCAAGCACAAAAAAAAAAAAACCTTTTGAAAAATGAAAGTACTTTTAAGGACCGTACGAATCCTGATATATTGAAAATTTTCCGACTACAGAGTAGTCCTGCACGGGTCAAGTTGCACCAGACACAAAACCGAATATTATACTTAAGTCAACCCGCAACTCGACCTGAACCCTCCAAAAATATTTCCTCGATCCGCAACCTGACCAGAATCAGCCAAAATAATTTCCGGCAACCTGCAACTCAACCCAGGCCTATTTCAACACGAACCCGAAATAAAAGGAAAGGAAATACGGTTTTATTGATATTATAAAATGTAATCTACAATTACATCTCTAATAACAATGTTTTATGTAGGAAAATGGACAAATGTATATGCTTTAATATTCAAACATATGTGGGTATCATGCCCACAAGTATTTGAAGTGAGGACAGCTTGTTAAAAAGCGCCATCGATATTCACCATCATGGTTGATCTCAATGGCGCTTGCTGACAAGTTGTCCACAACATGGCTCACAATCACATGACACACCTAAGTGATGTAGGATAGGTGGGGGGCTAAAGTTACGCACTTATCATTAATTTTGATTTTTAACGAACACATTGATCTAAACTTATGTGACGACTGATTAAAATGTTGTATTAAAACCTTAGGCACGTTCCACTATCAAACGACCACAATCAAACGACATTCTGTCAAATTATAATTCCGTGAGAAATTGTAATTAAAAAAAAATTGCTCTGCGTATCTTTGCCCTATTCGTTGGGCTAAAAGTACGCAGTGATGAGGCAAAATATTCGCAGTGCGCATTTTTCCCCCCATTACGGCCGGATTTTGCCCCTATTTTCACTAAAATGAATGAGTAATGTAAAAGCATTAGTAAATTTTGATAATATTTAAACTGAAAATTCTAAACTAGACCATGACAAAAACAGCGGTCTGCGAGATCGCAAATAGCAGTTAACCTCCAACTGTTGTGACAAAAATCGTTTCATAAATACTGTAAGCGATCTCCGAGACCGCTTAATCGTTGATTGAATGAAATGGTTGACTGACTCATAAGAGGCGGTTTCTGCGCTAAACTTTATGCAAAGGGCTATTATAGTAAAATTTCCGCATTCAGAAGTCTTCAGCTATACTTCTAATTTACCAAACGAATCAAAATTAAACTAACATAACTACTTAAATTGAAAATTACAAGTTAAACTGTGAAAACTGAATATTGCAGCAATCGGCGAGACCGTTAACAGGAGTTAAGGATTAAGGTTTAAGACAAAAGCGATTCATGAAACAATATTGATTTTTAAAAGTAGGTAGGTAGATACCTACGTTCTATATTAAAAGAAAAAAACTTAACTAGAAAAAGGAAAATGTAGTTTACTAACTTATATTAGTTAAGCAGCTATTATATTTTATATAATATAAATTTAGAAATTGTGAAAAGCTTTGAATCTAGCTAAAATGATAGGGCAAAGTCCCATATCTTAAACATGTTCGTATCTTTGTCCCAAGAAGGATGCGTACTTTTACCCTATTCTGCAGTATTTTGCTTAACCGGCTACCTATAAGTATAAACAAATGTGATCGAGGTAAACTACGGCATTTAGAAGCTAAAAATATTTCGATCTCCACTAAAATTTTGGATTTGTAAAAATTCCAGGTACTATCAGCTAAAAAATAAAGTGAAATTTAAAAAATATTAGATCAAAATTCGAAAATTTAAACTTACCTCATTTTCTTAGCACAAATTGCTACTTTTAATCAAAGGTTTAAAGAAATGACTAGTACACTTGAAACAAAACTGCCACCTATTAGTCATGAGAGCCGAAATGTTGCTTCATATGAAATCAGCCGGTGCGTATTTTTGCCCCGCTCATATCTTTACCCCTACCTACCCTATATCTCTCTTTGCATGAGAAAGTAAAAACTCGGCATTTTATCGCTCAGAAACTCACGTAAAATTAAAATGCAGTTGTTTATATTTCGGTTTTTTCCAAGTCTAAGATTTTCACAAAAAGTTTGAGCAGAACATTTTTTTCAGATAAAATAAATACATATTTCAATATGAATGAGCTATTATTAAATTTACTCCTTAACCTTTAACTGATGTCACAGAAATTGTCACAACTAGTGTGAAGTCAACTAATGTGAAGTTGTCTGTGAGACCGCTTTATCGAAACATGAATAAAAGGCACGATTAACTCATAGGATGGTGTTTTTGTACTGAACTTTTTCTACAGGACTGTTATAATTAAAATTCACCTATTCAAAAGTGTCTGGTGATAGTACTAAAGTTCACAACGGAACAAAATTTCGGTAGTGTTTGTAGTTAAACTGAAAATTGCAAGTACATAAAAAATTGCAAAACTATAAAAATTAAAAAAAAGCTGAGGTCTGAGAGGCCGGTAACATGAGTTAAAAGTTAAGAAAAACATATATATATAAGAAATGTGTTAAATTCTTTTTATTTAAGGCACAGTTAAGAACCATTTATCCTTCTCTAGGAATAGAAAAATTTTACCAACATTTCATTTTTCATATACACGCAAACATATGTATAATATTTCTGATAGTTTTAAAACACATACCCATGATACGTGTGTATAGATAGAAAAGTGCCCAATATTCAGAGTTAGAAGCATAGGAGAGAGTATGGAGGAATGGGACACATTTTACAAAAATAAGAAAATGAACTTTGTTTGACACAAAAACAATATTTCAGTTTATAGAATACCAAATGAAACACTTTCTAATGTCCCTGAACAATATAGAAACATAATTTTCAGAAACAATTTTATAATTAAAGAAATTGCAAGTTTCAAAATTTGTCCCATGCTTAGTTTAATCCATGCTTGAAGGCTTAGTTTATATTATGGATAATATACAGTATAATGTTCCATAAATAGGGAAACTATTACATCTATGCATAAACAAGTCATTAATATTCAGAAAGCATAAAAAGTATATGAAGCAAAATCAATTCTGATCTTGAAATAATCTTTTACTTTATACAATTGAAATCTTATGCAACTTTTTTCAACTGGAGATTGGGCTACCATTGCTTCATCTAGTGTGCGATTGATGAAATGTCTAGAATGATCATATCCAAAAAATTTTATTACTACCAAAACAAAAACAAATTTTGCAGGAAATTTTGCAGGAAAGTAAAAGAATATATAAAATTTATTAAGTTAAACCAGCTCTTTGCATGTTCGCCAACATAAATGAAAAATAGTGGAACTTCGAAGGATCACTTTTTGCTTCCTAATTGGTTTGATTAAGAGTATCAACAATAACAGAGATTATAAAACATGAAAGCGTGAGGGGGGGGGGGTGTTATGAAGAAAATTTTTAAAGTAAAATTTTTATTGTATAATTTTTTTTATAAACAAAAAACTTTGAATTTTATCCATTGCTGGCACATCTGCCCTATACCTAGATTTTTAACCTGAAAAAAAATATTTTGGACATTCTTTTGAAAAATCAGTCAACACGAACCCGACACACAAGATTCAAAACCCAAACCGACCCGATCCGAACCAAAAAAGTAAGGTAAACCCGACCCGATGCCGGAATCTAGTACAATAAATACAGATTACACGGCACGACTCTAATATTAAGAAAGATAAATTTGGTATACATTTTAAGTATTCTGCAGAAGAATAGTGGAATATTTAGCCTTCATTATCAGTCAAAGGGGGGGGGGGGGTTACTATTCATTGCATCACTAATTAAAAATAAAATATTTAATCTGCTAACCATATTGCAATAAAATATTATTTTTTACATAAAACATTGGAAATTGCACGCATGCAGTAAACACTGATGTAAAGAATAGTCATTTGACTGAACGATAAATATTTAACAATAAAATAATAGGATGATTACGCATTAATACCTGCTAAAATCATGTTACATTATAATTCGAAATCAAACGGTCTTACTGTGTAGTTCATTTTTACTTATTAGGAATCAAAGAGAATGGAAATATAACAAAATTTAACTCATAAAGACGAAATACTTACTTACATCCTAATTTGAAATCATAATCAAGATGGATACCTTGAACACCTCTGTGGTTGCGTGAATAGTCATTACGTCATCATTGAAGTCCTTTCTCATTGGCTGACATGGGAGACTAAGATATTTCATGTATTTCTACTATGCGAGTGGTAAATATTATACCCGGTTACAGATAAAATTCTAGTAAACATGCAGATTTCTGTAGTTTTACAAAAACTAGTTTTGTAGGATTACAGATTTTTTATTACAGTGCACTTGACCGGTTACTTTCCTCCCTTACATTATATTTCAAAACTTATATGACGCTTTTCATTTAAGTACGCGAATTGATTTTCTGCCCTTTCTTCTTTATAAATATAAAGCTTTTGTTTAACATCTCTTAGAGACACAAAAACCATTTTACAATACACAAATTAAACATTAAGGCACATATGTCTAATTTCCGAAAATTAAGCAAATAACAATAACATGTTTCTGCTAAATGCTGCTAGGTTTCCGTTATTTCATGTATTTGTATTTTTATTCATGCTTGTACGTTTCTTTGAATAAAAAAATTATTTTTTATATAATTGTCCCTTTCAAACTTAAGTCAAAAATGTAGTAGAGATTATTTAATAAATGTATTATAAAGAAAAAATGTAATTTTTTTAGACATGTAAGAAGTTTTATAAAATGTAGACACACCAGTCCAATAATAGATTTCAAGACTATGACAATAAATAATATATTTTTGATGATTTATGGGATGTTATGAGTGTTGTACAAAAATGAAAAATCGATTTGTTGTGAAAAGTTACATATGATATCGGAAGAAATAAAAACTCCCTCATATTATTATGCTACAGTGATAAATGACAAAGTTTACAAGATGGAAAAAGAATGGAAAAAAATATGAGAATAACTTTTGATTGTTTTTCCACTTCTTTCAAAGGAAAATTTGTCAGTTTTATTTTTCATTTATTTTTTTAACCACTTGAAGTGCGGTGTAATATTTTTTATAGTTTCATTTAATTTTAATCTCCAAATATCACAATGGCATCGGGATTTTAGAATAAAATTTTGATTTTATAATGTATGCAAAGAAAAGCTTTTACTGATTTTTTTTTTAAAGAAAGGTTCGCAAATTCTGGTGTCATTCAATCATTTCAACATGTTAGAGAAAAATTTTGCCGTTGAAAGGGTTATTAGATAAGTTCTTGTATATTTTTATAAATAATTTTTTGACCATTTGGAAATTTTTTTATTGTTCTTTGTCAGGGTAGGAAATCAAAAACATATCTGAGGCATTTTATTGGTTGAATCCGCATTTTATTAGTTTTCTGATTGGTCTATACAGTAATCTGTATTTCCCTTTACTTTCAACAGAGATGGATACTTCTGTTGCCACTATGACAAAAAAGTAATAAAAACTACAAAAAAAATTAATAACTCAGAAACAAATTGAGATACAGCTTTCAAACTAATTGCATTTAAAAGTACATTTCTTTCTCTATACGACGGTATAAAAGTAATATTGTGGGATGTTTAGAAGTTTAAGAATGAAATTTCATTTAAAATTGGTCGTCAGACTTCTTGGGCGGTGGAAAAGCCTTTTCCCGAACAGTCAATGAAATGCTTGGATAATACCTAAGTTTCAGGTGGATAATACGTAAGTTTCAGGAAATCTGACGAGTCGCAATCGATTTTTGTGGCTTGCAATTTATACGTGTAATAACACTATTAATGTTTAATTCATGGCGTACGTAATGTATGATCAACTCCGTGCGATTTTTTATGTCTTAAATTTTAGTCTTTGAAAAAATCATTTTCCAAATGGTCGTTGTAATTTGTTAAATTGCTTTTGTTTTTTTTTAACTTAAATAAATTTTGTTTTACTTTACTATGCAGTTCTTTTAATATTTATATGATTAAGTTTGTTTTACTTAATTTTTCCGATTATTAATTGTTTGATATGTGCATGGATTACGAAACAAAAACAAAAAAAAAAAATGGAAAATTAACTTAAATAAATATATTTTTTTCCATTTACCATTAAAAGTTATGAAATTTGTGTGATTATAATTATTAAACAAAAATTGAAAAAATATAATATTTTTTAAATGAAAATATTGCAGTTTAAAATATATTCAATGTATTTAAATGTCTTGTTTAATTTTATTATATATTTTTTAATGTAATCCTATGTATACATTTTTTATTAAATAATGTAATTAATGTAAAATATTTTAATATAACATTTATATCATTCAGTTTGTTTTGATTATTTTCCTATGATTAATTGTTTAATGAAATGTGCACGGATCAATAAAAGAACATAACATAAACGATAGGAAAATGTTTTAACTCAAATAAATATTTTTTTTTTTTAATTTACTCTTAAAAATTATGACATTTATGTGATTATAATCCTTAAAAAAAGTTGAAAAAATGAAATATTTTTTAAATGCAAAAATTGCAGTTTTAAATACATTCATGTCTTATTTAATTTTATTACAGATTTTTAACGCAGTCACATGAATACATTTTTTATTAATTTTCAGTTATTAAACAAAAATACAGTATCATTTATTGCTGTACCAGTATATTATATATCCATTTTAAACATTCTGTTGGACAAATGTTTAAAATGTTATTGACATTAATTCATAAAAATATAATTGTATGAAATATAAATTGAAAATTTGATTTTGAAATTTTAACATATTATTTATATAAATTTATATAAATACGAATTTTAAAAAACCCACCAAATTATACGACAAAAACATTAATAATTATGTAAATATATAACAGATTAACACTTTGCAATAATACAGGGTGATTCATAATGAATGACCCAAAAAGAATAGCGCAGTGTGACTGCCGTAATGGATTTATTCAGCCGAAACAAATTTATTCTGCAACTACAGTTATACAAGTTTTATTTGGCAACAGGGAAAAATGATCGAATGACGAACTCGCCGCTAGAGGCGCTGTTAAACAAAATGTCGTTCATGCAGGAGAAAGCGTACTGCGTTTTCTAATATGCCAAAACCTCCTCGGTAACTGTTGTGCAAAGACATTTTCGCACGAAATTTCGTAAACAGCCACCGCATCGGCATAACATAAGCAGGTGGGTGAAACAGTTCAAGGATACCGGCTGCTTATGCAAGAACAAAAGCCCAGGACGAAAAGAAACAAAACCCTAAGTGGTTGAAAGAATTCGTGAACGCCCTGTGATTTTTTTCTCCGGAGTTTCGTTAAAGACAAGGTGTTTGTGCCTCCACATACTCAGGACTTAGAGGAACTGAAGCAGCGGATAACTGCAATGTTGAACTCCATCACAGGGGATATGCTATCACGAGTGTGGCAGGAGCTTGATTACCGTGTAGACATTTGTCGTGTCACCGAAGGTGCACATGTTGAACACCTGTAGAAACTTGAATAAATGTAGTTTTGAGGTAAATTTGAATTTTCTAAATATATTAATTACAACGTTCACAATCATGTTTTCATTTTGTTCCGTTCATTATGAATCACCCTGAATACTATTTCTAATTGCTAAAAAGGTGTAAGATTAAAACTTCAAAAACCAAATCCAATTAATTTTGAAAATTATTCGGGAGTATGTGAAATACCCTTTATTAGACGGATCAAATAATTACTATATAGTGATGACTAGCAGGAAATTTAAGTACAGGAAAAAAGGAGCATGTAGCTGATGTTAAATATAATAGAAAAGTCACAACCCTGGCAAAATTAAATCAAGAAGAAATCGTCCAAATAAATTTCAATGCAAAAAAGATAATTTTTCCCTCCAATCTGTATTATCCTTGAAAGAAATCACAGAGTCTCTACCAGGTAAAGATTTCATATGCAATGATGTAGCATTATTTAACTTACTAAAATTGTGGCTCTAGTTACCCAATGATTACGAAAATGGAAATAAACATCCAAGTAAAATAAAACAAAAAATAACGTGCGTTACATGAAAAACTAAATGTTGGCGTTTCAGATCATTGCGTCATAGACCATACAATTTCAAAATATTGTTATTTATTTGTTTTGAAATTGACTCGGGTAGGGTCGAAACATGTCAATAGTCAAATAAAACTTTTTTACTGATTTTAAAGCTTTAATCTTTCACTTTTTTAGCAATTAGAAATAATACACTATTGCAAAGTGTTAATCTGTTATATATTAACATAATTATTAATATTTTTGTTGGATAATTTGGTGTGTTTTTTAAAATTCGTACTTCATATTATTTCTTAAAAATGCCGCGTGAGAACAGTTACTCAAGTATTATTATTAAAAATACATTTTTTTTAAACTTAAAATCTGGAAAAACAATTACAAGGAATCCGACAAAAAAAAAAAAAAAAAAAAAAAAAAAAAAAAAAAGAAAGAAATCCGTATTGACATGAAAAACGAAGTGCGAAACAAATAATAATTTATTTCTTATATTATTAAATCTTTAAATAAATAAGTTTTCAATTTCAGACAAATTAACTTTGCATTTTCAATTTCAAAATCTATTTATCAAAGTCATTCCTAGAAAATCTTATTATTTCTTTTGAAAAAAAAAAAAGATATATATTAATTTTCTAATTTCAGTTTTTGATAAATTAAATTAAGATATTGTAATTGGAAAGTAATTTAAAATCAATTGCCTTAGAAAATAAATTGGAATGCGTATAAAAATTTACAAATATACTATCTTTAAGTATTATAAAGTGTTCTTTAAGTTTAAAAAAAAGTAAAATATTTATATCAAAATGTTACTGGAAGTAAGACTTCTTAATAATTTTTTTTTGTTGATTTACGAATATTTTTCTCCAACTAACTATTCCACACGACATTTTATTTAGAATTATTTTAATAAGAGTTTCGGAATTTATGAAATAATGTGAATGTTACTTTTCTTTTATTTAGCTTAAAACTAAAAAGAAAAATAGGGAAGAATATTTCCGAAGATTATATTATTTTCACAACTTTTCAAAAATAAAGATGGAGTAGAAATCATCACTTTATTCAATTCTAATAATAATAATAATAATAATAGAAATAATAATAATAATAGAAATAATAATAATATTAACAACAACAATAATAATTAAAACACCAAATAAAATAAACTAAGACAGACTTGAGCACAGTTTAAAAATAAAATTTATAAAGACAATAAAAAACAATTAAAAATACAATATGTAAACGTTTCGCCAAGCGACACGCAAGGCATCATCAGTACAAAAAATATCCATTGCATTTCAAACGTCAGAACAAATCAAGAACAGTTACAGTTAGCTATTTTAAAAACAAACAATATTCGCTAGGGACAGAACGAGCATCATTCAAAGCATGTGACCGCAATTCAGTGAACCAAGCCTCAAGGAGCAATCTACCATGGTAGTTGTTGCAACCAGATTTCAAAATACTGGCGTTCGCAATGTTCGCAAAGCATTAACAGTGTCCACCCATCATTTGAACTTTAGGTTTAGCCTTACAAATTAAGCCATAAAGTACTGCTTAAATTGAAGCTGGGGTGCCAATATTATATCGGATAATTAAAAACAAATTATCGGTGTAAATTAAATTTTTGTCGGTACAATGTCACCCATCATTTCAACTGTAGATTTAGTGCTAAGTAGGTTTGTGTGCAGCAGATGACCGTAGCGCGCACAATCAACATACCGACCTTGGAGCAACAGAATGCGTAAATTCAATACTCATTTTGAGATCTGAGATTTTTTATTATGAGACATGAGTAAAATTGTATATTACGCATTGAATGTTATGCATTCCAGTTGACCATTTATTAATTTTTAAGCATTCAAATAGAGAAATTATGTTCGAAATTAGAATTTTACATGATATTACACTTACTGAATACTGGATTAACTGACTTTTGAAAAAAAAAAAAAAAAAAAAAAAAAAAAAAAACTAATTAGCTATAAAATCGAACACAATGTATGCTTAAGAATTTTAATTTATTATTTATTAGGATAATTTTAAAAAACTGAAGGATAACGAACAGGCATTTAAAAGTTTCACTATAAACACATATTCATTAAAGTTTCGGAATCCAAATAAAAGAAACAATGCCTGTCTGAGAGGGACAGAAAGTAATATTTCCAGCCAAAACAAATTTTACCAAGAAGTCGTGTTACCAAGGTTTTAATTATAACATACAAAATTTATTTCACAAACTGAAAAAAAAAAAAAAAAAAAAAAAAAAAAAAACTATTCGTTTTACGCTTTAATACTGGCACCGCTAGTATTATACCGTAAAATTAACGATAATAAACCATAAATAAGCAATAGTATACCGTCTTATAAACGAATTAAGCGATGTATTACTACCTATCGATACTGCTTAACTTTAAGCTGGGGTGCCAGCATTACACCGGAAAATCAACAATTTTGTTACAGTGTAATTCTGACATGGAAATAAAATTTGTCGTTTTTAAGATGTGAGATTTGATATATATGTATGCAATCAGAATGAGATATGGTCGTTCCTATAGTAAATTTTAACTAAATGGACTATTTACATCGTAAATTTTCTTAACCATGTTACAGAATTAAATGCAGGAAATTTGTATATTATTCTGTTTTTATTCATTACGAAATTTTCATATAAATGAACAAATATCGAAAATGCACAAGAAGAATATCCATAATTTATTTTTATCGAATTTTTCTCATATCTTAAGAAATACAAATTCACCCACGAATCAATAAAACTTCGGCTTCTACTATAAAGGAGAATATCTCCGAATTCTTAATCATGAATCTTCGCAATATATGGCAGTCATTTATTTTTATTGTAGCTCCTAAAATTATTCATTTCTCAAAACTATTTTAGCACCGAGAAAAGATAAAATATTTTATCGTTCCAAGCAAATATTTAATTATTTGAAATTCAAATATTGATCTTAAATTTCATTTCTAAGGAATTTTTTAAGATTTAGATATATTTATTAAGTTAAACACTTACTGTGGAAAGATACGGGATGTTCGTAGGATAAATTTGATGTCTGTTTGTAAAAGACGAATACAGGAAATATCTGAATTAAGAAGAAGTTTTAATAGAACAAAAGGATAAACTCAGGCTTACCGGGTTACCAAATATAGGTAAAATTCATGATATATATTACTTCTGTGGTTAATATCCTCTTTTCTCTGCACATGCTAACGACACACCGATGAATGAGGTATTTTTCGAACGAATCTGCAAGAGGTTTTTGACAAAGTATATATTTCTGTAAAATATATTGTTTGATTTTAAAAAAAATGTAATTAATCAAAAAAATAAAAAAAAAACGCATCAGCAAATAACCTCAAAGATTGCGTCGAGAAAGTCTCGGACGCGGACTACTGTTTTATTATTATTATTATTATTATTGATAACTCGAATAGATTTTATACATTGGATGTATATATTTTAGGATGTCCACTAACAATACTGAAAATTATATTTATATGAGAAATAGCGATAACTGGTTCAAATAAAGTTTTGAATCTTATTAAAAGCGATATTTTCATATTGGTGACGCGTCAGAAGAGTACAGCCGAAGAAATCGCCAAAAAATCATTATTTATAATCAGCGTTTTTGATTTTGTTAATTTCAGTGATTTAAGCGCTAAATTCGATTGCATGTTTTAAATTTGAGTTTCATTTACATTTATTGTTTTATTTATGGATTCATGAATATTTCAATTTCGTTAAGTTTCAATCATAACATCGTGCACTTTCCGATAATACAATAGTGGAATATAAACAAACGATGAGCTATTTATATTAATTTATGTGCAAATGGATAACTTGATCGTAATCGTCTACATGCGATTGAGATAGATTTGAAAAAAAAATTCATGCTTGAAAATTATTTTTAAAACAATAAAAATTGAGCAAATTGAGATACAGTTTTCAAAGAAATTGCTATACAGTTTTCAAGCAAATTGCTATATATTTTTCAAACAAATTGCTATATAATTTTCAAAGAAACTGCATTTGAAAGTACATTTTCTTTCCTATTCAACGAGATAAAAATTTAAAATGTGCGGCATTTATAAATTTTAAAAAATGCAATAAAATTTAATAAAATTTAAATTTAATCATCTGTTGTTGCCACCGTCAAAATGACGTCAGCGTTATGTACGGGCATGGATATGTTTGTCATTTATAATATAGACTAGCCGGATGGGTCAATCCAAAAACTTGTTTTCTATTTCACACATGTTAATACTGGAAATAAAGTAGAAAATTAAACAAAGACTGGCCACTTGGGTGATTCAATACGATTTTTTGCAATCTTCTCTGGTTAGTAGAATCTTATATCATCTCCTCACGCATTCATATCTTTCCGGCGTCCCGCTCACACGAGGACTTCGAATTCTGAGCAGTCGGTGTACAACAACCAAACAGCTTTGTCTATCGCTATTCCCGTCATGTAAATCGCGCAAAAAATCACTATCACAACACCCCCTTAAGGGAGAATATCCCCATTTTCAACTGGGACCTGATGTCCATAGTCAAAAACATTTATATGAAGTTTGGTTCAATTCTATGCGTAACTTCGCGCACTTTCTGATGATACAATAATGAAAATGGCACACAATTCGCTATTACAGCATCCCTCTCTTGAGGAATACTCCCAAATTCAACTGGGAACTGCTGGCTGTAGTAAAAAAACATATGTATGAAATTTGGTTCAATTCTATGCATATCTGCATACACTTTTCTATGATACAATAATGAAAATGGCACAAAAATAGCAGTGGCGTGGCGTGAAAATTTTCGGTGGTCATCGCAATTATTTAAGTTTGTGGTGAAAAATTATTAATTCTAAAATTCAATGGTTGAATGTTCAAAACAGAAACTTTAAATCTTCCTTCACTTATACATGAACTCCAAATGTTCTGCTAAAACTGGATCGTAGAGTTTTAAAAGCATATTAAGAGTTTTAAAATATTGCTTTGTCATCGCCGCATCCAGCGATGACCGGACGCCACGCCACTGAAAAATAGCTATTACAGCGCCCCTACACTTTTCGATGACACAATGAGGGTACACATACGGACACACGGATGGGCAGACAGATGTTTTTTAAAAACATGTTTTTCAGGCTCTCAGTCACCTAAAGTGTGTCAAGCCGTCGAAAACAGGAAATCGAACAAAAATTCGATTACAATACTTTATTCAATTACAGATTTAGGAAAATAAAAGTGGATACATAAGATAAAGATTACAACAATACAAAGAAAGTGTGAGCAAAAAAGCCACCCTCAACAGCATTAAGTGTCTCGAG
The DNA here is from genome assembly GCA_963932465.1 of Maratus speciosus. Lineage (NCBI taxonomy): Eukaryota > Metazoa > Arthropoda > Arachnida > Araneae > Salticidae > Maratus > Maratus speciosus. Next base: position 454,760,596 of record OZ010789.1, on the reverse strand, counting down.
GTGGCTCCAGAATCTAGTAGATGCATCTGACACATGGACCTGGTAAAAGAAGCCCAGTTCTGTCGATCAGTTGGGTTGTTGTAATACTGACAGTGCGTTTAGTTACTTTCACAATTACATCACACACCTAATAATTAATAGGTTTTCACTGAAGAGAGTTGGGAGAAAAAGTTGGGATTATGACATCCTCATCTCATAGGAGGCACATCGATACACCATCACATTTTGTGTTGTTTTCGTTTCGTAGTTCTGGTTTCACCTCCTCATTATACTTCGTATCGTTTTTTGTGATGTTGAAGGAGTTTTCAGTAGTTTGTCTTGATTCTGAAATACGGTTACCAAATCGAATCATCATAATTCAGTTTACTCTTTTCCATTATCCATATGGCTTGCACTTTTAATAATAGATGGCGGGTAAAAAATTGATAATACATAGCGTAGCCTGTTAGGAATAGGGAAATAAGGTAGGGAAAACTTCAAATACAATAGCTAGCGAGGAAGAGACGCTAAGTGAAAATGCCTCAGGAAGGAAGGGAAAATATTTTTAAATGTTTATACATCTTTATATGTCTTTGAAGGTACACATTTTTTAAACATTTAGACATTTACACTATATTTTAGTGTGTTTCAAGGCAATATAATTTTTAAATAAATGGGTAAAACATCTTATAGTACTTTATATATGACATTATGGAAGTTTACATATAAAAAGTATAATGAGTTTTAAAATGCATACCACAGCTAAAAGCACAAATCCATCAAATTTCGCTCATAGACATCCATTCAAAAGAAATTATTTCGTGTTTACCTATAAGCGTACGATAAATGCTATCCACGCCCTTATCAATAACAAAACATGTTGTAGTGTGGTTTTGAATATTAATTTTAAGTGATATATATATATATATATTGATAATATCATTTACTATCAATTATTAAAAATTCCCTTTTATAATGAAGACGAGTAACATCATAAAATAAATAGCTTCAAAATCGCTGATAAATGATATTGCAGCTCACTGTCGATGGATAAATAATTTTAATTTTGTAGCCTAATTATTTGTGAGCAAAAGTGATTGAACATAAACTGAAAGATTTCATGACCCAAATATAGGACTTCGTAATTCAACTACAATACTTCGTTGTGTTCACATCTCACAATGTCAATAAACATATAGATACATATGATGACGAATTGTTTAATCATATTTGCACCAAAATTTGATGTCATGTTACTCACTTAAACTTTTGGGTAAAGTTATAGTTTGCCGTTAATGACAAGAAAAGTCACTGAAAGTAATATTTAAATTTGTTTTTAACATTAAGATTTCCCATGAAGTTAACATTTAATTTTTTTTAAGTTTCATATACATCATTTATAAATATAGAAAAAAAAATAATTGTAAAATATCTTATCTATGAATCACGCTGTATTCACATCGAAAAATCGTCATTTTATAAGATATTGCGTATCCTTAAGGATTTTATTTTTGTTTAACTTTTAAGGTTTGAGCTTCAAGTTTTGACATTTTTGTATAAAGCAGTCATTTTTCGGTATATCAACCAGTAATTTTTCTACCGTTTTCATTTGCTACTTTGAAGTAAATATTAAATTTTGATGGAAAAACACAATTGTGATGCAATTAGCTAGTCTATATATTTATCAAACTCCCCTTCCAAAAATATTTATAATTAAAATTGTTAATTAAATACTTCATTGTCCCGTGAAATGTAACGTTAATTTAATACAATAAAAGATAAAGATAACAGAACAAAAGTAATACTTTTAAAAACAAGAAAATAAAGTTGTTCTAAGCTCTTTGACCTTTTTTGTGAACAATATATTCAATCATACGCATTTTACTATGATATTCCTTTTAAAAATGCATAAGAATCGCTATACAATGCAGCAGGTACTGTATGATACTGTTAACGCCAGTTCCATACCCAGATTTTGAAAAAATAATTAGAAAAATCCTAAAAAATGTGTTTTTAAAAATGCTGGATTTACATACCTGTGATTTTATTTTGATCTACATAAAATTCTTTTAAAAGAGATGTTTGATAATTATTATTTTTTTTTTTACCTATACATAAATTTGTTTACCCTCTGAGTGTCTAAAGGCTTTCTAAAGGCTTTCCTGCATTTTCATAAAAATGTTCATAAAACTATTAAAATAGATGTTTGGTAGTTAGCCGTTAAAATCTTTTCTTTTTTACCTTTACATAAATTTGTTTACCCTCTGAGCGTCTGAAAGCTTTCCTGCATTTTCATAAAAAGGTTGATAAAACAAATTTTAATTGAAATTTTCTTTTTCTGTTTCTTTTTAAAAAACACTTCCTATCTCTTTATTTTTTGCATATATCGTAAAATGCATTTCTGTTAAAAATATTTTTGTCTACAGCCAATTTACGTTCATTTGTAAAAACGTATAAATACGAGCGAACGGCTTAGAGCAGCCATACTCAACCATTTTTTCTCGCAGGCCACAAACGTATGTTTGCGATGTTAGCCGGGCCACAACATACTTATAAAAGAGTAAAAAAAAAGAGTAATTAAAATAGTAAGATAACATAAGTAGCATAAAAAATCAATAGAACTGGGTTATTTTTACTAGTATGTTTGGACGTTTGTCGTGGGAGAAATGTTACCATAAAGTTTTAACACCACTTAAAATAATAAAAATTGTTCGCTTGCGGACACGTGTCTGCTGTAGCTGATGAAGAGCTGTTATGTTTTTAGCTCGAAACGCGTCCTGTGTTTTGTTTTTATTTTATGGTGATTTTTTACAAAGTTTTATTATTTTAATTGCTTCATATCGCCAGTTTTCGGTGCTGTTTCGCTTTAACACCACTATTTCCAAGCAATAAACTTTGTGATAGATTTCTATTTCTATTACACATGTTGTAGAAATATGCCGTGAAGTTTCTTGTTTGGGAATAAAGGTTAAAAAAAAAATATGCCAATTTTTTTCTGTGACAAACGTTCAATTCCTAAAAAGCAGTATTAGCTATACAAATAAGTATAAAACGTAATAATATAACTATGCAAAATTTCCAAATTCTAAAGAAAGAAAATCAATAGATTTTCTCTAATAAATCAAGCTGTTGCTCAAGGCAAATTCTGTATTTTTTTTAAATGTAGAAATATACATATAGTGCTAATGAAATTAATTTGCAAATGTGTTTATTAATGTTGAAGATTAAGAAATGTGTACTCTGTTGTAGCACAACTAGAACTATATTTAACCCATTTAAGGGCAAGTTATTGTGTTTATCCTATATTTCATTCACATGAGATTTAAAAAATATATATATTTCAAAATAAGAAAATTCAATTTTACAGCCTTTTTCGACCAAAGTTAGAAAAGTACAATTTTAATTACAAATTCTGGTGCAATTCTTGATTAAATTAAGTGAGACAAAACACATCCCTCCGCCCCTTAAGGGTTTAAAAAGAAATTTTTACAAAGCAAATAGCATTTCAGAAGTTTTAAAATAATTTAAACTTATGAAAAACAGGACAGGTTTTGTCTTGCCATGAAAACAAATAAAAAACAAAAGATTTAATACTTTTTATGCATATCAATTAATTTTTAAAATATGGATTAATGATTATGCATTTCGGGCCGCACAGGAAAGGTCGCCGAGCCATATACGGCCCGCGGGCCGCAGGTTGAGTATAGCTAGCTTAAAAGGTTGTAATTTATTTTGTATTACGTGGTTAACGAAACAGGTAGATAGACATCTTTTAATTCTTTCTATTAATAACGGTTACTGTTTTCTTAAATTTAAAAGTAATTTTCAGATGATAAATTAAAACATATCCAAGGAAGTTCAATAAGTAAGCTTTAATGCTACAATGTATAATTAAAAAATATTTATTTAAAAATATGATACTTTCTTTTTAAGCACTAGAATTTCATATGTAAAAGACCACTTTTATAAGAAAAATAGAAATGAGAATCCTGATCCAGGCACAAGTTGAATAAATAAATATCGCTTTCTGGTTCTGGTATCCTCTTATTAATACATCTATTTATATTAATAGAGTAGTAAGAAATTAAGATATATAATTATTATATATAAGTGAGATTTTCATTTGAAACATTGTTTTTTTCCCTTTTTTAACCATTTTTCTGTAAGTATACAAAATATTTATTAGCCCTTAAAGCTCCGGCATCTCTTACACAAATTTTATTCAATCGGCACCACTTTTTAAAAAGCAGTTTCCTTCAAGTACACAATTTCAAAAATGCTCTGATTAAATAAGGGGAATTTTATTTTCCTTTATTAGTGGTACCAAAAACAAATTTTGCAAAGACTAAGAATGTCACCGCAGCGGAGCCAACGGAGTGGGAAGGGTTAAGATGAAAGAGTTGAACAACACGTATGCCGGTCTGAAATGTTGCAATATCCAAAATGTGTCGTATTTAAAGGTAGAGCATTTCATTCAAAACATTGTACAGCGCTGCTCTTGCAATGCCCTTGAGTCATTGGATAAACATTAGGGGGGATCGAAAAGTATACGGAAATAATTTTTTTTTTTTTCGAAATTGCTTTTAGCGCGGGGTGCAAAAGTTGCCTTTTATGTAATCTAGTTTACACCTATTTTTTTTTATTGAAATCCATTCAAATCTTCCGGTGCCCCAAGCGCCCCCAAAATAGTTTTAAATTGAAATTTTTATGGAAATTTATATATTTTCCATTTTTTTATTTATTTTTATTTAGTTTTAGCGCGGGGTGCAAAAGTTGTCTTCTGTGTATATTAGTTTACATATTGTTTTAACAATTGAAATCCATTCATATCTTCCGGTGCCCCAAGCGCCCCCAAAATAGTTAAAAAGGAAAATTTTATGAAAATTTGTGTTTTTATTTATTTATTTATTTATTTTAAATTACATTTAGTGCCTGGTGAGAAGACTGTGCATTGTATGTGTTACATAATTGTGCAATTTACATAATTCTTTATCTAAATCCATTCATATCTTCCGGTGCTCCAAATATAATTAAAGATTGTAATTTTAAGAAAATGTATTAAAATTTTCTTTTTATTTACGAAAATTGTTTAGAAATCTGGCAAAGTGTTTAGTTAATAAAGAATAAACTTATAAATAATGATAATAATTTTATAATTATACATGTACTATAATTTTAAATATAAAAGCACTAAATCATACAAATTATAAAATTTGAACTTACGTAGAAAATGTTTTACTTCTTTTATTTTGAAGATTTACATATTTCTGAAGTTTGTAATAATTTTTGGTGTTAAAATGTTTGATGTGATTTCTTGATGTTATTCAATATGAAATCTTGTCTCTTTTCTTGTCCAGATACGCTTTCTGATGCCTCAGACACAAGGCCAATGCATCTATCAATAGCGTGGGTATGACATGGATCGTCCGGGATAGCTTAGACGGCAGAGCACTGGCGGCTTTAGCCAGAAGGTCCCGAGTTCGAATCCTGGTCCGGACATTTTTTCGCCCAGTTGGAAATTTACATCTGATACGATTTGTTTACCAATTAGAATAATTGTGTTAAAATTAATCTAGTGTAATTTCGTATCCAGCGATTTCTGGAGTTCCATTACCTGGGATTTATTCTGTTGAGCTGAACCAGGTTTCAGTCCAGATGCTGTAATCATCATGGTTAGCTGGGTGAAAAAGTTCGACCAGAATCGTCCGGGATAGCTCAGATAGCAGAGCACTGGCGGCTTTAGCCAGGAGGTCCCGGGTTCGAATTTTGGTCCGGACATTTTTTCGCCCAGTTGGAAATTTACATCTAATATGATTTGTTTACCCATTAGAGTAATTGTGTTAAAATTAATTTAGTAGGGGATGTTTACTTTTTTCCCACGACTGTACATTCATTCAGGAAACTTCCGAAGGAAGTTGGAGGAAGGAACCGGCCACCTCGCAGTGAAGGTGTCGGTCACTTGGACAAGGAGATTCCTACAATGTCTATTATTCTATTAGTATAATGCGAAACAACAGCTAATATTTTTTTTCATCTATAATAATACAGTATTTCAATATAATTGTTCTTTATTGGTAATTATTTTTACTTGTATCAGTAACCAGACGAAACCAACTTCAATATTGGTTATTTATCGAAAAAAAAAAAATGCATGTCTTAAAAGAAGCTCTATGTAATAAAAATAAATATTAAATGCTTTGTAAGTACAGTTAAAACTCGGTTTAACTTGATTGCAAATAATTTCTTTAAAATAAATGTTAAATCAAAGTTATCGTTAAGAGAAAGGTACATTAAAATTATATAAATCTTGGTTATTAAATTTTAATTAAAATATTTGATTATATTAGTATTTTCCTTTTGGTGTTTTAAATATACACCTTTAAAAATAGAAATAAATTGATAATGCTTTGTTTTGTTTTTTTTCTTAAATTTAAGAAGTGATATGGATTATTTAGTTATTCCAGAAGCATATAAATGTTCATCTACATTCAAACCGCCTTAAGTATTGTTTCGCTGCATCTAATATAGAATTTTGTTAAATGAAAATTCAGTTTTCAAATTTTGAGCCATATGGAATGAGATTTTACTTTAATAAAGTTTATCAAAAAGTTAAAAAAGGAAATTATTCAGATTTTGGAGCAATTTCTTATAGGAAATTTTGTATTCTCACAGAAATTTTGTATTTATTCTAGAGGTCTGCGCGGGCCCGGGCTTGGCCCGAGGCCCGTACCCGGCCCGGCCCGCGGGCCGGGCCGGGCCGGCGGAATGAAGGAGAATTTTCAAACGGGCCGGGCCGGGCCGGCAGAATTAGGACAATTTTTTCAACGGGCCGGGCCGGGCCGGCGAAAAGATTGAACGGGCCTGCAGGGCCGGGCCGGGGCGGATCGATAAAAAATTAATCGGGCCTATCGGCCCGATATAAGAATTCAAGCGAAGCAGATAAAATACGAGCCATTTTCAATGAATATGATTTTTACGAGACGTATAAACGTGCGTCACGAGCCGATGCGAGTTTAACAACATCAATACAAAAATGTAACATGTCCGTGGAAGAGATCGACATCGTAGAGTTACAAGATGTCTGATTCCGAGTTTAATTTTTTTCAGCAGACTCGTGCCGGGACGGAACTGGTCTTAATCGATCTCAGGATGTGTAGGACAGTCATTATGTTTTGTAGTATTATAGTAGTGATAATGAACTTCTCTTAACAGTAACTTTGGAAATATACCATTCACTGCTCAACAATGCGAAACTTTCAGACGCATTTTCTGACTCATTTTTAACTATAAAGGCATAAAATTGACAGGCCTGACTATTGAAGGCATTTGAAAACGAAAAGCTTTTTCCATATTTGATAAATTACTTAGAGATAACAGATTCTTGTCACGTGACTGTACATTCTTCTCCTCTCCTTTCCTGTGCTATCGCTTCCGGAAATTCGATTCAAAACGCTAACTTTGGCAGTATTTTCAGAAAGATATATTGCTTTTAACTGTGAAAAAAAAAACGACATTTACATAGCTTCTGAATAAGAATACCTGCCAATCTTACGCGTTTCCGAAAAGAAATGAATTCATAAATGTGTCGAAATGCAGCTCCTTTGGATTTGAGAAAAGCCTTAAAAATGAGAAAAATATTTTCACAAATCTACTTTTTATTATACAGCTTCAAAAGTTGTCATGTTTTTAATCTTTTATTCTGAACTACATTAATCTTTTAATGCATCGTTATTTGAATTTTGAAATGTCAGTAGATACGATGACTAAAACACTGTAAGTAATCATTATGTTTACTATTGTATGCTTTCTGTTTTGCGAACATCATAGTAATCTAAAATATACTGTAAAATGTTCCCATAAATATGTATGTAGTATTCATTAAAAGAATCTTAATTGTATGTTGAGAAAAAAAGGATTTTTTTTTTTGTAGAAATTTTGTCGGGCCGGGCCGGGCCTGTTTTCAGTTATATTTGTACGGGCCGGGCCGAGCCGAGAACTGTAGAAATGCAAACGGGCCGGGTCGGGCTCGGGCCGAACTTTCAATTTTTACACCGGGCCGGGCCGGGCCAAGATAGCTTTCGTTAGGGCCGGGCCGGGCCCGGGCCTGGAAATTCCGGCCCGTGCAGACCTCTAATTTATTCACATCGCTGATATGTATTTTTATCTGACTTATCATTTTAATGTTGCTTATAAAAATAAAACGTGTGTTTACAATATTGTGCAATTAGGTTTAATCTCGTTAATTTATTAAACAGAAGACAATTCTGAAATTTTATATTTATAAAAATTCCAAAAATTACTGTTCAATGTAACATTTGTTGTTTCATACAAGAATTTATATTAACTAAACTTTTAAATGTGTCTTTTTATTTCTGTACTTGTTCTGTTATTATTAAATGAGTAAAATCTAATGAAATCACCATTCATGAATTGAAAATAAAAGTTTGTTTAATTAATTACGTAAGTGGAAAGATTTTTTTTCTTTTTAATCTAGAATATCCTTGAATAGAATGGGTAACAAAATAAATGAGATTTGATTAAATAAAACTCTAATTAAATTATCAGACTTCTGTTCAGTGTTTCTACTATAAATTATCAAGTACTTGTAAATTTTTATCCCGATCACGATCGCCTGGAATCATTAATAGACTTTATTTACGGCGAGCAAGGTAAATATATTCAAGAGTAGAACATGAAAAGTCAGCATTCGAGATAAATGTTCCAATTCTTGTTTCTGGTGCAATTTCTTTGTCCAGTAAAAATATCAAAAATAAAAGATTTCTATTAATAGAAAATAAACGTTACCGCAAGAATTGATATCGTTAAACCGGTGTACAAAGTACACTGTAAAAAAAAAATCCCTTAAATTGACAGAAAAAAACTGTCAATTTTGGAGCGAGTGGAAAACTGTTTAATGTACAGAAAATATCTGTAATTAACATCTTTCATTAAAAAAGTTTTTTTCTGTAAAAAAAAAAAAAAAAAAAAAAAAAAAAAAAAAGATTATTTCTGTAAAAATAAATTAATTTTGTATTTTTAAAAACTGTTTACTTTAAAACAGGTTTTTTTTCTCTAAAAAATACAATTTTTTTTCTGAAAAAATTACAGATTTTTTTACAGTGTAGTTAAAAAGTCTTCCATCAACCAGCAATAGGTTACATAAGAAATTTTATACAAGATGTACCACAAAGAGCTTACTGATTGTAAAATTTAATACTCGCAAAAAGAGATCGATAGAATAATAAAACATGATTAAGGAAATAAGTTTACTTTTAAAGGCTTAAGAATATAGGAGAAAAGTTCTAAAATTAGTTACAAATGTTGCATGGCGCTTTACTCTGTAGTCGAAGTACGAAAAATAGGCACAGATTTTGTGGGAGTTATAATTCAAGCACTTTTGGATGGAATCTACGTTGGTCGGTTATTTTGTATTTTATGTAACATGAATGATTATTTATATCTTCGCATCTATGGGATAACATTTCACTAAATTAAATATGGAAGATGCTTATCGTGTAAAATTATGGCGATTTAATTTTGATTTTGGTGACAAAACTGGGGATGCTGCTTTTTTCGATGCGTTAGAATATTGTAATCATAGAATTACACTGATTTGCTTTTACTCCCGTTTACAGTTTTATACAATTTTATTAGTTTAACTATGATTGGTTCTTTCAGATAGCTTTCTGTCAGATCCGCCATTTTATTGTCAGGTCCGCCACCTAAGTTTATAAATACATGAAAAATTCTAAGTTTTTGTTTAGTTATTGTAAATGCGTTAAATCAATACCGTCATATTAGATGTATTTTGCTTTTCTTTATCTCTTTATTATTACGATGAATAGTAATGCTTCAGCTGTACAGCAATTTTTTATTTAATATAAATTGGTTAAATTTCATATTTGAGGTTTTTAAAGTAAGTGTATATGTTGTTACTCAATAGAGAATATATACCTTTTTGAAAATGAATGGGAATTTTTAAAATGGATGTATACATTTTAAAATTTTTACGAACTTTTTAAATGACAACACTCACATTTGATATTTTATTTGAACCCATGAATATCGAGCAGCCCGAAAAACTTAATAGTTTATATATATTTTATAATCTTTCTGAAGATATAATAAAAGTAAAAAAAATCTTACTATTTCGTATACTATATCTTTTTCCTTCTTCTGCCATCCTAAATGAAACTTTGCTATACGTAATTTTCGAAAAATAAACTAAAATCTTACAAGAAGAAGTACTTGGAAAAATCAGAAATTACCAGAAAAATTATCCAGAAATTATTATTATAAAATAAATTCATTTTTATCTGAAAGAGGTTGTATCAAATGTTACTAGTTACTGTTTGACATTAATTATTCTATTGATGCGGTGAAAATAATAGGGAGGGTGTGTGTGTGTGTGTTGTTGTTGTTGTTGTTGCGGCAAATTTATCTGTACGGCATATAAAGCCGAACGTGGGAGGGGAGGGAGTCCAGTGAGAGCCTTTTAAAGAGTTCATAGTTATTATTATTATTATTATTATTATTATTATTATGAGTTTGGTGAATTTCCTTGATTTTTTAATATACACAAGAGAAAAAAAATCATATTAAATGTAACATCCCATACATCTAAAAATACATGCACAGTTTTATGTAGTATAATCTAGGGAATGTGGGAAAAAATTGGAGTTGAAATATCCATATTTTAAATAGTAGTAGGGATTTTAAAAAAGTTTTTTTAATTAAATTTTAATTAATTACGCTGTTCTGCAAGATTTTTTGAAAATTATATTTGCTTTTTATTATTAAATATAATACCACTTCATATTCTACAGTATTATTTAAAATTTTAAAAATCATTTAAAAGGCACAGTATCCCCTTAATTAAGAACGTTTTTATTATTATTAGTGGTAGTAATAGTAGTAATAGTAGTAATATTGCATTGTCACATCAGAGAAAGTTTATATTTCACTACTTTAACCAAGTAAATATCTTTTTTATTGTACTAAATGAAAATTTTATTTTTAAAAATGTTTCCGCTTATATTGCGAATCGAAATGTAATTGTAATTTTATCTCACGTTACGCATGTGAGGGACGATAAGTAACATAAAAGAATCTTGAAACTGTTTACTGATGTAATAACAAATAAAGGCAATAAGGAAAAAGAAAATTAAAGAAGGAAAAAGAAAGAAAGAAAATAACTTTTGAACAGCCTATATTAATTCAAGATGCCAATAAATAAATGTAATACCAAAATAAAAGTTAAAATTTCACTCAAAATAAATTTCTTTTGAAATATGCATTATTTCAATCTGATTCTTTTAACATGTTGCATGGTCAAGAGAGCAAAATAAACGTTTACTAAAATAAATATTTTTATTACCAGAAATTTATAAATCTGTAGGATCAGAGATAATAATTTTTTTAAACTGTGAGAATGGCTAGTTAACAGTAACTGTAAACAGCAAACATTCTGTTTTAATCTCTGATCTATCGTCAGATCATTTATATATTTTTAAAATAAATTCTTTATTTTTAAAACGTATCGCCTGTCACACATATAGGGATACTAAAAAGTTTAAAATTAATTGATCTTGAAAAATAAAACATCATAGAATCTAAATTTAAACATACCGCATGCTGCACATGGAGAGAATACCCAAACGTTTACATAAATTATCTTGAAAATGAACTTACTCTGATGTGACAATGTAAATAAAAATAAAACTGTTTTTTAAACAAGCTACCCAATTTCCTAAAAACTCTAACAATTAGATAAAATATAAGTAATTATTAATTAAATTTAAAAAATCAAAAAACCCGACTGCGAAAAAATCGAACTAATTAATTATTTCTCATCAATGTGAAACTATTTTTTATATTACTTACTTATTTTTTTATTTACGTGTATTGATGTCTTTTAAGTTGTGTTTAATTGTTGGTTCCTGTCTATAAACACTGTTTTGATGAGGTCTATACATGTCTATGAAGATTAGAGTTTCAGTAAAGCTAGAGATCCTACCTACATAAATTCCAGGTTGTGTAATATTTAAACGGAGCTTATGACTGTAAAATAGTCAATGAAACATCCTCTTGATTTTGAAAGACCTATCCAATGATATGCCACTCAATAGGGTGCGTAAAAATTTGTTTTCGTCTCTACTACCATTTTGTATTTTACGGCCTCCAATTTTGAATTTATAAAAACAAAACCTAGCCTATAACCATCGGACGGTTAAGACGAATCTATAGAAACCTCATTCATTAAAATCCATCCAGCCGCTGGGATGTTTCGAGGGTATAAAGGAATCCACAACCCAGATACGCGTGAAACACATATAACTTCTTGGCAGTCTGGTAATAAAAATAGCATGGTTTGTCATCAACTTGTTAGAGGTCACCTTCAAATATCCACTGCTATTCAAAAACCCATAAAATAAAAAGTTCATGGAAATGTCAAAAACTCTAAAAATATTGAATAGGCAAATAATTATTTATTAGTACAGGTTGTTAAATCTAAGGTATATAAAATATTTAACACTAGAACTGCCGGCAAAAACGTATACCTATAACCGCCAAAGCGGTTTATTTTGACCGATGTGGATTATCAGGCTCAGCTATTGTTTACGTGCAATATTCTACTCTTAGTATTGTTTATTACTATTATTACCATCATTGTCCATATAGTAATATATCTTTCATAATTTTTATTATATTTTTTTTATATTTTGTTATGTTATAATTATATTATATTAAGATATATATATTACTAGCAGCCTAACGCCCGCTACGCTGGTCAGTTTTTCTAAAGAAACCTTGAATCAAACTAAATATAACTGTGAATTTGATCATGCGTTTTAAAGCAATATGGACATTTACCTTTAATGCCCAATCTAATTGATGAATATGAACGTTATTACGCTATAATATCTTTTGAGCCATACAAAATTTGAAGCTGTTAAAGGCCAACTTCTTTCGTTGATCAGTTAGTGTAGTATTCGGTGAAGAACGATAGAACAATATGTAATATACTAAAAGGGTTCATGAAAATTATCAATGCAAATCTCATCAGAATCTGTTAATTGGACATACTGAAAAGGCTAATCGTTCATAATTTGGTTCGCCTGCTTCTAAAACAATCAGCCTTAATTCTATAATCAAGCAACCTGACAACCAAGTAACACCAAGCTAATGATATGTGCTTTATACTAAAACATTCACTGAAAAATTAACTAATCGAGCAAGTTCCATCGAAATCTACTTAGCAGGATCTTTTAAACTGGAAAACGTACCGAAACATTTCATAAAAATAATCTAATTAGCAGTTAATTTAAAAAATAATCTAATTAGCAAAATCCCGTGAAAATTCATTCAGCGGAACCTTAAAAAAAAGCCAATCTTTCGAAACTGGGTTCATCTGATTTAGATCATTACCCATAATTATTTAATTTAGCAACGTAGACCATTATATTTTATACTAACATCTTTTCTGTAAATTATCTAACTAACAATGTAAACCCCATCAAAATCAATTCAGTAGAAGTAAATTTAAATGCGGCCAGAATGAAATTTCTCTTTGCATTTTATATACAATGAGATAGTTAAATATAGCTATCATAATCGCGTTAACCTGATTATATAGAACTCTCAGGGATGTAGGGGTAGGTAGGTATACATCGCATCATTTCTGGATTTTTAAAGAAATTCTGCAGAACTTCCATAACTATAGCATTCTAGTATACATCCTTTGTCAGTAGCGTATTATCCTCCAATTTTTTTTACTATACCACAGAGAACTCTTTCCGCATAGCTGCGTAATTAAACAATTTTGAAAGATATGATAAATATTGAAAAAATCCCTGAAATATTATCTAACTGTGCAACTGTCATTAAAATCCATTCTGTAAAATCTTTCGTAATCGAGTTCACCTAATTTTAGAACTCCCGTAACTATTACTAAGCAACATGGAACGATGGTTTTTAGATTAAATTATTTATAAACCAAATTTACTATCTAATAGTGTAAGTTCTGAAAAATTATGTTCAGTAGAATCTGAGTTATAATCAATCGGAATGAAATAATAATTTACGCTTTACTTATAGTAGTAGAAGCTTTCGCCCGCTACGCTGGTCGGTTTCTCCAAGCAAAACTTTAATCAAACGAAATATATCGGTGTATTTGATCTTGTGTTTTATAGCAAGAAATACATTTATCTCTAATGATCATACGCGTTGGCGAAAACAATATGAACGCCATTAAGGTTTTATATCGTCTAATGTCTCAGACAAAATTTGGACTGTTATGAAGCAAATCTTTTAGTTGATTATTTATAATTCAATATAAAAAAGAACGGAAGAACTATATGTGGAATATTAAAATCATCCCTGAAAATTAAAAAATGCAAATCTCATCAAAATTCGTTCAGTAAAACTAATAAATAATACTAATTTTTCATAATCGGGCTCACCAGATAATACAACATTCAGCTATAATTCTATAGCAAAGCAATGTAGAACAATGTGTGTTATACACTAAAATCTTTCCTGAAAAAATATCTAAAAACAGTGCTAATTACCTCAGTAGAACCTTCTAAAAAGGCTAATATTTCAAAATAGGGTTCACTGATTAAAGAACTTTCGCACATAATTCTATAACTGAGCAACGTAGAATAATATGTGTTATATATGAAACACTTTCTTGAAAATTTATCTAACAATTCAAATCTTCTCAAAATCCACTGAAAAGTACTCAAGTTATAAGCGGTTGAACCGAAATTGCCCTTTTTATTTTATATTTGAAGTTGATAGTTAAATATATCTTTCATAATCAAGTTAATGTGATTGTAGAATTTTTAGGAATGTAATACGCCATAGACTATACGCCATAGACTTCTGGTGTTTTTTACAAACTCTGCACTCCATAGCTATAACATATATACTCTCTAATATATACCCTCTGCCTGTAGATTTTATCCTACTTTTTTTTCAACTACACCACTGAGAACTTTCCTCATAGTTCCATAACTAAAAATGTAGGATGACATTTCAAATATTGCAACAATCCCTAATATTACCTAACTGTGCAACTCCAATCAAATTACGTTCCGTAGAACTTTAAATAAAAGGTAATCCTTCACATTCTTGTTCACCTAGTTTTGGAACTTTCTCTTGTAATCTAATTTTCTACAATCTGATTTGCTGCCAAGTTTGTGCTTCAGAAAAACAATAACCCAGAAGAAAACTTCACTACAGAGAAGTATCATCCATGCAAGAAGTTCCAAACATCCTCAAAAAGTAATCTAACTAACAGTGTAAGTCCCATCAAAATACATCCAGCAAAACTCAAATTATAAACGGGTGGAAGGAAAAGCAAATTTGCATTTTATATAATTACAGTAGATGTATGTTTCATAATTGCGTTCACCTTTCTGTATAGCTTTTCCAATAGCTCTATAACTTAAACTAAGCAACGTAGAACACTGAGTGTATACATAAAAACCGTTCCAAAAACATTACCTGACTAATAGTGGCATATCCTATCACAATATTATAAAGAATAGGAATAAAATGCAAATTTCCGTTTTAAATATGTAGTAAATGATGATGATACGATTTTCTGTAATAGAATTCATCATGAAGTTTTCGCTTCATACATAAACAATGCTTTCAACATTGTAATTAATACACCGATTGAAGAAGTATCCGATTACGGAAAATTAACCAGAAATTCCATGAACAATTACCCAAAGAAAGGTGAATACATGGCTTTTGTGATACTTTTATGTTAGCCGAGCGCAAGCAATAAATCAAAAAAGATTGTTTCCATATCTTATTCTTATTTTATTATTTTCATTCAAAATAAAAACATTTCACTCATTTCATTTATAATACATGTTTTACACTAATGTCATTGAAAAAGAAGAAAAGTAAAACAATAGGAAATAATGCCATAACTTAAAACAAAGAATTGTTTTTAATTTACATACGCGAAATGTAACTACTGCTATTGGCAATTTTAAAAATGCTAATGGCGATATCTACATACGGCTGACATAAAAGTACCCATTTTTTCTTCTTTTCCAGGAGCAAGTGATAAATCGCGATGTATTATTTCAATTCCAATTTCTTCCATTAAAAAAAGTAATACGCATTATTCGGACCATGAGATAGATCGCCAAAAATGGTTGAAAATTGCCAATCTTGTTTATCGCTTGCCAATTACGTTCAAAAAAGTAATTTAACATTCTTAAATACATAACCTTGTGAAAAATGGCAAAATGTTTTAAGTAAATAAATAAATAAAATATATAACATAAAACTGCATACTGTAAACTATAATAAATAAAAATTATAATAATAAAATTAATTTAAAACTATACTAAATAAACTATCAAATGGACAAAAAATAAGGGTTGCTGTAATTAATGTAATTGCCATGCTTGGAGCAGTTGTATCTCACATGGCCCGGATGTAAGTACCACAAAATTTTTAAAGTCGTGCAAACATTGCTTTCATTTTTTAAATATTTTCGTTTTATAATGTTAATTTCTAAGTGGATCGCGTCCTTGTATTTTAAATAAATTCAATACATTTTTTTTTCTTTTCTTCAAGGCATTCGTATTTATTTATTTATTTCAAACTCATATAGCCGGTTCAATTCTTTAACCAAAAGATTTAACAAAAAGATTTAATTCAAATTTCTTCCGTTGCTACAATAACAGATGTATAAGATGAATGAATATGGATGAATTATCACTTATAATGTTAGGTATTTCGAGGTTTTGGCGCCAAAGACATCGCCAAATTAGAAACATATGAATTATCTCACGAACTATTGGGCTTAAAAGAATTTAGTCAGTACCATTCGATTCAGCATACAAAAATACACCAAAATATGTTATCAGTTGAAAAATATCTATAAAATCAGATTTTTAAGGAATTTTTTAAAAGTTCGTTCGATTTTTTACCCCTCTTAGGGGTGGAATTTTAGAAAATCCTTTCTTAGCGGCACTCTATGTCATAAGAAGAATTTTTACCCCAAATTTCAAGACTTTAGGTTCAGTAGTTTTGGCTGCGCGTTGATTAATACAAAATTCAGACTTTCTTTTATATATATAGATTCTTTTATGTATATAGATTATTTATATTTTTTATTTTAAGAATATTTTTATAGTAAAAAATATTTTTCATGAGATATCGAAATTGTCTAAAACTTGGTGAAAACAAACATTTATATTTATCCCCTGAGCAATACAATTCAGGGTGGCGAGTGGTCAGGGAAAAACACAGTCAAAAAAAGTGGAAACTACGTGTATTTTCTTCTACAAAATACTAAGAATAATATAAAGGGATTAAGGAAAGCGGATTTCTCTTTAACAAAATACTGGTATTTAACACCTTTTTTGACTGTGTTTTTCAGAATTGATGCCCGCTGGATCAAGAAAATTATAAAACACTTGTAGAGGTCATCGTCTAGAACTAGCTTTTGTAGAATACTTCCGTGCTATTTGGTCGAGCACGTCGATGCCAAATTTTGTAGAATTATAGAACTTTACAGTTTTTGGTACGTGTTTAACACCAATTTCAAATGTAATTGATGGATGTCGGGAACTTAGAATTAAAAATTATTTATTTGTCTTCCCTTGATAAACTCAACGTAATATCATCTTTGGCAAGAATTTGGCTAATGTACAAAGACTTATTTTCAGATTTTATGTCCTGTGGAATTTTGTTTCTCGCCCGCGATTGACTGTGCCAACAATGCTTGTTTTTAGTTACTTCAGCTTTTCTGCAAGGGGCAGTGAAGTAAGGAAGTTATCTGTGGTAATGTTGTAACATTTGTTGAAGTATGGTTGTATGAATTATGGACTGTTGCGACATGTACTGGATTAAATGTGCATTAAAATTGACGGCGGTCATTTTGACCGTTTCGGTGGTTCTAGGTATACTACTGCAATACTTTATAATTTTGGGCTGAATGGAAAATTTATCACTGGTATATCATAGCTTTTATAATTATAGGAAAAGTCACGGAAACTGAAAGCTATACTCTTAATAGAAACAAATTGGTACGGAATGAAAGTTTCGAAACGGTCAAAATGACCGTCTTGGCGGTTCTAGTGTTAAAGAGTAAAAATACAGTGGCCAAAATCATATGTAAAACATCCGACATTGATGTACATTTTTCACGGAAAATACTGAAGTACTTTGAATAGTTAAAAAATATCTTTTTTCGTAGCAAATAAATTGCAAATTATCTTATGGTGAGAAAAAAAAATGCCATAGTTATGTTAGCTAAAGGGAAAACTTAGATTTTTTGCTTTTGTAAATTGCGTAACTTTTGTACTTTTTGCTTGCCTAACGATAAACTTTTATTTAGCTACTGTCAAAACTATATATATATAAATTAAATCGCTCCACTAGTTCTCCAGAAAATGATCCATAAATGTCATATATTTTATATGGGAGTTTTTTTTTTTTTTGACAAAATTTCATAATTATTGAAACTTTCATTTTTATTTATTTTCGAATGATCATTTTACAGTTTAACTACAACAAAAACTATTAAAAAAAATTTGAAATCACTTTACTATTTCAGGAGTAAATGGTACAGCAACGTCACGATTTTTTTTCTAGTTCCTGAAATCGCATAACCATTGTAGTTTCCATTTTTACTTATATTTATTGAAGAACGAACAATTTTTAATCCAGATACTTGCAAAATTATTTCAAAAAATATTACAATCGCTTTACTAGTTCTCAAGAAAACGTTAGATCAATGTCAGCTGTTTTAAACGCGATTTCGCAACTGTTTTTATCTTAAAACTGATAGAAAGCTGTAAAAGACGATAGTTATAGCAAATATTTTTATTTTCAGAAAAAACAAATATGGAATAATAATTTATAAATTTCTTGAAATAAATTTTCGGTGTTCAGTGTTAAAAGAAAACAAAATCTTTAAATGATTTTTTCAAGAAAAAAAAAATACAGATTTTTAGAAGAGAAAGTTAACAGAAATAAGTTTCTAAACTCAAAACTTAAATATGTTTTTATTTCATGCCGCGCATAGAAGAAATAAAAGAAATCGTGAAAAAAAATTTTGTCTGATGTGATAGCATAAAGAAATTAAAACAATTCTCTCTTAAAAGACCACATAAATTTCTGATAATTTCAACAATGAAATAAGAAATAAAGATCTCACGAGAACACAGTATAAATTAATTACCTCCCAGTTTATATAAACCACAAAATAAATGTTAGTAGCATGTTTGCTTGAATACTACAAAAAAATTCATGGAATCTGAGTAGGTAAGATAACTCAAAGTGTAAAAACAAGAATACAGTTATAGCAACTACGTTTTCTACATATGTGTTCAAAAGTTATGCAATAATATTTTATAAAAATATTTTTAATAAATTTTCTAGTTGCAATATACAAACAAAAATATTTTGTGTGCATTAATTCGATAAAGTATCTGTAGGGGAGACTAGGGAGGGTTGACTATACGGAAGGCTTGACCCACCCATCAGTTTTCTTATTTAAAAGAATTTCATAGTTTTATCAATAGGTGTCAACCAAAGTTACTGGAATGCTCAAACAATAGTCTCTGTTACATACCACCCATCAGTTTTCATATTTAAAAGAATTTCATAGTTTTATCAATAGTTGTCAGCCAAAGCTACTGGAATGCTCAAAACACAGTCTCTGTTTCATACAGATAATCGAAATAGGTGTGGAAAAAATCAATTGTGAGGCATTTTCAAACTAAAAATTGTGTTTTTTTGGAAATATTTTGTAAATTTTTTCACATAAAATATATCATAGAAATTTAAGTAAGCAGGTTTTAACTAATGCAGAAAGATCGAGCTTTCTTTCCATGCATAAAGATCATACAGTAAGTTAGGCTTAACGTAACAATGTGCTATTCTTTAGAAAAGGGCTATGTGGGGAGCCTTGACCCAGTCAATGTGAGGGAGGATTGACCAGATGTTCAAGGCTCCCTTAACACATTCACGGAAACGAGAAACGGGAAACGAGAATTCTCGTTTTCATTCAAAAAACATCATTGACTAAGGGCGTGGCTTCCACCTTACAGAAAATACACTTATATCATGTTGTCCATATTTTTTGAGATTGTAAGACATTTTATTTAAATTCATGCATTTAAAGATATTTACCGATATATAAACTTGGGAAACCTATCTAGAACACCGATTTACAAAAGACTTTCAGAATAGGGAAGAGCTTCTATTGTTTTAAAATTTAGATTTGATAAAAAATTGCCCGTCGGCAATTCGTTAATTAAGGGGTTTTGGAAATCTTTTTATTATACACTGTGCATAATGAAAGATTAATGGTTATATATAAAAATGAATATAAATTTATTCTGCAAAGTTACAGTAAAATAGGGTGATGGAAAAAAATCGTTTAAAACGTTGTGAAAAAGACGTAAAAAATTGCTATAGTATCCACTGCATGAAAAATAAACGGTCAAGTGCGAGCATTACTCGCGCATAGAGGGTTCCGTAGAATAAATATATGAATTTGTAATTATATTATTAAAGAAAAAAAACGTTGCTAAAAGAATACTAAGACTTTGTAAAAAACTATACAACGTAGGGTTGGGTATAACTGTATATATTAGAAAAATGTAAATGGGTATACCATGAAAGTTCAAAGAGATATGGAACCTAAATAATATCAAATATAGCTATTCGCATAACTCTTCTTTTAATATTATCCTAATCTGTTTATGATGAACTTAATTCGGTACTGACAATAAAAGCAGTGCATAGTTAAACTTCATTTGGCATTTCATGAAACTAAATTCAGCGTAGTAATAACCTTTATTTCTACAGTTTAGCTAAAACAAAACCTTTGTTCAGAATTTAAATTTGGCATTGTGCTAAGCGCTCTTCGAAT
This sequence comes from Maratus speciosus, assembly GCA_963932465.1. Taxonomy (NCBI): domain Eukaryota; kingdom Metazoa; phylum Arthropoda; class Arachnida; order Araneae; family Salticidae; genus Maratus; species Maratus speciosus. Next base: position 454,739,700 of record OZ010789.1, on the reverse strand, counting down.
TGAGGTCTCAAAGTTGCAATGCCGCCTTGGTCAGTGCCACGTTTTACCAGATAGGTGTTTAATTAACTTTTAAAGTCACCCGAGGAGTATTGAGAGATACAATTAATGCAAACTATCGCGAATCCTACAGTATTTATGCGATTCATTCTAATTAAATCTTTCGAGGGCGATGCCCTTAAAAAACGGACACCTAATTTTAATTCCAAAACAGACAAACGGCACCAAGAATATTTAATTGAAATTTTCCTTTTATCATGTATGTGAAAAAACAAGTTCGCATTTTCTAATAAATTCGTTTACAAATTCTGGTGTCAGTTCATTATTTAATAAGTTTATAAATAGAATTACTCCGTGTCGGAAAGGATTAAGTGGTTGCAGGACTCTTAAAGCTTCAAAATTTAAGAAATTTAAATTTTTTTAGATGTTAAACTCCTGTCTTTTCTGAATATTTTGATATAATCGTTTCCTTGAAATTCCCATTAGAACAGAAGTTATGGCTTTTAGAATTATACCCCCTCAATAGCTGAAGCGGCGTTTCCGAAACTTTAAAGTCATGATTTTCCAAATGGCGTTTTTTGGCCATAACGCGCAGGATACCTCAAAAACTTCTGAATATTTTTTCATGAAATTTTCAAAGCATATATTTCATGTTAGTCTGTATAAACTGAACCTAAAATTTCCTTTTTATTGTTCAAAAAAATATTTTTTAGGTGATTTTACTGTTGAAATTTTCAAAATTTTGTATTAGCTAAATGCAACATTGCATTAAAAATATAAAAATGCTTTAAATACAAATTTATTTGAGTTCAGGGAAATTATTACAATCTGAAGTATAAGTAAGCACCAAAATCTTCATTCTAGTTGCAATATTTATTTTGTAATCCTGCGAGTAAACTGTTATGCCAATTTTTCGTTCGACAAATGTCTAACAGTTTCGAGCCTCCTATAAATACTAATACTGTGTCTTGCAATTTTTTATCCCAATTAAAATTCTGTTTTAAAATCAAATACATTTTAAGACATTAAATGTTGAAAATGGTGTTTTTTTCCTTTTTTCCACTTTTTAGAGTCCCGAGACCCCTTAAATTAGTATGCTTTTAACAATTTGACGTTTATTGCTTTTATACTGTTACTAAACATTACATTACACATATATATCATTAAAAGTTGTTAACTAGGCATAGAGTACGCCGCCTCTGTCCTTGTGTATGTCCAAACTGACCGTACTTTTAAGGGTTAATATCTCGGCTAATTACCGATGATTTTTTTCGAAAATCATTATCAACAATTGCTTTTATTCTTCTGCAACGATTGGTATATTCAGCGATGCTCAACAATTTTTCTGAATGCCCGTAAATTGAAATTTGTGTATAACAGAAAAATGCTAATTACTCAAAAACTATGTGACCTAGGGTAATCGCTATAATTTTCTGGCAAGGTTTACATTAACGTCTACTACCTCTAATTTTTTCATAATTTATTTTCAGTAGATTCGGAATTAGATGGGGGGAGAACATATTTTTGCGCCACATTTCCAACAATATCTTTGAAAATATAATACCTAAAATTAAAAAGAATGTATTTTTGAGTTCACCGTTACAAAAGCTTTCACAGGATACCCCACATGATATGCAAAGAAAATATTGTTTTTTCAAGTGGCATAATTAGCCCTTCTACTTTTTTACTAAATATATTTATGAATGTTTATTAATCTGAAAATATGTGGGTCAATGGTCTTTATTACTTCCCCGAATTTGAACTTTCCACATTCCATAGTTTACGAGTAAAATGGCTGTGACAGACAGACACAGGAGTGATCTTATAATGGTTCCGTTTTTACTTTTTAAGCACGGAAACCTAAAAAAATGAAATATAAATGGAAAAGTTGATAAGAACTTTTTTCCATTTAATAATTACTTACAATAGGTAAACGGAAACAGTGGAAAAGACTAGAAAGCACTAAAAAGTACGAAATCAGCAGTCTTAATCGTCTCACGGGCGGTGGTATGATTATGAAACCACTTAATTTTAATTGCCAAGCGCCATAATACCACCAGAATTTTGCTAAAATCTTTTCCATTTAAAGTCTATGTGAAATATAGCCTTTTTCATATTTCCAAATAAATTTGTTCGTATATTCCGGTGCCAGTCATTTATTTTAACATTTTAGTACAGAAAGTACTTTGCCCTTGAAAAGATTAAAAAATGTTAAGGATAAGTTAAGTACTCATGCGGCTGCAAAAGAACATAGCATTGATCGGAAAAAAATTAGGAAGGTATGCAGGCAAATTTCAACATGATGAACAGAGTGAGATGAAGCCAAATTATGTGACGATTAGAGTTGTCAGGTCGAATGTCACAAAAAGTAGGACAAGGAGATAAAAAAACAAAAAAGCAGCACGGTGGTTACTAAATCCGGGCATTATAATGCATGAAACCCTATGGAAACGAAACCTGTCTCTAACAGAATACTGTCTTAAATGTTAAAATTTCATTTTCCCTGCTGTATAATTATACCTGCTCAGACAAAATCCTGTTTAAATCAAAATTTTGCTCCTCTGATATGTGACTGCGCATAAACAGGTTTGTTTAAGCATCATATTTTCGAAAATATTTTTTAATAATAATTATAGCATGTAGCATAAAAATAGTTTGATTTTTTTAACTGATTTTATTTCTCTTTACAAATATTTCCATATAAAACAAAGTGGGTCAAGCCTCCCATATAATGGGTTAACCCTCCCATATGTGGGGACCCTTGACCCATTATTGTCTCATGATTAAAACAATCATTTTTCAAATTTCTTATATATTACACTTACGTAGCAATTTTATTTTTATAACTGTTTGTATAACGAATAAAATGATATATAAAACTTTATTCTAATTTCAATATTTAAAAAATAAAAAATCATTTTGTAAAAAGTGGGTCAACCCTCCCTAATCTCCCCTGCATGATTCGAAGTAAAATTACAATTAAAAAAACCCTATTTGAATGTGTTACATAATCAAAACTTCAATTTACTTTTGTCTCATGCCACATATGGAATAGAAAACCAAATGTTGCCATAAATAAACCCGAATATAAACTTTCCTTGATGTGACAGCGTAAGAAATTAAAACAATTCTCTTTTAAACACCCCACATAAATTCCCGATAGCTCCATCAATGAAATAAATCGTAAAAATCGCACAGTGCTAAAAATAAAATCATTGCCCTCAAATATCCAATTTCCTTCAAAACCCCATTCATTTAAAATGCTTCATGGGAATCATAAAAAACGAAATACAAAAATTTATATAAATTTGATAAATTTTCTGGTTGCAATATACAAACAAAAAACTTTGATGTGTGTTAATTAAAAAGAGTATTTGAACATGATTTGAAGTAAAATTGCAATCCTCTTAGAATGATCACAAAAGCAAAACTTAAATATACTTTTATTTCATGTCACATATGGAATAGAAAATTAAATGTTACCATAAATAACCAAGTATATAAATTTTCTTTGGGGTGATAGCGTAAGAAATTAAAAGAACTTTCTTTTAAACAGCCAACATAAATTCTCAATAACTCCAACAGGAAAATAAAACGTAAAAATCGCACAGTGCCAAAAAATAAAATCATCATCTTCAAATGTACAATTTCTTTTAAAACCCCATGATTTTAAGGGGTTACCTTAAAACTTTTTCACAATTCTTTTAGGTAGATTTCGTTAGAAATACTACCTATTGCAGTCGTTACCATGGTGCGACTTTTAAAAAATTCCTTCATAACTTTTCATTATATGTCCCCAGGAACCCAAAACCACCCCCACCTAAAAAGTCTATATATATATATATATATATATATATATATATATATATATATATATATATATATATATATATATATATATATATATAAACATATATAATATATATATATATATATACCGGGTGTCCTAAAAAGGACTGACTGATTTTAAAATTCAATAATTTGCAAACGGCGACAGATATTTGAAAAATTCTTACAGGAGAGTTATGCATAAGGTCAAAAGTTTTATTACAGTGATTTTTGATTTTAGTTCGGATTAAAAACAATAGATGGCGCTGTAAGCAATAATCGCTAAATACAGGCTCGATTTTTGGTCCTTTCTCTTGTTCCATGCGGGAAAAGGAGATGGAAATGTGATGAGCGGGCCACGAAGTACCAAAAATCGAGCCTAAATTTAGAGTCTATTGATAGCAGCGCCATCTATTGTTTGTAATTCGAACTAAAATCGAAAATCACTGTAAAAAAACTTTTGACCTTATGCATAACCCTCCTGCAAGATTTTTTTATATATCTGTCACCGTTTACAAGTTATTGAATTTTAAAATCAGTCAGTCCTTTTTAGGACACGAGGTATATATATATATATATATATATATATATATATATATATATGTATGTACTAAATTTTGCCCGCACGATAAAAGTCTCAATTATGCACGGATCGTCTTCAAACTCGTCAACAACTTTGAGATAGCTAATATCTCGGCGGGAATTGAAAATGGGCAAAATCGGCTCAAGGAAATGGGAATGGGGAGGGTTAAAAATTTTGAATATCGTCTTAACAAGATTCTGATAAAAACAGCTCTTACACAACAATGACAGGAAAAAATAAATATTTTTCGTTATAGCAGTTGCCAACAATTAAGAAAAAAACAATAAAATTCTCACTACAACAATTGCTTTTCTATTGCAAGATTTTCTCGTGAAAAAATAAATTAAATAAATAGTTTGAAGAAATGAAAACAAATTGAATATTACGTCATAAGTTTTTTAGAGCAACATTTCAGCATGAAAATTCAAAATGAAATAAATAGTTTGACGAATTAAATAAATATATATATATATATTGCGTCATATTGGAAATATAATGGACCTCAGCAGGTGAATATGTAATGTCAAGTGAGTTTGAAGAAACGTATTAAAACATGATAAAAACCCGACTATGGAAATATTAACATATTTTAACACTTTGAGGTTCTCTGAATTTGTTTTAGCCATTTTTAAACCTATTCCATATACATGCGGGTGAACATTCGTGTATATTACAATTTTCACAAAATGTTTAGCTCCCTAGAGCTCATTCTTAGTGAAGGAACTGGGTTTATCGCTAATCTTGATTTAAGTTTTGTTGGTGAATTTAGTACTTAACTTTGAAATCTACCCCCGCCTGTAGGCCCGAGTCGGCAGGGATTTATTTTTTTTTTTTCTGTTTCTTATTAAATATTGATACCTTACCAAAGGTTTATGGCGATACTGCAATTAGAACCGGTTTTATGATGAAATATTCAGTGCGATACCTTTCCAAATCGAGGTAAACTTGAAATTTAAAATCATTTTTCTCAAAACAAATATTTTTGACATTGCGCACATTATATTTCCAAAACTAAGTAACGCAGAAACTTAATATTTTGTGTTATATTGTATTTTACATAGTTTTATAGCCTCTATCTATTTTTAAGTAAGTACATTTTCATCTGTAAATATGATTATTATTTTAGGTTGAAGTTAAAGTATGGTATTTTATTAATACATATATGTAATATTAAGTGGATATATTGAATGTGTTTTTAATAATCCTGCGCAGAACACATGGATGTCAAATCATGTTTTTGAAATTCCTTAAGTAATATGCCTTAATTAAACTAATTTTTAATTATTTTTCATTAAAAGTATTTAGAGGAATACGTAAACAGAGATCTGTACAATTTACTCGAAGAAAATTGTTAAATTTGAAGAAACATTTACTGCTCCAAGAATATTTTAATATTGTGTTAAAATAAAGCAATATCTAGCTGCTGAAGTTGATCTCTCCCCTTATATTGCTTCACGCAAATCATAAAAATTGAAAAAGTATATAAAATTTATAAAAATTAGGCAAGTTTTCTGTTTGCAATATAGAAAAAAAAAAAAAAAAAAAAAAAAAAACTTTAGTATACGTTAATTTAAAAAAGAATTTGTACATGATTCAAAGTAAAAAAAACCTCTTAGAATGTGTTACAAAATCAAAACTCAAATATACTTTTATCTCATGCCGCATATGGAATAGATAACCAAATGTTAGCACAAATAACACAGTATATAAATTTTCTTTGGGATGATAGAATAAGAAATTAAAACAATTTTCTTTTAAACAGCAAATATAAAATCTCAGTAGCTCCAACAGGGAAATAAAATGTGAAAATCGTACAGTGCCAAAAATAAAATCCTCATCTTTAAACATACATATATAATCTTTTAAAACCCCATGATTTTAAGAAGGGGGATATCGCCTTAAAACTTTTTCAAAAGTCTTTTTTTTTTCTATTACTTAATAATGACACCTTACCAAAAAAAGTTTATAATGATACTACAATTAGAACCGGTTTTATGGTGAAATATGTGGAATGATACCTATCCAAATTGAGCTAAACTTTAACTTTAAAGTCATTTTTCTCAAAACAGATATTTTTTACATTGCGCGTATCATATTTCCAAAACTAAGTAACACAGAAACTTAATATTTTGCATTATATTGCATTTCATATGGTTTTATAACTTCTATCTATTTTTAAGTAAGTACCTGTATTGTATATATATATGTATACCAGCGGCATGGCGTGAAAATTTTCGGTGGTCATCGCAATTATTTAAGTTTGTGGTGAAATATTATTAACTCTAAAATTCAATGGTTGAATGTTCAAAAAAGAAACTTTAAATCTTACCTTCACTTATACATGAACTCCAAATGTTCTGCTAAAACTAGATCGTAGAGTTTTAAAAGCTTATTAAGAGTTTTAAAATATTTCTTGGTCATCGCCGCATCCAGCGATGACCGGACGCCACGCCACTGATGTATATATGTATATATATATATTTAATATTATCAGAAACTGTATATTTTGTAGATTAATTGCCTGAAAAAATATTTTCATCTATAAATATGATTTTTTTTTTTTTTTTTGGTTGAAATAATTTTTAATTATTTTTCATTAAAAGTATATAGAGGAATACGTAAACAAAGATCTGTACGATTTACTCTAAAAAAATTGTTAAATTTGAGAAACATTTACAGATCCAAGAATATGTTAATATTGTGTTAAAATAAAGCAATATCAAGTTGCTGAAGGTGATCTCCCCCGTAAAATTGCTTCATGGAAATCATAAAAAGTCGAATAGTATCAAAAATTTATATAAAAAAAAATAGACAAGTTTACTGTTTGCAATATACAAGTAAAAAACTTTAGTGTACATTAATTCAAAAAATAATTTGTTCATGATTCGCAGTAAAATAACAATAAAAAACCCTCTTAGAATGTTTTACAAAATCAAAACTTAAATATACTTTTATCTCATGCCGCATATGGAATAGAAAACCAAATGTTACCATAAATAAACACGAATATAAACTTTCTTTGGTGTGATATCGTAAGAAATTAAAACAATTCTCTTTTAAACAGCCCACATAAATTCTCGATAACTCCAACAATGAAATAAAGCGTAAAAATCGCACGGTGCCAAAAATAAAATCATCACCTTCACATATCCAATTTCCTTCAAAACCCAATTCTTTTAAAATGCTTCATGAAAATCATAGAAAGGCAAATATAAAAATTTATAAAATTAGATAAATTTTCTGGTCGCAATATATAAACAAAAAACTTTTGTGTGAGTTAATTCAAAAAAAGTATCTGAACATGATTTGAAGTAAAAAAGAAAAAAAAACTCTTAGAACGTATTACAAAATCAAAACTTAAATATACTTTTATCTAATGCAACATATGGAATAGGAAACCAAATGTTATCATAAATAAACCCAAATATAAACTTTCTTTTGGGTGATAGCGTAAGAAATTAAAACAATTCTCTTTTAAACAACGCACATAAATTCTCGATAACTTCAACAATGAAATAAAGCGTAAAAATCGTACGGTGCCAAAAATAAAATCATCACCTTCACATATCCAATTTCCTTCAAAACCCCATTCTTTTAAAATGCTTCATGAAAATCATAGAAAGGCAAATATAAAAATTTATAAAATTAGATAAATTTTCTGGTCGCAATATATAAACAAAAAACTTTTGTGTAAGTTATTTCAAAAAAGTATCTGAACATGATTTGAAGTAAAAAAGAAAAAAAAAAACTCTTAGAACGTATTACAAAATCAAAACTTAAATATACTTTTATCTAATGCAACATATGGAATAGGAAACCAAATGTTACCATAAATAAACCCGAATATAAACTTTCTTTGGTGTGATATCGTAAGAAATTAAAGCAATTCTCTTTTAAACAGCCCACATAAATTCTCGATAACTCCAACAATGAAATAAAGCATAAAAATCGCACGGTGCCAAAAATAAAATCATCACCTTCAAATATCCAATTTCCTTCAAAACCCCATTCTTTTAAAATGCTTCATGGAAATCATAAAAAGTCAAATATAAAAATTTCAGGCACTTTTCTACGCGTGAAGTAGAAAATAATAAAATAAAATAAAAATTGGGGGGTGGGGGGGGGGGGGGGAGAGCGTAGAAGAGATAAGAAGAAGAGATAAAATGAAGTAAAATAAAAGGGGAAAGGCACAAGAAGTGAGAGTCCGAAAATATATGACAGTCCAAAGTGCGCCTGATATATTTATATGGAGAAAAGTGCAGGCGACGTTAGAAAAGTGGTTTTAAGAGCGTCAATAAATTGGTGCCCTGAGTGAGCCCTGCGTCTAGCCAGTCTGGCGGCTGAGAAACTCGGGTCGCTGCAATGCGGTTGCAACAAGTTGGGAGAGGATGGAGATAAAGCGGGATTTAACTGGAGGATGCAGAATCGGAATACATATTCGGTTTTTGACGGAGTATATGTTGCAGGGAAAATGACATAAACGATCGTTATGATCTTTTAAACTATTGTGGCGTATCAAAAATAATTAAATATTGGGATAAAGGAGTAATAGCCTTTACCATTTGTCAAAGTATAAAGAAAAGGATTTGGAAGCATAATTTATGGACATAAAACTAATTAAATATGTATAGGGAGTAGTAAATTTTTCTTTAAAATATTTATCGTTCTCAGAAAAGAACCATTAAACAAAAAGGGATAAAATATTTTTGTTGTTGTAGTTGTGCTTTAAAAATTCACATATTTGTATATTTACTTAAATTTAAATTTATATTTTCTTCCACTATAATTCTTTTTTTTTCCCTTCTTTGCTTATATATGTTTTTTTTTCACATGACACAACGACTGTCAACTTTTATGTTAATTTAAGGCCTAAACATAAAATCGTAATCTCGATGATGAAATTTAAAAAAAAAATAATGAAAATAATTAAATATTGTTATAACAAGTAATTTGCGTTACCGTTTAACCAGTAAAAAAAAAAAAAAAAAAAAAAAAAAAAAAAAAAAAAAAAAAAAGAAAAAAGAAAGAAAAGAAGAATTTCAGGAAAACATATTTTACAAACTTGAAGCGTATAAATAAGTGTAAAAGCAAAAATAGTTTTTTAAAAGAACACTTCTTTTATAAGCATTCAATGCTCATCTTAAAATTCACGCGTAATTAAAAAAAAAAAAAAAAAAACTGTAATTCATGTTTTTCTCCAATCATTTCCGTTACATTATACACTAATATGGCGTGTTCGTCGAATTCGATTACGAAATATTTACTGCTTTTTTATACGCTTGGTAAAATGTGCAATCAAGTGAATTTATTAAAAAATATATATACATTTTGCTCTGTTTCTTTTTAAGGATAAGGGAAAGAAAAAAAAAATGAAAATTATTTAAACTGTCTTTTTAGAATTTTTCAATTGATTTATCAGCGTATATAATCATAAATGAATTGGAAGTAAAATATTAATTAATAAAAGCCTTTTTTTTATAAATAACTATGAGGCTCTGCCCACTACGAGCTACGTTTACCTCGTTCAGACTCTAAAAATTCGCGAATCTGATCTGCTTTAAAAAGATTACGGAAGATTGAATTATAATTAAAACTAATATGTTGTGGCCATCCCAAAACTTTCTTCTATATAAATCACGTCAATTAAATCATTTAAATAGTACAAGAAATAACAACGATTTAGCACCAATTCATATCAAAGTATATCTGAATTTGAAGTTGGATGAAAATTCGTGCCTCTTTTGTAAATGTTTTCTATCTTTGTGGCAACACTTTCCAATTCTGTATGAGATCATCTGTGGTTGGTTTTTACCTTACTGTTAGCGCCATCTGTCGCACTCTTTGTAATCTCTTCTCCTTTCCCTTTCTGTTCATTTGTGACTTTGTCACCTGACGGACACGAGTTTACAGTAGCTGATGACGGGCTGTTATTTTACAAGCTCGAAACGCGTCCTATGCATTGTTTTGATTTTATGGGGATTTTTAGAAAGTGTTACAATTTTTATTCGAATTATATGGATCGCCAAATATTATTCGGATCAGTATCAGGAAATAAAATAATGCTTTCAAAAGGAAAAAAAAAAAAACATTGAAATGAGAAATTATGTAAATATTGGTAAATGTATTGTTTCCTTGAAATTAATATTTAAACAAACATAGATATTTATAATTGGAATTTTTAAAATATACCATATGAGTAAGTTTTCTTTGTTACTAACACAAAACAATTAACTTTGTTGAATCAGGTTCAATCTATGCATCTAAATTAATGTGACAACGAAATTTTTTTCATTATTATAGTTTACGGTAAAACAGATTTTACTAAAACGTAGTTCCTGGGTACGTTGAATACATAAGAGCTATTTCACTTACATGACATTTCTTAGATGAATAATCCAATTATCCGGATATATGCGATCCAGATTAAGCCAAAACGTGTATTTCCAGGTAACTGGAGTTTCGCTCTGAGCTCATTTCATATGAATATTTTGTTAATCCAATTATCCGGATTATTAATCCAATTATCCGGATTATATTATATATTAATCCAATTATCCGGATATATGCGATCCAGATTAAGCCAAAACGTGTATTTCCAGGTAACTGGAGTTTCGCTCTGAGCTCATTTCATATGAATATTTTGTTAATCCAATTATCCGGATTATTAATCCAATTATCCGGATTATATTATATATTAATCCAATTATCCGGATATATGCGATCCAGATTAAGCCAAAACGTGTATTTCCAGGTAACTGGAGTTTCGCTCTGAGCTCATTTCATATGAATATTTTGTTAATCCAATTATCCGGATTATTAATCCAATTATCCGGATTATATTATATATTAATCCAATTATCCGGATATATGAGATCCAGATTAAGCCAAAACGTGTATTTCCAGGTAACTGGAGTTTCGCTCTGAGCTCATTTCATATGAATATTTTGTTGCATTTCAAATTTTAATAACATTTATATAACCGGTTTGTTTTTATTTAAATTTTTAATACACTAACATATATGTACAAATTATGTATAAAAATGCATTTTCATGTGTGCATAATTAATCTCATAAGCTTCTGGAAGATTCTGATTAAAAAACTTAAAAGCAACAGTTTAAATATACTTCGAAATTATATATATATATATATAATAACGAGGAAATCACAAATATACGAACAAATTGGTAAAATTATAAAGCACTAGATTAATATTAACACAATTATTCTAATTGGTAAACAAATCATATTAGATGTAAATTTCCAACTGGGCGAGAAATGTCCGGACCAGGATTCGAACTCGGGACCTCCTGGCTGAAGCCGCCAGTGCTCTACCATCTGAGCTATCCCGGACGATTCTGGTCGAACTTTTTCACCCAGCTAACCTTGATGATTACAGCATCTGGTCTGAAACCTGGTTCAGCTCAACAGAATAAATCTCAGGTAATGAAACTCCAGAAATCGCTGGATACGAAATTACACTAGATTAATTTTAACACAATTATTCTAATTGGTAAACAAATCATATTAGATGTAAATTTCGAACTGGGCGAAAAATGTCCGGACCAGGATTCGAACCCGGGACCACCTGGCTGAAGCCGCCAGTGCTCTGCCATCTGAGCTATCCCGGACAATTCTGGTCGAACTTTTTCACCCAGCTAACCTTGATGATTACGGCATCTGGTCTGAAACCTGGTTCAGCTCAACAGAATAAATCTCAGGTAATGAAACTCCAGAAATCGCTGGATACGAAATTACACTAGATTAATTTTAACACAATTATTCTAATTGGTAAACAAATCATATTAAATGTAATTTTCGAACTGGGCGAAAAATGTCCGGACCAGGATTCGAACCCGGGACCACCTGGCTAAAGCCGCCAGTGATCTGCCATCTGAGCTATCCCGGACGATTCTGGTCGAACTTTTTCACCCAGCTAACCTTGATGATTACAGCATCTGGTCTGAAACCTGGTTCAGCTCAACAGAATAAATCTCAGGTAATGAAAATCCAGAAATCGCTGGAAAAGAAATTACACTAGATTAATATTAACACAATTATTCTAATTGGTAAACAAATCATATTAGATGTAAATTTCCAACTGGGCGAGAAATGTCCGGACCAGGATTCGAACTCGGGACCTCCTGGCTGAAGCCGCCAGCGCTCTACCATCTGAGCTATCCCGGACGATTCTGGTCGAACTTTTTCACCCAGCTAACCTTGATGATTACAGCATCTGGTCTGAAACCTGGTTCAGCTCAACAGAATAAATCTCAGGTAATGAAACTCCAGAAATCGCTGGATACGAAATTACACTAGATTAATTTTAACACAATTATTCTAATTGGTAAACAAATCATATTAGATGTAAATTTCGAACTGGGCGAAAAATGTCCGGACCAGGATTCGAACCCGGGACCACCTGGCTGAAGCCGCCAGTGCTCTGCCATCTGAGCTATCCCGGACAATTCTGGTCGAACTTTTTCACCCAGCTAACCTTGATGATTACGGCATCTGGTCTGAAACCTGGTTCAGCTCAACAGAATAAATCTCAGGTAATGAAACTCCAGAAATCGCTGGATACGAAATTACACTAGATTAATTTTAACACAATTATTCTAATTGGTAAACAAATCATATTAGATGTAATTTTCGAACTGGGCGAAAAATGTCCGGACCAGGATTCGAACCCGGAACCACCTGGCTGAAACCGCCAGTGCTCTGCCATCTGAGCTATCCCGGACGATTCTGGTCGAACTTTTTCACCCAGCTAACCTTGATGATTACAGCATCTGGTCTGAAACCTGGTTCAGCTCAACAGAATAAATCTCAGGTAATGAAAATCCAGAAATCGCTGGAAAAGAAATTACACTAGATTAATATTAACACAATTATTCTAATTGGTAAACAAATCATATTAGATGTAAATTTCCAACTGGGCAAAAAATGTCCGGACCAGGATTTGAACCCGGGACCTCCTGGCTGAAGCCGCCAGTGCTCTGCCATCTGAGCTATCCAGGCGAAATTTTTTTCGCCCAGTTGGAAATTTACATCTAATATGATTTGTTTACCAATTAGAATAATTGTGTTAATAGTAATCTAGTGTAATTTCGTATCCAGCGATTTCTGGAGTCCCATTACCTGAGATTTATTCTGTTGAGCTGAACCAGGTTTCAGACCAGATGCTGTAATCATCAAGGTTAGCTGGGTGAAAAAGTTCGACCAGAATCGTCCGGGATAGCTCAGATGGTAGAGCACTGGCGGCTTCAGCCAGGAGGTCCCGAGTTCGAATCCTGGTCCGGACATTTTTCGCCCAGTAGACGGGAAATCTCATTACCTGAGATTTATTCTGTTGAGCTGAACCAGGTTTCAGACCAGATGCTATATATATATATATAACCATTAATTAAACATTACAATATATTAAACATTACATTATATATATATATATATATATATATACATATATATATAATAAATATTAAATATGTGACTTTTTTCTTTTATTTCCCTTTCTTATCCTTTGCGTTTTTCATATATGTATATATTTCTATCATTTACACAGTCCTTTTGTCTCATTTTTCATGTTAATTGCAAGTTCAAACATAAAATAGCATTATATCCTTAAACAAATAAGAACTTTTTTCATGTAATATATGCTAAGAAAACTGACTTAAGTGATTATATTATCCTTTAGTGGCGTATTAAAAATTAATGAAATATTGACATAACAGGGTAATGTTCTTTAGCATTTGCTACAGAGAAGGGAATGCTATAAAAAAAGTCTGATAAGTATGAATTTCATTAAGTATTTAGAAGCAATAAATTATTCGTCTAAACAGTTAATACTTTCAGGAAAACTGTTGAAAATACACACACACACACACACACACACACATATATATATATATAATAAATTTGAAATCACAAATATATGAACAAATTGGTAAAATTCTAAAGATGAACTATACATATATATATACATAATATTTCCCTTTGTCCAATGTTTCCAATATTTTTATGATATACAGTGTGTATTGTATTTTCAATTAATTGTCTGGCTATATATATATATTAGAATGGCCCGATGCTTTATGCGGGTTTAAATAGTCGAACTTGTTGAAAATCTTGAAAATAACATTGCAACTACCACTAAAAAAAAAAAACTTGTCAAAAACTTCTTTTCAATTCATTTGCAACCCCCACTCCTTGCGTAGAACGGTTAAAACGTTGTCTTATTTTTAATTCCGTCCAAAATGTATCTTATAGTATAGAAATGTTTTAAATCAGTTTGTAATTTTAGAGTAACGAGTTGCAACCCGTCGAAATTCGACGTACTAAAATGTTTGAAAGGAACTGTCAGATCGAAATTATAATAAACCTACAAAAATAATTACAACAAAAAATCATCTTACATTGGTTGTCTAACTCTTAAAACAAATAATATTTTAAACCCAAAATTACCAAAATATTATTTCTACAAACTTCAACTGCTTAAATTATTGAAAAATTAAACTGTATTAGATTACGTAATCAAGATGAGTAATTATGATGAAATTGTCGATGGAGATCTTATGTTTGTTTTTACGGGATAAAAAATCAGTAAAAAGGATTTCGCTTTGTCACATCATAAAATTTTCCCCCATAAAATGTAAACTGTACGTTATTTTCACATTCTCGTAATTTACATACGCACCACTCAAATTCACAATTTGAAAGTATTTTAACGCGCAAAAGAATAGATTATTAATGAATGCATTTCCAAAGTTAAAGTCACGTTTGTCCGATACAACTTTTCATGTGAACATTCGCACAAACCTTAAGTTCTAATCTTAGTACCCGCGAAAAAAATTCAGAAATTTGACTTTAGTTGTCATAGTATTCGCCATTTATAGTATTGGTCAAATATTTAGTTTTATCAAAAAAAAAAAATGATCGTTTTGTTTTAAATATATCATTTTTACTCAATGAATCATTTTGCCGAGCGCCTCAAACTCATTTATCAGCGTAATGTAAAAATATTAAAATGTAGCTGATTTATGAAGAAGAATGCGTGTTTTATTTAATGTCTAACATCATTTTCTGTTCAAAAATTATAAAAAAGTTACTTTTATTTGTAATATGAAAATGGCATCAATAAGGATATAATAAATAAAAATAATAAACCATGAATATTTTCCCTTTACTTTCAATATAAATGGAGTACTTCAGTTGCCACAATTACAAAATTTGAATTAAAAACTACAAAAAAATTAATATCTCAAAAACAAATTGAGATACAGCTTTCAAACAAATAGTATTGAAAAGAGAATTTTTTTCCTTATACGACGGTGTAAAAAGTTAAAACGTGCGATGCATAGAAGTTTAAAAATTTGCAGTAGAGAAAATGCAAAACCAAAATTTTATTTCAAATTTCGAAGTGTTGCCATTCGCAAAATGACGTATGCGTTACGCACAGATATGTTTGTCCTTTATAATATAGATAGTGATTTTGGAATGTTTTCCTCCTATTTCATCCATTTAAATGTCGAATTTTTAAAACAATTAGTTGTGAGAACTTATGTCTTATACAGTGGCGGTCAAAAGTTTCTAGACAGTTAGATTTTTTTTTTTTTTTTTTTTTTTTTTTGGTCAGAACGTTTCAGCGAATAAGAAGCACTATTGGTCCAAAAGTTAGGAGTAAGCAAATGATCTCTGACCACGTGATCGTTTTGATTGGATACTGAAGATACTTGATGCAAAGGGGAGGAATTCAAAATCCTCGTGTGCAAAAGTTTCCGGCCATTCGTCATTCGTTAGTTTTTGCTATAGGTAAAGTGTTTTTTTGACCGTATTTGTTAATTAATCAACATGAATAACGTATTTGAAATTCAAAAATTAAAAGTACAACACTTACTGTTCGTAAACCAATGGTTTGTTTGTCGCTAAAGGGCCAATCCTCTCGTGAGATTGTGGCAAAGTTATTGATCGGAAAATTTACTGTGAACGATATTTTAAAAAACATATAAAGATGGCCATGGCTTTCAGGACTTGCCACGGTCCGGGAGACTCCGGAAAATGACTATTCGTGTGGACAGATTTATCAGGAGAAAAGCAGTTGATGACCCGCATAAAAATGCCGCTGTAATTCCCCTCGATTTACAGTGTTAAAATATTGTTGAAATAAGTCAGTCTACCGTATCAAGACGTTTACGTGAAGTAGGACTTTATGGAAGAATCGGTGTTAAAAAATCTTTCATAAGTAAAAAAAAAAAAAAATCAGAGTGCCTGACTGGCGTTTGCAAAGGAACACAAAGACTGGTCAAAAGTAAACTGGAAAAAAGTACTACTTTCCGATGAATCGAAGTTCAACCTATTTGGAAATGATGGCAGACACTACGTCCAACAACCTAAAAAAAAGATAAGTTTCGGGATATGTTATGCCTACAATGAAGCATGGCAGTGGACACGTTATGCTGCGGGGAGCATTTTCTGGAAATTGTGTCGGTCCGTTAGTTGAAATTCGCTGCAAGATGAATAGTGCAATGTAAAAAAATATCTTACAAGATCATTTGGTGCCTTATTGGAGGAAAAATTATGGTCGCAACTATTTGTTTCATCATGCTAACGACCCAAATCATGTATGCAATCTCGTCAAGCTGTGGCTTTTGCACGAAAAAATTCCGCTTTTGAAATGGACAACCCAATCACCCGATCAGAAAACAATAGAAAATCTTTGGAACGAACTTGAAAACGTGTGCGGAATTAAAAATATTCCAATTCACCAGAATTTCCCTAAAAATCGTAAAAACCGTAGAATAAACTTACCATAGACGATTTTCAACCGTTCTTTGAATCGATGCCACGTCGCTGCGCCGCAGTACTTATTCTTAAATGAACGAATGCAAAATACTGATTGCAAATGTTGTTGATCACTGTCATTTTCTGTTATAATACAATTTTTTTCAAAATTTGCCAAGATGGCCGGAAACTTTTGAGAAAATGCGTTTTCTTTTGCAAATACTTTTGTCAATTAAAATTATTGATATTTATTTTTTATTCCATAAATATGTTCCTAACTATTATGCCAATAAAGTGCACAAGTATCACTTTGAGATTCCTCGTCATATGGGTATACTTACAAATTAACGAAAATTTTTATTCTGGCCGGAAACTTTTGACCGCCACTGTACGTAACCATCATTTTAAATTTATACTAGACCTTAAACTTTCAAAGAAATCGTATGTTTAGTACATTTTTTCTTCTTTTTTCTGCTTGTGTATTGGAGATTTAAATAATATACTATGTTTAAGTAGCCATAGTCATCATTATGAATTCTGCAAGAAATTTTGAAATCGGTTTAGTAGTTTCAGAGTCATTGTGATTTTTAGGAAGTTTAAAGTTATTTAATCTTTTTGAATTTTTAAAAAAGCCGATCTGTGCGAACATCTACGTCTTAAAACGAATAAGTGGAACGATTAAGTAATAAGTTAAATTTCAAAATTCTATTTCTAAAATGTTTACAAAATCATAATTTTAGAATTTTAGAAGGATTTTTTTTCACCCCATGGGAGGTAGAGATCGCGAGGTAAAAGAAGTAAGCCAACGTTTAAGTAGAGAAATCAACCATTATTCTAATTTTTTTTAAATTATTTAATCGACTGTAAAGTTTCAGATTTATTATATTTAAGAACTTTTTCTGCTATTTTCACTCTCTTGACGTTCGATTAAAGAAAACAGTTGTTAGTGACCATTAACCATCATGTCAAATTTCAAGTTTTTGTTTTTAACTCTAACAATAAAAAAAAAAAATCACTATAGAACGTTTTTCATTCTGCCGCCCCTCCCCATTCTACACTGTAAAAAAAAAAAAAAAAAAAAAAAAAAAAAAAAAAAAAAAAAAAAAAAACGACCTGTTTTCCTGTAGGAATCGGAAAAACAGTTACCCTTATCGTACCGGAAAATTTTCCGACCCAGCTCGGAATAAAATCAGTAAAATACCATTTTATTGACTATTTCCTTTTTTTTACGGATTTTATTCCGAGCTGGGTCGGAAAATTTTCCGTTACGATAAGGGCAACTATTTTTCTGATTCCTACAGGAAAACTAGTCGGATTTTTTTTACAGTGTAGGGATCAGGGCTACCGACATAAAAAGTAGCCTTTGTTGGAGCAGACACTATCACTATTATTTTGTCAGCATTATTTTTTTAATCGGATGAGTAGTTTCTGATATTACTTGAAACAAACAAACAAAAGTTTCTTTTTTATTATGTTAGTATAGATATATATTATATCCCATTTAAATTTAAATAAAATGTACACTGTAAAAAAAAAACGCCCAGTTTTCCTGTAGGAATCGGAAAAATAGTTTACCTTATCGTATCGGAAAAATTTCTGACCCAGCTCGGAATAAAATCCGTAAAATACCATTTTATTGACTATTTCCTTTTTGTTTACGGATTTTATTCCGAGTTGGGTCGGAAAATTTTTCGGTATGATAAGGGTAACTATTTTTCCGATTCCTACAGAAAAACTGGTCGGATTCTTTTTACAGTGTATTGTCGTGGGGAAAGAAGTAAACATCCCCTACTAACTCTGCAACTAATTATAACAGAAGAAAGTTACTGGTACCAAACGAAGGAAAATAAAGTGTACTTTTAAATTATCTATAAGAAATTTCCTTAGGAGGGCATATACAAATCAAAACCAAACCAAACTTTGTTTTTTTTCAATGGCAACACTCAATTTTGACAATATATTTATATCTTCGGTTCAAACTATGCCTAAAAACGAAAATTCAAATCATTTGGATGATATGCGTTTGAATTCTAAACATTCAAATTTAAAGCTTCTAATGTTAAATTATATTTTCACATTTTTATTACTATCCCTGAAATTATAATCCTAATAAGATAATTTTTTGTTTGGTTGTAAAACTAAAAAACTCAAACATAAATACGTTGAACTTGCAATTTTAAAATTTTTATAACATGGATTATGAATTGTGAAATTAATATTCGAAAAAAATATTAATTGCAAACTACATCTTTTTTATAGATTTATATTTATTATCTCCTACTTTATTTAGAAAAACAATTAAAAATTTTTCTTACGAGTAAGTTTTTGAATTATGATTAAAAACGTCAAAATGTTGGTATAAGGGGCCGTCTCTGATGTGCAGAAAAGCATAATTTGAAAAAAAAATCTATTTTACTTGTTTTATTGAAAGATTTGGGCTGGTACTGGTCGAAACATATTAAGCGAGTGAAATGGTCATATTGGCAGCAATTAATACATTAATAGAAGTGACATGGTCATTCTGCAGCATTTCAACAACGGAATACCGAACTTCAATTTGTATACAGATGCACCCCCTAAAATTGGCTCATTTTAAAATAATTAATTTCTCTAAAACTAATCGTACGAATTTCATGAACATTTTTATTTAGGCCAATTGAAGGGTGTAGAATTTGTTTTTGGTGTCAAACTTGTGCATTGATTGCTCTTGAAAAAAAAGTTTGGGTTCGTTTTGATATGTACATGACCCCTAAGCAAATTTTATATACATCATTTAAAAGTAGACATTATTTCAAATTGTTTGGTACCAATAACTTTCTTCTACAATTATTTGTTGGAGAGTTAGTAGAGGGTGTTTACTTTTATTACCACGACTGTACATATAAATATTTCAATACAGAAAATATCTATTTTATTAGGTGCGTTCGTATCTATCTATATTATAAAGGACAAACAAATCTGTGCGAAACGCATACGTCATTTTGCGAATGGTAACACTTTGAAATTTGAAATAAAATTTTGGTTTTGCAATTTTCGCTACTGCAATTTTTTAAACTTCTAAACATCGCACAGTTTAAAATTTTACATCGTCGTATAAGGAAAAAACTGTACTTTTAAAAGCAATTTGTTTGAAATCTGTATCTCAATTTATTTTTGAGATATTAATTTTTTTTTTAGTTTTTAATACCATTTTTCTTATCGTGGCAACAAAAGTACCGCATTTCTATTGAAAGTCATTGAAAGTAAATGGAAAATAGTCAAAAAAAGGAGATACTGTATCTTTTTGTTGCCATTTTTTCATAAAAACTGAAAAAAAAGTTGAAATTAAAATAAGGGCTATGTCAAGAATATTGCCTTTTATTCTGTGATAATGACGTCATATGAATAGTTTTCTATAGACGAAGTTTATGTCTGGATTGAAAAAGTGGTTTGCTTCATCGGATGTAAATGACGTCATTTTATAAAAAAGCATGTATTTTAATTCTTAAACTTGAATTATGTTTTATAGAAGTGCGTCATTTTCACAGCCAAGCTGCTTTGAAATTCTTCACAGATGAAAATGCTTCACATTTGAAAATAAATTAATCGAAATCACACACTGATAAAACGCAATGTTTTATAAAAAATTAAAGTGTCTTTATAGAAGAGAGGTGACATGCAAATAATAGCGAATTATATTACAGAAATTGATGATTCTCGCCCGGATGGATTTACTTCGCCGAGTTAGACAAGCAAACAAATAATTCGTGGTTTAAAATAATATCATGTTCTTGCAGTTTTTGTCCAAAATTCTCTCGAATAAGGAAATTTTAATGCTATTCTTTAGGACATTCTAATATAATTTTACCAAAATAACATAATGTGCTTAATTTAATTTTTCCTAATTTTATATAATTTATATATTTAAAACACAAGTGTGTTTGTTAGTCATCTGCCCTGAGATTTCTGCTGAACCAATTTTACTAATATTTTTTTAAAGTGGTCTCAGGACTCTTAGAGTTCTAAAATTTTCGAAATTTTAATTTTTTTAGATGTTAAACTTCTATGTTTTCTGAACATTTTGATATAATTGTTATCTTGAAATTTCCATTAGAACAGACGTATTGGCATAGAATTATACTCACTTAATAGCTGAATCGGTGTTTCCAAAACTTTGAAGTCATTTTTCTCCAAATGACGTTTTTGGGCATAACGCGCACGATATCTCAAAACCTTCTGAATATTTTTTCATGAAATTTTCAAAACATATGTTTCATGTTAGTCTGTATAAACTGAACCTAAAATTTCCTCTTTATTATAAAAAAAAATATTTTTTATGGGTTTATATTGTTGAAATTTTCTCAATTTTGCATTGGCTCAATACAACTTTGTATTAAAAATATAACAATGCTTTAAATACAAATTTATTTAGGTTCAGGGTAATTACTATATTCTGAAGTATAAGTAGGCACAAAAATTTTCATTCTAGTTGTAATACTTATTTTGTAATCGTGCGCGTAAGCTGTTATGCCAATTTTTTGCTCGTCAAATGTCTAACAGTTTGAAGTCCCCTGTAAATGCTAATTCTGCATCTTATAATTTTTTAAATACATGAAATGAAAGAACATACTTATGTATTTTTTTCTAATTAAAATTGTGTCTTAAAATCAAATACATTTTAAGATGTTAAATCTTGAAAATGGTCTTTTTTTTTCTTTTTTTCCAATTTTAAGAGTCTTGAGACCCCTTAACTGAAAGCCCTTAATTTTTAGATGTGATCGCACTATCTGTTTTTTTTTATTTGCCCCACTTTTATAATTTAATTTTAAAAGCATTTTATGAAATTTCTTCAAAATGGTGAAAATTAGATAGCTTTCATTATTGCAGACAAGAGAGAAATAATGAGGTATTTTTATCTTTATTCATGCTATTTTCTGATAAAAATTCAATATTGTTGATAAAAATTGTTGTATAGGGTTTAGTCTCCCAAAATCCCTTTAGGAGCAGAATATTATATTAGGGGCATAACAACGGAAAATGACATACTGCTTTTGAAAACACGCATTTTTCCTCATACATTTTGAATATTGTTTTTCCTTCTGCATGTGTACTGATATTAAGTTTCATACTCTAGGGAAAATACTTATTTAAGTGAAAATGAAGTCATATTTTTACAAAAACGATCATTTTCTTAGATAAAACTAAACGTTTTAACGCAAATGCATCTAAAAACTATAAATTACTGAAATTTTTACTCTCCGGAATTGAGATTAGAATCTCAATTAAAGGGTGTGTTCTGTCTAGATAAAAGATGTTGCTGACAATCGTGACTTCAAGTTTTGAGTTAAAATGATCTTTAAATGATCAAACAAAATACAATTTTTTTTTAAATGATGAATATGGATAGGAGAAGTGCGTATGCAAATTTTGAGAAGTTGAAAATTGTTGTTTTTCATTCCGAAATACCAAGCATAACAGCCTCAGTTGATAACCATATCCTAATAACAGATCTTTATGATATTTTACTGATTAAGTATGTATATTATAAAGAACAAATGTATCTGTGCGTAATGCTGACGTCATTTTGCGAATGGCAGTACTTCACAATCAAATTTCGGTCTTGAAATTTTCGCTACTGCAATTTTTTAATCTTCTGACCATCGTACATTTTCAATTCTAAAAAAAATTCAATTTCTAAAAAAAAAATGTTTTCACCTATATTCTTTAACCCGGGAAGCCCGGGTACGATCCCCTTGTTTATATAAATACGTAACGCCCGTAGTCTTCGTCTAGTCCCTCCGTCTCTCTGTCTGTGCGTCTGTCCGCGTATAACAACTCAAAAACTATCAAACCGAATGGTTTGAATTTAATACGTATAATCGTTGCAAAATTTTGTCTAGTAATCTCGAATTTTATGAAAATCGAATCAAAACTTAAAAATGTATTAATAAAAGTTTTCTAATGCTACCATTCTAAATTAATTCAATGGTTTCCCAAGATAGGTCACGTTTCTAGGTTGCCATGACGATTACTTTATATTTAAGATGAAGCCATGTTATTTCAATATTACTGAATTTAATTTATAAAGTCATAATAAATTTTGTATTCATGCATTTTTTCATGAGTGCAACAGCTATGCATCAAATACGAACGTATCCCATTTGCCGACCTGATTCTTTTTTTAGTCTATTAAAAAAATAATCTTTCTTTTTTTTTTCATACAATTCTTGTGTCTCAAATTACGAGTGCCATTTTTATTCCAGTTCTAGTACAAAACAGCAATCTCGATAAACTATAAAAATTGCTTCTTACGAAATACATGTTGCAGTGAAAATGTAAATAAAGTTCCTATAATATTTTTAAACTGTTGCAACGGATTAAAAATAATTAAATATTGGAGTAATGGTCCTTACCATTTTTCCGAGAAAAAAAAAAGGAAAAATGTATATTTCTTTATCCAAAAGAAATATATATGTATTTTAGAAACACGAATCTAATTAAATATGTAATAGAATGTAGTACATTTAGAAAATTTATCATTCTTATAAAAATGTAGGAAAAACAAATGGCCGCATATTTTGTATGCATATTAAACATTTATAGATATTTTATATTTTCGTCTATTTATTTTACTTATATTTTCTTGACAGTACTATATTTTTCTTTAAGTGATTTACCTTTCTCGGATAATAGTTTAGAAAAAAAAGTAAATGTATCAAAAATTTTGTTTCAGCTTAAAAATGTTCTACTTTTAAATATATTTGTATATTTAAAAATTTCTTTCATTTTAATTTGTGTTTGAATTTATATTTTATTTAAAAAAGTACAATTGCTTTTTCTTATGTGTTTATATATATATATATATATAAATTTTTTGCTACACATTACGAATGGTGTTCTTTGAGTTAATTTAATGATTAAATATGAAACGACAATCACCAAAATAATATAATATTAAAAATGAAAACTAATAATAATACAAGGAGATATATTTGTGTATACCCAAATGGAAGTTATTTCGTATAAATTCGTATACAGTGTTCCCACTCTCAACGGTGATCTATGGCTAATTCCTGAACCATTAGGCATAGACATATAGTTCCAATTACAACTAGTATGTTGTGGCCATCACAAAACTTTCTTCTATCTCATACATCTCAATACTTCAAAATTTACTATTTCAGTGCCAAATTAAATGGCAATCTATGTTCATCATGAGAATTCTAAAAACATGAAATTCCGTGCATTAGTTCTCGAGGTATGGCTGTCACTGAAATCGTGTAAATGCAGCAAAATGCAGCATAGCAGCGCCACCTATTGGGTTACTTACACCAGAACCTAATTATCACCAACTTATGTCAACGTCTAACTGAATATGAAGTTTGAGGAAAATTCGTGCATTAGTTCTTGAGATAGAGGTATTGCGCAAATCATGACAAATGCAGCAAAGAAGCGCCACCTGTTGAGCGATTTGCAACAACACATAATCAGCAGCAATATTAATCAAGTTATACTTAAATCTGAAGTTTGATGAAAATTCGTGCATTAGTTCTTGAGATAGAGCTATTGAGGAAATAGTTCAAAATACAGCACAGCAGCGCCACTTGTTGGGCGATTTACACCAACACGTAGTCAGCATCATTTCATATGAAGGACTAAATCCGAAGTTTGATGAAAATGTGTGCATTAGTTCTTGAGATAGAGCTACTGCGAAAATCGTGTAAATCATGCAAAATGCACCATAGCAGCGCCACCTGTTGGGCGATTTACACCAAAACGTAAACAGCATCCATTCATGTCAAGGACTAACGGAATCTGAAGCTTTAAAAAAATCTGTGCGTTAGTTCTTGAGATAGAGCATTTGCGGAAATTCTGCAAAATGCTACATAGCAGCGCCACCTGCCGGGCGATTTACACCAAAAACTAATCAGCACCAATCTATATCAGAGACTACCTGAATATAAATTTTTATTAAATTCCGTGAATTAGTTCCTGAGATAGAGCGACCACAAAATTTGTGTCACACACAGACAGACTCACAGACTCACAGACAGACATTTTGTAAAAACATGTTTTTTGGAATCTCTGACCCATAAAATGTATAAATCCATCGGAAACTGGAAATCGAAATTTTTCATGAAACCAATACTTTCTTCTTGTAAAGATAGAAGAAAGTAAAAATGTTTGAATGGGGTAAAGGAGTACTTTAAAAGTGATTTAGGTAAATAAAAATATTTCTTAAAAAAGTACAAAATTTAAATTTTTATATTGTCCCCCGATCCTGTAAGTTATATTTTGAAGAAATATACTTTATACACTAAGAAGTAAGACAGAAAAAAGTGTCAATCTTCTAAGAATAAAAGATTGTGTTTGAAGTTGAAGTTTTAAAGTTGAAGTATCTTTTTTGCTGCGAAATAGGGGTCATTCACAGATTTACTAGAAATATAAATAATCATCAGATATTTAAAAAAAAATTATAGTTGAGTGTGAAAGTAACATAACCGTATAAATTTTAAATATATTTTCATTCTGATATTTTAAAGAAAAATGAACAACTTGTACTTAAAATAAAAGTGAAACAATAACAGAATTTTTGTTAAATAAATCCTTCTAACTTTAAGAACTTTGCGTACGGTCCCTCGAAGTTTGGAACAACTCATCTGTGCTGAGATGTTGAAAATTGACATAAATCATGCATCTCAAAGTTTCATAACTCGGTCATTTTTAGTGTTAGGGAATGGGTAAACTTTTAATAAACTTTGTTTTTGCTTTACTTGTTGGTGTAATAGGAAAATTTTACTAAATATCACTTATAGGACCGGGGGACCGTAAAAAAATAAATAAATCTCGTAACTTTTTAAGAAATACTCTTATTGATCCAAATAACTTTTAAAATGACTTTTTTTTTCATTTGAAACATTTTTGTAATTGGAACTATATCTCTATGATAAACGGTTTAGAAATTAGCCGTTGGATACCGTTGAGAGTTGTATATCTCAAAGAAAATTCAATGAATTCATTTAAAATTTTTGGATGGGTGTCATCTGCTAAGTTTTCAAACTTTCTTTAAGTTTCATGAAATTTGGATGAAAAAAAAATGCAAGTTATAAAGAAAAACCATGATAAAAAAAAAAAATTAGAAGTTGAAACAAGAAAATTGTTAGAGAAAATATTATTACAATTAACGCTGGATAAGGGCACTCTAAAAAAAGACAAATGTTTCTGATTCTACGAAAGTATACTATACCCTTACACTACAATATACTACATACAATAACCTCCTCCGATTTACCCATGATTCCAAGCAGTTTTTTATATTTACAAACCCCAGAAACCAACATATTTTCAAGATTTAAAGAAACCTTTATAAAAACAATATATATATATATATATATATTATATCACTGATTTTAGAAACGATTTCCAAGTTGTTTTTATAGTGTAAATGAGTTTTCTCAAATCGGAATAACAGATTTTAGAATTAATTTTCGACTCTGAACTAAAAATTTTCAGTTACTTAATTTAATTTATACATACAAGTATAACAAAATAATATTTACTCGTTTGTCTGTAAACCATATTTCTTGAACATAAAAATGTTTTCTTGAAAATTGATAACATTCGAAAAACCTGTGCACAAAACGGATTAATAGACTATAAAAACTACTCAGAAACGTTTCAGAAAATCAGTGACAGCAAAAGAAGCTTTGTTTATAAAATGTCTTCTTTAAATCTCGAAAATATATTGATTTCTGAGGTTTCTAAACATAAGCAGCACTTTTCAGAATCGTAGGTAACTCGGAATAGGTTATTGTACATTTTCGTTCGTGGTTATATTATATTTTACTGGATTTTGAAACATCTTCCACTTTTTTACTTTTTGAAAACTCAAAAAGCAACCCATTAAATCGTAGTTAAAGATCTTTTTGATCTATCCGCTTGCCTCAGTGATCCAGGTTCGACAAGTGCTTATTGCTGAAACAGCACCGAAAACTGCCGATAAATCACAATTAAAAATAATAACACTTTGTATAAATCACAATAAATTCAAAACAATACACAGGACGCGTTTCGACCTAGAAAATACAACAGCCCGTCATCAGCTGCTGTAAACGCTTGTCCGTGTGGGGTCAAGGTAAACTAGTATGTTGTGGCCATCACAAAACTTTCTTCTATATAAATCCCGTCAATTAAATCCTTTAAATAGTACAAGAAATAACAACGATTTAGCACCAATTCATATCAAAGTATATCTGAATTTGAAGTTGGATGAAAATTCGTGCATTAGTTCTTGAGATAGAGCTATAGCGGAAATTCTGAAAAAATGCAGCGTAGCAGCGCCACCTGTTGAGCGATTTACACCAAAAGTAAACAGCACTAAACGATATCAAGGTATACCTGAATCTGAAGTTTGTTGAAAATCCAAGTATTAGTTCTTTAGATAAAGCTATTGCGGAAATCGCAAAAAATACAGCATAGCAGCGCCACCTGTTGAGCGATTTACACCAAAAATTAAACAGCACTAATTTATACGCCAATTCATGTCAAGGACTAACTAAATCTGAAGTTTGATGAAAATCCGTGCAATAGTTCTTGAGATACCGCTCTTGTGGAAATCGTGAAAAAATGCAGCACAGCAGCGCCACTGTTGGGCGATTTACACCAAAAATTAAACAGCTCTAATTTATATGAGGGACTAACTGAATCTGAAGTTTGATGAAAATTTGTGCATTTTTTCTTGAGTTAGAGCTATTGCAATAATCGTGAACAATGCAGCATACCAGCGCCACCTGTTGGGCGATTTTCACAAAAAAGTAATCAGCACCAAACATATCTTGGACTAACTGAATCTGAAGTTTTATGAAAATCCGTGCAGTAGTTCTTGAGATATAGATATTGCAGAAATCGTGAAAAATGCCGCATAGCAGCGCCACCTGTCGGGCGATTTTCACCAAAAACTAATCAGTTCCAGTTTATATCAAGGTCTAACTAAATATGAAGTTTTGTGAAATTCCGTGCATTAGTTCTTGAGATAGAGCGCCCACAAAATTTTTGTCACATACAGACTCACAGACAGAGTGACAGAGTGACAGAGTGACAGAGTGACAGACAGACTCACAGACAGACATTTTCTAAAAACCATCAAATCGTGTTCTCGGCATTCTAAAACGTATAAATCCGTCGAAAGCCGGAAGTCGAAATTTTTCACGAATCCAATACTTTCTTCTTGTAAAGATAGAAGAAAGTAAAAATGAACAGAAAAGGGAAAGAAGAGAGTTTACAAGGACTGCGACAGGTTGTGGAGCACATGCAGAATTGGAAAGTGTTGCCATATTGATAGAAAAAAGTAACAAAAAAAAAGGGAGAAAAGGAAATAAACAAAATCAAAATTAAGAAAAACAAAATTAAAATAAAGTAAAGAAGTAAATTAAAAATAAATGAATAAATACAAAATAAATGCAAAAAACAGAAATAAATAAGTAACAAAAAATAATAATACACCGAGAAAGAAACAAACGAAATAAAAATGTATAAAGACGAATTTTCCTGACAGCGTAGATATAATTAGTGCGAGATCATTTTATATATTAGTTTATTATAATACAAATGTATACATTAATCTAACTTAGTATTGGAATTTACCAACAGAGGGTGCTGTTTTACTTCGTTATTTTTTACAAGGGGTCTCAGGATTCTTAAAGCTAGAAAATTTCCAAAATTTAAATTTTGTTAGATGTTAAACTCCAATCTTTTCTGAACATTTTTATATAATTCTTTCCTTGAAATGTTATGGCTGTTAGAATCACGCCCACTCAATAGCTGAAGCGCTGAAGTGGCGTTTCCGAAACTTTGAGGTCATTTTTCTCCAAATGACATTTTTGGGAATAACGCGCGCATGATATTTCAAAAACTTCTGAATATTTTTCAATGAAATTTTCAAAATATATGTTTCATGTTAGTCTGTATAAACTGAACCTAAAATTTCCTTTTCATTGTTGAAAAAAATATTTTTTTTATGCAATTTTGAAACTTTTGTATTACCTAAATACAACTTTGTATTAAAATTATAAAAATGCTTTAAATACAAATTTATTTAGGTTCAGGGTCAATATTACCATCTGAAGTATAATTAGGCACAAAAATTTCATTCTAGTTGCAAAATTTATTTTATAATCTTGCGCGTATATACCAATTTTCAGCTTCACAAATGTCTGATAGTTTAGAGCCCCCTATAAATACTAATTCTGCATCTTTAAATTTTTAAAATACATGAAAGGAAAGAGCATACATATATCTTTCATCCCAATAAAAATTGTGTTTTAAAATCTTATACATTTTAAGATAGTAAATGTTGAAAATGATCTTTTTTTTTCTTTTTTTTTCCAATTTTAAGAGTCTTGAGACCCCTTAAAGCGATCATTGTAATTCCATATTAAATTCGAACTAATGCAGTTTACTTCATATTCATAATTTTAGCGTGCAACCGTGCTATTTAAATTAATGTACACAATGATAGAGAAGAACGTTTTTTGGCGGTCACAGCATAGTAACTTTTTTAAATGTTTAGTAAATTTATCTATATCAGATAACAATAAGTAATAAAATGCGTGGCATTTTCATAACGTATTTTATTTTAATATAGATTCAAATTTATTCCGTTCTTCAACTTTTCACTGCAAACGAAGCGTATGAATCTTTGTGGGAAATTACAATGAAGGTGTAAAATAACGGACGCCACACGTCACGACAATTATATCGTTAACTATTTTTAACGTGTTATGTTTTGTAGGGAATGTGACATAAATGCTTAGATTATCTTTTTAACTTTCGTAGCTTATTAAAAATGATTATAATTGCAATAATGAAACTTATTTTAATGTCATTGCAATAAAGAAACAAATTCTCTCTAAAGATTATGAATATTTTTTTAATATAAATTTGAATCTAATTAAAAATGTAATAAATAATTGTATTTCTTATTTATTTACTAAATTTATTCATGCCAGATAACAATAATAAGAAAAACAAGTAAGACAAATCATGCGTTAATTATGAATATGAATTAATCATGCGTATATTATGCATAGATTATGAAACACTTTCCAACACTTCCTGAATGCTTTAACAAAACGTAGTTATTTAGGGAAATAAGGTATATAAGAGAACAAAGTAAACATTTTAGAAAACGCATGAAGCATTTGAAAAACTAATTTCAGCAGTTACCGTCCATAGCCAAATATGTATTCATATTCTTTTGAACAGCACTGTATTTGATCTGTAGGTTGATATACATACTATATAATGGGAAAATTTAGTTGAACAAAAAAAAAAAAAAAAAAAAAAAAAAAAACACATAACAGGTTGAAATTTCTTTTCTCGCAACTTATACTAATAGATCAAAACATACTTGTATACATTTGTACAGCCCTTTAGTTAACCTTGTAACTTTATTACAATGCGTGTAATAAACTAACTAATTAGCACTAATTAGCTAAAGTTTAATTCAAAGAAAAACGCTCTTAAAACTACTGAAAATGACATTTTCAGAAATTATCATTTATAGACGGCCATGTATCCAATTCTTTGCGTGACCCTGTATATCATTTTATCTATGTTCTACAAACATTTGTTAGTAAAATAAATGCAGTTCCGTGTAAAAATGCATAACTCATTTAAAAACCACCTTTAAGTAATTTGCAATCATACCCAGTAACCATTGCGAAATCTTTTGTGTAGCCCTGTATATGAATTACAGCATTTATACACACCATATACTATGAATAGACATAGCGAAACATAAAAGCACATAACATAATTAAAAATGCATTCCCAGCAATCATCGCTGTACAGTACTTCGGATAGAATATAGTTTCTGAAATCTTTTGTGTGGCCCTGTAAATGCTATGCACTGCGCATTATACATGAAATAAGTAAAAGTAAACCTCAGAGACGTATATCAATTTCATTATACATGAAATAAATTAACATAAATAAAATACGGCCCAGACAATTGCCTCCACCTCTATTTTGTTATGTAACGAAATTCTTTTGTGTGGCCCTGTAAATGAATAATAACTATTCTTTGCACGGCATATTCTACAGAATGCATGCATTGGTGCACTTGATAAATGCATAGCCATTGTATTATGTTTGAAAGCATGTAACATCATTAAAATAATTTTAAACGATTTTTTCCCATAGGCCGTAATGTAACGGAAAACTTTTGACTGTCCCTGTAAATGAACTAAACATGCTAGAAACTTTATTAGAAATGGGGATTGTTCTATTGTAGAGGTCACTAACATCCAAAAATTTCAGAATGATCCGAGTATATTTACAAGAGTTAGAGTGCGGACAGAAGGACAGACAGGCCAGACGAACAGACAAACCGAAGTCATAAACACTTTTCAACTTTGTTGGAAAGTGTTAAAAACGATATTTTGTATATCGTATTTAACTTTTAACCCCTTAACCTAAAAGTACATGTGAGACACGTGGT
The DNA here is from genome assembly GCA_963932465.1 of Maratus speciosus. Classification (NCBI taxonomy): domain Eukaryota; kingdom Metazoa; phylum Arthropoda; class Arachnida; order Araneae; family Salticidae; genus Maratus; species Maratus speciosus. The sequence goes on along the minus strand of OZ010789.1, from coordinate 454,708,035 downwards.
CTTGTATTCGGGCCAAAACTGATTATCACGGGCCTGGCCCGTTGTACATCAGTCAGGCGAAATGTAAATATTACGGGTAAGACTTGTGGTGCGACGTTCGTGGCTTGTAATTTGCCCACCACAAACGGGACAGACAAGGCTCGTGATGGATTGTTATTATCTGTTTGTATCATAATCAGTTACATGTTATTCTTGGTCATGTTTGCACTTTGAAATATATTTTCTTAAATATTAGAGAAGAACACTCACAAGATATTTTCAAAAAGACGATTTTATGATGAGATCAATGAGAGTTGTGTTGATACTTCAGCTACCAAATGTGGCAATGGTGATATTATACGTTCTGTACGAAAAAAATGCAAGGAATTAGTTATTGATTTACGTTATATTTTAGTGATTGATGATAAACCTTTTGTGGTATATTATTATTACATCCATTACTACCACAATTATTACATCAGGTTGCAATTACTTATCAAATATTCCACAAAATTAAGCCAGTTATTATTTTACAAATGTATTTTATTCCGTAAGTTGCGCACATTTGGTACAACTTAGGACTGAAATGCCGAACCGTGGAATGGCTCAAAGGCTGCGCAATCTTGTTTACGTTTTGGACCCAGCCTGTTGAAACTTAAATCGTACGTTAAGGGGATTCTTCACTCACTTGAAAGCACCCACTCTGTAATGTTAAACCAATGGGGGGAGGGGGGGTTCGAATTTCACGTTTCAATCTTAATATTTTTAAGCGATTTTTTTTTTTGCATAGGATAGCTGAGCTCAATCTTTAATGTGACTCTTTTTTGCTTTTTCGATTTTTTTGCAGATTTTTTTTAAAAAAGGAACTTTCAGTTTTGAAGCCAGTTTCGAAACTGACTGGTTATGCTAAAAAAACACAAAAATACATTTTAAACGCATTTCATTGGAACTTTCCGAACATTCATTTGACAAGGACTATAACGACGCAGGGAATGCAGCTCAATGTGGTTCTCTTCTTGAAAATGGAAAATCTGCACTCTGTGGACTAGTTGTTCAATTGCGGATCTTAACTTGTCAACTGAGATTCTTCTCAGATGCAGATACAGAGTGATACCGTGTTTCAAGTCTGCCAAAGTTACCAGACGTCCTCGATAAACAAGATATTTTAACTGTCACCACAGTGAAAGATCGCACAGATTAAGATCGGGAGAAAAAATGACTAGGTTGTGGGCAACACACGACTTATTGAAACGTTGTTGAAACGCTGTCATTATTGAAACGTTGCTGGCGAAACTGCTTTACACATAGTCCAATATCTGGAGGCGTTCCATCTTCCATAAATATAATTGAGTAAAGACATTGCCGCTGTTGCAAATGGGGGACAACAAAAGTTTCGTACATGTTTGCCGTCACGGTGCATGCGCCAACGCCATTGCAAGGAGTCTCTTCGAAAAAGAAAGGTCCAAAAATGAATGTGGCTTTGAATCCCTACCAGACTGTAACTTTCTGTGAGTGGAGTGGAATCTCTTGGAAGATAAGGGAATTTTTCGTGTCCCAAATGCGAAAGTTATGGGTGTTCACTGTTCCACTGACGTGTAAATGGGACTTATCACTCCACAGAATCTGCGATGGCCACGATCCACACTACACACAAGTGTCATAGCAGTTCACGTGCACTGTTGCAGCTTACAACATTATCCATTTTCTTTTTATCAATATCGGCTTCAACATTTGCAAAGACGACTGAATGAGTTTGTTTGCTGCCTCTACCCGTCGGAACTTCAATATGTCTTTATTCTCGAATCAAGCAAACATTCTCCTGAGAGTTTGGGGAACAAATAGACCTTAACGCAAAATCTTAAGTCTGCGAATTCTCGAAGTGCAGCTGCATTCTGTAGCATTTCCTTTGTTTTTATAAAACAGTTTCACAAGCATAGCGCGTTCTGGCAGCGTGTGAAAGCCATCCCGGATAAGAATGACATTCCCACTTTTTATCCTCGTTTATTATGCAGTTTTTTGTGCTTACAAAAAGGGTAACAGAAATTAAAAAAAAAAATTTCCTTTCGCATATGTTTGTCTTTTTATTATTATTTTTGTCATTTTTTTTTTCATATTTCATGTTAAAAGTGCCAACTGCCATTGTTTCTGGAACCAATTTGTTTTAGCGTAATCCCAATGTTTCGAAGTTTATGTGTACATAATCCGCCGTATACCTTCTGGATTGTTTTAAGGAACACCGTATACCCTCTGTTTCTCAAGAAACCTATAGTATATACACTCTAGGGTATACGCTCTGCCTTGAGCGTAACATTCTTTCGCGTCTTTGATTGAAACCTCATTTGTAAGGAAAGGATTTTTCTCAAATTCTGTACACAAGGTCATTCTCGATAATAATTCGTTTTCATTGCTCACATTTTGCTTTTAGGACTACACTATGTCAGTTAAAGTGTCGAAATTCTCTTTTCCATTTTTGTTTGAAATGGAGTATAAATAACCATTTTTTTTCAAATTTGGCACACAAGTTCATTTTTAATGACAATGCATGTTAAATTCATTAAATTTTGAATTTAAATAATGTCGTAACGTTTTAAAGTTATATCTCTTGTTTTCCGAATTTTTCAAATTATCATATTTTTCTGTTTAACCCTGCTGTTCTCATTGAATCTACATGGCCCGAAATGAAATTTAATGGCTCATAACTTTTTTTTTATCAAAAATTGTTTTTGCTCAAAATTTATGGCTCAAAATGTCATGTATTTAACAACAAACTCGTTAAATTTGAGCAAAAACAATTTTCAGTAAAAAAGTTATCAGCAATTAAGTTTAATTTCGGGTCATATAGACCCAAGGAAAACAGCATGGTTAAATCATGCAAATCAGCATAATCGAGAAAATTCCGAACTTCATTTTAACTAAATACGAAATTTCAGAGAATAATTTAATATTTTTTTTTTTGTTGTTGTTGAGTGAGAACGGGTTGGCAGAGATATACACATGTTACATGGAGTTTTAGTCACAAATAATGCATTTCTCTCAACAGCTGAATACATTAAATTTTATTTCCAGTTATAACAGTTTTTAGGAAAGACTAAATTTACAAATATTTCAGCATAAACTTCCAGTATAAATACTAATGCAGCTTAATGAAATTTTATTACATGCACTGGCTTGAAATTGTTTCTCTTAATCGCTAGTTAAATTTTAGACGATTTACGGCTCGAAGCGAAGAAATATGTTTTAAACCGATAAGAGTTTTCCAGAAAAATGCTTTATGAAAAAATATTTTAAAAATTTTGCCCGAATAAAACTTCTGGAGTATAAATATTTCAATATATAGCAGAGATAAAAATTTTTATGAACAGCATTTAATTTGGTTTTGAAGGAAAACTATTTGGCGATGTATTTTTATTGATTTTCCAGATATCTGCGTTTTATATTTTCATTCTTTTTGTCGATTGATTTTGTTGAATCAGTTGTTTCAAATTTCATAAAGATTTTGACTTATTGTTTTGAAGAATCAAAAATGTTTTTAATTTTTATTTATTAAATAAAAATCTGCTTCTGCGATAAAATGAAACGTACTGTTTGAATGAAAGATTGTAAACACGTGAGTGTTATCAAAACTAATACATTTGCCTTGTTTAAAATGTATCGAAAGCTAAATTACGAAACAGATGTCTTTGTTCAGCTATTAGGAATTCTAAACATGACTATATATTAGGAATTAAATAAAAATAACTTGACTTGAAATTCATTTTGAAAAGTCATTCAACCCATGTGTGAAAGAAAGTTTTATACTTTACCAAATTGTGTGACTTTTTATAAGTTTTATTTTTCATTTCTGTATTCTAAGTAATTCGATTAAGAGAAGCTGCTAAATATTTGAATTGAACTAAATCTGATTTAACATAATAAGCAAATCTCCTTCAAATGTACAGTCGTTGGAAAAAAAGTAAACACCCCCTACTAACTCTGCAGAAAGTTATCGTAGAAGAAAGTCACGGGTACTAAAAGATTGGAAATAAAGTCTACTTTGAAATGATGCATATAAAATTTGCTTAGGGGTGTATCTGCATATCAAAAAGAACCCTTTTTTCAACAGCAATACCCAAGTTTGACACCATAAATAGATTCTACACACTTTAATTAGTCTAAATCCAAATTTTTATGAAACTAGTACGATTAGTTTCCGAGAAATTAATTATTTTAGGTGTTGTATCCAAATCGAAGTTCGGTACTCGATTGTTGAAATGCTACAGAAGGAGGGCAATTCCATCGTAACCTACTTAACATTTTATCATCGAATTTTGTTTTCAAATCTATCTAGAAAATTTACTTATAAAGCTAGAACAAATTTTTACCATTTAAAATATTTCTTACTAAGGTCTTAATACCCAAATACCTGCAGATTATTTCAATCACTTTTTGAGTCCCAAAAATTGCAATTCAAAATTCTGTAATTAACTAACATAAAATATACGAACATTTTTTCTGCCTTCATTGAAGTGTGAAAATTATCAAAACTATCCAGTTAAAAAAAAGTGATTTAATGTTTTCAACAACACTAAGTAAGGCCAATTTATAATAGTAACTTGTTTAATTAATTTCTGCATAATAAAAAAGAAAAAAATGTCACGTGTAACTATCATAACTTTTATTGTGTAACTAACGTAACATTATGACTTTACAAAGACAATAATGGTACTTAACTTAGTTTGTAAACAGTAATTTACAATGCCTTTTTGTTAGGATTTTTCTATAGAATATAAAAATATCAAATTTTCCAATCATACCCTTAAATTAAACATATTATAAATTTGATTCCCCCTTCAAAAATGATGATTTTCTGTGGAATTGCCCAGGACTAAATTACTTCTATTAATGTATTATTTCTTGCCAATATTACCATTTCAGTCGCTTAGTAGGTTTCGACTATTTCCATCCCAAATGTTTAATTAAAATGAGTAAAATACATATATTTTTCAAATTAAGCTTTTCTGGACATCATATACAGCACCTTAAACCGTCATTTGAAGTTTTTTGTTCATAATTCAAAAACTACTTGGAAGAAAAATTTGAAATTTAGAATTTTCATAAAGAAGGCCATAATAAATATAAATATAAAAAAAAAATATTGCAGGTTGCAATTCACATTTTTTCGATTATTAATTTCACAATTCATAATTAATATAATTTTTTTAATTACAAATTCAATGTATTTACGTTTGTGTTTTTTAGTATTATAATCAAACAAAAAAACTACCCCATTAGAATTATAATTTCAGGAGATATTAATAAAAATATGAAAATGTAATTTAACATTAGAAGCTCTAACTTTTGACATGTTTATAATTCAAAAACTTACCATCCAAATGACTTAAAATTTCGTTTCTAGACATAGTTTGAACCGAAGATTTAAAATATATTGTTAGAATTGGGTGTTGCCATTGAAAAAAACAAAATCTGGTTTTGATTTGTAGATGGCCTACTAAGCAAATTTTATGTACATCATTTAAAGTAGATTTTATTTCCAATTGTTTGGCATCTGTAATTTCTTTTTCTATTATAATTAATTGCAGAGTTAGTAGAGGGTGTTTACTTTTTTTTCCAGGACAAAACATTGAAAATTGAAGCATTTATTTATGAAACATGGCACCTTGATGATTAGTCTTCTGGAAGAGAAGTGCAGAGCATTTGTTAAAGATTTCATAGATTTGGCCATGTAGATTTTACTAAGAGAACCGCCATCAGAAAGCACTTTTGAAGAGAAAAACAAGCGAGCTAATGTTCACGCAAAAGAAAAATTCTGAAGGCCTTGCACATGCACAGTCATCGAGTCTAGACCAAGCTATTATTGAACCCACGAAGATCCTCATTTTGTGGCCAGCATGCAAATCACTGGGCTGAGTGTGTCTGGTATTCTAGAAGCACCGAGTTCTGCTTTTAAAATTCCCATCTACAAAGACAAAATCTTTAAATTTATAGCGTGATTAATTTGCAAAAATTCCTAAAGCATTATACCCGTACGGACTTACCAAAAGTAGTGCAGGATTTTTTTTTTTTTAGGATGGCAGCTGTCTTTATAAGACACTAGATTAGATTCATTTTCCGCTTATGTTGTCATTATATGGCAGAAGATATCTGCTTTCAGCACAACGAAAAGTTCTGTTACTAATTTCAAAAGCTTATAAGAAAACATAACATTTAACACTTCAAACTCTAAACAACCTGCCGCCATTACATATCCAATTAGAATGCGAAGCGGAATTCTCATCCATGGATTGGGAATCTTTGCTGAAAATTATTTTGTGTCACAATTTTACGATAAATGCTCAATATATGTCACAGATCCGACATGGGATGGTATCCAAGAAGGAGACTTCTCTCAATACAACTACAGACTACATATCCTCACAGACGGTTCAAAATCTGATCAGGGAAGGGATAGGATACGACTTTTGAGCATTTAGAGAGAACTCCTAAATAAGGTTAGTTGGGGCAACTGGGACATGATTTTATAATGTGAGTCTGGAGCTTCTGACAATTCAGCTTCAAAAAACTAATGTTCATTTGAATTAAAGTCTGAACTTCTGTAAGTGTGTTCAGTTAGGTTCCCTCTATCAAACAGAAATGATCAAAATTACATTTTAATATTTAAAAATATAAAAATATGCATATTTCATCTTTCTTTCCTCATGGGTCCAGTTACCCCCAAAAATGGGGTAACTGGACCAGAAGGTCTATGTTCCACACGCGTTCATATTTTTTCATATCGGATATCAGGTCCTGTTTGAAAAAGTGTAAACAACTTAAAAATTTTTAAACCAGGCAGATCATGTAAATTATACGTCAATAAACAGCGTTGTAAGGGAAACCTTTGCTGTCAATGTGTCTAAAAAAAGCACCAAAAGTGAAAATATTAGATTTATTTATACCAAAAACATAAAACTTAAGGAAGTACTTATGTACTTTAGTATAGATAATAAGTGTAAAATTCACATGGGTATTTTAAGGAAAAAAATAGCAAGGTAAATCTATGAACAAACGGCTACATAAGTATTTAAGTACTTTATCCAGGGCTCGCATTATATAGGGAAAATTTTATTGTTCCTACCAGAACCTTTACAGAAAGATGAGATGAAGATATTATTTTCAAAATAGTGGTAGGAATGATAAAAGTTTCCCTATAGAATGCGACCCCTGTGTATAGTACAATTTCAAGGTCTGGCTATCTCACTTTCAGGGGCAAGGTACTTGCATTCGTGAAATGTTGAAATAATTTAATGACACCAATATTTACAAAAGAATCTATCTGAAAACAAGTAAAAGTATATTTTCGCGTACTTAATAAAGGTGAAATTTTCATTATAAAATTCAGGTGCCAATGTGGAAATTAGGAATTAAAATTAAGTGATGCCATAACGGCATCACCGCCTCTCAAGGGGCGAAGAAATTTGGTTTGATACCACTCAATATGCTTTTTTAAAATTTCATTACATAATTTTAATAAGGTATTCTATCATTTTCTTTATTGTGAGCAAAAAAACAGTGGAGATATTTACTTCCCGTAGTAATAGAAACACAAAAAAATTATTTATAACTATTGGGGTAACTGGATCCAGCATGGTCCTGTTACCCCGGATACATGTCCCAGTTACCCCCATTCTTGAAACATTTATGGGGTAATTGGGACACCGGGCTTACATTTGAAATATGAAGTAAATATGTGTAGATACCTAATAATATTAATGTAGTTATATGTCTAATCTTTATTAAAAATGATTGTTTAATAAAAGTTCTTACAGATTTTAATAATCAGCCGAGGAAGCTCAACCATATAGATGTTGTTTTTAAAAAAAGAAACGTAAATTTTTGAAAACCTATCACAGCAAAGTGAGAGTTATGATTGAGTTTATACACGTTGTTTTATGAAGTAGAGATTAAGGGGCGTTGTTCACAAAAGCTAAATCTTAAAAAAACACCAACAGTTTTTTTATAAAATAGCCTATGGCCCAGTTACTTCGTGGTTCCAGTTACCCCAACTAATCTTATATGCTTGGAATGCTCGTTCTTTCCGTAGAGAATTTCGTTTTCCAAGCTGAACTTTTTTGCCATTTTAAACGCCGTGGTTCGGGGAATTCATTTGATTAAAAATCATTCCAAAACTCTTCAGATAGCCTCTCAGGTTTAATGGCTCTGCAAAATACAGATACAGCTGACTATATGATTTCAGATATTCTAGGTTTAATACACAAATATAGCAAAACTTTCCACTTTAAATGGGTTAAAGGGCACTCAGGAGTCACAGGGAATGAATTAGCTGATACCATTGCAAAAAAAGCAATAGAGGACACTAATGTCACATCCTATTTCCTTCCACATCCGTCTTCTCGTTTAAAATATAAATTAAAACATAAAATACAAAATTAATGGCAGCAAAGATGGTACAATGAAGACTGAGTTCGTTACACACATAACTTACTACCAAGTATTCCCATTCTATTTACCGTAAAAAATCGTTACCTTTTCCTTTTTTTTCACAAATCACGGCCTTTTCCAGAAATATCTTTACGACATAGGAAAACGTGGAGCCCCTTTTGTGTATGTGCTCTCCGCTCCACCTCACTGCACTACGTACTGGATTGTCCGCTGACAACATATTACCACGTTAAAAAATACAGAAGTATGGCGATTCCGGATTGAATTAATTATATTAGTGAAAGTCCTATCTCATGAACAGAATATCAGCACTAATGTGATTTATAGAGAAAAATGAAGTCATTTTTAGAAATAATTATCCATACCTCTCAGAGACTTCTTCAGACGATGATTTATGAACTCTTTTTTTTTTTTCGTTATCTTCTTTGTTTCCATTGTAAATAGTTTTCATTTATATTCTTTAATTATTATTATTACTATTATTATTATTAGTATTATAGTTATTACTAGTAGTGTTTTTGTTACTAATATTTCGTATTTATTATAAATTGTCATGTTTTGAACCAGGCGGCTATATTGAGAATCATACACTTTTTTGAGTTATTAAAACATAAATATAAACATTGTACCAATCTTCTTAAGACTGCTGTCAAAAGGATGGTAAGTTCACTGCTAACAAATGGGTTTTGGCCGTCCGTAGGTAAACTTGCTATCAGGCTTACAGCTTAGAGCTACGGTTCATATTTCCCCTCACCGCCCCTTTACTAACAACATTATATTTTATTTATACCGTTGTTCTATAGCAATATTCTAACTACTAGACAAATTGTCCTTTCTCTTATAACCTTGTGTCGAGTATTGCTGCTTGAACTGCCATATTTACTGATATTTTCTTTGAATTGAAAATCTGAATATAGTATCAAAGTTTCCTAGCAAATTATCCCTTCATAGTCTCATTATGCACAATTAAAATTGTAGCATAAGTGTCTAGATACTTCTTTATAAAAGTAGTCTAGGGTTGTGTGAGTTTTCAATTTTCGCGTGCGATCTTGAAGTCCTTAATTTTAATATTTGTTCGTGAATGAACTACCTATTCTGTCTTTTCTTTAAGTTAGTGCAAGATGAGTCTAAACCTCCGAGAATGGGATTGCTACTGTTATTTTGTGCAATGATATGATAATTAAATATCTATAGTTGCGTAGTTCCTGTATATACTGCGGTAGTAATGGATGTAGGTGCATCTCGTTCATAGCGGCCGTACAGTCTGGATTTTTTCTGCTTCCTGCTTTGAACGTCGAAGTTTACTCATTATGAGTAGTCACTGAAATTTCATTAGCTATTTTGGAGTAGAATCTTCGACTGTGAATTCACCAGCATGGTAAGGAATTAAAGTTTGATATTTCAATTAAAAGAGTGTTGGAATGCGCATGGTTCCTTTCGATAGTGATGTTGTGCATTTTAAGTGACATTTATAGTGTTTCTAGCTGCACTGTGTTGTGCTGCGAAGCTGGATCATTTCTGCAAGTGCTGTATAGCTTTGCTGCAAGCAAGCAGAGAGGACGAGTTGCTTTAGAGTTTAAGTGCTTCAATTTAGTACGTTTCTTGCGGAAGCGTTTTCCCTCTCAGTTTTAGTGATTTGAGCTTGCTTGTTCCTGATATCCTTAGTTAAAATGTGTCTGATTCACTGAAACTCCCACTGATTATTGGTTTTCAATAAACTGTTACTGTAGCTAATCTTATGTCATGACTTTTTGCCTGGAAGAATGCGTCACAAGTTCTGGGCAACCTTCTTGATATCCAACTCATCTCTGAAATTCCTCAAATGCGGTTTATTTATTTGTAACAGCCTCTACTTTTAAAATTGCACTAATGTTCTTTTCAGATTTTCAGTTAGATAGGAAAGGGACCTGAAATTGAACCACATTCCTGATTATTTTTAATTTTTATTTCAAACTAACGACTCCAACAATCTGTCCAACTGTCCACGTCTGCTGATGGGTGGGGGAGGGGGATGTCATAATATGGTATTTTAAAGCTATTTAATTTTAATAATAACTAGAACTAGCATGGATGCATTGTTCATTCTTTAGATTCCTGAATCGTTTTGAATTTCTGTTATATTCTATATTTAAATATTTGTTTGAATTTAACTTTTATATACTTCAAGTAGATTTAAAATATGCTATTGAATAAATATGTGTCTTTTACAAAACTTGAACCGTTTAGTACTTAATTAAAAATGGGGGAGAATTAATCCGATAACATAACGAACTATTTATAAACTCAAAGTTTATTTAAAAAAAGAATAAATATGCTATAAAAAGAGTGAAAACTCTAATAACATTTTAATCCTTCGAAGCCATGTGAGAATAAATTTACGCACCACTAAAATTATATTTTTTAAAGTCTGGGAAAAGAACATCTCTAAAAAATCTCTTTACTTAATTTAAAATAAATATGACTCCAGATACATTTTAAAACTTATTTATTGTTTATCACTTCATTACGTTTTTTAGAGAAGCTGAATCTGCATTTTGTTTGGAATTTTCGTCACAGGTAGTTCAGTTCACTTAATGGCCTGAGGCATTAAACTTTATTTCCGGGAATAACAATTTAGAGCGGGCGAGATTTACGAAAATTTCAACATAAACTTTTAGAACATAAGCTGATGCAACTTAATGAAATTTTATGATATGCACTTGCTTCAAATTGTTCCGCTTAATCGCTAGTTAAATTTTAAACGGTTTACGGCTGCAAGCGAGGAAATATGTTTTAAACCGATAAGGACTCTTGCAATGAAATATGTTATGAAGTGATTAAAAAATTACTCGAATAAAACTTTTAAAATATAAACATTTCACTCTGTTGCAAAGGTAGAAAATCTTATTAATTGCTTTTAATACAGTTAATGGTAAGTATATTAAATTATATACTTGTATCGATATTTTGGATATGTAAATTTGTCTAGGCCAAATAACATTTACAGGATATTTCGTTCCAGGCCAAATAAACATTTACAGAATATTTCGTTTCAATATATATATTTTTTTAAGTATGGGATATATTTCAAATGTTTAATTGCGTTCAACGTGACTTTAATAAGTAAAATTGAAGCGTAATAAATACAGGGTGTCCACATAAAAGCTCCCTGATTTCAAATATCAATTGTAATTAAACTATGAGTCCTAGAGTTTTGCGGTGTGCGGTATCATGAATAGCAACACAACAAGTTTATTTTGCTGCATTGTGTTTTTTTTAACAGTTAATTTTTTCTGTATGCAATCAAATTACGGAACCCATCGATTCAGTCACAACTGACATGCTGCGCAACACGTGGATTCAGATTGAATATCGATTGGACATTCTGAGAGCTACACTGCAAAGAAAAAAAAAAAAAAAAAAAAAAAAAAAAGAAGAAGAAGAAGAAGAAGACGAATCTTTCTTAATCGACGAAAACTTACAATAATCATTAACGCAAAGATATAATAACTTCTTCCGAGTCACCAAAGTTTCCGAAAAGTATTCCTTTATCTTTGGAAACCTCAAAAAATATTTATTTTCGAAATTTAGAGAAAAATTTATAAAAATAATTTTTTATTAGCTGCGCGTAAATTTAGGAAATGTTTCTTAGTAACTTTTACAATGCATTAATCAGTTCTCTATATTGGGATGGTCGGTTTTTCGTATTTCAATTCTCAAGTAAACATTTTCAGCTGCATAACTGAATTTGTGCATGCAATTGAAACAAATGTTAATGTCCATATTAATATTAAGAGTCCACTTCAGTCACGGCAAAAAAGGAAAATGCTAATGTAAAGTCTATGGGGGCGTTTTTTTTTTTTTTTTCAAATTTCTCGCTTTGATTTAAATATTTTTGAATGATTTTTTTTATTTTTGCTGAGGACGATCTACAACCGGGTTAGTTTTTACTTTTTCGATTTTGATTGTAGTTTTTTTTTATATTAGGATAGTTTCAATTTCAGAACCGGTTCAAACCGGTTCCGAAAGTAAAAGTAATTTTAAAAAAAAATCTGAAACCAAAATCAAAAAAGTAAAAACTAGCGCGGTTGTAGGCCATCCTCAGCTATCCTATGAAAAAAAAAATCATTCGAAAATATCAAAATTCAAGCGAGATATTTGAAAATATCTTCCCCATAGGATTAAAATTATCATCCGGGTTTTTTTGAGTGACTAGTGTAGGCTCTTAATGCTGTTAATTTTATATTTTTGTCTGTTAAACATGTTTTCTGAATATCAAAATATTTACCTGATAATTGATAACATCTGAAAAAGTGACATTCCGAGTTGAGAGAACTGATTATTGCACCGTAAAAGCTACTCAGGAACGTTTCCGAAAGTGACGAGCAGCTAATGAAAATTTAATTTCATAAATTCTTCTTTAAATTTCTTAAATATATATTTTCCTCAGGTTTTTAAAGGTAAAGGAACGCTTTTCGAAATTTTCGGTGACTCGGCAGAGGTTATTATATGTTTTCGTTCTTTATTATAGTAAATTTTTACAGTAAATTTTATCTTTTTGTACAGTGCTTCTAACGGAGCCCATATCGAAGAGAATACATAGACAAAATTGTAACTTTTTCAGACAAATAAACGTTTGCAGCAAAATAAACTTGTTGTCATTACTCATCAATAATGCATATGACAGAAATTAACTGTTTCGGGAAAAAGATTTTGTAGCAAAATAAACTTGTGTTGGCGTTCATGATACCACGAACCGCAAATCTCTAAGACTCATAGTTTCCGTGCAATTAACATTTGAAATCCGGGAGGTTTCATGTGAACATCCTCTATTTTATTGTTGCAAATGTGTTATAAATACGAACTTTTAGCATGTTTTTAAGCACGTATTTCTCTATTGTTTGGTTTAGAATGGTTTCTCTACAGTCATTTTTTTTTTAAAACAAGGCCCAAACAAAAGATTCAAGTGTGGTTACATATTAGGTTGTGAGTCTAACTACTACATCTGTAAATAATCATTATTTCCTTAAAAATCAAACAAAAGCTTCCCAACCAAACGCAAATTTATGACATATGCAGCAGACCATAACTTGACTTTGGAAAGAGCATATTGTATACATATATTAGTTTGTGGAAATTTGTAGAAAAAATTACACGCCACTTATAGTAATATGAAATTTTAATTTTTGAATTTTTATTCAACTTGGCTAAGAGGTCTAGGACCAACAGAGAGAATAAGTGTTTGGCTAAGAGGTCTAGGACCAACAGAGAGAATAAGTGTCTAAGACTTGATTCGAACAAGGGTCACTGACATTACGCACCAACGCTCGAACACTCAGCTCCCTGGAATTTATCCAGCTTAGCAGTTCTTAACTTATCTGTGGGCAAGTCTGCACCTGCAGCACATGATGTAATATTTTTCAGGAGCCACGAATTTTTCTACAACTTTCACAAATTATGTATGTATATTTAATTTTCATCGAGGCTGGATTCCCTTTTGTTTCGTGTTTGTCCAAATTTCGGTGGCTCATGAAAAAAATTCCATTGTGGGCTGTGGGTGCAGCCTTTCCAAAAGATAAGAATAGGATATTCTAAGCTATATATCGTCCAGGTAGCTCAGTGGTAGAACACTGACATGTAATGTCAATGACCCTGGTTTGAATCTAGGCTTGGATACTCTTTCACTCTATTGGTTTTACGTCGCTTAGCCAAGTTGAATAAAAATTCTGCAATTAAAATTTCAAACAGCATATATTAGGTGGCAGATTAGGCGGCCTAGGTGAATTATTTAAAAATTGTTGACAAAATAAATTAAAGCTTATATTAAAAATACATTAAATAGAATCATCATATTTTAAAAATGAAAAAAAATAGGCAAATGACCCTCAAAATAAATTAAAATGTTATTCTCAAAAATATGCTCTTTTATTTTCTAGGACGCCAACAAACTTAATGATATTACCTAGCAGATTTGGATTTTTTATCCAGTTTTTTCTTTTTGACACATGCAAACTTACTTGAATAATAAATCTCATTTGGTTTTTTCTTATGTCAAAGGTAGATGCAATATTAAACTTGTGTAAGGATGCTGACATCCCCCTCATAAGATCCTCTATTAAAGTTGTAGAGATTAGAGAAGAATTTTTCATGATTGTTAAGAAAGATGAGTTCATTTTTCTTGATGGAATAAAGTGTTTTTTGAAATTGTATGTAATATGTTATCTTTAAAACGGTCTATACTTTAAATTACATCCAAATCAGCAGAAACCATCACCACTAAGCCAATTAAGAGCTTGTTTTAGTTACGCGTGAAAATGAGCACCTAGTGGCTATTCATAAAACGAACATTTTTTACTGCAATTTTATAATAACGATGTTATTCTCAATGCTTTTTATTCCACTGGTACCGGTATTATAGCACATAATTTTTGTAAAGCTATTGCATAAAATATAAACTTATTAAAAACTTTATTTATAATGTGACTTTCTCTTTATCTCACATAAACTATTATAAAAAATATGCTATTACAATTTACTTTCCACGCAAGTGAAGCAGCGGGAAATAACTAGTATGGAATAAACGAATAAAAATTAAATATTTGATGCAAACAATAGTAGGAGAAACAACTCGAACATTCGAAATAAGACTCAAGGAGTACAGGCATGTATTCGAAAATAAAATTTTTAATTCCCGGATTGTGGATCATGACTTACAGACTGACCATTTTTGTTACCATTCCCAAATTTTGCAAAAAAAAAAAAAAAAAAAAAAATCATCAGATCGAACTGTACCAACAATAGAAGTCGAACTTTTCTAGAAGCGTGGTACACTAGAATTACCGATTTAACTAGTAACGAAGCAGATTCGATTCCAACAGAATACTCACTGTCAAAATAACTACAACTTTCGCTTTAACTGTCTGAATGGAATGTTTTGTTTTCTGTGAGTAGAATTTTTTACAACTTTTTATGACTTTAACGTTAAACTTTACTGATGAGGGATTCTATGGAAGGTGAATCGTTCCTTTTAAATGTTTTTATAGTTTTCAGCATTTTATATATTTGTAATTGTCTGTAATCTCAATGATTTTTTATAGTTATAAAAATTAGAACATAGATCTCCGGAGTTTGTTTTTACAGCACAACCTCATATGTGGTTACCATACGTAAGAGGGTTAAATTTCACTGCTCAATCACAGAAAGAAAAACTAATATTGCCCCACAATTTTTATCAGATTGTGACAGTTCATTTCAGAATGCAATAATAAAATATCTAAAAATGACCAGAAAATCAGAAATAAATAAAAGTATATAAACATTAATATAAGAATAAATATATATAGGATAAACCAGGAGTCGCCTGCGCAACATTGCAGATTTGGAAAGAATAAATTACAGCACATTCGAGCTTGAAATAACATAATGTTTAAGAATCTAATACGAAAATGTGTAAAAATGCATAAGAAAATCAGGAGAAATCTTCTATTTATATATGCAAAGGAGAATTGCGTTCTGGCTGTTTACAACTTGAATTCTGATGAATGGATTTTGATGTGACCTCCATTGTTAGTTAGATAATTTTTCAGAAAAGGTTTTAGTACATAACATATAGTTCTATGTTGCTTAGTTATAGAATTACGCGGAAAAGTTCTATAATTAGGTGAATCCGTTTATCAAACATTATTCTTTTTAAAAGATCTATTACATGGATTTCGATGGAATCTGGACTGGTAATTAAATAATATTTCAGGGAAAGTTTTAGAATATAACGCATATCTTTCCCCGTTGTTTAAGTCTAGAAACATGGGGGGGGGGGGGGAGTTCTATAATCAGGTGAAGCCGATTAAAAAAGATTAGCTTTTTTTAAATATTCTACGGGACGTATTTTGGTAAAACTTGCATTGCTATTTATTCAGAGATGGTTTTAGTTTATTGCATATCATATTATCGTCCTTTACCAAATCCTGCTCTAAATGATTAATTAAAATATTTTGTACTTAACAGCACGGATTTTGTCCGACACATTAGGAACTATAATAGCACAATTTAATTTTGATCTATTTTCAGTAATGACATTCCAGATAAATATTCATATTGCTTTAAAGAACAAGATCAAATTCCCGATATATTTCGCTTGATTCAAGGTTAATTTGAAGGACCAGCATAGCGGGTGAAGCCTGCTAGTATAATATATAAAAGCGGGAGTATAGCAAAAGAAGAGAAAAACTGGTGTCTCCTTAATAGCACGGCCATTTGATGTGATGTCACATATCATCATATGTGTCTCATTTACAATAATGACCAAAGAAATTGCGATACCTTTAATTCGACACATTATAACTTTCAGGAGATTAACTTTGGGAATCCACTGTGAATTCACTATGACGATAGCTTTGGGTTTTACGCTTACTCATCGTCACGAAATGCGACATGCCGAGTCACAATGATTCATTTTTCACGACGCATGCGTCCGAATATGAGTTATTCTGACCACTTTTTGAGTCATTTCCATTTCGTCACGAAATGCGACTTATCAACTTCTCAGTGACGTGTTAGTGATTCAGTTTACACGTCACTAGACGACAATGCGGAGGGTATGCGTAGCATTGGAATATGATGCTTTTAGATTTTGGTTACATTCGGGTCACGTTACTATTAGGATTTCTGCCAAAATTAGAAGAATCGGCATGTTTCAAGTAGGTTTTATTGTAGTTGTTCTTTTAATGAAAAGACAGAAAATCCCATTTGTTTATAATTTATGTTTATTAAAAATCTGATTTAAAAAACACGCGAATATTATTTCTCTTTTTTTATATTAAGTTTGTTAAGGTAGTGTACTTGTGTATGTCTAAGTTTATGTCACACTGTGAATCATTAAATATACGTCATATGGTCTAGCTCACTAAATGTCAAATACACTTATGATAATTCTTTTCATTCCTTTCATTTTGCCGAATATGGTCCATAAATCAGGGTATGGATGTCACCGACTAGCAGATTAAGCAGTATAGTTGCAAATTGGATAATGGAATCCAGACCACTTAAATCCATTAGTGTCGAATCATTCATAGTAATGCAAAGATAATCTGTTGGAGATAGCTAATAATTCATATTCTTCCATGTCTATAAACCTTGATAATTTCTCGATATATATTTCCACAAGCAATAAATTAATACTTGTAACAGTTTCAGCGTTGATAATAGCAATTATTTTTTACTATATGTTTAAACTAATATGTACTGCACAAAAAGCGCGAGGATTTTTATTTTATGTTAAATGATACTGGAAGAAACAAACGATATTTGAACAAATAAATTTTATTTCTCCAACTTGCATAAAATCGTTGAGATAAATACGAAAAAAATATTTGATTCGATGCACAGTGAGAGAGAAAAAAATCTATTTTTTTACACTGTCACCATAAGGTAACAATTTGAAAATGAAAAAAAAATCTTTAAATAATTCCATAAAATTGTACATTTTAAAAGAGTTTAAGGTGATTAATATTAAATTGGAGAAAAATCAACGCGCCTTAACTAATTTATTACAATGTTGTAACGAAATATTTTATAAGATAATATGTCTTATAAAAACTGATGGTGTATTAAACATGTATATATGAATAACTTACTATTCCCTCTGCTTAGTGATACTCAAGGAAAGATCTAAAAAATAACTTTAAAATGTAGTATATAAAAGGCAGTTCAGGTATGAGTAAGACATGTATTATTTTACAACGTATTATTGACTATTTTGTTTATAAATTGAAGTAACAATACTTAGAGATGAAAATGGTATTTAAATAATTTTTAGTACTAATAAATAAATAAAAATAAAATATAGCGCTAATAAATCATTTTTCATTAAATGTAGTATACTTCAAAATTTGCAATTTCATTATGAATCAAGTTACAAAATTATATTTCGATTTTAAATTATTAGTTTTTTAATAAATCTAATGAAAAATTAAATTAATTATACATAATAAATTTAGATATAATGGAATTCCGACCGTATTATAATGCAACGAAACCCTAACCAATTTAACATCATATTAATTTTATGTTCAACATAAAATGAAAAACTGTATTTCCGTTAACAGATTTTAGTTGAGAGCCAAACTGTGATATTTTATGGTTAATAGGTTATTATTATTTTTAATTTACACTGGGAAATAGATCCAATTTTGCTAACCCTGCCACTAGTTACTTTAATATGTATTTAAAGTAACTACCTACTAGACATTCAAATATTCATTACTACAAATAAATAAATAGATAAAAATAAAATATTGCACTAATAACTCTTTTTTCATTATATTGATGCTTCAAAAAATTACTATTTCATTAAAATGTATCTGCGTTCTTTAAAATAATCGCACTAATATACGTTCTATTCATAAATTGCACTTTTGTAGTTCAGCTAAATGCATGACAAATTAAAAAGAACATAAATTGAACATAAAATTTATTATCTTCATATTTCTAATAACAGAGTGGAACTTTTATTACATTTTCTCAGAATGCGTTAACATTAAAATATAAATTTCTAACAAGATTCTCCAGCATCAAAATTGAATGACGTAAAGACATAGATTCTGTTTAGATTAGCACAGTGAGGAAATATCTGAAAATGAAAATTCAATTTCAAACATTATGTGCTCTACAGATAAACCCATCATGTTATTATTCAGATAATGGAACGTCGTTTTCAGTAGTCTACATTAAAACAATAATGCCATGTCAGTTTTGGAATTAGAAAATAATCGTAAGGATTCAGGCAATCACAAGTTTTATTAGTCTTTACCGCGAAATAGGAATATTTCCACTTTAATAATAAATAAATAAATAAATAAATATTTAAAATTGTAAAATTTTTCCGGACTGGAATTTTTTCTGAAGGGAAATTATTTAATTCCATTGTGAGTTGTTTATTTTCTTTTATGTTATGAACATAAATAAATCATTTACCCAGATATCATTATTTTGTTTTAGATATACTTTTACGCTATATCTAGATTTCTCTCAAGGATTAATATAATAACAAAAATAGTTACTGAACTATGTAAAATTTGATACAAATTTTAACAATGCTTAACATTCTTTAGATAATTAAGAAAAAAAATCAAGTTATAATATTTTGCTTCAATTTTAAATTTTCAGTTTTTTAATAAGTCTAATAAAAAATTAAATTTAATTATACATACATATATATATATATATAATAGAATTTTGACCGTATTATAAAGCAACGTATCCCTTAACCAATTTAACTTAACTTCATATTAATTTTATGATCAACATTAAATAAAAAACTGTATTTTCGTTAACAGTTTTTACTTTAGAGTCAAATTGCGATATTTTACGTTTAATCTGTTATTATTCTTTTTAATTTACGCTGGGCAATCAAGCAATTTTGTTAACCGTGCCACTAGTTACTTTAATATGTATTTAAAGTAACTACTTTACTAGATTACTAGGTATTTAAATCTTCTTTACTACTAATGCATAAATAAATAAAAATAAAATAAAGCGCAAATACATCTTTTTGCATTGTACACTGGTTATCAAAAATTAAGGAAAAGTCACAAAATGCTAATTTTCAAATACGCAAACACCCAAAAGGAAATAATATAATTCGAGTAATTACTATCTCTACAACACAGCTAGCCCATATAACATCTCATTCATGTCACATATGGTCACAAGTGTCACAGTCACTAAGCTGAAGCAAAAAAAAAAAAAAAAAATAGGAAATTCCATACATCTCATTATGACCCTCATAGCATGCATGGTCACGGTGACGTCACTGTGACGTCACTGCAAGTCACTGTGGTCACGTCACATCTGTGACCGAAATGCCACCACTCAGTGATGTCACATTGTGACTGAAATGTGAACTTCTTAGAAAACTTTAAAAACTTACGAAAATTCTTCAAAACATGTTACTTTTTGTAAAATTATATTTTTCTGGCAATTAAAAAAAATTGTGACGTCTCTGTTATGTCACTGCTATGTAACGTACGCCACGTCACATGTGTGACAATAAAACCAGCATATTGTAAGTCACAGTGTGACAAAAAATAGGAACTTCAAAAATCTTTGAAAATGAAGAGAAATATTTTAAACAGCCACGAGTTACAGCGGCATAAGGAATGAAAATATATTAGTGGATAGTAAATGGTAAATTCCGTCACTAAAGGGGAGGGGGGGGGCATAATAAATAAAGTACACGATACAAGCATTAATAAACTAAATTTTTAGGCTATATTTTATCAATTTGATATCTAAGACAGTGAATGTATACATTTTTATGATTTCAATTTTATCTAGCATTTGGATAATATATTTACAATTGCGAATATTAAATTTATACACTTTACATATTTAGTTTGCTGGGAGGAAATTTCACTCTTTCTTTCTTTTTTTACCGACCAGAATTATTCGAAACACTTCTGTGGTTTCAAACTAAAAATTTTCTATTACAGTTAAATCTGCACCTTTTAATGAGCATGTAGAAAGAGTCTTCAGAGTTTAGTCATCTATGCATTTCTTGCTTTAGAATATTTTTATAATTTGTATTCAAGTCATAAATTCTACTTCTTTCAGACTTTTAAAATAAAATTAGCATTTTCCGAAAATAAAGAAAAACAAACTTTACTTTAAAAAAATAGAAAAAAAGGGGGGGGGGTGTCGTTAATACATTAAATTTATTTTTACACCTTTTAAAAATTTAAACAATGTTTTATCTAATAAACTCTAATTATGAATATTATTATTATAATTATTTAGAAAAAAGGAACTTTACAATACATTTTAACTTGAATTATTTGGTACGGAAAGATTAATTACATTGGACATTTCTTCAAATACAAAATTTTAATGAATGATACTTTCAGAAAATTTCTGCGCGTTCAAATTCCATATTTCTTGTATACAAAAACAAACAATCTGTAACAAACCATCTGCTCGAAAATCGTCTGCCCACAGAAAAATAAATATGAGAATACGCGGGAAATAGTTCACTTGTTTTAGAACAACACGTCTACAACACTTTAAGATAAGGAAATGACCATTTTAGGATACACGGATATTAATGGAACGTGCATGTAAGTTTTATTTAATTTAAATATTTTATTCCTGGTTGTATATTATGAGTTAAATAGTTATATTTGTAAGAGACTGATCTTTAACTGTCAGAAGCGATATTTTCCAATTTGATAACTGTGAAGAAAAATATTTTAATCTGCCATCGCTTAAAAAAAAAAAAAAAAAAAAAAAAAAAAAAAAAAAAAACTGCGCAGAGACATTCATGCCTACATTCATACTGGAATTAATATAAACATTAATTTACTCTTACTTGAGATTGAAAATGTATGGAACGACAATGATTTGGAGTTATTTTATCGGCTTCTTACTATTTTTTGATTACTAACATTTATAGTTATTATTATTTTGGGGTTAAATATGATGTTCGATTATCATGAGATTACGAAACTGTTTCAGATTAGAAATTAACATTATACTGGGAAAATGTATTGTTAACATATTACAGTAGTGAAACATTTGAAAGAATTTTCTTTTAGTGCTAATAATATTTTAAATTATCTTTTAAAATCCTAAATCTTCAAACCAATGTTTTCAGATTTAACATTTGCCAAAATTATAAAATAATAGGAACTCCTTATACCATATGGAAATATTTTTGAGATATTGTTAAATCTAATAATGCATTTAATTTATCTATTGTAGTTTGCTGTTGTTTAACAGTACAATTATAAATACTAATTATTATTTTTAGTGTTTTTCAAATTGGTATATTTATTTTTTTTAATTGTATGTAAGCATATTTTCTGTTTGTGATTTTAATCAAACATTTAATTATAGACATTCTGAATGGGTTGTTAAATTTTCTTCTATTGTAAATTAATTTTCTACGTGTATGATTCGGGTAATTATTGGCACTAAAAAGTAAAATATGATATTTAAGCATTGAAATAAAGTATTTTTCATGCCTGATAGGAAGTTATAGATTAAACTGCTTTAGTATATATATTTTTTTAAGTTCATATAGTACAGGATACATAATGTAGGACACAAGTTGAAAAGTGCTTATGACTTCGGTTTGTCTCTCCGTCTGTCCGTCTAGCAGTCTGTGCTCACTCTAACTCTCGAAAGCCCCACCAGTGGCCGAGAGGTTCTGCTCTCGAAGCTGGTAGACGGGAGGTGCTGGGTTCGATCCCAATCGCGCCCGTCAGCCTAATCGTTCGGAGTTTTCGTGGTTTTCTTCGAGCCGTGGATCTTCCATGCGTTAATACGGATTAGGTTCCCTTAGAAAGACCCCCACGAAGGGCACTCCCCCCGGACCTATATCCCTCGTGTAGATAATTGGCCGTCAAAAATCAACCCAACCCTAACTCTCGAAAATATACTCGGATTGCTCTGAAATTTTTGGATGGTATTGACGTTTACCATCGCACGGTACCTATTTGTAATGAAGTTTGTAGCATGCTTTGTTCATTTACAGGGACAGCCAACAGTTTTCCGTTACATTACGGCCTATGGGAAAAAGTCGTTTCAAATGATTTTTTATGATTTTACGCACGCTTTCAAACAGAATAAAATTTATATGCATTTATGAAGTGCACTAAAATATGCATTCTGTTGACTATGCGATGCAAAGAATAGTTATTGTTCATTTACAGGACTAAAAAAGGAATTCAAATACATAATGATATAGAGGTGGAGGGAATTGTTTGCGGCATACTTTAATTATGTTAATCTATTTCATATATAATGAAATTGATGTATGTCGCTGAGGTTTACATACTATAAATTATTTCATGTATAATACGAATAATACGTATATAGCATTTACAGGGACACACAAAATCTTTCAGATACCATATTGTATCCGAAGTACTGTTCATTAGCGATGATTGCTGGAAATATATTTTTAATTATGATATGCACTTTTATGATTCACTATATTTATGCATAGTGTATGGTGTATATAAATGCTATAATTCCTATACAAGGCTACACAAAAGTATTCGTAAGGATTACTGGGTATGGGCGCAAATTGCTTAAAGGTGGTTTTTAAATGAGTTGTGCTTTTTTTCGCTGAACTGCATTTAATTTACCAAGAAATATTTGTAGAATATAGATAAAATGATATACAGGGTCACGTAAAGAATTGGATACATGGCCGTCTATATATTATAATTTCTGGAAATGTGATTTCAGCAGTTTTAAGAGTGTCTTAGTTTGAATTAAATTTTAACTAAATAGTGGCGTGTAATAAAGATTTTAGGTAAACTACAGGGTTGTACAAAGGTATTCAAGTGTGTATCCATACATTAGTATAAATTGTTGAAAATGAATTTCAACCTGTTAGGCGTTTTCTTGCTAAACTAAATTTTCCCATTATATAGTATATATACGCTTAAAAAAATGGGTACTCAAAATTGAGTAAAAAGTACTCAATTTTAAATGCATCACATGCACAAAATAGCTCCGATCCAAATGTACTCAAAGTTGAGAAACACATGTACTCATTTTTTATTCCATGGCTGTGATCAAATATGAATCGTTATGTACTGCCCCCCCCCCAAAAAAAAAAAACAACCCTAAAATGTAAAGTAAAAATGTACTGACATTTATTTCCCGTCCAAAGTTCTTAACAAGAAATGCTTAATTCATTATTTATCAAGAAAAATAGCAAAATTCTTAACAAGATACTCAAATCGAATATTTTTATGACAAGAACATTATTTCCAAGCAATTATTTTTTAAATGCTGTGCATAATTTAATATTTACATTAATAAACATCATTTATGCCGCCATAAATGAAATGAACCATTACAGGGTAGAAAACTATTTGTTTGTTTGGGTTTGATAACATGTGATGCTTCAAAACAGAGAAAGCATAGGTTCATTTTTGATCCAAAAATATTCAATTCAATATGAGTACGTCGGTTTGCTCCTTTTTGAGTACTTGATTTTTTTCAGTGTATCAACCTACAGATCAAATAAGGGCTGTTTAAAAGAATTGGAAAACATATTTGGCTATGGACGGTAACTGCTGAAATCAGTTTTCAAATGTTTTATGCGTTTTTCTAAAATGTTTACTTAGTTATCTTATTTACGTCATTTCCGCCCCACCAGTGGCTGAGAGGTTCTGCTCTCGAAGCTGGTAGACGGGAAGTGCTGGGTTCGAACCCAATCGCGCCCGTCGGCCTAATCGTTTGGAGTTTTCGTGGTTTTCTTCGAACCTTGGATTTCCAAGCGTTAATACGGATTAGGTTCCCTTAGAAAGACCCCCACGAAGGGCACTCCCCCCCCCTGGGCCTATATCCCTCGTGCAGATAATTGGCCGTCACAAACACAACCAACCAACCTACGTCATTTCCCTAAATTACGATGTCTTGTTGAAGAATTCAGAAAGTGTTGGAAAGTATATTTTAATCTATGCTTAACGCATGATTTTTCTTACTCGTTTTTTTTTTTTTTTTTTTTTTTTTTTTTTTCTATTTCCCAGATCAGTCTTTTCCTATAAAACATACCAAATCTATTTAGCTCATATTCACAAAGTACAATATACACGGGAATAAAAAATTTAAATAAATATCGCTTATTATGCCGCTCTATAAATAATAGTTGTATTAATATCCGTTAGTTTCCATGTTCGTATTTAATAAAGCAATGACAAATCAAAACAAATTAAAAAACTTACACATTCTAAATATCAAGCATAGAACTTAATAAAAAAATACGTCAGTTGATCAGCATTGTTTTTTAAGTGGAAAAATGTAAAATGTTTTAGAAGAATAGGACTCCAAAGTAGCGATATTTTGCTAAAAAGTACGGTAAAAAGATAAGATTTTATATTTACAGCAAAATTTTATTTTAAAATTCATCGCTGTATTAATACTTAGAAAATTTTCCAGAGAGAATCATTCGCCTTATATACAATATTTCAAATAAAAATCAAATGTCAAATTAATTGCTTAAAAGGCGCAAAGGCCAACATTGTGAAAAAGATTCCATGCCGGGACTCGAACCCGGGCCATCAGTGTAGCACACTGACATTCCACCGACTAAACCACATGGAACGACGCCCAGCCCGTAAAATGTTTCACTATTACATGTTCGCAAGGCTACAAACGCAGCATAAGATGGAATATTTATCGTGAGCCACCGACATGGGGTAAACACGAAACTTAATTAAATCCAGCATCGATTGAAACTATATTAATAATTGGAAAATTTTCCAGGGAGAAACATTCGCCCTGCATACAACATTTCAAATTAAAATTGCCTTTTAAGCAATTAATTTGAAATTTGACTTTTATTTGAAATATTGAATGCAAGGCGAATGGTTCTCTCTGGAAAAATTTCCAAGTATTAATATAATTTCAATCAATGCTGGATTTAATTAAGTTTTGTGTTTGCATCATGTGGGTGGTTCACGCTAAATATTCCATCTTTTGCTGCGTTTGTAGCCTTGCCAACATGTAATAGTGAGAAATTTTCCAGCCTGGGTATCGTTCCATGTGATTTAGTCGGTAGAATGTCAGTGTGCTGTACTGATGGCCCGGGTTCGAGTCCCAGCATGGAATCTTTTTCACTATTTGCGTCTTTTAAGCAATTAATTTGAAATTTGATTTTCATTTGAAATCACAGTGTTTATGGCAAGTCCGTCACAAATGACACATATTTCACCAATTGGTCACAATGTGACTTCAAAGCATTGTCGCTTTCGTCACAGGTTCGTCACAAAGTTAATGCCAAAATAGTCACAAATGACACACTTTTCACAAATTTGTCACACCGTGACTTCACTGAGTGGTCACAATGTGACGTCACAAACGTCCTCTAAAACGGCCATAACGACCTCGCATTCTAGTCACTGTGACGTCACATCGACGGTCACAAAATCACAGTGTGACTTCACAACGACGTCGCCGTGACGTCACCATGCCTTACGGGGAGTCTCAAATGATCACTATATGGGACTCCACTGAGAAGTCAATGTGACTGCTACTTTGTGACGAGTCGCCAGGTGACTTTACAATGTAGTTAAATTGTGACTCTCATGTGACTGTCATTTTGAAACTCAATTTCATAGTCATCATGAATGTTTCATTATGATAAGTCACCAAATAATATCATATTATAGTCACATGGAGACTTTTCCCAAAACAGCACAATGGTGAATTCACAGTAGGCTCTCTGTCACCTGAAAGTCATCGTGTTACTTTAATGTGACATTATTTGGTAACTTATCGCAATGCAGCGTTCACGATGACTTTGAAATTGAGTCTACAAATGATAGTCGCATGAGAGTCACAATGAAACTACATTGTAAAGTGACATGGTGACTCGTCCCAAAGCAGCAGTCACAGTGACGTCTCAGTGGAGTCACATATAGTGATCATTTGAGACTCATGATGAGATGTATGGAATTTCCTATTTTTTTTGCCTCACCGTAGTGACTGTGACATTTGTGACCATGTGTGACATGAATGAGATGTTATATGAACTAGCTGTGTTGTAGAGATAGTAATTACTTGAATTATATTATTTCCTTTAGAGTGTTCGCGTATTTGAAAATTAGCATTTTGTGACTTTTCCTTAATTTTTGATAACCAGTGTATTTATTCTTCAAAAATTAACATTTCATTAAAATGTGTCTAGTTTCTCTAAAATAATTACATTAATATGCATTCTGTTAATAAATTGCACTTTTCTTATTCAGCGAAGTGCATCACAATTTAAATAAATAATTAAAGAACATAAAATAAACTTAATTGAAATTTAATATCTTCATATTTCTAATAACAGAGTGGAACTTTTATTACATTTTCTCAGAAAGCGTTAACATTAAACTATAAATTTCTAACAAGATTCTCGAACATCAAAACTGAATGACGTAAAGACATAGATTCTGTTTAGATTAACATAGTAAGTGAATATCTGAAAATATAAATTCAATTTCAAACATTATGTCCTCTACAGATAAACCCATCATGTTATTAATCAGATAATTTAAGGTTGTTCTCAGTAGTCTACATTAAAGCAATAATGCCATGTCAGTTTTGGATTTATGGAGTAATCCTAACGATTCGGGCAATCTCAAGTTTTATTCGCCTTTACCGAGAAATAGGAATATTTCCACTTTAATAATTTAAAAAAAAAGTTGTAATTTAATAGATTACAACGACCATTTGGAATTTTTTTATATAAAATGATTGTAAAACGCCGTGGCTAGTGGATTGGAGCCCCTCGAGACATTCCCTTTTACTATCAATCGATTAAACATTAGATTGTTTCCTTTTTCGCTTTCGTCTTTTATTCTGTAATCGATTTTCATGAGCTACATAATTAGTTGAAGACCTCGATTTTCATGGCCTACATAATCCGTTGAAGACCTCGAGTTTTGTTTTGCAAGACGATTTTCATTTCGGCGTCGAACGTTGGATTAGGATTTTGCCATTTCTGATAATTTGCGCCTATCCTTTTTGTAACGTTTTCAATTTTTAATGATTTTATGCCTTTCGATTACCTATTCAAACAATTTTTAGCGATTTTATGCCTTTCTATTACCTATTCAAATAAAAATTCTTCTAAAAGTAAAGACAAAAGTTGAATTTCGTTAAAAAAAATAAAATGCGAGCATCATTTGACCCCATCCTCGACCGAAAACAACAACCATTTCCAAATGGTTAATAAATAAATATTTAGAATTGTAAGGACAAAGTTTTCTTGAAGGAAAATTATTTAATTTCATTGTGAGTTGTGTATTTTCTTTTGCGTAATCAACATAGATAATTTTATTACCCAGATATCTTCATGTATAGTTCTTTAATCAGTTACTTGAAGCAGAATAAAGTATACTGCTCGATTATGGACGCTTCCAAACAAAATATGGACTTTCTTTTATCAGATTTATGTGCATAAATTTTGCACATATCAACTGTTATTTCATATTTAGTCTCACAAAAAATTCTGTATTTTTTTTACAATTTTTGAGTTTTAATATAGAAAAAGTTATACGATAAAGCACGATTAAGCTTAGTTTTTGATATGATTGAATAGTTTAGATTATTACCTTTACGTTCCAATTTAATTTGTCTGCCACTAGGTGCCTCTCCAGTTTTTACAATTGTTTTAACTTATTCAGTCTAAATATTTTTTCTTTTTTTTTATTTTAGTTTATGTACCATTTTTTTTTTATTAAAGACAGCAGAATTTCAGCTAGTCACATAAATAAACTTTTGCACCATTATGCAATGGCAACAAGTTTTAAAATTTAACGAGAATGTGAATGTGGTTGAAAAAGTTTTGTTTATAGAGGAAAATTACAATGGAGAGAACATGAAGGTTTCCAAGCGTGAGATTTTTTAATATATGACAAAATTTGGACACAAATTGCCTGTTGTACGTAGGTATCTCAGGACAATAATGAAATTCACCTGTAGTTGTAAACAGATATTTCTTGACAAAATTTCCAAATTCCACAATATTTATGAATCTATCTGCCCAAGACCTTAAAAAAATGACAGAACTTTATTTCTTTAGAAAAAAATAAAACATATTGTTATTTAATAGTATTTTTCAATTTATAATTCATAAAATTATTAAAATTAATGACACTTTATTTATCTTACTAAGAAACTATGTACTTTCTTTTCTTCTTATAATTACTAAAGACATTACTAATATTTCCTCATGAAATAGTGCCCATTTTTTGAACTAGCACCCTGTCCCTTTTTCTTTCTAGAATGAGTACTGAACTATTAATTATCATTTTAGTAATTAAAGCATAAAAATGTATATTATGTTCCTAATTGCAGAGTTAGTTGTTTAATAATTTTAATAAGTGTAAATATCACCAATATTTAATATAGTTTTACATAATTATTGCAAAATATTAATGTAAGTATATAGCATTATCGAATGCTACTAACTAATGAAACTACTAATTTTCAGTTTTTGTAATTTATATAATTACTAATTATAATTTTATTAAATGAATTGTAAAAACACAGATTATGTTAGCAATTAGAGGTTTAACTGTTTTGGAGGCCTAAAAACTCTTGGTAACTATTTAGTATTTTAATTCTGGGAAAAAAAATCATAAAAATCCGATTTAAATAAAAAGAATCTGATTTAAATAAAAAAATATTCCGATTTATTTTATTATTTTTTTTAATTATGATTTTTTACACCCTAATATATATACATATGCATTACAGACATATATATATATATATATATGTGTGTACATGCCATATATCCACATATATATGTTATATATATGCATGTATGTGGCATAAAAGACGTAAATAATACGTATATAATGACTATATGGCACATGATGAGCGTTTCGATTATATATATGTGTGTATGCCGCATGCATAAACTTTACGATGATCTTAGCGAGATCGTAACTGCAATTTTTGCATAATCAAATTTATAGGAGTCTGTATAAAAAAAATATACTATTTTCTCTGCCCCAACTTGTTTCAATTACAATCATATATAGATTTTTATGGTAATCGATATAATAAAACATATAAAATTTAATAACTTAATATCGGCATTTCTTTTTATCTTTCAATTTTTTTTATTTATTTATTTTTTTTTTAAATATATAAATGTTATGTAATCGAAAAAAATCACCTTCACCAGTGACTTAGAGTTTGCAATGAGTATTAAATGACATAAATTAATTTCATTCAGTATTTTCTATAGTTTAAAGAATATAAAAAGTACTGTATATATTATTGGCTATTATATTTTTAATACAAATTTTATTTTGATAAAGATTTGAAAATTTAAACAAAAATGTATCTTTGGTAATTTTAATGCTTTTAACAAATAGCTAATTTAAAAAAAAATTGTGATAGATCGACCATTTAGTTGTCTTCAATGTTCTAATTTATTGCAATAGGAAAAAAAGATGCAACAAAAATTGAAGTCTACGGGGCGTTGCATTTTGATTCCGTAAAATTCTTTTGATATACCCTTGTTATAGCGTACCCCAAGTTTTAATTGCGATGTACCGCCAAAGTATATTAAAGTTATAGATGTAAATGATTTTACAACATGCATAAGTGTGACTATGTGTGACATGCATAAGTGTTTAAAACTGTACAAGTATGTCACAGTGTGACTTCACAACATTGCCACTATAGTCACATATTCATCACAACGCTAATGACAAAATCGTCACAAATCACACAATTTTCACAAAATTATCACAATGTGACTTCAAAGCATTGTCGCTGTCGTCACAGAATCATCACAGTGTTAAGGACAATTTCGTCACAAATGACACATATTTCACAAATTGATCTCAAAGTGACTTCAAAGCATTGTCGTTTTCGTCACAGATTCGTCACAAAGTTAATACCAAAATAGTCACAAATGACATACTCTTCGCAAATTTGTCACACCGTGACTTCACAAAGTCGTCACAATGTGACGTCACAAAAGAGATCTAAAACGGTCATAACGACTTCACATCGACGTCACGTGACGTCACATCGACGGTCAAAATGTCACAGCGTGTCTTCACAACGACGTCGTCATGCCTTACGTGTAGGTTATTTAATCTAACTATACTGTATTAGGTTACTAAGTATTTCAATAATCTTTACTACTAATAAATAAATAAATGAAAATAAAATATAGCACTAATAAATCTTTTTTCATTATATTTATTCTTCAAAAATTACCATTTCATTCAAATGTATCTGCATTCTTTAAAATAATCACATTATTATGCATATTAGTAATAAATTGCACTTTTTTTATTCAGCTAAATCCATCACAAATTAAATTTATAATTATAGAACATAAAATAAACTTAATTGAGCATTAAATGTGATGTCTTTGTATTTCTAATAACAGAGTAGAGCTTTTATTACATTTTCTCAGAATGCGTTAACATTAAACTGTAAATTTCTAAGAAGATTCTCGAAACTGAATGATGTAAAGCCACAGATTATGTTTCGATTAACACAGTGAGGCAATATCTGAAAATGAAAATTCAATTTCAAACATTGTGTTCTCTACAGATAAACCCATCATGTTATTAATGAGATAATGGAACGTCGTTCTCAGTAGTCTACATTAAAGCAATAATGCCATGTGAGTTGTGGAATTAGGAAGTAATCCTAAGGATTCAGGCAATCATAAGTTTTATTCGGCATTACCGAGAAAAAGGAATATTTCCACTTTAATAATAAATATATAAATAAATATTTATAATTATAAGCAGGAAGTTTTCTTGGAGGAAACTTATTTAGTTTCATTATTGGTTGTCTATTTTCCTTTACGTAATGAAGATGAAGAAATTCATTACCCATATATCTTCATGCGGTTTTAGATTCACTTTTCTGCTATCTCCTAATTTCTCAAGGAATAAAATAATAAACAAAATGAGTTATAAAATTATAATATGAAATTTCATACAACAGTTTACAATTTATGTCATTCATTGGATATTCAAGAAAACAATCCAATTATAAAATTTTTCTTCGATTTTAATTTTTCAGTTCTGCTCTCGAAGCTGGTAGACGGGAAGTGCTGGGTTCGAACCCAATCGCGCCCGTCGGCCTAATCGTTCGGAGTTTTCGTGGTTTTCTTCGAACCGTGGATTTCCATGCGTTAATACGGATTAGGTTCCCTTAGAAAGACCTCCACGGAAGGCACTCCCCCTTGGGCCTATATCGCTCGTGTAGATAATTGGCCGTCAAAAATCAACCCAACCCAGCCCAACTTTAATTTTTCAGTTTTTATTATAATTCTAATGAAAAATTTAATTTAATTATACATAATATATATGTAATGAATTCAGCGCTACTCCCGTTGTTTCGGTGTAGATCGGGCCGACGTAGGATCGCTCCCTCTGAGCTTATAGCATCGTTAGGTAGTCGCCGTGAGTGGTATCGGAGAATTAATGAAAGTTTATGTGAGTCTCTGCTTAAAGAAAGACACAGTGTTTTTGGGGACCTGATTTATTAATCCGTTGTACACCCTTTTGAGAAATCAGGCCCCTTTTGGCTTGAGAGCCGTTCAGTTACTTCTTTATGGACATCTGACTCGGGAGTTAAGGGAATCGCAAAGCGATACTTGGAAAGCAAAGTTGCGTGGACTTAAGGCATTCTTTAGTTGGTCAAAAGCTCTGTCCTGTGACCCGTGCTGCGGTATAAATATGTTGTATTTTGCATTATTCCTGCTAGGGGCCGTTGAAGTCAAAGGAGGCTTCTTTAAACTATAATTGGTCGTTAGCTGAATGATTGACTGCCCGGGATAAAGGCGGTGGCTCGAGTTCGGCCGATTGAACGCAACAAGACTTGCAAATTGCACTTATTCAGCAAAAGTATTCTTATAAGATGTGCCAAAACGATCTTTGAAAGTTATAAGCTGCGATGCTGAAAAACTAATTTACCAGGGGCAAAGGCGTTTAATCAACTGAGACACAATTACTAAAGCATTTTTAAAGTTTTAATTTTAATTTCTAAATTTAAATTTCTGTTTCTTAAAACGGGGATTTCAAATTTTAAAAGGGGCAAAAAGGGCATTTTAAATTTTAAAAAGGGGATTTTAAATTTTAAAAAGGGGCTTAGCTTTTATCGTTTCATATCCCCCCCCCCCACTAAAACAAGAGCCACAGGGCTCGCCTGCAAGACCTGTGGGTCTTATCTCGTGAATTTAACCCAGGGTTTTTTTACCGATTTTTATTTGCTCCAGCTCTCAAGTCAATTGGACCTATTTTTACATTCATATATCAAGTTTACATAAAAATACTGGTTACACTAAAACATCGGAATTCTTTCAATGGTGCTGCAGCAAAACAATATATCTCGAGACATATCTGGATTATAAAAAAAAATTGTCATAAAACAACAGCGTTTTTGATGTTTCCTTTTCTTTCCAGTTTTTGTTTTAAAGTTTCTGATATAGTTCGTTGGGAAACATCCTTTTTGTGGTTAATTGCAAATTTGCAACCAAAAAATATATAGTCTACTAAAATATTCAAAGATAAACATACTGAAAACTATACAACATATTCAAATGTAAATAATATTTACAGATACAGGATATTAAAAAATATAAAATATTCATTAATACACAATATTCAAAAATATAAAATATTCAATACTACAAAATGTTCAAAAATATAAAATGATCAATAATATAAAATGTCCAAAAATAGAAAATATGCACTAATACTATCAACACAAATATATTGGCTACCAAAATGCAATTTGGAAAATTTGCATTTCTAAAGATACTGAATTTTCACACTGAGATAAAATAAAAGTAAAATACACTATAATACTAATAACAACAAACACATTTCTTCTAATTCTACCTTTCTGTTACGGTAGGGACTTTAGTATTTTTTTTTTGATGCAGCCAAGGGTTATCTTTATGAAAAACAAACTAAGTTATCTAAAAAGGAAAACTATAGCTAAAAAAAATACAAATATACGTTTGCTATAATTTTCATCATGCCCAGTGTCCGTGTGACATGGGTTTTAATACTCTGAGGTGAATATCATCCCAAAAAATGTGCCTCTTGCACGACCGAAAAAGGAAGGTGGGCAATCGACATTCACCTACAGAGGGGAAGCAAAGCAGTTTTGCCAGATTCTCCGTTCAACCTGGAAAGAGAATCTGGGAAAACAGTCCAGCAAAAGGTGGGTGGCCACGGAGCGGAGGACTCCTTCATATGTCACAAAATCATCATAATAATATAGTTATAAAAAAATTCTAACAGTACTTTTAAACTGTCACCATCATTCTACGCCGCTGGGGGTTGGGTTACACGCCCAGCTGGGTCCTCGTCCAAATATTACGAGCAAGGGGGACGATAGGAAAGCAAAAAATAAAAAAATTGAAAGATGAAAGAAATAGATGGGGTTTATTCATGGTTGAGTTTAAGATTTTGAGGGGGGTGGTAGTATCTTAACTTGGAGGTATGGACAATTTCGGAATTTCTCTTAAAATGTGGACTGGGTTTATCAATTTCAAAGGATACCTCAGAAAGTTGTTTTAAAATAGTGCATGGACCAGAATATGACGAAGTCAGTATACGAGTATTAGGGTAATGAAATTCTTCATACATCACAATGTCGCCAACTTTAAACTTTACAGGAAGGAAACGAGCATCATAACGCACTTTATTCTTTTTATGGTAAGCAATTGTTCTCCCTTTAGCCAATTTTCTAGCTTCCTCCACAGTGAGATAATAACTATTATTTGGTAAAGGAGAATCATATGGTAATTTTCCTAACAATAAATAACTAGGGGTGAATTGGGTTACAGAATGAGGAGTATTATTATACTCATATAAGACTTCATCTAAAAGCTTAGTCCAGGGTATTTTCTTGGTTGTGGAATTGACTTTACATTTTAATCTAGTGACAATAATCTGATTTAGGCGTTCAATTTTCCCATTCGTTTCCGGGTGATGGCTGCTCATCAATCTGTGTTTTACATTGTAAGTACGAAGAAATCTCTTGAACCTGGATGCTGTAAATGCTCCATCTCTGTCGGTTAACAATCTATCTGGTACTTGTATCTGAAATAATTGTTTCAAAATGTTTGTATAAGTTTCGGTAGTTACACTTTTTGAAGGAAAACCCCACACATAGCGAGTTGCATGGTCAACGACTAAATGCAAATATTTTTTGGAAGAGTTGTAATAATTAAATCCGCCAACAGAGTCTACTGCAAAACATTCAAAAGTTACATCTGTTGGGGCATTAATTGCAATAAGCCAAATCTTTTTTGCCTACATTTTTTATTTATCTGACAGGTGTGACAGTGTTTTGCAAAATTTTCAATGTCCTGATTAATGTTAGGCCAATAATACTGCGGAGAGATTAAATTTATCATCTTATAAATTACAGGGTGGCCAAATTGTGTGTGGGTTTTTTCTAAGAGGGGTAGATTTAAAGACATGGGGACCACAATCTTATACAAACTTTTCTTTTTAATTAAAACAACATCATTTATCTCAGTGTACTGTTTACCATCAACTGTTACATTTCCTTTTTTCTGATTGTCTCTTACTTCATTCAAGTCAAGGAGATGTATAATATGGGGTAAATTTTCTGAAACAGGCTGTCTAGATAGCATATCAGCTTCAACATTAGTGGAGCCTTTTTGGTATTTAATTTCACTAGGGGATCGAACCCGAGCTCCTCGGGTTACAGGTTATAGGTGAAAACCATTCTTTTTTTTTATTATTGTAATTATTTTTTTACATGTAATACATATTTTAGATTGCCCACTAACATCAAAAAGAATTTTTATCTGAAAAATATCAATTATGCAATCAGATAAAGTTTTAAATTTTATTAAAAGCGATACTTTCACATGCCAGCGCATGCCAGGAGGTATTAGCCAAGATTTTACGACTTACGGCAGTTTTTCCGATCATTTCAGCGCTTTAAGCACGTGGTACAATCACATGTCTGTTAAATTGTTTTCTTATTTGCATTATTTTATTAATTTTTCTATAGAGGAAGTTTTAATTTTGTTATGCAACATTAGACGGAAACAAATGCTGAACTTTTTACATTTTTAAAATGAGATTAATCTTTCGTAATCGAGCTACACGGGATAGATAAATTTAAAAATAATTCATGCTTGAAAATCTATATATTTTATGCTATCGTAGGTGGCACAGAAATCGCGATTATTTGTTAATTGTTTAATGGCAACACCTGAATATAACGCATCTCATTGGTTATTGTGTAATATTTTTAAAAAGGGAATAACAATAAAAAAAAAGTTTAATTAATAACTATAGAACAAAACAATTTATATAATTAAAAAAATAAAATAAAAGTAAATAAACAATTTATTAATAAATAAACAACAACATCCGGGCTACCATATCAAGCAAAATAACGACACTTTGGCGACAGTTAAGTACCCCTGTGCGTATATGACATTGGCGTCAGAAAAAAGTCGCGCCAACGTAGTGCGTATATGACACCTGTGCCGTCTTTTATTCATCTAATTTAAAATACAACAAATAAATAAATAAATGAAGGTACTTTTCCAGTATAGGTACTTGGCGAAATAGAGAAAAGGTCCATGGCGATAAAAGAAATTTGGCAACGTATTTTCTTGCAACCTATTTCATCAAAATATTTTTTTCGAATAATACTACATAAAAGTTGCTATGATCGCAAAAAGTTCGTACTTTGATATTAGCTGGGCGCAATTATCGCCAATAGCATTTTTTAACTCGCCAGCAGCATTTTTTATTTTTCGAGGTGTAAATTAAAACAATGCTTTGATGTTGAAATTAAATGGTTTATGGTATTTATTCTTTTCTTTTCTTTTTCCTTTTTTAAAGATTTTTTTTTTTAAGTGAAATTCGTGAATTTGAAATGTTTCAGTTTTAAATTAAAGTTATCCATTTAAAAATGAGTGAAATGGTTATATTTTAACTTAATATTTCATATTTCTTTAGAAATATGAAAAAATACGACGGGTACTATGTTTGGCGATTTATCACCTGTGCCCGACTAACATAAAAACACCGAGTTCTTGATTTCTCTATCAGAATCTTCCGATTTGGCGAAGGATTGAGCAAGTAAATTAAATTATGAATAAAAGTAACACGATATAATGCCTAGCATTCCATTTAAGGGAGACCAAACTGGTCGCCACGGGCAGCTAATTATTTTAAAAACCGTAATAACTCAGTCAATTAACATACAATTTTCA
The DNA here is from genome assembly GCA_963932465.1 of Maratus speciosus. Classification (NCBI taxonomy): domain Eukaryota; kingdom Metazoa; phylum Arthropoda; class Arachnida; order Araneae; family Salticidae; genus Maratus; species Maratus speciosus. The sequence continues at coordinate 454,670,870 of OZ010789.1, read as the reverse complement.
AACACATTGCATTTGGAAGTAGATTTTTTTTTTCTCTATTTGACGGTGTAAAAATTGAAAATGGCTTTGAATTGGAAACTTAAAAAATCGCTGACATAGCACGCATTGTAATTTCAATTTTTTTTTTCAGTTTTTATGAGAAAACGGCAACAAAATCTACCGTAATATATTATTTTCTTTACTCGGGGATTATTTTCCCTCTAAACCCTCCATGACTTTCAACAGAAATGGCGGACTTCCGTTGCCACAATTACAAAAAATGTATTAAAAACTACAAAAAAATTAATATCTCAAAATTAAATTGAGATACAGCTTTCAAACAAATTGCATTTAAAAGAGCATTTTTTCCCTTATACAACGGTGTAAAAATTTAAAATGTGCGATGTTTAGAAGTTTAAAAATTTGCAGTAAAGAAAATTGCAAAACCGAAATTTCATTTCAAATTTCAAAGTGTTGCCATTCGCAGAATGACGTATGCGTTACGCACAGATATGTTTGTCCTTTATAATATAGATAGTCAATCATACTATGTTTCAATGTAATGTATCAGCGCTACTCCCGTTATTTTGGTGTAGATCGGGCAGACGTAGGAATCACTCCCTCTGAGCTTCTAGCATCGTTAGGTAGTCGCCGTGAGTGGTATCCGAGAATTAATGAAAGTTTATGTGAGTCTCTGCTTAAAGAAAGACACAGTGTTTTTGGGGACCTGATTTATTAATCCTTTGTACATTCTTTTGAGAAATCAGGCCCCTTTTGGCTTGAGAGCTGTTCAGTTACTTCTTTATGGACATCTGACTCAGGAGTTAGGGTATCGCAAAGCGATACTTGAAAAGCAAAGTTGCGTGGACTTAAGACATTCTTTAGTTGGTCAAAAGCTCAGTCCTGTGACCCGTGCAGCGGTATAAATATGCGGTATTTTGCATTATTCCTGCTAGGGGCCGTTGAAGTCAAAGGAGGCTTCTTTAAACTATAATTGGTCGTTAGCTGAATGATTGACTGCCCGGGATAAAGGCGGTGGCTCGAGTTCGGCCGATTGAATGCAGCAAGACTTGCAAATTGCACTTATTGAGCAAAAGTATTCTTATGAGATGTGCCAAAACGATCTTTGAGAGTTATAAGCTGCGATGCTGAAAATCTAATTTACCAGGGGCAAAGGCGTTCAATCAACTGAGACACAATTACTAAAGCATTTTTAAAGTTTTAATTTTAATTTCTAAATTTAAATTTCTGTTTCTTAAAACGGAGATTTCAAATTTTAAAAGGGGCAAAAAGGGGATTTTAAATTTTAAAAAGGGGCTTAACTTTTATCGTTTCATAGATATATGTATATAATAAAATTCCGACCGTATCATAATGCAACATATCACTTATTCAATTTAACTTCATATTAATTTTATGTTTAACATAAAATGAAAAACTGTATTTTCTTTAATAGATTTTTGTTTAGAGCCAAAGTGTGATATTTTATGGTTTATCCGTTACTATTATTTTTAATTTACACTGGGAAGTAAATCCAATTTTGTTAAGGCTGTTCTGAACTCCTCTGCGCAACAAGCGCAAAACGTTTTGATACATTTACAAATTCATTGTTTAACGGAAAAATATGAAATTGGAAAGCCTGCTTATAGAAGCGATTTGGAATCCAGTTGTGTTTTTCCTTTTTTGATAAATAAATTACCTATTGAGTTATAAGAGATTTTTATCACGTGACAAGTTTCACGTGACGTTTTCTCACACTTCCTTGAGTGGTTATTCTTCTTTGGTTTAGAAATTCGGTTCAAAACGCTCACTTTGACAAAATTTCTGAAAAATCTGTTACGTTTGTAAAAAAAAAGAAAGAAAGAAAGAAAGAAAACTGAAAAGAAAAATCCAGAAAAGACAAAAAAAAACAATTCGATTACATAGTTTCTAAACAACAACACTTGCTAGTTTCATGCATTTCCGAACAAAAATAAATTAAACCTAATGTCAAAAAGTTGCCCTTTTGGATTTGAGAACAGCCTTTTCTGCCATTAGTTACTATAATAGGTATTTAAAGTAACTACATTTATAAGTTAGTAGGTATTTAAATAATCTATGCTAATATATAATTAAATTTATACTTTAAAAAGTTACCATTTCATTGAAATGTATCTACGTTCTTTAAATTAATCACATTAATATTCGTTCTATTAATAAATTACACTTTTTTATCCAGCTAAATGCATCACATATTAAATACATAATTATAGAACATAAAATAAACTTAATTCAACATTAAATTTTATGTCTTCATATTTCGAATAACAGAGTGGAACTTTTGTTATATTTTCTCAGAATGCGTTAACATTAAACTATAAATTTGTAACAAGATTCTCGAACATCAAAACTGAATGACGTAAAGACACAGATTCTGTTTAGATTATCATAGTGAGGAAATATTTGAAAATGAAAATTCAATTTCAAACATTATGTCTTCTACAGATAAACCCATCATCTTATTAATCAGATAATGGAACGTCGTTCTCAGTAGTCTAGATTAAAGTAATAATGCTATGTCAGTGGTGGAATTCCGAAGTAATCCTAAGGATTCGGGCAGTCACAAATTTTATTCGCCTTTACCGCGAAATAGGAATACTTCCACTTTAATAATAAATAAATAAATTAGTATTTAGAGTTGTAAACACAAAGTTTTCAGAGAGGAAAATTATTTAATTAAATTCTCATTTGTTTATTTTCCTTTACGCAATGAACATACATAAATTCATTACCCAGATACCTACTTGCGGTTTTAGATTTACTTTTATGCGTATTTAAGCTATATCCTAATTTTTCTTAAGGATTAAAATAATAATAAAAAATAATTATTGAAATATATAAAACTTGATATAAGTGTTTACAATTTTTATCGTTTATTACTTTTATGTATATTTAAGCTATATTCCAGGGATGGCAAACCTATGGCGCGTATGTCATAAGTGGTACTCGACAGAGTATTGTCGGCACTGCGTTGATTGAGGTTCGATAGCGTAAAATATTTTTAATAAGTGTAATGAAAATTAAATTTAATTATACATACACGCACACACACACACACACACACACACACACACACACACACACACACATATATATATATATAATAGAAATCCGAGCGTATTAAAGCGCAACGTACACTGTAAAAAATTTAACTGAAATTCATATTAATATTATGTTCAGCATAAAATGAGAAAGTGTATTCTCGTTAACAGATTTTAGTTTACAGCGAAAGTGTGATATTTTGTTATTAATCTGTTATTATTGTTTTTAATTGTCACTGGAAAATCAATCCAATTTTGTTAACCCTGCTACTAGTTACTTTAAATTATTGTATCAGACAAATACTCATTGTTGAGCTAGCTAGTTTTTTAAAAAAAATTATGCTGGAAAATTATTTAAAAAGTCATAAAAAAATTACTAAATTCACTAACAGTTTTGAAACAAATTTTATTTGGAACTATATAATTTTGTCTTAATCGAAGCGGGAAATTTTAAATGATGCAATAAGGTACCTGTACCAAATATGGACACCCTAAGGAAAATTGTTTTTTTTCACCCCCGTGTACACGTCATATTACTCCGAAAATATATGAACAATATCCCTGGACTGTTGACTATCATCATTAAAATTTTCGACCTTGTAATTATTCCGGTTTAATTTTAATGATAAAAATAAAAAATGTTTACAAGTGTCCCTATAAGGAACCACCTGTCCCTATTATGGACATGCATGTCAATATTAGGGACAGGTGACTCCTTATACTACACAGGGTGTATGGAAGAACCACTCTTTTAAGGGATTTTAGAGAAGAGGAGATAAAAGAAATATATCTTATAAGTATTGCGGGGGACGGGGGGGGGGGGTTCGTTTTCGGTTGTGGCTCGTCGAAGATCCATGCAAAGCACCTCAGTTACTATAAAATATTATGAAACAATATAGTTGGTTTTGCTTAGCTTTATTGCATCTGCCTGCAGAATTTACATCTGTTATTACTCAGTTCTCGCAGGATGGGCAAATAGAAACTTCTTCATCATGGACGGTAAGTCCCACACAGTCCTCATGGACATATCTACCGCATGTGATGCACAGCCGCATGTCTGCAACAGCATCAATACCGCATAAGAAGCAGTACCAACTCTCCTTTGTTGAGGAAGTCATATCGCTGGTACCTGCAATTTTGCCAACAGATGCCCTACAGAGTAGAGGCTTTTTGATTTTTCTGCAAAGGCTTTTTGGAGGATTTTTTTTCTTGGGGAAGTTTCTTGCAGGATTGGAGGATACAGCAAGTGAATCTGAATGTTCACTTGCTGTATTTCCAATGTGGATATAAGGTGTCCATATTGGGAGTCAAGCATAGTTTTACTAAATCCTGTAATAAATAAACAAATAAAATATTTTTAAGAAATATATGCAATAGCAATCGAAAATATATTTTATCAGCTTTCTAAAACACTAAACTTTTCAATATTTAAAGTAATTTTACCATATCTAATAAGAATTTAAACTTACCTGTAATTACGATCAGCAAACCACGAAACAACAAGTTTCCTCCCAAATGGCGAACAGCGCGCTTTTTTGCACTTTCCAGGCTTAATTATCTTTTCAACTGCTTTTCTTCACAGATCTGTAGCGCCATCTCTCGATCAAAATCGTTACTTTTAAAGATATTAGGGGTGTCAATATTGAGAGCACTGTCCATATTGTGTACAAGTACCTTATTTAGAAGTTGCAAGTAGGCAATAAAAACGAAAAGCAAAACGCATATCGTTACCACCATAGTTAAAAATTTCTAACAAGTAAAAATTAAATTTAAAAAATGAAAAACCCCGATTGCGTAAAAGCGAACTATTTAATTATTTCTCATTAATGTGAAACTATTTTTAATATTACTTATCCTTTTTTTATTATTTACTTATATTGATGACTTTTAAGTTGTGTTTAATTGTTAATTTCTATCTATAAACACAGTTTTGTTGAGGCCTACATATGTCTATGTCGGTTAGAGTTTTAGTAAAGCTGGAGATCCTACTTACACAACTTCCAGGTTGTGTAATATTTTAACGGACTGTTGGTTTGTCTGACTGTAAAATTGTCAATGAAACGTCGTCTTCATTTTGAAAGACCTATCCAATGATTTGCCACTCAATATGGTGCGTAAAATTTTTTTTTGTCTCTACCGCCATTTTGAATTTATAAAAACAAAACCTAGCCTATAACCATCGGGTAGTTAAGACGAATCGATGAGACATCATTCATTAAAATCCACCCAGCCGTTGGGATGTTTCAAGGGTATAAAGAAATCCACATACCCAGATACGCGTGAAACACATAACCCTTCTTGGCAGTCGGGTAAAAATAATGTTGGATGCTGTACAAAAGTGATGGGCGATTTTTTGACGGAGGCAGAAAAGTCCTCAGTTGAATAGATAGGACTTTATCGCTAAAAACACACACCACCTATCAATAAACTGCCCAGACACTTGTCATAGAAACACGTGAAAAGTTTTCATTGTTAGTCTAGTAAGGATCACGTTCGCGTTTGGGATAGATTTCAATGAATAGCATCCGAATAAATTTTTCGATCAATGTCTAGATTATATCGAGTGGATCTGTGTCCGCATGTTCACAATACCTACTCGGTTCAGATCCTGAACCATTCTCATTGGCTCCCCAGATTCAGATATCCAGAACATACTGACTTTGAACGGTTTGGAAGAAGTGCGGCCAATTAAAATTTTGTTCTAAGCACTTCTGGTGTGAGTTCGTAGCAGTTATGTAGTATATGTCGTCTGTCAATAATACCGTAGATCCCCAGGTCGAATTCAAGCAGCGGAAAGTGTGAAAAAATGGTTTTTTTTTTAATTATTTCACTAGTTAATAAAGTTCTATAAAAAATATGAATTCAAAAATGAAAGTTTATATTTTTCAATATAAAATATAAAACATAATTTTAAATAATACTAGCAATTTATCTAAAGAAACTTTTTAAATATTGGTTATAGTGATTGTTATTACGGTTTTAACGAATTTAATTCATTTTTGAGATTTCTATACTACATAATTGATGCTAAAAAAAAAAAAAAAAAAAAATTCTTGTTGTTGTTATGACTTTGTGGCTCGAAGCGATCATACATGACAAAAAATATAAATGCTAAATTACAAAATTTACAAAGTTTACAGAATAAAATATTATTAGAAAGTGATGTCATAGCTAGCAAACGATTTTTAACCATTTGGAAAAATGATTATTGTCCTCGGTCTGGGTAGGAAATCAAAAACATATCTGAAGCGTTTTATTAGTTGAATCCCGCATTTTATTCGTTTTCTGATTGGTCTATACAGTAATCTGTATTTTCCCTTTACTTTCAACAGAGATGGATACTTCTGTTGCCACTATGACAAAAAGTAATAAAAACTACAAAAAAAATTTAATAACTCAGAAACAAATTGAGATACAGCTTTCAAACAAATTGCATTTAAAAGTACATTTTTTTCTCTATACGACGGTGTAAAAAGTAATATTGTGGGATGTTTAGAAGTTTAAAAATTAAATTTCATTTAAAATTGGTCCAAAAATATTAATGTTTAATCCATGGCGTACGTAATGAATGACCAGCTCCGTAGAAGTTTAAAAAATTATAGTACCGAAAATTGTAAAACTGAAATTTCTTTTAAAATTTGTTCATGATGTGTCCAGGAATGTTAATGTTTAATTCATGGCGTGCGTAATGTATGATAAACTACGTGCGATTTTTTATGTCCTAAATTTTAATCTTTGAAAAAATCATTTTCGAAATGGTCGTTGTAATTTGTTAAATTGCTTTTATTATTATTATTATTATCTTTTTCCTAAATTGATTTCTTGATATTGAAACGACTTCATTAAAATAGATTTTTTAACTTCAGAAACACTCAACAAAGGTACTACATTATTTTAACACAAGCTTAGTTAAAGTTTTACATATATATATATATATATATATATATATATATATATATATATACACTGGTTATCAAAAATTAAGGAAAAGTCACAAAATGCTAATTTTTAAATACGCGAATTCTCAAAAGGAAGTAATATAATTTGAATAATTACTATCTCTCAGAACAGCTAGTCCATATAACATCTCATTCAGGTCACACATGGTCACAAGAGCCACAGTCACTACGGCGAAACAAAAAATATGAAATTCCATACGTCTCTTTTATGAGTCTCAAATGACTACTATATGTGACTCCACTGACAGGTCACTGTCACTGCTGCTTTGTGACGAGTCACCAGGTGACTTAGCAATGTCGTTTCATTGAGACTCTCGTGTGACTCTCATCTGGAGATTCAATTTCAAATTTATTGTGCACGTTGCATTATGATAAATCACCAAATAATGTCACATTAAAGTCACATGGTGACTTTCTGTCACATGACATTGTCAAATGGTCACAGAGACCCTACTGTAAAGTCACCACTGTGAAAAGTGGTGAAAAGTCACCATGTAACTTTAATTTGACATTATTTGGTGATTTATCATAATGCAACGTTCACAATGACTTTGAAATTGAGTCTCCAGATGAGAGTCACACGAGAGTCTCAATGAAATGACATTGTAAAGTCACCTGGTGATTTGCCACAAAGCAGCAGTCACAGTGACCTGTCAGTGGAGTCACATATAGTAGTCATTTGAGACTCATAAAAGAGACGTATGGAATTTCCTATTTTTGTTTCGCCGTAGTGACTGTGACTCTTGTGACCATGTGTGACCTGAATGAGATGTTATATGGACAGCTGTTCTGCAGGAATAGTAATTATTTGAATTATATTACTTCCTTTTGAGTATTCTCGTATTTAAAAATTGGCTTTTGTGACTTTTCCTTAATTTTTGATAACCAGTGTATATGAAAAATGTGCATTTTTTTTTCTTTGAATGACGTAAATTTTAAAAACAGCAAAAATATAGTGAGACAGTCTGAATTTTTATTGGCTTATAAAACAAAGTACTCGAGTTATATACATATTTTTTTAATTATTGAGCAGTTTTTTATATGTGTGGCAGGAAAGAAACGATTGAATTAAAAAAAAAAAAAAAAAAAAAAAAAAAAAAAAAAAAAAAAAAGAGGAAATATTTCTATAATGTTAAATTATGGAAGGTAGTAGAAAAAAAAGGATAAATAGGTGTGTGATGATTTTTTAAAAGTAGTCAGCGATCTTTTCCACGTTTTAAAACGTATGTACATGAAGTTTCGTGCAAATCGGTCAAAAATTGAAGATTTGTATAAAGGACATACACTCAGAGAACGGCTTTTATATACAGGGTGGTTATAGTTAAACGCCCCCTGTAAACAGCATCCTACAGCGCAAACGGGTGAACGGAATGCAACGAAATTTGATATATAGACTATAGACGAGAAGCGCTCACGGAATTACGAAAAAAAATTAGTTCTAAATTGTCCACCAGAGGGCGCCTTTTCTGGAAAAATATTAAATTTAACCCAATTAACGGCCAAAACAGAATCCAGAAACAATATTAACATTTATTGACTATTTTCTGATCATCTTGTCATTGAACCACATTAAGTAAAGGTAAGGAAAAAATAACATTACGCTGTTTGAGGGGGAAAAAGTTCAGTTTGCAGAAACAAGAACATATTAGGACGAAATTGCACAAGAAGAGCAGTTGTTAATCGTGTCCAGGACGATGTAGGGGAAGATGCTCCATGTGGCCACCCTCATTCACCTGCAAAATTTCAATTCGATGGACAATGTGTTCAACAGCAGATCTTAACTGATCAGTTGTGATGCTTCCCACGTGAATTGCTATGGAGTTCTTTAAGTCATTCAACGTCGCAACACCTCCAGGATGCAGCAGAATTTTTAAGTGGCCCCATAAGCAGAAATTGTACGGATTTAGATCCGGCAAACGTGGTGTCCATGGATTATGAAAGAAGCGACTAATAACACGTTCGTCTGTGAAGTGTTGGAGCAATAGCGCCTTCACAGACTCATGGAATAGTGGAGGCGCATCCTTCATGAAAATGGTCGATGTAAGTAATGGTCCTTTGCTGTAGTTGCGGCACAACAAACGTTTGCAGCATACCATGGTACAGAAGGCCCGTAATGGAATATGTGACAGGACCACGTGCAGCTATTTCCTCAAAGAAGAATGGCCCAAGGATGAATGTCACCGTGAATCCACACCAGACAGTCACCTTTGGACATTGGTAGGGGAATTTCAGTGTGCATCCGCGGATTTTTCTGAGCCCAAATGCGGCATTTGTGTGTGTTGATTGGCCCAGTGAGGTAGAAATGAGCCTTCTCGCTCCATAGAATATTCCAAGGCCATGACAGATCAACAGTCATTCTGTTGAGAAAACTGATTGCAAATGAGAGACATTGTGGCTTTTCAATATTCAACAGCTCTTGGGTATGGTGGATCTTGTATGGGAAGTAGTGCATTATGTTTCTCAGCGCGTTTTGGATGGTGCTGTAAGAATAGCCTGTCTGTCGAGAAACTGCACGTGCGTTACTACCCCCTATCTCTGATATCTGTGACTGTGCGGCAACAGCTCTCTTGACGGCATCAATAAGTACCGGAGTGAAAGGTTTACGGCCTCTTCCAGGTTGAACTCCTAATTTCCCCGTCTCTTCAAATCTCTTAATCATGCCATGGATACCTTTAGTAGACATTGTTGCACGCCGTAGGTTCTTTATACGACGAAACTCACGAACTGCAGCAGAAGCATTCCACTTGTTCTCGTGAAACAGCTTCACCAATAACGCACGTTCGACTAAAGATACCGTCATCATTACAGCCGGAAATATCGACATAAGACACGACAACGTCTGCAAATGTTTTATACCCTAACCTGTTTTGCATAAAGCTTCCTCTCGTTCGCAAGCATGCAAATCTCGACATTTTTTCCCTAGAACTGACAGCTTTTTCCCGGTTTTACGTTTTAGTACTCATAATTCTTGATCTGGATTGTTAATATTGTTTCTGTATTCCGTTTTGGTCCTTTATTGTGTTAAATTTAATGTTTTTCCAGAAAAAGCGCCCTCTGGTGGACATTCTGGAACTAAAAATTTTTTTTCGAGATTCCGTTAGCTCATCTCCTGTATAGTCTATATACCAAATTTCATTGCATTCCGTTCACCCGTTTGCGCTGTAGGATGCTGTTTATAAGGGAAGTTTAATTATAACCACCCTGTATATAGATTTGCAAGCCGCACTATTTTTATATTATGTGACGTCACATTAAAATTATCCGGAATGAAAATTGTTTTAAATACATCGTTTTAATATATGACGTAATTTTCACTTTTAAATGCATTCCTGATGTCATAAATTTATTTATTATAAAGTTTCTTCTCTTTTAAGATCACGGGTACATATATTAGTTATTTTTTTAAATGTTCGAGAACTGAGATTTTTATGAATGATCTAATATTTACCATTAAAAGTTTTTACGCGTAATAATTTAATTATTTTAGGCACTTTAAATATGACGATATTTAATATTCGGACATTCTTTCTTTTTACTCTATGGGCCATTTTACATATGACGTAATTATCACCTTTAAATGCGTTTCACAAGTAAAATTTTATTATTTTAAAGTTTTCGTACATTTTAACATTTATGCATAAATATTGTGACGTAATTTTCCCTATTTTCTGTTTTTAACACGTGACCATTTTAATTCTTGTTCTAAAATTTTCTTTTCGTTTTTAATAATTTCAATTTGAAAATGGCGACAAAAAAGAAATCCAATTTTTATTTCTTCACAATTTTCCGAAAAACATTTTATCACGATATTGTTTCACTCTCGATTGAAATAAAAGATAATTTCAATTTCCATTTGAAAATGACGCAAAAGAAGATATCTAATAATCCCTCTGGTTTTTCCCTGTTATCTCCTTTTTTCAATGAAAATAGAGTAACTCTGTTGCCATGATTAATAAAATGTCATTGAAATTAGGAAAAAATGAATTCCTCGAAAACTAAAACAAATTTTAAAATTCGAACACCGGTTTTGACACAAGTGGATAAATACGTATAATTGGTGTTAATTTTACCACCAGATCTTTCATATTTTTGAAAAATAGCCGTGAAAGATAATCAGTCTTTTAACCAGTCGTTTCATAAAATCGTTTCATAAATTCATTTCAAAAAGTCGTTTCATTAAGATTTTATATACCGGGTGAGCCAAAAGTTTGTTACAACTTTAAAAACTCATAATAAAGAAAAACTCATATCAAAGAAATAAATTATGGTAAAGGAGTGCGATTTGCAAGAAAAGGCTCACAAGGTAGTCGGATTTTTTTAACAGCAAAAAATAAATAAATAAATAAATAAAAGTTAAAATATCACATGTACAGAGCGCTAAAGACCAGAAACACAATGAACAGGACAGCAATACGCTCCATTCATTTATTATTCCAATAACAAATGTTCAACGTGACCTCCAGAACATTCTACGACACTATTGCTGTCCTATTCATTGAGTTTTGGGTTTTCAGCGTTGATTTTTTAACGGTTTTAATGCGGTCTGCATTTGATTTTTTAGCTTTTTTTTCTGCTAAAAAAAGTCCGAGTACTTTGTGAACCCTTTCTTGCAAACCGCACTACTTTATTATACTTTCTTCCCTTTTTATGAGTTTTTAAAGTTGTAATGAACTTTTGGCTCACCCGGTATATAGGACAGATATAAAATAAAATCTGTCATTTCACTGCGGGATTTTTGTTTACGCTAAAATGCGGTATGTTATGGTTAATCAGTTATTTATTTCTTTTTAATTTGCAATGGACTATTAATAGTTAATTCTGGTAACTCTGCTTTGCAATCTTGTAGAAAACAAATGTTCGTTGTTGAGATAGATTTTTTTCAAGAGATTTGTACATGAAATTTATTTAAAAGGCACAAAAAGTAATTGCATTGCGTTAAGGTTTTCAAACAAATTTCATTCGGAAGTACATTTTTGTCTCTCACCGATGACGTAAAAAATGCTATTATGCAGTATTTTGAAGTGATGTATGCCCGATAAACGTGGCAACTGGTATTTGGCAGGCGTCCAAAAGTGCCCAAAGCAATTTAGAAGATAGAAGCAGTCCATAGTGAAAGAAAGAGGACTTTGACGATAATAGTCAAATAAATAATTCAACCAATTCCCACGCAATTCTGAAAATTAGAGTGGAAATTTTATTGCATTGTCTTAAAAATGAATTAAAATTAAGCTATACATTTCTAACAAGATTTTGTAGCAGCAAAACCGAATGTCGTGGAAGCATAAACGCAATTTATGTTAGCACAGTGAAAGTATATCTATAAATGAAAATTCACTTTCAAATATTATGTTCTCGGCAGATAAACCCATCATGTTATTAATCAGATAATGGAACGTCGTTGTCAGTTGTCTACATTAAAGCAATAGTTGCATGTCAGTTGTGGAATTACGAAATAATCCTAAGGATTCGGGCAATCACGATTTCTATTCGCCTTCTCCGTAAAACAGGAATATTAGTGTTAAACTAATTATTGAATATTTAGTATAGTAAGCTAAATATATTCGCGACTGTGGTTATAAATTTTAAAAGAATGTTTTTTTAACAGATAATTTTTCTGTTTGATAGTGTTTATCGAATCCTGAAATACGCATTCAACTTAATGCTTTTGAAACTTTACTTGCATGCATATTGTTCGAACTAGTTTTATAAATATAACTAGTTTCTATAACTAGTTTTATAAATATTCAGTTCTCGGTGTTACAGCTGTTGCACTCTTATGCAAATATGCACGAATGCAAAATGCATTACGATTATGTATGTTATCGGCCAAACCCGATTTTAGGTCAAACTAGTTTATCCTAACGCACATAGGATAAACTAGTTTTTCCTAGGCCAGACTAGTTTATCCTGACGCCCATAGGATAAACTAGTTTAGTCCGCTATTCATTGGTCTGAACTAGTTTATTCTAGGCCGAACTAGTTTATCCTAGGCCGATCTAGTTTATCCTAGACCAATTCAATTTGGCATGCTTTTATTGATTCCAAAAACCGCTTCGGCGCCAACCTTCTAGTTTATCCTAGGCCAATTCAATTTCATGTACTTAAATTGATGCTAACCAGTGCTGATCTTGCTCACACACACACACACACAAAGCACTAATTCAAACTTAAATTTATATTCATAAAAATGAGTCCAGTTCACCCTGAAATTCAAATATTTTCAAACGAATCCGGTCAACTCAAACACATCTTTAGAAGTGAAACTCGTTTATTTTATTTTATTATTATTTTTAAAAATAATAGAAGTTTAGCATCCAACTATGCAAAATTTTGTGAGCTAGTCTTTCAGTTATTCGATGTAAGGGTCTTTACGGGCCCGCACAATTTTTCTTACCGACACTCGGTCCGGGCTTGGTTTGGGGGTTACTTTTTTCGAGAGGTTCGGACCGAGATGGACCGGGATTCATTTTTTTACCTGCTTAAGTCGTCTTAAGTCACAGGCAGAAATTTTTAATCCAACTTCCAACCCAAATCATATAAAAATCAATTGAACCGGCAGGATCTCTGGCCTGTTCAGTAAAACTATCAGTAACATTTGGCTTTAATGCTCGTATTTTAAAATCGCTATTTTTCCACAATTAAAATTTATATATATATATATATATATATATATATGATAGAAGAATAAGGCCATAATTAATGAATAAAAGGAGTTTAATGGTTCTGGATTATAAGTTACACATTAAGTTAATACCATATTTATAAAGTTACGGGAGGGTAGGGGTTTTTTGACGATCTGCCCGCAGCATCTGAGACTTCATATCGGACTTTTGTTCGGTTTCGTACACTGTTAAAAATATCGTGAAAAATTACCTCTGTTTTTAAAGGCTATCTTTTTTCTGACGAATGAGAACGCTTCATAAACGCCTATGGAGCGTTCTCATTGGTCAGAATATAGATAACCTTTAAAAACAGAGGTAATATTTCACGATATTTTTAACAGTGTAGCGTCTTCTGCTCTCGTCTAGATCTAGAAAAATACGTACAATTTCAGCCACTTCGAAATGAAATCTTAACTTGGGTTGTTAATTGTTCCCAAGCTCAGAGATGCAAAACTGCACATCAGCAATTTCAATTCCATCTACTGTTCTGAGGTTAGAAGTTTCTCATGGAAAGTGCTGACCGTATCCTGTTGCTAGGCGGAGAGTGTTTTGGGAACTCTAAAACCACAACTCACACTCGGCCATTTTGATCGCTTGACGGCCTCCTCAGCGTGTTAAATAAGCAACAAGATATATCAAAAAACAAAAAAAAAAACTATCTAAAAATAATTAAAATCCAAAGGAAAAAACTCTCATTAAATAATTAAGAAAATCGAGCTAGATGAAAAAAAAGTTAAGTCTAAATTTTATGTATATTCATGCTGAGCTGCCGTGGTATATCTCCAACAAAAGAAACTAAAAGAAGAATAAAAATCTCTCGATATCATCAATTTGCGTCATGAGACCGTCTGCCTCATGCGCCATCATCAGGGATGAAAAATATAATGTGATAAGGCCGTCTGCCCATTATATTATCATCAAGAAAACATACTCAAATCTGCCTCATCTTAGGTAGAATTTTGTTTAAAAAAAAAAAAAAAAAAAAAAAAAAAACATCGTTATCCTGATCCGGGAAGAGAGAGAGAAAAAAAAATTTCCCTCGTCTAAGCAAAAAATTTCCCACCAAAAGGCTTTTTTCCCCTTCGACAGCCAGCTGTTATTTCTGTAAAAAAATGTGCGAGGGAGGGGTAAAACACATACATATTTATAGCACTTCAATACAAAGTTTACGCATAAAATACAGTTTTAACAATATAAATACAGCAATTTTCTCTTTTTTTTTTCTTGTAAAAAGTGAATGTCCAAAAAAAAAAAAATAAAGTTCTGTGAGTATATAGTCACGTTAAATAAAGTTGTAATTTACGCAACATAAAAAAAGCACGTGCTGCGTAATAGGCAAAATGGAAAAAATAAAGCACCATTCGCAATCTGAAAGAAAAATAAATTGCCTTGCGAAAAAAAAAAAAATCCCAGCATGGGTTCAATAAAAAAGTTTTGAGCATATATTATATCGCTCAGAGATTTCTAAAAATGTTGAACAGAACTTCTAAAAAAAGCACTGAAATTCTGTTAAAATAAAAAGGGAAAATCTCTTTTGCATATTCACAAACAAATAAGAGTAAACAGGAACACTGTTGATTATACATTGCTTGGCGCACGATTCCTTTTTTAAAAAATAAACACTTGAAGATTATTCTTCTCTAGACTGGCATAAAACACAGTAACACAAATAGAAAAAAAAGCGTTCCGTGTGTAAGTTTTCCATCACTAATTGTACTCTTAGCTGTGAGATTTTTAGTAAAAGTTGTAAACACATCGTTTTAATATTTCGTCCATGGATTCGTATGATCAATACATGTGCTTATTAACCCTGGACCAAGGTACTGACCTAGTTTTTGTGCCCGATATCTGTCGTGTTTCTGAGCTTCTATGACCTCATACGGGCCAAAGAATTTGGGTCTGAGTTTCAAACCAGAGCTAAATTGTGTTCTTTGAATTGCAACCAGATCACCAACGTCGTACTTCGTGGGCGATCTGTGTTTTTTATTATACTGAGTGCGACTGAGCTCCTGTTGTTGTAAAATGTGTGTTTTTGCTGCGCCTCGTAATTGCATTTTATGATCCATTGTTGACTAAATATATTCATTTTCTAACAATTGTTTAATGGCGAGGTCTTCTTTATTTTTCATTTTGACGCCTGTGAGCAGTTCAAATGGGGAGAATTTAGTTGTGGCTGACGTCGTACTGTTTATTATTCTCCGCACAGATGACACATGTTTATACCACTTTTTGGGGTCGTCTAGTGATAATTTCGTCAGGATAGGGATAAGAGTGGCGTGTTGTCTTTCTGTCTGAGCGTTTCCGCGTGGTACTCCCGTTGTTCGATATTTTCTTGTTCACAAAATTTTGTAAAGTCAAAAGATTTAAACGCTGGATCCTTGTCTGTGATAATGCGTCTAGGGTTACCAAATAAGGTTTCTTGGAGTTTGAGTTTATCTAGTGCGTCTTGTGCTGACGTAGAATTAACCAGATATATCCAGAAAAATTTTGTAAACGCGTCAACCACGGTAAACAGGTGGTTGTAATTTTTATTTGTCAAAGCCAAGCGACCTAGAAAATCGCAGTGATATGTATCAAGGGGCGTGGGAATCGGGTACAAAAACCCTTCTTTTTTCCCAATTTTCGGGAAGCTAAAATGCATGCGACACAGTTAGTCACAATCGTGCGTGCAAGCTCGGGTAGCTTAGGAATAAAAAATTTCTGGGCTACGATTTCTTCCGTTTTTTTAGCAGATAAATGTCCTTTATTTTGTATATCTTGGACGATGCTGAGCTGCATTGCTTCGGGTATCACCAATAAATCTCTGCCGCGTTGGACTTTATACAGTATATTGTTGCGAACCACGAAGTCAGCTACCAGAGTTTCGGATGCTGCCGTTTTAATGCTAGATACAAACGGGTCTGTTTCTTGCGCTTGCATGATTTTTAGAGTGATTTCCTCAAATGTGATATTTGCGAATGGAATCAACGTGCTGCATTTTTTTAGTGTTTTATTTTAAAGTCAAAGTCTTGCAGGAATAAGGCATAACGTGCGATTTTCGGTGTGAGCTCTTTTTTATCCATGGTTTTTTGGAATGCCTGACAGTCTGTGATGATGCGGAATTTAGTGCCGTGCAGATAGACGTGGAATTTTTTGAGTGCGTCGATAACCGCCAGGACTTCTAACTCGTAACTGCTTGGTTTTTCCTCCTGGGGTGATATTTTTTTGCTCATATATTGAAGCGGATGGAAATGGCCGTCGGCAGACATTTGCATAAGTGTTGCGCCAAAACCATATTTGCTGGCGTCGGTGTGCACTTCAAGGTTCGAACCTGGTACAAAAATGTGTAGAATCGGGCTGCTAGTAAGAAGATTGCGTAGCATGTGTAACGTTTGGTGCTGGTTTGGGCCGAATTCGGAAGTCACTGATTTTCGTAAAAGATTACTTAAGGGGCTTGCGATATAGTGGTATGAATTTTCGGAAATATCCCGTCAATCCGAGGAGCGATTGCAATTGTTTAACGTTTTTAGGTTCCGGAAAATATTGATTAATTTGGTTGCTTATGATTTATTTTTCGGTCATGGACATCCGTCGCTGGCGTTGATAGACCGGAATGTCGTCATTCTGTACTATTAACATTTTTAAATCGGTAGATTTTGTCTTCGTGGGGTGGTATTTTGATATTTATGTAAGAAAAAAATATCTACAAAAAATATTTTTTATATTTATTTTTTTCTCGCATAAATATCACTTGGCTTTGAATTAATTATGAATAAATGCACCATTAAGAATATCAGAAATATATTTAATATTCTTTCAAAAATCTGGAATTTTCAAAAATCCAGCGAAGTCCCGGTGCCGACGATGCCGCATTTTCGAGGTTGTACTGTACATTATTAATCAATCCTCTAAATTCTTCCTCTCCTAAATTTTATAACCCCTCATGCCATTCCTTCGTCCTCCAGCACAGTATTTGTCATATTGAACACATTTTGTAACTACCGGCGACGGTGTAACGAGGAAGGGAGGTGTTCAGTATCCCACTCTCTGTCGAATAGAATATATTATACAGGGGTAGCGGCAATACTACTTTGCACAAAGTTGCCGCCAGAGCAGTAGTTAAAATTAGGATCTATAAAAGCACGTCAAATTGCATTGGCTTAGAATAAACTAGATCGGCCTAGAAGAAACTAGAAGGTTGCGCCGAAGCGATCTTTGGGGTCAATAAAATCACGTCAGATTGAATTGGCCTAGGATAAACTAGTTCGGACCAATGAATAGCAGGCTTAACTAGTTTATCGTATGAGCATTAGGCCAAACTAGTTTGGCCTAGGAAAAACTAGGTTATCCTATGCGTGTTAGGATAAACTAGTTTGGCTCAACCCAATTTAGTTTGGCCTAACATCGCGTATGGCCAGTAACATATATATGAAATATAGTAATACGGAAATAATATGACTTCATCTTAAGTAGGACGTAATCCCCATGGTAACCTAGAATAATTACCTATCATGGGATATCATTGAATTAATTAGGTATGATAGGATTTAATAGAACGAAGAAAACTTTTATTAATCTCTTTTTACGTTTTGATTCGATTTTCATAAAATTTGAACATCAACCAAATTCTACAATGATTACATATATTAAATTTTAAACCATTCTGTTAAGTAGTGTTTGTGCTGTTATATGCGAACATACGGACGGAAAGACTTACAACGACTATAGGTGCTACGTATATATATAATTATGAACGTACCTAAAAAGGAAGCATTATCTTAACTTGAATCTAAAAGTCTATGAAAAAGTCATCATTGTTAGCAAATGGCTGACGACATAAATTTTCCTAATACTAAATATTTTATAGTTATTCATAGAAAATAATATCATTATATAAAATCTTGCATTCTATTTTTACATTTATATTCCTTGAATTTATATAAATCTTTTTATTATACAATTTCTACGATTAGTAATATACATTTGAGTGCAATCACCGAAATAAAAATATATATATATATATTATTCGTCTTAGATTTGTCTTTTCTCCAAGTTTAAAGCATATTGATGGCCTGATTGGAGTAAGATAGCCTGATAAGAGATCCAGCTTAGACTTATTTACGCTCGACACGTGGATATCCCCTACATGCAGGAGCTCGCAGACAGAAACCTAGCCCAGCTAGAAGTGGAAGGCACCTATCTTTTACAAAGCATCCGAGAGGTCTGCACGGGCCGAAATTTCCAATCCCAGGCCCGGTCCGTCTCATAGAACAGAAAATTTGGCCCGGCCCGATACAAAATTTAAAAGTTCAGCCCGAACCCGGTCCGGCCCGTAGAAGAAAAACATTTGCCCGGACCGGTAAAAAACTTAAAAGTTCTACGCGAGCCAGGCCCGGCCCGGAAAAAAGTTAAAATCTGAGACCGAGCCCAGCCCGGCCCGAGTGAATTTGTACAAAATTTCGATTTTTACGTCGATTCGGTTAAATATTTGCCTTGTACGAGAAGTTCTGACCAAAAATCTTAACTATTTTTCATGTTTATAATCTTCATTTTTATAGAAGTGCCGCAGGCTGCGAATTAATTTTTTTAATGAATCTCTATTTCTTGTATGTAAATGTTTCAGTTATCATTAATATTGTTAATCCATATTCCATGTATTGCAAGTTAAAAATCTTAAAAATCCTATACAGTAAAGATGGAATAGCATAGAAAAAGGGAAAGAATGCGTTATAGACAAGTTCCCTTCTTATCAAGTGTAAATGTATTATATATTCTCTTCTTACGTATTAGTATATTAATTTTGCATGGATCAACAAGTTTTTCAGTTTAAAACAGGATTCCGTCATACACAGGTTCTTTTTCACGCGTTTTACTACATTTTAATTTAGCTATATTTTAATAAGCGTAGAAATTTACTATTCTTTAAAAAGAATAAATTTTAATGTTTAAGTGTAGAATAATTGCGATTTAAAAATGTATGCATTTTTGCAAAAAAATTTGGGCAGGCCTAATTTTACTGACCTTTGAATGGACCATGCCACTCTGAAACAATGATTTTTATACGGACTGGGTCAAAACTAGGAATGAAAATTTTGGGCCGTTAAGACTAGGAATGAAAACAGTCCCGGCTCTGTACGGAAAAAATAAGTTAGACCCGGCTCGGCTCTACCCAGCTTTTAGAAAGAGTTATGGCCGAGGTCCGGTCCGGCCCGAAGAGAGGGATGACCAGACCCGACGCGGCCCGTGCAGATATCTAAAACATCCGCAGAAAAAAAAAAACTCATGCAAGTTAAAATTTATACATTGTTATTCATTTATACATTTTTACAAATTAATTAATTGTTTAAAAAGAGATTGTTTAAAAAGATTGTTTAAAAACAGCAGAGGGAGGAGAAAAGGAAATATTACAGAACAGCCAAGTCTTTAACCAACTTGGAAATTTTGTTAACCTCTGCCAATAACGGAGACCGAGAAAGAACATTAGAAAGCTATTTTTTAGGTGGGGGATCTGGCTTCTTGAAATGCCAGATAACAGTAAGTGGGCAGGAGTAGTAATAATGTTGAGGTATCGCTCTAGCACCACACTTACATTCAGGAGAATCAAAACGCTTACGGTAATGCAGATATGCTTTAAAAGGTCCATGACCTGTTATAAAAACTGAAATTGGAAGAGAAGTTGATAAGAGATTTAGCGAGACCATCAGAACCAAGGAAAAGGTATACCGACCCTTCTCCGAGTAGTCCCAATGGTCCTGACATTGCGACATAAGTTTTTTGCAAAGTACTCTCCTAACAAATGAGCGCGGCACTGGAAGAGACACATTAACTTCGGTTTCTTCAGTTTATTTCTAAAAGTATTAAAGTGTCAACTAGTTCATTTCCCGGTACGTCCGTGTCTATTGCCACATGAACAAGAGAAGTTGAATTAAATTTTGAAGTTGGACTTTAATTTCGAGTATTTGGGGGTTTATTGATTTATATGCGTGAAGCGCAGAAAGGCTTGAAAGACTGTCAGAATAGATTTTTATAAGGGAATTTGAGTTTAGTGATAATATCTAAGTGAGCGTATTATGAATTACAAAGAGTTCAGCCTTGTATATAGAGTTTATATCATCCAATCTGCAAGACCACTGAAGAGTCACAACATCATTCTCCGTGGCACAAAAGGCTGAACCTACACCAGTGTGTAAGCCATCATTGAAAACCATGAGATTATTAGAAGGGAGAAAGAGTTTTTGGTGGGATTAACCTGAAAAGAATATGTTTCCAAAGAGGGATGAAAAAGCCTACTTGGGACGTTCCGCTGAATTGTCACATTTGGAAGAATTTTTCTATTATTTCTTGATTTTTAATTTGTAAAATATTAGTTATATGAAATTCGTAATCTATTATTAGTGTTATAGGGGAGATTCCTGTAATAATATGAATAGAATATTTAGAAATTGTTTTATAGCCCCTCGAGACTTTTAACAGAAAAACCTTCGTAATGAGGTAATTTTATCCCTTTGCTTTTTATGCAAGTTCCCGCCCCAAACCCCGGTACCATAAGAAATAATTTTTTCTATAATGGTCAGATACCAGGTTTTTAACATTGATGATTTTATTCCCCAATATTTTGAAGAGAGAACGTAAGAAGTTTGGTGATATTTTAGTAGTTTTAATTGTAGATAATTTACATGGAAAAACTAGTTTAGATAACATGTTTTACTGATTTTCCATTAATTTTTATTGTGGGATATCTCTTCCGAAGGTCATGCGGTTTGGCGAAAGTTAAAGCTTGAGATTTATTCTGTGAAAGCTGAAGTCCAAGGGATTCCAAAATTTTAATCAGAGCTGCCAGTGCAGCTGCTGCCTTCATCTCTAGATCCAAGTGGCATAAACCTGAGAGAATGAGGCAGAAGTCATCCACAAAACCATATATTATAAGCCAAGTTCGACATCCCTGATATGACAAAATTAGCTATGAGTAGTCACAATATTGGCCCGAAACATGAATCCTGAGGCAGCCTTACTGTTGATCATGCGTTGAATGGCCACTACCCCAGTTGATTAGAATTTACCTATCTTTCAATTACGAACGGATGACTCCCGCGAGATTCCCCGACAGTTTATTTTTATTCGTTGCATTAAAATATCGTGCCATTCGACATTGTCGGAGACACCCGTAATACCTACTGATAGGAGTTTTGTGTATTTCCCTTCGTTTATCTTAAGACCGCAGGAAGATAAAATATTGGATAAAGCCATTTCACATGATCTTCCCTCTCTGAACCCAAATTGGTTCGGGGTAAGAATATTGTTTCATTTCAAAAAGAAAGTTAAACGCGAGACTATTAGTTTTTCTAGTAGTTTACCTATTGTTGGAAGTAGGAAGATCGAACGGTATGAACTGTGTTCAGAGGGCGCCTTCCCTTGCTTTAGAAAATGCACAACTTCTCCTTGTCTCAGTGTTAATGGAAAATATCTATGTTTGAGGCATATATTTGCCCATCTAGTAAAGATTTGCGGAAAGACATCAAAGGATCGTTTTAGTAACCTAAAATCTATGCAGTCGGGCCTAGGGACTTTGTCATTCTTAAAATGGTTTAGGATAGACCTAACATCCGATCTTGAAAATGGAGGAGCATCTTCTCCATTAAATTCCAGGTCATTATCAATACCCACCGGAAATCTCGAGTTCTTGAAAATATCATTAGTTATAAATTCGAAATTTCGCCGCCTGGAGGAAATATGTGATGGAAATTCCAAGAGAACTTCTAAAAAAATTTGTTACTCTAAATTTTTTCCGCTGGTAAGTTTCCTTTTGTTCTGTACATAAGGTAAGCCAAGCAATTCGTTTGGTCTGAAGGAGTGAGCGTTTATATGTTGCCATAGCTTTGTTGTACTGAATTTGATAGTACTTTATACTATCCACATAGATACTTCAGTTTCCTTCTGAGGGAAATAGCTTTATTTCTAAGAGTTCGTAAATCGGGTTTCCAAAAAGAAAATTCACGTTGGCTTTTTACTGATTTGTACCGAAAACATTTTTTTTTTTTTTTTTTTTTTTTTTTTTTTTGCAGAAGAATAAACTTTGTTGATTAGGTTTACTATAAAGTTGTTTAGCTGTTCTGTATTTTCTATTTTATTTAATTCCTTTTTAAGGCTTGGTTTTCCTATTTTAAAAGTTTAGTAAATTTACTGTAGGAGCCTTTTTTGTGTTAAATATTTTTTGAATAACTGTTAGTGGTGTGGCATGATAATTAAACATTATATGTCTGTGGTCTGAGTGATTTATTAATTTGTGTACTTTCCAGTCGTGTATGTTTCTGCTAGCTAAATGATTTGTTATTGTGTGATGTGGCAAGCCGCTAGCAAATAAATTCCCTTTTCATTTTGAAAATCAAAACGTTTTACTCAGGATTTCGATGTGAGAAGAAAAATTACGTATGACACATTGATTTTTACAGCTAAATATCAATATTTTAGCATGGAAATTACACAGTTGACGGAAACATATCCCCACTCCAGCCCCCGTCTCTTGTTGCAGTTATTTCGAGCAGTTTTACAGGTAAATATCTTTTTAAAAAAAAATTAAACCGATTTTTCACACAGTCCGCGGGCACGTATTTCAGACAAAATCGAGTTAAAGATATAAAATCATACAAATTTACGCTGTAAAAAAAAAAAAAAAAAAAATTGGAAATTGCTCATCAAACGTGGCAAATGAGTTGCGTTCGTACTATAACTAGTTTTATAAATATATTTTTCACCCCATATTCTACTGAATGTATATTTTTTTGCGCTTCATAAGTGCATAGTCTGTAACATCCTTAAAATGCACTTGCAATAATTTTTTCCTATTGGCCGTCATGTAACGAAAAACTTTTGACTTTCCCTGTAATTAAACTACATATCCGATTTTCATAAAATTTGAAATGACTCGACAAAATTTTACAATACTTATATATTTAAAATTTTAGACCATTCGGAAGGCTGTAACATCATTAAAATGCACTTGCAATAATTTTTTCCCATTGGCCGTAATGTAACGGAAAACTTTTGACACTCCCTGTAATTAAACTATACATCCGATTTTCATAAAATTTGAAATTACTCGACAAAATTTTGCAGCAGTTGTATATTTAAAATTTCAGACAATTCGGTTGGGTAGTTTTTGCTCTGTTATATGCGGAGGGATAGACAGACAGACGGACAGACGGACGGACTGAACGACGACTATAAGTGCTTCGTATTTATATAATTACGAATGCACCTAAAAACGGACTAAAAAACGGAGATTCTACTGGCAATCTAGACGCCAGTACTATTTCCGTATTTCTACGGAAAATTTTCTGTAATTTATGGGGAAAAATTTCCGTAAAAAACAGGAAATAGTACTGGCGTCTAGATTGCCAGTAGAATATCCGTTTTTTAGTCCGTTTTTTTTTACAGTGTAAGGTTCTTTTAAGAATATTATCACAGCCAGGGTAGCACCGAGTGGGTCATCTAGTATACAATAAAAATTGGCATGAAAGACCTTTTAAGTGATATAACATGAGTTAAAGCCTTATTTATAGAAAAAAATATTGATAAAATTTTGATAATGTATATGACAACATATTAATCGTGATCTGCGTAAACTACCAAAGACAAATCAAACATACGTAACTTTGAAATAAATGTTTTATACGAGCAACAAAAGAAAATAAAGAGCGGCGCGGCGTAAGAGCCTTTATTTTAATGTACCATAAGAACTCGTTTTCATGAACAATCATGGGTGCTATTTTCAGTCTTTATCTTTTCACATAATTCATGTTCAACGAATTTTGCTAATGCATATCGAAGCGATTTATCCAAGGGTGGGTGATTTGCAATTTCCCATGAAATGTTCTAAGTGTAATCAATATACGCGATAACGGTAAAGCATTATAGCTTTTTAATAACAATTAATTTAATTAAACATATTTTTGGCTTGTCATATTTATCTAATTTTGTTCGTATATCTTTTTAGTAGAATTCCAGCGAAACTGAGCCGAAACCACTCGGTTTTTATTGTTTTCGTCGAAAATTTCACATGTTTTATTTTGTAAAAACTACTCAACCGAATCCTTTGAAATTTCAAATATATAATTTTTTTATAATTTTTTCAATTCATTCAAATTTTATGGAAATCAGATGTATAGTTTCATTACAGGGACAGCCAAAAGTTTTCCGTTACATTAGAGTCCATGGGAAAAAAATTATTTCAAGTGCATTTTAATGATGTTACAGCCTTTCGAACAGAATGAAATTGATATGTACATATGAAGTGCACTAAAATATACATTATGTACAATATACAGTGCAAAAAATATTTATAAAACTAGTTATAGTATGAACGCACCTCATTTGCCACGTTTGACGCGTAATTCGTGTTTGACGTGTTTCAAACTGATTACGGTATTTAAGACATAACATTACGATCTTTCAAAACATGTCTTCCAATTTTAATTTTACTTAGCGGTTTGGCCGATGAAGTTTAAAGACTAATGACAAAATAAATAAATTAATTAATAAATAAAATAATAAATAAAAAATCCCTAAAATCCCTGCTTTCCGTTCTTCTTTTTAGTTCCGCTATATAAATCGACTTTTGGGCATGCGTTAGCACTCGGAAGAAAAGAGATGACTTTTTGATGAGAGTTCTCTCTGATTTTTAATAGATGAATCAGTTAATTATCAGAAATTTAAAATTCTGAGTCTCAGGTGCATTAGAAGAGGCCTTGTACTATCCTCATCCAAATTTTCAGCCTTGTATGTTCGGTAGATTTTCCCAGCCATCGGTGGTACACAGACAGAACAAAACTTTCTTTTATTAGCATAGATTATACGATCTCATAATGATTTTTTCAAATTTGGCTACATAAAAGTTTTCTTCTGATCATACAGAGGTATAAAGGTAGCATAAAAAAATCACAATACATAGTAAAAATGTACAAAAGTCCAAAAGAAAATGATAGTTCAATAATTCGAAAAGAATAAATAGCAGCGTGATGTGCCGTTCATATAAATATACATAAACACATGAGAATTTTTGATAGCAAACAAATTATTGCCAGCGTTTGAACCCAGAACTTGTCTTATATCAATCTCAAAATTGCTGCCAGTCGATTTTTAAACTATAATATAAGCGGTATATAAAGAATTTCAGCTCGAACGAAAAACAATGAGCTTTTCTTTTCATTTTTGTATGCTCTCTATGTGTTATTGGTTTTTTTATGCACACTATTTTTTTATCAACCTTCACGCAAGCCTGTGTTAGATTCTGAAAACGTTTATTAACTTATTCAAATTTATAATATTCATTGAAAATATCAGTTCCATTTAAGAAAAAATTCCTGCCGGCCCGGCCTACAGGCGGAGGTAGATTTCGAAGTTAAGTATATTTATTGCACAACCAAAAACTAAATCATGATTAGATATAAATCCACTTTAACAGTTTTATCTGGCCGCTTTTCACGAGTTTTTATTTCATTTTTATATAATAGCTGGTTTTATCAGAATCATGTTAAGGCGGTATTCAAAAAAATACTTTTCCATGCTCAACAACTCGAAATTTTCTGGCACATTTTCAGATTCATTTTTAATAGAAAAAATACGAAACTTGCTGACGTGATTTTTGAAAAGATTTATAAGCGACATGTGTTTTTATTTTTCTTTCAATTAATTGAAACTTGATTAATAAACAATTACTTTCTCAGTAGGGCAATATTTTTCGTTTCTAACACAATCGCTTCAGGAAATTCTGTTCAAAATGCCCGCTTTGACATCATTTTTTGAAATATCCTGCCTCTATCAAAAACTCGATCATAACAGTACATTATATAGTTTCTGAAGAAAAGAATCTATCAAATGGATGCGTTTGAGAGCAAAAATGAATTTAAAAATGAATAAGAAAATAAGCAATTTGGATTTGAATACACCCTTATAAGATGATTTTTTTCTTCAACCGCTATGTATTTTTAATTTGTTTTTGCTGTAAGAATTGGTCCTATTCAAAACTTGGCTATATAAATGTTGAAGACAATATTAAGAAGATATATGATAAATTCATGGGGATTTTATATCTTGTGAATTGACGGAGTTATGGAAATTTTTCTTCTTCACCTCCCTTTTTTTGTTTTCGTTTTTAATTTTTTTGCGGTACGAATTGGTCCTATCAAAAACTTGTGAATACAAAAGTTGTAGATAATATTAAGGAGATGTATAATAAAATTAATTGGATTTGATATCTTAAGAATTGACGAAGTTAGGAATTTTTTTCTCCCAAAAACCCTATTTTTGCGCCCCTTGAGTCTATTTTTAATTTTATCAAAAATATGTGATACATAAACTTTTGGACCTATTTTTAGAAGTAATAAAAACTTTAAACTGATTTGAAATGTACAAAAATTAAGAAGTTATAGGGTTTTTTCGGTTTTCACAAAACCCCTCCCTATTTCCATCCCCTTTGTCCGATTTTGCCCATTAACGAACTTGACCGAGATTTTATGCCCCTTGATTTTATGTATCAGTTTGGAAGAGATTTGTGCAGAATTGTGGAAGTTGTCATGTCCATAAGAAAAGTGATAAATATAGAGATAGATAGATAGATAGATAGATAAAGTTTTTTACTGAGGGTGGCTTTGGGTTCTAGGAGTCATGATCGGTGTAGATCTGTAAAACTTTTTCAGAAATTCCAACATAGGAACGACACCAATATGTAATATTTCATACGAAATCTACCTAAAGGCTTACAATTCCTTAAAAAAAAAAAAAAAAAAAAAAAAAAAAAAAAAAAAATTAGTACCATTTCTTGAACTATAATATCTAACTCATTTTTAACATTTTCCATCATGGTTGAAAAGTATTTATAACTTCGGTTTTACCGCCATTTCAAATTTTATGAAAATCGTATTTATAGTTTAATTACAGGGACAGTCATATTTTTCCGTTACATTACGGCCAATGGGGAAAAATTATTTCAAGTGCTTTTAATAATGTTACAGCCTTTCAAACAGAATGAAATTGATATGCACTTATGAAGTGCACTAAAATATACATTCAGTATCATATGCGGTGTAAAAAATAGTTATAAAACTAGTACGAACGCACCTCATTTGCCACGTTTAACATGCAATTTTCAACTTGTTTTAATATTGTAAAGAAATCAGCTCTAACGGAATTCGTATATAACTAATATTTTTCACAACCCTTTCATTATTCGTATAAAAAGTTTCCATAGCACATAAAACATTCCTATTATATTTTAAAGGAAGAGAGTTTTAACACTTTCCAACAAAGTTGAAAATTGTTTATGAATTCGGTTTGTGTCCACTTGTCTGTATGTCCACACTCTAACTCGCGTAAATATGCTCGGATTTTCATGCAATTAATATATGTTATTGATGTTTACCATGGTACGTTCGGTATTGAATAGGAGGCATGTAGCATTAAGAGTTCATTTACAGGAGTGCTCAAAAGAATTGCGTTACATTATGGTAAATGGGGAAAAATTGTTTACAGAGTATTTTAGTGGATATTCAAAATATATTGAAATTGATATAAATCACTGAATGTCAGTACAAGATGATTACTATCGAATAGGGCATTCATAACATTTGTCGATCATTTACAGGGACACGCAAAAGAAATCGGTTACAATACTGTCTTTGAGCAATAATTGCTGGAAGTGGTGCGTTTTCAATTTCGATATGCACTTTTAAATTGAAAATCGATTTTCTTTTGCATGTTACTTCTTGTGTATGAATTCTATACTTCGTATACAGGGATGCACAAAATAATTCACGTACCACGCTCCTTATTAGCGGGAATTGCTGAAGGGGAATTTTCAACAGAGGTATTTATTTCCAAACTAAACTACATTTTCGCATGTATGTAGTTAATAGATACAAATCTATAAATCATATGTAGGGCTGCTCAAAGAATTACGAAAATTTTCCAACTGTAGATAGGAATTTACGAAATTGGGATTTCAAATGTGTTATGCTTTTCCAAATGGTTCAATTAGATATCATATTTCAACTTATTAAATGGTGAAGTTTTGTTACATTATTCTGAATGCGTTGGAAAGTGTTTCATAATCTATGCTTGACGCATGATTTTTCTTTCTTGTTTTAATTTTGCGTTAATCTTAAACAAATATCAGTACTTCTTCATTATTATAATTTAATAATGGCAAAGATATAGAGCTAATGTAAATTTAATTATTTAAAAAAGCTTTTAGTACGTAATTACCGAATCTTTAATTACTTCACCTTGTACTTAAGAAGAGTAATTATTATGCAAACAAACGTTAACACAATAGATTACATCAGGAAATTAATTAATGAAAAAAAAAATACTGGATTCTTTATCTAAACTTTAATAGAGGATCTACCTGCAACAAAAATAAGTTCCAAATTGTTAACAGCATTACTGAAATTTACAAAAGGAGGCAGAAAAAGTTAACTATATTTTGAAACTCGTATTATGATTAATGTTAAAAAGTCTTTTTTCTATGATGTAAAATTGCTAAAAATTTCCTTTATTATTAAATGCAGGTTTTTCCAATTATGTTATATTAGAAACTGATAATACTTTATTATTATATTAATATTTTCAATAATTGATAAATTAGTCTTACTTTATTAGATTTCCAAAACTAATATAAATTATTTGACTTACATATTACGTTGAGTAAAAAGCTTTCCGCCAAGGGGAGATACCTTCGCGCCAACAGCTGTCATTTGTGCGATTGTTAGTTTTGCAACCAACCAATTTTTGCATTCGAAAGCAGATCATAGGAACTTCATGACTGTGTAATTTGTTTGTTAAAAATTTCTTATCTTGTGCTTCAAAAATGTGTTTAAATTGGAGCTATCACGTCAGCAGCTCAGAACGATTATGTACTGTGAGTTCCGTAAGAAACTCAGTGCGACTGAATGCCACAGAAAAATGTGTGAAAGTTTAGGCATCAATACTGTTTCATATGATACAGTCAAAGTTTGGTTTCGGAAGTTTAAAGCTGGAAATTTCAACATTGAAAATGAACCACGTTCTGGCCTATTGAAGTTGATTGTGAGCAGTTAAAGCAAATCATTGATCAAGACAGAAATGTTTCAACACGAGCTATTGCGTTAGAGCTTAACATTTTCAAAAAAAAAAAAAAAGTTAACTTTCTGAAACGCATGAATCTAATGTTTAAATTTAACGACTTGGTGCCTCACGAATTTACCGCTGAAGACAAGCACAAGAGAAAAAACTGTTGTTTGGTTCTCCTCAGAGGTCAAAGGAAAGAGAACATTCTGGACAGAATTGTGACCTGTGATGCAAAATGGGTGTACTACAACAATACAAACCGTAAAGGAGGGTGGAGAGCACCTGGATTATCAGCAGGCTCGGTTGCAAGGCGTGCCCTAACTAACAAGAAGGTGCTTCTCTGCATATGATGGGATTGTCGCGGAATTCTGTACAATGAGTACCTGAAAAGCGGCCAGACTATCAACAGTGCAATATACTGCAATATGTTAATCAAAGATCCTCGATGCCATTCGCAAAAAACGAAGAAACGAGTTTAGAAGGAAGGTGGTTCTATTTCATTATAATAACGTCCGGCCACATGTTAGTACGATGACCGGCTGGACGCTCTACAAGCTGGAGTGGGATTTGATGCAACATCCACCATACAGCCCCGACATGGCACCTTCAGATTTTTATCTCTTTTCCCATCTGCATCTGTATCTTGATGGCGTAATCTTCGATTGAAATGAAGAGGTCATAAATGAGGTCAATCTCTTTCTGGACTCGCGCACGCTACAATTGTTCGCAGAAGGGATTGAAAAGTTGCCAAACCGTTAACAGACGATTGTAGATTTAAACGGAGATTATTATCTTCATTAGCTTTGATGATTTCGTATGTATTTATCATTTTATAATAAAAGAAATTTTGGCGGAAAACTTTTTACTCACCGTAATATTAGTATAAAAGTACGATATAGGATCAAATATAAAATAAATGTTTTAAGACTTTCCCACATAGCTGAAAAGTTTGTATAATTTCGGGCTGTCTGGCCATCTGTCTGTCTCTCAGTGCTCCAACTAACGAATATATATTCAGATTGCCATGTAATTAATATATATGTTATTGAGATTTCCTGTGGCATGATCAGAATTGAAAATGAAGTGTGTAGTTTTTATAGTTCGTTTACAGGCATCATCAAATGAATGCAAGCACAATCAAAAGAAACGTCTGCAATGTATTTTAACCCATTCAGGACCATGGGTGCGTACATGCACCTTCAAAAAGAGTATACAGAATTTGTTTTTGTCACCAGTAAAAAACTAGTTGGATATGCCAATCCCAAAACTTTCTTCTATCTTATACATAATATTTCAAAAATTAGTTACACATGTTAATACTTCAATATTATCAGTTCAATACTATCCCAACTTTGATTTTCATCTTAAATTCCTGCTTCAGTCAGTTAAATGAACTAAAACGAGTTAATCAATATCATGATATATGTTAAAATTAATAGTTTTTGTTTATTCTCTTGTTATCAGATGTTTTCGAATAGCCGGCTTAGCAAAAAGCGAGTTTCTGCCTCTGCACGAGCCGCCGATGGACAACAGAACTACGAAAAATCAAGAAAAGCATACAAAAATCGCTATCACAGAGCCCCTTTACCGCGCAATATTTCCAAATTCAAGGAGAACCTGTTGACCAAAGCCAAAAACATGCACGAAAAAATTTGTTTCAATTGTATGCATAATTTTACACACTTTTCGATGGTACAATAAAGAAAATTGCACAAACATCGTTGTTACAACACCCCCTTCCGGCAGATTTTTTTCAAATTCAGGGAAGATTCGTTTGCCATAGCCAGAAACGTACACAAAAAATTTGGTTCAATTCTGTGCATAACTTCATACAATTTTCGATGGCACAATAATGAAAATGGTACAGACTTCGCTATTATAGCGCCCCCTTCAGGCGGAGTTTTTTCAAGTTCAGGGAGGACCTTCATGCCATGACCAAAAACAAACACAAATTATTTGGCTCAATTCTATGTATAGCTTCATACACTTTTCGATGGTACAATATTCAAAATCGCACAAAAAATCGCTATAATAGCACCCCATAGAGGCGATTTTTTTCCAAATTCATGGAGTACCTGCTTGCCATAGTCAAAAACTTAAAATAAAAATTTGGTTCAATTCTATGCATAACTTCATACACTTTTGGATGGTACAATATTCACAATCGCACAAAAATAGCTGTTACAGCGCCCCCTACCGGCGATATTTTTTTCCAAATTCAGTGAGGATCTGCTTGCCATAGCCAAAAACTTAAAATAAATATTTGGTTCAATTCTATGCATAACTTCATACACTTTTGGATGGTACAATATTCACAATCGCACAAAAATCGCTGTTACAGCGCCCCCTACCGACGATTTTTTCCAAATTCAGGGAGGATCTGCTTGCCATAGCCAAAAACTTAAAATAAAAATTCTATTCAATTCTATGCATAACTTCATACATTTTTGGATGGTATAATATTCAAAAATCTCACAAAAATCGCTATTACAGCGCCCCCTACCGGCGAATTTTTTCCAAATTCAGAGAGGACCTACTTGCCACATCTAAAACTTAAAATAAAAATTTGGTTCAATTCTATGCATAACTTCATAAACTTTTGGATGGTAAAGTATTCAAAAATCTCACAAAAATCGCTATTACAGCGCCCCCTACCGGCAATTTTTTACCAAATTGAGGAAGGATCTGCTTGCATAGCCATAAACTTAAAATAAAAATTTGGATCAATGCTATGCGTAACTTCATACACTTTTGGATGGTACAATATTCAAAATCGCACAAAAATCACTATTACAGCGCCATCTACCGGCGATTTTTTTTCCAAATTCAGTGACGATCTGCTTACCATAGCCAAAAACTTAAAAGTAAAAATTTGGTTCAATTCTATGCATAACTTCATACACTTTTGGATGGCAAAGTATTCAAAAATCTCACAAAAATCGTTATTACAGCGCCCCCTACCGGCAATTTTTTACCAAATTCAGGAAGGATCTGCTTGCATAGCCATAAACTTAAAATAAAAATTTGGATCAATTCTATGCGTAACTTCATACACTTTTGGATGGTACAATATTCAAAATCTCACAAAAATCGCTGTTACAGCGGCCCCTACCGGCGAATTTATTCCAAATTCTGGGAGGACCTGCTTGTCATAGCCACAAACTTAAAATAAAAATTTGGATCAATTCTATGCATAACTTCATACACTTTTGGATGGTACAATATTCAAAGTCGCGGTTATAGCGCCCCCTACCGACGATTTTTTCCAAATTCAGGGAGGATCTGCTTGCCATAGCCAAAAACTTAAAATAAAAATTCTATTCAATTCTATGCATAACTTCATACATTTTTGGATGGTATAATATTCAAAAATCTCACAAAAATCGCTATTACAGCGCCCCCTACCGGCGAATTTTTTCCAAATTCAGAGAGGACCTACTTGCCACATCTAAAACTTAAAATAAAAATTTGGTTCAATTCTATGCATAACTTCATAAACTTTTGGATGGTAAAGTATTCAAAAATCTCACAAAAATCGCTATTACAGCGCCCCCTACCGGCAATTTTTTACCAAATTGAGGAAGGATCTGCTTGCATAGCCATAAACTTAAAATAAAAATTTGGATCAATGCTATGCGTAACTTCATACACTTTTGGATGGTACAATATTCAAAATCGCACAAAAATCACTATTACAGCGCCATCTACCGGCGATTTTTTTTCCAAATTCAGTGACGATCTGCTTACCATAGCCAAAAACTTAAAAGTAAAAATTTGGTTCAATTCTATGCATAACTTCATACACTTTTGGATGGCAAAGTATTCAAAAATCTCACAAAAATCGTTATTACAGCGCCCCCTACCGGCAATTTTTTACCAAATTCAGGAAGGATCTGCTTGCATAGCCATAAACTTAAAATAAAAATTTGGATCAATTCTATGCGTAACTTCATACACTTTTGGATGGTACAATATTCAAAATCTCACAAAAATCGCTGTTACAGCGGCCCCTACCGGCGAATTTATTCCAAATTCTGGGAGGACCTGCTTGTCATAGCCACAAACTTAAAATAAAAATTTGGATCAATTCTATGCATAACTTCATACACTTTTGGATGGTACAATATTCAAAGTCGCGGTTATAGCGCCCCCTACCGGCGTATTTTTTCCAAATTCAGAGAGGACCTACTTGCCTTATCTAAAAACTTAAAATAAAAATTTGGTTCAAATCTATGCATAACTTCTTACACTTTTTGATGGTACAATGTCGAAAGACAGACGGACACACGGACGGACAGAAAATTTCTATAAACATGTTTTTGGGGATCTCTGACCTCTAAAACGTGTAAATCCGTCGAAAACCGGAAGTCGAAAAAAATTTCTATTACAATACTTTCTTCTATTGAAGATAGAAGAAAGTAATAAAAGTAATATTTGTTTTGTTTAATTGGAGCATTTTCGTGATTATTTAAAAGTAAAGGTCACTTTTTTTTAAACTGGTGCCAACTGAAAAAAAAAAATTGTGTAAAAGCTGCGGGACCGAAGAGGTTAATGATGTCACACTATTTCAACCATATTGAAACTGATATGCAGCACTGATATGCAATATAAGAAGCTTACCATAGAATATGGTTAGCATAGCATGTATCGTTCATTTACAAGAATACACAAAAGAATTCCGCTACAGTACTGGTTACGAGCGATATTTGCTATAAATGCGTTTTCAGTTGACGTTTGCGTTTCTTAATTTAACTAATTCTTTGCAATTTACTTTGAGTGGATAAATTCTATAGAATTTTACAGAATTCTATAGTGGATATATTCTAAACATTTCTAGTACATTTCCTTTCATTAAAGGGAATTGCTGTGGGGGAATTTCCAAATGCGTAGCATTTATAGTCATTTGCAGGGACAAACAAAAAATTCGGTTATAGTTTTGTCTATGAGCGAAAAAGGCTGAAAATATGTTTTTAACTCTGCTTATGATTTTAAATTTAACTTAATATTTGTATACTAAACGGCATGTATAGATTCAATATATCATACACTACACTAAAGCGGCTATACCGAAAGAATTTTAAAGATTTACTTGCCATCAGGCTTGATAAGCTTAGGAGTGGTTTTAAATTGTGTAATGCATTTTCTAGCCGAATTATATTTAGTACACTCAGATGTATTTATAGATATAAATGAATTCATATGCACAGCTATACAAATAATTGGATACATTGCCATCTATGTGCCATCTATTTCCATCTATGATGGAACTGCTGCTTTAGTTGTATTATACATTTTTCTTTACCCGAATTTTAGTTTTATAGTATGTGGTGTGTATAAAAATCTGAAGAAAACATATAGGGTTGTATAAAACAGTTCGAGAACATTTACATCTATAGGTGGAATTTGCTCAAGATGAATTTTTAACAGTGTTACGCGTTTTCTAACAGAACTAAATTTTAGCATACTATGTAGCATGTGTGCAAATCTGTATATCATATACAGAGCTTCAAAATATTTCAATTGCTTTTCCGACTATTAGTGGTAATTGAGATGAAATCAGGTTTTCAAATGTGTTATTCAGTAACTAAATTATTTACTTAGATATTATCTTTCACCTTATTAAATGGTGAAGTTCTGTTAGAGTATTCTGAATGTGTTGGAAAGTGTTTCATAATCTATGTTTGACTGATAATTTTTCTTTCTTCTTTTAATATCACTAGAAGATATCCTATAATTATTGTTATGGAAATCATCATAAGTAGTTTACGGTTTAAAACTAGAGACTGACCGAATGCCGAATAGTCGATTCGGTATTCGGTGATTCGGCATGTAAACCGAATATTCGGCTTCGGCCGAATACCTAGAAGTATTCGGCCGAAGGATTCGGATAATTACAGATAAGTATTTTCTTAGAAGTAGAAGAATTAGAATAGGCTAAACGATGAGTTTCAATATTATGTGCATGAGTTCAGAGTTCAGCTGCACTAAAAAAGCAAGTCAAAGGTCATTTTTATTTAATTAAAAAAAAAAAAAAAGTTTTCCTTTCTAAAATAGTCTACATAGGGGTGAAATCAAAACAGCTGCTTACAATAGAGAAAAAAAAAAGTAAGGAATATAGGTATATTTCCCTTATCATTTAATTTGAATTATATTTCTACATTAATTTTTTTTATATTTATTTATTTAATGTGTATTTTCTTTAATATACACATCAAATACATATTTCAGAGTTCATCTCTGTATATCTAAGGTGTATATTAAAGAAAATACACACATCAGATAAGTATACTCCTGTGCCTATTCTATAGCTTTTATAACCATTAAATTAAAAGCGCTCTACATTCATCACCACGATGTTAAAATATTAATCAAAATATAAATATGTATCAATAATTTGACAGAAAATAGTTAAATTTACAAATTGATATGACACCTTTTGTATTTGAGAATATTCTTTCTTATTCAATCTATCCTATATATATAAAATCCTAATGAAACGAATTTATGAAACGAATATATGAAACGCCTGAAATGTAACGATTCTTTGAATCGACTGATTAAACAACTGATTATGTTTCACGGTGATTTCTCCTATAAAAAGAAATACTTTGCGATGAAATTAACACCAAAAATCAATATTGATCCGCAGATTTCAAAACTGGTATTAGAATTTTTAAATTCGAATTAGTTTTCGAAATATTAATTTTTTTCTAATTTTATATACATTTTTCTAATGATGGCATCTCAAATTTTAATGAAACAGAAATTTTTTTTCAGATTTTAGAAAAGGTCACTATTTTAAACTAATTTGGCGAGAAGTCTGGCTTCCCTTAAATGTATGCTATGAAATGTATCATTACATAAATTACGAAAATTACATAAATTGTTTTGTTCTGTAGTTTTTTTTTCGTTATTTTCCTTTAAAAATAAAAAAATAATAGAAAATAATTAAAAAATACGGTACCACTTAGTTATTCCATCGACTCATTTCGCCAAATTATATAAATCGCCAAATTATACAAATTGACATAATTTTTATTTTAAATAACGAAAGAACAAAGAAAATAGTATAACATTAATAAATATACAAATAAAACGTCGAAATAAAAATCACTTGATGACGTAAAGACGTGTAACTTGCTTAAAGTCAAGTGAATGCGACATTTATCAACCATTATTGGCATTTAATCTTATAGTTTGGTGATAGATTTTTGGTCGACGGGATAACTAAGTAGTACCAAAAATACATATGTAACTGGTATTCGAAAACGAGGATTTCGCCAAATTTTCGTTAAAAAAAATCACGCCAAACCGGGTGCGTATATGGCATCTGGCCAAATAGTAAATGATGTAACAAACGATGACATTTAATTTCAACTTCAAAGTAATGTTTTAACTTACCACTCGAAGAAAAAAAAAAAAAAGCTAACTGGCGGGTTAAAAAATAGTTATTGGCGAGATTTGTACCCGGCTAGCGTAACAGTACCAAGAATTCTTTGCGACAATGCTTTTATGTAGTATTATTCGAAAAAAAGAATTGATTTTTTTTTTAATCGAAATGGAAAACTTTCGGCACGGATGCCACATACGGTCCCATATTGGCGCTATTTTTTTCTGACGCCAATGTCATATACGCAACGGGTACTTAACTGGCGCCATAGTATCGTTATTTTGCTTGATTTGATAAGCCGGATGTTGTTGTTTATGCTGTTGATCTTTTCCCCAAATTAGCGTCGGAAAAAAATCGCGCCAATATGGGGCCGTACATGATATCTGGGCCAAACTTTTATATGAAAAGCGAAAGGATCAGAGCGTATTTATTTACTAGCCACCCTTGGCGTTCAGTTTGGTCTCCTTTAAATCTATGCTAATTATTGTACCATGTTATTTTTGTTCATAATTTAATTTACTTGCTCAATCTTTCGCCAAATCGGAAGATTCTGATACGGAAATCATCAACTCTGTATTTTTATGTTAGCCGGGCGCAGGTGATAAATCGCCAAACATTGTTCCAGTCGTATTTTTCCGTATTTCATTAATTTCATTTAAAATATAGTACTTTCACTCATTTTATTTAAAATGCATAACTTTAAAATTGAAATATTTAAAATTTATGACTCTCAATCACGCGAAAAATTGTATATGACAGTCGCATGAAATGGACTATTATAATACTGATGACACGATATTTACAATATTTGGCAGTTTATCACCTGCTCCCGGCTAATATTAAATTACCAAATTGGCCGCTTGGCAAACAAAAAGTGAAACAGTCAACCCGGAACTATTGATGACAGTCACATGACTTAGGCTTTTATTATATAGATGGCAGTTACATGACTTGGACTATTATGATATAGATGAAATGATGGCGATAGAATAATATTTGGCGACTTATCACCTGTACCTGGCTAATATTAAAGTACCAAAATGGCACCAGGAATATAAAAAGCGAAGTGGTTCGCCCGGAACTCTATATGATAGTCACATGACTTAGGCTATTGTTATAGAAATTGTTTTAAAATACCGGGAGATAAAGGCTCTGTACACTTAATTCCTTTTATTTTTAGCTTCTTTTCAAACGTTTAACTGATCCTCTTTAATAAAACACGAAAACAACCATTGGATGTCTTAACAGCAACTGATTCGGCCTTAAATTTTTGAAATCAAAGGAAATTGAATGGAAACCCGTTTACAGGGAGATCTGCATAGCTTTTTTCAGTATAATTCAATCTTCTATAATATTTTATAAACCAATCAGATTAGCGTGTTTTTAGATTCTGCGGTGTCTGAACGGGGGTTGGCAAGCGTAGCTTGCAGGGGGCAGAGCCCCCTAGTATACTTATGATTAGACAATCAGTAAATCAGTTTAATGACAACATTGTTTCTTTTCATTTGAATGAACTTTTGTTTTTCTGACAATCCTTATCCTTAATAACAGCCTGAATAGTACTTTAATACTCGTTATTTTGGGTACTGACTAGTGATAAAATAATAAAAAATAAGTGATGGGTTAATGAATTTGTGAGTGGAAAGAAGTCATTAAATTTTTTGTGTAATTAGATTTAAGAATAAAAATGTAACTGAATAAAATTATTAAGAATTTAATTTTAATTATAGTTCATTAAGAAAGCTAATATATGCAAAAATGTATATTAAAAAATTTTAAGTATTCGGTTGCCGAATACCGAATATTCGGTATACACTTTGACCGAAGCTTCGGTATTCGGCAAAATTGCTGCTTCGGTCAATCCCTATTTAAAACATTGTTTGATTCTTCATACGTTCATTTATTCAGTCACCAGTATTATGAATAAGCAAGAAGAATTTATACGGTTAAAGTTTTGCAGCAAACTGCCCAGTCATTCAACTTTTTTTACAGAAAGTGGTTACATGACGGTTATTTTACCTTGTTCTGATCTTAATATGGTCAGTAATGTCGCCAGTTACGCTTCATAATGTGGTCAAATAACCGTTATCCTTAGAAACGGTCAAATTACGGGACAGTCTGCTGCAGATTTTTAACAGCGTTGTTCGATTACGCGAAATGCAATAATAAAACTTTCAATAATTGTGTTAAAAATCAATTTTATCGTCTTCGATACTGCGATCTTATCCCAAAGCTGAGTCTCATCAATTTTTCGGTACACATTTATTTTTCTGAAAATGGCAACGTTTTGTTTTGTGGACATATATTATTCTATTCTAAAAAGAGTTGTAAAATCAAGAGGGTTTAATTAAAGTGTCATACAGACTGTTTTCTTTAATTTTGTTTTTAGTTATTGTGAGTCTTTATTAAATTTAAATTACAACCAGCGCTATCAAATTGAAAGATTCAAACATATTGAAATTTGACATATATTAAATATACAATTCGGAAATGGCACCAGATCCAGGTCCTAAGTTTGTAAATGGCACGTTTAAAATTGGTTGTAAAGAAACCGCCTTGAAGGGCGGTGAGATATATTATATCCCACCTAATTTTAATCAAGATTTAGACCAGAAATTTTTAACTGAATTTTA
Organism: Maratus speciosus; assembly: GCA_963932465.1. Taxonomy (NCBI): domain Eukaryota; kingdom Metazoa; phylum Arthropoda; class Arachnida; order Araneae; family Salticidae; genus Maratus; species Maratus speciosus. Next base: position 454,631,087 of record OZ010789.1, on the reverse strand, counting down.
CTTTTCTAACTTTGTGTAAAAATGTTGAAAAAATTCTTTTCATTACTTTCAAACTAAATTTTTCGAAAATTCTGGCGTCAATTCAACATTATCGAGACACAGTTACTTGCCCCTGAAAAGCTTAAACAAAGTGATACAGTACTGAATGACCCACAAAAAGGTAAACTGCTCTAGTGAAGCAAAGAAACGCAAAGTTTTCACGAATATTTTGGGGGGTTTACGGAATATTTTGTACGTCATATATTCTTCATGAATGACGAACATATCACGGAAAAATGTAATGTTAATATTTGGGGAAGATTAAAGTTGCGTATCGGTCCTAAAAGTGCTCTGTTCCGATCCGAACGTCCGTCTTATACAGGACAAAGAAAGAACCCCACACAGCAGGTGTAGCGAAACAAAAGATTCACTGATTATCCTCCTTATAGTCAAACCTTATCATCTTCAGATTAGCATCTGTTTTAATCCCTTAAAGAAGTGTTAGGAGAAAAAGATTTCAACACATGAAGAAATTAAAGAATTTTTGTGCAATTGGCTTCATACACATCTTAATTCTTTTTATTATTAGTCCAGTCAAATTAAGTTTTTCTGGACATAATTCTGAAAGTTTTGAAACTTGATAATATTGTTTGGGAGGGTCTATTAATGCACATACTAAAATTCCTGATGATTGGGGGTGAGCGCGAGGGGGGGGGGGTGCAAAAGAAGGTACCTTTTTTCGGTTTTTTATTAATATCTGGTAATCTATAAGTCCTATGGAAAAATATCTAATACAAAAAATAAAGACAATTAAATTCTCTACAAAAAATGTTATAAACATTTTTCTCTAGAGGCCATAGTTAACGAGATAAATCGCATTGAAAAACGAAGAAAATTGCCAAAAGCCACACCAGTGACAGAGCGAGTCAACGACACTTGCGTTGTACCTACTTAACGTAAATTTAAACGCGCGTCAATAAGTATTGTGGTCAGGTGAATGGAAACCTGAACAATAACTTTAACAAATGACATTTTTTAAAGTATAGATTATGTTATATAGATTATATGTTACGTAAACGGGTTTGCAGTCATATTAAAAAGCGTAGCTTAACGCCAATTTAACTTCCTTTTGTAACTTTTTCTTCGTATACTTTTTTTACATAGATTATAGCCATGTTGAGCCTTCAATCCGTCATGACCAAAGAGGACTACAAGTTTGTTCGACAAAGCTATTTCACGATTCGACACAGCGACAAGTTTTGGGCAGGAGTTTGGTCTGATATGACCATTGAGCAAACACTAATGCGATCTATGAAATGCTCTGGAGGGCTCACACATGGACGAGGAATAAGTAAGTTCTTGGCGCGACAGCTAAATTTCATACTTGTACCACCCTGGAAGAATTTTGTGGTTTGGCTCTTTCTTCTGGTGGACAACATGAGGATTTTTGTGAAGCTCGGATGAATAGAAATGCTGCGGATGTCTCAAAAATTTCAACTAGATTTGAAAATCATACGACCTTTCCTCAGATAGATATAAGTATATCAATATATTCTGCGGTTATTGGAGATGAAACTGACACCTGTTTCAAAGCTTTGCAAATCGGGAGCAAAGAGATGATTCAGGTATCTGTCAAATGCTACATCATAATGTGAAACTATTTCGGAAAGGTATAGCACAATCAATCGTATGTACAATTCAATCAAATTTCACGATACCACTATAACTGTGGATCCTCTAGTTTTATTCCAATGATTTTTTTTTTTTGTGCAAACATAGTAATGATGATTTAGCAAATTACCTACAATATAAATTGGCTCCTTATCCTTTCTCTTTTTTCAATGATTGCGGAAGGCGCAAGACGAAGAAAACTGCTTTGTATCAAATATTTGAACAATCAGATGAGATAACAGACCTCCAACAACAAACAATAGTTGTGGATGGTGGTTTCCTGTTACGTAAGGTGGTGTGGAAGAAGGTATCAACAATACAGGATATTCGCAACACCTACATAAAGCACGTTAAGAAACACTATTTTGGATAGAGCTTCAGACTTGTTTTTGATGGATACAACTGGCCTTATAAACAGTACCAAAGTAGCTGCATAAAATAGAAGGTACTCAGTGAAAACGTCAGTTGACGTATATTTTGAAGAACATACTGTCATCAGTGTGCCCCCAAATCAGTTTCTCTCAAATAAGAACAATAAGACAATGTTGATTCCCATTCTAACCTCTAATTTAAATGACAGTGAGTCTCATGTCAACAAAGTCCTAATGATGCCGACACTCTGACTGTCCAGACTGCTACAGATGCACTGAGTGAAAGTTAAAACATTACTGTTGTTGGACAGGATGTGGACATACTTGTTGTCCTCACAGCCTAAACCCCTTCAGATAAAAAAATATACTTACAGATAAAGCTGTGGCGGGGTTATGATTTGTCTCCTGAGATTTTGGATTGGAAACACAAGCTCGTTCATACGTTAGTGCCTATCACAACAACCGATCATGTTGCCCATGAGGCAGCACTAAACCTCATCCAGTGTACAGCTGGTTGTAGGCAAAAATGTGGATACAGAAAAACATGAATCACATGCACTGCCGCCTGCCGCTACTACCATGGAGACTGCTCAAACAGTCCACTACCTGTTGAGGAGGATGTCCTAATGGAAATGGAACACAAATCAACATCTTCCGGAATTTCCAATTGAATCTGTCTTATTCAAAATGATCACGGACTTGAGTATATTATTTCTTATATCATTGTATTTTAGGCATTTTTTATTTTTGTATGTTTTATGTTAACAAAAAATGTCATTTGTTGAAGTTGTTGTTCAAGCTTCCATTCTCCTCACCATAACATTTATTAACGTTCGTTTAAATAGGTGAAATGTAAATGCCGTTCACCCGCTCTCTAGCGCTGGTGTGACTTTTGGCAATTTTCTTCATTTTTGAATACGATTATCTCTTTAACTATGACTGCTAGAGAAAAATGTTTCGAATCTGTTTTGTAGATAATTTAATTATTTATTTTTTGTATTAGCTATTTTTCCGTAGGACTTATAGATTACGAGATATTAACAAAAAACCGAAAAATGCAACGTTCTTTTATCCCCTACACACCCCCCCATCACGCTCACCCCCATCCATCAGGACTTTGAGTATGTTCATTAGTAGATTCACCCAAACTATATTACCAAGTTCCAAAACTTTAGGAATTATTTCCAAAATGGCCCAAAATCTGCCTAATTTGACTGGACTATATACAAGAATAATAATAAAAAAAAACTTACAATATATTGAGAAAAGTGTGTACATGTCAAAAAAAGCAATCTAGTAAAGTAACCATGATATATATTTTCGTAAATGTATTTGAAAAATAATCTATTAAAAAGAATTCTTTATATTTGATTGACCCCCGTATACGTATATGTATATAGAAATTCATTTCAGAAAATTTCTCGTAAAAAGTTAAAATACTTTTAATAATGCAAATCTTAAAAATCCTTCGAACAGTATTTGAAAACACTATTTAAATTTTCAGTAAAATAAAAGTTTATTCATTATGCATTTTACTCTCTTTTCATCATTTATCCGGAAAATGGCAGAAATACCATTAATTTACAAAGATTTCGTTGAACTAGTAATATCAAAATTGTCGTTCAGCATTTTTCCATGAATATATAAAAGTAACTGTAATTTTATCTCTATCTTAACCAACGAGAAAGCTTTTTCAAACGGTTAAACATTTTATATAAATACGGTTGAATGACTGAACAATTGGCAGGAGTTAAATGACCGTTTTATTAAAAGGGTTTTTTTTCTTTTGCAGTGTAGTTTGAATAAAACATTTTAGAGATCTCGAAAATCGACATATTTTTATTTCAGTATTAATATTAAGTTTATAATATTAAAATAATAATTTATTTTAAACCCGTATGTGATTATACAAATAAACTGAGCGCTTTCTGCTTCATTTCAAATGAATTTTGCAAATAAACTTACCTAGACTATTAAAAGAAATTCACAAATCAAATTTTTAAAATTTTTTAAATAAAACTTTTAATTTATTGCGTTGATTTCACAATATACATGCACAAAATAAATATTTCGGTTGTAAAATTACATTTCACATAGAAAAAGTTTCATCCAGTTATAACAAATATCCATTAGCATACTTAACTATGAACATATATTATTTTCTTTTATTAATCCTGAAAACAAGCCACAGATACAGCTTAAGAAAACCGACATTGAAACCAAAATATATTTATTATCCTTAAATTAGAAGTTAACATGACCAGATTATAACCATTAACGAAAGTAATGAGATTTCGCCGCTAAATTTAGCTTCTTTGTAGTGTGAAGGACACGGCATTTTGGCGGTAAAATCGGCAACCAGTAATTACTGATAATGCGAGCAAGGGTAAGAAGAATCAATGCATAAATATTTTTACTAAGACAGATAGAAATCATTCTTTAATTTTCACATTAGATTAAAACAAAATGAATTATTTTTACCCTAAAACATTCTGTTGTTCCAGCAGAAACAGTGGCAGTAAAGGCCAAATAATTCCAATTTTTTTAATTTTTTAATGACAGCTTTTAAATCCTCATCAAGTTGTTTCTACTGTATACATGCAGAAAATATTTCAGTTTAAATATATATTTTGATATAAAAAATTTTATTCGGCTATAACGAATATCCATAAACGCATTTAACAATTAATATGTATTATATTCTCCGAATAATCATGGAAACAAGCCACGGATACGGGCTTAAGACGTGCAATATAAAACCAGAAAGGTAGTGTTATTCTTAAAGTATGACTTAAGGTGACCTGATTAGAACAAATAACGAAAATAATGAGATTTCGCCGCTAAATTTAGTTTTCTTATAGTGCGTAAAACATGGAATTTTATCGTAAACTTAGCTGTCGACGAATTTCCGAAAATACAAGAAAGGAAAAAGCAGAAATATTTTACTCATTAAAAAAGAGATATATATTATTTATATTGTCATCATCTCTTTTTCTGTGTAACAACAAAACGCACAACAATTTGTGAGGTATCATTCGAAAGGTTTTTGAACCGGCTACCGACATAACACACTCACATTTCCTTAAAATATGTTTTTTGATTAAAAATTGCAGTTAATTAAAAATTAAACCAGCATTATTTTTATAAATTAAATGAAAGGTTTCTCTGAAATCAATGTTGCCACAAAAATATATACAACATTATTTTATGCTCAACAATGATTATAAAAAACAAATAGTACAAACAAGCTACAGTGTGGTTGCCCCCGAACGAGTTTATTTTATATTTATGATTAAAAAGCAAAATTGAAATTGAAATAAATAAGGAGTATACTTTAAATCACATAAACTTTCTTAATCGTACACCTAAACAAGAACTTTTACGTAGCTTTCATCTCAAAAAGCTACCTATTGCAGCCGACCGGAGGAGAGCATTTCCGAAATATTTTGGCATATTTTTACCTATCATGATCCCCAGACCCCGAAACCACACTCTGTTCGAATGTTGATATATATATATAATCTTTGTCATATTGTAACTCTCGTATTTATGAACCGATTTGGATGTAACTTGATGTGTATGTGTACGTAGTATACACCAATGCCTCGACTGAGTTCATTGGCCAGTTTCATTCGCCCTATTGTTTCAAAATGGCAGCCATTTATTTTATTTTTTAATTTAAAATTTAAAATAAGGTACAAAAAAAAATTAAAAAATGAAAAATATTTTTTCTTATGTGTTTGACGTTGATATAAAGATTCCGGAGCATTTTTCGTTTCGTCTATATCTTAAAAAATGGCTGAGATATAGCACTTTGAATTTCTAGTGTGGCTGACATTTTGAAACAATCTGATATTTGTCACGCGATAACATGCGCATTTATTAACCGATTTGCATGTGACTAGGCCTGTGCATAGTAAATGGCAATGTCTCGAAAAAATTCGTTGACCAGCTTCATCTGCCATCTTATTTAAAAATGGCGGCCATTTAATTTTTTTTTTATTTTAAATTTAAAATAAGGCACAAAAAATTTAGAAATTGAAAAAGTGTTTTTACTTAAGTGTTTGACCTCGATACGAGGAGTCTGGAGCATTTTTCGTTTCGTTTTTATCTTTAAAAATGGCTGAGATATCGCACTTTTAATTTCTAATGTGACTGACATTTTGAAACAATCTGATAATGGTCACGTGATAGCACGAGTATTTATAAACCGATGTGGATGTGACTAGGCATGTGCATAGTACATAGCAGTGTCTAAACAGAGTTCGTTGGCCAGCTTCATCCGCCATCTTGTTTCAAAATGGCGTCTAATTAAATTTAAAAAGAGGTACAAAATAATTAGGAATTGAAAAAGATTTATTTTCCTTAAAGGTTTGACCTAGATACAAGGACTCTGGAGTGTTTTTTGTTTTGTCTTTATCTTAACAAATGACTGAGATATAGCAGTTTGAATTTGTAATGTGGGTGACATTTTGAAAAATCTGATTTTTGTCATGCGACAGAAGTTGTATATATCAACCAATTTCAATGTGAGTGAGTATGAGCATGCGTACAGTACTAGGTCTCCACCAAGTTCATGGCTAGCTTCAAACATTATGTTGTTTTAATATGGCCGGCACTTCAAGATATCGCCCAAATTGGCGGTCAAATATAAATCGCTTTAAGTGACACCAACTTGGATATACCTGACTAATTTCGCGAAATTGTAATTCATATACAGTATTGACAAAAACTAGTATTGAATCTTCTATAATCGGGTTCCACAAATTTGAGCTTCGTGTGTTTGAATAAAATAAGCTGGCTTTTTTAAAGTAAAGAAAATGAAAGCGACACAGCCCGGAAGGACTGTTATATGAATTTCTACAAATAAAATTAACGGTAAAACATAATATCGATATTTCGAACTGCTACTCCACCAATGTCAGGGCAGCAAACAACTTGTGATGTACAGAAGATTTCACTATATTTCCACCATATTTGAGAAGTTAAAAGTGATCCTACAGAAGTATAATATAAAGTTGGTGTCAATTCCACCCCTTTACCTTATTGATATCCTTAGTGATAAGATTGACAAAATCTCATTTGAACAAAAATCTGGAATGTATGAAATACCTTTTACGTTATAAAATAATGATAAAGGATTCTATATTGGCATGACATATCGCACGTTATCTAACAGAATTAAGTAGCATCATACGAACATTAAACAATTTCAACAGAATACAGCTCTTTCTCATTTCTATTTGGATTACGAAGGCTGCGATATTAATTTTGAGGAGGCTAAAATCATAATTCCAGGTAATAACCCATTTCAAAGCATGGTCAGCAAATCAGTCGAAATCATTACGCGTAAACACAATGCCTGTAACGATAATTTATCGTATAATACACCAAAAATATCGCTTAATATCATAAAAAATCATAAGGGGTCTCAGGACTCTTAAAGCTTCAAAATTTTCGAAATCTTCATTTTTTTAGATGCTAAACTCCTGTCTTTTCCGAACATTTTGATAGAATTGGTTCCTTAAAATTCACATTAGAACAGAAGTTATGGCTTTTAGAATAATACCAGCTCAATAGATAAAGCGGCGTTTCCGAAACTTTGAAGTTATTTTTCTAAAAATGACGTTCTTTGGCATAACGCGCACGATATCTCAAAAACTTCTGAATATTTTTTCATGAAAATTTCAAAACGTATGTTTTATGTTAGGTTGTAACCTAAAATGTCCTTTTTATTGTTCAAAAAAAAAAAAAAAAAAAAAAAAAAAGGTGATTATATTGTTGAAATTTATCAAATTTTGTATTAGCTCAATACAACTTTGTATTAAAAATATAAAAATGCTTTAAATACAAATTTATTTAGGTTCAGGGTCATTACTGCAATCTGAAGTATAAGTCAGCCACCAAAATTTTAATTCTAGTTGCAATATTCATTTTGCAATCGTGCGCGTAAGCTGTTATACTAATTTTTTACTCGTCAAATGTCTGATAGTTTGGAGCACCCTATAAATTCTAATTCTGCATTTTGCAATCTTTTAAATACATGAAATGAAAGAACATACTTTTATCTTCCATCCCAATTAAAATTTGGTTTTTAAACCATGTACATTTTAAGATAAAAAATGTTGAAAATGGTCTTTTCTTTTTTTCAGTTTTTCCAAATTTAAGAGTCCTGAGACCCCTTAATTATTTACCTGTTTGTAATATTTCAATTTTCCCTCTTTTACCATAATCTTGTTTCAATGTAATCCATTCCGCTTCATAGCTGGTGACACTCCGTGGTCTTCAAGGGAACTTTCGATTCATCTCAACTTACTCGTATTTCAAAATTTTCTGATAAACTCACTGTAGTTTTCCATCCATATAATTGATCAAGATTCGACAGGAAGCTGTCGTCTGTGTAGTATTTCACGTGTAGTCACGTGTAGAATGCTTTGTTATGTTAGATAAAATTTTATGTTATATGTGTTCAGTTTATTTTTTATCCAATGTTTTTCCCTAAACGTATAACGTCCTCCTCTAATGCAGATAAAATACGATTGTTTATTTTTTTTTCTCGCGCATGTCTATTGCTATCGTTCATCATATTTTAGTGTGACTTTGGTGTAATAAATTTGAGGACACTTTCATCTTTAATTTTTCTTTAGAAATTTCAATCTGCATCTAAAAAATATTAGATACTGCTAATAAATATTGGTACTTGTTAGTTATCCCGTCGACCAATTTCGCCAAATTATATAAATCGCCAAACCACTCGCCAAATTATACAAATTGACATAATTTTTATTTTAAATAACGGAAAAACAAATAAGTTAGTGTAACATTAATAAAAATACAAATAAAACGTCGAAATAAAAATCATTTGATGACGTAAACACGTGTTGTCAAGTGAATGCGACATTTACGATCAACTATTTTTGACATTTAATCTTACAATTTAGCGACAGTAATTTGGTCAACGGGATAACTAACAAGTACCTAAATATTATACTGAGTGTAAAATCCTTGCATGGGTCCACTAGTGCTGATTTATTTCACATTTAAAAACTAAACATAGTGAGTTACCTACTGTTTATGCGGAATTTTAATTTACAAGTACGTGTTTCGATTTTTTTTTCAATTTACACATGAAAATAGCTCCTTTCTAAAATTAAATTTAATATGGAACCTTTCCTCTAGTTTGTTAAATTTCTGTTAACGTACTTAATTTCGAATATATGATATTTTCTTCCAAAAATCCTGTAAAAAAACCGCAGACATGGCTTTAACAAACACGCCATTAAAAACAAAAAATATTTATTACACTTAAAGTAGGGTTAACGAGACCAGATTACGAACATTAAGGAAAATAAGGAGATTTCCTTGCTGAATTTAACTCCTTGGAAACGCGAAGGCATGGCATTTCGAGAACAAATTGACTATAAAATAATTACTAAATATTTTAAGAAATGTCCAACAGAAAAAAGTACATTATGTCAGCCAGGTACCGATCAAATAGCTCATTAGGTAAAGCATTGGCGGGGCAAGCCAGCCTATGAAAATATAAAAATCTATGAAAATAAACTATATATTTCATGTATTATATATTCATATTTATATTTTTATATTTTATATGAAAATATAAAATATCATATTAAAAATATTTTAATATGAAAATATAAATATTTTTATATTAAAATATAAAAATTTTTGTATATTTTTTCATATAAAAATATGAAAATATATAAATAAATACTAGGTTTTCGAAACCTCTAGGTTTCAAAAACCTAGTGGTTCAAGGATGTGTTCAAGGACAGGATCAAAATCTTCAAGGTTGGAATCGTACAAGTGAGGTTTTTATTCCAAGAGAGCAAAAAGTGTCCAGACCAGGACTCAAATCTGGATAGCTTAGCTTGCGTACCAATGCTCTACCATTTAAAATATCTGAATGGTACCTAGCTGATAATATTCACTCTTATTTGTTGGGTATGGTTGCGAACTGAAACTCTATTTTCATTCATCCAAGCTATAACTATAGCATTTACACGATGAAAGGACGTGATAACACGGAAACTCATGTATGCCATGTAATTATGTCATAATGAAGACCTTTTTAAGGGGACCGGGGAAGTCCTATCTCCGCCATGTAAAATTCACCAACTTTATGTACTTTTTTCTCAGAAATGATTAATGACTGAGGTCTAAATTTTTTAGAGTAGTAAGAATAACATAATTTACGTATTTTAATAGACCATTTTCTTTCTAAGTCAAATTCAAAATTAATTATTAATTATTTATTGAAAGTTATTTTTAAATTAACATTTTTGGTAAGATTTCACTGCCTAAAATAAATATTTCTCAACAAATCATTAAATCCCTGTGTTAAAGTATACAATATATCATAATATAAGTATTAAATAAAAATCTGAGTTCTTAAGGGGTCTCAGAACTCTTAAAATTGGAAAAAATGAAAAAAAAAAAGACCATTTTCAACATTTAATATCTTAAAAGGTATTTGATTTTAAGATACAATTTTAATTGGAATAAAACATATAAGTATGTTCTTTCATTTCATGTTTTTAAAAAAGTATAAGATGCAGAATTAGCATTTACAGGGGGCTCCAAACTGTTAGACAATTTTTGAGCTAAAAATCGGCATAACAGACTACGCGCACGATTACAAAATAAGTGCTGCAACTAGAATGAAAATTTTGGTACCTACTTATACTTCAGATTATAATAATGACCCTGAACCTAAATAAATTTGTATTTAAAGCTTTTTTATATGTTTAATACAAAGTTGTATTTAGCTAATGCAAAATTAAGAAAATTTCAACACCTAAAAAAATATTTTTTTGAACAATAAAAAAGAAATTTTAGGTTCAGTTTATACAGACTAACATAAAACATATGTTTTGACAATTTCATGAAAAAATATTCATAAGTTTTTGAGATATCGTGCGCGTTATGCCCAAAAACGTCATTTGGAGAAAAATGGCTTCAAAGTTTCCGAAATGACGCTTCAGCTATTGAACGTGCATAAATGTAAAAGCCATAACTTCAGTTCTAATAGGAATTTCAAGGAAACAATAATACCAAAATGTTCAGAAAAGATAGGAGTTTAAAATTTCGAAAGTTTTAAAGCTTTAAGAGTCCTGAGACCCCTTAAGTTTAATAGATATTGGAAAAAAATGAACATAAACATGAAATATCCAAGTTATCAGAAAAAGTCAATTAAAGATTTAAATGTCCATGTGAAGTACTCTTACAAAGAATGAATAATTTCAACACTTATTTTTTTATGTATAAACATATGTGAAACATCATTGGAGAGATAAAAGTTTAAACTATTTAATGCTATAAAAAAGTAAAAATCAATTTTTTTTTGTTGAATTTTGCTTTTCCGGTCCCCTTAAGTACCCAGATCCGAATCCTGCTCTGGACACATTTCGCTGTGTTGGAATAAACCTCAACTGTGCTACTCCAACCTTGAATATATTAAGAAAATCCCTGCATAAGTATTTTTATTGAAGCAAATAGAGATCATTTTGTTATTCATATTTAACATTAAAAGACAATGAATTATCTACACCTCTTCTTTTCTTATGTAAAATTTTGTGTTGCTACAGTAAAAATAGCATCTTAAAAATGTTATACAAAAGCTGGCCTACTATAGCGGAAACTATGCAAAAATTTATCGAACCCTTGTTGTCACCCAGATTTCAAAAAGCTTCCCGGTATCTTTAGAAACATTTGGTGAGGGAAAAATCATAGACTGCTGAAAATAATATTTTTTCCAACATTACAGAAACGTTTTTGAAAAAAAAAATGGATCCTTTTGGAAACGTAATTTCTCTTACCAACAGAAATTCTATTGCTTCCTATTTTTTCCTCTTAGTTTCCTCCTATATATTTCTGAAAATAAGAGAAAATTTTCAAAAATCCACACCATCATCAAAAATACACCATCATTAAGAAATTATCGTTTCATTACTTTTCACTTAATTTTTTTTTTCTGTAGTGCTATTTACATTTTTTGGAAGAAAATAGAATCTATTCTTAAAAAAAAAGGGGGTGTCGAGAAGTATTAAAGGAAATACTGGATTGAGATCCTTTTTTTAAATATACATATTGTTTTTTCTACTTCAAAAGTCAGATAAAGGTAAATGAGATACTAAAACCTTTTCTTCTGTTTGCTAAGTAAATGTTTTAGATACTGTGGATAAAAACAGTTTAGATAAGATAATATTTAGCAACAAAGAATCATATTTCTTTAACATGTTACTACTATATTCACCTGTTTTATGAATAAAATTTTAAATTAGGTTATGGTTACATTATTCTAAACTTTTGAACTTTTTTATTTCGAATTAATTAAATATTGGAAATTTTTTAATTCAATCTAAATAATCCGAAATAAACCGCGAAAGGCGAAAATAGAAAAAAATTGTTTCCAGCAAAAATACTTTCCAAAAGCAGAACAAAAATGAAAACCTAACGAAATGAATTTACCACTTATCCAAGATTCTAAATATATAACAGAGTTCACAGCACGGCTGAAAAAGAAACTGTTGCCCATTTCCAACATGAAATAAAGAAGAAAACGTCATTCCTCCAAGTTCTGAAGTCTTATTAGTTAATAGCGTATGACATGAACATTGTTGGACAACTGATTGCTTTCCGTGAATGAGCTAAATTATTTAATCCATATTTAAGGTAAGGTTGGAGTAGCACTGCTGAGGTTTATTCTAACAGAGCGATAAATATACAGACCAGGACTTTTCACCTTGTTAGAATAACGCCTTGTTAACAGTGCTACTCCAACCTTGAATATGATTTATACTGTTTAAGAAAATCCCTTCTCTTTATTTATTTTATCCATGTTCTTTATGTTATAGAATCGCAAAGGAACGAATCCCTTCTATTTACAATGCTGATTGTGGAATTAGCTAATTTCAACTAAATATATATCAATATATATGCATATTTCGATGTATTTCATCTCTCAGGATGGTTTTATTTTTTCAAAATCTGTATTTAATGGTAAATTTTCTGCAGCTGTATTAAACAATTAAACCTTTGGAATTAGTCTAAAATGTCCTACCCTCAGGCAATTTTACTGTTTGACCATCCCGTATTTAACACTATTGGTAAGACTTGGAGTTTTATTATAATGATACATTATCTTGCTACACGACAGAGTTCTTTTATATAAACTGTGAGTAGTCTCAAAATATAAACAGTTTTACTTCGTATTCCCTTTTTAATACTTTTTGCGCAATTTCCTTCTGACGACTCAAAATATGTCCTTTATTTTTTGATCATCTTAAAAATTTCAAGACAAACTGAAATATTTCGTCCATTGTTTCATATTAAACGCTAAATTTTAGTAAAGATTATTAAATCTACTATATTCTGCCATTTAACAATATGCATTTCATCATAGTAAATATATTTGTACAGGTTTAATTTACCCAATATCCATCAGGTTCTCATCTGTTTTATACGCTTAACATTAATCTACCAAATTGTTTGACGAAGTTCCTTTACGATCCCATAAAAAGTCAAGAATATTTACTATTTCTGAATGTAGGCTAGATCGACCAGTAAAATCATCAAAGTGTAATGAGTTTTCGCTGTTAAAGTCCCTTTCTGTCTTGTAGCTTTGACATTTTAGCCTATCTTATAAAATGGATATAAAAGTTGATCAGCGAGGAAAAGATAAATCTAATAATTTTTTTTTAAAATCTTAATAGAGCGTCATAAAATGATTAATGATTGATCTAATAATGATAATCAAAAAAGGAATATGGTATAATAATGCTGATTTCCTGTAAGTTATATATTTAGGTATGAGAAAGGCAAAATCAATTATTGAATATGCGCCTTTTAAAGATTTTGGAAATAAGAAAACAGGTAATTTAAACAATAAAAATATATAACTCTAATTTTAATAAATATTTTTTTTATCTTATTGATACATACTTATTGCATGTCATATGGAGTATTTTAGTGGGGGGTTTTTTTGTTTGTTTGTTTGTTTTTTTTCTCAAGGCAGTGTATTTCTTTTAAACTAATTTATGATAGAAGTAAAAAATATTGACAAATCCGTAAATTCATCTTAGCTAAAATGTAACACATGAATGAAATACAAAATTAAATAAATTATGTTTAATATGTTGTTAATTATATAAAATACAGAAATTGTACAACTGAAAACCTACTACTTTCAAGTACACTCGTACTCGTTATCAGGGCTCGAAATAAAATGCAAAACAGAGAACTACGTTCTTTCAAGACAAAAATCACGGTGGAATATTCCAAATTAGAGCATAGGATAGATTGTTAGGTGGATGAAAACTGTTCTAACTAAGTAAATTGATCCCGATTTCTGGGATGCTGTAGGAGAAAGCATCGTTACAGGCGTTATTATATCTGCATATAATTTCCACAGATTCTCTTATAATTATAACAGTTATAACAGTCCATGTATTCTAGAATCTTTGGAAATTATATGCAGAGATAATAACACCCGTAACGATAATTTATCCTACAATATCCCACAAATCTGGATCAATTTACTTAGTTATAATAGCAGTTTTCACTTACCTACCAATGTACTCTACACTCCATTTTGAAATAGTCCAACCTGATGTTTGGCTTTAAATAACTCAGTTCTCATTTCTGTATTTTATTTCAAACCTCGATGATAAGTACGAGTGTTCTTGAATGTGCTAGGTTTTTAGATGTACAATTTTTGTATTTCATATAACTAACAACATAATAAACACCATTTATTAAATTTTCACCGAGTTAATTTTGTATTTAATTCATTTGTTATAGTGTATTTTATGGCAAAACTTTATTGTTATTAATCTTCGCACTACATTTCACGAGGAGATCGCATCCGAACTTCCCGGTGTATCGAACACTGTTGAAATTTATTAAAAGAGATCCTTTCGTATTGGTCTCATGCCATGGTTTAATAGCCGGAGAAACTGACAAAGATTTAATTATTTACAGCAACCTCTCAGTGTTTAAGCGCGTACTTTGAGATATTTGTTAAATTTGTGCTTTATTTTATTTTATTTTATTTTGTTTTATTTTGTTTTATTTTATTTTACTTAATTTATTTATTTATTTATTAATAAAGGTTTATTTTCTTTATAAAATATCAGCCGGAAACAAATGCTGAACTATTTATGTTGTTTTAAATGCAAACGTCTCGATCGTCCATAATCGGATGCGCGCGGTAAAAAAAGATAAAAAAGAACATTAAAATTATTTTATAAACCATAAAACATCAGTAACAGACTTAGATACAGTTTGCAGATAAACTGCATTTGAAAGTACATTTTTTTGCCCTTTTCGATAGTGCAAAAATTGAAAGTGTGCGATGGTTTGAAGTTAATAAATTTGTAAAATTGTGAAAGAGGGTTAAGTCGTTGCCACAGTTGATATTATGTCAGCAAACATGTTTTTGTTATATGATATAGATGTTTGCCAATATAGCTCATTTTAAAGAGCAGTGGATAATCATAGTAAAATTGTAAAATGTAAACTAAAATCTTTTGAAAAATAATAAACAAAGTTTTCTCATGTTATTTCTTATTATTTATTGGTCGAGATGATATAAATTATTAAGATTAGAAATGTTTGTATTACAAGTACGGATTTAAATTACCTTTTCATCATATAGTTAAAAAAGATTTATTTTACAGCTGATTTGTAAATTTTTTTGAAACATTTACAGAATGGAACATGTCAAAACGTCAAAAATTTATAGAGGAATGTATATTTAATGAGAATACTGGCAATTTAGAATTTTGTGGAAGCTTGTTTTCCTGATTTTAGCTTTTTTGCTTAAGACATTTTGAGCTCAGCGTCACACTACATTGCGCGACTCTGTATATCTGCAAAACAAAGTTTGAGCTGAACTTCCTGCGTTCTCCTTGAAAATTTTAACACGGCAAACTGCTTCGATTAGCAAAGCCGCTCGTTTAAAGCTGTAACAAGGATTTTTCCTCCAGTCGGAGTTACTATGGACAAAGCTGACTTTATGTCTTTCTGTCAGAAGACTTTCAAGTTCGTGTGTATTGCCATCTTAGGTATGGTTAATATCAGAATTATGTAATGCAAAAATTTACATTCATTATATAGAATATTTAGTAAGTGCACTTCCCTATTTAACATATACGGTATTTTAAAGAAATTTGGTCATCACACTATTTTATAGGACACCTCTCGCGCCTACAAATAATAGCATATATTCTACAATTATACCTTTAATATGTAATGATAGTTACAACCACTACCGATTACGACTTCGTCATCCTTTTAGTACCACAAAATCTTTCAACACGTCGCGTTAAAAGCAGTAAGTAAACTTTCATACTAAATCATCGTACATTATTCATTGAATTTTGCAATCTTTGCATGATGATTGAGAGAATTTAATGATCTTATAGAATGTATATTGAAATAGTCTACCTGTTTACTTCTGTTGAAAGTTGAAAAACAGAAATCTCCTAATAAAGACAGGCAGTATACGGCTTGGTCATTTTAAGGGACACTCCCTTTTAAATGCATATTATCATTACCAAAGTTAATTAAACACTTTCTGCGTCAATATTTTTTTAATAATATGGGATCTACCAAAGCGGTGATAAAGAAAGCTCAATAGAGTTCAGAGTAAATGGAATCAGCCATTTTGGCTATTCGAAACGGATTTCTCGTAAATTGAGCAGATAGCAGGAAAGCTGTTAAATATTTTAGCGTAGGAATTTGAGGCACCATGAAAATTTGTGTAACACTTCTTTTGTAATGTCTGAATAAAAATAAAAGACGTGGCTGAAGGATCGTGGCACTTAGCAAACCCGTAAATTTTTTAATTTCTAAAATTTTCGTTGCAAAAAAGACCCTTGCGGAATTTTGAAATTTTAATACCTTAAATTTAGTATTTAATGAAAGATAAAATATAAAAGCTAGACCATTTAGTCTGATCAAAAACTGTACCAGGCGGTTTCTAGTGGTATTTGATAACTATCGAAAAAAAGTAAAGGCACGCTGAGATTGTGTCAGAATAATATTTATGCCCCCAAAAAATATTTTGAAAAGGATAGACAATTTTGGTGGAACTTTCTACATGCCAGGCGATTGAAAATATTAAACGCAAGTACCAGCAAAGCTGGGGCTTGCGGTGCCTCGCTGAAGATCCATTTACTGACTTGCGATACAAACAAAGCGTAAACCGCGTTGCAGTTAAAAATTGTAACATATTATACTTTGATTATCAGACAAACTACAATTAATTTGCCAGACAGAAATCCAATTGATAGGTTAATGCGAGACGACTTTAAATCAGACTGGGAAAAAACCTGTACAAGAGTGGTTTATGGTTCCGAGGGGCAACTGGGCCATGTTTTTACAATGTGACTTGGAGATTATGGCAATTCACATTCCAAAAGCTAATGTTCATTTGAATTAAAGTCTGAACCTTTTGTAAATGTGTTCAGTTAAGTTGTCGCTGCAGGAGACATTCCCAACTCCGTCGGAGTTTTTCGGCGTGTTCGCCAATCTTTACGACGTCGCTGTCGGCTGTGCGATTCTGTTAATGGGCGCAACTTCGAACACCTATTATAATAATGTCCGTTCGTCTGCCTTCCGACATTGAACTGTGCAGCGCAGGCCAGAAGACTATGCTTCACATATGTCATAAAGTACGTGGAATGTAATTCTTTATTTGTCATTTTTCTTTTATTTTCAACACTTTTTGGCACAGTATTTTGTAAGTCACAGACTGTGGTGTACTCAAAGTGTAAATTACAAAGTTTGTATGAATTAATTTAAAATTTAGTGTCTTTTTTAAATTTATAATTAATAAAATTATTATGCTATTTTTTATTATTATTTCCTATCATAAATTATGATGCACATATACATACAATAATTGTCCATGTAAAACATGTATTGAAACTTCTTGCATAGTTACAAATCGCAATATTTTTAATTATTTCCGAATTTTCACCACCAGTTTAATTTTAAAGAATTTAACTTA
Source organism: Maratus speciosus (assembly GCA_963932465.1). NCBI lineage: Eukaryota > Metazoa > Arthropoda > Arachnida > Araneae > Salticidae > Maratus > Maratus speciosus. The sequence goes on along the minus strand of OZ010789.1, from coordinate 454,613,030 downwards.
AGCTTTATATCAATAAAAGACCACTTTAAAATGTAGACTATTATTGTAAAGTTATTTTGGTTCATTCAGCTCTTGAATAATTAAAAATGTTGCATCTCAGAAGAAGCATGATCGAAAATGTATAGTTGAGAGTAATTAAAAAGGCGGTGTTTCCAATCGTGATGGGCGAGTTTAACCTTTGCTAGTGTCAAAGAAAGCGGAGTTGTAACTAAGAAATTGATTAATTTCTCTCACACAATTAAACCGATATGGTTCATTGTAAGCTTTTTCGAAAGTTTTCGGAATGGACCAAATTTTACTACATTTTCCTTGTTGTAGCTAGAGTTGTCTTTTTGGAATTAACGATTAACTATTTTGATGTATAGTGGATTTCGTACTTTTTTCACTGTTTCAGGGCTTGTAACTCGTCAATAAATATTGCTATTTTAATACAATTGATGTCATTTTGTAGGTTTTTTTCTGCTCTTTCTAAATATGCGCTTCGTTTTTATATAGCATTATCGATAGTTTAGCAATGAGGGTTCTTTTACAATTTTCCGAATTTTCATTCTATTTGCTGTAACTTGAAAACTATTGAGATCCGACCAGGCTTTATATACTGATTTATGCTCCATGTGATCTCCTCTATTACCTCTATTAATATTGGACCCCTTTAACGGAACACCCTGTATATATATATATATTTCTTCTTTCTTTGTTAGTGGGTCCACTTACTCCATAAAAATGGGGCAACTGGACCAGGTAGGTCTGTGTTCAACACGTTTTTTTTTTTCAATAAGGAGTATCAAGTCATGTTTGAAAAAGTGTAAATATCTTTAAAAAATTTTAACCAGGCAGGTCATGTAAATTATATATCAACTAAAGAGCGTTGTAAGGGAAACCTTTGCTGTCAATATGTCTAAACAAAGCCCCAAATGTGAAATTATTAGATTTATGTCAACAAAAAAACCTTAGAATTAATTAAGTACTTATTACTTCAGTATAGGTAATTAGTATAAAAGTTACGTGGGTATTTTAGAAAAAAATAAACAAGATAAATCTATGCATAAACGGGTACGTAGGTACTTAAGTATCTCATTCTCCTTTTTATTTACCCCAATGAAAGTTCGATAAGTCCAAATAATCTGTGGAGAAGGCAACCATGTTTTTAAAGTGAGCAGAACTATTTTTTATTGGTTTCGATAATTTTCTAATAATATCAGTTTGTCTTATGTACGCCTCTTCATCTGCATCGTGAAATTTAGAGGTTTGGCTATCTAACTTAAGAAATAGGGTTTGATAACCGCCAACATGCTTTTTAAACAATGTATTATGTAATTTTAATAAGGTTTCTTAATTGTAAGGGAAAAAGCAATGGGGAAATTAATTTCCCCTAGTAAGAGAAACTCAAAAAAATTATTTATAACTGTTGGGGGTAACTCGATCCCACATGGTCCGGTTACCCCTGATGCACGTTCTAGTTATCTCATTCTTGAGAAATTTATAAGGTAACTGGAACACAGGCCTTACGTTTGAAACATGAGGTAAGGTACTTGTACTCAATATGGACAGTGCTCTCAATATGGACAGCTCTAATATCTATAAAAGTAACAATTTTGATCGAGAGATGCTCTACATGTCCGTGAAGAAAAGCAGTTGAAAAGATAATTAAGCCTGGAAAGTTGTTAAAGCGCGCTGTTCGCCATTTGAAAGGAACCCACCAAAGAGAAAATTGCAGAGAAAACATACCCAGCAAAGGAAGAAACAGTGGGCCATCAGCTGGAAAAAAGATAGCAGCCAGCACTGCCACCAGTGGTAAAGTGCAATGGTGGAATTACTTAAACCAGTACCAAAGTATCTATGCGGAATGCAACTGACCCATCAGTGATGGCCAACAGCAGGCCGGCATTGGTATGACATCCCATTACTTGAATCCGGCACTTTTCCTGTAGTGCTAGCACCTATCCTACTGCTATTCCTTTGCTGGGCCAGCAGTTTCCCTTACAAAATATTCTTATAGAATTCTATAAAAAAAACTTATAGAAAAAGTATTATAAAATTATGGCCCGTTTTTCTATAAGCTAGTTACATCAAACGCTATAGAAATATTTGAACTTGCAGCGGTTTCCATGTGGTCACCCTCCCACGTATGTACTAACCGCGCTCGGTGCTGTTTGGTTTCCGCGATCGGACATGAACAAGTACTTTCAGCGTATTCTAAGACCACTCGAGTTTCCAGGATCTCATTACACTATTTCAAGTTTGTTTCTTTTGTGATTTGCCTTCCCAATCATTAAACTTGTATAGAAATTATTGTATTGTATATAAATCCTATATATTTTATACGCTGATTGATTCTCAACTGTGTAAATTATGAAAACATTAAATCTTTCGTAATTTAATAAAACCGGATTTAAGGAGAAAAAAATTCGTTGAAATAAAGAATTTATTTACTTATTAATTTACTTATTTATTTTGTTGGTGGCAGTTGCGCTATATTATTTACAGTTTTTTTTTTTTTTTTTTTTTTTTTTTTTTTTTTAAATAGCTTCACAACTTAAATTGTGTTAAGATATTCATTTCAGATTTGTGTTCAAATTCATTAACCTGCCGCGGGATGATAAGAATAACTCTTATTTTAATATATACTTTACAAAATATTTAAAAGTATAATAAATTATTATTTGTTAAACTTGAAACGTAATTGTTTAAATATTTTAAAACTTCAGATTAAAATATTTGAATAAAAATTACAATTAGTGAATTTGTTTTTCTTAAATTAGATGAAATAGGTTCCCTAGCGTTCGTGTTCCCAGCAATAATACTGCAAAAGTTCGTGCATTTCCATGGAGTGGTGGGCCAGAGCATGAGAAAAAACGAAGGCCGATCAGAATTTTACTTGATCATTTCGATATGTTAAAGTTGACTGAAGCTGTCCAGCAGTGGTCATGCAGTGGTAGACCATTAGCTAGCACTTCTCCATCATTGCCAGCATCTATCTTGCTGCTGGCCAGCAATTTCTCCTTTGCTGGGTATTTTCGATTGCTATTTCATTTATTACATTAAAATGTTTTCTTTGTTTATTTATTACAAGATTTAGTAAAACTATGCCCGATACCCAATAGGGACACCTTATGTCCACATTGAAAATACAGCAAGTGAATCTTCAGATTCACAAATTTGTAAAATATCTGTTTAATGTCATCTGAACAATCTTCCAAGAAAAAAATCCTCCAAAAAGCCCTTGCAGAAAAATCAAAATAAGCCTCTCACTTTCTTAGTCATACTATCTTTTGGGCATTTTTAGGCATTTTGCAAACTCAGCTGAAAACAATATTTATTTTATGTGGGAATCAGCTTAGATGCTTTCCTTTATTCGTTTTCTTTGAACGCAAAAAACATTCAGCTATTAAGAAGTGGTGTGAAAATGTAAAAAAATCGGACATTTTAGTTTTTATAAGGAAATGAACAGAGGTCCCCGTTTGGGGACCCAGGGACCGAAGAAGTTAAAGAAGTCTATAAAAACAGAAAAGTAATTTGAGATATATGTAACTGTTACTAACCCGGCCTGGTCAACGCCGGATGGGTCTGTTAGCAATGAATAAAGAATTAGCTGTATTGCGTATAGTCTCCTACGTATTCAGAGAAACTTCTTATCTCTATCAGACAATGTACTACGAGGGTGTATCAATAAGTTCTTGCCCTCACATAGAAATAATTGAGTGAAATTTATGAAATTGTTACATTGTATGAGTCCTTTTCTATACAGTCACCGTCACAGTAACATATTTCTGCCAATAGTATTTCAAAAAGAGGGGGGATGATGTATTACAGGAGGCGCGATAGTAGACCCAAAGGGGTCATTTTTCTAACTTTTACTGATCACCACATGTGACATATGGTAGGAAAGGCCTGTGATCACTTATTCATGCTATGCACCTTCCGAGCCCCTCCACCTAAATTTGCCCTCGGGGGGGGGGGGGGACACTTTTCTAATTTTTCCAGACATCATTCATGCCCCCGGGGGGCGAATTTGGGGCTCGAGGATCGGGAGATGCATAGCATGAATAATTGGTCACAGACCTTTCCAACAATATGCCATATGTGGGGGTGGGTAAAAGTACCCCTTTTAGGTCTACTATCGCGCCTCCTGGAATACTTCCTCCCCCACTCTTATGAAACACCGTTTGCAGAAATGAGTTACTGTGCACGGTGACTATATAGAAAAGGATTAATACAATGTAGCAATTTCATAAATTTAACTCAATTATCTCTGTGTGAGGGCAAAAACTTATTGATGCACTCCCGTAATATAAAATGTCAGATATCAGAATTTATTTTTCTTTAAAAGGAAATTTAATAAAAGTCGAGCAATTAAATTACTACCAGATTTCTGTTAGAAATGAATTTATTTTTCCTTCTAATAAAATACCCTAAAATATTTGAGCCCTTTCAAAACACCCCTGCCACAAATCTTTACTTTAAAGTTAGAGGGAAAAATGCCAAGTTGGCACACTCTTTGTAAATAGAAATGCAAATCTCATTCAGTTCGAAGTAACATTACAAGTCTCATTCAATTGAACTCTAAGCAGCCAAATATATGTACAAAATTTTAAAATACATGGAGAAGTTGTATAAAAATTAAAACAATAAAAAATAAATAAAAGTTCAATTTTTGAAAAAAATATTTTAGTAGAATTCTTTTTGTTATAGTCGTAGTTTGAATTTTTGCTTGCGTTATTTTTGTTGTAAATTGAAAAGAAACCAAAACTTCTGTCATTTTAATTTCGAAATTTGCATGTTTTTTTTTTCCTTGTTTGTACAGTGTATTATTTCTGCTTTAAGTAATGAAAGAACAGAAAAATTAGCAGAAAATGGGTTTATGAAAAATTATGAATGTGCAACGCTGAATTATTTGTGCAACAAATGAATATCTTTGTTCTACAGACGCATGTTTGTTGAAAAACACGAATGACATTTACCAACATTTGTGTCATTTTTATTTCGAAATTTGCTTGGTTTTTTTTTTCTTATTTTTACAGTGTATCTACTTCAAGGAATGAAAGAACAGAAAAATTGGCAGAAAATAGGTTATGAAAAATTATGAATGTTTAACATTGAAGAACTGTTTGGGTAACAAATGAATATCTTTGTTCGAAAGACGCACGTTCGTTTAAAAACACGACTGACATTTTCAGTGCAATATGCTTTCCATACCAGAAAACCATGTAATCTATCTTCAAAACAAAATCTCTCAATTTATTTTTAAAGAAAAGTTTGTGCTATAACCTGTATAAAATATATGATTTTATGGGATTAAGTATGCAGGATATCAAACTATATGGAAGAAACTAAGGTTGTTTATTAAATACAAGAATATCAGAAGACAAATATTTCATATTTTTCTACCATTTGATCTTATCATATCTTAAAAGTATACAAGCTCTTTTATATGCACAATAAGCATTGTGCAAAATTTCATATTTATACAAAAGTTTCAACTATAAAAATGTTTTCTAAACTGCAATAAACTTTCGAATGGTGAATTACAATGGCTTAAAAGAAAAAGTACTAAAATTTCCATAAAGTCGCATTTATACTTTCTCGTGAATATTTTACAAATTTTAGTTTTGTACATCATAATTTATATGGTATTTGATGTGTTTAACATTTATATTCCAAATATACAGTTAAATTAGGGAAACATTTAATGTCAATCGAGAAGAGTATTTTACATATTTTGATCCCATTAATTTTATTAAATTGAAACTATTACAGCAGATTTTATTTATTTGATCAAATTGACAACTTTCCATTTTATAGGTTTTCAATGGAAAATATAGTATTGGGGTGATCGGAAAGTCATGTCGTATTTTTCTAACAGATGTCATTAGTTCGTTTTTTGAGGGAGAAGCGCACGCACCTCACTGAAATACTAGATATGGTAACACTTCTAACCCATTCAATAAACAGGAAGTTGTTCGATTCGAATGAGTTGGATAGATTTTATACAGATTTGAAAATGGAGGAAAAACTGTTGGTTTTCGCTATATTTTGCTTTTTTATTCCCGCAAACGCAAGAATGCTACACAAGCTTGTGAAAAGCTTCGTAAAGTTTATGGGGACGATGCTCTAACGATGCGTCTGTGCCAGCGGTGGTTTGCAAAATTCCGTTCTGGATATTTTGATGTGAATGATGCACCTCTCTCAGGAAGGACATTGGAGGCTGACGAATGACGAAATAAAGGCAATGGTTGAGTCTAATCTGCGGTACATGGCACGAGAGATTGCAGAGGCACTACACTTTGCTCAATTAGCCGTTGTTCACCATTTGAAGAACCTCGGATTTGTAAGCAAGCTTTAAGTTTGGGTTCCTCATGAGCTGAAGGAAATCCATTTGGTGAAGCGTTTGAGCATCTGCCATTCCCTTCTTAAACGTAAAGAAAACGAGCCTTTTCTGAAGCGTATGGTCATTGGCGACGAGAAATGGATTGTTTACAATAACGTCGTACGCAAGCTGTCTGGGAGAAAGCACGATGAACCACCTCAATCAACGTCCAAAGCGAACATTCACAAGAAAAAGGTCATGCTGTCAGTGTGGTGGGATTTCAGAGGTGTTGTGCATTTCGAGCTCTTACCATAGAAGCAAACGATTAATTCAGCCGTGTACTGTCAGTAATTGAACAAATTGAACAATGCAATCAATCAAAAGCGGCCCGTAAAGGTGTTGTGTTCCATCACGACAATGCCAGACCACACACGAGTTTGGTCACCCACCAAAAGCTGTTGGAGCTTGGTTGGGATGTGTTGCCTCACCCACCCTACTCACCTGATCTTGCACGTTTAGATTACAATTTGTTTCGCTATTTGTAAAATTCCTTGAATCGTAAAACATTCGATTCCGATGAGGCTATAAATCGGCACCTGGTACAGTTTTTCGCTTCTAAAGACAGGTCATTTAACAAGCGTGGAATTATGAACCTTGTTGAGCGATGGCGAAAGGTCATTGAACAAAATGGTCAATACATTATTGGTTGAATTCTTATTTTTATAGGAATAAATGGCCTTTGAAAAACATAGTAAAAATACGACATGACTTTCCTTTCAAAACAATATATCTGTTTCATAATGTATTATCAAATATCGATTACAATGATAAAATTTATTTACTTATCTAAACTTTTATTATAACCTACTTATGTAACTTATTTAAACTCAGTAGTTGCCTAAACAGAGTAAAATTTGTACTTACTGAAGTACGATGTTTATTTAACTCTTATGTCAATGACCGGTAACACGAGTACCTTTTTTCACTTTTCTTCCCGATTTCAGGATGTTAATATAAAAAGAAAAAAAATGAATTTAGATATCCATTTTTTGCAGCATTCACTGCCTATTAGTATAATCAATTTAAAATCTTGATTCTTTTTATTATTATTTTGGGACATTAAACACTTTTATTATTTTCATCAATGACCAGGGTACCCGAGTACCGATGCAAATTTTCTGTGGAAAAAAACCGAAATTGATAGAGTATTTAGATTTAGATCAATCAAACATAAAATTAATTTAAAAATAAGAGTTAGACATATTTTTTTAAGGTAAAAATATTGCAGTTACCTGAAATTTTATATGCTGTGACAAGCTTAACAGTAGCAAAATGTGTACGGATGTGCATCACATGCTGGTTTTCCCCATTGTTTACTTGATTTTTTGGTTTTTCTGTTCCGTTTTTGAGGCTCCAACAAGCATATCTGACAAATATCAACTACTTTTATCCTTCATGTTTCATGTCGCTTTAAGTTCTCTGGACTGGGTTCTGAACGTGTGACAGATTCAAATACGGGCAAAGGTTTTTTCAGTGTACTTTCAATTCCCGATTTGGTCGAAAAATATCTCACAGCCTGTATATTTTGCTATCGATCTTGAATTTCTCGAAGACTCAAGGTCTCACCTAATTCCGCAAAACAGGCGGTGATTAACTGTTTTATGTCTAACCATATCATTATTTGCAGTATTAATAATGTAAGCAACAAGTGCTGCTATATCCCTGATATTGAAAAATAATGCGAGTCGCCGTCTGCTTGTACGCCTATGTGTAGCTACACTGCAAGAATTTATCCATAATTTTCGATCCACATTTCTTTTTATTATAAAGCTGAATCATTTTGGGTTTCTCTTTCGATTTTGTGATGGTTTTATCATAATGCATAGTAGACATTAGAATGTTTCAACTTTTGTTGTGCTTTGTTCATTTTTGAAACATACGAACAAATACCTATGTTATATTGAAATCAAATTCTGTAGATAAAACTTGACGCAAGTTACATAGCTTCATTTCTTGGGGAATATGAGGTTTGTTTCTTTTCAAAGTGCCAACTATTGTGAGCTTCCAGGATAGTAAATGCTTCGCCAAAGAAAGCGAAGAAAAAAAGTTGTCCATGACGATGTTTCGTCCAGAATCCTTGAATGGAGGGGAAAAACTTTCACTACTCATTCACATTGGATTATTTCTCGGTCTGTACCTGTTTTTCAGTGTCTAGTCGGTCGATGAGACGATAATAATTTTTCGCATCACATACCCACCATATTTTGATCATATATTTAACCGGTTCTACGGAATAAGTTGGCTGAATCTTGTTCTTCCTTGATACGGAAATAACTGCGAGACAACCGCTAAGTTTAACGTCGGTTTGTATTTTTTCAATAGGTTATGATTTAACATAGTCCATAACTCACGAATTGCTGGAGATATATAATTTTGAAGACATTCCACGACACGTGTGTTCTGGTTGTCAGACTGAATAAATTTAAGGATATTCCAGAATCGGTTTGCACTCATATTTGCTCTATATAACGGACATGAGTTTATTCTACACATTTCTAATCTGTGATCTTTGTTTGAATTGTTGACACTTGAAGTAATTAATATTCATAAAAATGCGTCCAATTCCTTTGCTGTTAGCTTTGTCTAAAGAAGTTTTTTTTTCCTTGTATTGTAGTGGTTATATTTTTCAGAAATGCTGGAGGCTTTCTGATTTGTCCATTGAACGATTATATAAAGCATTTCATCTGTAAAGAATTATTTGAATGTGTCCCGAATAATTAAAAAAAATATTTATTTTTGTATAATTTAACTATACATATTGATGGTTAAATGTGGACTTGGTAACGTAAACACCTTGCGTACTGCCTTGCTGATAATACTTCCATTGCTTTAATTGCTTCATAAAACTATAAAAGAAATAGCTAAACATTATAGAAAATTCATGTATATACGAATTACAACGAAATGAAGCTTTTGTTCTAAAAGATAAACGTAGATAAAATATACATTAATATATCTGGAAATGAAATCTGAAGTGCCGTAAATCACTTACTTTCCCTTCTTGCTCTTCTCCAAAGGCGAAGTATATATTCTATAAAATAGGAGTTTTTTATGGCAGGTGTATGATAAAATCGCAACAGGTACCCTGGTACCCCGGTTATTGGATAGAAGAAAATATTTGATCAATAACATAAGGGTTAAATAAAATTTCCTTAATAAGAAAGTTCATTAACACCAGAGGTAATGCTTCCTTAGTTCTCTCTCCTTTATTTTAAAAATGCCAATTGTCCAGAAATGGATATGCTTGAATATTTGATTTCGAATATTTAACCAATATGTTAAGTAATTAAATGGATGGGTATAACTATGTTTTTTCTCTTTTACTTGCTACGAAACAAAATATTATACACTTATATTGTCCGAAATATTTAATTGATTGTATGATTGCTGGCAATCTCTCTGTGTGTATGTATAGTTATACACACACACGCATACACAAGCGGGCCTCGCTCCTGATTTAATACTTCACTGCTATATTTCTTATAGTGAACTGTATTTTTTTATATATATGCAGGATTGATCAAGGAATATATTGGGTGACTGCAAAAGTCCGTGCCTTATTTCATAGGTAGCAGAAACTTGCAATTTTGATTGCGCTGATGTTCCTTTTATAACCATATTATAAACTGCCAGTTCTATACATGGGTCGTGAGTGAACATAACGTTCAAAAAAGGTTTTTTAATTAATTTATGTGCAAAGTTAATATTCAAAATGGAATATGAAAAGCTACATTTTCGTCATATTATGTTATACGAGTTTTAAAAAGGAGTGTTTGTTGGACGTGCTACAAAAAAATATCCATGGCCTTTATTTGGATCGTGCTCCTGCTCTTAGGACAGTTAAAAATTGGTTTTGTCGGATTCGAAACGGTGATTTCAATGTAAACGATAAAATTCGCTTTGGGCGACGTTCTGGCATTGATGACAACTTAATTCGTGATTTAGTGAATAATAATCCACGGATTACTTCGGAAGACACTGCTGAGAGCTAAATATTGACAACTGCTAAATATTGACACTGCTAAATATTGACAATTTGATTGCCTTTGGCCATTTAAAACAACTTAGGTATACTTCGAAACTCGATGCATCGGAAATCTGGCTTTGTTACACCTATTTCAAGCAGCATCTTTGGTACTTTATCAAAGAATTAATAACAATAATGTCAATTAAATGAAAAAAATGTAGTTGAATTTACTGTTTGTGCAACAGCTTCAGGGTCACTTTCACACCTGACAGTTTCTGTTCCTTGTAATTTACTGTAGGATCTGCGCCTGAATCGTCAATGCCCAACCCAGCTTTACAATTATGGATATTTAGCGCCATCAATTCATTAGATATTATTACTATACGTTGTCCTTTATCCCAATATTCAAATGAAACCATCACCAAAAATTTTAACATTACCTGCTCAAGAAAATGAAAGAATTACAAACACGAACTCTGTATTACTATACAATGTGAATGGTCCAGAGAGAATATCCTATTGAACATATACAAAAGACAAGAAAATGTGCATTACTTATGCTTTACTCTGTAGACGTAAGGTACCTGAACAGGACACGTTAAGTTTGAGATCACAATAAACTGTGTTACATCAAAATTAACACTTGAAATGTATTTGAATATAAGAGTTATACATATTTTTTAAATAATTAATCATGGATACTCCTGATACTGGTTAATTTTGACCAGGAGAGAAAAAAACAAAAATTGCTTTAAAATGGCTTTATTAGGAGCATGAGTTCCAAATAAGGCCATAATTTTCTAAACGCATGATTTACTTTTAATTAACAGATATTTTCACGTATTATATCAAAATAAAAAAAATGAAGAAAATAAGAGTGTTCTTTAAAAAAAAAATTTTTTTTTGCTTTTACATATATTGTTATTTTTTCCCTAAATCGTGTACGTGCAGGAAACATAAAGCACAAGCCAGGAGTTTCATTTTTTAATTATCTACCTTAAAATAAAACTTTCACTTGGTTCTAAATTTTCCATTATTCAGATAATAATCTGAAAGATCAGTTTACGAAAAGAAATACGCTAAACATATCGTATACATCGATAAAAAGACATATCGTGTTTTAAGATTCGACATGCTATTGGAAAATCCATCTTTCAATGTAATGGTTTAAGTTGTTTGTTTATCCTGAACTTTTTTTCTCGTCGGCAATTTTAATACTAAAATTAGTATTTCATTCTTATTGCATTTGTAATTTATGTATTATCGAAAAATAGTGCATGCATTTCATCTTTTATTCTGCTTTGAACTATCTAATATCTATACATGAAAGTCTCAAAAAAAAAAAAAAAAAAAAAAAGAAATATATATTGGTTACATGGTGACAAAAAAAAAAGAAAAGAAAAGAAAAGAAAGAAAATGTAAATGGACCAAAACCGATCATCTGTCCCCCGTTTGTTTCACCTGCTATGCATCTCATAACAGCCAATAAATGATAAAAATAGTAGAAAGTATGCCTAAAAGACGTGTGTTTTCTGGGAAACCTCATGGTTTTTACTTTGCCACGCCCATATGAATGACAGCCAACCAATAAATGCATGTTGACGTCAGAGAAAGCAGATGTCCACAGAACTGCTGCAAGAAAAGAGAGTTTGGGAGATGCAGTTTGGAAAAAAAGAAATTGGTAGTGAATTTGGAATATTCTCATTCGAACATCACATACATATCACGTGGTTGGTGAACAGTTACGGTTTTGATATTTTTTATTTAAAGTGCGGGGGATATTTTTGGAGCTTCGCAGTAAGTAAAGGAAAATAGCTATTGATTAACGTTTATATAATGTTAGGTGTTAAACATAATTCGAAAATTCGGGGGGGGGAATTGTTTACATGGAAAATAAGAGGTTCTTTTTATTTTTTTATTTTTTCGGATGGTTATGTTTTACGAAAAGATATTTTCGTTGCATAAACAGATTTTTAAAAATTAAAACAAATCATGCATTAAAAAAATTGACAAATATTTACATTTGCAAGGTGCGATACACTGTTATATACTTAAAATGAAGTTTTTTTTTTCTTTTTTGGTACGAAAAGTATTAAGCTCGCGAAATTATTTTCTACAAATATATTTTGTACAAAGCCATTAAGCTGAAAAAATATGGAAATAATTAAAAGCAAAATACTGTTGATAAATTAAAAATGAAAATTTAAAAAGTATTTTACAAAAAAAAAAAAAAAAAGAAAATAAATAAATTATTTCTTCTTTGCTGCTATTTTCTATTTTAAAATGAAATTAAAATTTTAAGATTCCCAATTAAAAGCGAAATCACAAGTAGCACAAGAAATATCTTCTTACTATAATTTTTTTTCATTCCTTTTTTATCAAATCTTCTGGTATCAGTTAGTATTTTTCTGTATAGCTAAAATGATATGAATAAGTGCAAGAGCAAAAATCAAAGATGGAAGAAATACATCTTTCAGAAGAAAAAAGCGAAGGGGGGGGGGGGATCTAAGCTGGTAAAACGGAAGCGGAATTAAAAGTAATTTTGTAATAGTTCGTTAACAGTAAAATAATGGTTTATTATCACAAGCAAAGGTTATGAAAGAAGGAAAACTGAAAAGAATTTCTAATTTTAACAAAGAAAATAAAAGATTTTAACTTTTGCTTTGACCGATTTGCTTAGACCGATACTTTTTTAACTTTCATATTGTCATACCAGGAGGTTTTTTTGTTTATGTTCATTAGAATCAAATAAATACAGTACCACTAATTTTCTAATTGGATATTTCCTAATTATGCAAAACGTACGTTATTCCTAATTCCACATATGGTCTGTTTCATTTAATCGACCTACTTCATTTAGTTACTTATTTTTTAAAATATAAATCAACAGTTTAATTTTTTAGAATAAACTTGCTTCGAATTAAAATTTATATCATCTCAAACAATAAACAACATCAACGACAAAAAAAAATTATGATTATTGTTCTGTGGAATAATTTGTAAATGATTTTTAAAATGTAATAGAATGGATTTTGAAAGAAATAAATTCCGTCATGGCTTTCGACGTCTGACTTTCAGCCCCAAGGTAGTTCGTTCAGTTGCTGCAGTTTTTTCACCTCACTACACTGTAAAATAAAGATAAAATCATGCGTTCAAAATAGATTATGAAACACTTTCCAACACATTCAGAATAATGCAACCGAAATTTACCTTTTAATAAGTTGAAATATAACGTCTAATTGATCCATTTGGAAATGCACAACACAATTAAAAACCGTATTTCAGCAATTCCCATTTGCAGTGGTAAAATTATCCGAATTCTTTGAATGAGCAGCCCTGTATATGATATATAGACTTGTATCTATAAACTATATGCATGCAAATAATTAGTTCAGCTAGAAAACACATACCACAGTTGAAAATTCCCCTTCAGCAGTTTCCGCTAATAAGGAGAATGGTACATGAATTATTTTATGCAGCCCTGTAAAAGAAGTACATAAATCATACAAAACTAGCAACAGGCAAAAAATTAGTTAAATTTAAAAGCTCATACCTAAATAGAAAGCGCACTTACAGCAAATATTGCTCAAAGACACCTGACGTTAAAGTGTGTCCCTGTAAATGAACGATGCATGCTATGAATGCCCTTTTCTATAGTAATCATTTTGTAATACAATTTAGTGATTTTATCAATTTCAATATATTTGAAATATAATAATGCCATTAAATTGCACTGCAAAGATTTTTCCCCATTGACCATAATGTAACGGAATTCTTTTGAGTGCCCGTGTAAATGAACTAGAAATAGTAATGCCACACATTTCATATTCAATACAGAACTTAAAAGGGTAAACATCATTAGCATATATTAATTGCATGGAAATCTGAGTATCTTTACGCGAGTTAAAGCATGGATAGGCAGACAGACACACAGACGGATAGACGGCCAGACGAACCGAATTTATAAGCATTTTTCAACTACGGTATTGGCCAAAAAATAGGAATTTTTTCAATTTCAGAATTTTTTAACGAAATATACACAAAAATCGGCGATAATGCTAACTAGGTTTTAATAATAGTTCACAGAAGTGTTTCTGAAAATTTTAAGCACACATATGCACATTCAATGTTTAGTTGTACCCCGATTGGCTGAAATAAGGGCCTTCACGTAAGCTGGCGCTCCGGAAATGTAATTCTTCTAATGTTCTTCAGTGCGATCACTGTGGTTCCAGACTTGTATAATTCGTTCCTTTAGGTCAACTTTTTTTTGTAGAAACAATTTCCGATACGCTGTTCTTCATATCATTCCAAAGAGACTCAATAGGGATCATGTCTGAACTGTTCCCAGCCAGTTAAGAACCTCCTAAAACAGAGAAGCCAAAAAGCACAGCAAAGAAAGAAACAGTGGGCCATCAGCTGGATAAAAGCTGGCAGACAGCACTGCCATCAGCGGTAAAGTGCTATATGCCGTTACATAAACCAGACAAAAGTGTCCGTGCGGAATGCAGCAGGCCCATGAGTGATGGCTAACAGCAAGCCAGCATTGGTATGTCATCGTATTACTTCAATCCGACACTTTTCCTCGTGCACTTCCGTGGTGTGGTGGGCCAGAGCATGAGATAAAACGAAGGCCGATCAGAGTTTTATCTGATGATTTCCAACAGCAATGTTGACTGAAGCTGTCCAGCAGTGGCTATGTAGTGGTAGATCATTCGCCAGCACTTTTCCATCATTGCTAGCAGCTATCTTGCTGCTGATCAGCCAGTAATTTCCTCTTTGCTGTGAGTCCTTAATTGTCTTTGCTCGGTATGGCAAGGTGCAAGTCGTGCATGAATACAACATCATTGTTGGTGTATCATTGTCATATATGAGGCAACAGGCGACTTTGTAGCGCTTCTTTATATTGATGTTAGTTCATAATTCCTTGATCAACATGGAGTCTACAGTTTCCATATGTCTGGATGACGCTCCCTATTATAACCTTTGATGGGCTCTTGGCAGTGTACTTGAGGCCTAAAGGCAGGTACTTTTCACCCGGTTTTCTCCGAACGCAGAAGGACCTGTTGCTCATTATATCTACTGTCGACTCGTCAGAAAACACACTTGAAATCAAAAGTTGCAGGCTCTAAATACAGATTTTGATTCACCAAATATGTAGCGAATAAATTAATAATTAATTTATGCACTTTTTGCAAAATAATAAAAATTGCTTTTGTCCAATCTTCTGCTGTCCAGTTTTTATGCTCGTATGCCCAAGCGAGTCTCTTTTTAAGCATATCTACAGTTAGCTTAGATTTTTGACAGGCCGACAAGTCCTGTAGTCGTATTTAAGGAGCCTTCTTCGTACTGTTCTTGATCTGATGTTGACGCCAGCATGTTCCCATCATGATTACAGTTGCTTTGAAATCCTTTTCCGGTTGCTTCGTCTCATTGAAATCAAATTTCTGTCTACACGGGCTGTAGTTATTCATTTATTACCGCACTTTGGCCGGTCGCTGATGTTCACACAAAGGTACATGGCAAGCTTCCTTCCAATTCTACCTACACTTTGCGACGAAACATGCACCGTAGAAGCTATTTCACATGATTTCAGGTTTGTATGATGAAGCAGAGTTTGGCTTTCACCTCTCTTTCGTGGACTGAGGTCCTGTTTTTTCTCCATTTTTATATCAATATGTTATTTTGGTACTACTTAGTTATTTCGTCGGCCAAAAATCTATCTCCAAACTATAAGATTAAATGCCAATAATGGTTGATCGTAAATGTCACATTTACTTAATTTTTAGCCAGTTACACGTATTTACGACATCAAGTGATTTTTATTTCGACGTTTTATTTGTATTTTTATTAATGTTATACTAATTTATTTGTTCTTTCGCTATTTAAAATAAAAATTATATCAATTTGTATAATTTGGCGAGTGGTTTGGCGTTTTATATAATTTGGCGAAATTGGTCGACGGGATAACTAAGTAGTACCGTTGTTTCTTTGAAAACCTGTAACGGAAAGCTTAAACTATACCAAAAAATTGTCAGTAAAACCCTTATAAATCACAAAATAACAATTACACTTAACCGTCATACAATAAACACGGTGCGCGCAGCTTGCAAACACCACGACAAAAGTAACGAACTTTAACCAATTTCTACGATTAACTACCTGCAGTTGCTTAGCAACGATGACGTCACTCAAATACTTCGGAAGCTTAAAGCTAGTGCATTGGCATTAAGGCAAATCGTCAACGTTCAATATTTAAACCCAAAAGTGCCATACAATTGCTAAAATTATCTTAAAATGAACAAAAGTAGGCGAATGTACGTGTTTTTGTATTTATTCATATTTTTCTTTGGTCAAGACTGTATGTTGGAAATTGTTAAAAAAAATTTCTTTATCTATTAAAACATAATATAACCACGTACGAAAATATACAATAACCTGTTTTGAGACTCCCTCGATTCGAAAAAGAGTTCATCATCTTTAGTAATTTAAGAAACCAATACATTTTCGAGATTTAAGTAAACGTTTATGTTAAAAGTTTCTTTTTAGGCCAGTAATTTTCAGAAACGTTTCCGGATAGTTATTGTAGTATATTAACCAGATTTCTCAAACTGGAATCGGTTTTTAGGATGCTAGTAATTCTCAATTAAATATTTTCCGCTGCGTAACTGAATTTGTTCTTGCAAGAGTAACAAAATAATATTCGTTTTAAGGTTATTGTGAATGCAGTTAATTTGTCACGTTCATCTGTAAAACATGTTTGTTACCCGGCTGAAAAGAAAGGTTGTGTGTTTCACGCGTACCTGTGTAAGTGGATTTCTTTATACCCTCGAAACATCCCAACGGCTGGATGAATTTTATGAATGAGGTCTCTATCAATTCGTCTTCACGGCCCGATAGTTATAAGCTAGGTTTTGTGTTTATAAATTCAGAATGGCGGCCTTAAAATACAAAATAGTGGAAGAGACGAAAAAAATTACGCACCCTATTAAGTGGCATACCATTGGATAGGTCTTTCAAAATAAAGACGATGTTTCATTTTGAAGTATTTTACAGTCAAAAGCTCCGTTAAAATATTATACAACATGGAAGTTGTGTATGTAGGATCTCTAGCTTTACTGCAACTCTAATCATCATAAACATCTACAGACCTCATCAAAATAGTGTTTATATATAGGAACTAACAATTAAACACAATTTAAAAGCCATCAATACAAGTAAAAAAAAAATAGGTAAGTAATATAAAAAAATATTTTAAGTCAATTCCTACTTAGGACAATAAGAGAATAGAATTTTTTTCTCCCATTCTTCTTTCCTCTTGAGTGGCGCTTATAATGCCTTGATCAAGAAGAGGGTTCTCTCGGTCTTAAAATACCTTGATCAAGAAAAGGGCTCTCTCGATTATTGAAAATTAATTAATTTAATTTAAATAATGAATTAATATTTGAAAAAAACTAGATTAACATCAAGTGTCATCCACTGCAAGTTAAAAAAATTTTATTTGAGCTTGATTGGATGAATAATAAGTATTTTATTAACGATTGAAAATTTGAACAAGATATATATAGCGAGAGTGTGAGCTAATAGTAGGAATTAAAAAAAATAGTTTCACATTGATGAGAAATAATTAATTAGTTCGCTTTTTACGCAGTCGGGTTTTTTTTTTTTATTTAATTGTTTATTGAACTTGAACTTTTTACTTGAGAATTGATAGCTTACAAAAAAAAATATATTCCGGGTGATCAAACTGATTAAAAGACTATAAAAACTACTCGGAAACGTTTCCGACAGTCAGTGGCAGCAAAATAAACTTTGTTTTTCATAAATGATTCTTTCAATATGGAAAATATGCTCGTTTCTAAGGTTTTTAAATATAAAGGAAGCTTTTCGAAATCGTTAGGAACACGGGAGAGGCTATTGCATTTGTGTAAGAGTAGCACGCATTTCGTGAAGGTGTTAACGTTTCTATGAAAAATTTAAAAGTTTTTTGTTTAAAGCATACATAATTATGAACCAAATTTAACACCACTTTCCGAAAACGTGGAAAAGCACAGTACAAACATTAGAAAGTAGAACAGTAGAAAGATACTGCAGTTAAAACATGAATATATGGAATATTTGATGAGATATGGGCATTTTTATGAAATAATTTTTACCTGCGTATGCGTGGAAGATTCCAAAATTTCTGTTTCAAAATTTGGTAGCCAATTATTTAGAGCAACTCATATAAAAAGCCCAGTTAAATATTGTGAAAACTCAAAAAGATAGAGTGAGCTGTTTGACAAATTGAAGAAAATCCCTTATAATAAAGCTACTTTTAGAAAGCAAGTCACTATACCGCCCCTATCTTTCTGAATTTTCGCGATATTTGACTGGATTTTTATATAAGTTGCGCTAAATTGCTGGGAAAAAAAAAGCAGAGAAAACCGTGAAAATGTCATTACAATTTTGGCCCTTTGTTGGAAAATTCGATGGCGGTAACTGCGCATGTTACCGCTAATTACCGTTACCGTTAAAGCTAGATGTCGGTTATTGCATCTAACATATGTTATTTTCTTCTTATACACTAACAGGTACACAAATCTGCGGGGGGGGGGGGTGATATATAATAGGAAAACATATAATAACCTCTTCCAAGCTGCCGACGATTCCGAAAAGCGTGCTTTATCTTTAGAAACCTCAGAAACTAATATATTTTCGAGATTTAAAGATTAATTTATAAAAACAAAGTTTCTTTTGCACCATTGACATTCGGAAATGTTTCCGAGTAGATTTTATTACGTATTAATCAGTTTTTGAAACCGAAAGGATTTTTAGGATACAAATCAGTTTCCAATGAAACACTCTCAGTTGCGTAACTGAATACATACATGCATGAGTAACAAAATAATATTAATTTTAATGATAATGTTTCAGCTGTTAATTTATCATACATGCCTGCAAAACGTGTCTCTTAGAACATAAAAATGGTTGCTGGAGAATTCACGGCATTCGAAAAACTTATCTTCCGAATTCAGAAAACTGATGAGTACACTATAAAAACTACTCGGAAACGTTTCCGAAAGTCAGTGGCAGCAACAGAAACATTCTTTTTATAAATTCTTTTTTAAATCTCTAAAATATATTGGTTTCTGAGATTTCTAGGTTTTAGTATATTTTCCTTTCTGGTTATATTATATTTTCCTATAGAGTAGGATACATTTGTATTTTTTTAACATTGTGTGTGTTAAAACATACAACGTTGTACACTATTTGTAGTAGTGTGATAAATTTTATAATGCAAATAAAGTTTTTGTCGAATGCCTATAACTTGAATTTCTTATAAAAGGTTTAAAAAAAAATCACAGGGCAGGAAAAATGCTTTCTTATTATTCAAACTTGAACTATTTCCTTCCATTAACATTTTAACGTTTCATTTTTAGGTGCGTTCGTAATTATATAAATACGTAGCACCTATAGTCGTCGTTCAGTCCGTCCGTCTGTCCGTCTGTCTGTCTGTCTGTCTGTCTGTCTGTCTGTCCGCATATAACAGAGCAAAAACTACCCAACCGAATGGTCTGAAATTTTTAATGTATGATTGTTGCAAAATTTTGTCGAGCCATTTCAAATTTTATGAAAATCGGATGCATAGTTTAATTACAGGGACAGTCAAAAGTTTTTCTTTACATTACGGCCAATGGGAAAAATTATTGCAAATGCATTTTAATGATGTTACAGCCTTCCGAATGGTTTGAAACTTTAAATATATAATTGTTTCAAAATTTTGTTGAGCCATTTGAAATTTTGGGAAAATCGGATGTATAGTTTAATTACAGTGACAGTCAAAAGTTTTCCGTTACATTACGGGGAATGGGAAAAAAATTATTGCAAGTGCATTTTAATGATGTTACAGACTATGCACTTATGAAGTTAAAAAATATATATATTCAGTACAATATGGGGTACAAAAAATAATTATAAAACTAGTTTTAGTACGAACGCACCTCATTTGCCACGTTTGACGAGCAATTTCTGACTTGTTTGTTGTTGTTGGGAGGTGGGGTTGGGTGGGGGAAGAGCGGTGCAGCGAGCAGCTTTTCTTTTATCTTTTGTTTCTTTTAAATGTGATTCTCTATTTTCGTCTGGAATTAATTATACTTAGCCGATTTTTGCAAATTTTAATTTAGATCGAAAAAAAAATCTTATTTATTAAGTGCTGCATTTTCTTTAGTTTTAATCAGTTCTTTTCTCTTTACCCAATTTGATATTTTCTGATGACGAAATAAATGAACAAAAAAATAATCTGAATTGCGAAAAAGCACAGTAATAGAGGCTTCCGTTTGCTCCTCATAAAAGACCTATAAGTTCCAACTGGTCTGTAATCAAACAATCATTTTCAATATACTTCAATGTATACTACTCAAATTAATTAAAAGATATTGAGGTTGTGGATGGATCTTGCAGCTGGTGAATTTTTTAGATCGCATTATCGACAGACGTGGTAGGCTGTAAAAGAAAAAAATTACACATGTTTGACAGAAAAAAATGCACTGTATTGAGCATTTGGGTACAAAAAGGAAAAAAACACACTTTGTGCATATGAGAAAAAACGAATAAAAAAAGGTGTTTCCGTCAACGAAAGTCGTTTTTAGTAGCGGGTATGGTTTTCCCGGACGGCCAGCAACATTTAACACCTTTGACATATGGAGTGAATGAGGAGCTGGGGTCTATTTGGAGAACACGCTGGCCGTTCCATTCGTATGATTCATTCCTCGAAAAGAAAATCATCCACAAAGTGAGCACGATATGGCCCGCAGTTATCGTCCATTAACATGAAAATAATCTCCAATTGCTGCAGGGACTACAATAGGTCTGAGGATCTCATCACTATATCGTTGATCGGTCAGAGCTTCATTTTGAATGATGTGCGCCCTTCAGTGCAGATGCCAGCATAGACCATCACTCCTCCACCGCCAAATCTGAAACTTCCTTGCACAAAAGCAGGATTGTGTACTGTCCAGATGCCGCTAATCTCTTGCAAAGATTATTTAATGTCTTATAAAGACTATCTGTAGATAAAATATTATCTGTTCCGCATTCGAACTTTTGCATATGCGAAGCAAGTCTGGTACCTATATAATTTCTTATCGACTTTTTACTGAATTATCAGTTATAAAAGTCCTTATAACGAGACAAAGATTTATTGCAGAAGCTATTTGAAGCAACAAACTACCTTCTAAATGTACACATATAAATTTTTCATATGATTCCCAATGAGCTGTATGTTACAATTGGCACTTATATGTAAAACTTTTTTTATCCTTCAACATATAAAATTTACCGAGTAATAGTGATTGATCATCAATCTGTGTCAACGGATTGCTTTAGAGTAAAAGAGCTTATAAATGAAGTATTATATTTGCTCTGAAATGTGTGTTATGCGCAAATTTAATAGAAAGATAATAAATATCGGTACATTATTTTTGGAAAAGTACAAGAAACAAAACAAAGACTTTTTTTAAAGTAATTTTATTTTATATTAATAAAAGAAAACACACTATAATTTTAATTTTTGTACTTTAACGGATACAAAGTGGTCCTCAAATAACAATACTGAGCGTAACTTTTAAAAGTTCATTAGCACTATAACCTCATTTCCAAACTGAAACATAATCTAAAATTTAGTGCTCCGCAATGTGAAATGTTATTAAAAAATGAAAACTGTACATTCTATTAAGCAAACAAACAAGCTATATTGCAACAAAGCTAAACAAAACTCTTCAATCTATAATATAAATGAAAATTTAAAAACTATGATTTGCGTTTAGAGACTTTTTTATGTTTTATCTATAACTCCAGTGATTTGTTTTCAACAAGGACAAAAAAATAATGATCACAGCGATTGTTCAAAAAATATCTTCTCCCGTTTCATTTGCACTTTTCTCTCTCTTCTTTTTTCTTGTAAAGAATCTTTCATCTTTTCTTTCATTTGATGTTAAAACTTTACAGCGAACATATTGTACGAAGTGTTTATACTTTAATGATATATTTTAATACAGAATCATCCTTCAATTTTGAAGGAAGTCATTTTATATTTTCTTTCTACATTGAATTTTCAATTCGACTTAATATGCTTTCAAGAAACCCTCAAAAAGATATTATTAAAAATGGATTTCTGTTCTGCATTCTTTTGCAAGTATCATTCACATTTTCACAATCTAACAAAAATTACAAAGTATAAAAGTTTAATGCGTTATTTCAGTGAAGTGATACATAACACTTTCCTTTCCTCTGATATAACTTGTGAAATTTATACTTTTACAGCAAAATAATAGCCTAGAGCTGTGTGATAAGTTATTTGAATTTTGAAAGCGAAGAAAACTTCACGAGATGATATCCATCAGCATCTTATTAACCGGATAATAAATGTGACAAAAGTATTGTGATTGATTGTCCATAAAGCCGAAAGTCTGTGAAAGTTTAGTGGAGCATTTTTCACTGCTGCTTGAATTAGAAAGCGTTTTTGATAGCTCTTTCAATCTATCCTGGGAGAAGAGTGTCGCAACTGTTGATTTATTTTTTATGAAGGTAAACGAGAAGGTGTTTTACTGGATAGTTGTATTAATATATGCATTTATTGGTATTCTATTCTACAAGTGCTTAATTACTCATTGAGATAATTTAGTGATAAAGTTTTCCTTTGTATTTAATAAAATAAAAAGGAAAATAAATTTTTAGGAATAAATTGTCTTCTGTCCTTTACAGAAGACAATTTATTCATTTTTAATTTATTTATTTTTAAGATTTTCTCATTGGTTCAACAATCTCATTACCTTCTTCATCATCTCATTGGTTCATTTTCTCATTCGTTTATCATACAAACTCATGAATTATAATCGTGGAAATTAAATTTCTATTAACACTGGTTCTCTTAGAACCATGGAATTATCATAGATTTTCCTTAAAAAGTATTGACAAAAGTTATAATTGGAGAATCAGAAAGTATATTTTAGATAGCACGTTTACTTAGATGTCTCCATTCACTAAATTTATTATTGGTTTCTATTTTAAAAGGTGTTTAATTTTACTGTTACTTAGAGTGCCAAATCAAGATGATACATGGGGCAGTACAATATAAGCAGATGAAACGCCGTTTTAAGCACCAGAATTTTGTAAGTATTTGCAGGTTGGTTTCAGTAGCAATCAGCATATCGTCATCAATGCAAAGAATTATGGGATTTTGCTCATGCATGTGGAAAAGAAGAGGATTCGAAGGAAAGGTTTATCAATTTTGGTGAATATCCAAATATGAGCAAAATTCCAACATTTTTAGCATTCATGACGGTATGCTGAAAGCTACCAAAATTAGTCTTCTATTAGTTAAATGCAATTGTGCTTAAAACGTTCATTTGCTTACATCCTTAAAGTATCGGAATATCTATTTATACCTATGAATTTTAATCACTGAATAATCTTTAAAAAAATGATATACCAAGTATAAGATTTAAACACAAAGTGCACCCTAAACTTTTGCTCACCTCACTAAATTCAGAAGGACTGTAGCAATATTCATAAACATAGTGTTTAGATGTAGTAAAGTGGATATGCGCAACGTGATGAGATTGCTTAAAGTGCCACGTAGTGGCAAATAGCGGAGTGAACGTTCCTTTCTCGGAAAATATGCAGGACTGAAAATACGTCATCTACAATTTTTTAGAGATTATAGTGTTGTTGATTTATTATGAAATGATGTGTGTAAAAGTAACTTTATTAAAAACCATAAAATGTAATTTTATTATAGCCAATTACCAGCTTAAATGCGTCACTAATTTTATTTAAAAGTATGGAATTGTAAGACAGACACACAACAAATACAACAAAGACATGTAAGCAGACAATTATATTTTCAAAAAGCAAGAAATATTAAGAGTAAATTTCTTTTGCTAAAACAATTTTATTTCAAAAAGTGTGTACTTAAATACTGGTGTATAGTTTTAAGTTGATTTTCGTAGAAACAATAACTGGATTAAGCTTATCTTGAGATCACGCACCTCCTCGGACCATGACTGAATTTCGTTTATGTTGCCGGTTCCATGCAACATTTCTATCCCTCCACAAATAATGCCAGAATTAATGTATAACTAGATCCATCCAGATTTAATCGTTTTTAATCCGCATGATCTTGTACACTAATATACGCATAATTTGTGTAAGAATAAAAATGTCGCACGGAACCGTCGAAATAAAGAAAGATCACCCATGGTCTGGGGTGCTGTGTTATCTTGAAATAAGACTGATAAAGTTATTGTTTCGAATAATATTAACTTAACAGGGTACATCCGTATTTAAGAAGCATAAATTTTAATATACGAAGTGGAAAATTCCCCTTTCAACAAGAAAAAGGATCGTGCCATGCTACAAAAGCCACGGAACTGTTTCAATGATAGCTATGTCGCATTATTTGATTGGTCATCTCGGCTGCATGACATGAACAGGATAAAAAAAAATAATGGAGGGCAATCGTGAACACTTGTTTATGAAAATGACCTAATAAAATGTACAAATATCAAATAAAATGTACCTAATTAAATGTTCTTAATAAAATGTACAAAATTTGAGTATTACATATCTTGAGAAAGATATTTACAACACCTAGAGAACGTTATAACGCTAAAGCTGGTTACGTTCCTTATTAAAATTGTATGTATTGGAAAATAGAAACAGTGTCCTTAAAACTATGACTATTAAAAATTGTAATTTTTTTAAATTTCATATATTTTTTAAATTATAAATTTGACTGAATAAACATAAGCAAGAAAGCTTACTTACTATTATTACATATACATATTCTATAATGCTTATTAATACTTAGAAATATTTGTATTTTCGGAATAAGAACACAATTCCCTTGTTTGCTGCTATAGCGTAGAACATAACCTCTTTACTACACCACTTTTATAAATACAGCTATAGCTGTTCAGAAATAATACAGGGAATAGGACTTTAGTGGACACTCTGTATTTACTTTTCAAAAGGAATTGAAATTATTACAGAAATTTAAGCTCAATTATAATGCATAACATAATGTAAAACAATAAAGAAATATCTATTAGTTAAAAAATAATGTGACTGGTGTGAACTTGTTTGACACTAAACCTGTGTGACTGGAGGGTGGAAATAGGACATGGGGAATAACAGAAAAAGTTAATTTTCTTGAAAAATAATTATTTAAATGAATAGACTTTTGTAGACAGATAGCAGTACTAGCTTTATACAAGCACATGCATTAAAAAAAAAAAATCCGTTTGCTGATTTCAAAACAAGCACAAGAATCCTAAGTCGAACAGTGCGGGAATTTTTTATGTTTAATTATATACTTGTTTGAAAAAAAGTATTAATTCTGTTTTTAACAATAGAACCCAAGATTATGAAGATACTAATCAATCTTAGTCATTTGCAGTTTTTTGTGTGTGTGTTAGTAATAAATAATTAACAATGCGCCAAAATGCAGTTGAAAATAGTATAAAGACTAATGGGACTACCAGCTTGAAAGACCGAATTCCAGTTCAAAATAGTATGGAGATTGCAATTCAAAATAGTATGGAGATTAATGGGACATATCAGATTAGAAGTCCACCCCCCTCCCCCCTCCTCAAAGTGATTATATATAAACACTGCATCTAAAATTTACGCTAAGCTATATATTTCGCGTACGAAAAACTTAATGTGCCTTATTATTTTATGTCTGTTAAAATTCATACCCTTTTACCAAATTAGCTGTTAATAAAAATACAACAAGCTAATAAAGATCTCAATCAATTTTTCTTTCGCATGTTTTACAAATTATAAAAAAAAGTTAATTTTAAAAGTAAGATTTTGTTTATTAAATTAACATTACTAAAGATATAACACTTGAATATTGCTATTTAGTAAACATTTATTTTTAATTGATGTGTTTCATTTGACTCTGGAGTCGTAGTCTAACGGTACAAAGTTTCTCATTTCACAAATTAAGATTATTACTGTTTCACTAATTAAGCTATGACTTATATATTTTATCTACTAACTAGGGGGCTCTGCCCCTTGCGAGCTACGCGTGCCAAACCCTGTTCAGGCTTCAGAGACTCCAAAAACACGGTAATGTGCCCTATTTAAAAAATATTATCAGGTACTGAAGATTGATTAATATTAATATAGTGGTGGCTATCTTCAGTAATCGAGTTACCATTCTTTCCCGTTTGAATGGGGTATTTTTCTATTACAATGGTATCATCCATCGCTGTTGTAACAACTGATGGCGGTTTTCAGGATTGATAAGTAAGATCAATTACACATTTGAAAATCAGCTTGTATAAAATGGTTAGGTTAAAAATGTCGTTATCTTCCTGCCTTTTATAACGACACTATGGACAATATCCTTCTTTTATTTCCGATGTTAAAAAACTCCATCTTCTTGGGGTTATCTTTCAGAACCACGGAATTTGAAAGCATAGTATTTTTAAATTTTTAACCTTATAATTTATGTTTTGATCTAGTTTTAGATATTTACAGGAACAGATATAGCTTATTTATAAATTCTTTCTTTATTTTAATGCACCATCATGTAAATTTTACAATGTATGTTGTTTCTATTATTTAATATGAATATCCCGATTTTCAAAATGTATTTATCGAATAGTGATTCGTACCAAATAAAACGAAAGTATTTGGCACATACATTTACCTGTATTTACTCTTCATCAATGATGTAATATATAAACAAATTTGCTAATCGCACTCCATTTATACCATCTGATGACACATTAAAATTCTTCGGAATGAAAATCGATTTAAATGTATAGTTTTAATATATGACACAATTTTCACTATTAAATGCTCATGTAATAATTTATTTATTTTAAACTTTTTTTCATATATTATTTAATTTAAAAGTGTTTGGAAATATGATTACTTGAGCTTTTAATAATAATTAAATAAATGATCGTTTTGTTTTAAATATGACATAATTTTTACTCACTGAATCATTTTGCCTAGCATCTCAAACTCAGTATCAGCGTAATGTAAAAATATTGAAATGTAAATGATTTATGAAGAAAAATGCATGTTTTTTTTTTTTTTTTTTTTTTTTTTTTTATGTCTGACATCATTTTCTGTTCAAAAATTATAAAAAAGTTACTTTTATTTGTATTGTGAAAACGGCATCACTAAGGATATAATCAATAAAAATAATAAACCATGACTATTTTCCCTTTACTTTCAATATAAATGGAGTACTTCAGTTGCCACGATTACAAAATTTGTATTAAAAACTACAAAAAATCAATATCTCAAAAATAAATTGAGATACAGCTTTCAAACAAATTGCATTTAAAAGAGCATTTTTTTCCTTATACGACGGTGTTAAAATTTAAAGTGTGCGATGTTTAGAAGTTTAAAAATTTAAAAATTTGCCGTAGATATAATTGCAAAACCGAAATTTTATTTCAAATTTCAAAGTGTTGCCATTCGCAAAATGACGTATGCGTTACGCACAAATATGTTTGTCCTTTATAATATAGATAGGGCAGATTATACTTTCTCACAAATTAGAAAAAAAAATCTCATTTCAATGACGTTATGAACAAAATTACTGTAAGGCAATAATTTTCATACAAATTCCACATTAAAAAAAGTCCTGTTTTATGCTATATCATAGCATAGAATAATCAGTAAATTTGATAAAACGCAATTTCTTCTTCCTCTTAAGAGGTTTTTGTTCTCTTTCATTATAACACATGTCTAGTGCACATACATGCAGAGAAGTTTACTGTTGGAAAAAAAAAATACAGAGGTCATCTTTTTCTTCTTGCCTTGCAATGGTTTGAAACTATAATATATTTCAACACAGGCATGAAAGGTCCCTTATTTTTAACTAATTCTTGACTTAATTTGTATTGTTATCTATACTAATATTATAAAGAAGTAAAAATTGTTTGTTTGTTAGAGGAAATCTCTGGAACTACCAAACCGATTTCAAAAGTAATGGTATCAAAATGATGGTGTTAGTCCAACTTAGAACATAGCCTATATTTTATGTCGGAGCAACTATCCCAAAGGGGGTGCAGGAGTAAAAAACGTTCTAAAAATGTGATTTATGCGTTACTGAATGGCCTAGAAATATTAAATTTGGAATATTAGCTACTTATAAGATATAAATGATGTCTAAGAACAGTTCTTAAACAATTCGAAATTTAAAAGGGATGAAAATGCACAAAAAGCGTTCTACAAAACGTTCTAAATGGTGGTTTCTACACAATCTCAAGAAATACCAAACCAATTTAAAAAATACAGGTGTCAAAAGGACGGTGACAACGCTTGCTCCAAGATAGGCTATGTTTTATGTCGGTGCCACTACCCCAAAGGGGATGTAGAAGAAAAAACGTTCTAAAAATGCGATTTATGCGTTAGTGAACGGCCTAGAAATATGAAATTTGAAATACTTATTAGATATACTGCTTAATAGATATAAAGTATTTCTAAGAAAAGTTCTTAGACAATTCGAAATTTAAAAGGTCTGAAAATGCGCGAAAAGCGTTCTAAAGAACATTCTAAATGGTGGTTTCCACACAATCTCAAGAAATACCAAACCGATTTAACAAATAATGGTGTCAAAATGATGGTGACAACGTTTGCTCCAACACTGGCTATGTTTTATGTCGGTGCCACTACCCCAAAGGGGGTGCAGGAGCAAAAAACGTTCTAAAAATGCGATTTATGCGTTACTGAAGGTCCTAGAAATATGAAATTTGAAATATTCGCTACTTCTTAGATATAAAGTATTTCTAAGAACAGTTTTTAAACAATTGGAAATTTAAAAGGTCTAAAAATGCGCGAAAAGCGTTCTAAAAAACGTTCTAAATGGTGGTTTCTACGCAATCTCAGGAAATACCAAACCGATTTAAAAAATAATGGTGTCAAAATGATGGTCACAACCTTTGCTCCAACATAGGCTATGTTTTATGTCGGTGCCACTACCCCGAAGGGGGTGCAGGAGAAAAAAGCATTCTAAATTGCGGTTTTTGCTATACGAAAGGGCCTAGAATCATGAAATTTGGAATGGTAGTTAGTTAGAAGATATCAGTGATCTCTAAGGACATTTCCTAAAAAAAAGTCGAAATTTAAAAGGGGGTCAAAATGCGCAAAAAGCGTTGTAAAAAACGTTTTAAATTGCGATTTCTATGCCATCTCAGGAGGTACTGAACCGATTTTAAATATAATGGTGTAAAAATGATGGTGACAGCTCTTGCTCCAAAATAGGCTCTATTTTATATCTGTTTCCACTACCCCAGAGGAGATGCAGGAGCAAAAAACGTTCTAAAAATGCGATTTTTTAATTATGGAAGGACCTAGACTCATGTAATTTTGCATGGTATATATTTATTAGATATAAATGCGAACTCTAAGAACATTTCTTTAAAAATTTGAAATCTAAAAGGGATGAAAATGCGCGAAAAGCATTCTAAATGCCGAGTTGTAAGCAATATCTCAGGAAGAATAAAACTGATTTCAAAAGTAATGGTAGGAAATTGATGCTGACAACCTCTGCTCTAACATAGACGCTATTTCATGTCGGTATCATTATCACCTAGAGATTGCAGGAGCAAAAAATGTTCTACATTTCGATTTTTGTGATCGGTAGGGGCTAGCAACTTGAAATTAGGCAAGGTACATATTTATTAGATATAGGTGATCTTTAAGAACAGTTTCGAAAAAATAGGAAATTAAAAAAGGGTTGAAAATGCGCGAAAAACTTTGTAAATTGCGATTTCTACTCAATCTCTGGAAATACCAAAGTTATTTCAAAAGTAATGGTTGCAAATAAATGGTGACAATCCCTGCTCCAACATAGGCTATATTGTATGTTGCTGTCACTACCATCTGGGGTTTGCAAAAGCAAATTATGTTCTAATTTGCGTTTTTTGCACAACTGAGGGGTCGAACACTTCGAAATATGGCATGGTATTTACTTACAAGATGCAACTGCTTTCTAAGAACAGTCCAAAAAAAAAATTCCAAATTTAAAAAGATGAAGTGAGAGAAAAGCGTTCTAAATTACAATTTTTATGATATCTTATCAAATACCAAGCCGATTTAAAAAATAATGGTGACAAATTTTTGGTGATAGAATTTCCTCAAACATAAACTATATTTTATCTCTGTGCCACTACTACCAGAGGGTTGCAGGAGCAAAAAACTTTCTAAATTGCGATTTTTGTGATACTGAAGAGGCTAGAAACTTTAAATATGGGATGGTAGTTACTTATACAATATAAATGCCCTCGAATGACTGTCAAAAATATTTTCGAATTAAAAAGGGGTGATGTGAAGAGGAGGTGCGAAAAGCATTCTAAAAGAATCCTAAATTACGATTTCTATGCAATTTCAGGGAATATAAACCTATTATAAAAGTAATAGTTGCGAATCAATGGTAACAGTCTCTGATCCTACACATGCTATATTTTATGCCAATGATTCTACCACCTGGGGTTCACAGGAACAACAAACGTTCTAAAAAAGGCCTTTAAAAGCTTTCTAAATTACGTTTCTGTGGAATATTAGGAAATAACAAACCGATTTCAAAATTAATGTTGGCAAATTAATGGTGACAGTTCCTATTTCAACATAACCCTTTATGTTGAGAGAGGTGGTAGGACTTTGAATTTGACATGATAGTTAATTTTAAGATGTAAGAAGATGGTTTCTAAAAATTCAAAACTTCAAATGAATACTGAAATAAGCATATTAATTGAACATAAAAGTTTCAAAATATTTCCTAAATTATCATTTATTTAGTTTTATTTCTTTTTATTACTTTGTCTCATTTATGCCTAATGCAGTGTATAATGATGTTTAGTCAAACTGTGTTTTAAATAGTTTGAATTATTCCTAAAATTAATAAGTACCTTTTAATAAAATAAAAATTTAGTTAGTACCTTTAAATAAAAATTAGACACATAAATATCACTTGGCATATTTAAAATATTACGCGACAAAGCCGCGGGGTTTGCTAGTATCATATATTTATATAAGTTTTGATCCCGAACTAATAGCAAAACGTTTCCATTAAAAACGGTGAGCACTCAAGTAGAAATGAATCACTATGCTCTTGTAGTAGTTTACCTAAATTCGTGCATTGTGGAATGTGTCTCATTTTATGTAATTTTTGAGATCAAAATTTAAAAAAAAAAATCTAATTAAAGGTTAATTGTAGAAAAGTTTCTCTACCTATTTTGTTTCTTTTGTGATGCTAACTCATAAAAATCCGTGTGATTATAAAACAATACAGAAACAAAAATTATGGAAGTATATAATTTTTTCCCTTAATTTTATATATCCCTTAAAATACCAAGAAAAGTTCGAAACTACATCACTATGCATTTGAAAAGTAATTAAATAACGATTCTTGTTTACATTTCTCAATTATACATTCAAAATATGTTTTAAACTTAATATTTTAAAATGTTGTTTATATTGAAATAATTGAAAGAAAGCCGTTTTCTCCGCAGCGAATATTTTTGGAAGTCTTTTTATATTTTAAGAGAAAAAAAGGGTACTTTTCCAGTACAAAGAGTTTGGCGAGATAGAGAAAATGAGCTTCGCCAGAGGAAGAAATTCTTCATGATATTGTCTGGCAACCTGTTTATTGTTTGATATATACACAAGCAATTTTTTCATTATTTATAGAATTTATTTAATACAAACAAGCCATTTATCTATTTTTATGTACAAACATAAGTAATTTATATATAAAAAAATAATAAATATATAAATAAATTGTTTATATATATATATATATATATATATATATACGCATATAAATATGCATAAAAGTTCATCAGGTTTGTTATAGAAAGCTGATATTTCAGCTCTCATGAGTTTTTATATCATTTGAGAACAAATTGCGCTTTCTGAATCCCGAATTGCTTTATAAAAACGCCAATTTCCATGTACTGGGAAAAGTACACACACACACACAAAAGAAGAGGATGTGTGTGGGGGGGGGGGGAACATAAAAGTTACTTAAATGAAGTTTCGTGCGATTCAGCAAAATCATTTTTTAAGTGCATTTAAGTCCAATTTTTAATTAAAGAACGTTTTAACCACCTGTTTAAAATGGATTTTTTTCGCAAACACACACTCGGAAGTATATAATTTTTTCCCTTAATTTTATATATCCCTTAAAATACCAAGAATAGTTCGAAACTACATCACTATGCATTTGAAAAGAAATTAAATAACGATTCTTGTTTACATTTCTCAATTATACATTCAAAATATGTTTTAAACTTAATATTTTAAAATGTTGTTTATATTGAAATAATTGAAAGAAAGCCGTTTTCTCCGCAGCGAATATTTTTGGAAGTCTTTTTATATTTTAAGAGAAAAAAAGGGTACTTTTCCAGTACAAAGAGTTTGGCGAGATAGAGAAAATGAGCTTCGCCAGAGGAAGAAATTCTTCATGATATTGTCTGGCAACCTGTTTATTGTTTGATATATGCACAAGCAATTTTTTCATTATTTATAGAATTTATTTAATACAAACAAGCCATTTATCTATTTTTATATACAAACATAAGTAATTTATATATAAAAAAATAATAAATATATAAATAAATTGTTTATATATATATATATATATATATATATACGCATATAAATATGCATAAAAGTTCATCAGGTTTGTTATAGAAAGCTGATATTTCAGCTCTCATGAGTTTTTATATCATTTGAGAACAAATTTCGCTTTCTGAATCCCGAATTGCTTTATAAAAACGCCAAGTTCCATATACTGGGAAAAGTACACACACACAAAAGAAGAGGATGGGGGGGGGGGGCAACATAAAAGTTACTTAAATGAAGTTTCGTGTGATTCAGCAAAATCATTTTTTAAGTGCATTTAAGTCCAATTTTTAATTAAAGAACGTTTTAACCACCTGTTTAAAATGGATTTTTTTCGCAAACACACACAAAGAAAAAAATTGTTTTTTAAATGCTATCCCAAAAATATCACTGCTTTTCCCTTAAAAATTCCAAGTTTTAGTCTCTCCTTTTCACTTTCATATTAACAAATAAAAATGAAATTTTGCATACTCGACAACTTATCAACTGTTTAATATTTACGTATTGGCAGTAAAATAAATATTTCATTTTATATAATACTTAAAAGACCGAGCATCGTTCAAAACAACATCAATACATACTTTAAAATTAATTAAACAATTGATAGATAAAATTTCTCACATCTATGAAAAAATTTATTTTGAAGCTGAAATACTTTAAAATGTTGCTGTACTGAAATATCTCAAAGAAATTCTTTCACTTTATAGCGAATATTTATAAAAGCCTTTATACTTAAGAAAAGAAAAATTTAGCAGGCAGCATAAAGAACTTAAATGTTACTTAAATGAAGTTTAGAGTGATTCAGCAAAATTCATTTGTAAGTGCATTCCAGAGAATTCTTCAAATGAAGAACATTTTTTTCTACCTCTTTAAAATGAACTTTTTTCACGAAGAAAAAAGCCGAAGTGTTTTCAGGTATCACTGATTTTTTCCCTTAACAATTTCCCCGTCTTAGTTCCTCCTTCCCCCCTTCAGATCAAGAAAAAATAAAATTTTGCATACTCGGCAACTCATCAACTGTTTAATATTTACGTTTCGGCAGCAAAAGAAAATCAATAATAAAGTCTTTAATGAGTCTGTTTCTTTGTATTCAACGTTTATTGTTATATTTTCAATTCTAAACTAAAGAGTTCTTTAGTGGGTTATTCATATCTAAGCAAAAATAAAATTTTGATATTATTCTCATTATTTCAATGTAATTGCGTTCTATCGTAAGAGTAAAATACTCTCTAGTTTTCAAAATGTAATCATAAGGAAGCACATAGAAGACATTTTGAACTGATGCAATGAAATATTGAATCTATCTCCGTGTATTTCAATAATTTATTTATTCAGCACATATTAAAGTTAGAAAACAGTATTTTTTAAAATAATAAAAACTAACTTTTAGAATTGGATTTAAAGAAAATTTCTTTTTCAGTGAATCCTTGTTACGTACTGTATAAATTAATTTATTTCTCTATGTCAGGGTTTAATTTGGTTTATATAACTATTTTTTTTACACTAATTTTCACTTTCTACTAGTTAAAAACATTACTATATCTTCCATGTTTGTTTATCAATTCTTCTTAAATACCGTATAGATTATGTATTTCTCTGTTAGGTTTTAATTTGGTTTATATAGTAATTAAAAAAATGTTTCTTTTTCACATTTCACTAGCTAAAAACATTACTATATTTTCCTTTGTTTCTTTTTCAATTTTTCTTAAAAACTCTGTTAAATTTTATTTCGATTTATGTAAGTAATTTTAAAAGTTTTTGTTTTGTATCTTTTTTGTTTCATTCTCATTTTTACAAGCTGAAAACATTACTATATTTTCCTTGTTTATTTGTAATGATTCTTGCAATCAACCAGGCCGACACGTAATTTTTATTTAATAATTCAATTTTTTAAATGATAACTTTAAAATGTCTTGAATGAAATTTGTTTGAGAGTTTAATCGCTGTTTCTTTATAATTTATTTTATACGATATAAAACTTTCCATGGATAAAATAGAACTTTTAAATATTTTTGAATATTTTGATTATTGTGAAAATAATAATAATAGTGTAGTTTTACTGTATCGAATTTTTTTACGATAGCATTAATCAAGGTACGGTTGACCCTGATTACTCTTTGACTCTTTGAAGTTTGTTGTATGTGGTTATTTCTGCTAGTTAATTTTTTTTTATGCTTCAACTAATCTACTTTTAATTTGCGAAGTTAATTTGTAGATTCATCGACGAATTTTTCATCGTTTTGTTCTATTCTATTATTGAAGATTTATCTATTCTATTGAAGATCTATTCTATTATTGAAGATTTTCTATTATTTATTATTTCTATTATTATTATCTATATTCTATTATTGAAGTAAACTCTCTAATGAGGACGAAAAGGATGAAGCCTCTGATAAGTATAACTCATATAGCACTGGCACTGTTTTTCAGGAATCTCGAAGTAATAATAAATAAAATGGTACATACTAAAATCATTAAACTGGTATTGTAAGGTATAATCTGTATAATATATGAATATTTGTTTCGAAAATAACGCATTAAAAAAATATATCTATATTGTAAATACGATCATAAACCAGAATTTAATTTAAGAAAGAAAAATAAAAGTTAGCATTAAATTAAAAAGCAAAAATTTTCAGAGCTAAACATACTACAAGAAAAAATATTTTTTATACAAGAATTCTCGTATGAAAGAAAAGACAAATGTTCTAGCACAGTAAATGTATATTTCAGAATTTAAAAAAATAATATTAATTGTAGAACAAAAGTAATATTCATCTTATGGGGCATTTTTAAATGATTGTAATGATGTTATATGCTTTCCATACGCATGTCTCTTGCAGTAACACACTACATTGAAGAAAAATCTGAATGGTGTAC
This sequence comes from Maratus speciosus, assembly GCA_963932465.1. Classification (NCBI taxonomy): domain Eukaryota; kingdom Metazoa; phylum Arthropoda; class Arachnida; order Araneae; family Salticidae; genus Maratus; species Maratus speciosus. Next base: position 454,577,181 of record OZ010789.1, on the reverse strand, counting down.
AGCTGAAAGCGATTTTGCCAGTTTCTAACAGTATAAAATATAAATGAACTTGGAATACCGTGCATATTGTGCACGCTATTCCCGCCACGGTGTCACGGTCATTTCCGCCTGAAAAGGCGCAATATTTCAAATATTTGATCAACTACTGGAAGAATATCAACTACTCGTGTGGTCATTCTTTAAGGTAAAGCATTGCTATTTTGTTTTATTTTTCCAAAGTAAGTGCTTCAATTTTCATAACTGTTCGTCAGGATTCTTATAGAATGTCCAAAGTATAAAATATTTTTAACTTAAAAGATTTTTTATAAGCTACTAACCTAGCGGATACGAACACCAACAATCATTTCAAAAGGGTCCACATTTAAATAAAAGCCGCGCAATCTCTCCTACCAAAATAGAAGGGTTTGCACATCTGCCACTTAGGAGAGATGGCGCATTTCCCCATAAGTTTCAGCGCTAAGAAGAGAATACGCAGCTTACTAGTGAATTTGCATGAACTGAAAATTACGTATAAACATTTGAAGGAATCAATTTTGAAATAATTTTGGAAAAACACATAATTATCGAAACTAAATTTGGCAACAAATTATTTTGCAAAAAATACTTTTGCATATAAAAATTTTGTTAAAAAATTAATAGTACAGTTGTTATTAAATTAATTTTATATAATTATTTTTGTTAATAAATTAATAATATATATGTTAATAAATTAATTAAATATTTTATATATATTTTTTTTAATTTATGAACAATTAATTCGCAATAAATTAATTTTGTAAACTAAAATAAATTTTCTAATAAACGATTTATTTATTTATTTATTTATTTATTTATTTATTGCTAATAAATAACGCGTGTTGGAATTTTTAATACATTTTTCAGGTCACAATGCCAAATATTTACAGGAGGAAATCAAAGAAGGAAGGATCGTGTACCGAAAAAAATCTAAAGTCCACCGTAGAGGCATTACAAAATAGCTCACTTAAGGGGGATGGTCACTCATCTTCGGAATTCTCCTCCGTAATGTTAAGTCGATAGACTTTTGATGCATTCGTATATTTAAAATATCTTTTCGAGAAATTCATGTTTTTAACACCTTTTTTCTGTGTACTCTTAATAAAGGATGTCCCTTTTTTTCTTAGTTTTCAAAATATTTCTAAAATTTATGCTGAATTTAATATTTTATGTGTTAAAAGCGAGCTAACTGTGAGTAAGATTTTAACACTTCATATCAAATTTATACTTCAGGAATATAAGAAAAAAAGAGACCTCTCTTAGGAAGTGTAGATAAAAAATAGAAGTTAAAAATATTAATTTCCCGAGGAGATATTTTAAATATACGAATGCATCAAATGCCCATAGACTTTAATTAGTAAGGGGAAATTGAAAGCTGAGTGACCAGTCCCCTTAATATTCGCGCAGCAGGCAGGGAATTCATTATTCCGGAATCCACCTTAAGAGGTAGGTTGAACAAATCAACTGAATATAAGATGTTTCCCGAAAAGTGGGATTAAAAAAAAACTGAAGGAAAAAAACGAAGGTCAATGAGGATGATTGCATTGAATGTCTGGAACTGTACCAGGAGACAACTTCGACCAGTGACTGGATTCAATGTATTGCATGTTACAAATGATTGTACGAAAGCTGCACGATTTACAACAATAAGTGCATAGATTGTGGGCGAAGACAACTTCGGTTAGCAAACAAAATCATTGAAATTGTGGAAATGAAAATAAAGTAATTTTCAAGTTAAACATGTTATCAAACAGATTAATGATATTTTGTAATCTAAGCAGGACTTGCTTTTTCTGATACTTTAATCTTCTTCTTAAATTAAAATTCTTTAACTGTTGTTAAAATTCTTCCATTTTTTTAACATAAGGTTGAAATAATCACTCATAATACAATCATATTTATTCACAAAAATCTTACAATAATGTCATTTAAAGGTATATATAAATATTTTACAGACATACATACAATAAATACAATAAACCCAACTGGAGTGAAAAATTAGCCAGAGCCAGGAATCGAACCCGAGACCACAGTATACAAGACTGCTGCTCTAACCACTGAGCAGTGGCGTGGCGTGAAAATTTTCGGTGGTCATCGCAATTATTTAAGTTTGTGGTGAAAAATTATTAACTCTAAAATTCAATGGTTGAATGTTCAAAAAAGAAACTTTAAATCTTACCTTCACTTATACATGAACTCCAAATGTTCTGCTAAAACTGGATCGTAGAGTTTTAAAAGCTTATTAAGAGTTTTAAAATATTGCTTGGTCATCGCCGCATCCAGCGATGACCGGACGCCACGCCACTGCCACTGAGCTAATCTGGCCGATACCTGAGTCTGCAATTTCTCACTAATAAACCATGTTGAGGAAGTCACCAGCCATCTATACGACAGCCTTTGATGACCGGACAACGATGAATAGATTTTACTATTATATCGATCTACGAAATATAATAATAAACACACATACTACAATATATATTAAAACACACATTCACACATAAATAACGCCTGCATTCAACAGTTAAAGGTATATATAAATATTTTACAGACATACATACCATAAATACAATAAACCCAACTGGAGTGAAAAAATAGCCAGAGCCAGGAATCGAACCCGGGACCACAAGACTGCTGCTCTAACCACTGACCTACTCCGGCCGATACCTGAGTCTGCAATTTCTCACTAATAAACCATGTTGGGGAAGTCACCGTGATTGTTTGAGTCGATTCTTGCTCAAATAAAGATACATGGTCCCCTTAAATATATTCACTAAAAAGAATGAGCTCCTGTGAAATTCGGTTCAATTTAAGCAACTCGTGCAACTGGAAAATTGATCAATGAGAATATTTTAAAAACAGGAACAAAAAGCAACGAGTAAAAACGGCAGATACAGTTGAGATTTATTCTGGCATTTCTCATCGCCATTCTGAAAACATTGATAGAGAAAACCATTGAGCGTGTACTTTCGACGCTATATAGAGGTATGCTCCTACCATGGAAGGTGGTTTCATAATTCTATAGTTCCTACGCCTGCGACACACACCGTCACATATGTAAGTGCTTTGATACGAATGAACGAAAAGAATAGAAGATGAGAAGGAAAGGAAAATATAGCTTCGATTTTTAAAAACTCTGTTCCGCTGGACTCCGGAGCGCAGTATTTATGAGCTCCAGTTAATTCCGAACAATATTTAAATATTTACTAAAAACAAAGAAGAAACGGAAGCTGAGCACCAGTGAGCCCTGGCGCAAATTAATCCCTGATAAGGACTATTGGACGTATCATTTTTTAAAAAATGAAATTTGAATGAACTTGCAAATTTTCTATGAGTTTAAAAACAAGTGCTCTGGTAAAAAGCTAAAAAAAAAGGCTACAAAATTAGTATTAATTATTAGATTTTCTTTAATCCTCAAAAGCTTTATCAGATTTAACAACTTCTGTAAATGTTTAAATTTGTTTATTTTTTGCTTCCATCGTACAGTTTTTATTATCTTTTAAATGATACATTGTTATCTATCTAATAAATCTAATATAAAGCATTATTGAATAATGGCGTCATAATTCAATTCTTCTAACAATCTTTTATCTGATCTTAACTTTGTAAAAATGGAATCTTGATACGTGATGAATATAATAGAAAGTTTTCCACGAATACTTAAGGAATATTTTGAAAGCGTTTAATTGAAATCTGATAAAAATTTCCCTTTATTAAGGGGTCAGGTATCTTTTGAGATGTCAAAAGGAAGTTTTGCAGCTTGTTATCTTAAAGGTTATTAAACCTATTTACACAAAAACTTTCAATTTATATTCAAACAACCTTCCTTTTAAAAATTTTGCTTTTCAAGAATATCCACTTACATATTACTTAGTCATTTTAAGTAATAAATATATGCACGTTTTTCGAAGAATTTGTGCTTTGTGCAAGGAATGACACTGACATAACTCGGATGTATACTTTGTTTAACTCATTAAGGCTGGTTGGCAAGAAAACTTGTCAGGTAAAGCGAACAAAATTTTTAAATTTGAATACCAGTATTTTAGTTTAGGAATTTTCATATTATTTAATCTCAGATTTTGAGCGATTAAATACACTGGTTTCCAAAAATTAAGGAAAAATCACAAAAAGTGCCATAACTCTTTCAAAATTTAACCTATCCGTATCAAATTTGCATATGTTGTTAACTAAAAAATACAGATTAAAATTAGAAAATGCAACTTAGTGGCGCTGCAATCGGATTGCGTCATCTGCGCGGAGGGTAAAAATGCATGCTAGAGAGTACGGCTGCTGGTGTCGCTGTGATTATGAGATAAGAAAACTGAGATAGCCAATTCATTAGTATGACCTCGAGGTATTATTTGTCCGCATAACTGCGATATAGAGCTATTAGAAGATTGGATGTAGGCCTAAGTCAGACAGAGGTGGCCAGATGGCTAAATCTGAGTTCTTCTGTTGTTTATAGGCTTTGGAAACAAATTCAAACCACTGGTTCGGCCTCCAGAAGGTTTAGCCAAAGACGAGCAAGAGCTACGAAAAGCACCGATGATCGATATTTGTGGTTATGTGTAAGAAGGAATAGAGCAGCAGCCGCCCCTCTCATCTTAGAGCCTCCCTTTTTTCAGCCACTGGAAGGTTGGTATCAACGTCTACCGTAGAAAGCTTAATGTAGGTGGTCTTTACGCGATGCGACCAGACATTTGTGTGCCGCTCACCTCATGTCACCGGAGGGAATGTTTAAGGTGGGCACGTCAACATGTCCACTGGACGGATGATCAATGGAGGCGTGTTCTCTTCACAAATGAATTCCAGTTTTTCCTCCAAAGCGATAGTGGGCATTGTTTGATTTAGAGAGAACAGGGAACACGCTATCCTCCATCAAACATTCGTAAAAGAGATTCGTATGCAGGAGGCAGTGTCTGTGTTTGGGATGGTATCTCTTTGGGCGGACATACTTGCCTTCATGTCTTTCTACGTGGAACTGTGAATGTTCACGTCTATAGAAATGACATACTAGATGCTTATGTGCACACTTATGCCAGTGCAATAGGTAATGATTTCTTGTTACAGGACGATAACGCTGGACCGCATAGGACTCACACCGTAGAAGATTATCTTCAGCACCAAATAATTCAGCGCATGGAATGGCCAGCGCGATCACTGGACTTGAATCCCATCGAACATCTTTGGGATGCTTTAGCAAGATGTGTTGCTGCTCTCAATCCCCCTCCTCAGACCCTTTCCACGCTTACAACTGCTTTACAAGAGCAATGGCTCGCTCTTCCCAGCGAACTTGTCGATAGTATCACACATCGCTGTATGTGCTGTATTGCTTCTAGGGGTAATCATATTCCATATTAAAGGTATTTTCCTATACCAAACTGACACATTTATTTTGTTTATTTTATAATTGTATTAATTTCTGAAACACCACAATCGTCTGGTAATTTCTTGTAATGTTATTTTATACCTTACTATGTGTTGAACATTGTGTCTCAGTTTTATTAAAATCTACTTAAACATTTTGAGTAATGCTGCTTTTGTTGTTTTTCCTTAATTTTTGGAAACCAGTGTAAATCCAAATTACAAAGTGGCAAAAACTGGTGCCGATGAATTAAAAGAAGTGTAAAGAAGGCTCTTCGTTAATGGGTTAATGTTTCAAAAAATACTATATAAATAAAATAACTTCCCCTCGAAACAAAATGTCTGTCCTTTCTATAATAAAAAATAAATATTTTATAAAGTTAAAATCTCGAAAGATTTAAAAAAACGAAAGTCTAATATATTTTACGATAAAAAGAACTTGAAAACACAATAAAAATTTTAATAAATGCGCAAGGTCTTTCGAAAGAAGTATTCTTTCTTCATCAGGCGCAGAGAACACGTCCTACTACTTTTAAAACAGCAGCAAGACTGACACAAAGTAGTAGGACGCTTCTGATGAAGAAATTTCATGTTCAATCATTTTGTACTCAAGAAGTAAAGCTTTTTAAAAAATCAGGCTGTCCATTTTTGAAAATCGTGTGCGTAGAAAAAAAAAGATTAAAAATAAAATAAAAATGAATATTACCCAGGCGGTTGTATGACAATCTCTGAATATCTATTTACCTTACTTGTAGCATAAGTACTTAACTACTCTCTTATGAAGGGGGTGTAGGGTGAAATGAATTTTTGAGTATCCATGTGAACGTTCTGATTCAATTCTAACATTTGTGCTGGAACGAGTCACTTAGTCTGATATTTATTTTATTTTCGCAAAGTGAGCATGAATCTCCCTGAATCTGATTGTCGCAGTTACTTTTCTCAGTAATATTATAACTAGCTTATGTGGTCGTCTAGCTGTTATGAAAATATTGGTAGAAGTTTGTTTCAGTAGATTTTGTCAAATCTTGTCCTTTGTGCGAAATCAAGACTAGTTTTCAGCATTCATCAAGCCGTCTACATGTCGATACGTTTCAATTTGACTGGGTTTGGAATAAGATTCTTCAACTGAGAGTTTGCCTACGTCAAAAGATGTTAAGTTCAATACTTCAAATAAAAATGTACTGGAATCCACAGGGATTCCTTCCGTTAATGACATTGCCATGTTTTCTAGTTAAATTGTATATAGTTTTTGTTTCAGATTTACTAGTTTTTATAGCAAGTTGAGAGAAGCATCCTTAGACATTTTATTTTACGCTAGTTTTTTAGTATTTACAGAATTCCTTAAGGGTTAGAATTTCCCTTCGCATTATTTTTGTGCTTGAGCTTATAATTGAATCATCGTTAGCTTAACAGTCCTGCTGGACTGCCAAAGTCATTTGCTACTGATTATAAATAAATTGTTTTTAGTGTTAGTTTCTGTCTTATGGCTACTTTCTTATCTGGCGGGCATGATGGGCCCGTCACAAATGCCACCCAAATTAATCACGAAGCCATGCTGTAAGATGTTGTTCCGAGAGTTTATTTCAGTAATGAACAACACGTGAATGGCTTCGTCTTACACCATGAGGAGTACATTTTATGCAATAAGATACCTGATAAAAATAAGTAGGTATCTGTTGTTAAAATTGTCTTTGAAAGATGACGCGCTTTTATGACTTGAAAATTTTTATAGGTTCTTTATAACTGATAAGTCTAAGAAGTATGAACAGAAAGGGGAAGAGTTGAAGAAAGCAGTTTTCGCTGTTCGGGATAAAAGTGTTTTACGCAGGGAATTTTATTGCATACTAAGCAAAATGTATATTAAAAAAATTCAAATTTTGTTCTGCACAAAATAGAACTTAAAAATAAATTGAAACTTAACTTCACACTTGATAACTATATAGACTTAGTTTTTCCCAAGTGTCACTATAAAATTATAGTGACTTGAAAGCACCTAAAAATTCTGTTAAACTGTACGAGTTATTGCTAAAGTATGAAAGCATGTATGACACTTTCTTGTGGCAAAGTATCGGGTGATCCAGGACAGAGGGGGACTCGTAGTAAGGATTTTAAGTTTTTTTTTCACGTGAGTTTAGAATTGTGGATAATAGAAATGTTTTTTGAGGGGGAATCGAAAATTGGGAATTGGAAACAGTAATTTTTATAAAAATGGTGTAAGGAATTCTGAAAATGGTAATAATTATAGAATTAATTGTGCGAATTAGTAATGATGGTAATTTTGATGATAATAGAAGAAGTTTTGAAAATGTTCGTAGAGATGGAGTTCAAAAAAGGAAATCCTCCCCCTCCCCCCTCTTGAGGTTTAAGAGAGTTCAGTAATTGAAGATGATGAAGATGTAATTAATGCAGGGAGGCAATCAGGCAGGAAATCGGGTCCGTTAAACTTTTAGGTGGCTGTAGTTCAGAGGGTATACAGTTACATAAACAGCAAAAGGTTAATTTAAGTATTGTTCTGATGAATCCAGTTGAAACTGATGAGTTATTCATAGCGTTGGATGGGATTGTTGTGAAACACACGGGACTGAATGGTATTTTATTTCTTATGTAAATTATACTAAATATTTCAATAAAAAGTTGAAATGTTCGAATCTAGTGGTCCATCCTGCCCAGTTGTCAATATGTGTGAACAAAACGGTTATAGATATTCATGTACAAGTCTAGCTACAATCTTATGAAGGTAGCCTAGAGTGAAATGCATTTTTGAGTTTTGAGCGTGAATGTGTTATTCTGATTCTAACATTTGTATGTGAACGAGCCACTAATACTGTCATTTCTTTTACCTTCGCAAAATATGCCTGAATCTTCCTTATTCTAATTGTCCTGGATCTTTCGAACAATAATATAATTGGTTTTCTGTAGTCGTTTATCTAGCAGAAGTACGGTTGTACAAGTTAGGTCCATCGATTTTTGTCGCATACCGTCCGCTATGCAAAATCAAGATTAGTTTTAAGCTTTGATAGACACGTCTACTTGCCGATACACAGTGACGTTCCATTTTCATTGAGTTTGGAATATGATTCTTCCGGTGAGAGTTTGCCTACGTCGTAAGATGCTGAGTTTAATACTTAAAATGAAAGTGAATTTATTACAATACTAGCAAATAATACCCCGCGACTTTGCTCGCGTAATATTTGAAATATGCCAAGTGATGTTTATATGTCTAATTTTTATTAAAAGAAATTATATTTTTAGGAATAGTTATAACTATTACTATTTAAAACATAGTTTGACTAAACTTTATTATTACACTGCATTTGGCAGAAATTATACTTAAATTAATAAAAAGAAATAAAACTAAATAAATGAAAATTTAGAAAATATTTTGATACTTTTATGCTCAATTAATACGCTTATTTCAGTATTCATTTGAAGATTTGAACTTTTTAGAAACCATCTTCTTGCATCTTAAAATTAACCATCATGTCAAATTCTAAGTCCTACCACCTCTCTAACATAAAGGGCTATGTTGAAATAGGAACTGTCACCATTAATTTGCCAACATTAATTTTGAAATCGGTTTCTTATTTCCTAATATTCCACAGAAACGTAATTTAGAAAGCTTTTAAAAACCTTTTTTAGAACGTTTGTTGTTCCTGTGAACACCAGGTGGTAGAATCATCCGCATAAAATATAGCATGTGTAGGATCAGAGACTATTACCATTGATTCGCAATTATTAGTTTTATAATCGGTTTATATTCCCTGAAATTGCATAGAAATCGTAATTTAGGACTTTTTTAGAACGCTTTTCGCACCTCCCCTTCGCTTCCCTCCTTTTTAATTCGAATTTATTTTCGACAGTCCTTCGAGGGCATTTATATTGTATAAGTAACTACCATGCCATATTTAAAGATTCTAGCCTCTTCAGTACCACAGAAATCGCAATTTAGAAAGTTTTTTGCTCCTGCAACCCTCTGGTGGTAGTGGCGCAGATATAAAATATAGCTTATGCTTGAGCAAGTTCTATCACAAACAAGTTGTCACCATTATTTTTTAAATCGGCTTGGTATTTGATAATATTGCATAAAAATTGTAATTTAGAACGCTTTTAAAACGCTTTTCACTCACATCATCCTTTTAAATTTGGAATTTTCTTTCGACTGTTCTTAGAAAGCATTTACATCTTGTAAGTAAATACCATGCCATATTTCAAAATGTTAGACCCCTCAGTTGTGCAAAAAACGCAAATTAGAACATGGTTTGCTCTTTCACCCCCAGATGGTAGTGACAGCAACATAAAATATAGCTTATGTTGGAGCAGGGACTGTCATCATCTATTTGCAACCATTACTTTTGATATAGGTGATATTTCCTGAGATTGAGTAGAAATCGCAATTTAGAACGTTTTTACAAAGTTTTTAGAACGCATTTCGCGCATTTTCACCCCTTTTAAACTTCCAAATTTTTAGGAACTGTACTTAAGGTCCTTCATATCCAATAAATATGTACCTTGCCTAATTTCAAGTTGCTAACACCTACCGATCACAAAAATCGAAATTTAGAAAGTTTTTTGCTCTTGTAACCTTCAGGTGATAGTCATACCGACATGAAATAGCGTCTATGTTAGAGCAGAGGATGTCAGCATCAATTTGCCTACCATTACGTTTGAAATCGGTTTGATTCTTCCTGAGATTGCTCACAAACCGGCATTTAGAACGTTCTTAGAACGCTTTTCGCGCATTTTCACGACTTTTAAATTTCAAATTTTTAAAGAAATGTTCTTAGAGATCATTTATATCTAATAAATATATACCATGCAAAATTTCATGAATCTAGGTCCTTCCATAATTCAAAAATCGCATATTTAGAACGTTTTTAGTTCCTGCATCTCATCTAGGTAGTGGAAACAGACATAAAATAGAGCCTATCTTGGAGCAAGCTGTGTCACCATCATTTTTACACCATTATATTTGAAATTGGTTCAGAATTTCCTGAGATTGCATAGAAATCGTAATTTAGAACGTTTTTTACAACGCTTTTCGCGCATTTTCACCCTTTTTAAATTTCGATTTTTTTTAGGAAATGTTCTTAGAGATTATTGATATCTTATAAGTAACTACCATTCCAAATTTCATGATTCTAGGCCCTTGCATAGCACAAAACCGCAATTTAAAACGTTTTTTTCTCCTGCAACCCCAAGGTGGTAGTGATACAAACATAAAACAGAGCCATGTTAGAGCAAAGTCTGTCACGATCAATTTACAACCATTACTTTTGAAATCAATTTGATACTTCCCAAAATAGAGTAGAAATCACCATTTAGAATGTTTTTTAGAACACTCTTCGCGCATTATCACTCCTTTTAAATTTCAAATTTTTTAAGAACTGTTCTTAGAAATCCTTTATATCTAATAAGTAACTAATATTTCAAATTTCATATTTCTAGGCTTTTTAGTAACTCAAAAATTGCATTTTTAGAAGGTTTTCGCTCCTGCACCCGCTTTGGGGTAGTGGCACCGACATGAAATATAGCCTATGTTGGGGCAAGGATTGTCACCATCATTTTGACACCATTATTTTTTAAATCGCTTTAGTATTTCCTGATATTGTGTAAAAACCACCATTTAGAACATTTTTTAGAACGCTTTTTGTGCATTTTTACCCCTTTTAAATTTCGAATTTTTTAAGAACTGTTGTTAGAAATCCTTTATATCTAATAAGTAACTAATATCTCAAATTTCATATTTCTAGGCCCTTCAGTAACGCAAAAACCGTAATTTAAAACGTTTTTTGCTGCTGTACCCCCTTTGGGGTAGTAGCACCGACATGAAATATGCCTATCTTGGAGCAAGGGTTGCCACCATCATTTTGACACTATTATTTTTTTCAATCGGCTTGGTATTTCCTGAGATTGTGTAGAAACCACCATTTAGAACATTTTTAGAACGCTTTTTGTGCATTTTCACCCCTTATAAATTTCGAATTGTTTAGAAAATGTTCTTAGATATCATTTATATCTTATAAGTAACTACCATTCCAAATTTCATGATTCTAGGCCCTTCCATAACACAAAAAGAACGTTTTTTGCTCCTTCACCCCCTTTGGGTTAGTGGCACCGACATAAAATATAGCCTATGTTCTAAGCTGGACTAACACCATCATTTTGATACCATTACTTTTGAAATCGGTTCGGTAGCTCCAGAGATTACCTCTAACAAACAAACAATTTTTACTTCTTTATAATATTAGTATAGACAAGAGATTCCCTTCAATTAGCGACATTGCCGTATTTTCTAGTGATATTGTGTATAGTGCCATTTTCGTAGCAATCTGCGGTTAACTTCTATTAGGAACCGAAATACAAGCTTCGTAGCCATAGCCATTTTATTCTACGCTGGTCTTTGGATTTCGGGAATTTCTTGGGTTAGCATTCACCTCCTTATTACTTTAGTACTTAATTTGATTATCGTAATTTAACTGTCCTGCTACGCCGTCAAATTCTTTGCTATTTACTTCAAATTAATTGCTTTTATTGTTAATTTCTGTCTTATGGCTACTTATTTAGCTGACAGGCACGAATATTGTGCCGCAAACTTTTGTTATAATTCAAAGTTTTAGTGAGAAAAATATGAATTAATTTTATTTTTTTTAAAGAATACAATACAAATTTCTATTTTGGTTGGTTTGGAGGTATCTCAATTATTAAAACAATTGATTTTTATAACTTGGCAATAGCAAAATATATCGATATCTATAACATTTTAAATTTTATTTCATTTTGTTACTGAGAGATGGAGATTCTTTTATATTATCAAAATATTATACATACCTATCATAACAACATTTACTGCATCAGAATAAATTTACTCCTATTTAAATTCAAGAATATAGATGATCTTAATATATCTGATCATCTTTATATTGCGATTTCTGTGGTTTCTTTGATACTTCTTATTCAGCGATATTTCCATGCAAAATCTCAAATTTCCCGAAAGCTGATTCAAAAGAAAAACTTATTCCGCTCTTAGAAGAAATAAGCGCCAGAATTCTTTTTCGTAAAGCTTAAGAAAACGAGAATTTCTTTGAATCCCTTTACGGGATTTTATGATTTGAGATCCGTTAGTTAGAAAATGCAAAACTTTTCGGATATCGGATAGCATAAGCATGGAATTATTGATTTTTGATGTAAGGCAATCTTTAACCATAATCTGATATTTCTATACATTGAACATATGTTGTAAACATATTTAGATTTTATTCAAAATCTAAGCTACTGACGTATAAATTCAAGTTCGAAATTTTTTTTCACATAATTTGGAAATAATTTTAACTGTAGAAGAATACGGTAATTTTTTATATGTAGATAAAAAATATATGAAACATTAATTTAAAAATATAGTTTAGCCCGGCAGTAGTCGCGTGTCGATCTTTTCGCTGCCCATATAAATTAAATTCTCCTAACTCATATCCCCTTACAAATACAATGGAGAACTACCATGTAGCTGACTTTATATGCGTTTCTCCACCATCATAGTGAAGTATCAAGACATCTTTGTTTTTTCTTCTAGTACATTTTTACAAGCGAAGTTGAAATTGGTCGAAAAGTGTGAGCAGTAAACACTAATGTTAGTTCATTTTTACTTTTATGGCAGCAAAAAGACCGAGCGCGACTAATAACGTTCTGAAAATAACGTTCTCTCGGGTAAACTATAATTTTCGAAATGTCATGTTCACCTTGAGATTATATAAATATTTAAACATACAAAAAACAAAATTATGATTTATCTTACTAAAAAGGTTTTAAATTACATGAAAGAGGTTTTTAAAAACATAAAAACCATCGAAGATGTTTAAAGTCGACACCCAAAGGCTTTCGACTTATTCAACCAGTCATCACAAGGAAAAAAGAAAATTCCAAAAATTTCCTACATTTTTTTCTAAAAAAATTTTATCGTCTCCATCTATTTAACCAATGGTCATTCATGAACAATCACACCTCAGAAATGTTTCCCCCGTATGATGACTGGTTGAATTAATCGAAAGCACTTGGGTGTCGACTTTTAACATCTTCGACGGTTTTTACGTTTTTAAAAACCTATTTGATGTATTTCAGCACCTTATTAGAAAGATCATTCATAATTTTGATTTTTGTATATTTAAATATTTTATAATAAACATTTAATATTTTTTTTTCTTTTAAGTTTTCAAATTTTGATATGGGAAAATGCTTTCCCTTAACAAGGAATAAACTATGAACACAAAGTAGATAAGACATTTTAAAATTTCAATAAAATAAGCTAATAAAGAAAAAAATATATAAAGAGCGAGTAAGGCATATTTGATTAGTTTTTTATATTCCTTAATTTTTTAAGACAGAGAAAAGGAAGTGTTAAAAACGAATACATAAATATGCAATTATATTAATTTATGTAAAACAATCTTTAACCATATTCTTATATTTCTATACTTTGAACATTTTCTGTAAACATGTTTAGATTTTATCAATAAACTGAACTACTAATCTATCTTTAATATTCAATCTTTAAAAAATAAGCTTGATATTATACATGGTGGCTATAAAGGCTGAAGTCAGACGAACGTCTTTTTGCCCGCTTTTTACGCTTTCAGTGTCTCCCTACACATGCTAGCGAAGGTGTAAGTAGGCACTAAAAGCGAAAAAAGCGTGCAAAAAGGCATTCGTCTGACATTAGCCTAAAAGAATGTCCCAGTTATAAATTTTAATAGTATTAACTGTAAGCGTTGTAGAAAGTTGGTTGACGGTCACAAATAAAGAACAACTCAAAAAGCGCATGCGCGAGTACTGCTTTGTTATTCACTCGCTTGCAGTGCTACATACACAAAATGGCGACTCCTCAGCGTAAAGCGTTGTTGCGGGCTGAAGATTTAAAAGCCGTCATAGCCATGCGATTTTTTCCTGTGGAGCTTTATAAAAGATCGTGTTTATGTTCTTCCGCTACCTTATGATTTGCTAGAGTTAAGACACAGAATTGGTGAGGATATTGCTTCCATTACTAAGAGACTTGTTAATCCAAGTGTGGGCAGAATCGTACTTTAATTTGGATGTCTGCCGCGTGTAACTGAAGGTGCCCATTTTGAACATTGGTAAGAAAAACTTACGGACACCCTGTATAAAAAGATTACATCACTTAACAAAACATTGTACTTAAACATTCATATACCAATATATGTGGCATTCTTACAATCTTTTGACTTTTATGCCCCTGAATAATAATTTTTATCGTATTACATGTTCTTGTGTTTTTATTTATTTTATATACTGGGGAACATCCCATTGCATGATTGCATAACAATATTAACGAGAGAAATAAGTTTTGGACGATGTTGGGGGTCCAAATACCAGAAAAACTCCTATACCGTCCGGTGTCCCTGATGCTGAATTTTAAGTTTGGAGCTGTCTGTATAAAATTGCTTCAATAAAAATAATTCAATGTAATTTTTTTTTCTGAAACTGAAACTATTGTTTTATATAAATATGTAGCAAAAAATTAACCTGCACACATTTTTAGGGTTGTTATTATTTTTTAAACTCTGTCCCTGCGTTTTAGATTCCTTACCGTCCCTCTTCTGAAATTACACAGAAAATCACTTCAGATGCAGCCACAGAATTTTTTTCAAGTTTTTTCTCATGCAGAAATATGCTAGAGAAAGAATGTCTAAAATTCTTTGACAGGAAATTTACTGCAGAATTTAAAACAGCATTTAAATATCAATTTCAAGCATCGTGGCTTTATTCGTAGTATTACCGCCCCCAAGGTTTATTCCTGCATTTTTCGAGGTAAATAATTTATTTTTTAAATTTAATCCAATGTAAATAACTGTTTCTAAAAATCAATGAACATTGTGGCTACCACTTAGTCTTAACTTGATTTGCCTAAAATAGGCGGTAATTTTCCTTACTGTTCCATCCTTACTGCCCCTATTTTTCCCATTTCGTCTCTATTTTCCTATACCGTCCCCCCCCCTTTTTTGTTACCTTACCGTCCCTTCTTTAACACCCCTTTAAGACAATGTATACCAAAATTTTGTACTAAAAATACTACATTGTTATTATTTCTTATTTGAATGTCCTGTGGGTGCTATGGAAATTCATTATAAGTAAAAATTTAGAAGAAAATAGATGGTTGGTTGATTGGGGTTTTATGGCGCAAAGTCCCTTTAGGGACATGCTGCGCCAAAGAAGAAAATAGAAAGTTATAGCGGTAAAATGGTAAGGAAAATTAAACTCGCAAGTTTAACTTAAACCTCATTTAAATAAAATTTTTATCGCTGCTGACCATTTTTTCCTTATTTTGAATCATTAAGGCATTCGTCTATCAGATTAAAATATTATTTTATCAAGTTTAATTTCACCAGATTTTTACTCCCGAAAGTCAAAAGATTATGAGAATGCCATATATCTTATTATCATTATTTTGATGCATTATCATTATTTTGATGCACGTATGATTTATTGTGCAATGCACCTGTTATAATAACTTTCCGCGTATTTCTGCGTGAACGTCTGCCTTTTTGTGGCCTAATATTATGTAAATCTTTTTGGTGATTGTTTCCAAAGCTTTTCACTCTAATCTAAGGCAATTGTAACCGGCTTCTTGGCGGATGTCAAGTTAATTTTGCACAAAAGTAAGATAAGGGTATTTTTTTCTATAATTGGGAAACAATGTTAATTTTAGAAGAATATATTAAAGTATTTTTTCATAGATAACTAGTCGGATGTACCAATACCAAAACGGTCTTCTTTCGTATACATGTTAATATTTCAAAAAGGTGTTACACATGTTAATCCTTCCGTGTTGATATTTCACTACACTAATTTTGATTTTTATCTTAAGTTTCTACTTCATTTTACAAATCTGAGTAAAAACGAGTTAATTTCGATCATAATATTTAATAAAATGAATATTTTTCGTTATTCTATTGTACTTCAGCTACTTGTACTTCAGCTACTTCCGAATCGCCGACTTAGCAGGCTGCGAAATTCTTGTCGCGGCACTAACTATTGATGTACAACAGAAGTACGAAAAATCGAGAAAATTACACAAAAACCGCTGTTACAGCTTCCCCTTCAGGCGGAATATTTTTGAATTCAAGGAGGACCTGCTTGCTATAGTCAAAAACATAATGAAATTTGGTTCAAGTCTATGCGTGCCTATACACTTTTCGATGTTACAAATAATAAAAATGGTATAAAAATTGCTATTACAGCACCCCTTCCTGCGGAATATTTTCAAATTCAAGGAGGACCTGATTGCCATAACCAAAAACATACACAAAAAATTTGATTCAATTCTATGCATAACTTTATACAGTTTTCGATGATACTGTAGGAAATAGATTTTTTAACTAACTATTGTTTTCATCAACGCTTTCACTTGCGAGATATGCGAATAGATGTCACCACTTGCTGATCAGTGTTTCCATCAGACTTCAAGAAACCAAAATTTTAATACCTTTGGTTTAAACGCGATAAATGGCAGCACCGTAAGCGTCAGAGACTGATTCTCTTCATGAACTAGCCTATGAAACAAAGACGAAATCGCATGTTCATCAAACTTATATTGTGTTTAAGGCTTTGAACTAAAACTTTTCATTAACTTTTAAAAACCCTTCAGATGGGCGTCGACTTCTAAACCGCGAGGACCCTTTTCGATTCGGTCCAAAAATTCAACTGAGAAGCTTATTCACTCACAGCTCTCAGAATATTAACACCCATATAGAATATTCACATATATCCATTTAAATGTACATAGTTTTTCTTATAATCCAGAGTGATTTATTATTAAGTGTATTTTAATTATTTCATTAAAGCACCTGTAATCAAGAATACTGTTTCTGATGATTCCAACCATCCAAGACAAACACACTTCATTAATAAAATTAATAATTTCAGCTTTCCTATAAGAAGATTATTTGTCACCGAAGAAATTGAAATAACGATATTCACAGATAAGCTGAATTTTATTTTATTTTACCTGATATGATATTATTTAAATATATATATATATATGCTAGATTAATTTTCACACAAATAATGTGTGAACACAAATAATGTGTGTGTCTGACACAAATATTGTGTGAAAATTAATCTAGTGTAATTTCGTATCCAGCGATTTCTGGAGTTCCATTACCTGAGATTTATTCTGTTGAGCTGAACCAGGTTTCAGACCAGATGCTGTAATCTTCAAGGTTAGCTGGGTGAAAAAGTTCGACCAGAATCGTCCGGGGTAGCTCAGATGGCAGAGCACTGGCGGCTTCAGCCAGGAGGTCCCGGGTTCGAATCCTGGTCCGGACATTTTTTGCCCAGTTGGAATTTTACATCTAATATATATATATGGTCCTAGATAAACGAACTCACGTCAGCCTTTAGATACAAAGCAGACATACATACACACGGATACGGGACAGTCAGACAGTTTGTATAAGCTTGTTTTTCAGTATATCTGGCCCTAAAACGTGTAAATCCGTCAAAAATCGGAAGTTGAAAAAAATCTCGATTTTAATACTTTATTTTTAGAATGAAGAAATTAAAATTATGGCCATTAAGAAAGTTTAAGGCTAATGTCAGACGAACGTCTATTTGCGCACTTCTTTCCTTCTTACAGCCTTTCTACACCTTCCTACACCTGTGTAGGAAAGCTGTAAGAGGGAAAGAAGCGTGCAAATAGAGGTTCGTCTGATATTAGCCTAATGATAATATTTTTTAGAAGTTATAAATATTTCAGATAAGAAATCCATTTTATTTTGCCAAATAGTCAACTATGAATACAAAATAGGTATGATTTTTATTTTCTCTATCTTCATATATTTTTTGGAAAATAAACTAGTAAACATAGATTAATAAAATTTGATATATGTATGTATTTCATTATAGTTTACTTTTTTTTAACATTGTTCTTATTTTAAGACAGATAACAAGAAATAATGAAAAGCATAATTATTAAAGCTGGATATCGGTTACGATCCGAATTATCGATTTTTTTTTTTTTTTTCGGAAACCATTTTAATTTTAGAAGGATATATTATTTTTTTTTACATATATAAACAAAATACGGCCGTTAATGAAGTTTAGTGGGTTATAATATTTTTTAGAAGTTTTAAATATTTTAGATAAGAAATCAATTTTCTTTGCCAAAGAGTCAACTATTTACGGTTCTTTTGCTCTTTTTCTTTATATAATTTTAGGAAAATAAACTAATATATATAGATTAATAACATTTAATGTATATATATATACATATCGCATTATATTTCCTTTTTCTTTAACGTCGCTCTGTTTTGAAAAACAGATAAAAAAAAGCTGTGGAAAGCCTAATTATTATGAACATGGATATTGGTTACGCAATTATCGAATTTTGATATAAGGCAATGTTTAAAAGTAATATATTTCTATACATTAAATATATTGTAAGCAAAGTTAGATTTTATTTGTAAACTAAGCTATTGCTCTATAAATATAAGAAATAATAATTTCATTGCGATAACCCGACAACAATTTTTATTGTGGAAGCCTAGATTTTTTTTCTATTTGTGGTATACATTAATGGAATAGGATCTATACTGCATAATTTTTCTAAAACTTATTAAAAACCACATGTTCTAAAATCACCTTGTTCTTATTTACGTCTGTAATCTATTTATACGTTTCAAATTATGCTTTATGATTATGTCAAGGAAGTCGAAGATTTAGCTTTCACCAATCTATCGCTAATTGTGGTAACCCTCCCACTTTCTCCTTTGTTTTGCATATTCATTTATATTACACAATTGCTGCTTCAAATAAACTGTAAGAAACAAAAGTTCTTTCTTGAGGTAGATTTTAAAAAATTCATGAAGAAAATTATTAAAGAAAGCATAGGAAAAACAACAAGAAATTGAATTTTCAAACAAATTTTATTTTAAATCCTAAAACAAAACTATTAAATTCAGTTTTCAAATACATTTTACATTGTTTGGCTTTTAGATGATATAAAAGTGAAAAGCATGATGTATTTAAAGCGAATACATGCAGAATAAAAACGAAAGCTATTATAATGGATATATTTGCCGCAATTGGTTTGATGTCAGCGTTAGTGGCAGACAGGTTTTTCTTCATAATATAGATAAGAAGAATAATTGGGAAATATCCATACAAAAATAAAAACGGGTAGGAAAAAATATAAAAGGATTTTCTTTTCTTTCTCCTTCTCTATCTTTTTTCTTTCTATTTTGGCTACAACTTTAATGGAAAAGAAGAGCACGATATAACACGCTGTATTACATTTCTTGCGAATGCATTTCCTACATTTTATTGTTATTGTTACGAAAACTATATATTGTTTGCTTTAAATTTTATAGAAATTAATTAAAAATGCTTATATTATTAAAAAAATGCTCTTACAAATAACAGTTTAATATTTTCTTATGTAATTAAAAGCCAAGTGGCAAACATTATTAAATATATTCAATGTTATTGAAAAATAGTATAAAAGTTTTATTTCACAAACTGATTGTAACTGACTTCTACTTACGAAATCTTTCGTAATACCAGGTGGTAATAAATTATATAAAATAATTGTTTTCATTTCAAATCGCCATAAATGCCCTAGTGAACTGATATGAATTTTGACTTTAGTTTGTTATCACTCGTTAAAATCTTATTGTGTATTTTAAACCAAGTGGTTATAAATTATTAAGTAATTTCAATATATTATTGAAAAATATCATGAATTCTCTATTTCACACACTTATTTTAATTCTGATTCCATTTCCTCTATTTTTCGTATAACTCGGTAGTAATAAAGTATTAAAATCTTTAATTATGATTGAAAAATGAAAACCGTCATAAATTCTCATTAATAAATTTTACATATAATTTGAATTCTAACTTTACTTCCATCATCTTTCGAAAATGCAAGTTATGAAATATTTTACTTATTAATGAAAAACATTATAAATGCTCGTAAAAATATGTTATATAGTGATATAGTGATATGTTATATAGATATATGTTATATATTTCTGACTCTACCCGTAAGGCATGGTGACGTCACGGCGACGTCGTTGTGAAGTCACACTGTGATTTTGTGACCGTCGATGTGACGTCACGTGACGTCGATGTGACGTCACAGTGACTAGAATGCGAGGTCGTTATGGCCGTATTAGAGGTCGTTTGTGACGTCACATTGTGACTACTCTGTGAAGTCACGGTGTGACAAATTTGTGAAAAGTGTGTCATTTGTGACTATTTTGGCATTAACTTTGTGACGAACCTGTGACGAAAGCGACAATGCTTTGACGTCACACTGTGACCAATTTGTGAAATATGTGTCATTTGTGACGAACTTGTCATAAACACTGTGATTTCAAATGAAAATCAAATTTCAAATTAATTGCTTAAAAGACGCAAATAGTGAAAAAGATTCCATGCTGGGACTCGAACCCGGGCCATTAGTACAGCGCGCTGACATTCTACCGACTAAATCACATGAAACGATACCCAGGCTGGAAAATTTCTCACTATTACATGATGGCGAGGCTACAAACTCAGCACAAGATGGAATATTTAGCGTGAGCCACCAACATGATGCAAACACGAAACTTAATTAAATCTAGTATCGATTGAAATTATATTAATACTTGGAAATTTTTCCAGAGAGAACCATTCGCCTTGCATACAATATTTCAAATGAAAATCAAATTTCAAATTAATTGCTTAAAAGGCAATTTTAATTTGAAATGTTGTATGGAAGGCGAATGTTTATCCCTGGAAAAATTTCCAATTATTAATATAGTTTCGATGCTGGATTTCATTAAGTTTCGTGTTTACCGCATGTCGGTGGCTCACGATAAATATTCCATCTTGTGCTGCGTTTGTAGCCTTGCCAACCTGTAATAGTGAAAAATTTTACAGACTGGGCGTCGTTCCATGTGGTTTAGTCGGTAGAATATCAGTGTGCTATACTGATGGCCCGGGTTCGAGTCCCGGCTTGGAATCTTTTTCACTATTTGCGCCTTTTAAGCAATTAATTTGATATTTGATTTTCATTTGAAATATTGTATATAAGGCGAAGGATTCTCTCTGGAAAAATTTCTAAGTATTAATACAGCGATGAATTTTGAAATAACCTTTTGCTGTAAATATAAAATCTTATCTTTTTACCGTACTTTTTAGCAAAATATCGCTATTTTGGAGTCCTATTCTTCTAAATCATTTAAAATTTTTCCACTTAAAAAACAATGCTTATCAACTGACATATTTTTTTATTCAGTTCTATGCTTGATATTAAGTTCTATGCTTGATATTGAGTTCAAGCTTGATATTTAGAATGTGTAAAGTTTTTAATTTGTTGTGATTTGTCATTGCTTTATTAAATACGAACATGGAGACTCACGGATATTAATACAACTATTATTTATAGAGCGGCATGATAAGCGATATTTATTTAAATTTTTTATTCCCGTGTATATTGTATTTTGTGAATATGAGCTAAATAGATTTGGTATGTTTTATAGGAAAAGACTGATCTGGGAAATAGAAAAAAAGCGAGTAATTAAAATCATGCGTTAATCATAGATTATAAAATACTTTCCAACACTCTCTGAATGCTTTAACAAGACATCGTAATTTAGGGAAATGACGTAAATAAGATAACCAAGTAAACATTTGAAAAATTGATTTCAGCAGTTACCGTCCATAGCCAAATATGTTTTCCAATTCTTTTGAACAACCCTGTATTTGATCTGTAGGTTGATACACTGAGAAAAATGAAGTACTCAAAAATAAGTAAACCGACGTACTCATATCGAATTGAATATTTTTGGATCAAAAATGAACCCATGCTTTCTCTATTTTGAAACATCACATGTTATCAAACCCAAACAAACGAATAGTTTTGTACCCTGTAATGGTTCATTTCATTTATGGCGGCATAAATGATGTTTATTAATGTAAATATTAAATTATGCACAGCATTTAAAAAATAATTTAAAAGTGCTTGGAAATAATGCTCTTGTCATAAAAATATTCGATTTGAGTATCTTGTTAAGAATTTTGCTATTTTTCGTAATAAATAATCAATTAAACATTTCTTGTTAAGAACTTTGAACGGGAAATAAATGTTAGTACATTTTTACTTTAAATTTTAGGTTTTTCTTTTTTTGGGGGGGAGGGGGGCAGTACATAATGATTCATATTTGATCACAACCAATGAATAAAAAATGAGTACATGTGTTTCTCAACTTTGAGTACATTTGGATCGGAGCTATTTTGAGTATGTGACGCATTTAAATTTGAGTACTTTTTACTCAATTTTGACTTCCCATTTTTTTAAGTGCATATATACTATATAATGGGAAAATTTAGTTTAGCAAGAAAACGCCTAACAGGTTGAAATTCTTTTTCAGCAATTTATACTAATGTATGGAAACATACTTGAATACTTTTGTACAACCCTGTAGTTTACCTAGAATCTTTATTACACGCCACTATTTAGTTAAAATTTAATTCAAACTAAGACACTCTTAAAACTGCTGAAATCACATTTCCAGAAATTATAATTTATAGACGGTCATGTATCCAATTCTTTACGTGATCCTGTATATCGTTTTATCTATATTCTACAAACATTTCTTGGTAAATTAAATGCAGTTCAGCAAAAAAGAGCATAACTCATTTAAAAACCACCTTTAAGCAATTTGCGCCCATACCCAGTAATCCTTACGAATACTTTTGTGTAGCCTTGTATAGGAATTATAGCATTTATATACACCATATACTATGCATAAATATAGTGAATCATAAAAGCGCATATCATAATTAAAAATACATTTCCAGCAATCATCGCTAATGAACAGTACTTCGGATACAATATAGTATCTGAAATATTTTGTGTGTCCCTGTAAATGCTATATACGTATTATTCGTATTATACATGAAATAATTTATAGTATGTAAACCTCAGCAACATATATCAATTTCATTATATATGAAATAGATTAACATAATTAAAGTATGCCGCAAACAATTCCCTCCACCCCTATATCATTATGTATTTGAATTCCTTTTATAGCCCTGTAAATGAACAATAACTATTCTTTGCATCGCATAGTCAACAGAATGCATATTTTAGTGCACTTCATAAATGCATATAAATTTTATTCTGTTTGAAAGCGTGCGTAAAATCATAAAAAATCATTTGAAACGATTTTTTCCCATAGGCTGTAATGTAACGGAAAACTTTTGGCTGTCCCTGTAAATGAACAAAGCATGCTACAAACTTCATTACAAATAGGTACCGTGCTATGGTAAACGTCAATAACATCCAAAATTTTCAGGGCAATCAGAGTATATTTTCGAGAGTTAGAGTGCGGACAGACTGCTAGACGGACAGACAAACCGAAGTCATAAGCACTTTTCAACTTGTGTCCTATAATATGTATCCTGTATTATATGAACTTTTAAAAAGTATATACTAAAGCAGTTTAATCTATAACTTCCCATCAGGCATGAAAAACACTTTGTTTCAATGCTTAAGTATGATATTTTACTTTTTAGTGCCAATAATTACGCGTATCATAAACGTAGAAAATGAATTTACAATAGAAGAAAATTTAATAACCGATTCAGAATGTCTATAATTAAATGTTTGATTAAAATCACAAACAGAAAAGAAAAAATGCTTACATACAATTTAAAAAAATAAATATACCAATTTGAAAAATACTAAAAATAATAATTAGGATTTATAATTGTACTATTAAACAACAGCAAACTCAATAGATAAATTAAATGCCTTATTAGATTTAACAATATCTCAAAAATATTTCGATATGGTATAAGGAATTCCTATTATTTTATAATTTCGGCAAATGTTAAATCTGAAAACATTGGTTTGAAGATTTAGGATTTTGAAAGATAATTTAAAATATTATTAGCACTAAAAGAAAATTCTTTCAAATGTTTCACTACTGTAATATGTAAAGATACATTTTCCCAGTATAATGTTAATTTCTAATCTGAAACAGTTTCGTAATCTTATGATAATCGAACATCATATTTAACCCCAAAATAATAATAACTATAAGTGTTAGTAATCAAAAAATAGTAAGAAGCCGATAAAATAATTCCAAATCATTGTCGTTCCATACATTTTCAATCTCAAGTAAGAGTAAATTAATGTTTATATTAATTCCAGTATGAATGTAGGCATGCACAGTCTCTGCGCATTTTTTTTTTCAAGCGATGGCAGATTAAGATATTTTTCTTTACAGTTATCGAATTTTAAAATATCGCTTCTAACAGTTTAAAGATCAGTCTCTTACAAATATAACATAAAACTATTTAACTCATATGTACAAATCAGGAATAAAATATTTAAATTAAATAAAACTTACATATACGTTCTATTAATATCCGTGTATCCAAAAATGGTCATTTCCTTATCTTAAAGTGTTGTAGACGTGGTGAAGGTGATGTTCTAAAAACAGTGAACTATTTATTTCCCGCGTCTTCTCATGTTTATTTTTTTGTGGGCAGACGATTTTCAAGCAGATGGTCTGGTACAGATTATTTGTTTTTGCATGCAAGAGATATGAAACTTGAATGCGCAGTAATTTTCTGAAAGTATGGTTAATTAAAATTTTGTATTTGAAGAAATGTCCAATGTATTTAACCTTTTCTTTTTATCCGTACCAAATAATACAAGTTAAAATGTATTGTAAAGTTCATTTTTTCTAAATAATTATAATAATAATATTCATAATTAGAGTTTATTAGATATACCATTGTTTAAATTTTCAAAAGGTGTAAAAATAAATTTTATGGTAATAACGAGCCCCCCCCCCCCTTTTTTTTTCTTTCTTTTTTTTAAAGTAAAGTTTGTTTTGCACAAATTTTGTATATTTCTTTTATTTTCGGAAAATGCTAATTTTATTTAAAAAGTCTGAAAGAAGTAGAATTTATGACTTGAATAAAAATTATAAAAATATTCTAAAGCAATAAATGCATAGATGACTAAACTCTGAAGACTCTTTCTACGTGCTCATTAAAAGGTGCAGATTTAACTGTAATAGAAAATTTTTATTTTGAAACCACAGAAGTGTTTCGAATAATCCTGGTCGGTAAAAAAAGAAATAAATAAATAAATTTCCTCCCAGCAAACTAAATATGTAAAGTGTATAAATTTAATATTCCTAATTCTAATTATATTATCCAAATGCTAGATAAAATTGAAATCATGAAAAAGTATACATTCACTATCTTAGATATCAAATTGATAAAATACAGCCTGAAAATTTAGTTTATTAATGATTGTATCGTGCACTTTATTTATTATGCCCCCGCCCCCCCTCTCTCCTTTAGTGAGAGAATTTACCATTTGCTATCCACTAATATATTTTATTCCTTATGCCATGTAACTCGTGACTGTTTAAAATATTTCTCTTCATTTTCAAAGATTTTTGAAGTTCATATTTTTGTCACACTGTGACTTACAATATGGTGGTTTTTTTGTCACATATGTGACGTGACGTACGTTACATAGCAGTGATATAACAGTGACCTCACAATTTTTTTTTAATTGCCAGGAAAACATAATTTTACAGTAAATAACATGTTTTAAAGAATTTTCGTAATTTTTTAAAGTTTTCTAAGAAGTTCACATCTCAGTCACAATGTGACATCACTGAGGGGTGGCATTTTGGTCACAGATGTGACGTGACCACAGTGACTTACAGTGACGTCACAACGACGTCACCGTGACCATGCATGCTATGAGGGTACTTTCGTAAAACCAAGTGTAAATAAATTATTAATTTAAAGATTAATTGAAAAACTTCTGAAACACTAAAAAATATATTCCAAGAAATAATTTGAATCTGCCCGCTATCATTTGGAAAAACAAGTTGTGATACATCATTAAGGATTTTAATTATTATTGTAAAATACCATAAGTTCTCATAAAACATATTACATGAACTGTTTGAAATTTGACTCTTGTAAAATCAAGTGGCCAAACATTATTAAGAATTTTAATTATTATCGAAACAACTTTTCTGATCATAAAAAGTCTTTCAGGAACTGGTTTGTATTTCAAACTCTACTTCCGTCATGTAATGCAAAACTAAGTGGTAATAAAATGATAGGGATTTTAATTACGATTGAGAAACTTCATACATGCTCATAAAATATATTTCACAAACTGATTTTAATTTTGACACTACTTCCGTAATATTTCGTAAATCAAAGTCCTAATAAAGTATTAAGGATTTTAATTTTTGAAAAAAAAACATTATAGGTGCTAATAAAAATTATTTATCAAACAGGATACTATTCTGACTCTACTTACGTCACTTTTTGCTTTCTTTTAATAGCTTTACTCATCCACATATATGAAAATAAACACGTTTATAATATATAAGTATTTTGTTTTATTTTACTATAAAAAATTTGTTCAAGAGCTTTGGCTACTGTCCAGATTTCATTCTCCGTTAGCTAATAGAACGAAAGCAAGTGTACTACAGTTTTCAAATTTTAAGTAATAGATAATTCTGGATTACTATCATACATGTGTTCATTTAAAGACAGACATATTTTGTGGAACTATGCCAAAGAAGAGTGTTTCATCATCATCTTGGTAGCATATATGACACAGTGATCTGAATAATAGGTTGTGTGCAAAAACGGATAAATTCTGTAGAAGTTATAATAAAAAATTATGTACAATTAAAACTTGCATGTAATTTTAAAATATAAGTAACATTTCACATTCTCAGAGAAAAGTCAAAAGTTTGCGCGATGTAAACTGAAAAGTGTAAATCCGTGTATTGTAAACTGAATTAAATGATCGAGGAATATTTCCATCTTTTATTTTACTTTTACAAAAAAATAAACGAAATAGGAAGGATGATATAAATCAGCGTTTCTTAAACTCTGGCATCTCGCGGACCCCCTTTGATATGATATGCATTCCTGGGACCCCCAACAAAAGTTTTGTTAATGTAAGATAAAAAAATATATTTTTATAGTATAGAGCTTATTTATTTTTCATTACAGATATTCCCTATTAAATGATTGAAAAAATCAGTTGCATTAATAAGAAAAATGGCGCATATTTTAAGACAGCTAAAATATACACTACTATTTCTCATGAGAAATATACTGCTGTTTTTTTCCTAGGAGATGTGCAATGGCAGGTTCAATGTTCGAAACATATATTTACAAGTCTGTTTTGACATTCAATTGATTCTATGTTTGCTTTTCATGTGCACAAAGCTGGAGAAAGTCTTTTCACACAAATATATTGTACAGAAGGGAAGTAAATGCTGGATAGTAATGCTGCTAGTTCTGCATACGTATTTCTCACACACAGCCAAAAATTAGGAAGGCTATTTACTTGGAAAGCAATTTTCCTGGAACCATCGCATGATAATTCCGCAAGCTGTTACTGCTCTAAGGCTGTTAAGGATTGCATTTCACTAATATCTTGGAAATGAAATGCACCACTCCTCCATTCATTTTCTGACTGTGAGGGAGGAAAATAATGTCGGAAAGTTTCTTTCAAGTTCTTGAGGTGTACAACGAAATTTTGAACAATATCAGGCAAAATTGTGCCGCCAAAGGTTTGTAAGAAATCGAATAATGTTAGGAATGATTCCAAATTACTATTTTCATATTTTCAAGTCGATTTGTCTATAAATCGATTTTTTTATTGTTGCATCTACCTTATCCTGTCCTGGAAAATAAGTACCGATGTTCCTTGTAAGCTTAAATTCAGCTCATTTAGAAAACTAAAAATATCTATCAAATATGCCGCCAGGAAAAATTATTGAAACATTCTTCCAAATGGAATTTAGAATCCAATAAAAACAACCTTACTTCATCAGGCAGTGCAAAATATAAAACTTTTTCTCGCGACAGCCACCTAATGTCTGTATGCAAAAGTAATTGTCTGTGTTGACACTCACAGAATTTTAAAAAGTCTAAAATTCAATAATAGTCCTAGATTAAAAGTTCTAGGTCCTGCTTTTATCCACAACTACAACTACAGAAATTCCTGCCGAAAACAAAAGGTCTGAATTCAATACTGGGTTTGAGGACCCCCGTCTGTAAGCTCGCGGACCACCAGGGGCCCGCGGACCACAGTTTAAAAAACGCTGATATAAATAACATTAATCACGGCATTTAATTAAATAAGCTTTGGTGTTTTCTGGCACTAAAAATTGAATAACGCGCTTTTAGTGCCAGAAAAATTTCAAAACTATTAAAATTCAATATTATAAGTAAGTTTTGGTTAGAAAATGAAAATTTTCTTGTTTTTCTTTCTAGAGCTTGGAGATATTTTTTCTGGACATAACTTATAAAACCGTATTGAAATTTAAGCTTTTCAACTTTTTTAGAAAAATAACTAATTTGACTTAAACACATTTTCATGTGATGAAGTATTTTTGTATTAAGTAATTGGACATTTTGTATTAATGGATGAAGTATTTTGATTGAAGTATTTTTGTACCCCTGTGTTAGATTACTCTTATTAAACATGTTCATTTACAGACAGACAGTTTGTGGAACTATGCTAGAGAAAATAAGTTTTTCATCAATATCATCATCATCATCATCATCATCATCTTGGTGACACAATTGACCGAGTGATATAAATAATAGATTCTGTGCAAGAACTGATAACTTCTGTCGAATTTATAATAAATATTACGTAAAATTAATTTTTTTTTATTCAAATTGACTTTTAAACTGAATAAAAATTATCAAAAAAGACACACAACCTTACTTAACGGTACACAAAACACGAACTTTAATAAGTTAAAAGTTAAATTCTACGTTTCGAACTGTTTCTACAGCCATCTTCAGGAAAAATATGATTATTAAATGGCTAAAAGCTCAGAGATGAAGGCTTCCTATGCGAGAGACAATTTGTCGAACATAACTGAAGATATGAAAACACAAATCCAGTGAAAATTTATGCTTATTAATGAAATGAATCCAAATAAATCAAAAGTTCGATTGAAGAAACCACGAGTGTCGCCATCTACACATGAGGACCAGAACCACATTCAACAAAGTTTTCATTCAAGTTTTTGACAACATGACACAAATTTAAATTTAAATATTGCAATTAGATACAGAATTATAACTTTATGATATTATGCCAAATATTTCGTCTTCAAACGAACTTTTGATTTATTTGGACTCATTTCATTAATAAGTATTTATTCTCACTGGATGACACCACTACATTTGTGTTTTCATATTTTTAGTCAAGGTTCGACAAATTGTCTCTCGCACAGGAAGCCTTAATCTCTGAGCTTTTAACCATTTAACCATCATATTTTTTTCCCGAAGACGACTGTAGAAACAGCTCGAAACGTAGAATTTAACTTTTAACTTATTAAAGTTCGTGTTTTGTGTACCATTAAGCAAGGTTGTGTGTCTTTATTTAATATATTTTATGGTGCAATTGTCCAGTATATATTAATAAAAAAATTTTCAAGTTTCCTCCAGAAAGATTTTTTTTTTTTTTTTGTAAAAAATAAAACAACAAATATTTTTAAATTATCAAATCTTATGAATTATGTAATTCATAATATCACGTTTGAAAAGAATTTCTTGCATTTTTTAGGTGAAAAGTATGTTTACTAATCATTTTAAATAAAAATATGTATATGACTACAGATTTTATTTTTTAACTGTAAAAATTTTCTACGAGATCTGTTTACTTTTAACGAGATATTTTTACGAGAATGAAGTTCAGATTTCTTCTTCTTTTGCTAATAGTGCGGAATCATGTGAAAAGAACGAACTTTTTTATGCGTGTTTTCGTTGATTTTCGTCTTTTTTTCGTCCGTTTCATCAAAAAGAAACATTTTGCACAAAAAACTGGTTTGTCAAATTACCCTTTTCGAAGTAACATCTCAAAACCATCCTATTTTATATCGGAACAGAGAAGTATCTGTGAAATAGTGATTTAAGAAGCTTCCCTATTGGTTGTAATCCTGTCACAAGATATTTAGTTTGGCTGGGCGGGAATCTGTTTGAAAAGGCAGTCGCTTGTTTGTTTCTGGCGTCAAAGCTTAGCGTTACACGATTTAAACATTATTACTGTTGAAATTTGAATGATTTAAAAATGGAATAAAATGAGATAGATAATGTCCACGAAAGCAGGGGGTGGGTTGTAATCATAACATAAAACTGAATTTATTTATTTTTTTTTATTATTTATTTATTTATTTATTTATTTTTTTTTTTTTTTTTTTTTTTTTTTGTTACTCAGCTAAAACCAAGATGGCTACCGGCGATTCTTGGATTTTTGTTGTACTTTGACTGCCTAAGGGGAACTGCTCAGATGTGGAAACTACGTCTGTCTGAAAATTCTAAGGAAAAGTATATTGTTTTACTTCATGTTTCTTGTAGTTTCTTCGCCATTCCTTCTTATATTAAATATTAAAATAAATTATGGATTACGGTTATTACGCATGTTCAATTAAAGACAAATATTTTGTGGAACTATGCCAGATAAAGGAATTTCATCATCATCTTGGTAACACACTGACTGAGGAATCTGAATAATATATTGCGCAGGAACAGATGAATTATAATTTATAATAAAAGCTTATCTAAAATTTGCTGTTTTACTTATGTATTTTTTTAATAAAATTTCAGATTTCTTTTAGAAAAGACAGCTTTGTGAAAATGAAACAAACAATGTAAAAACCCACATATCGTAAACTGACAAGGGAACAACTTTTGGTGCTGCTCGCACCTATCAATGAGACCTGGTGAATTTTAAAGTTTGAGAATCGATAAAAAATTTCTGTAAAAAAAATATATACATACTAGCAAACCCCGCGGCTTCGCTCGCGTAATAGTTACACTATGCCAAGTGATATTTGCATGAATATTTTTTATTAGAAGAACACTTTTTCAAATAATTCAAAAATTACAAATTAAGCCACAGTTTGACTAAACTTCATTATAAAAGTGCAATAGCCAGAAATGAAATTTTAATTAATAAGAAGAACTAAAACTAATTCCAATTAAATGATAATTTAGAAAGTATTTTGAGAATTTTATGCTCATTTCATACGCTCATTTCAGTATTCATTTGAAGTTTTGAATGTTTTGGAAACCATCTTAACACATTTACATTTTAAAATTAACTATCATGTGAAATTCCAAGCTTCTTGTCTAACAGTCTACCAACTCCCTGGTGTTAGTGGCACCAACATAAAATGGCAAAACAGCGTTGAAATAGAATATCTCGAAAAATGTTCAAACAGAGACTGTCACCATTAATTTACCAACATTAACCTTGAAATCGGTTGGTATTTTCTAATATTCTATAGAAAACGGAATTTAGATGTTTTTAAAGGCTTTCTTGTTGTTCTTGCCTACCAGGTGATAGTGACATCGGCATAAAATATGGCCCGTATAGGATCAAGGACTATCACTCTTGATTCGAAACCAATAACTTCTGTAATCGGTTTATTATTTCCTGAGATTCCATAGAAATCGTAATACATGACTCTTTTAGAATGCTTTTCGCCCCTTCTCTTCGCTTCACCCCTTTTTAATTTCGAATTTATTTTCGACTGTTCTTAGAGGACATTTATATTTTATAATAACTACCGTGCTATATTTAAATTTTCTAGCCTCTTCAATACCGCAGAAATCGCAATTTAGAAAGTTTTTTGGTCCTGCAACTCCCCAGATGAAATATAGCTTATGTTTGAGCAGGTTCTAATACCATCAATTTGCAACCATTATGTTTGAAAACGGTTTCGTATTTCATACGATTGCAAAAAAATTGTAATTTAGAATGCTTATAGAACACTTCTCGCTGACTTCATCCTTTTAAATTTGGAATTTTCTTTCGACAATTCTTAGAAAGCATTTGCATCTTTGAAGTAATTACCATTCCAAATTTAAAATGTTAGACCCCCTCAGTAACACAAAAAACGCAATTTCGAACATTTTTTTGCTCCTGTAACCCCCAGGTGGTAGTGACGACAACGTAAAATAAAGGTTATTTTAGAGCGGGGACTGTCACCATCAATTTAAAACCATTACTTCTGAAATCGGTTTACATTTCCTGAGATTACATAGAAATCGCTTTTTAGAACGTTTTTAAAACGCTTTTCGTTCATTTTCATCCCTTTTAAATTTCACATTTTTAAGGAACTCTTCCCAGAGAGTATTTAAATCTCATAATTAATTACCATGCCAAATTTCAAGTTGCTCGCCCCTTCAGTATCACAAAAATCACAATTTAGTACTTTTTTTTTAAATGCAACCGCAAGGTGGTAGTGACGCCGACATGAAATATATCCAATATTGGAGCAATGACTGTCATCATCAATTTCCAACCTTTACTTTTGAATTCGGTTGGGTAGTTTCTGATATTGCGTAGAAATTGAAATTTAGAACGTTTTTTAGAACGTTTTTCGTCCATATCCACCCCTTTTAAATTATGAATTATTTAGGAAATGTTCTTAGAGATCATTTATATCTTATAAATAACTACCATGCCTAGTTTCAAGTTGGTAGCCCCTGCAGTATTACAAAAAACGCAATTTAGATCGTTTTTTTGCCCTTCACCCTCTTTGGTGTAGTGGCACCTACATGAAATACAGCCTATATTGGAGCGAGGGTAGTCACCATCGTTTTCACACCATTATTTTTTAAATCGGTTCGGTATGTGATTGCGCAGAAATCGCAATTTAGAAAGATTTTTAGAACGCTTTTGGCTCAGTTTCACCCCTTTTAAATTTCGATTTTTTAGGAAATGTTCTTAGAGATCATTTGTATCTTATAAATAACTGCACTGCCTAATTTCAGGATTCTAGTTACTTCAGTAACACAAAAATCGCAATTTAGAACGTTTTTTGCTTCTGCAACCCCTAGGTGGTAGTGACATCGACATGAAATAGAGCCTATGTTGGAGCAAGGGCTGTCATTATCAATTTCCAACCACTACTTTTGAAATATGTTGGGTACTTTCTAAGATTACGTAGGAATCGCCTTTTAGAACGTTTTTTAGAAATCTTTCGCGCATTTTCACCCCTTTTAAATTTCGAATTGTTTAAGAACTGTTCTTAGAAATTCTTTATAACTAATAAGTAACTAATATTTCAAATTTCATGTTTCTAGGCCCTTCAGTAACGCAAAAATCGCAGTTTTAGAAGGTTTTTTGCTCCTGCACCCCCTTCGGGGTAGTGGCACCGACATAAGATATAGCCTATCTTGGAGCAAGGGTTGTCACCATCATTTTGACACCATTATTCTTTAAATCGGTTTGCTATTTCCTGAGATTGTGTCGAAACAACCATTTATAACGTTTTTTAGAACGCTTTTTGTGCATTTTCACCGCTTTTAAATTTCGAATTGTTTAGAAAATGATCTTAGACATCATTTATATGTTATAAGTAACTAATATTCCAAATTTCATATTTCTAGGCCCTTCACTAACACAAAAATCGCATTTTTAGAACGTTTTTTGCTCCTGCACCCCCTTTGGGGTAGTGGCACCGATATAAAGCATAGCCTATCTTGGAGCAAACGTTGTCACTATCATTTTGACACCAATATTTTTTTTAATCGGTTTGGTATTTCCTGAGATTATGTAGAAAATACCATTTAGAATGTTTTTAGAACGCTTTTTGGGCATTTTCACACCTTTTAAATTTCGAATTGTTTAAGAACTGTTCTTAGACATCATTTATATCTTCTAAGTAACTAATATTCCAAATTTCATATTTCTAGGCTTTTCAGTAACGCAAAAATCGCATTTTTAGAACTTTTTTTTGCTCCTGCACCCCCTTTGGGTTAGTGGCACCGATATAAAATATAGCCTATGTTCTAATTTAGAATAACACCATCATTTTGACACCAATATTTTTTAGATCGGTTTGGTATTTCCTGAGATTATGTAGAAACTACCAGTTAGAGCATTTTTTAGAACGCTTTTTGTGCATTTTCACCCCTTTTAAATTTCGAATTGTTTAAGAACTGTTCTTAGACATCATTTATATCTTGTAACTAACTAATATTAAAAATTTCATATTTCTAGGCTCTTCAGTAACGCAAAAATCGCATTTTTAGAACGTTTTTTGAACCTGCACCGCCTTTGGGGTAGTGGCACCAACATAAGATATAGCCTATGTTCTAAGTTGGACTAACACCATCATTTTGATACCATTACTTTTGGAATGGGTTCGGTATTTCCTGAGATTATGTAGAAACTACCATTTAACGTTTTTTAGAACACTTTTTGTGCAGTCTCACCCCTTTTAAATTTCGAGTTGTTTAAGAACTGTTCTTAGACATCGTTTATATCTTGTAAGTAACTAATATTCCAAATTTCATATTTCTAGGCTCTTCAGTATCGCAAAAATCGCATTTTTAGAACGTTTTTTGCTCCTGCACCCCTTTGGGGTTTTGGCACCGACATAAAATATAGCCTATGTTCTAAGTTGGACTAACACCATCATTTTGATACCATTACTTTTGGAATCGGTTCGGTATTTCCTGAGATTATGTAGAAACTACCATTTAGAACGTTTTTTAGAACACTTTTTGTGAAGTCTCACCCCTTTCAAATTTCGAATTGTTTAAGAACTGTTCTTAGATATCGTTTATATCTTGTAAGTAACTAATATTCCAAATTTCATATTTCTAGGCCCTTCAGTAACGCAAAAATCGCATTTTTAGAACGTGTTTTACTCCTGCACCCCCTATGGGGTAGTGGCACCGACATAAGATATAGCCTATGTTCTAAGTTGGACTAACACCATCATTTTGATACCATTACTTTTGGAATCGGTTCGGTATTTCCTGAGATTATGTAGAAACTACCATTTAGAACGTTTTTTAGAACACTTTTTGTGCAGTCTCACCCCTTTTAAATTTCGAATTGTTTAAGAACTGTTCTTAGACATCGTTTATATCTTGTAAGTAACTAATATTCCAAATTTCATATTTCTAGGCCCTTCAGTAACGCAAAAATCGCATTTTTAGAACTTTTTTACTCCTGCACCCCATTTGGGGTAGTGGCACCGACATAAGATATAGCGTATGTTCTAAGTTGGGCGAACACCATCATTTTGATACTATTACTTTTGAAATCGGTTCGGTAGTTCCTGAGCTTACCTCCTACAAATAAACATTTTTTTCCTCTTTATAATATGACCAGCAAACCCCGCGACTTTGCTCGCGTAATATTTGAAATATGCCAAGTGATATTTATATGTCTAATTTTTATTAAAAGGTACTAACTAAATTTTTATTTTATTAAAAGGTAATATTTTATTTTATTAAAAGGTACTTATTACTTTTAGGAATAATTAATAAAATTACTATTTAAAACACAGTTTGATTAAAGATCATTGTTCCACTGCATAAGGCAGAAAAGAGACTTAAATTAATAAAACGAAATAAAACGAAATAAATAATAATTAAGAAAATATTTTGAAACTTTTATGCTCAATTAATATGCTCATTTCAGAATTCATTTGAAGTTTTGAATCTTCTTACATCTTAAAATTAACCATCATGTCAAATTCCAAGTCCTACCACCACTCTCAACATAAAGCGCTATGTTGAAATAGGAACTGTCACAATTAATTTGCCAACATTAATTTTGAAATTGGTTTGTTATTTCCTAATACTCCACAGAAACGTAATTTTGAAAGCTTTTAAAGGCCTTTTTTAGAGCGTTTGTTGTTCCTGTGAACCCCAGGTGGTAGAATCATCGGCATGAAATATACCCTGTGTAGTATCAGACACTGTTACCATTGATTCGCAACTATTACTTTTATATTTGGTTTATATTCCCTGAAATTGCGTAGAAATCGTAATTTAGGACTTTTTTAGAATGCTTTTAGCACCTCCCCTTCACTTCACCCCTTTTTAAATCGAATTTATTTTCGACAGTTCTTCGAGGACATTTATATTTTATAAGTAACTACCATGCAATATTTAAAGTTTCTAGCCTTTTCAGCATCACAGAAATCGCAATTTAGAACTTTTTTAGCTACTACAACCCTCTGGTGGTAGTGGCACAGACATAAAATATAGCTTATGTTTGAGCAGATCCTATCACCAACAATTTGTCATCATTATTTTTTTAATCGGTTTGGTGTTTGATAAGATTACATAAAAATTGTAATTTATAACGCTTTTCGCTCACTTCATCTTTTTAAATTTGAAATTTTCTTTCGACAGTTCTTAGAAAGCAGTTGCATCTTGTAAGTATATACCATGCCATACTTCATAGTGTTAGACCCTTCAGTTATGCAAAAAACGCAAATTAGAACATGTTTTGCTTTTGCAACCCTCAGATGGTAGTGACAGCAACATAAAATATAAGCTATGTTATAGCAGGGACTGTCACCATTGATTTGCAACCATTACTTTTGAAATAGCTTTGGAATTTCCTGAAATTGAGTAGAAATCGCAATTTAGAACGTTTCTAGAACGCTTTTCGCGCATTTTCACCCTTTTTTAAATTTCCAATTTTTCGAAACTGTTCTTAAAGATCATTTATATGTAATAAATATGTACCTTGCCTAATTTTAAGTTGCTAGCCCCTACCGATCACAAAAATCCAAATTTGGAACGCCTTTTTGTTCATGCAACGTCTAGGTTATAGTGATACCGACTTAAAATAGCGTCTATGTTAGAGCAGAGGCTGTCAGAATCAATTTCTTACCATTACTTTTGAAATCAGTTTGATTCTTCCTGAGATATTGGTGACAAATCGGCATTTAGAACGTTTTTAGAACGCTTTTCGCTCATTTTGCTCCTGCATCTCCTCTGGGGTAGTGGAAACAGATATAAAATATAGCCTATCTTGGAGCAAGATCTGTCCCCATCATTTTTATACTATTATATTTGAAATCGGTTCAGTATTTCCTGAGATTGCTAGAAATCGCAATTTAGAACGTTTTATACAACGCTTTTTGCGCATTTTGACACCCCCTTTTAAATTTCGAATTTTTTAGGAAATGTCCTTAGAGATCATTGATATCTTATATCTAACTATCATTCTAAATTTCACGATTCAAGGCTCTTCCGTCACGCAATTTAGAACGTTTTTCTCCTGCACCCCCTTTGGGGTAGTGGCACCGACATAAAACATAGCCTATGTTGGAGCAAGGGTTTTCACCATCATTTTGACGCCATTATTTTTTTAATCGGTTTGGTATTTCCTGAGATTGTGTAGAAATCACCATTTAGAACGTTTTTTAGAACGCTTTTCGCGCATTTTCACCCCTTTTAAATTTCGAATTGTTTAAGAACTGTTCTTAGACATCATTTATATCTTATAAGTAACTAATATTCCAAATTTCATATTTCTAGGCCCTTCAGTAATGCAAAAATCGCATTTTTAGAACGTTTTTTGCTCCTGCACCCCCTTTGGGGTAGTGGCACCGACATAAAATATAGCCTATGTTCTAAGTTGGACTAACACCATTATTTTGATACCATTACTTTTTAAATTGGTTTGGTATTTCCTGAGATTATGTAGAAACTACGATTTAGAACGTTTTTTAGAACACTTTTAGTGCATTTTCACCCCCTTTAAATTTCGAATTGTTTAAGAACTGTTCTTAGACAACATTTATATCTTATAAGTAACTAATATTCCAAATTTCATATTTCTAGGCCCTTCAGTAACGCAAAAATCGCATTTTTAGAACGTTTTTGGCTCCTGCACCCCCTTTGGGGTAGTGGCACTGACTTAAGATATAGCCTATGTTCTAAGTTGGACTAACACCATCATTTTGATACCATTACTTTTGGAATCGCTCCGGTAGTTCCTGAGCTTACCTCCGACAAATAAACAATTTTTCCCTCTTTATAATAGGAGTATAGATAGATGAGTATAGATTGATAGTATAGATATAGATATATATTTTTATTTTACAGCAGCATAACTGTCTGAGAATGCAATTTTCGAAACCACTTATCGGACTATTAACTCAGAATTTTTTTAAAGAATAGCATTTAAAAATACAAATTAATCCATAACAACTATAAAATATTGGAAAAGTTTTAAAAATTCCTTCAAAAACCTACGAAATTAATTTTGAAAAATTACAACATTATATTCACATTTTTTGCGGGAGAAAAGTTGGCGTTAATTTCTAAAGTAGAGCTTTCCGGCAACCCTATCCAAATGTCACAGCTGCTTGTCGTGTGTGAGTGAGTACTGGTTTGGGCTACGATAGAAATTGTAATGTCCTACATAATTAGACACAGTAAATTTTCTAAATTTTACAAAAATATTAATTTACCTTATGATTAGTTTTACCAAAAGACATAACATTTAATACAACAACGTTTCATTTTATACATTCGAAACTTTATTCTATCTGACTTCAAAAGAAAATAGTTCCCTTATTTTGTATTTCAATAAAAAAATAAATTTGGAAGCTTTTAACATATATATATTTATTGTTTATACATTTGTCGTCTGCATAAAAAAAAGTAATTCTTGTTTCTTATGCTTTTATCAAACAAATCGCAATCTGATTTACTTCTAATACGTACCATACATATAAAGACACTAGAGAGATAAAGCAGGCGAAAAACGTTTATCCCCATATTTGGCGACTTGACTCACATTTGGCGTGAAGTAAAGAAATAAAAATCCAATAATAAAAAATTAAAAGTAGAGAAAAAGATACATATAAAATATGATTTTAACAGGGAAATTTAATCGGTTCTCTCACTTTTATGTATAGGGCTACAAAATGCACCAGGTTTCGATGCTAGGTGCGAGCAGCGCCAAAAGTGGTTCACTTGTGAGTTAAAAAACTAAAAGTATTTGATTTTTACACAATAGAAAGGACGATATGGTAAATAAAATTAAGCATTTCATTAAATGGACTATAACTAAGCAGCTGTATAATGAACTATAATAAACAATTCAAGATATCACGTGTATATAGAATTCCATGCATTTAAAAAAAACTGTGCTTTACTAATCATTTTAAATAGGGTAATTCCGGGATTTATGCCGCACATTTTTTTTTGAATTTGTGTATAAAATCCCATGATGGACATAAAATCAAAAAAATCAAAATGTGGTATTTAATGTTAAATATACAACGCGTGTACTGCGACAAAAAAATTCAAAACAAATTATTAATATTTGTTAACAATTTTTTCACTGCGGCGCTTCACACGTATATTCAGGCTGAGACGCCGCACTTGTGCGGTAGTTATGCCGCGCTTGTAATAAGAACAGAATGAAATTATAATAAAAATATTAAAAATAAATATTCATATCTGGACTATAATTAACGATGTCATAAAAAAATGAAACTAAATGAGTACAATGAAACGTATTAGTAAATTCAAATTAATTTCTGCCTACTTTCACTATTAAAATTAGCGACTTATTTTTTTTATTTGATATGAACAAAAGGACTACGTCTGAATTCATTCACATTTATAAAAACTTTTCAAAATAACAGACATTACATTACATTATAAGATAAAAACACTAAAAACAATATAAAAGAACGTTTCGGATTCATTCTGAATCCCTCATCAGCTAATTCCTAACGTAAAAGTCATACTAGATATGTTTTTCTACTTGTTGAACTTTAAAATCTAGTATGACTTTTACGTTAGGAATTAGCTGATGAGGGATTCAGAATGAATCCAAAACGTCCTTTTATATTGTTTTTAGTGTTTTTATCTTGTAATGTAATGTAATGTCTGTTATTTTGAAAACTTTTTATTTTTTTTTTACATTAAATTTTAATTGTTATTTCCGCAACAACGTAACATCAATGTATAAGAAAGGGAAAAGGAAAAAAGTGAAATTGTGTTTACATAATTTATTTGTTAACCCTTTCGGGACCGGTGGCTTTTACACAAATTATTCGGTTGGTACCACTTTTTTAAAAGAAGTTACCTTTACTTAAATAATTATGAAAATTCTCTAATCAAACAAAGCAAATATTACTTTTCTTTTTTATTGGTGGCAGAAATAAATTTTACAAGCTCTTTATGAAGGTGCTTATATGCACCTATGGTCCCAATGGGTTAAGAGAACTGTTTTTTCGATTACAATCTACAGAAAAAGTGTCGAACAAGTACAGTCTTTGTGTAACTACATTTAAACATATGATGCAACGAAGCCAATTACACTTCCTCTTTTTTGGAGTAGTTTGTAAAGAACGTCTGTGTTACGCGTAATCCAATTTTTCATTATTATCATCTTGACTTGCATCTTTCTTGCCCTTCTTACATTTATTTTCCCCTTTGGTTTTAGTAAACTTGATAACATGCCTAACATGGTTAGTCTGTACAAAAAGAAAAGGAAAAGTTAATAACACTTAATCATCCCGTACAAAAGAAACTGCGGCATGTATACCGGAATAGCAGTGTGGCATGTATCCCATTTTGCATGGTGCAGACGTCGGCCATCACAGTTGCCTGCCATCGCTAAGGGAAATGGCGTAACCATACACACAGTACTCTATACAAACACTACACTTAGTTTTGACTTCGAAATCACGCATGCATTTAGTATTTAGTGTATGAAAAGTATTTAAGCATAACGTGTTTAAAAGTTTGGACAGTGAAATCGTGCACTTACGTCAAATTAAGGATTGTACTTCTACAAGTAAACATCGAAATGGGATTCACGCTATACACTGGTTAAAATAATCTTATTGCGCACCTATACTGTGCATTTGACGACCATCTATCGATAATTACAAGAAATACAAGGGATGCGGCATTTATCCCGTATGCGCCGACTCTCCCGGAGTTACCCTAATAATAATATATGTGACGATACAGATTTTATTTATTTATTTATTTTTTTTGTAGCAAAAATTTTCTATAATTTCTTGATTCCGATTTGATATTCCTTCATTTAATAGAATGAAAATAAGTGCAATACTTTTTCAAATTTTATGTTATAAAATATAATTCTGGATTACTATTAAACATACGTTTAGTTAAAAACAAATAATTTGTAGAAGTATAATAGAGATAAATATTTCATGATCATCTTTGTGACATACTTTGAAGAGTTATCTGAATAATCGATTGCGTAAAAATGTATAGTATATGCTTAATTTACACTGGTCATCAAAATTAAAGGATAATGGAAAAAAGTATGCTCATTAAGTTAATGTTGCAACCAATGCCCAATGCTGCAATTATTTGTGTTAATTAAATACTATTGAACTCAAAATTGCACTTCCGCGCATGCGTTAGCGTCGGAAATATGCAAATTAGATGATTGACAATGTGGTGCGCAATGGACGTATGTTGGAATTCTGGTCTGTAGTGTTGTTTAAAGTGAATGTGGTGTCTTAGTGTGATCGGTATTCATTAGTTATGGCTCACAGGCATCATTTAAGTTAAGGTCAATAGTGGCGAATAATTGGCAGAATCGAGGAAGGTAAAAACAAATGGAGGTCGCCCAAGATTTGAATATCCCTCAAAGTGTAATATTAAGAGCTTCGAGCCGCTTTTTAAGCATTGGATCTAGTGATAGATATCCTGATCAAAGGAGAACAAATGCAACAACTTCATCCGAAGATCGTTTTTTGTCATAGTGGCTCAAAGAAACCGCGAAACGACTACAGGAGATTTGGTTTCAGACATTCAGGCTAGCAGAAGAACTCGAATTAGCCGTTCTGCCACTGCACGAAGGCTTAAAAAGGAGGGACTGTATGCGAGAAAACTAAAAGTTTGTGTCCCACTCACTGCAGTTTCCCAAGGGGCCGTTTAAACTGTTGCTGTCGTCATGTTCAATGGAGCCATCTGCTCGAACAGGATATTTCACGGATAGGGCAAGTAGCGTCTTCCTTCATTTATTCTGATCAAAAAACGACTAGAATCAGTGTTCAGACTATACCTGGACTCATCAGTAAACAATACTTGAGCCCAGTCTTCTCGCCTTCATTAAACTTGACGAAATCAACAGTTTAAACGGGCCTCTGGGAAAGCTGAAGTGAGTGGGACACAAACTTTTGGTTTTCTAGCATGCAGTTTATCCTCGTTAAGCCTTCGTTCTGCAGTAGAACGGCTAATTCGAGTTCTTGTGGCAGCCTGAATGTCTGAAATCAAAACTCTTCGCGGTTTCTTCGAACCACAATGAGAAACTAGTTGAATGTGCCAATCGCAAAACTTTCTTCTATCTCATGTCAATATTTCAAATTAATTAGTTTTATTAGTATTTTTGTTAGATTTAATCATAAATTCATACAGTTTTCGATGGTACAATATTGAAAATTGCAAAAAAAATCGCTATTACAGCGCCTCCTTCCGGCGGAATTTTTCCAAATTCAGGGAGGACCTTCTTGTCACGGCCAAAAACATACACAAAAAATTTGGTTCAATTTTATACACAATTTCATACAGTTTTCGATGGTACAATATTCAAAATGCACAAAACTCTCACAAAAATCGTTTTACAGCGCCCTCTATCGGCGGATTTTTTCCAAATTTATGGAGGACCTTCTTGTAATGGCCAAACACATACACAAAAAAAATGGTTCAATTCCATGCATAACTTCATACACTTTTCGATGGTACAATATTCGAAATTCACAAAAATCGCTATTACAGCGCCGCCTACCGGTGGTATTTTTCCAAATTCAGGGACGACCTTTTTGCCATGTCCACAAACATACAAAAAAAAAATTTGTTCAATTCTACGCATAACTTCATACACTTTTCCATGGTACAATATTCAAAATGCAATAAAATCGCTATTACAGCGCCCCCTACAAGAGAATTTTTTCCAAATTAATGGAGGACCCGCTTGCCATAGCCAAAAACGTAAAATTAAAATTTGGTTCAATTCTATGCATAACTTCATACGATTTTTGATGGTACAATGTCGACACACGGACAGAGAGATAGACATTTTTTATAAATATGTTTTTTTGTGATCTCTGACCCCTAAAACATGTAAATCCGTAGAAAACCGGAAGTCGAAAAAAAATTCGATTACAATACTTTCTTCTATTGAAGATAGAAGAAAGTAAAAACGGTTTTCGGATGCAGTTATTGCTCTTGCTCTCCCTTGACCAGGCTGTCTATCAACGGATCTATTGCTTAAAACAGCGGCTCAAAGCTCTCGATATGACACTTTGAGGGATATTCAAATGTTGAGAGACCTCCATTTATTTTTTACCTTCCTCGATTCTACCAATTATTCTCCACTTTTGGCCTTAACTTAAATGATGCCTTTGAGCCATAACTAATGAATACTGACCACATTCAGACACCATATTCACTTTAAACAACACTACAGACCAGAATTCCAACATACGTCCATTGCGCACCATATTGTCAATCATCTAATTTGCATATTTCAGACGCTAAAATATGCGCGGAAGTGTAATTTTTAGTTCAATAGTATTTAATTAACATAAATAATTTCAGTATTGGGCATTGGTTGCAACATTAACTTAATGAGCATATTTTTTCTCATTATCCTTTAATTTTGATGACCAGTGTATATAATAAAAGCTTATATAAAATCAGAATTTAGACTTGAATACTGAAATTTTGATTTTTTAAAGAAAAGTAAATTTTGTGTACATAAAACATCAAATAGGCAAAAATCGTTGAATGAAAATGAAATCAAAATTTTATTTTTCTTATTATTAATTTTATTTTTAGTAAATACAGTAGAATCTCGTTCATCGAATGTCACTTTAACGAATTTTCCAGTTTAAAGGGTCTAAGGACTCTTAAAACATCAAAATTTTTGAAATTTCCTTCTAGTTGCAAAATTTATTTTGTAATCCTGCGCGTAAACTGTTATATTAATTTTCTGCTCGACAAATGTCTGACAGTTTGGAGCGCCCTGTAAATACTAATTCTGCATATTGCAATTTTTTAAATACATGAAATGAAGCACCATACTTATATCTTTCAGGCCAATAAAAATTGTGTTTCAAAATCATATACATTTTAAGATAATAAATGTTGAAAATGGTCTTTTTTTTCCATTTTTTCCAATTTTAAGAGTCCTGAAACCCCTTAACAAATATTATTTAGATTGTTAAAATATATATATATCATTTTTTATTATAAAAAATACCCCACGAATTTTTCAGTATAGCAAATTCAAACAATCCCTCCTGGAGATTTTTCATAACGAGATTTTACTGTACATATTCAAACAGATGTCCATTTTACAATGAATTACATTAATCATCACAATAATATAACAGTCATAAGCCTAAATGTGTAAAGGATTACAATTTATAATTCATTACATTACTTGTGTATGGATTATATAATTTCATGCATTTTTTAGG
The DNA here is from genome assembly GCA_963932465.1 of Maratus speciosus. NCBI lineage: Eukaryota > Metazoa > Arthropoda > Arachnida > Araneae > Salticidae > Maratus > Maratus speciosus. The sequence goes on along the minus strand of OZ010789.1, from coordinate 454,532,464 downwards.
GGGGAAAACATGTCTTACTGATCTTTTAACACGGGATAATACAGGTAAATAAATAATGTAATGTTTGTATGTGTAAAAATTATGTCCAAGGCCTTTGGCTAGAATCCAGATTTCATTCGGCTTAAGCTAATACAAGCAAGTAGACAAGATTTTTCAACTTTTACGTAATAAAATATAATAATGGTTTACTGTTATACACAATTTCGTTTAAAAGCACATTATTTGTGGATGAATGCCAGGAAATGTATTTCATCATCATTTTAGTGACATAGCTGAGCATGTGATTTAAATAATGGATTGTGTAAAAACTGAACAATTGTGAGCAATGTATATCAAGATCTCATGTAAAATTAAGAAAGCTATTTAAATGAATTCAGAAAGTAAAAATTAAATTTCTTCGATGAATAAAGCTTAAATAGATAAAAAAAAAAAGAGAGTATGAATTACGAAATAATAAATTAAAAGAAACATAACAGAATAATTTTTTTCTCATTTTTATTTATTACTTAACTGTCATAGTTAGTATAGGGTAAGTCTTATAATCGTTTTAAAAATCGAAAAAAAAAATTGACGGCTTTACACGTTTCAGACACTTGCAATTCCGAAAAACATATTTAAAAAAAAAAAAAGAAAAAAAAATTGCAGTCCGTCTGTGTGTGTGTCTGTAAACGCTCTATCTCGCGAATAAATTGAGATAAAAACTTTAAATTTGGTGTGTACTTAGTATGTAAGAATGAGAAGAGGCCTATTAAATTTCATTAACCTCGATTATCCGGAATTACTCTTTTCGACACTCAAAATATCCGTTCTGATAAAAGGTACTTAAAATTTTTCGAAATTGTTTATTTTAAGGATTGAATATAAAAGACAATAAAAAAAAATAAATTGTGCCTAAAGAATGAAGTCGATCGGATAATTAGTTGCCGAGATATTTGTAATCAGATTTTCCACACTCTATTGTTTTTCATGACCTTATTTTTCATTTAAATTTCAATTCAAAGATATATTTTAATTGGGAATGAGACGCTTAATCCGACGCAGTAAACTGTTAATTAATATGATTATTATTTTTGGAGTTATAAGGATGTTTCTTTTACGCAATTCAGTAATAGAGCATTTAAAGTTTATGACGTCATCAAGCCACGATTTTAAACACTCTATCTACCGAACAAAGACTTGAAATTTGGTATGTGTTTAGAACGTAAAAGTACGACAAAGTATTAAATTTCAGTAACTTTAGTTATCCCTGGTTATGCATTTTATAAATAGTTTACACATGTTTTGTTTTCATATTTTATATCATGCATATCCATGATGAATAAGTATTATGGTGGCCCTAATGACTATTTTTTTATTGCTATAAATATAAGGCAAAAGAAGAGTATGTATAACTTACATACTAAATTGAATTACGGAAAAAATAACATTAATAATTTCATTATTTGAACGAGTAGAAGATAAAAAAATGCTATATAGTGTAAAGTTTCTCAAAGTGGGGTACACCTACAACCGGGTACGCGAAGAGGTTCTACACTGTAAAACAAATAATGCCAGTTTTCCGGTAGGAATCGGAAAAATAGTTGCCCTTATCGTACCGGAATAATTTCCAACCCAGCTGGGAATAAAATCCGTAAAATCGGAATAAAATCCGGAAAATACCGTTTTACTGACTATTTCCTTATTTTTACGGATTTTATTCCGAGCTGGGTCGGAAATTATTCCGGTAAGATAAGGGCAACTCTTTTTCCGTTTCCTACCGGAAAACTGGCAGTATTTTTTTTACAGTGTAGGTAGTACGCGATAAGCATGTGTTAACAACAAACATATTACATGGCGCAGTTGCACGAGTTAGTGAAAAAGTTATTTATCGTATTGACTTTTTAGAAATAAAATGTGACTTACTACAGTACTTTACAGAAATAACTTTTAAAACAGAATAAATATGCAACGGTAGACAAGAGCACACTGTAAAAAAATCCGACCAGTTTTCCTGTAGGAATCGGAAAAATAGTTGTCCTTATCGTACCAGAAAATATTCCAACCCAGCTCGGAATAAAATCCGTAAAAAAAAAAAAAAGGAAATAGTCAATAAAACGGTATTTTACGGATTTTAATCCGATTTTGCGGATTTTATTCCGAGCTGAGTCGGAAATTTTTCCCGTACGATAAGGGCAACTATTTTTCCGATTCCTACAGGAAAACTGGTCGTTTTTTTTTACAGTGCATTCGTCGCATTAAAAAACTACCACCTGTAAAGCTTATATTAAGTTTATGTGCTGTCCGTCGCGGCTGCCTTTGATCTGCTAATGCACGTGCCACCAATTGCAATACTGCTACTTGTCTTCCATCTCTTCATTATCTTCTCAAATTTGAAAGGTGGGGACCGGCTCATTACAAAACAAAAGTCAATGCTTGTTTGGTCCAAATTATTTTTTTTTTCAATTTTCTCATTCAGGAAACTTACAGGTAAAAAAATAAAAATGAAATAAAAACATATATATTTTTAAAAAATATTACATTATTTATTTTTTATTTCCTATTTTTTATTGTTTAAAGTATTTCACTGTTACAGTTTCACAGCCGATTGACAAGTGTTAGGGAGCATGTTTTGGCATTGCATGTAATGCAATATTAATTCCATTGTTGTTATAACTTGTATACAGTTGTAACCATAAATTTGTCTGTATAATATTTGTCTGAAGCACAGATGTATATAAACATTTTATCTCTTTAGCATAGCAGGAAATGAGTGAAAAATAGATAAAAATTTAGATACATAATTTGATCTTTACATAAATGAATCAAACTTAGTAAAAAAAAAAAGTGAGTGACGCGAGGTACATGAAACTTTTCAAGAAGTGCGTAAAGCGTAAAAGTTTGAGAACCACTATAGAGGCAATTCATAAAACGATATGCTTGTGTAAATAATACATTTTCATGTATTTTTTAAAGAAAACTAAGCTATACTAATTCTTTAAATGCAAATATACATATTATGAAGATAAATATTATTAATTTAATTATAAAAATTTTGCCCGCGGTTTTTGGCTGCAATCCATAATTCATTTTGCCTTAGTTAAGAAAACGAAATGAAAAGACTACAGATCTCACATCTTAAGCAATGAAATGTAATAATGGATTGCTATTATACTACACATATTCATTTTAAAACAGATATTCCGTGGAAATATGTCAGATAAAAGTATTTCGTCACCATCTTAGTGACATAGTAGACGGATTGATCTGAATAATAGATTGTGTAGGATTTGATAAATGGTATAGAATTCATAATAAATGTTTGTGTAAAATTAAAAGTTACCTAGGGCAGACTCGATTATTCAGGTAATGGCAATGCGGGTTGGCCCGGTTACTCAAGATCAATGTTTAATCAAATTCAAGTATTCTTTGTCAATTATGAAGAATATATATAACGAAATATTAAACTGTATTTATACACTACTAGCAAACCCCGCGGCTTTGCTCGCGTAATATTTGAAATATGCCAAGTGATATTTATATGTCTAATTTTTATTAAAAGGTACTAACTAAATTTTTATTTTATTAAAAGGTAATATTTTATTTTATTAAAAGGTACTTATTGCTTTTAGGAATAATTAAAAAAATTACTATTTAAAACACAGTTTGATTAAACATCATTGTTACACTGCATAAGGCAGAAGTGAGACTTAAATTAATAAAACGAAATAAAACTAAATAAATAATAATTTAGAAAATATTTTGAATCTTTTATGCTCAATTAATACGCTCATTTCAGTATTCATTTGAAGTTTTGAATTTTTTAGAAACCTTCTTCTTACATCTTAAAATTAACCATCATGTCAAATTCCAAGTCCTACCACCTCTCTCAACATAAAGGGCTATGTTGAAATAGGAACTGTCACTATTAATTTGCCAACATCAATTTTGAAATTGATTTGTTATTTCCTAGTATTCCACAGAAACGTAATTTAGAAAGCTTTTAAAGGCCTTTTTTAGAGCGTTTGTTGTTCCTGAGAACCCCAGGTGGTAGAATCATCGGCATAAAATATAGCCTGTGTAGGATCAGAGACTGTTACCATTGATTCGCAAATATTACTTTTATATTTGGTTTATATTCCCTGAAATTGTGTAGAAATCGTAATTTAGGACTTTTTTAGAATGCTTTTCGCACCTCCCCTTCACTTCATCCCTTTTTAATTCGAATTTATTTTCGACAGTCCTTCGAGGGCATTTATATTTTATAAGTAACTACCATGCCATATTTAAAGTTTCTACCCTTTTCAGTATCACAGAAATCGCAATTTAGAATGTTTTTAGCTACTGAAACCCTCTGGTGGTAGTGGCACAGATATAAAATATAGCTTATGTTTGAGCAGGTTCTATCACCAACAATTTGTCAATCAATCATTATTTTTTTAATCGGTTTGGTTTTTGATAAGATTACATACAAATTATAATTTATAACGCTTTTCGCTTACTTCATCTTTTTAAATTTGAAATTTTCTTTCGACAGTTCTTGAAAGCAGTTGCATCTTGTAAGTAAATACCATGCCATACTTCAAAGTGTTAGACCCTTCAGTTATGCTAAAAACTCAAATTAGAACATGTTTTGCTTTTGCAACCCTCAGATGGTAGTGACAGCAACATAAAATATAACCTATGTTATAGCAGGGACTGTCACCATTGATTTGCAACAATTACTTTTGAAATAGCTTTGGAATTTCCTGAGATTGAGTAGAAATCGCAATTTGGAACGTTTTTAGAACGCTTTTCGCGCATTTTCACCCCTTTTTAAATTTCCAATTTTTTCGAAACTATTCTTAATTATCATTTATATGTAATAAATATGTACCTTGCCTAATTTTAAGTTGCTAGCCCCTACCGATCACAAAAATCGAAATTTGGAACGCTTTTTTGCCCCCGCAACGTCTGGGTGATAGTGGCACCGACTTAAAATAGCGTCTATGTTAGAGCAGAGGCTGTCAGCATCAATTTCTTACCATTACTTTTGAAATCAGTTTGATTCTTCCTGAGATATTGGTGACAAATCGGCATTTAGAATGTTTTTAGAACGCTTTTCGCTCATTTTGCTCCTGCATCTCCTCTGGGATAGTGGAAACAGATATAAAATATAGCCTATCTTGGAGCAAGATCTGTTCCCATCATTTTTACACCATTATATTTGAAATCGGTTCAGTATTTCCTAAGATTTCTAGAAATCGCAATTTAGAACGTTTTTTACAACGCTTTTTCCGCATTTTGACCCCCTTTTAAATTTCGACTTTTTTATGAAATGTCCTTAGAGATCATTGATATCTTATTACTAACTACCATTCTAAATTTCATGATTCAAGGCCCTCCGTCACGCAAAAACCGCAATTTAGAACGTTTTTCTCCTGCACCCCCTTTGGGGTAGTGGCACCGACATAAAACATAGCCTATGTTGGAGCAAGGGTTTTCACCATCATTTTGACGCCATTATTTTCTCAATCGGTTTGGTATTTCCTGAGATTGTGTAGAAATCACCATTTAGAACGTTTTTTAGAACGCTTTTCGCGCATTTTCACCCCTTTTAAATTTCGAATTGTTTAAGAACTGTTCTTAGAAATCCTTTATATCTAATAAGTAGCTGATATTTCAAATTTCATATTTCTAGGCCCTTCAGTAACACATAAATTGCATTTTGAGAAGGTTTTTTGCTCCTACACCCCCTTTGGGGTAGTGGCACATACATAAAACATAGCCTATCTTGGACCAAACGTTGTCACTATCATTTTGACACCAATATTTTTTTTAATCGGTTTGGTATTTCCTGAGATTATGTAGAAACTACCATTTAGAACGTTTTTTAGAACGCTTTTTGTGCATTTTCATCCCTTTTAAATTTCGAATTGTTTAAGAACTGTTCTTAGACATCATTTATATCTTATAAGTAACTAATATTCCAAATTTCATATTTCTAGGCCCTTCAGTAACGCAAAAATCGCATTTTTAGAACGTTTTTTGCTCCTGCACCCCCATTGAACCGACATTAAATATTGCCTATGTTCTAAGTTGGACTAACACCATCATTTTGATACCATTACTTTTGAAATCGGTTTGGTATTTCCTGAGATTATGTAGAAACTACCATTTAGAACGTTTTTTAGAACGCGTTTTGTGCATTTTCACCCCTTTTAAATTTCGAATTGTTTAAGAACTGTTCTTAGGCATCATTTATATCTTATAAGTAACTAATATTCCAAATTTCATATTTCTAGGCCCTTCAGTAACGCAAAAATCGCATTTTTAGAACGTTTTTTGCTCCTGCACCCCCTTTGGGGTAGTGGCACCGACATAAAATATAGCCTATGTTCTAAGTTGGACTAACACCATCATTTTGACACCAATATTTTTTAAATCGGTTTGGTATTTCCTGAGATTATGTAGAAACTACCATTTAGAACGCTTTTTAGAACGCTTTTTGTGCATTTTCACCCCTTTTAAATTTCGAATTGTTTAAGAACTGTTCTTAGACATCATTTATATCTTATAAGTAACTAATATTCCAAATTTCATATTTCTAGGCCCTTCAGTAACGCAAAAATCGCATTTTTAGAACGTTTTTTGCTCCTGCACCCCCTTTGGGGTAGTGGCACCGACATAAAATATAGCCTATGTTCTCAGTTGGACTAACACCATCATTTTGATACCATTACTTTTGGAATCGGTTCGTTAGTTCCTGAGCTTACCTCGTACAAATAAACAATTTTTTCCTCTTTATAATAGGAAGTATAGATAGATAAAAAAAATCTGTAATCTTTACAGAAAAAAAATGTATTTTTTACAATAAAAAACAGTTTGAAAGAAAAACAGTTTTTCTGTTAAATAACAGTGGAATTTGTAATTTTTACAGAAAAAATCTAATTTTTACAGGAAAAAATGTTTAAATGAAAAATTACAGGTATTTTCTGTAAATTAAACGGTTTTCCACTGGTGCCAAAATTGACAGTTTTTTTTTTCTGTCAATTTTTTTTTTTTTTTTCTGTCATTTTTTTTTTTTTTTTTTTTTTTTTTTTACAGTTTTTTACCCTGAGCATGGAGAAAAATTATGTAGTTCGAAAAAGTTATGAAACTCAGATTTAAAGGAATATGTGCTATTTCTTATTATTAAAACGTACATTCGCGCTGTTTCTTATTATTACAAGGTGTTAATTTGCTATACTATATCTATACCAGGGATGGCCAACCCGCAGCACTTGTGCCACAGTGCGGCGCGGCAGAGTTTTAACAGTGGCACGCGAAGACTTATTGAAAAATTAAAACAGTTGAAAAAATAATAGAAATAATAGGCAGAAATCCAGATAGAAATGTTCCTTGTTAACTGTCCAAAGTTAATTTTCGCAATAAATTTAAAAGAAAAGTCTCTACATTAATCTAATAATCGCATGAAATCACCAATCAAAAAACATTAACAACGCTGCAGTGAATTCAATCTAAAAATATATAGGCACTCTATTCCACAAATCCTCCGTTTTGTCTGAATTTCACTGTATTGACTGTTTGTTTAATAATTATTTAGAATTAAATGTTTCAAGCTATTCCTTTTAATTTATACCTATAATAATCTGGCAGAACCTTTAAAAATGTTTATTAACAATAAAACCTAACTTTATTCTTTTATTTTATTTATTATATTATTTTTTTTTAATCTCCACCACTGAGACTTACAAGAAAAAATAAACGGTCAAGTGCGAGCATTACTCGAGTACAGAGGGTTCCGTAGAATAAATATATGAATTTGAAATTGTATTATTATTTAAAAAAAAAAAAAAAAAAAAAAAAAAAAAAAAAAAAAAAAAAGTTGCTAAAAGAATACTAAGATTTTTTAAAAAACTATATAACGTAGGGTTGGGTATAACTGTATATATTAGAAAAGTGTAATCGGGTATACCATAAAAGTTCAAAGAGATATATGGAACAATATCAAATATAGCTATTCGTATAACTCTTTTTTTAATATTATCTTAATCTGTTTATGATGAACTTAATTCGGTACTGACAATAAAAGCAGTGCATAGTTAAACTTCATTTGGCATTTCATGAAACTAAATTCAGCGTAGTAATAACCTTTATTTCTACAGTGTATCTAAAACAAAACCTTTGTTCAATGTTTAAATTTGGCATTGTGCTAAGCGCGCTTCGAATTGAGGTCTCAAAGTTGCAACGCCACCTTGGTCAGTGCCGCATTTTTCCAAGATAGGTGTTTAATTAACTTTTAAAGTCACTCGAGGCGTATTGAGAGATACAATCAATGCAAACTATCGCGAATCTCACAGTATTTATGCAATTCATTCTAATTAAATATTTCGAGGGCGATGCCCTTAAAAAACGGACACCTAATTTTAATTCCAAAACAGACAAATGGCACCAAGAATATTTAATTAAAATTTTCCTTTTATCATGTACGTGAAAATAAGCAAGTTCGCATTTTCTAATAAATTCATTTATAAATTCGGGTGTCGATTCATTATTTCATAAATTTATAAATAGAATTACTCCTTGCCGGAAAGGATTAAGTGGTCGCAGGACTCTTAAAGCTTCAAAATTTAAGAAATTTTAATTTTTTTAGATATTAAACTCCTATCTTTTCTGAATATTTTGATATAATTGTTTCCTTGAAATTCCCATTAGAACAGAAGTTTTGGCTTTTAGAATTATACCCGCTCAATAGCCGAAGCGGCGTTTCCGAAACTTCAAAGTCATTATTTTCCAAATGGCGTTTTTGGGTATAACGCGCAGGATACCTCAAAAACTTCTGAATATTTTTTCATGAAATTTTCAAAACATATATCCCATGTTATTCTGTATAAACTGAACCTAAAATTTCATTTTTATTGTTCAAAAAAATATTTTTTTAGGTTATTTTACTTTTGAAATTTTGAAAATTTTGTACTAGCTAAATGCAACATTGCATTAAAAATATAAAAATACTATAAATACAAATTTATTTAAGTTCAGGGAAATTATTACAATCTGAAGTATAAGTAAGCACCAAAATTTTCATTCTAGTTGCAATATTTATTTTGTAATCCTGCGCGTAAACTGTTATGCCAATTTTTTGTTCGACAAATGTCGAACAGTTTCGAGCCCCCTATAAATACTAATTCTGTATCTTGCAATTTTTTAAATACATGAAACGAAAGAACGTACTTATATCTTTCATTCCAATTAAAATTGTGTTTTAAAATCATATACATTTTAAGATATTAAATGTTGAAAATGGTCTTTTTTTCATTTTTTCCACTTTTTAGAGTCCCGAGACCCCTTAAATTAGTATGTTTTTAACAATTTGACGTTTATTGCTTTTATACTGTTACTGCGCATTACATTACACACATATATAGCATTAAAAGTCGTTAACTAGGCATTGAGTACGCCGCCCTGTCCTTGTGTATGTCCAAACTGACCGTACCTTTAAGGGTTAATATCTCAGCTAATTACCGATGATTTTTTTCGAAAATCATTATCAACAATGCTTTTATTCTTCTGCAACGATAGGTATATTCAGTGATGCTCAACAATTTTTCTGAATGCCCGTAAATCGAAATTTGTGTATAACAGAAAAATGCTAATTACTCAAAAACTATGTGACCTAGGGTAATCGCTATAATTTTCCGCAAGGTTTATATTAACGTCTACTACCTCTAATTTTTTCATAATTTTAGTGTCAGTAGATTCGGAATTAGATGGGGGGGGGGGGACATATTTTTGCGCTACATTTTCAACAATATCTTTGAAAATATAATACCTAAAATTAAAAGGAATGCATTTTTGAGTACAGCGTTACAAAAGCTTTCACAGTATACCCCACATGATATACAAAGAAAAGATTTTTTTTTGAAGTAGCATAATTAGCCCCTCTACTTTTTTACTAAATATATTTATGAATGTTTATTAATCTGAAAATATGTGGGTCAATTGTCTTTATTACTTCCCCGAATTTGAACTTTCCACGTTCCATAGTTTACGATTAAAATGGCTGTGACAGACAGACAGACAGACAGACAGACAGACGGACAGACACAGGAGTGATCCTATAATGGTTCCGTTTTTACTTTTTAAGTACGGAACCCTAAAAATGTGCTATTTGCGTAAAATCACGTAATCAGCCTATAAAATAACATGTTTTCGCCTTTTTATATTTTTTAGTATGTTGAAAAAATTGGAAGTGTCACGCATAATTTTTTTTCTTCAGATAGTGGCACTCTTCCCAAAAAGGTTGGCCAACCCTGATCTATACTAATATTTTAAAATGAAATGAAAATGTACATTTTATGTAGATAAATATTATTTGTTTAACTATAAAAATATTGTCTGAGATTTTTGGCCAGAATCCAAAATTCATTCTACATTAGTTAAGAAAACGAAATGAAAAGACTATAGTTCTTACATCTCAAGTGATAAAATATAATAACGGATTATTATTACAAGCATGTTCAGTTTAAAACAGATATTCCGTGGAACAATGCCAGAGAAAGGTATTTCGTCACCATTTTAGTAACAAAGGAGTGATCTGAATAATAGATTCTGTAAGAATTGATAAATGGTATAGAATTCATAATAAGGGTTTGAGTAAAATTAAAAGTTACACAGGCAAACCTCGCTAATCCGTATTATCCGTGGTAATAGCGATGCTGGTTGTCCCGGTTACTCAAGATCCCTCTTTAATCCAATTCAAGTGTAGTTTATCAATTATAAAGCTTATATAAAAAGAAATATTATTGTGCAAATGTATTTTTAAGACCTAGAGCATGTAGAAATATTGTGTAGCTCGGAAAAATTCTGAAACTCAGATTTAAAAGAATATATAATATTTCTTTTTATAAAGTACACATCTGTATTGTTTCTTATTTTAAACTACGCATTTGTAAAATAAGAAGGGTAGAATGAAAAAAAAAAAAGAATGAAATTTCTTGTACTATGTACCAGATTATTACTGCTATTCAAGATATTAAGAGTATAATATCAAAAAAATGCACAGCTATTGAATATTTTTTTACTACAGGCAAGGAAAAAAAACTTTTCACACGGATAGCTTTCACGGAAGGCCGAACACCCAGTTAATCGAATCATGGATACTCGATGGTACACTATACTTAAATTGGTTCAAAAATTAAAAGTGACATTTTTAATTCCTTATAGAAAGATCAATTTTCTCCACAGAAAACAAATCTTTATACTGTATACTCAGTTTTTTTTTTTTTTTTTTTTTAAGGGGTAGGATTGTAAAGAAACCTTTTTTAATTTTTATTTTGCTTAAATAAATAGATAAAGATGGAGAACGGCTGATATATTGAATTTCATGATAAATCCCATATATCATTACATTAATACAACAGTAATAAAAACGAATTCTTTAATGAATCCAACTATGTGTTTCATTATATGAGATGAAATATTTAATCGTGTGAAATTACGTGCATTTGAATAAGAAATATTATTTCACAGGAATTTTTTTAGTGAAAAATACGTTTCACTAATCTTTTTAAGTAAACATATTCATGTGAATAAAAGTGACATATTTTTTAACTGGGAAGTTTTGCCAAGTAACTCATTCTACCCCGGGTAATATAACGAAAGTAAATGAACAAGAGAAGGAAGTGAAATTTTCACATTTAAGGGATTTGATTCCCGCCCCTTGTCGCGTTTTTGGCGGGATGTCATTGTAAGATGACTTGCTAATCAGTGTATTTTTTTAAGCTCTTAATAAAGGAATCCGGTCAGGGGGGGGGGGGGGGCATTATGCTTTTCGGACTTGGTTTCCGCACCTGAGCAGCCCCTCTTAGGCTATCAAAATCAAACATTTAAGGGATAGAATATATTATTGAACTACTATTATACGCATGTTCATTTTAATACAAACATTGTGTGGAGCTCAGATGTTTGTCCAGTGGTTAGGGTGCTGACTACTGGGCAGAGGACTGGTGGAATCGAATGCCGCATGGCCGTTTGTGGTGGATCGTATTCTCCTTACGGAGGGCTCGGTCTGTTTAGACCTCGTATGCAAAATATGATCGTAACGCCGCCAACAACATAAATGAAAGCAAACTATTTCGCGGAACTGTACCAAAGAAAAGTGTCATCATCTTATTGACAAAGCTGGACAAGTGATTGCGAAAAAATTTACAAATTGAATTGAATTAATAAAAAAACATCACACAAAATTAGAAATTACTTAATTTGATTAAAAAAATAAGCAGAGGACTTTTAAGTTTCTATACATATTTTATACAAAGAAAGTAAAAATACAAAAACCTTAAATTATGAAGTAAGAAATTTTAAAAATGTGAAAAAAAAAGTCTACAAAAATAATGTAATAACAGGGTATCAGGTTATGAATTACATTAACCATTATATTAAAAGAACTAGTACAAAGTAAATTGCATAATAAGTATCACATATAATATATTAAAGGAAATGTATGGATAAAGAATATATTTGAATACATTGAAAAGTAATACACTAATTTATATTAATTGAAAAGTAATTATGTATTTTACTTTATTATAGTTTATGTTACTTTATTTTACTTTAACTCTAAAAACTTTCTCATAACATTTATCGGAATCTAGATTTCCTTCTGCTTTAACTTCTGCACGAATGCAAGTATACTAAGGTCTTCAAATATTGAATGTTTCATTATAAAATTAGATTACTGATATATAAATGTGATCATAATCATCTGAGGAATATAATCGACCGAGATATCTGATAACAGATTATAAGGATTTATAATTTGTGTAAAATTTATAATAAAACTTAATGTAAAATTTTAAGTAAATGATTAAATATAAAATTAGATTACTATTATGTACATGTGGATTTAAAAATAAACATTCGTGGAACTATGCCCGAGAAAAATATTTCATCATCCTGTAAGTGACAGAATTGACCGAGTGATCGGAATAACAGATTGTATAAAAATTTATAAATTGTGTAGAATTTATAGGAAAATTTCATTTAACTAGTTGAATGTGCCAATCCCAAAACTTTCTTCTATCTCATGTGAATATTTCATTATAATTAGTTTTATTAGTGTTTTTATTAGAATTAAGCATAACTTCATATTCGATGATACAATATTTAAAATTTCACAAAAATCGGTATTACAGCGCCCCCTTCCGGCGGAATTTTTCCGAATTCAGGGAGGACCTGCTTCCTATGGCCAAAAATATACACAAAAAAATTGGTTCAATTCTATGCATAAATTCATACACTTTTCGATGGTACAATATTTAAAATGCAGAAAAATAGCACAAAAATCGTCCCCTACGGGCGGATTTTTTCCAAATTAATGGTGAACCTGCTTGGCATAGCCAAAAAATTTTTTAAAATGTGGCTCAATTCTATGCATAACCTCATACTACTTCTGATGGCACAATGGCGACACACGGACATACAGACGCATGGACAGACGGACACACGGACTGACAGACAGACATTTTGTAATAAACATGTTTTTTGTGATCTCTGTCGCATAAAACGTACAAATTCGTCGAAAACCGGAAGTCGAAAAAAATTTCGATTACAATACTTTCTTCTATTGGAGATAGAAGAAAGTAAAAATAGTAGTTTAACTTAAATTGATTTGAAAAATAAATGGTAAAAATTAAGTTTATTAAAAAGATTGGTTTTGTGCAAATAAATAAAAAATGTAGAAATCAATATTGTAAAATGCAAAAACAAGAAAATGGGAGCGCAAAAGAAAAACGTTATACAAATGAAAGTCAATAGAAGGGCAATATGTTATAAAAAGCATTAAATACAGTGCTAATAAACAATTAGAAGACAAATTATGCAATAAATTAAATTTTTTTTCTAATTCAATCTGTGCCATTTATATTTGAATAACATGCATAAAATGATATTTTAAAGTAAATATGTCACGTATGCATTATTGTGTTGTATGCGTATATGTTTTTCAAAGAAAATATATATTTAAATACAAATATATTTTTAACCGTAAAAATTTTGTCTAAGAACTTTGGCTAGAATCCAAATTGCATTTTGTTTATGCTAACAGATCGAAAGCAAGTGACTAGATTCTTCAAATTTTAGATGATGAAATATAATATTGAAATAATATTTTTACACGTTCCTTTTAAGACTGATATTTCATGAAAATTCTTCAAGTAACTATATTTCATCGTCTTATATAAGATATAGTTGAGCAAGTGATTTGACTAATACATTACACGAGAACTGATAAATTCTGTCAGAATTTATGGTCGCAGTTTACATAAAATTATAATTTCAGTTCGTTTCAAAGTAAAAATCTAAATAAGATTCCAAGAGAAGAGTAAAGTATATGTTTAAAAAATAAAAAACAAATATTTGATATTTGTTAAATTGAAAAATAAAAATAATTGAAAAGTAAAAGAAATAGTTTTAATTTTCTTCCACAATTTGTCATAGAAAGTGAAGATCATACAATAAATTATTGACAATATTTTCTTAACCCTTTATACTTGAATAGGATTACAATTCCACTCAAGAAAGTTTGATATAAATTTGATTTAATGCGTTTATTAATAACTGAATAATTTAGGGTTCATTCAAAACATTGTGCTTCACGCGATTCAAAAAGCACAAACTTTTTGCAAAGCAAAATATTTAAAAAAAAAAAAAACATATTTTCGCAGTTTCTTGAGAATGGATAACTTGGCTGCAAGTTACTCAGTTTCCGAATTCCCTTCACTAATGCTCTGTCTATGGGCGTAGAATACATTCCTATATTTAAAATATCTCCTTAAGAAATTCATGTGTTTAAAGCTGGCAAACTGTGAGTAAAAATTTAACACCTCATATAAAATTAAGTATATATTTTAGAAATATTTTGAGAAATAACAAAAAAGAGACATCCTTTAAAAAGAGTTCACAGAAAAAATAAGTTAAAAATGTTAAATTCCCGAGAAGATATCTTAAATATTTCAATGCATCAAACGACCATAGATTTAACAATAGTGAGGGGAATTTGTAAGCTGAGTGACTAGCAACCTTAAAGATGTATAAGAATTTTTTTTTTTTTTTAACAAACAAACAAACAAAAAAAAAAACCAAGGAAATCTGATATATATAAAACGCCGATACAGTGGGCTCTCTTTAATGCGTTTTCGCATGCGTCTTCTCAGAATGCATTCATATATTTAAATATGTCCTTAGGAAATTCATGTGTTAAACTGCTTCTTTTTTCCTTTTCTTTTTTTCTTTTCTTTCTTTCTTTTTTTTTAAGTTAAAGTTAAAAATATTAATTTCCCGAGGAGGTATTTTAAATATTCGAATGCATTAAACGACCGTAGACTTAACATTAGTGAGGGGAATTTCTAAACTGAGTGGCTAGCAACCTTAGAGATGTGCAAGAATTTAAAAAAAAATGTGCGGTAAAAAGATAATTTTTTCAACTAACGCAAAGAAAAGTGAGATATTAATTAAAGTTAAATTATCTAACTACGGCATTTTTGTTTAACCTCAGTGATGTTTTATTTATTTATTTATTTTATTTATTTATTTTTTGTATTAACAAATTCTCACTAACTTTCTTGCTTCCTTTTAACAAAAATTACTAAATAAAAGTAAAAGTTGTTTATTTTAGTATTAAGTTGGTAACGTATTTATATTCTGTGAAAAAGTGAATCCAGCTTATTCAACGAAAGCTGTTATAATACGCCATTCAAATATTCATTTCGTTTAATGGGTATTCTGGTCTAGAAATTAAAAAAAAAATCATTTTTATTTATTTATTTATTTATTTATTTATTTATTTATTTATTTGCATATTCTTAAAGTTTAGACCATTAAGAATATATTTTCGAAAGAAAATTTAAAAATTCCAATAATTTTCAGAGTTACAGCTATTTTAGTGACACAGCATCTAAGCCCGTCATCGCCGGATCAAATCGGACAACGCCCAACTACCCGACAATTTTTGGTATTGTAATGATTTGCCTCGTCCGCAATGGAACCATGTGTAAATCATTTAAATCAGCACTATTCTTAACATCTGCACACCAAACATCTTTTTTTTTTCCCCTCACGTCACTACATTACTGCTTTTTTCTCAAAACTACTTTTTACAACATGGTTGACATGATATCTCAAGTTCTATTTAAAGGATTTACTTCAAATTTACTCCAAACTTCAATGTACAACTTTCTACATACTACTTTTCAAATAACTTTCGATCGCCCCAACCATTTTTGTGTCAAAATTATTTTTTTAATGTTTTTAATAATTAAATGTTATGAAAAATGCCTTTTTTCTAGACAATCGCTATTTTGCGAATTTTTCACCCGCCTTCTCTTAGGTAGGGCCTATAACGACATTCTTACTAATTAAGAATTTTTTTAGCCCCCGGTATGCTATTTCTTTCTCCCAGATTATTTTATGTCGTCTCCAAAAAATAACATTACGTTCTATAAGCTGGCTTAAAACAAAGCAGATGTATCTTTGTACGATTAAATACTCTATAACATTTTTTTAAACTTCTAAGTATCGCACATTTTCAATTTTTATATCGTCGCATTGGGAAAAAAAGTTCATTTAAAAGCAATTTATTTGAAAACTGTATCTTCATTTATTTTTTAAATATTAATTTTTTCGTAGTTTTTAGAGTCCATTTGCTTAATATTGGCAAACGAAGTAATCCTATTCTGTAGAAAGTAAAGGGAAAATTGTTCTTAAAAAGTAATTATATATTTTTGTTACTATTTTCTCATAACAACCGAAAGAAAATGTGATTAAAATACGTGCTATTTTGAAAAAATATAAACGAATGATTTCTGTTAAAACATTAGAGCTTTTATAAACTATATTTAATTTTAAGTATCTATATTAATGTTACAAACAAATGACGGCCTATGAATCATTAGATAGCCGTTTTTTTTTTTTTTTTGTCGATTTTCTTTAATGATGGCATCATTTTGCTGCATTTGTGTATTATTTTACGATAGTGACGTCCTATGTATGCTTTACTGTAGATGTTTAGAGTGGATCGTAAATGTGGAATTCTTAAGCGGATGCGAATAACGTCATTTTACATAAAATAAAAGCGTGTGCTTTAAGTTTTAAAACTGAAGTATATTTTGTACTATTTATATATACATATATTTTTTTTTTCATCGGGGGGCGACACTAAATTCTGAAAAAGCAGAATTCCTGTTTTCTAGTTTTTAATTTTGTTTCAGATCACCAGAAGGGTTGCAATCGTGTCAACCAGCACACCCCCTTTTTTTTTATCCAAAACTTTGCCAGCATATAACATTTTTAATTTTCTTTAATTTAATTTTTTTTTTGTACGTCTCCAAAATATCAGTTAGTATGTTGTAAAAAAATGAATGGTAAATATATATATATATATATATATGTTTAAATCGTGCACGACAAAACGTCCAGATTACCCCCCTAAATGTGGGCTTCGGTTAGCGCGGAAAAAAAATTAGCATTAATGGGAGATTATTATATATTTAATTTTATTGTTTATAAGAATAAGGATATTTTGAAAAATATCATCATATGATTATTAATTATTTTATAGAATAGTTTACAAAAAGACCTTATAACTACTTATTTAAAAATTCCATTTTTATGAGAGAATAGTTTCTAGATTTTATATTATTATTGTATAAATTTTCTAATATTCAAATGTCAATGATAACTGGATAATATTATATTAAGCAATTTAATAATATCGCTGTGGTGAACGGTGTTATGAAAGTATCACATTTGAATTTACATTGGTGTTTTCCTTCAACCATCAAGGGGAAAGAAACTGAATTGGGCATATCACTGATTTTGTTAACTTTCTGTGTGTATTCAAATCTCCTTAAAATTATATAAATTGGAAAAAATTATTTCAAAGATATCGTTTAAAAATTAGTTTTTATAAAGATCTAAGACAGTTCAAAAATAGCACATTTCATTTGATCACTTTTAATGAATCATAAAAAAAAAAGATTAAATTTCGTATGCATTTTGCAATTTTATTTTCCTGGTAAAAGAAAATAAGGTATAGAATTTTACTGTTAGAAGTAGATTCTGAGTTTAAAAACTTATAAACTAAAAAATGCATAAATACAAATGATGCTCCGCTGTATAAAATAAGTGATAATAATAACCAATAAATAGACGTATTTGTTTCTTCCGTTTTTTGGGTTTTTTTTTTTTTTTTCGTATTTAAATTTTACAAACTTGCATTTCATTTAATGGCCTGTTTTAAAGCTTTGTAGCCACGCCAACTGACATTTATTTCCATTTTCCAGTTACTCAATGATATACAGATATTATTCAATTGTTGCTACCGATCCACTTTCCAAATCGATTTACTTTAGACGCCGCATCTGACATTAAATGCGGTATCTAAAGCACTACAGATGTAGCTGTCAAAGTCGCTTTTAAAGGACGACAGCCGAAAGACTTCTCTTAAATCTTTCCTTTTCTTCAAAAGGGATAAAGTATGATAAGAAAAAAGATTTATAGATACACAAGTGTTGGAAGGCGGTATTTTTGTAGATAAAGTCTGGTCTTGAAAATACCGATATTAAATATTGGTTAATAATTCATAACACAACTAGTTTGGAAATATAATATATTGCTTCGAAACGTTCATGTATGATTTGATAAAGAATGTGTTGAAGTATTACAAAAAAAAAAAAAACTTGAAAAGTTTGATTTTTTTTAAATATATATTATCGAAAATATGTTTGAAGTATGTATAATTCATTTTCGAACATCTAAGAAAATGTCTGATTTATTTCTTTTTATTCGTCATATAAAACAATTTGTAATGCATTTGTAAGTAGTTTTTCTGTATAATCTATTTTCGAACATCTGAGAAACTGGCTAATTTATTTCTTTTCAATCGCCTTATAAAACAATTCGTAATGCATTTGTAAGTAATTTTTCGAGGATTTTGCATAAACTTTAATGTATCGTTATAAACAAAATATAAAATTAAAGTAGAAATACGATTTACTTTCGACAAAACAAGTACAGATACTAAAGTATTGAAATGTAGAATTTAAAGACAGTCTAGTTTCGAAAAAGTCAATCTTAAATATTCATTAATGATCCATAACAATGGCTTTTTTGAAAGTATGAGACGTTAAATTAATTTTTCTGTGCATAATAAAAATCTTTTTAAGGTATTAAAAAAATTCCAAGCTAATCTACGGAAATATTTTAGAATTAAAATAACTCTTTTCATAATTTAGCATTAAATAAAATATCAGTTATATTCATAAAAAAATCCTATCCCCAGTTATATCTAAAGTTATATCTCCAGATTACTATAAAATTCGAATATGTTAATATAAAAGACAATTGTTTAAAAAATATATCCTCTATATTATATAATATTAATTGAACACAGATAGCATATTTTGTGGGCAAAATTTAATTATATCGATGCCGCCTCTAATGCACAGTAGGTTTCGCGCACTCCCATTTAGATAAATGAAGAATGCTTAACTTAATCTGGCTAATATCATAGACTGTCATACTATAAATATTGTAGGTAAGTTAAAGTTCTTGCCAGTTCATTTCCACTGCAGCAACGGCAAAATTCTATTGCAAAATTAAATCCATGCTGTTCCTACGTTGTAATCCATTTGTTTGTTTTATTTCAGCACTAAATTGTGAGAACAAATATTGTGTTGAATAATATGCAAGACACATGAAGAATTATCACTCATGTGGCTGATGTGTAGTTATTAACTTATAACTATCTCTTAACTCTTCTTAAAGGATTTCTCTTTTTTACTTAGTTGTCAAAATATTTCTAAAATGTATGCTTAATCCCTTAACCTATGATTCAATTTTCAACAGGCTGGCGCAAAAAAAATAAACAAGATCGCGCAGCCTTCGAGCCATTCCACGGTTCGGCAAATCGGTCCTAAGTTGTACATGTTGCGCACGACTTACGGAATGTAAATACATGCGTAAGATGCAACTGGTTTAATTATGTGGAATATTAGATAAGTAATTACAACCTGATGTAATAATTATGGGGATATATACCACAAAAGATTTATCATCAATGACTAAAATATAACATAAATCAATAACTAATCGCTTGCATTTTTTTTTTTTCGTACAGAACGTATGATGTCACCGCTGTCCTTTTCGGTAGCAAAAGTATCAACATAACTCTCACATAACTGTTCTCATCACAAAATCTTCTTTTTGGAAACATTTTGTGGGGATACTTCTCTAATATTTAATAAAGTATACTTCGAAATGCAAACGTGACCAAGAATAACATGTAACTGATTATGATACGAAGAGATAATAAGAATCTATCGCGAGCCTCGTTTGTGCACTGTTAAAAATTTTGCAGCATTCTGGCAGGTCATTCGACCGTTTTTTGAAAAAACGGTTTCGTAACCATAATTTAACTATATTCTGACCATAAAATGGCCAATAATATGGTAAAAATATTGTTAAAATTACGGTTGTGTAACCGTTTTCGGAAAAAATGGTCAAATGACCTGCCAGAATGCTGCAAAATTTTAACAGTGTGTTGTTTGTGGTGGACGAATTACCAAACTGCGAACGTCACACCACGGGCGACGCCCGTAATATTTACATTTGTCCCGACGTATGTACTACGGACCAGTCCCGTGATAAATAGTTTTAGCCCGTATACAAGACCACGTGTCTCACACGTAGTTGTAGGTTAAGGGGTTAATTAAAAATTTTTGGTGTTAAAAACGGACGAACTGGGAGTGAAATTTTAACTCTTCATATAAAATTCAGTATACATTTTAGAAATATTTCGACAGCTAAGGAAAAAAGAGACATTCGTTAAGAACAGTACACAGAAAAAATAATTTAAAAATATTAATTTCCTGAGCAGATACAGTCAAACTTCCCTTTAACGTAGTCCCTATTTAAAGAAGTTTTCTACTTTACGAAATTTTCTGCTGAACCTTGATTTTGAGCACTATTAGTATGCAAATTAATCTCCATATTACCAAAATATACTCTATATAACGAAATGTATTCCACTTTCGTTCGTGTACAATATCTAAACGGATAGGTTGCTGTTGCGATGGACGTACGGATTTATTTCAATTGATTGTATGAAATTGAATTAATTTATATATTTAACCATTTCCATACAAAAGAAGAAATGCTGAAAGCCTTTGATTCAATGAGAAGAGGATTCCAGTTCCACGAAACTGTTTCAGATGAATTGTTCTGATACTTACAACAGTGCGGAAAATTTTATGAACAGCATATTTTTTATAAGAAACCTGCACAAAGCAATATCACAGACTTTTTTTAAGTTAAGAATTTAAAATACTAACAAGGAGAGGGCCAACCTTGTTAATCACAGATTTTGATTATTTTAATATATGTTGTAGGGTAGAGGCCCCTTAGTGTCAGGTTCAACGGATTTTATCCAATGCTCCTTAGTTCTTGAGAAACCGGGGGGTCTAATATTAGTGCACAACTTAAATACTTACTTTGCTACAACAGTGTTAGGTCAGTCGTAGCTCAGTTGGTATGGTGTTAATCGGCTGATTGACGGGCCTGGGTTCGATACCTGAATGCGCTGCATTTGTTTTTTTTTTCATTTTTTGTTTTATAAATTTACTTGTAAGTATAACTTAATAATCTCACTGTCAATTAAAATTTTTAATATTGTGTATCAATTATAATTTTAACCTATTTAATTTTTTACTTTTAACTGAATAGTTGTAATAAAACATCATAAAACTGTTATTTTTTTTTTTTTAAATCACTTTTAAAATGTATTTCATATATTCTTTATCATTGCAATGATATTGAGCAATTGTGTCAATTCGTGATTTTAAAGAAACATCATTTACGCATTGCTTTAACAAAGGAAGTCAATGAGATAATACTATTATTCTGTTTTTAAAGTAACAAGCATAATCATATGAAAAATTAGCATCAGAATTAAATTACAACCGATTTTTTGCATATTAAAGATTTTTAAATTTGTAATAAGTATGCTTGCGCTTTCAATTATTTTGCTTTCCCCTTTATCTTTTTTCTGCTTTTAGTTTATTTGAATATTACTTTTTTTTTATCATAACTAGATGGCACCACAACAGAATTTGTCACGATTTTGGAATTTTTATCATTCAATAATAGATCCAATTTCTTTTTAAACCTCTTTAATGGATGAGAAATGATAGTTTAGAAATAAGAAATGATAAATTTAAGTTTGTTAACATTATAATTAATGTTTGGTGTTAAAATTTTTAATTGAAATTATTAAATTATAATTATAACTATATTTATAAAACAAAAAATGAGAAAAACAAATATAGCGAATTCAGGTATTGAACCCGGGCCCTCGGATCAACCGGAAAACGCCATGCCAACTGAGCTACGACTAATCTGTCATTTTTGCTGCGAAGTAAGTATTTGAGTTGTCTACTAATATTAGACCCTCTGGTTTTTCAAGAACTAAGGGGCATTGGATAAAATCCGTTGAACCTGACACTAAGGGGTGTGTACCCTACAACATATATTAAATTAATCAAAATCTGTGATTAACAAGGTTGGCCCTCTCCTTGTAAGACAAATTACGGTACGCTTCAGTTTTTTTTTACCTCTGTTTATTATGCGTTTTTCTAGACATTATTCTAATTAAATGTTTCGCATACATTACATAAACAAATGTTACTGCCCGGATTAAAATACTTTTTCCCAATTTTTCCATTTTAGGTGTACTTTTCATTTTATTCAGACTTTTTTAAAGTTAAGACTTTAAAATACTAAGAAAAAATACGGTACGCTTCAGTTTTTGTTTACCCCTGTTTATTATGCGCTTTTCTAGGTATTATTCTAATTAAATGTTTCTCATACATTACATAAAACAAATGTTGCTGTCCGGATTAAAATACTTTTTTCCAATATTTCCATTTTAGGTGTATTTTTCATTTTATGCATGTGTATTTTATTATAAAAATTTCATGAATTTGTGTTGATTTCTATTTAACGAATTTTCTACATAACGAAGTGTTTAAGTGGAACGATGAGACTTCGTTAAATGGAAGTTTCGCTGCATTTTAAATATACGAACGCATCAAACGCCCATAGACTTAACATTACGGAGAGGAATTAGGAAGCTGAGTGACAAGCAGTTTTAACGGTATGGAGCGTTCTCATTAGTCAGGATAGATTAAAATTGTGGCTAAGTAAGCGTTATCTATGAAAACGATCGAATAATTGGACAGTTTCCTGCAGCATTTTAACATTGTATGACTTTTTTGCGGTTCTCTGCGATTCTGTCTTTTAGCAAGTTTTATAACATTTGTCCTCGTAACATATACTACAATTATACCATAAACACTTTCCATTAGATCGTTATTTCAAAACTACGAAAGATTGTGTAATAATGGCATGTTGGTCAGAGTTTAAAATTTCAAGTTCAAATTATGGGTAAAGAATTGTTTAAAATAGACTTAAGTTCATTCTGTTTTTTTTTTTTCTTTCTTTCTTTTTTTTTTTTTTCAATATTATTTATTTTAGTATTTCTTTCTTTTTAACACTTTCCAACAAAGTTGGAAAATGCTTATGAATTCGGTTTATCTGCATCTATGTGTGTCCGTGTCCTGACTTGCGTAAATATAATCCGTTCTCCATGAAATTCGTAGATGCTATTGGATATCACTATAGCATGTTCGCTATTGAAAATGAAGCGAATGGCATCTACGGTTCATTTACAACAGGGACACTCAACAGAATTTCGTTACATTACAGTCTATGGGGAAAATTGTTTGCGGTGTATTTTAATGACAGTACACTATTTCAAACATACTCAAATTCATATAAAGGGTGTCCTAAAAAGGACTGACTGATTGTAAAATACAACTTGCAAACGGTGACAGCAGTGGCGTGGCGTCCGGTCATCGCTGGATGCGGCGATGACCAAGCAATATTTTAAAACTCTTAATAAGCTTTTAAAACTCTACGATCCAGTTTTAGCAGAACATTTGGAGTTCATGTATAAGTGAAGGTAAGATTTAAAGTTTCTTTTTTGAACATTCAACCATTGAATTTTAGAGTTTCACCACATTTTTCACCACAGACTTAAATAATTGCGATGACCACCGAAAATTTTCACGTCACGCCACTGGGTGACAGATATTTAAAAAAATCTTGCAGGATAGTTGTGCATGAGGTCAAAAGTTCTTTTACAGTGATTTTCTATTTTAGTTCGAATTACAAGCAATAGGTGGCGCTGCGATGAATACACGCTAAATTCAGGCTCGATATTTGGTACTTCGGGACCCACTCAATACATTTTAATCTCCTTTTTCTGTTTTGAAGAAGAGAAAGGCCAGAAAATCGAACTTCTATTTAGCGCCTATTGCTTACAGCGCGATTGTTTGTAATTCGAACTAAACTCGAAAATCACTGTAAAAAAAAACTTTTGACCTCATGCATAACCCTCCTGCAAGAAATTTTAAATATCTGTCACCGTTTGCAAGTTATCGAATTTTAAAATCAGTCAGTCCGTTTTAGGACCCCCGGTATATTACTGAGATGTACTGCATGACGCTTGTTGTAGGATATGGTGTACATAAAATTTATCATTCATTTACACGAACAGACAAAAGAATTTCGCTACAGAAGAAATTGAACAATAATTGAACTGTTTAAGCTTATGATCAATAATTACTGGAGGTGCGTTTTCAGTTGTTCTACATGTTTTAAATGGAACTATTATTTTAATATTTCTTGGTGTGTATAAATTCTATAGATCATATACAGGGCTGCACAAAAGTCCTCATGTAAATTTCGTTTATTTACGGAAATTGGTGAATTTAAAATCTAAACTGTGCTATTCGTTTAATTAAACTAAGCTTTACCATACTATGTAGTATACATACAGACATATAGATAATATACAGGGATGCACAAAACAAATCGGAAAATTTTCTGACTATTAATACTAATAGCAGAAATTGGGTTTTCAAATTCGTTATACGTTTTTCAAATTGTTTATTTAGCGATCATATTTCACCTTAATAAACCATAATATATGTTAGATGCATGAGTTTTCTTTCTTTTTTAGGTTTAGAACTGTGTCTTTACACACATCAAATAAAATCTTTTACCTGTTATATATATATAGAGAGAGAGAGAGAGGAAAAGGTCCAAATACCGGCTAGGGTCTAAATACCGGCTACTAGGTGTTCTGAGAACTGAGCGCAGCGCAGCCTACCGGTGATAGGCAGGATTTGTAACTTTAATTGAGAGAAGAAAGTTACGAGAAGTACGTCTCTGAAGTCTGTGTCATTTACAAATAGTAAATGGAAAAGTGTTGAATCTACGTAATCTGGTACATCAAAAGTTTTTCAGATATGTGTTTCTCATTTTTTAAAAATATACTGATTGTATATTGGCTTGAATTGTTGATTAAGTTATTTTCTAGACATATTTAGCTCTCAATTGCCACATTATTGGTATTTTATTATATGAATGAGTAATACCGGTTTTAAATTAAACATAACAGTGGTCCGAATACCGGCTACCTAGAGTGGTCTAACTATCGGGTAGCCGGTATTTGGACCTCTCTCGGTTGCTCTGCTTGATGGGGAGGAAAATAAATTAATTTAAATAGTTCCATAATTAATAAATTAATTTAAATGGTTCAGAAATAGTTCTAGTCCCATTTCGCAATATGAAAAAAGCAACCATGGCCGTAATTCTTCAGGACCAACACTGGTTACCGAATCACTTTCCAAAAAAGCGCTGTTGGACACTACAAAATTGCCTGTAATAAATGTGAAGAGAAATAAAAAAGATTACGGATTAAACCAGCCGAAAGAGGCATAAATTTGATTTTAACCCTCTCGCTGCGCAACCCGAGATTTCCTCGGACTACGTAAAAGTAGCAAAATTTGCGCAACCCGAGATTTCCTCGGGCATGCGGCCCCACCAGTGGCCGAGAGGTTCTGCTCTCGAAGCTGGTAGACGGGAGGTTCTGGGTTCGATCCCAATCGCGCCCGTCGGCCTAATCGTTCGGAGTTTTCGTGGTTTTCTTCGAGCCGTGGATCTTCCATGCGTTAATACGGATTAGGTTCCCTTAGAAAGACCCCCACGGAGGGCACTCCCCCCGGGCCTATATCCCTCGTGTAGATAATTGGCCGTCAAAAATCAACCCAACCCAACCCAACCCTCGGGCATGCATTTTTTCCGTCTAATTAACCCTCCTTGATTATTCCCACCAGTTATTTTTTATTGCAAATTTTGCCTTATTTATTCGGAGCATTTTCCCGGTTAAATTAAACAAAAATGTTTGTTTTGAAAATCCGGTGACAAAAGAAAAAATTCTTAAAAGACGCTCGTCACGAAGGGGTTAAATACGCAATTTTTGAAGCTATTTTGATAAAACAATTACTCAGCGAGAGGGTTAAAAATGTGAAAAAGGAAAATATCCAACAGAGGTTATGATAAATTTGTGTCTTCTGCATGGGTGCTTTCTCTGTGGACAATAATGGGGGAGGGGATTCTGAGTTCAATGTTAAGATTGCGATATGTGTGGGCTGATAGGGGCTATACCGACGCAGAAAGTGATATTATGTTTTTGATTTTTTCACATAAAATAATTCTCATTTCAATCAGAAAGCTTTTTTTTTTGTTTTACACGTTAAAAAACAAAATTAGAAACATAATGCGAAGAAGACTGTGAGACATAGTCATAAAGAATTTTAGAAATTTGACACAGATTCTTATTTATTAAAAATTGTGTATTTTTTCTGTGCATAAGAAATGTTATTAATCAATACGATTTATTAAAATATTATTCTTATTGCTTAATAATTGTCATTAGCTCTATTTGTGTGATTTTTTGGAAAAAAACTTGGGTAGCCGGTATTTAGACCCCATTTTAAAAACTTAAAATTTGAAGACTTTCGGAATTTTGCTTTTTATAAACAGAAGACGCCTTTTAAACTGATTTTTTTTTTCTCTATACACGTGTAAAACATGTCAAGGTAACCTGCTGTCACGTTTTATTTTATTAATTTTGAAAATTGTATGATCTAGATTGAAAACAAAAGTCTTGGCCGGTATTTGGACCTTTTCCTCTACTACATAGCCATTAATCACCAGACATTTTCAATTTTAGACATTTTGTCGAATATTTTAAGATATATTTGTTGTATTCTTCTGAAACTTCAGGATTATAAAGAATATGTTTAACCTCATATTTATGTATGTCGATGTGATAAGAAGGAGAATTAGGGGGGGTCAACAAAAAAGTCAAAGTAATATAATAGTATTTGAAAACACCCTGTAAAATAAAATGCACGAAATGATCTATCGCTACAGAATACAAATAAGTGGATATTGGACAATATGTGTATTCATTTGTATAAGAATAGCACTTATATGCACGGAGATACGAGTATAGAGATTTCTTTTAAGTTCAAAAAATTCTTGCATGTCTTTTGCTTATAGCATACAGAGTTTTCAATCAAATTTAACGCCAGATTCAGAAAATTTAGAAAAATGTAGTAGAAATAATATAGTGCAATTGGAATATAAATATATTAAATATTTGACGAAATGTGAGCAGTTGTATGAAGTATTTTTTATCTGCGCATGCGCGAAGTATAACAAGTATTTTTTCTCCCTGATTTAGTAGTCAACTCTATGAATCAACTCAAAACAATTAATCCAGTCAAATATCGTGAAAATTCAGAAAGATATCAGCGACAAAGTGAGCTGATTTTTAATTGCTCTTTAAAAGCAGCTGAATGATACGGGATTTTCCATAAATTGTCATTTTTTATTTCATTTTCTTTTAATTTAATTTTTTCTTGATGCTTTAGTTCATCTTGAAAAATCACCAGAACGAGTCGATTCCAAGGGAAAAAAAAGTATCAAAATCGAAGCAATTTTTCCAAAGCTATTCGTTGACATTCATTAAATACTAACTCCTTTGCTGAAAGTCAGTTAATAATAACATAATAAATTTAAAAAACCAAAAACCCGACTGAGTAAAAAGCGAACTAATTAATTATTTCTCATCAATGGGAAACTATTTTTTATATTAGAGGAAAAGGTCCAAATACCGGCTACTAGGTGTTCTGAGAACTGAGCGCAGCGCAGCCTATCGGTGATAAGTAGAGTTTGTAACTTTTACTGAGAGAAGAAATTTACGAAAAGAAGTCGTTGAAGTCTGTCTCATTTACAAACAGTAAAACCAAAAATGTCGAAACGACGTACTCTGGTACATCAAAAGTTTTTCAGATATGTGTTTCTCATTTTTTAAAAATATATTGATCGTATATTGACTTTAATTGACTAAGTTATTTTCTATCCATATTTAGCTCTCAATTGCCGCACACACATTCATGGTATTTCATTATATGAAGGAGTAATATTGGTTTTAACTTAATCATAGCAGTGGTCCGAATACCGGCTACCTAGAGTGGTCTAAATACCGGCTAGCCGGTATTTGGACCTCACTTGGTTGCACTGCATGAAGGGGAGAAAAATAGATTAATTTAAATACAGTCGAATCCGGTTAAGACGCTCACAGTTAATACGCCACCCCACTTAATACGCGGATTTCTTCCGATCCCTTGAACATCGCCCATAAGGCTAATGCAAAAATATCACGTTTAATACGCGAATGGTTATTACGCGAACCCGATTAATACGCAATAATTTTTTACCCTTTGAGGGAAAAAAATCACGCCTAAGACGCGAATTCATTGATATGTGAATTCCTTCTCTCTTCTCAAGCGTTGCCAGTTTAGCGGATTTTTTTTTATTCAGATAAAAACGGAATATTATTATTTCGGAATATTATTACATACTTTATTTATTAACAGATTTATTAAGGCGAAATTTACTAATTGGAAATAGCGGTAGATATTTGAATAAAACAAAAACCCGCTAAATTAGCAAAACTATAGTTCGTCTTTGAACCCGCCTATAATAAGAATTGTCCTATAATAATTAAAAAAACCAATAACAATAAATAAAATTAAATTTGTATCTAAATATACACGAAAAGAGACAATTTTCGACCGTAAACATATAAACGAAAGTTCTAAAGTTCCTTTAGACTATTAGATATGTAAATAAACCCAATTCCTGTAACATTATACAAATCACGTTTAATACGCGATCCCGCTTAATACGCGACTTTTATCCACTCCCTTGAAACGCGACTTAACCGGGTTCGACTGTATTTCCACAATTAATAAATTAATTTAAATGGTACAGAAATAGTTTCAATCTCATTTCGCAATATGCAAAAAAGCAACTTTGGCCGTAATTTTTCAGGAGCGACACTGGTTACAGGACCACTTCACAAAAAAGCGCTGAAAGATACTCCAAAATTGTCTGCAATAAATGTGAAGAGAAAGAAAAAATAATGACATAGGAAAACAGGAGAAAAGGACAGAAATTGGATTTTAACTCCTTGAAGGGCACCGGTATATGTTAAATACCACTTAATTTTAAATTCCAAATGCCACATTCACACCAGAATTTAGGAACTAAATTTCGTTTCATATAATGTACGCAAAGAAAAGCTTTTACTTAGTTTCATATATAGTTGTTCATAAATACCGGTGTATATCCAATATTTTAACGTTTTAGCAACAGAAGTGCTTTGCCCCTGAAAGGGTTCAAAAAGTGAAAAATGAAGCTATCCAACAGAGGAATATATAATGCAATTTGTGTCTTCTGCATGGGTGCTTTCTCTACGGACAATAATGAAGGATGGTGTTCTGGGTTCAGTGTTAAGAATGCGATATGTGGGCCTATAGCGACTGCACAGACGCAGACAGTGATATTGTTTGTGGTTTTTTTTTTTTCAGATAAAATAATCCTCATTTCAAACAGCAAGCTTTATTTTGTTTTACACGTTAAGAAACAAAACTAGAAACATAATGGAAAGAAGACTGTAAGAGATAGTCGTTAAGAATTTTATAAACTTGGCAAAAATGCTTCTTTACTAAAACTTACGCATTTTTTTCTGTGCATAAGAAATATTATTAATCAATAAAATTTACTAAAATAATATTCTTATTGCCTAATAATTGTCATTAGCTCTATTTGTATGATCTTTTGGAAAAAAATCTTAGGTAGCCGGTATTTAGACCCCGTTTTCAAAACTCAAATTTTCAAGACTTTCGGAATTTTGCTTTTTATAAACAGAAAACGCCTTTTAAACTGATTTTTTTTTCTCTAAACAATTGTAAAACATGTCAAGGTACCCTGCTCACTTTTTCTTTTACTAATTTCGAAAATTGTATAATCTAGATTGAAAACAAAAGTGGTAGCCGGTAATTGGACCTTTTCCTCTATTTACCTATTTTGTTTTATTTACTTGTATTGATGACTTTTAAGTTGTTTTTAATTGTTAGTTCCTATTTATAAACACTGTTTTGATGAGGCCTATAGATGTCTATGAAGGTTAGAGTTGCAGTAAAGCTAGAGATCCTACCTACACAACCCCCAGGTTGTGTAATATTTAAATGGAGCTTCTGACTGTAAAATAGTCAATGAAACATCGTCTTCATTTTGAAAGACCAATCCAATGATATGCCACTCAATATGGTGCGAAATTTGTTTTTCGTCTTTACCACCATTTTTTTATTTTATAGCCACCATTTTGAATTTATGAAAACCAAACCTAGCCTATAACCATCGGACGATTAAGACGAATCTATAGATACATCATTCATGAAAATTCATCCAGCCGTTAGGATGTTTCTGTTGACAGTTATTACGAAATGTAATCTCCAAATCAAGACCATTAAATTAATCAAACTCAGTAAATTTCTTTTCATCTGTCAAACGTGATTTATAAAAGCAATTACGAAAAGTGGTTGTTATCCGAAACAAGGAAGTGAGCGTACAATTCTAAATAAACACTTTGTATAAACATTTCATCATATATCCAAAATATTAAAGACATTTGATCATTAATAAACTGTTTTAAATTACTATAAATATAAATATTAATATAAATAATGTAATATTAAGATTAATGGCACTAATTTCCTGTTTTTCATATCGATAATGTACTATATATGTTTTTCTACACTTACTTATATTCTAGACTCTCGAAAGGAGAGATGTGATTTTTATGCTGAATTCAATTCTTTTTTCTTTCTTTAAAAGTTCGCTCCAGATATTTTTTACAAGTCTCAAATAATTACGCGTGCTTTAAGATGACACCGAATATCATATCGTTATCAATGGACTAAAATACATAAACAACTAGAAGCTATAGACTGCATTACCCTGACGATGTTGGATACCAGATTACGGATACAAAACAGAAATGCAAGGTAAGCCAATTTTTTCTTACCTATGCTTTGCTTTTATAATTGAGAAATAAATAAATAATGAATTGTGAGGAAAACGAATTTCGCGCAAGATATTGTTAGAAAAGTTAAAATACTCCTAACTAATTGATTACGAGACTGATAAATTTGTCTCAATAAAAGCATCGTCATTAAATGATAAAAATAAAAATCTGGTAATCCTATAAGCGTAATTTATTTTTTTTAAATACAACAAAACTATAACAATATTATGGCTTCTATAAAAGACAGCACAACCATTGAAAATTTTAACGCCAACAATTACACAAATTGGCGGTTCAAGGTTGAAATGTTATTTATTCGAGATGAGCTAATTGAAGTTATTACGGAAGAGACCCCCACTCCATTGACCGATGAATAGACCAAGAAAGACATAAAAGCAAGAGCTTTAATAAATTTGTCCATCGACGATAGTCAAATAGTGCACTTCAAACTTTTAAATTCGGCTAAGCAAACATGGAACGCACTCAAAGAAATTCATGAGAGATCTAATCTCTCTAGTAAGCTGTATTTGTTGCGAAAATTGTACAGTACAAAGTTAATTGAAGGTAGCAATATGACAGCCCACACAACAAAAGATTTAGAAATAGTGGACAAACTGTCAGCCATAGGTGAAAATATAACTGACTCGCACATTTCAGCACTACTGCTGTGCTCCTTGCCACCGTCCTATGATACACTAGTCACTTCCCTGGAGGCGAGAGATGAAGCAGCGTTAACTGTTCAATTTATAAAAAGCAAGCTTACAGACGAATATACTCGTAGGATAGATAATTCTGAAAATTCCGAAAACAGCAATAAAGCTGACAAAGCACAAGGTAAATTTAATAATTCAGAACAGAAAAGAAGCAACAATAAGTTCTGCTCACACTGTAAAATGAAAAACCACACGAATAAAGAGTGCTGGTTTCTAAAAGCAAAAAACAACAACTGTCACACTAACAACGGACACTATAAAAACAAAAACAATTCAACAACACTAGTTTATGAAGAAAATAACTAACATAAAAACGCGGAATCTGATGAAAGAAAACATACAGTAATTAAAAACAACAGTGTTGCTTTACTAACCGAAGAGTCCAAAAATAAAGGCACTTTTATAGTGGACAGTAGCAGTTCTAGCCACATAGTAAACTCAAAGGAATTCTTTACTAAAATGACAAGTAACACTGAAACAAACGTTACAGTTGCAAATAGTATCAAAATGATTTCATATCGATCTGGGGAGATAATAATTCATACCGAAAATAAAAACAAACAAGTTACATTACGAGACGTACTATATGTCCCTGACATAGAAACTAACTTGCTGTCAGTGAGAAGGACACCTAAAAACGGTTGCAAAGTCAAATTTGAAAAAAATAAATGTGACATAATACATGACGGTAATATTAAACTTTAAGGTAAATTAAAAAAAAAATCTGTATGAAATACATACTAGTAAAAATGAAAATTACAAGCACTATGCAAATGTCACTTACAACCGCTCAAATGCAAATTGCATAGATTTGTGGCATAGGCGGATGGGGCATAGGATTTACGACACAATAAAGTCGATGTTATCAAAGGATTTAGTTGACGGAATTAAAATCAACAATTGCAAACATAACGCGAAATGTGAGGTATGCATCACGTCAAAAATCAACGAGACCCCATTTCGTAAATCAGGTGCCTATAGAGCTACAAAAAGGCTCGAGTTAGTGCATTCTGACGTATGTAGCCCTATAAATACACTCACAATTGGGGGGAAAATATACTTCGTCACTTTTATCGACGATTATATGCGATTTTGTGTAATTTATTTAATGGCAAATATAAGTGAGGCTTCAGAGAAATTGAAAGAATACATCTCAATGGTGAAAAACAAATTTGGAAAAATACCTACTGCCATAAGATCGGAGAACGGTGGTGAATATACGGGTAATGAAATAGAAAAATATCTACGAGAAACTGGGATTCATCATCAGCTCATCGTACCATTTAACCCAAGCCAAAACGGTGTTGCTGAGCGTAAGAATAGGTCGTTACTAGATATGATTAGAAGTATGTTAAATGAAGCAAATGTTTCACACAAATTATGGGGGGAAGCCATATGCACCGCGAACCACTTACAGAACCAGCTATCTTCAAAATCGGTAAACACCACACCCTATGAATTATGGATAAATAGATAACCCAACTTAAAATATCTTAAAGTTTTTGGCTGTACTGCATACGCCTACATACACAGATCAAAGAGAGGACAATTAGACAATAGAACGGAAAAAGGTACTTTTGTCGGATACGACAGTCGCTCTAAGGCATACAGAATCTATACGAATGACGGAAGAGTAATATTGGCCAAAGCGTAAAATTTATAGAAACTAAAAGTAATTCAGATACTAGTGAAAATCTAGATAAAAGAGAATTAATCGCGGAAACAGACAAACAAACACAACAGAAAGACAAGAATGAAATCGAAATAAATCTGACATCAACACAAAGGGAACTAAGTCCACCACACGCGTCATAACAACAAATTCCACAAGTAAGAAGATCGAAAAGAACCAATAGAAGTGTACAGCCGGACAGGTTTGCTTATGCAGTCCGGCACGATCCAGTATATGTACCTAATAGTTGGGAAGACATGGTTAATATAGAAAATCCTAAAGAAAAACAGAAATGGATAAAAGTGACAGAAGAGGAAATGAATTAATTCTCTTAATGAAAATTAAACCTGGTCTTTAGTTGATCCCCCACAAGGAGCATGAGTAATTGGGTCGAAATGGACTTTTAAGGCGAAATATGACGAATTCGGTAAAATCAAGCGTTGCAAAGCCAGATTGGTCGCACAAGGGTTTAGACAAAAGTATGGAGTGGATTTTGATGAAACTTACGCTCCAGTAGTTTTCCATACAAGTTTGAGATGCTTTATAACTACCGCAGCGTATCACAATTTCAATATTAGGCAAATAGACATTAAAACAGCATTTTTACATGGTGAACTGGAAGAAAATGTTTACGTATAACAACCTAAGGAATACATAAACACTAGAGAACCCAATAAGGTTTGTAAATTAGAAAAAAGGCCCTATATGGATTAAAACAAGCAGCAAGAGCATGGTACTCAAACAGTAGTGAAACACTAAAATAATTAAAATTTAAACAGAGCAATGCTGATAACTGCTTATTTGTAAGAAAAGAAGGGGAAAACACGGTTTATATAGCATAATACGTCGATGATATTCTTATCGCAGGAAAAGATGAAGATATAAACGATATAATGGATAAACTAAAATCAAAGTATGCACTTGAAGATTTAGGTCAAATTTCCAATTACCTTGGGATAAAAATACAAAAAACTTACAACGGCTTTAAGCTAAATCAAACAGCAAAAATAATAGTAATTGCAAAAAAATTCAACTTAGAAGATTCTAAGCCATATGGCACTCCGATGGAAACAAGCTTTCAGCGATTAGATAATGAGGAAACACAAATGCCAAACAACACTAAGTACCGACAAGCAATAGGTGCTTAGTACTACTGCTTATAGGTGCTTAGTGTTGTGCTACTGTATGTTGCAACACAAAGTAGGCCCGACATTTTAGTAGGGGTGAATATTCTGAGTAGAAAAAATGAAACGCCGTCTGAAAGAGATTGGAAAGGTGTTAAAAGGTTAATAAGATATCTCTATTCAACAAAAGAACTAAACTTAGTAATCAGCACGGAAGAACCACTCATTTTAGAAGTATATACTGAAGCAGATTGGGGTGGAGATTTAAAAACAAGAAGATCAACGACAGGAAATTTATTCCTTTCAGGAAAGAATCCAATACAGTGGATAACGAAAAGACAAATGTGTGTAACACAATCATCTGCAGAGGCAGAGATTGTAGCAGCGGTATATAACCCAAAAATTGCCTATAGTCATTTATGAAGATAATAAATCTTGCATAAAAATGATAGAATCCGAAAAACACTCTAATAAAACGAAGCATATTGATATTAAACATAACGTGAATAAACAGCTGAAAGAAGACAAAATTATTGAATTGCGTTATTGTCCAAGCAAGCCAATGACAGTAGATATACTCACAAAACTAGAGCCCAAGCCTGAATTTCTAATAGACACAAACTGAAATTACAGAAGGATCCTCATTAGGAGATTAAGGGGAGAATTGTTGACAGTTATTACGAAATGTAATCTCCAAATCAAGGCCATTAAATTAATCATACTCTGTAAATTGCTTTTCATCTGTCAAACGTGATTTATAAAAGTAATTATGAAAAGTGGTTGTTATCCAAAACAAGGAAGTGAGCGTACATTTCTAAATAAACACTTTATTTCATCATATAGCCAAGATATTAAAGACATTTGAACATTAATAAACTGTTTTAAATTACTATAAATATAAATATTAATATAAATAATGTAATATTAAGATTAATGGCACTACTTTCCTGTTTTTCATATCAATAATGTATTATATATGTTTTTCTACACTTACTTGTATTCTAGACTCTCGAAAGGAGAGATGTGATTTTTATGCTGAATTAAATTCTTTTTTTTTTTTTTTCTTTTTTTTAAAGTTCGCTCCAGATATTTTTTACAAGTCACAAATAATTACGCGTGCTTTAAGATGACACCAAATATCATATCATTGTCAATGGACTAAAATAGATAAACAACTAGAAACTTTAGACTGCATTACCCTGACGATGTTGGATACCAGATTACGGATACAAAACATAAATGCAAGGTAAGCCAATTTTCTCTTACCTATGCTTTGCTTTTATAATTGAGAAATAAATAAATAATTAATTGTGAGGAAAACGAATTTCGCGCAAGATATTGTTAGGAAATTTAAAATACTCCTAACAGTTTCGAGGGTATAAAGAAATCCACATATCCAGATATGCGTGAAACACATAAACCTTCTTTGCAGCCGCGTAAAAAAAAAAATAAATAAAATAAAATAAAAATAAATAAATAAATAAATTCTAGAAAATCCCTTATTATTCAGCTGCTTTAGACAGCAACTAAAAATCAGCTCACTCTATCACCTATTATCTGTCTGAATTTTCCCGATATTTGGCAGTTTTTTTTATATCAGTTGCTCGATGGAGTTGACTATTAAATTATGCAAAGAAAATCTTTGTTATCGTTCGCGCATTCGCAGATAAAAAATATTTCATACAACTGCTCATATTTCATGCGCTATTCTTACACAGAAAATACACATATTGTACAATAGCCACATGTTTGTATTCTATAGCGATAAATCATTTCGTGCATTTATTTTACGGGGTGATCCCAAATATTATTATTTTTCTTTGATATTTTGTTGGAGCCCTAATTATCCTCCTTATCAAAATATGAGATCAAACATATTCTTTTTTATCTTGAAATTTCAGAACAATCCAACAAGTATATCTTTAAATATTTGAAAAAAAATGTCTACAATTGAAAGTGTCCGGTGATTAATGACCATATAGTGTATATATATTCAAACATAAATCTTCTTAAGTTTTCATTAATCTTATGAGTGAAATATCCTTAACAGTTTCTTACAAGTGCCTTAAATAGAACTATATTCTCTGTTCTGAAATAGAAATGAATGTTTTCAATTAGTTTGTCCTGGCACCTTTTCAACTTTTTATGTCTAGACTAAATTGTAGAAGTAGGAATACTTGCTTGGGTGATTAAATAAATAAAATTAAGAGTTCCTGATTTAGTTTCTGAAATTAAGTTTTAGTTAAATAGTTCTTTTGCGTAAAAAAAGAGCGATTTCATTTAATTATAAATACTGTGGGGAGATTAGTAGACCTTCGTTGTTTTTAAATTCTCTTTGTTTACTTTCAGGATAAATAGATCCCTATTTTAGGCAGCTAAAGCATTTATCATGGTTATCAGCTTTGGTATAAACTTAATGAATTAAAAAGCACTTTTCCTTTGTAAGATTCTTTTGTTTATAGACAAACTGAATACACTAAACAAAATAAAAACGATGAAAATTATTATATTGTCTCTCCTCATTAATACTTTATCCACTGGTATTTCTTTGGTGCAATGGCCAAAATAAATGTACAGCCGTGGAAAACAAAAGTAAACACCCCGTTCTAACTCTACAAAAAATTATAGTAGAAGAAAGTTACTGGTGCAAAACGATTGGAAGAAAAAATCTACTTTTAAATGATGCACTATAATGACTATAAATAACTATAAATAAGGTATGACTATAAGCTATGACTATAAATAAGGTATGACTATAAATAAAAAATAATACCAAAGTTTGTTTTTTTCAACAGTAACAGCCAATTTTGACACTATATTTTAAATCTTCTGTGGAAACTATGCCTAAAAACGAAATTTTAAATCATTTTATAAATTTTTGAATTATAATCATTCAAAATTTGGAGCTTCTAATGTTAAATTACATTTTCATATTATTATTAATAACTTCTGAAATTATAATCCTAATGTGGCAATTTTTTGTGTGGTAATAGTACTAAAAAACTCAAACAGAAATACATTAAATTTGTGATTTTAATATGAATTATGAATTATAAAATTAATATTCGAATAAAATATGAATTGCAACTTACAAATTTTTGATAGATTAATATTTATTATGTCTTGCTTTATGAAAATTCAACATTTCAAATTTTTCTTCCACGTAGTTTTCAAATTCTCCTTGAAAAACGTCAAAAGTATGGTTTAAGGGGCAGTTTATGAGATGCAGGAAAAAATAATCTCAATAAAATATATTTTACTCATTTTATTGAAATGTTTGGGCTGGCAACAGTCGAAACATAGTAAGCGAGTGAAATGGTCATATTGCCAATTAGTAATACATTAATAGAAGTGACCTTACTCATTCTGTAGTATTTCAACAATCGAGCACCGAACTTCTATTTGGATACAGCCCCTAAAATATGCTCATATTAAAATAATTAATTTCTCTGAAACTAATGGTACGAATTTCGTTAAAATTTGTACTTAAACTAATTGAAGGGTGTAGAATTTATTTATGGTGCCAAACTTGGGTATTGCTATTGAAAAAACAAAGTTTGGGTTTGTTTTGATATGTAGATAGCCCCCTAAGCTAATTTTATACACATCATTTAAAATTAGACTTTATTTTTAATCGTTTGGTACTAGTAACTTTTTTCTACAATAATTTGTTGCAGTTTTAGTAGGGGTGTTTACTTTTTTTTCCACGTCTGTTCGTAAAACTTTAACGTCTAAGCTACTACTATTCTACATTTTTTTTTTTTTATGCCTTATTTAATAACAGAAACGTTGCGATTAAATAAAGCAATGATTACATTTCGGAATTTTTAGTTGTAAACGTACTCCAGAAAGATGGTTGAAGTCTCCATATCTTAGACTTATGGCTGTTAATGGGTTAACCTATTAAGAAAACGCCCTTTTGTCATTTAAAGTAAAGGTCTGCATGGGCCGGAATTTTCAGGCCAATTCCGGCCCGGTCGAACAAAAGCAATCTTGGCCCGTCCCGGCCCGATGAAAAAATGAAAATTTCGGCTCGAGCCCGGCCCGTAAAAAAAATCAGAGAAAACAGCTTCGGCCCGGCCCGTAGAAAATAAATTAGATGAGGCCCGACTCATTTTCCACAAAAAAACCAGGTTTTCTAAACATACAATTAAGAATCTTTAAAAAAATAATACAGCATGCATATTTATGATATAATTTTAAAGTATATCTTAAAATTACTATGTGTTCGCAAGACAGAAAATACACAATAGCAATATTAATGATTACTTATTCAAAATTCAAATAAGGATTCATTAAAAAAATTATGTAGTTTAGAATAAAAGAAGAAAAAAGGAAGGTTAAAAAACATGATAGATTCTGAAGCTGAATAATAAAAAACAGATTTGTGAAAATATTTCTGTGCCATTTAATAAGGCTTTTCTCAAATTCAAAGGAGCTACTTTCTGGTACATTATGAATTCATTTCTTTTCGGAAACGCATAAGGATGGCAGGTGTTCTTATTCAGAAACTATGTAATCGAATAACATTATCCATTTTTTGATAAATACAATATATCTTTAAGAAAATATTGTCAAAGTTAAAGTTTTGAATCGAATTTTCTGAAGAGATAACATGAGAAAGGTGAAAAACCTGCAGTCACGTAACAAGAATCACTTATATCTCGATAAGTAATTTATTTATAAAAAATGGAAAATGCTGTTCTATTTCAAATCCCTTCAATAGTCAGGCTTGTAAATTTTATGACTTTACAGTTAAAAATGAGTCAGAAAATTTCTCATTGTTGAGCCGCGAATTTGACAACCACATTAAGGTATATTTCCAAAGATTCCGTTAACAGAAGTTCGTTATCGCTATTAATATTTTCACAAAACATATTGTCTTCCCTACACATCCTGAGAACAATAAAGTCCGGTTCCGGCCTTACTCGACTATGTAGAAAAAAAAATGCAAGCCTAATCTCGGCCCGACATGAGTCTGCTGAAAAACTTAAATCCGGGCTCGCACACCATTTAACTGTCCGATGCTGATCTCTACGCTGGACATGTTACATTTCTGTACTGATGTTTTCAAACTAGCATCGGCTCGTAACGCACATTTATACTTATTCTCACAAAAAGTCACCTTCATTGAAAATGGCTCATATTTTATCAGCTTCAGGCCCGCTTAATTTTTTTATTAGTCCGGGCCCGGTCCGGTAGGTCCATTCAATTTTTTTTGCCGGACCGGCCCGTTAAAAAATTGTTATAATTCTGACGGGGCGGGTACGGGCCTCGGGCCAAGCCCGGGCCCGTGCAGACCTCTAATTAGAAGAGAGAAAAATATTAGTAAACATTGACGTATTTGGTTATAATGTTGTAGACATTTTTTTTTTCGAGAGTGCTTTAAAAGGAAAAAGAACCTCATTCTGATACGAACCTGAAAACTTTGCACAATTACTCCACTTTGTAAAAATTGAGAACATTATTTAAGATCTTATGTTTATAGTCAACACTCTACTTACTAAGAAGCGCAGTCAACTACCACTGGTCCGTTTTTTTCAAACCAGTAATTTAAAAAAATAATGTGGTAGGTTTTTGCAACAATTGCAAGAAAAACGCCGTTCTACGTACCTTTCTAAGAAATTTAAAAATAAAATTCTTTGAAAAATAGTGGTGTTCGAAAAACGGACCGAGTGAGAGCCCTGTCTTATTAAATGGAATACTTAACCCAAAATTTCTTAGTGAAGATAATAATAAGATAGAAGTGAAGAATAATAATTTTGTCACATAAAGAGAAAAAACAACAACATTGAATTCAACGCACTGCTAAAACAAGAAGCAAAACAAACAAACAAAATAAAACAAAATAAAGATAGAAACAATGCCTTTGATTCTATGGCGTGTAACCATAAATCAGTTTTTCAAAC
The DNA here is from genome assembly GCA_963932465.1 of Maratus speciosus. NCBI lineage: Eukaryota > Metazoa > Arthropoda > Arachnida > Araneae > Salticidae > Maratus > Maratus speciosus. The sequence goes on along the minus strand of OZ010789.1, from coordinate 454,491,683 downwards.
TAATTGTGTCAGGATTGAAGCTAGAAAATTCTGAAGCAACAAATAAATATATTGCATTAAATAAAGCATACCTATAACAAACATCTTAAAAAATTAAGTAAATAATAATTATTTCCTCGTGCGAAGGAATAATAAACTCTCTGTTTCAATAAGTCACCTTTTTCCATATTCGCAGTTTCGCGATATCTTTGACACGTAACTGTGCTCTCGTATCTCTTATGAAAAGCACATCTCAGTTGCTATATCTCACTTAGATGGGCATAATATTTGGCATGTCATCTGTCTATTTCAAACATCATATATTTCATATCGAACTAAACTAATGAATGTTTCGATATCCGGATTGCTGTCAGTCATACTCGTATTTACTACAAATATTCTTGGTTAAGAAAAGTATATGATCATCTGCGTGGAATCCTATGATTTTTTGTGCCTCATTTTGATGCTTTCCAAATTTTCCAAAGAATTTAGTTATTATATTTATTTACTAGCAGACCCACCCGGCGTTGCCCGGACTCGTGATGAATGAACCTCACATTTGTATGATTTTGTACCTTTAATTCCCTTTTGTCTGAATTTATATTTTTAAATATAAAAAATCGCAAGAAAAATATTAAATTGAAGATACGTACTATTTTGCGTAAGTTGATTTTGGGAGTCTATGAGTACCGAAAGCGAGCGGAACTGCGACAAAACATTCAGGTTTTTACTGGTTTCGTGGACATTTTCAGATATTTCGTTTTGTAAAAAATATTTCTACCCCTCCGAACGTTTCAAAATTTTTATAGGAGATGTAAATCTGGTCTATTTAGATGCTTCGATAAACATTGCGTTAAAATAAGGACGTTGACTAAAATAATAAATTAAGAAATTTGCTTAATTTACTATTCGAAAATAGTGGGTAGTGCAACCTTCCACCGACAGGGAGCGCAATATGTTCTATACAAATATTACTCTACAAAACAGTGGTCAAAGGGCTGTTATAACTAACGTGAAAATTTCAAGTCGAACGGTTAGTTCATTTTCCAAATTTTAAAGAATTCGCGTTCATTCTCTATTAAAAAAAGCGTTTCTTTTTCTTTTTAAAAGTCGATTTTATTTTCATTTCGAACAAAAAGTTCTGAATCAATTTTTTAAAATTTATATACTCTTAATTAATCTACAAATATAGGCCGAGATGCTAAAGTTTAAAATCTGTAAATGCTGTATTTTAAAAATTTTGGTTTAAATTTGAACTCCCATTAAAATTGTACTCTAGAGTTTTTATCTACTCTCCAAAATAAAAGTAGGCGTTTTTCAAAGCAGAAATAATGTCTGTAACTTTTAATAAGTAGCATATATCTCATGACTCCATCAAAAAACGGCATATAAAAAGTCAGAAACGCTAATTTTTTAAAAAGAAATCTAGAGCCCCTCCCTCCCACCCTGGAATTTCACGCACCTTTCTTTTTTACACTTTATCTTTTGTGTTATAAACGTTCTTAAAGTTTCAAACAGGACGCCTTGCTAGATTTCCTAATTTTAACAAAATCGCGTTATGTTAGTTCCACATTCCACCACCAGGCAGCGCACACTATTCTTAACAAAAGCTCCTTTGCATAACCTATCAGTAGATATGTTACTCGAGGAGGTGGCGATCTTCAGCGAGAATTTAAGATATTTGTTGAAATCACTATTCGGAAATAGTGGTAACTTAACTTTTGTCACATTTATATGTACTAAGTAGCATGTATCTGAGGACTCAGTCAAAAAACCGCACCTGAAACGATATGGAACGCAAAGGTAAAAAAAAAGAAATATTTCGCCCCCCCCCCCCCCCCACCTACCAATCACTGGGCTATATAATGTGCACCATGCTTCTTTACCGGCTTCTTTATCTTATTTATATTCGGAAATCGAGAAAAAAAATCTGTTAAGATCTTGATTCACAACAACCCCTCTTTTCCTCAACTTTTCGCTTATACTGCGAAGTAGGCCTAAAATTGTAGAAAAATGCGCATTGTTTATACACGAATAATTACGGTATTTGGCCTTCAAAAGGAAGATTTTTTTTAATATATTCATATTATTAACATAAATTACCAGCCATATTACAACTTTAAGATATATTTATTTATTTTCTTGGTAATATGAGATATTTAAAAAATTTAATCATTTTATCATCTAAGTAATTTCTGCCTTTATCAATAATATTTTTATCTATTCTGAAAAAGAAAAAAAAAAAACTTAATACATATCAGCAACATGTACGATACTTTTTTATTCATAATTTCTGCTGAAAAAAATGTCAGCCAAGCATCATTTATGGAATGGTAATGAATAACACATAATCTTATCTTATCTATGCTCAAAAACGTATACAATGCCTCTGAAGATTTATGAGTCATCTTCACATGTACGACAGAGATGGATTACTTTTGATATTATTGGCATTATGTCGCTGCACATTTTTCTTTTTGTTTTTGATTGAATATAGATTTTAGCAAGCATTTTCGGGCTATAATAATGCAAATTTTTTCATAATGCATTATGCATATGTTATTCAATATTCTTTAAAACGGATCTGGCAAAGTATATGATATAAATAAAATATTCGAGGCTAAGTTATATGCATAAATTGATAAAAGACTTTTTGAACTACAAATATTGCATTCGAATGAATATATACTATCAATAATTACCTCATTTATATGAAAAACACAAACTTGATGCAGTTAATATGCATTTCTGATGCAGTACTGAAAGTACGTCACATAATTAAATATGTATGTAGGTTAAGAAAAAGTTATAAAAATGGAGAAAATATTCTAAAATATTTACAAAGAAAACCATAATCTTTAATCTGCAGTTCTGAAAGTTTTGCACTTACCCTTTTTATTGTTATTATCATTATTTTTAGTATTCAATATATATATATATTTACGTAGTCTCGCCATCGTACATACCCCACGGTGGAGTATTTGACCCAAATACCTGACCAAAAATGCAAAAATTAAAATTTGCTCAACAATTGTAAAAAGCGTATTTTTTAATAACTGACTGACTGGTACATCAATTTATATCTATTTCAGTAGCACAAGTCGTATCCGGAGGCTCCTAGCCTCAGTTGAAGAGGAGGTTTCTTTGCGAGAGGATGTGCTAAGGTCACTTTAAGTTTATTAAGTTTCAACTTTGTTATTATGTTTAATTATGTTTCAGTCTTATATTTTTTATCGCTTCATGACTTTTTGAACTCAATAGCTTTATTTTTAATATAATAAACAAAATTATAAATGAAAATGTGTTATTTTTAAAACGTTTTAGATCGAATTTAGATATATTGATTTAGATACATAGTTTTAGGTAGCTTTCATTACAAAAAGCTACCTATTGCAGCCGGTCGGAGGAAAACGATACATCTGACATTTGTCACACTGTAACTCTCGTATTTATGAACCGATTTCGATGTAATTCGGTGTGTACATAGTACATACCAATGTCTCGACCGAGTTCATTGGCCAGCTTCATCCGCCGTTTTGTTTCAAAATGGCGGCCATTTAAAATTTTTAAAAAAATTTTAAATTTGAAATGTGGTACCAAAAAATTGAAAATGGAAAAATATTTTTCTTTTATGTATTTGACCTTTATACAAAGATTCCGGAGCAGTTTTTGTTTCGTCTATATCTTAAAAAATGGCTGAGTTATAGCATTTTGAATTTCTAGCATGGCTGACATTTTGAAACGTCCTGAACTTTGTCACGCGATAAAAGGCGTATTTATGAACCGATTTCGATGTAATTCAGTGTGTACATAGTACATACCAATGTCTCGACCGAGTTCGTTGGCCAGCTTCATCCGCCATTTTGTTTCAAAATGGCGGCCATTTAAAATTTTAAAAAAAATTTAAAATTTGAAATGTGGTACCAAAAAATTGAAAATGGAAAAATATTTTTTCTTGTGTATTTGACCTTTATACAAAGATTCCGGAGCAGTTTTTGTTTCATCTATATCTTAAAAAATGGCTGAGTTATAACATTTTGAATTTCTAGCGTGGCTGACATTTTGAAACGTCCTGAATTTTGTCACGCGATAAAAGGCGTATTTATGAACCGATTTGGATGTAACTTCGTTTATACATAGTACATACCAATGTCTCGACCGAGTTCGTTGGCCAGCTTCATCCGCCATCTTGTTTAAAAATGGCGGCCATTTAAATTTTTAAGAACAATTTTAATTTGAAATGTGGTACCAAAAAATTGAAAATTGGAAAAATATTTTTTTCTTATGTATTTGATCTTGATAAAAAGATTCGGGAGCAGTTTTTGTTTCGTCTATATCTTAAAAAATGGCTGAGTTATAGCATTTTGAATTTCTAGCGTGTCTGACATTTTGAAACGTCCTGATTTTTATCACGTGATAACAGGCGTGTTTATGAACCGATTTGGATGTACCTTTGTGTGTACATAGTACATACAAATATCTCGACCGAGTTCGTTGGCCAGCTTCATCCGTCATCTTGTTTCAAAATGGCGGCCAATTAAAAAAATTTTAAATTTTAAATGCGATACCAAAAAATTGGAAAATGAAAAAGATTTTTTTCGTATGTGTTTGACCTTAATACAAAGATTCCGGAACAGTTTTTGTTTCGTCTATATCTAAAAAAATGGCTGAGTTATAGCATTTTGAATTTCTATTGTGGCTGACATTTTAAAACGACCTGATTTTTGTCACGCAATAACAGGCTTATTTATGAACCGATTTGGATGTAACTTGGTCTGTACATAGTACATACCAATGACTCGACCGAGCTCGTTGGCCAGCTTCATTCGCCATCTTGTTTCAAAAGGGTTGCCATTTAAAAAAAAAAATAAATTAAAAATTTAAAATGAGGCATTAAAAAATTGGAAAACGAAAAAGACTTTTTTTATGTGTTTGGCCTTGATACAAAGATTCCGGAGCAGTTTTTGTTTCTGAAAATTTGTTCTTTTGTTTATATCTTAAAAAATGGTTGAATTATAGCACTTTGAATTTCTAGCATAGCTAACATTTTGAAACGATCTTGTATTTGTCACGCGATAACACACGCATTCGCCTATTTCGATGTAAGAAGGCATGTGGATAGTATACATCAATATCTCGACCAAATTCGCTGGCCATATTCATCAGCCATCTTGTTTCAAAATGGCGGCCATTAAATTAAACAAAAAATTATATTTAAAGTGAGGTGCAAAAAAATTATAAATTAAAAAAGGTTTATTTCTTAAGTATTTGACCTTGATATAAGGATTCAGGATCATTTTTTGTTTGTCTTTATCTTAAAAAATGGCTCAGATATAGCAGTTTCAATTTCTATTGTGGGTGACATTTTGAAAAATGTGATTCTTTGCCTGCGACAGCACTCGTATATATCAACCGATTCCGATGTGAGTGAGCATGTGCACAGCAATTACTAAGGTCTCGACCAAGTTCACTGGTTAGCCTCATCCACCATGTTGTCTTAAAATGGTAGGCACTTTAAGAAATCGCCGAATTTGGCAGCCAAATATAAGTTACTTTAAAGAAAAGCAGCTTGGATAAAGCTGACTAATTTCGCGAAATTCTCATTCATTATATTGATAAAAATTAGTATTGAATCTCCTATATTCGGTTCTATTTCGGCCTCCTATATTCCACTAAATTGAGCTTCGTGTGTTTGAATAATATAAGTTGGCTTTTTTAAAATAAGGAATATGAAAGCTACCTCTTCCTCCCGGCACTGGCCGGAAGCACTTTTTTAAAGGTGTGCTGGGGTTTGCCGCACCATTTTTAGCACCATTAGACCAAGTATAGTAGTATTGCTTATAGTTTAGAAGGCCAGTTTTTTTTTTAAATCTTTCGCATATAGTTGCCATTTTTAAATATATTTTTTTTTCGGTAATCTCTTAGTTACACTCGAAAACCAGAATCTCTTTAATACAACTCAATTTTAGAGACTCAGTTTTGCGAAATACTATTCAAATGATATATATATTAATACATTGGTTTATATAAGTAACTAGCTGACCCGTTCGGCGTTGCCCGGGACCCGTTATAATAACCTTAAACAAAACTAAAGTTTCTGTGATTTTATATGTTGTAAAAATCTTTTAAATAACCTTGTATCGGGGGCCCCATTGTCTTTTGCAGTATCTAGTGTGTTTCCAGAAAACTTCTTTCCGAGCAAACCTGTGAACTGGATCACCACTACCTAAGGCAGAATGTACCGGAAGTGCTCCGCACGTGCCGAAAACAATCAAAAACCAAGTTCAGTGAGCCAAATCTTGTAATAATCAAACCCATACAGCCCCCCAAAAATATGCACCATTAATGTTCGAAAATGTTGGTAACTGAAGTCCAAAACAAAATTTCATAATACAGAAAGTACCCAAATTGTAATCTAAGTTGAAGGAACCAAATCCTGTTGAAATAGGGCCCTTAGAATCTGGGAAAAGAATGCGCCCCCAAGCGGGGAAAAGTGCCACCTTCTTTGTAAATTTCAGAAATTACCTTTAAAATTAACACGATATTTAATAAACGGATGAAATCCCTTATCTATAGTTATCTTTAAAGTAACGTAATTTTAAATTTACGGCTGTAGTGAGAAAACGTAAGTTTTTGCCAAAAAAGGGGAATAATGTTCGAAAAAGTAGTAGCTGTGGTAAAAAGAGTGACCGGGCCCTGGGGGCAAGGATCTTAACTGGAATGTAGTTTGGTAAAGGAAATTTTTTTAGTTGTTTTAAAGTAGCTGGAGGACGCTAAAACTATGTAACAGAAAATTTTAATAAAATAGGATCGATTTTAAATAAGCTTCAACAAAGGCCCCAAGAAGGAGATTAATATTCAAAATTGGTTGTGACTGAAGCCTGAGAAATTTGTTGTCTTTCATGTAGCAGTTGGAGAACCTAAGAAGTTGTTAGAAAAAAAAGGCTAGTGAATCGGACCATCTTTAAGGGAGCTATAGCAAAAGGCTCAAAGGGGCCAAATGATAGTTAATAGCAGGGCCCTAATATGAAAATATATTAAATGGACTTAGCACTTTAGATCTTCAATCAGTCAAAATTAAGCATAGGTATGAATTAATCATTATAATAAAATTTTGAAGATATGCAAAAAAATGAAGATTAATGCTTGAAACAGGGCCCTAGGGTCCCATTAAAAATATGTGGGTGTTGGTCCGGGAAGAGGGGTCCAAGACTCAACTTTAAAATTTTGCCATGAGAATGCGAGAAAATTAGGAGGGGAAAAATGCATGCCGCACAAAATGTTTAAAGGGCGACGGATCAGGCCCTATGTGCCCCTAGTGTTACCCAGGATTTTAACTGGAATCTAGAAAGGGGGGGAATAACTAAATGGAAAATGGGTTCCAAAAATGAAGATCGGATTTAGAAAGAGCAATTTTTTAACAATTTATTGTGCAAAAACTTCAAGGGCTCGGTGCCAGGCCCCAAGGCGTCAGGGACTTAACTAGTCTGTAGTTGGGAATAAAGAACTTTTTAAGTAGTATTTTTAAATAATCGGAGGACGCTAGAACTACGTTAAAGACAAATGCATGCAATTCGGATCATTTTTTTAAAAGTTGCACCAAGCGCCCAAAGAAAGCTGTTAATAATCAAAATTGGTAGTTGCTGAAGTGTGATTTTTTTCCTTTGTCGTTCATATAGTAGCTGGAGGACCTAAGACGTTGTTAGAAAAAAAAGCTACTGAAGGGAGCTATAGTAGGGGACCCAAAAGGTTTATAGTTAAAAGCAGGGCCCTAACATGAAAGCGTGTTAAAATGTCTTAGTACTTAACGTTTTAGATCTATAATTAGTCAAAATTAAGAATAGGGTATGAATTATTCGTTAGAATAATATTTTAAAGAAATGCTAATCGGAGGACGCTAGAAATATATTAAAGAAAATTGCAAGCAATTCGGATAGTTTTTAAAAAAGCTGCACGAAGAGCACCAAGAAGGCGATTAATATTCAAAATTGGTGGTAACTGAAGCCTGAAATTTTTTTTGTCATTCATGCAGTAGCTGGTGGACCTAAAAAATTGTTAAGAAAAAAAAGCTAGTAAATCGAATCATTTTTGTCGTCAAATTTGATAATACAGAAAGTAGCCGAATTGTAATCTAAGTTGAATGAACCAAATCCCATTGAAATAGGGCCCTTATAATCCGAGAAAAGAATGCGGCCCCAAGCAGGGAAAGGTGCCACCTCCTTTGTAAATTTCACAAATTACCTTTAAAATTAACACGATATTTAATAAACGGATGAAATCTCTTATCTATAGTTATCTTTAAGGTAACGTAATTTTAAATTTACGGCTGTAGTGAAAAAACGTAAGTTTTTGCCAAAAAAGGGGAATAATGTTCGAAAAAGTAGTAGCTGTGGTAAAAAGAGTGACCGGGCCCTGGGGGCAAGGATCTTAACTGGAATGTAGTTTGGTAAAGGAAATTTTTTTAGTTGTTTTAAAGTAGCTGGAGGACGCTAAAACTATGTAACAGAAAATTTTAATAAAATAGGATCGATTTTAAATAAGCTTCAACAAAGGCCCCAAGAAGGAGATTAATATTCAAAATTGGTTGTGACTGAAGCCTGAGAAATTTGTTGTCTTTCATGTAGAAGCTGTAGAACCTAAGAAGTTATTAGAAAAAAAAGCTAGTGAATCGGACTATCTTTAAGGGAGCTATAGCAAAAGGCCCAAAGGGGGCCAAATGATAGTTAATAGCAGGGCCCTAACATGAAACATGTTAAATGGACTTAGCACTTTAGATTTTCAATCAGTCAAAATTAAGCATAGGTATGAATTAATCATTATAATAAAATTTTGAAGACATGCACAAAAAAGGGGGAGAAATGCTTGAAACAGGGCACTAGAGTCCCAGTAAAAATATGTGGGTGTTGGTCCGGGAAGAGGGGTCCCGGCAACCCTGGGGGCCCCAGGATCTTAACTGTGATGTAGAAACGTGATAATAACTAAATGGAAAAGGGATACCAAAAATGAAGATTGGAGTAAAAGGACGCAAAGGACCCAAAAGGGGCTAACTGATAGTTAAGAACAGGGCCCTAACATTAAAACATGTTAAAATGCCTTTGTACTTAGCGCTTTAGATCTTCAACTAGTCAAAATTAAGCATAAGGGAATAATAGGAATTATTCGTTAAAATAAGAACAATTTTAAGGAAATGCACAAAAAAGTGGGTAAATGTTTAAAAAAAGGCCCTAGGGCCCCAATAAATGCATGAGGGTATTGATCTGGGAAGAAGAGTCCAAGATTCAACTTTAAAATTGTGCATTGAGAAGATGAGAAAATTAGGAGGTTAAAAATGCTTGGCGTACAAAAAGTCAAAGGGACCCTGGACTGGCCCTATGGCACCCCAGGGGGCCCCAGAATCTTAACTGGAATGCAGAAACGTGATAATAACTAAATGGAAAATGAATACCAAAAATGAAGATTGGAGTAAAAGGACGCAATTTATTAACAACATGTGCATAACCCCCGTCAAAAATGACAGAATGTGAAGGATAAATCTCCAAAACAATATTTAAAAAAAAAAAAAAGATGCCTCATACATTTTGTTAATCAAAAAATATTATCCTTTGATTTTTGATAATTAGAACGAAGATATTATGTAAACTACAGTTTAAAATCATATTTTAAATATTTCAGAATGGAACAGGAAAAGATCAAAGTTGCATTGCATTTGTAACATATATATAAATTATTAAAGGAAAAATTACGCTTAATTCTATAAAACTCTTTATAAAATATTTTACATATTCATATTGCATCTGTAATTAAGGTTTTTTTTTATTATTAAATTTGTGTATTTTAGTTTTAAAATATCGAAACACTAAAATATTTTTTAAAATTTTACATTTTATAACATCATAAGTATAGTTTCTCAAACTATTATAACATAAAAGAAATTTACTAATAACATAATTTTTAATTAAAAAAAAATAGTTAATTTAAATTTTATAAGCAAACAACATTAAAAAATATATAAATAATCTCCGAATTTTCACATTTTCATATTTCAAATCTGGCTGCCATAATTGTCAATATTTATAAATATATATATATATATATATATACATATATATATATATATATATATATATATATATATAACATTAACACTTTTTTTTCTAAGGTTATTATTAAATTAAAAAAGATCCATCATTAAGCAAGGTAAATAAATTGTATTTTTTAATCAGATTATTAAAATACAAATTTTCTTCTGTTCTATAAAAAAATGTAAATGATTGAAAAACGTAAATATTCTGTAAAAAATGTATAGGTAAATAAGATATTTTAAAATTATTTCGCATAAATATGTATTAATAAATACGTATAATACTGTAAAATACGTATAATGCGTATAATACTGTAAAAATATGAATTTACAGATAATAGATGGCGCCACGCCTAGAACTAAATTGCTGGGATTTTGTGTATGAACATTTGCGTTTTCTAAATTTTAAAACTAAAAAACATAAATTTGAGTTACAAATAACTTAATTACATTTATGCAAATAATACACCTTTTATCAGTGTATCCAAATCAAAGGATGAAAACTTCAGAAAAAAAAATGTTTATTTTATAATGATATTTTAATATAACTTCGTAACATTAGCGGCTCGGCCCATGGAGGAATGAAGACTAAATTATATTGAAGACTTAATGTTTATTGCTCCGTGGCTCGGCCTTATCGGGGAGCGGTTGTTGCAGCATACGGGAGCCACAAAATGGGCGCATCCGCATTTGAGCTCTAGTTTGTCGCCTGCTCGAAAACATAGCTGACGTTACAAGTTGCTAGTACCTCGCTATGTTCTGTGTAACCGGCTATCTCTGTTTATTCATCAGTGTTTAGATCTGATAAAATTTTGAAAGTATTTATTTTAAATACTATTGATACGTGCTCTTAAATCCTTGATCACGGATTGCATCGTGTACGGAGAAGTTTCAGTAATTATTATTTTCTGCCAAAAAGCTCATCAGTTTAAGTCTAACTGTTGTTGTATTATTGAAGAAAGTAATGTGAGTTCATATATAATTATATTTCTCTTTTTATTTTATATGTCTGTTTAAAATGTGTTTTTGTAAGCACTTATAATTGAAGTTTGATGTATATATATTTTTTATTAATGCAGTTTCCATTTTAAATTTGTCCGGTTTCAATTTTTGATTTTTTTTTAAATCTCGCTTTTGCTAGAGAGTCTCTTACTCGGGACGTGGCTGAGGACCTATGAAACTTGCTTCCGCAAAAGAGTCGGAATAAGTGAAAGAATAAAGGGCTGCGGACGAAGATGGGCCGCTCGCCGCGGCGGTTGACCCACCCGCCCTCCCCCAACCGCCGACCGACCGACCGAGACTAATAATGGGCTCGAAGTAGCTAGGAGTCGTTCGGTAGTTTCATCGACCCGAGCCCAACCCTTCCTCGCTTTTCGGTGTCTTTAATTTGTGTAATTTCCCTTTTAAATTTGTCCGGTTTCAATTTTTGATTTTTTTTCTTTTTAATCTCGATTTTGCTAGAGAGTCTATTACTCGGGACGTGGCTGGGGACCTATGAAACTTGCTTCCGCAAAAGAGTCGGAATAAGTGGAAGAATAAAGGGCTGCGGACGAAGATGGCTCATTATCTTCGTAGACGTGTTATCAGCTCAGTGGTGGTATCTAGAAAAAAAAATGTTCAAAAAAAAAAGTTTAGTATTGTTCTCAGTGTATAATCAGTAAGTGTAAGCCTGCTTTATATATTATGGAGAATAGTACTCATTTTCTGAGATATTATAAACGTGAATCAAAGACTAACTAACATCTTACATCCCCCCCCCCCTCTTTAAAAATTTAAATACTCTTTTTCATGTATCTCATTTTTTGAGAATACTCTCTCTTTCCAGCTCTAGGTTGTGAAGTGGTCTTTCTGTGAGAGGAGCTCTCAATTTTTATATAAAACAAAAGTATTTATTTTTAAACAGCAAAATTAAATATATTCAGTTTAATAAATGTATGTACATTTGTTTTAAACAATGAAAATGATAGTACTCATTATAGTACTGGTTATTTAATTGTAGTACACGTTTGATTAACGTCATTTTAATTTAGAAATTATAGATTGCTCTGTTTACTTTTATAATTTCTTGTATATAACACTTTTCAGATACTGGTATAAATGAATATATTTACTGAAAAACAGAACATTTTAATACTGTTATTATCCAAACATGTACAATTAAAATAACTTTCCAAATCCCAAATGAACTTCAAATATTGACTTAATATGTATAAACTAATGCAGTTATTGAAGATGTCATCTTTCTGCAGTCAAGGGACTGAGTCAAGAAGGATCATTTTGGATTTTTATGACAGCTGGGTGCACTTGCGAGGCAGGATCTTTTTTTAATTTTCTGTCTGTGAGTGTAACTTGCTAGTTCCTTTATACTGGATGTTCCCACAAGAATATATTTCAAACTTATTGTCAAAGTCGTACTTGTTTACCAACACAATGTCCACACCACGCTGACTGATGATCTGGTGTCATTTACAGTTTGTTAATATTATTAAGTTTATTTGGTGTTTGAAAGTTATTTTACATGTGCACTTTTGGATAACAGTTCTATTAAAAAGTTCTTTATTTTTTAGTGTGCTTTTATTACAAAGGCAATAAGAATTCTAAAATTTGTAGCAACTAAATTAAAATGAAGTTATTCATATTAGTTTAATATTTTCAATGTTTAATAAAGAAACAAAATACATGTTGTGAATACCATAAGAAAGTTTTTTTTTTTTTCTTTTCTAACTATTACTAGATAGCAAATTTTATGTATGAAGTTAGTCTCCCTACATTAAAAGTTTTATTAACCCCCCCCCCCCATTTTTTTTTTTTAATCCTCCTTCATTTTTTATTACAGCAAGTGAAAGCATGAATTTTAGTATTGTTGCTGTTTAACGCTTTGATGGGCAGTGATGGCATCAACTAATTTTAATCCCTAATTGCCACATTGTCATCAGAATTTTTTAATGAAAATTTCACTTTTATGAAGTATGCGAAAATATACTTGTTTACAAATAAATTTTCTTGTAAATACAGGTGTCATTCAACAATTTCAACATTTTACGAAAAGAAATGCCTTACCCCTGAAGGGGTTAAGTTAGGTATTTTTATGATTAGGTATCCTACTTAAAAAAAAAAAAAAATCTAGGTATGCTTTAGAAAAAGAATTGCTTTATTGGCACGTTTTACTAAATAACACAATATCTAAATGAATTATTTTAAATATTTTCCACTTAGCCCTTTATCTACTGACGGTACTTATAAGTACAATTAAAATAACTTGTCATAAAATTCATTTAATACATCGATTAGTTGTAATACAGTTTAGAATGAGTTATAGATACATTACTTTATCTTGTTCCAAAAGCTTTATTGCTTACACAAAACAAAAATATTTTTAAAAGGATGATTTCTTTTGCCTTTGCGGCATTGGGGGGGGGGGGGGATTTTCAATTCGTAAATATTTCTATATTTCTATTGTAAGAACATTATATTTGTATCAGGGTTGCTGGCTTTTAGCCAGGCCATAAAAAGCCTGTTTTTATTTTTAAAAGTCGGTTTACAGCTAATTCGTTTTAAATTTGGACCAATTTATTTTTAATACACTTATAAATATTTTCTACTAAAAAAATATAAACGTCTATTACATTTTGTCAAATAAATAAGTCCTTATAACTGCTAAAATGCAACTATGAAGGCATTATGTCAGGAAAAAAAATTATAAATATTCAGAAGAATATATTAAATTAGACTCTAAAATATTGGTTTGGAAATCTTTATTATAGCTCTAAACATACCACACATTTTAAAGATTATATGAAAGAATAAGAAAATGTCACACATCAAAATAGAAACATTCTTAAATACTGATGTTTACTTTTAAAATTGATTAAAACTAAATAGCATATATTTAATAACTGAAATTATCTTATATAATACTTGAGAATACACAGTAATAAGCAACTGATATTCTAACTTATAAAAATGATATATGTAAAAAGTTTTTCTTCTACTAAGCTGTTAACTTATTCCAGATAATGACCATACGGACAGACTAAAATTGTAGAATGAACAATGTTGAAAGAGAAATTAGAAAGGGTATATAACATTTGAGGAAATTTTAGTACATGTAAGTGCATAAAATAAACCGGACAATTAAAAAAAAAGTTCTCCAAATAAAACTTGCTGAATTAGAAATTTGAAAAGCTAGTTGCTGTTTAAAATAGTGCATATTCATGCATAAATTCATGCATATGTTATTCATAATACTGTTTTAATAGACAGAAATGATGTTTTTATTAAATAACTGTGTGATTTTAAATAAGTGTTTATGAGAAATAAAATAAGACTTGCATATATCCCTTAATATCCCTTAAAATTAGTCAATAAAATATATAACTAAGCAACCATTGTCCTTTTTAATTATATAAACCGGTAAAAAGGTGTTAAGGTCACTGTAAACCAGAAAAAGCAATTGGTATGACCTTTTATTCCAATATTAATGTCTTCATTATTAAAAAATTGGGTTATATTGATTTCTACCTCAATTAAATGTCTTTAAAACTATTTAAAAAAATATATAAATGTGTCATTTATAATTAAAATGCTTCACTGTATAAAAGACAATTTTGGCCAAAAAAGGCTAATTTTGGCCAAAAAAAGCCGGTAAAAACCAATAAAAGCCACCGGCGTGGCTTTTTTTAATTTTAGCCGGCTTGTTTTTGCAACCCTGATTTGTATATTTCCTAATTCTACAAAATACTTTGAGTGGGGTTATGAATATTTCACAAAATCCATATAAATTCAAATTTAATTAGTCCTTCTAAAATGTATTAAATGATTATGTTAATCTTCTAATGTAGTTTAAACAATTCACGAAAAATGCTTTAGAAGATAAAATTTTCAGGAATTCATAATTCAGTACATAAAGGGTTAAACATTACCGGTTAATAATTAAATACTTCAATATTTATTGATAACACAATTCTAATTTATTTTTCTGATGTGCATATAAAAATATATTGAAATATGTTCAATATTTTTCCATATGATATTTCACGTTTGTTATTTTTAATTGGAAGAAGATTTATTGAATTTTATAAATATTTTTAAAATCAAAGTAAACCTATAAAGCATGGTAAATTCATTTAAATATTGATAAAGTTTTAATTTTTTTTCTTCTAAATATATACTTAAAAACATATTAGCTGAAAGACCAACTTTCAGTTAATATTTTCATGTAAAAGAAATTAATTTTGTTCTAATAAACTGTTTCAATTCATAGATTAATAGCTCCCAGTTTAGCACATATTTAGTTTATTTTTACAATCATTACCAAGAGTCCACATTTTATTAAACCTCTTCTTCAAACAACTATAGCTAAAAATAGTCGGAATCCTTTTGAATAAGTTTAAATAAAAAATAATTGCCTTGTTTACTTTTATCTGCCAATTTTCATGTTAAAAATAATTAAGTAATTCTTTATTGCTTTGCATGTTTTGAAATGAAATGTATTTTGATAATGAATTACATTTCACGACATAACTGATAGTTATAAATTGTTTATATGTTTATAAGAAAAAAGAATATTTATGGATTTTCACCAAATTTTAACTGCAAGAAAATATTCTTATTTATATTTTTCTTCCTTGAAATACTTAATCTGTGTGTAACGTCAGCTATGTTTTCGAGCAGACCACAAACCAGAGCTCAAATGCGCATGCGCCCATTTTGTGGCTCCCGTATGCTGCAACAACCGCTCCCCTTATGTGGGGATCATGCAGCTCATCAAGCAATGCTAAAACGATCCTTAAACTTAAACTATAGAAAACAACAATAAAAACTGATTTGATTGAATAAATTCAAATCCACCGCGTGTCCAAAACAGCATCAACAAAAATGTTAAAACAGTTGCCGATTGGCAATCAGTACAGTATGATGAGTGATTCTAAACGTGAATGACTAACCATTTGGGTCACTTTTTTTTTTTTCTTTTTTTTTTTTTTTTTAGCAACAATAATAATAATAATGATTAGCAAAGTGAAATGTAATTTCTGAAAATTTCACATTAAATTTTAATATGCTAATTATATGAAAATATTAACTTGTATTTTTAACAAACTTCGATTGTTTATATTAATTGACGATAGATGGCTGCAAAAATAGTTTTTGAAGGTTTTAAACAAAATTAAAATATTTAAAGACTTTAATAAGCTTCTACAAATATTTTAAGAACAAAATCAGATAATTAACCTGTAATTTTTTTTAATGAAGCGTTCAAAGACTCATTCATTTGTTTCAATATTCGGAAATTGTGAATGGCAACAGTGTTCTTTTGTTTATATCTAGTAATCTGATGTTTATAATAGTGTATTTTTAATTTGGAACTTAATACATTATAATTGGATATGATATACATGTTTTAGTGAAAATATGCTGAACAGACATAATTTCTAGTAAAAAAAAATTATCATTTAGCTAGCATATGTTAAGATATATTTTTCATTAAGCCTAACATGGCGTTTAGCTACGGTCGATTCGCACACTGGAGTGGACCGCATCGGCATCGTTCTGACGGCATCCTGCACTCAGATTTTATTATAAGTAGATTTATTTGCTCAGAAATTTCAAGGGCTCAGTAAGGCCCAGGGTGTAACTGAAAAGTGGAAAGGTGATAATCACTAAATGGAGAAAGGTCCCCCAAAATGAAGAAGATTGGATAAAAAGGGGGCAATTTATTAACAATTTAGTGCATAAAAACTTAAAAGGGGCCAGGGATTCTGGTCCTTAAAAAATTAAAAATCTGAACCTCAGGTGCATCAGGACCTATCTTGAACTATCCTCACCTAAATTTTCAGACTTCTACGTGCGGTAGATTTGGCTAGCCATCGCACACAGACAGACAGAGCTACACTTTATTTTATTAGTATAGATTGAAAATTCACATGTAGTAAAATTAACCACATTTAGTTAAACATTACTTGTAAAATAACTATAATAACAATTACTTTCCTCTTATAAACAGTAAAAAAATAAACTTTGTATTATATATACATTTTTTTTTTTTATTAAAGGTATACTTTTATGTGTATATAACATTAGTTAAGCGTATTTACTAATAGTAAGTCAACACAAATGATTTTAACTGTTAAACACATGAAAAATAATTTTTGCCAAGATTTTGCTGCAAACACTCGACTGTGTGGCCCTTCAGTTAAATGGTTTAACTATACTAAATATAACATGCAACATAATTATGTAGATATAAAATTAGAATACAATTGTATTAATAGAGTTTTAAGATATCAAAAGCATAATTTTAATAAGTATTTAATACAAAACTACTCCTCTGAGGGCAGAGGGTTTTTAACACTTTCCAACAAAGATGAAAAGTTTTTATGCATTTGGTTTGTCTGTCCGTCCGTCCATCTGTCCGTCTTTCCAGGCTCTAACTCCCTTAAATATACTCGGATTTTCATGAAATTGATAAAGGTTATTTACCGTCACCAAAGCTTGTTTGGTATTGTATATGAAGTATGTAGGATTAATAGTTCATTTACAGGCGCACTCAAAAGAATTCCATTACATTATGGTATAGGAGGCGAAATCGTTTGCAGAGTATTTAATGATATTATGCTAATTCAAATGTTATGAAACAGATATAAATCAATGAATTTAACTACGATTACGTTAGAACAGGGCATACATAGCATTTTTTATTCATTTAAAGGGATACACAAAAGAAATCGGTTACAGTTCTGTCTTTGAGTAATAATTGCTGGAGTGTGCGTTTTAAAATTTGATATGCGCTTTTCAAATTAACTAATTTTTTGCATGTTACTCGTTATATATAAATTCTATATACTCGTATATAACGCTGCACAAAATTATTCACGTACCGTTCTCCTCATTTCAGGAAGTTGCTGAAAGGAAATTTTCAACTGAGGTATTTGTATTTCTTAAGTGAACTAAATTTTGGCATGCATGTTGTTAATAGATACAAATCTGTATATCATATACAGGTCTGCTGAAAACATTCGGATAATTTTCCGATTGTAGATGGTAACAGCTGAAATTGGGTTTCAAATGTGTTATGCGTTTCCATATGGTTGAAATAGACATAACGTTTTAACTTATTAAACGGTGCAGTGTTGGAAAGTGTTTCATAATCTATGCTCGACGACTGATTTTTTTCTTTATTTTTTTCCTCGGAGGGAAACATTTTGCAGCACTATTGAGGAATTTTCCCTCCAGTGTAATTAATACAACGCGAAATTCAAAACCGTCCGAGGATGATTGAGGGGGGGGGGGGGGGGGGGGACGATTTTACTTACGAACCACCCTCTGAATTCATCACAATTTCTGGGTTGCTAAAAATATTTTCCTTCTTAGAATTTGTAAACTTCATTTGAGAAATTATGATATGCGAACAACATAGAACCGTAGCTCATCTATGCTCAAAAACGTATACAATGCCTCCAAAGATTTATGACCAACTTCTCGTGTATGGCAGAGATGGATTACTTTTGATGTTATTGGCATTATGTCACCCCACATTTTCTCTGTTTTTGATTGAATATATACTTTAGTAAAAGTTTTCGTACAATAATAACGCAAATGCTTTATGATGCATACAGCATTCAGTAATCTTTAAAACGGATCAGGCATAGTATACGATATGAATAAAATACTCTCTGAAACTAGGCTATATGTATGTATGAGTATACGAATGGCTTTTTGAATTATAAATATTTCATTTTAACGAAGTTTTATAAAGTTAATAACTAACCATGTATATGCAACAGTATAGCTAAATGTAACAAGGGTACTACTTAGTTATCCCGTCGACCAATTTCGCTAAATTATATAAACAGCCAAACCATGCGCCAAATTATACAAATTGGTATAATTTTTATTTTAAATAACGAAAGAACAAATAAATTAGTATAAAATTAATAAAAATAAATAAAACGTCGAAATAAAAATCACTTGTTAACGTGAACACGCGTAACTTGCTTAAACTCAAGTGAATGTGACATTTACGATCCACCATTATTGGCATTTAATCTTATAGTTTGGCGGTAGAATTTTGGTCAACGGGATAACCAAGTAGTACCGTAACAAGATATCTGCAAATATACAGGGTGTCCCAAAAACATTGACCTCGGCTTTTATTTCTTAAACATTGATCATAGACATACACTATAAATTACAAAGTTACCTAGAAAATGTACATAATTTTATGAAATCGATTAAAATTTTCAAGAGATTAAATTGGAAGAAATGCAAAATTAAAATTTTTATACAGCCTCGTAAAAAAGATTTACCAATGAGTAAAATTTGCTCCATACTCTAATAAGGTCATATACAAATTTTCAGCATTTTATCATAAAAAGTCGTAAAGATATGAAAATACATAAATGCTGACTTAAACCACTTTTCGATGCCTGCATATGAGTTCGCAGTGGGGAAAAGTTATGTCTAACGATTGCGTTTCAGGGGTCGTATGTAAATTACGAAAGGAAAAGATTGTATAAATAAACAATAATTGTGCTATTTATTGTTATAAAAGTAACTAAACTGTGTAGAAATAATAACTTTACGCAAAGATTGTTCAAAATGTTTTGCAGATGTTTGCATATGCCAACATTTCTAAGGCGTTTTAATGTTCATTGATTGTGCCATTTCAAAGTATTATACTGTAATTCAGCATGTAAAATTTTAATGTATTTTTCAGGAAGCATAGTTTTGTAAATTTATAAATAAAATTAAAGTTAAGAGCCATATTTTATTTGCCTATGATGAATTTCTGCTTTGAGACATCTACACTTTAGCTGTAAATATTTACATTTTAATTTATGATTAACCACTCATCAAGTTTGTTTAAACATATTTCTGCGAGTTTTATCATAAAAAGCTTAAATTTTGTACATTACCTTATTAGTGTATGGGGCACATTTTACTCACTGGGAAATTTTTCGTACGGGGGCTGTATAAACATTTAAATTTTGTATTTCTTCAAATTTATCCCCTGAAAATTTTAATCGATTTCATAAAATTCTGTACCTTTAATTACGTAACTTTGTAATGTATAATATATGTCTACGATCAATATTTAAGGAATAAAAGCCGACGTCAATGTTTTTGGGATACCCTGTATATATATATATATATATATATACTAAGAATCTGTAAGAAGCACCCTTTTTTCTCTTTTATACCTATGTTATAGTACTTAACGAATTATCTGATTTCATTACTGTATATTTCATATGAAATTCAAATAATGAATGTTTTGATATCATAATTGCTGATAGTCTCTAAGATATTTGTAAAAATTTTCTCAATTGTGAATTGCGTAATCATTTACACATATATAGAATATGTTTTATTTATGCTTTTCATGGGCTTCATTCTATATTAGAAAATCCACTTAAATAACAAAATATGTTGCGAGAAATATTATAAAATAGTATATCATGCTGTTTCACATAATCGTCACTGATTATGATAGTCAAACATAAAAGTTTTTTCTAATGATATAGTAAAATGTATCATACTTTACAAAAATTAATAATTACAAATAAATAACGAATCTATCATCCTTTTTGTTCATCTTGTCAAAAGGTTTATTTAAGTTAAATAAGCGCATTTTAAAAAGAAACCGGTTTAACACTAAAACCGCCGTTGACCGCTACCAAATAAAAATATTTCGATTATCACCAGAAATTTCTTTCTAAAATAAGTTTACAATGTACAACGGAGAAAGAAGTTAAATAAATAATTTAAGTAGTTTCAATTAAAATTTCCGGTGTGAAATATTTTTATAAAACTTCAGTGAAATTTCCGGCGGTTCTAGTGTTAACAGTTTAACGGTTTAATTACTTAAAATATTCGAAAACTGTGCAACATATTTACTACACAGATCATCTTAACGTTAATAATTTCCACGAAAATAACCACAGAAACAGTGCAATTTAAACATTACTATATTTCCTGGAATGGAGACTGGTAAAAATATTCTAACCGAACAATATGGTATAAATTCATTTTTGACACCATACAACGCTGCATTTAAGATTAGCGTTACTTTTTAAAGAATAAAATATTTAAATAGTCTTCAATAGGTACAAATTAAAATTATTTTTTAATTAAATTTCCGAAAATTTCAATCATAATGCTAACTGATATTTTTTTTATGTGAATGGAAAAAAAAAGACACTAAACATCATGAATTTAATAATCATCAGGAGTATATTTTTTAACTAAAACATACCAGAAATAAATTCCGCAGATTCATTATAATATGAGGACGTGAGTTTGAAAACACGCCTTATCCAGAAAATCAAATTTTAGGAAATCGCGAAAAACCTCTAGCTGCGTCCATTGGTTTTCACTGTAAACCAAGATTTTACAATACCAGAAATACAGGATAAAAGTTTTTTTTTCAGATTATAGTGTTTTTTTCCGTGCAGGTTTACGATTAGAATAGATTGATGAA
The DNA here is from genome assembly GCA_963932465.1 of Maratus speciosus. Lineage (NCBI taxonomy): Eukaryota > Metazoa > Arthropoda > Arachnida > Araneae > Salticidae > Maratus > Maratus speciosus. The sequence continues at coordinate 454,470,144 of OZ010789.1, read as the reverse complement.
GAAAACAAGATTTTAAAAATTTTTGGTAAGGCAAGATTTGCAACTCACGTCCTTAAACTTAAATTTTTTAACTATATTTTAATAAAGAATAATTGTGTTGAAATTAATCTACTGTATTTTATTAACTTGATAACAAACACGTTTACTTTACATTTCAATAGTATTATATGCACATTTAATCACTTTTTATATTTCCCAAACAAATAAAACAAACTAGAAAACAGGAATTCTGCTTTTCAGAATTCAGTGTCCTACAAAAAAAATTAATATCTCAAAAATAAATGGAGATGCAGTTATCAAACAAATTGCATTTAAAAGTACTTTTCTTTTCAATACGACGATATAAAAATTGAAAATGTGCGCTGCTTAGAAGTTAAAAAAATTGCTATAGAGTATTTAATCATACTGCGTTGTTTTACGGCTGGCTTCTGTAAGGTAATGTTATTTTTTGAAGCCGACACAAAACAAGCTGTGAGAAAGAAATAGCCTACCGTACCGGAAGCTAACAAGAATATATTTAGATAAATATTTTTTTTTTGCTTATTAAATTTTTAAAATGTAATCTTTTTCAAATTTTATTGCAGACAAAAAAGCCTTGTATTTCACAGTTTTTGACAACAACTTGTGGTATAAAAATGAAGCGATGATTGATTTAGAGAAAACCAATGGGCGCACACTATAAAATCAAAGCTCTTTAACAATAGTCTTCCTAAAAAAAATACATCAATTAATCATCCACAATAGTATATTTTATCAGTATTTATTTCATTTCCATTTTCTTACAATAGGGCTAATTGATAAGCGATAGAGTTTTGTGCACATATCTGATAATTTTTACCGCCCACAAATTTCGTTATGCTTTTAGAAGAAATATCCATTCATAATAATCCTTTTATAGGAACAACTTACCCTTCAGAGTCGATTTATCTTCAAAACCTGGTACTTGGGTGTGGTCTTTCCGATAAAATTGACCTTATCTATTTTAGCCCCGTTGATTAATGATGCGCTTCTGTATTTGTGAGACACGTTGCCGAAAAATAAGTCACTCTCAAGAGGAAAAGCTTACAGCGCTTTTCTGCCTCTTTAAGTATATTTCTTGACGTAAGATGACATATTTCAAAACATATGTTAAAAAGGATTGAAATACAGAGTAGCTGAGAGAAAATTGGACGAAGTTTTACATAGTATTTTAAAATATAATAATGATAGTATTTTCTAGACAAGTGACAAAAATGTTATTTAAGGGGAGATTCCACTGCTTTGGGTAACATTTTTTTATTTCCTTTTTTAGCCCCAATATGCTATTTCTTTCAGGCAGCAATTAAAGTGTCGTCACTAAAAAAGAACGTTATGTTACGTAAGCCAGCCGTAAAACGAAGCAGATGCATCGTTGTACAGTTAAATACTGATAATCTCTACAGCAATTTTTTAAACTTCTAAGCGTCTCACATTTTCATTTTTTACACCTTCGTATAGTAAAAAAAAAATACTTTTAATTTGTTTGAAAACTTCATCTCAATTTATTTTTAAGATATTAATTTTTTGAAGTTTTTAATGGCATTTCTGTAATGGTGGCAACTGATGTACTCCATTTCAGTAAAAGTAAAGAGAAAATAATCGGAAATACTAGATTATTATATCTGCCATTTTTTCATAACAACTGAAAAAAAAATTGTAATTAAAATACGTGCTATTTCGAAAAAAATATAAATGAATGATTTCTGATAAAACATGGAGCTATTATAAACTATATTTAATTTTAAGTATCAATATTAATGTTACATACAAACGAAGGCATATAAATCATTAGATAGCCATTTTTTTTGTCACCGTTTCTCGCAGTCTTTGAGTATTATTCTGCAATAGTAACGTCATTATGCATACTTTCCTATAGATGTTGATTAAAACTGGATCATAAATGCCAACTTCTTCAGAGGATATAAATGACACCATTTTATATAAAATAAAAGCGTGCATTTTAAGCCTTAAATCTGAAATATGTTTTGCACTATCTATCTATATATATTTTTTTTCCACGTGGCGACACTAAATTCTGAAAAAGTAGATTCCTGTTTTCTAGTATTATTTTTTTTTTTTAGGTTTTTTTTTTTTCATTTTTTTCATTAATTGCTTTTTTTTTTTGTGTGTGTGTGTGTGTGTGTAAATTGTTGCCCAAAAGCAGTTTCGTGATATTTCAATTCTTTACAGCATTTTTTGCTCATTGAACGTACCGCAGTTTTGAAGTTTTTTTTCTCAAAACCTTGTTTTTTAAGCTGGCCGACCCTTTTTCCAGAGAAATATTAAACAGATTTCTTTCTTTCTTTAAAAAAAAAAAAAAAAAAAAAAAAAAAAAAAAAAAAAAAGCTAATCATTTTTGCTGTTGCTTAAACCACAGAAAAGGAGAAAATTTCATTGATTAAATATTTTTTTTAGAATTTGCAAAAGGTAAAAAAAAAAGGCGGAAAAGTTACCTTTTTTTGTTCAAGTGACCGCTATTTTGTCAGTTGGTATAAAATCCCAAGAATGTAATGTTCTTTCATAATATGGTGACCAAATCTGTTTGAGATGCTTCTGACCGAAGAAAATTGCTATGCCCCATTGGAAGTCCATGACGAGCATCTGCCGTCACACAAGACATAATATTCTTTTTTGTACGCAATATATATATATATATATATATATATATATAATTGAAATGTCAATAAATATAATTCAAGAATTCTGAAGGTGATATCTCTTTTCTTTATAACAAAAAAAAAAAAAAAAAAAAAAAAAAAAAAAAAAAAAATCGTAAAAAAAAGAAAGAAAGAAAAAGGACTAGAAAACAGGAATTCTGCCTTTTCAGAATTTAGTGTCGCCCCCAATGAAAAAAAAATATATGTATATATAAATAGTACAAAACATATTTCAATTTTAACACTTACAACACACGCTTTTGTTTTATGTAAAATGACGTCATTCGCATCCTCTTAAGAATTCCACATTTACGATCCATTCTTAAACACCTACAATAAACATCATACATACAAGAAATCTACATAGGACGTCACTATCGCAAAATAATACACAAAACAGCAAGTCATTAAAGAAATCTGAGAAAAGGAACGGCTATCTAATGATTTTTAGTAGAGAGCAGTGGATTGGTGCCGCTGGGATTTGAACCAGGGATCTCATGATCAAGAGGCAAGAACGTTAGCGTCGAGCAAAAGGCCAAGCCAGTTACTCTAAGCTTGTAATTCGATTTATACTGATCATGTGAGATGAGATCGCTACACATTCCATCCCCAGGGAGAAAGACGTATTGCTGACGTCTGAGGAGCGATATGCACTCGTGAGTGTTGCTGTCGTACACTGTAAAAAAAATCACTGTATCTTTACAGCAAAAAATGCTGGCAATATGGGTGCCAGCAAATTTTGCTGTCAATTTACAGCACTTTTGTTTTTCTCGGGTAAACAGCAAACTTGTAAATTTACAGCACTTTTACAATTAATTTTACAGTAATTTTGTTTTTTAGATTTTACAAAAAATTTATTTTTTCAGCATATTTTGCTGTTAATTTTACAGCACTTTTAACAAGATAGCATTAATTTTTTATCCTTTATTATTATTTATTTTATATCGAAATAAAATTAAAACTTGCTAAAAAGTGCATTTAATGTCACAAATATAAAAAGATGTTAATAAGATGTTGTCACATAATAAAATAGTTTTTAAAAACTTAAAAACCTCCAAGATTTCATGCCGAGCGCTTTCGATCACTATCGCTATTCGATTATTATTTTGATCGAAAGCGCTCGGCATGAAATCTTGGAGGTTTTTAAAAACTATTTTATTATGTAACAACATCTTATTAACATCTTTTTATATTTGTGACATTAAATGCACCTTTTTAGCAAATTTTAATTTTATTTCGATATAGTTTTCAAGGTGAATGCCACATTCCAACGGTATATGTTTTTGTTTTCATATATACATTTTGTATTTATTTTATTTTATTTATTATCATTATTATTTGTAGAAATACTTTTGCATCCCCCCCCCCCCCCCCGCCAGCCCTGCAATGTTTATTTACTTTGAATTTTTCTTTTTTGTATACTATGAGACATCTTTTAAAAACTAAGAGCACTATAAGTGTTATCTTTATGTCTACTTATATCATTGTTTTAATAACATTGTTATATAATAAATTCTGTTATACATGTGTAAGAAACAAATTTAGCATCACCATAAAGCAAAATAATAAATAAAATAAGAAAATACACCGAAAAAAGCAATAAATCGGAAATTTTAATCTATTGTAACTTATTGTAAAGAATTTTCCTTATGTGAATTTCAAATATACTGCATATAGCATACATGGAGAACATTTAAAATATCTAATTTCAGCATCTAGTGCTAATTACTTTTTATTGTTCGATAATTATCAAAAGCAAATTGCGATCTGCTGCTTTTGAATGCTGCGATAATAGTAAGCAAACTCTTGAAATATTTTATGGATTAATAAAGAAGTGTATTCAGCTTACACATAATAAATGATTTCAAAATTACATATAAAAAATGAAAAGAAATGCACGTAAAAAACTAGTATCTATAAAATCTGAATAACTCCGACGGAAAATAGGACCGTAGGTCGTAAGATTTTTTTGAAATTTTAATAAACTATAATAATACATTAAATAAATAAAAATATTTAAATCAGTACAAAAAGCGTACTTAAAGCTTTTAGACAACTAAAAAATATTGTATAATTTAGATTAGTAAGGTATATTAAAATACAAATAACGAAAAAAATGGAATCGCGAAAAATATAGAATAGCAAAGCAAAACATATCTAAAAAATAAGGATTTTTTTTTTTTTTTTTAATCTGGTACTTTGACACATAAGTAAATAATAACTAAGTCCTATGATGAAAAGAAAAAGAAAAATAATAATTTTTTTCAAATCTAAATTGGAAATATTTTCTTTTGTTATAATTTAAGACAAAATATTTAATCCTTATACAAATGATTCAAAAGCTACTGTCTCAACGTTTATATATATATGTACTTAAATACAAAATTTGTATCTTACATTATATAAGAGAACTGCCCTATTTGATACAGTTATTAAATCAATGATACGAATAAACACAAAAATAAAACTTACCCTGAATTTTTAAAATATATTAATCCAGAATTGTATTTAAGTATCCAAAATCGCCATTTTGAATTCAATAATAAGCACATATTCAGACCGTAGACCGACTCTAACACTCGTACGACTCTACTAACGCTAATAATAACCTGCTTTGGCTTTACACTGTGCCTGTAGATATCTCATCTGGAATGTTGTTGGGGCGGTTTTGGCGTTGTTGAAATAACAGCAGTTTACTGTAAATCGATAGTGAAGTTTATAAAACGCTGTTTTTTAGTGATTCACAGCCAAATCAGCTGTAATTTTTCCCGTTTTTTTTTTTTTTTTTTTACTGTGTACGCATGTGTGAGTACGATGCGCAGTATGGCAGGCTTTGTGCTGTGAGCATTTCACAGTCTTTGGGTGCAGGGGATGATTTTTCAGTGCTGTCATCTGTTGGTTATGAGATGAGATGATTGTTGCTGAAGGTTGTTGCTGCGTGTTTTTCCGGGTCACCACTTTAGAGAGAGCAGTGGATTGATGCCGCTGGGATTTGAACCAGGGATCTCATGATCAAGATGCGAGAACGTTAGCGTCGAGCAAAAGGCCAAGCCAGTTACTCTAAGCTTGTAATTCGCTTTATACTGATCATGTGAGATGAGATCGCTACAGATTCATAAGCCTTCATTTGTTTATAACATTAATATAGATACTTAAAATTAAATATAGTTTATAATAGCTCCATGTTTTATCAGAAATCATTCGTTTATATTTTTTTAAAATAGCACGTATTTTAATTACATTTTCTTTCGGTTGTTATGAGAAAATGGCAACAAAACTATATAATTACTATTTTAGAACTATTTTTTCTTTACTTTCTACAGAAATGGAGTATTTCCGATGCCAATATTAAGCAAATGGCTCTTAATACTACAAAAAAATTAATATTTCGAAAATAAATAGAAATACAGTTTTCAAACAAATTGCATTTAAAAGTACTTTTTTTTCCCAATACGACGGTATAAAAATTGAAAATGTGCGATGCTTAGAAGTTAAAAAAATTGCCATAGAGTATTTAATCATACAATGATACATCTGCTTTGTTTTACGGCTGGCTTATACAACATAACGTTATTTTTTGGAGAAGACACAAAATCAGCTGGGAGAAAGAAATGGCATAACGCGAGCTAATAACGTAAATTTTAATCGTAAAAAGTAGAACCACCACTTAAGAAGATAAAATATTATTCGAAGGTTCCTAAAATGCGAGCGTTATTGAAATATGTGGAAAGTACTATCCAGAAAAAAAAATGCACGCCATACTTGTAGATCTAACTAGAACAAGAATAAAGTCGCTTGCCTCAAAGTTGTTTGCTTATGGTGTTTTATACTTCAAATAAACTTCTTTTGTCTTAAAGCATTTTCTAGACATTTATTTTTGTTCGACCAATAAAATTTTCAATATAAACAGCATATCTGCATATTTCATTCAATTTCTTTTGCATCATTTAACTTACATGTAAATTTCCAGTGTTGCTTCGTAAGAAACGCATTAAATATGATATAAAATACGATATCGGAGAAATTCCGTATTGAATAATGGATTCTGTAAGTTGAGAATGAGAATGTTTCTTTATGTATTAAAATAAGATCACAACTGGTCTGCTTTACTAAGAGTAAAGTTGCATACTTTCATACCCATAAATATGCCATTTTTTTCTGACACTCAATGTTATTGGAACTGTCAAGAAATTTGTGGTTAATACACGTTGCCATTAACTAGATGTTTGCTTGTAACGTGTTAACTGAAAATTAGAATCCAATGAAAATTTGTTTTGAAGATTTTTAGACATGCTGATTCTTAGGTGACTGAGAGACACTATCCATTCATAATATTTTTTTATAAGAACGACTCAGCTTTTACAGTTAATTTATCTTCGGGACTTGATACTTAGGTATTTCCTTTCTAATAAAATTAACCTTAAAAATTTTATCCCGTTTATTAGTAATGTGCTTCTATATTTGTGGGACACGTTGTCAAAAATTAACCCCTTGGGTACATATGACGACTGAGACTCGTCATCCAATTAATTGAAAAGTGCTGCAACTGGTGACTATTTTTAAACTATATTCATACCACTAGTTTTAAAATATTTTATTTATGTTAGATCCCTTTTGAAATTACCCTAGAAGCCATCATAAACTTTCTAGTATTAAAAAAGTGGTATTAAAATTTAAAAAAAAAATGTCAGTTGTAGCAATTTCTGATCAAAGATAAATTCGTACTCAAAGGGTTAAGTCAAGTGAAAAAACTTAAGCTGCTCTTTTTTTGCACCTTATGTATATGTCTTGACGCATATAGACATGTTTTAAAACGAGACAATATAAAGGATTGAAATATTGGGTCTATGAATCTAAAGTACTCTTTTCGTCTTGCATCATCTATAACTGAAGTTACTGTCCACGTTCGGACATAGTTTCATTTTTTTTTTTTTTTTTGTTTCAACAACACATTTTAATTGAAGGACGTATAATTAACAAAATATAATAATTCTTATTTTATTTTATACATTTTATTTATTTATTTATGATAAATTTTAATTCATGAATATATAGTTAACAAAATATAACAGTTTTTATATTATTTTCTTTAGTCAGTTAATTTGGATAAATTTTAATTTTAATGTATGAATAACAAATTATATGTTGTGAAGTTCAAAATTAGATAAAGACATCTAAAAAGGATTACACAATGGAAATTTTTTCAGACAGAATAAGCCAATAGTTACTAACAGATTTTTTTTCTTTTAAATGGGGTTTTCGATTAATGAAGATATATTTTAAAACAACACATTACGAGGAACTGGTATTCTGAGTAACTAAAGGAAAGTTTAGAGATTTCTGCGCAGCTTTTTAAGTTTTCAGTATTATTTGAATGAGGGACATTATCAATAACTTCTGAGTCGATTAATATGCAATTAACTAAAGATGCGTTAAGGGTTCTCAGGACTCTTAAAGGTTCAAAATTTTTGACATTTTAATTTTATTAGATGTTAAACTCTTATCTTTTTTGAATTTTTTTATATAACTGTTCCCTTTAAATTCCCATTCGAACAGAAGTTAAGGCTTTTAAAAATACGAGGTGGAACCCGTCGAATTTCGACGAAAGAAAATGTTTGCAAAGGAAGTGTTGCATCAAATTTATAATACATCGACAAAAAATAATTAGAATAAAAAATCCATCTTACAGTTGTTAATTTAACTCTCCAAAGACATATTTTAACCTAAGATTAACAAAATACTTTTTCATAAACTTCAACTGTTAAAATTATTGAAAAATTAAACTTTATTCATATACGTAATCAGTAACATATAATCAAGATAAGTAATTTTGATTAAGTTATTAATTGATGCTTGGTTACGGAATGAAAAATCCGCATAAATGATTTCACCTTGACATAATCATAGAATTTTCTACCTTTACTTCTAAACCGAATTAAGTCATTTTCCACATTTCACATCCATATTAACCATTTAAAAACATTTTAATGCGCAATAGGTTATTAATAAATATTTTTTCAAGCTTGAAATCACGTTTGTCAACTATTACAACTTTCCGTGTTAAAATTCCCACTCGTGATTTGAGGTCTTAGTATAATATCTGTACCTGCGCGTAAAAATTCCAGAAATTTATAACTTTTAGACGTATTCAAAGGGAAATATCTCGTTTTATCAAATAAAATTATCGTTTACTTTTAAATATGACATCATTTTCAGTCGCTGAAATATTTTGCCTATTGTCTCAAACTCAATATCAGCAAAATGAAAAAATAGTGAAATATAAGAGCATCATCAGGGAAATTGTGTCTTTTTTAAAGCATAACGTCATCTTCTGTTCAAATTTTTAAAAATGATATTTTTAATTGCAATGAGAAAATGGCATCAGTAAGAATATAATCAATAAAAATAACTAATCCACTTTTAATAGAAATGAAGTACTTCAGTTGCCACGATTAGAAAATTGGTATTAAAAACTATAAAAAAAAATAATGTCTCAGAAATAAATTGAGATACAGCTTTCAAACAAATTGCATTTAAAAGTGCATTTTTTTCTGCATACGACGGCGTAAACATTTAAAATGTGGGATGTTTAGAAGTTTAAAAATTTGCAGTAGCGAAAATTGCAAAAGCGACATTTCATTTCAAATTTCATTTCAAATTTCATTTCAAATTTCAAAGTGTTGCCATTCGCAGAATGACGTATGCGTTACGCACAGATATGTTTGTCCTTTATAATATAGATACCCGCTCAATAGCTGAAGCGGCATTTCTGAAACTCTGAAGTCATTTTTCTCCAAATGATGTTTTTGAACATAACGCGCAGGATATCTAAAAAATTTATAAATATTTTTTTATAAAATTTTCTAAACATATATTTCATGTTAGTTTCTATAAACTGAATTTAAAATTTCATTTTTATTCTTCAAAGAAAGATTTTTTTTATGTATGATGTTGAAATTTTAATTTTTTTGTATTAGCTATATACAACTTTGTATTAATAATATAAAAATTCTTTAAATACAAATTTATTTATGTTCAGATTAAATATTATAGTCTGAAGTATAATTAGGCACGGAAAATTTCATTCTAGTTGAAAAATTTATTTTGTAATCCTGCGCGTAAGCTGTTATACCATTTTTCTGCCCGTCGAATGCCTGATAGTTTGGAGATTCCTATAAATACTAATTCTGCATCTTGAAATTTTTTAAATACACGAAATGAACGAACATACCTTTCATCCCAATAAAAATTTTGTTTTTAAATAATATACATTTTAAGATATTAAATGTTGAAAATGGTCTTTTTTTTTATTTTTCCCAATTTTAAAAGTCCCGAGACACCTTAAATGATATAAATTACTCAAAAACATTATACCACTTTTTCTAAACTTAAATATATTTCTTCATGCATGGTAGAATGAGCTGCAATCTTGGATTCTCATATTTGAACATGATATAAATAGATTTCCGTTGAAAAATTCACAGATTACATTTAATAATTTATTTTCTAAAATTAATTTTGAAAATATTTCTTTTGAAATTAATTTTCCAAAAAAAAAAAAAAAAAAAAATGAATTGTAACATATTATTTTTTTTACCAGTAACCATTTCTAAATACTTCAAAAATGTGACTCTAAAGTTACACTGTAAAAGAATACTGTGATTTTTCTTGCACTTCATGCTGTAATATTTCAAGCACCAAGGCTGTGTATTCTAAATTAAGCACCGAAGCTGAGAAAGCAAATTCAATCAACAAGTGAAGTAAAAATCTTATTTTTACCTGAATTATTTCTGTCATGTGCACCACGCAAACTTTAGAAATTTTAGAGCATTCTTTTACATTCTTTTATACAGCAGCTTTTTAATTTTACAGCTACTGTGTTGGGAGCCGCTGTGCCAGCTTCTTTTGTTGTAAAATACAGTTTGTTTGTTTTTTACAGTGTACAGTTTACACTACGAAGTAGCTATGGATTATGCTTAAAAAATTGCCCGCATTGCAAGCTGTTTTGCAACATTTAAAAAAGAATTCAGGAGTTCCAAGTTTTAAATCTCCATAATACAAAAACTTACTTGATCGAATGACTTCCTGTTTGCTACCCGAAGGTAAATTTTAATGAGTAATCCAAAAATGATATTAAAAATAGGTGTTAGTATTGAAGATTTTAAAATCTGTTACAATTTCCGTATGGATTTAAGTATTGTGTTAATTAGTAGACGTTATTACTAATCGATTCGCACCAGTCATAGTATTATACGACGGTTTTCGGCAGAAATAGAAGAGGGTGGTGCGTTTCCCCCCAAATTGTACATGAATTTAAAATACAGGGTGTTCCAAATTTATCTTTACAACTTTGATCCTCCATAAACTTAAACGAAATTAGATAACAAAAATCATTTATTGTGTAATGAACAACAAGTTCCAAAGTTTTATGAGATGCTATATTGTAAAAAAAAAAAAAAAAAAAAAAAAAAAAAAAAAAAAAAAAAAAAACGGACTAAAAAACGGAGTTTTTACTGGCAATCGAGACGTCAGTACTATTTCCGTATTTTAACGGAAAATTTCCCCCATAAATTCCCGAAAAACGGAAAATTTTCTGTAATTTATGGGGGAAAATTTCCGTACAAATACGGACTTCTGGAATTTATGGGGGGGGGGGGGATTTTCGTTAAAATGGGGAAAAATGACTGGCGTCTCGATTGCCAGTAGAATCTCCGTTCGTTAGTCCGCTTTTTTATAGGGCAGAAGAGCTCCACATGAGCACCTTTGGTTGCACGAGTAACTCCAGCCGGCCAGCGCCTTTTTTATGAAACACGCTACCAATCTTCATAAACGCCTTGTGCCACGAGCGTATTGAGGGCCTAAATGGTGGGTGACATCCATAATTTTTTTTTTCGGGAATTCCTTTGGACTTGTGTATCTGACATCGTCCCTATGAAGTAGGCTACACACTGGGCCTTTTCCTGTGATGTAGCCATCACCAGTTATGGATATTTCTGGGTCGTACATGAAAGCAAAAGCATTATTTTAGTACAAATAAAACTTTATGAGCTGCTGTTATAAGCACAAAAAAGAACTTCGCTATCTTATTTTTTTTTAAGTGTTATGGAGGATTAAAGTTGTAAAGATAAATTTAACACCCTGTATAATTTTCGTTCGTTATTCAATGAGCCCATAGATTTTTTTTTCAGTATTTGAATAAAAAATAGTTGTTTTAGTTTAACCTCCATCCTTCACTTCAGTTTGCTTTATAAGCCAGAAATATTCAAACTATATAAACACTGACGTAAAACGTTTATAATTTTGAAAAATGTATTTTCCTCTTTTTTGTATCCTATGTCTATAATTCAACAGTAAACAGTATCATATCTAAAATGTGAAGCAAGCATTAGAGCATAAAAACGAAAAAAAAGATGTTATCTATTAAAAGAAATTTTTAAATATCATTACTTATAAGAATGAGCAACTTAAATCTCTATCGAAGAAATTGAAAGACTCCTTAATATATATATATATATGTATTAATAAATTCTTAAAAGGAGTTATATACTTAAAAAAAATTAAACAGTCAAGAATTCATTTTGAATACGTCTTCCGTGGAAAAGTAAAGATAAGCTTTTGGTAAAAATGTTAGAAATCGTTCTATTTTCTCCATGAACGCACTCTACATTTTCAATTTTATTCATGTATAAAGCCAGTATATAGAGTATTTCCGTTTATCTAAGAAATAGTTTTTTACAGTCATGACGCAAATTTTGTGTTTACTCAAAGAATTTTGAGAATGCAGAGCTTGGTTTACACAGACTCTATTCAATTTCTAAAGTTAAAAGTAGAACTGGATAAGAATTATCAATTAATTTCTTTAAAAATATCCATTTTATTTTTTTTATATAAGTGAAATTTCAGACATCATAGGAACAGAAATTTTTACTGTTTAGTCTGCCTTTCTCTTCACTTAATTTTACATTATTAATGGACATCCGTATATATGTTACATATATATATATATATATATACATATGTGTGTATACGGGCTGGTAATAACCTCTGCCACTTAAGTAAAGAAAAACACTTTTATTTACTTTAAGAAGGATTTAAAGGAGAAATGAAGTTAGGATTTAAAGAAATAAATAAGTATGCAAAACAATATGTACACTGTGAAAAAAATAATCTGTAGTTCTACAGATGTAAAGTTACATGCTTACTAAACTTTAATCAGTAACTATACAAAAAAGCTGCAATCTACAAAACTAGTTTTAGTAAAGCTACAGAAATCTGTAACTTTACAAATGAATCTGCTAAACTTACAGTAATCTTACTAAAATTTTATCTGTAACGCTCGTTGCAGTTACATGGGAAGTTCTAGCCATCCCAGTTTCCTAAAAAATTCTTAGTAACCTTACAGATTTTTTGATTTTCAGCGCAAAAGTGTGTCTGTTTCATGAATTTTTGTTGTTGCCGTTACATAAAAGTTCTAGGAATCCCAGTTTCCTAGAAAAACTTTAGTAACTTTACAGATTCTTTTTTTATAGTGTAGGCAAGTTATTTTAAATCATATGGGTTCGTTTAATCAAAATCAAACAAATATATTTCTTTGTTTGCTTCGTTTCTATTATAAGATCATTAATTTGCATTCGAAAAGAATTTAAAGTAATCGGGTGAGAGCAGACACTTAATTCCCAAAAACTTACTTCCCAAAAAATACTTTCATTGGTGCAGCCTGTTAGTAAACTTGCCTAGTGCTTAAATAGGTAAACACGGATGAGCTTCATACACTGTAAAAAAAAACCTGTAAAGTTACTAATGTTTTTCTAGGAAACTGGGATTCCTAGAACATTTATGTAACGGCATCAACAAAAATTTATGTAACCGATACACTTTTGCACCGAAAATCAAAAAATCTGTAAGGTTACTAAGAATTTTTTAGGAAACTGGGATGCCTAGAACTTTTCATTTAACTGCAACCCGAGTTACAGATAAAATTTTAGTAAGATTACTCTAATTTTAGAAGATTCATTTGTAAAGTTACAGATTTTTGTAGCTTTACATAAACTCGTTTCGTAGATTCACAGCTTTTTTTGTACAGTTACAGATGAAAGTTTGGTAAGCATTTAACTTTACATATGTAGAACTACAGATTTTTTTTTTTTTTTTTTTTTTTTTTTTTTTTTTTTTTTTTTTTTTTTACAGTGTATAACCTTCTTTGCTAGCGTAGAGAAATTTCACCACCTTCCTACTTATTTTACTTTGAATTCAAAAATCGAATCACGATCCTCAATCCCGGTGGTCTGAGCGTTATGTTTACGGCAGTGATTAGACAGACACGAATACAGAATGGGCTAAGAATCACCGGGTTCCACTTGACTGTCATAACGTAATGGCCTTGGATACGAATAACGGGCGATCCGTATCTTCGGAAAATCGTTTTCTGGAACTTGAAGAGCAGTAAGAAGAATGAACTGGGACATCCTAGGATTACGTGAAGCTGGAATAAAAGATGAAAAGGCTACAGGTGCACTGAAATTATAAAAACAAGTGCAGGATTTACGAACCAGAAAAGGTGAAATAATCCTGTCGTGGAATATGATTGTGCATCGGACAGAGTTACAAGGTTAGTTTTACAAGTGTCAAGAAGATACAAGATACAAGTTGTGTGCGCACCAACAATAAGCTACACTAGTGAAGAAGATGAGGATTACTATGAAGAAATAATTTCAATGAACCAGAAAGGAAAATTGTACGTAAAATTCATAATAGCGGAACACTCAAATTATCGTTTTGTTATTTTTCACGTATTTTTTGTATGTAATTTAACCCTTTCAGACCTGGTGTCCATTACAATGGACATACATTTTAAAACTTTATCTCTTTTAATCCTCTGACTACAAAGAGTTAAAACTTTCTCCAATGAATAGATGAATAACTAATCTTTTTGACATTTTTGCGGTCTTTGGTTTGGCAACAATCAACAGAAGTTTACAGCTTGCTTTATTTAAAAGTGGCGTCAGGCTTTGGAATGCAAAAACATGAGTATTCTTTGTTTTGATTTTTAAGAAATATTCCTTCTAATCTGTCAGTGATTTTTTTATATAAAGTTTGTAAGTTAATCTTAGCATTGGAAATAGTTTTATTTTGCTACTGATTATAGTTTAGGCAAAATGGGAGCCAAGTTACATGCCCATTACAGTGGACATGCGGTGCAGGTGGTTGTGATTCTTTAGATAGTTGAATTATGAAGTTTTTGTAATCGAATTTATTTTAGGCATTTGAATTATTTTTTAAATAACCACAAGTTACCAGGAAGATTAAATATTCATTTTGCATTTAAAAAAAATATAATTTGAAAATTCTAAAGATTTAAAAGACATTTTTGAATACATCACAAGTGCTGAATAATTAGATATGGAAGAATTGGATTATGATGATGATTGCTTTACTGATAGTGATAATAAATCTTCTTACAACTTGTTTGAAGTCTTAATGGAGAGAGACATATATGCAACTGGAACCATTAGAATAAATAGATTTAATAATCCTTCATTTATAAGTGACAAAGAAATGGCAAAAGAAGGGAGGGGGCACTGTGATGAGCTAGTAATTGGTGGCGAAAAAAATGTTAGTAGTGAAATGGTATGACAATAAACCTGTTGTTTTCCTATCTAACCTTATTGGCGTAGGAAATAAAGATTTAGTTGAAAGGTGGGACAAAAAAGAAAAGAAGCATATACAGATTGAAACACCGGAAGTAGTTAAGTTGTACAACAAATCTATGGCTTGGATAGATAAATTAGATCAACTGTTAAGTTGCTATCGAATTCACATAAAATAAAATAAATGACTCTGCGTATGCTATTCCATGCTCTTGATTTATTAATAGTTAATAGCTGGCTAGAATACCGAAAACACTGTCCCACTTACGCCACTTTAGTTTTAAAAAAGAACATACTAGATTTGTTAAATTTCAAAATGAGTTTAGCATCAGATCTGTGTACAGTTGGTTTAGCAAAAAATAAACAAAGGGGGAGACCATCATTATCGCCAAATGGGTAAAATAAAAAGATATACCAAAGAGTGGCTGAAGTTCGGCCTCATCCTGAGATTGTTAATGACTGTGTAGACCATTTGCCAAAATTTGATGATAAACACGAAGGAACCCGGTGTAAAAATTACGGTTGCAGTGGTAAAATCTACTACAATAAATGTACAGTGCATTTATGCTTCACCAAAGGGATATTTATTTTTTTTTTCTGTCCATGTGAAGTAATATAAAACTCATCTATTTTGGTATATAAAACCAGGAATATATGAAAATGCTTTGTAAAACTGTGTATTATTGCTGTTACCTCCCAATATGTAATTGTAATAAAATTACTAAAATATTATCTTTTTGAACATTATTTAGTATTATAGCTTCTTTATCTAGCTTTGCTACGTAAAGAAATTGATATTTAGAACAAAAATCGTTGAGAAGTTCAAGCGTTGAATATTTGACTTTTGCAACCTCGTAGACCGGTTGTCCATTCCAGTGGACATTTTCCTATTTTATTAAATAATTACTTTTTCTTTAATTTTTTCTTTTAACATATTTATTAGCACCCTATTATGATATTTTAGCATTATAAAAAAAAATTTACTCACAGCATTAAAGTCGGGTCTGAAAGGGTTAAACAAATATAATTTTTTGGAAAATTCTCAGATATTTAAACCGATAGTTGATTGCTCTCACATGTAGGCAATGGCGATCCTCCTTTAATTTGCAATAGCTCATCTTGATAGATAAGCTCGGAGAAAGCTACCCACAGCACGCAGAAATGAAGAAACTGGGAGACCCCCATCTGCAGATCCTCGCGAAAAACTGGATGCTTGAAAGTGAGAAAAGGGGATTTTGTACGGATAATCGGAAGAGAGAGGTGGGAAGGGAAGGAGAGCCCTCGAAACTTCACTGTCACAGAAATCGTACTGACGATTTCCCGTCGGAGTATTCCGGTCAGACTTATATATGTAAGAGAAGTGCATCCCGCGCATGATAGCTTACTATAGAAATTAACCCACCTGATATTTAATAGTACAATCGTCTTATTGTTTAGTGCAAAATTTAGAAATTATTAGAGACGCCATCTACCGATGAAATCCTACTCATTAGAATGACGTCATTTATGGTTAGAAGAAGCACCCGCCTGCCACGTGCTGTTTTCAGACGATTTGAAAAGGAAACTAAAATTAGCAGTTTTGATCTAATATTTTCTTACTAAACTTAAGAGACTTTAAAACTAAGGTAAGTTGTTATGCTTTATATACATATCTAAATTCATGTGTTTATTGCGAATATTTTTCACGCGGATTTGCTAGATTTCATTTTCGTTTTTGTCTTTTGATTATCTGCTTTAAAAAAAAAGATGCAGTTGCCTTTATTGGGTCAATTTCAGTTGTTTAAATTGGACCATATATACAATTGGAAAAGTAAGTAATGGATTTCGAGAAAGCAATGTTATCTCCCTTGCCAAAATCAAGTTAAAGTACAGAGAGAGCCAAGAAACAGCTGTATTAACACCTTCGCCATTTAAAGAAAACATTAAAGTGAAAAAATGAAAAAACGACTAATAGGAAGCTATCAAAGCAAAAAAGCAATTGAAACATCAAGTTTTAAAAAATAGGCATAATTTAATTGGAAGGAAAGAACTACAGATTTGAGGTAAAGAAAACTTCTACTGCAAAAGAAATGTCGAATGATCCAGAATCTAAAAAGAAAAATCAAAACAATGATGATTTATTTTTCCTAATTTGTAAGAAAAATAAAATAGCAGAAATGATCCAGTGTTCAGATTGTCAAATATGGTTCTATGTTGTGTGCGCTTGAATGAAAAATGAACAAACGAAATTCCTGTATAAATCTTGTCTCATTTCCTACATGTTATACAAGTAACTGGCAAATAGTTCCATAATTTCTATTCTTAATTACTTATAACTTATTTATAACAACATGTATAATAATCATTTATAAACAGATTAAGTTAAATTATGCTATAAAAATGATAAAATATCGTTATTAAGATTGACGAACGTTTCATCGCACTAACGGTGACATTTTCAAAATCATTCATGATAGAAAATATTTCCACATAATTTAAAAACAATAACAAAGCAAACAATGTCACGAGACATCATGCATAATGAAAAACATTGCAAACTTAAAACTAGAAACAAAGAACAGATGGCAGACATAAAATACAATATGACAAACACAGCTTTGGCCAGATTATGCAGCGAGGAACCTTTACAGATCGATTTTAAAAATAGCAGGTTAATTTATTCATCAAGATTTTATTTACCATCCATAATCCGGAAATCAATAGAGATATTTTTACGCAACGACAATATTTGCCATGATGCAGTGTCCCTTGATTTACCTAAAATTTGGAAAGAGATGCTATGTAATTTTAGTAACAATAGTACAAATTAATCCACGCTCGCAAATAGCCAAGTTAATTTTATTTTTATTTTATGTTTTGGGATGTTTTTTTTTTCATTATGCATGATGTCTCGTGGCATTGTTTACTATGTTATTATTTTTAAATTATGCTAAATATTAATCCACGCTCGCAAATAGCCAATTTAATTTTAATTTAATTTTATGTTTGCAATGTTTTTCATTATCCATGATGTCTCGTGAAATTGTTTACTATGTTATTGTTTTTAAATTATGTGAAAATATTTTCTATCATGAATGATTTTGAAAATGTCGCCATTTGTGCGATGAAACGTTCGTGAATCTTAATAAAGATATTTTATCACTTTTTATAACATAATTTAATTTAATAACTTTGATATATATTTTGAATACACTTTGATTTAAAACAATTACTCTTACTTTCAAACATTTGATTTTATTACATTTCATTGCTGTTGTTTTGTTTGATTATCTCATTAACCCTAGATCTACCGGGAATTTTATTCAAGTTTTAATAAAACGTTCTACACCAGAATTTTTATTTAAAACTATTTAACTTATTTATTTACCTTATTTTTGTCTGGTTTATATACTTAGTTTATTTTAAAGAAATTTCTGGTTTGAATGAATATTTTGTATGTACCTGTCGGGTCCAATGGACCCGTCTGGTAGACGGAGGGTTAATTGCAAAGTTTGCTTTTAATAAAATTAGTTATATTCCCTACTCTTTAAAACAGCCTAATATGGTTTGGTCCAATTAAGGAGACTGGAGGTCCAACTTAGGCGACCAGTCGCTCAATTTGGACCACTTTTGACAATTTTTTTTAATTTAAATAAAACTTAAGGTTTAATAAAAAATTGTTTTAAAGATATATTTAGTTAGTAGATGAATGGATTGACTATGTGTAGTGATCGCTTGCAAATATTCAAAAAATGAGGTGAGATACACCTGAAAATAAGCGAAGTGATTCAAATTCGGCTACTCTTCCCTATAACTATTAAAATTAGTATCATGAATCAAACAATATGAACCTTGTTGCCTTCCTAATAAAGCAATTAACACTGCATTCGTAAATATATGCTAAATTAAATCAATTTATTCTTGAAAGAATATTCACTGTTGTCGATTTTTTTTTTCAGGAAAAGCTGTTTTTTTCTTATTAGTTGAAAACGGCTGTCTAATTTTTACATGAGTAGGGAAGAATAGCCATATTTGAACCGTTTCTTTAAATGGACCAGTTGCAATTCTGCCGTTAATTACAGAGAGAGACGCCATCTACCGCTGTAATCCTACTCATCAGAATGGCGTCATTTATGATTAGAAGGAGCACACGCCTTCCACGAGCTGTTTTCATACAATTTTAAAAAACCTAAAATTAGCTGTTTTGATCTATTTTTTTCCTACTAAACATAAGATAACACTTTAAAACTAAGGTAAGTTGTTATGTTTTCATGTGCATATCTAAATTCATGTGTTTATTGCGCATATTTTTTACGCGGATTTGTTTGCTTTCGTTGTTGCTCTTTGTGTTGAGATTATCTGTTTTAAAAAATGACGCTGTTGCTTTAATTGGATCAATTTGAGCTGCCTAAATTGGACCAGATATACGATCATAAATTTGAAAAGCTACCGCTTACAGCAGAACAACAGTTGAAACCGCCGTACAAGCTTTTAACCCCTTGAAGGGCAGTGATGCCGCTATGGCATCACATAATTTTTATCCCTAATTGCTATATTGGCATCGGATTTTTTTAATGAAAATTTCACTTTTATTAAATACGGGAAAATATACTTTTACTTGTTTACACATAAATTTTCTTGTAAATACTGATGTCCTTCAATTATATCAACATTTTAGAATACAAGTACCTTGTCACTGAAAGGGTTAAAGGACTCGACATTTAGCCTCCTGACAGGCATGTTTTTAAAAGTCTTCATTTTGCAGCTGCTTCTTGAAGCACTTATTCCTGAAGAGGAGACAAGCACTAGATCCGCTCTCGTGCTAGTGACATGTCAGAGTCAGTAATCATGACTATGATGAAAGCGACACAGGCAAACAGCCTAAAAAAAAGATCAGTGACAGCAAAAGTTGTTAAGGGGGGAGATCACGTTGAGCAACCGGAAAATGACAATAATTTGACAATTACGAAAAACTCTGTAATTTCAAAACCAATTAATGGAATACAACAATTTTTTTTTTATACTTTCATAAATACTTATGGTTTAAAAAAAAGCATTCAATTATATATATTTAACAATATTAATTAGTTAAATTTTAATGACAAAATTGACATTTTAAAAATCTGAATTTTTAAATATGCATCTTGCGCGCAAGATTTTAAAAATTCTATTGCAGATATATATTTAATATTGCAGCAACATTTACTTATTCTAGTATATTTTACTCTGAACCTCAATTTAAAAGTATATTTAAATTCATTTGCATAATTAATGGCTTCAATAATCATAGTTATAAAATTTAGCAAAAAAATTACACTTATTTATTCAATAAAAATTTTTCTATGACAAAAATCTGGCTAAATTGAGGTTCAGCTTAAATATACGCATGAAAATTAGTAAAATGCAAAATTTCATGACTCTACGATAATTAGTTTTTAAATGAGAGCGCGCGCAATGCCAAAAAATACAGTTTTGAGAAAAACGTCTTCAAAGTTAATTTTATAAATTAACTGCAAGTTTTATAAGAATGAAGATTGTTTATGACGCTAAAATTCAGAAGGGGTATAAACACATCCTTCTTTAAGTTGAAGAACCTCAGCCGCAGCTTTTTTGGTCATTCTTTTGGCTCTACGAGCTTTAAGTGTACACACTAGTGATCGCTTTCGGAGCAACCGGAAAGTGACAATAATTTGACCACTACTAAAAACTCTGTAGTTTCAAAACCAATTAATGTAATAAAACAATATTTTCTATACTTTCATAAATACTTATGGTTTAAGAAGAAAAACATTTAAATATATATATTTAGCAATATTAATTATTTAAATTTTAACGACAAAATTGACATTTTATGGCGCTAACGACAAAAATAGGAATTTTTAAATATGCATTTTGAAACGCAAGATTTTAAAAATTCTACTGCATATATATATTTAATATTGCACTTATATTGCTATATCTTACACTGAAGCAAAATTTTAAAGTATATTTAAATTCATTTGCATAATTAATGGCTTTATAATATTCATTATACTTACGTATTATCCGGGCTAGGATATTTATCGCCAAAAATGATTGTCAAATGCCAATCTTGTTTACCATTGACAGTTGAAAAAAATAAATGAGGGTTACTGTAATTAGTATAATTGGCTCGGTTCTAGCTGACCTGGCCTGGATAATATGCATGTACCATATTCATTAAATTTAGCAAAAAATAAATAAATAAATAAGTAAAAATAAATAAATAAAAAAGATTACGGGCAATGCCAAAAATATAGTTTTGAGTAAAACGGCTTGATTGCTTACTATGCTAAAATCCACCAGAGGCATAAACGCATCCTTCTTGAAGTTTCAGAGCCTCATCCGCAGCTTTTTTTGCCCTTCTTTTGGCTCTGCGGGCTTCAAGTGTACACGCTAATGCCCTCTTTTCAGCTGCATCAATTCGCTTTTGATCAGCTTCACTAGCATACAACGTACAATTTTTGCCAATTTGCAAGCCCATTTCCCTCATAACATTAATACGTCCACACTGCCCTTCATTAAAACACATGACTGCTTCATTTATTGCAATCTGAACAATTTTTTTCCCCGAGCCAGATGTCTTAGGACAAAACTTCCATATGAGAGCATTTAGGCTCTCATTTGCATTTTGAGTATGCCCCCCAACACATTTTTTTAACAAACTTGGCATGGACAAGTCTTTAAATATGTCTTTTATGCTGTCCAGAACAGCAGCTGGAATAGTGTTTGAATGGCGGTAAACATCTCCAGAAACTTTTGCCTTTTGATAAGGACACCACGAATTTTCACCCTGGGGGCAAAAGTCATGCAGAGGTTCTTTATCGGTAGACCTTTTGTGGTAAAATATGGCCCAGACGGCTTTTTGCATGTCTTTCACTGACATATTGTTACCTCGAATTGCATTTGCATAATATACTGTGAGTTTGTCAATAACGTCATCAGTAAGACGACCTTTTCCAGAGATCACTTTTCCATCGCTCAGTTTTTTGCCTTTTAGCTCAGCCTTTCTTCTTCGGAGTCGTGTGCCCATTCTTTTTTGAATATGTCCTACACATTCAATTTTCTCAATCTTGAATTCAGCTCCATAAGGCGCAGCTTTTTGCAGAGAAGTGAATGTTTTTGAGTCGCCATCACCTATGTATTTTGAGTAGCGAACTTTATGCTTGGATACGGATCGCTTGAAAATTCTGTTCATCCCTCTAACCTCCATCATGCCAGCAGAACCAATGTGATCCTTCTCACAAATTTTAGAATGTTCCTCTAATCATTTTTCATACTTAACCCCTTTGCGTACTCCTTTCCAATTTTCACATCCTTTGCATCGTGTCGACAAAACTTCTGTGTCTATAATTTTGCCACTTTCAGCACCAATAAGAGTACATGCACCAATACGTGAGGAATGGCCACGCGTTTTCCAAGTGCCATCCCCACTCACTGTGATATTATTATTAATTCCAGCATCCTCTGTTAGGTCTAACTCCAATAATGCAGCATTATGCATGCTTTCTTCTGCACATTTAGTTGAAGCTTTTTTAAGATTTTTCACTTCATCATTGTAGGCCTTTTTAGAGATGGGAGGAGGCATATCCATTATGCCACAAAATGTCTGTGCTCCAGCTAATCCTTGTCCAAGGCATCTCATAGCATAAATAAATCTCTTATTAATCTCTGCACATTTCTGTGACCTTCCAAGCATTGCAGAATTTCTGAAAGATGAAATTAAATCACAGCCAGAACACACAATATTGATTTTTTCTGAGAGGCCAAACACTACTTCAGATTCGATTTTTAACGATGAATGACATTTTATGCAGCACATACAATTTTCCATTGCAGAGAAAACAATTTTTTTGTCAATAAAGGCGAATCCATCAAATTCTGATGCCTGCAATTTTGAATTAAAATTCAGCTTGTTACCAGAAGCACTTAGCTTCTGAACTTTTGGAATCGTATGCTGATTGCCTTTGAACTTTCTCTTACTTGGCCTTACACCTGATTTTCGAGTACTCTTATCCATATTTAATTTGAATTGACAAATTATATAAAAGAAAAAATAATCGTATTAATAAATAACAGCGCAAATGAAAGATCTCTGCCTCGTGCAAATACAAAGTTTCAATCAAAACAAACACTCTCGGAGAGTTTAGTTTCTTTCATATTCTTGAAAATCAAACCATCGGAACTAAAACAGATACATGGAGTCAAAACAATGTGTGTAGAAATCTTTCACGATAAGAATACCTTTATAAAATGTCGTTAGCAGAGGAAAGAGATAGCGCAATGCGAGCGAGCAAAATGTAAACAAATGAACAGCGCGGAGGCGCGGAACAGCTGTTCTGAGTTAAAGGGGAATCCCCAATTTTTTCTGTTGCGTTGTCAGACGTTTTTAGCGATAACTCACGTTCTAATTCGAATTTTTTAAAAAAAATTTTGCAATGGATTTGTAACATTTCAAGGAATCCACACTGAATTTTTCAAAAAATCGATTTTTTTTTCATTTCAACGTGATCTGCCCCCTTAAAGGTATAAGAAACGAAAAGGAAAGAGTAAGTTGTCAACAGATTGACCCGCAAAAAGGCTGTATCTACAAAACCCTCCAAAAAGCCAAAGGGTTGTTAGAAATATTATCTCCTTGCCAAAATCAGTTAAGTTAAAGTACAGAGGGAGACAAAAAACAGCTGTATCAACATCTTCCCTATATAAAGTAAACTTTAAAGTGAAAAAACAAAAAAATGACAAAAAGGAATTCTCAAAGCACAAAAGCAATTGGAACATCAAATTTTAAATACTAAGCGTAATTCAATTGGAAGAGAAAACGATCGAAGGGAAGAACTACAGATATAAGGTAAAAAAAAAACTTCTGTTAAAAAAAATGTCTAATGATTCAGAATCTAGAAAAGAAAAAAATCAAAACAGTGATGATTGATTTTACCTAATTTGTAAAAAATAAAAAATAAATAAAAAATAAATAAAAATAAATAAAAAATAAAATAACAGAAATGATTCATTTTTCACATTGCCAAATGTGATTCCATTTTGTGTGCGCTGCAATAAAATATTAACAAAAGAAATTCATGTGTAAGCTATGCATCACTTCTTACTTCATATTCAAGTAACTGGCAATTAGTTTCATAATTTCTATTCTTAATTACTTATAACTTTGGTTTATATTTTGAATACATTTTGAGTTAAAACAATTAATCTTACTT
Source organism: Maratus speciosus (assembly GCA_963932465.1). Lineage (NCBI taxonomy): Eukaryota > Metazoa > Arthropoda > Arachnida > Araneae > Salticidae > Maratus > Maratus speciosus. Next base: position 454,445,613 of record OZ010789.1, on the reverse strand, counting down.
TCAGACATTTGATTTCACTATATTTCATTGCTGTTGTTTTGTTTTATTGTTTTATTAATCGCAAACTTTGCTTTTAATAAAATTAGTTTTAGCCCCTACTCATTAATACAGCCTAGAATTGTTTGGTCCAATTTAGGAGACTGAGGGTCCAACTTAGGCAACCAGTCGCTGAATTTGGACCACTTTTTTGCAAATTTTTCAAATTAAAATAAAACTTAAGATTTTCAAAAAGAAAATGTTCTAAAGATTTATTTAGTTAGCAAATGAATAGATTGACGATATGTAGTGAAATTTTGCATATATTCTAAAAATGAAGTGAGTTACACCTAAAAATATGTGAAGTGATCCAAATTCGGCTACTCTTCCCTAATACGAATATAATTACGGAGATGAAATTTTCATCAAATGTTGTGATTATAGATTGATTATGTCTGCCGTTATGCTTTGTTCTTATTTTACAAATAAGAAACAAAATATTTCAAAATTTTAGCAATGTAAGTCACTCTTTCAAAAGAAATTTCTCAAAAAAAAAAAAAAAAAAAAAAAAAAAAAAAAACGTAAAAAGTACCGGCAACAAGCTTGCGGAAGGCCCATGTGATTGGAAGAGATTTTTTGGTTATTTGAAAAAAAAAAAAGAAAACTTTTGACTGGAGAATTTCAGGAAATGTTGAACTTTGCGAATTTTTAAGGTTGAGGAAAAGGGGACATACGTAAAAATTCCATTTCTAATACGGAAAAATAATAAAAACGCACAGTTGTCGGAACATTCCTGTGTTTTAATAAAAATGCAGCTCTAGATTAAAGGATTTCAAGTAATTTTTACTTCAGATTGGAGAATTTTCGGTATTTTTGTTGAGAATTAGTAACCCAAAGTGAAACATTTTGTGTTTTAACGATATTCCTTTGTGTTCTACAGAAAAAAATGTTGAATTTATTATTAAAATTAAAATTTAAATGTACTAGTATATATTGTATACTACAAAATATTAAATCTAATACATTTTTATGAAATAATTAGTCAATCAATATTACACTTGTTGCATTTCGAATACAGCAATTTACTTTTGAAATCACGGACATAAAAGCAAATTCATTTCTAAAAGAATACGAAGATTTATTTTAAAAGTCTCAATTTAGATGTAATATATTTTACGGTACACTGCTAGACATCGAGTATAATATCTTTTTAGGAAATACTTAATCTACCAATAGGATCCTTGTTCCATTTAAAATACAACAATTTATTTTCAAATTTACAAATAAATACACAAATAAAACAATTTATTTCTGAAAAAAAAATCAACACATTTTATTCACTAAAATACATTCAATTTCCTTCCTAGGAAATTATTTATCATTTCACATGTTCTTTATTACATTTAGAACTGTAATATTTAATTTCAAATTCACAAATACAGACACAAACTAAACAATTTATTCCGGAAAGATTAAAATAATCAATTTAAATATATAAACGTTTAAACATTAAATGTAATAATGTTTAAGAATTACTTTATTATTTAATATGTTGTAGCAACCCTAATATTTTCTATAACCACAGAATTCTTTCATGAACAAAAATCGCAACTTTTTTTCGGAATACATTAATTTATTTACAGTCTAAATTTAAATGCAACGTCATTTTGAGATGTAAATTTGAAAATGGCGAAAAATTTTCGGACCAAGATTCGAACCAGAGAACTCTTAGCTGATTCAGCCAATGCAGATCCCGGACAAATCTGGAGTACCAAATTGACCCAGCTAACCTTACTGATCATTGCATCTGGTCGGATATATGAATCAGACCAACAAAATAAATCGCGGGTAATGGTACTCCAGTAAACGCTGGATACGTAACAGATTAATTTTTAACGCAATTATTATAATTCGAAATAAATCATATGAGATGTAAATTTCAAAACTTATTCAACTGAGATTTTATTCTGTTGAATTGATTTATATATCATACCAGATGCAATAAAGTTAGATGGGCGAATTAAGTTCTCCAGATTTGTCCGGGATAGCTCAGTTGGCAGAGCATTGGCATCTTCAGCCAAGAGATCCCTGGTTCGGACATTCTTCGCCCTTTTAGAAATTTACATCTCGTATGATTTATTTTCCAAATAGGATAAATGTGTCGAAAATTAATCTAAAATCATTTTATTATACAATGGAAAATAATAAACTAAAAACATTTTTATGAAATAATTAATCCATCAATTGGAAACTTGTATTTCAAATTGAACAATTTGCTTTTAAATGTACAAATAATATAAATCATTTTAAAAAGTAGTTATTTAAAAGTTTAATTATATATATATATATATATATATATATATATATATATATATATTATGATACACTGAATAATAATAAGGATATTTTTATGAAATAAATAATCAACAAATATGGTTCAGTTTAATTTCAAATGCAAAAATTTACTTTTAAGGTGTCTCAGGAGTCTTTCTTTTTAACTGGCGGATCAATTTAGCAATGCGTCTTATTTAATTTTTTTTCTCAGTCTCTATAAAACATAAATGCATAAGATTTTTAATATAGACAACCTAATATCTCTTCTATTTATAATAATTTTTTCTAGTATTCTATATTGAATTTTTTTAAATGTTTAATTTTGATTTTTAAAAAAAAATTAAAATTGTTTTTTGACTTGCATACACTGCGCGCAAGACTGTAGCAAAACTATTGGTTCAAGAGCCCCCACAAAATATGTTTAATGATGTAAAATTAATGTACCTTGAATGTATACTTCATTGGTAAGAAATTTATTTATTTTATTTAAAAATGGGCAATTTTTCAAAACCGGAATGATTTTTTCAAGATTTTATAATTTAAATTTAAATTTAAAATAAAATAAATAAATAAATTGCTTACAAATGAAGTATACGTTCAAGATACATTAGTTTTACATCACTATCAATATTTGGGGGGGGGGGGGGAGCTCATGAACCAATAGTTTTGCTACAGTCTTGCGCGCAGTGCATGCAAGTCAAAAAACAAGTTTAAATTTTTAATCAAAATTAAACATAAAAAAAAATAAAATGGAATTTTAATATAGAATATTTAAAAAGTTTTGTTAAATAGAAGAGATATTAGGTTATCTACATCAAAAATTTTATGCATTTATCCTAAATAGAGACTGAGAAAAGAAAAAATTAAATATGACGCGTTTCTAAATTGCACCGCCAGGTACAAAAGTAAGACTCCTGAGACCCCTTAAACTGTCAAATAAGTACTCAAGTAAAACAATTTATTCCTGAAAGAGTGCAGTAAGTAATTAAAAAATATTACTTTACATGTAACATATTTTTATTAAATACTAAAACATAACAACAGCAAAAAAATTCGACTATTTGTTATTAAATAATCAATCAAGCAATATGAGTCTTGTTGCATTTTGAATGTAACACAAAAATTTACTTTCGAATTCACAAATACATACACAAATAAAACAACTTATTTCCAAAAGAATACAGTAATTGAATAAATTTGCATCTAAAAGTAATTTTTTTTTTCAGCAAAGCCATTGTCTAATTTGAATATTTCTTACATTTCTGCTATAAAAATATAATAAGGGTCAATGAAGCGAAAATTGAAATAAAATGCAAACATTACGTTTCAGCACGTTTAACATTTTAATCGAAAATCACTTGATTTGTAAATTTTAAAACGAAATGTATTTCTTACATTCAGAAATAACCATTGCAAATACGATCATAGAGTACTTGAATAAAAATGTCGAGATAACAAATTTTCCATTACAAAAATTTTAAATTCTCAAAAGTATTGCATTTACTCACTAAAGTGTTTCATCTCCAAATAGATACCCATCTTGAAATGTTATATGCATTTTTTCTACCTTTTTTTTACTTAAGTTTCAGTACTTTTTTTCGTTTTAATGCATCGGTAAGTTTCGCCATTACCTATCCTTATTTGCCTAAATTTTTTCCCCTTCTTCTTCGTTATTTTTTCTTTATCTTTCCTTATTTCCTTCAAGTGAATTTTCATTTTTGTTTAAAGTATAAAATTCAAAGGGAAGAAGTATTTAAACTTTGCACAGAGTAATTTTGATTTATTCTGGACGGAATTTCGAAATAAAAAAATTCGGAGACGTTGTGCGGTAAGAAGAATATTGAAAAGTAAAAACACAATTTCAATTATATATCACTTTAAAACTTTTAATAAGATAAAAGATTTAGAATTCAGATAAATGTTTTTCGATAATTTTTCAGAAAAGTCTTTAATGTTTAACAATGATTATACCTCATTAGATAATTCATATGCCTGTGAAATTATCAAAAGTTTCTTTGAATTTAGCATTAACATTAAAATAAATAAGACTTCAAATAAATGATGTCACATAAAATCCTTCATATTTTGTTTATTCCATTTCTTATTTTCCCCCCTGTTATATATGTCTCAATTATAAAATAGTTTTCTTACCCATTTTTTACGTGTATGTTTCTTTTTAATCATCACATAATTTTTAAGCACCATTACACTTCTAACGAAAGAAAAAAAATTATACAAAAATGACAGGTTCTATACCAAACCTTTAAAGATTTAGAAATGTTTATCCGCACTTGGACCGACTTTCACTTTTTTTTTTAACTGCTCTATAAATAATACGTATAGTAGATTTAGATATGTGTGTGTGTTAGCGCAAAAAGTAATGAATTTAATAACCGATTTCGTACTACTTTCTTTTTAATGTATCGGTAAGTTTCGCTATTACCTATCCTTATTTGCCTAATTTTTCTTTTTTTATTCTTCGTTATTTTTTCTTTATCTTTCCGTATTTCCTTCAAGTGAATCTTCATTTTTGTTTAGAGTATAAAATTCAAAGGGAAGAACTATTTAAACGTTGCACAGAAAAATTTTGGCTTTATTCTGGGCGGGAATTCGGAATAAAAAAATTCTGAGAAGCTGTGCGGTAGAAAAATACTGAAAAGTAAAAAACACAATTTCGATTATATAACACTTTAAAACTTTTAATAACATAAAAGATTTATAATTCCGATAAATGTTTTCGATAATTTTTCAGAAAAGTCTTTAAAGATTAACAATGATTATATGTCTTTGGATAATTCATATTTGTTTAAAATTACCAAAAGTTTCTTTGATTTTAGCATTAACAACAAAATAAATAAGATTTTAAACAAATGCATGTCACACAATATTTTTTATGATACACTGAAAAATATTATTTATTCTTTTTTTATGAAATAATTAATCAACCAATATGACTCAGTTTCATTTCAAAAGCAACAATTTCCTTATAAATTGTCAAAAAAATATTCCAGTAAAACAATTTATTCCAGAGATAATCCAGTAAGTAATTAAAAAAAATGAATTTAAATATAACACATTTTTATTAGCTAAAACATAACAGCAACAAAAGAAAATCTAATACTTGTTATTAAACAATCATCAATCAAGCAACATGAGCCTGTATTTTGAATGTAAGACAAAAATTTACTTTCGAATTCACAAATAATAAATGTACAAATAAAACAATTTATTCCTAAAAGATTACGGTAGTTGAATAGATTTTCATCTAATAGTATTTTTTTTAATCCTGCAAAGCCATTGTCTAATTTGAATATTTCTTACATTTCTGCTATGAAAATATAATAATAGTCTGTGAAGTGAAAATTGAAATAAAATGCAAACATTACATTTCAGCATGTTTAACATTTTAATAGAAAATCACTTGATTTGTAAATTTTAAAACGAAATGTATTTCTTACATTCAGAAATAACCATGGCAAATACGATCATAGAGTACTTGAATAAAAATGTCGAAATAACAAATTTTCCATTACAAAAATTTTAAATCCTCAAAAGTATTGCATTTACTCACTAAAGTGTTTCTTCTCCAAATAGATCCCCATCTTGAAATTTTATATGCATTTTTCCAACTTTTTTTTTACTTAACTCTCAGTACTTCTTTCGTTTTAATGCATCGGTAAGTTTCGCCATTACCTATCCTTATTTGCCTATTTTTTTTTTTTTCTCCTTCTTCTTCGTTATTTTTTTCTTTATCTTTCCGTATTTTCTTCAAGTGAATTTTCATTTTTGTTTAAAGTATAAAATTCAAAGGGAAGAAGTATTTAAACTTTGCACAGAGTAATTTTGATTTATTCTGGGCAGAAGTTCGGAACAAAAAAAAAAAAAAAAAAAAAAAAAATCTGAGAAGTTGTGCGGTAAGAAGTAACTGAAAAGTAAAAACACAATTTCGATTATATATCACTTTAAAACTTTTAATAAGATAAAAGATTTAGAAGACTGATAAATGTTTTTCGATAATTTTTCAGAAAAATCTATAATGTTTAGCAATGATTATACCTCAATGCACATTCCATACTTTTGTAAAATTATCAAAAATTTTTAAAAATAAAATTCAACAATAAAATAACTAATATATTAACAATAAAATATATGACTTGAAACATATGATGTAACACAAATCCTTCATATTTTGTTTGCTCCGTTTCTAATATTTTCTCCCTGTTAAATATCCCCTGTCCAAGTTATGAAAAATTTTTGCTTACCAGTTTTTTTACGTGTATTTTTATTTTTAATCATCACATAATTTTCATGCACCATTACACCTCTACCCCAAGAAAAAATTTATACAAAACTGACTGGTTCTGTATCATAACTACAATATCAGACCTTTAAAGATTTAGAAATGTTTATCTTCACTTGGACCGATTTTCACTTTTTTTTTAACTGCTGTTTAAATAATGTGTATAGTAGGCATACATATGTATGTGTCTTTGCGCAAAACTTATGAATTTATTAACCGATTTCGTACTTCTTTCGTTTTAATGCATCAGTAAGTTTCGCCATTACATACCTTCTTTCGGCTAACTTTTTTTTTCTTTTTCTTCGTTATTATTTTCTTTATCTTTCCGTATTCCCTTCAAATGAATTTTCCTTTTTGTTTAAAAGTATAAAATTCAAAGGGAAGAAGTATTTAAGCTTTCGCAGTTTTAAATGCTTACATATACATTTATAACACATCTAAATATACAGGGTGTCCGGTCTCAATGGTGTCCAATGGCTAATTCCTAAACCGTTAGTCATAGACATATAGTTCCAATTACAAAAATGTTTTAAATCACGTAAAGAAATATTTTAAAAGCGATTTGGGTCAATAAAAACATTTCTTAAAAAATTACGAAATTTAAATTTTTATACGGTCCCCCGGTCCTATAAGTTATATTTAGTGAAATTTTCCTTTTACACTGACAAGTAATACAAAAAAAGTCCCGTTATTCTACGATTAAAATTGACCGAGTAATAGCTGTTTAAAGTTGGAGCATATTTTTTGCTACAAATTGGGGGTCATTCACAAATTTAGTCGAAATATAATTTTGTCAGATATAAAAAATATCTGGGAGTAAAATTATCAATTCAATATAAATTTGAAATCTTTAATCATTCTGGCATATTAATGGAAAATATACAATTTGTAATAAACATATAAGAAGAAAAAAAAAACAGAATTTTTCTTAAATAAAATGATTCTAAATTAACAGCCTCAATTCTTTGCAAAATGATACGTATTTTTAAATATTATTAGATTGCACAGGCCTGCAAAAGTTGGGTTATGTCATGTTTTTTAGCTAATGATAATTGATTCTTGTATACTCTGTACCGCTGAATCCGAAATTGACCTTCATTTTTAACTATCATATCAGGATTTTTCGCACATTGCAAATTTCAAAGTTAAGGAGTTCAATGTTAAAATTGAATTTCCTCCCCCATCTCATCGGACCACTCAGCTGTTTAGCTGTAAGAATCCCAGGATAAGCAAAAATATCGAATAAATTTTTTAATAAAATAAAATAAAATAAAAAATGTTTTACATATGTTTTATAGTATGAGATTTTAGGTATATTTTAACTTACACATTTGCGATTTGCAAAAAAAATTCTAACGTGATGGTTAAAAATGAAGGTCAATTTCAGATTCAGTGCTAAAAAGTGCGTAAAAATCAATTATCAAAAGTTAAAAAACACAACCATCTCCGCTGCTTTATAATATTCGATTTTTGTTATTCTTTAAATTTGAAAATTTATGATTTGCGAAATATCCTGACATGGCGGTTAAAAATTAAGGTAATTTTCGGATTCAGTTCTAAAAAATACATAAATGTGAAAAACCCAACAATCGCAGTCTTGTATTATCTAATCTAAAACTTTTTCTTAAACTCCTTGGCAGAAATTTATCCAAAATTTTTTGTGTTATCCTGTAAAATAAGTTTAAATGGTAACCACCGAAAATCTTAATAATATTAGATTGTTATCGGATTTGCGCCAGTATGTAAAATGCAATCTCGATCGGATATTTAAAAGTGGGTTAAAGTTAGAGTACAAATTTTGAACTGGAAAAACATATTTATGATTGTTGAAGTAACATAAAAACTTATAAAAAAACATAATTTTCGTTAAAAGAAATCATAAGAGAAACAGTCTCAAATCCTGACAAAATAAAACCTATGTTATATTAGCCAATTTGAGACTTAATCATAATACTTGTAGGATTTTTTTTCAAAGCGCAGATACACATGAAGTAAGACCTTCGAATACTTTAAACACTTGGCATATGATCCCTCAAAGCCAAGCCGAACTCATTTGTTTTCAGAGTAGAAAAGTGGCATAAGTCATGCATTTTTAAAGTTTCATAACTCGCTCAATTTTAGCGTTATATGAATGGGACTTTTTTTGTCTTACTTGTCAGTGTAATAGGAAAAAATTACTAAATATAACTTATAGGACCGGGGGACCGCAAAAAAATTTAAATTTCGTAATTTTTTAAGAAATGTTTTTATTGACCCAAATCGCTTTTAAAATGTTTCTTTACCTGATTTAAAACATTTTTGTAATTGGAACTATGTGTCTATGACTAACGGTTTAGGAATTAGCCATTGGACACCGTTGAGACCGGTCACCCTGTACATATATACACACATATATATACATACATTTTGATTTATTCTGGACTTAAAAATACAATTTTGATTCTATAATCACCTTAAAACTTTTAATAAGATAATAGATTTAGAATTGCGATAAATGTTTTTCGATATTTTTTCATAAAAGTCATTAATGATTAACAATGACAAGTCGAAACCCGTCGAATTCGACAAATGAAAAATATTTAAAAAACTGATTGACTATAAATTTAAAAAAAAAAATCATAAAAATAATTACAATGAACAATTAATCTTATAATGGCTAGCACAACCCTTAAAACAAATAATATTTTTAATTAAAGTTTAATTTTAACTTTTTCAGATTATTTTAAAAATTAAACTTTATTCCTATACGTACTCAGTAACACGCAATTGAGATAAGAAATTTTGAAGTTATTAATTGAAACTTTGATCTTTGGACTTAGGTAATGAAAAATCAACAAAAATTGCGCCACTATAACACAATTATAATTTTTTTTTTCTACGCGCTGTACAATAACGTCGTTTTCACCGTCGCAAAATTTACATGATTACATTGCATATTCATATTCATTATTTTAAAAATATTTTAACGTACAATAGATTATTAATAAATATATTCCTAAGCTGGATGTCATGTTTACCAGTTACAATTTTGCATGTAAACATTCGCACTCTTGACTTGAGTTTCTAATCTGCGTGCCGTCGAAACTAGAAATATACTTTTTGATGTATTTGTAGTAAAATATTTAGTTTTATGAAAGGGAATACTCATTTCATTTTTTACTATGACGTAATTTTCACAAACTGAAGCACTGTGATTTTAGAGTCTCAATCTTAATATCGGTGGACTGAAATAGATAATGAAATGTAACAGCTCTATGAGTAAAAATGTTTTTTTTTTTTTTTTTTTTTTTTTTTTTTTTTTTTTTATTCTTAACGTAAAGGGATTTTCTGTTCAAATTTTTTAAAGGTTTTTTTAATTGCAATACGAAAATGGCAAATGATTGTGTTGTGCAGTGTTGGATTTTTTTGTGTGTGTTCATTATGCTCTTAGAATACAATTTGACTAGCTATTTTAAGTGAACGGTGTATTTTTTTGATTTGACAGTTGAATTACTCGGTGGTACTTATATAACTACCGTCAGTACAATGGGTGTTGGAGAAAAACTTCTTGTTTGCTTTTCGTCTGTGTAGTTATCCATCGTTTTCTTCTGCTTTAAAATGTAATTAATTAAATGTAATGCAGTAATAATTTTCCTAGTATTTATTTTCTGTTTCATTATTATTTTTCATAGGAAATCGAAAAAGTTGTGGCACCGGCTCTTTTTTGCTATGCTAGAAATGGCATACATAAATTCATATTTTGAAATGTGGAGATGCGAGAGAACATGTTGTCACTGGAATACAGACGTCGCATAGCTACAGAAATGCTAACAAGATCGAAACAAACAAAAAAAAAAAATAGTTTCTTTTAACCCTTTCAGGCGCAAAGCATTTTCAATGCTAAAAAATTGAAATAAATGATTGGCACCGGAATTTGCCAATTTTTTTTTTTTTTTTTTTTTTTTGTAAATATGAAAAAGGCTATATTTCAAATACTTATCAAATCGAAAATATTTTGCCTCATTTTTGGTGCCATTTGAAATACCTTGTGGGTTTTCTGTTACGATATTTTATTCATAGTGTACTGACGATACTTTAAAGTACCACTTTAATTAATCACCTCTAATTAATCAAATTTCTCACAGGTGAGTATTTTTTTTTATGTTTATCTTTTAATTTTCCTTATAATAACTGAAAAAATAAAATTACATGAAAAAAATTGGAGTAGATCATACTGCAGTATATAAAGGGTTAAACAGGCCAGATGTGTAACTTTCCCAAAAAAAAAAAATAGAGCGGTAAAATATTAAGCCAACGTTAAAAGCTGTTAAAGTTGTCAATATTATTAACTACAAATTTCATCCTTGACGACCTAACAGTTACGGACAGTATACTATAGTACAATGGTAGTATTTTATAGTAAAACAAAGTTATCAGAAACTGAATTTTTTTATTATTAAATATCGTATTCTTAAATTTATTTCCCTTAACTATGCATACTACATGCTATAAAAAGTTAAATCAATTAATAAAAATATATGCACAGAACACGCATAGAAGGAATACACAAAGACACAGTATATTTATAATGTTACATGTTAACATATTAAGTAACAAATAAACATACCTAACAATATAAAAGTTAATTAAAATATTAATCAGCCCATTTTTAGGTGCGTTCGAAATTATATAAATACGTAGCACCTATAGTCGCCGTCTGGTTTGTCGGTCTGTCTGTCCGACTGTCCGCACATAATAGCGCCAAAACTACCCAACCGAATGGTTTGAAATTTAATATATATAACCGTTGCATAATTTTAACGAGTCAAATCAAATTTTGTGAAAATCGTATCAAAACTTAAAAAGATATTAATAAAAGTTTTCTACATTCAATTAAATCCTATCGTACGTAATTAATTAAATGATATACCATGATAAGTAATGATTCTACGTTGCCATGGTGATTACGTCTTATTTAAAATGGATTCATATTATTTACGTATTACTTATATTATACAGGGTGGTTTAAAAGGTTTGTTGTTTTTTTTGCGTCATGGTCACGTTGCAATTGCGCCGTCATCATCGCATGTCCGACCCCCAGTTCTTATGTAATTCTTGCTCCTCATGACCTGAAACATCCATATGTGCCGATTGGTCATGATCTTCTGAATCACCCTGTACATATAATCGTAATTAATTTCGTATTCATGCATTTTTGCATAAGCGTGTAACAGTTATTCCACCAAGATCTGAATATTTATAAAACTAGTTACAGTACGAACGCCCCTCATTTGCCACATTCGATGTACATTTTCCGACTTTTTATATTATTAAATAAGAAAATTCATTAGTTTCAAAACTATTACTCTTAACGATAATCGGACATTTTATATTGTTGAAAAATAAAATGCCAACTTAAAAATCGAAAATGTATGAAAACTTTCGACATATTATTGCAAAGGCTTCCGATAATAATCTGTCTACTGTAAAAATCGCTATTTATTTGGCAATCTGTGAGGCTTTTATAAAGGCTAAAAGAGTATGTCCCACCTTATATCCTAAACGCTAAAATCCCCAGTGGCCTTAAAACTTGCAGGGATACTCCATGCGCTGACGAACAAACTGAAATTGTCCCCCAAAACTTCTTTACTTCTCTTTTTCCCCTTCTATAGATATTTTCTACTAGTATTAGAAATAACTCCTTCGGGAATTACGGCAGAAATTAAATTTTCCGATTCGATTCGGCGACTAGGTGCAGTGGGAGGTTTTTTTTTCACACAAAAGTGTAGATGATTATTTTTAGAACCTTTCTTTTTTATCTTTTCAAGCCTTTACAAAAATGTTTTTTTCTGTTTAATTTTGTCACTTTCTCTCGTTTCTTTTTACCGAACAGTTTTCTATATTCTGAAGCGACACAGATACTAAAGCTATATAAAAACAAAAGGAATGGAGACATTTTATTTAGCTTCTTTTATTACTGACGGGAACGTGGAAGCTTTTAAACCAGGCTATTAATTAATTACATGGGAAAGCATTGGCACTGAAGCTTCTGGAAAAAAAAAAAAAAAAAAAAAAAAACGATTTTACATTACGCTTTTCTGCTGATTATTCAGGGTTTTATTGGAAGAATAAGGAAAACAATTTTTCTGTGGAAATGGGGTTAATTGTTAATTTCAAGATATGTTTTAATTACTGATTCTATTAGTACTTTATTAAATTTATAGCTATTTTTAAGAAGAAAACTACTTGGTATTTAAGAATTATTACTTTTTCTAGTGGTTTCCAAATGTTTCAAATTCTTCACAGAGTTTTACTTTATTATAATTTTCTAACAATATGCTTGAGTTAACGGCAGCATAATATAGTAGTATGTTAGTGGTATTTTATAGTAAAACAAACTTATCAGAAACTTATTTTTTTATTATTAAACTTCGCATTATTAAACTTATTTCCCTTAATTATGCATATTACATGCTATAACAAGCTAAATCAATTAATAAAAATATCTGCACAGAACACATATAGAAGGACTACGCAAATACACCAAGTTTAAAATGTTACATGTTAGCATATTAAATAACAAATAAACATACCTAACAATGTAATAGTTAATAAAATATTAATCAATCCATCTTCATAATTAAATATTAAAATTCGTTAGTTTTAAAACTATTACTCTAAGGTATAGTCTCACATTTTATATCCTTGAAAAATAAAATACCAATTTAAAAATCCAAAATTTATGAAAGCTTCCGACATATTATTGCAAATGCTTTCGATAAAAATATGTCTAACGTAAGAAACGCTATTTATTTGCCAATCTGTGAGGCTTTTATAAAGGCTAAAAGAGTATGTCCCACCTTATATCCTAAACGCTAAAATCCCCAGTGGCCTTAAAACTTGCAAGGATACTCCACGCGTTGACGAACAAACTGAAATTGTCCCCAAAAACTTCTTTACTTCTTTTTTTCACCTTCTATAGATATTTTCTACTAGTATTAGAAATAACTCCTTCGGGAATTACGGCAGAAATTAAATTTTCCGATTCGATTCGGCGACTAGGTGCAGTGGGAGGTTTTTTTCACACAAAAGGGTAGATGATTATTTTTAGAGCCTTTCTTTTTATCTTTTCAGGCCTTTACAAAAATGTTTTTTTTTTTTTTTTTTCTGTTTAATTTTGTCACTTTCTCTCGTTTCTTTTTACCGAACAGTTTTCTATCTTCTGAAGCGACACAGACACTAAAGCTATAACAAAACAAAAGGAACGGAGACTTTTTATTTAGCTTCTTTTATTACTGACATGAACGTGGAAGCTTTTAAACCAGGCTATTAATGAATTACATTGGATAGCTTTGGCATTGAAGCTTCTGAAAAGAAAAAAAAAAAAAAAAAAAAAAAAAAAAAAAGGTTTTTCTTTACGTTTTTCTGCAGATTATTTAGGGTTTTATTGCAAGAATAAGAAAACATATTTTCTGTGGTAATAGGGTTAATTGATAATTTCAGATATGTTTTAATTACTAATTTTAATGGTACTTTATTACTTATGAATGAAGTGATAATTTTCATGTGTTAGAAAAATGCCTATTTTTCAAAAGTATGTTTCAAACTAAAAAATATTAACAAGGAATTTTTGGTTTTACTAAGCTGTTATGTTTGTATTGTATATACAACAATATTACTTCCAACTTTGAAATGCGAATTAGAAAGGTTTTAATATAACAGTATTATATAATATTGCTATGTTCTGTATGCATTTTTTTTTTTTTATTTTTTTTTTTTACTAGAATTCATAATAGGCAGATGAATAATTTAGTGAAATTTGACCCATTCTGAATTAAAAATATTTTTAGAATTATCTATAGGAATTAATGTGCAGTAGATGATTCTATTATTTATATTGTATATATATATATTTTATTAATATTTCAAACTTTTTCGAAATTAGCTGAAAATTTGCATTCAAATTAATTAGTACTTATTAGTATTGTAGTAAGATTATTTCAAACTGTCTCTAAATAATGTGAAATAAAAATGCTAACCTTATTAAAATATTAATCCATTTCATTATCACGATTATCTTTTACTGCTTTAAAATTACGACACATACATACATATATACATATACATATATTATATATACACATATGTATATATATATATTATATACAGAGAAAGAGAGATAATTCAATAATAATAAACAATAAAAAGTGATAATTTTTGTTATTAATGTTATTATATCGATATTAGTGAGGAATTATTCCCTAATTAAATTAAGTATCGCATTTCCCATCGCGCATTAATTAAAATTTACTTATTTGACGGTAATTGTTTTGTAGGTCAGTAAAAACATCAGATGATCAAAAATAAATTATATTTTATAATTACAAGGCAATTATAACTTTCCCCAGCTGAATATTTTAGAAAACAAATGTGGTGAATATAGGATAACTTGTAAGGGTCTTCAAAATTCAATCACACCCAGGGCACACAAATATACTAAAACGACACTGATCAGTGATTGATTTCACTTTCATTTATGCAAACTTCAGAGCTATTTGAATTTTTCATGTCTGCCTTCAATAACATCAGCGATCGAAAAAAATTTTTTTTTCCATGCTGATGTACTGAAAGACTAAAGATGAAACACGTTTGTATTTATATACGTAAATTTACAGGATATCTCAAATTTAAACGCGCTTTGAATTTTTACCTGTTTTACGTAAGCAATGTAAATTGAAAAAGTGTTCTAAAGAAAACCGGTATTAAGATATATCGATGAAATAGTTCTGCCATTAGTTTTTTTTTTTTTTTTTAAAATATACACTTTTTAATTTTTATAAATTATACAGGGTGGTTCAAAAGGTCATGTCCAAACGGCACGTGTGGGTATATCAGGTCATGAGGAGCAAGAATTACATAGGAACTAGGGGTCGGAAACGCGATCATGACAGTGCAATTGCATCGTGACCGTGACGCAAAGAAAAGATAACAAACGGTGTAAAAATACCTTTATTTTACAAAAAAAAACTTCATCGAAGTACAATATATAAATGAAAAATGTTATAACTTATAACAAGTGCTCAAAATGTACCCCATTATCCGTAATGCAAGCTTCACATCGGCAACCGCATGGAATGGTGAACACCATCTAATCGGCCACCCCGATCCCCGGACCTAAACCCCCTGGATTCCTACCTCTGGGGATATCTTAAGTCTCTGGTGTAGGAGACACCCGTTCCATCGGCCACCGACCACATGACACGGATTGCTGAAGTGGCGGCACGTGTTCGGGAGACACCTGGACAATTGGATCGTGTTCGCGATTCCATGCGGCGCTGATGTGAAGCATGCATCACTGTTAATGGATCATATTTTGAGCACTTGTTATGAGTTGTAATATTTTTCGTTTGTATTTTGTACTTCGATTAAGTTTTTTTTTTTTTTTTTTTTTTTTTTTTTGTAAAATAAAGGTCTTTATACATTGTTTGTTGTCTTGACTTTGCGTCACGGTCGCGATCGCGTTTTCGACCCCCAGTTCCTATGTAATTCTTGCTCGTTATGACCTGACGCACCCACAAGTGCCGTTTGGACATGACCTTTTGAACAACCCTGTATATAGGAAAATTTCTTCATGCTCTGAAGAGTACAACAGTAAAAATGTTATTCATCTACTACACAAAATTCACTAATTTATGATACTTTCAATATCATAAAATTTCGTATATTCCCGGCACTAAAAACGCGTTTTCCCGTACTTAATGCCGGAAAGCTGTGAAATTTTCTAGCTTTAAAAACTTATGCATGGTAACGATCTTGATAGAATTGTATTTGAGTTATTTGAAATATTTCATTTAAATTTTAAAAACTGACAATAAATCTATAATTAACTGCAAGCAATTTTTCTTAATATTATCATTTATCGGTTTAACAACATTTTATAAATGTAAACACATAGGGTGTCTGAGATTGAAACGCGCTTCGAATTTTTACCTGCTAGAGGTATCTAATCAATATAAATTGAAAAAGTGTTCAAAACAAGGTAGGAATTAAGATATGCTGATAAAATAGTTCTGCCATTATTTTTTTAAAAAGTTATACTTTTTAATTTTCGTAAAGTTTCTGATTGCTATAAGTTATTTATAGAAATTTTTTCTCCATGCTCTGGATAGTACAACAGTCAGAATTTCATTCTTCTGCTACCAAAATTCGTTGAGTTATGATACTTTGAATATTATGAAAAGCCGGGTATTACCCGCACTGAAAACGCGTTTTCCTGTTTTTCGCGCGGAAAGCTCCGAAATTTTGCCCCTTTAAGCACTTGCTCATGGTATTTTAATTCTAAATACTTCATTTACATTTTTTAAAAATTACAATAAATTTATAATTATACGTGCAAGCGATTTCTCTTAATTTTATCATTTATGGGGTACACCATCTTAATAATTGAAATTTCGGGGGTTTTAGGGATTTTTTATTTTCCAGAACGGTCGCTTTTTATAAAAATCCAATTACGTCCAGTTATTACAAATATATTAAAGTAGAAAACAGCACCTTGTTTTAGATGAAATATTAAAAAATTGCAGCTTGACGGATAACAGCAGGGAGCGCTTTGAAAAAAAAAAAAAGGGCAAGCGGTGGACACGATACAATAACTCATCCTAAACTTAACCTAAAATAATGAGGAAGAAAAGGGTCTTAGTGCAAGAGTTGGTGAAATACTTTTTTTTAAATAAACATTATTTTCTGTGAAAGGATACCAGTTCAAAGTAAAATGTAAAGTTTCAACCAAAAATTCCGTTACTTAAAATTATACAAAAAGTTCGCGATATCAAAATTTCGAAAAAAAAATCCAACGTATTTCACTAAAGAAATATGTGGCAATTAATTTTCCAAGGGATCAAGCTACTTGATCAAAAATTGGCGAAGCTAAAGTTTAGACCGATTTTGTGACCGTAGTGAAAAAAAAAAAAATCGCTTAAAGATTTTGTCACTGTTTACTCCCTGGTGCGTGCTCTAATGCTATATATCTCTAAACTGCCATTTCATTTTTGATATCAATTACTACCTAACATAAAAGGATTTTCGCGTGTGTAAGGGGTACTTTAAGCAAAAAGGGGAAAAAAATCAGATTTTGACCATGTCAAAAGGGGATAGGGCCGTGCGAAGTGGGGGTCGAAGGGGCAGTCGCTCCGGGCGAGAAAATTGAGGGGGCGCCAAATTTGTACTAAAAACCTCTTTTTTTCTTCTCTTTTGTAAAAGAAAATTTATATTTACATATTGGGAATTTTTTCCCATTGGAAGTACTTATATTTTTCGTTTCAAAGTTATTGTATTGTCCTTTATCCCACACCGAAATACAAATTTATGAATAAAGACTTCTTTCTTTTAAAAACTTGTTTTGGGTCTTTGTCTTAATCTCTTTAGTTAACCTTCTCTTTTCTGAGTCATGTGGCAAAAACATTTACCACTCTCAAAATAGCATGGGGTTTCTTTCTTTGAATATAAAAGGGTTCCAAACTGTTATATTGTATTTTCAGATACATTTTTTCTACACCCATTTTTGAGATCCCCTTTGCCAAAATATAAGTGCAATTTTCTCTTATGTTATTTAGGTTTTTATTAAATTTCTGAATTAAAATTAAACCTAAAGTTTCAAAATAAATGCAAAATATGTATTCAGTAAAATTTGTTTCTGTTTCTGCACTTTTCAATTTTGTGACACCTGTCACAAAGAAAAGTCTGGAAAGTGGAGGGGAGGGGCGCCAAATTGAAACTTTGCCCCGAGGGCAGTTTTCTCTTCGCACGCTGCTGAAAGGGGAATATATAATCTAATATATCCCTTTAAATAGAACTAGATTCTATATTTTGCTAACATCTAACAGATAATACATAACTGATTGTCCATAAATTCTACTTTCCTTTAACCTCTTATACCAGAAGCTATAATAATGCAACAAATGCACATTTATTGGTTTTCACAAAGAAAATGACACCATAGATGATAGAAAAAAGAAATTTTCTGAAATGGATCTTATACGAAATTATAGTAATTTAGGTTCACAAATAGGGATCTAAAACTACAAACCCCCTTAAAATACCAATTTAATTATCATTAACATAAATTCACACAATCACAAATTTAAGGATTTTAAACAAGCAAATGATATACAAATCCTCAATTTTTTTTTTTATTCTAAAGTATTTTAAGCTAAATTTTTATGGAATTTTCTTATTTTCTTGACCACCTGTCTTGAAGGCAAACACAGATGAAAATAACATTTATTTTATGAAGAAATCAACATAGATGTTGCCATTTATTAGTTTGCTTTTAATGCAAAAAAAAAAAAAAAAAAAAAAAAAAAAAAACAGCTATTAAGAAATGAAGTCAAAATGTAAAGAAATTAATCAGTTTACTTTTTATGATGAAAAGAATAGAGATCCACATATGGGAACACAGATAGCGAAGAGATTTGTAACAACATACATCATATACAAAGTAAAATTACTTTTTTTTAGTAACACAGAAGCTTGAAACTATTTTTGTCAAATGACAATGTTAACGTAACATATTGACGCCGTTTTTAAAGAAATTATTATGAAAGTGCCTCATTTTTATAGCCTAATACAGTATTTGCCACTGAAACGAAATTTCCCATGAAATAGATAGCTTTTAATGGGTTACTAGTTAAAAAATTTTAAACTGTAAAATCAACATTTTTGTCGTACTGCATAAACATAGAAAATACTAAACTTTAAATTACATTCTTAAAAAACGTGCAAATTATTTTAAAAACAAGGGACATTCAAACTAATTTTCTTTTTTGTTAAAATTGCACTTTAAATATCATTCATGGGCTATATGAATTATGGCATACATTTATCACACAAGAAATTTAAAAAAAAAAAATTTGGAGAAAGATAAGGAATTTTCCTGACTATTTTAAGTATTTTGAAGAACTTTTCAAAATGCCACATCCGCATTCCATTTCTATTAAAATCCGCAATATTTTTTATGCTAGTTTTATTTACATATACAAATAAAACTAAGCATAGAATTTTAGATATTTGTATAAAATTTAATTTGAATTTTATTTAACCTTTCAAATTATATTTAGTTCTAAAAATCTATGCACAGTTTTATTTGTATACGTCATATACAAATAAAACTGTGCATAAATTTTTAGATATTGTATACAATTTAATTTGAATTTTATTTAACTTTCCAATTATATTTAGTTCTAAAAATCTATGCACAGTTTTATTTGTATATGTTGAAAGAAACTGGCATGAAAAATATTGGGGATGTTAAATGATGTAGAATACGCATGGGGCATTTTGAAAAGTTCTTTATAACGCTTAAAATATTCAGGAAAATTCCTTATTTTTTTCATTTTTTTTAATTTCTTGTGCGGTAAATATATGCCATAATTCATATAATGTGCTCTTTAATAGTATTTAAAGTGCAATTTAAAAATAATAATAATAATAAAATTAGTTTGAAGGTCCCTTATCCCCTTAAAATGTTTTAAGTTGTAAAATTAAGATTTTTTTTTGTCGAATTTGAAAAATTCCAAAATTTAAACTACATCCTTATAAAACCTGCAAATTATTTTTAAAACGTAAAACAAAACTACTGCTTATAATTTGTGAAATGTGAAATTTGTTTTTTATTTATTTGTTTTTATTATTTATTCAAAGTTCTATGTGTAATAAAATTATTGAGAAATGCGAGTGCAATCTATTTCATCCATATTAAACATTCATTTAGTATGATTAATTTATAACGTATGGTATGGTATTTTATAATGTACGATTAAAATTAGTTAAAATTTCATTAGTGCAATTAAAAAAAAATACAAAAATTAGTTTGAAGGTTCCTTATCCCCTTAAAATGTTTTAAATTGTAAAATTAAGATTTTTTGTCGTGCTGTACAAACTTGGAAAATTCTAAAATTTAAATTACATCCTTAAAAACATGCAAATTATTTTTAAAACGTAAAACGAAACTGCTGCTTATAATTTGTGAAATGTGAAGTTTCTTATTTATTTATTTGTTTATTCAAGGTTCTATATGTAATTAAATTATTGAGAAATTCGAGTACAATCTATTTCATCCATATTAATCATTTATTTAGTATGGTTAATTTATAACGGATGGTATGGTATTTTATAATGTATGGTTAAAATTAGTTAAAATTTCATTAGTGCAATTTTAAAAATATACAAAAATTAGTTTGAAGGTTCCTTATCCCCTTAAAATGTTTTAAATTGTAAAATTAAGATTTTTTGTCGTGTTGTACAAACTTGGAAAATTCTAAAATTTAAATTACATCCTTAAAAACATGCAAATTATTTTTAAAACGTAAAACGAAACTGCTGCTTATAATTTGTGAAATGTGAAGTTTCTTATTTATTTATTTGTTTATTCAAGGTTCTATATGTAATTAAATTATTGAGAAATTCGAGTACAATCTATTTCATCCATATTAATCATTTATTTAGTATGGTTAATTTATAACGGATGGTATGGTATTTTATAATGTATGGTTAAAATTAGTTAAAATTTCATTAGTGCAATTTTAAAAATATACAAAAATTAGTTTGAAGGTTCCTTATCCCCTTAAAATGTTTTAAATTGTAAAATTAAGATTTTTTGTCGTGTTGTACAAACTTGGAAAATCCTAAAATTTAAATTACATCCTTAAAAACATGCAAATTATTTTTAAACCGTAAAACGAAACTGCTGCTTATAATTTGTGAAATGTGAAATTTCTTATTTATTTATTTGTTTATTCAAGGTTCTATGTGTAATTAAATTACTGAGAAATGCGAGTATAATCTATTTCATCCATATTAAACATTTATTTACTTTGTCCTTTTAAATTAAGTCATCTCTCTCAGAGACATTAACTCAATTTTCTTTCTTTATGATCTTAAACTGCATGACATGCGCCAATAAACCTTATCAACATGAAAAGCCTTTGGATGAGATGAAAAGGAAATAATCGTTTTGAATTTCTAAAGCAGATGCATTAAGAAAATATTAGATTATTATATTTGAGAACATAATTCCTAATAGAGTTTTTGTTGTACATTAAACCAACCAGAAGTAATGTCTATAATCAACTAAGAATCAATAAAGGAAAAGAATTCCAGACAATAAAACACTGTTTATGGTTTAACAAAGGAAAGATATATTCATATTTTTTTTTGTATCTAAACCATGTACAAATAGAGAGGTATATATAAGACTAAGGCTATCAATACGTATAATGTTTATCCTCTACCTCAGTAGAATTTCTTAGAACTACCTCCATTTATGCCCAATATATGGATCTTGAATTGACCTGACATTATATACACAGCTACTGTCTTCGTTACCATAGCAACAGCAGTAAAGAATCGAGAAACTGTCATTTCTTTGTATGGTACTATTTTTTTCATATGTCCTGTCTTTTTATGTGTTGAACAATAAGATGAGGAAAAGTGGCATAGAAACATTTTGCTTTTTATAGTTTTTCACGTTTTTTATTTATTGAGGGAATTTACCTACCATATTTACCTTGAAAAGTCTATGGCTCGTGCTAGGAATGGATAAAGAAAAAGAAAAGAAAAGAAACGTTAAGGGAATGGTGCATTTTTATTTTCTGGAATAAAAATACTCGCTTTTAAACTTTTGAACGCAAGGTTCGTGCGTTGTTTTTAAGATTTTAAATGTGCAAAAACAGAAGCTTAAAATAATATTTTGATACTAAAGAGATATATTTCAATTGAAAAAGATTTTACACAAGTATTAAGAGATTTTGTAGTTGTTGTTGTTTTGTTAGTTGTTTTGTTTAAATATATACATTTTAAAACTCTTGAATAAAAATGTTATTTCATACAACAGTTAAATTAGTATTTAATACAAATTAAATGAAATAGCTAGCGTTTTTTTATGGGACAAAATATATTTCGAAATCCGGGTTGGCATAGTCCTTCCATTCCAGCACCATTGTTTCAGAATAATAACCTTTAGTAACATTTTGTAATAATTTTCTACGATTAGAAAATTGTGAACTAAATAAGGATCTTTACATGTAGTGTTATGGAATTCGAAGAGCACAAATCACGATAATATATGTTTAACAGGAGGCTCTGCCTCTTGCAAGCTACGCTCGTCAACCCCCGTTCAAACACCGCAGAATTTAAAAACACGCTAATCTTAACACGCGAAGATTTAATTATACTGAAAAAAGCTGTGCAGATCTCCCTGTAAACGGGTTTCCAGTCAACTTCCTTTGATTTCAAAAATTTAAGGCCGAATCAGTTGCTGTTAAGACACCAATGGTTGTTTTCGTGTTTGATTAAAGAGGATCAGTTAAACGTTTGAAAAGAAGCTAAAAATAAAAGGAATTAAGTGTACAGAGTCTTTGTCTCCCAGTATTTTAAAACAATCTCTATAACAATAACCTAAGTCATGTGACTATCATCAACAGTTTCAGGCGGACCACTTCGCTTTTTATACTCTAGGTGCCATTTTGGTACTTTAATGTTAGCCAGGCACAGGTGATAAGTCGCCAAATATTATTCTATCGCCATCATTTCATCTATATTATAATAGTTCAAGTCATCAACTGCCATAAACAAATACGGTCTGATCCCTTCGCCGTTCACATGAAAATTTGGAACAGATGTCATATACGTCCCATATTGGCGAGATTTTTTAACGACGCCAATTTGGGGAACGCATCAACAACATAAACAACAACATCCGGCTTACCATATACTTTGGCGCCAGTTAAGTGCCCGTTCCGTATATGACATTGACGTTAGAAAAAAATCGCGCCAATATGGGACCGTAAGTTATCCATTTTGATTAAAAAATCAAAATATTTTTTCGAATAAAACTACATAAAATTTGCCATGGTTGAAAAGAATTTTTGGTTCTGTTACGCTAGCCGAATGCTAATCTCGCAAATAGCTTTTTTTCAATTCGCCAGTTAGCATTTTTTTTTTTCGAGTGGTAATATTTGGCCAGATGTCATAAACGCACAGCAGGTTTGGCATGATATATTTTTTTTTTTTTACGAAAATTTGGCGAAAACCTCGTTTTCAAATACCAGTTAGATATGCATTTTTGGTATTACTTAGTTATCCCGTCGACCAAAAATCTATCGCCAAACAATAAGATTAAATGCCAATAATGTTTGATCGTAAATGTCACATTCACTTGACTTTAAGCAAGTTACACGTGTTTACGTCATCAAGTGATTTTTATTTCGACGTTTTATTTGTATATTTATTAATGTTATACTAATTTATTTGTTCTTTCGTTATTTAACCTTCCGTCTACCAGACGGGTCCATTGGACCCGACAGCAATATTTAATGTAAATTTTTCTCATGAAAAATAGCATTCAAAGTTTCGCGATTACATGACTTTTCCTGCAATTGTCTCCTCTATGTATATGCAATTGCGATTAAAATTTTGTTCGAAATTTTTTACCTATTTTTAATTTCTTTCATTGTTTACCACGCGGGTCCATTGGACCCAACATTAAAACAAACGTAATATACTGTTGCTTTCTTTTTCTAGGATTGCCATAAATCATGAGGAGGAACAGGGTTACCATAATTGGCTGTTTATCGCCCATTTGGCGATGGATTTTTAGCGCCAATCTCGCCAAATTTGGCGACTTTATAATGAAGTTTTGAGAACATTCTAGACTGATCTAGTAAACTTCGTGCTCTATATATAAAAGGTTACTTCTGGTTCAGAGAGTCATTTATCAACAGACACAGTTAGTGAGCGAATGGTGTCTATTGATGTTTTTGAGTCTTTTCATTGAAAATAGGACTTGATATTTGAAGACAAGTTATAAGTGTAGTTTGTACGTGCTTTGTTATTTTACAAATATTCATCATTTTCTTATTTCCTAAATTATTTTTTGTTAAAAACTGAATTGAAGATGAACAGAAAAAAAGTATTGACTCAAGAGGAAATTCAAAAAATTATGGAAAATCCGGACGATATAGAATTCGACACCGATGATGAAAATCTGTCGTCTGATGAAGGTGAAGTAGATTATGTTGAAATGCATAATGAAATTTCTGATTCCTACTCAGAATCTGATAATGATTCCAATGAAGTAAATGTAGCAACCACAAGTACTTCAAATTCTACTTTTGTTTCCAAAAATAATTCACAGATCTGGTATAAGAATGAAGTTGCCAGACCACAAGGAAGACGTACTGAAATCAATATTTTACGTGAAAAATCTGGACCTTCAAGATTTGCAAATCGTGAAGTGGATTCCATATCATCCTCATTTCTTATCTATTTCCGAAAAAGACTTTTGGAAATTATAGTAAAATGGACAAACGCGGAAGGCAATAGAGTATTCGATAAAGAGTGGAAACCTATAGATATTATAGAACTTAAAAAATTCATCGGACTTTTATTACTTATTGGAGTATATAAATCGAAAAATGAAACAGTAAGCGAACTTTGGAGCATAAAAAATGGAAGACAAATATTTCGGGACATTATGAGTCGCAATAGATTCACAAGTATATTACGTGTCATAAGATTTGATGATGCTGCTGAGAGGCGTAAAAGAAGATCAACTGATAAATTAGAGCCAATAAGAGAATGCTTTGAATTGTGGAATAGCTATTTACAAGACCCTTATATTCCTAATTGTTCTATGACTGTCGATGAGCAATTAGTTTCTTTTCGTGGAAAATGTCCTTTCCGTCAGTATATGCCATCTAAACCTGGAAAGTATGGATTGAAGTTCTGGGTTATTTGTGACAGCGTAACATCGTATGCTTGGAAACTGGAACTATATACAGGCAAAAATGAAGTAAGAGAATCTCATCAGGGAGAAAATGTAGTTAAAAGATTGACGAAGGAAATTGAAAATTCTGGTCGTAATATTACATGTGATAACTTTTTTACGTCATATGCATTAGCAACACATCTTACTTCAAAAAAATTATCTCTTATTGGAACAATTCGAAAAAATAAACCTGAATTACCCGCTGTGTTCACAAATCCAAAACATCGTTCTGTATATTCTACTTTATTTGGGTTTCAAGAGAAGGCGACCATCATCTCTTACTGTCCCAGAAAAGGTAGAATTGTTACTTTGCTAAGCACAATGCATAACACTTATGATATTGACAACAGCTTAGAAAAAAAGCCACAAATAATCCTAGATTATAATAAAACCAAAGGCGGAGTAGATACGATGGACAAAATGGTAAGAGCATATAGTGTGAAACGCATGACACGTCGGTGGCCTTTGATTGTATTTTATAATATGATCGATATAAGTGCGATGAATGCATACATAATATGGTTGTCACTGAATGCTGAATGTGATCCGAAAATGAAAAAAAGGCGGAATTTCATTATTCAACTTGCAGAAGAATTAGTAGGTGAAGGAGGTATCGCCGTCTCAACATCTACTTCAGAACAACTTTACGCAAATAGTTTTGAACCGCCACGAAAAAAATCAAGATGTCATATTTGTCCCTCTAAAAAAGATCGAAAAACACGAACATTATGCAAGAAGTGTACGAAAAATGTTTGCGGAGAACATTCCGTCGTTATTTGTACTTCATGTACAGAATAATTTTATTATGATGAAAAACGTTTTGTAGTCGTTATAATATACTATATATATTACTTTCTTACTGTATGTGTTACTTTCTTACTCTATTACTATATATATCACTTTTATATATTGTATAAGGTGCATTAATAACAAATATATTCATTGTAGATAAATGGGTGTTTTGTATATTTTGAAATCCTATATATTTTACATATGGGTCCAATGGACCCGAATGGTAGTTCTTGCATATACTTTTTTTTTTTGGTAGTCTGAAGGTTAAAATAAAAATTATGTCAATTTGTATAATTTGGCGACTGTTTTGGCGATTTGTATAATTTGGCGAAATTGCTCGACGGAATAACTAAGTAGTGCCGTGTTTTTTAATTATTTTCTATTATTTTCTAAAGGAAATATAAAAAAAATAATTAATAATTGTAGAACAAAATAATTTATATAACTTATAAAAAGAAATTAAAGTAAATAAACATTTATTATCAAATAAACAACAATAGCCGGGTTACCATCTCAACCTCTTCTGAAATATGAAAAAAAAATATCTGTTTGATTAAGATTTGAATTGCCATCATTAAAAAAAAGTATATAAAATTAGAAAAAAAATTAATATTTCGAAAACTAATTCGAATTTAAATATTCTAATACCAGTTTTGAGATCTGCGGAACAATGCTGATTTTTGGTGTTAATTTCATCGCAAAGTATTCCATATTTTAGGAGAAATCGCTTGAAACATAATCAGTTGTTTAATCAGTCGATTCATATATCCGTTTCATAAATTCGTTTCATATATCCGTTTCATAAATTCGTTTCATATATCCGTTTCATAAAATCGTTTCATATATCCGTTTCATAAATTCGTTTCATTAGTATTTTATATATATAGGGTAGATAATAATCTAAATAAAAAAAATAGTTTGCAGTAGATTGTTTACTAAATCTTTACATAAAACTTGTTGTGCATATATTCTTGAAAGGAAATTTATTTTCTTAAAAACACCCAATACGCAATCTAAACATGTTTAGAGAATCATTTATTGATTTGATAAGTGCAGCTTAATTACAGAAGCATAAGTTAGGATAACAGAAAATGAGAACAATAATATCTAACGTTGACAACGTGGACTATTTTTTAACTTTGCATTACATGCTTCAATTGCCTTGCAAGCTGCTGACCGCCGCGCCGACTCAGAAATTCTGTTAAATATGGAGCTCAGTGGAAATGACAGCCTTTTTAACACTTTCCCATTTGAAAAGTGTTTATGACTTCGGTTTGTCTGGCCGTCTGTCCATCCGTCTGCCTGGCCGTCTGGCCGCGCTCTAACTCCCGTAAATGTACTCGGATTGCCCTAAAATGTTTGGATGTTATTAATGTTTACCATAGCACGTTCTCTATTTCAAATGAAGTTTCTACCATGTTTAGTTCATTTATAGGGACAGCCAAAAGTTTTCCGTTACACTACGGCCTATGGGAAAAAATCGTTTAAAATGATTTTTAATTATGTTACATGCTTTCAAACATAATAAAATTGATATGCATTTATCAAGTGCACTAAAGTATGCCTTCTATAGAATATGCGGTGCAAAGAAAAGTTATTATTCATTTACAGGGCCACACAAAAGAATTCCGTTACATAATGATATAGGGGTGGAGAGAATTGTTTGCGGCGTATTTTAATTATGTTAAATTTTTTTCATGCACAATGAAATTTATATACGCAACTGAGGTTTACTATAACTTATTTCATGTATAATACGAAGTGCATAGCATTTATAGGGGCACGCAAAATATTTCAGATACTATGTTGTATCCAAAGTACTGTAGAGTAGCGATGATTGCTGAGGCATTTTTAATTACTTTATGTTCTTTTATGTTTCACTATATTTATGCATAGTATATGGTGTATATAAATGCAGTAATTCATATACAAGGCTACACAAAAGAATTCGTAATGGTTTCTGGGTATAATTGCAAATTGTTTAAAGGTGGTTTTTAAATTATACATTTTTAGGCTGAACTGCATTTAGTTTACTAAGAAATATTTGTAGAACATAGATAAAATTATATACAGGGTCTCGCAAAGAATTGGATACATGGCCGTCTATAAATGATAATTTCTGGAAATGTGATTTCAGTGTTTTTAAGAGTGTTTTACTTTGATTTAAACTTTATCTAAATAGTGACGTGTAATAAAAGTACTAGGTTAACTACAGGGTTGTACAAAAGTATACAAGTATGTTTCCATCTATTGGTATAAATTGCTGAAAGAGAAATTTAAACCTGTTATGCGTTTTCTTGCTAAACTAAATTTCCCCATTATATAGTATATATATCAACCTACGGATCAAATACAGGGCTGTTCAAAAGATTTGGAATACATATTTGCTATGGACGGTAACTACCGAAATCATTTTTTCAAATGTTTTATGTGTTTTCTAAAATGTTTACTTATTTCTCTTATATACCTTATTTCACTAAATAACGAAGTTGATTTACAGCTCTTAATGTGGCAACCATCACCTTCAACTACCAAGAATAGTCCCAGTATTTCGCCTGATATAGAATGAAACAGCACATAGCGAGAATCGCTGCTATTTCCTACCGAATGGTGTTATTCAGTAATATTAAAGATTAGGTATTTCTTCTATATGATGTTAGATAGACTCACGTAACAAAAAAAATCCCACGATGTATTTTGGTAAGATTCCAATTTTGCCTTTGTGAAGAATTTATGAATATTTGTTAACAAAATTTCGTATTTAGATGTAATGTCAAAGGCTGGGGTTTGCATAAAATCGACTGGAAGGTGGTGCTGTAATAGCGAATTTAGGTGAGATTTTTCTTTTCTATCATCGGGAAGTGTATGAAGTTATGGATAGAATTAAACCAAACTTCATATATAGTTTTTTATCTATGTACGTCACTTTTGAACAGCGCCGAAAGAGGCGCTGTGTCAGCGATTTTTTATTCGATTATCAGGATATTTTTGCTGTTTAACTGACGAATTTGCGAATGCTTTTCGACAAAATTTATATTTATATGCGAGGTCGAGGTTTGTATAAAAATTTCCAGAAAATCGGCCAGAAAGTGGCGCTGAGATAGCGTATTTTGTTAGTTTATTGTGACGGGCATGATAATTGTTGAAAATAAATCTTAATGAATCACTCAATTGTCCAATTTAGGTTTTATTTCCATATTTGTAATAAACGAAAATTTTCCCTTTTTTAGGGTTCCGTACTTAAAAAGTAAAAAGGAACCGTTATAAGATCACTCCTATGTCTGTCTGTCTGCCTGTGTGTCACAGACATTTTACTCGTAAACTATGGAACGTGGAAAGTTCAAATTGGGGGAAATAATAAAGAGTATTAACCCACATATTTACAGATTATTAAACATTCATAAATATATTTAGGGAAAATGTAGAGAGGCTAATCATGTTACCTGAAAAAAAAAATATTTTCTTTGTATACCGTGTTAAAGCTTTCGTAACGCTGAGCTCAAAAATACATTTTTTTTTTTTAATTTTAGGTATTCTAGTTTTAGAGATATCGTCGAAAATATAGCCCAAAAATATGTCCCCCCCCCCCATCTATTTTCGAAATTACCGAAACAAAAATTATGAAAAAATTAGAGGCAGTAGATATTAATTTAAACCTTGCAGGAAAATTACAGAGATTACCCTAGGTCGCATAGTTTTTTAGAAAAGCGAATTTTCCCGTTACATAGAAATTTCGATTTACGGACATTCAACAAAGGTGTTGAAGAACGCTAGGGGTACCTATCATAGCAGAAGTATAAAATCATTGTTGATAATGACTTTCGAAAAAAATCGTGTATAATTAGCCAAGATATTAACAATTAAAGACACAGACTGTTTGGGCATACATAATGACCAGAGCTACGTACTCTATGTTCCATCGGCTTTTAGAGCCTAGGTAACAACTTTTAATGATATATTTGTGTAATGCAATGCCCAGTAGCAATATAAAAGCAATAAACGCCAAATTATTTAAGAGACTTATTTAATTAGGATTAATCACATAAATATTAAGGGATTCGCAAGTAGTTTGCACTGAATGGATCTCTCAATACGCCTTCCATGTCTTTAAAAGTTGATTAAAAACCTATCTGGAAAAACGCGGCATGGACTAGGGCGGTGTTCCAATTTTGCGGCCTCCTTTCGAAACGCGCTTCGCATAATGCAAAGTTTAAACTTTGAACAATGGTTTTGTTTTAGCTACACTGTAAAAAGAAAAGGTTATTATTACGCTGAATTTAATTTTAGGAAATGTCGAATGAAGCTTAAATATGCTCTACTTTTATTGTCAGTACCGAATTAAGTTCATAAAAAATATTTAGGATAAGATTAAAAAAAATAGTTATACAGAGTGGCAATATTTGATATTATTTAAGCGTCATATCTCTTTTGAACTTTTATGGTATACCCATTCATACTTTTCTAACATATACAGCTATACCCAACCGCACGTTGTATTGTTTGTTACAAAGTCTTCTTATTCTTTTACAACTATTTTTTTAATAATACAATTAAAAATTCCTATATTTATTGTACGGAATCCTCTCAGCGCGAGTAGTACTCGCACTTGACAGTTTATTTGATATAATAACCGTTTATTAGACCTCATTATGAAGTTTTGTTCCTCCCACTCAACACCACCATTGGTTTCGAAACATTTGTTGGCAAAAAGCTTAAAGTGTAATAAAAAAAAAAATAATAATAATAGACTCTTAGAAAAATTAATAATAATTTTAACGCTTTCCAACAAAGTTTAAAAGTGTTTATGAATAGGATTTGTCTGTCTGTCCGAACTCTAACTGCCGTAAATGTAGTGCGATTACCATGAAATTGATATGTGTTATTGGGATTTGTTATGGTATGCTCAGTATTGAAAATGAAGTGCGTAGCAATTACGACTCATTTACAGGGACATTCAAAAGAATTCCATGACATTAGAGCTACGGGAGGAAAATCGTTTGGGGTGTATTTTAAAGACATTATATTATTTTAAACATATTGAAAATTATATATATATATATATATATATATATCACTGAGGTGTTGTACTGCTTGTGTTTACTGTAGAATCTTGTTAGTATATAATTTATCGTTCATTTACAGGACACACAACAGTCTTTTTTACAGTACTCCCTATGAAGAATAATTATTAGCACTGCATTTCAGTCGTGGTACGCATTTTAAAATTTTGCAATTTTTTTTGCATATTACTTAATGTGCATAAATTTTATAGATGATATGCAGGGGCACACAAAGGATGTAGAGTACATTTGCGTATTGACAGAAATTATTGAATTAGAATTTTAAACTGTGCTGTGCAGGTTAAAACTCATAATCGATCTAATTTTTAGCACACGATGTATAATAAATATCAATCCATAGATCATATACACGGATGAACAAAAAAATTCTGATATTTTTCGAACGATTGATATACCTGTATTCTAAATATGTTTTGGAAAGGGGTAAATTGTTCTGGATGCATGATTTATCATCCTTGTTTGTTTCCAAAATGCATAATTAAAAATACTGCAGTGTTTGAAATATGAACGAACATGTATGAGATGGAAGAAAGTTTGGCACATTCGTCTAGATTATTATATTTTTTACTTTCTGTTAAGTAAGACTTGCAGTAATACCTCGACTTACGTCAGCAATTCGTTCTAAAATTAGCAACGTAAGTCGAAAACGACGTAAGTCGAGGTACAGTCGTGGAAAAAAAAGTAAACACCCCCTACTAACTCCTCAACAAATTATTGTAGAAGAAAGTTACTGGTACCAAACGACTGGAAATAACGTCTACTTTTAAATGATGTATATAAAATTTGCTTAGGGTGCCATCTACATATTAAAACGAACCATAACTTTATTTTTTTCAATAACAGTACACAATTCTGACAGCATAAATGAACTCTACACCCTTCAATTAGTCTAAAAACGAATTTTTATGCAATTCGTACCATACGTTTTTGAGAAATTAATTATTTTAAAACGAGCGTATTTTAAGGGCTGTATCCAAATTGAAGTTCTGTACTCGATTGTTAACCGAGAGAGCCCCTTTTTTGATCAAGGCACCTGTAGCGCCACTCAAGGAGTCAATGAAGCCTGTTAGATTACAGTACAGCAGAATAAATTTCAAAATATCTACTCACTTGTATCGTAGGCGGCCCCTTAAATCATCATTTTGCCGTTTTTTTAAGCATAATTTGAAAACTACTTGGAAGAAAAATGTGAAATTTTGGATTTCCATGAAGCAGGACTTAATAAATCTAAATCCATCAAAAAAATTGTAGGTTGCAATTCATAATTTTTTCGTATATTAATTTCAGAATTCATAATTCATATCATAAAATTATAAAAATTGCAAATTCAGCGTATTTATGTTTGGATATATCATATATATTAAACGAGTAAGCGATTTTCCCGATTACGGATGATATCGTAAACTACTGGATCGATTTTCATGAAACTTGCCTCCTATACTAAATCGAGCACGAGAAAAAGATCCAGCTAGGTCCCGAATTCAATAAAATTCGTTTTTACAGGGTAAAACAAGATCTTACCTGAAACTTTTACTTGCTATAAATCAAAAAATTTTCATGCAATTTACGCGAAACGTGTTTTCTGTACTAATTCAAGCACGAGAAACACATCTAGCTAGGTTTCGAATTCGAGAAAATTCGTTTTGATCGATTAAAACAAACTCAGCACTGAAAATGTTGCTATATATGGAAAACGGCTCTAACGATTTTCACAAAACTTGATGCATATACTAAACCGAGCACGAAAAAAAGATCTAGCCATGTCCCGAATTCAAGAAAATTCGTTTTTACAGGGTAAAACAAGATCTTAATCGAAACTTCTGCTTGCTATAAATCGAAACATTCTCATGCAATTTACATGAAACGTGTTTTCTATACTAATTCGAGCACGAGAAACACATCTAGCTAGGTTTCGAATTCGAGAAAATTCATTTTTATCAATTAAAACAAACTCAGCACTGAAAATGTTGCTATATATCGAAAACGGCTCTAACGATTTTCATAAAATTTGACGCCTATTCTAATTCGAGTTCAAGAAATCGATTTAGCTAAGTCTTTATTTCGAGAAAAATCGTTTTCTGTGGTTAAAATAAGCTCATTACTCAAAAAAGTGGTATTAATCGAAAAATATTCTGTCGATTTTTATGAAATATACTTTATTCTAATATGAGAAAACATTCCAACTAAGTATCGACTTAGGTAGAAAAAAAATGTAATTTTAAGCAATTTTTTCTTAATATTTAATCATCCGTAATCGGAATCCTCGCCAACACAATGAAAGGTAATCTCGAAAGTGGCTATAAAAGATTGCCTTCTATACTTAATCGAGCACTAGATAACGGCATATGTAGATCAAAAATACGATAAATTTGTTTTAACTGGCTAGAACAAAAAAAAAATTGATTGATTATAATTATTGATTATGATTATATTTCGTGAATTTAAATATTTTCATAAACATTAGTAATATTTCTTGACAAATAACTGTGCTTATACTTTTGCTAAGTTTAAAACAACTGCAATATTGTTACAAACATCTGTATAGTTTGTTGCCATGGCGATATACCCTGGAGCAAAATTAGCAACAATTTTAAAAGCAAGGTCATTTTTCTGTGTCAATGTTTTCAAATAGCTCATTTTGGTCGCCAAACATTGACTTAGACGACGTATCTTGTTAATAATCATTTAATTTATAAAACATGGTGTATAGCACTCAGCATATGCTTGATAATCGCATGCATATAAAAATAGTTTTTTTTTTCATATATGGCAATATTTAAAAGAAAACAAGTAATTTTTCTATTTAAAAGTGAAATATCCCAACTTTTGCCCATTTATGACATCATTTTCACTGACTTTTAGTTTCTGACCGTGCTGAGACTAGGAGCTTTAAATACAAACGTTAACTCCATGATTTATTGATATTCTACTAATATTTAGTAACTATCACTTTTCTATGTTACTGAAAAAAGTAAATATTTCTAATACTGTTAAGTTAGAACTAAAGTATTCATTTTTCTTTAAATTTAGTTAGTATAATTGCAAATTCATTATGTCTGCAGGACGGCCTAAAAAAAGAGAATTCAACTTTAGCGAAAGAATGCCGAGTCCGATTGGAAATACTGAAATTGAAAATGATATTTCAACGTCTAGACCAATGCGTGCTGCTAAAGAAAGAAGCCGACAAAAGATCGCAGATATGATGTATTGTCTTAATGAATGTGGATCCCAAGAATTAGATCAATTGTGTACATTAAAAAGACGAAAAAGCGTTGGCAAAACAAATGAAAGCCGCATTCAACCCGTACGTGAAATGCAGCATTTTTCCATTCAGCACATAGCAAATGAAATAAATAAGTGACAAGATCAAGATTTAGAAGAACAAAGACGCCGTAACATAAGACGCCTGCAAATTTTAGTAAAGAAACGAATGCGAACATGGAAGTGCGCAATTAACAAAGAAGCAACATACGGGAGATTCTCAAAAGGTGGGATCATTAAACGTTAACTATATTTAATTTT
Source organism: Maratus speciosus (assembly GCA_963932465.1). Classification (NCBI taxonomy): domain Eukaryota; kingdom Metazoa; phylum Arthropoda; class Arachnida; order Araneae; family Salticidae; genus Maratus; species Maratus speciosus. The sequence continues at coordinate 454,410,806 of OZ010789.1, read as the reverse complement.
TAAAATTTTCAAATTAAAGGCCAATTTTTTTAATAGTATAGTATTTTGTCTATAAATATAATATATAAATATTTTATAATAATATGTCTACAAAATTATACACAAACAGCAACTATTCTAGAAAATTAATGATTAAAGCATTTAATTAGCAGTTACGTACGCTACAAATTTTGGACACTCTTTCGCACGCACGTTACAGATTTTGGACGTTGCTCTTAGTATTTAAAAAATTCTTAACACTACACTGTTAAAAATTTGCAGCATTCTGGCAGGTCATTTGACCGTTTTTTCCGAAAACGGTTACACAACCGTAATTTTAACACTCTTCTGACCATATTATTGACCATTTTGTGGTCAGAATATAATTAAATTATTGTTATGAAACCGTTTTTTCAAAAAACGGTCGAATGACCTGCCAGAATGCTGCAAAATTTTTAACAGTGTAAGAATGTAGTAAATGTGTCTGTATACATATATATATATATATGCATAACTAACTTTTTGTTATCCAGTAATAATAATAATAAAATCAAATACTTTGTTACGTACGTTACTTTCGGACATAACAAAATACTGAAAAATTGTTTATAGAAAAGTCCTTCTATCTTCAAAAAACCAATAAATCAGCCTGCCATTTCTTAACGAAATTATCAAAAAATCATCCGTTTCCTTTATGCATTCGTTGTTTACCATTAGAACCACCTGGAAAAAAGTTAAAACTCTTTTTCTTGGTGGTACATTGGAGCAGTTAACGTTATGAATGTCCAAAATTGGCCTCTTTAGCATAAAATAATAAAATTTTAAGATATTTATACAAAGCTTTTACAATAAATTATGTCATTTTCTGTCTCTGAATAGAATTAAAAACTCAGTGTAAAAAAAAATTAAAGTCAATGATAATTAAAGTTATGTTTGAAAGGCTTAAAGTTATAACTTGTGTCCTGTGCCCACCTTTTGAGAATCGCCCATACCAAAAATTGGGTTCTTTTAACATTGAATGTATTCATTGCAAAGGAATTCATTTTCCAGAAGAACGTGTGTCTAATCAAATTAACCAGGACTCATTTGGCGACTGCTGCTTACATGGACGAATTACGCTTGACTTCCCCATTTTTCCAAATGAATTGGTGCGTCTCTTTTTAAAACGCCATCTATTTGCTGAAAATTTCCACAAAAAAATTTGCAATTTAAATTCATGCTTTGCTTTAGCTTCATTTAAGGCACATGATGATCGAACAATTAACAGCCATGGTATTTACAGCTTTCTCGCCAGCGGACAAGTTTATCATAAGATGAATATGGCAGCTCATCCAACACAAAACAGTGAAAGCGAATTCGAAGGACCGCAATATGGTCAGATGTACTTTTTTAAGATCAGAAGATGCTGTTAACGAAAGACTCGAATATCCTCTCAACCATGGAATCAGACGAAATTTAATGGAACATTTAGAGCATATTATTCGGTCTCAAAATATGTTTGCACAATCATTTATGATGATGCGAGAAGTTGAAGAGGAAGTTAATCGACATGCTAAAGCATAAGGAATAAAAGCTCCATATGTCAAACTTCTGATAACAATGCCAGAAAATGCTGATTACAAAAAATTCAATGTCCTTATGACCAACGATGCATGCGCCGTGCTTACCTCAACGCCGATCAAAGCTTTCCAGATAACGAAATGGTGGTACACCAACGTGGAAAAAAATTGTCAATTTGCGTAAGATTGATAAACGATAGAACCATTCACGTATCCACTATTTTACCCCAAAGGAACATTTGGCTATTCTGTGGATCTACAACTGCAAACACCTTATACAAGTCGTCAGAATCTTACTCGACTAGAATTAGCACAATGTAGAATGGCTTTTCGACATGAACTTACTAAATACCTTCCTCCAGAAACAGCTATTATAGGTGCAGATTTGCGCCAAATACACTTCAACGCTTTGTATTTTAGTGGTCGGCTTTTCCAACAACACTTCGTTGATACATACATCAGAGTAGAGCGCGATCGCATCCAATGGATCAAGGCTAATCAAAAAAAATTCTTGCTGACCAATATTCTGGCGTTACCCATATTATTAAGGCACTCGCTGAAAAGAAAAATGCCGTTGTTAGTGAAAAGATAATACTGCCATCTTCATTCATTGGATCGACGCGATACTATGTCGAACAGTTCGAAGATGCGATGGCCATTGTCTACAGATATGGATCGCCAGATTTCTTTATCATTGTGACATCAAATCCTGAATGGCCAGAAATTAAAGAGGCATCAAGAGTTGTCTTCGAAAATGGAATAATACATGAGCAACCTGCTCAAGATAGACCTGATCTCGCCGCTAGAGTTTGTAAAATTAAATTCGATGACATTATCGAAGAATTGGACAAAAAACAAGTATTTGGAAAGGTTGGCGTTTACGTTTATACAATAGAATTCCAGAAACGTGGCCTCCCACATATGCATCTGCTGCTGATTATGGCACCTGAAGATAGAGTCCGTAACCCAGAGAAACTTGATGACCTGATTTCAACGGAAATTCCTATTAATAATGATCCTGAATTACGAAATCTGGTACTAAAATGGATGATTCACAATCCGTGTGGGAAACTAAACCCAAATGCACCGTGTATGATTAATAAAAAAGGGTGCATGAAATGTCGCTTCAACTATCCTAAAATGTTTAACGAAATTACTTTTTAGCGGACGATAATAAACCAAATTATCGACGTAGATATAATCCACGGTTGGATCAACATAGTTTAGAATTTTCGCACGAGCATGCTGTTTATCTAAATGGTTGCAAAATAACAAGAGATAACCGTCACTTAGCTCCATACAGTGCTTATCTGTTGAAGAGATACAAGTGTCACATAAACGTTGAATATGTAGGAAATATTCGTGCTGTAAAATATCTCTACAAATATATTTACAAAGGACATGATTGTGCAACAATAAAGATCGTTGAAAACCAAAGAAAACTTATGTACAATGAAGTAGACACCTATATTGAAGGTCGATGTATCACTCCACCAGAAGCGTGTTGGCGATTATTTGGCAACGAGATTCAAAAGAAAAGCCTTTCTGTTCAACGCTTAGATATCCATTTACCAGGTCAATTTCGAATTGCAAACATTGATCTAGCACAAGAAGATACGGGCAGATACGGGTCAGAAAGGTTCAACATTAGAGGCATATTTCCGGCATAATCGAAGCCTAAAACAAATAGAAGAAAATAATCTTCTGAACAGAAATTCTCAAGAAGTTATATGTCACTACTATTGGCATTCAAATGGGATGAAATATCCAGCGAAGGGATTCAGAGAAGTCGCGCCGTTTACGCGTTATTGGTCGAATACATAACGTAAATTTCATCTCCCAGCCAGAACTCTACCACTTACGAATTTTGTTGTACCATGTTAAGAATGCAACAAGCTTCGAATATATGCTAACAGTTGATGGCATTACATATGCATCATATAAACAAGTTTGTTTAGTTCGTGGACTAACTTACGATGACCAATAATGGATTGAAAGCCTGCGAGAATCTGCTATGTCGAAGATGCCAAAGTCATGAGAACGCTGTTTACACAGATTCTCATTTTTGGATCTCCTGAAAATCCAAGACGCCTATGAGAAATGTTTAAGAAAGATTTGACTGAAGATTTCATCTGAGAAACAGGACGGATGGTTAATTATGTCGAAGAAGCGCTTAAGCGTGCTTATCCAATTATCGCATTCAAGTTAAATACAGAAGCTACTGAAGGAAGGAATTTCCTATACTGGGTTCATCAACTTGGTATGGACGATATTGATGGATACGAGAACATGTTAAATGAAGAAAATATGAACACCAATGAATCTATTTCTATTGGAGAACATATGTATCAACTTCTTAAAGGGAGACAAATTGAAATTGTTGATACCATTTTACATTCAGTAAACGATTCAACCCCTCGATCAAAATGTTTCTTTATTGATGGACCTGGAGCCACTGGGAAGACTTTTGTATACAAAACTCTTTATTACATCCTTTCAGGACAAAAGCATAAAGTAAAGTGCATGGCATTCACTGGGATTGCTTCTATTCTTCTACCTGATGGAAGTACTTCACACAAGACTTTTGGACTTAAAGTTCTATTGACATCGGATTCAATTTCCAACATCAAACTTAGATCCGCTGAAGCAGTCTAACTCAGCAAAGTTGATGTATTTTTGATGGATGAAGCTCCTATGCTGCCAAAATATGGACTTCACAACATGGATCAATTGCTGCGCTCTATTGGAAATCCAATTTTGCCATTTGGTGGAAAGATTATTGTCCTAGGAGGGGACTTCCGTCAATGTCTATCCGTCCTACTACGAGCAAACAGAAGTGAAATATTGTATTTATCAATCAAAACAAGTGAGCTATGGCACCACTTCATACCCGTAAATATACTTTCAAATGGTCATCTCATTGACGAAGTCTTTGGAAACTGCAGAAAGAAAGGAAGATATGAAGAAATGAAGGATCGAGCTATCCTTGCGCCATTAAATAAAGATGTCAGCAAGATTAACGCCGAAATTATTGAAAAGCTTCTAGGAGAGTATAAAATCTGCCACAGCCACGATTCCGTCAAAGATCAACCTGAAGGAGCAGCGCAGATGACAACGGAATTTCTCAATTCTATCGAAATAGCTTATTTGCCACCTCATGAATTAAAGTTAAAAATTACGCAATAATCATACTATTGCGCAGTTTAGATGTTTCAGAAGGCCTTTGCAATGGAACAAGGCTAATTGTTAAAGATCTTTGCAATAACATAATCAAAGCAATAATAATCACAGGAGAATATTCAGGTATCGAAGTACATATTCCGCGAATAACTCTCGATTCAAGCAGAGGTCAACTTGGATGCACGATGCAAAGGCATCAATTTCCTGTGAGGCCAGCATTTGCAATAACTATACATAAAGCTCAAGGTCAGACCTTCGAATTTGTTGGCGCCGACTTATGGACACCTGTTTTTATGCATGGAATGCTCTACGTTGTATTTTCCAGGGTTAAGAGGCAAAACAACTTAAAGGTACTTCTACCTACAGAAAATCCTCATCACACTCATAATGTTGAATGGAAAGAAGTATTGAATACACCAACAACCAATCAATTTAGTATTTAAAAGACTGTAGAAATATGTAACAAAATGGTTTACTAGAAAGTACTAAAAAAGGGATATAGATTTGTAAATAAATAAAAAGCTCAAAAAACGAATATTTAGTATGTGTTATTATTATTTTTAGAAAGTAGAAATGACATGTTCATGTAGAAATAAATACGCTTAAATAATAAATAAATAACATTTTTTCAATGCAATATGATCGCAGAATAAAAAAATCACCGAGTGTACCAAGTACTTAGTATTATTGCTACAAAAAAAATTAGCACATTAGGAGCATAATTTCAGGAGATATTAATAAAAATATGAAATTGTAATTAAACATTAGAAGCACTAAATTTTGAATGTTTATAATTCAAAAACTTATCATTCAAATTACTTGAAATTTGGTGTCTAGGCATAGTTTGAACCGAAGATTTGAAATATCTCGTTAAAATTGGGTGTTGTCATTGGAAAAAAAATGAAGTTTGGATTCATTTTAATATGTAGATGACCCCCTAAGAAAATTTTATATACATCATTTAAAAGTAGATTTTATTTCCAATCGTTCAGTATCAGTAACTTTTGTCTACGATAATTTGTTGAGGAGTTAGTAGGGGGTGTTTACTTTTTTTTTCCACGACTGTGCATTTAGATAAACAAAAAAGGATAAGCAATAAACATTCTTCGAAAGCTAATGAACATATTCTATTGTATTTAGGGATTATTGTACATATATTTAACATTAGCGAAAAAATGCGTTAGCAATAGAAGAATTTGGAATAAATCAATAAGTTGTTAATTTACAATTTATTGTTTTTCTAGCTGCCCCGTTCGAGTCTTTGAGGATGCGAAAAAATCCTAAAATGAAGTTTGGACAGACAAATTTTTCTTTTTACCTTCTTCTATCTTCAATAGAAGAAAGTATTGTAATCGAAATTTCATTCGACTTCCGGTTTTTGACGGATTTACATGTTTTAGGGGTCAGAGATACCAAAATCATGTTTATAGAAAATGTCCGTCTGTCCGTCTGTCTGTCGCCATTGTACCATCAAAAAGTGTGTTAAGTTATGCATCGAATTGAACCAAATTTTTGTTTTTAAGTTCTTGACTATGGCAAGCAGGTCCTTCCTTAATTTGAAGAAAATCCGCTGGTAGGGGCACTGCAATAGCGATTTTTGTGCCATTTTGAATATTGCACCATCGAACAGTGTATGAAGTTATGCATAGAATTGAATGTTTGTGTATGTTTTCGGTCATGGCAAAAAAGTCCTCCCTGAATTTGGAAAAATTCCGCCGGAAGGGGGCGCTGTAATAGAGATTTTTGTATGATTTCTGTGCTATTTTGAATATTGTACCTTCGAAAAGTGTATGAAGTTATGCACAGAATTGGACCAAATTTTTTGGGTATGTTTTTGGCCTTGGCAAAAAGTTCCTCCCTGAATGTGGAAAAATACTGCCGGAAGGGGACGCTGTAATAGCGATTTTTGTGTAATCTTCTGATTTTTTGTAGTTCTATTGTACAACATTGGCTCGTGAATCGACGGGAACTTCCCATTCTGATAAGCCGACTATTGCCGATTATTCGTGATTTTAATAAATATCATGATCGATATTAAATCGTTTTTACTCCGATTAGTTGACTGAAGCAGAAATTTAATATGAAAGTTAAAGTTGATATAGTATTGAACTAATAAAAATAAAAATATTGACATATGTAACAACATTTTGAAATATTAAAATATATGAGATAGAAGAAAGTTTTGGGGATTGGCACATCCAAACTAGTTTACTTTTAGAAGCTCTTTGTAACAGCAGAGTGAATTTTCTAAGATTTTTCTAAATGCGAGATGACGTAAGTCGAGAGGACATGGTGTAAGACGGGGTACTACTGTATTACAAAAATATATACAGGATGTAAGAAATTAATAGCCAGAACACGGAAAGCCGCAATTTCATCAAATTTAATCATGTAACGATTTTCCAATAACAGAAAGAAAATTTAATCTGGAACTAAAAACGGCTTTCTCAATAATCTTCTTTGTTTCCATCCGTCTTACGTATTGAAGATATTTCATGCATTTAGATTACACTGAACAACAATGGTTCTTTCACAGAGGTGAAATTAGTTGATTCTAGATCAGTTTCTTGCGCTGATTCCTAATATGCTTTTCGTTTTTCTCTAGGTGGTCCAGTTTAGGAGGTTCATCAAGTTTATGCTAATTTTAGGTACAACAAATGTCAGACAGAATTAATTTTTCAAGATAATAACTACTGGACTATTTATTTAGACATGTTCAGATAAATATCGAAATGTGCATATTTTTAACATTTATCTGTCAGTTATTAAGCCTAATTTGCATTTTGATCAACGGTGTAATGTTTACATTACTTTCAACTTTAAAGTAGCGGCCACAGAATTGACATAATGTTTTTATAGACTAAACTTTAATTTTGATTTCAAATCTGCAATTTGTTTACATATATCATGTCTAATTTTTTTAGTAAAAGGAATTTCAACTTTTGCATGCTATTGACACAAATTTGATGTAAAATGCTTTTTAAGGATATGTACCTCAATGTTAAAATGGTGAACAGTAGGGTGGAACTAAAAAACGAAGTTTCGAATTTTATATTCTAATAGTGATTATTTTTTCCTTTTTAACTCCATAAAAATAAAATATTTTTCTTTTAATTTTAAAATGATATTTTCCGGTTCCTCAAAGCGCCTGATTTTCCCTAAAAAAAGAAAAAAAGCCAATAATTGCTTGAAAAGTTTTTTAAGCTTATTGTTAAATTTATAAATTGCAAAATTAAATTAATTAAGCTTTAATGTCCTGTAATAAAGAGAATAATTTAGTTTGGGTGCCTTAGAAAAGTTAGCCCCCCTTTATTTGACTTTTGTAGAAGCCAGCGTCGTGGGCGTCGGCTTTCATTGTCTCTGATTTATTTGGCTGAGACGCATAACAAATTAGTCCGATTTAACGTGTGTTAACAGTTTCTTTAATTATTTTTCAATAAACATTCGGTGTCAAAAGTGATAAAGTCTGTTAACGTACGTAAATCTAGATAATTGTTGAAGTGTCCTGTATTTCATGAACCAAAACAATTAACATTAGACTGTCATCTTTGACGAAAATATGAAGATGTTATGAAACATTATTTTTGGGTTCAATTTAACTTAAAATCTGACAGCTGGAATCTGGTACACACTATTTCTAAAATTTCTAAAGCTGTTGATGATGCAATTAAAAATGTACTGCCGAGACCTTCAATTCCAACAATTTCTGATACACAAATCATAAAAAATGATTAGAGACTAGTGCGAGAAATGTCAAAATTTGAAGAAAAATATTAAGATTAGAAAGAATAACCCCACATCCAATATAAAATTGCAAAAAATATTAGGTAATCCTGCAAAAAACATTTCTTTGTGTAAAAGCACTAAATATTATCGTGTATCAGAACAAGAACGTCACTTTCTCAAAGACCAAAGAGAGATGGGATGATGGCAATAGGATCAATAGATATGAAAACTACAAAAAATGTGTAGCAAGTCTGGAAAAGGAAATATCAAGGAAAAAAGATATTTTAAAACAAAAAAATTATCTTTTGATTGAATGATCGTCAAGTGTAAAAAATAGTTCGGAAGTAAATAGTTCAATCGGTTGTTTTTCTAAACCTGAATTTGATAATCAACAAGGTGAAAGAACCGGAGTATTAGACAGAACTGCAAATGGCACCTTAGAAGATATGGGTATTTCTGATGATAATAAAGAAAAGGTAACTGAAAGAAGGACATGAAGACGACAAAGAGAAAAGAAAAGGAAGAATTTGAAAGAACAGAAAAGACGAAATGAGTTAATTTTAGAAGGTTAGTATTTTGATGGCAGAAAGGATAACACTATGATAACTAAAGCAGAGGGGAAAAAGTATAACTAAGAAAGACGAACACCTGGTCTTAGTTCAAAAACCAGGATAAAAATATATTGGTCATATTTCATTGACATCTTCTTCTTATATTAATATAGCCACTGCAATTTTGGTGTATTTTCAAAATAATAATACAGACATTTCAAGTTTGAATGTTATTGGGTGAAACAAAGACGCCTTTAATGCAGGATGCAAATCTGGAGTTGTTAAAACATCGGAAGCAATACCCTAAAAACTTTATAATGGATAATTTGATTATTACATGCAAATGAACATTTTTCTTAGATACTTATTTCAACATCTTGCTGGAAAAACTACGGGTAAAAAAGGGATTTTCTGGACCAGTAAGAAAGAGACTTGAAAAAATGTGATCATATTGAAATTATAGGTTATAAAAACATTGATCCTATCTTGACGGACTGATCGGATGAAGAACTTTAAAAAAGTGCAAACAGGGGATACACCTGAATTTTACATTTTCCTTGTCATACTCAAACAGTGGAAACGTGTGTCAAAATTGTCCCGCGAGCTGCGTCAACCGTCTTTAAATATTAAGCAAATGATGGCTTAATCTTGGGAAAGTTGAATTCCCACAATGTAATGACAAAGTTTGCCTAAAAAGACAGTAGGTTGAATATCCAATTGAATTAATCCATAACAAAGGGAGGTAAGGAAGGTGGATGTCGATGTTTAACCACCTCCTCGTGGTGACTTCTGGATAGTATTTGCTAAATAAAAGTAGATATGAGCTAACAGCTACGTTGTTTACTTTAAGTTACTTTATACTGAAATTTCAAAACTTTGACCTCCTTGAGGAACCGGAAAACAACTTAATTTAAAAAAACCTTTTCAGCCAAAAGTTTAGACATCCAAAAAGGAAAAATGTTTTCACTATTACACATTAAAACAAAAAAGTGTTTTTTTTACCCTATACTTAAGTTCCACCGTAGTGAACAGTGTCAGTTTCCTATCAGGGACCTAATAAATAATCGGTATGTTAAAAAAACAATTGAAACTAGTCGGATGTACTTTAGAGAATGGATTGAAGGGAAATGATAAAAATATCTCGGTGACTCAAATAATCAGAAGGTTTTTTAGAAAAATAAACTTTATTAACATAACAACACATAGTCAAAAATTCGCCATCATCACTGACAGAATAATCTGCCGCTCTCTGCAGAGTTCGAATGTTACTGCGTCACGTGCCTTCAAAAGCTCTCCGAAGAAAACGCGGGGGAGGAAATACGCCTCATTGCTATTGGCTGAAATTTATAATTGCTCCTCGCGTGCGAGAGAGAGAGAGAAATAGCAGACGGCTACAGAGTATGCCCCCAGTGACGAAGTCGCGATTACAAAAATGTAGCAATTAATAAGATACATAAGAAAGGTCTTGAGTAAAATTAAAGTACATATGATGCAAAAAAATAGAAAATATATTATGCATTACATGAAAAACAATACTTTTGAGAAGGAAATAGTATGCACTGCACACTTTATACATCAAATGTTTTAAACAATATAATCCGTAACGAGATGTTTCGGAAACCGAACTTTACGACCAGATTTGGTGGTAGGGTGTTCAACAGGAGTAATTGGAAAATTTATGGGCTCATTTTGTTTTTGAGGTTGGGAAGGTGAAATAGAATCTGCTAATTGATACGCAGGTTTAATGCGATCAATAGATACAGTACAGCGCTTCCCGTTTATTTCCAAGTCAAACGTTTTCTCAGACCTGTCAATCACTCGATGAGGTCCTGTATAAGGGGGTGATAAGGGAGGATTGACTTTATCTGATCTAAGAAATGCGTGTGAACAGGTTTTTAATGAGGGATTGACATAGATTTTAGGATTGCCATGCATTGCAGTGGCAATAGGATTTAACTTTCTCATTTTTTCAGTTAACTCAGTCACGTATGTAAGAGTAAGTGGTTGATTAATAGTTTCAGTGTTAATGAGATCAGAGGGTAGTCTGATATTTGTGCCATAAACAAGTTGAGCACAGGTCGCTTGGATATCATTTTTAAGAGCAGTGCGTAAACCAAGTAAGACAATGGGGAGGATTTCAGTCCATTGAATTTGATTGTGAGCTTTAAGAGAACTCTTAAGATGGCGATGGAATCTTTCAATAAAACCGTTAGACTGTGGATGGTATGCTGTAGTTCTGATGCGTTTACATCCTAATCTATCTGTAAGCTCTTTGAAAAGAGTGGACTCAAAATTTCTACCCTGATCAGTAGTGATGGTAACAGGGGTTCCAAATCTGGAGATCCAACTGTGTATCAATGTACGAGCAGTTGTTTCTGCAGTCATATCAGATGTGGGTATAACTTCGGGCCATCTCGTGAACCTATCAATGATGGTCATGCAATACTGATTGCCATCGGATGATGGTAAGGGTCCGATAAAATCAATATGAATATGGGCAAAACGAGCATCAGATTCAGAGAATGTACCAATGGGTGATTTGGTGTGTTGAAAGATTTTAGCTTTTTGACATTTCGTACAGCTGCGAACCATAGATTTTATGTCCTTACGCATGCGAGGCCATACAAATCGTTTGGAAATTAAATCTAATGAAGCTGAGATACCAGGATGGGAGAAATAATGCAAGGTTGAAAAAACTGATTGTCGCATATCTTTAGGAACAAATGGTCGAGGATGTTTTTGTGACATATCGCAATATAAATGTACATCTTCGAGTGGAAAATAATGTTTTCCTAATTTTAATGAAGTGGTGTCAAATTCGAGAAGTTGTTTTAACTCTTCATCATTTGTCTGAGCAGTGTCAAACTCTTTAAAATCTAACACATTAGGAGAAATTGAATCTATCTCAATTCGAGATAATGCATCGGCCACAATGTTGACAGAGCCTTTAGTATATCTAATATCAGTAGAAAACTGTGAAATATAGTCTAAATGTCTCAATTGACGTGGTCTACATTTATCAGGGTTTTGTTGAAATGCGAATGTAAGGGGTTTTTGGTCTGTATAAATAATGAAATTCCGACCTTCTAGCATGTGTCTGAATTTTTTTATAGAACAATAAATAGCAAATAATTCACGATCATAAGTAGTCCAATTTCTTTGAGATTTATTTAATTTACAGGAATGAAATGCTATTGGTTCCCATTGGTTTTCGGAGAGTTGCATTAAAGATCCACTAATTGCGACATTGCTGGCATCGACCCATAAGCTTAGCTGGGCGCCAGGAATTGGATGTCGTAATAATGTAGCTCGAGCTATAGCTTCTTTTGAAGCAGTGAAGGAAAGAATGGCTTCATAGTTCCATTGTAATTGCTCAGTTTTGTTAGCATTGGAACGGGGCTGTTTTTTCTTATTTTTGTGTCCTTCTAAGAATTTAACGAGTGGAGCTAAAATATCGGCAGCTTTGGGAATGCACCGTCGATAAAAATTGAAAAGACCTAAGTAGCGTCTTAGTTGAGTTAAGGTAGAGGGCTGGGGGAAATCTAGGATGCATTTTACACGATCAGGTAAGGGTTCAATTCCTACAGCTGAAAGTTTGAATCCTAGAAAATTGATAGTGGATTGGTCAAATTTACATTTATCAACATTAATACACAGACCATACTCTTTAAGTCTAGAAAACAACAACTCAAGGTGTTCTAAATGTTCAGTTTCATTATTTGATGCAATTAGAAAATCATCAAGAAATGCGTAATTAAATCCTAAGTCACGAATTACGTCATCAATAAATCGTTGAAAAGTAGAGCGAGCGTTACAAAGGCCGAATTGCATACGAGTGCTTTCGAAAAGTCTGAATGGAGTGCAAATCGCAGTTTTATGTACATCATCAGGATTTATGGGAATTTGATGGTAGGCTTTTACAAGATCAATGTGACTGAAGATTTGTTTACCATGTAATTCAGCAGTGAAATCTGCGATACAAGGGATAGGATATTTCTCTTTAACAGTTTGTGCATTTAGAGCACGATAATCACCAACAGGTCTCCAATCGACAGATCCTTTCTTCGGCACCAGGTGCAAAGGCGAAGAGTAATTACTTTTAGAAGGTCTCATATGACCGAGTTGTAGCATGTGCTGAAATTCAGCTTTGGCAATTTTTAACCGATCTGGAGCTAGCCTTCTAGGCTTAGCAGCGACTGGAGGCCCCTTAGTGTTTATATAATGCACAGTATTATGCTTAACCGGTTGGTTGGAATCCGGTAATTTCGTGATTTCAGGAAATTTAAATAATAATTTACCATATATATCATTTACAACATTGGGTTTCACAGAAAATATATTACAAGTACTTAATATAGCAGGAGCTTTTAAATTAGTAGTGGAATCAATAAGACGACGATTCCGTAAATCAAGTTTTAAATTAAAATTATGCAAAAAATCAGCTCCTAAAATAGCACATGAAATATCACAAATATAAAAAGAATATGTAAAATTTCGGCGTAGGCCTAATTTGATATTAATACATTTACGACCATACACATTAATTTTTGTGCCATTAGCAGCACGAAAGGTTTGAAGAACAGGCTTAGTTTTGTCATTTTTATTCGCGGCCAAAAGTGAGGCATCAGATCCAGAATCGACTAGAAAACGCATACCTGTATTTCTGTCTCTAACGAAAAGGCGACGAGAAGGTGCTGGGGAGAAGTCCGTCGCCGCTACTCTTCCCGCTTCTGGTTTTCCGAATAAGAACAAGGCGCTAGGCACTTTTTTGCTTTTTCTTGATATTTTTGGTGATACCAACACAATGTTGCATCCCTATGGCGGGACTGAGAACGATTACGCTGATGGTTATCACTTCTAGATACACTTCTTGAACGACGAAGATGAGCGACCTCTCGGCGTAATGCTTGGATTTCTTTTACGAGCATATCAATGGCTGGTGGTGTCTGAGAATCAGTTGTTGGTGTTCGAATCGAAACAGAACTAATGTTGGAAGGCGTTAATTCAATTATTCTATCAGCAATATCCGCCGCTTTATCTGGAGTAATTTTTTCAATGGAAGCTAGAATCGTTTGCACAGTGGTTGGCATTTGTTGAGTAAACAGTTCTAAAAGAAGATCGTTACTAATATTATGGCTTTCAGCCCGTCTTTTCATTAATCGAAGTAATTCAGTTGATTTTCTGTCACCAGGCTTTCTCCAGCTAGCAGTTTCCGTATTTCTAAAGTACGACTTTCTCCACAATGTTCGATAACTTTTGATTTCAAAATCTGATAAGGATCAGTAGGATCAGGACTCATAATTATATCTCGAACCATAGTAGCAGTAGCAGGCGGTAGATGCGCTACAACATAATTATATTTTGTTTTCGACTCAGTAATAGCTTTAGGAGTAGCTAATTCGAATGTGCTTTCCAGCATATGAAACAACAATGTAGGGTCCACAGGGATATAGGGTGGAATGACTACGGCAGATGTTTCAGCAGTTGTCATTTTGCTAGTTAAACAAAACGTTCCATGAAACAGTTGAATAGTTCGACGGTCTATGAAATAGTTGAAGGTTCAAAAATCCGCGGTCACCATTTTAGAGAATGGATTGAAGGGAAATGATAAAAATATCTCGGTGACTCAAATAATCAGAAGGTTTTTTAGAAAAATAAACTTTATTAACATAACAACACATAGTCAAAAATTCGCCATCGTCACTGACAGAATAATCTGCCGCTCTCTGCAGAGTTCGAATGTTACTGCGTCACGTGCCTTCAAAAGCTCTCCGAAGAAAACGCGGGGGAGGAAATACGCCTCATTGCTATTGGCTGAAATTTATAATTGCTCCTCGCGTGCGAGAGAGAGAGAGAAATAGCAGACGGCTACAGAGTATGCCCCCAGTGACGAAGTCGCGATTACAAAAATGTAGCAATTAATAAGATACATAAGAAAGGTCTTGAGTAAAATTAAACTACATATGATGCAAAAAAATAGAAAATATATTATGCATTACATGAAAAACAATACTTTTGAGAAGGAAATAGTATGCACTGCACACTTTATACATCAAATGTTTTAAACAATATAATCCGTAACGAGATGTTTCGGAAACCGAACTTTACGACCAGATTTGGTGGTAGGGTGTTCAACAGGAGTAATTGGAAAATTTATGGGCTCATTTTGTTTTTGAGGTTGGGAAGGTGAAATAGAATCTGCTAATTGATACGCAGGTTTAATGCGATCAATAGATACAGTACAGCGCTTCCCGTTTATTTCCAAGTCAAACGTTTTCTCAGACCTGTCAATCACTCGATGAGGTCCTGTATAAGGGGGTGATAAGGGAGGATTGACTTTATCTGATCTAAGAAATGCGTGTGAACAGGTTTTTAATGAGGGATTGACATAGATTTTAGGATTGCCATGCATTGCAGTGGCAATAGGATTTAACTTTCTCATTTTCTCAGTTAACTCAGTCACGTATGTAAGAGTAAGTGGTTGATTAATAGTTTCAGTGTTAATGAGATCAGAGGGTAGTCTGATATTTGTGCCATAAACAAGTTGAGCACAGGTCGCTTGGATATCATTTTTAAGAGCAGTGCGTAAACCAAGTAAGACAATGGGGAGGATTTCAGTCCATTGAATTTGATTGTGAGCTTTAAGAGAACTCTTAAGATGGCGATGGAATCTTTTAATAAAACCGTTAGACTGTGGATGGTATGCTGTAGTTCTGATGCGTTTACATCCTAATCTATCTGTAAGCTCTTTGAAAAGAGTGGACTCAAAATTTCTACCCTGATCAGTAGTGATGGTAACAGGGGTTCCAAATCTGGAGATCCAACTGTGTATCAATGTACGAGCAGTTGTTTCTGCAGTCATATCAGATGTGGGTATAACTTCGGGCCATCTCGTGAACCTATCAATGATGGTCATGCAATACTGATTGCCATCGGATGATGGTAAGTGTCCGATAAAATCAATATGAATATGGGCAAAACGAGCATCAGATTCAGAGAATGTACCAATGGGTGATTTGGTGTGTTGAAAGATTTTAGCTTTTTGACATTTCGTACAGCTGCGAACCATAGATTTTATGTCCTTACGCATGCGAGGGCATACAAATCGTTTGGAAATTAAATCTAATGAAGCTGAGATACCAGGATGCGAGAAATAATGCAAGGTTGAAAAAACTGATTGTCGCATATCTTTAGGAACAAATGGTCGAGGATGTTTTTGTGACATATCGCAATATAATTGTACATCTTCGAGTGGAAAATAATGTTTTCCTAATTTTAATGAAGTGGTGTCAAATTCGAGAAGTTGTTTTAACTCTTCATCATTTGTCTGAGCAGTGTCAAACTCTTTAAAATCTAACACATTAGGAGAAATTGAATCTATCTCAATTCGAGATAATGCATCGGCCACAATGTTGACAGAGCCTTTAGTATATCTAATATCAGTAGAAAACTGTGAAATATAGTCTAAATGTCTCAATTGACGTGGTCTACATTTATCAGGGTTTTGTTGAAATGCGAATGTAAGGGGTTTTTGGTCTGTATAAATAATGAAATTCCGACCTTCTAGCATGTGTCTGAATTTTTTTATAGAACAATAAATAGCAAATAATTCACGATCATAAGTAGTCCAATTTCTTTGAGATTTATTTAATTTACAGGAATGAAATGCTATTGGTTCCCATTGGTTTTCGGAGAGTTGCATTAAAGATCCACTAATTGCGACATTGCTGGCATCGACCCATAAGCTTAGCTGGGCGCCAGGAATTGGATGTCGTAATAATGTAGCTCGAGCTATAGCTTCTTTTGAAGCAGTGAAGGAAAGAATGGCTTCATCGTTCCATTGTAATTGCTCAGTTTTGTTAGCATTGGAACGGGGCTGTTTTTTCTTATTTTTGTGTCCTTCTAAGAATTTAACGAGTGGAGCTAAAATATCGGCAGCTTTGGGAATGCACCGTCGATAAAAATTGAAAAGACCTAAGTAGCGTCTTAGTTGAGTTAAGGTAGAGGGCTGGGGGAAATCTAGGATGCATTTTACACGATCAGGTAAGGGTTCAATTCCTACAGCTGAAAGTTTGAATCCTAGAAAATTGATAGTGGATTGGCCAAATTTACATTTATCAACATTAATACACAGACCATACTCTTTAAGTCTAGAAAACAACAACTCAAGGTGTTCTAAATGTTCAGTTTCATTATTTGATGCAATTAGAAAATCATCAAGAAATGCGTAAACAAATCCTAAGTCACGAATTACGTCATCAATAAATCGTTGAAAAGTAGAGCGAGCGTTACAAAGGCCGAATTGCATACGAGTGCTTTCGAAAAGTCTGAATGGAGTGCAAATCGCAGTTTTATGTACATCATCAGGATTTATGGGAATTTGATGGTAGGCTTTTACAAGATCAATGTGACTGAAGATTTGTTTACCATGTAATTCAGCAGTGAAATCTGCGATACAAGGGATAGGATATTTCTCTTTAACAGTTTGTGCATTTAGAGCACGATAATCACCAACAGGTCTCCAATCGACAGATCCTTTCTTCGGCACCAGGTGCAAAGGCGAAGAGTAATTACTTTTAGAAGGTCTCATATGACCGAGTTGTAGCATGTGCTGAAATTCAGCTTTGGCAATTTTTAACCGATCTGGAGCTAGCCTTCTAGGCTTAGCAGCGACTGGAGGCCCCTTAGTGTTTATATAATGCACAGTATTATGCTTAACCGGTTGGTTGGGGTCCGGTAATTTCGTGATTTCAGGAAATTTAAATAATAATTTACCATATATATCATTTACAACATTGGGTTTCACAGAAAATATATTACAAGTACTTAATATAGCAGGAGCTTTTAAATTAGTAGTGGAATCAATAAGACGACGATTCCGTAAATCAAGTTTTAAATTAAAATTATGCAAAAAATCAGCTCCTAAAATAGCACATGAAACATCACAAATATAAAAAGAATATGTAAAATTTCGGCGTAGGCCTAAGTTGATATTAATACATTTACGACCATACACATTAATTTTTGTGCCATTAGCAGCACGAAAGGTTTGAAGAACAGGCTTAGTTTTGTCATTTTTATTCGCGGCCAAAAGTGAGGCATCAGATCCAGAATCGACTAGAAAACGCATACCTGTATTTCTGTCTCTAACGAAAAGGCGACGAGAAGGTGCTGGGGAGAAGTCCGTCGCCGCTACTCTTCCCGCTTCTGGTTTTCCGAATAAGAACAAGGCGCTAGGCACTTTTTTGCTTTTTCTTGATATTTTTGGTGATACCAACACAATGTTGCATCCCTATGGCGGGACTGAGAACGATTACGCTGATGGTTATCACTTCTAGATACACTTCTTGAACGACGAAGATGAGCGACCTCTTGGCGTAATGCTTGGATTTCTTTTACGAGCATATCAATGGCTGGTGGTGTCTGAGAATCAGTTGTTGGTGTTCGAATCGAAACAGAACTAATGTTGGAAGGCGTTAATTCAATTATTCTATCAGCAATATCCGCCGCTTTATCTGGAGTAATTTTTTCAAGGAAGCTAGAATCGTTTGCACAGTGGTTGGCATTTGTTGAGTAAACAGTTCTAAAAGAAGATCGTTACTAACATTATGGCTTTCAGCCCGTCTTTTCATTATCGAAGTAATTCAGTTGGTTTTCTGTCACCCAGGCTTTCTCCAGCTAGCAGTTTCCGTATTTCTAAAGTACGACTTTCTCCACAATGTTCGATAACTTTTGATTTCAAAATCTGATAAGGATCAGTAGGATCAGGACTCATAATTATATCTCGAACCATAGTAGCAGTAGCAGGCGGTAGATGCGCTACAACATAATTATATTTTGTTTTCGACTCAGTAATAGATTTAGGAGTAGCTAATTCGAATGTGCTTTCCAGCATATGAAACCACAATGTAGGGTCCACAGGGATATATGGTGGAATGACTACGGCAGATGTTTCAGCAGTTGTCATTTTGCTAGTTAAACAAAACGTTCCATGAAACAGTTGAATAGTTCGACGGTCTATGAAATAGTTGAAGGTTCAAAAATCCGTGGTCACCATTTTAGAGAATGGATTGAAGGGAAATGATAAAAATATCTCGGTGACTCAAATAATCAGAAGGTTTTTTAGAAAAATAAACTTTATTAACATAACAACACATAGTCAAAAATTCGCCATCGTCACTGACAGAATAATCTGCCGCTCTCTGCAGAGTTCGAATGTTACTGCGTCACGTGACTTCAAAAGCTCTCCGAAGAAAACGCGTAGGGAGGAAATGCGCCTCATTGCTATTGGCTGAAATTTATAATTGCTCCTCGCGTGCGAGAGAGAGAGAGAAATAGCAGACGGCTACAGTACCAATCCCAAAACTTTCTTCTATCGCATACATGTCAATACTTCAAAATTCGTTATCATAGTGAGAAACTTAACTGGTAATCTATGCGAATCTATGCTCATCATGAGCATACTAAAAAGATGAAATTCCGTGCATTAGTTCTTCTGATATGACTATCACTGAAATCGTATAAATCCAGCAAAATGCAGAATAGCAGTGCCACTTATTGTGTTATTCACACCTAAACCTAATTATCATCAACTTATGTCTAACTGAATATGAAGTTTGAGGAAAATACGTGCATTAGTACTTGAGATAGAGCTATTGCGGAAATCATGACAAATGCAACATAGCAGCGCCACCTGTTCAGCGATTTACACCAACACATAATCAGCAGCAATATTAATCAAGGTATACTTGAATTTGAAGTTTGATGAAACTTTGTGCATTAGTTCTTGAGCTATTGATTAAATCGTGCAAAATACAGCAGAGCAGCGCCACCTATTGGGCGATTTACACCAACACGTAGTCCGTATCATGTCATATGAAGGACTAACTGAATCTGAAGTCGGATGGAACTGTGCGAATTAGTTCTTGAGCTAGAGCTATTGTGGAAATCGTGTAAATTCTGCAAAATGCAGCATAGCAGCGCTACCAGTTGGGCGATTTACAACAAAACGTAAACAGCTCCATCTCATATCAAGGACTAATTGAAGCTGAGGTTTTATAAAAATCCGTGCATTAACTCTTGAGATAGAGCTATTACGGAAATCCTGCAAAATGCAGCATAGCAGCACCACCTACTGAGCGATTTACACCAAAAACTAATCAGCCCCAATTTATATCAAAGTCTAACTGAATATAAATTTTTGTTAAATTCCGTGCATTACTTCTTGAAATAGAGCGCCCAAAAAATTTGTGTCACTACAGACAGACTCCCAGACTCACAGACAGACATTTTGTAAAAACATGTTTTTTGTATCTCTGACCCGTAAAAAACATGTGTAAATTCGTCGAAAATTTTCACGAATCCAATACTGTCTTCTTGTACAGATAGAAGGAAGTAAAAAGTAATGGAATATATCCTAACTAACGGAAGTACATCACAAAGTAGGTAAATGTCCACAAAAAGCATTTTCTGACCTTTTTGACGAAAAGATACAATCTCATTTTTTCCCCAAAAATAGACGTAATAGAAGAAAACTTATACCAGATTTGAAATCAGCACAAAAAACTGATTCAGAAACATATTTGTGTACTCATGTGGAGGCCATATTTGGACGTCAAGAAACGTTAGTAGAAAAATATGCAAAATATACAAATTAAACACAATATCTGACGGTCAAATGTCACTATAATCTCAGAAACAAACCATTTTTGCACAGTAAACTGGACAGCATTCATATCATAAAACAAAAAGCCTGACTGATAATGCTTTATGCTTTTAATTTGCATATAATTGTACAAAAATTTCAAAAATTGCATAAATATAATATGCAAATATCTCAAAAACTAGACCTGCAGAAGAAATTTAAAACAACCCTCATAGCATGCATGGTCACGGTGACGTCATTGTGACGTCACTGTAAGTCACTGTGGTCACGTCACATCTGTGACCAAAATGCCACCACTCAGTGATGTCACGTTGTGACTGAGATGTGAACTTCTTAGAAAACTTTAAAAAATTACAAAAATTCTTTAAAACATGTTATTTACTGTAAAATTATATTTTTCTATCAATTAAAAAAAAATTGAGACGTCATTGTTATGTCATTGCATGTAACGTACATCACGTCATATATGTGACAAAAAAAAAAAACCAAAAAAAAAAAAAAACCCACCATATTGTAAGTCACAGTGTGAAAAAAATATGAACTTTTAAAATCTTTGAAAATGAAGAGAAATATTTTAAACAGTATTTTAAACAGTCCCGAGTTACAGCGGCATGAGGAATGAAAATATATTAGTGGATAGCAAATGGTAAATTCTGTCACGAAGGGGGGGGGGGGGACACAATATATAAAGTGCACGATACAAGCATTAAAGCAATTTGGATAACATATTTAGAATTAGGAGTATTAAATCTGTACAGTATTTAGTTTGCAGAGAGGAAACTATTTTATTTTTTTTGCCAACCAGTGGTATTCGAAACACTTCTGTGGTTTCAAACTAAAAATTTTCTATTACAGTTAAGTCTGCAGCTTTTAATGAGCACGTAGAAAGAGTCTTCAGAATTTAGTCGGAGTTTTTTTCTTGAGAGAGTTTTTTTTCCTGACAACTATTTAACTATTTTAAGTAACTATTTTTGAAAAAATTCTACTTCTTTCAGACTTTTCAAATAAATTAACATTTTCCGAAAAAAAAATATATATATATACAAAATTTATGCAAAACGCATGATAATAATTAATTATTCGTATTTCAAATTTTTATTTTACAGATATGACTTTAAAAAAAAAGTTATTTTACAAATTGTTTTATTTTACAGAAAATTAATATGAAAAGATTGTCAGATTGACAAAGAATTCTTTTATTTTATCCTCGATAATCCTTTTTTATTTATTAAGAACATATCGCTCACCCGCAAGAAAAGTGACACATCTCACAGAAATTCATTTTGCGTTTTATTCCACTAAAAGATTTGTCATAGGTGCGTCTTGCTACACAAACAGTTTCATAAGTTTAGCTACATGAAAAATCACGTTATTATGCTATATGTCCATTTGTAACCAAAGAAGAGGGGTGGATTATGTAATGAGGTAAAATTATCCAACCCTCCAAACCACATCTTAAGTTTTCATTCTTATGTGCTTTACGCTTTTATGCACTTTTAATTCTTGTATGCAGAGTTAAGTGCTATAATTTCATGTTACAGTAAAATCATGCACATTTTCTTTTGCCTCCCCTGTGAAATTTACTTTTCTCGAGATGTGTCACTTTTCTTGCGGGTGAGCGATATTTTGTATTTATTACGTGTGAAAAAAATTTTACTTTAAGAAAGGGGGGGTGGGGGTTCATTATTACCATTAAATTGATATTTACTCATTTTAAAAATTTAAACAAAGTTTTATCTAATAAACTCTAATTATTATTATTATTATTATTATTTACAAAAAAGAACCTTTACAATCCATTGTAACTTAAATTGTTTGGAACCGATAAAAAGAAAAGATAAAATACATTGGAAAATTCTCCAAAAAGAAAATTTTAATTAAAGACAGTCTCATAAAATTATTGCGCATCTGAGTTCGAAATTTTTTGTATTCAAAGACAAATAACGATAAAAAAGAACATCTGCTGAAAATCAAAATCGTCTGCGCACAGAAGAGAAGATGCCGGAAGTTTACTCTGTTTAGAACATCACGAAGTCTACAACACTCTTTTATAAAATAAGAGAAAGAAGCCCGCCATTTTAAAATATTACAAATACACGGATATTATAAATGGGACGTAAATGTAAGTCTTATTTAATTTAAATGTTTTATCCCTGTTTTGTATATTATGATGACTTAAATAGTTTTATGTTATATTAGTAAGGAACTGTTCTGCAATTGTTTTCAGAAACATTTTCCTATTCGATGCTGCGTTGAAAAATATCTTAATCTGCGATCACTTAAAAAGAAAAGAAAAAAAAAACAGCTGCGCAGAGACTGATTCATAACTGCATTCAGAGTGGAATTAATTTAAAGATTAATTTGCTGTTACTTGAGATTGAAAATATGTTGAGAAAATGATTTGGAATTTTTTTCGGCTTCTTACTGTTTTGTGTTTCCTGATTACTAACACTTACAGTAGTTATAGACATTATTATTTTGGAGTTAAATATGATTTTCGATTATTATGATATTACGAAACTATTTCAGATTAGAAATTAGCATTATATTGGGAAAATGTATTTTTACGTATTACACTAGTGAAACTTTTCAAAGATTTTTCTTTTGGTGCTAATAATATTTTAAATTACTAGGGGGCTCGGCCCCCTACGAGCTACGCTCGCCAACCACCGTCCAGAAACCGCAGACTCTAAATGCACGCTAATTTGATCGGCTTTAAAAAGATTTCGAAAGATTGAATTATAATTTAAAAAACAGTGGCGATCTCCCTATAAACGAATTTATATTCATTTCTCTTTGATTGGGGAATTTTAACGCCAAATCCGCTGCGGTACTAGTTGATTATCCTGTCGACCAATTTCGCCAAATTATATAAATCACCAAACCACTCGCCAAATTATACAAATTGATATAATTTTTATTTTAAATAACGAAAGAACAAATAAATTCGTACAACATTAATAAAAACACAAATAAAACGTTGAAATAAAAATAACTTGATGACGTATACATGTGTAACAACATTTCAAAATAAGCTAATATAAAAGGAATTAAGTAAAGAGAGTCTTTGTCTCCTGGTATTTTTTAACAAAGCGAAAAGAAAGTTCTTTTAAATGAGACATTTTAAATTAATTCTCAAAATATCAAATAAATATCTAGCGCAATTTCTAAATTTAAACTTTTTTGCAATATTATTTTGTGTTCATTTTATGTAATAACTATAATGACGTCATTTCTCCTAAGACTTCTAACGCATGTTAATGAATTTATTATTTTACAATATCCTTTCTCTTTTAAAATTCACGTGCATACTTTTTATGACGTAATTTTTAATAAGTTCCTGCTTTTTATACGTAATTATTTAATTCTAATTTGAAAGTTTTTTTCCTGTTTATAATAGTCACGTGTAAGTAAATTTTTAATTTGAAGCAAACATTATTGCTTGCGCTTTTTATACAGTTGGCAACAGTTTAAATTAGTACAATTTTCTGAAATCTGTAAAAAATATCTCTAGAAATGCTGAAAATTTGAATTTAAAATAGAAATAAAACCTGAAAAAATGAGTCAAAATAAAAAAATTAATGCAATCTGCACTCCGGTAAATTCTAACGCATAAAATGATCTAAAAATGATTACACTGTCATGTATAGTTTTTGCTGCTATAAAACTTTTTTAGTGGAACGATTTTGTTCAACTTTAGCATTAAATAACTCTTAAAATAATTCTCCGATTTGAAAACTGTCTGCATCAGCGTGTTTATCAAACATTTCTGTATAAAACCACCGATTTTCATATTTTTGTATGCATTATTTTTGTTAATATTAACGAAGAAAGGCCTCCGGTCACAAAAAAATCAAAACCGGCGGCGGCGGCGGTGACAGCGGTAGTTATTTTTTTTTAGAATAGAGAGATTATTTAAAATCATAAATCTTCATACCAATGGTTTTCAGATTTAGCATTTGCCAAAATTATGAAATAATAGAAATTTCTTATAACATATGCAAAGATTTTTGAGATATTGTTAAATCTAATAATACATTTAATTCATCTATTGTAATTTATTGTTGTTTAATAGTACAATTATAAATACTAATTATTATTTTTAGTGTTTTTCAAATTGGTATATTTATTTTTTTTAATTGTATATAAGCATTTTTTTTTGTTTGTGATTTTAATCTAACATTTAATTATGGACATTCTGAAGCGGTTATTAAATTTTCGTCTATTATAAAATTATTTTCTAAGTTTATGATATACGTAATTATTGGCACTAAAAGTAAAATATGATATTTAAACATTGAAATAAACAGTTTTTCGTGTCTAATAGGAAGTTTATAAATTAAACTACTTTAGTATATATATATTTTTTTAAGTTCATATTTATTTACATAATATAGGAATGAATATTTTTTTAAACAGATTAACAGTGTTTTACTTCGGTTTGCCTGTCCGTTTTTGTGTATGGCTGTCTGTCCGCGCTCTAACTCTCGTAACTAAACTCGGATTTCCCTGAAACATATAAATATTGACGTTTACCATAACACGTTCCTTATTTCTAATGAAGTTTGTAGCATGTTTAGTTCATTTACAGGGACAGTCAAAAGTATTCCGTTACATTACGGCCTATGGAAAAAAATCTTTTCAAAGGATTTTTAATGATTTTACACGCTTTCAAACAGAATAAAATTGATATGCATTTATGAAGCGCATTTAAATATGCATTCTGCTGAATATGCGATGCATAGAATAGTTATTGTTCATTTACAGGGCTAAAAAAGGAATTCCAATAGATAATTATATAGGTGTGGAGGGAATTGTTTATGGCGTACTTTAATTATGTTAATCTATTTCATATATAATGAAATTTATATACGTCGCTGAAGTTTACATACTATAAATTATTTCATGTATAATACGAAGTGCATATAGCATTTACAGGGACATGCAAAATATTTCAATACTATATTGTATCCGAAGTACTGTTCATTAGCGATGATTGCTGGGAATGCATTTTTAATTATGATATGCGCTTTTATGATTCACTATATTTATGCACAGTATATGGTGTATATAAATGCTACAATTCGTATACAGGGCTACACAAAAGTACTCGTAAGGGTTACTGCATATGGGCGCAAATTGTTTAAAGGTGGCTTTTAAATGAGTTGTTCTTTTTTACGCTGAAATGCATTTAATTTGATAAGAAATGTTTGTAGAATATAGATAAAATGATATACAGGGTCACGTAAAGAATTGGATACATGGGCGTCTGTAAATCATAATTTCTGGAAATGTTATTTCAGCAGTTTTAAAAGTGTCTTAGTTTGAATTAAATTTTAACTAAATAGTGGTTCTAGGTAAACTACCGGATTGTACAAAAGTATTTAAGTATTTTTCCATTTATTAGTATAAATTGCTGAAAGAGAATTTCAACCTGTTATGTTTCAATTGCTAAACTAAATTTCCCCATTATATAGTATATATATCAACCTACAGATCAAATACAGGACTGTTCAAAAGAATCAGAAAACATATTTGGCTATGGACGGTAACTGCTGAAATCACTTTTTCAAATGTTTTATGCGTTTTCTAAAATGTTTACTTAGTTATCTTATTTACGTTATTTCCCTAAATTACGATGTCTTGTGAAAGTATTCAGGAAGCGTTGGAAAGTGTTTTATAATCTATGCTTAACGCATGATTTTTCTTACTTGTTTTTTTTTCTTTTTCGCAGATCAGTCTTTTCCTATAAAACATACAAAATCTATTTAGGTCATATTCACAAAATGCAATATACACGGGAATAAAAAATTTAAATAAATATGGCTTATAATGTCGTATTTAATAAAGCAATGACTAATCATAACACATTAAAATCTTACACATTCTTAATATCGAGCTTGTACTCAAGATCAAGCTTGGAATTTAATAAAAAAAAAGATGTCAGTTGATAAGCATTGTTTTTTAAGTGGAAAAATTTAAAATATTTTAGAAGAACAGGACTCCAAAACAGCGATATTTTGCTAAAAAGTATGGTAAAAATATAAGATTTTACATTTCAAACAAAACTTTATTTCAAAATAGTGCATTTTAAAATACATCACAGTGCTTATGACAAGAACCATCACAGTATTGAAACTTGGAAAATTTTCCAGAGAGAAACATTCGGCTTGCATACAATATTTCAAATGAAAATCAAATTTTAAATTAATTGCTTAAAAGGTGCAAAGGCTAACATAGTGAAAAAGATTCCATGCCGGTACTCGATCCCGGGCCATCAGTATAGTGCACTGACATTCTCCCGACTAAACCACATGGAACGATACCCAGCCTGGAAAATTTCTCACTATTACATGTTGGCAAGGCTACAAAAGCAGCACGAGAAGGGATATTTATCGTGAGCCACCGACATGTGGCAAACACGAAACTTAATTAAATCCAGATTCGATTGAAACTACATTAGAACTTGGAAATTTTTCCAAAGAGAAACCTTTGCCTTGAATGCAATATTTAAAATGAAAATCAAATTTCAAATTAAAACTGCCTTTTAAGCATGTAATTTGAAATTACATTTTCATTTGAAATATTGTATGCTAGGCGAATGTTTCTCTCTGGAAAAATTTCCAAATATTAATATAGTTTCAATCGATGCTGGATTTAATTAAGTTTCGTGTTTGCCCCATGTCGGTGGCTCACGATAAATATCCCATTTTGTGCTGCTTTTGTAGCCTTGTCAACATATAATAGTGAGAAATTTTCCAGGCTGGGTATCGTTCCATGTGGTTTAGTCGAGAGAATGTCAGTGCGCTATACTGATGGCCCGGGTTCGAGTCCCAGCATGGAATCTTTTTCACTATGTTGGCCTTTGCGTCTTTTAAGCAATTAATTTGAAATTTGATTTTCATTTGAAATTATCACAGTGTTTATGACAAATTCGTCACAAATGACACATATTTCACAAATTGGTCACAATGTGACTTCAAAACATTGTCACATTCGTCACAGGTTCGTCACAAAGTTAATGCCAAACTAGTCACAAATGACACACTTTTCACAAATTAGTCACACCGTGACTTCACAGAGTGGTCAGAATGTGACGTCACAAACGACCTCTAAAACGGCCATAACGACCTCGCATTCTAGTCACTATGACGTCACATCGACGTCACGTGACGTCACATCGACGGTCACAAAATCCCAGCGTGACTTCACAACGACGTCGCCGTGACGTCACCATGCCTTACGGGAAGATTCGGGATCAGCACAAAAAATTGAATAAGATACAACTAATTTCGGTTTTGTGAAAGAGCAAAAGTTCAATTTTGTTGACCAGTGTTATTAATATTTGATGTTAGATTCTATACCATCAGCATTTTTATTTTTCAATTTATTGAGAAACTGGATTGAATTTAAACGTTAAGATACTCATCTATAAAGTTTAAAATGTACTTTTGAAACAGCTTTGAAAAAAAAAAAAAATGCGTGTCTATTTATATAAAATCCAAGTCTCTGTGTGCCCCTCACAATTTCGGTAGGACCGCCTCATTATAATGAGTAATTGTTGAAAATTACCAATGCAGGGTTACCATGGTTGCGCCAAATGTTGATCAATTTGCCGAAATATCGCCAAATTTAGCGACAAAAATAAGTTGTATGAGAATACAACTGTACCCGGTTCTGTATACCACGTTTTTAGAAGTTAAACATTATATGTGAAATTAAGAATTAATAAATTATTTTATTTTTAGTGAGTAAATTAACTAATTATTCATCTTGTGTAATACAATTTTGAAATATTATCTATATAATATATGCTTTCAAATCTCAAAATTAACCCAAATTAAACAGCAAAAATTAGTAAACAAAAGATTATATTCATTTGAGGGTTTTTTCCGCCTTATTTGCTTTTTATAAACATTCAGTTAATTCTGAATTCTTGCACTTTTACAAACATTCATCCATATTAAATTAGATTTAAATGAAATAGTACAATGATTCATCATAGTAAAAAAAAAAAAAAAAAAAAATAGCCGAAAAAGGAATTAAGCAGATTGGAAGTGTAACATCAGCTGAACGAGGACAACTAGTGGCAGTTTGTATGGGGATAAGTGCATTGGGAAATGCAATTCTAACTTTTATTATATTTCCGAGATTTCATTTTAAAGATCACATGCTGCGCGGAGCTCCTGAAGGTTCAGCAAATCCATCTGGTTGGATGAACTCTGAAAACTTTCTTTGATATGTGAAGCATTTCATAAAATATGCTAAATGTGTTCAAGATAAACCAGCATTACTCTTATTAGATAACCATGAGAGTCACATATCCATTCCTGTGCTTGATCTTGCCAAAGAACATGGCATTCATATTCTCACTTTCCATCCTCACACAAGCCATAAAATGCAGCCGCTTGATCGGACTGTGTTTGGCCCTTTCAAATCATATTATAACAGAGCTTGCGAGTCTTGCATGTTGTGTAATCCAGGTAAACCAATGACGATTTATAACATTTCATCGGCAGTTGATGCAGAATATCCTCTGGCATCTACCATGAAAAATATGCAA
Source organism: Maratus speciosus (assembly GCA_963932465.1). Lineage (NCBI taxonomy): Eukaryota > Metazoa > Arthropoda > Arachnida > Araneae > Salticidae > Maratus > Maratus speciosus. Next base: position 454,381,583 of record OZ010789.1, on the reverse strand, counting down.
TCAGAATTTAGATTAATAGGTACAGGGTGTCCAGCGAATAAGACCCTGATTTCAAAATTAAATATCTCAAAAACAAAGATCAATAGAATTATTCGGTAGACGGTTTTATTATTAGCTAAGCTGTAAAAATGTTATACAGAAAATTTCAAAATTTAGTTGCAAAAACCGTTAACAGATGGCGCTGTAATCGCAATGCCTATAAATTGTGCTTCGAAGTCCAGAGTATTAGCGTCTCATTCCTAGATGGTTCCCTATGGAAGAACGAAAATTGGGAAAGTCTTCATTTTCGTTGGGGTGATGTGCAGAAGTGGAGACGTCTGGTCCCACAATTATTACACCAGCTTTAATTTTTGAGAATTTTAATTAATAGAATTTGCAATAAAAAGTTTAGAAATCATTATATGAGAACTTATTAAAATATTTTATTAAATTCAATTTTTAATGCCATATAATTATTTAAATCAAAATGCATATATTTAGAAAAATATTATTGTGCTTTTTATTTATTTTTTATATTTTTAAATCACGACATAATATTTTGGTATTATTGTTTATACCTAAATTATTATAAATGAAAAAATAATTTTGCACTTTTCATTTATATTTTGGTTTTAGCACAACACATATATTTCTTTTCTTTTTAAACAAAGTTTTAGGGACAAAAATTATGCATTAAATAATTCCATTTAAAAAAGAAATTGACGATAAGTCATATTATCAATGTCGAAGCAAAAGTATTTTGGTGACTGCACCCCTTTCCAAAACTTCGGATCATATCGCTACAAGCTGCACCATACGTCTCTGCTCAATGATAAAAAAAAAAAAAAAAAAAAAAAAAAAAAAAAAAAAAATCAGTTTTTAAAATTAAAATGATTTTTTTGCCTTAATTAAGTTTTTAAAAATAGAAAATTTCTATTTTTCCATTCAAACTATTTTCTACACTTTAAAAAAATATATTTATGAATCATTATTTTAAATGCTCAATGATTTTTAAAAAAGAGTTTATTTTAGATTAGTTAAATCTTAAAACTAGAATTTTTTTTTGTTCAAACTTTTTTTCACAATTTAAATAAATATTAAAAAGTAAAGATTTCCATTTTTTTTTCAAATCCTCCTCTGCTTGGATTCGATTCCACGATCTACCAATTAGGAGAGAAAAGACACACCACAGAGATACTGGTATCCAGACCGAAATAATTTATAACAAAATTTGAAACAAAACTCAATTCTCTCAACACATGCTTACGCTTCTGCACACCACCCCAACTAAGAAGCGAACTTCACGCTTTTCGTCTTTCCATAGGGAGCCATTTAGGAATGAGACACTAGTGCTCTAGGCATTGCGATTACAGCGCCATCTGTTAATGGTTTTTGCAACTAAATTTTGAAACTTCTGTATAATATTTTTACAACTTAGCTAATAAACAAACCGTTTACCGCATAATTCTATTGATCTGTGTTTTTGAGTTATTTTATTTTGAAATCAGGGTCTTATTCGCGGGACACCCTGTATATGCCCATTCAATGAAAATGTCTTTGATGATGCAGAATTTCAATCAGCATATGTGACTGATCAACCTCTACCAGATGCAGACCTACCGAGAACAGCTCATCAACAAACAAGGTTGAAAATGATCAGCTAAAAATATCACCTTTTGAACTACGTCCTTTACCAAAAGCGTGTTTGCGCAAAACAACAAATAAACGAAAGAAAGGCGCATCAAAAATTCTAACTGATACACCAGTGAAAAAGATTATTCAAGAAGGAGTGAAAAAGAAGGATGATAAAAAATTGAAGGGAAAAAATGTTGCTTTAGCTAGAGCTAAAAGAATTTAGAAAAAATGTTGGCATCTGCTACAAAGAACTATAACACTGAATGTCGGTAGCGTATTTCAAAGCAAAAATATGTATCATCAGAAAGTTCGAGTAATTCTGAGTATATCTCTATTTATAGTGATACAGAATGCAATGATGATGAAATTTGACAGAATGATGTTAATTTTAGTGAATTGAAAGTTGGCAATTACATTTTGGTTAAATTTTTCCCAAAAAGTGATTCATTTTGTTGGTTTAGTAATAGAAAAAAATGATGATGATTCTGTTCCTGTGAGATTCATGTGCCGAAAATCAAACCAAAATGTATTTATTTTCCCCGATATTGTTGATGAATCTCCTATAAGTGATCAAGATATTGTAATGATACTTCCAGATCCTAATGTTTTACAAGAAAACAGCAGACTTTCAGTGACACAAATATCTTTAGGCATATCAGTTGCTAACTTTAATATTCTTTAATCTTACATTATATCTATAAAGTTAAAACATAAATAAACAAATTATGATATATTCTATCTTTCTTCTTATTAAAAAATGTACTACACTTTTTTTTTTCAAAATTACATGTGGTCCATAGAGCCCCATACTGTGGACTATTGTACCCCGCCTTGGGGTAAAATGCTCCAATTTATCACTTGTTATTTAAAAATACATATAAAATAAAGTTTACATAATTATTATTTTTGAGTGGATGTAATATAACTTTAATATATAGGTAACATGCATGCATTTGATTAAAAAAAAAAAAAAAAAAAAAAAAAAATCAGTACTTTTAGAGTAATCAGTCAAAATTTACAAAAGTGGTCCATTGTACCCCGGTATCCCCTACACACATTTTTTTTCAATATTTATAGAATTAATTTAGCATAAAGAAGGTATCTATCTAATTTTACAATATAGACATGCAAAAAGCCTCAAATCCGCACAACACTTGGAACCAAGCTGCACGGATTAGTGGTCTTCTACTGTATTACAGTTTTAGGCAGATTTCGTAAGAAATATTACCTATTGCAGTCATTACATGGTGCGACTTATGAATAATTATATCATAACTTTTCATTATATAACCCCAGGAACCCAAAACCACCCCCACCTAAAAATTATATATATGTATGCACTAAACTTTGTCCGCACGATAAAGTCGCAATTATGCACGGATCGTCTTCAAACTCGCTAAAAACTTTTGAGATGGCTAATATATCGGCGGCGATTACAAATGGGCAAAATCGGCCTAAGGGTGTGGGAATGGGGAGGGTTAAAATTCCCGCAAGATTAACAAGATTCTGATAAAACAAGCTCTTACAGAAAGATGACAGGAAAAAATAAACATTTTCGTTATAGCAGTTACCAAAAAAAAAAAAAAAAAAAAAAAACAAGTGGGTAAGTGTGATCACAGATCGCACAGAGGGTTTCATTTAATATTTCTTTCAAAACACTTTATCCTTTTGAAAAATCTGTTAGTTCCACATTTCGCAACCAGGGGCGCAGTCTATTCTAAACAAGCCTCTATCTAAACGAAACTCCGGTTTACATACCATCCGTAGATACATTAGTCGAGGGGATTGGGCCCATAGCACCCGAGATAAGTAGGCGCCCCTGGCAGTAAAAAGTGGAACTAAAATATGTAAGGCTATGGTGCATAATATGAAAGAATGGTCAAAGGGGTGTCGGCAAAAGTTGGAAAGGTGCTCCCCGGTGAAAAGGGCGGAGGTTAGAAAAATTGCTTAAAATACACAAGTTAGAGCCCGGAGGAGTAAATAAATAAGACTTTTTGAAAAGTTTATGATTTGGCGTGCGGTCTGGGGTATTCAGCTATACGTATGCAAAAATTCATGTCTCCACCTTATTTAGGGGCTCTCTTAGAAAGAATTGCTTAACATACATATGTGGTAGCTCAAAGGGTTAAACGTACAAGATTTTATTATTTGTCGCCTGGCCTAGGTGTTCTGCTATAAGTATACAAAATTTCAAATCTCCAATTTAATAAAGGGCTCAGTTAGAAAGAATTGCTTAAAATACGCATGTGGGAGCCCAAAGGGTTAAATGTACGACTTTTTCAAAATTTTATCATTTGTCGCATGATGGTGTTCGAATATAAGTATGCACAATTTCACGCCTCCAACCTAATTAGGGGCTCACTTAGAAAGATTTGTTTAAAACACACATGTGGGAGCCCAAACGGTTAAATGTACGACTTTTTCAAAATTTTATGGTTTGTCATTTGATGTGAAGTGTTCAGCTATAAGTACGCAAACTTTCACGCCTCCAACCTAATTAGGGGCTCACTTAGAAAGAATTGTTTAAAATGCACATGTGGGAGCCCAAAGGATTAAATGTACGACTTTTTCAAAATTGTATGGTTTGTAATTTGATGTGAGGTGTTCAACTATAAGTATGCAAAATTTTACGCCTCCAACCTAAATAGGGCCTCACTTAGAAAGAATTGTTTAAAATACACATGTGGGAGCCCAAAGGGTTAAATGTACGACTTTTTGAACAATTTATCATTTGTCGTTTGATGTGAGGTATCCAGCTATGAGTATGCAAAATTTCACGCCTCCAACCTAATTAGGGGCTCACTTAAAAAGAATTGCTTAAAATACACATAGGGGAGCCCTAACGGTTAAATGTACGACTTTTTGAAAAATTTATGATTTGTAGTTTGATGTGAGTTGTTCAGCTATAAGTATGCAAAATTTCACGCCTTTAACCTAATTAGGGGCTCACTTTGAAAGAATTGTTTAAAATTCACATGGGGGAGCCCAAAGGGTTAAATGTACGACTTTTTCAAAATTTTATGATTTGTCGTTTGATGGGAGGTGTTCAGCTATAAGTATGCAAAATTTCCCGCCTCCAACCTAATTAGGGGCTCACTTAGAAAGAATTGCTTAAAATACATATGTGTTAGCTCAAAGGGTTAAACGTAAGACTTTTCAAGATTTTATAATTTGTCGCCTGGCCTCAATTGTTCTGTTATAAGTATGCAAAATTTCACGCCTCCAACCTAATTAGGGGCTCACTTAGAAAGATTTGTTTAAAACACACATGTGGGAGCCCAAACGGTTAAATGTACGACTTTTTCAAAATTTTATGGTTTGTCATTTGATGTGAAGTGTTCAGCTATAAGTACGCAAAATTTCACGCCTCCAACCTAATTAGGGGCTCACTTAGAAAGAATTGTTTAAAATGCACATGTGGGAGCCCAAAGGATTAAATGTACAACTTTTTCAAAATTGTATGGTTTGTAATTTGATGTGAGGTGTTCAACTATAAGTATGCAAAATTTTACGCCTCCAACCTAAATAGGGCCTCACTTAGAAAGAATTGTTTAAAATACACATGTGGGAGCCCAAAGGGTTAAATGTACGACTTTTTGAACAATTTATCATTTGTCGTTTGATGTGAGGTATCCAGCTATAAGTATGCAAAATTTCACGCCTCCAACCTAATTAGGGGCTCACTTAAAAAGAATTGCTTAAAATACACATGGGGGAGCCCTAAGGGTTAAATGTACGACTTTTTGAAAAATTTATGATTTGTAGTTTGATGTGAGTTGTTCAGCTATAAGTATGCAAAATTTCACGCCTTTAACCTAATTAGGGGCTCACTTTGAAAGAATTGTTTAAAATTCACATGGGGGAGCTCAAAGGGTTAAATGTACGACTTTTTCAAAATTTTATGATTTGTCGTTTGATGGGAGGTGTTCAGCTATAAGTATGCAAAATTTCCCGCCTCCAACCTAATTAGGGGCTCACTTAGAAAGAATTGCTTAAAATACATATGTGTTAGCTCAAAGGGTTAAACGTAAGACTTTTCAAGATTTTATAATTTGTCGCCTGGCCTCAATTGTTCTGTTATAAGTATGCAAAATTTCAAATCTCCAACCTAATTAGGGGCTCACTTAGAAAGCGTTGTTTAAAATACAAATGTGGGAGCCCAAAGGGTTAAATGTACGACTTTTTGAAAATTTTATAGTTTGTCGTTTTATGTGAGGTTTTCAGCTATAAGTATGTAAAATTTCACACTTCCAACCTAATTAGGGGTTTACTTAGAAAGGATAGTTTAAAATACACATGTGAGAAGGGGGTTAAATAATACACAAAGGGTTATATTTACAACTTTTTCAAAATTTTATGATTTGTCATTTGATGTGAGGTGTTCAGCTATAAGTATGAAAAATTTCACGCCTCCAACCTAATTAGAGGCTCACATAGAAAGAATTGTTTAAAATACACATGTAGGAGCCCAAAGGGTTAAATGTACAACTTTTTCAAAATTTTATGATTTGTCGTTTGATCTGAGATGTCCAGCTATAAGTATGCAAAATTTCAAGTCTCCAACATATATAGTTTCTGAGAACGGGCTCTGTGACAGACGGACAGACAGAGAAGTGAGACGAATATGGTTTCGTCAGATGAACGAAACCCTAAAAACAATAAAATTCTCACCACAACAATTTCTGTTCTACTGCAAGATTACCACGTGAAAATGTAAATGCAATAAATTGTTTGACGAATTGAAAAAAAAAAAAAAATGAATATTACGGCATAAGCTTTCTAGAGCAAGATTTCCATGTGAAAACTGAAAATGAAATAAATAGTTTGACGAATTAATATATATATATATATATATATATATATGTATTACGTCATATTGGAAACATAATGGACATCATCAGGTAAATATTTAACGTCATATGAGTTTAAAAAACGTATTAAAACATGACAAAAATCCGACTATGTGGCAATATTAACATATTTTAACATTTTGAGGTCCTCTCGTTTTCGCCATTTTTAAACCTATTCCATATATATGCGTGTATGTATTCGTGTATATTACAATTTCCACAAAACGTTTAGCTCCTTAAAGCTCATTCTTAGTGAAGAAACTGGGTTTAATCTTGATTTAGGTTTTGTTAGTCAAATTAGTATTTAACTTCGAAATCTACCCCCGCCTATAGGCCAAGCCGGCAGGGAATTTTTTCATAAATGTGTTTCGTTTTTAAATTCCGTTACTTCCAACTATCATTAGCGGAACAAGTGAGAAAATCTCATATTCTTGCACATTTGTTGTACATCTTTATATCTCATATTCCGTCATTTTTGAAGGGCTATCTTTCTAGTTTTATCATATTTCACATTTTACGGTATTAAAATTTCTTGTTTAAAATATCTAAATTTTTTTTACATAATTGCATAAAAAAATAAACTGAAACCACCCTCTGAAAACCATTAAAATACTAATATGCATTGATATCAAAAGAAAAGTAGGTTGATGAAAATAGCTTTCGAGTGGGTGACCTTATAAAAGAACTTTCACCTTGGCATATCCGGATGAAAATAATAATCAGATGTTTCTCGTTTTCCATTTTCTGTTCTTTGCTCGAAATAGAAATAGTGATGTTTATTGAACAGAAAATATTTTTTATCCAAAATAAGCTAACAGTTGCTAAAAGTGATAAAAAAAAAATACACTTAAAAGACATATAAATACCTTTATTCAGATTTACATATGTTTCATCGCTCAGACGGTGATGATTAATTATGAGCTTGAAGATTAAGAAGAAAAGAAACTTCAATGTACAACATTCCAAATTATTCACTTTACAATATTTTCCTGGTTTCTTCGAAAGATTGAAATATAAACTCAATAAATTCAATATCTCTCTAATTTTAAAACCTTCCATAAAATTAAAAAATATAAGATGTTGGTAAGCAATAAATACTTTAAACGTCAAATACTATTATTTTATTGTTATTATTATTATTATTATTATTAGTAGTAGTAGTAGTATTTTTCATTTTTGAGATTAACGATTGCCTTGTTAATGTTGAATCCGTGTAAAAGATGATTCAGAGTAGCTAACTGCAATTACACGTGGTCAAAGAGTAGAAAACAGGAATTCTGCTTTTTCAGAATTTAGTGTCGCCCACGATGAAAAGAATATAGATACGTGAGTTGCTATTTATATTTCTAGCCTTGGCAACAGGAAGTGTTACTAGGCAATCGCAGACGATTTCAATTGTTAGTTTGATATTTTTAACCATAAACTCCTTAGAACAATTTGCCATTTTAGATTGATCCGTGTTATTTACAGTAAATTAAAAAATTCATCGTGTGCAAAAAATGGAATTGACTCGTGAAAATTTTCGTACGATTATTTTTCATAAATTTGACGTGGATTGTCAAGACAAGAGTGCTTCCATGAATTTAATTCTTTATTCAGCGATAAAGCACCATCCTACAGCACTGTAAAAAACTGGTATAACGAATTCATTCGTGCTCGATGTTCGCAACAGAACGCATTACGTGAAGGTTGTCCAAAATCGGTTGTTGTGCAAGAAAATATCGATGCTGTGCATGAACTGATAAAGCAAGATCTTCATGTGACATACCGTGAGATTGAGGAATCTTTGGACATTAGTATGATACGCGTCAATAAGCTATTACATGAGCATTTGAGAGTAAAAAAAAATTGTTCACGTTGGATCCCGCATAATCTGACAAACGATCAAAAGAAGGCTCTTGTTGATTGGTGCAAGGAAATGTTGAAAAAATACGTTCCAGTTTCATCAAAAACTGTATATGGCATCTATACAGGTGATGAATCACGGATCTATACATATGGGCCGGAAACAAAACAGCAATCAGCTATATGGGTCTTCCAAGATGAGCCAAATCCAACAAAATTTGTTCGAGGAAGAAGCCCATCGAATCGAATGGTTGCCTGTTTCTTTGGCATTACCGGTCATGTGGTGACAGTGGCGTTAGAGCAATGCAGGAAAGTCAATTCTGAATCGTACACGACCATTTGTTTGCCAGACGTCTTCGGAGAAATTCGAAAAAAGCAGAAGAGCAGACGAAGAATTCATCATCATGACAATGCGAGCTCTTACACATCTTCTCAAACAAAGGAATTTCTAAAAGGCCAAAACATCGATTTAATGGGTCATCCGCCGTTCAGCGCTGATTTGACATCCAAAGACTTTTTTTATTCCCACACATAAAAAATAAATTACGTGGACAATGATTTTCGCCACCCGAAAAAGCGGTTGATTCATCCAAAACGCATGTTTTGGAGTTACGTCCATCGGAGTGGAAAGAATTCTTCGAAAATTGGTTCAAACGTATGCAAAAGTGTATTAATCTTCATGGAGAATACTTTGAAAAACAATAAATCCAATGTCGTTCTTAAATATATTTTTTTTCATTACTATGCCAGAAATATAAATAGCAACCGTACATATAAATATAGATAGTGCAAATCATTATTCAGTTTGAAGACATAAAACACACGTTTTTATTTTATAAAAAATGACGTCATTCGCATCCGCTGAAGAATTCCACATTTACGATCCAGCCTTAAACAACATCTACAGAAAAGTATGCATAGGACGTCACTATCGCAGAATAATTCGTAAATCCAACAAAAAAGCGATGCCGTCATTCAAGAAACTCGACAAAAAAAGGAGGATCTAATGATTCCTATGTTTGTAACATTAATATGGATACTTAAATAAATTATACTTTATAATAACTCCATGTTTTATCAGAAATCATTCATTTATATTTTTTCAAAATAGCACGTATTTTAATTGCATTTTTTTCTCAGTTATTATGGGAAAATGACAACAAAAAGATATAATTACTGGTTTCTAACTATTTTTCCTTTACTTTCTACAGGAATGGAGTATTTGAGTTGCCAAAATTAAACAAATGGTGCTAAAAACTAGCAAAATAATAATAATAATAATAATAATAATAATATTTAAAAAATAAATTCAGATGCAGTTTTCAAAGAAATTGCGTTTAAAAGTACTGTTTTTTTCCAAATACGACAGTATAAAAATTGAAAATGTGCGATGCTTAGACTTTTAAAAAATTGCAGTAGTGTAGTTAACCATACAATGATACATCTGCTTTGTTTTACGGCTGAGTTATACAACGGAACATTATTTTTTAGAGGCGACTCTTTAATAGCTGGGAGAAAGAAATAGCATACTGGAGGCTAATAGTCTGTGCGAAAATAGATCCAATAAAACCAAATCAATTATCATAGCAGTATATGAACTACCTTTCACAAAAGAGGGTGGAACAATGGAATTTTATATAGGTGTGACAAAAACAGAAAACTTACAATTATAATCAAAGAACATTTAACGCAGGAATCAAATACAACAAGAGAACTATATCTTTGGCCAGATTATGTAGCAAAGAACCGTTACATTTTCATTTTAAAATAGTAGTTGAATATTTTATCCAAGATTTTATATTCGATCAATTGTCCGAGATTCAATAGCGATCTTTTTATGTAGTGAGAAAATTTGCAATGATTCAGCCTCCAATGAATTACCTCAAATTTGAAAGAGATACTCTGCAGAATAAGAAACAATAGTAGAAATTAATTCTTGTTCATAAATATCCACTTTTATTTTAGGTTTGTACTTGTTTTTCATTATACACGTGGTCTCATGATTTTATTTACCACTTTCTTGTTTTAAAATATTTTTGCGAAAATATTTGTAGCAACACAGATCTTGAGAATGTCGTCGTCTGAGCGATGAAACATATGTCGATCTCAATAAAGGTATTTATATGCTTTTTAAGAAGTTTCTTCAGTCACACGAAAAGATCCATAGCCGTCTGTGATAGAAGTGACTCGATATTTTGAAATTTCTTATGCTATCCTGTAATCTAGCAGTCTTCAATGACTGCTTGAGTGGCGCTTAAGAAACCTTGATCAAGAAGGGGGCTCTCTCGGTCAAAAATCGAGTACCGAACTTAAATTTGGATACAGCCCCTAATATAGACTCGTTTAAAAATAATTAATTTCTCGGAAACTTATCGTACGAATTGCATAAAAATTTGTTTTTAGGCTAATTGAAGGGTGTAGAGTTCATTTATGCTGTCAGAATAGTGTACTGCTATTGAAAAAAAACAATGTTATGGTTCGTTTTAGTATGTAGGGCCTCTTAAGCAAATTTTATATACCTCATTTAAAAGTAGACTTGATTACCAATCGTTTGGTACCAGTAACTTTCTTCTAAGATAATTTTTTGCAGAGTTAGTAAGGGGTGTTTACTTTTTTTCCGCAACTGTACATTTATTTGTGTTACTGCAAGTGTTACTTTTCATTATTGTTACAAATAAATGTTTTTTGTTACATCATGTGTCTATAGATTAAGATTTACATATTTAAAAATTATTTTAAAAATTTACGAAAAGTTTTCCATACGAATTTTTAAACATACTTTATTTGAAATTACAATATATGGAGTAAAGTAAACATCATAATCATGCCAAATTTAAAAGTAAATATAAATAGGATCAAAGCGATTAACTTATATAACGACATTTGGTTTTGTCTTTGAACTTAGAGTTACTGCCGAAATGACAAGTTTCACTTTTAACATAAAGTTAAATTTGAACAAGAATATAAAGAAGCATATATTCATATAGGGTAATTCTAGGATAGATGGCCATAGAGGAGACATGACCAGTCTAAATATCTCCAAAACATGATCATAGATTGCAACATAAACATTGTTCGTATGAAATAGTTCAACGAATTTATTTATTGCGACGTGCGGTTGTGGTTTTCGATTATGAAAAGTAAGTGTAATTTTAATGTAAATTAAATAGGTTGCTGAATATTTTTTTTTTTGACTTAGGTATCTGAATGTTTTGCAGTACGTACGTTATATATATTTTTTACTATATGGACTTTTAGAGCACGTATATAATCTAATCTTTACTTCTAAGACTAAAATAAAGACGTACAATGGCTATTGATGCTTTAAATTGGGCGACCATCACTCCTTCAATTTCAGGATAGATGGCCACCTTTAATCAATATTTCAAAATTATACTTAGTGATGATTTTAAGTAAATGTAATTAAATTTAAAATAAATATATAACGTATACGTTTATAAATATATTAATTGATATAATTATTTAAATTTTAACTAATATAAATATTTTAATAATAATAATAATAATATAATAGAACCTACCGAACGTCGGAAACTTTCATAACAGAAACTGATAAATTTGATAAATAAACTAAATTAACGTAATGAACATACAATTAACGCGAGAAAAAAACACGACAATTCCAGTACCGAAGTAAACGAAATACATTTAAATTATCAGATACTACAGATTCCGAGTAAATAGAATTAGATTAGGATCATTGTCTTGGTTGTGCAAAACAATATAATATCACATTAAAAAAGAATGTTTGGATATAATGCATAACGTACATGAAGTGGTTCCATGAAACGTGTACAAATTATCAAGACCTTTGCCAAGCATGTGGTAAGATTTTAGGAAAAGTGAAGTATTGAAATTATACTTCAAATTTTGTTTATTAGAGTTTTTTTCACTCATTTTCCATCATATAACTGCATCTTTACAAATTGCTATATGTTTTTCATGATTAACTATATGAAATGTGTTTTTTTTTTTTTTTTTGCTATTTAAATTTACTTTTTCTTTCTTGTATTGGACGGCCATTTCTACTCGACTTTAAGGTGATATGGCCATCTGCCATTTAAATTTCGATTTTGTTTAACACTTTTTGTTTTTAATATTTAATTATTTTTGCATAAAATATTATAAGTATATGTATAAGAATTTTAAATATGCATCAATATTTCTTGTATCTGCATTCTAAGAATTTTTATTTCAATCTTTAAAAATTATGCCCATCTACCCTATATTTACCCTATTATTTCTAATTGCTAAAAAGGTGTAAGATTAAAACTTTAAAAACAGTAAAATAGTTTTATTCGACTCTTGACATATTTCATCTCATCCAGAGTCATTTTCAAAACAAATAAATAACGATATTCTGAAAATTGTACGCTCTATGATGCAATGAACTGAAACGCCATCATTCAGTTTTTCATGTAACGCACGTTACTTTTTATTTTACTTCGATGTTTATTTATATTTCGTAAAACCCTTGAGTATCTCGAGTCACAGTTTTGGTAAGTTAAATGGTGCTGCATCGTTACATATATTATTTTTACGTGTTAGAATCTCTATTGCTTCTACTTATAATGGATGGATAATATTGGTTGGAGGGAAAATTTTTCTTACTTTCGTTGAAATTAATATGAATAATTTCTTCTTGATGTAATCTTGCCATGGTTGCAGTTTTTCTATGATATTTAATATCAGCAACATGCTCCTTTTTTATGTATTTAAATTTCCTGCTGGTCATTCCAATATAGTAATTCTTTGATCAGTCTGCTCTAATTAATGGCATTTCGTACACTCCTGAATAATTCTCAAAATTAATTGGCTCAATTTTAGTGCTTATTCCAATATAGTAATTTTTTGATCTGTCTGCTCTAATACCAGTAAAATGAAAAGTAACGTGCGTTACATGAAAAACTTGATAGCGTTTCTGTTCATTGCATCATAGACCGTGCAATTTTAGAACACAGTAACTCTGTCTAAGGCGGAATCGATCAGGACCGAGAAAATTTTTCGTAAGTAGACAATGTTCCGCCCTAGACAAGTTTTACTTTATGACTATGGATTCGCATGGACTTGAAAATCTTTCCGAGTTAGGCAGATTTCCGTCTTACTCAAAGTCCGCCATACAGAAAGTTTACTGTATTATTAACCATTTGGAAAAATGGTTATTGTTCTCTGTCAGGGTAGGAAATCAAAAGCATATCTGAAGGTTTTTATTGGTTTGATCCGCATTTTATTCGTGTTCTCATTGGTCTATACAGTAATTTGTATTTCCCTTTACATTTAACAACGGTGGATACTTTCTGTTGCCACTATGACAAAAAAGTAATAAAAACTACAAATAAAAATTAATAACCCAGAAACAAATTGAGGTACAGCTTTCAAACAAATTGCATTTAAAAGTACATTTTTTCTCTATCCGACGGTGTAAAAAGTAATATTGTCGGATGTTTAAAAGTTTAAGAATGAAATTTCATTTAAAATGTGTCGTCAGATTTCCTGGAAATCTGACGATGGAAAAGCCTTTTCCCGAACAGCCAATGAAATGCTTGGATAATTCGTAAGTTTCAGGTGGATAATACGTAGTAATAACACTATTAATTTTTAATTCATGGCGTACGTAATGTAGGATCAACTTGGTGCGATTTTTTATGTCTAAAATTTTAGTCTTTGAAAAAGCATTTTCCAAATGGTCGTTGTAATTTGTTAAATTGCTTTTTTTTTTATTCATTTGTTTTGAAAATGACTCTGGATGAGTTGAAACATGTCGACAGTCAAATAAAACTATTTTACAGTTTTTAAAGTTTTAATCTTACACCTTTTCAGCAATTTGAAAAGAAATATTATTACAAGGTGTTAAATTGTTATATGTTAGCATATATTCATTTTTTATGCAGGGGCGGATTTAGGAACCACACGCACAAGGGGGGATTTTTTTTTCTTCCAGTGCCGATACGAATGGTATATTCTAAAGAAACTAGTAAGACCTGTTAAGAGTGGCTCTACTTCTTTGGCCTAAAATTTACGTGATTTTTACGATTTCTTTTCGATTACAAAGAAAAGAGGTATCACCTTCGGACTTTTTATACTATACAGGGTGTCCTTAAAAGAATGTCCGAGTTATAAATTTTAATAGTATCAACTGTAAGCGTTGTAGTATGTTGGTTCATGGTCACAAATAAAGAGTAACTCAAACCGTTTTAGCTAAGCGCATGCGCGAGTACTGCTTTATTATTGACTCGCTTGCAGTACCACATAGGCAAAATGGCGACTCCTAAGCGTAAAGCGTTGTTGCTGGTCTGAAGATTTAAAAGCCGCTGGAATCATGCGATTTTTGCCTTTATAAAAGATCGTGTCTAATTTCCGCCGCTACCTAATAGTTTTCCAGAGTTGAGACACAGAATTGAAGAGGCCATTGCTTCCATTACTCCGGACTTGTTAACCGAAGTGTGAGAAAAATTGGACTTTAGATTGGATGTGTGCCGTATAACTAAAGGTGCACATATTGAACATTTGTTAGAAAAACTAGGTTAGTTTACCTCCAATTTGATGTATGACTGGATGCAAATAGTCGAAATTAAACTATTATCATGTACCATTGAAATCGGGACATATTTTTATGTACTTTGTATTTATTGACATTTTAATTATATACTTTTTTTGTGTAAAAAAATGAACGTTATATGTTATGCGACTGCAGATACGTGGAATGCACTTCCAATCGGCCGACCGTTTTTCTCAGGTCACCAACATCTAAAACAAATTTGGCCACCCTATTATGAAAGGGGCTTAAATTCTCTGCTGCTTATAGCAACATTTATTTTCAAAAGTTTATTTTTGACAAAATGGTGATTATTTAAACAAAAAAAGTCATTTTCCACCTTTTTTTAGATGCGTTCGTAATTATATAAATACGTACGTCGTATATCGTCGTCTGTCGGTCTGTCTGTCCGCATTTAACAGTGCAAAACCTACCCAACAGAATGGTTGAAATTTAATGTATATCATTGTTGCAGAATTTTGTAGACTCATTTCAAATTTTATGAAAATCTCATGTATAGTTTACAGGGACAAGTAAATTACAAGCAATTACAGGGACAATCAAAAGTATTCCGTTACATCACGGTCAGTGGGAAAAGAAATAGTTTTAATTGCATTTCAATGATGTTACACCCTTCGAACGTAATGAAATTAATATGCATACATGAAGTGCACTAAAATATACGTTCTATAGAATATGCGGTGCAAAGAATATTATTCATTTACAGGTTCACATAAAAGAATTCCGTGACATAATGGTATAGGGGGAATCATTGTTTGCGGTGTATTTTAATTATGTTAAACTATTTCACATATAATGAAATTGATATACGTTGCTGATGTTTACTACAAGTTATTTCTTGTATAATAGAAAGTGTATAGTATTTATAGGGACTAACAAAAGATTTCGGATACTATACTGCATCCGAATCCGCAGCACTGTATATTACCATTGATATCGGGAAGTGCATTTTTAGTTGTGATATTAGTTTTTACGTTTAACTAAGTTTTATGTATAAATGCTGTAGATCATATACAGGGCTACAGAAAAGAATTCGTAAGAATTACTGAGTATGAACGAATATAATTTGAAGGTGATTTTAAATACGTTATACATTTTTACGCTGAACTGCGTTTAGTATATGTTTGTAGAATACAGATAAAATGATATACAGGGCCACGCAAAGAATTGGATACATGGCCTTCTATAAATGATTGGAAGTGAGATTTAAGTAGTTTTAAACGTGTTTTAGTCTGTCGTGTTTTAACGTGTTTAGTCCTGTTTTAGCTAAATAGTAGCGTGCATATAAAGATAGTAGGTAAAATACAGGGCTATACGAAAGTATTCAAGTATGTTTCCGACTATTGTAACAATTTTCTAAAAGTGAAATTTCAAGCGATTATGCATTCCATCTGTCTGTCTGTTCGAATTCTAACTAGCTTTAATGCAATTGGATTGCTCTGTAATTGATATATGTTATTAAAAACTACCCAACCGAGTGGTTTTAAATTTAATATATATACGAGTAATCATTGAATAATTTTGCCGAGTCATTTCAAATTTTATGAAAATCGAATCAAAACTTAAAAAGATATTAATAAAAGTTTTCTTCATTCTATTAAATCCTATCATACGTAATTAATTCAATTATATCCATGATAGGTAATGATTCTAGGTTACCATTGTGATTATGTCATATTTAAGATGGAGTCATATTATTTCCATATTACTGAATTTAATATATATTGCTTAATGTTTTACAATAGTATTACGTTTAAACAGTGGCGTTACCTTCAATGAGCAAAAAATATTGCAAGGAATTGAAATATCACAAAACCTCTTTAGGACAACAATCTACAATACTTGAGGGATACACACACACACACACACCAAAAAAAAAATCAATAAATTAATAAATCAATAAGACAAAATCTCATGGAACAGAAGAAAATAATCCTCTTTAGACAGATTTGTATTATAGCAAAAGTAACTACATGATATTCCTTTTAGCGGAAGCATGAAAATTTTCCGTTTTAGACAGGTTCCACTTTCACATGTTTTACTGGATAAAATTTTAATCAATTATTTTGCGTATTTTCCTCTTCTTATTTTTTGTCACTCTGGGCGGTCACCTGTTGTTATATAATGTTTCTTTTTCTACTGGTTTATTCACTAAAAATGGCAGTATTACTGAAAATTAATTTTGTAGTTCCCACTTTTGAAAAGTAGACTCCACAATTTAAAAATTGACAAATTTCTTCAACAGAAAACGCCACTGTGGAATTTAGTTAGAAAGACTTTAATATATATACATATACATTTCTTGGAATACAGAAATTACGACACATAGTTATCTACATTATTTGTATGGACTAATATATTTACAAATGTATTAATAGTCAGGACTGCTGAGTCGGTGGGGAAAATGGGCGGCTCCGACTATTTCGCACAAAATGGGCCTGACTCCGAATCTGCAGCCCAGTTAACAGTAGAAGAAACCTTTCTTTTCTATAAACATTACTCCGCGCCAGGAGAAAACAACGGATTTCATAACATATATATATTAGCTTCCGTTGAAGACTGGCGTGCAAAACTATGGCAGAGCACGTAATGACGGGAAAAGAATATATCAATTTGTGGTGCCACTAATAGAAATACGTAATATTTAAATATATATATGTAATATAAGGATGATATAAGGATAAGGCCTTAGTTAATGAAAAAAGGAGTTTAATGATTCTAGGTTATAGTTTTACATATTAAATAGAAATTATATTTACAAGTACGGGAGGGTAGGGGTTTTTTCTGCAGCATACGCGCTCACAGAATCGTCGAGATTCCATATCGGCCTCTGCTCTCGTCTAGAGCGAGAAAGATACATCTACCATCAACCGCGTCAGAATGAAATCTGCTCTCGGTTGTTACTTGTTTCCAGGCGAAGAGAATGCAAATTGCATATCAGCAAATTCAGTAACATCTGCTGGTCTGCGGTAACAAGTTCTCATGGAAAAGTGCTGACCATATCTGTTGCTATGAGTAGGGTTTTATGGGAATCTAAAACCACAACTCACACTCGGCCATCTTGTCCGCTTGTCGACCTCGACAGCGCGTTAAATAAGCAACAAGATATGTCAAAAAACAAAACCAAACTATCTAAAAATAATTAAGATCCAAAGGAAAAAAACTGTCATTAAATAATTAAGAAAATTGAGCTAAATAATAAAAAAAATTAATTCTAAATTTTATGTAAATTAATGCTGTGCTGCCGTGGGGTATCTCCAAAGAAAAAAAAAACAAAAGAATAAAAAAAAATCTCAGGATAACATCAATTTGCGTCATGAGACCGTCTTTCTCATGAGCCATCATCAGCGATGAAAAATATAATCTGAAAGGCCGTCTTCCCATTATATTATCATCAAGAAAACATAATAAAATCTGCCTCATCTTAGGTAGAATTTCGTAAAAAAAAACATCTTTATCCCAACGTCACTCGAGAATAAAAAAAAAGAGGTTTGCCTCGTCTAAGCAAAAAAAAAAAAAAAAAAAAAAAAAAAAGATTTCCCACCAAAAGGTTTTTTTTTTTTTTTCGACAGCCAGCTCTTACTTGTGTAAAAAAAATATGCGAGGGAGGGGGGGGGGGCACATACATATATATAGCAATTCAATAAAAAGTTTACACATAAAATACAGTTTTAAAAATATAAATGCAGTTTTAAAAGTATAAATACAACAATATTCTTTTTCTTCTTGTCAAAAGTGAGTGTTCAAAAAAAAAATAAAGTCCTGTGCAGATAGTCATTTTAAATAAAGTTGTTGTTTACGCAACATAAAAAAAAAGCACGTGTTGCGAAACAGGCAAATGAAAAAAATAATGTACCATTTGCAGTCCGAGAGAAAGATAACTTGCCATGCGCAAAAAAAAAAAATCACCGCATGGGTTCAATAAAAAAGTTTTGAGCAGATATATATCGCTCAGAGATTTAAAAAAAATGTTGAACAGAACTTCGAAAAAAAAAGGCACATAAATTCTGTTAATATAAGCTGAAAAAATAAAGATTCTGTTGCATATTCCACAAACTAAGAATAATTAAACAAAAAAAAACACTGTTGATAAAAGTGCTTGGTACGCGATAACTTCTTTAAAAAAAAGCACTTGAAGTTTATCGCACTGAAGAATGGCATGACACACAGAAATACGAAGAAGAAAAAAACGTTCTGTGTTGAAGATTTCCATCAATGATTGGACTCTTGAAATGGTGAGTTACACTGGTAAACACCTCATTCTAATGTTTCGTCCAGAGAAAAAATGATCGTGGATGCTTGCTGTAATCGTAAAAAAAAACGAAGATATTGAAATAAAGTTACTAAGAAAATCACAGATAGTAGCAGTCTAATAGTCTGTACGATATAAATGTTCTCTTAAATAAGCAGATATATGGGTGTCAAACACAGAATATATAAACACAGTTAAAAAAAAATAGTAGTAATAAGAAAACACATTTATGATAAATTCGTTGCTTGCACTAGTGACCTATATACGTGAAGCATATTTCTTTTTGGAAATTTAAGTCTACTTTTTCTCTTTCTCGTTGATGACTTCACAAAATGTCGGCGTATAAAAAATAAAAAAGGAATGATAAGGACACACAGAATTTCGGTCCAATTAGTAACGTCACTCGAATCTCGAGATGGTTGGGATGTATGGAACGCCAAATGCTGATAAATGAGTCCGTTGGCAGACGTAAACAGTAATAAATAGATGGTCAATAAGACGAGCACAGTCATGAACATCTTGTAGGATAAGAAATTTAAATCGTAGGAAAAGCAGTCTGGCGATAATGTTGCGAGATGTTTCTGATATGCTGAGTCAATCACTGGGTCAATTTTTATGTCAGTAGGAATATTTTCCTTCGAAAAGTCTGTATTTACTCTCTGCGGTTTTAGATCTTGGGGGAAAGAATTTGAAACAAATGTTTCCGTAGTGCATCTTGCGTCGGGAAATGCAGGTACATAGGATTTATCTTGAGATTTCGTTGCAGATACATTATCAGACACAGTAATGCAGCTTATAAAAATGCTTGTGGGTGGAGATTTAGTTAAAGTAGCGCCGTTTTTGTCGCATGTGAGAGTACCCTGAAATATGACATCTGTCCCTATGATAAGTGGCATGGGCATCTGAGAAGACTTAACTACGTAAACAGTAGTAGAAAAAGTATTATCGTCTATCTCTATATCGGTAGAAAACGATCCTATAGGTTGAATAACACGGTTACCGATACCCGACAATTGCACAGTTGCTCCGGTGAGGAGGGGAGACCCAATTTGTTCATAAATGTCTCCTCTCAGTATCGTCAGTGAGCTTCCAGTGTCCAAGATTGAATTGATTTGTAAATTAAAAAATTTTACAGGTTTCTGCATGCGCGGATGAGAATGACACATTTCTACTACGTGGATTTGTTCGTCTCTGCGTGGTGACGTCTTGCGTGAAGGGGAGGTGCCTTGAGTCGAACGCTTGCGTTCTGGCGTTTGCTCTGTACACTGGCTGGAAGCATGACCAAAACGTGCACATTTCATACACTTTTTCCCTTTATTTAAATGCACACAATGGGTAGATAGGTGTCCTGGGGCTAAACAATTCCAGCAAGTTAATTTTGCAGTTTTCTCCTTCTGGTTAATCTTAGGAGTGTTGGGTGTAGTCGGTGACATTGATTGATAAAATTTAGAACTCTGTTCACAAATTCGTTCGAAAATTTGGAGCTTGTTTTTAAATTCGGCAAGCGTGGCGCACCCGAATAATATAGCTTTATTATGTGGTGTATCGTTAATCCCATTAATTATATAGTGAATTAATGATATATCATCGATGTTTCCTCTCTGTGCTATTTCTTTCATTTTCAGAAAATATTCCAATAGTTTTTCGTTTGGGCGGCAGCCTCTAGCGGCTAGTAATTGATGTATCTGGGCGGACGAAGCTGATTGTCCAAATTCGCGAAACAATGCTTCTTTGAGCGATGTATATGAAGAAATGTTATTTTCACTACGTACATACAATAATGCTAAACTTTTTAATGCCCGCTCAGCAAACACAAATTTCTGTATGTCGGACAGTTGAAATGAATGGGCCAGAGATTCAAATCTCTGAAACCATGCTTGAACGTTTTCCGTTTTATCACCACTAAACGGTGTAATTAAATGATCAATGTCATGGAAAGAAATTGTCTGTTTGGGCGCGGAGTGTGTACAGTGTACACGCGCCTGGTCTGGCTGTACTGCCAAAGGCGAAGATAAACCAGTGCTTCCACTACTATTGTGGCTATCATCAAATTCTGTATCCGATTCGGAAACTGCCGTAAACGTGTCTTTAAAAGCCGAAATATCAACTAGTGCGCTTAAAATACGTTACCCTATATCTTGTTTTGATCCATGGATGTCAATGGATAAGATATTAGCAATAGTAATCAATTGTATCTGATCGTAATCGTCCAAAATTACTTTGAGTTTATTTTCATACTCATCGCTTTTGTCAGTAAAAGAAAAACCTTTAAATTTCCTTAAATTCGCTCTATTCTGGCGATTTTTATCGCAACCAAATATAAATTCATGCAATAATTTGATTTTATCTGTTTTAGCCGATTTCAACTGGCTTTTAATAAAGTCAATTTCTTGTAATTCCATATTAAAAGGCAAGAAAGGAAAGAGAAAAAAATAAACTTACTTCAAAAGGAGTTATCCAATTGAAAAATAAATTCCTCGCCACGATATATTGAAGTAATCCAATTAATGATCCGTAGAAAAAAAAATATGCAGTCGAAGATTCATTCCTTGTACAGCGATAACTATCTTGCACAAATAAAAATAAACGAGCTTCAACCAGATGGCTAAGGGGATGAATCACGTCTGCTAGAATACGAATGTTGATAACGGGACTGAGAAGGAAGTTCTCCAATTCTGATCGGTAATAAAGCCTAGGGGATTTTACTTTTTAAATTCGTTTTGGATTCAAATCGGCCTAGAGCTCCCATGTAATATAAGGATGATATAAGGATAAGGCCTTAGTTAATGAAAAAAGGAGTTTAATGATTCTAGGTTATAGTTTTACATATTAAATAGAAATTATATTTACAAGTACGGGAGGGTTGGGGGTTTTTCTGCAGCATACGCGCTCACAGAATCGTCGAGATTCCATATCGGCCTCTGCTCTCGTCTAGAGCGAGAAAGATACATCTACCATCAACCGCGTCAGAATGAAATCTGCTCTCGGTTGTTACTTGTTTCCAGGCGAAGAGAATGCAAATTGCATATCAGCAAATTCAGTAACATCTGCTGGTCTGCGGTAACAAGTTCTCATGGAAAAGTGCTGACCATATCTGTTGCTATGAGTAGGGTTTTATGGGAATCTAAAACCACAACTCACATATATATACCTGTTACAATTTTAATTACTCAGATATAACATATGTTTCAAAACAGTATTTTATTAAGTATTTTATGAGTAATCTAATTAAAGTCGTATATGAAGTTTAAACCTCTTCATTTTGCTTTAATACTACGAATTATAAACATAACAGCAAAAATTAAATGTCTAATTAAAAGATAAAGAGAAAAATACATATTAGGATGGTAATTATCTTTATGTTATTTAATATACTTATTCTAATAGTAAATCATACGAATAAAGTCATTTTGGAAACCTGAAGTAGATTAATCGTATGTTTACTTATAAGACGCTTAATTGCCTGTGGATTAATAGAAAATGAGGTTTATAACGGAAAATAATTATCATAATATTACAAAATCACAAATACAAATAGAAAAGTAAGAATAAATTAACGTATTATAAAGCAATCGTATACCTGGTGTTATTGCAAATAATTACGAAATTGTTTTGAAACTACTTTGTCATTGAGTGATAGGTAGCATTTTAGACATAGAGACATGACATGAGCATTTAGACATGAAGAGGAATAACTACATATTTATTTTAAGATAATAATACCCTAATCATAGCATCAGAAAGCAATGTCGCTCACTCTAATCATGTAATGACGTAAAAGTTATTTTACCGCGAAGTGAACATTAATAAAAACACAAACGCAGTTGAAGCCTTAAGCAAGTTAATGCGCTTATATTTAAAAATTATTAATTTAATAGTCCATAAATATTTAATCTTAATATCGCAAATCAAGTAGCTCAATGTTAAGAAAAATAGGAAAGTAAAGAGAAATTTACAGATCAAAAAACGGTCGTTCTTCGTATGTTATTTAAAATTATTATGTAAACGTTTTAAAACTGTTCTTTCACTAAACGACTATGAAGTCAAAGCGCGAATTTTAAGTTAAAAGTCAAGTAACTGAATGTTTGCTTTAAGGTTATGCTTGTCGAATCATAACGCACATAGTTACGTCAATGAATATAATAATATAATAGTATAAAAAATATTTTTTCATTGAGTGAACGTAAGTAGAATCTTATTTGAAGCTAATGTTAATGGAAGTTAATGCATTTATGTTTAAAGATTACAATTTCTTAAGCTTACCAACAAAAATAAATTATTTCAATATTAGCAAATAGAAATTAGAAAAGTAATTGAAAATTCTCATATTACAAAGCATTCGTTCTTTTCTCTTGTGCCTCTAAAGCCGCTTGAACTATAGAAAACAATTA
This sequence comes from Maratus speciosus, assembly GCA_963932465.1. NCBI lineage: Eukaryota > Metazoa > Arthropoda > Arachnida > Araneae > Salticidae > Maratus > Maratus speciosus. The sequence goes on along the minus strand of OZ010789.1, from coordinate 454,358,054 downwards.
CGTTTTTTTTAAACATTTCTTTCACTATGTAATCAAAGATAAAGTCATATTTTAAGCGAAAATCCCAAATAACTGGATGCTTGTGTTATGTTGTAAGGTTGTATAACCACAACATCAGATAATTATATGTATATATTAGAGTGTAATAATGTAAAGACGTGGAAATAATTTTATAAATCAATGACAACAAATAAAACGCAGTTGAAGTCTAAAGTAAGTGCATTTATGTATGTGTTTCAAGCTTATAACTTTTTAACGTACCATGTACCATCAAAAAAATAATATTTCAACCAACAAAGAAATATAAAAGAAAAGAACAAATTACACATTTTAAGATAGTTATTAATTCATCTTATGCTATTGAATAAAATATTGATTACGTATGAATTTTGATTGAATAGTTCCGCACAGAAACAAAAATGTTTTTAAAACGTTATAAAACCAGATTAAACAAATTAAAACCAGATATAAAATAATTTTTGTAAATATGACATCACAATATATGCCATAAAATATAATAAAGCAATGTTTTAAAAGTATGTTATCGCTAAATGAAAATAAGGAGAACCGCATTTGAAGCCCAAAGCAAAGTAATGCATTTGCGTTTAAAAGATTATAATCCCACAATCATACCATCACAACTCAAATATCTCAATATTACCGAAATAGAAATAGACAAATAAAGATAAATTTATATATTATAAGACGGTTATCCATCTTCTTATGTTATTGAATAAAATAGTGATGACTTATGAATTTTGATTGAACGATTCTGCAGGAAAACAAAAAGTCTCAAAAATGAAACCAGATATAAAACCATATTATGCATCGTAAAACGAATTCAGGTATTCCTATATTTTAGATTAAGAAAAAATATATATCGGAAGCATTTTGTATAAAAATTTATGCAGAAAATCTATACTATACATTTCTATTTCAAATAAGAATATTTCTTGAAGCGTTCAAAATAAAAATTTAAGACGGCATATATGAAAACTATGCGAGTGAAATTTCGAGAATTTGCCTCGAAGTATTAAGTGCCGATACTTTTTAGATATAGTCAGAAGAATAATATTTTTAACAACAGATGGCAATACTTTGCCGATCAAATACAATTTTATTTGGTATCTTTAGTCCCTGGAGGTATGGGGAATTTTATTTGGGTAAGAATTGTTTCTTTATATGCGTGGAAGAGGGAAAAAAAGAGCCTTGCAACTCAGTATGTTGAATTTCTGAATGTAAAAGTTTGGAAGAGATATAAAATAAGATATTTTCATATGAAACATTTTTCTACCTGGAAGAATATTTTCTATAAATAAATACAATGTTTAAATATCGGACATATTATTTCATAATTGGTTTTAAATTGAAAGTTTAAAGTCTGAATAAAATTTACTCCTATTAAGTATAAGTGCTTTAAAAGTTTAATGAAAATATAAGGTGGCTAATAAATAACACAAGTTTTTAAAAATAAGTTTTGAACAAATACGTTTATATTTAAAAAGATTCTATCGGAATAAAATTCTACGTCTGCAAGTTATGTACATATGTAAAATCGTGTTAAATAACAAACAGATGTTTTATTATTGTGTATTTCAAAAGTTTGTGTAGTTGGTTTGTTTTTGAGGGTGAACAGTGTATTTTTCGTTTAACTCATATTAAAAAAATTAACTGCGAAAAAAAAAATCACACTATTTTTAAGCTTTTAATTTCAAATTTCTGTTGTCATGTACTAATAATGTATATTTTTTTCTTTCTGTCTTTTTTCTTTTTTTTTTAACGATAGTGAATTTTTTTTTAATTTAGATAAAAACAGTGAAAATGGATATCTTGGGATTAATTATTGAAAAAAGACCCGTTATTGAAATGAGTTAAAATTTTCACGGTCCATTTTGGGAATAAATATTTCGTTGGTACATGATGCTACACAGGAAAGCAATAAGTAGCCTGATAGCTAAATTGAAGACCACTGGGAGTGTAACAAGTGCTTACGTGAAAATTATGGGAAAGCCAGCAAGAGTTTGCGTCCAAGAAATAACACAGAAAGAAAAAATGTTGATAAATTCAAAATTATCAGCGTCATTATCATAGGAACCACCTACTTCCAGGGCAAATGTTCGTCGCATTTTATATAAAAATTATACAAATTTTTCAAACAAATTTTAACAAAACAAATGATTACGCTTGTATTCTTTTTCTACATAAATTGCGTATTTTGAATTTTATTTTAATATAAACTTTATACATATAATGTCATTAGTTGAAACTTAATTAAAAAAAAAAAAACTCTTGGCTACATGAATGCAGCACATACTGCACGTGCATCACATTTTTAGAGGTACCATTATATAATAAAAAAAATCAAAAATTCTCTCTTAGAATTTCACGATTAAAATACAATTTGATTTTTAGAAAAATAAAACATTCAAATTTCAGTTTGAAAAAAATTATTGTTTGGTTTATTTATAGATCGAAAAAAGTATGGATCGAATAGCTAGTTTTAAAACAACAGGCTAAAATATATTTGTTTCACGAAATTTTCTTTCCTTTTCGGGAATTCGGGAGGTTCTCCACGTCCAGTAGGGGTAAAGTCAGTGTCTGATATTCGTTTAGTTTTGCGATTAAGGGAGACCGGGACTAGTTGGATATAGAAGTGAGTAGTCGCAGTCCTCTGTAATTTGTCTGTTTATGGATAAATGACGCACCCACTCACGGAATACCTTTCTTCTTGCTTTCTACAATCCCTATTGTAGTTTTGCTGCGTTACCCAAGTGCAGTGGACATTTATTACGATTTTTCTTCTTTTTGCACTCATAAGTAATTTTTTGTTGCTTCATTCTTTTTCTAATTCCTAATACTTATCTCAATAATTGCTATTTAACTTTTGTAGTTTTTCGTAGTGTATGATTAAGTCTACCTATTCCACATATGATTTACACGGATTTTTTTTTTTTTGTTGTTGTTGTTATAGGGTTACATCCCCAATTGTATGAAGAAAATTGTTATGGGGCTAGTAGGGGCATTGAACACGGGACAACTTGACTCGGTTTGCCAACTAACCCCGTTACACTGTTTCGTAATATTTTCTGCTATTTTATCCCGTTTGAGAAATTAATTACTTTTCTTTTTTTACAAAAAAAAAAAAAAAAAAAAAAAAAAATGCATAATTACCAAATATAAACTGAGCATGTTAACAAACCGAAGAATTCTTAAATATCCTTGATGTGTTTAACACGATATTTAGGCTAAAACATTTTAAGAGAATAAACAAAACACAATTTCATACATAGCAACATTACTTTATTCAGAATACTCATGCTGGCTGGTACGGTCATCTAGCAGGTCTAAACGTAATTACTGATACAATGTGTAACAAAAAAATTCGGAATCACCTTTTTGGTTTTATCTCCAGCAGTCACTGGAGCTCCTCTAATTTCGGTTTAGCATGTTGGATAATTATATTCTGAGGATGTTAGACCAATAAAAAAGACAGAATCAAAAAGAAAATAGGGAAAAATAGGCGCAGGTAAAAGGCAGTCACATGCATATTGACAGATTCACCAAATTTGAAGGCACTGAAAGAGGAAAAGTAAGCGTTAGAGAGGAAAAAGAGGAATACAAAAAAAGAAGAAAATAAAGGCTACAGAAAAGGTTGTCAAAAGTAAACAAATTATAAGGAAAACTTTGTTTCCACCTATAATAAAAGGGAACTTGTTATAGAGAAAAGCACGAATCTTGACAATATCTCAGATGACGAAGAAGATTAATATCTGGTGTGTGTTGGTACTTTAAAAACAGCAAACATCGATAAAAGTGTGTGCGATGCAGCGTTTAAGCACATGTGGCCTGCACTACACTCGATTTTACATTTGTAATAAACGTAACTCTGATGATGATATCGAGTACGATAGAAGCTACTCCATGTTAATGTTTTATTCATTGTTTTTATATCTGTATAATTAAGAATCTACATTGTACGGTGATAATTCCTTTGTTTAAACTCGCTGGTAATAATTAAATTGATTTCTCTTAACTGCGTGTCTTACTTGAGCTTAAATTAACTTTTTATGAATTGTGAGCCAACTTACCCCATAGGTATAGGTAACTTGCCCCGCGGCGGGGTAGGTTGGCACACATTTTTTCTCTTACTTCAGGCTTCTTCTAAACATAAACTACAAAAGCAACAAACATAGAACTCCGGGTATTTATAGCAAAATGTCTGTGCTTTAAAGAAACAGTGAAATTTTGCTAAAAAACCTAAACGAAAAATTAATAATCAAAAACTGCGCCTACTAGCCCTGGTCTCCCCTACTGGGCCATAGATCCCATAATGTTAGGGACCCTTCCAAATTGATTAAGTTCAAACTAAAAATGTCCTTATTAGATTATATTATACTTTTTTTTTTCAAACTGGATCAATTTAACAAGCATTAAAATATTTATAATATTTTATAATTCTTCTAAACTATGTACTCAATATTTTCTATGTTCTCAATAAGTGAATACTCAACTTTAAATGCACATAATACTGCCGAGCTAGCAAGTAAACCAGAATTAAAAACAAGAGGCGAAAGTCAGGCGGTACTCGCACCCTCAATGATAGTGTAAATTGGACTGTGGGTAGAAAAAGGGGGTTCTGAATACATTCAACAAATTTGTATGATATTTGCAAATCCATCTATGAAAATAAGGAAGTAGAAAATAACAGTAGTTGCTACATTTGGATACTATCGTTACGTTGTCTTACAGAGATCAGGAATAAAGCTTTGTGTTGAATGAATAATTAAAATAACAGACGTGATTGTCTGTAAATAGATTTAATAATTCGTATTATTTATACAAGATGTCCTTAAAGTCTTTTCTCGCGTCCTTAACTATTTAACATCGAAAGTTATAGTGATAAAAGTTATTTCTATATGTAATAAAGGCAAAGTGACTGTGCAGTTTTTAATGGAACCACTTAGAACACTCCTTGAAGTAAAATTGAGGGAACAGTCTACAACATATATATTTTTTTTTATGTATGGTTCAAATGATGAACACACAGCACTTCAATGTCCAACTAAAAGTACGTTGTGAAAAAAAAATGTTTAGCTGCATATTTAATTAATTTTTTTTAAAAGTTTATAGCAATTTGAATTTTTTAGAATCCCTTCAACTGTTCTAAAAATTGATATTTTGCATATTTTTTTTCATTTTTATATATGTATTACACATGTCCGTGCATGAATTTTTAGATACATCTAATATTACATTTAATGTAATTTTTTTACTAATATATATATATATATATATATATATATTCCATCGTTTTACACTATATATATATATATATATATATATATATATATATATATATATTCCATCGTTTTACACTATATATATATATATATATATATATATATAGTGTAAAACGATGAAATCTGACACATCTTCAAACACTTTTTTTTAAATAACAAAAAACCTGAAGGCTAATTCCAATCGCAAATTTATCGCATATATAATAAAGAACATGTACAAAATAGTTTAAATCGCTATTTCAAACACCAAAAAAGGTCTTAGCATTTTTAAAACATGAAAGTGAAGAATTTATGAACAGGGAGAAAAAGCCATTTAAAGTTTTACTTTGTCTGAGGTAATTGCGCTGAATGTATTAACAAAATTTACAATATCTCTCGATATAATTACCGTATGGGTAAAAATGAGGTTTCAAAGTATTCACAACTAAACAGGCTTTCATTTAATATTTGTCTTTTAAAGAATCGATTTTTTTAACCAATTTTAAGGTAAACTTTCCCCTTAAGATTTATAGACCTCAAAACTGTAGAAGATATAGAAAATAAGATACACATACATCTTTTATGTCTGAATTAAAATATTTAAACTAATTTTAATACACTAGACAGACTTGACTGCATTAAAATAGAGAAATAAATTAAATTAAAAAATAAGTACATAAAAACAGTTAATTTAAAACAAAAATTATACAAAAATAGACGTTTCGCTGTGTAACGCACAGCCTCATAAGTTCAAATATCAGCAATTACAGAATATCGAACATGTCCTGGACACAGTCAAAGTCAAAGTTAAAGTTATTCTTTAAAATATATATATTCCTTCGGGATCATACCAGATTCGTTGAGCGTGTAAAGGTTGAGCGTATAGTCTAGTGAACTAATTTTCCCTGGATAATCTATAATGATGAGCGTTGCAATTATTTTTCAAAATCAATGAATTTTCGATGGGGTGTGGTTCCTTTCAAGGGCATGCTGTTCTAATTCAGAGTTTCATATTCTACTTTTAAAAGCGCCGACATATTCTTTATGTCTGATCTCCATCGATCTACCAGTTTCACCTATATATACGTTGTCACAGTAGCTACATGGAATCATATAAACAACTCCAGTTAATTGTGTTATGTCATATTTATATCTGTGGCTATTTAAAAAAGAACTTAATTTATTTAAGGGTTTAAAAGAAACCCCAATGTTAAAAGATTTAAAAACAGATGAAACTTAATCTGTTCATCTGTTTTTAAATATTCTAACAATATGATTTATTTTAAACCATTAAATAGAGTTCTTTCTTAAATAGCCACAAATATAAATATGACATAACAAAATTAACCGGAGTTGTTTATAAGATTTCATGTAGCGAGTGTGACAACGTATATATAGGTGAAACTGGTAGATCAAGATTTAAAAAGCATGTCTGCGCTTTTAAAAATGGAAAATTAAACTCTAAATTAGTACAGTATACCTTTGAAACGAACTACACCCCGTCCTTCAAAAATTAATTGATTTTGAAAAATAATTGCAACACTTATCATTATAGATTATTCATGGAAGATTGGTTCACTAGACTATGCCCTTACAGGCTCAACGAATCTGCTAAGATCCCGAAGGAATATTTTGTGTTTTTGAAAGAATAACTTTGACTTTGACTGTGTCAAGGATATGTTAGATATTCTGTAATCGCTGATATTTGTACTGATGAGGCTGTGCGTTGCACAACGAAACGTCTGTTTTTGCACATTTTGGTTTTTAATTTAAAAAATTGATGTATATTTTTTTAATTTAATTTCTCTGTTTTAATGAAGTCAAGTCTGCCTAGTGTATTAAAATTAGTTTATATAGGAAATAGTCAATCGAAAAGTTATAGAACAACGTCAGTTTAGTAAAAAATATACATTTCATCTATAAATGCTATGAGTAGAACGCGTAAAATGTGTTTTTGTTCATGATATCCAATTCTGATATCTAACTCACGAAGCGACATGAAAAGGAGAATGATCAATTAATAGTCACATACATTTATTATCAACTTCAATGAACTGTCTGTCATTTAAATGCAGATCTGGAGTCTTTTTTTAATTTCACCTTGCGAATTTCGCAGTATACTATGTGAGATTCCACTACAAACATCAGTTATGCAGTGCCAAATATCCTGCAAGAACGCTTGCAGACCTTTGGCAAGGGACGGTTCTACAAAGGACATACTTTCAACCCGACCTGCTTCACCTCAACATGCCTGCATGGGAATGTCGGAGAGAACTCATATATGTACTGTCTGACATAGTCCTACAGAAGGAAATGTAAGACCCGTTCAGTGTGGTTGCTCCATTGAGCTATGAATAGAGAGGAGTAGACATAACAATCTTCTTCTGTGGAAAGCATTGATGCCGAAAAACGAGTTATTTTCTCCCCTCCTACGTCCGCCATACTAGACTTTGACAGATAGCAGTCCAATCAGTCTTCAGTGCAAGACGCGCCTAAATATGGCGAACGGGGTAGGGGGTAGCAACGGCATCAAGTGACATCATTTATGATACCTCCATCTATTGGATCCTCCTTGGATTGCCCATTCTGCTTAGTCATTTCCAAAAAAATTAGACAATCTGTTCTTGCTTCAACTACAGCATTTATATTCCCAATGTAGTAGTGCTACACCCCATCATAGAGCAAACGTCATCGATACCTAGTGCAAACATTCGGATAGCAAATCATTGGCTATGATTTTCGCAAAGATTGGTCTCCAGGCTAACCGCAATTTAGAACAACAGGATTTCTTTCAGTTAAGCTATATCAAAGATGAGATACATGAGACACTTCCAACAACATTGCAGGATTGCATAATTAATCCTTGTGTGCCCTGTTAAGCTACGAAATATGCAGCATTAAATTGAATTAAGAATCTAGATATGCGTTGTTCCTAACAGTAAACAAAAATAAATGACAGTAAGATTATCTATGAAATTATGTATTTGTTATTTTGACAAAACTGAATCACATACAATGCAGGCATTAAAAGTTTTCTGTACATAACATTTCAAAACATAATAACATAAAAACAGTAAAATAAAACATGCTCCTTACATAATTTTGTAAATGATGTGATGCTTTAAAAAAAATGTGTCATAAAGATAATTTTAAACAGCTATTTATTTTAATTCTTTAAATTTCTTTGTAAAAACTTGCATGTTTTTGATAGGAAAACTGGAAGCTAAGAGAAGACATCTTTTGCTTACTATTTTCCAGCTATTTTCACATTTTTAATTACTTTGGAGACTAGTATTCCAGAAAGAGAAAAAATTTAATGAATTTTTTCTCTTTTAACTCCATATTTTAGTCATTGTGAGGTACATAGCATAAATCACAGATCTTAATATTTTGATTTATGTCTTATTGTCTTATGCTTTAATCCGTAGAATGAGTTAAAACAATTTATAAATATATATATATATGTTTATAGCAAATACGTCGAGCAAATTATTAAAAAAGCATTTTTTGCTTTGAATTAATAGTGGTACTTACTTATCAAAGCAAAAAATTATGGGATTTATCCTAAACACTTCACAATTTGCAATATCATTTTATTACATTAATAACTTTCCATGCTCATCTATTATAAAATTAAGTATCCAGTGATTTGAAAACAGACAGAATATTCATTAAAATATGCGACAGAAAACAGTATAAATTATACATAAAACTGCTGTAGCATATTGATAGTAATACACTTTATTCGAGATTATTAACAGTCCTTAAAAATAAAATTATAAAAATATACATAAGAAAGTTAAACTTATACATAATAGGAAAATTACATATAATTATACATAATATCATACAAAAGTACTCTCAATGAAAATATATTTGTATTTCAAAAGTCTTTGAATTTCTTAAAGAAAGTTTCCATTGTTTATCAAAATTTACCAAAAATGAATAGGAAGATACCTTTTAGTATATAATTCTTACTAATTTCCTATTTCGCAGGAAAAACGCATTAGTTTTAAATAGTTTAAGACGCAGTTTTAAACTAATTCTGCGGTACACTGACAAGTGGGGCAAAATTAAACAGCTTAAAATACACAGGAAGGATCTCAAATTCGCAATTATCAAACTTTTTTAAAAAATCATTTAAATTTCTTTAAGAAAGTTCTCATTGTTTATCAAAATTTGCCAAAAATTAAGCGAAAAATACCTTTTGCTATGTAATTCTTATTAATTTTCTATTTCTTGATTAGTTTTAAACTAATTCTGCAGTACACAGTTCAGTGGAGCAAAATTAGACAGCTTATAGTACAAAAGAACTCAAATCGGCAATAATCAATGTTTTTCTTTTTTTTTTTAATTGTTAAAAATCAAAATAAATTTACGATATATATATATAACAACCTAAATTTCAAAGCATATTTCTTATTATATTTCACCATAGTAAGCAAAATTAGGATTTTAAATCATTTCTATATGATAAATATTATCATCAGAATATTAATTTTCATGTATAACATTTTTGCAACATTTTAAAAAACCACTTTCTTCATTTTTTAGGCTGTGTGCTGATCAATAAAATAATATTAAAGAAAGAAAGGCTAGACAAAAACAAAAAAAAACTTTTTGAAGAAGAAATTATTAATGTATTTCTGTTTAGCTCCCGTTCCTATTATTAATCGCACTAAATTTGCTTCATATATTTATATAACTAATATTTTTACATTATATTCAGATATATTTTTACTACATTAAGTGTACTTATAATTTTTTATCATTTTTCATGATAAGTATTGTTTTTAAATTATTTGTTTCTTACAACAACGTACATATAATTGAAAGCACAATTTATTCTGGAAGTTTACATATTTTATAATTCGGAGTAATTTCTTTTATACGATAACTATTTCTTCCTGTCCGTGAAATGCATTTTTATGATAAACGAGTTATAGCTTTCACAGGCATTGCTCTTTTATGATAAATAACATGAAAAAATTATGATTTTTATTTTTAATACACCTTTTTTTATGTAAAGCACAATTCATCAAGCAACTCAATTTATTTAGTCTTTGCTCTGTTTTAGAAATTAAAATATTGTTCTTTTAGATTAATATTTTTGAGACATTAATGAAAAGCTACACAGTTAAAAACGATGCTATATTTAACTTAAAATAGAAAAAAATATTTATAAAATTCAAAAACAAATAGCATGCTTGTGTTAAAGTGATGTAATTTTTCCTCATTTAGCGTTGTGTATCTACAAAGATTAGAGTTGCTGTGTTTAAAAATTAAAATAGTGTTCTTTTAGATTCATATTTGTGAGGTATGATTTAAAAGCTATGCAGTTAAAAATGACACTCTATGAAAATGAAATATACAAATTTATTCATAAAACTCAAAAAAAATTAGGATGATTGTGTTAAAGTGATGTTGTACTCCCTCATTTAGTGTTCTGTAACTACACAGATTAGAGCCTCAATTGATTATTTTTCTTGATTTCATCTCAATAATGACTTTATTTTGTTAGTATAGATTACACAAACTAAGTTTAATAAATAGCGAGTGATAAAATAGCGAGCGAAAAAATAATAATAAAACATTTTTGAAGAAGAAATATTAATGTATTTCTGTTCATTTTCAGTTCCTATTAATAATCAAATTAAATTTGCTTGACATATTTTTCATCACTAATTTTTATATATTATATACATTATATATTTTTAGTACATTAAGTATGCTTATAATTTTTTATCATTTTTCCTAAGGTTTGTTTTTAAATTATTTGTTTTTTGCAACAACGTACAAAATTGAAAGCACAATTTATTCTAAAAGTTTGCATATTTTATAAATTGGAGTAATTTCTTTTATGTGATAAATATTTCATCCTGCCCATGAAATGCACTTTTATGATAAACGAGTTATAGATTTCACAAGCATACTCCTTTATGATAAATAACATGAAAAAAAATATGATTTTTTATACACTTTTTTTGTGTAAAGCACAATTCCTCAAGCAACTCAATTTATTTCAAGTTTCCTCTGTTTTAGAAATTAAAACATTGTTTTTTTAGATTAATATTTCTGAGGTATAAATGATAAGTTACGCAGATAGAAACTATATTTAATTTAAAATAGAACAAAATTCATAAAACTAAAAAATAAACAGCATGATTGCATTAAACTGATGTTATTTTCCTTATTTAGTATTCTGTAACTACAAAGATTATAGTTGCTCTCTTTTAGAAATTAAATTACTGTTCTTTTAGATTAAAATTTCTGAAGTATGAATGGAAAGTTACACAGTTAAAAACGACACTATATTCAACTTGAAATGTACAAATTTATTCAGAAAACTAAAAAATAAATAGCATAATTGTGTTAAATTCATGTTATTTTTCCTCATTTAGTGTTATGTAACTACAAAAATTAGAGATGTTCTGTTTTAGAAATTCAATTATTGTTCTTTTGGATTAATATTTCTGAGGTATGAATGGAAAGTTACACGGTTAAAAACGACACTATATTTAACTTGAAATTTACAAATTTATTCAGAAAACTAAAAAATAAATAACACGATTGTGTTAAAGTGATGTTATTTTTCTTCATTTAGTGTTCTGTAACTTACAAAGTTTACAGTTGCTCTGCTTTAGAAATTAAATTACTATTCCTTTAGATTAATATTTCTGAGGTTTGAATGGAAAGATATACAGTTAAAACGACACTATATTTAACTTGAAATATACGAAATTATTCATAAAATTAAAAAATAAATGACATGATTGTGTTAAAGTGGTGTTATTTTTCCTCATTTAGTGTTCTGTAACTTAAAAAGATTAGTGCCTCAATTATTTATTTTTCTTGATTACATCTTAATAAGTTCCTTATTTTAGGCGACGGTGATCAATAAATCATTAAAGAAAGAAAAGCAAAAAATAAAATAAAATAAAATAAAATAAATAATAATAATAATAATACCTTTTTGAAGAAGAACTTATTAATGTATTTCTGTTTATTTTCAGTTCCTATTATTAAATTCCCATATCCTATATCATTTTAATTAATTTTTCAATTAATTTTCAGCAGTGAAATTACGCTTGAAATTATGGAATATACTATACTACGTGATTTATCACATTGCTAACGAAACGTAAAACCAACAATGTGAGAAATGTCCAAGAAAATTATACTTCTGAAAATTAATTGAAAAATTAATTAAAATTATATATGTGTTCACCGATGCTGGGTTTGTTTGTGTCTCATGTTTCGCCACAGGATTCTGTGCTCATGAAGACTATTCTATATTTTGTTGCACTTGCAGCCTTACCAATATATGTGGAAAAATGCTAAGCTAGCCATAGTCTTCATAGCTTAAATGGTAGAGCACTTGGAATGCTATTCCAAAGGTTCCGGGTTCGATTCCCGGCTTGGACATTATTCACATTGTTAATTCTACGCTTCGTTAGCAATATGATAAATCACGTATTATAAATTCAATAATTTCGAGCATAATTTCACTGCTGAAAATTAACTGAAAAATTAATTAAAATTATATATGTGTTCACCGATGCCGGGTTTGTTTGTGTTTCATGTTTCACCACAGGTTTGTGTGCTCACGAAGACTATTCTATCTTCAGTTGCAGCGTTACCAACATATGTGGGGAATGCTAAGCTGGTCATCGTCCCCGTAGCTTAAATGGTAAAGCATTTGAAACGCTATTCCAAGGGTTCCAGGTTCGATTCCCGGCTTGGACATTTTTCACATAGTTCTACTCTTTGTTAGCAATGTGATAAACCGCATATTATATGTTCCCATATCCTATTCTATAAATTTGCTTGATATATTTTTATAACTAATATCTGTACATTCTATTCAGATATAATTTTGCTACAATAAGTATAATATTTTTTTAATCATTTTTCATGATAAGTATTTTTTTTTAATTATTTGTTTCTTACTACAAAATACAAAATTGAAAGCGCAATTTATTCTAAAAGTTTACATGTTTTATGATTCGGAGTAATTTCTTTTATACGATAAATATATCATCTTGTCCATGAAACGCATTTTTATGATAAACGAGTTATAGCTTTCACAGGCATTACTCTTTTATGATAAATAACATGCAAAAATTATGATTTTTATTTTTAATGCACCTTTTTCCTTAATATAAAGCACAATTCATCAATTTATTTAGAGTATGCTCTGTTTTAGAAATTAAAATATTGTTCTTTTACATTAGTATTTTTGAGCTGTGAGTGGACATGTATGCAGTGAAAAATGATATACTATATTTAACTTGAAATGTACAAATTTATTCCTAAAACTCAAAAATAGAAAGCATGATTGTTTTAATGTAAAGTTATTTTCTCATTTAGTGTTCTGTAACTACAAATTCAATCCTCGATTGGTTATTTTTCTTGATTACATCTCAATAATTACTTTTTTTTCTTGTTAGTATAGATTAGATAAACGAAGATCAATATTTTAATAATGTGAAAAGTGAAAACTAATAGAAATAGTGTTTTGTTAACTATAGTTTGAAATATTAACTGTTTTGTTGTTATAGTAGCCAATGTAAGGTTTAAGTTTTATGTTAATTAATTCTGTAGGTTTATTATAATTTTATCTAACAGTTCATTTCCGTTGAATTACAATAGGCTTCACCTCGTTTATAATAATTTATAATTTTTCTTCATGCGTATTATTCTTAAATTATTTAATTCTTATAACGACGTGCGAAAATTTATGGCAAACGTTTACATATGATTCGGTACATAGTATTTTCTTTTATACTATAAATAGTTCATTTCATCAAAAGACTTTTTTGATAAATGAGTTATATCACTTTCTCAAGTATATTTATTATAAGATAAATAATACAAGAAAATCTTACTTTTTTAATACACCTTTCCTCTGTACATAAAACACAACTTACCAAGCAATGATATTTTGTTAAATTAAGAGCATTTTTAATACTTACTTCATTCACCGGGTCCATTTCTTTATATTTATCTTTGAATGGCTATTGCGTTTCTATATTTACAGCCATTTATTTTTTTCGTTTTTAAACAGAGTTTATTATCGTGTTGTAAGAGACAAAAGGGTCTGAACGGGAGTTGTAAAACATAGCTCGTGTGTGTGTAGGGGGGGGGGGGGCATGAAATTAAAATAGTGTTAATTTACTAGTATTATAACATAATAAAACTTGTTTTTCTGTGATATGACAAGTTTGTGCCATTGAAAATGACGTTATGTTTAGCTTGGAATATATTTATTTGTTATTGATAAAACTGAAATAAATTATTATGATTGTGAAAAATTGACGTATGTTTCAGAATTTTTTCCTTCCTTAATTATAAAGATTAGAGCTTCAATCGTTTAATTTACGTTTTAAAAGTATTTTAGTAACAATAGTTTAAAATAGTAATTGTTTTAGGTAGCTTTCATTACAAAAAGCTACCTATTGCAGCCGTTCGGAGGAAAGCGATTTCAAAAAATTTTGGTATATTTTCATCGATCATGACCCCCAGACCCCGAAACCACCCTCCATTCAATTGTTGATATATATATATATATATATCTGACCTATGTCACACTGTAACTCTCGTAATTATGAACCGATTTCGATGTAATTCGGTGTGTACATAGTACATACCAATGTCTCGACCGAGTTCATTGGTTAGCTTCATCCGCCGTTTTGTTTGAAAATGGCGGCCATTTAAAATTTTAAAAAAAAATTAAAATTTGAAATGTGGTACCAAAAAATTGAAAATGGAAAAATATTTTTTTCTTATGTATTTGACCTTTATACAAAGATTTCGGAGCAGTTTTTGTTTCGTCTATATCTTAAAAAATGGCCGAGTTGCAGCATTTTGAATTTCTAGCGTGGCTGACATTTTGAAACGTCCTGAAATTTGTCATGCGATAAAAGGCGTATTTATGAACCGATTTGGATGTAACTTCGTTTATACGTAGTGCATACAAATGTCTCGACCGGGTTCGTTGGCCAGCTTCATTCGCCATCTTGTTTAAAAATGGCGGCCATTTAAATTTTTAAGAAAAATTTAAATTTGAAATGTGGTAACAAAAAATTGAACATTGAAAAAATATTTTCTTCTTATGTATTTGACCTGGATAAAAAGATTCGGGAGCAGTTTTTGTTTTGTCTATATCTTAAGAAATGGCTGAGTTATAGCATTTTGAATTTCTAGCATGGCTGACATTTTGAAACGTCCTGATATTTGTCACGTAATAACAAGCGTATTTATGAACCGATTTGGATGTACCTTGGTGTGTACATAGTACATACAAATATCTCGACCGAGTTCGTTGGTCAGCTTCATCCGCCATTTTGTTTCAAAATGGCGGCCATTTAAAAAAAAATTAAAAAAATAAGAAATTAAAATGAGATACCAAAAAATTGGAAAATGAAAAAGATTTTTTTCGTATGTGTTTTACCTTAATACAAAGATTCTGGAACAGTTTTTGTTCCGTCTATATCTAAAAAAATGGCTGAGTAATAGCATTTTGAATTTCTATTGTGGCTGACATTTTAAAACTACCTGATTTTTGTCACTCGATAACAGGCGTATTTATGAACTGATTTGGATGTAACTTGGTCTGTACATAGCACATACCAATGTCTCGACCGAGTTCGTTGGCCAGCTTCATTCGCCATTTCTTTCAAAAGGGTTGCCATTTTTAAAAAAAAATTAAATTTAAAATTTAAAATGAGGTATTAAAATATTGGAAAATGAAAAAGATTTCTTTTATGTGTTTGGCCTTGATACAAAGATTCCGGGGCAGTTTTTGTTTCTGAAAATTTGTTCTTTTGTTTATATCTTAAAAAATGGTTGAATTATAGCACTTTGAATTTCTAGCATGGCTAACATTTTGAAACGATCATGTATTTGTCAGGCGATAACACACGTATTCGCCTATTTCGATGTAAGAAGGCATGTGGATAGTATACATCAATACCTCGACCAAGTTACCTAGCCAGATTCATCAGACATCTTGTTTCAAAATGGCGGTCATTAAATTAAAAATATATATATATTTAAAGTGAGGTGCAAAAAAATTAGAAATTAAAAAAGGTTTCTTTCTTAAGTATTTGACCTTGATATAAGGATTCAGGAGAATTTTTTGTTTGTCTTTACCTCAAAAAATGGCTCAGATATAGCAGTTTCAATTTCTATTGTGGGTGACATTTTGAGAAATCTGATTTTTTGCATGCGACAGCACTCGTATATATCAACCGATTCCGATGTGAGAGAGCATGTGCACAGCAATTACTAAGGTCTCGACCAAGTTCACTGGTTCGCCTCATCCACCATGTTGTCTTAAAATGGCAGGCACTTTAAGAAATCGCCGAATTTGGCAGCCAAATATAAGTTACTTTAAAGAAAAGCAGCTTGGATAAAGCTGACTAATTTCGCGAAATTCTCATTCATTATATTGATAAAAATTAGTAATCTCCTATATTCGGTTTCCACTAAATTGAGCTTCGTGTGTTTGAATGATATAAGTTGGCTTTTTTAAAATTAGGAATATGAAAGCTACCTCTTCCTCCCGGCACTGGCCGGAAGGACTTTTTTTAAGTTAGCGTAGTATTTTTTTACTGCTATTAAGTTTGTTTGTTTACCAAAAAATAATCTTCAGCTCATTAATAATTTTTTTTGTGTGTGTCTGAGAAATTTCGACAAGTTCCGATTTGTTAATAATAGTTTATCATTATTATTTTTTAATTATTTGTTTCTTGTAACTGTGTACATACAATGAAAGCAAAGTTTATTTTAAAGGTTTAGATATTTTATATTTTGGAATAATTTTTTTTATATGACAAATAGTTCACCCTTTCCATGAAATGCATTTTATGGTAAACGAATCATATTTTTCACAGGCGTACTATTTTCTGACAAATAACATGAAAAAATTTATGGCTTCTATTCTTTAATACACTTTTTATGAAAATCCACATCACTAAGCAATTCAGTTTATTTGGTGTTAGTTCTATTTCATAAATTAAATTATTGTTATTTTGCATTATGCCAGTTAAATAAATGTGAACCCTCCTTCGTTATAATTCGCTAACATAAATTATCATTATTATTATACATATACAGTGAGCAAAAAAAGTATTTGCACGCAGACGATTTTTTTCATAAGTAACCATAGAAAGCAAATTTGATACTATTCTCTTAATTATTCATTTATTTAAATAAGAAGAAAATAAAAATAACTACCCATTTTCCTTAAACAGTAATATTACATATTTTAAAAAATAAATTAATATTTTCTCATACCTAAAAAGTATTTGCACAAGAAGCATTTACTGTTAAAAAAGCATTAAATGTGAACATTATGCAAATGTTTAGCATATCAGTCCCGCAGTACATTAGCCCCGCACTTTAAAGTCACGTTTTATATTAACTGGAGCAGGGATTCTGGGGAGTTTTTGTTCTAATGGCACCGGAAACGTGTGAACTGTCTGTTGCTACCCGTGAGAAGATTATATTTCTTCACAATTCTGGATTAAGTTACCGAGGAATAGGTAAAAAATTAAATCTAAACTGTTCTAGTGTTCGTTATGTAATTAAGAAGAAACTAGTTGGATGTGGCAATCCCAAAACTTTCTTCTATCTTATACATCTTAATATTTCAAAAACTAGTTACACATGTTAACACTTCAATATTATTAGTTCAATACTATACCAACTTTGATTTTCATCTTAAATTTCTGCTTCAGTCAATTAAATGAACTAAAAACGAGTTAATCTATATCATGATATTTGTTAAAATTAATAGTTTTTCTTTATTCTGTTGTTATCAGATGTTTGCGAATAGCTGGCTTAGCAGGAAGTGAGTTTCCGCATTTGCACGAGCCGCCGATGGACAATAGAACTACGAAAAATCAAGAAAAGTATACAAAAATCGCTATCACAGAGCCCCTTTACCGCGCGATATAGCCAAATTCAAGGAGGACTTGTTGGCCAAAGCCAAAAACCTTTACAAAAAATTTGGTTCAATCATATGCATAATTTTATACACTTTTCGATGGTTCAATAATGAAAATGACACAGAGATCCAATTATAGTGCCCCCTTCTGGCGGAATTTTTTTCAAGATCAGGGAAGACTTGCTTGCCATAGCCAGAAACATACACAAAAAAATTGGTTCAATTATATGGATAACTTCATACACTTTTCGATGGTACAATAACGAAAATGGTACAGACATCGCAATTATAGCGCCCCCTTCCGGCGGAATTTTTCCAAACTCAGGAAGGACCTTCGTGCCATGACCAAAAACAAACACAAAGCATTTGGCTCAATTTTATGCATAACTTCATACACTTTTCGATGATACAATATTCAAAATGGCACAAAAATCGCTATTACAGTGCCCCCTACCGGCGAATTTTTTGAAAATTCAGGGAGGGCCTGCTTGCCATAACCAAAAACTTAAAATAAATTTGGTTCACTTCTATGCATAACTTTATACACTTTTGGATGGTACAATATTCAAAATCGCACAAAAATAGCTATTACAGCGCCCCCTACCGGCGAATGTTTTCCAAATTCAGGGAGGATCTGCTTGCCATAGCCAAAAACTTAAAATAAAAATTTGGTTCAATTCTATGCATAACTTCATACACCTTTGGATGGTACAATATTCAAAATCGCTCAAAAATCGCTGTTACAGCGCCCCCTACCGGCGATTTTTTTCCAAATTCAGGGAGGACCTACTTGCCATATTCAAAAACTTAAAATGAAAATTTGGTTTAATTCTATGGATAACTTCACACACTTTTGTATAGTACAATATTCAAAATCGCACAAATTCGCTATTACAGCGCACCCTACCGGCGATTTTTTTCCAAATTCAGGGAGGATCTGCTTGCCATGGCCAAAAACTTAAAATAAAAATTTGGTTCAATTCTATGCATAACTTCATGCACTTTTTGATGGTACAATGGCGACAGACAGACGGACAGACGGACACACAGATAGACAGACATTTTCTATAAACATGTTTTTTGGAATCTCTGACCCCTAAAACGTGTAAATCCGTCGAAAACCGGAAGTCGAAAAAAATTTCGATTACAATACTTTCTTCTATTGAAGATAGAAGAAAGTAAAAAGAAACTGGTTCGACAATAATTAATCCGCGAAATGGGCGTCCAAGAAAGCCAAATACCAGGCAAAGGAGAACCATCATGAAAGAATCTTCAAAATACCCTTTTCTAAGTGCTCGAGAATTGGCCGTTGATGTCGCTTCAATGTCGGGAACAATAGTTACACCGCAATCAATTAGAAATATTCTTCATTATGCAAATATTTGAGGAAGAGTCCCTCAAAAAAAAAAAAAACCATTTATTAGTGAAACAAATAGGGTGAAAAGTCTTGAATTTGCAAAAGCTTATGTCAGCAAACCACTAGAGTTTTCGAAAACTGTTATTTTTTACGATGAAAGCAAGTTCAATATTTTTGGCTCAGATGGTAAGAAAACTGTAAGGCGAAAGCGAAATGCTTTTCTTCAAATTAAAAACTTAAAACCAACTATAAAACATGGCGGTGGTCATGTAATGATTTGGGGATGCATGTCTTTTAACGGAGTTGGCGAAATGACCTTTATTGAAGGCAATATGAATGCTAAACAATATATTAATATATTGCGAGATCATTTATCTAATAGTGCTCTGAAATTAGGAATTCCTAATTCATATTATTTCCAACAGGATAACGATCCGAAACACACTGCATATATTACGAGGTTGTGGTTGCTTTATAATGTAAAAAATCTATTGAAAACGCCACCACAATCCGATTAAAATTTCCGATTGAAAATTTATGGCATATTTTGGATGTGAAAATAAGGAAAAAGAAAATTTCTAACAAATCAGAACTTATGCAAGCTCTTAGGGAAGAATGGCTACAAATCAGCAGTGAAACATGTCACATATTAATAGAATTAATGCCCAGACAATTACAAGCTGTAATTGAAGCAAATGGCATGCATACTAAATATTAGCACAGTTTTTAACTTATAAATAATTCCTCTAGTTCTATTTTTATTGCTAGTGTGCAAATATTTTTTTGGCAGTACAAATGCTACTTTTTAAGTTTTTATATTTTAAATATAATTATTAAGTCAGCTATTAAATATGTTTATTTGTTTTGTAAAAGTTTTGGTATTTTTAATTCTTAGTTGCTTTTTATTTATTTATACATATGCTACAACAAATTTACCTGGTGTGCAAATACTTTTTTTGCTCACCGTATGTTTCATTTTAGTTTCATATATTTCAAATTTTTATGAAGATATATTTAATATTTGAAAATTTATAAATATAATTCAGCTCAACTTTTTTTATTTTATGTAAATGAAAGTTTTCTAAACTTTGCTTTCACCTAAACCAGCGTTTCCCATGCGCCACCTACGCATGTCTGAAATCATGATGCACCCCTGAAACATATGATTCTCATCATTTAAAACGTAAACTTTTATTCGGACGGAGACACGCATGTCCTTTCAAGGGACATTAACCCCTTCGCAATGATACCTGGTATTATTCTGTTTAGGTGCCACTTTTCCCGAACAGTAATTATTGCTTTGTTTTAATTGCTGAAAATTAATGACTTCATAAGGTGAAAAATACTACCTTTTTAATTCGAGGATTTTGTGCACCCTATAAAGCACATGTACATGCCGCTATTCGCAAAATGATTAACAATAACAAGTCATAATTAAGAGAAGGAAAGTTTTCTCAACTGGATAAATCATATTCGTAGTTGGAGTAGCACAGTTGAGGTCTATTCCAACTGAGGGGGAAATGGCCAGACCAGGACTCTAATCTGGATATCTTGGCTTTCTGCGCCAATGCTCTATCATTGGAACTATCCTGGCGGTACCTGGCGAGCGCTGCAGTTCGCAGCCATGTCCAACAAATAAAAGTGATTTATGTAAGCTATGTACCGTCCGGATAGCTCAAATGATGGAGCACCTTTTGGAAATTAAACAGATATTATACGAATCGTTATTATAAAAAATAATAATCACAAGATAACTGTTTAAATATGCTTTGAATAACTTTTCCATTTACCTAATTATTTCTTATAATTCTTCATACTTATTATTATGTAATTACGAGGGCTGTTTTTTTTAAACCTCCGATGGGTCGTAAAATAAAGACTGGTGTGAATAATAAAATTCTTTTATAGCCTGGAGTCAAGTACAATGAAGTCCTTTAATTCGACATATTCACAACGAAGATTGAGTCATTTGGCATATTGGTGGGCGAGTGGGAGGGGGGGTGTCCCTTCACAGAACGTTGCCGCCAACGTATTCAGATAAGTCTCCAAGGTGTCTTGACAATTTTTGTTGAATTGGAAGTGGAATGGAGTGCTGTCGTCCCAGATCTGTCTTCAGATCTCGAAAAAGGTGACATTCGCTAGGTGTCAGCCTAATTCATGGCCCAACAGCTTCTTTCACATATCGAACAAACACATCCCATCGAATTTGTAAAAGAAGCTGTTGGCCCATAACTTCGATTGGCAACGAGTGATTGTCACCTTTTTCGAGATCTGAAGATAGATCTGGGACGACAGCACCCCATTCCACTTCCATTTCCAACAAAAATTTTCAAGACGCCTTGGCGACCTATCTCAATACGTTGGCGGCAACATTTTGTGAAAAAGGTATTCTCCCCTCACCCACCAGTATGAAAAATGACTCAATCTTCATTTCGACTATGTCAAATTGAAGTATTTGATTGTACTTCACTCCAGGCTATAAAAGAATTTTATTATTCAGTCTAGTCTTTATTTTACGACCCATCGAAAGTTAAAAAAAAACATCTCTCGTATATTGATGAAAACAATTTAATTGTTTACTATAAATGAGGTAAATGTATCTTACCTTCTCTCTTTTGGAAGATTTATTGGACTTTCTATACTGATACCTTTCTCTCCAAGATGGTTCTTATGTTGCCATGGCGCTGCTCATATGTTATCCACATTTCATGTTCTATAGTGAAAAAGAAGTAATAACATTAACGTTTTGTGTAAAGGGTGCTGTGAAATGATCTTTATCCTTTAATGGATTGAACTTAGTATTCAATTTAAGACAATTTAAGACTTAGGGTTCACAAATACAATATTTATAACGAAACATTATCGCTTTTAGAGCAAGAAGAACACGTTTCTTTTTACATTGAAATTAGAAGATGCACTCAGTAGAAAAAGAGTCTTAGCTTACTCCCTTTAGGTTCTTATCTTGCAGAGATCCCAGATATCCAGGGTCAGGGTTAATGTTCTCACGACGCCATGGTGGGCCATGTGGCGTTCTTGACTCAGATCTTCATAATAGGATTTCTTTTCTGTTCTCTGAACCTCTGGGATTACAATTGGAGGAACATAATCACAATAGCATTGGCACGGCAAGTCAAGGTATTCAGGTTCGAGTCCTGGTCTGGACATTATCACTCTGTTGAAATAGACCTCAACTGTGCTACTCCAACTATTATGAATAAAATAACAAGCCACTTCAATTTTTAGCTCATTAAATAGAAAACATTTTCTCACAACTATATTTTTAATATAACTTTATAAATTCATTGAAGAGATACGAGTACATCTTCACCTTCATGTCGAGATGAGTTTTGTTTTCTTTACCAGCTCACAGGACTACGAAACAAATGTAGTATATCATCTGTAGTTTTATTTTCACAAAATATCTGGAAGAGATTCTCACATATATTTTTTTTAATAAGATTTTTTAACAAATAATAGTAAATACACAAAAAACATTACTGGGTTTTCTCTTTTATCTAGTTTAAATAGCCGTTTTCTTTTCACATCACGACATATCACTCTTAGCAGGTTTTCCCCCTATCCCCATTATCACCAATTCATTGCCATATATATATTTGTGTATGCAGTCTGCAGCATAGTCATAAGGAAATTACTAACTAATCTATATCCTCTTCTGATCTCAATTTGGGTATTTATTATTTTCGTAAGGCTGGCAGTAGATAGTTTAGAAAAGTAAAATATTTATTCCGGCTAAATGTACTCGAGAATATCACTTTTGGAAAACTCTTTAAGTACTTTCACATGCAAAAGTTTCTACGTATGACAAAATGCGGATTTACAAGCTGCAAAAAGATATCTAAATTTTGTATTTTATAAAAGTTCTCATCTAATTTTTGTAATTTTTGCAGTAATATTCGCCGTCGAAAAACAGATAATGTATGATTTTGAGGCATGGTTTCTTGACTTGAAGATCCCTGCAATAAAGAGACTTCGTTCATGCCAACGCATGGGTCTCTTGTAGATAGTTCGCCCATATCGCAGTGTCTACACGGATGCACTTTGTGTATTATGTGGCGTACCGCCTCTTTTTAGGGAACTGAAATATAAATATAATAAATTTGTTGCAATTAAAGATCAACAAAAGTTTCAATTTAAAGATGATATAATTGAAGGTAAAGAAATTATGCAGCGTGTTTATACCTTTAATTTTCTCCGTTATAATGATCTTGTGAATTTAATTTTGACTTCTCCGACACTACTGTTGTTCCTGAAACTATGTCTCCTGTGATATTCACTGATGGTTCTAAGATGAAAAATGGTATTTCAGAAGCATTTACGGTGTTCCAAAATAGGACATTTATATAAGACTATAAAATTAAGCTGCGTCTGCATACCTCAATTAATCAAGCTAAACTCATAGCAATTAAATACGCAATTTTGTGGTTTTCAAGTACAAGTTTCTCATCGGTCACTATTTACTCGGATAGTCAATCCTCTGTGATTTCCTTGTGCAATCTTTTTTCTATTAATTATATCGTTTTAGAAATTTTTAATCTCTTGCTCCAGAATCCAAATAAGAAAGTTTATATAGGATGGATCAAGGCACATATTAGTCTTATTGGCAACGAGAGGGCAGACACACTGGCTAAAGAGACTATTGAAAAGAACAATGCGGACCGTTATTTATTGCTTCCTAACCTTAATTTTTAACAAAGTTAATGCTGAATTTGCTTCTCCAAACAAAGTGGTTACTTATTTTCTTTCCGGTCATGGTAGATTTCCGGCATATCTGAAAAAGATAGACAAAATTAACTCTGATAAATATACCTCTGGT
This sequence comes from Maratus speciosus, assembly GCA_963932465.1. Lineage (NCBI taxonomy): Eukaryota > Metazoa > Arthropoda > Arachnida > Araneae > Salticidae > Maratus > Maratus speciosus. Next base: position 454,333,632 of record OZ010789.1, on the reverse strand, counting down.
GCTCAAGGTACTCCAACATATTATTTGTTTGCTCGTTGTCCGGAAATGCCTATATATTTTTCCTTCAACCTCCAACCGTAATCATACACTTTGTTGGAATTTGCGGAGGGTTTTATTGGATCCAACGAACTATTCTTCTCTTTGTGCAATTTATAATAAACTTAATGCTTTATACTCGTTCATGAAATATAAATTTTGTTGAAAGTATTCTATAAACTTTGCAGCGCCTTAAACCTGCCAGTTCTCTGAATATTTGACTTTTAAATTAATTCAGTTTTTCTTATCTTTGGTGTATTTTTAAAGTTTTTAGCTTTTTCTTTTAACTTAAGTATTGGTTTTTCAATTCTGGATACTTATCATATATCAATAAGATACTTAATCAGTATTTTAAAATCTACTGATGTATTTACTGAACTGAAACTGCACCTTAACAGAACATTTATGCATTATAAACGATATCTCATCCTTTTTTTAAAATCTTAGTTCTGATCATCTCTGTGCACAAACTCATAACTTTTGGACTTTGTTTAAGACATTCTATTTTGGATACTATGAGAATTGGCAAAGAGACTGAGGGACTTCTGAAAATGGAAGAAATACCTTCTTAATTTTTAACAAAGTTAATGCTGAATTTGTTTCTTCAAACAAAGTGGTTACTTATTTTCTTTCCGGTCATGGTAGATTTCCGGCATATCTGAAAAAGATAGACAAAATTAACTCTGATAAATATACCTCTGGTGCTCAAGGTACTCCAACATATTATTTGTTCGCTCGTTGTCCGGAAATGCCTATATATTTTTACTTCAAACTCCAACCGTAACCATACTCTTTGTTGGAATTTGCGGAAGGTTTGATTGGATCCAACGAGCTATTCTTCTCTTTGTGCAATTTATAATAAACTTAATGTTTTATACTCGTTCATGAAATATAAATTTTGATGAAAGTATTCTATAAACTTTGCAGCGCCTTAAACCTGACAGTTCTCTGAATATTTGACTTTTAAATTAATTCAGTTTTTACCTATCTTTGGTGTATTTTTAAAGTTTTTAGCTTTTTCTTTTAACTTAAGTATTGGTTTTTCAATTCTAGATACTTATCATATATCAGTAAGATACCTAATCAGTATTTTGAAATCTACTGATGTATTTACTGAACTGAAACTGCACCTTAACAGAACATTTATGCATCATCAACGTGATCTCATCCTTTTTTTTTTAAATCTTAGTTCTGATCATCTCTGTGCACAAACTCATAACTTTTGGACTTTGTTTAAGACATTCTATTTTGGATACTATGAGAATTGGCAAAGAGACTGAGGGACTTCTGAAAATGGAAGAAATACCTTCTTAATTTTTAACAAAGTTAATGCTGAATTTGTTTCTTCAAACAAGGTGGTTACTTATTTTCTTTCCGGTCATGGTAGATTTCCAGCATATCTAAAAAAGATAGACAAAATTAACTCTGATAAATATACCTCTGGTGCTCAAGGTACTCCAACATATTATTTGTTCGCTCGTTGTCCGGAAATGCCTATATATTTTTACTTCAACCTCCAACCGTAACCATACTCTTTGTTGGAATTTGCGGAAGGTTTTATTGGATCCAACGAACTATTCTTCTCTTTGTGCAATTTATAATAAACTTAATGCTTTGTACTCGTTCATGAAATATAAATTTTGTTGAAAGTATTCTATAAACTTTGCAGCGCCTTAAACCTGCCAGTTCTCTGAATATTTGACTTTTAAATTAATTCAGTTTTTACCTATCTTTGGTGTATTTTTAAAGTTTTTAGCTTTTTCTTTTAACTTAAGTATTGGTTTTTCAATTCTGGATACTTATCATATATCAATAAGATACTTAATCAGTATTTTGAAATCTACTGATGTATTTACTGAACTGAAACTGCACCTTAACAGAACATTTATGCATCATCAACGTGATCTCATCCTTTTTTTTTAATCTTAGTTCTGATCATCTCTGTGCACAAACTCATAACTTTTGGACTTTGTTTAAGACATTCTATTTTGGATACTATGAGACTTGGCAAAGAGACTGAGGGACTTCTGAAAAGGGAAGAAATGCCTTCTTAATTTTTAACAAAGTGTTTACTTATTTTCTTTCCGGTCATGGTATATTTCCGGCATATCTGAAAAAGATAGACAAAATTAACTCTGATAAATGTACCTCTGGTGCTCAAGGTACTCCAACATATTATTTGTTCGCTCGTTGTCCGGAAATGCCTATATATTTTTCCTTCAACCTCCAACCGTAACCATACTCTTTGTTGGAATTTGCGGAAGGTTTTATTGCATCCAACGAACTATTCTTCTCTTTGTGCAATTTATAATAAACTTAATGCTTTATACTAGTTCATGAAATATAAATTTTGATGAAAGTATTCTATAAACTTTGCAGCGCCTTAAACCTGACAGTTCTCTGGACATTTGACTTTTAAATTAATTCAGTTTTTACCTATCTTTGACGTATTTTTAAAGTTTTTATCTTTTTTTTTTTTTTACTTAAATATTGGACTTTCAAATCTGGATACCTATCATATCTCAATAAGATACTTAATCAGTATGCTGAAATCTACTGTTGTATTTACTGAACTGAAACTGCACCTTAACAGAACATTTATGCATCATCAACGTGATCGCATTCTTTTTTTTTTAAATCTTAGTTCTGATCATCTCTGTGCACAAACTCATAACTTTTGGACTCTGTTTAAGACATTCTATTTTTGATACTATGTTATGCATGTTTAGGAAATTTGTTTCGTTAATGTTTTTACGGAACATTGCAATATATCAGACTATCAGATTTTCAAATGCATTTAGATAGTTTGTCTTTGATGTTATCATCGTGGTTTCTTTTCAGTCGTTTGTAACTAAAATGACTATAAATATCTGTGTTATAAGGCTCTGGATAAACATTTATTGTTTTGGACTTTAATGAAATCTTTACCTTGAAAATTGATTAATCAAGCAGTCATATGTAAATGACTATAATTTCTGTTTTTCTGTGTATTAGCTTTAGTATAGTTTACAGCTAATTACTTAATTTCTAACATGCTAGTTTAAACTTATTTTAGATAACGTTTAGTTATTATTATTCTTTGCAATATAGATATCGTAGTTGCATGCTTTCTAACATATATATATTTTTCTTTTTCCTTAAATAATTGTCACTGATTCTATCCTGTGTGTAGCTGAATAGCTTTGGGGAACTTCCGCCGGAGGGTGGTGCCTATGCCTAACGGTTGGTGCTCCGGTGGGTGATATTGTTCTCTTGCTTATAAGACTGAAAATTAAATCAATAATAGATAGACAAATAAATATAGATCGTTTCTGTCTGACTAACAAAGAGACAGACTGATGATACCGAAGTAATACATTTACTTAGATTTTGCATTATAAAATAAAAGGAAAATAAATGAATGTTAAAAAATAGCTAATGATATAAGGAAATATCTCAAGATTCTGATGAAAAGTTGTTTCTGAAATAATAACAAAAACTGCTTGAGATTTTTTTCTTTTTCATAAATAAATAAAAAAGAATCTCCCATTATAAAAAAAAATACACTGCTCAAAACAATTAAAGGTTATTGATGTTTTAGGTGGATTTTGTATCTGGTAAACTGTTTAGCTGATTGATACATGGTCGACAGACATAGTAGGTTATATGAGAATAAATTACACATGTTTGGCAGAAAAAATGCATTTTATTGCGTTTGTGTACTAAAGGAAAAAAACACAATTTGTGCATATGAGAAAAAAAGAATAAGAAAAGGTGTTTTCTTCAAAGAAAATCATTTTCAGTAGGGGGTATGGTTTCCACGGGCGGCCAGCAACGTTGAACACCTTTGAGGCATGGACTCAATGAGGCTATTAATGACGAGTTGGGGTATTCTGCCCCACTCTTCCAGAAGAGCTCTTTCCGGTTCTTGGAGAGTTTGTGGGGGTTGTTGGCGGCCAGAAACTCGTCTTCCTAGAGCGTCCCAAACGTGCTCGATTGGATTCATGTCTGGAGAACACGCTGGCCATTCCATTCGAACGATTCCTTCCTCGAAAAGGAAATCCTCCACCAGGTTTGCACGATGTGGCCTGCAGTTATCGTCCATTAAAATGAAGTTATCTCCGATTGCTGCAGCGTAAGGGACTACAATAGGTCTGAGGATCTCATCCCTATATCGGCGACCAGTCAGAGATCCATCTCGAATGATGTAGAGGTCAGTGCGCCCGTCAATGGAGATGCCACCATACACCAACACTCCTCCACTGCCAAATCTGTCACTTTCGTGCACGAACGCAGGATTATTCCTACTTCCACGGTCCCTCCAGTTGAAAATACGCCTATTATCCGGATGCACAGAAAAACGGGGCTCGTCAGAAAACAGAATATTGCTCCATTCATTTCTCCTCCAGTTGACATGCTCGGTTGCCCACTCCCTGCGGTCGCGACGATGCCTTGATGTTAATCTAACACATACCATCGGTCGGCGAGCATACAGACCTACAGCATGGAGCCGGTTTCGGACAGCCTGAGTTGAAATCGGGGTGCCTGTAGCCGAGCGAAGGTGTTGTTGGAGAAGAGTAGCGCTCATGGTTCGGTGTCTCCGAGCTGTTAACGCTAAATACCGATTTTCATTGGGCGTTGTTGCCCATCTACGACCTTGCCCTGGTCTTCGGCCTGCACATCCACTCTCCAAAAAACGGTTCCAGATCCTGGAAATGACACTTTGTGACACTCCAATGGCTTGCGCTACTTCGGCTTGAGTTTGGCCCCCTTCTAACCTACCAACAATTCTCAAAGCTTCTGAATCTGTCAAATGACTTCGCTGAGACATCGTACTCATCGAAACAGAGCAATCACTGAATGCCGATCATCCTTGTCTTCATTCTCTTTTATCCAGTTGAAAGTCAAATTTCATTCGCTGCCGCTGAAGCGACGTTTTTGACGTCGAATTCAAAATTTGCATACTCCACGGTTTGAAAACCAGAAAAATTTGCATTTGTGATTCTCTTCTTCTATTTTCGGCAAAAAAAATTCGTTTATACCTTTATTTTATATAAAACTTCAAATATCCTTTAATTGTTTTGAGCAGTGTATATATATATATATATTAAATTTTACATTCTAACAAACGTTATAGTTTCTGTTTAAATTTATAAAAACAATATATTATAGGAATGAATCCTGATAATTTCGTAAAAAATAGCTTAGAAATTCTAACGAATTGTTTTAAAATAAAAATTTTACATTTGCTTTCCCTTTTGATCTAAATTCACTGTTCAGATTCACCAGAGTTTACATCTCAGGTTACCTACACTGTTATCGTAGGTTGAACCAACTTTGCTGCAATAGCTGAAGAATAAGAGGGTAACATCTCGTCCTATTATTCGGATCCATGGTTCAACTGGAGCGCCAAATGTTGTAACGACATTTTATAATCTGATGCTTGCAGCTACTGAAGTTTGGTGCAACCTAGAAATTTATATTTAACAGTGTAGGTTATATAACATGTTGATCTATAGATGTACAGAACATTAATGAAAATTATTTTAATGGAAAACTCTAATGCATTTCTTACATTTAATAATTTTTAGAACGCCCACAAGAAACACCAAAAAGCATTTTTATGTGAGAGATATCAATTATGCATACATATAGTAAAGCTTTGTAATTCATAAGAAATTTTATGTCTCAATGAAATAAGCAGCGTGTATCCAACCTCGTTTATATTCTGTCAACACATTGTAATTAAAACCTCAACGTAAAAAGTTTTAGTGGTAGTAGAAAACACCAAAAACAAAACAGAATCACATAGGAATGTATGCCCAGAAACCTCAACCTGATCCATTGGAGAATAAAAGAAGATGCAGAAATGACAAGCCAATAAAGTTTAGAAAAAGTCTTTACTTAGCGATATTATACACTAGGACTGTACTGTACGTGTACATGTCAGGTTTCACAACAAGTGCTCAAAGTTCTTACCTTGCAGCATTATGCACGCTTCGCAACGGCGACGCATTGATTGTCAGACCCTTTCAAAAATACCTGGCATTTAGTAGATTGAAGCTGCGACGGAGGTTCTTGCGATTCTTGCATAGTCAACGGTGCTCTTTCCGTGGCTTTCAGGGTACCCTCGCTGTCCAACAGCGCTCTCAAGCGTGCATACCTATGGGTGGAAAGATCTTTGAGCACTTGTTGTGAAACTTACCACGCACACGTATTGTCCTAGTGTAAAATATCTCTAAATAAAGAGTTGTCAACCCTTTATTGGTTTTTCATTTCTACATTTTCGTTCATCTTCCAGCTAAACAGATTGAAGTTACCGGTGATACATTCCTATGTGATTCTGTTTTGTTTTTGCGTTTTGTACCTCCCCTAAAAGTTTGTACGTTGAGTTTTGAATTAACCTGAATAGAAAGTTTCAAAGGAATTGCTCTAGCCATCGCTCAGTTTTACAAAAGAGATGATTGTGAAGAAGCTTTCACCAGGCTTCGACAAAACATTGCAAATCGTTGTAACGTAACCAGTTTGTCCTTTGTTTTGCATATTTATTTATATTGCTGAAAATGATTCTTGGCATTGTTCTAGCAAACAAATATTTATTGCTTAATAAATATTTAAAACTAGTTGAATGTGCCAATCCCAAAACTTTCTTCTATCTTATACATCTTAATATTTCAAAAACTAGTTACACATGTTAATACTTCAATATTATTAGTTCATTACTATACCAACTTTGATTTTCATCTTAAATTTCTGCTTCAGTCAATTAAATAAACTAAAAACGAGTTAATCTATATCGTGATATTTGTTAAAATTAATAGTTTTTCCTTATTCTATTGTTATCAGATGTTTGTGATAGCCGGCTTAGCAGGAAGTGAGTTCCCGCCTTTGCACGAGCCGCCGATGGGCAATAGAACTACGAAAAATCTAGAAAAGTATACAAAAATCGCCATCACAGAGCACCATTACCGCGCGATATTTCCAAATTCAAGGAGGACCTGTTGGCCAAAGCCAAAAACATGCACAAAAAATTTGGTTCAATTTGTATGCATAATTTTATACAATTTTCGATTGTACAATAAAGAAAATGGTACAGACATCGTAATTCTAGAGCACCCTTCCAACGGAATTTTTCCAAATTCAGGAAGGACCTTCATGCCATAAACAAACAGAAACGCAAAAAATTTGGCTCAATTCTCATACTCAGCATGAATCATACTCTCATACTCAGTATGAAGCATAACTTCATACACTTTTCGATGGTATAATATTCAAAATGGCACAAAAATCGCTATTACAGCGCCCCCTACCCGCAATTATTTTCCGAATTAAGGAAGGACCTGCTTGCCATAGCCAAGAACTTAAAATAAAAATTTGGTTCAATTCTATGCATAACTTCATACACTTTTCGATGGTACAATATGCAAAATCGCTATTACAGCACCCCCTAGTGGCAAATTTTTTCCAAATTCAGGGAGGTGCTGCTTGTCATAGCCATAAACTTAAAATAAAAATTTGGTTCAATTCCATGCATAACTTCATACACTTTTGGATGGTACAATATTCAAAATCGCTGTTACAGCGCCCCCTACCGGCGAATGTTTTCCAAATTGAGAGATGATCTGCCTGCCAAAGCCAAAAACTTAAAATAAAAATTTGGTTCAATTCTATGCATAACTTCATACACTTTTGGATAGTACAATATTCAAAATCGCACAAAAATCACTGTGACAGCGCCACCTACCGGCGAATTTTTTCCAAATTCAGGGAAGACCTACCTGCCATATCCAAAAACTTAAAATAAAAACTTGGTTCAATTCTATGCATAACTTCATACACTTTTTGATGGTACAATATTCAAAATCGCATAAAAATCGCTGTTACAGCGCCCTCTACCGGCGATTTTTTTCTAAATTCAGGGAGGACCTACCTGCCATATCCAAAAACTTAAAATAAAAATTTGGTTCAATTCTATGCATAACTTCATATACTTTTGGGTGGTACAATATTCAAAATCGCACAAAAATCGCTGTTACAGCGCCCCCTACCGGCGAATTTTTTCCAAATTCAGGGAGAACCTACCTGCCATATCCAAAAACTTAAAATAAAAATTTGGTTCAGTTCTATGCATAACTTCATATACTTTTGGGTGGTACAATATTCAAAATCGCACAAAAATCGCTATTACAGCGCTCCTACCGGCGAATTTTTTCCAAATTCAAGGAGGATCTGCTCGCCATAGCCAAAAACTTAACATAAAAATTTGATTCAATTGTATGCATAACTTCATACACTTTTTGATGGTACAATGGCGACAGACACACAGACACACGGACACACGGACAGACAGACATTTTCTATACACAGTTTTTTGGGATCTCTGACCCCTAAAACATGTAAATCCGTCGAAAACCGGAAGTCGAAAAAAGTTTCGATTGCAATACTTTCTTCTATTGAAGATACAAGAAAGTAAAAATATATGCTACAAAATTATTTAAAAAATCATTAAAAAACAGAAGCAGTCAACTGAATTGCAATTTTTAAACAAGTTTTATTTCGAAGAATATATTTTGTTATATTCGATGGTGTAAAAATTTAAATTATACGGTATTTAGAAGCGAATGCGCATGCCATAAAAGCGAAAACGATTGTTCAGGTTGTTGCTAAATTCGCTATGACGTCAGCATTAGTAACAGATAATACAGCTAAAGTATATACCATGTGTTCTATAAATTTAAATCTCTCTATTCTAAAAAAAAGTAACTACCGCTGTTACCGCCGCCGCCGCCGCCGGTTTTGAATTTTTTGTGACAGGATTCTTCGTTAATATTAAGAAAAATAATGCAAACAAAAATATGAAAATCGGTAGTATGATACAGAAATGTTTGATAAACACGCTGATGCAGGCAGTTTTCAAATCGAAGAATTATTTTAAGAGATATTTAATGCTAAAGTTGGACAAAATCGTTCCACTAAAAAAGTTTTATAGTAGCAAAAACTATTCATAGGAATTTAATCATTTTTAGATCATTTTATACGTTTGAAGTTCCCGGTGTGCAGACTGTTTTTCTTTTTTTAATTTGACTAATTTTTTGAGGTCGAAGTTTTTGTTTTAATAATTTTCTATTTTAAATTGAAATTTTCAGCATTTCTAGAGATATTTTTTACAGATTTTGGAAAGTGATATTAATTTAAACTGTTGCCAACTCTATAAACAGTGGAAACAATAATGTTTGGTTCAAAAAAAAATATTTATACTTGTAAATAAATTAAAAATTTATTTACACGTGACTATTATAAACAGAAAAAAACATTTGGAATTAGAATTAAATAATTATGTACAAAAAGCAAGAACTTATTAAAAATTACGTCATAAAAACTATAATTACACGTGAATTTTAAGAAAGAAAGGAATTTGTCAAATAATAAATTTATTAACATGTGTTAGAAGTCTTAAATATGAGAAATTATATCATATTTACGTCACATTACAGTTATTACATAAAATGAATATAAAATAATATTGCAAAAAGGTTTAAATTCAGAAATTGCGCTAGACATTTATTTGATATTTTGAGCGGAAACTTTTCATTTATTTTTGTTAGGAAAGCGCAAATAATATTTCATTTCTCTCACAAGTATTTTCACGTGAACATTAAAAAGAGAAAGAATAGTTTGGTCAAAATTACGTCAGATTAAAAACGATTAATTTAAAAAGTCTTATTTAAAAGAACTTTCTTTTAGCTTTGTTAAAAAATACCGGAAGACAAAGACTCTGTTTACTTAATTCCTTTTACATTAGCTTATTTTAAAATTTTGTTACACGTGTCTACGTTAAAGACGAAAACAGCGATTGACATATGTATTTTTGGTACTACTTAGTTATCCCGTTGACCAAAAATCTATCATTCGCCAAACTATAAGATTAAATGCCAATAATGGTTGATCGTAAATGTCACATTAACTTGACTTTAAGCAAGTTGCACGTGTCTACGTTATCAAGTTATTTTTATTTCGACGTTTTATTTGTATTTTTATTAATGTTGCACTAATTTATTTGTTCTTTCGTTATTTAAAATAAAAATTATGTCAGTTTGTATAATTGGCGAGTGCTTTGGCGATTTATATAATTTGGCGAAATTGGTTGACATGTTCATCAAGTAGTACCGCAGCGGATTTGGCCTTAAAATTCCCCATTCAAAGAGAAATGAATAGAAACCCGTTTATAGGGAGATCGCCACTGTTTTTTAAATTATAATTCAATCTTCCGTAATCCTTTTAAAGCGATCAAATTAGCGTAATTTTAGAGTCTGCGGTGTCTGAACGGGGGTTGACGAGCGTAGCTCGTAGGGAGCAGAGCCCCCTAGTGTATTTAAAAAGAAGAAAAAAATGAACATCAGAGTGTGGTTTACGTCATAAGTTTTTTTACGAAAATACAAACAGACCTGCCAAGTCTCCGGCTTTCTGAATACCAGTATTTTAAAACAGAAAATGACATTTTATTTAATTGGAACATTTGGGCGATTTAAAAGAACAACATTTTCTCTAAGATAATAGTGGTGAGCAAAAAGCTAGAGGCTTTGAAACTCTGTACAACTAGTTCTTCATCCATTTTCAGAATTTTCTTTCGTGTGTTGATAAACGCATAGGTGTAATACGTTTCCAGAGCCAAGAATATCAGCTGTATATTCATAGCAATTTTCACGTCTAATTGAAAAACAGAGAACTCAAATGAGCCCAGAGTGGAATGATAAATTCACCTTGCGTTAAAATAACTAAAAATAAACTGTTTACTAAAAAGGTGCATAAAAATTTATAAAAATATACCCTTACAAAATGAACTGGTCTTTAAAAACTTAAAAACCATTGATGTTAAAATCATAATGAAACAGAAAAAGATGATTCCTGAGATCTTTCGATCGCTAACGCGATCATTTTCAAAGGATACTTTCACTGGAATGTCGCATTCACTGAGCTATTTATACACCAGTCTGGGAAAAAAGGGTCAGTCTATTATTTGTTGAGGGTGTCTATGAAGTTGTTTCGTTCCAATGCTGAAGTGTTAGATATTTTCAAAATGTTAAACCAGATTTGAGGTATATCATAAGATAAAACATCGTTACATACATTATTTTCTTTACTTAAAATTTCCAATGATTCCCTAATTCTCAAAGTATAATGATCAGATATAGGTAAAATAACTCTTGCGTTTTTGAAATCTATTTTTAAATTTTGGCGTTGATTTAATCTGGAAAGTGCTGTAGACGGTCGGTTAAACTTGATATCTTTCATGTGCTCCCCCAATCTTTCTTTAAATTTTCGAGTGGTCATACCTCATTTTTAAGTTTTTAAAGACGAGTTCATTTTGTAACGGTATATTTTAATAAATTTTTATGCACCTTTTTAGTAAACAGTTTATTTTTAGTTATTTTTAGTTATTTTCACGTCTTCTTGGTAATGTGAAACTATAACAGCGCCATCTATTGGCGAAAGGTTAAACTTTTAGCTTGTTCATCCCACCCCCTTTTAAAAAAATGGCAAGTCTATGCGGATAAACCGTTTGGGGATAAACCAATTTATTGGTTTTCTGTTATGCTTCAATGCCCGTACAAATATATGGGCCCTTCGATAAACATGTTATTTATTCGTAAACGCGTTAAAATACTAAAAGAAAAGTATTTTTTAAAAGAGAAACGATCACCTTATGTTAAGTGAAACTTTTAAACAGTGATAATTTGGTTACATCAGTCAAAAACAGGACGTCAGTTTGTCATACAAATCTTTCAAATTTATGAAATAGTAGTTGTAAATAAATGCAGAATTCCGAAAAAGCATCGAAAATGTACTATTGCCTGAAGTATACCATCATTCTTTTTCCAAATGTTTTCTGGTAATATTGGAATTTTTTCTGTCCTGACTAACGATGAGGTTATTCTGATTATTCATAAAACTTTATTAGTATATCAGGACAGTCCTTTTAATCAATACTTACAAACTACACATATAAATTACACTTTTTTTTCTGTAAACGACACATTTAAGAAACTAATTATGAATTCCATGCATTGATCTTCTTGCATCTTTTTTGCTACATAAAGCAAATTTAAAAATTTTCAACATCTTTCATATTATATGCATAACTTTTAGACTAAAATTGAGAGTTTCATTATTATTAATGCACTTTTATCAGCACGAAGCTCAATTAATCGAGCAACTCTATTTATTTAGAATTTCTTCCGTTTCTTGAACAAAATATTGCAAGAATATTACGATTGTATGGAAAATAAATTTTGTACTCTTATTATAATACTCTACCACGATTTAGATTTTTTGTTAAACATACATGTTTGAGCGCAATCGTTTTTTATCGTTGAAAATTTATCAAAATAATTGAACGCAGCATTTTTGTTTCCATTTTATATAAATGATACTTTTCAAAACTTCAGTTTCTCTCAAACGTAATTTATAAAATTTAAGGCGTGTTTTGAAATGTAATTTATATAACCCAAACATCATTATTTTACCTTCTTCACTATTTCAATATATGCAATTTAATTTTGTTTAAACGACAAATATTTTTCTAGTAACAATTCTTTATTTGAGTTATTTTGATTTATAATCATTGTTTAGTGTAATATTTCCTTTTATACTTCAGTTTAACTTAATTACTTGTATTGAAACTTTTACAATAAAATAATGAAGTGAAATCTTTGCATTTGTAAAATATGTTAGGGGAAAGTAATATAAAATCGATTATCAAATTAATAGTTGCTATCAGAATAGAAGAAGATAGACTATTATTCTCAAGCTTATTATTCTCATCAGTATGTTATTAGTAAATGTTTTTCTGGAAAATGTCAAATCATCTAGCCTTAACCCTGACTGGTGGGTGAGACTGCATGATTGAATTAAATCTTATGGGCAATCAATGAGCGTTGATTTTTTTTTTCTTTTTTGAAAAAAAACAAGATATGTTATTTTAGAACTGTTACTAACAAGGAAGGTGTCCTTACCCGGCATATACAGAATATTTTGAAAAAAATACTAATTAAACAATTTATATATGTAATAAAGGATCAGTCAAATTTAGCGGCGGAATTACAGTAGGAAGTCTGGAAAAAAACAAAATACCTCCGAGCATTTGGCGCGAAAAGACGTCACGCGATTTGGCAAGCAGCACTTTTTCTCGCCAACGATTTTAATGCATCTGAAAATTGCTTGTTAATTGATTTTTAGAAATCGCAGTACCTATTTAATGAATTTAAACTTAAACAATGAGAGAGTTTCATACATATATATTTACGTTGCTTGTTGCTGCAGTTATTTAACTTAATCTCTGTAAAAATAATTTCATATATTAAAAATATTTTGATATTGAAAAATATATTTTCATGTATTTAAGCGTATTCCAAAATAAAGGCCAGTTGAAGAATTCTGCAGTTATATAGATTTTGATTGCAACAAAATTGAAGCGAAAGTGCTCAATTGGACTTAATTTTGAGATTGAAACAATTTTAATTGATTAAATTTTGTTTTAATTCATAAAATTTTATAGTTAACTTTCATTATAAATATATATATGACAAAACTATAGCTAAAACAAGCTAAAACTGACAAAACTAAAGTTATTTTAATTAAATTTAATTAAACAAGTTCAACATGAAACAATTTTACCTTTTATTCCATCTCCAACCGGTGCTAAATCGCCAAATAAAGAAATTTTCACTATTTTTTTACATACATTCTGTCGATTTGCCGCCGAAATTTTTGGTATAAACATACCTATACTCATGAGAAGAAAATTCTATAATTTTTTCAGATTTTTTGGAGTATGACCGTATGGAGACCTTCCTTGTAAGAAGGTTGGTATCCAGTTTTACGCCATACAGAATATCCGGTCTTACTTGTAAAGAATAAAGAATGGAAAGTAAGCCGTAAAGCTGGACTTACAAATGCTAACAATAGTTTCAATGTGGGAAAATTTTATTAAATATGCTACTCGTAATAATATAAAATGCTCTAGTATCTTTAAATGCATTTGCGTACAGGGTGTTTCAAAAATCTCTTGACATTTTCCTTAAAAGTGCTTTTAGTAAAGAACTTGTTAGTACAAATAAGAAGTACAAAGTATAATCGATACATTTAAATGTGGTTGCCCTGTAAGTCTAAGCATAGGTTTTACCTTTCTTGGGTGCCGCAAAAAATATCTGCAAGCATAGTTGGTGTTATTTATGCTGCTTCGTAAGTTACTCGTTGTTTTATTTATTCAATTGTGTGGCTCTTCACCGCGTACACCTTCGATTTCATGAAACCCCACACAAAATTGCCGAGGAATTCCTCGATGAATAATTTCGATAGATGGATATGTCTTGATTCACACAGACTGTGGTCGCCGCGCTCTCCTGACTTAACATCCCTGGACTTTTTTGTATGGGGGTTCATAAAGTCGAAGATTACGCAGTGAAGATATACACAATTGAACAACTAAAACTATGAATAACTGATAAAGCAGCACAAATAACACCACATATGCTTTCAGATGTCTTTCACGTCACCCAAGAAAGGTTGAACCTATGCTTAGACTTACAGGGCAACATTGAAATGCATTGATTATACTTTGTTCTTATAATATTACTAATAAGTTCTTTATTAAAATCATTTTTCAGGAAAATGTCAAGAGACTTTAGAAACACCCGGTATATTTATTTTGATAGTTTATAAAAATCACATAAAACAAAAAAGAAATGATAAAATAATCATATAAACAACAAAGTCTACACAATTTCCAGCCTCGAGATACCATAATGATCGAGATAGATCATCAGTAGATTTCTTTGCATCCGAAGTTTTTGTTCAATCTTTGTAACGAAATCAAATTTGCAAAAGGCATTTTAACGAATGGGAACATACTTTGAATATAATAGTACAGGGCGATTGTAGATTACTAGGTGTAAATCCATACTCTCAGTGAAAATTGTTCTGTTTACAAGTACAATTGCTTTAGATTTATCACTCTAATAGTCCTTTAACCCAATATTTGCCAAAAGTATTTAAAATTAGTTAAAGGGACAAAATTTCTTTTCGTGCTCTGAATCAACACTAGAAAAGATAAGTTTTTGTTTGTGTGTGCTGCATGTGTCTGTCTATTTGTTTGGTTTGCTAGCGATAGCTACGGAAATACATCGCGTTTAGAGGTCAACAAATTTGATTTAGTATAGACGAGGACAGGTTCTAATGCACCTGAGGCTCAAATCTTGGATTTTTTTTTTTTTTTGGTGGTGGGGGGGGGGGTTATGTTGGACGGAACGATTCACGTATTTCCTCCATCTTCCAAGTCCCCTTGTGACATTCATGCACTAATATATGCAATCTAAATATTTTTGCCTGATAATAAATTTTGTTCTCTGTTCAATAAAGTTAATTTTAGATGTGCACAGCGATCTTTTCTTTTCTTTTTTTTTTCTTTTTGTCTCCAAGTTGCCGAAAATAAGGTATGTTTTTTATCAACGAATTTATATTTGATACCTCATCTTTGTATAGAATGGACTTTTAGGAATCGATTTAAACAAACAATTGAAAAAATGTGAAATAGTTTTTCTTATTTAATAATTAAATTATTAAAGACAATAAAACTAAACTAAACTCTGTGGCTGTACAATCCATGAAGGATCAGGGCGGACAGTGCCTATCTCTGTTTTCTTGACTGTGGGCCCCGAGGTGCTATACAGCATGCGTCCCGGTCAGGTGGTCAGCCTAACGCGAGACCCTCGGCGTTTAGCTCCCAAGCAAGCTTGGTACTCATTTTATCGAACCCAAAGGGATGAAAGGCTGAGTGAACCTTGCCCAGTCGGGAGTCGAACTCTCGACCTGCGGTGCGGCAGTCAGATGCTCTGACCACTATTACACCACTGGGTTTACATTAAAGACAATAAGGTCGTCTATTTTTCTTTCTCAGATGCACCGAAGAAAGAGAGGATGAGGATTCCAGTATACAGTTATGTATGAAACTCACTTAAAATCATCCAAACTAAGTTAATAATTGCTAAAAGAGATTAAAAAAAAATACACTTAAAGGCATATAAATATCTTTATTCAGATCGACATATGTTTCATCGCTCAGGTGGTGACATTTTCAAGATCTTTGTTGATACAAATATTTTCACAAAACTTTTTTAAAAGAATTTTATTTTTCTTTACCAATTTCTTGTTTTTAAAATTTTTTGCGAAAATATTTGTATCAACAAAGATCTCGAGAATGTCATCGTCTGAGCGATGAAACATATGTCAATCTGAATAAAGGCATTTATATCCCTTTTAAGTGTGCTTTTTATCACTTTTAGAAATTATTAGCTTAGTTTGGATGACAAATCCAGTGTTAATTTTTCAGGTATCCTCTCTATCGCAAGAAACCGTAATTATGATATTGGACACCTGGTCGGTAGCTTTTTTTTTTTTAACTTATCATCCTGCGCCTGTAAAGGGTTCAAGTTCTTTTAGAAGAAACGACCAGCTATGCGAGATACATTTAATGTGATTCTGGGAAATGGTAATGTTGCTTTAGCCGGGTGGATCTGCATTTTATACTGCGCATGGAAAGAAGTGAACTAAGATTTTATGCTTAATAATAGTCTGAAGTTCAATCCACCTCCCTCTCGGAGCTTCAGAAATTCCTCTCGAAGAAAAACGTCCGATTTCAACACTGAATTTAGGTACCATTTCAGGCTATTACACCGCTGCCGGGAAACGCAGGGTGTATCATCTAGTTGAGAAGTAAAAGAACACTGTAAAAAAAAATTGTGATTTCTTCCGCACTTTATGTTGTAATTTTTCAAGCACTGACGTTATAAAATCAAATTGAAACACCGATGCTGCAAAAGGGAATTGAAGCAACAAGTGAGGTAAAAATCAAATTCTTTCTTCACTCGCGCAACTCAGCCAATAGCAAAACGATTTTCTCCAGACTTTAGAAAATTTCAGTACTTTTAAAAAATAGCAGCTTGTAAATTTCACAGCAACTGGGCTGCCAGCACCTTTTGTTGTAAAATAAAGATTTTTTTTTTTTTTTTTTTTTTTTTTTTTTTTTTTTTACAGTGAATGAAATCATTTCCATTTTTTTTTTTGGGGGGGGGGGGAGGGGGTTACAAAACATTGCCAAAACCTGCACTAATATCAATCAATATAATTTATTTCCTACTAAATTGGAATTGTCTGAAAAATATCTCATCAAGCGGGATAAAGCATTTCATGCAAATTCTCACGGTTTATCTGCAATTGTTCTGTTCATATTTTGACTACATTTTGTTCTGTTTTATAATTTTCTTCATATTTTGTAGATTTAATTCCGAAATAATTCAAATAGAGCCGGTCTAACCATTTTTAACAAAATTCATCTTGTTCCTTAAATTTAAACACCTTTACTTTACATATAGGTATCAAATTTTGGATGTAAAAAATATTTACTGAATGTTGCAAAATCGTTACACTCCCAAGGAATGGTTTAAAAAGTTTCCATTTACAATGAGAGAAATCAGTCATTCTGGCATTGAAAATATCTAATTTACTCAATTACTTTTCTGCAACTTTTATCTTTGATTGATCCGGATATTAACGGAGACATTTTTGAAAAAAAAATCATAAATATATTTTCTTATTTATGTGCAAAATTCATTGCAAGTTATATTACCTCTAAATCATAATATATTAAACGGAACTTATATTAAAGCCAAGAACAATGTTAATCTTTTGTCTCCTTTAATTTAATATTTCTTGATTAATTTTGCGACTCTTTAGCGTACAAGAATCTTTTAATGAAATTCCTTTCCTAGAAATAATTCATAATTCTTGTCATAAGAATATTACAATTTGTTTCAGAATATACCTTCTAAAACAAAATTTCTACCATTGTGTTCACTGTGTGTGCAAATACTCACAGACATTTTCTTGGGGGGAAAATATCCAGTTTATACTTTTTCTTTTCTTTTTCTTGATACTAAAATAGAGATTGTTTGTTTTCTATGGATGTGTTCAAATCTGATAATAATGTTTATTTTTATTTTTATTGAATACATTAAGGAATTTAAATCGAAATTTCCGAAAAAATACACCGTGAAAAATCCGTAGAATTTCGGTCTTTTTTTCCGATGAAAGTGATTTTGTAAATCTGCTGGGAAGCAGCAAATAACGATTTAAGAACATCCTTGGCAGATAACAAAGCTAAAATTTTAGTTTAAAATCGAATGTCTTTTAAAATTTCGCATAATTTCCACAAAATCACTTTGAACATATATCCCCTAATTTTAGAACTAAGGGTGTTGGTGTTATTTATGACGACCGATTATCTGCACGAGGGATATAGGCTCAGGTGGAGTGCCCTCCGTGGGGGTCTTTCTAAGAGGTCCTAACTCGTATTTACGCAAGGTTTCCTAATCTTCGAAGAAAACCACGAAGACTCCGAATGGTTACGCCGACGGGCGCGATTGGGTTCGAACCCAGCACCTCCCGTTTACCAGCTTCGAGAGCAGAACCTCTCAGCCACTCTTATAATTAGGAAACTTCATGACTAGGAAACTCTAATACCAACAATGAAAACAACGAAAAGTCTTCTTTGGGCAATAAATGCATAGTTTCAGATGACAAATTCAAAATCTATTTTCAGACAAGAAAGTTAGAAATGGATTTAAACTGTCGTTGTCAGTAAAGAATAAAATCCCGTAAAATATAGAAATTGCACGAGCAACTAAGTACAATTTAGGCATTTTTACGAACTTTTTTCAGTGTGTGATTCCATATTTTTTTATTATTATTATTCTTTATTACTTATGAGTACAATTCAAATATGCATGTCCCTTAATTCTGAATATGTCTTTTATGTTTAGCTGAAATAATGGTACTTTTAAGTACCATTAAAGAAAATACAGGGTATCCATAAAAGAATGTCTCTATTATAAATTGCAATAGTTACAACTGTAAACGTTGTAGAGTGTTGGTTCAAGGTCACAATTAAAAAGTAACTCAAAAAGTTTTAGATAAGCGCATGCGCCAGTACTGCTTTGTTATTGACTCGCTCGCAGTGCCACATATGCAAAACGGCGACTCCTGAGCATAAACCGTTATTGCTGGGCTGAGTATTTCACCTGACATTACGCAATGCGATTTTTTTCCATTGAGGCTTTATAAAGATCGTGTCTACGTTCCGTCGCTAGCTAATGATTTTCCAGGGTTGTGACAGATAATTGAAGAGGCTATTGCTTCCATTATTCCGGACTTGTAAACCAAAGTGTAGGAAGAATTGGGCTTTAGATTGGATGTGTGCCGTATAACTAAAGGTGCACTTATTGAACATTTGTAAGAAAAACTACGTTAGTTTACCTTTAATTTGATGTATGACTTGTTGTAAATAGTCTAAATCAGACACACTCAACCTGTGGCCCGGCGACCTTTTATGTGTGGCCCGAGGCACATGATCATTAATCCATATTTCAAAAATTACTTGAGATGTGCATAAAAAGTACAGGGTGATTCATAATGAATGGACCAAAAAGAATAGCGCAGTGTGACTGCCGTAATGGATTTATTCAGCCGAAACAAATTTATTCTGCAACTACAATTATACAAGTTTTATTTGGCAACAGGGAAAAATCATCGAATGACGAACTCGCCGCTAGAGGCGCTGTTAAACAAAATGTTGTCCATGCAGGAGAAAGCGTACTGCGTTTTCGAATATGCCAAAACCTCCTCGGTAACTATAGTGCAAAGACATTTTCGCACGAAATTTCGTAAACAACCACTGCATCGGCATAACATAAGCAGGTGGGTGAAGCAGTTCCAGGATACCGGCTGCTTATGCAAGAACAAAAGCCCAGGACGAAAAGAAACAAAACCCGAAGAGGTTGAAAAAATTCGTGAACGCCCTGTGATTTTTTTCTCTGGGGTTTTGTTAAAGGCAAGGTGTTTCTGCCTCCACTTCCTCAGGACTTAGGGGCTGTGCATCTATAACGTTATCACTTTTTTGGCAATTTTGAACCCCCTCCCCCCTTTACGATATCATACGTTATCATCACTCGACCCCCCCCCCCCCCCCGTAATGATATCGTTATCAATGTCTAAAAATTCTTTTCATTTTTGAATTTTTTTTCTTTTTCTTGGAGTGATATACAAATATGGTTACATTTATTTTTCGCATACTTCATTGATTCATATGAAGAGAACTCCATAAAACATCACTTTATATATCAAAAAACTTTTTATCAAATAACACTTAAAAGAAATATTTACTATTTAAAAGTATTTTATAATAGCTTTTTGTTACATAATACATTATTACTGTTGACAGTAATAATGTTTTCTTGCACTTGAACCCTCACGGGTGGGGGGGGGGAGGGGGAGACAGAGCTTCTTGTCACCAAAACAGGTGGACAACTTCTTTCTCTTTTATTTATTAGTAAACACAGGTATCATTTGAAACATACTTCGCATATGGTTTCTCGAACAGCGAATTATTGATGACGACATGATGCATACACATGACAGACGAAATAGGAAATTTGGAATTAAATAATTTTATAATCATTTAATGGTTTTAATAATAACTTTGTACTTTCATAAAAATAGATAGCAGACTAAAAAAAGATAACATTCTATTTTGATGTAAAGGCTAAGTTATAAATAAAAAGTGAAAACTTTGGTTGGATCAAAAATGATAACGATATCAAAAGACGAACCCCCCCTCCCCCTAGCGATATCTAACGATATCATTTGCCAGACTCCCCCTCCCCCCTAAAATGATAACGTTATATATGCACAGCCCCTTAGAGGATCTGAAGCAGCGGATAACTGCAGTATTGAACTCCATCACAGGGTATATGCTATCACAAGTGTGGCAGGAGTTTGATTACCGTGTAGACATTTGTCGTGTCACCGGGAAGGGGTGGGGGGGGGCACATATTGAACACCTCTACAAACTTGAATAATTGTAGTTTTGAGGTAAATTTTAATTTTCTAAATATATTAATTACAACGTGCACAATCATGTTTTCTTTTTGTCCCATTCATTATGAATCACCCTGTATTTAAGACCTATCGCAGTTTTTTTCTATATTTTCATGGGAAGATAAATTAGACCTTGAAGATAGATTTGTCCTGTTTTTTATAATCATTTTAAATTATATTAAATCATCTTAAATGCCGTATCCTTAGTCAAAAGTTCTTTTTATATGTAGTTCATATTTGAGCTACAGTGTTCTATGCATTTTCTAAGCTTCAACACTAATCACACTCTATTTTAAATTAAGTTCGCACTATATATTTACACAATTAAAAGAAAATAATGTTTTCGCATTGAACAAAAGACAGTAGTATAATTAAAGAAAATCTCCTGATTATTTTTTATTTAGAATTCGGAAACTCTGAATTTTTATATTACAACGTTTTTTACTTATTATATAACTAATACTGCTTTTTTAGGGCTGATCGTTTGCCGTGGAAAAAATTCGCACACAAAATTTTTGCAGTACTATTTCCAAGCAAGAAACTTCGCTACCTATTTTTACAACATTTACAATAGAAATCTACCACGAACTTTATTGTTCCGAAATAGTAGCGTTAAAAATTTTTGTAACATATCTTCCCAGGAAAACGTTCAACCATACTGATAATATTTAATTTATTATGTTGCTTTGTTATTACTTTCTTCTGTCTTTACAAGAAGAAAGTATTGGATTCATGAAAATCATTGAATTCCGGTTTTCATCGAATTTATACGTTTTAGGGGTCAGAGATCCCGAAAAACAGGTTTTTAGAAAATGTCTGTCTGTGAGTCTGTCTGTCTGTGTGTGTGTCTGTGTGTGACACAAATTTTGTGGGCGCTCTATCTCAAGAACTAATGCAAGGAATAAGAGGAATAAAAAAAAATATATTCAGTTAGTCTCTGATACAAATTAGTTTTTTTCATACATCGCCTAACAGATGGCGCTGCTATGCTGTATTTTTTACGATTTCCACAATGGCCTTATCCCAAGAACTAATGCGCGTATTTTTATGAAACTTTAGATTCAGTTAGTCCTTGATATGAGTTGGCTCTGCTATGCTACATTTTTCCTGATACCCCAAATAGTTTTATCGCAAGAAGTAATGCACGGATTTTAATCAAACTTCAGATTCAGTTACCAAGTTGACTTAAGTTGTTGCTTATGAGGTTTTGGTATATATCACTCAAGAGATGGCTTGCTATGAAGAATTTTTTACGATTTCCATCATAGCTCTACTCAAAAAATAATGCATGGAATTTCACGAAACTTCAGATTCAGTTAGAAGTTGACATAAGTTGCTGCCGATTTTGGTGATTTCGGTGTAAATCATCTAACCGGTGGCACTGCTATGATGTATTTTTCAGGAGGTATTACCATGTATGAGATAGAAGAATGTTTTGGGATTGCCAAATCCGTTTAGTACTACTGTGTTATCGTACTATTTTGATTATGCCTTTTTAAGTGTGTTGCGACCCGCTTAAGAGGTTACTTCATTCAAATGAAAAGACGCATTCGCTAATGCTAATCCTATGGAAGAAATTTATAAAGATATCTCGGTCGCATTTCAATATTTTTAAATGATTTATTTTGCATTCTATAGTTAAGATCGATCTGTACAAAGGCCGTTGTTTACTTTTTCGATTTTGTTTACAGTTATTTCTTATGAGAATACTTTCATTTTCGAAACCGGTTTCGAAAGTAAAAGCATCCTCATAAAAAATATCTGCAATCAAAATCGAAAAAGTAAAAAACGGCCTGCATACAGATCGATCTCAACTACTGAATGCAAAAGAAATCATTTAAAAATATTGAAATGCCACCGAGATACCTTTATAAATTTCTTCCATAGGATTAGCATTAGCGAATACGTCTTTTCATTTGACTGAAGTAGCCTCTTAACGTCAGGAACGCTTGTTTGCGGTCCGCGCGAAAAAAAGTTTGAGTACGGCTGGTCTAAATTAAACTTTGGCTTAGATGCTTTATGTTCCCTCAACCGTTGTTTTGAATTGTTTGGCGATTTTTTGTTGGCGTGTTGGCGGTGTTTATGGATATGGTAACCTCGATATGTGGTACCCCGTGTGGCGTGTGTGTTGTGACGTGTCGTGTTCTGGCAACCCCTGAGAAGCTCATTTTAGCTTAGAATTTTGTTGATGTATTTTGATATCGTGTTGTATCCTTCTGTCTTTTTATTTTTATGTTAAATTTATTGGATGTATTTCATTGACAATGGTTTCTGTAGTCCGTTTAAAAGCTCTTGCTGAAGTATTTAAGAAATATGAGGAAATTTTGACAAGTAAAGGAGGTTTGTTTATAGCGTGTCAATGCGTATTCATAAGCCTATTTTGGAAAATGACGGTGATGTTATGAGAGATATTTCGTACTGGAGCTTTCAAGAAAGCAGATGTCTGTTAAGGTATGTTGATAATTTTACGTATATTTTGCTTCTTTAAGAGTTTTTTATATTTTGAGATTGCTACAAAGGGAGAACTGCTGAATTTTGAGAATGCTACACCGCGAGAAATGCTGAATGCAGTGATTTTTTTTTTCGGTTAATGTTCACGAAGCGCTCATACAACGATTACTGATTGCCACTTTAGCGAATTTTGTTTATTATTTACATTTTATTTTCGTAAAGCCAAGCATGCGTATGAACCGGTGCTTGGCGACATTTGCTACTTGGTGGAAAAGGGGTTTTCACGCCAAGAAGAATTCCAAGATGGCGGCCCAGGGAACTTATGACATCTGTCCCTAAACTTTTATAATTACCATTGAAACTGGGACATTCTTTGTCTTTTATGGTCACCCATGTAATATTTATTTCATTTGTCAATAAAAGTAGATTTGATTTTTGGAAGAAAAAAATTACTGGATCAAATTTAGAAAGCACAGCGAAACAGATAACGCTAAATATTTATTTAAGTGGTTATTTTCTCAACCATTTACGAGCACGTAGCTTTTTTGTCACTAAAAAATGTTGTATGAATAACAAAAGAAACCTTTCCAGTTATAAATAGAATCACGATGCATTTGTTTACATTTTTTGTACAGAAATTTCAAGATTGCCATAACTGTATTTTTCCTTAATTAATCGAATTATTCTAGTAAATATTTTACAAAAGAGCTATAACTATCAATTTATTAAATAATTTGTAGATAAAAAATTATCTGACTTTCAAACTTACATAGTATTATTATATAAATTTTCTAATATATATTCAGGATTATTATAGCGCAGCAGTTTCTTGATTCATAATTTGGGTCATTATAGGTTTAAAGAAATTTAACTATTCATGCTTTACAGTGTGTTGTTTTCTATTTTTATTTTATTCTTTATTTTTTATTAATGCTATTAAAATGTTATTTTCCCTTAATTTTGCATATGTATTTTACGATTAGCTGAATGGTACTTTTAAGTACCTTTAAAGAAATATATTGTAACATTTTTTAATTTGTCTAATAATAAAAGTAGGTTTGATTTTTGATAAAAATTGACTCGATCAAATTTAGAAAACGCAGCGAAACAGTTGAAGCTAAAAATGTTTCTTAAAGTGGTTATTTTCTCAAACCATTTACAAGCACGTAGTTTTTCTCTTATTAAAAAAACGTTACATGAAAAGTAACTAAAGAAACCTTTCCAGTTACAGGTAGGATCACGATACATTTATTTACATTGTTTGCATAGAAATTACAAGATTTCCATAACAGCATTTTTCCTTAATTAATCGAATTGCTCTGGTAAATATTTTATAAAAGAGCTATAACTATCGATTTATTAAATAAGATTTAGTGAAAAAAATTATCTGACTTTCAAACTTCCATAGTATTATTATCTAAACTTTCTAATACAATCTTCAGAGATTAAAGAAGATAATTATTCAGGTGGAGTAGTTTCTTGATTAATAATTTGGGTCATTATAGGGTTAATGGAAATTAACTATTCATGCTGTATCAATTTAAAGGCATTTTTACTGACGTTTCAAAATCAGCCTGAATTATCGATTAAACAACTAAACATTGATTAAAGAATGGAGGAGAAATTAATTGTGTGGACTTGCGAAAAACTGAGATAATTTTTACAAAAGAGTTTTTTAATATATATTTATTTCGTATTTGTACTTTTAACATACTTTCTAGGAAGAAATTCGCGAGCGTCAATTGATTCGTATCTTTTATTTTTCTATGTATGTCCACGCATAACACTTCAGTGGTTGATGCGATTTTCATACATTTTTTTGTTGTTGTTGTTGTTGGCAAGGTTTTGGTCTACAGGCGGTCTCGATTGAATATCATTAGGAGCTAAAAATGATATATTTGTATATCTATTTGTTATTATGCCTTATTTAAAAAAAAATAATAAAATCTTTAAATTTGTAAAAATTGACCATTCGCCGCGAAATTTTAATATGATGTTAAGGTACTTATGAGTATACCTTAAGTTTTAAATTATCCCTCAAATCATGTAAAGTGTTTTTTACGAGGACACCTCAAAAAATTTACTATATCATCGTCTGCTGACCATCAAAGTAACCGATATTGCAACAATGAGATTTCAAAAGAATGTAGATTTCAGTTCTGCATTAGGTCGGGAAACCCGATTTTTCCAATTCTTGATCTGTTCGTTTACAGGGGGTAGGGATGGTAATACTCGTATATAGGATGTCCACTCTCAACGGTGCTAATTCCTAAACTATCAGTCATAGGCATACAGGGCGAGTCTAAATTGTTTTTACAAAATATGTGTGGTGATAGTAGATATTTACAATACTTATCATGGGACATAGGGTCGCAAACCAAGTCACAAATACAGGGTGGTTCACCATAACTCAACTCGGTTTGATAGTAATAATTTTGAGAAAAATAACAATATTATAATGAAAAATAACAATATTATAATGATATGCACCTTCTTTTCTATCAGATGTGATAACATCATGAAGAGTTCTTGAAAAACAGGGTGTTCAAGCAATTAATGATACCGTGTGGACTGGTAATCGCAGTCCAAAATGTGGAACGCCAAGTCACTGCCATCGAAATACTCAAGGCCAGAGGACACGAGTTGGGACCTCATCACTAATCGGCCGACTTCTCACTAGTGTTGGAATTCACACAGGAAAATTTTGAATAGAAATTTTATTTTATTTTATTTGTGGAATATCTATCATCTTATAAAACAATAATAACTATTTAAACTTACTACTGAGAATTCGGAATCCCAAAATTCAGCCAGATGCGAAATGTCACAGAGTTGCCGAATCTAGCTGATGTTTTATTGGGGGGTTCTAAATTCTCACCAGTAAGTTTAAATAGTTTAAATTATTGTTTTATAAGATGATAGAAATTCCACAAATAAAATAAAATAACATTGTTATTCGAAATTTTCCGGTATGAATTTCAACACTAGTGAGAAGTCGGTCGATTAGTGATGACGTCACACTCGTGTCCTCTGGCCTTGAGTATTTCGATGGCAGCGGTCAAGTGCATACTTCTGGCACTTATAATGAGAACTTCTACCCCTTTTCTTTTATGTTTTCGCAAAGTTATGTTTACAACAAAGATGATCATGTCTGTTAAACGTTTCATTATAATATACTTGAGTATTCTGAAAGTTATGACCCTTTTGTTCCACTCGACGTCATATCCTTCATAACTGTTTTTGCAATTTTCTTCCAATAAACGTGGTTTGCGACCCCCCCCTGTTCTATGGCAATTTTTCAACCTCTTGATGCATACTACCACCCCTCTTATTTTGTAAAAACAATTCATAGACTCACACTGTATAGTCCCAATTACACGAATATTTTAAATGAGATAAAACAATTATTTTAAAAGTCTTTTGGATCAATAAAAATGTTTCTTAAAAAGTTAAAAATTTTTATACGGCCTCTCGGTCCTATATGTGATATTTACTAAAAACTTCCTAGAGCACTGATACGTAAGTCAAAGAAAATCCCATTCATCTAATACTAAGATTGACCGAGTTATGAAACATTTAATTGTATGACTTATACTAATTTTCTGCATTTGAACAGAGATGACTTTGGCCATGCTTCGAGAGATCGTACACAAAATGCTTAAAGTACAAGCAGAATTAATTTCACGCGTATATTTCCGCACTGAAGCTAAAGTAAGTCCGCTTCACCAATTTTTAAGATAACTTTGATTTGTATTAAGTTTTAGATTAGATAGTCTAACAGTATTTTAAAATATGCATCGTTTTGTGAAGAAATGAGACTGTTGCTTTCTTTCATTTCATTTAACAAAAATTCTGTTATTTTTTAACTTATATATTTAGTACAAGTTGTATATATTGCTTTAATATGTCGGAAGGAAAATCGATTTCAAATTTATATTGTATTGTTAATTTTACTCTCAAGTATTATTACAATTTTATATCTGACGATTATTTATATTTCTAGTAAATTTGTGAATGACCCCTATATTGCAGCAAAAAAGAAAAAAAAAATGCTTCAATTTTAAACACCTATTATTACTCGGTCAGTTTTAATAGTAGAAGAATGGGGCTTTTTTTCTGTTACTTCTTAGTGTAATAGGATATTTTTACTAAGTATAACTTATAAGGCCGGTTGACCGTATAAAAAATTAAGTTTCTTAAACTTTTAAGAAATGTCTATATTGATTCAAATCGCTTTTAAAATATTTCTTTACATCCTTTACAACTTTTTTGTAATTGGAACTGTATGTTTATGACTTACGGTTTAGGAATTAGCCATTAGGCACCGTTGAGTGGGGACACCCTGTATATTCCGTGTCGGGTTTGGTTGATTTTATTTTAAAGTATTCGGGTTATTTATTGACTCTTGTAGTAATCCATTGGTAACCCATTTTTTCAAATGATTGTACACAATATTGTTTAAGAGAGAAAGCATATATTTTAATTTAAATAAGAATTTGTAAGTGTATGTGTCAACATAAAAGATAAAATTGTTATTAGAAATATAATTACAGTGTATTCTTCATAACTGTATTAAAACATGGAGAAATGCAATAAAATATGGCGTTGAAGTGCACCGAAGTTCGGGGTAGCTATAACCCAACCCGTGACGGACTTTAATGTGAATAAAATTATATTATCAACAAAAAAAATTGTAATTTAATAATTACAACGATCATTTGGAATTTACTTCGTCCGCCAAATTCCGTCGCATCCTCTTCAACAACAGATCGAACTAAGATCAAACTTCAGACGACCAAAACCTTCATCGATAAACTCTCCAAGTCCCGTTTCGAGAAGAAAAACAGTTTACAAATCGAAAGCAGTTCCACCGAATCATCCACAGATTGCGACAAATTACCTACGTTGAGCTCAATTTTTCCCGGCTAGAATCGACCGATTGTGAAACGCCGTGGCTAGTGGATTGGAGCCCCTCGAGACATGGCCTTTTACTATCAATCGATTAAACATTTGATTGTTTCCTTTTTCGCGTTTGTTTTTTATTCTGTAATCGATTTTCATGGCTACATAATCAGTTGAAGACCTCGATTTTCATGGGCTACATAATCAGTTAAGACCTCGATTTTCGTGGGCTACATAATCAGTTGAAGACCTCGATTTTCATGGCCTACATAATGAGTTGAACGCCTCGATTTTTGCATTGCAAGACGATTTTCATTTTGGGCTCGCTCTTTGGCTTTGGATTTTTTCATATCTGATAATTTGCGCCTATCCATTTTGTAACTTTTTCAATTTTTAACGATTTTATGCCTTTCGATTACCTATTCAAACAATTTTTAACGATTTTATGCCTTTCTATTACCTATTCAAATAAAAATTCTTCTAAAAGTAAAGAACATCGTTGAACTTCGTTAAAAAAAATAAAATGCGAGCATCATTTGGCCCCATCCTCCATCGAAAACCAGAACCATTTCTAAATGGTTTAAAAAAAAAAAAAAAAAAAAAAACATAAAAGCAAGGAACAATTCCTTCGGGTGTTTTTGTATTGCTTGCTTTTATTTTTTGTTAAAAATTACTTTTGTATCAATTAAATGCCTTTTATTTGCCTCATTTTACGGTAAAAAATTGTCTGTTGAAAAAAATAAGCATATCTGAATCAGTCAAAAATATACTTTATTAGCATTTGAGCATATTTGAATAAAGAAACTTCATTCTGTTAAATATCGTAGAATATAATTTTGCTATTTATCCATTTTTCAATAATATTTGTATAAGTATTACCTTTTCTCAGTTTTAAAGTACCCGTGAGAATTTGTGTTCATTTGTAATTGATTTTATATCTTTTCTTTCAGTTAAAAACTGTCGATGAAATTTTAAAAAAAATCTTTCAGACATTGAATTTCTTAAATAAGTCTACTGCGTTTTGGGAAATCATTTCTTTCACATGAAAAGTAATTATTCATGCTTTTTGAGCTACAAATTTATGCTTTCTGTTTGGTTGAGTAAATTATTTTCTTTTTTAGATATTCTTAAATTTTTAAATAAAGAAAAATTCTTTTTATCGTTATGTCACTCGGGAATTTTGCTGAAATTTTTAAAATAAAAGGAAATGGAAAAATGATTTATCCGGTATGGATGAGATAAAATGTATCAAAGAATGGAAATGATATTTGTTTAATTAAAGATGATTTAACTGTTCAAATTCTAAGAAATACTTTTAAAAGCAGCGGTATTTTTTTATTTCTAAATTTCAGTTCTCTTTTGATGTTGTAATTTTAGTTTCCATTAATTTTTCAAATATTTTTGGAAATTTAAAATAGTTCAATAATTAAAATATTTAAAAATAGAAATGCTTTTACTATGTGTTTGTGGTGTAAGAAAAGTTTTGAGCTTATTTTACACATGCGAATTTTTAGAAGCTTCAGAATTTTTTTTTATCATTTTAGGAAGCAGACACGATAAAATAGAATTTATAAAAATGCCTGCCCTAAATTTCAATCGATGTAATTAAATTATACTTAAGAGCAGTTCGAAGTCAAATTCTTGGAAAAGGTTGGGTTTTTTTTATTTTTTTTCAATCTTTTATTTTCCCCTTTTCGAATGGTATATTACTTTTGTTTCTACCACAATAAGAAGTTAAAAAAAATTAAGTCATTCAGTTTGTTTACATAATACATAAACATTACATACCTAAACTTTAAACTCCATTTTCTCAAAATGTTGTTTTTTTTTTTTTTAACTTCGATGTACCTTTTTATAAAAACTAATATAACTCACCCGCAAGAAAAGTGATACATGTCGACAAAAGTAAATTTCACAGGGAAAGCAAAAGGGGGAAAATTTGCATGATTTTACTGTAACATGAAATTATAGCACTTAGCATGCAGGAACACAAATGTGCATAAAAATATAAAGCCCTTAAGAATGATAACGTAGGATGAGGTTTGGAGGTTTGGGTAATTTTATCTCCCCACACAATCCACCTCGCTTCTGTGATCAAAAAAGCACATATAGCGTAATAAAGTGATTTGCTGTATAACTACACTTATGAAACTGTTTGTGTAGCAAGACGCACCTGCATCAGACCTATTAGTGGAATAAAACGCGAAAGGAATTTTTGCGAGATGTGTCACTTTTCTTGAGGGTGAGCGATATTATATTTTGAATTCGTGCCAGAATATTTCACACATATCCCTGATCAATCGAAAGTGCACTTTCATTACAAACATTTGTACATTTTTTTTAATAGTTTTTCTTTGGAAAAATGTAAGTTTTTTGTTATTTAAAAGTGATTTTCATTCTAGATTTAAAAAAAAAAAAACCTTAAGAACATATGTTTATAAAGCTGACTTTCCCTTTTTAGGAATCATTCATATTATGTATATAAAAAGTTCCAAGTGAATATCTTCAGTAGTTTTTGAAAAAGGTACATTAATTTAAAATGGTAGGTATAGGGACTTCCAACTTTTCCTTAAAGAACATTACATGTAAAGGATGAAAAATCAAAGTTTATACACTTGAAGTTATTCTTCAAACAAGGAAAATTGTCTATTATGAATATATTACGGTACATTTTACAATACATACGCATGTAAAAAAATCCACTTTCAGTAATTGCTTTTTATAAACAATAATGCAGGCTCATTGTTTTCTGCAGATCTGTATATGAATTTTTATACATACTAATAAAACAACAAAAAATTTTTCTGGCACTTATTATCCATATACAGTAATGTACCTGTATTAGTGTAGCTCTATTAATGGCATTATTTATATTATACTCACACAAAATAATATAATACATTTTTGTTAAACATTTAAAAAGAGTAACACATTTAATAAGGCATTTTTCAGCAAATCTGGTCGACACAAATTAATTAATTCGAATATTAATGTATAGGTCCTGTATGTGCTGCATAGTATTTATATACAGCATATCACTACTAAAATCTAGTTAAGCTCAGAGTAAATATCACTCAAGAGCTAATGCTAATCCTATGGGGAGAGATTTTTCTAATATTTCGTTTGCATTTTGACATTTTTAATTTTTTTTTTCTTTTTGAATTGGATAGTCGAGATCCGTCACTACATAGCACCTTTTTTACTTTTTCAATTTTGGTCTCAGATCTTTTTCATAAAGTTACTTTCACTTTCAAAACCATGTAGAGCTCGGCTATCCAATGCAAAATAAATTATTTTAAAATGTCGAAATGCAAACGAGATATTAGAAAAATCCTTCCCCATAGGATTAGCATCAGCTCGTGAGTGTCTTCGCTGTCAGGGACAGGAGCCTTAAACTGGACTCACGGCAAATGTCTTATTTAAAACGTGAACCCGGGCGAATAGATGCTAAATTACAGAAAATGTGATGGGACATGGAAAAAAAGCTCTTTACTCTAGATGATGGACTGTGAGCCTGTTAATATTATTGTTATTCTACTTGTTTTTTTACTCAACATCTGACGAAAAAACGCTCGAAACATTCTGGGCAACCCAATAGTATACAGAATGCACAGCAAAGTCTTTTCATCCCCAAGTAACAGGAAAATGCAAAACGCTACACAGAACTATTTGATTAAACGGGATTTGATGTGTCCAATTGTTTTCCTCCTAATGGCAAAATTTAAAAAATAGATCTTAAATTCAGAAATGGGAATAGATGCTAGATAAATATGTGCTCATCATATTATTGCCATTGAGTTCGTACTGCTTCTACCGATAATCTCTTTCTACCAAATTCATAATTGTATAATTTATGACTTAATAGATTTATAGCACATGTTTAACGTGAGCATAGAGTGAAAGTTGAAAACCTAAATTCCAGTAATAGTGAACTTGTTCGATTGAAAAATTCAATACTTTTGCTAAATAATGTTGCTAAAAAGTTTTCAAAATAAAATAAAATTAGTATTTTTTATATTTTAACATCACAATTTTTTTTCTAATAACATGACCATATATAATATATATAATTTCATGGTATTTCGATACTGTCCTTAATTGTGTTTTTTCTAAAGCAAAAATTACGCAAAATGCACAGTCTTTTTGGTAGATTTCATAAGAAATACTATCTGTTGTAGTCGTTACCATGGTGCGATTTTTTGAAAAATTCCTTCATAACTCTTCGTTATATGACCCCAATAACACAAAACCACCCACACCTAAAAGGTTTATATATATATATATATATATATATATATATAAAGTTGGTTATGGTGTGTTTCTTTGAGATTGTTATTAAGGTAAAATATAGTTCTTATTTGGTATGGTTCAGTTAATTTTGTACTTCAATTAAAGTTTACAGTTTGTGGTAATGTTTGAAATTACTATTGGAATTTTTTAACTATATATATGTATGTATGTATGTCTATACTAAATTTTGTCCGTACGATAAAATTCGCAATTATGCACGGATCGTTTTCAAACTCGTCAAACTCATCGAGATGGCTAATATCTCTGCGGGGATGGCAAATGGGCAATATCGGCCACAGGGAGAGGAAATGGGGGGGGTTAAAATTTTTGAATACCGCCTTAATATGATTCTGATAAAACCAGCTCTTACAGAACAATGACAGGGGAAATAAATTATTTTCTTATAGCAGTTGCCAAAAATTAAAAAAAAAAACACAATAAAATTCTCACCACAACAATTACTTTTCTATTGCAAGGTTTCCACGTTAAAAATGAAATAAATACGAATTGTAATAAATACGAATTGTTAAAAAATTGAATATTACGTCATAAGTTTTCTAGAGCAAGATGTCGCATTGGAAGTATTATGGACGTCACGGGTGAATATATAACGCCATGCGGGTTTGATTGATTGATTGATTGTTGACGGCCAATTATCTACACGAGGGATATGGGCCCTAGGGGGAGTGCCTTCCGTGGAGGTCTTTCTAAGGGAACCTAATCCGTATTAACGCATGGAAATATCCACGGTTTGAAGAAAACCACGAAAACTCCGAACAATTAGGCCGACGGGCGCGATTGGGTTCGAACCCAGCACCTCCCGTCTACCAGCTTCGAGAGCAGAACCTCTCAGCCACTGGTGGGGACCATGCGAGTTTGAAAAAATGTATTAAAGCATGATAAAATTCTGATTATGGAAATATTAGCATATTTTTAAATTTTGAGGCTATCTGAATTTGCTTTCGGCATTTTTAAATATATTCCATATACGAGTACATACGTGTGTATACGTGTATATTAGAAAAATGAAATAAAAAACCCCCATCAAAAACAGCCAAATAAAATTATTAGACTCTGTTTATCTCTAATCTTGATTTAGTTTTTGTTGGCGAAATTAGTACTTAACTTGAAATCTACCTCCACCTGTAGACCGAACCGACAGGGATTTTTTATTTATAATATTTTCTAATAAAATTAGTACATTTTTAATTTTTTAACAACAAGATTATTCGACGAATAATGCTATTACAATGTTTTGTAAAACAGTAATACAAAAATTATTATTTTTCATATTTTAATGTCACAATTCCGTATTATTAATATGACTGTACATGATAATCTAGAAGTTTTTATAAGCTGTCCCTAATTATATTTTTTTCAAAGCAATAATTACCCAAATTGTATAAAGTCTTTTTATTTATAATATTTTCCAGCAAATTTAGCATATTTGCAATTTTTTAACACTAAGATTACTCGGCAAAAATTTTGGCAAATAATGTTATTATAAGGTTTTGTTCCAAAATTATTATTTTTCCTATTTTAATTTCACAAATTCGTATTATTAATATGACTATACATACACGATAATCTAAAAGTTTTGTAAACTGTTCCTAATTATATTATTTTTCAAACCAAAATTTACCCAAAAACGCTCAAAATGGTTTAATTTATAATATTTTTCAGTAAAATTCACATATTTAAAATTTTCAAACAGTAAGATTATTTGACAAAAATTTTGGCAAATAATGTTATTAAAAGGTTTTGTAATATAGTAATACAAAGATTATTATTTTTCATATTTTAATTGCACAAATCCGTATTATTAATATGATTATATATACCTTGTAATCTGGAGATTTTTGTAAACTGTCCCTAATTATATTTTATCAAAAAAAATTCCAAAAAGTATTTTTATCCATATTACTTCCTATTAAAATTCGAACACTTGAAAAAAAAAAAAAAACATTCAAACATGATTAATGATAGGCTGCAATCAAGGTTTTTATAGAAAAAGCTTCTCTGTACTTTAAATATTTTTTAAGCCGCCTACAAACGACAAATTATTCGTATATTCTTTTTTTAATTAATTTATCTAAATTTTTTATCGAAACTGTAGCTGTTATCCCATGAATAATTCTCCCATTAATGCTGAAGTGTGTAATCTCATTTATTAAAACTATACGTCATTTTGATATGCAAATTGCGTAAAACCCATCGATTACATACAAATTCGATATCGTTTTAAAGCGATAGTTTTATCGAAAATTAAAATTTTTAATAAACTTGAGTCGAAAGGATAATTTTATTTTAATTTGGGAATAAAAATACAAGAAGCAGCGACAGTTTTTTTTTAAGTATATTTTTTATGGATATTGTTTTAAAGAACACGTATATATACGTTAAATATATATAGAAATATATAAATAAATTTGTAAATATTTTCATGTAGCATTATTTTGTTAAAATCAATAATGATTTGACGTTTTTTTTTTTTTTTTTCTTTTTTCTTGCTGTTATTGGTTAATTTGAGACATTTAAGGCCTTTTAAAATTTAAACCTGTGGTATTCTATATTATAAAGCAGAAAACTCCCCGTAAGTATAGCTGACGTCATTGTGGCAGTGGCGACATCTGACGAATAATTTTCGCTTTTACTGCAATTTTAAATTTCTAAAAATTGCACATTTTCAATTTTTACATCGTCGAATAGAAAATAAAATGTTCGTTCAAATGCAATTTGTTTGAAAACTGTATTTCAATGTAATGATTTTTTATCGTTTTTAAATAATTTTCATGCATGATTTTTTATTAAAATCTATCCCTATCGTGTGCAGACTGATTACAAAAGATTAATTCGTATCCATCGGAAGCAATAAACATATGTCAGCATTTGTTTCCGTCTAATATTCCTTAGCAAAATTAAAACTTCATCAGTAAATAAATAAAATATTAAAATTAAAATACAAATTAGGCAGATATATAATCGAACTACGCATTTAAACCACTGAAAATATCAGAATAGGAAAGTCTGCTGTAACTACCAAAAGCTTTAAGTATTTCCTCGGCTATTAATTCCTGGCAAGCAGCTTGCAAATGTAGCGATAATGAATTTCTGTTATGTTTTTTAAATAATTTTCGTACATGATTTTATTTTAAAATCTATCTCTATTGCGTGCAAACCGATTTCAAAAGATTAATTATTTTCTGTAAAAACAATATACATAGGTCAACATTTGTTTCTGGCTAATATTCCATAATGAAATTAAAACTTCATGAGTAAATAAATGAAATATTGAAAATATATAGTAGTTAAACAGACATGTAATCGAACTACGCACTTAAACTACTGAAATTATAAGAATAGAAAACCCTGCTGTTAGTACCAAAATCCTTAACGATTTATTGAGCTATTAATTCCTGCCATGCGGCTAATGCAAAAATAGCGGCAATGAATTTTAAAATTTAATTTGTTAATAATTAAAATTTAATTTGTGTTTTTCATATAAGTATGCTTTTTGGTGATGTTAGTGGGCAATTTAAAAAATATATAATATATATATATGTGTGTGTGTGTAAAAAAAATCTGTTAGAATTTTTAAATTAAATAATATAAACTTCTTCAAAGAAAAAAAAAAGAAAGAAAAGAAATACAGAAAACGACTTCAATACCCTGATTACTTCAAAATACTTGATTTTATATTAAATTAATGAAAGCAGCCGAGATTTCGTAGTTCTGTTGTACTTGGGTTTCTTGTAGGACGGGCGCTTCGCATCCAGCAAGCCTTACGATTCGCTAGCAGCTACTATGCAAGAGAATGAGGGGAAATAGTGAATTTATTCGTTTTTGATGAATTAAAAAAAAAAGTACTGAAGTAATTTTTGGTGAAATTTAAATGAAAACCAACTCAAACAGTATCCTCTTACAAAAAAACAACAAAAAAAAAACCAATCGATCGCATAGTTTCGGAGTAATCGCTGAACTTACAAAGAAAAAAAAATAATACATACGTGTCGAATTGATAACCTTCTCATTTTTTGAAGTCTGTTAAAAAAAAAAAAAAAAAAAAAAAAAAAAAAATGGTTTTCACCCATATTCTGTAACCCGGGAAGCTCGGTTTAGATCTCCTAATTTAAATAAATGCATTAGGAATATTTTTTAATTCTACGCAATAATAAAATGTACCTTATATCAGTTTTTGTTGTTGATGATGATTAATTACCATTTTATATTTTAGGGGTTTTTTTAGGCCAAAATAATTTATTTCAAATGTAAAATGAATTTTTTGTTCATAAATTATTCTTTTACTATTTCTTGTACCTAGTATAAACTAGTCGGATGTGCCAATTCCAAAACTTTCTTCTATCTCATACATGTTAATACTTCAAAATTCGCTATCACAGTGCCAAAATTAAATGACAATCTATGCCCATCATGAAGATTCTAAAGATATGAAATTAGTTCTTGAGATATGACTATCACTAAAATAGTGTAAATCCTGCAAAATACAGCAAAGTGCCATCTTTTGGGTGATTAACACAAAAACCTAATCAGCCACAACTTAGGTCAACGTCTAAGTGAATCTGAAGTTAGATGAAAGTCCGTGCATTAGTTTTTGAGATAGAGTTATTGCGGAAATCGGGAAAAATGCAGACTAGCAACGCCATCTGTTGGTCGATTTACACCAAAATATAATCAGCACCAGTATTTATCAAGGCTTACCTGAATCGGACGTTTGATGAAAATTCGTGCATTAGTTCTTGAGATAGAGCCATTGCGGAAATCCTATAAAATGTAACATAGCAGTGCCACCTGTTGGGCGATTTACACCAAAATATAATCAGCA
This sequence comes from Maratus speciosus, assembly GCA_963932465.1. Classification (NCBI taxonomy): domain Eukaryota; kingdom Metazoa; phylum Arthropoda; class Arachnida; order Araneae; family Salticidae; genus Maratus; species Maratus speciosus. The sequence continues at coordinate 454,296,143 of OZ010789.1, read as the reverse complement.
CCAATATTTATCAAGGTATACCTGAATCTGAAGTCAAATGAGAATTCGTGTATTAGTTCTTGAGGTAGAGCTATTGCGGACATGAAAAATGTAGCATATCAGCGCCACATGTTAGGCGATTTACAGAAAAAACTAATCAACTCTTACATCAGGGGCTAACTTAATATAATTTTTTATTAAATTCCATACATTAATTCTTGAGATAGAGCGTCCACAAAATTTTAGTCAAATACAGACGGAGTCACAGACATTAGTAAACATATGTTTTTCGGGATCTCTGACCCCTGAAATGTGTAAATCTGTCGAAAATTTTCACGAATCTGATACTTTCTTCTTGTAACGATAGCCGTAAAAAAAAAAAAAAAAAAAAAAAAAAAAAAAAGGAATGAACTATGATTGCTTACACTATGGAAAAACATATTTGACTTACATAGTTTTACAAATATACTTACAAATTTATGCTAAATAATATTGATAAACTATATTTTTAATACTTCAATTCTAGATACTGAATTGAATACTAAGCCATGGGTGCAATTAATGAGGCAATCCATAAATGCAATTAAAATATATACAGTGTGATTCAAAAATACGTTTACAAAATAACATGGCAAATCAAGCATACAGTAAGGATGTAAAATCACATAGGAACCAACTAATTGGTCGGAAACCAATTATTTAATCACAAATACAGTGTGTTTCTAACTGAACCCGGGTTGACGGTAATAATTTCAACCAAAATAAAATCATTGTAATGAAAATGCAACGACATGTACCTTGTTTTGTGTGAAATGTGGTAACATCTGGATCTGGAAAAACATGTTTCTCAAGCATTCGATGATACCGTATGGGTTGATAATCATACTCCAAAATGAGGGACGTCAAGTGCATACTGCTGGCGCGTATAATGCAAACTTCTACCACTTTTGTTTGGTGTTACCACATTTACAGCAACGGTGAGAATGCCTGTTAAATGTTTTATTATAATGTACTTCAGTTTTCTGAAAGTTATAATCGTAAACCCAGATTCATTTAGGATGAAACACCCTTGAAACAAGTACTTGTGACTAAATGATTGGTTGACGACCCTATATTCCTATATGTTTTATCATCCTTGTTGCATGCCTGATTTTCTATGTCATTTTGTAAACTTTTTTGGATCACCTTGTATATTTGTTACTACCCTCCATAATATTTTGCTCCATCAGTGGCTGAGAGGTTCTGCTCTCGAAGCTGGTAGACGGAAGGTGCTGGGTTCAAACCCTTTCACGGCCGTCGACCTATTCGTTCGGAGTTTTTGTGGTTTTCTTCGAACCTTGGGAAACCTTGCATAAATTCGGGTTATGTTCCCTTAGAAATACCCCCACGGAGGGCACTCCCCCTAGGGCCTTTAACTCTCGAGTAGATAATCGGCAGTCAAAAATCAACCCAACCCATAGTATTCCTCCATAAAAAGCTGAAAGTTATGTGCAACTTTGACAAATGATTTTACATTGTATGAATAATGCGTGTATATGTTTTATTTATCATAGCTAATATAATCAAGAAGTTATAAATGTTTATTCTTAAATTGCAATTTTTTTAATGTCTTTTTTTATAATATACAGTATTCCATTTAATTTCACGAAAATTACATGTAAAATATCATACTAAAATTTAAAAATAATTCATCGAACATTCGATGCGCTATGAACATTTGTAGCAAAATAAATAAAACAACTGCGCTTGAGCCAAAGATGAAACTTTATATTCTTTTATAATTTAGCTAAATATATACGGCAATTTCAGGTGAATATCAGCAAATTTTCGAAATATATCGACGATATAATTTGCTGAATTTCAGTTACTCTCCAAAAGTAACTAAATTTTATTTCTTTTTATACAATTTAAAGTTTCAAATTAAATTACGAGCTCACCTCTTCGTTTCATTGCGAAAAAAAATATTGCAATGTTAAGAAAGACTTCTTAAACCTTCTTAGAAGAAAAAAAAACTACATGCAGACTTTTTATTTAAAATTGTTTTATCAAGACATGAAGAAGAAGTCGGCAGTATTAAAAAATGTATTTCATGAATTATGTAGGAGAAATGACTGGATCTATAAATAAATATGCTTCTAAAAACAAATATGTATAAAAATATCATCAAAAATTAAGTTTAATCATTACTTATGAGTTTAATACAAATTAACTTTCAATATTTAATGATTAGTCATGCATTTTTATAGCTGAATGAAAGCAAAAGTAAAGCAACAACCAATGTTTGAACCCGTTTCTTCGACCTAAAATAGTTTTATATCTAAATAGTTGAATTTTTAATATCTTGCATTAGAAAAATATATTTCATTTGATATTTTTGAAAAGGGAAAATGGATAAAGAAAGCTCAAATCAATGCTACAACTCATACAAACGTGTGACGAAAAAATATGTCGATGGCGTGCCGAGTAAAATATATAGGTGGCAGCGTGGATATGCATATATTTATATTTATGTTATTATTGCTGTTATTTTACTTTTCTATTTAGGTATCGTTTAAGAATTTGAAACAAATAAATACTTTTGCAAATGCTACCTTTTTAGAACAAAAAAGTAATGAAATATGACAAAAGAGCATGGGTTAAAAAAACCAATTAATTTCATGGATTAAGTAAACACTACACATAGACAGTTATGTTCTGGTGAAAATGTGAATTTCCAGTTTCTAATTTTTTTTTTTTAAACTTAAGAAAATTATATTTGGAATTTTTTTTCAACAAAAGCTATTATAAAATATCTGTACATAGCTAAATTTGCTAATAAAGTTAAGCAAATCTTCAAGTCGGTAAAAAAAAAATCCTGTAACTGCTGGTATCGTTTTTTAAAAGCAACTAGTATACTGTGTCCCAGGTTCGATCCCTATCTCTGGCTAATTTTTCACTCCAGTTGGGTTTATTGTATTTATTGTATGTATGTCTGTATAATATTTATATATACTTTTAACTAGTAAACCTTTAACTAGTAACTGTTCATAACTGGTAAAACATGTGTACACTCTGCAAAAAAAAAGGAAAAAAAATTAAAACTAAAGTAAAATAAAATACAGTAAAACGTGTTAAAACGGAATCCCAAGTAGAACAGAAAAAAAAATCTGTTTTAGACAAATTTCGGTCTTATCGTTTATTATAGTTGTATTATATTCTTTTTCGCTGGACCATGGTCTTTTTCTGATTAAGATAGGATTTCGTTAGAGATATCTCCGTTTTCATAGATTTTACTGTAATTTTATTCTCCGCATATTTTGTTTGTCAAAGATAAAAAAATATACGAAATTAAAATGATGAAAAAATATCCTCATTTTAAGTTATCATATCCAGTCGACGGGACCTGGGGATGATGTCGATAGCGGCTCAGAGCTGATGGCTACGTCATATCGTACGTCATGAATAGCAAGGGATTAAAACAGTAATTTTTTAAGCGATTCTTATAAAATGAATATCACAAAAAGTATCTAAATTTTTGTTGACATTGATATTGAAAACAAAACGAAATACCAAGACGCCATCATATAAAAGCTGTTTAAATAGGCCATACATACAAGAACTTATACATGAAAACACACACAGACACATAAACATATTTTTTTATATGTGCATGCGTATGATAATAACTGCATTAATGTATGTCATATATATGCATATCTGTGTGTGTGTGTGTGATTTATGGAATCTGGCTAACTCAATGTGATATGATTTTGGTATGAATTATGGACTAACTGATTTATGATATTTTTACAAAATTTTATGTTATATTATAGATATATGTAAATTTATGTTATACGTATTCGCACGTATGTATATACATTCATTCATACGAGTACATATACTTACATAAAGATACATACACACGATACAAATTCTTATGTAAATCATGATATTCTAAAAGAAAATGTCTCTTATTTATACTCGCTCATTATATGCAGTCTCGCACCTATGTACTTGCATCCACAAGTACATATACATACACACACATACGCATACACATCCATACTTCTGCAGATCATGAAATCTTGAAAGAAAATTTCACGTTGCCTTTATTCAGTGTACTTTACGGGCGAATCCTCCACCAACATTACGCCAAAGCACACTACTGACGTCTTTAAATGAATCTTTGCATGAAGCCATTTTAATTTTCAAGAATCTGGCTATCAATTTCACTGCAGCACTCTCTAGTCACGCATGCATGTCTCAAGGGCATAAGAAGAACGTGTCCAACACAATACATGCAAAATCCCCCAACGGACCGTCTGCTGACGACTCATCAAGTTTCTTAGGGCGACGTATAATAGATATCTCTATCTCTCATTCTAAAAGGAGTTTTATTCGAACAGCCTGGTTATATCGAACCGACAGAAAGGGGGGGATGGAGGGAGTAAGACGGATATGCTAAAAGGAATTCTGCTGACTCCCATGAAAAGTTACTATTGAGACATGGGTGGGGAAAGGGAGCAAATTTCCAGGGATGAAGAGCAAGGGAGAAATGCTGATCGGAGCAAAAAAATGAGGAAGATGCAAGAAAAGATATTTCAGATTGAGTTTACTTTAAGTGCTTTTAGATTACGTTGAAAAAGGAGAAAGAAATGAAGAGCAAGGACTAATTGAAACAGTTTATAAGAGTGGATTTGTATAGAGTATTTGTTGTTGGAGTGTCATTGTGATACGACGTTTATGCATGCAAAGCTCTTACAGAAGCGTAGATGTGGGAGGCTATTCACCGCTCGTTGATTTTTTTATGGTTTAAGAAAGAATGGGAATATTATCATATCTTCTTAAGTTATAGCTTCCTGGATTTAATTTTTTTTTTTTTTTTAAGATGGACTCCTGCTTCTGAATTGAAGCAAGATGGTTAATTTTTAATTTGGAGAGATGATGCATATAAAAGATTGTGGTTTACTTCTACCACGTACCTATTCTCAAGGCTTTTCTCCTAATCTTTTGCTTGTGATGTTTTTCTTTTTTTTTCTTTTTTGTCCATGACATAATGATAAGCATGTCAACAAAATTTTCTTCTTTTCATGAAAAGCTAAATTTTTAAAGCAATATTAAATGCAAATAATAAATTCAATTTTTAAAAGAAGATTGCATTTGGAATGATAAAAATCCTGAAAAGAACGAAATGGAATTTCAATAAAATATAAAAACCTTGGAGGCGATAAATATTTGATAAGAAATATGGTGGTTTATACATGCAATACAAGTTATTTTGGAAACTAATGAGATGGATTTCTTTTTAAAAAGTGAAAGTCCTTTAGAACGATTTAGATGAAATATGCCACTCTTGTTAAAAAAAGATTATTGATTCAGGTAAGTAATTTTTAATTTCGCTTTCATTTAATGATTAAGTATTTTTAAAAATCCTAATCATTTTGTATAGTAAAGGGGGAAAAAAAAAGATATCAGCTATACTGTAGACCATGATCCGTAGCGAAAACATCTTATTAACATATTGCGTTTTTTTTTTTTTTTTTTTTTTTTTTTTTTTTTTTTTTTTTTTTTTTTTTTAAGTACCAATCGTTGGTAATCTAAGTTCGTAGATCCTTGAATAATAAAGATAAGAACGAAAAAAAGGAATCTGCAAATTTGAAGGCAGGATGGCTTTATGGGATATGGACATGAAGAATGTAAATGCCAGAGAGGGACCCTTTCAGTTAGCTGTTAACAGTACGATGTACAGAGAAGGAATGAATAATTCGTTAGATATTGTTGCCAATGTGTCGAGCCAAAATCTTGGTACCCTGGACCATTATAACCCCAAAGATATATCACTTAATGGAGCTTTGAATTAAAAAGCAGCCAAAAGGACCGTTGATTGGCGTTTTAACATTTCAACGTACAAATACGAATGCCAAAGCTAATTGATGGGATATATGCATTTAGAAGCAGCAACGGAGATACCGAACGCCGATTTTAATATAAACAGAGTATAATATTTGGGCCGAAAAGGTATTTGTATTGACTATCAAACTGAAAATTAACACTGAGTGTATAAATAATTGCTACAACTGGAGCATATAGTCAAAGAATATCTGTTTTTATATAGTCGTTAACCGAAGGAAAATATGCTCGAACAGTTAAGGATTTTAGGATGAGAAAAAGATTTGTTTTTGATTTACTTTATTACGGGCTTTGGGTGAACTTGAGAAATTTAAATAACTGAAAACTAAAGCGCAAAAGAGAAGAAGAAATATATATATTCTTTTTAGAAAGGAGGGGAAGTTTTGATTCAGTTTATAATTATGAAAGGATAAATTAAATTTTAAAATGGGGAATTTAATTTTACAAAGGAAATAAATAATGATATGTGATGATATGTTATTTTCAACAATTCATCAGCAATTTCTCGGAGCCTGGAAATGGATAAGACACATTAGTTATTCGTATCATGCTCATACGCAAGCATTATTCTCCTCGTCTTGTAATTTTATTCAATTACTTATGCGTAAAAGTAATTAGTTGTTTTTAATTGAATTGAAGCAAAATCTGACTGTAAACAAAATCGAAACTTACAATTCAGATGGTAAACCTCGATTTACTGATACAACTCATATGGGACAAATTTAGCATTACTCTAAAAAAGAAAAAAAAATAGCAAAGTGAAAAGATGGTTTATAAAAATTGAAAAAAGCCAAGTAGGAAGTGCACCTGAAAATAATTGTTAATTGTCATCAGTATTTCCGCAGTGAATGCTGTAAAATATACCAAAATATTTAGAGAGAAAAAAAATAGCAAAGAAAAAAGATTGTTTATAAAAATTGAAAAAAGCCAAGTAGGAAATGCACCTGAAAATAATTTTTATTTGTCATCAGTATTTTCGCAGTGAATGCTGTAAAATATACCATAATATTTAGAACATTTAAAAAAATGGAATAATTATAATAAAAAATATAGAAACTAATTTTAATTTACTTAACACAATTGCGCTCCATAAAATGTTCCTTAATTTGAATTCTTCCAGCTTCATGCTGTTGACGTGTTAAGAATTAAATTAAGTTCAAACATTTCCGACTGAGTGAAGAACGAATTAGAAGCCGAAATATTTTTCCTTTTTTGAGATTGAAAACCTACAAGCCACAGGCTGCAAACAAACACATAAAACAAATTTAGGTTGATATATTTTTATTTTACCTTGTCTTCATAAATAACTAAACATTTTGGAGCTTATTACAATTTTTCGAAGCTGATCATAATTTTACCTAACTATGGTACTCTAAGCTAATCGCTATCACTATTTATGTGTGTTTAAAGATATTGTAAAATATTGGAGTCGGTCATAAATTTTTGTTTGTTAAATATATTATTGCTAATAATAATGTTAAACGAAAATCACTCTTAAAGTATGCTTTCAATTTTTTTTATATATAATAATAACAACAACTACATATAAAGTTCGGAGCTTATCACGAGTATTTTATGTTTATAATTACCTTAACAATGAGATCAAATTCATTGGGAGTGAGTGTTGATCTATCGCCAATATTTTATGCTTGCAAGATACTTAAACAAAATTCGATATTGGTGTCACAAATTTTCCAAAATTTGAAAAAAGAAAAAGTCATTTAAGCATTGAGCTTTATATCGCCAAGTTTTCTCTGCTTGTAACAATCTCATTTTTTATTAGATACTTTTTTATATACGATTCAGATGCTAAACCTCGATTTACTGATACAACTCATATTATACAAATTTATCTTCACTCGAAAAAAAAATAGCGAAAAGAATGTTGTCCAACTAAAATTTTAAAAAGGCAAATAGAAAATGCACCTAAAAATAATTTCTATTTGTCATCAGTATTTTCGCAGTGATTGCTGTAAAATGTACCAAAATATTTAGAACATTTAAAAAACAATTATGGAATAAGTATAATAAAATACTTTTAATTTACCTAATGCAATTGCGCTCCATGAAATTTTCTTTAATTTGAATTCTTCCAGCTTCATGCTGTTAACGTGTTAGGAACTGAGTGAAGTTCGAACATTCCTCACTGAGTGAAGAGAGTTTTAGAAGGCGAAATATTTTTCCATTTTTAAAATAAAAAACCTACAAGCCACAGACTGCAAACAAAAGCATAAGGGGAATTTAGATGTATATATTTTTATTTGACCTTGTCTTCATAAATAACTAAACATTTTGAAGCTTACTACTAACTTTGGAGTTCATAATAATCTTAACTAACTATGGTGCTCGAAGCTAATCGCTATCACTATTTATGTGTGTTTAAAGATATTGTAAAATATTGGAGTCGATCATAAATTTTCGTTTGTTAAATATATTATTGCTAATAATAATATTAAATGAAAATCACTCTTAAAGTATGCTTTCATTTTTGTTTATAATAATAACAATTAAATGTTACGTTTGGAGCTTATCACGAGTATTTTATGTTTATAATAACCTTAACAATAAGATCAAATTCATTAGGGCTGAGGGTTGACTTATCACCAACATTTTATGCTTACAGTATACTTAAACAAAAATCGATATTGGTGTCACAAATTTTTCAAAATTTGAAAAAAAAAGTCATATAAGCATTGAGCTTTATATCGCCAAGTTCCCTCTGTTTGTAACAATCTCATATAAAATTAGGTACTTCTTTTATATACTGTTCAGACGCCAAACCTTGATTTACTGATACAACTCATATGATACAAAGCATACTCGTTTTAGCATTACTCGAAAAAAAAAGGGCAAAAAAAAAAGAAAAAAATGTTGTCCAATTCAAATTTTAAAAGGCAAATAGAAAATGCACCTAAAAATAATTTCTATTTTTCATCAGTATTTTCGCAGTGATTGCTGTAAAATGTACCAAAATATTTAGAACATTTAAAAAAACAATTATGGAATAATTATAATAAAATATAAAGAAACTACTTTCAATTTACCTAATACAATTGCGCTCCACGAAATTTTCTTTAATTTGAATTCTTCCAGCTTCACGCTGTTGACGTGTTAGGAATTGAATACAGTTCGAACATTCCCCATTGAGGGACGAAAGTTTTAAAAGGCGAAATATTTTTCCACTTTTAAAATCGAAAACCTACAAGCCACAGACTGCAAACAAAAGCATAAAGAAAATTTAGATGTATATATTTTTATTTCACCTTCTCTTCATAAATAACTAAACATTTTGAAGCTTACTACTAACTTTCGGATTTGATCATAATCTTAACTAACAATTGCGCTCGGAGCTAATCTCTGTCAGTATTTATGTGTGTTTAAACATATTGTAAAATATTAAAGCTGGTCATAAATTTTCGATTTTTTAAAAATTTTATTGCTAATAATAATCTTAAAGAAAAATTCCTCTTAAAGTGCGCTTTCATTTTTTTTTATATTTATAATAATAACAACTATATATAAATTATGGAGCTTATCACGTATATTTTATATTTATAATAACCTCAACTAAGAGATCAAATTCATTGCGGTTTAGGGGTGATCTATCACCATTATTTTATAATTTTAATAAACTTAAAAACAAAAATCAATATTGGTGTCATAAATTTTCTACGATTTAAAAAAAGTGATCTAAGCATTCAGCTTTATATCGCCAAGTTTCCTCTGCTTGTTTCAATCTTACATAGAATTAGATACCTTTTTTCATATGAAGTAAATATTGTTGATTATACTACATAAATATTTTCTGTTTCTTTTTATTTCCACCTCTTATTTTAATTAATTTTCTTTCAATTAATTGTCGCTCTAATAGTTCCAACAAAGTTACCAGCTCTAACAACCAGTTGGAACTCTAAGTTCCAACAGAGAAAAGACTTTTCCTTAACAGGAAGGAAAACCCCTGCTTAACTTTTCGGGAAATAGATTACTTATTACCCACAATTGCTGACAAAATTTGTTTCTCATCATTGTTCATGATCGATACCAACGTAGTAATTATATAAATACGTTGCACCTATAGTCGTCATCTGGTTCGTCGTTCTGTCTGTCCGTCTGTAAGCACAAAAGCTACCCAACCGAATGGTTTGATATTTAAGATATATAATCGTTGCAGAATTTTGTCAAGTCCTTTCAAATTTTATGAAAATCTAATCAAAACTTAAAAAGATAGTAAGTTTGAAATAAGATAAGAGATTAGAGTTTTAGATTTAAAGATATAAAAGTTTTTTCCAATTCATTAAACCCTATCATACGTAATTAATTCAATGATATGCCATGTCATTTATATCAGGAAATGATTCTATGTTACCATGGTGAGTACGTTCTATTTAAGGTGGAGTCCCATTATTTCCGTATTACTGAATTTAATATATATAATCGTAATAGATTTTGTATTAATGCATTTTTGCATAAGAATGCAACAGCTATTGCAACCAAGATATGAATATTTATAAAGCTAGTTATAGTACAAAAGCACCTCATTTGCCACATTTGGCGTACAACGTCAGACTTGTTTTAAATTATTTTTCTAAATATTTTAAAATGTATATTAAATTAATTTTATGTAAAAAATAATTTTACATTTTATAATTTTTTAGAAAATATTTAAAATTTAAGTATAGTATCGGTATAAGTATAGCTCGTACAGGTATATCGTAAGAAGTATATCTGTATCGGACGTCAACTTTCTAAAATAAACAAAATTTCGTTAATAGATAAAGTAACGAATATTCCTGTTATTAAATTTCCTCATATCTAAAAATGATAGCATGAGATTTTAGAGACTGAAAGAATCTCTATAAGAATTCTTTAAATTCGTTTCACCATGTTTCATGCTTATTATAAAATAATTTAATTCGAATTAGCCATTTTTACACTCTTTTGTTTAACTGAACCTGCAAGATGCAATTTTGTAATTGTTTTTTAATTCACTTCCTGATATTCTAGAATTATAAAAAATTACGTTCGCAGGACTATTTCCGATGACAATACAACATTTAAATATTTTTTAACTTAATTATAAATTACTACATTAGTTTTAAGGTGTTTTTCCCTTAGCTCGCCACAGGCGATAAATCGCCGAATATTTTCTGTATCGCGTACAATTGTATACAAGTTGAAACAACAATGGATTTGATTATGCACCAATAAACGATCGACAAATTATGCCAAATGATTGCCATAAACTGCAACAATGAAACATTTTAAGGCTTAAAAATGAGAAAATAAATTGTTTTTTGGATTAAGTTCTTCAATTTGGTCTTAAGTTATTCACGTTTCAAGTTAAGTTCACTTAAATTCTTCTTTTCAATCATTGAGAATAAATAAATAAATAAGAGAGTGATATTAAAAAAAAAATACGCTTTTATTAAATAACAGTTTCGATACTACTTAGTTATCCCGTCGACCAATTTCGCCAAATTATATAAATAGCCAAACCATTCGCCAAATTATACAAATTTACATCATTTTTATTTTAAATACCGAAAGAACAAATAAATTAGTGTAATATTAATAAAAATACAAATAAAACGTCGAAATGAAAATCACTTGATGACGTAAATACGTGTAACTTGCTTAAAGTCAAGTGAATGTGACAATTACGATCAACCATTATTGGCATTTAATCTTATAATTTGGCGATAGATTTTTGGTACCAAGTAGTACCATAGTTTCATATTAATTAATTTACGATTAAACATTCAGAAATCGATTTTGAAATCCTTAAAAAAAAATAGTTTAAACAGTGTTTCCCTTCACTTTCTTGTTGCCATATCTTTAAAAAAAACTCAGCAAATATATACATTTTGTAATAAGTTCACTTGCTTATGCTTTCTACTAAGCATTTAAAATTCAGTGGATTTTTTATAACCGAGGTCGGTATCAACGCAAAAGTAATCTATTGTTTTGGACATTTTTGGGGTAAAACATGTATTGCAGTCGGTTGTTATGTGTGGTTTTCAAAATTAATCTCTCTATTCTAAAAAAATGTAACTAACGCTGTCACCGCTACCGCCGCCACGGTTTTGAATTTTTTGTGACCGGAGATATTTTTTCGTTAATATTAAGAAAACTATTGCATAAAAAAAAATATGAAAATCGCTGGAATTATAGAGAAATGTTTGATAAACACGCTGATGCAGACAATTTTCAAATGGAAGAAGTGTTTTAAGAGATATTTAATGCTAAGTTTGGACAAAATCGTTCCATTAAAAAAGTTTTATAGGAGCAAAACATATGCATGGGAAGTTAATCTTTTTTAGATCATTTTATTTGTTAGAAGTTCCCGATGTGCAGACTGCATTTATTTTTTAATTTGACTCATTTTTTGAGGTTTTATTTCTATTTTAAATTCAAATTTTCAGCATTTCGAGAGATATTTTTTACATATTTTGGAAAATGGTATTAATTTAAACTGATGCCAAATGTATAAACAGCGCAAACAATAATGTTTGCTTCAAATTAAAAATTTATTTACACGTGAATATTATAAACAGAAAAAATCATTTGGAATTAGAATTAAATAATTATGTACAAAAAGCAGGAACTTATTAAAAATTACGTCATAAAAACTATACACGTGAATTTTAAAAGAGAAAGGATATTGTAAAATAATAAATTCATTAACATGCGTTAGAAGTCTTAAATAGGAGAAATTGCTTCACATTTACGTCACATTACAATTACTACATAAAATGAGCAAAAAATAATATTGCAAAAAAGTTTAAATTTAAAAATTGCGCGAGACATTTATTTGATATTTTGAGATGATCTTTTCATCTATTTCAGCGCAAATATGTTTCATTTCTAACAAAAGTATTATCGCGTGAATATTAAAAAGAGGAAAAAAAGTTTGGTGAAAATTACGTCAGATTAAAAACGATACATTTAAAATGTCTTATTTAAAAGAACTTTCTTTTCGCTTTGTTAAAAAATACCGGGAGACATAGACTCTGTTTACTTAATTCATTTTATTGCCGAAACGTCAGTGAAGGCTTACTGTGGAGACACGAAAAGTTTTGATTTCCGTTTGTCTGTCTGTCTGTCTGTCTGTCTGTCTGTCCGTCTGTTCCGCGATAACTGCCGCAAAAAGCATCCGATCGGCTTGAAATTAATGTGGCATGTTGATGAGGTACTCGGACTTAGCTGTATGGTTTTTGGTTAAATTTGGTTCATTCGTTCGGGAAATATAGAATATTTTATTTTGCTCTGTAATGCTTTTCAATGGCAAGTCAGACGATTTTCAAATTTTCATTTGTTGAAAGAAATGGCTCATATAAAAAATGGATTTAAATGGTAAATTTTTGATGCTGAAATTTTTAAATAAGAGTTGTAAATTATTCCTATTAGTTTGCAATTTTGTCAAAACATTTGTCAGAGCTTTTAAATTAGGTGTATAACTTATGATGGAATTTTATACATGTGTTCGAATAATATAAAACATTTTATTTTATGAATTTACTTATATTTCATTTTTTTTCTTTTAACCGTTGCGTAGCAACTATATCTCATCTAAAAATATCATAAATGTGAAAGTATGTATGGTTTTTAAAGTCAAATCAAAGTTAAAAGGAATGAATTATTTTATGCCTTTGTATAGATATTTGCATATAAATTGATTTAAACGCAGAAATGAAAATAGTATTTATATACTATATAGAATAATATCTTTATTTATGTATTCAACTATTTTGATTATAAAGGAAAAAGTTCGTTATTTTCCTACAGAATAAACTGACATTATTCTATTAAACTTTATAAACTTTATTGTTGCCAAAAAAAAAAAAAAAAAAAAAAAAAAAAAGGAAATAACAATTTCTCCCAAAGAGTTTATTTTAATTTATAAGATTTTCACGTGCAAAGGGAAAATGCAGCAAATTACAAATAATAAAAAAGATAAATAGGACAGGAATGAATACATATAAACATTTCACACCAAATACCACCTAAATTAATTTTTGTAGTGGTATTTTCCAACACTACGAAGAAAGATTCCTCGATTTACACGATTTTACTTGGCCTTCCTTTTCTCATTGGTTGCGATTTCATTTTCGCAATTGCGTATATTAATTGGCACAAGATTTTACATTTTTATGACTGAGGTATATGTAAGGCCATACAAATAAGAAATTCCGTATTGTTTCCTATAAAATGTGATAAAGTGTTGGTTAACTATATATGTTTCTATTAAGAGGAGCAGGGCTGCCAAGCCTCCGGCGTTCTGGATACCAGTATTTTAATACAAAAAATGTTACTTTATTTAATTGAAACATTTGCGCGATTTAAAAGAACAACATTTTCTGTAAGGTAATAGTGTTGTGCAAAAAGCCTGAGACTTGCCATGTCTGGTGGTGAGTGAAATGTTTTATTTAATGCATTTATCTCTATTTTAATGCTACGTAAACAACGTCCCGTGTAACAGCTTGCAGAGTGTAAAATAAATTATTAAAATAATCCCTATTACGAAAAATGAAACAAAATGCCCGGCTAAGGGAAATAAAAGGTTAGTTAACCTTTCGTAATTTGACCTGAACACAGGTGTGCATCAAATTTCAACGGTGTTTGTAACATCACGATTTTAAATTAAATGTGGATACTATTAAAAGGCTATCACAAAAAATACTTAACGGCGCCATATCACGTTTATCTATTTAGTCAATTGGAAGTGGACACGATGATGAATTATTAACCGTTAGGTTTAGAACTCCCCCTACTTTAGGGTGATTTTAGTAAGTTAATGCTATCGAGTACATTTTTAGATATTTAGATTAGATCTTAGATATAAATATTGCAGAATGGTAATCAAAATTATTATTAGATTTCTAAATTAGATGTCTCAGTTTACATTTCCAAAAGTTCTTTATCCATTAGATACAGATGTTTGTGGTTAGCAGGCAAGTAAATACTGCTGTATGGATATTAGGATAACGTAAAATGCTTGACCAAATTGTTGCTTATCCTTATAAATCGCAGTGTAAAAATGAATCTAAGATATAGGATAATCATTAACTCAATCAATAGAAAATTACAGATGCAAAATAAATTACACAACGGGGGGTTCAGGGGGGGCACCCCCCTGAAGAAATTTGCTTTATTATATAAAAATTACTAGAATAAGTAGCTCGTGAGAATTTCAGAATATCATTACATAACAACGTGTTTAATTTAACGCTTCTAATGTCTGAAACCATCGAAATATTTTTTTCTCCTTCTATAAATGTTTGAGTAATTTAAAAGTTTAAATTTTGTTTTTGTAGAAAGATTAATATTAAGCAAAATTTGCTAAAAACAATAAGTTGCAGAGATGACGTTGAGGCTCTTGATCTGCAGATTTACTAGTATTAGCTTATTTTGAAATGTTTAACTGATTTTATTTAATCAAAGATGAAAACAGCCATTGTATCTTTTAACAGCAGCTGATTTGTCATTGAAATTCCGAAATCAAAGAGAAATGAACAGAAACCCATTTATCGGTAGATCGCCACTGTTTTTTAAATTATAAATCAATCTTCCGAAATCTGTTTAAAGCCGATCAAATTAGCGTGCTTTTAGAGTCTGCGGTGTCTGAACGGGGGTTGACGAGCGTAGCTCGTAGGGGGCAGAGACAATACGTCCTACTACGTTGAATACAGCAGCAAGATTGAACGTGACTATCCTGATGCTGTTTTCAAAATAGTAGAACGTATTCTCTATGTCTGATGAAGAAAGACTAGTTCTTTCGAAAGGTGTTTTAGAGAAGTTCTTTTTATCGTATCATTTCACACCAGCTTATTTAATTATTTAATGTAAATGTATTTATGTTTAAGTTTTTTACTATTATAACCACACAAATTAGTACATTAGATTTATAATTTCAGGAGATATCACTGAAAATTCGAAAATGTAACTTAACATTAGAATCTTTAAATTGCCAATGCTGATAATTTAAAAGCATATCATCTAAATGACTTGATATTTCATATATAGGCATAGTTTTAACCAAATATTTGAATTATATTGTCAAAATTGAGGGTTGCTATGGAAAAAGAAAATTGTCTGGTCTTGATTTGTAGATGGCTCCCTAATCAAATTTTATATACATTATTTAAACGTATACTTTTCTCCAATCGTCTAGTACCAGTAACTTTCTTCTACTATAATTTGATGTAGAATTAGTAGGGGATGTTTACTTTTTTCCCACGATTGTTCATTTATGTAGTATTTATCTGACCTTTTTTTTATATCTAGTTTGCTTGTATAATTCTAGTGCATATTCTGTGTATAGATGCCACTTATAACGGTTTATTTAATTTCCTATTTCGTTTATAAGAATGGTTTTTAGAAAATCTCGGTGTTAATATGTTCCATGAAAGCCGAATCTATAATCCAACCATATAAAAATTACACTAGTTTAATTTTAACACAATTGAAGAGCTGAGTGGATGAACATGTTATGCTACATTTTCTAAAAAAAAAAAAAAAAAAAAAAAAAATTATCTTTTGGATGAATGCGTTATGAGGTATGCTATCACATGGTGAAGCTAAAATACTAAGATGCTATTTAGTCGTGAAGATTTAAGACATTATTCATTAATATTAATATTTAATAATGTCAATAATATTAATAATTTTTAATATTTGAAAATTAAATATGAATAAGTTTTTCTGAGAGAGTTTAGTACCATACCTGTTAATATTTTAAACACATGGTATCAAACAGAAAATAAATCATTAAAATTTACAGCAAAAACTTTCAGTTCAAATTTCTTCAAATTTAATTTTTGTTACTTAACGTGTTCTTCCACTTAGCTCTTCAATTATTCTAATTGGTAAATAAATCATATTAGATGTAAATTTGCAACTGGGCGTAAAATGTCCGGACCAAGATTCGAACCAGGAATCTCTTGGCTGAAGCCGCCATTGCTCTACCATCTGAGCTATCCCGGGAGAATCTGGTGGAACTTTTTCACCCAGCTAACCTTATTGATTATTTCATCTGAACTGAAATCTGGTTCAGCTCAACAGAATAAATTGCAGGTAATGGAACGCCCGAAATCACTGGATACGTAATTACACTAGATTAATTTTAACACAGTTATTCTAATTGGTAATCAATAATGTTAGCTGGGTGGAAAAGTTTCACCAGATTCGTCCAGGATAGCTCAGATGGTAGAGCATTGGCGACTTCAGCCAAGAAATCCCTGGTTTGAATCCTGGTCCGGAATTTGTTCGCCCAGTAGGAAATTTACATCTAACACATATAAAAATTATTTATTATGATAAATGTCCTTAGTAATATCAACTCCAAGAAGAGCTTTTAAAACCATTTTGCGTGTTTTACCGTATACTTCTCGTATTTAATATTCATTACGCATAAAATTTTGCTAAGCTACTGATATTAATCTACTTTATATCACTTATGTGTTTATAATGGCTGTAGTTCGCAGAAAGAAAAATTGCCAGCATGAATGAAGTCGATGCGACGGCTGGAAATTAACTATTTGTAGTTAAAGTGTAGTTAAGATTGCAGAAAGAAATTTAATTTCTACATCACACAAAAATCAAGATTTCCATATGTATCACATACTCCTTTTTTATAGCTAGTTTTAGCATTACTTCTGGAGAATAGTTTTCAATTTATACATATACAGTAAACTCTCTGTAAGGCGGACACTGTGCAAGACGGAAATCTGTCTAACTTGAAAAGATTTTAAAGTCCCTTCGAATCCATAGACAAATTTTGTAATTACATGTAATTACATGTAAATATCTAGTAAAATTTGTCTAAGGCGGAATGTTGTCTACTACGGAAAATTTTCTCGGTCCCGATCGATTCCGCCTTAGACAGAGTTTACTGTATTGACACTTTTTTTATATTTACTGTTTTTTAATAAATAAACTTTAGTAAGAAAAATTCTAGGTAATTTGCACAAAGTAAATCAAATCATGATCCGATAATTTCTCAACTAACTATTCACTTATTTTTTCAAAAAATACGAATTTTTCATCCATCCTGTATATAAATCATAAAAACATTAAAATATTTGAGGAGTCAGTACTCTATTCGACTCGGATTCATCTGAAATTCAATAAAATTTCGACGTAAAAGATACATCAGTTTATAAAATATTCAAGTTAGGATAATCCTGTTACATTTGCACTAAAGCATTTTACTATCTGCAATAAAGAAAAAACGCATTTTAAAAATTGGCAAATTTCTCTAAATTTAGGATTCTAAAACCATGAAATCTCATAAACCACTTTGCATCATCTATATCAAAAACTATTTTCAATTTCATAACCACCCCCAGGGAACTGATGATATCAGTATTTTATGATATGAAGGTTATATCCGATTCCATTGCATTAAAATTTTTGAATGTCCTATCAGCAATTTTATTAATCTTTTACGATGAAATTACATTTTTATAGGTGCCTTTTTGATAATCTTTCAGGGAAAATCAATAAAAAAGTCCTTTTATTTCTGTTGTTTTGTCAGCAGCTATTAAAATAGTCACGTTTTTATGAAGGTTGAATATGTGCTTCAGAATTTCAATAACGTATAATTCCTTTTTTTTTAAACTAATATATTATGTTTTTAAAACATTTCTTTCGATAATATTGGGTATTATTAATCTCTACTTTCGTTACGGCGCAATTATTCAATGGAAAAGTTAGAGTAATCGCTTTTTTAAATCATTATTGGAAAAATAGAATGTATCCAAACAAACATCATTTCATAAAAAATCAAGATAAAATAAATTTTAGTATTAATTTTTTCCATCATGATATATAATTTTAAATTACTTTCAATGTTCAGAATGTCGAAAATTCATGTCTAAAAGTCCGTGACCGCTGATTGAATGTACTTGTCAATTCAACCAGACATTCTAACCCACCGACAGAGATTTTGGGCAAACGTAGTGTACACGCGACTTAGTACACATTACTAATAAATTTTAGTTTTGGTTTTTTTTTTCTCGGGATGTATAATTTTGAATTACTTTCAATTTTGAGAATGTTTAAAATCCAAGACTGAATTTCCATGCCAATCCACCCAGAACTTCTAACTCGCCGACGGAAATTTCTGGGAAACATTGTGTACATACTATTTAGTAGACACTAATAATAAATTTTGATTTGGGATTTTTTTTCTCGTGATATATAATTTTGAATTACTTTCAATTTTGAGAATGTTTAAAATCCAAGACTGAATGTCCATGTCAATCCACGCAGACCTTCTAACTCGCCGACAGAAATTTTTGGGAAACATTGTGTACATACTATTTAGTAGACACTAATAATAAATTTTAATTTCGGATATTTTTTTTCTCGTGATATATAATTTTGAATAACTTTTAATTTTCAGAATGTTGAAAAGCCATGATTGAATGTCCAAGATCTCTAGGCACCAGTGGCCGAGAGGTTCTGCTCTCGAAGCTGGTAGACGGGAGGTGCTGGGTTCGATCCCAATCGCGCCCGTCGGCCTAATCGTTCGGAGTTTTCGTGGTTTTCTTCGAGCCGTGGATCTTCCATGCGTTAATACGGATTAGGTTCCCTTAGAAAGACCCCCACGGAGGGCACTCCCCCCGGGCCTATATCCCTCGTGTAGATAATTGGCCGTCAAAAATCAACCCAACCCAACCCAAGATCTCTAGTTGAATGTCCATGTCAATTCAATCAGACCTTGTCACCCACCAACAAAGATTTTGGGGAAACATTGCGTACACACCACCCCTATCTTGGAATAAAGCCATGCAATGTTTTCTTTTCTAGACCTCATCTAGTACTTTTTGAGGCATTTTGGGTCATTTTCTACAAATCACAGTGAGTCGGTTATTTTTCGACTGCAGTTCAAAAAAGTCTTTATTTGTATCTCAAGTCTAGTACAGGCTAAGAAATGTCACTGTAAATCAATAAATATATGCGGATTTCAATATAAAAATATTAAAAATATTAAAAAGCATAATTTGTAATTTTTAAATCCGAAAAATTATACCAAAATTGAAAGTCAAGATTTTTTTTTTTCATTTTTTCTCTGACTGCGAGAAATGCTCCCCACAAAAAAGCAAATGAAATTTCAATTACTGTTTGTTTTAAATAATAGTTTACACTGTAGGCTTATGATGAATATTGATCATCGTAAGTGATAGGTTTTATTTCAATACAGCCTTAACAATATCAACTCATAAAATCTCGTGTTTCTGGGATACTCTTTGTTTTTGAAAAACAATGTACAGTGTGATTTCGAAAATCCGACATTCAAAAATCCGGCACCAAAGCCATCTGCCCTCCTCTCTTCCCTTTTTTACACTTCCAACTTATGAGAAAGAGATAAATAGCAATTGTTTACGAATTAAAAATTTTGAGATTGAAAGCGATGGATTAGCGAACAACGAGATCGCTGACACTATGCTAAATAGAATAGCCAATAACGCCGGTAGAAGCTCAAAGGAACGAAGACGAGGTGACGGCAAAAGAAAAGGTCTCACTGGAAAATTGCATAAATTTGACTGGAAAATTAATATCTGCTTTAGAGAAACAAGACCGTATTTCCGAAATCGATGTTCTTCACTTTTATTAAGTCCAAGAAAGATGATTGTTAAAGAACTACCGAAAAAATCGAATCAAATAAAGTTGACACAGATGCTTCAGAAATTACACGAGAAGAAATTACTGTTTACCAGAAATTTTTTGTAACATAGAAAATATCAATTAAAGTAAGTTTTAGAAATATTTAATTATCTCATTTTCTCACATAACTGAGTTACAAATTAAATTATGAATATCTCCTTTACTTTTGCTATTCTTTCAGAAATCCGGAATTTTCAAATATCCCGCTATGTCTCGGTCTCGACGATGCCGGATTTTCGAGGTTATACTATATGTATATATTTTCTTTCTTTCTGAATTTATTCTTTTAAAAGAACACTAAACACATTCTAGCATGTTGTTTTTAAGTTTTAAAGCATGTCAGAATATGTTTAAAAAAGGTTGGTGCGCAGACATTTGAACGTGTGGTAATAAGCTTAGACTTTCAAAAATATATTTAAATGCTTTCGTATTTCTTAAAGACATATTTAGACTGATCAAAATTAATAAAGAAACACAACATTAGGTCTATGAAGTAAATTTAATAATGAAACACAACATTAGGTCTATGAAGTAAATTTAATGGGAAAAATTGTTGCATCAATAGAAAAGTTTTTTTTCTTACTAAGAAAAGACAAAGTATAACCTTTGCTTTGTAAAAAATGGAAAAAAAAGGAACACTAAATAATAATAAATTTAACAACTCATAGCAACAAGAGGAATTATTTAGACACCACAAGCAAAGTTAGACACGGATATATTTCTTGATTGGTGCAATTTCCTGAAATGGAGTAAATTTTTTATATAAGTCAGGAGAAAGACGTAATTTTTATTTCATAACTAGAAATACCAAAGTGTAAATTGTATTTAAAGTAAAAAAGAAACTGTAATTTTTATTTGACTTTTTGTGGTGAGCATTTTCTTTTTCTTAATATGACGAAAATTAAGAAAAATACCCATAACATTAAGTTTTGATTAAACATTCCTTTTTTAAAATGTTACAAATTATTATTTTTAACATTTTAAAAAATAAAATCTGTACATTTTTATTGACTACAATGCTATGTTAAAGACCACACAGACTTTAGATTCAAAGAAACAGTTTTTTGAAGATGGAACAGCAATTTAAAATACAGACTCAGAAATGTGTGCTTTGTTGAAAAATCCAAACTTTTCACTCCCCACCAGTGGCCGAGAACTTCTGCTCTCGAAGCTGGTAGACGGGAGCTGCTGGGTTCGAACCCAATCGCTCGGAGTTTTCGTGGTTTTCTTCGAGCCATGGATTTACATGCGTAAACACGGATTAGGTTCTCTTAGGAAGACCCCCCACGCAGGGCACCCCCCCCCCTATGCCTATATCCTTCGAGTAGATAATTGGCCGTCAAAAATCAACCAACCAAAATTTTCACTCCTCATATCTCAAAAACTATGAGATCCAGAAAAGAAAAAAGTTACGTGAGTTCATAGCAACTTGCAGGGGTAGTATGTGCAAAAAGTTTCCGCCCCACCAGTGGCTGAGAGGTTCTGCTCCCGAAGCTGGTAGACGGGAGGTGCTGGGTTCGAACCCAATCGCGCCCGTCCCCCTAATCTTTCGAAGTTTTCGTGGTTTTCTTCGAGCCATGGATTTCCATGCGTAAATGCGGGTTAGGTTCCCTTAGGAAGACCCCCATGAAGGGCACTCGCCCCCGGGGCCTATATCCCTCGTGCAGATAATTGGCCGTCAAAAAGCCAAAAGTTTTCCCAAAATACCTGTCGGTGTATTACGAGGGCAGCCGTTAATTGAACATAATGACAAATCAAAATCGAAAAATTTCTTTAGATTTATTTCCGATAATTGAGACAACCGCTTTATCGAGACAACTCATGCTAGAACCTTTGTGTCCAAATTAACTTTAATCTACTTTATAAAATAAAATGGAACAATTAAAAATATCAAGGTTTATGTTATGAATATAACATTATGTACAGTCTTTAAAAAAAAGGAGGTGGATCGCCCCATGCTATTAAATCCCCAAATTATTGTATGGAGATGCGAAAGGTACCGTTCCATTGGGAATTGTCCATTTTTGGAAAATGAATACAATTTTTGAATTAGATTGATTTTTAACACAATTATTATTTGATAAATAAATCATAATATTTGTAATCGACTGTTGCAAATTTTAAGTTGTTACAACTATTACAATTTTTGAAGTTCGAGTTGTCTAAAAACTAAAAATAGTACCAATTTTCTATTTTCAACCAGCAGGTGCTACTTTTGACACCGTTTTTGAGTTAATAAGAACAAGGCAGCCTGAAAAACATATACCCTGAACACTTTTTCTTAAACTTCATTGCGTTAGATGAGGTCGAAGTTTGAGGATGCTAATGTTGAATCAGTGTGACGAACTTTATTTTATGTCTTCTAAAAAATCCTACAATTTAATTTTTATATTTCATGAAGCTCTATGAATAAACTCAAACATATTTATTGTATTTTTTTAATTTTAAAACACATTTATTATTATGAAAAATATTAATAAATTTATATAAAAAATGTGAAATATGACTGCACAAATTTTACATAAAACGTATCGCAATAGTCATGAACACAGGTGTTTAAATTAATAGGTCATTGCGATCATTAGATTTCAAGCTATAGAGAAACTGTTATTTTGTTATTTTTGATGATCGAAGGGAACCACCTCTTGTTATCCATGCGTACAGAGAAAATAAAATCCTAGAAATTAAACAAAATAATTATTTAACTTTCTTTAATAGAAAGTGAATTTATTATGACTTTTTTTTATGTAAAATTTTTATATAATTTTTCCAACAATTGTTGGTTGCTCCTGGTATTTTCCTTGAAAAGTCTTAATGTTATTTATCTAACTTTACGGAAAAAATGCACAACATATTTTATTTTATATTGTTATAAAAATTTAAGAAAAAGTATATAAACGTTTTTCCACGCTACCTTAATCCAAAAAATTCCAATATGATGTCAAACTTAGATGTTAAGATTTGAAAATTTAAAGATGGTACAAGTTTTAATATGTAGACGACCCCTATTTCAAAAAAATTACACTTATTTGTAAGGTGGACGTAATTTCTAGTCGAGCTGTACCTTTTTAGTCCCTATACGATAACTTGGTAATAAAACGGAACAGGTTGATTGATCTCTCCCTCAATGCCCCTAAACTGTGCATTTCATAAACTGACATTTTAAAATAGAGCAGATCAAGTTTTCATTCTAGCGATAATTTTGCAGAAAAAATTACATTATTGTTTGAAAAAATATTATAATCTGTATTCGCTATGTAATTCCAGTCCTGCTCTATTCACTGCGGAATATCATTTTTAGTAAGTAGTGTAAAATTTAATGATTTTCGATTAACAAAAATTCGAAATTCTATAAAATTGCGATAAAAAGTATATATCAGTTATACGAAGTATTCAAATTAGAATAATCGTGTTACATATTTACTAAGCGTTTTACTGTGTGCTATAAAAAAGAAAACATGTTTTAAAATTTTGAAAATTTGTCCAAATTTAGGGTTATAAAACCATGAAATCTCGTAAACCACTTTCCATCATCGATATCGAAAACTATTTTCAATTTCCTAACCACCCCAGGGAACTGATATCATTATTTTATGATATGAAGGTTATATCCGATTCCATTGCATTAAAATTTTTGAATGTGCTATCAGCAATTTTATTAATCTTTTAGGATAAAATTACATTTTATAAGTGCCTTTTTTCATAATCTTTCCGTGAAAATCAATAAAAAGTCGTTTTATTTCTGTTGTTTTGCCAGCAGCTATTAAAACAGTAAAGTTAATGTGAAAGTTGAATATGTGCTTTAGCATTTCAATAAAGCTTGTCCCTGTTTTCTCTAACTTCTATATTTAGATTTTATGGACTATAATACATAAAATATCGAGAGTGATTAATTTGTATTTTTATTTATTTATTTATTATTGGAAAATTATTTAGTGGGAAATTTTTGTGGCATTATTTAAATAGACAAAATAATAATTCAACAAACATCATCATATTGAAATAGGTAAAGTTATATTTAGCTTTTGTGTGTGTTTTTTTATAGTATATAATATAAAATTACTGTGAATATAAAGAAGTTTTTTATTTATATTCCAAATATGTAACAAAATCTAACACTACAATAAATCAATAACCATTATTGCATTAACATGACAAAATGATACGTATTTCATAAACTAATAATATAAAATACCAAATATTATACTTGCATCTTAAATTTAATTTTGTAGAAAGAATTAAATTTATTCCGTGAGATCAAAACCGTTTTATTCATATACGAGTATATAGTGCGGTTTGGCAAAATAAATTCTTAGAGTACTGTCAGTTTGATCTAAGAATATCACCAGAAAACAAACAATGATCATAACACAGTCGAACCTGGTTAAGAAACTCACGGTTAATACGCGTACCCGCTTAATACGCGGATTTTTCCCAATCCCTTGAACATCGCCCATAAGGCTAATGTAAAAATGTCATGTTGAATACGCGAACGGTTATTACGCAATCCCGCTTAATACGCGATAAATTTTCAGTCCTTTGAGGGAAAAAAAAATCACGCTTAAGATGCGAATTCCTTGTCTCTTCTCGAGTGCTGACAATTTAGAGGATTTTTTTATTCAGATAAAAAACACTGTTTCCAAAATAGTATTATTTACTTTATTTAATAGGAGATTACCTAAGACGAAAATTACTAATCGGAAATAATGGTAGATATTTGAATTAAACAAAACCCCACTAAATTAGCTACACAGAAATTCTTCTTTGATCCTGCCTCCTATCATTTTTTGCATCTCGCTTCGTGTATGTTTTTACTGTAGCAGAGAGATATAGATGAATTCAGTTAATCAGATAAGTCATAAAAATTATTGTGATTAGAGATGATCATACCTGTTGTTAGTGAGTTTTTGAGTTTACGTCATATCACTACTATTTTTTACAATGCATATTATAGGCAACAAAAAATGAAACTCGTAAAGATTAAACAAATATGACTGCAGTTGGATAATTCTTTTGTGTTTTCTTTACATTTTGTTATGTCAGTGTTCCCAGATTGGGGACTTTTTTGTCACCAGATTGTTGATTGCCACCGCTTGTTTGAAATAGAAATAGTCGGCCTATTTTAAAATAGATTAACAATTCTGAAAAATAGGCGAATTACACTATTTTAAAAAAGTGGTGACAGTCAAATAACCTGAATTTAAAAAGTCCCCAATCTTTCAATATTGTATTATTCTAGCAATATTTTTTATACAAAGATTAATAAGTACCGTTTTTTCTTATATTAAAAAGAAAGATAAATTTTAATGGTACTTATTATTAAAATAACTAAATATGATTTTAAAAATCGGAATATATATTTATTTAACGTTATTATTCTAGTCAGTAATATAAAAAGAAACAATGAGTTAAAGTAAAATATAATTAATTTTAATGTAAATATACGTAAAAGACACAAATTTCGAACGTAAACATATAAATGAAAGCTATAAAGTTCATTTAGTGATTAAATGTGTAAGTAAGTTCAGTTTCTGCAACGTCATACAAATCACGTTTAATATGCGATCCCGCTTAATAGGCGACTTTTATCCAAGTATTAGCGTCAGAATTCATTAAAGACACACATCAAAATTATACTCTCTGGTATTTCACAGAATTTTTTTTAATAGTGTTCAAGAGCTATTTTTATCTGCGGCTGAAAATGCCGCCCAATTTCGAATTCTCCCTGAAATTCAATAACAGATTTTTTGCGATGATCAAAGAAATAAATCTGGCAATTATTTGAACAACTTGTTCAACAGTGTAAAATAAACGAAATGTGATCGTGCGTTACATATAGTGATAATGGAATAGTTTTCTGCATCCTACGTCTTTGTGTCATAATTTTTCGCTATTAATTCCTAAAGCATTTCAATATTTAATTTTAATTTTCAGTAAAATAATGATTTTTTTTAAAAAACGTATCCTTTGCCTTGTAGTATACGGTTAGTAACGTATAGTATACACTTAACTGTGTATACAGCAAATGTTGTTTTTAAAAAATCATGTCAATTACTGAATTCAAACAATTGCGAATTTGATGGAATTATGTCATATTCGTTTACATTATTAAAATATAATGAAAAAAACAGGACCTCACTTGTCGTCGTCTTTTGTTTGTCGTGATGGGTTTTTAAAATTAACATAAATTTTTCATCTTTCAATCATACTTTATAAATTGTGTATTTTTTTTTTTTTTTCAGATTTAAAATATTTTGCTGCTTTTTAAATAATTAACCGCCAAATATACAAATCTTTCTTTAGAACTGTAATATCCATTTGTTTTTCATTATGTTAATTACTTAGAAAAACATTTTTAAAAAATTGCTTTTAATATTTTTAACTTTAATAATTCTTTTGCTATTTTACAATATTCAAAGTTTTTTAGAAAAGTAAATGTTTTTTAAGTCTAATATACTTTTCTTTCATATTTTAATTTTTAAATACTACTTTCAGAAATAAATAGCGCTATCATGTTATAAATAGTAACACTAACCTGTAAAATTTGGGTTATGACATTTTTTTTTTTAGCTTTTGTCGATTATTTTTTATGTATTTTGTAGTGCTGAATCAGAAAATGAACTCCATTTTTAACCATCACGTCAGGTTTTTTTCGCAAAGCGTAAATTTCAAAATTAAAAAGTCAATAAATAGCAAAAATATGATACTATAAAATAGATGTGATGGTTGCGTGTTTTGCATTTTGATAATTGATTCTTATGGGGCTTCATTGCAAAGGTTTATAGGTAAGCGTCTTATCTTGAATGGGAGAGGTAACCGCAAGATTAAAGTCGAGGTCACATCAATCAATGTCGCACGCCACGTAGCGGACGGAGTGAACAACAGAAAGATGCCTAACTGTTTTCTTCTTTATGCATAATCTATTAATTGCACATCTATGAAATAACTGTGCAAGCGCCAACATCGTGTTTTCATTTGTTTGTAGCATTTATATTCTTACAGTAATATAATGTTCTATTAATTTTTACTCGTGTTTTTTGACTTATTTATTATAGTTAATTATTTAAATAAAAACAGTTCTTTTTAAGAACTAATATTATTTGTTAAAATGGCAAAATGTTGGCAATCGAATAACTCTAGTTTTCGAAATTGTAAGAAAATTCTTTTTCTTATTGAATTCGTATGTCAATGAATTCGTATTAAAGAGCAAAACAAGTTAGTTACGTATTTTAACTTTAATTTATTAAAATATATATATATATATATATTATTTGATATATATTATAAAATGTTGTTGATTTAAATACGCTCGATTTTAATTATTTTCTTTTAATGAAATGAAAATGACGCATAAAAATTAGTAAGTAGTTAATGTGTAAAGATTGAATTTTGTAGTCTTATTTTTTACTCAATTCTTGATGTGCTAAAGTTATAAAAAATGATATACACGGTTCTATTCCAGATGAAAATAGAATGTTTATCAAGGTTTAGAATATGTATAGAATTTAATAATAAATAAAATATTCAATTTTAAGTCCTTTTCTTCGCTTATCAAGCGCAGACGATACATCGAAAACTTATTCCAATATTCTTTTGATCGTATTGTATTTATGTTATTTAAATTACAAATAGTTCATTTATTTAATTTAAAATTCATTTTATTTTATATTCAGAATCACTTTAATTTAAAATGCATGCATTAAATGTTGTACTATTAAACGAGCAAGTATTGTTAATTTAGTATTTGTTTAAATATTTTGCGAGTCCAGACAATAACTGCAAAAATTTTCCTAAAATCGCCAGATTAGATTTTTTTTTTTTCTCTTGAAGCAGACAAAGCCATTTAGAGAATCCCTGTTAAAAATTCTATTACGAATTTCAGATTGTTACTTACTCACAGAAGATGAATCTTGTTTGCCAGATATATTGCAAAATATTTTTATTACAGCTTGTTTTTATAAAAATATGTGTATTTTTAAAAAAGTCGCAATGTCATTTTAGTTTAAGGGCTAAAGGCAGTAATGCTTTCATAGTATTAGTACTTTTCTCCCGAAATTGAAATGATATTGCGATTATTTTTTTTTTAAATGTGCATAATTTTATCAAAACAAACTGTAATAAAAATATTTTGCAATAAAACTGGGGAAACAAGATTCATCTTCCATAAGTGAGTAAAGAATCAGAAAATATGCGCAAGAGATGCGCAGACAGTAGATATTCTGTCATATATGACGTCATACTGAAAACCCGCGTATTTGCATTATTCACTCTGTCCACTGGATGGCGCAGATGTGTCAATATACTCCAGATTCCAGTATTGACATTGTACGCTTACTTATATCGCTTTGTTCATCGCCCCGAGCGCTCCTTTCCCGGTTATCGGTGTCTTTAATTTGTGCAATATCCCTTTTAAATTTATCCGGTTTCAATCTTTGATTTTTTTTTTCAACCTGGCTTCCGCTAGAGTGTCTTTTACTCGGGACGTGGCTGGGGACCTACGAACCTTACTTCCACAAAAGAGTCGGAATAAGTAGAAGAATAAACGGCTGCGGACAAAAAGAGGCCTCTCGCCACGGCGGTTTAATTTAATGTTTAAACGTCCGCAGCCCTTTATTCTTCTACTTATTCCGACTCTTTTGCGGAGGCAAGGTTCGTAGGTCCCCAGCTACGTCCCGAGTAAAAGACACTCTAGCGGAAGCCGGGTTGAAAAAAAAAAATCAAAGATTGAAACCGGACAAATTTAAAAGGGAAATTGCACAAATTAAAGACACCGAAAACCGGGAAGGGAGGGCTTGGTGCGATGAAGCTACCGAAAGACCCCTGCTGCTTCTAGCTTATTATTAGTCTCTATGGGATGGTTACTCTATGGGATTCATCTCGGTGTCCTCTTTTATTTTGGCGTTTGATAAGGCTGGAAATGTGTCGCAGGTGTATTTAAAGCTGCTGCCTTCTTTTGGTAAGGCTTTGAAAATTTTTCGCTAGTTTTTACTTTTTAACTTTGAAATTTACGATTTGTGAAAAATTCTGAAGTGATGGTTAAACCTGGAGGTCATTTTTGTATTCAGCGCTAAAAAATACATACAAAAATTATGAAAAGTTAAAAAACATAACCATTATTTCTATTTTATTGTATCAGAATTTTGCTATTTTTTTTTTTTACTTTTTATCTTTGAAATGCACCATTTGCAAAAATTCATGACGTGATAATTAAAAATGAAGGTCATTTTCGGATTCAGTGCTAAAAAATACATAAAGATCAATTATCAAAAGTTAAAAAACACAGCATTCGCAGGCTTGTGTAATTCTTAAAATTAGTTTTAAGTAACGTTATTTTCTATAGATCATATTTTCTGAAAAGGAATGCAATATATTTTTTTTTTATTTATTTGTCTTTACGGATAAATACTTATAACAATTGTAAAATAAACAAATCTATCTTTTACACTTAAAACTGTTCTCTTTCTCTTTTACTCTTATTTTTTACTAAACATCACACCGAATGGAGAAAAAGAATGGATAGATTTAGCTACTTTTAATGGAAACTAAGAGATAAAAATCAGCAGGAAAGTAGCGTAACACAAAGCGATCAGGATTCCGCAGAGATTTCGAGTAAGTTGTTTAGGGGCCACTAAGAAGAAATCCGGATAGTTTTTCTTGCCTTGATCTGGTATTTCCAGAATATATACAGATAACACTTCCTTTGAAGCAGAAAGTTAGAAACAAGACTATAGGTTTTAGAAACGATACTATAGTGCACAATCCAGAGGAAATCTCCTAAATATTTCCGAGAATTGAATATAGGATTGGGAATAGAACGTGTGATAAAGGATATTATTGAAAAATAAAGAAATGAAATTTGAATAAATTTCCTATTTTACATTTTTAATGCTGTAAAGCGTTATGAAACGAGTCTGATATAAATAAACATATGAAAACGGAAATTTATCTGGTTGAAAATTTCTATTTTATTGGATTGTGGCATATTTCCAGACTACGCAAGAAGAAATAATCTGAAAACAATATTTATTCAAAGAATACTATTGTATATACACTTGTATACAATATTCTTGTTATTTTATGTTTATAAATGTTGGTTTAAATTGATTTTTTTGACTGAAATATTTTAACACAGTTTAACAGATGCTAGCAAAGAGTGTGGAACGAGTTTAATAATTACTTTTTCGTGAGCCTGCTTTCTGTATAAGTGATTGCTTTTGAAAGTGGGGATAGACTATTTTGTGAAAAAAAAATAAAAGCCAAATCGTATTCTAAATTAACATAAAATGTTTGTTTTAAATCCATTGACATTTTTAGCAGAATAAATTTGTTATTAGAAGTTTATTTTGTCAACGATATTTCATATGCGCTGATTTTGAAAGTGAGGCTATCATTGTTATTTTATTTTTACAAATGTCAATTTAAAATGATTTTTTTTTCTTTCCTGAAATATTTTAACACAGTCTAATAGATGCTAGCAAAGAGTTTGGAACGAGTTTAATAATTACTTTTTCGTGAGCCTGTTTTCTGTATAAGTGATTGATTTTTAAAGTGGGGAAAGACCATTTTGTGAAAAAATAAATAAAAGCCAAATCTTATTCTAAATTAACATAAAATGTATGTTTTAAATCAATTGACATTTTAATCAGAATAAATTTGTTATTAGAAGTTTATTTTGCCAACGATATTTCAAATGCGCTGATTTTGAAAGTGAGGCTATCATTGTTATTTTATTAGGGTTCCGTACTTAAAAAGTAAAAACGGAACCATTATAAGATCACTCCTGTGTCTGTCCGTCCGTCTGTCTGTCTGTCTGTCTGCCTGTCACAGCCATTTTAATCGTAAACTATGGAAAGTGGAAAGTTCAAATTCGGGGAAGTATTAACGCCATTGACCCACATATTTTCAGATTAATAAACATTCATAAATATATTTAGTAAAAAAGTAGAGGGTCTAATTATGCTACTTGAAAAGAAAATCTTTTCTTTGTATATCATGTGGGGTATCCTGTGAAAGCTTTTGTAACGCTGAACTCAAAAATACATTCCTTTTAATTTTAGGTATTAAATTTTCAAAGATATTGTTGAAGATGTAGCGCAAAAATATGTTCCCTCCCCCCCCCCCCATTTAATTCCGAATCTACTGAAACTAAAATTATGAAAAAATTAGAGGTAGTAGAAGTTAAAATAAACCTTGCCGGAAAATTATAGCGATTACCCTAGGTTACATAGTTTTGAGTAATTAGCATTTTTCTGTTATACACAATTTCGATTTACGAGCATTCAGAAAAATTGTTGAGCATCGCTGAATATACCTATCGTTGCAGAAGAATAAAAGCATTGTTGATAATGATTTTCGAAACAATCACCAGTAATTAGCTGAGATATTAACCCTTAACGGTACGGTCAGTTGGGACATACACAAGGACAGGGCGGCGTACTCTATGCCTAGTTAACGACTTTTAATGATATATATGTGTAATGTAATGTCCAGTAACAGTATAAAAGCAATAAACGTCAAATAGTTAAAAACATACTAATTTAAGAGGTCTCGGGACTCTAAAAAGTGGAAAAAATGAAAAAAAGACCATTTTCAATATTTAATGTCTTAAAATGTATATGATTTTAAAATACAATTTTAATTGGAATGAAAGATATAAGTATGTTCTTTCGTTTCATGTATTTAAAAAATTGCAAGATACAGAATTAGTATTTATAGGGGGCTCGAAACTGTTAGACATTTGTCGAACAAAAAATTGGCATAACAGTTTACGCGCAGGATTACAAAATAAATATTGCAACTAGAATGAAAATTTTTGTGCTTACTTATACTTCAGATTGTAATAATTTCCCTGAACTTAAATAAATTTGTATTTAAAGCATTTTTATATTTTTAATGCAATGCTGCATTTAGCTAGTACAAAATTTTGAAAATTTCAACAGTAAAATCACCTAAAAAATATTTTTTTGAACAATAAAAAGGAATTAAAATAATAAAACTTTGTAAAAAATCACCATAAAATAAAAATTTTTTACAAAGTTTTATTATTTTAATTGCTTCATATCGCCAGTTTTCAGTGCTGTTTCGCAATAAAAAGGAAGTTTTAGGTTCAGTTTATACAGAATAACATGGAATATATGTTTTGAAAATTTCATGAAAAAATATTCAGAAGTTTTTGAGGTATCTTGCGCGTTATGCCCAAAAAACGACATTTGGAAAATAATTACTTTAAAGTTTCGGAAACGCCGCTTCAGCTATTGAGCGGGTATAATTCTAAAAGCCAAAACTTCTGTTCTAATGGGAATTTCAAGGAAACAATTATATCAAAATAGTCAGAAAATATAGGAGTTCAACATCTAAAACAATTAAAATTTTGAAGCTTTAAGAGTCCTGCGACCACTTAATCCTTTCCGGCACGGAGCAATTCTATTTATAAACTTATGAAATAATGAACTGATACCAGAATTTATAAACGAATTTATTAGAAAATGTGAGCTTGCTTATTTTCACGTACATGATAAACAGAAAATTCTAATTAAATATCCCTGGTGCCATTTGTCTGTTTTGGAATTAAAATTAGGTGTCCGTTTTCTAAGGGCATCGCCCTCGAAATATTTAATTAGAATGAATCGCATAAATACTGTGAGATTCGCGATAATTTGCATTGATTGTATCTCTCAATACGCCTCGAGTGACTTTAAAAGTTAATTAAACACCTGTCTTGAAAAAACGCGGCACTGACCAAGGCGGCGTTGCAACTTTGAGACCTCAATTCGAAGCGCGCTTAGCACAATGCCAAATTTAAACTTTGAACAAAGGTTTTGTTTTAGATACACTGTAGAAATAAAGGTTATTACTACGCTGAATTTAGTTTCATGAAATGCCAAATGAAGTTTAACTATGCACTGCCTTTATTGTCGGTACCGAATTAAGTTAATCATAAACAGATTAGGATAATATAAAAAAAAGAGTTATACGAATAGCTATATTTGATATTGTTCCATATATCTCTTTGAACTTTCATGGTATACCCGATTACACTTTTCGGATATATACAGTTATACCCAACCCTACATTATATAGTTTTTTAAAAAGTCTTAGTATTCTTTTAGGAACTTTTTTTTTTTTTTTTTTTTTTTTTATATATGTGGAGCAAACATTCAAACCATGCTTTCTCCTTTAGATACAAATTTAAATAAAACACAAAAAACTGATTAATTAGAAAATAACTTGTATTTAATTCTAATTTTATTTGTGTATTTTTATTACTGCATATTAGAAAGAATTGCAAGCATACCTAAGATAATAAATCTAAAACAAATTAATAAAATGCATTTAATATTTGGAGAAATCACGTTTTGACCGAATTCAGAGGAGGAAACACGTTTTGAATGTTTGAAAAGTGGATAAAACGCTTTTTGAATGAAATAAGTTCGAACTCACAAATAATACAAAATCATTATTTTATTTGAGAAAATACTGAACTTCAGTTGATTATTGAAAAAATAAAATGACAGATTATGGTACCTAGTAGTATTAATTAAATATTTACTAAATAAATGCTCATTTGCCAAAAATCCACTTCAAATTTTGAAACCAATATCTTCATCTAGACAGTCACACACCTCCCCCTCTTCTTCATTGCAGGCTGGTAAATCATGAATAATGTGGTTATACCATTTGAAGACATCATTAGGTTGATTTTGCCACTGCTCACCATACATTACCTTCAAAAGTTTGTCAACATCTTTTTTCATTTCAACGGATATGGCGTAGTTAAGAGGAAGAGATTCTAAAACACTCCTTTGAACACGGGCAACAGTAACTCCCTTTTTAAAGAGATTTACACCAGATTCTTCACTTAAATCTTGAAATCTGTAATTCTTGAAACCTTTAATCATAACAGTTCTCCTTTTTTTCTCTAAAACAATCCGTTTCAATTGTGATACATGTGGTAAGTTTCGAAAGTACACATTAAGTGATTTAGTATTAAAAAGTTCCCAATCAGTTCCCAAAATTTTCACATCACCAACGATTTTGTACATTTCATAATATTGTTCCTTTGATATGATTGTAACATTTTTTTTGAGGATCTTCTCAACACGACCAAACACACGATCTGCCGGGAGGAAACTGTGTCCTCTGACTGGGAAGAATAATAGTATTCTTTCAATGCTTGAATTCGATGTGTACAAAAAATACAAAAGCATATGAATATTTATGTTATTTTTTATTTTGGGCAATACACCCATCACTGAAGAGCCTTAAAGTATTTTTACCTTCAAGGTCCATTTTGCTTAAGTGACAATGTAAAGCAGATGAAATTTCAATGCTGCCTTTGCCTGCCAAATCTTCTGACCAAGTATAGAACGTTGGGTTCTTCCCGTCCAAACTCGTTACGCATAAACTGTAGAAGTTGAACTGCCTCAAGTAATAGGCATCTTGTATGTTAGTTTTGGGAAGCTGTTGAATTTGTTGCAAGTCAAAACACAAACTAACAATGGATTCATCAGTTATTTCTTCTTTCATAAAAGCGTAAAATGCATTGGCTCTTAGTTTATGAATTCGTTTTTCAGTCATCAAAGTCACTCGTTCTGCAGACCCCACAGGGAATGTTTTCATTTTGTGGTCGAGTAAAGAACATGTGCTACAAACATCACTAGATGGAGACTTAAAGCCTATATTAAATTCATTTACGAAAATTCTCTTGAACATAGCGAAACTAACTCTGTACAGATCTTCCTTGCAGTTTTGACTGTAAATTTTGTGCAACTTCCTTATACTTAATGTACAATGCAAATACAGCCGCTTAGATTGATTTCTTCCATAATGACTTTCTGATGCCTTTAAGTTTGAGATAAACTCTCTTACCTTATTTTTTTTCTGAATACTAAGATGACTTCTCCTGTCACCTCCTCTCTTTTCCTCAATAGGTTCTCCGGCATATACCTTTTTAACAATATTGGACAGTCTTGTACATCCTACTTTAGTTATAGCTAGGAAATTATTTTTACAAACACGGATTCTCCTTCCATTGCTAGTAGTAATGTAATAACTAGCTGAAAAGCATGTTGTGAGCCCGATGAATGAGACTTGTTTAGGTTTGGTTTATTAGGCCTACATCGAGTAACATTTTTGGTAATAAGCAATGAAGCTATAATGGAGTCCTGTCGTTGTTTGTTTGGAACTTTGTAAAGTCTATCTCGAAGTTTCTTAACATCATTAGGACTAACTTTCACACATGAAAGTGTTTTACTAGAATGTTTGCATGGAACATAGACATTACTACCTGATGGTGCTGAATACCT
Organism: Maratus speciosus; assembly: GCA_963932465.1. Lineage (NCBI taxonomy): Eukaryota > Metazoa > Arthropoda > Arachnida > Araneae > Salticidae > Maratus > Maratus speciosus. Next base: position 454,260,300 of record OZ010789.1, on the reverse strand, counting down.
CTTCATTTTCGCTTCTTTCCTTTTCCCATCAGTTTTCTGCCTTTGTCGTGTCCCACAGTTTCCAGAGCTCACTAATACACCATCTGCCACTTCTTCCATCTAGAAATATATTAAAATTACGGATTATTTCACAAAATAAAATGAAATAATACACGTTGTACTTTATACAGAAGAACATTAGCAAGCTAATCAGCAGATGACAACTCCGCAGACGACAAGGGTCCCGTGATCATTGAGGACAACTGTGATTGGCAGACTGGAGAAATCACTGTTTGATTGAATGCAGGCTTTGGAGGAAACACTCTTTGATTGAAACGTCAAGTTTTAAAATTGGTTTATGATGGGAAAAAAATTTTTTTTTGTTAAAAATACCGTTTTGTTCTGTGCAATTTAACATAGAGTTCATAAAAATAACAATAACTCATTTTTTATTTTTTTGTGAGAAAACACGGTTTGCATGTTTGCTCCTCATATATATAATACAATTACAAATTCATATATTTATTCTACGGAACCTCTGTGCGCGCGTAATGCTCGCACTTGACCGTTTATTTTTACAAATATCGGTTTAAAATGATTTTTTTTTTCCTTGCCTGAAATATTTTAACACAGTCTAATAGATGCTAGTAAACAGTTTGGGTTGGGTTGGGTTGATTTTTGACGGCCAATTATCTACACGAGGGATATAGGAGGCCCGGGGGGAGTGCCCTCCGTGGGGGTCTTTCTAAGGGAACCTAATCCGTATTAACGCATGGAAGATCCACGGCTTGAAGAAAACCACGAAAACTCCGAACGATTAGGCCGACGGGCGCGATTGGGATCGAACCCAGCACTTCCCGTCTACCAGCTTCGAGAGCAGAACCTCTCGGCCACTGGTGGGGCCCAGTAAACAGTTTGGAACGAGTTTAATATTGATTACACTGTCGTGAGTCTGTTTTCAATATGAGTCATTGATTTTGAATGTGGGATAAGACCATTTTGTGAAGAAAGTAAATTAAAGCCAAATCTTATTCTAAATTAACATAAAATTTATGGTTTTAATCAAATTCACATTTTTATCAGAATAAATTTATCATTAGAAATTTATTTGGCCAGCGATATTTCAAGAGCATTGATTTTTAAAATGAGGCAGTCATTGTTATTTTATGTTTATAAATGTTGATTTAAATAGATTTTTTTTTGACAGAAATATTTTAACACAGTCTAATAGATGCTAGCAAACAGTTTGGAACGAGTTTAACATTGATTACACTGTCGTGAGCCTGTTTTCAATATGAGTCATTGATTTTGAATGTGGGGTAAGGTCATTTTGTGAAGAAAAAAATTAAAGCCAAATCTTATTTTAAATTAACATAAAATTTATGGTTTTAATCAAATTCACATTTTTATCAGAATAAATTTATCACTAGAAATTTATTTGGCAATCAATATTTCACGTGCATTGATTTTGAAAGTGGGGCAATCATTGTTATTTTTATAAAGGTTGGTTTAATTTTATTTGTTTATTTTCTTTTTTTTTAATGTCGATACTTTAACATGGTTTAACAGAAGCTAGCAAAGAGTTTGGAACGAGTTTTGTAATGATTACTTTTTCGTAATCCGGTTTTCTATATGAGGCATTGATTTTGAAAGTAGTGAAAGACCATTTTGTAAAGAAAAAAAATTAAAGCCAAATCTTATTCTAAGTTAACATAAAATTTATGTTTTTAATCAATTCACAATTTTATCAGAATAAATTAGTTTACTATAAGTTTATTTGGCCAGCAATATTTCAAGTCCATTGATTTTGAAATTGAGTCAATCATTATTATTTTATGTTTATAAAGGTTGGTTTAAATTGATTTTTTTAACTGAAATATTTTAACACGGTCTAATAGATGCTAGCAAAGAGTTTGGAAATAGTTTACTATTGATTACTTTTTCGTGAGCCTATTTTCTATATGAGTCTTTCATTTTAAAAGTGGGTTGGGTTGGGTTGGGTTGATTGTTGACGGCCAATTATCTACACGAGGGATATGGGCCCTAGGGGAAGTGCCTCCCGTGGAGGTCTTTCTAAGGGAACCTAATCCGTATTAACGCATGGAAATCCACGGTTCGAAGAAAACCACGAAAACTCCGAACGATTAGGCCGACGGGCGCGATTGGGTTCGAACCCAGCACCTCCCGTCTACCAGCTTCGAGAGCAGAACCTCTCACACCTCTGGTGGGGCTTTTTAAAAGTGGGATAAGTCCATTTAGTGAAAAAAAATTAAAGCCAATTGTCCAATCTAGTTTTAAGTTTCGGCTTCGAATAATTTTAATTTCGAGTATGAACATGTATGAGATAGAAGAAAGTTTTGGTACTGGCACATCCGACTAGTTTCATTATTTAACCATACCAATTTGCATTCATAAATAGCACATTTTAAAAGGATGAAAAATGCAAAATTTTAAATAATGTTGTTATGTAAAAGCGAATTTAAAACTGCTTTCTCAAATACTATATAATAGTTTTCAGTATACAGTAAAAGGCATAACAATCTGATGTATCTCATTTAAATTGAATGAGAAAATTCGGTACTTTGGGAGGGGAGGGGATGAAATCTTTTTTTTAATGCAAATTTAGAAAGAAAACTTACTATACCGGGAGCCGGAAGCTCAGACAATCACTTCATCGAGTTCACGGATGAAATTTTTCGATTAGTTAAATCTTGATTCACATATTAAAACTCAATCGGTCTGCCAAGTAATATCTTGGTGGAAAACACATGAAAACCCAATTTTAGGGGCTGACTCGTATATTTACCATTGTGTTTTTCTGTACCAAAAGGTATGAAAATATGGAGGACTTAGAGCAGGAAAACACAATGGCAAACCTGCGAGTCAGCCGCTAAAATCGGGTTTTCAGGTGTTTCCCACCAAGATATGACTTGGCAGACCGATTGTGTTTTAATATGCGAATCAAGATTTAACTAATCCTAGAACTTCATCCGTGAACTCGATGAGGTGATTGTCTGTGCTGCAGGCTCCCTATCTATACAATATTATTTTTATTCATATTTAATTTCAGGTTATAAATCATAGTCACAATGTAGGTTAAAAGTTCATTCAATAAAAATGAACTGTGCCGATGCTTCTCTTGCAAAAGCATTGCAGAATTTTAAGATTTAACTTCTCATATAGGAGATGGTAAAATGCAACTGAAGACATTTTGTCGAAATTATACAAAAATTACGTCATTTGAACCAACTTCTAAAAATACATTTCAGATTTATGAATTTAAAAAATGCTTTAACAAAAAGAATTAGAATAACCTAATTTACGAATTCTATAGAATAACCTAACTTACGAATAAACTAATTCATGAAGATCGAATATAAAATGTTATCTTTTTATTCAGGAAAATTTCTTATAAATGTAATTTAATCAAAGATTTTTTTTCCATATCTACTTTTTTTTTTTTTTTTTTTTTTTTAATTAAAAAATAGCGCGAATAAAAATCTAAAAATTGCATCATTTTCCCTTTTTCCATAAAAATGGAATAATTTAGTGCCACTATTACAGAAATGTCATTAAAAATAATACCTTGGAAATTAACTTTAATTTTAAGAATGTATATGACATCCTCCTATCCATACGAATAATTGGCGTTAGTTTTGCACGAAATATGCAGTATTGTAAGAGGACTAATTCTGAAATACAACCATTCAGTCACATTTTAATATAACAAGGGGTGTACTTGGATTTTCCGGGTTACAGAATATAGGGGAAAACATTTTTTTTTTTTAATTTGATAAATCTAATAGATTTTTTACATATAATATATATTTTTACAATGCACACTAACAATACCGAAAAGCATATTTATTTGAAAAATAGAAATTATGCATTTAAAAAAAGTTTTGAAATTTATTAAAAGTGATAATTTCGTATTGGTTTCGTTCCAGGAGTTAACAGTCGAAGAAATTGCCAAAGGTCACTATTTTCAATCAGCCTTTTTGATACTGATCATTTCAGCAGTTTAAGTGCATAGTTTAATTACATATCTTAAAGTGTTATTTTTACGTCTGGTGTTTTATTTATTTATAGATGACTGTTTTAATTTCGTTATGGAATATAGGCTGGAAACAAATTCTGAGCTATTTATATTAATTTAAATGCAAACGGATTTATTTTTCGTTATCGTCTGCACGTGATAGAGATACATTTTTTTTAAAAAATCAGGCTTGAAAATCATTTAAAAAAACAACAACAACAACAAAAAAAATAACATAAAAACTGAGTAAATGGCGATACCTTCTTCAAACAAATTGCGATACAGTTTTCAAAGAAATTACATTTGAAAGTACATCCCCTCCCCCCTATTCGACGATGTAAAAATTTAAACACACGTTGCTTAGAAGTCTTGAAAAATTGTAGTAGGAGTTAAATTTAATCGTCTGGTGTTACCACCGTCAAAATGACGTCAGCGTTACGCACGAACACGTTTGTTCTTTATAATATAGATAGACGGATGTCTGTGTGTGAATAATTACACCTGACATACCAGATTTTTTAACTTTTTGCAATTTTAATCCACGAATAATTACCATATATTAAATTAAAGGACAATTAATAATAAAAAAAAAAATGCTTTCTATATTATAAATACATAGGCATCTCTTCAAATAATCGAAAGTAATCGACTTTTGTTCCCAGGTCAAAGATACATTGTTTGAACTATCAAAAAATATTTAATGAAATGCTTTGGGTTTCTACGTGATTATTTTTTAACATCTTTTATTTATTTAATATTAATTTAATATTTTTATCTTTTATTTAGTAAAATTTCCGGGTTTTTTTTTTTTGTTTTGTTTTTTTTTAACAATTTGGAAAAATGGTTATTATCCTCGTCAGGGTAGGAAATCAAAATCATATCTGAAGCTTTTAATTGGTTTAATCTGCATTTTATTCGTTTTCTGATTGGTCTATAAGTAATCCGTATTTCCCTTTACTTTCAACAGAGAGTCATCCTTCTGTTGCCACTATGACAAAAAAGTAATAAAAACTACAAAAAAATTAATAACTCAGAAACAAATGGAGATACAGCTTTAAAACAAATTGCATTTAAAAGTACGTTTTTTGTTCTATACGACGGTGTAAAAAGTAATATTGTGGGATGTTTAGAAGTTTAAGAATGAAATTTCATTTAAAATGGGTCGTCAAATTTCCAAGAAATCTGACGACGGAAAAGCCTTTTTCCGTTCGGCCAATGAAATGCTTGGTTAATACGTAAGTTTCAGGTGGATAATACGTAAGTTTCAGGAAATGTGAAGCAGGCGATTTTTGTCGCTTGCAACTTTTACGTGTAATAACACTATTAATGTTTAATTCATGACGTACGTAATGTATGATCAACTCCGTGCGATTATTTATGTCTTAAATTTTAGTCTTTGAAAAAATCATTTTCCAAATGGTCGTTGTAATTTGTTAAATTGCTTTTTTTTTTTTTTTATTTATTTATTTTTTTATTATTATTATTATTTTTTTTTTTTTTAGAAAAAAAAAGAAAAACGGAAGATTAGCAGCTATGTATCCATTTCGTGTCATATCTAGGAAATTTTAAAAAAGAGAAAAAAAATGCAGATTATATTATTTTCTGGGATTCAAAAAATGAATATGAAACTGTATTCTCGAACATTGCATAACACTTTCTATTATAAATGCTTGCGCGTGAAGACTTTCTCTTTCAAATTTTTCACAACGTCGCACGAAACATGTAAAAGGGGATAAGGATTCCCCCCAACCAGCTCTGACTTCAGTAGGAGAAAGTAAGAGATAAAAATCACGAGCATGGTTACATAATATGGGAGGGTGAAATTCCTGAACGATCTCTAGCGAGTTGTTTTGAATTTGTTCAGAAGAAAAATACGGATAAAGTTTCTCTCGCCTTGTTCTGGTATTCCCGAATTCTGTATGCATTGTATATTCTAGCAGGAAAGTGTATGGAATGGTGTTTAAAAGCAACTTTTGTTTTTCTTTACTTCAATGAACTAAAACTGTACACTCACCAAAGTGTGTATCTGTTCATTGCCGGTAATAAAAGTTAGAAACCTAGATATAGGGCAATTCCACAGAAAATTCTCATTTGGCGGGGGGGGGGGGGGATAAAATTTATAATATGTTTAATTTAATGGTATGATAGGAAATCTTGATATTTTTATGTTCTATAATAAAATACTAATAAAAGTGCATTGCAAATTACTGTTTACAAACTCAATTAAGTACCATTATTGTCTTTGTAAATCATAATGTTATGACAGTTACTCAATAAAAGTTACGTCAGTTACATATACATATGCCACTTTTTTTTTCTTGTTCAGATATTAATTAAAGAAGTTACTGCTATAATTTGTCATTACTTAGTTGTTGTTGAGAACACTAAATCACTTTTTTAACGGGATAGTTTTAATAATTAGGGTTCCGTACTTAAAAAGTAAAAACGGAACTATTATAACTCTTGTGTCTCGTGTCTGTCTGTCACAACCATTTTACTCGTAAAGTATGGAACGTGGAAAGTTCATATTGGAGGAAGTAATTAAGGCTATTGACCCACATATTTTCAGATTATTAAACATTCATAAATATATTTAGTAAAAATGTAGAGGGGCTAATTAAGTTACTTGAAAAAAAAATCTTTTCTTTGTTTATCGTGGGGGGTATCGTGTGAAAGCTTTCGTAACGCTGAACTCAAAAATACATTTCTTTTAATTTTATGTATTATATTTTCAAGGTATAGTCGAAAATGTAGAGCAAAAATATGTTCTCTCCCATCTAATTGCGAATCTACTGAAACTAAAATTATGAAAAAATTACAGGTAGTAAACGCTAATTTAAACCTTGCAGGAAAATTATAGCGATTACCCTCTGTCATATAGTTTTTGAGAAAATCGCATTTTTCCATTACACACAAATTTCGATTTATGGGTATTCAGAAAAAGCGTTGAGCAGCGGTGGAGGTACCTATCGTAGCAGAAGTATAAAAGCATTGTTGATAAGGATTTTCGTAAAAAATCGTCAGTAATTAGCCGAGATATCGTGTCATGGAACATACCGGAAGAGACGTTAAGCTCCAAGGGGCAGGCCTAGCCGGCCCTGAGCGGTCTCTCTTAGGCTGCCTAACCCTTAAAAATACGAATGTTTTGGACATACATAATGACAGGGGCAGCGTACACTATGTACCTCCGGCTTTTAAAGCCTAGTTAACAACGTTTAATGATATGTATGTGTAATGCAATGCCCAGTAGCAGTATAAAAGCAATAAACGTCAAACTGTTAAAAAGTGACTAATTTAATTAGAATGAATCACATAAATACTATAGGATTCGTGACTAGTTTGCATTGCTCTCAACACGTCTAGAGTGACTTCAAAAGTTAATTAAAAACTTATCTGGAAAAACGCGACCAAGGTGGCGTTGCATCTTTGTGACCGCCTTTCGAAGCGCGCTTAACCAGCGCCAAATTTAAACTTTGAACAAAGATTTTGTTTTGGCTACACTGTAGAAAGAAAGGTTATTACTACGCTGAATTTAGTTTTATGAAATGCCAAATGAAGTTTAAGTATCCACTGCTTTTATTCTCAGTACCGAATTAAGTTCATCATAAAAAGATTAGGATATAAAGTATATATAAAGACCCAAAGATATTTGATATCATTTAGGTTCCATATCTCTTTGCACTTTCATGGTACATCCATTTACACTTTTCTAGTATATACAGTTATACGCAACCCCACGTTGTATAGTTTTTTACAAAATCTTAGTATTTAAGTATTGCGCGGCAGCGCAATACTTATTTATTTCCAGTGTCATTTCTCAATGTTAATTTAACATGGAAAAGACTATGGAGATCATAACTTTTTTCATTTTTTCTTCCCACCTTTTTGTCCCTGATGCCACTCATTTTTTATTCTTTACTAATTCTAATGATATTATAAATTTAAAGTGTAAAAACGTTTGCCTGACGTCAGGTTCAAAACGAATGGTAAAATACCTTTGCATATGGGTGAATTATAACCCAGAGAGAAACATGGGCCAATATGTTTTTGCATTATTCAAATATTTTTCTTAATAATTCCAATTTTCGCTTTTTTCATTGAAAATCAACGGACATTTTTCATAGAAAATGTAACATTTTTACTTCATTGTTGCAAAAATTTCAAAAGCCGTAATAATAATTTATTTCTTTTTAGTTGAAAGATTTTCACGTGAAATATTAAATTGAACTAGTTTTTTTTTTTTTTTTTTTTTTTTTTTTTAATTAAAATGTGAATATGGCGTCATAGTGGAAATAAAAAGGATATTTTAAGAATAAGTTTTTGCTTTAGTCAAGTTTGTATTTTAGTAAAAAGTTTCTAGTGGATAGCTATTTTTACGCAGGCAGCGAACTTAGTGGGGAATTACATAACTTAAATTTTAAAATGTATTTTTTTTTTCCAAGATGAGAACTATTTATACCCTAAGTTAAACTTAGGTAATAATTTTCTGATGTGTTTACATCTCCCCTCGGGAGAGAATAAGGTTTAAAAATTTAAGTAAAACTTTTATTTTTTTACTGTATCACAGCTATAATATTGTTAAATATTAGCAGTAAGGATTCAACACAATTTACATTTACATTCATAGCGTTCCTGAGTGGGAATTAGGGTATCTAAATTTAAGTTAAGTTAATTTTTTATGTTTTGATTATAGATTTTTTACGTTCAGATTAGAAGTTTTTGTCCAAACTACCGCAACCTGCATTATTACAGTGGTGAAACATTTTGAATTACACACTGGTAAACTGCATCCCACATTGTGATGCAATACCGCATACATCAAAGCCTGATGATGATACTCTCCATTAATTTTGAAATGCGTTCGTCTGAGTGCATTAGTTATTATAAAATTTGACATATTAAGCAAAAACATAATTTGAAGAACAAATTTAAAAAACAAAATTTATTTCCTGCATTGTTTAAGCCCGAGAAGGGACAGATATTAAGTTATTTCATTCAATTAGTTCTACATTTAATGTTAAAATTTTTTAACAAATTAGTTAAGCCAATTGAAGATTAAAAAATAAAAATAAAATTCATACAATATGATACTTAAAACACCCTAAAAAATTAGATTCTGTTCAAATGAAATCGAAATAAATCTTAGACTTTTTTAAAAGTTTTGTATTTTGCATGCATCTTATCCTTTTATACACAATTTTCATAAATATAATACAAAATCTGCAATACAAATATTTTCAATTAAAAATGGAAGTAGTCTAAGATTTATTTCGATTTCATTTGAACGGAATCTAATTTTTTAGGGTGTTTTAAGTATCATATTGTATGAATTTTATTTTTATTTTTTAACCTTCAATTGGCTTAACTAATTTGTTACAAAAATTTAACATTAAATGTAGAACTAATTGAATGAAATAACTTAATATCTGTCCCTTCTCGGGCTTAAACAATGTAGGAAATAAATTTTGGTTTTTTTTATTTGTTCTTCAGATTATGCTTTTGTTTAATTCTTTTAGCAATGTTTATTTTTAATAATAGAATTACTAATTCATATATTTATTCTACGAAACCCTCTGTGCGCGTGTGATACTCGCATTTGACCGTTTATTTTTACACTTCAATGAAGGCAAAAAGAAATAATGTTTGTCTGTTTGTCTTGTATGTTACATCAGTTACAGAATTTTGAATTACAACTTTTGTGACTAAAAAAGAGATTGAAATAATGTGCATGTATTTAAGTATTAAGTAAGAAACATTTTAAATTGTGAAAATTTGTTCTAGCTTCATTAGTAAATTATTTACACAGTTTTGAAAACAAAATTCGACAACCAATTATTACGTCAGTTGCGATGGAATTGACCTATACCAAATTCAGACTGTTTACACATTATGAGAGGAGAATGAAGTAAGGATAAATTAATCAGAGAAAAGAGATATATAAAAGATATGAAATTAAGAGACGTTTCGGCTGTCAATAAATAACAAAAATTTGTTTTATTTATCAAAAAATCTTTGTCAATGCATATTTAATTTTAATTATTTAAAGATACAAAAATTATATGTTAGAGACCGTCTACACAGACCATCACCTCTTCAAGTTGACAGCTGAAATTCCAGGATTAGACAGAACTCGACTAGCACATTAAAATGCAACTGGTCTGCCAAGGTATATCTTGGTAGAAACCACCTACAGACCTGATTTTAGTGTTTGATCGATGAGTTTATCATTGTGTTTTCCTGTACCCAAAGGTTATGAGAACATGGAGGACTGCGTGCAGGAATATACAATGGTAAACCTACCAGTCAGTCACTAAAATTAGGTTTGCAGGTGTTTTCCACCACGATCAGACTTGGCAGATCAGTTGCATTTTAATATGCGAATCGAGTTTCAATTAATCCTGGAATTTGAGCCGTGAACTTGATAAGGTGATGGTTTGTCCTGCCGCCTCTCGGTCTATTATAATACACTGCAAAAAAAAAGACACATATTTTTAATCTGAGAAATTATTGTGTAACCAAGATTAAAAATGTACAATAACCTTTTCCGAATTACCCACGATTCCGTAAAGGGTTCTTGGATTTAAGAAACCTGAGAAACCAATGTATTTTCGAGATTTAAAGAATGTTTTATAAAAACAAAGTTTCTTTTGCTGCCACTTATCTTCGGAAATATTTCCGAGTAGGTTTTATTGTGTGTTAATCACTTTTCTGAATCCGAAATGTAGTTTTTTCGGATGCTATCAATTCTCAATTAAACATTTTCTTTAAAAACAAATACAAAAATACAGCAATTTAATAAAACAGTTTAAAATTACATAAAAATCCCGAAAAAAAAAATAAATAAATAAACGTTTCGACCTTGTTTAAAGTTCGTCATCAGTAACGTAAATAAACGCTAATTCAAGAGAAATGACATAAATTCAACTTGCACTGAAAGCATGTGTCACAAACAATTAAACATGGAAGTGTGTATTTGAGTCAGATTAAAATTGCATATTCAGCTGGAACTGAACATCTTTTAAAAGTTCTTCACGATCCGCTCAAGGGTGTGATGAAACGGTGTGGGGACCTCCCACACCCTTCGCTTTCTCCACGAATTTGCGAAAGTTGAAATTTGTTGTTTATTATTTGTTTAACCCGGTTTCACTTACATAACTGCACTTTCATTACTGAAATTTGAAAGACATTTTCCTTTTGGGTATTATATAGAGACGCATTGCAGATTATCCAAAGAACTGAAATATTCCGTTTCAATCTGATTCAAATACTCACATCAGTTTTAATTGTGTGTGGCACATGCTCTCAACTGCAAGTTGAATTTATGTCATCTCTTCGTGAATTCGAGTTCATTTACATTACTGATGAGGACTTTAAACAAGTTCGAAACGTTTAATGTTATTTATTTATTTTTAAAGATTTGATATGCTTTTAAAGTGTTTAACAAGTTGACACTTTCTTTATACCAGTATCAATGCCCTGAGCTGCATCGTATTCTTAAAAAATAGATTTTTTTTCACATAATTTATTTATATTGTAAGGTATTTTCCCAATTTGCGCGCCTTTTGGGGGGAAACGGAAGGTGTCTACAGCCGCATCAGGGAACTTAGAGGGGTTGTCGACAACCGCAGTCAACGTGTTAATTAAATTCTCTGTATTTTTGTTTTTATTTATCATGAACAAACGTAATATCTTGTTTCATTTTAAACATTTTCATGTTCAACAAATATGTTTTACAGGCGCACATGACCGATTAACATCAGTAACATTAACATTAAAATGAATATTATTTTGTTACTTTTGCATGTATAAATTCAATTACGAAGCTGAAAATGTTTAATGAAGAATTAATAGCATGCTGAAAACCGAATTTCCGGCTAGAGAAAACTGATTAAGGCACTGTAAAAACATCTTGGGCACGTTTTCGAAAATCAGTAACAAAAAATTAAACATGATGACTTCTTACCACACATGTCGGTTGTGTTTCCGGGTTCTCTTGTACTTTTATATTGATAATATGCCCGTCACAGCTGGAGAAATTAAATGATAAATAAAGTTGTTATATAATCAGTTGTCTGTAAAAACTGAATTTTCAAACAAAATGTAACAATTTCTGTATTAAAAGTGTGTGTTTCAGAGAATGTCTTTTAGCATAATGCAAAATATTTATTAACATATGTAGAACAATTGCACCAAAAAATATAATAAATAGGATGTATACGTTAAAAACACAAAAATTTGCTGAATGATACACTCAAACAAGAACTTTTACGTGAGCTTGTACAAATAAAATTAATGATAAAGCATAATATCGACGTTTCGAACTGCTTCTACCGTCTTCTTCATGTTAAATATGATGTTGAAATGTTTAAAAGTTTAGAAACGAAAACTTCCTGTCGAGTCTTAATCAATTATAATTACGTTATAATTAATCAAGACTCGACAGTAAGCTTTCGGCTATAGACTTTTAAACATTTCAACATCATATTTAACCTGAATACGACTGCAGAAGTAGTTCGAAACGTCAATATTATGCTTTATCATTAATTTTATTTGTTCACATAATGTTCACACATTGTTCACATAAAAGTTCTTGTTTGTTTGTACCATTGAGCAAGTTTATGCCTTTTTAACGTATACATCTTATTTACAAAATATTTAATCTTCCAGTGTTTACACGAACTGCTCAAGGAATTAGATTGCCGACACTAATTCCACCGCTTAGAAGGGAATAAGAGATAGAAATCAGGAACTTAGCTGCATAACACAGGTGAATACCGAATGATTTCTAGCAAACTTTTATTTATTTATTTATTTATTTATTTACTTAAGAAAAAATCCATGAAACGTTTCTCTTGCCTTGTACTGGTACTTTTAAATTTTATATACATTGCGCATTCCAGTATAAAGAATTGTGATATGAAATTTGAAAGGCATTCAACTTTTGGGAAATATATTGAGACACATTGAAAAATATCCAAAGAATTGAAATTTTAGCTCATCAAAATGTGTATACTTTTATTCCCGATAATGGAAGTTTAGAACTTTGAGATTAAAAAAAAATAAATAAATAAAAAAAAAAAATAAATAAATAAATACAGAATGTTTGCAGAGATGAGATATAAGAACAGGAAAAAAAATATTTAAGCAATGAACCCTTTATCTACTGACGGTACTTATAAGTACTATTAAAACAACTTGTTATAAATTCATTTAATACATCGATTAGTAGTAAGACAGTTTAGAATGAGTTATAGATGCATTAATTTATCTTGTTCCAAAACCATTATTGGTTACACAAAATACAGATATTTTTAAAGGGATGATTTCTTTTGCCTTTGTACCTTTCAGCTTTCTTGGCGTTGGGGGGGGGGGGGGGGGGGATTTTTCAATTCGAAAATATTTCTATATTTCTATTGTAAAAACATTATATTTCTACATTTCCTAATTCTACAAAATACGAAGAAAGAACATTTAAAATAAAAGATTTGAGTGGGGTTATAAATATTGCACAAAATCCCTATAAATTCAAATTTAATTATTCCTTTTAAATCCGTCTTTCTAAGGGAACCTAACCCATATTTACGCATGGAAATCCAAAGCTCGAAGAAAGTCACGAAAACTCCGAACGATTAGGCCGACGGATGCGATTGGGATCGAACGCAGCACCTTCCGTCTACCAGCTTCGAGAGCAGAACCTCTCAGCCACTGGTGGAGTCTAGTGTAGATAGGCTAAAAAACATGTAACGATTTTTGAAACTTTACCCGTAACGCATTATAAATTAACTTTTTCGAAAGAGGGTTGAAACGAAATCTTAGTATGTTGTTATAGTCACCAAATAGCACCATTTCTATTAAATATGTTGTCCATAGTATTTATGGCTGCTTTACAGGATAGCACAGATGTTATCGAAAATATTAGCGTCTATTAGTGGTCCTAGTTTGACATACATTTTAACGATGTTATACAATTTCAGGCTCAATAAAACTTAACTATGTTATTGAAGTAGAAACGAATGTAAAATTTACTTTATATCTTGGGAAATTAAAACATAAATAATAATTTATTTATTTTTTTATATGTGAAAACCGAATTCTCAAACAATGCATAAATATTTCTGTAATAAATGCTTGTGTTTCAAATAATATCTTTCAGCATAATGCAAAACACCTAATTTTTCTAATGTCACACGAAATGTTTAAAGAAGGATGAAGATTACCGACACTAGTTCCGGCGTTTAGGAAGAGAATAAGAGATAAAATCAGGAGCCTAAGCTGCATAGCACGGGACGAGATTCCGGAATGATTTCTAGCGAGTTGTTTTGAGTTTGTTCAGGGGAAAACCCAGATAATGTTTCTCTTGCTTTGTTCTTCTATTTCTAAGTTCTATATATATTGTACATTCTAGCATGAAGGAGTACAGGATGAAATTTAGAAGGCACTCTCTCCTTTTGGGTATTATACCGAGACACACTGCCGATTTTCCCAAGAACTGAAATGTAAGCGCATCAAAGTGTAGATACTTTTATTCCCGATAATGGAAGTTTTTAAACTTCAAGAAAAAAAAGTGCAAAATGCTTGCAAATTATGGGGTAAAATAGAAAGGGTAGAATAAGTGTATAAGTATTAAAAGGGAAAAGACTAAATATATATAGATATATGTGTGCAGTCGAGAGAGGGTAATTTTTTTATAGATAAGAATCATTAGTACTCTAAATATTATCATTTTCACAATAAAATAATAAAAATTCTAACCCCCTATAACCTTTTCGGTCCCTGGGTCCCCAAACGGGGACCTCTGTTCTTTTCCTTATAAAAACTAAAATGTCAGATTTTTTTTTACATTTTTACACAACTTCTTAATAGCTGAGTGCTTTTTGCGTTCAAAGCAAATAAATAAATGGCAGCATCTAAGCTGATTCCCACATAAAATAAATGTTATTTTAATCTGAGTTTGGAAAATGTCTAAAAATGCTCAAAAGACAGTATGACCAAGAAAGTGAGAAATATTCATAAGTATTTAACTTAAATCTTTTTCAATAAAATTTTTTAAGGATTTGTACATTATTTACTTGTTTAAAGCTTTTAAATTTGTGATTGCGTTAATTTAGGCTAAGTTTATTAAATTGATGTTTTTAAGGGGGTTTGTAGTTTTAGATCCATATTTTTGAACCTAAATTACTAAGCGCCTAAAGGATCAATTTCAGAAAAGATATTTTTTCTGTCATTTACAATGTCATTTTGTTTGGGAAAAAAACAATGAATAAGCATTTGTATTATTATTTTAGCTTCGGAACTGAAGAGGCTATATAAAATCATAGGCTAAAAGATATGCAACGGTTTTTTAAAGTTTTTTCTTAAACATATACGAACCGTAATGAAGTTTGACATTTAAAATATCCAATTTTAAGAACGCCGACGTTATTGAATTTTTTATATGTTCTTATAGTCACTTACAAGATAATTTCTATTCTACATGGTGTGTAGAACATTTGAATTTTTCTTACAAGGCAGTGCAACGGATTTGGATACTTTATCATTGATCAGTATTATTTGTTTTACATACATTTTCACGATGTTATACAATTTCAAACGAAATTTATTCATGTTATTCATATACAAAATCCATACAATTTATTCCATGCACGAAGAAATGAAAACTTTAATAATGTCGTTATATAATCTTTTCTGTGTGAAAACTAAGCTGTGAAACTCAGCTAAACAGAAACAAATTCCTGCAATATATGCTTGTGTTTCAAAATATGTCTTCTAAACATAATACAAAACATTTTATTATTTTCAATTCAATGATATTGGTTGGTAAAGATAACATAAAAACTGAATTTGATGAATCATTTCATAATTTTTGGAATTTCGTTTTCTCTAAAATAATAAATTAGTTAAATTCTATATTGCATATTATCGAGAATACAAATTAAAATTTTGTGTTAAATATTACTTTTAAAACATATGAAAGAAGATGAAAACTGAAAAATCGAAAATTAAAAGTAATAAAAATAATGAGTTTTATACTTATTTCAAGTCAAATTTTACCATTGAAAGCTTATATTTGCCTTAAATAACGTTTATTCGTTTTTATACACGTCAAAAAATATCTCTCAGCGCAAAATATACTCTTTTAAAACTGTATGATCAACAAGTGGGAAATTGTACTTCTAACGTGGTAAATGAGGTGCGTTCTTACTATAACTAATTTTATAAATATTCAGATCTTGGTGCAATAGATGTAGCACCCTTATGCAAAAATGCATCAATACACTGTCAAAAATAATTTACTTAAAAATGAGAACTTCCATGTACTCGTATTTTTTTAAGTACAATTGTTTCAAAAAGAAGTACATTGTTAAAAATAATCTACTTAAAAATGAGCATTTCTATGTACTCATATTTTTTAAGTACAATAGCTTCAAAAAGGAGCATTAATCTACTTAAAAATGAAAATTTCTTTGTACTCGATTTTTTTAAGTACAATTAATTCAGAAACGAGTACATGATATTTTGAAGTTGTGTATACTTATACATGATTTATAAATGTATACAGAAATGAATACATATATTTTGTATTTTAACTCTTATATTCATATTTAAATCCTATGTGCTCAAAAATATGAGTTTTCTGATAAACCCTTTTCTTATACCGAATTGACAGTAGGGATTTCCAAGCTTTTATTTAGAGATATGTCTATCTTTGTTATAATTTTTAATTTATAATACACACTTTTCAAATTTATTTACAATTTCATTAGAAATGTTAAAGAAGAAAATTTAGTTTAAAAATTGTTTTATTAGAAATTAAAATATTTAAGAAAGGGAAAATTCATCTCTGCTGTTAGCAATCTTCCGTTGCTGATTCATAAAAGGTATCATTTGGAAGTAGCTGGTAGCTGCTCTTATAGCACAGTCAGTTCAATGCTGATCTCCCACCTAGAGGACCCGGGTTCAAATCAGGGAGCGGCTCATACACAAAATTTCAAGAATTAAAATAGTAAATTTCGTTATTCTTTACTCCAAAAATTGTAGTTCTTCGCAATTAAAAATGGTGATTTGTCGGTTCTCTGTAATTTCGCTTTTTTTTTTCCTTATAGTGTATGTGTGTTCCTATGCATACTTATTTTCGAGTCCCTGTATGTACTCAAAAAAATGAGTACATGCGTTTCTCAAATTTAAGAGTTAAGTACTCGGAGCTATTATAAGATCAGAAAGTACTCAAAAATGAGTACATTTTACTTATTTTTAAGTATCCAGTTTTAACAGTGTATAAAATTTCTTATGATTATATACATTATTCAGTAATAGGGAAATAATATGACTCAATCTTAAATAGAACGTAATCTCCATGGCAGCCTAGAATCATTACCTATACTGGGATATCATTGAATTAATTACGTACGATAGGATTTAGTAGAATGAAGAAAACTTTTATTAATATCTTTTTAAGTTTTGATTCGATTTTCATAAAATTTCAAACGCCTCGACAAAGTTCTACAACGATTATATATATTAAATTTCAAACCATTCGGTTGGGTAAATTTTTGCGCTGTTATATGAGTACCAGACAGATTGACGGACCAGACGACGACTATAGGTGCTACGTATTTATATAATTACGAACGCACCTAAAAATGAAGATTAAAATGATAAAGTGAAATTCATTTCAACTAAACTAGAAACTACATTTCAACAAAACTAGAAATCAATAAATCCTCTATTGCAAAACATTGCTGGAGATGAATCATACTTTTGACTTCAATTCGGTTAAAATAATCTCTAAACCTACTTCTATACACGAACTTAACTTCCTTGAAGCATTTCATATTTATAAAAATATAAAAAATATTGTTAATTGTGAATTCGCTATTCCCCCATTATCAGACTCTTGGTAATGTTACTTAAAAACTCCTTTCTCTTAACCCCCCCCCCCCTCACTACTTCGGTTCCATTTCCTATCTTTTTTCCTACTGGCTGTTGCCTGCAATCCTCTGTTTTCCTATTGGTCAATAAACCTTTAACTGGAATTCCCATCTCTCCTATATATGTGAGCCAATTTCCGCCATCTTTAGCACTGAGGAAGGTATGCTATATGCTACCGAAACCGGTATGCTTAGAATTTAAAATTTTGGTGCTTTTAACGTTGCTATTTTTTACGCTTTTATGAAATTCATTTCATTGCGGAATCATTGAACAATGCTTGGAGTCATTTGTGTTTTCACAAAAATAATGAGAAATATATTTTTTTT
Source organism: Maratus speciosus (assembly GCA_963932465.1). Lineage (NCBI taxonomy): Eukaryota > Metazoa > Arthropoda > Arachnida > Araneae > Salticidae > Maratus > Maratus speciosus. The sequence goes on along the minus strand of OZ010789.1, from coordinate 454,242,030 downwards.
CGTAATTAAATTGGTTTCATTATTATTGAAAATTTCATGTCGATTTATTTGCGTGATATTAAATCAAAATAATATACCTTTTTAATACGTATTGAAATATTAAATATCGTCATAGGGATATAATAAGTTTTTTTTTTTTTTTTCGAAATATCACTTACTAAAAGTGTTGCCAGCTTGTCCTGCGTAAATCTGGTCTCAAAATGCCCATGACACCAGTATTTTAAAGTAATTTTTCCGCCTTACCTAATGGTAGAATTATCTGCGATTAAAGATGGAGAAAAAAATTGCAAGAAATTAGTGGTGCCCAGAAAATTTGGAACCCTGATTTACGCGGGACAACTAGCAACACTACATTTGAAAAAAAGTCGAAATTTGAAATAGGAAAAGAAAAATTACCAATAAATAAATTTTATGTTTATTTCATCTCAAAATTTTACCAATAAATAATTTTGATTTTTTTTCAAATAATAATTCCTTCTTTCTTTTACAAACATATGCCAAATGTTATGTTTGGGTGCAAAAAGTACTCTTTTACAACTTGCATGATCAAAAATGAAGATGAACATAAAAAAGCGTAATTCACGTCACTGCGTAATCATTGGGTAATTGAGTTATTTGCGTTTTCTAGAAATTAACCAAAAATAATTTTTTTCGTGATAAAATTGATTTCATTGTAATTGAAAAAATCATTTCGATTTATTTGCAGAGATTAAATGAAAATAATATTTTATTTTAAACATATTGAAATTTTAAATATCGTTGTAGGGATAATTTTTTTTTTCTGAAATATTACTTACTAAACATTTGAAAAAATGTAGAAATCTGAAGTCTGAAAAGAAAAAAAAGTACTAATAAATAAATGTTATGTTTATTTCAAGTTAAAATTTTACCAATAAATAGCTTAATTTTCTTCAAATAACGACTGCTACTAATAAATAAATGTTATGTTTATTTCAAGTTAAAATTTTACCAATAAATAGCTTAATTTTCTTCAAATAACGACTGCCTCTTCCTTTTATAGACACGCGCCAAATATTACGTTTGGGTGCAAAAATTACTCTTTTATGACTTCCATGACCAAAAATGAAGATGAAAATAAAAAAGTGTAGTTCGCTTCACTGCGTAATCATTGGATAATATTTGGAGTTCTTTGCGTTTTCGAGAAAATAATCAAAAATATTTTTTTTCTTCTAATTAAGTTGATTTCATTATCATAGAGAGATTCATGTCTAGTTCTTTGCATGAGAATTAAATGAAAATAATACAGGGTGGTTATAATTAAACTTGCACTATAAACAGCATCCTACAGCGCAAACGGGTGAACGCAAAGAAACGAAATTTGGTATATCTAGACACACGGCAGTGTGTCAGCCAAGTTCGCCTGACATAGCCGTGTGTTATTTATACGAACCATTTCGAGCTATTTTCGTCAAATTTCAGTGCTCTACTACTGAAAATCTATGAGACCTACGTACTTTTTATACGAAATGTGTAGTAAGGCGACCCTAATTATCTAAAATCCAAAATTTTATAAATAATGCATAATTAGTTTCCGAGATAATGACATTTGAAAATGTCTGATAATCGATAATTTTACCACTGACTGATTGACTGACTGACTGACTCACTCATCAAAAAGATCTCGTATATCTACTGCAGCTACAGACTTCAAATTTGGTGCGAAGTTTGTTTACACTATAAAACTAAGGAAAAAAATAAAAAAATTGTGAAAATCGATGAATTACCCACCTGGGGGTGCCCATTTTTACTTTAACATTACGTCTATTAGGCGACATTTTAATTTGCCGTAGGAGAGGACTCTGTTCTGTCGCCAAATACCGCCAAGTTTCTCACAACATGGCGATATATCGCCAAATTTGGCGACCAAAATTAGTCGCCAAAAGTGACGCCACCTTGGCGATATCTCTAATATTTCGCCAAATTCCCATAGATTTCTATTGTAAACCTATCTACAGAAAATCAACAAATTGAGATATCCAGACACAGAGAAAATATTACATGTATGCATTCTCAGAAACTATACATGTTGGATACTTGAAATTTTTCATACTTATAGCTGAACACCACACATCATACGACAAATCATAAAATTTTGAGAAAGTCGTACATTTAACCCTTTGGGTTCCCCCATGTGTATTTTAAACAATTCTTTCAAAGTGAGCCTCTAATTTTGTTGGAGGCGTGAAATTTTGCATACTTATAGCTGAACACCTCACATCAAACTACAAATCATAAAATTTTCAAAAAGTCGTACATTTAACCCTTTGGGCTAACACATGTGTATTTTAAACAATATTTTCTAAGTGAGCCCCTAATTATGTTGGAGGCGTGAAAATTTGCATACTTATAGCTGAACACACATCAAATGACAAATCATAAAATTTTGAAAAAGTCGTACATTTAACCCTTTGGGCTTCCACATGCGTATTTTAAGCAATTCTTTCTAATTGAGCCCCTTCTTAAATTGCAGTTTTGAAATTTTGCATACTTATAGCAGAACACCAGAGGCCAGGTGCCAAATCATAAAATCTTGAAAAAGTCTTACGCTTAACCCTTTGAGCTACCACATATGTATTTTAAGCAATTCTTTATAAGGGAGCCCCTAATTAAGTTGGAGACATGACTTTTTGCATACGTATAGCTGAATACCTCAGACCACACGACAAATCATAAAATTTTCTAATTTACTCCTCCGGGCTCTAACTTGTGTATTTTAAGCAATTTTTCTAACCTTCGCCCTTTTCACCCGGGGACTTTTCCAACTTTTGCCGACACCCCTTTGACCATTCTTTCATATTATGCACCATAGCCTTACGTATTTTAGTTTCAATTTTTACCACCAGTGGCGCCTACTTATCTCGGGTGCTATGGGCTCAATCCCCTCGACTAATATATCTACGGATAGTATGTAAAACGGAGTTTCGTTCGGATAGAGGTTTGTTTAGAATAGAGTGCGCCCCTGGTTGCGAAATGTGGAACTAAAAGATTTTTCAAAAGGATAAGGTGTTTTGAAAGGAATATTAAACTAAACCCTCTGTGCGATCTGTGATCACACATACCCACTTGTTGTTTTCAAAATCATCAGAGAAAGGGATATTTAATTAGTTACATTTGAAAATCCAGGGTGAGGCAATGTCCTTCCTCTGCACTGCCTCTTTGCCGGCAGCCATGGATGAATGATACATAGTGTGGCATAAGCACATAATTTTTTTTTTCACTTTCAGTACAAAAAAGCAGGCCCAGCTATAGGATATTTAATTGGAAAGCTTAATAGGAAAATTTAATACAGGAATTTAATAGGAATTGTTGTTTCAGAAACAATAAAAATTTCGAATCAATACATTTCGTTTCAAAACATGCATTCAATGTAGCAGTATTAAAATATAGATTTCAGCCGCAAATTGACAGCCAAATAGTTTGTTGTAGGAAATTTAAATTAAAATTGAATGTTGCTTGGTGAATAAAATAGTCACATGTAAACACATTAAAAAGCATTAAGTAAAGTGTCTAAATATATTGTAACTTTACAAAAAGTAATGATATCTAACAAAAACATAGCTGTGAGAAAAGGGAGCCAAGTTCTGTAAAGACAATGGCAAGAAAAGAAGTGATATCTAAGTGGGTGCCAAGTTCAAATAAAATTCACTCAAACTTACCTACAGAAGTATTATAGCATTTTTAAAATTGTTTAGAAATAAAAATTATTGATAGCATATTAATAATAAATCTAGAACTTGGCAAGTTTTTTTGATAAATGTTATGCCTATCAATTTCATGTCTTAATAAAATGATGATGTTAATATTAACAACAATGTCATCATAAAAAAATTAATATAGTTATTATTATAAACAAATGACTCATGTTAAAGATTTGATAAATCAATAAATACACAGACACACTCTAGCTCGTTTTGGTTATCACTCTAGCACCCACCCTCCAGAAACCTCAATGCAAACAGACTAAAAGCCCTGAGAAAGAGACAGATACCCTTACGCTTGTTCTTGGTCATCCCTCTAGAGACTGCACTCCTTTAACCCTTCAGGGGCAAAGAGCTTTTATTCATGACATGCTGAAATGATTGAATCACACCAGAATTTAAATTTATTTCAAAATGGGTAAAAGCTTCTTTTTACGTATTTAATCAAATTAAACTTTTTAGTCCTGAATTCTAGTGTCAATGTGGCATTTCGCAGTTAAAATTAGGTGGGATATATTTTATCCCACCACCCTTCAAGGGAAAGGAGCTCACTCAAATGAAGGCTTCCAAACATGAAATAACAAGTTTTGCTATAATAATGTCATTAATAAAAATAAATGACTCATAGGTAAAAACTTGCCAAGTTCTAGATTTATTATTAATATGCTATCAATAATTTTTATTTCTAAACAATTTTAAAAATGCTATAATACTTCTGTAGGTAAGTTTGAGTGAATTTTATTTGAACTTGGCACCCACTTAGATATCACTTCTTTTCTTGCCATTGTCTTTACAGAACTTGGCTCCCTTTTTTCACAGCTATGTTTTTGTTAGATATAGACTATACACGAGATGCGCTCACGGAATTTCGAAAAAAAAATTTTAGTTCCAAAATGTCCACCAGAGGGCGCCATTTCCGGAAAAATATTAAATTTAACGCAATAAACGGCCAAAACAGTCGGTTTTAAACTTTATTTCTCATAATTCTTGTTAATATTGCTTCTGTATTCCGTTTTGGTCGTTTATTGTATCAAATTTAATGTTTTTCCGGAAAAGGAGCCCTCTGGTGGACATGTTGGAACAAAATTTTTTTTTTCGAATTTCCGTGGGCGTATCTCGTGTATAGTCTATATACCAAATTTCATTGCATTCCGTTCACCCGTTTGCGCTGTGTGATGCTGTTTATAGGGGAAGTTTAATTATAACTACCCTGTGCATTATTTAAAACACATTAAAATATTAAGTATCGCCCTTAGGGATAAATGAATTTTTTTCTGAAATATCACTTACAAAGCACTTGAAAAAAATAAATTTTATATTCATTTCAGTCTAAAATTTTACCGATAAATAGTTTGTATTGTCTTCAAATAACGATTACCTCTTTCTTTTATAAGACACACGCCAGATATTGTGCTTGGACGCAAAAAGTCAACTTTTGTAACTTGCATGATCAAAAGTGAAGATGAAAATAAGAAAGCATATTGCGTAATCATTGGATAATTTTAAAGTTCTTTGCGTTTTCGAAAAAATAATCAAACATATTTTTTTCTCGTAATTAAATTGATTTCATTATCATAGAGAGATTCATTTCGAATTCTTTGCATGTGAACTAACTAAATGAAAATAACATATTATTTAAAACACATAGGAATATTAAATATCGTCGTAGAGATAAAGTTTTTTTTTTCTTCTGAAATATCACTTACTAAACATTTGAAAAAAAATTAAGATCTTAGATCCGAAAAGAAAAAAGTACTAATAAATAAATTTTATATTTATTTCAGTCTAAAATTTTACCAGTAAATAGGTTATATTTTCTTCAAATAACGATTACCTCTTTCTTTTATAGATACACACGCCAAATATTATCTTTGGGCGCAAAAATCACTCTTTTATAAATTTCATGATCAAAAATGAAGATGAAAATAAAAAAGTATAATTCACTTCACTGCGTAATCATTGGATAATTTTTGGAGTTCTTTGAGTTTTCGAGAAAATAATCAAAAATATTTTTTTCTCGTAATTAAATTGATTTCATTATCATAGAGAGATTCATGTCGAGTTCTTTGCATGCGAATTAAATGAAAATCAGCTTTTACACAGAAAAGAGAACCAAAGTTTAAAAACTGCACCGAAAAGCTGCATTTAATTCTTTTGAGAGTCTTTGATCTGGAAATTCGAACTTTTGAATAATTCTTTCGAGTGTAATACGAATGGAAATTTTCTCACTTAGAAGATAGGTTCTTCATTTATTCCCTTTTTTATCCTTGAAAAGTAGATGCGGTGTGATGAAATTGAATTTAAATAATTTTTGAATTATTTAAAAATACTCTTTCGAACGTAAGACAGTCTCTGATGTATAGAAGAAAAATGGGGAAATTTTTTTTTCCGTATTTTGAAGTTTAGTTTTCCTTATGACTTCGTAATGTGTTTTAAACTCTTCGATCTTTTATTTACTTTTATCTTATTTGCCTATTTTTTTTTATTCTTTTTTTTTTTACTCATGCCATTGGTTTGTAATTATTTTTAAAGAGAGTCTAATACGTATAGTCTTATTTAATAGATAAACTGAAATGTTTTTATTATTGTAATTATTATTGATGAAATATATAATTATTGAAATAAGATTTTCACAGGAAAAGACCTTCTATAATTTGAAAATTTTAGTACAAAAAATAAATAAATAAATAAAATAAATGTAAAAAGTTAATTAATTTTTCTACTTTTTTCACAAAAAGAATGTTCTGTTTGTAAAATTTTCTTATTTAGTGATATTATTTATAGCTGAAGACGACCCCAAGTTGAATTTAGCGATGATAAACTTTTAACCTCCAAAACATAGATGTTTTTTGGATAAAAAACTGCAGTTCCTCTTCCGATATAAGTTTTAATTTCCTACTCAGATATGGAATATTGTATATTTATATTATAATAACTAGCATGCACTGCTGGTATAATTATTTTTATTGTTGCATTTTTATGTGAATTGGCACGGTTATCTTAAGGACACATGGAACATAAATTGGTTCAAATTTTCGAGTTTTGGATTGAGTTATAAACTGATAAAAGAGAAAAAAATTGATGAAATGTTAAATCAATATGATTATGATGCTGGAAGGTTTTAAAATAATATACTTAAGCATTATGTGTGTTATATAGTTTTTTTTTTTTTTTTTTTTTTTTTTTTTTTTTTGCCTTTTCGAAAAAATTGGTTTTTTAATGCTTCGGTACACTTTTCTAAAAATCTATTTTATCTAAACAGTTGAAACTTTCTAAAATTGTGTAACTAATTATATTAGAGAATAATAAGTAGCGATTTTCATTTTGGTTTAAAAGAAATAAAATTAAAAGTATTTTACTAAAGAATTTTGAAAAGGAATTTCAAAGTTTTTTAGTAAAATATTTTTAATTTTATTTCTTTTAAGCAAAAAGGAAAATCGCTTCTTGTTATCCTCAGATAGAGTTAGTTAGACATTTTTGGAAAGTTTCAACTGTTTACTGAAAATAGATTTTTAGAAAAGTGTACCGAAGCATCAAAAAACCACTTTTTCCTAAAAGGCAAAAAAACTATATACAAACCCCAACAATGCTTAAATATATTACTTTAAAACCTTCCAGCATATATAATGATATTGATTTAACATTTCATTTTCAATTTTTTTTTCTGTTTTATCAATTTATAACTCAATTCAAAACTCGAAAATTTGAACCAATTTATGTTCCATAACTCCTTAATTATTAAAGTGAATAAAATTTAAAAACAAACAAAAGTATTTACCTCGCCTTGTTAGCAAAGTTCCCTTGAAATGCAGAATTTTAAACATCAATAAAAAAAGGAAGAACAATAACGGTTGTAATAGCTTTACACTTAAACATCGAAACCGTAACTTACTTGTGACCGCGCAGTGACTGGTAACCCATTTTAGTCCGATACAATTTACGTAAGAGACGATTTAGCAACTTCTTTCTTTAATGAAAGCATTCTGGTTGGCTTGTGCAAGTTATCATGCAGTGAAGATTTAATATTACACAAATACATATTAAGTAGATTTCGTAAGAAATACTACCTATTGCAGTCGTTACCATGGTGCGACTTTTGAAAAATTCCTTAATAACTTTTCATTCTATGACAACAGGAACCCAAAACCACCCCCACCTAAAAAGTTTATATATATATATATATATATATATATATATATATATATATATATATATATATATATATATATATATATATATATATATATATATACATATATATATATAATATATATATATATGTATGTATGTATCTATGTACTAAATTTTGTCAGCACGATAAAAGTCAGAATTAGTCTTCAAACTCGCCAGACACATTGAGATGGCTAATATAGTGCGCCTCATAAGTATATGGACAAGCGATTTTTTGAAATAACAGCTCAAAATATGAAGCCATAATCACGAAAAAAATAATAAGCATATGGAATCATTATTTATGTTTGTTACAACAACGAAATACAGTATAGGTTTTGCAGAATTTTTCTAAAAAAATAAAGTTCAAAATAAGCTGTCCCAAAAATATATGGACAATGAAGAGAATTGCTTTTATTTCCAGCGTATCACAAGAAATTGTATTTGCTGCGTTCTGTACATGTGAAGTACCCACTGCGAAATATAAAATCACTGCTCATTCTTCAATTATAGAATAGTGGAAAAATGCCTCGCAACGTTCAATTCTCTGCTGCCGATATAGCTAAAATTTGGTATTTATAGACTCAAATGTTAAAATTTCTGATATTGCTAAACACATAAAGAGTAACAGATACGGAATTTATGAAATTTTATCAAAAAGTGACAATGGGATTGCAAAACAACGTTCAGGTCGACCAAAAAAGGAACTCTATGAGAAGCCAGATATATTTTTCGAGCAGTTTCAATCCAAAAGAAATTTGTTCGTGAAATTTCGAAGACTTTAGCGTTTCCTATTACGAGATCTATTGTTCACCGTTGCACACAGGTATGAAAAATCCATAAATCTCGCAGAACGTGCGCAGAATCTATATGCTGAAAGTGCACCATAGAAATGCACGCGCTCTTTGAACTAAAAAACACACGCCTTGGGAAGATGAATTGTTAAGTGGTTCTTCAGTGACGAAAACAAAACCAATTTGGATGGCCCTAGTGGCTGGGTATGCCATCGGCTTGATCTGCGAATTGAATCTCCGATGTTCTTTAGTCGACAACAAAGAGGGGATTATCTCATCGTGTGGGGCGCGATTTGTTTCAATGGAACAACGGATATTGCTTTTCTTAATGGTCGACACTGCTCTGAGGATTAATAAAATGTCCTTAAAAGCAATCTACTTCCACTTGGAAACATTTTAGGAAGGTAAAACTGAAAATCCCAAAAGAACAATGCGTCGATTCGCACCTGCCACTCAACAACAGATTGGTTTACGCAGAATCAAGTGACTGTTATAGACTGGCCAGCCAACAGCCCAGACCTAAATCCATATAAAAACCTTTGGGGAGTACTTGCACGAGATTTATATGCATATGGTCGTCAGTTTTCTACTATTCAGGAATTAAAGAAACAAGTACAGCAGAATTGGGTCTCTTTACAGGCACACATTCTCCAAATACTATTTTGGACCTTAATTGATAATGTTTTCATGATAATTCAAAGGAACGGATTTGAATTTAAATGCAAAATTCTCAAAAAGTCCATATATTTTTGGGACAGCCTATTTTGATTTTTATTTTTTTACAAAAATTCTGTAAAACCTATACTGTATTTCTTTGTTGTCACAAACTTTTATTATGATGACATATGCTTATTATTTTTTTCGTGATTATGGCTTTATTTTTTGAACTATTATTTCAAAAAATCGCATGTCCGTATACTTTTGGGACGCGCTATATCTCGGCGGGTATTGCAAATGAGAAAAATCGGCCCAAGGCAGTAGAAATGAGGGAGGGTTAAAAATTTTGAATACCGCCCTAACATGATTCTGATATAACCAGCTCTTACTGAAAAATGACAGGAAAATTAAAAAAAATCGTTCTAGCAGTTGCCAATAATAATAATAATAATAAAAAAACACAATAGAATTTTTATCACAACAATTACTTTTCTTTTACAAGATTTCCATGTGAAAATGAAAATTTATTATTACGCTATCATATCTCCATATATATAAGAGGTGTTACCGTATGGGGAACCATGTTCTGTCGCCAAATACCGCCAAGTTTGTCGCCAACTTGGCGATATATCGCCAAATTTGGCGATGAAAATTAGTCGTCAAAAGTGACGCCAACTTGTCGATATCTTTAATATTTCGCCAAATTCACATAGACATCCATTGTAAACCAATAGGGTTTACTTGCTTACAGAAAATCAACAAATTGAGATATTTTAATGCAACAAAAACTAATATTGGTACTACATAGTTATTCCGTCGACCAAATGTCTATCGCCAAACTATATGGTTAAATACCAATAATGGTTGACTGTAAATGTCACATTCACTTGACTTTAAACAAATTACACGTGTTTATGTCATCAAGCAATTTTTATTTAGACGTTTTACTTGTATTTTTAATGTTATACTAATTTATTTGTTCTTTCGTTATTTAAAATAGAAATTAAACTTTTAACTTCGAAATTTACTTGCGCCTGTAGTCCGAGCAGGCAGGGATTTTTTTCATCTTTAAAGGATGCATGAAAAAGTATAAGAAACATCATTAGTACGAGATGAGATGGTGTAAATAGGATGTGGTAGACAGTTTTCCATTTTCAAGTTTGTTGAAAGTATTCTTGTTAGTTTGCATACAACATTGTACAGTCGTGGAAAAAAAAGTAAACACCCACTACTAACTCCTCAACAAATTATCGTAGACGAAAGTTACTGGTACCGAGCGATTAGAAATAAAGTCTACTTTTAAATGATGTATATAAAAATTGCTTAGGTGGGCATCTACATATTAAAACGAATCCAAACTTCATTTTTTTCAATGGCAATACCCAATTTTAACCAGATATTTCAAATATTCAGTAAAAACTATGCCTAGACACCAAATTTCAAGTCATTTGAATGATAAGTTTTTGAATTATAAACATTCAAAATTTAGTGCTTCTAATGTTAAATTACAATTTCATATTTTTATTTATATCTCCTGAAATTATGCTCCTAATGTGCTAATTTTTTGTGTAGCAATAATACTAATATACCCAAACATAAATACGTTGAATTTACAATTTTTATAATTTTATGATATGAATTATGAATTATGAAATTAATATTCGAAAAAATTATGAATTGCAACCTACAGTTTTTTGGATGGATTTAGTTTTATTAAGTCCTGTATATGCACCATATGTAGTGTGATCTATGTTTCGAATTAATGAGCGTTTAGATTAGTGTTGTTCGGACATAAATCGTGTTTTCTGATTATCTTTTATCTATATAAATTCAATTAAAGAAAAAGAAACTTAGTTAAATCATATTTTAAACTTTAGTTAAGCATTATTATCTTTAAAATATATAAATCTCATAAATAAATATTTCTTAGAAAAAGTTCTTAAATGATTGTAAACTTTTCTCCCTATATGCAAGCATGCTTTTATAAGACTCGTTCACTATGATATATGAAATATACACTCTGTATGAAAAATATTTTATATATTTTTTTCTTAATATTATAAATTTAAACTCAAAGAAATAACAGAGAAAAAGAATACTGAATTTGTTCATGAAAAAAAGAAGAAACAGTATTTAATCTCAAACGACAATGCAAGACTATGCATTACCTTAAACGAATTAAATTTCAAAGTTTAAGTTTTGAATTTGGTTAAATTCCCTTTAAAGCTTAAGTCATAGATTATTAAGCTTGAAATATGCAATGAATAGCAGAAAAGATTTCTTTCAAAATTTCTTAAATATTTATAAAATTTTCTTCGTATATACAAACCCAATACGCTTATTTAAGACATATACTCAGTGCGATAAATAAAAGAAAAAAAAAATCTGATTTCTCTTAATGTTAAAAAATTAAATTTAAAAAATGAAAAAAAAAGTTATACTGTACGAAAGCAAGTTTGTGGATAAAGAATAAATTTAATTAACATATTTATAAATTATTCTGTCTTTTTTTTTTAACAAATAAAAAACATAAATGAAAACACAATTTTAAACCAGATAAAATGTAGTAATGACATTACAAGGTTGCCGTTTACTAATGGAGGAAAATACAAAAGGGAATTTATAATTAATCTTCCCCGTATTTAATAATTAAAAAATGGAACAGAAATAAACACAATTATAAATCCATTTATTTTCATGTATTAAATTATTTCCATCCCTTACAGTAAGATAAAACTTTCTTTTTATAACATGTGATAATTGAGTTTCTTTTTCCAATTTATTTATTAGTAACGTCTGATAAATTATTTTCTCTTTTTTCAAGATTTATGCGATTAGAAAGAAAAAAAAAGGAATGTGGAAAATATAAAATAATTATTTAAAATAAACATGGTCAAGAAATTGATGACCTAAAGGATGAAACAAGTTGGAAGTTGCAAGTCAAACGTGGCAAATGAGGTGCGTTCGTACTATAACTAGTTTTATAAATATTTTTTGCACCGCATATTATACAGAAGGTATATTTTAGTGCACTTCATAAGGGCATATCAATTTCATTCTGTTCAAATGTCTGTAACATAATTAAAATGCACTTAAAATATATTTTTTCCATTGGCCGTAATGCAAAGGAAAACTTTTGACTGTCCCTGTAATTAAACTATACATCCGATTTTCATAAAACTTGAAATGACTCGACAAAATTTTGCAACAACTATATATTTAAAATGTCAAACCATTCGGCTGGGTAGTTTTTGCTCTGTTAAATGCTTGAGGACAGGCGGACGGACTGAACGACAACTATAGGTGCTGCGTATTTATATAATTAGGAACGTACCTAAAAAGGATGTATTTAATATTAAGGGGGGGGGGGAGGTGCCTGTAGAAGGCTGAAAAAAAAGGTGGTTTTTAGCAACTGTTTGGTGGAATTTGAATGAAGATTTTAGCTCCGGGTTTTCTGCATGTTATTTGTTATCATTTGAACAACATTTAAATTTTTTTAAATAAAAAATTCCTGATGCGACTAGTCTTGCGTGGGTAGATTGGATACCCTATCGTGAGCGCCTTGCATTTCCAATCGGAGTCGTTTGTAATTAATTTCCTTTAAGCATTATGAAAGTAGATAATATTGTCTGGAACTGCAACCACTTTGAGATTAAAAAGTTGACAATCAACAAAGTGGCAGCGATTTTTAAAAAAGATCTGCTTCTGATCCCCTTTTTCGCACATCTAAAAATATATTTATTTTATAAAAATGGCTGAAAGTGGTCCAAGCTCCAATAAATTATATCACGTTTAATAATAATAAAAAAACAAAATAGTAAGATCGGTTTAATTTTTTTTCTGTTCTGATCCCACCCAGTTTGAAAATACAGCAAACTTCCGATTAATTGCCGCTCACGGGACCTATAATATGGCGGATAATCGAAAGACAGTAAAAGACGGTTACTGAAATTACATTTCTATATGCCAATTTGTAAATAAGAATAGTTAATAGTCCAAGCTCCAATAAATTATATCACGTTTAATAAAAAAAAATATATATATATAGTAAGATCGGTTTAATGTTTTTTCCGTTCTGATCCCATCCAGTTTGAAAATACAGTAAACTTCCGATTATTCGCCAATCACGGGACCTATGGTATGGCGGATAATCGAAAGACAGTAAAAGACGGTTACTGAAATTACATTTCTATATGTTAATTTGTAAATAAGAATAGTTAATAGTCCAAGCTCTAATAAATTATATCACGTTTAATATAAAAAAAATAGTAAGATCGGTTTAATGTTTTTTTCCGTTCTGATCCCATCCAGTTTGAAAATACAGTAAACTTCCGATTATTCGCTACTCACGGGACCTATAGTATGGCGAATAATCGAAAGACAGTAAAAGACGGTTACTAAAATTACATTTCTATATGTTAATTTATAAATAAGAATAGTTAATAGATTTTTTTATTTGTTGTGTACTTCAGTTTATAAAAAGCATAACATAACAAGAAATCTATTTATCAGGCAAATTTAGAATTTTACTTAATAAATATGTAGTACCTGTTTTCATACAAAGCAATCCATTATACTTTTTTGTTTTCGTTTTTCTTGTGCTTTTACTGCAGCTAGATTACAAATTCTACCTAATAAAAGTATTTGGATTGCATGTTCATTCCCCCCATTTCATCATATTCATCCGCTTCAAGTTTCTCTGAATCCAAAAATTTCGTTACCCGTTAATTCTATATAACCAATATCATTTTTGTTACAATTAAGATAGTCTGTGATTTCATCAGCAGAAATATTTTGTAGGTGCTGTTCCTGACGTGAGACAAACATTTTACTCAAAATAGTACCGTCTCACCCGGGTTTATATGCATTTGAATTTTCGTTGTACGTTTCCCATTATTAAAAAAAAGGAAAGTGGAGTGGCGGTTAACCGAGAATGGCGGTTGGTAGAGTGACGGATAATCGGAATTTTACTAAAAATTGGCTGAAGCACTAAATAACTACGAGAGTACTTCGAATCGTTGTACACGGACAATCTACAGACTATGGGGAATAGAAAATTAAAGGAAAGAAAAGAAAAGAAATCAATTTTTTCAATCGGAAAAAACAAATTCCCCCTTAAGCATTAAGGAGGCTGATCACTCAGCTTCGGAATTCTCCTCCGTAATGTTAATCTGCGGGTTTTTGATGCATTCGTATATTTAAAATATCTTCTGGGGTAATTCATATTTTTGATGCATTCGTATATTTAAAATATCTTCTGGGGTAATTCATATTTTTAACATCTTTTTTGTGCACTCTTCTTAAAGGATGTCTCTTTTTTTCTTAATTTTTAAAATATTTCTAAAATCTATGCTGAATTTAATGTTTTATGCGTTAAAAGCGGGCGAACTGTGATTAAGATTTTAATACTTCACATAAAATTAAGTCTATACTTTAGAATTATTTTGAGAACTAAGAAAAAAGAAACACCTTTTAGGAAGTGTACACAAAAAATAGAAGTTAAAAATATGAATTTCCCGAGGAGATATTTCAAATATACGAATGCATCAAATGCCCACTGACTTTACATTAGTGATTGGAAATCGGAAGCTGAGTAACCAGCCCCCTTAAATAAGAATGCCGTTAAATATTATTCTTTATAGTGTTATATTCTGTCTTTTTTTTTCTTTTATAGAAATAAATAGTGGTATGATTTAACATCGATGTTTTCATATAATACTTGCACAATAATGATTACATTCTTGAAAATTCTGCTTGGAAACTTGGTTACTATTAACTTTTTGTCGCCGAATGTGAACTTTTGATAATTTTAAACGACATACTAAGTTTTGTTTGATAACATTTCTTTTAAATAAATATAAGCTAACCCAAAATCTACTAAGTTATGCAAGTTAAAATGTGATAAAAATGTAATAATTTTGACATACTTTGCATTTACTATTTTTTTAGAATTAGAATGTGTAATTCTTGTAATTATATCGTAGTTTAATTGATATGTAATTAAATCATTTATTTAAAAATCGTTTGCCTTTATCCAAATCAGCCTGATATTTTGAAGACTTATTCCAAAGAACCTGTGCAACTTTAGGCTTACTCCAAAGAACCTGTGAAACTTTAGGCCTATTACAAAGAGCCTGTGCAACTTTAAGCTAATTCGAATTTCACCATTTGTTTTTCAATCAGCTTGATGATTTTTAGACTTATTGCAAATATCCTATACATACGACATACATACATATACCTAAAAAGCCTGATTTTCTTTTTAGGCATATTGAAATGAGCCAATCAGTTTTCGACTAATTAACACGTTGAGTACCACGGTGACTGACACTGAAGCTGAAAAAATTACTATGTTTTAAGTAATTTTTAAGAAAGTATAAACCTATAATAAATAAAAGGTAAGTAAATTTTGAATAAATTTTCAATAATTATTTCAAACAATATATATATATATTTAGTTTTATATCATATTTTAAACCGTCAGTCATCGGTGAATGGCGCGTTCTAAACTGAAAGTTCAGCGTCATTCACCGGTGATTGACGTGGCACTTAACGTGTTAAAAATGATCAGCTGTTTCTCCAAACATCCAGGCTTATTGGAATAAACTTAAGGAAGTGAATGATTATGCATAATTTTAGTATGAAAACAGGAGCAGTAACTTAAAATGCTTATAAAAAGTCTGTAAGAAAACTGTCTTATTCACACATTTTATTAACACGGCTGATAATCTAAGGTTAGCGAATGCTTCATTTTTATTTTGAGGGTATATTTTTCGCAAACATCCCGTGCAAAAATATCAATAAAAAATGCAGCAATGCACATTTTACGAGTTTTATAAGCATAATGAAGAGAAGATGGGAAACTGATAGAAAATAATTATATAAAAGAAAAAAGTGCTATATCAATAAAATCTGCAGATGAGGTTAATTTTTAATGTTTTACCAGCATTATGTCGAGAAGAATCAAATCTGTCAATAAAGCAATTTTCTCATTATTATTATTATTATTTTTTTTTTTTTGTAATTATTTTCACTCAGTAACCCATCTTTTCTACATAATGCTGGGGAAAAATGCCTCATTTGTGTATTTCATTATTAACAGAAATATTCTTATATATACTTTATAAGTACACTGAGAAAAATGACACTTTCAAATCTGAGTAAATCTATGTTTTCATTTTGTTCTGAAACTTTTTGTTTCAAATATGACAACCCAATGCTTTCAATTATGAAACACCAGAAATTCTCAGTTTCTAACAAAATTACTTTTCATTTGTTAAACGTAGTAAATTTTACCAGGGTAGTTGAATTTATTCATATTATATATTTTTTTATGATTTCGAACGAAACTCTCCTTTCAGTAATAATTTATAACATGAAATGTGACGAATTACATTTTTATCGTGTTCGCGGAAGCACGCTTAAAAGCCGTCGTAATAAAATAGAGAAAGCGTAAATTTTATTCTTCAACGTTCGAAATCGAAGAATGGATGAATTCGTAAAGAAAGACTTCTCAGGTAGGATTTGACAACCATCAACAATATATAAATACAAACATAATATATAATCGTGAATAAACATCATGATTAAAGCGTTATGCGCTCATATTTGAGTATATCCATGTTTTCAGAAATGAGTATATTCATGTTTCAAACTTGAGTAATTTTGTTTCGGAGCCATTTTGACTATGCGACATACTCAGATTTCAGTATTTTTTACTCAGTTTTGAAAATGTCGTTTTTAGAGTGTATTTTTATTCAGCAAGCCATCTTTTCTACCTAACTTAGGAAACCATTGAAACTCTACCTCATCTACCGTCACTTTACACTGTAAAAAAAATAATGCCAGTTTTAACAATAGGAATCGGAAAAATAGTTCCCCTTATCGTACCGGAATAATTTCCAAACCACCTTGTAATAAAATCGGTAAAATAGCGTTTTACTGACTAGTTTCTTATTTTTACGTATTTTATTCCGAGCTGGGTCGGAAATTATTCCGGTATGATAAGGGCAACTATTTTTTCGATTCCTACCGGAAAATTGGCAGTATTTGTTTTACAGTGTAAGCATCTGGCTACTAATAGAAAATAAGATGTCCCTCTGAGTGCCCATAGTTTTAAATGTACAAACTTGAATGAATTTCACATGGAAAATAAATTGATAATCAAATATGTAAATATGTAATGAAAATGTATTATATAATTGTTAATTATGTAATAAAATAACGTATGTATATGTATTTAAAAATATAAAACTTTAAAATTGTTCTTTAAAAACGTTTTTTAATAAACTTATTTTTCTAAAATTTGAAATTTAATTAGATTAATATTTGATTTAAAGAACATCTTATTATTTCTAGTAAAGTGATATGACTGAAACATGCATTGCATCTATTTGAATTGGAAGAAATCAAACTAAGTTGGTAAATGAAGAATTAAATGTTTAAAACTGTAATACAGGTTAAACAAAGCGAAAAATCTTTTGATCTGACCAAAGATTTTTTTCTCCATCCAATTCCTTTTTGCTTTTAACTCAATCACTTATCACTTAATGAAAATTAATTTTTTTTTCCGAATTTCATTTCTTATAAAAAAATATTCTGAATTCTGATTAAGTTAACAATTTTATCACAAGTCTGTAAGAGTTATGCAGCGAAAACATGTTTTTTGTCCGCTTTGTTGAAAATGTCTGCATTTTACTTGTCATTAAATAACATACTGGATTTGAGACGCTGTTGAATTTTTAACTTAATTCTAATGGTAATAGAAATTCAAATCAGCTCGGTTCAGTCGATAATAATTAGATAAATTTTTCTTTTGCTACACTCATCTCAAAACTGGGCCGAAAGAAACAGATCTTGCTTTAAATACTATTTTAAACCATGGGAATAGATTAAACAAGGGAAATAACAGCTCAGATATTCGCCAACAAGAACAAAAAGAATAAGTAGTATTGAATTATAAATGCTAACAAGACAGTTTAAACGTGTGAAGATTAGTTAAATGTTAAAAAATGCATGTAAATATTGTAAATTTATTTAAATTTCAAAGATTCACTAAAAGAATTTCAATCACATGAAACGTTTCAGTTTTTAGTTCATATGCCTATTTTATTAACAAGTCAGTTTCAAAAGTGTAAGCATCAATTAAATGTTAAAAATACATGCAAATGTTGTAAATTTGTTTAATTAAAAGATTAAAAAAATGTAATGAGGAGAAACGTTTCATTTTTAGTTCCTATTCTTATTTTACTTTCCAAACTCAAATTAAATTTGAACTAAACTCTATGGCGCTATAATAAATTGATGAATTTGACCATTGGCGCCCAAGACTGTGATGGGTTGGCAACTGGTCATTGACCATGGGTTCTGAGGGGCTATATAATATATATGGGGCATTCTCACAATCTTTTGATTTTCATGTCCATGAATAATAATTTTTTATTTAATACACTTTTTGTGTTTTTTTTTATTTCATATACTGGGGAACATCCAATTGCATGATTGCATAACAATATTAAAGAAATAAATAAGTTTTTTACGATGTTGGGTATCCAAATACCAGGAAACTCATCTACCGTTCCGTGTCCCTGATGCTGATTTTTAAGTTTGGAGCTGTCTGTATAAAATTGTTTCAAGAAAAATAATTCGATGTAATTTTTTTCTGAAACTGGAACTATTGTTTTATATAAATATGTAGCTAAAAATTAACCTGCTTACATTTTTAGAGTTGTTATTATTTTTTAAACTCTGTCCCTAGGTTTTAGATTCCTTACCATCCCTCTTCTAAAATTATACAGAAAATCATTTCAGATGCAGCCACAGAATTTTTTTCAAGTTTTTTCTTATGCAGAAGTATACTAGAGAAAAAATGTCTAAAATTCTTTGGAAGGAAATTTACTGTAGAATTTAAGTCAGCATTTAAATATCAATTTCAAGCATCGTGGCTTTATTGGTAGTCTCACCGTCCCCAAGGTGAAACTACCAGTGGTACCTACCTACTAGAAATAGGTACTAGTAGTAAGTACCTACCTACTACTCCTGCACTTTTCGAGGTAAATTAAAAAAAATTAATTTAATCCAATGTTAACAACTGTTTCTACAAATCAATGAACATTGTGGCTATCACTTAGTCTTAACATGATTTTCCTAAAAATAGGTGGTAATTTTCCTTACCGTTCCATCCTTACCGTCCCTTTTTTCCAATACCATCGCCTTTTTTTACCTTACTGTCCCTTCTTCAACACCCCTTTAAAACAATGTTATACAAAAATTCTGTACTAAAAGTACTACATTGTTATTATTTCTTATTTGAATGTCCTGTGGATACTATGCAAATTCATTATAAGTAAAAATTTAGAAGAAAATAAAAAGTTATAGGGGTAAAACGGCAAGGAAAATTAAGCTCGCAAGTTTAACTTAAACCTCAGTTAAATAAAAAAATGTTCTCTGCTGACCATTTTTTCTTTATTTTGAATCATTAAAGCATTCGTCTATCAGATTAAGATGTTATTTTAGCATGTTTAATTTCGCCAGATTTTTTTCCACAAAAGTCAAAAGATTGTGAGAATGCCCCATATATTGGTCAGGTAGTCAGCCTAACGTGGTCTTTTCCAGTGTTTACTCCTGAAGAAAGCTTAGTGCCATTTTATCCACACAGATAAGATAAAAGGTTGGCAAATTCAAGCTAAAGCGAAACATCGCCTGAGGTGGGGTGAGGTAAATCTGAGATATTTTTTTTACTGTTAAATATATTTAGTGTATTCTAAATGATATTTACACCAAGTTTTGTGTAACTTAGTCCAGTAATGTTTTTAAAATTGAACAATAAAATACACTAAATGCTTTAAAGTAATGAAATTACTTATGTATGAATTTCATTCGGAACTGAAGATGCCTCATAAAAAGGTGAAAACGTTTTGCAAGAAATGGCGAGCAGAATGCTGTCCAATCTGTTAATGAACCAAGGAAGAATATGATTTTTATGAATTTTTAGTAGTTTTAAAGGACACATACATTTTTTTTTTTAAATGAACTTTGAAGATATTTTTTAAAAGATAATCACAAGAATTTTTTAGCACAGATGCAGATATGAGAATTGTGTTTTTAGAAATACATTGCATTTTATTAAACAGCAAACGCACGGTTTTTACTTATAAAATGGAAATGACATGTTTTTCTATAAAACGATAATAAATGAATTTTTAAGTATTGAATTAAAAGCGTTTCTAAGTAACTATATTAATGACTGGTTAACAATTATTATAAGCACAGACATGTATGAATACCCCATTTTTGATACAGTAATGCCTGATGAAGATCAGTATAAGTGTAAACATGTAATATTTGTGTATGTTTATTTATGTATTTAAAATTACTATTTTCTAAGACTGATTTTATGAGACTTAATTTTAATTTCAGTATTTTATTAAACTGGTTCTAGAAACTTTACTTTTTTCTACTACATTTATAAGAGATTGAATTATTTGATGTTAAATCTATTTAAATTGGAAGAAATCAAACTTTAAATTAATGAATGAAGAATTAAATCTTTAAGACTGAAAGAGGAGTGAAACAAAGCGAAAGAGCTTTTGATCTAACCGCATTTTTTTCATTGAATTTGCGTTTGGTTTTTAACTCAATCACTTGATGAAAAAAAAAAAGATTTTCTTATTTTTATTTCTAACTGAAAAACTGTGAATTCTGATTAAGTTAACCATTTTTATCACAAGTTTTATTAGATTTCCACTATAAAAGCATATTTGTCGTCATTTTTCTGGAAATGTCTTCGTTTTACGTGTCGTTAAATAGGATATTGCATTCGGAGACGTTCTGGAATTTTTTATTTAATTACAAGGTATTAAAATTAAAGTTAGATAAATTAAGTCGATAATCATTGATTTTTTACTTTGTCATACTCAACTTAAAACACGGTTAATCGTAACTAATTTTGATATAAAAACTATTTTAGACCATGGAGAATTGATTTCAATTATGCACCATTTTATAGAAAAACACTGTATATACGTTTTGAATGCAAAATTAACTGTAGATAGCTTAATTATGCATCATTTTATAGAAAAACTCTGTATATAAGTTTTGTATGCAACATTCACTATAGATAGCTTAGTTATGCACCATTGTAAAAAAAAAAAAACAAAAAAAAAACAATCATGGGAAAAGTACATGGAAAAAATACAAACGACATAGAAAAAATATCCCACATTTTCGTCACTAGGAACAAAGAAACGTATCTATTGGATTATAAATATTTACAAGTGAGTTTCAAATGTGTAAAAATGAGTTAACGTTAAAAAATAAAAAGTAAATTTTTTAAAAAAATATGTCTTTTTCAAAAATTTAATTTTTAATCAGTCACGCCCATGAAATGCCCGTTTTCTTATTTCCTAAGCCTTTTTGTACTTTCTAAATTTAACCAAAAGCAATAAATATTTGCCTTTCGTGACGAAAATCTAAGCTATTTTTCTCCCGTTAAGTTTATTTCTATGTTCTAAATATTATTTACCCCAAGTTTTGTCGCATTTAGTTCAGTAGATTTTTCCAACAGATCACTAAAACACATGTACTTTAATACAATGAAATTATTTATGTATATTTATTTGCGATTTTGAAATTGCTCTTTTCTAAAAACAGATTTTCTTTAAGTATTAACTTCCCTGAAGATTATCGATAAAACTTTATTTCTTGAACGCACATTTGTAAGCCATTGAATTAGTTGGCTTTGAATATGTTTGAATCGGAAGAAATCAAACTTTAAGTTAATGAATAAAGAATAAAACCTTTAGGACTATGAGAGAGATTAAACAAAAAGGAAGCTCTTTTGATCGAACCATATTTTTTTCCATTCAATTCCTTTTTGTTTTTGAATTCAATCACTTATCACTTAATGAAAAAGAATATTGTTACGCCCTTCATTTCTTATTTAAGAAGTGCGAATTCTGATTAAGTTCGTAATTTTTTACAAAAGTCTGTAAGAGCTATAATGTAAAAGCACATTTGTCGTTCTTTTTCGGAAAGCATCTTCATTTTACATGTTATTAAATAAGGACTTTTATTATTGCAACTACTAGTTACAACATCGTGAACACAGGAATTTAACAATAAAATCCAATAAGTCATATTTTATCTTCTAAAGGCACAAAAAATGTAAATAATAAGTTTTTAATTGTAAATGCCAGTTCCTAATGTTTAAAAAACAATTAAATTTTAAAACATCAAACGTAAGTGTTCAAAAATTGTTTCAATGTCTATAAGATTCAATTTAGTTTTGGAAAATCACTTAAAATGTTCCATTATTTAATTGTTATATCTATTGTACTTCCCAAATCCCCGCTTTTGCCTTTTGTGGAGAAAAACAGAGTTCCAAAAGCATTATTGGTTACACAAAACAAAAATACTTTGAAAAGGATAATTTCTTTTGCATTTGCTTATTTTCAGCTTTCTTGGTATTAGGGGTTGGGGAAGGGGAATTTTTCAATTCGAAAATATTTCTATTGTAAGAACATTATATTTGTACATTTCGTAATTCTACAAAATACTAAGAAAAATATTTAAAATAAAATATTTGAGTGGGGTTATAAATATTGTACAAAATCCTTGTAAATTCAAATTTAATTAATCCTTCGAAATCCTTCAAACCTTCTAAAATCCTTCTAAAATTTATTAAATGATTTTCTAATGTAGTTTAAACAATTCATGAAAAATGCTTTAGAATATAAAATTTCATGAATTCATAATTCAGTACATAAAGGGTTAATAAATCTAGCTTAAGGAACATTGTAATTATTCATTATTCTGCTAAATTACATTGTTTTCTAAATATTTTCAGTAGGTTATATGTTTCCTAGTATCCATTTTATGTATTTACTAGGCCATTAAAAAGTGACGTCATTACCCCGATACAGTGGAGGGATTCCCCAGTATCCTGGGAAATCGCGCCACTGTACAGAGGTTGAAAGAATTTTTTTTTTTTTTTTTTATGTGTGCTTACTTTACAGTTATTATTATGGTTAAATTTATACAGATACTAATGATAATGATTCAGCTTTAGAATTTTTACTATTAAAAAGTAAACATTTTTTTTGTTTGTGTGTGTGTGAAAAAATTTAAAATCCCTTAAGGTGTGTCGCCATCTCCCCCCCCCCCCCCCCTCCGGTCTTCCCTACTCTAACTTTTATTATAGTGTTTGACCCAGAGATTATCCCTAATGGATCACTAATGGATCCTTAACCCCTTGGGGACGAGCGACCGGTATTCGTGCCGCGTAAGGTGCTCAGAATCAGTTATTATTCTCACCAGTAAATTATTATTGTAAATTTGCCTTATTTAATCCGAGCATTTTCCCGATTCAATTAAGCAAAAAATTCTGTTTTTAAAAACCGGTGATAAAAGATAAAAAAATCTGTAAAAGACATCCCGAAGGGGTTAAAGATCCAAATTATAACCATTTCATGTCAGGAATTTATTCGGCAGTTTAATATTTTGAAATTATTTTCTCAAAACTGAAATTCTTATGACTCAAATATTAGTTTGATTGACTTATAAAACTTCCCTACTTTCACCCAAATTTATAAGAAATTGAATTAGTTGGCATTGGATCTATTTCAACTGAAAGTAATTCACAGTTGTGTTTTAAAGAAAGTACGTTTGAGTTGAAAGCAATCAGTGCACTCAAGAAGTTAATGAATTCAGAATTAAATCTCTAAGACTGGAAGAGAGATGAAACAAAACGAAAGATGTTTTGATATTAAAACTTTTTTTTCATCCCCTTTTTCTGAACTCAGTTATTTATCACTTAATGTTAAGACAGATTTTTCTGTCTTTAATTTCTTAAAGGACTGTGAATATTGACTGTGTTACCAATTTTTATTACAAGTGTGTAAAAGCTATACTATAAAAATACATTGTTTCACCGTTTTTTTTCTGATTATTTACTCGTTCTACATGACATTAAATATGATATTGCATTTCAGATATTGTGTAATTTGAAACTTAATTTCAATGGAATTAAAAATTCAAAAATTCCTGGCAGCTCTGGTAAGGCGATAATAAAGTCATCAATATTACTTTTTTCAAACTGATATTAAAATTGAACCATGCACAACAAATCTTGGTATAAATACTATTTTAGACCACATAGATCAGTGGTTCACAACGTAGGGCATATGCCTCACAGGGGGGGGGGTCATTTTTAAGGGGTCAATTACAGATTTGTTATTAAATCATTTACCGACAGTTTATTTCTTACTTTTTTATGGAAAAATAATGTTGTATACTAAAAATAAAGTATTACATACAGATTTTGAAGTAAACTAACAAAAAAGTTTTTTATTTACATTTCATAATGTTCCCGTAGAAAATTTCAAAATTTAACTTTCACCGGATTAATTTTATGAAATAGTTTTATAACAGTTTCGAAGACAGTTTATCCGTCAAGGAGATCACTCCCACATCCCCAACTGTTTTGTAACAACTAAGCAATACCCTTTTTATACTCAAAAACTTTTATAATTTTTCTGGCTGCAATTCTATTTTATAATATTTGCCACAACTTTTTTGGCTATTATTTATTGCATAATACTTCAATTTCTATTCTCTCTGCAATATCTGACATGAAGAAACTTTTACGCATACAAATATGATTAAAACTGACTATTTTGAACGCATTTAAACTAAAAAAAATGAAGTATCTAAGCGAGGTATTACCAACCGTATAAAAATTATAAGACCCCAAATCGGCATTAAAGAAAGAAACGGGTAAATAGTAAATAAGTTATTACTTCCGTGCATGCCTCATACGCTATATATTCACCTACACTTTAAAATTTAAAATCAATTTATGCACGGTAGTCAACTGGCGATAATGGGGAAGAAAAAGCTCACAGACAGAGAAGTCTATTATGGTGGGTTAGAAATATGACTAATTGAAATTGATAAAGATGAAATCTAGAAAAGCTTCATGTGTATCACGTTATTCATAGAGACATCTTAGTGTCCAAAAATTGACCACCTGTTGCTAATGAAGTGCTAAAATTTAAAGGCAAATTTAATATTGCAAAAGTCCCTTTAAGAAATTTTTTGAAGATGAGAAACGGACCCTATAACACTATTATTTCAGATTAAATAAGTTTAACCCTTTCAAGGGCTGTGGTATGTTTATGAAACCACTTAATTTTAATTCCCAAATGCCACAATGGCACTAGAATTTTGATATAAAATTTTCTGATTATTATGTATGTGAAATGTAGTTTTTTCCTTCTTTCCAAATAAATCTATTTGAAAATTTCGGTGCCATTCATTCATTTCAACATTTTAGCAATAGAAGTACTTTGCCCCCGAAAGGGTTAAAATTTTTCTAGCTATAAAAATGAAGATGTATGACTTCGTTGTATTTATAGAGTTAAAAAATATGTATATTTGTAACAAAATATTTTCTGTTTGGAAAGCTAACAAACGGTGAAATGACATGACATTGTTAATTCGTCACATGGCTTTTCGCATGTAATGTTCACATGGCAATTCAGATGGCTTTCGTCATGTGAGTAAGAATTCACTTTTTAAATACTAAGAGTTATATGTCACAGAGAAAATGGGAGGGGGTGCACCATGATTTTAGAAATGCCTCGGTGAGGTATGGCTCAAAAAGTTTGGGAACCACTGGTATAGATATAAAAAAAGTGTACACTTTCAACACTAGGGACGAAAAGAATGAACAGGACATTATATATATGTTAACAAGTTAACAATATGTTAACAAGTTAACAATATGTTAACATATATACAACAAGTCTATTACAAATTGTGTAAAAAATAGTGAAATGTTTAAAAAAAATTTAAATGTTGAAAATTTATTTAAATTTTAAATGTTTAATAAAATGTTAAATTAAATTTTGTTAAATGTTCAATCTCGTGAAAGATTCCATTTTTTCCCTGTGGTTATTTTACTTACGAAATTTAATCTTAAGCTTTGTCCTTTTTAATTTAAACTATTTTTACCGTATTAAATTTACATGTTCTAAAAAAAAAAAGATTGGAAGATCTATGTACATATGTCATCAAGAGCATATCAGCTCATTTAAAAATGGCAAATTAAATTCCAGATTAGTTTAACTTGCTTTTGACATGGACCATACTCCATCTTTCGCAGATTTGTTAAATTTATAAATTTTATTAAAAATAACTGCAAAGATTACCATTACAGACTTTTCATGGAGGGGTGGTTCACTAAGCTATTCCCATACACGTTGAACGAATCAGATTCGATTGCTAATGAATAATTCTTATTTCTAAAAGAATAACTATAACTTTAACTTTGTCTGAGTCCAGTATGTGTTCGATGTTTTGTTGACGTGGTCAATTCATGTACTTATGAGGCTATGCGATGACATAGCGAAACGTATACTTTGTATGATTTTGATTTTAATTAAATGTTTTTATGTATATATTTCAAATTTAATTGCTTTTTAAATGTATTCAAGTCTGTCCAAGGTCCCATATTTAGTTAAAATAATATTTTACTTCAGACGTTAAAATGTAGGTGCATCTTAAGAATGTTCTAAATAGTTCTAAATAATATTTACATCAGGTTTTGTTGTGTTTAATCCAGTAGAATATTTGCAGTCGAGGATTAAAATACATCTATTTTAATGCAATAAAATTATTTCTGTCTATTTATTCGTAATTTAAAATTTCAAAATAAGGCTAAATACTCATTTTACTAAAATTTAACCCTTAATTTTATTGAGCTTTTTCTGTGAAACGTTCCTTTATGCGTGGAAAATTAAAAGCGATTGAGTTAGAGTTAAATCTATTTGAATTGGGAGAAATCAAATTTTTACTTAGTGATTGAAGAATAAAATCTTGAAATGAGATGATAAGTGAAACAAAGCGAGAGATCTTTTCATCTAACCATATTTTTTTTCACCCATGTCTTTTGGTTTTTAATTCAGTCATTTATCACTTAATGAAAAATAATATCATTCTTCTTTTATTTCTAACTAGTCTTTTATTTTTACAGTCGAGCATTAAAATATATCTATTTTAATTGAATTAAATTATTTCTGTCTATTTATTCGTAAATTTAAAATTTCAAAATAACACTAAATACTGATTTTATTAAAATTTAACTCTTAATTATATCAATTCTGAGAAACTTTCCTTTTTGTGCGGAAAATTAAAATAGATTGACTTAGTTGGAGTTAAATCTATGCGAATTGGGAGAAATCAAATTTTTACTTAGTGATTGAAGAATAAAATCTTTAAATGAGATAAGTGAAACAAAGCAAGAGAACTTTTCATCTAACCACATTTTTTTTCACTCATCCTTTTTGGTTTTTAATTCAATCATTTATTACTTAATGAAAAGTAATGTCATTCTGCCTTTTATTTCTTACTAGTCTTTTATTTTTACAGTCGAGCATTAAAATGCATCGTTTTTAATGCAATTGAAATATTTCTGTCTCTTTATTCGTAAATTTAAAATTTCAAAATTACACTAAATACTGATTTTATTAAAAGTAAACTCTTAATTTTATTAAACTTTTTCTATAAAACTTTCCTTTTTATGCTGAAAATTAAAATAGATTGACTTAGTTGGAGTTAAACCTATTTGAATTGGGAGAAATCAAATTTCTATTAAGTGATTGAAGAATAAAATCTTTAAATGAGATAAGTGAAACAAAGCGAGAGATCTTTTCATCTAACCACATTTTTTTTTTCAATCATTCCTTTTGGCTTTTAATTCAATCATTTATCACTTAATGAAAAGTAATGTCATTCAGCTTTTCACTTCATACTAAAGAATTGCCAATGCTGATTAAATTAACAGTTTGTATCATAAGTCCTGTAAGATTTCCACTGTAAAAGCAATTTGTCCTATTTATTTTTTCTAAATATGTCTTTATTTTGCATGTCGTTAAACAGGATGCTGCATTTAAGACGATGTGAATTTTTTAACTTAATTATTTAGTTTGTAAAAATTCGAATCAGTTCGACTAAGTCAACAATAATTCAATTAATTTCAGCACTGGTGTAGGGAAGTTAGGTAAAATCGCATACATTATGATGAGTTGCTTTTTGAAGACAGAATTTCCAATAGAATTTAAAGTAACTCCCAATACATATTTTTCATTTATCCTTGTATCAAAATATCATTTTAAATGCATAATCAGTTCATCACATTTTTATTAATAAATAATTATTTTAGGTAGCTTTCATTACAAAAAGCTACCTATTGCAGCCGTTCGGAGGAAAGCGATTTCAAAAAATTTTGGTATATTTTCATCGATCATGACCCCCAGACCACAAAACCATACTCCGTTCAAAATTGACATATATATATATATATATATATATGTTTAATTAATGGTATAAATATATATCATTTGTCACACTGTAACTCTCGTATTTATGAACCGATTTGGATGTAATTCGGTGTGTAAATAGTACATACCAATGTCTCGACCGAGTTCGTTGACCAGCTTCATACGCCATTTTGCTTCAAAATGGCGGCCATTTAAAATTTAAAAAAAATTAAAATTTGAAATGTGGTACCAAAAAATTGAAAATGGAAAAATATTTTTTTCTTATGTATTTGACCTTTATACAAAGATTCCGGAGTAGTTTTTGTTTCGTCTATATCTTAAAAAATGGCTGAGTTATAGCATTTTGAATTTCTAGCGTGGCTGACATTTTGAAACGTTCTGAAATTTGTCACGCGATAAAAGGCGTATTTATGAACCGATTTGGATGAAACTTCGTTTATACATAGTACATACGAATGTCTCAACCGAGTTCGTTGGCCAGCTTCATCCGTCATCTAGTTTAAAAATGGCGGCCATTTGAATTTTTAAGAAAATTTTAAATTTGAAATGTGGTACCAAAAAATTGAAAATTGAAAAAATATTTTTTCTTATGTGTTTGACCTTGATAAAAAGATTCGAAAGCAATTTTTGTTTTGTCTATATCTTAAAAAATGGCTGAGTTATAGCATTTTGAATTTCTAGCGTGGCTGACATTTTGAAACGTCCTGATTTTTGTCACGTGATAACGGGCGTATTTATGAACCGATTTGGATGTACCTTGGTGTGTACAGAGTACATATAAATATCTCGACAGAGTTCGTTGTCCAGCTTCATCCGCCATTTTGTTTCAAAATGGCGGCCATTTCAAAAAATTTTAAAAATTTTTAATTTAAAATGAGATACCAAAAAATTGAAAAATGAAAAGATTTTTTTCGTATGTGTTTGACCTTAATACAAAGATTCCGGAACTGTTTTTGTTTCGTCTATATCTAAAAAAATGGCTGAGTTATAGCATTTTGAATTTCTATTGTGGCTGACATTTTCAAACGACCTGATTTTTGTCACGCGATAACAGGCGTATTTATGAACCGATTTGGATGTAACTTGGTCTGTACATAATACATACCAATGTCTCGACCGAGTTCGTTGGCCAGCTTCATTCGCCATCTTGTTTCAAAAGGGTTGCCATTTAAAAAAATTAATTTTAAATTTAAAATGAGGTATTAAAAAATTGGAAAATGAAAAAGATTTTTTTTATGTGTTTGGCCTTGATACAAAGATTCCGGAGCAGTTTTTATTTCTGAAAATTTGTTCTTTTGTTTATATCTTAAAAAATGGTTGAATTATAGCACTTTGAATTTCTAGCTTGGATAACATTTTGAAACGATCTTGTATTTGTCACGCGATAACACACGTATTCGCCTATTTCAATGTAGGAAGGCATGTGGATAGTGTACATGAATATCTCGACCAAGTTCGCTGGCCAGCTTCATCAGCCATCTTGTTTCAAAATGGCGGCCATTAAATTAAAAAAAAATTATATTTAAAGTGAGGTGCAAAAAAATTAGAAATTGAAAAAGGTTTTTTTCTTAAGTATTTGACCTTGATATAAGGATTCAGGAGCATTTTTGGTTTGTCTTTATATTAAAAAGTGGCTCAGATATAGCAATTTCAATATCTAATGTCGGTGACATTTTGAAAAATCTGATTTTTTGCCTGCGACAGCACTCGTATGTATCAATCGATTCCGATGTAAGTGAGCCTGTGCACAGCAATTACTAAGATCTCGACCAAGTTCACTGGTTAGCCTCATCCACTATGTTGTCTTAAAAATGCAGGCACTTTATAAAATCGCCGAATTTTGCAGCCAAATATAAGTTACTTTAAATAAAAGCAGCTTGGATAAAGCTGACTAATTTCGCGAAATTCTCATTCATAATGATTTAGTATTGATTAAAATTAGTATTGAATCTCCTATATTCGGTTTCCACTAAATTGAGCTTCGTGTGTTTGAATAATATAAGTTGGCTTTTTTAAAATAAGGAATATGAAAGCTACCTCTTCCTCCCGGCACTGCCGGAAGGACTTTTTAAATGTCAAATCACCTGGTTTTACACCGTCGTTGCACAGTGGAATATTTATCGAATCAGTCTAGCCAAAAGTTGATTTCGTAAATTACAACGTATGAACTAAGACATTAATACATGATACAGATGAATCTAGATAGATAATAATTTAGATAATCTAGATGGCACTTATGATGATACGCCTAATGATACCGAAACTAGTATTCTTTAAATATTAACGTTCTGGTGCTTTTAGCGTTGTTTTTTCTATTTATAGATGAATCATTGAAGATCCATGTGATATAGTTTTTTCCTCCCATAAAAAAACAATGATCTTTTTCTATTAGTCGAAACTAGAATGTTGTGATCAATGTACGGGCGTTAAATCATTTTACAAAGTGAAGTTTTGTTTTTCGAAAATAAAAAAAAACTTTATTTTTGAAGTACGTGATAGTTAATTTTTAAAATCTGTGAAGAGGAAGACAAGTGAATATAGTTTTTTAAATAGTCTGTTTGACACAAAATACAGCTTAGTAATTGTAAAAAGTATCAAAAATAAGGTATTTTCTCCATTACTTTTCATTTTATATTTTCAAAATTCAAAGCGTTTAGTTATACTTATTTATAGAACATTTCCATCCAACACTTCTTTTTCTAATTATAAAACTACAACTTTATGTTTATGTTTCCACTGTATACAGCTCTGAATTATTGGTGACGATTCACAGTCGCCAGTCGCAACGTGGTGACTAAATTGTTTGCTTTGGAAACTAACTTTCGCTCTCAGTCGCCATGCATTATCCAGGTATGCTCCTTTACTGCGAACAGCGTATTTCTACTTAAAAAAACTTCAAATCCGCATATTCTCATTCATAATTCCAACATTCCAGAACAATCTGTAACACTATTGCATTACTTAGAAAAACATACGTCTGAAATTTGTTTTGATTTTTATACCGCAAAATAATTTCACACATTCAGAATTTTTTTATGTAATTTTATCTGACAAAATCAGAGTAAGAAATAGATTTCTAATATTCTCAACTACCATGATTGCTTAGATTATACATTTATGTAAATGTATTTTGCCCAACTATATCTTCTGAATGAACATAGTTTATGATTTGTGTTACTCTTAGTAATCAAAGTTAAAGAATTTTATGATTAAATTAAACATACCATTTGATGTAATTAGTCTATGTTTTCTTGTACATGTGAATATATTAAATTATTCTTCACTTTGAATTTAGTTCCTCCCTCCCTATACAAACGCTATTGTTTTTATGTGTTTGTTTCACAATGTGGCAACTGGATATTTTGGGTTTAGGAGCCACTGGTTCCTTCCAGATTTGGGAATCTGCACGTATATTCTGAATATGTCTACTTTT
This sequence comes from Maratus speciosus, assembly GCA_963932465.1. Taxonomy (NCBI): domain Eukaryota; kingdom Metazoa; phylum Arthropoda; class Arachnida; order Araneae; family Salticidae; genus Maratus; species Maratus speciosus. The sequence continues at coordinate 454,209,917 of OZ010789.1, read as the reverse complement.
TAAAATGTACGCTAAACAAGTATTGCTGTTCTAAACTACCATCTAACTACCAAGTTTTATTTTTAAACTTAAAATTACACTTCGTACAAAATACTTAAAAAATGACAAAAGAAAATTTTAAAATATTTAAAAATATTAAAAAGATGTTAAATTACTTCAATGCTTCTTGGTACTTTCAGCTATAAACACAGCCTTCGTCAGATAATACAAAAATACTGTTATTAACGTCTTATTTTTCAAATTTCAGGTAATTGGTGTCAAAAGGAGTGAAAGTGAAAGTCAATTTTTAGATCCGGAAAACATTGCGAAAATAAAATATGGATATAGAGAGAAGTGAAATATTACTTGTTTTATGATTCTTTAAGCAAACTAAGCCAAACTCTGGGTATGTTGTAGGATCAAACGTCTTTAGAAACAGTATTTTGTTTAGTAACAATTCCTATTGTTAAAAAGCAGTAAACCAACGTTTAAAATGCACAAATAATGCGTGAAAAGCAGCAAATAGCTGTTTCGAATCTACAGCGAGATTCTTCTTCAGTGTAAGATAGGGAAAAAAGAACAGCGTGCTAGAAAAGCCAGGCTGAGCAAAGCTTTTCCTCACTTTTGCTAACTTTTTCTTTTTGCTCAGCCTTTCTTTTCTAGCACGCTGTTCTTTTTTCCCTATCTTGCACTGAAGAAGAATCTCGCTGTAGATTCGAAACAGCTGTTTGCTGCTTTTCACGCACTATTTGTGCATTTTAAACGTTGGTTTACTTTTTAATATTCCTGCACAAAGGCTTTAATTGCTATTTTTAATTCCTATTGATTCACGGATAATTAAATCATAATAATTCTATAAGGGTCATATAAATTTTTACCTCTTCGAAATTAACATGTATATTCTATGTTGTTTAATATTTTGTTATTTCATGTTGTTGGCCGGTTATACTTCAAATCTCTCAAATGTTATTTAATACAACTTTTAATTTTAAGAGAAGTCATTCTTATGTATTCTAGATAAATATTTTCTCTTTTCAGTGGAATCACATATACTACTCCAAAACAGCAGTAATTTAACATATCTTTAAATATTTAAAAAAAAAAAAAAAAAAAAAAAAAAAAAAAACTTTTTAATTTTTTTGTCATCTTTTAAGTATTTTGCACATAGTGTAATTTTGAGTTTAACTTTTTAAAGATGAATTTAGTATCCTATTTATTTATTTTGTTTTTTAATTTATATTTATAATATGAACTGAAATTAGAAGCACATTGTTATGGGTAATAGCAAAGCGCTCACATGTGAATATTTTACAGATATCTGGAATGGAATAAAATTATTATAGATAATTGTAACAACTGTTTAAAAAGACACATTTATTCTATTTTCTATTCCTGCTAATATATTTAAATAAATAGAAGTAACTAATGATATTTTATGGCACTTTATAATTCTAATATTCAGCATAATTAATCTTACTTATGAGTTTTTAAAAAAATATCTGCAAAATTACAGAATTTTTGAAGTACAGAAATTCTTTCCATCCAACATATACTTATTTTAATTTTTATTTTAAATTCATTTCATTTTAGGGACACCAAAGGCCAAAATAATGATTCAGTAACAGCTATTTAACATCATACAGCCGGGGATATATGCATTATTTTTATGTATTTCCAAAAATACATAAAAGATACACCTTTTGAAACTTACTTTTTAGGTGCGTTCGTAATTATATAAATACGCAGCACATATAGTTGTTGTCTGGTCTATCTGTCTGTATGTTCGTTTACCCGCATATAACAGCACAAAAACTACACAACCGGATGGTTTGAAATTTAATATATATAATTGTTGCAGAATTTTGTCCAGTCATTTCAAATTTTATGAAACTCGAAAGAAAACTTAAAAATATATTAATAGAAGCTTTCTTCATTCTATTAAATCCTATCTTACGAAATTTATTCAATAATATCCCATGACAGGTAATGATTCTAGGTTTCCATGCTGATTACGTCTTATTTAAGATGGAGTCATATTACACTGGTTATCAAAAATTAAGGAAAAGTCACAAAATGCCAATTTTTAAATACGAGAATACTCAAAAGGAAATAATATAATTCGAATAATTACTATTCTTGCAGAACAGCTAGTTCATATAACATCTCATTCAGGTCACACATGGTCACAATAGTCACAGTCACTACGGCGAAACAAAAAATAGCAAATTCCATACGTCTCTATTATGAGTCTTAAATGTCTACTACATGTGACTCCACTGACAGGTCACTGTGACTGCTGCTTTGTGACGAGTCACCAGGTGACTTCGCAATGTCGTTTCATTGAGATTCTCGTGTGACTCTCATCTGGAGATTCAATTTCAAAGTCATTGTGCACGTTGCATTATGATAAATCACCAAATAATGTCACATTAAAGTCGCAAGGTGACTTTCTGTCACATGACTTTGTCAAATGGTGACAGAGACCCTACTGTAAAGTCACCACTGTGAAAAGTGGTGAAAAGTCACCATGTGACTTTAATTTGACATTATTTGGTGATTTATCATAATGCAACGTGCACAATGACTTTGAAATCGAATCTCCAGATGAGAGTCACACAAGAATCTCAATGAAACGACATTGCGAAGTCACCTGGTAACTCGTCACAAAGCAGCAGTCACAGTGACCTGTCAGTGGAGTCACATATAGTAGTCATTTGAGACGCATAAAAGAGAAGTATGGAATTTCCTATTTTTTGTTTCGCCGTAGTGACTGTGACTCTTGTGACCATGTGTGACCTGAATGAGATGTTATATGGACTAGCTGTTCTGCAGAGATAGTAATTATTCAAATTATATTACTTCCTTTTGAGAATTCGCGTATTTAAAAATTAGCATTTTGTGACTTTTCCTTAATTTTTTATAACCAGTGTATTTCCGTATTACTAAATATAGTATATATAATCGTATTAAATTTTGTAGTCATGTATTTTTGATAATGTTCAACAGCTATTGCACCATGATCTGAATATTTATAGGAACAGACCTCATTTGCCACGCTTGACATACAGTTTCCGACTTGTTTCGTAATAATATTTTTCTTTATGAGAATGAAATAAAAAGTTTCAAATGCCATTTCGCTTAAAAAAATGAGCTGTGTAGCATTAGGGTTTTCAACCCGAAAAGGCAAAACATATTCATAAAGAAGAAGAATGATTGGAACGGATGAACTGTTGAGATTCCAAGAAATGTAAATCGACAGCCAAGTCTTTCATTGAATTAGGTGAACGATCCGATAAAAGAAAAGTTGAAAGCTGAAGAAGTTCAACAAATGGTGAAGTATTCAACCGTGCTGATCAGCTTAAGTTGGGAAAACTCTGAAAATAGAAATGCTCCTTGCGAGCTAAAAAAAAAAAAAAATCTTGTTCAACAAAAGGACCAAAAATAATTAAAAAAGGCATTTTCAATAAGTTAAATAGAGGAATAAAAATCGTCGTTGCAAACATTATTATTATTTATCTAATAACACGTACGAAACTATTGTGAAAATATACGAAGTTAAAGAAGATTATCCTTCCTTAAAAATTTTACTATGAACGAAAAACGGACTTCTACACAGACAAACTTTGGTTAAAATAATCTCCAATATTTTATTCATCTTACAGTGACATGGTTATCAACTCTTTGCAGTATACTGTAAAAAAAAAAAAAAAAAAAAAAAAAAAAAAAAAAAAAAAAATCTGTAATTCTACAGATGTAAATTTCCAGAAATCTGTATGCTTACTAAACTTTTATCTGTACATAAAAAGATGTAAATCTACAAAACTAGTTTTTGTAAAGCTACAGAAATCTGTAGCTACTAAAATTACAGTATTTACTACAAATCTACTACAAAATGTATCTAATCTGTAACACAAAATACAAAATACAAATACTGTAATACAAAATATATCTATCTAATTACAAATCTACTAAAATTACAGTAATCTCATTAAAATTTTATCCGTAAACCGGGATGCAGTTACATAAAAAGTTCTAGGCATGCCAGTTTCCTAAAAAATTCTTAGTAACGTTATAGATTTTTGATTTACAATGTAAACGTGTATCTTTTACATGAATTTTTGCTGTTGCCCTTACATAAAAAGGAATCCCAGGGAATTTCTAGGAATCCCAGTTTCCTAGAAAACTTTTAGTAACCTTATAGATTTTTTTACAGTGTACTAGCAATTTAAAGGTCATATTTTGGATGTCCCTGCCATGCAGGAACCGGAGTGCAAAGGGTAAATTTATTTCGAATAATTAAAAAAAATCAAGTTAAGAAGAAAAACGCGCTTTAATTCTTAGATAAAAATAGTTCTTTAATGAATCGCAACATGCATTAACTTTATTTTTATATCGTTATTTTTTTTTTCATTTAACAAATATAAGTCTAATATTGTAAAACATATGAATAACATTTATTAAAAAACAATATATTTTGCTAAAAAAGTATTTCTTGATAATCTATTTTATTTAAATTAGCTTAAAATACATAAAATACTTACACAGAAATAATAATTTTGGCCCTCCAGGTTCGGCAAATATTCCACTGTACGTTGGGGTAAAATCGCATAGGTATTTAATCTTAGAGGGAAACAAAAAGTTTAGATTTTCTTTTAAAAAGGAACAATGTATTTTGGTTTTCATTTTTAGCTAAGGGATTAAACTAATAAAATTTTTATTACAAGTTTAATGTTTTAATATTTAAAGATAAAATAATAATAATCTTCATTACAATTTGAACTAGTCGGATATACCAATCCCGAAACTTTCTTCCATCTCATACATGTTAATACTTCAAATTTCGTTATCACAGTGCCAAAATTAAATCACTATCTGTGCTCATCATGAGGATTCTAAAAATATGAAATTAGGTACATTAGTTCTTGAGATATAACTATCCTTGAAATCGTGAAAAATGCGGCATAGCAGAGCCACCTGTTAAGCGATTCACACCATCAATTTATATCAGGGGCTACCTGAATATAAATTTTAATTAAATACCGTGCATTAATTCTTGAGATAGAGCACCCACAAAATTTGTGTCGCATACAGACAGACAGATAGACCGAGTCACAGACTCACAGACAGGCATTTTGTAAAAATATATTTTTTGGATTCTGTGACCCCTAAAACGTGTAAATCCGTCGAAAACCAGAATTCGAAAATTTTCATGAATCCAATATTTTTTACTTTTAAAGATAGAAGAAAGTAAAAATAGTATAAAAGAAGTTCACCTCTTTATCAACTTCGTAAAAATCATAATCATTCTTGTCCATGTAGTTTTGAATACTTTTCCTTAAACTTCTCAGCGCCGTGAACTGATATATCAGTTCACCAAGCTGTCGGTTTCACTGGAACAGAAGCATAACTTAAATTAATATAATTTAACAGATATAATTCGTTTTAAAACAGTGAATAATGTTTAATATTCTCCTGGATTATATTAATATATATACGTGTAATTAGGATTTTTATATCATGTGGAAAAAACCACCTTTTTTTACATACCAAAAAATTGCATAGAAAACAACATTACAAATTCGCCCTTTTTATGGACAGTCAGAGGGTTAAAAATGCTTACGGGCTGTTCAATTATTGATTTCTAATATTCTTTTTTATCCCACGTAGGATATTCGATTTTACCCCAAGAAATAGACTGTCGCAAAGCAAGTCATAAAATTGCACCAATTAATGCTTTCAACAGTTTCCATAAATGAAATGAGTTCTAATTAAAAATGCTACGCACAATAATATCAAATGTTTCAATAACCTTAAGTATATTCATATTTAAAAGTTTTTAAAACTACCAAACGCTAACACAGAAACTACATCATGCCATTACGGATATATTGTAATAAATACTTCTTCTTTGTCCTAAGAGCTAAATATTTTAACCATTAGCTACTAGAGGGCTGCTCAAATTAAGTCACAATTTTTGCTACTTTAGCTTAAGCTATAATATACACATCTTAATTCTTCCTCTAATTCTTTGAACATACTTCATTTACTAATCAGTAGAGTCTTGCACTCCGTTAGGTAATCTATTTTTACCTAACCTACCCTGAGACTGGCTTAACCTGAACAAATGAGCGTAATACGGTCTCAAGCTAGATTTTTATAGCATATTTCAGGCTCAGGCTCAGGCACAAAGTGATTTTTTTTTATTATTATTCACAACTTGAAAAAGGAAAACAACTTGCTCTTTGAGAAACAAGAAGGTAGTCTAAGTTTCTTAAAGTATTTCATAATTCTTTAAAAATCAGTTTGAAAGGGAATTAAAGTGTTATTGATAGGATTTTAGGAGAATTATTCATGTACTGTGACTATTTTATCTGCTCTAAATAGTTTTAAACCGCTAATGCGATTAGCCATAATAGCGCCTGTTCCATAAAGGTTCAATTTATTTAACTTTTCTAACAAAGTCAATGTAGTAAAATACCGACCGAAATACACTTATGCCAAACCCTCACGAATGGACAAGTAACGAAATATTACGCCCTGTAAGCAATAAAATTAACACTTAATTTGCATTTTTTTTTCGATTTTCCAATTATTTAAACATTAAATTAAAAAACTGTATTGAAGCAATTAAAATTATACTGATAATTACCTAATTACGAAGATAAATAATACAGCTGTTTAATGCGCACTTAGAAACATTGGCTTGAAAACTGATTGTAACTCAAAAATCGACTAAAGCTGCTGTCCATTGAGCAAAATAGATATTATTATGCTTCTAGAAACCAGCACCATCGGTCATTTCTTTTTTTTTTATAAAATACAATTATTTTGGAAACAAAAATATCTGCGTATCATGACGTCAAACCCGCGCGATCATACAGTCTCGGGGTTAAAGGGATATGCATAAGGATGTTATTGTAATCACGATAAAAGAAAACGGTTATCTAAATTTTGGTATATAGTAGGAGAGCTGTTGAACATTTTTGAGTAGGTATTTGAGGCACCTTGAAAATTTGTGCAACACTTCTTTTGTAATGCCTGAATACAAAATCGGATGTTTGGCTGAAGGATCGTGGCCCAAAAACTGTGCCAGACACGTGTCAAGTGCCATTTGGCACTTGACACGTGTCTGGCACAGTTTTTGTGCCGATTAAAGTGTCTGTCATTTTCAAAATATTTTTTTCTAAGCATAAATATTATTCTGCCTCAATCTCAGCGTGCCTCAAATATCTTTTTTGTGTAGTCAAAAAAATGGCACTTGACACGTGTCTGGCACAGTTTTTGGGCCGACTAAAGTGTCTGTCGTTTTCAAAATATTTTTTTCTAAGTATAAATATTATTCTGTCTCAATCTCAGCGTGCCTCAAATACCTTTATTTTGGGGTAGTCAAATAATGGCACTTGACACGTGTCTGGCACAGTTTTTGGGCCACGATCCTTCAGCCAGAAATTCGATTTTGTATTCAGCCGTTACAAAAGAAGTGTTGCACAAATTTTCAGGGTGCCTCAAATACCTTCTCTAAAATGTTTAACAGCTCTTGGACTAATATCTTTACATTTTTATGTTCCCTCATTCTTTGTTGGATATTTTTAAAATGTTTTTGTATGTATGTGATGTATGTGTGCAAGTTGGAATTTCCTCATGTTTTCTTGTCCCACAAGTTCCATTCCTGGTGAGTTAAGATGATGTATGTTGCAGTAGAAATAGTTGTAATAATATTTTTCTGGAACTTCGGGTAAAATGGAGATGAAAAAAGGGTTTTTGCATTCTTAAATAAAACGGTGTATTTTCCGTGATGGTGTACAAAAGCGCATGCACAATAACATAGATTCAGAAGATTAAAAATACTTGTAGTTCCAAAAACAGATTTTAATGCAGACAAGAGAGGACACACAGGCGTCTTGGGAGTGACCCTGCGGACACACAAAAAATCTAATTTTATCTTTACCTCATGGCGTGCAGGCAAAGAGTGTATGATTTCACATTTTCCATTCGTGAAGTTTTGGGCCAGAGATAGATATTGTCTAAGGCACAGATCTTGTCAGTGAATGACCGTTGCATTGGAATACATGGAGAAGTTTATATTTAGATCACGTTAGTTCGTGAGAAAGTAAGAAAAATTTTTATGGCTGCCGATAGCATTGGAGCGGGTGCAGCACATTATTTACTGACTTGAGAGACATTACAAGTGACAGCTATTTAAATGTACATCTACATATTATTTTATAACCACTGGTTTAACCAAAGTTGTGACTACCTTTTAGAAAAGCTTCGAATTAAAAATTCTGACTGAGATAAAACTGCATGAGCAAATGCAAGGTGAAAAGGATCTTTTGAATAAAGTAGCTGTGAATATTACTCTATTTATTATTATTTTCTTTTCTTGGAGAAAAGAGTAGAGTGAGTTATCTCTGAAGATTAAAGTAATACGCAAAAGTGAAAGAGATTAATTTAACTCTTAGCTACACAAAAAGACACATAACGGCGTAGATTTTCTAGATAGTTAATATTAAATTTTCACTATATAGTGATATTATCAACCACCTATGAAGACCAATATATGTGATATCAAACGATACAACATCTCTATGTAAGAAGATATTTTGTAGAAAACGATAGCATCTAGATGCTGTTTTCTATTGGCCTCCAAATTTAGCTCCTGTCGCAAAAACTATATGTACTTTCGAACAAATAGGCAGACGTGTTTAGTACATAAATCACTTTTAAATGATTTTTCAATCGTTTTGTGACGATAACCGATAAGCATTTTCCCTTATGTTTTAATTATTCAATTAACTATTTTATTGCACACGTTCATGTTATGTCAATACAACAATGATGTTTCACCGGAACATGAAAAATACAGTACGTTTTATTGGGTCTGCTGAAAGCGTCTAAGACTCCAAGTAAGACATTTTGCTCAGAAAGAATAGCGAAATGTCTATATTTAGGAGTTTCAAACGAAATACTCTTACAAATTGTACTAAAATATACAAATATGGCTCCTTTCAGTTTTCTCCGTCCTTTTCTTACCAACATACATATTATATCCACATTTAGCATGGTATATTTTACGAAAACACGGACGAAATCATTTTAATAGAAATATGACTCAAATGTGTCGTAATCATTATTAATGTTCAGGTTTAAAAATTTTAACCACTTAACTGTTTTTCCCGAACTCTGTTCAAGTAAGAAAAAGTTAGCTTGCTTCGTTACTAAAAGCTTTTCCACACCACTAATTTTTACCTGAAATCTTCGGTACTTTAAATGACAGACGTTTATCAATTATTTAAGAAAAACATTTTTGTCCTTAAAAATTGGGATTGGCTACCTGTTTTCAGTTTATGGTGTCGCAAAAAATGTAACAGTTAAGTGGTTAAAAAATATCATGCCAAAATATGCAATTTTCGAATGATGATTAAATTTTGCCAAGAAAGGCAACTATTTCCATTAGCGAGGATATGCAAATTCAACTACAATAATTACTATGAGTTACGCGGGCGGACTGTAAAAAATAACATCAATAATTACGTCATAATTTTAGAAAATGAATAGCTTTTTTAAAATAACAATGTGGTTTTCTTTAGAATATGAGGTCATTTTCTCCATGGAAACATTTTATTTTTGTAAAATTTTGATAAAAAATTATTACTTACGTTCACATTAATATTCGTTTGAACGTATGGTATTTCTTCTATAAGTGTAAAAATGAAAGTGTTCGAAAACTCCACTGCAACTACCTCAAAATTTTTTATATACGAAAAACGAATAATACACTTTCAGTTCTGTGTCATTCAATTATCCTTAGAAAAACTACAATGAAAAGTACTTTGACATAGGAAAAGCACTCTTTATAAATAGCTAAACAATATCTTTTTACTAACTGAATGATAATTCAATATAATTATTATTTAACTGACAACTTCTTTTCAGGACGTGAAAAAGAGATATGTAAATCCGGAGCATAAAAAACTACAAATAATGGTTCCTTCTTTACTGTTGTTTATATTTATTAATTTATTTCTTTATTTAATTATTGATGCATGTCACTTCAGTGGATGGCCTCTTTATCCAAACAATGTATCACAATCGAATATCAGTCTTACATAAATATATTACGAAGCAAGGATGGGAGAAAAAAAAATAACCCACTCTTCCAGACATGTAGACGATAAAAAGAAACTCTTAGTTATTATGTTTATATATATATGCATATACATATTTTTAAAGATATTTATTTTCATTTATACTTTATATCTGTGAAGCTTTTTCTGCTTTTTTGTGAAATTTTTCGAAATATCATTCAGGTTATTTCTGAAATACATTTTAAAATGTTCATATCATTTTTGTTTATTCAAATATTAATTTCCTATTTGTTTCTACGCGTATGGAGTATTCAAGCTGCCAGTGCCTGTCGAAATCCGAAAAGCTACATAATTTTTTTATGCATACGTTGCTTCTCCCAACTTAAAATGATCTCGGAGCTATATTTGTATTATTTTATATATTTTTCCTTGTGATAATTTACTGTGGTCATCGTTTTATGAAAATGAATCAAGTTATTACACCACCTTATCATAAATATATTCCATAATTTTCATATTTTGACATAAGTTACATACATACATATATATTATATATATATATATATATTATGGTACTCTCCAGTGTCGAAATTAGTCTTTTTTGTACCCGGTGCAAACATGGATTTGAGCGCCCCCACCCTCCTCCGCAAAGTAAATTTACAAAGAGAAGATTACTAATTTTTTAATAGCCGACTAATTCTAAAAGTAATCATAAAATATATAATACTGAACTAAGTAATCTGCTTTGTTAAATATTGATTCATTAAAACCTTGAAAACGGAATCAAAATGTATCGAAAAAAATTGCGCTTAATACAAAATCCTTATGGCTTATCATAATTAGATTCTTCTATACTTTAACATACCCCATACAGGACGATTTTAACACTACCGGGCTAAAAATATACGTATGAAAAATCGACAAACAGAATCATCATTTGGCGCCCCTTTCGCCTTCCCTTCTGGCGCCTGTGGCACATGCCCCCTCTGCTCCCCCCTTAGTTTCGGCCCCGGTACTCGCTGTCTTAATGAGTTTTAATTAGTATCCTTATACCAATCTTATCGTTATAAACTATGGATCATATTCTGGGACAATGAGATTTTATTTCTTTTTAATCCCTTGAGGGGCGGTGAGATATTTTGTATTCCATCTAATTTACACAAGATTCGCACCAGAAACGTTTAACTAAATTTTATATTTTTAACTTCGGGTGTGAAATGTTGGAAAATTGCTTTTCCTTACTTTAAAATTAAATTTTTCTATTATTCCGGTGAGAATTCAATATAACAGACACATTATTGCTTGCCCCTCAAAAGGTTATGTGTTCATCATTTTTTCATTTTATTCAAATAACCGTTTCACCTCGCAACGCCTTCTATTCAGTATAAAAATGTATTCCTTATCTGCAGTTTATTTTAAATTACAATCATTGTCAATTTTACCAATCTAAACTTGTTTTTTACATTTTCAATGATATCACGAGGTTGTTTGAAATTATTTATAAGCTAATGATTAATGTTAAATCGAGTTCAAAATAGAAAAGAAATGTTAACATGAAAATAAAAAATCACAAATTTAATAAAAATTGAATGCAAAATGTTGTAAATTCAAAAACTAAACAAACATTAAAATAAAATTATAACGATCAATATTTCGGTCATCATCTATGACCATCTTCAGGAAAGAGTTGTTACATTGGTTTTAAAGATTTAAAGCTCTTCTTAAACAATGATGAAATAAAAATTAGTTGCTGAGTTATTAATACATGGAAATTATTCCAGAGAGAAACATTTGCCTTGCATAGAATATTTCAAATGAAAATCAAATTTCAAAGTAATTGCTTAAGAGGCGCAAAGGGCCAACATAGTGAAAAAGATTCCATGCCGGGACTCGAACCCAGGCCATCAGTATAGCGCACTGACGTTCTACCGGCCTTTGCGCCTCTTAAGCAATTACTTTGAAATTTGATTTTCATTTGAAATATTGTATGCATGGCGAAAGTTTCTCTCTTTAATAATTTCCATGTATTAATAAAGTTTCTATCGATGCTGCTATTAATGAAGTTTCGTGTTCGCCCCAGGTTGGTGGCTCACGATAAATATTCCATCTTGTGCTGCATTTGGAGCCTTGCCAACATATAACAGTGAAAAATTCCCAGGCTGGGTATCGTTCCATGTGGTTTAGTCGGTAGAACGTCAGTGCGCTATACCGATGGCCCGGGTTCGAGTACCGGCATGGAATGTTTTTCACTATGGTGGCCCTTTGCGTCTCTTAAGCAATTACTTTTAAATTTGATTTTCATTTGAAATAGTTGCTGAGTATTTCGCATAACGCGTGCATGTTTTTTATATTCACACAGATTTGTAGTAGAAATAAAATTGGTATTCTTTAAATAGGAGATTTTTTAACATTTTATTTAAAAACTTTTGAAATTTACGAAGAAGTGCTTGTAGGGAAGCTAGGCACTGCCAACCTAAATAAATTGTTTCACTGTTTAGCAATACTATCATTAAACCTTTGTTTGTAGTAGGATTTTAGAATGACAGTTAACACAGGAATATTGATATCTTACTAAGTGGTTATCCAAGCTTATATCTTACGAGATGCCTTACGAAGTGGCATCTGAACAAGTGGCTATGATAGTCTTCTAAATCTTTCGCTGTATAAAATACCCACCTGGCTACCGAATGAAAAGAAAGTAAACATAGATTCGTCTAGTATTAAATTTATAAATACCATCCTGAGTTTCCAGTGTGATGTTATTGAATAAAGAAATGATTTTCACTTTTTGTAGAGAAAAATGCGAGCAGATGTTTTAGGAAAATGTACTACGATGTTTAATAATCGAGTGTACTGTAAAATGGACAATAAAAAAATCGGCAATATTGATTCGTCATTGATCTTCGTAGTGTTTTAATTCAAGGTAATTTTTGAAAATGGTGATATTAAATCATACTATATAATTCACTTTATGTAAGTTTTAAGCAAATGCAAAATTGGTCATTGATCTTTGTAGTGTTTTAATTCAAGGTAATTTTTGAAAATAGTGATATTAAATCATACTATATAATTCACTTTATGTAAGTTTTAAGCAAATGCAAAATTGGTTGCCTCTGTTTAAACAGAGTGGTCCAGAACTATATGTCAAAAATGTAAAGGCATGTAGAGGGGACCTAAATAAGCAGATTTCGTATAGGAATGTGAGTGCGGAAATGCAGAGTGTTGAGGCAGTAGAGGACGCTTCTGAATGCGGCGAATGAATGCTCTTCGCTAGTTTGAATCATCATTTCCCGCACGAATTTCGAGCAACATGGATTATTACACCAATACGGAGCTTACCGACATGCATTTCAATATGGGATTGCGCAAAGAAATGGATTGGCTGCTCAAAGGATTTAAATTGAATGATTCTCGGGTAGGATTCTCTGCCGGATTCCCAAGCATGTGAGCGTCTTCAATGGGAGTTGTTCCGGAGTGGATCGTTTTATGTTTCCAGGCATGCTAAGGGCACTGTAAGATATCGCAGAATTCCTGCAGTGGATGAAGCAGTATTATGTACAGTGGAGGATAGTCCTTCGACAAGTTCAAAAGCTGTAGGACGTATGTTGGGTGTGAACCATTTCCTTGCTTAGCCCCATACATAAAATGCATGTCGGCATGTAACGATGCATGTTGCTTTAAATCCGTGAGGGAATGAAGTTTCAAGTTAGCGAAGCGCTTTCATCCATCGAACCTAGCAGCGCCCTCTACTGCCTCAACGCTGCATTTCTGCACCCACATTCCTATACGAAATCTGCTTATTTAGGTCCCCTCAACCTGCCTTTACTTTTCTAACATATAGTTCTGAACCACCCTGTATCGGAGATTTGCGAAGTCAGAAAGGCTGAATTTAGACGGCCACGTTCCTCTGGTCCGAAGGCTACATGTTGTATCTCGTTAAGTAAAAGTTGAGTTGGCACGAGTTTTGAGTTGCGAGTCTGTTTATTTTGAACTGAAATTTTGATTACTGAGAACATAAGGATTAACATGAAGGAAAATTTAATTGTCTATCAATTATTCTATCAATATCTATATCTATTTTTAATCAACTAGAGTATGGTGACAAATTGTATGTTCAATGAATCAGTTACAAAATAGTTAAGCAGCACATGTCATCATAGCTCACAAATTCTACATTTCTCTGTAATGCTACGGAATAAGTACTTTTTTTTTTTAATAAATTCCAAGTCAGTAAAAATGCACATTAATTACAATAATCTAAATTTAATATTCTAAAATATGTAGCATTTGACAATACATTTAGTAATGCAAAAATTAAGTAATTTATTAAACTATCAGTGCGAATGTGAGTTAAACAAGAGGGATCATTGCAGCCTCATTAAAGAAAAAAAGGTTGTCCATAAAATTCAAAACTTCCTCCTATTAAACCATATGACATTGAAATGCCTTACATTTTATGTGCCTTCATTTTATATTTGGATACGCAACAAATATTTTATTTTGTTTTCTCATAATTACACTCATATGAATGCTCATAGATGTTGTGAAACTCTTTTCATGTAAGGATTTATGGCAAAGAGGAAAATAATGCTATTATGTACATAAAGTATTTTACGTTTAAATAATAAACTTGTTTAGCTTTCTTTTCGGAACATGATGAGAGAAATAGGCTATTAAAATTTCATCTCCTGTATTCTATAGTTTAAGGTTTAAAAATTTCCTACTTTTTTCTGTTCTGTGAGAAATCGGTAGAAAACTATTTTCACATTGAGGGACTGTGTAACAATAATGCTTATAAAAACTATTATTTTGAGCATTCTTTATTTGCTTAATAATGCTTATTTTAAGGCGCAATTTGCGGCAAATATTTAATGTAATCGATTTACTGGAATACTAAAACTTTAAAATACAGAAGATAATTTTTAAATTACTTCTATTTATTTCTTTTAGAATGCGATTGCAGATTTATTCTACAATTTTTTGCATTTTTTTTTAATATTAAACTTTGTATGCTGTTTCAAGTTTCTTTTAAATCTTGCTATAAATCTTGATAAAAAATTGATAAAGTATCCATAGAATAATTATATGTTTAATTAATATGCAGTTCAAAATCAAACACGATGCTTTGTGCCATCATGGGGGTTGAGTTAAATGTGACCGATGAAAGCAAGAACGGTTTTGGCATTTATTCATATAGAGTTTTCTAGCCCTTTAAGCGCCCTGCAGAATTTCTTATGTATGTTTATAATTCATAAAATAATAGCTATGGAAAGTATTTATATAAAGATTTGTTTATGATTGCATTCATATTTGTTTTATCGTTACTGAAAAAAAAAAAAAAAACATTCATATGAATTTTGTGTTAAATCAGCCCTTAGATTCAAAGATTACGTGACGGAAAAACACGGTTAGGACGCTTAAAGGACTAGATAATTTTCCAGTTTTAAGGTGTTGCAACACATAAAAAAATATATATTATTTTAGGTAGCGCTCTATGGGATACTAAAAAGTGATCACATAGTAATGCGTAGACTACAAGCATCTGATTAATCATTATAGGTTATCTGGTGTGGATAACAATTTTAGGATAGTACATATAAAATAAAAACATATTTATGCTCACACTATATATAGGTCTTGCTTTACTTTTGCGGCATTCAAGATGTACATTATTTTATACACTCATGTCCAAAATTAAGGTCACAAACATAAAATCTGTGAAAACTGATGAACTATTCACTGTGTTGCCACGAAATTTGGCATAGAGTTATATTATAATGGCAGAAAGAATCTAGCAACATAACAATATGGAAAAGATTTTAATTCTCAATTAAAATACAGGCTATATGAAAAAGTGTTAAATCATGAATCAGATATAAAGCATTTACCTCTGGAAAAGTCTGTCTAATATGGAGTGTGACCATCGTGCACTGCTATACAAGCCTCAAAACGAGCTCTCATACTTTTTAAGAGGGTTTCAATAAATGTTTGTGGTAACAAAGCCCATTCTTCCAAAATCGTGGCTTTTAACTCCTGCCGAGTCCTGGGAGGGGGTTACGCTGTGCAATGGCTCTTCCTAGACCATTCCAAACATGTTCAATGGGATTGAGGTTCGGAGGCCTCGAGGACCAATTCATACGGCGAATATCCTCTTCTTCAAGAAAATCATCAACAATGTGAGCTCTGTGTGACTCGCATTTTCGTACATAACATGAAGTGCGGGCCTACAGCAACCCGGAACAACATCACATAGGCTTCAAGGACCTCAACCCTAACGCCTGGCGTCCAGTTATGTATGTCCCTTTCACTGCATCCAGTAGAAGAGCCCGGTTATTGTGGAGCCGAAGCCATCAGTTTTGGTCACAACAAGAATGGGGCATGTTTTCTTCAGTGATGAGTAGAGATTTACCACGCAGAGTGATTATCATCGGATCTTCATCTGGAGAGAGCGTGGAGCTCGCTATCATCCCTCCTACGTAAAAGAAATCGACTGATTTGGTGGCAAATGAATCCTTGTCTCGGACGGCATAATGTTGGACAGTCGTACACCACTGCATGTCTTCGATGCGGGTACAGTCAAACGCACATCGCTATAGGGATGTGGTCCTTGAAGCCTATATGAGGTTGTTGTAGGTTGCTGTAGGTCCGGCCTTCATGTTTATGGACGATAATGCAAATACACACAGAGCTCACATTATTGATGATTTCCTTGAAGAAGAAGAAATTCCCCGTATGAATTAATCCTGGAGGTCTCCGGACCTCAATCCTATTGAACAAGTTTGGGATGGTCTAGGAAGAGCCATTGCACATCGTAACCACCCTCTCAGGACCCACCAGGAGTTATAAGTCGCGCTTTTGGAAGAATGGGCTTTGTTGCCACAAACATTTATCGACAGCCACATAAACAGCATGAGAGCTCGTTCTGAGACTTGTATAGCAGTGCGCGGTGGTCACACTCCATATTAGAAAGGCTTTTCTCGAGATAAATGCTTTATCTCTGATCATGATGTAACACTTTTTGATATTCCCTGTATAATAATTCTGGAAACATCGGTGATGTCAAACATTATCTGTTTGGTAAATGTCCATTGATGCCTACTTCATTTAACTTTATCCGTAACCGGACACTTAGCTGGAACATGCGTAACATACTGCTCTCGAAATCAAATTATCACAGACTCAGACTTATTTACAACGAACTAAATAAGCATTTTTCGTTTATAAAATATAAATTTTGATTTTTAATCTTTGTTTTATTTTAACCACTTTTCCTGCGCCAGGGCGCTCTTTGTAAGTTTTACTTTTTTTTTTTTTTTTTTTTTTTTTTTTTTTGTCATTGTATTTTTTGGGCTATTCCCCAGCTGTGGTTTTGCAGGTCGCAGAGGGTACTTTTCAGTCAGGGGTTCATGCCTATGCCATTTTTGGTTGGCTCCCTGGCAGAGTGATCCTGATCCTGTATAATAATTCACAATTAAAATATTTTCCATATTGTTATGTTGCTATATTCTTTCTCCTATTGTAATGTACCTCTGTGCCAAATTTCGTGACAACACATTGAATAGTTCATCAATATTCACAGATTTTATGTTTGTGACCTTAATTTTGGACATGCGTGTATATCTATTTACTTTCTGATAGTTTTGAAAAAAAAATCAGTCTTCTCGACAATTGTTTAATAATGAAAATTAAATGTTGAATAAACATTTACTATATACAATAAACGTGTAAAAAACTTTTACGTTAAAAAAATTCTTAATTACTTGGATATCACTTTACTTTAGAAGCTATTATTTAGCATCTTATTAATTTTTTTAATCTGTTTTTAATTTTTTTAACATCTATATTTTTTAATATTTTGATGTTACATAAGAAAACAGATTATTTATCCTGATATTATTTTACATGTTTGGCTATTTTTTATTTCTATATCTTAGTAAGTTCTGTTCCATCAATTATCGGTTTCATTTTGGAATCATTTTAAATATGAATTAGAAATTAAAAATTAAAAATATTTCTTTAGAATAACCTTAATTTTCCTTTTTTAGGATTCTAAATGACTTTTAAGGCTATGATTGGAAAGGTAAGTTTATCAAAATTTAAATTTTAAGTAAAATTCAATCTTGCCTGTTTTAGAGTAATAGTTTTTATTTTACATTGTTAAAAAGGTGTGAAAGTTCTGTTGGCAATGATAAAAATATGCGCTCTTATTTATTTTTTTTTTTTAATGTAATTTGTATATTCTATTACGTATCCAGTTGATTGAAGCTTCAGTAAAATATGTTACGATACCTAAGAATATTTATTAGCTACCTCAATAATATTTCAGTTCACCAGCCTTCAAAAAGTGCAATCTATAAGTATTTCTAAATACATAATTTTTAAATATTCTGTAACATCGGATATTTATGTACTTTTGTAATGTTAATGGCTTTAATTCGATGTTAACTATCGTTATTTATGTACAGTCGTGGAAAAAAAAAAGTAAACACTCCCTACTAAATCCTCAACAAATTATCGTAGAAGAAAGTTACTGGTATCGAACGATTGGAAATAAAACCTACTTTTAAATGATGTATATAAAATTTGCTTAGGGGGCCATCTACATATTAAAATTAACCAGAACTTCATTTTTTTCAAAGTTAATATCCACTTTTAACAAGATATATCAAATCTTCGGTCCAAACTATGCCTAGACACCAAATTTCAAGTCATTTGAATATTAAGTTTTTCAATTATAAACATTCAAAATTTAGTGTTTTTAATGTTAAATTACATATTCATATTTTTATTCATATCTCCTGAAATGATACTCCTAATGTGCTCCTTTTGTGTAGCAATAATACTAAAATAACCAATCATAAATACGTTGAATTTGCAACTTTTATAATTTTATGATATCAATTATGAATTATGAAATTAATATTCGAAAAAATTATGAATTGCAACCTACATTTTTTTGATGGATTTAGATTTATTAAGTCCTGTTTTATTGAAATCCAAAATTTAACTTTTTTCTTCCAAGTAGTTTTCAAATTACGCTTGAAAAAGGGCAAAATGATGGTTTAAGGGGCCGTTTATGATAGAAGTGACTAGATATTTTGAAATTTCTTATGCTATCCTGTAATCTAGCAGTCTTCAATGACTGCTAGAGTGGCGCTTAAGATAACTTGATCAAGAAGGGGGGGTTCCCTCTTTCAACAATCGTGTACCGAACTTTAATTTCGATACAGCCCCTAAAATACGATCGTTTTAAAATAATTAATTTCTCGTAAACTTATCATACGAATTGCATAAAAATTTGTTTTTAGGGTATTTGAAGGTTGTCAAGCTTATTTATGCTGCCAAAATTGTGTACTGCTATTAAAAAAAACAAAGTTATGGTTCGTTTTAATATGTATATGGCTCCCTATGTAAATTTTATATACATCATTTAAAAGTAGACTTTATTACCAATCGTGTGGTACCAGAAACTTTCTTCTACGATAATTTTTTGCAGAGTTAGTATGGCGTGTTTACTTTTTTTCCCCACGACTGTACAAAGTAAAATGGTACAGATGTACTTAACAAATTTATAGCGTTTATTCTGTTTCTTTTACTCCTTAAAAAGCCAAAACCTGTAAGTATATTTTTCTATTTATATATTCTCTCTTACAAACATGTTTATATATATATTGGATGTAAAATGGATAATACTGTAAATGTATAATATAGTTAAGATAATAACTGTAATGTTAAAGTTATAATTACAAACATATTAAATTATATAGGAGTAATCATAAATGACATTTATTTCTGTCCATAACCTGTTATAAAATACAAACATCAGATTATTATTTGAAAACTGAGGTATATACTTTTCTTAACGAGCCATTAGTATTTGCTTTGTCTCACTGTTTTATTTCATAATTTAAATTTATAAGCTATAGACTACATGCATGACATTCACTCTTTTTTCTTTTTTTTTTTTTTTCAGATTGCACAAAATTTTTATCTTTTAATAAGCTATATCAAAATTGTGCATTATTTCCTCTTAAAATATTAGCCAGTATTAGTCCCATCGCGCTGTAAACAGTATAGAACCTATGCAATTTTTACTAGTTTTCTCTTGTCTGATATTGGTTATTTTGGCACGAGGTCTTGTCTTAAGATTAGGGTGCTTATATTTCGGCCATATCACACCAATATTGTCAAAACATATTACGCCTTTTCATTAAGTACAGGGTTGAGACAGATCAGGCAAAAATATAGTTTTTAAAAAATGGAAAAATACCAGTATTTTCTTATAGAAAATTCGCTTTATTTAACCACGCGATTAAAAAAGGTACTTTGTTCTATAAAAAATTACTGATATCTTCCCTTTTCTTAACTGTTATTTTTCTGATCTGTCGCCGTCCTGCAATATGTCCACTCCAAAGCCAGCATTTGACCAATATTGGTATTTCGTAAGGTCAGAGCAATATTAGAAAAATATTGGGCTCCAACATGATCAATGTAACCAATATCTGTTTGCTATTGAGGATTCTTTCGAATTTTTATTTGTAACTATAAATTAAGCCGTAAGCTATTGTTTCTTGTCATAATATAATCTTAACTGAAAATAGTATCAGTTAAATGAAGAATATGCTGTAAACTAAAATGTATCAATGATATATATTCCTATTCTTAGGTCCTCATTCAAAACGTACAGTGTACAAATAATGTCCTTAAAATTTTGCATTCTTTCCCATCGAATAATTGTTAGCAGTATCTTTTGAAGTCTTTATATTCATCTGCGGTGGTAGAATAAAAGGATACTTTTTAAATTGCTACTCTACAATATTATTTGCAGCTTATGTAGCTTATCTATTTATACTGGTGGGAAATAATAACCTGTACTTTGACAAACATTAGGAAACAAATTTAAACTTTATCTTTATGTTATTAGGTAGATATCCTATGAAATACTACAATATTGCGATCTTCCCTATGTTGGAATTTCTGAAACTTTTTTACAGATCTACACCGATCATGACCCTTAGAACACAAAACCACCTTCAGTTAAAAACTTTACCTGTATATCTATATCACTTTTTTATAAACATGATAACTTTCTTAATTCAGCACAAATGTCATCCAAACTGATACATAAAATCAAGGGGCAGAAAATCTTGGTCAAGTTCGTTAATGGGCAAAATCCGGCCAAGGAGGTGGGAATAGAGAGGGATTTTGTGAAAACCGAAAAAAAACCCATAACTTCTTAATTACAATACATATCGAATTAGGTTAAAGATATTATTACTTCTAGGAAAGGGCCAAAAATTTATGTATGACAGAATTTTGATAAAATTAAAAATGGTCTCAAGGGGCGAAAAAAAAGGGTTTTAGGCAGAAAAAAATTCATAATTTCGTCAATTCACAAGATATAAAGTCAGCATGAATGTATTATAAATCTTCTTAATATTATCTACAACTTTTATATTGACAAGTTTTTGATAGGACCAATTCTTACAGCAAAAAGAAATTAAAAATACATAGCGGTTGAAGAGAAAATTATCGTATTAAGGGTGTACTCAAATCCAAACTGCATTTTTTCTAACTCATTTTTAAATTCATTTTTGCTCTCAAACGCATCCCACTGGCAGGTTCTTTTATTCAGAAACTATATAATGTGCCGTATTGGTAGATTTTTTGATAGAGGTAGAATGCGTTTCAAAAAATGATGTCAAACAACAGCATTTTGAACTAAATTTTCTGAAGCAGCAGTGTTGTAAACAAAAAATATGGTGGTACTGAGAAAATAATTGTTTCTAAACCAAGTTCTAATAAATTGAACGAAATATAAAAGACGCAGGTTGCATATAAATCTCTTCAAAAACCAGGTCAGCAAGTTGTTTCATCTCAAAATGAATCTGAAAATATGTCAGAAAAATTCGAGTTGTTGAGCGTGGAAATATATATATATTTTCTTAATACCACCTTAAAATGATTCTGATAAAATTAGATATTGAGAAAAAGAAAAAAAGAATTTTTTTTCATACATAACCAAAATTTAATGAGACGCTTTAAATGATGGAATTTTCACAGCTAGGACGCAATGTTAAATGAGAATATTTTACATTGTAAGATGCAAAAATTATCAAATTAAAATGTATCAAAGTTCGTTTTAATTTAAACAATAAATATTGTTAGACGGAAATATTTTCCGCTATAAAATACAAAAATGTTTTCATATCGAAGGCTTAATTAATTAAAAGGTAAGACATTTTGTTTAATTTAAATTCTAAATATTACTGATCTTGGAATGAATATTACAGTTAATTATTCTTTGTAAGATACAATAATATTTGTATATCAACAGTGTGAGTCACTTATAAGCAAGAACATAATTTTTAAATTAAGTGTAATTTTATTTGTATCTTACAATAGAAAATTAATTGTAATTTTATTGTAATTTTAATTGTAAAATTATTTAACAGCAATATTTTGACTTTAAACAAAACAAGATTTATTACATTTCAATTAGTTACATCCTCGATATGGAAATATTTTTGCATCTTATAGGGGAAAATGTTCCCAATTAACAATATTTATTTTTTTGAATTAAAACGAATTGTTTTACGTTGTAAATACTATTTTTGCATCGTACAAATTCTTCCATTCGATATGATTAGCTAATCGGCAAAAGATCATATGATATTGAAATGTAGTTGGTAAAAGATTACCAAGTGACCAAATTATCGAAAACTAATACGCAAAGGCTTCAAAACTGACACAATTATAGTCGGGAGGCGATGCTCGAAAGGTGATTTGCCTTGAGGACAAGAAGTCATACCTGCCGACCCCGGAAAATGAGATCGCCAGGACGAAATATAGTCGAGTTAGGACTTTCGGCGGAAGTTCGGCGAAGGATTATTTGCTGTTTGGGAGATCTTATGTGAAATTGAAATTAAAAACTCGTCAAAAGCGGCCAGATAAAATTGTTAAACTTGGTTTATCTCTAATCACGAATTAGTTTTTTTTGGTGAAATTAGTACTTAACTTCGAAATCTACCTGCCCTTGTAGGCCGAGCCGGCAGGGATTTATTTTAATTGTATTTGTGCTTGAAAGAATTTGGAAGAATTCATAGTGACAGCGGGCAACTTAGCTAAAATAAAACTAGTAATTTACATTTTAATTAGTAAAATCGAACAATGAAACACTAATTTTAATTATTATCAGTAAAATTAAAAGTGCTGTAAACTGTTAATAAACAAAATTCGTTCCTTTACTTTCAACCTCAAATAGTACAACCTATATCGAAGACGCAAACCTACGGCACGCGTGTCATAATTAGCGCGCAGTAGAATATTTTCGGCTCAGAGATGATTCAGGTTCTAAAACAAATTGGAAAGAAAATACTCAAAATATTAGAATTTAAACAAACTGAGTTTGTCTATTTTATTTATTTATTTGTTTATTTATTAACCATTTGGAAAAATGCTTATTGCTCTCGTCAGGATGGGAAATCAAAAGCATATCTGAAGGTTTTTATTGGTTTAATCTGCATTTTATTCGTTTTCTGATAGGTCTATGCAGTAATCTGTATTTCCCTTTACTTTCAACAAAGATGGGGATACCTTCTGTTGCCACTATGACAAAAAAGTAATAAAAACTAAAAAAAAAAAATTAATAACTCAGAAACAAATTGAGATACATCTTTCAAACAAATTGCATTTAAAAGTACATTTTTTTTCTCTATACGACGATGTAAAAAGTAATATTGTGGGATGTTTAGAAGTTTAAGAATGAAATTTCATTTAAAATGAGTCGTCAT
Organism: Maratus speciosus; assembly: GCA_963932465.1. Classification (NCBI taxonomy): domain Eukaryota; kingdom Metazoa; phylum Arthropoda; class Arachnida; order Araneae; family Salticidae; genus Maratus; species Maratus speciosus. The sequence continues at coordinate 454,186,057 of OZ010789.1, read as the reverse complement.
ATTTCCAAGAAATCTGACGATGGAAAAGCCTTTTCCCGAACAGCCAATGAAATGATTGGATAATAAATAAGTTTCAGGTGGATAATACGTACGAGTCACAGGCGATTTCTATCGCTTGCAATTTTTACGTGTAATAACACTGTTAATGTTTAATTCATGGCGTACGTAATGTATGATCAACTCCGTGCGATTTTTTATGTCTTAAATTTTAGTCTTTGAAAAAATCATTTTCCAAATGGTCGTTGTAATTTGATAAATTGATTTTTTTTTTTTTTTTTGAAAACTGTAAACTTATCGACTTCCAATCTATTCCAATATGGACACAAACAGTCATCAAATTAAAAGAAAATTAAAGAATACCTAAAAGGAGAGACTATCGGAAATTTTAAGCAAACAGGCAATGAGGACATTATAACGACTTGATATGAAAATCTGCCATTGTCACAATTTTCCTCTCTGTATATGTATATGCCTGCAGTCATTATTTCGAAAATGATTGATATGAAAAACTCAAATTAAAACCACTTTTTAGATGATTAGAAATTATTTCAGCTAGAAATCATTTCAAAGTAACAAAGTATGAAACCGAAATTAATTATTTGCCATTTAAGATGCGATAACAGAAATTGAATTTCTTTTTGTTATTATTTTTTATAAAAATTACTCAAATTATTACACTGTAATACTTTCATGTATATTACCATATTTTACAATTCCTAATAAACAAAAATTCGAATAACTTAAATTCATTATTTTTGATCCACTAAATTTTGTCAGTTGTTGGCACGTCATGGTCAAGTAAAATATATTTTAAGGAATATGCTTACATTAAAATGGCAGTTTTCGTGAGCATTTATTATTATTATTATTATTATTATTATTATTATTATTTGAGAATGCAATCTTTTATGATTCCAAATCTGTTTTAACTTTATTCCTATTACTGCTAGAAGATGAGTTATGGCTAATTTAATAAACAGGAAAGTAATGAACCAAATACCGGAAGTGGGCATAGAAAAGCCAGAAGAAATGTAACCAATGTTTCTATGCACCATTTTCTTGCGTTTTTTTGCATAAAAACAATAATAAACCTTAATTGGCACTTCTAGATTAATTTTATATGTATCTGAAATATATAAAAGAAACCTTTAAATGTGATTTCTGGAAAATCAATTTTTGTGTCATTTCCATGTTCGATAAATTTCATTACATAAAATGTTTTAAATGTTTTCAGTGAAATTTTGTCAGAATGCTTTCTATATTACTCACTATGTTCCGAACTGGAATCTAAGCTCTATGTGATAATATAAGGTACTCGAATATAAAAAATGGCAATTTTAAATTAAAAAAAGTGGTTTTTTTTTACATATTTTGAAATATTACAGTTAATTTTGAAGATACAGACATTCCTTAACATTTGCGAGTTTTGATTATTCGCGAAATAAAAAAAAGAACATTTCAACATTAGCGAATACTTAACTAGATTATTCGCGAATTTTGTTTATTAAGAATATATTTTACGAAGTAAACTCGCTTTTTTTACCAATTCAATAAACAGTATGACTGTGGACAGCTGCATTGTACTATATAGCCTAAGTTCATAGAACTTCAATCGTTGTATTGTCAGAAAATATAGATCACTAATTCCGAGAAACACGAAATGTGACTTGATGCTAAAAATAAAAAAAATCCTTAATTTGCTAAAATTAAAAGTTTTTATTGTGACTGAAATTTTTTTTTGTAAAAATTGCATGAGAAATTTTAAAACTTCAACAAGAACAACTTGCTGAGAAAGCAATGGAATATAATCCTTAACTGGTGAGGAGTATTAAATTTAAAAGAGAAATCAAGATCGCAACTTTTCCTTTTATGGAAATTCATAGACAAAAGATTTGTTCTTCCCAACAATCGTCACCTCTCAGTTATACGCGTTTGAAGAGATTGATTTAAAACCGCGTATTACTGAGATCAGCGCATAACAGAGAGGATGTTGTATGTAGCAATTCTTTATACACGTTATACACATTATGGGAAAAAAAAAAAACATTTTGAGGTATAAGAATTATGATTAATAACATTTTATAAAATAAAAGGTGTGTACTATTAGTATAGTATACTGAAAAAAATTCTTCCGATTCCTATTTTTCATGACAAAGGAAGTGACTTTTCTTTCTATAACTCACCGCTAATGCATAAATTAGAAGCTCTCATTTCTTTGAACCACCAAATTAAAGAGAAATAATTTTAGTTTTCTCTGAATTAAAGTGGTTTCTACAATCTCAAATTTTCCATTCCGAGTTCTTGACCGTTTCTTCGCTTCACTGTTCACTTTTTTGATCGAGTTTTTGTTCTTTAAAATCTCTCTGAGCGTTGGTTCTGGGAAATCAGATTTTCGAGCTAAACTTGTTTTTGACAGTTTAGGAGCATTTTAGGCTGATTGTATAACTTCTATTTTGAACGAAATTGTTAACTTTCTTTTGCTCATTTTTATTAAAAAAGAAAAAAAAATCGAGGTGCGACCGTAAAGGCAAGGAGGGAAGAGAACACGCGCGTGGCTTGACAAAAATAAAAGAGAAAGGAACCATTAGAACGGAGGGAGTGAAAAGTCGAAATGTAACACCCTCACCGCCCTTTCAGTCGCTTTGCGGATTGTTCTTTTGACCTTGACACATGCATAAAATGCTTTATAGGAAAAAATACTTTCGCATTTAACCCAGAGTTTGTGAATTGCGCTGTTTTTTCCGCGTATAACTGAGAGAGACAATTCAAAGTGTCGCTTAAAAGTGAGAGATCCACAGCATTGTTTTCCTATTCCTCATGGCGAGACCTTACTCAATTCGCGTATAACTGAGAGGTGCATAAGTGAGAGGTGACTGCATCAATAATCATTTTCAGCCATCACCTAGCAACTAAACTTTGTACAATATGTTTATCATTATTCAAATTTATTTACGGCAAGCACTGTTTAATGCTTTCTATTATATTTTTACTTTTCAGTTGCTTTTTTGCCATTAAAACAAAATCTTAAAACCTAACTCTTTTTTATGCACTGGAAGATAGTCTCAATATTCGCAAATTTGACATTCGCGAAAGCTTCCGCGAACCTAACCCTCGCGAATGTTAAGATATTACTCTATTGTAAAATTCCCAGTTCATTGCACAGGTAAGTGTAATAGTAGAAACTAATACAAAGGTAGTTGAAATATGTTTAGTTGAATTGGGTGTACGCTCTCTGGTGTAAGCATAAAATGTTGCTAAAAAAATATATAAAACCCGCAATTTTTTAAAAGGTTGTGAAGATAATGCTAAGCTTTTATGTTTTATCACCGTTCTCTATTACAATGTAAGAAAACATATGTGCATTTATTCAATATTGTAGATTAAAGAAAAAGCGCTCCGAACGTATGCAGATTCATTAAAAATAATTGGCACGCAGATATGGAGAAGTTCACAATTCCTGGCCTATGTATACACAGTCCTTTAATTTTTGCATTATCCCTCATCGAATTATTTGTTAGCATCACCTTTTGAAATTTTTATATGCATCTACTAACAAGCGGGTAGCGTGCTTGTTCTTTGCCTCACTTTTCGACCCATTTATGAAAGACTATATTTATCCATATTTCCAAATCTTTATTCAGCTGAGGGGGTCGGTAAGGGAGGGTGGTGTTGGACCGGAACTTTGAGGCTTTACTGTCAGTTAACTTCCCCTCTCCACGTCCATCTTTTCTCTTGAACAAACTTCGATCATGCACTTTTCGATGAGAAGTTTAAATATTTATCGGCTGATGATTTTTGACGGAAATTAATCGCGTTCGCCTATCACTATGGATAGCTTGATTTATGCACTTTGTCTCCTGGGTTCGAAGGTTACCTGATACCCTGGATGAATTTATAGAGAGACTTAAGGGAAGAGTATAAGATGAATCTATTATTAAATAAATTCATAACTGAAGCTATGATTACTTAAGGGTCTCAGGACTCTTAAAAATGGAAAAAAATGAAAAAAAAAAGGAGCATTTTTAACATTTAATATCTTAAAATGTATATGATTTTAAAACACAATTTTAGAGAAATGAAAGATATAAGTATGTTCTTCCATTTCACGTATTTAAGAAATTTCAAGATCCAGAATTAGTATTTATAGGGGGAGGGGGGGGGGTCTAAACTGTCTGACATTTGTCGAACAGAAAATTGGTATAAGAGCTTACGCGCAGGATTACAAAATAAATTTTGCAACTAGAATGAAAGTTTTTGTGCCTAATTATACTTCATATTGTAATAATTACCCTGAACTTAAAATTTGTATATTTGTATATTTGTATAAGCATTTTTATATTTTAATACAAATTTGTATTTAGCTAATACAAAATTTTGAAAATTTTAACAGTATAAACACATAATTTTTTTTTTTTTTTTTTTTTTTTTTTTTTAACAATAAAAAGAAAATTTTAGCTTCCGTTTATACAGACTAACATGAAGCATATGTTTTGAAAATTTCATGTCAAAATATTCAGTTTCAGAAAATATTCAGTTTTGTATATATCCTGTGCGTTATACCCAAAAACGTTATTTGGAGAAAAATGACTTCAAAGTTTCGGAAACGCCGCTTCAGCTATTGAGCCAGTATAATTCTAAAAGGCATAGCTTCTGTTATAATGGATATTTCAAGGAAACAATTATATCAAAATGTTCAGAAAAGACAGGAGTTTACATCTAAAAAAAATTAAAATTTCAAAAATTTTGAATCTTTAAGAGTCTTGTGAAACCCCTTAAGTATTCTTAAGGGTATTCTAAAATCCAAAAGAGCAACTTTCTGACATAAGTTTTAATTTATTTTTGTTCGAAAATGCATGAAACTATAGTTGGTGGTTTGTTTAGAAACTACGTAATTGAGCTGTTTTTCCTTTTTTTTTTTTTTTTTTTTTTTGCAAACGCAATAGATTTTTCAGAAAATAGTATCAAAATGGGCGTTTTGAACCGAATTTCCAGGCGAAGGAAAAGAGCATTCAAGAGCGGGCGAAAAACGTGTTTGTCACGTGATCAAATTCGCTTATAACTCAATAGGTAATTGATTAATCAATTGACAGTTCAATTCAAATCGCTTCCATGGCCAGGCTTTCCAATTTTATACCTTTCCGTTAAAAAATGAATTTGTAAATGTGTCAAAATGTTTTGCGCTTGTTCCGCAGTGCAGTTAAGAACAGCCTTAAGGTATCTGCTTACGTACAAACATCATTTTTTTAATGTAAAATATTGAATCAATACACATATTTTTAGTTCCATTGTAATACAGAATGATGAAAAAACATAAAATCATCACAGTGTTTTCATGACATTTTGAAAAATTGTGTTTTTTCACCGTTTTATTTAGCAAAATTTCATGCGTACGCCTGACAGCATACACGCAATTCAACCACATATATTTCAATTCCCTTTGTACTGCTACTATTGCACTTACCTGTGCTGTGCACTGAACTAGGCGTTTTGCAATATCTTCAAAATTAACAGAAATATTTCAAAAGATGTGAAAACTGCATCTTTTTTATTAAAAATTACTATTTTTTTACATTGGAGTTCGTATACAACAGTTTCATTAACACATAGAGCTTAGATTCTAGTTCAGAACATAGTGAGTAATATGGAAAGTATGCTGACAAAATTTCACCGAAATATTTTTTAAAGATTTTATGTAATAAAGTGTTTAAGTACATATAATGTAATAAAGTTTAAATACATATAAATAACGGAAAAATCGATTTTTTAGAAACGGCATTTAAAGATTTCTTATCTATAAAATTGATCTAGAAAGGCCAATTAAGTTTTGTTAGTATTTTTAAATAAAAAACGTAAGAAAATCATGCATAGAAACACTGTTTACATTTCTCCTAGCCTTCTCATTTCTCTTCTTTCTCATTCCTATTTGACTGAGTACTTGCTGTTTATTAAATAGCCATAGCTCCTCTTATAGTAATCGTAGGAATGAAATTAAAGCATATTTGAAATTGTAAAAGATTGATCTTTCAAGTAAAATAATAATTTTTTTTTTTTTTTTACCAAAACGTCCATTTTGAAGTACGCAGATATCTTAAGTTTTAATTAATTAATTGTTCGTTTAACAAGATATTTTTTTCTCAACAAATAAGTGGTAACTCTTATATTTTAGGAGATTGTGAAAGGGCAATTAGCAAATTCCGCAACCCACAGATTCTGAAAAAAAAAATTAAAAAACAATGCTAATTTTAATGCAAATAAGATATGAATATTATCTTTTGAATTAGTAATAAAAGTATCGGAAAGAACGAGCATCGCTCGGTAATTTTGAAACTTTCATATTGTGTTTAAGTGAAGTAAAAAAAATTATTATTTATTTTTAGATAAACGTCATTTCTAGTTTCTTAAAGTAATAACAACAAATTAGATGATACCTTTTGAGTTTTTGTGTTTATCTATTATTCTATATCCTAGTTTCCATGTTGTTTGTGTAACAGTTATGATTTTGGGTGACGTATTTCCAATGTCGTTATAACTACTCCGTTAGTTCATTGTCATGATGTTTAATACTTCCTTCCATCGAACATTACGGTCGTGGCAAGGCATTTTGCTGTTAGAAGTATTTTTAAACTGTTTCGCCTCAACTCTGGTAAAACAGTGTAGAATAACCCATTCATAAAAACAGATATATATGCGGTGTTCCTGTTCCTACGCCTTAAAGGAGTTGAACAATAATTTTTCGAAAAGAAATAACCTGACTTAATAAATCAAAAATCTGAGTTTATACATGACAATCATTACTTTTAGTAAAAAACTAGTATCTAAATCCTCTGTGGCGTAGAAACTTTGTATATGGCAGTTCACGCAAACGAACGAAGATGAATTCAAACGAACACAATGTAGACGGACTTTTTTTTAAGTTCTGAGATGCTGTTAACAAAAGATTTGAACACCCTCATAACCGCGCAAATATTAATAATTCAATGGAACTTATAAAGCAAATTATTCGGTAGTAAAATTATTTCTCACAATCATTTAGGATAATTCAATAAGTTTAGTGAAACAACGTGCAAATGCCTAAAATATAAAGCCTCCTAATGTCAAATTCTTCCTTATAATTCTTAAAAAAATTATTATAGACGGTTCAATGTCCCTATGGCCAATTAAGTATACACTATCCATTTACACATAAAAAATACCTGATAACGAAGTGATAATGCATCAGCAAAGAAATAATAATAATAATACATTATAAAAATGAAGGAATTTTCACGCATACATTGTTTTACTCAACAGGAATATTTGACTATTCTGTTGGTCTACATTTGGAAGCATCTGATATCAGTCTTCGGCACCTTATTTAAATTGATTTAGCAAAAAATCAATTTTTTTTTTTTTTAGCTTGAATTTTCTAACTTTCTTCGGAAGCCACTATTATGTATGCCGATATGCTTCGAATCCACTTCAACTTCACGTAGAAGCTAAGCAATATTTGAAATGTCAGTTGTTTTTATATAAACATAAAAAAAAAAAATGAAGTTACTATTTACAGAAGTTCAGTACGTTTTAGAGAATGTTTTTATATCAAGGCCTCATTTTTATATCAAGGCACAATACGCTCGGAAGTGAAAAATGAATGAAAATTACATTGTACTAATGTAATATAAACGTTTCAGATTTTAGAAATGAAAATTATATTTTTCTTTTAAATATTATTTTATCGTTCTTCAGATAATAGATCATAGATTCGGAATTCAGAAATATTGAGTTAAGTAAGTAAAATAATAATAATAATAATTAAAAAAAACATCATCTTGTTACTGTACAGAGTGAATTTGAATTGTCAATAACAAAAAAATATTTTCTTTATTTGAATGCGATGCGCGTATCCTGAATACTATTCTTCATATTTTATAATAGTTAAAAAGATTCTTTTTCCGTAGTCGATATCCACGTCGATGTTTGGCAACTTAAAACGATTTCGGCAACAATGTGATAAGTTTGGCAGAAAAATTATCTTGTTTATAAAATTGATGCTAATTTTGTACCAAGCATCTCAAGGTGAATTATTCCAATTGTCGAGAACATAGATTAATATGTAGAAATCCTCAAAATACAACAAAATACTATAAAATTGTTTTCATTTAATAAACTTTTGCGTTTTACAAATTATATTTCGTAGCACCATATTTCCATCGCAAAAATCAATTTTTTAGAAGCATGGTAAATGATGTTTAGTCCTTTATGCCCCGACGGTACTTTGAAGTACCATAAGAAAAATTTGTTATAAAATTAATTTAATACATCGATTAATAATAATACAGTTTAATTGCGTTCGACCCCATAATATTATTTACATCAGATTTCCGTGTAATCTATAAACATTGCGCCAGCATAATTTATGATCAAGAGATTTTTACGTCATTGTGAATGACAGGTACGTCAGCAGTATTTTTAGTTTTACAGTTGTTTTAACTTATTAAATGAACTTTGCTGAAGTAGATACTTATCTGATGATTTTCTACTGATCGAATAAGTATATAAATCTTAAACTGGAAGTCAACTGCGAAAATTTCTAAGTCAACGAACATCATATCACAATTCACACATCAGTGTGATCAGTTTACAAAACAGTCAGTCTACTAGAGCACAGTTTGTCCTAAGACCCCGGCAGAGTTACACACAGTTCGACTTACGTCTCTCATAAAATAAAAACCTCCTTTAATCACACTGTTAAGTATTGAGAAAGACTGGATAGAACCCCGATTACGAAAGAATGACGCATTTTTTTTAAATCTAACAAATTAATTTTCCCGAAAGTCGAGAGCTAGTTAGATAGTTTTCTCGTACTCGAATCAGTACATGAAGTTTATTTCACGAAAAACGTCGGAACCGTGTTCGGTTGATAGCAGCATTTAGTACCTATCAAATATAATTTTCCTGAATTCGGGATTTAGATCGTTTTCTCGCGCCTGAATTAGTATAGGAGGCAAGTTTCGTGAAAATCGGAAGGGCCGTCTGCCAGATCGTTCTGATTCGCCTAGCTGATGAATGATTAATGTATTGGCGATAATAGTTCTTCTCCTTTTATACCTTTTAAATGTGTTTTTTAAAGGTTTAACTGCATTTTTTCCTCTATCTAAGCTTACCAGCGGATACGCAACCAACGACAATGACAGGCCGAGGAGCTCCACTGATTTTCAGCCTACCTCGATCACATGGCAGTTCGATAATTAGTAGAAACCAGCCTATATTGATCACGCGATAAGCGAAGCGAGACAGAAGTATCGCGGCCAGTCTCAAATGATATTACACAAATGATTGTATGCCTTTTAAGCTAACATATCGTGATGTAAACTCAAATCATTCTTTAAAAACACATGCCAACTCATTACCTTAGACGGTGTGATTCATGGGCATGATCTAGGTCAGGATCGGCGAACCTTTTCACGTGCGCGTGCCGAAAATTCGCAAACAATATCTATCAACAATCTAATGTGCCAAACTTATACGAAAATAATTTTGAAGAGTATGCTATTTATACGAAACACTGGTTATAAAATCAGTTGCTCCATGCATTAATAATTAACAAATAATGAAAATCAAAATGCGATTTTTCTGTATGCTGGAATCAGTCATTAAATGAATGAGTTTTTATTTCATAAATTGGATTAAATTTATGCGGCATATACAGTAATAAGGAAAAAAAATACGAGTTTTTATTTCACTAATTTTTAACACATTGTTAATGCAACATCTCGGTTATAATTTTCCAAGTTGCATTAAACAATGTACTAATAATGTATTGATGAGATTTTTACTCTTGTACGTTCATTGAAAAATGCTTTATATCTGATTCATATTTTGTTATTTTTACAAATATGCATAGCTAAAAGGAAACCATTTGCCATTTTATTGCGGTGACTGTCACACGAAATTCATTTGAAAATAACAGCTTTTTAAAATTTATATAGAAAGACAAAATACACGTCGAAAACGTTGCAAAACATGACAGGAAAAAAAAATTATTCTGATGTGTTAATTGATGCAAAAAATAATTCATTATTTGCAATCTGCTCGTACGGAAAAAAAAAATTATTGGTTATAATAGAAATAGAAAATGGATTTTATCTATATAACGATTACAAAATTAAATTTTTTCGCGTGCCAGAAAAATTAGCTTACGTGCCAACTGTGGCATGCGTGCCATAGGTTCGCCAACCCTTACTAGGCTATATCAAGATGAAACAGAAGAATAACAAACACAGAATTTGAATTACTTCTCATGATAAATATTTTTCATAGGGTTTTTTTTCATCACATTCAGTTGTAACATTAAAAACATCTTAAATTATAATCATATTTTAAACTAATTCCTCCAGATAACATTTCTTCTATTACTAGCGTATAATATAAAATTAAAACATGCTAAAAGAGAATTAAAAGAATAAATAAACGACATAAAATATCATAAATACAGCGCAGGAAGCTTACGGAATTTCCGCTTCTATGAGGAAAATCGTGAATTTAAAAAAATGTTTAAATGATATTTAAGAAATAAAAAATGGTGCAGAAAATACTTTTTTGAAAGCTATTAATGAGAATGATTACAGTAAAATATAGGTTTGGTAAAACTATTTCTTTTTTCTTTTAAAATTATTTTTTATCGAAAGGAATTAAATTCTTAATTCCATACTTTACTATCAATTAGAGTGGTCTTAGAAGGGATTTTTTATACACTTTAGAAGTTTTTTCCCTCCAATCACATCATAGTTAAAGACAAAAATTAATTGCATGAAGCTCGAAAAAAAAAAAAAAAATTCTAACTGCTTGTCTCAAATTTTCTAATCGATGGTTAGATTTTTTCTCACTTATTTTGATGCTTTTTTGTAATTTTTCTTCTTTATACGTAGATTTCAGAATATCTTATGATGAATGATGTTTTGAACTCATATTGATTTTTTTATCGCATTTTTTATAAAAATGGTTGCTTTATTGATTTATTTTTAAGAAGCATTACGAAAGAACGTATAAAATTTATTGAAGACAATATTTTGTAGTATATGACCCACTTCAAGTATTAGGATTGCAAAAATATCGGAAGAAGCTTTACCTGCTTGTTAGCTTCTGAGAAGTGAAATCAATAATCGCTTCTAAAAAGGATGAAAATGGAAGTTTTACTTAAAAGTATTTTTATAGAGAATATTTATAAAAATTTAATTACCTGATTAGTTCTTTAGTGACAGGGCTTAATTTCTAACAAAAAAAGAACCGCAGCTCTAATATTTTGCAGTAATATCAAACGTAGTATATTTCTCCGTAACCTCCACCTGAATATATATATTTCACATCTTATTATTTACAAAATTAAAAGTATTGTATTTTGAAAAACTCATTAAATATATTATAACACTGTACACAATGATGAGATGGCACTGATATAAAGAACATATTTCACATTTATTTACAGGACATCCCTATACGATCACCAACGTATACAAACACTGTCAAAGCTGCCAACCTTTACGCTTTTTTCTTACCATTAAAATTTTACAGTAAATATTGTCTTTTTTAATCGTCAAAATTTACCGATTAGACAAGGCTAAAATATCTATTACATTTTAGTGGTAGAAAAAAAGCGTAAAAGTTGGCAGCTATGCACTGTACTGTTTACAACATAGTTCGCTTACATGAGTGGCTTTTTGAACATGCTTTGTGCTGCTGCCATCTAGCAAGATAATATTGTGTAGTGTATGACCCACTTCAGTATTAGGATTGCAAAAATATCGGAAGGAGCTTTACCTGCTTGTTAGCTTCTCAGAAATGAAATCTATAATCGCTTCTAAAACAGATGAAAATGGAAGTTTTACTTAAAAGTATTTTTATACACAGCATTTAAAAACGATTTAATTAATTCGTTCCTCAGTGACAGGGCTTAGATTCTGAAAAAAGTACGGGAGCTATAATATTCTGCTATAATATCATACAATGTATTTATGAATAAAGGACCAGTTGCGAGTGAAGGAACTGGGGAAGCTGTCACAATATGGCGGCTGTTTTATTTTAATCGGATCAATAATCTGATTATATCCCACCAGTAAATTTGATCAGAAATTTATTCTTATTTAACCGCTTTATATTGTCTTACAAATATGTTAAAATTTTCTATTTATTTTTACTGGTGTAAGTTTGCGCGGGTATTATAATCTTTTACACTGATACTCACAGGAGGTTGTCTAGGTTGTCACAATATGACGGAGACACAGGGACTGACTACCGCCAAAGTAAACTTCCACCAGTAAAAATGAATAGCTGTTTTTGCCATTATTTATCCCTGAAATTTTGCAGTAATCAGGCGTTTAAATAAATTCTATATAAATTTACCGTTTGCTTTTTTTTCCACGGAGATAATCAACCCTTGCGAAAGCGGTTACAGTTGAAGCTTCACTATTTTAGAATATGTCACTTCCTCTTTATTAATAGTTTCATGTATCATACGCAGTGCCATAACCTCCAACTGTATATTTATATTTCATACATTATTTACAAAATTACAATGGAAAACAATGGAAGAAGTAAAAAAGGAAAATCTATTAATTGAAAATTATGTTATTATGTAAAAAATGGTACCTAAATTTTCAGATACACGAAAATTGTACATAAACACATCCATAACTTCTTAAGTCATATTTGAGTACGCTTCCTGAAAAAGGATGAGTTAAAAATAAAATAACATGTTCAATAATCGAACATTAAAAAGAAAAAAAATGTTCTCCCGATTTCTAGTTCCCTATTCTAAAATGTATATAAATTTAATTAAATACTATTTCATGCATTAACTATTATTTCATGCATTAACTGTTATTATTCTGAAACTATTCCTTTTAAACGTATAAATCATCAAGACTAACTGCGGAAAATCATGTAAATCAATAACTCCGTACATTCTTATCTAAGTTATTCCATAAAAAGTGAAAATAATAATACACGAAGTGCAAAGCAACGAAATAAAATGTGCATCATAATGCATTCGAAACGGGACACAATGTCATTAATTTTCGGTGCAGTAACAGCGGCGAAATCCGGAAATAAATTGCAGCACAGGCGCGAAAATTATTTTATTCGAAATAAGTTGCGGGAAAGAAAGAGTGAAAATGAACGAATCATGCACGTGAAAGAACTTGCTTCTCCACTTCCTCTCATCATTAAGGGAAAAAAATAAAATTCGAAAGAATGATGTGCTAAAATCTGCGCACATTAAAGTCTATTTATTCTTTTGGTAGCGTAAAGGTAAATTGCAATTAATTTCTCTTGTTAGCAGGTATGTATTGTACAAAAAAATATATTAACCAAATCAAAATGACAGAGAGACAAAAAGAATTAATCTTACAGAAAAATAGTGGTTTTGTAATGGGAAGATATTAATTTATAAATTTTCTTACCAATAAGACACTAATTAACTTTATTTCGATGATGTGCATTTGTTAAATCCTATTGTTTTGCTCACATATTAATAATATTTAAAGTCCCACATTAAAGTCTATTTATTTTTTTTCTGATCGAAAGATAATTTATTATTAATTTCACTTTTTAATAGGTATATAATGTAAAAAAAATTATATTAAAGCAATCAAAATGACAGAGAGACGAAAAGAAGTAACCTTACTGAAAATGGCGGCATTGTAATGGGAATATACTATCTAACAAATTTCCTTACCAATAAGACATAAATTAGCTTTATTTTCCAAGATGTGCATTTATTCGTAATATAATAATAATTTTAAATAACTTTGTTTAGCAATTGATAGCTTTAAAAAATAAAAATACAATAAAAGCTGGCAATTCGAAACATGTCTATAAAGGGACTCCATATAACGGAAAGTGTGTTCGGTCCTTGCGAAAAAAATTACCATACAATCATTAACTGCTAACGAGAAAACTTGCTAGTGGTAATACCTTGATGACTAATAACGCGTTTAACCAATATAAAATTAGTAAATACAAAACTTGTGTGGAAATATAAATCACCTAAAACAGCACGAACTAAACTAACTACTTAAAACACCATCAAAACCTTAAATGCGCTATAACCTTAAAGGCGCATTTAAGGTTTTGATGGTGTTTTAAGAAGTTATTTCAGTTTGTATTAATTTACACCAGTTTCAACTTATTTTTTTTTTTATTGTGCTTCTTCTGGCATTTCAACTATTTTTTTTCTAAAAAACAACGTTTCAACACACAATAAAATACATAAGGTTTGAACAGACGTATACGTTTCGTGAGCTCCAGGGCTCACATCATCAGTGTATAAAATCTATAAAAACAATATCTCCCCAAATACATGTACGGTGAAAACCCAAATGTCAAAACGCAATACCAAAAGACCACAAGTTCCAACAGCCAATGAAATTAAAGCGGAAGGGAAGTGCCGTGACACAACATATCCACCCAGAAAGTTGAGATGTATGGTACACTAGACAAATCATTAACCAAGGAGTTTTTAAATCTATGGATATGAACAACTTCAAAAAAGTCTAAACCTAGAAGAGTAATGCATTTCTTGATAGTGGTAGCTGAGTCAAAATTGAAATTATGTCCCTCTCTCCAGCAATGAGAGGCGATAGAGGATTTTTTTCCCTCTAAAAAAAAAATCCCCCAGCAATGAGAGGTGATAGATTTTTTTCCCTCTAAAAAAAAATCCTCTATCACCTCTCATTGGTGGGGGGGGGGGGGACATAATTTCAATTTTGTGTCAGCTACCATTATCAAGAAATGCATTACTCCTCTAGATTTAGACTTTTTGAAGCTGTTCGTATCCATAGATTTAAAAACTCCTTGGTTAATGATTTGTCAAGTGTACCATAATCTCAACTTTCTGGGTGGATTTGTTGTGTCACGGCACTTCACTTCAGCTTTAATTTCATTGGCTATTGGTACTTGATGGTCTTTTGTTATTGGGTTTAGACATTTGGGTTTTCACCGTACGTGTAGTTGGGGGGGATATTGTTTTTATTGATTTTATACTCTGATGATGTGAGTTCTGGAGCTCACGAAACGTATACGGCTGTTGAAATATTATGTATTTTATTGTGTGTTTAAACGTTGTTTTTAGGTGAATAATATAAAATTAGTTCTAAATTATGTAAATGTATAAGTACATACTTACAGATCACATATTTAGAAGCATTGAAGAACTTTTATATTTAAAAAAAAAATGTTTCTACTACTCCAATAAAATATTTTGTAATTTCTACTTCCTTTAAAAATCACGTGTTCCCGACGTATAATGCCGACTTGCCAAAACATATTGAAATTAATTTTATAATTTTACCCATAAACATAGAGAATTTTGAAAATATTTCTTTTGAACGTATAAATCATTAATTGTCGAGAAGAGCGAATGAAGGTATCTTACATTCGTACCGGATGCACTCCGTAGAATTTTAAATAATAATACACGAAATGCGAAAAAAGGAAATAAAAATTGCATTATAGTGCATCCAAATAACAGGATACAAAGGACACGATCATAAATCTTAAGTCATATTTGGGTATGCTTCATGAAAAGGGTTGGTTTAAAAATAAAAATAACATATTCAATAATTTGCACGTAAAAAAAAAAAATAGATAAATAAATAAATAAAAAGAAATACGTTTGCTCGATTTTCATTTCCCCTTCCTTTAATGCATACAAATTTATTTAAATGCTATTTCATGCATAAACTGTGATTATTCTGAAAATATTCCTTTTAAACATATAAATCGACAAGACTAAATGCGAAAAATCGTGTGAATCAATACCTCCGTACGTTCTTATCTGAGTTATTCCGTAAAAGTGAGAATAATAATACTCGAAGTGCAGAGCAAGGAAATAAAAAGCGCATCATAATGCATTCGAAACGGGACACAATGTCATTAATTTTCGGTGCAGCAACAGCGGTGAAATCCGGAAATAAATTGCAGAACAGCCGCGAAAATTATTTTATTCGAAATAAGTTGCAGGAAAGAAAGAGTGAAAATGAACGAATCATGCACGTGAAGGAACTTGCTTCTCCACTTCCTCTCATCATAAGGATAAAAAAAAGATAAAATTTCAAAGAATGATGTGTTAAAATCCGCACAGATTAAAGTCTATTTATTGTTTTGCTTGCGTAAATAACATTTGTTATTAATTTCAAGTTTGTAATCTAAAAAAGAAAAAAAAATCAAATGACAGATAAAAGGTATCAACCTTTTGCACTCCACACCAAAATTTCAATCACCTATCTGTAACTCCACTCCATTCTTACATATTTGAAATAATATGGGAGGAACTCCCTAAAAGTATGTTTATTTGTTGTATGTTCATTTGTTGTTTACCATATGAGTGCCAGTGGATTTGTAGTTAAACTTGGTATGTCACAGTATGGATGTCAGTTGATTTGTGGTTAAATTTAGTATGTCACCGTATGGTGCCACCGTCAGTGGAGTGGAAAAGGTTAATTTTGCAGGAAATGTCGGTATTGTAAAGGAAAGATGTTATTTTATAAATTTTCTTACCAATAAATAGAAATTTACTTATAGATTAATAGATATAAATTTAAGAAAAAGAAACAACGTATAAAAACACAAATATAAATATGTATAAAAAGCATACAGCTGTTTCGAAACCTCTAAGGTTACATTAACAGTGTTAAAAAATCATAGGTAAAATTAAAACGCTGGGTAAAAAGGGGGAGACAGAGAGCCAGAAAGGCGTACCTTACATCTTTACTGTCAACGGCGAAATGCGACATACGGTTGATTAGCAGCCGCGAAGTCGATCTCATGCGCACACACAGGGAGACCAATCAAAATCACCCAATTGCTCCGGAAGAGTTCAAAAAGAGACGAGGAAAAAAAGGGAGGGGTGAAGAGAACGAATTATATGAAATTAAACCATACCTTTGAAAAATTTGCGCACTGGACAAATCTTTAAGTAAACTGTTTGAATTTTTCCATATGTGATAAGCTTCCCGGAGGTCGTACCCGAAGCACTGATGATGAAACCTTAGAGGTTTCGAAACAACTGTATCCTTTTTATACATATTTATATTTGTGTCTTTATATGTTGTTTCTCTTTCCTAATATATTGCCACAAAGTAGAATCCTTCCCCACTTTTTATAGATGTAAATTTACTTTACTTTCCAAGATGTGCATTTATGAAAGCTTGTTGTTTTCCTAAATTGTAATAATTTTTAAAGACACACATTAAAGTTTTTTTATTCTTTTTCTGGTGTAACGATCATTTGTTATTAATTTCACTTATTTATATGTATATAATGTAACAAAAATTACATAAAACAAATAAAAACGACAGAGAGACAAAAAGAAGTATCCTTACTAAAAATGACAGTATTGTAATGGGAAGATATTAATTTATAAATTTGCTTAGAAATAAGATATAAATTAGCTTTATTTTACAAGATGTGCATTTATTAAAGCCTAATGATTTCCAACCATAGTAATTATTTTTAAAGAAATTTATTTAGCAATTGATAGCTTTTAAAATACAAATATAATAAAACGTGGCAATTTGAAACATGTCTATAAAGGAATACACACTGTAAAAAAAAATTCCGCAACGTTCCTGGGAAAAAATGGGCAGCTGAGTTGCCCATTATTTCCAAGAAACATTTCTTGAAAATGACTGGAACTTTACTGTATATGTTAAAAACTTTCTACAGAAATGCCAGTAAGTTTCCTGCGAAATACCAGGAATATTTCTGTTGACAGCAAAACATTACTGACATTTCACAGCATGCGGGATCCGCAGACGATTTTTACATTTCCAGTTGACAATTTTCGCTTTATTAGCATTATTTGTTAGAATGAAAAAATATTTTGAAATTGACATCAAAATTATTATTTATAATTTACACGAAAAAGTAAATTTTCAGTTAAAATTCAATAAAGTAAATATATATATGATATATTGTTTCTGAACTTTGTTTAAAATATAAAAATATATAAATGTAAATAATAATTAGAAAAAAAATCTAGACATAAAATATTTTGGATTTTCGTTAGTAATTATGTTAGTTTACAAGTTAGATAAAATACATATAAATTTTCATGAAAAATAAAAAACCTAAACGTAATTGTATATTTTTTCCGAAAAAAAAAAATTCAAATTTGCAGCAAGCAAAGTGTCAAATATATATCAAATTTAAATCAAATTGTAATAAAGTGTTAAAATATAAAATTAATTAAAAAAGAAAAAAAAAGTCCAGAGGTAGCATCGAACCCGGACCGTACGGGTGGCGTGCGAGCTTTCTGTGTCCACACCACGAAAGACACGTTGAAAGCTGCAAACTAATGGGTATTTGAAACGTATGCTAAACCTCGGCATCTAATTTCTGAAAATCTAAGTCCCATTTGAAGAAATCCTTTCACAAGAATAATTAGAGATAAGAACTCTAAAACATACTTTAAATTAATCAAAATCGGTGAGAATCATGTTTGATGGCCCCCTGGTTAATGGAGATCCAAATAATAGGTGTATTTTTTTTACACGGTCTGCTCCTTAAACATTCCACAGACAAGTACGAGAGATAATCTCTTAGCGATGTCACGGAGGTATTGTATTTTCATCTGAATTGTCTTGACAATAGAGACGTAAAGGATTATGTCGTCTATTGATTTATTTGCATTCCATATTGATTTTTTTACATTCATTTAAGGAATTCTTTTTCGACACTCGCGCGCGAGCAACGGATTATAGCAAAAAAATAATAAATGGCGGCCGCAGCGTTTTGCTGTTTCCAACTTTTGTGCCAGGAACGTTTCAGATAAGAAAACCGGAATTTCACAGGAAAGAGCTAAATTATTCTGAAAACCTGAGAAAAGAAGAAACGTTCCTGGATTTTACATGGAACGTTACCATTTTTTTTACAGTGCAGCTTTTAGCGGAAAATGTGTTTGGGCATTGAGAAAAAATTACCATGCAACCGTTAACTGCTAACTTACTGCTAAAAATAACTGGATGACTACTGACGCTTTTAAACTACATAAAATAAGTTTTAAATTGTACAAATGTGCAGACACATACTTACAGATATTTATTTAGAAACATTTAAGAACTTTTTACATAAATGTTTCCACGATTCCAATTTTGTAATTTCTACTTACTTTTAAAATATCGCTTTCCCGATATATAACCTCCCTATCCGAAATTGTCTGGGAATTAATTTTATAATTTTACGCATAAGCTTAAAGAATTCTGAAAATATTGCTTTTGAAATTATAAATCACGAAAATTAATTGCTAATAAGTATGAATGAACGTCTCTTACATTCTTACAGGATATTTTCCTTATAAGTGAAAGTGATAGCAAACTAAATGCAACGACAGGAATTAAAATTTTAATTATAATGCAAAAAACGAGATACAATGTCATTAATTTTCGGTGTAGTAACAGTAATGAAATCCAGAAATAAATTACCACACCACCGAGAAAATTATTTCATTTATAATTTTCAGGACAGAAGGAGCTAAAACTAATAAATCAACCACGTGAAGAAACATACTCTCCCGCTTCCTTTTACCAATAAGATAAAAGTTAAACTTTAATTTCCAAGATATTCACTTATTGAAGTTTTATTATTGTTTTGATAGCATAAAGGCTTTTTCTAAATAATTCGCACGATACCCCACAACTTTAAACAGAAAAACTATAGTAAGTTAACAAAAATCAGGAGGGAAAAAAATCAAAGTGACTTTGTTCTCTATCAGTCAGCATTGTTTTTTGTATGATAATTAAATGACTTGCCAATCTATTTGTATTGTACAGCCCTTAACTTTGAAATGAAAAGTCTTAGGTACACTAGAAGCAACTACATTTATTCACGGTACGAAAGTAGCACACAGTTTCTACAGAGTACATAAAGTAAGTACATGCACTGTGGAAGAGAAACCCCACCACTATTTTATTAAAAGGTTGGCCGAGATGCATCAATGGCAGTACATCACATCAAATTTCAGAGCCCATTCACATGAGCTTCATCCTGAAGAAATTAACTGCAAAAGATGTTTTTATAGATTATTTTAAAGATGTTTTTATTGATTATTTTAAAGATGTTTTTATTTTAACTTCATGAAAAAAACAGATTTTGATGGAGCGGTTTGCCAAACACAAGAGATGTTATCAGTCGCAAAGACAGAGGTAGAATCATAAAAATTACAAAACATTCCTTGCCTATAAAATCAATGCCAATATGAGAATCCCAAAACTGCCAAAAGTATCCGTTAATAGAAATGATATGAGTGGATTTAAATTATTGGCAATAAATACGATCAGGACTATGTCGCCAACGCCAACTTACTATCTATTAACCCTGTGAAGAATCCAATGGGATTCACAAAAAAAGTCCCATATATTTTCAAATAGAACTCTAGATAGGAAGAGCAATGTATAAGCATACCAGCTCAAAATATTTCTAAGTCTCAAGGTTCTGCCGGAAATGATAAAAAGAATCAATCCATCTAAACCAATCTTAAAGGTTGACGGAAAAGTAGAACAGCCTGAAAAAAATAGGAGTTATGGAATTCCTTTTAAGTAGCAACTTTGCCGATATTTTCCCAGGACAATTTAAAAATGAAACTAGATGCGAAATTTTCTCACGCTAGCAGCGAGGGTCTCTCTTGACCAATGATATCGAAGTTTGTTAGTGATATCATTCAATCTAGGCTCTGAGTGGGCCGACAGATAGCCTTTGTTTTAGGAAGGTGAATTTGAACGAACAGAGAAAAGAGGGAGATGCGTTTTTGAATCCCAAGGAGAGAGCTGCTCTCTGAGTTGGGAGTTGAGTTTTCGGATAGATCCGAAGGGATAGAAGAACCTGCCGTTTCGGGCTGGGTAAGATTTCTCCAGTGGAAGCCGCGAGATATTGTGTAGTTGACAACGGACTGATATACACCAGAAAACAGAGGCAGCTGTTTCTTACCAGACTATCGTGACAAGATTTTGGATTTGTATCGAGAAAGAAGCTAATAGAAATTGAATGTTAATCTTATACACTGAACATTAAGTCTTTAATGAACATTGTCATCAGCTGAAAGTACCCATAAATATAATATAGTTGTAAATACAAGAAATTAATCAAGAAATATTCATTTATCTAATGCATTTAAATAAATTGTTTGATTTAATTATTACTTGGGCCTCCGCTTGACTGAAGTTCCACGCTACCACTTCCACATGTTAGTCGAAGGTTTTACAACTTGGTGGCAGAAGGTGGTATGCACAGCAAGGACTCTGAATATGAAAAGACTAGCTTAAGAGAAAGAGCTCCAGACACAAGACCGTGTGTAGAAAAAAAGCGACACCAGTATCGTGCCGGACAGTTCCTCTAAGAAAGAGCTCCAGAGGCAAGACCGTGTGCATAGGAAAACGATACCAGTATAGTGCCGGACAGTTCCCCTAAGAAAGTGCTCCAGACGCAAGACCGTGTGTAGAAAAAAGCGACACCAGCATCGTGCCGGACAGTTCCTCTAAGAAAGAGCTCCAGATGCAAGACCGTGTGCATAGGAAAACGACACCAGTATAGTGCCGGACAGTTCCCCTAAGAAAGTGCCCCAGACGCAAGACTGTGCGTAGAGAAAAGTGACACCAGTATCGTGCCGGACAGTTCCCCAAAAAGGTGCTTTAGACGACATCCAGATGCAAGACGGTGTGCAGTGAAAGGAGACTACAGTGCAGTGCAATGCCGTGCAGTACAGTTCCCGAGAGAAAATGCCCCAGCAAAACAAAAGGTAAGCTCATTATTTTGAGTGGCTCTTAATTTATTTATTAATTGAAATGTTGATAAGAAATTAATATTTTAAAGGAAAACTTTTGTTTTGAGGTAAATGAAAATTTTAAAATTGAAAAATTGGTTAGTTAAAATAGAAAATTATTAACTTATTAATTAATTATAGCACAAGGAAGCTGATACCCTTTGTCATTGGCTTTAAATTTTGAAATTTTTTTTTAAATTAAGAATACAGAAAACTAAAATCGAACTAGATTCTTAAAAAAAAAAAAAAAAAAAAAAAAAAAAAATTAGATGTCATGTAAGAAAAGTACCATTGTGAGGAAAGTTTGCTTGAAAAATATTTTAGAATCAATTTGGATTATTTAATGATTGATTTTCCTAAATATATGTAATATAAGGATGATATAAGGATAAGGCCTTAGTTAATGAAAAAAAGGAGTTTAATGAGTCTAGGTTATAGTTTACATATTAAATAGAAATTGTATTTACAAGTACGGGAGGGTAGGGGTTTTCTCTGCAGCATACGCGCCCGCAGAATCATCGGAGTTCGGCCTCTGCTCTTGTCTAGAGCGAGATATGCCTACCATCGGCCGCGTCAGAATGCAATCTGCTCTCGGTTGTTACTTGTTTCCAGGCGAAGAGAATGCAAACTGCATATCAGCAAATTCAAACATCTGCTGTTCTGCGGTAACAAGTTCTCATGGAAAAGGGCTGACCATATCTGTTGCTATGAGTAGGGTTTTATGGGAATCTAAAACCACAACTCACACTCGGCCATCTTGTCCGCTTGTCGACCTCGACAGCGCGTTAAATAAGCAACAAGATATGTCAAAAAACAAACAAACAAAAAAACTATCTAAAAATAATTAAAACCCAAAGGGAAAAAAACTGTCATTAAATAATTAAGGAAAGTGAGCTAAATAATAAAAAAAAATTAATTCTAAATTTTATGTAAATTAATGCTGAGCTGCCGTGGGATATCTCCAAAAAAAAACAAAAGAATAAAAAAAAATCTCAGGATAACATCAATTTGCATCATGAGACCGTCTTTCTCATGAGCCATCATCAGGGATGAAAAATATAATCTGAAAGGCCGTCTGCCCATTATATTATCATCAAGAAAACATACTGAAATCTGCCTCATCTTAGGTAGAATTTCGTAAAAAAACATCTTTATCCCAACGTCATTCGAGAATAAAAAAATAAAAAAAAGAGGTTTGCCTCGTCTAAGCAAAAAAAAAGGATTTCCCACCAAAAGGTTTTTTTTTTTTTTCGACAGCCAGCTCTTACTTCTGTAAAAAAAAATATGCGAGGTGGGGGGGGGGGGTAAAACACATACATATATATATAACATATAAAATTATAAAAATACAGGTAAAAAATTTCAAATATATAAAAACAGGTACATAATAATAAAATAATAATATTGCTGGCACAGTTCTGGATAGTCAAAAGTGTTTTATGAAACATGAAAAAAAAAGGAGTCACTGCTTGGCAGTCTGGAAAAAAGTTTTGTGCAAAACTAAAAAAAAAAGCACTGTTTTGCACTTGTAATAAAAAGTTTTAAGCAAAACTACAAAAAAAAGCACTGTTTTGCTGATTTACTAAAAAGTCTTAAGCAAAACTACAAAAAAAGCACTGTTTTGCTGATTTACTAAAAAGTCTTAAGCAAAACTACAAAAAAAAAAAAAAACACTGTTTTGCTGATTTTATAAGAAAAATTGATTTGCCATGCGAAAAAAAAAATCACCGCATGGGTTCAATAAAAAAGTTTTGAGCAGGTATATATCGCTCAGAGATTAAAAAAAAATGTTGAACAGAACTTCGAAAAAAAAGGCACATAAATTCTGTTAATATAAGCTGAAAAAAATAAAGAATCTGTTGCATATTCCACAAACTAAGAATAATTAAGCAAAAAAAAACATTGTTGATAAAAATGCTTGGTACGCGATAACTTCTTTAAAAAAAAGCACTTGAAGTTTATCGCACTGAAGAATGGCATGACACACAAAAATACGAAGAAGAAAAAGACGTTCTGTGTTGAAGATTTCCATCAATGATTGGACTCTTGAAATGGTGAGTTACACTGGTAAACACCTCATTCTAATGTTTCGTCCAGAAAAAAAATCATCATGGATGCTCACTGTAATCGTAAAAAAAAACGAAGATATTGAAATAAAGTTACTAAGAAAATCACAGATAGTAGCAGTCTAATAGTCTGTACGATATAAATGTTCTCTTAAATAAGCAGATATATGGGTGTCAAACACAGAATATATAAACACAGTTTTAAAAAAAATAGTAGTAATAATAAAAATCACATTTATGATAAATTCGTTGGTTGCATTAGTCACCTATATACGTGAAGCATATTTCTTTTTGGAAATTTAAGTCTACTTTTTCTCTTTCTCGTTGTTGACTTCACAAAATGTCGGCGTATAAAAAATAAAAAAGGAATGATAAGGACACGCAGAATTTCGGTCCAATTAGTAACGTCACTCGAATCTCGAGATGGTTGGGACGTATGGTACGCTGAATGCTGATAAATGAGTCCGTTGGCAGACGTAAACAGTAATAAAAAGATGGTCAATAAGACGAGCACAGTCATAAACAGCTTGTAGGATAAGAAATTTAAATCGAAGGAAAAACAGTCTGGCGATAATGTTGCGAGATGTTTCAGATATGCTGAGTCAATCATTGGGTCAACTTCGATGTCAGTAGGAATATTTTCATTCGAAAAATCTTTATTTACTGTCGGCGGTTTTAGATCTTGGGGGAAAGAATTTGAAACAAGTGTTTCCATAGTGCATCTTGCATCAGGAAATGGAGGTACATAGGATTTATCTTGAGATTTCGTTGCAGATACATTATCAGACACAGTAATGCAGCTTATAAAAATGCTTGTGGGTGGAGATTTAGTTAAAGTAGCGCCGTTTTTGTCGCATGTGAGAGTACCCTGAAATATGACATCTGTCCCTATGATAAGTGGCATGGGCATCTGAGAAGACTTAACTACGCAAACAGAAGTAGAAAAAGTATTATCGTCTATTTGTATATTGGTAAAAAACGATCCTATAGGTTGAATAACACGGTTACCGATGCCCGACAACTGTACAGTTGCTCCGGTAAGGGGGGGAGACCCAATTTGTTCATAAATGTCTTCTCTCAGTATCGTCAGTGAGCTTCCAGTGTCCAAGATTGAATTGATTTGTAAATTAAAAATTTTTACAGGTTTATGCATGCGCGGATGAGAATGACACTTTTCTACTACGTTAATTTGTTCGTCTCTGCGCGGCGACGTCTTGCGTGAAGGGGAGGTGCCTTGAGTCGAACGCTTGCGTTCCGGCGTTTGCTCTGTACACTGGCTGGAAAGGGCTAAACAATTCCAGCAAGTTAATTTTGCAGTTTTCTCCTTCTGGTTAATCTTAGGAGTGTTGGGTGTAGTCGGTGACATTGATTGATAAAATTTAGAACTCTGTTCACAAATTCGTTCGAAAATTTGGAGCTTGTTTTTAAATTCGGCAAGCGTGGCGCACCCGAATAATATAGCTTTATTATGTGGTGTATCGTTAATCCCATTAATTATATAGTGAATTAATGATATATCATCGATGTTTCCTCTCTGTGCTATTTCTTTCATTTTCAGAAAATATTCCAACAGTTTTTCGTTTGGGCGGCATCCTCTAGCGGCTAGTAATTGATGTATCTGGGCGGACGAAGCTGATTGTCCAAATTCGCGAAACAATGCTTCTTTGAGTGATGTATATGAAGAAATGTTGTTTTCACTACGTACATACAATAATGCTAAACTTTTTAATGCCCGCTCAGCAAACACATATTTCTGTATGTCGGACAGTTGAAATGAATGGGCCAGAGATTCAAATCTCTGAAACCATGTTTGAACGTTTTCCGTTTTATCACCACTAAACGGTGTAATTAAATGATCAATGTCATGGAAAGAAATTGTCTGTTTGGGCGCGGAGTGTGTACAGTGTACACGCGCCTGGTCTGGCTGTACTGCCAAAGGCGAAGATAAACCAGTGCTTCCACTACTATTGTGGCTATCATCAAATTCTGTATCAGATTCGGAAACTGCCGTAAACGTGTCTTTAAAAGCCGAAATATCAACTAGTGCGCTTAAAATACGTTGCCCTATATCTTGTTTTGATCCATGGATGTCAATGGATAAGATATTAGCAATAGTAATCAATTGTATCTGATCGTAATCGTGCAAAATTTCTTTGAGTTTATTTTCATACTCATCGCTTTTGTCAGTAAAAGAAAAACCTTTAAATTTCCTTAAATTCGCTCTATTCTGGCGATTTTTATCGCAACCAAATATAAATTCATGCAATAATTTGATTTTATCTGTTTTAGCCGATTTTAACTGGCTTTTAATAAAGTCAATTTCTTGCAATTCCATATTAAAAGGCAAGAAAGGAAAGAGAAAAAAAAAACTTACTTCAAAAGGAGTTATCCAATTGAAAAATAACTTCCTCGCCACGATATATTGAAGTAATCCAATTAATGATCCGTAGAAAAAAAAATATGCAGTCGAAGATTCATTCCTTGTACAGCGATAACTATCTTGCACAAATAAAAATAAACGGGAGATTGAGCTTCACACAGATGGCTCACATCAGATGTAGATGAATCACATCAGCTGAAATACGAATGTTGATAACGGGACTGAGAAGGAAGTTCTCCAATTCTGATCTGTAATAAAGCCTAGGGGATTTTACTTTTTAAATTCGTTTTGGATTCAAATCGGCCTAGAGCACCCATGTAATATAAGGATGATATAAGGATAAGGCCTTAGTTAATGAAAAAAAGGAGTTTAATGAGTCTAGGTTATAGTTTACATATTAAATAGAAATTGTATTTACAAGTACGGGAGGGTAGGGGTTTTCTCTGCAGCATACGCGCCCGCAGAATCATCGGAGTTCGGCCTCTGCTCTTGTCTAGAGCGAGATATGCCTACCATCGGCCGCGTCAGAATGCAATCTGCTCTCGGTTGTTACTTGTTTCCAGGCGAAGAGAATGCAAACTGCATATCAGCAAATTCAAACATCTGCTGTTCTACGGTAACAAGTTCTCATGGAAAAGGGCTGACCATATCTGTTGCTATGAGTAGGGTTTTATGGGAATCTAAAACCACAACTCACATATATACTTATATTCAAAATAGAAAAAGCATATGAAGAGGTAGCAAGGAGTGTTCAATTCTGAGTAAAATAAGGAAAATTGTTTACCTATAGCGTTTGGAAATATTTTTTTTTTTTTATGTTCTATATTTTGTGTGTGTAGGGAATGTAAAAAGTGGGAAAATTATACTTTCTTTTCGAAACTAACACTAAAACGTAGAATGTCTGAAATTTATTATAGTATTGCTAATTTATTTATGTATATTGTGAATACGTTTGAAAACATTTTATAACGGTAGATAAGGTTAGAATATTCTCGGTGAAGTGTCAAATTCACATCTTCTGAGGTAGTTGCAATAAATAAATAAATAAATAAATATATATATAAAGAGGGAAATCGTTAGGTTATCTTTGTAGTATCGGTAGGAATATAAAATCGATAGATAATGGCGAAAATAACGGCATTGAAATATTGCCGAAAGGCTGATCTGCAAAATTTAGCAGAGGTATTAGGAGTTCAGATAGAAGAAAGTGACATAATCGCGACGATTATCCAATAGATAGAGGGCGCGGACGATTATGATGCCGACTTTGCATTAACGCAAGTGGGATATATAGTGAAAGATAGGGAAGATCTACTTCTTTTAGAAAGAGAAAAAAAAGAAAAAGAAGAGAAAGAAAAAGAGAGAAATTTTCAATTAGAGCAATTAAAATTAACGCAAAATACAGGGAGGCGTAACTCGATTTCCAGTAACGGATCGGAAAGACCTAAATTAGCGCTAAAAACTATAATGCATCGTTTTGATCCAGAGCGTTCGGACATAACTCTATTTTTAAACTTGTTTGAACGACAGGCATTAAGGTCGGGGATAGAAAATGAGGATCTGGTCACGCATTTATTAGCTTTGTTGCCAGTACAAATAGCTGAATTGATCTTGCGCGAACCGACAGACCGAGTTGACAACTTTCAGCATGTGAAGTCAATCCTGTTAGCTCGTTTTAGATTGAGTGGCGAGGCTTATAGACAAAAATTAGATAAACATTTGCGAGACCAGAATAGCCCGTGGAAAGACCTCATTTTTGAACTAAATAGCTTTCTAGAAGGGTGGTTAAATGATCTTGAGGTTACTAATTTTAAAGAGTTGAAAGATTTGCTAATCACCGAACAGATTAAGAGGCGTGCTCCAGCAGAATTAAGGGAGCACTTTATAGATTCGTGGGCCAAATATAAAGATCCAGGAACACTAGCTAAGGATCTGGATGAATACGAAACTATAAAAGGGGCGTCAAAAAAATCGTGGAACAAAAAGCTAAAATTCGAAGAAAATTCGCGGGATGAGAAAATGGAAAATGAAGACGAAACGAGAGGGGGGCATTCCGAAACCAGAACTAACTGGAGAGAACGAAATATAGAGAAAGAAAGGGAAAAAATCTTTGAGCGAAAAAGGGCTATTAGGTGTTTCATTTGCTCGAGCCCAAACCATTTGAAGGTTAATTGTCCCGAAAACAAAAGAAATGGAGAGCAAATTACCAGCGTTCATCATATTAGCGGAAGTACAAATTTTGAAGAAAGTTTTA
Organism: Maratus speciosus; assembly: GCA_963932465.1. NCBI lineage: Eukaryota > Metazoa > Arthropoda > Arachnida > Araneae > Salticidae > Maratus > Maratus speciosus. The sequence goes on along the minus strand of OZ010789.1, from coordinate 454,157,567 downwards.
AGCCTTATCTAAGCCGCTCGCTAATCAACGGAAGGGAATTCACAACATTAAGAGATAGTGGAAGTCAATATGATGTAATTTCGAGGAGATTTATTAAACGCAATCAATTAGACGGTGGCACCATTCGAGTTAGACAGCCGTTAATGAACAATACTCGTCGCTTACCGACCGCCGAAGTTGTTTTAAAAATTGAAGGACTCGGGAGACTAAAAACAAAAGCTATCGTGACGGACAGAAAGACGAATTTGAATCCCAAGGAGAGAGCTGCTCTCTGAGTTGGGAGTTGAGTTTTCGGATAGATCCGAAGGGATAGAAGAACCTGCCGTTTCGGGCTGGGTAAGATTTCTCCAGTGGAAGCCGCGAGATATTGTGTAGTTGACAACGGACTGATATACACCAGAAAACAGAGGCAGCTGTTTCTTACCAGACTATCGTGACAAGATTTTGGATTTGTATCGAGAAAGAAGCTAATAGAAATTGAATGTTAATCTTATACACTGAACATTAAGTCTTTAATGAACATTGTCATCAGCTGAAAGTACCCATAAATATAATATAGTTGTAAATACAAGAAATTAATCAAGAAATATTCATTTATCTAATGCATTTAAATAAATTGTTTGATTTAATTATTACTTGGGCCTCCGCTTGACTGAAGTTCCACGCTACCACTTCCACATGTTAGTCGAAGGTTTTACAACCCTATAACCATACGTGGGTAAGACCAAGATTTTTTATATAACAACAGGAAAGAATTACATCTGTGATAAATTTATTGACTGAATAGAATGGTATAATTAGGTAATAACTCTTGTTTATAAATAGATCAGCATTTTATCGAGTAGGGTGGGAAAGTAGTTATCATAAATCACGTTATATTTTAAGTCCGTTGGATGAAGCTGTCAAATAGCGAGAAACGAAAATGATTCAATCCATTTAATTTTTATTATTTACTTCAGTGTTAAAGAAAAAAGAATTTACGACCGCTGAATAAACATGATAAAATGTATTTACCATGAGAAGCAAAGAAGTTACTTTTTAAAGACTACTGTTATGACTTTTTGAAAAAAAGGAATAAAAGGGGTAAAATTTAATTCAAATATTAGATTAAAAGAAAAAATATAATGCTTCATCATACGCACACTTAGGTGATCTAATTTAACACATTTCAGGATGCCAGGGTTCGTAGCAAGTTTTCTGGCAAGGCTTTTGACAGAGTTCTCTTTCTAGAGAGACCTCGTCTCTATCCGGCTGCTCAAAAGCATTACCTCCAGTGGCCCCTCTGTTTCAGGTATTTATGTCCAGCCATTTCAAGTGCTTTTTTAAAGGCTTGAAGTACCTGAGTTCAAGTAGCTGAGAATTATCACCACTTCAATGTTCATGGAAGTTACGAGTTCTATTATGTCAGAAAGAACATTAAATAGGGAATATATTGTCTCTTAAAAAATAATTTATGATTTTACATCTGGATGGTTTCTGTCTTAACTCAAAAAGAAGGCTTTTTTAGGAGCTATTATAACTTCTTCGTAGATTTCTAAATAGTCATACTTGACTTAAAAAACTTTGCACAAAACCTTACAGTATAATTGTGGCATTGCACAGAGACACCTGGATAAAGATGTGAAAAATTTAGCATAAGGTTACTTTGAAATATTTACTATTCATATACTTCGACTTCCTACACTGAATTTTATAAAAATAATTTTAATTCCTCTTTTGAATATTTTTAGAAAGGCTATCATCATGTAAAGATATACCTTAAACAACACATTTTATAAAAAATTATTTCATTTCCTACCAGAAATGATCCATAAAATTCAACCACCTGGGAAGACCGAGCTACGTTGGGTTAAAATTATCTTTGTGTTCAACTCGATATAACAATAAATTCTCGATGCATTATTGCTATAAATCATCTATTTTATAACAGTGTTATTTACAGAAGCAATAAATATTAAAATTTTATATCTATATATATATATATATATTTCTAAATTTTACACTATGGTTGTATATTTATAGCGAAAGGCAATCTTTCCAAACTATACTTTTAGTTGAACTCTGATTGGTTGAGTCATGTATCTCGACTCCAATCGGGAATTTCTACAAAATTCCTTCAGATTCTGACAGCCTATTTTTTCGACAAATCTCGCCAAATTTGGTGACATTCTTTCATTTAGCGCCAAGCATGTGTTTTGGCATTGGTAGTCTTGAAAGTCTATTTCCTCGCCAAATATCGCCAATATCGCCACAATTTCGTCAACTATCGCCAAATTCCGCGATATGGTGCTAATTTTGTGATTTTGTTTACTTCCAACTGTTCAACAACTTAATAATTTTTCAACCTTCATTTCCATTGAAATGCATTAACCCGTAGTGACCCCCAAAAAGACGTACTAATCGAATTTTCTCGAACATTTGACCTACCCCATTGGCCTTCTCGTACCCCAAAATGATAGGATACAGTCTGTTTCAGAAATTAAATGCAATATTCTTTTAAACAAAAACATAATTTAAAGAACAATTTAAAAAAAAAACAAAATTTATTTCCTACATTGTTTAAGCCCGAGAAGTGACAGATATTAAGTTATTTCATTCAGTTAGTTCTACATTTAATGTTAAATTTTTGTAACTAATTAGTTAAGCCAATTGAAGATTAAAAAATAAAAATAAAATTCATACAATATGATAATTAAAGCACCCTAAAAAATTAGATTCGGTTCAAATGAAATCGAAATAAGTCTTAGACTTATTCCATTTTTAATTGAAAATATTTGTATTATGTTTATGACAATTCTGCATAAAATGATAAGATTCATGCAAAATAAAAACTTTAAAAAAAAGTCTAAGATTTATTTCGATTTCATTTGAACGGAATCTAATTTTTTAGGGTGTTTTAAGTATCATATTGTATGAATTTTATTTTTATTTTTTTAATCTTCAATTGGTTAACTAATTTGTTACAAAAATTTAACATTAAATGTAGAACTAATTGAAAGAAATAACTTAATATCTGTCCCTTCTCGGGCGTAAACAATGTAGGAAATAAATTTTGTTTTTTTAATTTGTTCTTTAAATTATGTTTTTGTTTAATATGTCAAGTTTTTTAATAACTAATGCACTCAGACGAACGCATTTCAAAATTAATAGAGAGTATCATCATCAGGCTTTGATGTATGCGGTATTGCATCACAATGTGGGATGCAGTTTACCAATGTGTAATTCAAAATGTTTCACCACTGTTATAATGCAGGTTGCGGTAGTTTGGACAAAAACTTCTAATCTGAACGTAAAAAATCTGTAATCAAAACATAAAAATCTAACTTCACTTAAAATTAGATACCCTATTTCCCACTCAGGAACGCTATGAATGTAATTGTAAAGTGTGTTGAATCCTTACTGCTAATATTTAACAATATTATAGCTGTGATACAATAAAAAATAAAAGTTTTACTTAAATTTTTAAACCTTATTCTCTCCCAAGAGGTGAAGTAAACACATCAGAAAATTATTACCTAAGCTTAACTTGGGGTATAAATAGTTCTCATCTCGGAAAAAAAATACATTTTAAAATTTAAGTTGTGTAATTCCCCACTAAGTTCGCTACCTGCGTAAAAATAGCTATCCACTAGAAACTTTTTACTAAAATATAAACTTGACCAAAGCAAAAACTTATTTTGGAAATATCCTTTTTATTTCCTCTATGACGCCATATTCACCTTTTTAATTTTTGAAAAAGAAAAAAAAACTAGCTCAATTTAATATTTCACGTGAAAATCTTTCAACTAAAAAGAAATAAATTATTATTACGGCTTTTGAAATTTTTGCAACAATGAAGTAAAAATGTTACATTTTCTATGAAAAATGTCCGTTGATTTTCAATGAAAAAAGTGAAATTTGGAATTATTAAGAAAAATATTTGAATAATTTAAAGTGCAATACTTATTTATTTCCAGTGTCATTTCTCATTGTTAATTTAACATGGAAAAGCCTATGGAGATCATAACTTTTTCATTTTTTCTTCCACCTTTTTGTCCCTAATGCCACTCATTTTTTTATTCTTTGCCAATTCTAATAATATTATAAAGTCAAAGTGTAAAAACGTTTGCCAGACGTCAGGATCAAAACGGATCATAAAATGCCTTTGCATATAGGTGGATAATAATCTAGAGAGTAACATGGGCTAATTTCTATTTACAGTATTCAAATATTTTTCTTAATAATATCAAATTTCGCTTTTTTCATTGAAAATCAACGGACATTGTTCATAGAAAATGTAACATTTTTACTTCATTGTTGCAAAAATTTCAAAATAAAAATTAGCCGTAAATAAATGGCAACAATTTTGCGAAAATTATTTTATTTGAAATAAGTTACAAAAAAGAAAGAAGGGAAACAAATGAATGCACGTTAAGGCTCTTACTTTTCCGTTTCTTTAAGCAACGAGATGAAAATTAAACTTTGATTTTAAAGACTGCATTTTTGAAGGTATCTTTAACCTTTTCGTTAGTCCTAAAGTAGTTTTTAAATTAATTTTACGAGATAATTAATAGCTTTCTTTCATTAATAAGATGGAAATCCTGAATACGTATACATTTTGGAGCTTATTGTTCTGCTAGCATGAAGATCACTTCTAAATAAATTTACTTTGTTATAGCTGAAAAAGAAAATATAAATGAATAAACTAATGATAATAAATAAAGAATAGTGAAAACAACTTTACTTGTCATCCCTGTGCATAACTGCTAATTTTTACGCTAATTTTGTTACCTCTATTTTCAAGTAATAATCTTCCACTTATTTAATAATACGTAAAGTGCAAAGTAGAATAAAACAAAGCATACTTTGTAATACAATTTTCTATGTAAAAAAAATAAGGGTTTTTGTTGCCAAATTAAGAATTCTGGGAGAACAAAAACTTCTGTTCACTTTTTATAAAAATGTAACGTTTTGTGTCATGTTGTTGCTCATAAAGAATATTTTTTACATTATTTACGTGAAAGAAGGAAAAAACATCAGTTCGTATAAAATTAGATAGAAGTATAACGTTGCCCTTTAAGAACACCAATTCCAAATTCGCATTTTTCTCTAAATTGATTCCTATTAACTAAAGTGGTTTTTTTCTTTGACCATCCAAATATATATACAGGGTGATTAAAAAAAACGCTTACAAAATGACATGGCAAATCAGGCATACAGCAAGGATAAAAAATCACATAGGAACATAGGGTTGGAAACCACTTATTGAGTCACAAATACGGGGTATTTCAGCCTAACTGAACCCGGGTTGACGGTCATAATTTCCAGAAAAATAAAAACATTGTAATGAAAATGCAACGATATCTACTTTTTTGAGTGAAATGTGATAATATCACGAAAAGATCTGGAAAAACATGTTATTCAAGCAATCATGATACCGTATGAATTGATAATCACAGTCCAAAATGAGAGGCGTCAAGTTCATACTGCTGACGAATACACTGTAAAAAAAAAGAAATTGTACTGGCAATCCAGACGCCAGTACTATTTCCGTTTTTTAACGGAATTTTTTTTCCCGTAAATTCCAGAAAATCTTCCGTTTTTTCACAAAATTTTTCCGTTTTTTTTTTTTTTTTTTCTTTTTCGTATATCCGTATTTAAAATTTTTTGTTTCAAAGGCAAAAAAAAAAAAAAAAAAATATATATATATATATATATATATATATATATATATACAACTTTTCGAGAAACTTACACCTTTATGAATTTCAACGGACACGTTTATCAAGGTAGCGTACTTCTAATTTATTCAAATAACAGTAATGAAACAACAGTTACCTAGGGTGGAATCGAACTGGGGAACCGAAGTGTACCAGATTAGCGCCCTTATCTACCATGCCATGGGGGCTCGAGTTACGTTTCCAAATGTCGTTACTTATTGCAGATGCTTTTTACGAAGTAAAGGCACGGTGTTAAGCAAGGAACATATTTTCGTTGGAGATATTTTTCAATTGAGTGTACAATTCTGAATATTTCCATAATTCTGAAAATTTAGCTTTTTAATTTCATGCTTTATAAAAAGAAAAAAAATTAGTCTTTAAAATATTACGTGCATCAAAGAATGTATTATAAGTAATAATTGCTTCTTTTTTGCAAGATTTTAAAAAATTTATTGTACTATTATTTTTATTTATTTATTTGTATATACATCTATAATTTCGTTATTATGTTTCAGATATGTTTTACGTTTTATGTGCGAATCCGTTAAAGTGAATAGATTAAAAAATATTAAAATTAAAAATAGAGTTTTTCAATTTTTTTATTAAATTATAATAAGTATTATTTTAAAATCATTATGAAAAATAAACTGTAACATTTCCTTCTCAACTATCTGAAACTTAAAAAGAATTAATAAAATTCATTTAAATATCAGATTATTTTTTTTAAATATTGTAAAAAAAAATTAAAACAATTTTAAAACATTTTATTTAAAAAGAAAGAAAGAAAGAAAAATACTACAGTGTTAGTTTTAAAAATAAAATTTCAGCTAATTGACAGCCAAATATTGGCATTTTTGAAATTTGAAATTGGGGAGGAGGGGGGGGGCGTAAGTCAACGCTAAAGACATAAAATTAGAGATAATTAATAGCTAAATATTGATATTTTTGAAATTGCGATATTCAAAAAGGGGGTGGTGTTAACTTAGCGCTCCCTATTTGTAATTAAAATATCTTGATACATAAACATTACCTTTATCAGACAAATAAGATATATTAATTTATTTCTAATTGAATGAGATCGCTCTTTTACTTTTAACTTAATTAGTATTACAATTAAAAAAGAATTATTATTGCAAGAATACGAGTATTTAATGCCCCCCCCCCCAAAAAAAAAAAGTATTACATGCATATAAAATAGGAACAATTATGACTCCTTTCCAAAATTGCATGCATTTAAAAAATAAAATTTCTATCATAATTTTAGAAATTAATCGCTTTTGTTTTTCAATTAGAAATAATATTTATCGTATCATTTTATAATTACTATATTAAACGAATAACACATGAAAACAGTTATTTAATATTTAATAAGTTACTTGATATGTTTAATTTTTTATTTGATACAAATTTAAAAAAAAATGAATAAATTAAATTGGAATTTATACGGCATTCTTACGTGGCATTAAATTCGAAAGATAAAATAATTTGTATCAAATTTTAACTGATATATGAAAAGATATTAATTCATATTTTCTTAAAATAAGGAAAAAAAGGGGAAAAAAGAAAAGAAAAGAGAAATAGTGACTAACCAAGATATACAACACAGACGTCAATTACGGAAATTGTACTGTTTTGAAAGAATGATGAAATATTTTTGTAAAATTTACGGAAAACCTTCTTTATTTTGATCCGAGAACGGAAAAATTATCCAATTACGGAAATTGTACTGTTTTCAAATGAAGATGAAAGTATTCCGTAAAATTTAACGGAAAATATGCCGGATTTTTACGGATTTTTTTTACAGTGTATAATGCAAACTTCAACCACTTTTTTTTTTTTTTTTTGTGTTATCCCATTTTTAACAAAGATGAGAATGTTTGCTAAATGTTTTATTATAATATACTTCAGTTTTTTGAAAGTTATTACCGTCAACCCAAATTGAGTTTTTTGTGACTAAATAAGTGGCTTGCGTCCCTATGTTCGTGTGTGATTTTTCATCCTTGTTGTATGCCTGATTTGCCATGTCATTTTTAAAACTTTCTTTTAATCACCCTGTATATGTACCGGATATTCCATAAATTCGTTAATACTTTAAAAATTGGTTTATTTCAATGTGGTTTGCTGCAAAATTATTCTCCTCCGATAGATTTTTTTTTTTTTGTAAAAAGAAAAACAATAGTGAAACTTTTTGTCAATAGAGGGCGCTTTAACATCCAAATCCCAAAATGGAAAAATACGTTTATTATGGAAGAATATAGAAAAACGATGTCTTTGGTATGCCAGTTGTTCTGTGTACTACTCTTGCACTACGGAACCCACTCTAAGACTGTTTACTTAAAGTGTCCATTTGCGAGTCTATAGCAGAGGTACGGACTTCTGATAAACATGGTATGCAGCTGCGAGATCGATTACACAAACTTCCCGTTTCCTCGAATTGTTAAACGAAGGAGAATAGTCCAGAAGGCAATGGACTTTCCCCTTTATTCATTCCGTTCTTTGGCAGAAACCGTCGTATTGCTTGGAACAACGATTCCAGACTGAGGTAAAACAGCTTCACCAACAATGTCTTATCCACTAACTTCAGCATCACATGGAAAAACATATGCCTGCGTTAGTATCTAGAGAATTTAAAATAAACTTTTAAACGTACACTCTGTAACTTATAAAAATCTAATTTACACATTTCTTGTAATTGAAATGCGCGAAGCGCCATCAGTTGAGAAAAATGTTCACTATTTTTTTCTCTTTACCAAAAAACAAATATCCCCCATGAGGATAATTTGACCGGAAGCTGCATTCAAATAAACCAATTTTTCAACTTTTCATTGATTTTTAAAATATTAACGAATTTATGGGACATCATTATAATTAATGATAAAAACTGTTATTTTCCTATTAATAATCTTCATATATCAAAATCCTTTAAATATCCGAATACAATTGGTAGAAAGATTACAATACATTTTCAAAAAATACATCTGCTGCAAGTAATTTTCCGTGTAAATGCAATGACCCCACTCTAAAAAAAAATACATAAACAATGATCATGGACATATAATCACTGGAAATCTTAATATTGTTAATGATATTAAATTTAAAAAAAACTAATGGGTTATGGTACGGTACTAAATGTAGACTACCATCTAAATTTAATGTTAAATCTATTATCAAACAGTTTACATATGATATAGATATTTTTATATATAAAATTTCAATCTCTTACAATAAACCTATTGAATATTTTAATCAATGGAATATATTAGTAATTGAAAAATTAACTATGGCTTTAAAATATAATATTTCTAATTTGGTTTCTATTAACACAAGCAATTTTTCCAACAAATTACTAAATTACAAAAAAAAAAAAAAAAAAAAAAAAAAAAAAAAAAAAAAAAAAAATACTACGTTATTACATATGTAGACAAATCTCCTAATAATTATGCAATCATATGTAAATCTTATTATTACCAACTTCTTACAACTTGTGTTTCTTCTAATAAATCTTTTCAAAAAACTAATGAAAATGTAATTGTAAATAATCGTAAAATTCAACGTTATTATAAACTATTAAATATTCTCACTACTAACTTTAATTATCCTTATTTAGTTCTTATTCCCAAATTTCATAAGACACCAATTAAATTTAGGACTGTAACTATCGGTTGCAATACATATAATAATAAATCCAATAAACTTCTATTAAAAATTCTTAATCAATTATATATACTGATTACAAACAATGATAATACACATTGTATAAAAAATAGCAATCTGGTCAATATTATGAAAAATCTTAATTGTGTATATTATATAACGACATATGACTTCAAAGATCTTTTTAATAATATAGACTTATTAGATTTACATAATATTATAAATGCATTATTTAAAAAGGTATCATAAAAAACTGGATTTACTATCTAATATAGATATAGCTTATTTTAAATCATTAACAAACTTCATTATCTATAATAACTATCTTTTGCAAGATAACACATATTTACAGAACGTCGGTATACCACAAGATGGATGTACATCCAGTTTATTATCAGACTTATATCACTATGAACGTACTTTCACTAATAGTAATCTACATTTATATCGTTATATTGATGACATAATTTTAATTGCCACTGATCAAGCTAATATTTCTCAATTTCCAGTAGATTATCCTACTAATTTAGAATTAACGGAAAACCTCCTATCTAACAATACAATTAACTTTTTAGATCTTTAAACTACAATAAAAGACAACAAAACAATAACAGATTTATATGATAAACACAAAGAATTTAAATTCAAAGTTAATACATTTACAAATTTTAAATCTTGTCTTCATAATTCCGTATATCGAAATATAATACTTAACCATTTATATAGAATAAAATGTCTATCTTCTTCTCATCTAATTAACAATAACATTAGAAAACTAATTTATGATGCATTAAATCATGGTTTTCCAAAAAAATTCATATATTCTTTAATATACAATTAGTACTTACATGATCTTTTAAAAAATAAATTAACACATGCGTAAACAAAATTACAAAAATATTTATAAAATAAGAAAATAATTATAAAAAAAATAATAAATTGTAAAATAATAGTAAAAAATTACTATAGGATGGTTGGGTGGGTAGATGTTAGAGTACGGAGGAGGGTAGTGTTGTCTGGATAATACGCAATGGTTAATTAAAAAAAAATGATGGGGCATTTGAATTATAACTACATTTCTAATGCACTTATATGGATGTTGATTTGATATTTTATATGTAGATGGTGACGTTTTATTTTTATTTATATTTCAACTCATATTAAATTTATTTAGCTTAATTAATATTTAATCAAGTTAAGAAATAACTTGTTTTTAATTTTTAGTCTACTCAGGACAATATCATATTAATTTCTAATAGTATACCATCTTTATAGAGAATAATATGCAATATAAGTTTATTTGATAAAACTAATGTTATACAGTTTGTATTAAAATTGGGTTATTAGGTTTTTTTTTGTTTTTTTTTCTATTCTTCTATATTTTTTAATATTGTTTAATTTTGAACTTAGTGTTCAATGATTAATTATCGGTTTTATGTGTATGTTTGTCCCATATTCATATTCTTTAGCTTTTTTTATGGCTAATATGAAAATAAACCACTCACTTTATTTGTGATCTTTAGGCAAATGGTACATAAAGAATCTGACAATCTTCTATAAACATCCATTTTTCTTTTCTTGTTCATTCGATTAATTTATTATTTTTTATATTTAATAGCAACTCTTAATGTTATTTATATTTTGATTATATATAATTTATTTAATTTATAGCATATAGATATATAACATTACAATGTTATAAAATTATTTAAATTCTCTGTATAGATTAAATGGGTATGGTAGTAGAATATATTGAAAGCATTATATTAACATTTGTATTTATTTAATATTTTTATGACTAATGATATATAATATGGTATTATTTATATATTAGGATTTGTGTTGTATAGCAGTTGATATATTTTGAAATCATTAGCTTTTATTAGGTTTATCTTATGACATTTTGATAATAATGGTATTAAGTTATCATACTAGATGGCAGCACCAAAATTTAATTTGCATTTTATCTTCTGTTGCTTCTTTTAGAGTAATAATTTCAATTTTTTACAGTAGGTGGTACTGAATGATGGATATTGGCGATATTGTAAAATAATAGTTTTGGTATTTTTCACTTTAGTTAAGAAAATTAAAAAAAAAATTAAAAGTGTTTATAGGTATATTGGGTACTATTAATGTTATTATTTTCTATTTATATTATATTAATTGAATTTATCACGGTATTTCAAAATGGATTAACTGAATCCATTAGGTTTTAATATCTGTGTTAACTTAACTGTTAAAATAATCTTAAAGTTGTCGTGCTTTTGGATACCATGTGCAGGAGTATATTTGGATAAAAACTGGGATTTTATTAGGTATGTTGTGTAATACTACTATTTTTCCATGCTATAAATTAAATATTTAAAGGTTTTATTGCTTTTTCCATTTCATGGCATTTAATTATTCTGTTTTCATATTGAAACTATTCTCTTGGTAATATTGGTCGTTTGAGTACAGGAGAAAAAAAAATTCAGCTTTTAGCTTTTTTTCTCACAGAAAACGACTGATTTGCTTATATCATTGAATTCTGTACACTTGATAACGTAATTCAATATATAAGCTTTTCAATTTTCTTTATCGGCATCCATATGCTTCCTTTTTTTCCTTCCATATTAATTCTTGTAAAATAGTACAAGGCACTTTATTTTATACCTAGCAGCTTGTATAATATATGTTTTTGGTATCCATATTACGTGTGATAAGGGAAACTGTATTATTGTCATTTCATTCATACTATCGCGATTTTTCATTCATACTATCGCGATTTTGATGGTGGTCAGTAATTTTTAATTAATGGTTATATATATATGTGGAATCTTTTGACCGAAATAATAATACTTTAAAACCATTCGTAAATATGTTTCAAATTTTAAAAATGAATACAGACACTTTCAGACACCTTGTTTAATAATACTGAAAAATGTTTCGATGGAAAATATGTTTTTAAAAAATTCATATATTGTGAAATTTGCATATTCCTTACAAATCCAGCTTTTCCTGTTTATAAATTACTTTATGAAAATGTATTCAAATTTATTTAAATATAAATTCATTCATAAATCTACAAATATCTGAAAAATATTTTTTAAACATATAAATCATCAAGATTAATTGCCGAGAAGCGTGAATCAATGCCTCCGCACATTCTTATCAAAGATATTCCGTAAAAGTGAAAATAATAATACACGAAGTGAAAAGTAAGAAAGTAAAAAACACATCATAATGCATCCAAAACGGGACACAATGTCATTAATTTTCGGTGCAGTAACAGCAGGAGAATCCGGAGGTAAATTGCAGCACCGCCTCGAAAATTATTTTATTCGAAACAAATTCACCGGAGAAAAAAAAAATGAAAACAAATAAATCATACATGAGGAGTAACTTTCTCTTTCGTTTCCTTTCCCCGATAAAATAAAATTTTAATTTTAATTCCAAAGATGTGAAAACATTACTTATTTTTATATTTTATGGTTTTGCTGTCATAAACGTCATATGTATTTAGATTTATATAAATGTAATTAATTTTATTTTGAAAGTGGTAGATGTAAAAGAAAAAAATACCAAAAAATAAGACTGATATCGTTGTCTTAAGCTAAACACTTACATAACTTATATCTTTTTAGGATGAAGATAATTTTTGCAATAAAATTTAAACATAATGAGATTTAACTAATGCAATTAAAGGAACTTCTTGGCTATTTTTTATTTATTTATTTATTTATTGTATGTGTTTGTAGAGGACTACGTGGACACCGTTGAACAAAGAGCATAAAATTTAGAACATGGATACTTCGAAATAAGAGGGTAAGTTAGTAAATAGGTCACAAAAGCCCATAGAAAAAGGAAACCCAGATACATACTAAAAAGGCATGTTTATTTCTCTATATATCATCATTTACATTGATACATTTGTCCCATCTCTTTATGAGTTTTCTAATACCTGCTTCATAAAAGTCTTTGGACTGCACTCTCAGCCACCTGTGTAACTCACATTCAACATTTGCATCAGTCGGCTGTAGGCTAAATCATGTGAACACCCTGTTGCAGTTGCTAATGCTGTCTATTGTTATTCGGCTGACAGCTCTAACCATTTCCTGAAACTTCCGCACAGTTTCTTCTGTCGCAATCTCAACAGAACGACCACTTCGTTCTTCGTCAACAACGTTTGAACATTCTTGCTCATCTTGTACAACTGTTGTCTCATAAATTCGAAATTGACGTTTTACAGTTGGACAGTGCTGTCACCTATTGGCACATTTGGAAACAATTTACTGCTAATTTCCGACCTCTCATATCGGTTTGTGACCTACTCACCGATTTTTCCTCGTAATTAATATTTACACACTTAAAAATCCTATTTTAAATTTTTTAATTATATTTTTAATTATTCGCCAATTGTTTTTATCAAAATGAGGTATCATCATATTACATATTTCTGTAAGAATACACCTGAACGAAAACCTTTGTTTTAATAAATCCTCCTGATTTATGTTTTATTTTGATGACGTTGCATAAATTTGAAAATAATGATACATAATGTGCAATAATTAAATAACAAATTAAATGATGTTTAAATTGAAACGAAAGACAATATATACAAGTTCGGTGCAATGATATCAAAGCTGTTTAGCGAAAAATAAGAAATGGCATGAAACTGTTGACTTAAAAAGACATGCAATAAATGCATTTATATCTAAATTTTAATACACAAGAAACATAGTCACGCATATATGTTTTGTTCACTAAATAGAACGACTTAATAACAACACATATGCCAAAGCTAAAAATAAAATGTATATAAAATGTCCTGAAATTCCTATTTCTACTTCAAATCACTTTTCGAGATGTATAATAACCTTTCCAAACATGCATATGAATTTCTTCTTTTTTTTTCAGGCTTAAACATTAAGAATTAGAAAAATATTTCTTTCAAAATAGTATAAATCAACAAGATTAATTGCCGAGAAGTGTAAATCAATGCCTCTGTGCAATATTACTGAATATATTTCGTAAAATGTGAAAATAATAATACATGAAGTGCAAAGTAATGAAATAAAAAGTGCATCGTAATGCATCAAAAACGAGACATAATGTCATTAATTTTTGGCGCAGTAACAGCCGAAAAATAAGGATATAAATTGCCCGCACCGCCGTGAAAGCTATTTCATTCAAAATAAGTTACAGGAAAGGAGTGAAAACGAATAAATCATGCAAGTGAATGAACATGCTCTTTCACTTTCTTTCATCAACAACATAAAAGTTTAAATCCCAAGATGATCATACATTAAAGGGTATATTTGTTTGTGATAATAAAGGCAATATGAAATTAATTTTACTTGGTTTTTAACATAGATAAAAGAAAAAATTGCTACGCCAAACAAAATAAGGAGAAACAGAAATAAAAACAAAATTAATTTAAAATTATGTCTTTGGTTGTAATACATTACATAAATTCTATTTCAAACGGCTATATATTCTCTAATAACACTGGTTAACAAAGAAAAAAAAAAGAAGTGAAAAAAATAACCCGTTTTCCTCCCTGCAAAACAACTATGTGAACTTTATAGATTAGGCATTCCTAAATCTAAATCTGTCATCTTAAATGTAACAACACGTGGCATTTTCCCAAAAAATTGTTCTATAATAGTAACAAGTTATGAAAGATTATTATAATAACTTAACCTGCTAGATAAAATTTAACCTGCTAAATAAAATTGGTGTTTCCCATCTGTTTGTGTTCAGTAGTATGCGTTAACAAATTTCCATGCCTTTAGCCGTTGTATCTCGTCTAATGTTTTACATACATTTATTTATAGCTTATTTGAATGTTATTAAATATATTTTATTATTCACACAACTTGCACACGGTTAAATACTTTAATTAAATACCTTAATTTTAAAAGCAGCCTTTGCATCAGAAAAATGGTACGCGGCACTGTAATTTCTTTGCCATATTTTTATTAGCAACATGAAATCTATAAGAATAAACCATTAAGAACTAAAAATCTTCTTAAAGCACCATCAAAAATTTTTAAATGCGCTGGGCCTTTCGAAAGATCTGAGTCTTTCTTCGTCAGGCGCAAAGAAAACGTGCTTCTACTATGAAAGCAACATAAACCCTTATTTTTCCAGGTAGGATTTTGTTTCTGACCTGTCTAATCATCATCACTTCTTGTATGTCTCCTTTTCTGTAGCAGTGTGCGGAGATCGTTGGCAGAAGATCCAAAAAATTTAGCACAACGATACCGTGAAATATTTAATATTTATACAGTTGTAATCGCTAATTTAAAATTCATAATTAAATTTTTAATTAATCAGTCATTTTTAAGGAGGTATGACCAGATATCTAATAATACATCTGGAACAAAATATGTGTACTAATAAATTAGCAAGATTTATAGACTTTCTTACCGATGATGCATCGAAAAAATCAATAATACAAGATACAGAATAAATAAATAATAACTGCATCATAATGAATCTGAAATGGTGGTACATGGTGCCTGTAATTTTCGGTGTAAAAAAAAACAAAGACATTTAGTAACATGAAATGACTTGAAATTGTCGATTTAAAAATATTTATTAAATGCTTGCACAAATACTTTAAAAATATATTACTTTTATTGACGCACACATACACATGACTGTATTATAATACTGCAGAATTTTTCATGAAAAAACACTGAAAAAATATTCTGCCATTGGCATCTAGAAAATAAATTGTGACTCTAGAATGAATAGTTCCATGTCATCATTATAAATTCTAGTTCCCTTTCTAAAAAGTTCTAGTTATCCCTAATAAAATTGAAGGACGTTTTCCTATATTACCGTGGTCAAACTTATTTAAAAATCTCTGCAAATAAAAACGAACACAAGAAGTGAGCTTCAGTAACTATAATTCTAGTTTATGAACTAATTCTAAAAATCAAGCGGTAATTTCTCTATAAAATAAAGCGATAACTTAAAACGATTCATAATATTATCTATCGTTTCATCACCTAGAAAACTGTAGACTGAAAATTCTCGATTCTATTCAGTTTATTTGTTTACCTCATTCGCATAGCTCAGAAATCTATATTTCTAGTTTAGAGATTTAGAAAATGACTACCTATTCGTTTTAGATGAAGGCAGTATATTGTTTCTGTCAGTAAACCCATTAAAGAAATGAAAATAAAATATTCTTAAAATTTTTATTTTCACTATACAAGGGTAAGCTGAAAAGAAATGCACACAAGCTTGTATAACACGAGTAAAAACAAATAGCCAGATCGGTCAAAATGTACATTAAAGTACGATTCTTAAACTTCAAACACGTATATTTATTTTTCAGCATAGTCAATGTTAAGAATAACACATTTCTCCCAACGTATAACAAGTTTTTTTTATTCCATCACTAAAAAATTCTTCCTACTTTTCTCTAATTCAGGACTTGACAGCTGCCTTCATCTCATCGTCCGAAGTGTAATGATTACCTTTGAGACCTTTCTTGAGTGGAGGAAATAAATAAAAATCGCAATGCGCAAGATCGGGGGAATAAGGACAGTGTGGAATCGGCTCAAACTTCAGGTTTGCCAGAGTCTCATCGTACACAGATTTTACGATATCCCAGTTGTTCAATAATGAAGCCGACACGTTCCTTGTATATTCAAATGTGGTTTGAGATACGTTTTTGTGTGATTCGCCGGTCATTTTGAATCAAATCGTCGACGAGTTTGCGATGTTTATCGTCTGTGGCAGTGATTGGACATCTGCCGCGTTTTTCATCAACAATTATGGCTCTTCCAGGCTCGCAATCACCAAATTTTGTTGCTCATCGATTTACAGTAGACCTCTGAACAGCATCATCATCATCATAAACAGCCTTTAAACGGCAATGAATCGCAGTAAGAGTCACTTTTTCAGCATTTAAAAATGCGATAACAGCACGCTGTTTAACTCGCGTTGACACAGCACTAGAACGCGTCACCATACTTTCGCTTCTCAAAATACATTGGATAAATTAAACGACCTAAAATTTGCACACGCGTATAGAGGGGGATGTTACTTCCACATACCATCGAGCGCGCTTCTGAAGGCCATTTCGTTTGCGCTCTACAAGCATGTGTGCATTTTTTATCAGCTTACCCTCGTAAACTCGATATACAGGATACGATATACGTATGATTTTTGATATACGGTGATGTTTCTGAATGTGCATTCTTTACAATTTCGTGCATAAATTTTGAGTCTTCTTCAAATGTTTCTTTTCAAACACATAAATCACATAGATTAATTGCCTAGGAGTGCGAATCAATGCCAGCGTGCATTCTTGCCAGAGATATTCCTCAAAGTGAAAATAGTAATACACGATTTTCAAGGTAAGGAATTAAAAAATGTATCACAGTGGATTCAAATCGTGATGCAATGCATATAATTTTCAGTGCAAGTAATAATAGATAATTAGTGAAAAGCATAAAATAACCTAAATCTGTTGATGATTATAAAAATATTTATTGAATGAATTCATGCATAGGTTTTTAAAGACGTAAATGCATAGACATACACTAACAGATATTTAGTTAAGTAACACTGTAGAAACTTTCATGGAAAAGTACTCTTTCGTAAATGAAAGTAAAATATTTTGAAATTTCTAGTTTCGTTACAAGTGATGTTATATATATCCTCTTTCCGAACATGCATCCAAACATATTAAAATATAATTTTACACGGAATTCTCATAATATTTCTTACGAACAAGTAAATCAACGTTATTGATTGCCCTGAAGTTTGGATTAATGTACCTTTATGCATTTTTTACGGATATATTCCGTAAAAGTGCAAATAATATTACACGAAATGCAACGTAAGAAAATAAAAAATACAACAGAAAGCATCTGAAATGGGACACAATGTCATTAATTTCCGGAGCAGTATCAGTGGTGGAATTAGGAAATAAATTGCAACAGCGCAGTGCCGCGAAAATTGTTTTATTCAAAATAAGTTGCAGGAAAGAAGGAATGAAAACGAATAAATCATACACATGGGAGGGAACTTACTTTTCCGCTTCCTTTCACCAATAAGGTAAAAATTAAACTTTAATCTGAAAGATTGTGCATTTTAAAGTTTACTTAGCGTTTTGCAGCTACGAAGATCTTTTTAAAACATATTTACTTGATAAATGATAGTTGTAAAATAAATATATATTTTTATAAAGTTCACCGAAATAAAAAAAAAAGAATAATTAAATTAAAAATTTTATGTAGTAATTTGCTGATATTTTAAAATGAAGTTCTATAAATAATAGTAAAAAGGCTTGTTTAATTATCTTTTATATGTGTAGACCGCTGGACGAAGAGCCAAAAAGATATCACAATTATCCTTGGAAAAATCTTATATTTATACGCTTTTAATTCTTACTTTAATTTTTATACTTTAATCTTTAATCACTCTCTACAATCATTTTAGAATGATGTATTATTAGATCTCTGTTAATAATGCATCTGTAAGGGGATGTAGGTATATAACATTATCAACTTTTGGGCAATTTTGCAACCCCCTCCATTACGACATCGTACGTTATCATTCCTCCCGCTAACGATATCGTTATCAGGGCCTAAAAATTCTTTTTATTTTTACAAATTTTCTATTTCTTTTCTTTTTTACACGTTTCAAATGACATGATTATACGTTTATTATTCGCGTACTTTGCTGATTTCAGTGAAGAGAAGAAGTTAATAAAATATTAGTATTATATAAGAAATAACTTTACATCAAATAACAATAAGAAATACGTCTTAAAAGTATGTAATAAGAACTTCTTGTTACATGATGCATTCAACAGTAATACTGTCCTCTTGCACTTTCCCCCTGCACGGATTACGCAAAACTTCTTATAACAAAGCAGGTGAACAACATTCTTGTCCATTTTTTGCTATTAAACATAACAAGCAGGGTTCATAAACACTAGCCAAATGAAAAAAAAAAATGTTAGCAAAATGGATTCGGAGTGAAACTTTGAAAAATCTGTCTTTAACCCCTTATTATATCCCCTTTTTTCAATATGTTCTATGTTTCTATATGTTCTTTTTTTAGCAGTCCAAATAAAAATTCCAAACAGCGATCTCTGATTTATTGTTTTGAAAATATACACTAAAAATTGCTATGAGATTTCTACTCTAACTGGTAGAACAGATTGGAAGGCTAGTAATACTTTGCATACTGGTACTGTTAAATAGTATAACAAATGGCTAATTTCAACGGCACATTCCATCAAACTTTTCTGTGTTTGGCGCCTTATGCGAGTAATTTTGTTTGTGTTTTGCCGGCGCATAGATAGTGATCAACTGACAATAAAGAAATACCTATCGCATAAACATTTCTTTGTCTTTGGTTGTTGCTAAACTGGATTGGTGCTGACCCAGTGTCTCAATAAAGTGATGTAAATGGCACGGTGCGATTGAACATGAAAAGCTGCATCAATCGTTGAATAACGCGGATAAGAATTTGGGCTGTACTGGCAGACACACACACACACACACAAAGAGCAGAAACTGAGCACTTGCAGTTTGGCGAGTATGATTGTTCGCTTACTCGCCAAATGAAGCATTTTGTCGTGATTTGGCGCAATGGCGAGAGGCAGCGAGAATCCTGATAACAAGTATAATTTCGAGCCTGGTTTCTTTAACAACGAATTATATGTATGGCTCAAGAATAGGAATGGCGAACGTTGAGATTTTCCATATTTTGAAATGAAATGTTTTTATAATCACTTAATGGTTTTAATAATAGCTTTGTATTTTCATAAAAAGAGATTACAGACTAAAAAATAAAAATAAGTAACAAACTATAGTGATGTAAAGAAAAAAACAAACTATGGGTAGATAAAAATTATAACGATATCAAGTGCCAGACCCCCCCCCTCCCCCATAAAGTGATAACGTTATATATGTACAGCCCCTAAGAAGGCCCCAAGATATTCCCTTTTTTACCAGAAATGCTTCATAAAAAGAAAAATGACAATTCCCGAAAAACAGTATATAAAGAAATACAAAGTGCGCTATAATGCATCCAAGTAATATAACATGCCAATAATTTTCCATGTAAAATATTCATAGGTAGGGTCACCAGAAAGTTATCAATTTGTTGTTTGATTTCTAAAAATCATCTCGTTTACCATGATCACCGTAAAAATAAGTACAAATACTTCATTTTTTTATGATGAATAAAACTGTTTGCAGCACATTCGTCAACGCTGTATCGTTATTCTGTTTTAACTGTAAAAATCAAGTTTTACTAATAGTTGATAACTGAAAGCTATTGATTAATTTACTATGGTACAGAAGTTTATAGTACGTCTCGAGTACTGTAGAAGTACTTCAAAGCAAGCCGTAAAAACCCTGCCTACAATACTTCATTGAATACTATATTTTATTAACTTAATATTAATTTTATTTAAGTACTAGGGATTGATTAACGGCTAGTACAGCCATCGCATTTAGTCACTCTAAGAATCTGTATTAATGAAAGAAAGACGTATTAAAAAGCAGACGTTTGTCTGAGAGTCTGTCTGTTTTTTGGCGACAGCTATAAAGAACTACCGCACGAAGCGGCTTGCAAATTGGCTTCCTGATAGATGAAGACAGATTCCACTTCACTCTTATATTTAATTTTTAATAATCAGACGAGGTATTACAAACAAAACGAGGTATTGCATATTCATTTACCTGAAAAACGCTTTAAAACGTTTTTCTACATCGAATACATAATATATAGAAAAATATAAAATATAAGTACGCTGTAAAACAAATACGACCAGTTTTCCTGTAGGAATCGGAAAAATAGTTGCCCTTATCGTACCGGAAAAATTTCTGATTCAGCTCGGAATAAAATTCGTAAAATACCGTTTTATTGACTATTTCCTTTTTTTTACGGATTTTATTCCGAGCTGGGTCGAAAAATTTTCCGGTACGATAAGGCCAACTATTTTTCCGATTCCTACAGGAAAACTGGTCGTATTTTTTTTTACAGTGTATTCTGTAGCGCAACAGCACGGTACTCTATAGTCCCAGGTTCAATTCCTGGTTCCGGATAATTTTTATTCGTGTTGGGTTTATTTTAAGAATTATGTGAACGAAATACTCGTATATTATCTTATGTTACTTATTGTATTTATTGTATTGTATATTTAGTATATTGTATTCTTTAAGCAAATAGAATATTTTTAATTTCCATTTTCGTTACAAATCATGCTTAAAAATATAGAATCTTCTTACCGAAAACGCATTAAGGAATAGTTCAATATAATTTTAAACCTAAACTCACAGAATTCTGAAAATATTTCTTTCAAACATACAAATCACGAAGATTAATTGCCGAAAAGTGCGAAACACTGCTTCCATGCATTCTTACTGGAAATATTCTGTAAAAGTGCAAATAATATTACACAAAATTCAAGGCAATGAAATAAAAAATGCAAAATAATGCATCGGAAACGGGACAGAATGTCATTAATTTTCGATGTAGTAACAACGGCGAAATCCCAAAATAAATTGCAGCACCGCCGCGAAAATTATTTTATTCGGAATAAGCTGCAGGAAAGAAGGAGTGAAAACGAATAAATCATACATGCGATGGAACTTGCTCTTCCGCTTTCTTTCACGTATAAGAGGAAACTTAAAATCTAAGCTGAAAGATGTGCACGTTGGAGATGAGACGGACTCAGCCCGGACCGCAAATAGACTGGGACTTTATTTTTACACCAGTTTTCGAGCTTGGGCTGAAAGGAAAAATTTTATTTATTTACAAATTGAAAACTAGTCGTTGTGGGGGGGGGGGAGGTGGAGGCATTGTAATAATTACCCATCATGGATATGCATAATAAAAAATATGAAATAAAACATGTGTAATTTATTACAAATTATTTTATACGAAATAAGTTGCAGGAAAGAGATATTGAAAGCTAATAATAGATGCACGTCATGGAAACTTGCTCCTGAGCTTCCTCTCACCAATAAGTTAAAAATTAAACTTTTACATCAAACATAGCCACATATTCAAAATTATTTAGAATTTTTCTACAAAAGGTTTTTTTTTTTTCTGATTGATCGTTGTAAAGAAAAATATAGATATGCAGGGTATTGCCTAATTCGACCGACAAATTCTGAAGGATGATAGTAGGTATCAAGAGGATCGAAAATCAAAATACTACAATCAAGATGTAACGATATGTGCATCGTTTAGTATGAAATGTGAACCGTCAAGTGTATTTTGTTGGCACGTATAATGGAAACTTCTACCACTTTTTTTTATGTTATCACATTTACAACAAAAGTGAGCATGTCTATTAAAAGTTTCATTATAATACAGTTCAGTTTTCTTAAAGTCATTACCGGCAATCCAAGTTGAGTTAGGATAGAACACCTTGTATTTTTGATTAAATGCGCTGTTTGTGACACCATATTAAATTGCAATTTTTGTTCTTCGTGATGCATACTATCACCCCTCTGAATTTGTTGGTCGAATTCAGCAACACCCTGTATATGTTACTCTTAAAAATATGTAAAAAAATAAAAACAACCAAAGTTTGCTCATTATGACTTAACATTGTTATAAACTTGGCAGGATATATTTACATAAACTCTGTTCCGTTCGATAATCTCTAAGTATAAAAAGTAAAAAAAAAACTTTTTTTCAATTTGGCTTGAATCTGAGTGAATTAAAATATCTTGCAAAATCTTGGGATAATGAACTAAGAAATTTGGCACATGAGTAACTCGACTTTTGTTATATTCATATACTAGGAAATCCATCTTTGAATTTTTAGGTGAGATTTTTAAATATTCTCTGGAGAATATTCAAGTTTATGCTACCAGATCTTAGTAACAATACACTCAAATCTGAAACTTTATTTAAACAAATTACTAATATTTTTTACGTTTCTTGCTGCAGATGCTTCGTATAAATAAAAATATTTATAGGAAATGCGCATGAAAGTAAAAAAATTACATCATGAAAAATCTTAAACTGGAAATAATGCCTCTAGATTTCGATACTTAAAACAGGTTCTTAGCGAGAAATATGTAATGGCATAAAACCAATTCTTCAAAATATCATTTGTGAAATACATGGGTAGATAAATATATAGACCCACACATATATCTACAATTTTAATAACACTAAAAATGTTTCATTCAAAATTTGCATGAGTAAAAAATAAATAAATAAAGTGAAATTTATTCCACTATCTTATGTAATTTATATTTTATTTCAGATCACGCGCTCTCAGTATGCACTCTTATGTCCGGAAACACATTCGGATTCATTTAAATATAATTTCAAACATAAACCTACAGAATTCTAAAAATAATATCTCAAACACTTAAATCTCCAAGATTAATTGCCGAGAAGTGTGAATCAATATCTTTGTGCATTTTTACCGGAGATATTTCTTGAAAGTGAATATAATAATACACGAAGTGCAAGGAAATAAAAATTGTTTCATATTGCATCCGAAACAGGACAAAATATCATTAATTTTCGTTGCAGTAACAGCGTCAAAATCCGGAAATAAATTGCCGCGAAATACAATGCCGCGAAAATTATTTTATACAAAACAAGTTGTTGGAAAGAAAGAGTGAACACAAATAATAGACGTACGTAAATGAAACTTGCTCTTCAGCTTCCTCTCATCATTAAGTTAAAAATTAAACTTCTTTCTCAAAAACATTCATATATTTAAAATTATTTAGCATTTTTCTGGCAAAAGTTTTTTTTTTCTGATTGATCGTTGTAAAGGAAAATAAAAATATACAAATATACAGGGTGTTGTCGAATTCGACCGACAAATTCAGAGGGGTGGATAGCAGGCATCAAGAGGATGAATGATTACCATAGAACATAGAGTCGCAAACTACTTATTTAATCACAAATACAGAGTGTCCCACGCTAACTGAACTCTGGTTGACGGGAATAATTTTCAGAAAAATAAAAATACTGCAATCAAAATGCAACGATATGTTCATCGTTTAGTATGGAATGTGATAACAACACGAAAAGTTGTAGAAAAACAGGGTGCTCACGCAATCGATGATAAGGTATAAACTGCGAATCCCAGTCCAAAATGTGAATCGTCAAGTACATACTGCTGCGCATAAAATAGAAACTTCTACCACTTTTTTTTATATTATCACATTTACAACAAAAGTGTTATCATAAAATACTTCAGTTTTCTGAAAGTTATTACCGGCAACACAAGTTGAGTTTGGGTAGAAAACCCTGTATTTTTGATTGAATATGTGGTTTGCGACCCCATATTTCATTGCAAATTTTATTTATCTCGATGCGTATTATCACCCCTCTGAGTTTGTATATACACATTTCTATATGGTGTGTTTGCACACCCTGTATATATTATTCTGACAAATATGTACAAAGAAAAAAATCAAAGTTTGCTCATTATGACTTAATATTGTTATAAAATTGGCAGAATATATTTATGTAAACTCTGTTCGGTTCGGAAAATGAACCAAGAAATTTAGCACATGAGTAACTCGAAATATGTTACATTCACATATTAGGAATCCTAACTTTGAACTTTTTCGTTAGATTTTTAAATATCCTCTGAAATGTTTTTAAGTTTATGTATTACCAGATCTAAGTAAAAATACAGTCGAATCTGAAAATTTATTTGAATAAATTACTAATAGTTCTTGCATTTCTATCAGCAGATGCTTCGTACAGATAAAAAAAACTTATAGGAAATGTGCACGAAAGAAATAAAAATTACATTATGAAGAATCTTAAACTGGAAATTATTCCTCTGCGTTTCGATATATAAAACAGATGGTTAGCAATAAATATGTAATGGATGAAAACCGTGTCTTCGAAAATCATTTGTTAAATGCGTGGGTAGGTAAATATATAGACCCACACATATGTCTACAATTTTAATGACACTTAAGAACGTTTGAGTGAAAATTTGCGCAAATAATAAAAGAAAAAAAAAAGAAAGAAAGAAAAAAAAAGCAATTTAACATTTACAACGACCAT
This sequence comes from Maratus speciosus, assembly GCA_963932465.1. NCBI lineage: Eukaryota > Metazoa > Arthropoda > Arachnida > Araneae > Salticidae > Maratus > Maratus speciosus. The sequence goes on along the minus strand of OZ010789.1, from coordinate 454,132,188 downwards.
TTGGAAAATGATTTTTTCAAAGACTAAAATTTAAGACATAAAAAATAGCACGGGGTTGATCCTACATTACGTACGCCATGGATTAAACGGTAACATTCTTGGACTCATCATGAACAAATTTTAAAAGAAATTTCAGTTTTACAATTTTCGGTACTGTAAATTTTTAAACTTCTACGGAGCTGGTCATACATAATGCACGCCATGAATTAAAGATTAATAGTGTTATTACACGTAAAAATTGCAAGCAAGAAAAATCGCCTGCGACTCGTCAGATTTCCTATGAAACTTAGGTAATAGCCAAGCATTTCATTGGCTGTTCGGGAAAAGGCTTTTCTATCATCAGATTTCCAAAAAATCTCACGAACAATTTTAAATAAAATTTCATTCTTACACTTCTAAACATCCGACAATATTACTTTTTATACCGTCGGATAGAGAAAAAAATGTACTTTTAAATGTAATTTGTTTGAAAGCTGTATCTCAATTTGTTTCTGATTTATTAATTTTTTTGTAGTTTTTATTACTTTTTTGTCATAGTGGCAACACTCTGTTGTCCATCGTTGTTGAAACCAAAGGGAAATACAGATTACTGTATATACCAATCAAATAATGAATAAATTGCGGATTAAACCGATGAAAACGTTCAGATATGCTTTTGATTTCCTACCCTGATGAGAACAATAACCATTTTTCCAAATGATTAAAAACTATTATCTTTTGTAATTTATATATATATATTTTAATCACGCATTTTCAATATGCAATCTTCTGTCCGAAAACACATTCGGATTCATTTAAATATAGTTTTAAGCATAAAATTACAGAATTCTAAAAATAATATTTTAAACACTTAAATTACCAAGATTAATTGCCGGGAATAGTGAATCAATATCTTTGCGCATTCTTACTGGAGATGAAATAAAAAATGTTTCGCATTGCATCCTAAACGGTAAGAAATATCATTAATTTTCGGTACAGTAACGGTGGCAAAATCCGAAAGTAAATTGCAACAATGCCGCAAAAATTATTTTATACGAAATAAGTTGCAGGAAAGCCAATATGTTAAAAATTAAACTTCATTCTCAAAGATATCAACATATTTAAAATTGTGTTGTATTTCTCTGACAAAAGTCTTTTTCTTTTGTTTATTTGGTTATTGATCGTTTTAAAGGAATGTCTATATTTATCAATATTCAATATATATATAGAAAAAGCAGGCAAGTGTGTGTATGTAAAGACACACTTTCCTCCATGACTAACCACTGCCACCCGTTCGCTGTTGTACTGGTAGATAGCCCTGTGTCTGCTGCTGTTAGTAAGGGAGTTTGGTCACGGTGGGTGGAATTGGGTGAGTGTGGATGGCAAAAATGTTAAATGAGATATATCTCTCATTTTCTCACACATTGTGTTCATGGATAGTGTCTAAAACGTTTTGAGTGGCGTTTCATGTGTCAGTGAGGAACAGTGAGTCTTCGGAATTTTCGAAAAGCTTCAAAATATTCTAGAATTATACAGATTTTTCCAGAAGGTTTCAAAATGGTCTAGAATGTTCTCGAATAATCTAAAATGTTTTAAGCTAAAATATTCTAAAATAATCTAGAATGTTCTAGGATGTACGATAATATTCTTAAAGGTTCTAAAAAGATCTGGAATGATCTATAATAATACAGAATAATTTAAAACCCTCTACAATAATCAAGAGTAATATAAAATGTGTAGAATAATCTAAAGTGTACTAAATAATCTCGAATGTTCTAGAATGTTCGATAATAATCTAGAATGTTCTACAACACTCTAGAATGATATATAATGTTCCAGAATGAGCTAAAATGCTTTAAATAATCAAGAGTGATCTAGAATGTTCGAAAATAATCCGATATGCTCTAAAATGATCTGAAATAATATAGAATGTTCGAAAATGTGTGAAATTTCTATCGGCAATGGCACATAAGTCAAAGCTCAGCGCGTTTTCGTCAGTCATATTTTAGCAACGATCAAGAAAGGATCAAAGAGAAAAAAATACCCAAAAGGGAAAAGTGAATATTCAAACGATGAATGCAAGTGATTTGGAAAATAATATTTTGTTATTTTATTTTATTTTATTTTATTTGTATACAGTTGTTTTCTTTAATATTTTAGCCAAGTGAGTATAAAACTTTTTTTACTTTTATTATATGCTGCTAATGATTTACTTTTATTTATTGATTTATTTTTCAAAGTTTTTGTTACAGATAAAATGTCGAAGCGTAAGAAAGTGTTTACACAATTTTATGTGATTTCACAAAGAAGAAAAGCAACATGTAAAAAGGAAACAGACGAAGAAAGAGAAAGAGAACTTACGAAAATTCTTGAAGGAGCGCAACAAATAAGAGAACTTCAAAGTAAAGAACAAAGAGCAAACATTAATGAAGAGACGCGAATTAGAAAAAGTTCAATTATTAACCGTGAATCAGCTGATCAACGTCAAACGCGAAATAAACAAAAGAGAGAGGAATAATGGCCAGTCTACATGAGCATCAACGAGTTGCAGTATGTAGAAACTACAATTTAGAACTTGAGGCGCTCCATTATGATTCCACAATGAACATCCAAATATCGCCATCGGAAAAATGGACAAGGCATGCAAGGAATGCGACGCGAAAAAAAAAAAGTGCGAAACTGTAAGTATGTGTTGTTTGAGTGGTAAAGTCAGATTACCGGTATAACAAGTACCACTATCAGAACTATTCGCATATATGATCGGAACAGCACCAGAATCAAAACATTTCTTACAAAATATACGTCGATACAATTCTTGGTTTCAACCGACTTCGTTCGGGGCTACATCACTATGCAACGTAGGAAATTTCAACCCAGTTTTTAAAGTCCAAGGGCAAATTTATCATCCAGTAGACTCGGTAATGTCCATACCAAATGAAGCACCGGAATTTCTACCAAGATATTTTGCTGGGGATGAAAAACTAGAAATAGACCAGCATTGCACTCACATTCATGGGCTACAACGAGAAATTGTTCAGGAGTTACAACATCTACTCCATAACCATAATCAACTGATCAATGTGTTCAAGACTTCTCTAGAACAAAGGGTTGCAGACAACCTTAAGATCGTCATTCGGGCCGATAAAAGACTAGTCGGTGAGCATGAACGAAGGTTTAATGCACCTCAAGTCAATGAAGTTGCAGTAGTAATTGTCGATAACGAATATAGCCATCGTGATATAATTATTTAACGCCGAACCAATGAACCGTAGCGAAATGCTGAGACGTATTGCATAGGGAGACTGTCCCCATGCCTTTAAGCGTGCGATATATTATGACCCGGGCAACACCGGGAATTGCAGCTAGTCTATTTATAATTCTACAAAATATGTAGACAAGAAAAAATAAAGTTTGCTCATTTTAACTTAAAATTCTTACAAAAACTGAGAGAATAAATTTTTCTAAACTCTGTACGGTATATTATTTCTATATACAAAAATTGGGGGGAAAAAAAGATGTTTTGCAGTAGATTGAATGAAAATCTCTTGCGAAATCTTGCGACAATGAATCAAGAAATTTTTACACGAATAACTTAAAATTTCTAATATTTATGTACTGTTAATCCAAACTTTGAAATTTGCAGTTAGATTTTAAATTATTCTCTAGAAACTTTTCAAATTTAGGCATTACTTGACTTCGGTAACAATACACTCGAAACTGAAAATTTATTTGAATAAATTACTAACATTTATTACATTTCTTGCTGCAGATGCTCCGTATAGATAAAAATAGGAAGGTGCATGAAAAAAAATAAAAATTATATCATGAAGAATCATAAACTAGAATTATTGTTTCTAGTTTTCAATGTTTAAAAAAGATACTTTGCGACAAATATGTAATTCCATAAAACTCCTTCTTCAAACTCATTTGTTAAATGCGTGGGTAGATAAATTTAAACAAACCTATACACACCTACAACACACACATATCTACAGTTTTAATAACACTGAAGAATGTTTAATTGAAAATTTGTTTGAGTAAAAAAAATAATAATGATAAAATAAAATAAATTCTACTATATTTTGTAATTTATATTTTATTTCAAATCATGCATTTTCAGTATGCATTCTTTTGTACGGAAACACATTGGGATTCATTGAAATATAATTTCGAGCGTACCTAAAGTTACAGAATTCTAACAATAATATATCAAACGCTTAAATCACAAAGATTAATTGCCGAAAAGTATGAATCAACGTCTTTGTGCATTCTTGCCAGAGATATTTCTTAAAAGTGAAAATAATAGCACACGAAGTGCAAGGAAATAAAAATTGCTTCGTATTGCATCCTAAACGGAACAAAATATCATTAATTTTAGGTGCAGTAATAATGGTAAAATCCGAAATGAAATGTAACATTGCTGCGAAAATTATTTTATACGAAATTAGTTACAGGAAAGCCAATAAGATAAAAATTAAACTTTAATCTTAATTATATTCACATATTTAAAATTATGTACTATTTTTCTGACACAAGCCTTTTTATGTTTTTATTTCGTTATCATTAGATTAAAGGAATATATATATATACACATATATATATAGTATATATATATATATATATACATATATATATATATATATATATATATATATATATATATATATATACACACACACATATATATATAACCATTAATTAAACATAACCTGCCACCATCAAAAACGAGCAAATATTATGAATTAAAGCTGTAAGTATAAAAAAAAAAAAGTGCCAAATACAGTAAACTCTGTCTAAGGCGGAATCGATCGGGACTCAGAAAATTTTCCGTGGTAGACAATATTCCGGCTTATGCAAAAAAGCTCCCCCCCCCCCCCCTCAAAAAAAACAACTCGAGTTTGATGATTTTTTATTGCTTTTCCTGGCTCGAAAATCGGTTGAAAACTGAAATTCCGAAAGATCTTTTGTCTTTATAGATAAATGAGAAACGCTATTCAATTTCTAAGTACTGCTATAATACATGCGAATTGGAAGTTTACACACACACACACACATACAAAACTAACACCTCCACCCCCACCCCCAATAAACTTCGAGAATGAGACAGAACGTTATAACTTTGAATTTGAATACATCCTTAAAGTATAATATATTGCACTTTCGAAAATATATATTTTGATAAATGCTCATTCTACTAGAAATATTAAGTTTTAAATATAATTTTGCATATAAAAAAATGACACAAGCATAAATTCCTTAAAATTTAAACAGTTCCTGTCCTTTTGAATTAACTTTTTCAAAGTGTTAGGAAATTTAACTAACGTGCTCGACATTGAGTATTTGACTTATCCGTTTTAAAGTTTAATAAACAAAATGGCTCTCATTTTTAAATTATCCCTTTTTCCGCCTTATGCAAAATTTTGGTTTCGGTGAGACCTTAAAATCCTTTCCGTTTCCGCGTTAGACAGATTCAGCCTTATGCAGCAAGAATTAATGTTATTTTCTATGGGTTCGCCGGGACTTGAAAAATTTTCCGCGGTAGTCAGATTTCCGGCTTGCACAGAGTCCGCCTTAGACAGAATTTACTGTAATTTATTATAAGAATTATTATGGAAGAAAAAATAAGAAAGTGGACACCGACAAATAATGGAAAAGCTTTTATATTGAATTACGTTTTCAAGGGCACAGAATTCAGTGATATATATATATATATATGAGGACATCAGAAGCCAAGGGGTACAAGTGACAAAATTTCGATTTGGAGTAAATTGAGTTCAAAGATAATTGGCGCTAAAGTTGAATAGCAATAATAATTGACTGAATTGAAATAGGAAACTGCTGTTTGTTTCACAGTGGTCTTTGAACTCTTGTTTCAATAAATGTGAAAAAAGTAAAGTGCAGTTTTCTTTAAATTTATAATTAATCAATATTGATCATTATTCGGCAAAAGTGGATGATCTCTAAAACACAACACATAATTAGAAAATCCCTTATATTTCTTTACCTGAAAAGAAAAAAGCATATTTCCAGGTCGTCTATGCACTTAGTTCATTTTTTTCAATTTTGTCACTTATACCCCTTGGCTTCTGGGGTCCTCATATATAATTCTACCGAATATGTAGAAAAAAGGAAAATAAAACTTTGCTCATTTTGACTTAGCATACTTATAAGAATTGAGGCAATACTTTTATGTAAACTCTGTTCCGTACATTTATATTTATGTACAAAAATTAAAAAAAAAAATCTGTTGTTCTATTTGTTTTTCAAGAGATTGCTTCAAAATCTATTGCGAAATCTTGCGACGATGAAACAAGAAATTTATCATGGGAGTAACTCAAATTTTCTAATATTTATGCTCTGGGAATCCCATCTTTAAAATTTATTGTTAGATTTTTAATTATTCTCTAAAAAATTTTGAAGTTTATGTATCAACAGAACTTTGTAGCAATACACTCGAAATTGAAAATGTATTTGAATAAATTACTAATAAGTATTACAGTTCTTGCAACAGATGTTTCGTACAGATAAAAATATTTATTACATGAGTAAATCGATATTTCTAATATTTATGTACGGGAAATCCCAACTTTGAAATTTGTAGCTAGATTTTTAATTATTCTCTAGAAAATTTCAAAATTTAGGTATTACCAGATCTCTGTGACAATACTCTCGACACGGAAAATTTATTTGAATAAATTACTAAAATTTATTACATTTATTACGGATTCTTCGTAAAGATAAAAATATTTATAGGAGGTGTGGATGAAAGAAATAAAATTACATCATGAAGAAAACTTGAAATCATCCCTCTAATTTTCAATGCATAAAATAAAACAGATACTTAGCGACATATATAAAATGGCATAAAACCGTTTGTTAAATACGTGGGTAGCTATACAGGGAGTGTCACTAAACTCATGGTACACACGTTAGGGAGTGATAAAATACAACTATACAAGCAGAAATCACCTACAATCCATGGCCGAAACGCAAGTCGTAAAATGCTAGAGCGCGAAATATACTGTGGCACAAAATGAGGAGAAAGAAGACAGACATCGATGGAATGAAAGGAAACTGATAACATGAAGAATAACATTTTATTCAACAAAATGAAAGTAAACAACACGTACGTCTCCCATCACAGCAACTGCTTAAAATTGCGACTGCCAACAGTAACGCAGGCTTCACACCGTCGATGGATTGAAACACAGTACGTTAGCGAAAACACCAGGCATCTCTCGTATGGTGTCAGCAGCTACTGATATCCGGGCAACAATGTCTTCAACGGAATCTAAGGGACCATCATCGTAAATGAGGCTCTTCATGTGACCCCAGAAGAAAAAGTCCGGACATGACAAATCTGGGTGAGCGGACCGACGAGTTGATTGGTACAAACTTTGGGCTTCTCTTGCATTGTCGTCTGCCGTTCCGTACATGCAATGCATCTCGGCTTTCTGCTGATTTGATCCATCTCATCGATGATCCACATAACGAATGGAGACGGCTGCGGTGAACAGCCTTTTTATTGCGGTCGCTGGGAGGCGCCCTCTAGTGCTTTACGGCTTGCGTTCCGACCATGAATTGTATGGTGATTTGTGCTTGCCTACCTGTTCTATCACCCCTAACGTATGTACCACGAGTTTAGGGACACCCTGTATAGACCCACACATACAGTGTGTCCACGTATAACCTGACCGACCTTTATTTTCGCAACCGTTGGTCCTAGATGCATACTTCCAATTACAAAAATGGTTTAAATAAGGTAAAGAATTATTTTTAAAGCGATTTGGGTCAAGAAAAACATTTATTAAAAAATTACGAAGTTTAAATTTTTATACTGTCACCCGGTCCTATAAATGATATTTAGTAAAATTTACTGTGACACTAACAAGTAAGACAGAAAAAGTCCCACTCATCTACCATTAAAATTGACCGAGCTATGAAACTTTGAAATGCATGACTTATACCACTTTTTTGCATATCAAAACAGATGATTTCGACCATGCTTTCAGGGGTCGTATAATGTACTTAAACTTATTTCAATGTACCTGCGGTTTGAAAGAAATTGTACAACTATTACGATTGAGTTAACTTTATTAGTTAAGTTTCAGATTAGTTGAAATAATTGTATTTTAACATATGTTGTATTTTGTAAGAATTTGAGGCTATGATTTCTTTTAACAAAAATTATGTTACTTTCATAAGGTTTTATTTAACTTGCAACTATCGTCTTTCCAGTTTAAAATTTGTACGCGAACTTTAACTGACTTTCAAATGTCCTATCGAAGTTAAAATTTTACATACTAACTTAAATCTGATTACAATGTAATATTATTATGATTTTCGACGCTTACCATCTTATATATACTTATATTAGAAGATAGCACAAAAAAATTCGGATAGATTACCGTCAAAAAGTTTAAGAAATGGTTTTAGATTAGATAACATAAACCTGCGATGGTTGTGTTTTTAACTTTTATAATTACATTTTATGTATTTGTTAATGCTAAATAAAAAATTACTTTCATTTGTAATCATCATTTCAGTATTTTTCGCAAATCGTGAATTTCAAGGATAAAAAATAGCGAAAAATCTTATACTAAAAAATAGATGTAAGACTTTTTTATTCCGTTTAATTTTATTTAATTCAATAATTTATTCAATTTTGTGGTTTATCCTGGGTTTCTTACAGCTAAACAGCTCAAGGGTCCGACGAGGTTGGGAGGGGAGGGGGGATCAATTTTAACTTTGAGCTTTTTAACTTTGAAATTTGCGATTTGAGAAAAATCCTGACGTGATGGCTTAAAATTAAGGTTATTTTCGGATTCAGCGCTAAAAAATACATGTGAATCAATTTTCAAAAGTTAAAAAACGTGGCACAACCCAAAATTTGAAAGACGGTGTAACCTAACGGCATTTTAAAATATGTATCATTCTTGTAATGAATTGAGATTGTTGTTTTTCATCCTGTTACTTAACAAAAACTCTGTTATTTTTATCGTCTTATATGTTCAGTACAAATTGTATATTTTGCAGTAATATGTCAGAATGATTAAAGATTTCAAATTTATATTGCAATGCTAATTTTACTCTCAACCATTTCTTTAATATATCTGACGAAATTATATTTCTAGTAAATTTGTGAATGACCCCTAATTTGCAGCAAAAAATATGCTCTGACTTTAAACAGCTATTATTCGATCAATTTTAATCGTAGAATAACGGGGCTTTTTTTGCTTTACTTGTCAGTGTAACAGGAAAATTTTACTAAATGTAACTCATAGGACCGGGGAACCGTATAAAAATTTAGATTCTGCAATTCTTCGCTAAATTGTTTTTTCGCTTCAAACTTTTTTATCTTAAAATTATCTTAAAATCACCTAATTTTGACCACTTTTGTAATTGGAAGTATGCATCTAGGACCAACGGTTGCGAAAATAAAGATCGGTCAGCTTATACGTGGACACACTATATACCTACAATTTAAATAACACTGAAGCACGTTTCACTGAAACTTTGTTTGTGTAAAAAAAAAAAAAAAAAAAAAAAAAGTTATATTCTGCATTTTTTTTTTTTTTTTTTACGAATCATGCATTTTGAATGCACAATACTCGTTTCAGAAATGCATTGAGATTTATTTAAATATAATTTTAGGCATAAACTTACAGAGTTTTGAAAATATTTCCTTAAGCATATAAATCACCAACGTTAATTGCAGAGAAGTGTGAATCAATGCTTCCGCGTATTCTTACCGGAGATGATTCGTAAAAGTGAAAATAATAATACACGAAACGCAAGGTAAGGAAATAAAAAAATGCATTCTATAGTATCCGTAATGGGACACAAAATCATTAATTTTCGGTGCAGTAACAGCGGTGAAATCCGGAAATAAATTGCAGAACCGAAGCGAAAATTATTTTATTCGAAATAAGTTGCAGGAAAGAAGATGGAAAACGAATGAATCTTGCATGCGGAAGAACTTGATCTTCCGATCCCTTTCAGCAGCGTAATAAAAATTGAATTTTAATTTTGAAGATGTGCGTTTATTAAGATCTATTTATTATTTTTAGTTTAAAATAAATTTTATGCTATAATTGATATCTGTAAATAAAATATTTATAAGGGGCAAGTTGGAAGTCCAGTTCGTGAAAAATGTAGTTTATTTTTATTTTATTATTTTTATTTTTTTACCTTTTATTTTCCTCCTTTCGAATGGTATAGTACTTTTGTTTCTTTGGCAACAAGTAGTTAAAAATTTTTAAGTCATTCAGTTTGGTTACATCATACATAAACACGTAAACTTTAAACTCAATTTTCTCAAAATGTTACTTTTTGAAACTCGATGTACCTTTTTATAGAAACTGCTACTTATGATTGTTTGCAATCTTGCCCGAATATTTCATACATAGTCTAATGTGAACTTTTGTTATAAACATTTGTGCGAATTTTTTTTAAAGTTTTTCTTTGAAAAAATGCAATATTTTTTTATTTAAAAGTGGTTTTTATTCCATATTTTAAAAATAATAATAAATAAAGAATATATACGAATTGAATATTTCCAACTGAGCGAAAAAATGCCAAGGCTGGGAATATAACCCAGATCCTTGGCTTACAAGGTCAATGCCGTTTAAGCTAACTGGACCGACAACCAGGCAGCATATTTCGCTCATTTGGAAATATTCAATTCGTATGATAACTTTACCAATCAGTTTGATTGTGTTAAAATAATAAAGAATATATGTTTATAAATTTGACTTCACTTTATTAGGAATTGTTCATATTATGTATATAAAAAATTTCAAGTTAATATCTTTGGTAATTTCTCAGAAAAGATACATTAATTTAACATGGATGGTATAGGCCAACTGCCCTTAAGATAACTAAAAAAAAATAGATAAGTTACAATGGTTATTAGCATACCTTTAAAATGGTTTTTAAAAAAATTTCCAAAGAAGTTTTAAAGTATTCTAATTAATAACAGTAAGGATTTTTGATCATGCTTTGATACCTTGATCATTATTATGCCTTAATATCTTCAAAATCTGTGAAAGCTAATGATTTATCGTTAATGGACTCTATTATAATATTGAATTAAGTACATTTTTTATCCATTTAAATGTTTTGAATATTTTTTAAATGTGCAAATTAACGATGATTTAATGAATTACTTTTTATTAATGAAAACTAATTTTGCATCTTTTTGGAAGTATCTTAACGTGTAAAAAAAAGCGAGAGGGGGGGGGGGGATATTTCGTTGTGTAATTTTAAACTTTTTTTTCATTTGTCTATTCAATAAATTAATATAAAGGAAAAATGAAGGAATAGGTTGCAGAGAGAAAAAATAAAAACTGAAAAGAGGTCAAGAAAAAAATTAAGAAAGAAACTGTGGTAAGATAGAAGAAATAAAAATAAATAAAAGAAAATAATAGAAAGAAAAAAATGAGAAAATTAGTTGTAGATAGAATGAAAGAATAAATACAAATAAAATAAAATATTTGAAAGAAAAAAATAAAAACTGGAAAACGGGAATGCTGCTTTTTCAGAATTTAGTGTCGCCTTCGATGAAAAAAAAAATATATATATATACGTATATAAATATAGACAGTACAAAATAAATTTCATTTTCAAAACTTCAAACGCACGCTTTTATTTTACATAAAATGACGTCATTCGCATCCGCTGAAGAATTCCAATGATCCAGTCTTAAACAACATCTACAGAAAAGTATGTATTTGACATCACTATTGCAGAATTCTACACAGATACATCAAAAATTAATTTCACACTTCAAGAAACTCTGGAAAAAAATCGGCTATCTAACGATTCACATGCCCTCATGTTTTTATAACATTAATATAGATACTTAAAATTAAATATAGTTTATAATAGCTCCATATTTTTTCAGAAATCATTCATTTATATTTTTTTCAAAATAGCACATACTTTAAATAATTCTTTATTCACTTGTCATGGAAAAATGGCAACAGAAATATAATGATCTACTATTTTCCTACTATTTTTCCTTTACTTGCTACATAAATGGAGTACGTGAGTTGTCAACTCAAAGAAAGGGTGTTAAAAACTACAATAATAATAATAATAATAATAATATCTCAAGAATGAATTGGGATGCAATTTGCAAATAAACTGCATTCAAAAGTACTTTTTTCGACACTATAAAAATTGAAAATGTGCGATGCTCAGAAGTTTAAAAAATTGCAATAGAGATTATCCCGTACAATGATACATCTCCTTTGTTTACGGCCGGCTTTTATAACGGAACGTTATTTTTCGAAAACGACGCTTTATTTGTTGGGAGAAAGCAATAGCATGCCGGGGGGGTGGGGGGGGTGGGTGCTAATATGTTCCTGGGTGAAAGACGAAATGAAAACGAATAAAATAAACTAATAGAGAAGAAAAAGAAGAATTAAGCTGCTAGAAGAAAAAATTAATAACCCAAATAAACCATTAGATATGAAAAAATTAACTATTTTAACAAACTTCATAACGATTCAGAAAATGTCCCAATTTTTATCTAAAAATTGACTTTTATTAGGTAAAAGGGTGTTCCGGTGATGATTTTAGATTTGTAAAGCCACCTGTCACATAGTAAAAGGTGTGCCGGATTATATTTTATTACATTTCAGTTATAGCCAACATTGCTGGAAGATGTCAATTATTTTCTATATTACAAGCCTATCATTTCCAAATTATTTTCAGATAATCCATGACTACTTGTTACAATTTGTGTAAATTGAAATCCTGATAATAATAAAAGTTGCCGTGAAGCTGGTGTAATACAGATCACGGCGATCAGAATGTATTTTAAATGTGTGGAGCTAAGTTGATATTAACGATAATCGCCCTTTTAGGAAAAATTTTTCTTGCTAATAATTTAACACCTCTTTAAATTAATAAAATTAAGAATATCATTAAAAGAAAAAAAAAGTTTTTGGCATTAAGGAGTAGAGGTCTACATATTTTTTTTCATTTCATAAAGATAATTTACAAGTAATTCTAGGTTAAAATGTCTTCTTGTAAAAGTAACAGAAAATATTCAAGTAACAAAAATGGAAAGCATTAAAAATAACGTGAATTTTTACTTTGTAATTAACGGTGCAAACGTTTCATAAAATGTGTTCAGTATGATCAGTAATAATGAATAATACAATGTTTTTCATTCCTAGAAAATGTTTTCAATAAAAAAAAAAAAAAAAAAAAAAAAAACCTCAATTGTCTAAAATAGCACAATTTATGTCAAACATTTCTAGAGTCATTTAAAAATATATATTCCTGTAACTATAAAAATTATTATGGAATTTAGAATGTAAACTGAATTATTATTTAATGTTTCTCTCGCTAAATGTTGATTTTTGATACTACTTAAATGCATTTGTTTAGCTTAGAAATACGCGAACCAACAAGTTTTCTAAATCGCTGCTTCTGTTTCATAAATATAAAATCATATTTTTCTATGCGTACTATTTATTCAATAGTTTAAAATGCACACGTGATGTATTGAAATAATACCTGTTAAATAAATTATGTCGAAAAACTTTATCATATTTTCTATTAAAAATGTACAAAACACCTTACATTGCAAAGCACGCGGCCCTCTTAATCTACTTTAATTAAATAAGATTGATCGGTCAATCTTACTCTGAAACAGGAGTAGGTTCGTGGAGTAAGTTAATGACCTGTGGCTACAAATTAATTAAAAAAATTGGAAATTTACCTCTTAGAGAATAATAAGGAAACATTAAGAAAGCAATTAGAAGATACTACAACCAAAATTGTGGCTTTAATAAAAGAAAAAATTCTCTTACGAAATTTTTAGTAATACTGTTTTGAAATGCTTGATTTCCGAAATGTTTTAGAAATGAAATAGAAATATACTATAATCTACTTTCATGTAACTAACGATGATGTGAAATGTAAGTTTATTATTAACACTAGCACACAATGAAGATTTGAAATTCGTAATTGTGTGTTCACTTAATGCCATTATATAATAACAAATTTTAGCTAATTATATGGTTTGCAGATGAATGCATTATTAGGTATAGATAGAATTATATGTATACGTGGTTATTAGGTATATTAGATATAAATAGAATTATGTCCTCTATGGAGATCCTTGCCTACCGTAATCTGAATTGGCTGATGCTTGTTTGTTAACTTACCATACACTTCGCAAAGTCTACGTGCAGTGGGAATATTACAAAAGCTAGGTAATTAGGTCCCATATGAATCTCGAATTTCTAAGAACATGGAAAACTCATAGGTGAACATTTCCAAAGACAAAAAATAAACTATTGAATTCTTATGAAAGATTAATAATTAATTCATTACGCCAATCGCAAGCGTCTGAAGACATACGTGAAGCCAGTTTAATCAGATCCGCCAATGTCAAAACAGAACATTCATGGCAGCAAGTGTTTGTTTTGCATCTGGTGAGAAAAAAAGGCGTACACTGTAAAAAAAAAAAAAAAAAAAAAAATTGTTGATTTTACACTATAATACTGGCAGCTTGGGTGCCAGTTAGTATCATACTTTAAAATTAACAGTAATAAACCGTAAATAAACATTAGCATACCGTTTTATAAAGGAAAATTCAGAAATATACCATATATTACTACTTGAATTACTGTTTATTTTACGGTTTATTATTGTTATTTAACGATATAATAAACAACATTTAATTTAATGGTAATTTATCGGTATAATAATCAACAATTTATTTATTGCAGTGTAGTCTACACTGTTAAATATTCTGTTCTGATTTATACCAACTTTTGGTGCTGCAGTAGCTACAAATGGGTGAAACCGTGTTCTAACATTTGGAGATCCTGTTGAACCATAGTTCTAAACGTTGGAACAAGATTTAGTTATTCTATGGGTGAAACTAATATGGGTAATACTTCTTGCATTTAACATTGCAATATGAGCTGTATCACCCACGTCAGACATTCAATGGTGAATATTGGAAGTAACAAGAAATCCATTTAAAGGAAGACTTGAAGAATAAAGCTGAATGACATTATAAAAATTTATTCCAAATAACAACGTTCATCCATTTAGTGCAAGATCAGTATTGTAAACTCTAGAAGTACCCTACCAGGTCTACTTACCACTTGTTGCTTCTTAAGATTTCCATTTGTTTCGTTCTATTCAAAGCACCCTTTTTGAAGAGCGGTTCAGTTCTTATGTAAAATCATTCAAAATAACTATACTACTTGCATTGAAAAATCCGTTTCTTTCTTGAAATATGGACGAATGCTGGATATTTTTTATTGAAAATACTGTGAATAAATTTTCCTTAGATTTTGACAAAAAACGTTCAGGAAATTCGACAACTAAGTAAAATTTTCCGTAAGAAATGATGAAAAATTGATTAACTGATTTCCACGTATACTGTTTGAAATAATACAGGCATAGTAAAATTATAAAACACATTATAAAATACATCACATGAGGATAGCTTACAACTATTATAAATTTTTCTACCACTATATTAAACACTAACAGTAAAATTTGCCTTATTTAATCTTAAACTTTCAACGATTAAAAAAAGTCAAGATTTGGTTTTAAAAAAGACTGATATCAAAATTCCGTAATTGTTGTCAGCTATGCATGAGATAATGTGAAGTTTACAGAATTTTAATAATTTTTTTTTTTTTTTTTTTTTTTTTTTTTTTTTTTTTTTTTACACACACGCATACCTCTATTGATTTATAGTAGAGATTCTTGATCTAGATAATTAGGCATAGGCATTGACCGAAAAGGGGCGAGGGTACCAATAGGCTGAATTACTGTATATGAATATCAAAATGCCTAAAATTCGTTACCACTGGGATTATTATATCGCATGTATGTACATATACATTTCGCTCCATTAAAAATGAAAAAGGAAGAAAGAAAATTAGATGAATTCTTGGAATAATCTTGCTTAAGGTGTTCTCAAAATGCATAAATTCCAATATATTTGGATTCTTGCATGTCAGTGCTTTGTACTAGTGCTCGCGATTATACGTATAATACGTATAAAACGTATTATACCGATTCGGGATTTTTCATAGGTATAATATGGTAAATACGGTTCTCTACGTATGCGTTTTATATGTATTATACGTATAATCGCGAGCACTACTTTGTACTCATGAAACAAAAGAACAAAACGAGAGTGTGCAAATAGGTCGATTTCATGTTGTTTTTTTTTGTTGTTGTTGTTGTTTTGTTTTTCATTTGATTACGACCATTTGGTTACGACCACTGATCTAGAACTAGGGTGTCAACGATTTTAATCAGTTGATTTAAATCAGCGATAAAATCGTAATTTTCATCAACTGATTTTTTTTTAAAAATCACTGATTAAAATCAAAATTTTTCTAAATGTTTAAAATGACATAAAAGTATTAAAATCTAAGATTAATATAATTTGGAAAGTTTTTGAATTGACAAAATGCACCCTGCTTTTTTTAAAAAATAGTGAAATTTACCTGTAGTTGTAGCCAGAGATTTTTTGTAAAAAACTTCTCCATACCGCAGTATTTCTAAATGTGTGTGTCCAAGACCTTACAAAAGTTATAGAACTTTTTTTCTTTAGGAAAACAGTATATTATTAACTCATATCGTTATTTAATTGTATTTTTCAATTTTTAATTTATAAAATTATTATAAATTAAGAATTTTTTATTTATCCTATTAAAAATGTATATACTTTTTTTAAAAATTGTTTTACTAATATATTTCCTTATGAAATAGTGCCCTTTTTGTAACAAGCATCCTGCTTCTTTTCCTTCTAGAATGAGTACTAAATTACCATTTTAGTAATTAAGCTTCAAAATGTATATTATATTCCTAATTAGAGATTAATTGTTTAATAATTATTAATTTTAAGTAGTGTTAAAATTTTATATTAAATGTTGTTACTGATAATTTTAATAAATGTAAATATCACTAGTATTTAATATAGTTCTACATAGATATTACAAAATATTAATTTGTATAACTTTATTGTAGTCTAATAACTAATAAAACAACTACAGTGAAACCTCCCTGATCGACCACCTCCATTAAGTGACCACCTCCCTGAACGACCATTTTTTCATGGAACGAAATTTATTCCCATAGGTTCAGTACTAATTTTACCACTATTCAGAGACCACCCCAGTTGAACTCCCTCTATGAGCGACCCATTTCTTTGAAGAAAATGAAACTAATTCCGTTTTTTCCTGGTCGCTTGAAGAAGGTTTTATTAGAATAATAATTCCGGAGAGCGCATTATTCATCAAACTTCTAAACTAAGTTTAGAATTTTTATTTATTCCGGTAACTTTTAAGTGTTTAAACCCCTTTGTGCCTCTTTAGGCAATGAATTTAACTCTGATGACAAAATAAGGATGACAGTCAATAAACTCTTCTCTCCTATTCTGTCAGAATACTCTCAAAGAAAGAGATAAATTAATGAAATCGTCATTATTTGTACGCGTCCAAAAAAAAATTACATTTATTTACTGAACTTCGAAAGGACTTAAATTAAAAGTTATAGAAGATAAAACCGTAAAATCAAAGCAAACGTCCATGTATTCATTTTTAATCTCTGCACTAATTAACTTACGTAATTAACTTTTGTTTTGATACTTAAATTTCCATCTTTTTTTCTAATGGGAAAAATAAATTTTAGTAACATTTATTGTTACCTCTTTTCGACAATTAAAATCTAGATTTAAACATGGCCTCCATTAAGAAACCACCTCTCGGAGCAACCCATTTTTAATGGAACGGAACGTGGTCGCTTTAGGGAGGTTTTACTGTAATTTGCAGTTTTTATAATTTCTGTAATTACTAACTAAAAATTAAATGTTATTACTTAAAACGTAAAAGCATAGATTATGTTAGCAATTAGAAGGTTAATTGCTTTGTAAACCTAAAACTCTTTTATATTTAATCGGTATTTTAACGCTGGGGAAAAAAATCATAAAAATCCGATTT
Source organism: Maratus speciosus (assembly GCA_963932465.1). Lineage (NCBI taxonomy): Eukaryota > Metazoa > Arthropoda > Arachnida > Araneae > Salticidae > Maratus > Maratus speciosus. Next base: position 454,114,216 of record OZ010789.1, on the reverse strand, counting down.
AAGCAAAAAAAATCTGATAAAAAAAAAATAATAATAATAATGATTTTTTACATCCTATCCAGAATTGAATGTATCGACGAGTGACAACAAACGACGAGATAACAAAATATAACATACTATTTCTATTTTTTGGTACATCGCAGCATTTATTTTTTTAAATAATCTAGAGGAAAACATTTTTAAAACCTAATGAAAATAATTAATATAAATAAAATCATAAGATGAAACGCAATATTCCACCTTGATTCAAACATAAAATGTCTTACATAAACTTTAAAAAGCTCACTGTTTTTCTTAAAATGTGATTAAAAACATAAGAGATGTTACAAGTTAAAAATATACATTTTGTTTAAAACGTCTTGGTACTTTCCCAAGCTCTTTATACGCGAATATTTTAATAACTAATCGCTGTTTATTTATACAAATACGTAAGTCACTTCGTTTTGAAAATGAGTGAGTCAATAATTATTAGAGTTGAAAGTAGAAGTAGCAGTTTCTTGAATTGAAATTTAATTAGTGAAAATATATATTATTATTAAATGCAGTTCCATTTATTTTATTACATCACTCTGTTCTTATACGTCACTTTCCTTTTTAAATGCATAGCTGGGCTGTCGAAGTAGCAGTGCTTCAGATTAAATTTAAGTAGAAGAAAATATTTAACTGCCGTACCATAAACCTTAATGCGTCACTTTTCTCAAGTTTTTAGGATTTATTTTCAGGATATTGAACCATAAATTGGGAATATTGTACAATGGGCGTCGTTATAGATTTGATTGTTTTTACGCAGCATTTCTATGGATTCTCTGATAGTCGATGCGTAATAATTGATGTTGGGAATATGACTTTTGCATTATCAAAACCTATAGTAATATTCTGATTGAAACTTAAACGAGAGAGAACTGTAGATTTACAACAAAATTTTATGCTCTTTGATTCTTTGTTTGAGTTCATTCACGTTTTATTTTTCAAAAGAAAGAAGATTAAAAAGAGGAAAGGAAATATATATCACTATCTTATGACAATTAATCAAGAACAGAATATAATTATTTTTACCTTAAAACAGTAGCTAAATATCGAAATAAATTAAAGCAAAATTAGAAAACCTTTTGTATTTAAATATATTTTAAAGGAAAGTTATTGAAACTAAAGGACGTATTCTAAAAGTTTCACAAATATTATTTTTCAATGCTGTATTTTTTTATTGTTATTTAGACAACAGTTTCAACATGTAAAGGTATAAGTAGAGATAGAAATAAAAACAGCAATATTAATAATGGGAGAAATATTTTATAGCTATTTATTTTTACTTTTATATAATTGTCTGTTTATCACTCTTTCGTACATTCCAAATAAAATAATAAAATACTGTAGATTATATACTGTAGTTGATAGAATACTGTAGTTCATTCTTTCTTTGAGTTCATTCATGTTTTATTTTTCAAAAGAATCAAAATTAAACTGAGGAAAGGAAATATATCACTATCTTATGACAATTAATCAAGAACAGAATTTATCTTGAAACAGTAGCTAAATATCGAAATAAATTAAAGCAAAATGAGAAAACATTTTGCTTTGGAATATTTTTTAAAGGAAAGTTATTGAAACTACATGACGTATTCTAAAAATTTCACAAATATTATTTTTCAATGCTGTATTTTTTTATTGTTATTTATATTTAGACAGCAGTTCCAACATGTAAAGGTATAAGTAGAGATAGAAATAAAAACAACAATATTAATAATGGGAGAAATATTTTATAGCTATTTATTTTTACTTTTATATAATTGTCTTTTTTTCTCTCTTTCGTACATTCCAAATAAGATAATAAAATACTGTAGAGTATTTATTCTGTAGTTCCAAAACGCGTTAAAATTATATGTTACATTAGAAGAAAATAAATGCTTAAAAAAATTCTTTTAAAGGCATTTTTAGAAAATTTATGTTTTGAACTAAATTTTAAACTAGTTTTGACAAGTATTTTAATTTCTCATATGTTTTATCTATCTATCCTATTTTCTCTTTTGTTTACTGATATTTTCACTTCCTTTGGTGCGAGAAAAGAATTTTTTAAAGCAACATAATATCTTAAATAACGATAACAAATATTTTTCTAAGATCGACATTTTTACTGAAGAAAATTCTTGTTTTATAGCTTGTAGACTTATTTCAGTAATACATTTTGCAACATACCCGTAACATTTTCATTAATTATCATTAAACGTTAAAAAAGTATTTTATGCATTTTATAATTTTTTTTTCAGAATTATTATAAATAAGTAATAATGAATTCTTTTTGTGGCTCTTAAATTAAAAATAATGCATTTTTATAAAAATATGCACATACATACATGTGATATACATTTTTGTATTTATTATCTTTTCTCATAAAATTTTATTAATTCAATTTATATAAATATTATAATTTGCAATCTATATAAAATTATCAATATTTTATTTACTCACAATATATTTAAAAAAAAACTGTTTTTAAATCAGACTGACGCCGACAACAACATATTAACAATAATATCTCTACATTGAAAAATAATTTGGAGCATACAAACGTGTAATTGCATCATTGCATCTAAATTTTATTGAGTCACCTTCAAAACATCTGTAAATCTGATCAACGCTTCCATAGTCTCTTGATCATGTCTTCAAACTTCAAGATGTCACTTTACAGATCAGATCCGTGCTGCAGGGTCTTTCTCATGACCAAACTCTTTTAATCCTGTAACCATAGCAACTACTATTAAAGATGCGGATGACTTCAAAGACAGCGCTTTGCTTGTTGCAGTTAAAAGAATCGCTTACTTTTCTTGTATATATTTTTTTATTATTATTTATTCTTTAACTTTTCGCTCCCTTGTCTCTGAGGCGGGTACAGTTAATTCGGAACATGTCACAAACTTGAGTTTGGGCACCTCAGGGAATGTTGTTCAGAGAACAAGTTGTCACTGATCCTGTGGGGCACATTTGTTTTATTTTTACGTGGGTAATTTTTACCTTGTTTTCTATCAGCTTTTTTCTGCAATTCTTTTTTATATTTTTTTCTTTTCTTCTGCCTGAGGTATCTATAGACACTGTCATGCTGCACTGGGTTTTAAAGTTTCTCATGGTAAAAAAAAGAAAAAAAAAAGAAAGAAAAAAGTTTTTAGTACCTGAATAAAATGAACAAAATTGTCTGCAAATTGCTCTGCGAAGTGCCTCGAAGAAAATTGCGAATTGATTTGTAATTAAGCTTCAATCAAGTTTTCAATGAAGGAAATTCCAAAGCTGTTTTTCTCTAAAAGGATAATTTTACAAACGAAAGAACAACTAAATATTAAATTGCTGTGGTAAACTTTAATTTAAGCATTGTTTTAGGATATAGATATGTCTATTATATTTTTGATACAATACATAAGTTATATTATACTACATAAAAAAGAAATTTAATCTTTTATGTCTTAGTGTAAGGGCATGCGCATATGCATACGTATACATTCTGATGTAAAAATATGCTTATTAAAACTGGGGTGTATTCAGTCACTTTGTTTTCTATAAAATTGAATCATTTTATAAAAAAAGAATTAAAATACTGATTATTATTTTTATGAATATTGTTAATGAAGTACGATAACTTAACAGATTCAACATTAAATCTCTGATAAACAAATATAATTTATTTTGAAAAAGATTATCACAAATTTATTATACAAAAATATAATTGTGACATTTCATTATTTTTAAGTGCATTTACTTATTATTTGTATTAATTTTTTTCCCTATAAGATTAATTCATTTATATCTTTCTTATAGAAAATAAAAATCTTAAATTTCAAAATTTCAAAATAGCATTAGGACTTATTTTAGCACATTTCGTCTTATTCTGTAATATTTCATATAAATAAAAAAAATCAGTAAAGTAGCTAATCAAATTTAATATTTAGCGAATGCATATTTTGAAATGAATTTTTTATATATTACTAGATGGTACTAATTAAAACGTGAACGTTTTAAAGGTTCAGTAGTAAAACAAAAGGTTCATAACATCATTGAAATGTCAAAATTTTTACAAAATATTTGTTAGCAATAGTTAAAAGAATAAAAATCCTTCATTTATAATCAGTCTATGGACCGTCTGCATATGAACTCTGTTTACATAGATGCAGGCAACATAACATTTACCAGAGAATTCAATTTTCGTATCCAGAAAAAGAGCAAATCCTTGTTTCTTTGTTTTTTTAATTTTACAAAGTAAAAATCTTATTAATTCTCGCAATTATAAACATTTAACTGCATTACAATGCTAATAGATGACACCACACAATTTTATATAAATATTTATACTCTTTTCTGATTTGTTTGTTTGTTTTGACAGAAAATAATTATCTACTATATATGCTTTATGGATCAATTATAATGAAAAATATACCAAAAATTGTAGATCATTTTAATTTACTTAATGAATAATTCCATGTCAAAGCTTATAATTTAAAAGTTAAAATACAAAATCATCAATTTTGAAAGATGTTGGAGATGGTAAATTTTACTTAATAATAATGAATGAAAAAAAAACAAAGTCTGTAACTAATCGTATTAAAATAAAATATGATTTACATTATTAAACTGAGTTATCAGAATACTAACAATATCTCGGTAACATCTTATGCCAGGAGCAGAGTTTTAGCACACGTTTCTTTTGGAGAACGAAAATTCCTTTTTTCGGCGACTTGGAACACTCGGCCAACTCGAATCTCGACTTATATCCTCGAAGGCGCTTCAAAAGTAGTTTTTCACTTTGATTAGCGACAGAAAAGCGCTCTAAAATGTAATGAAATTATATAATCACCATCGGATCAGTAATAAACCACGAAAACAGTAAATTGAGACATTAATAATTACGAACAATAACATTTGGGAACTCTCATTCAAATAAAATGAGACTATAAATAAATAAATAATCATCAAAGTGTTGCAACATCTAAATTATATTTATCCAAAAATGAGCAATAATTAACCATGATTCAAATAAGTAAAAATTTAATTTAAAAAATCAAGAAACCCGACTGCGTACAAAGCGAACTAATTAATTATTTCTCATCATGTGAAACTATTTTTTATATTACTTACCTATTTTTTTATTTACTTGTATTGATGACTTTTAAGTTGTGTTTAATTGTTAGTTCCTAGCTATAAACACTGTTTTGATGAGGACTATAGATATCTATGAAGGTTAGAATAGCAATAAAGCTAGAGATCCTACTTACACAACTTCCAGGTTGTGTAATATTTAAATGGAGCTTCTGACTGTAAAATAGTCAATGAAACATCGTTCTCATTTTGAAAGATATATCCAATGATATGTCACTCAATATGGTGTGTAAAAATTTTTTTCGTCTCTACCGCCATTTTTTATTTTATGGCCGCCATTTTGAATTTATAAAAACAAAACCTGGCCCATAACCATCGGATGGTTAAGACGAATCGATAGAAACCTCATTCATTAAAATCCATCCAGCCGTTGGGCTGTTTCGAGTGTATAAATAGATCCACATACCCAGATACGCGTGAAACACATAACCCTTCTTGGCAGTCGGGTAACAAGACTGTTTTTTCCCACTCGTGATGCAAGAGATATCATGTGATTGATGTACAGGACTAGAAACTGTAATAACTTTTTTATCAGTATGCTGTCTTTTGCTTCAATAAATAAGATTTAAAAAAATTATTCGCTGCTAAAATCTGCAGCGTAACATGTAATCATATAAATTTTAAAGTGTAAAAGTTAATATTCAACATATATAATTACTTAATTTCAATATAATCAAGAATCACAAAAAAAAGGCTCACGAGTGAATTTTTCCGTGTGTAATGAAAATTTTTTTTAAGGCTGTTCTCAAATCCAAAAGAGCAACTTTATGACATAAGTTTTAATTTATTTTTGTTCGAAAATGCATGAAATTAGCAGGTATTGTTGTTCAGAAACTATGTAATCGAATTGTTTTTGTTCCGGTTTTTTTGCAAACACAATAGATTTTTCAGAAAATAGTGTCCAAGTGGACGTTTTGAACCGAATTTACGCGCGAAATTAGAAAAAACACTCAAGAAAGTATGAAAAGCGTGTTTGTCACGTGATCAAAATCGCTTATAACTCAATAGGTAATTTATTGATCAAAAAATGGAAAACAACGTTCGATTTCAAATCTCTTCCATGGTCAGGCTTACCAACGTATTTCTGTTAAAAAAATAATTTGTAAATGTGTCAAAACTTTTTGCTCTTGTTGAGCAGAGCAGTTGAGAACAGACTTGACACAATCTTTTCTTCTAGCAATTTAACCTGAAAATAAATGATATGGATTACATCATCACAGAACCAACGTGGATACACAGAGGCCATACAACGGTAAGAGGAATTGCTGCGGTGGAAATCTACATAAGAGAACCCCAAAGTAAGAAACATACCAATAATATTTTATTGTTTAATAATTTAAGATATTGTCCAGAATAATTAATTTACACTCTTATATCTAAATATGAGCTCGCTTAGCTTACTGCTTAAATAGAGGCGGCATTTTTGCCAATAAAATGCGCATTGTGTATGCTCAGGTGAGACCAAATCGGTATTAAAAATATCAGCTTTGTATTTTAAATAGATAAATTACACTTTAAAATAGTCAAAATATCTTGGAATTTATTTATCTTATAAGGTATCGAGACATATAATTTTATTTGATCTTAAAAAAGCTTTAAAAAATATTTTTTGTAATTTCGTTTCTCTAATATAAAATATTTTAAGACTATAGCATAACAGATTATTCTAAACATCGCATTATTACAATACTAAGCATACCTTTTCAGTTTGCTAAAGTTGCAAACAGCGGATCGTGATAGTAGTTTTTACTGAATTGTAATTTTATCCGTCACTAGAAATAAAAAGAATTTTACAAATTCACTAATAACGCAAAATAATGCGCTTAGTACAAATCGATCTGCAAACTTTTTGAAGCATCCAGGATTCCTACGATTTCAGAATTTAGTAACGCGTGCTTTATCTCTGGGAGGCACTCTTAAGATATTTTCCTGTTTTAATGTTCTAGACAAAGAGTTAAAACTATTCTGCAAAACGTCAGAATTCTAATGTTTGATTTTAACTGAACAATGCCTTATTTAAAACCATTATTTTTATTCTGGAAGAAGGAATGAATTTTTATTCACCTTATATCTCTTCAAAGAATTTTACGTATTCAATGCATGATGATTATATTTTAATATATTTGAATTTTCAACATTTTGTATAATTTTAAGACACTAAATATCTTTTGGGGAAAATTTGTACCATTTTGTAGTTCGAAAAACTTAAGTATTTTATTAATGTTACTATACAGGGCGCAAAGGAAAGTCCCTTTAAACTGAAAATACTTGCGAACGGAAAGAGCTACAGCTATGCAGGTGAGGTAATGGTATAGTAAAGCGACTACGCCCGATCTAACTAAAACAACTGCAGCGCCCCTAGTGGCGAAATTTGGAATATAGCCATTGCAAATCGAAAACGAAAAGAGATAGAGCAAAATTTCCAATTAGAAAGTTTTAGAGCATCAATTAATTAGTACAAAACTACATTTGGTTCACGCGGATAAGATAAATCGTCGCCTGTATACCCAAAAATGTCCGAAATCGATGAGTGACGATTCTACTTTGCATATTATCTTTCCGGAAATGTAGCAGTGCACAATTGCAGATTATGACGTTGTACTGTGCTGTAATGTCTGTAAAAAATTAATTTCCAATGCATTTAAAATTTTATATTAATCCTTTCAGAAGCAGAATAATTCTGTTCGTAAACTGATGAAATAATTGACACACAAGAATATTCAAACGAATTTCTCAGAAAATAAAAACCCGCTAATTTGCACTTTCATTACAAAAGCAAAATTTTATTAAAATATTCTTGGTGCCGTTTGTCAGTTTTGGAATTAAAATTAGGTGGCTAGACTGTCTAGCCACCGCCCTTCAAAGGATTAAATCTATGTCGTCGTATTGAAGAGGCTTGCAACAGACGTTCCTTGCTGAGAAATGTGCATGCAGAATTACTCTCACGAATACAGACGTGTAACATGAGCAATGGCGAACTTTTCGAACATACTGAATATTAATTTTTTATCACTGTGAGACTTGTCTTTTGTGTTTGTGTGCGTGTGTGTGTGATGTTATGAAAATGTATTGAGAATAGTACATATTTATACAATAAATTGTGCGTATTTCTTCATACTTCTGGCTATTCCATTCAGACATTTACAAAAAATTGAGTGCATCGATTTCGGGCATTTTTGGGTATACAGGCGAAGATTTATCTTATCCATGTACACAAGTTGTCGTTTCTTACTAATTAATTGATGCTCTAAAACTTTATAACTGGAAATTTTGCTCTATCTCTTTTCGTTTTCGATTTGCAATGGCTATCTTCCAAATTTCGCCACTAGGGGGCGCTGCTGTAGTTTGCATTAAATCGGGCGTAGTCACTTTACTATACCGCTACCTCACTTGAATAGCTGTAGTTCCGTTCGCGAGTATTTTCAGGTTAAAGGGACTCTTATTTGCACCCTGTATAGTAACCGAATGTGTTGCATTTAAATTGCGTGAAATCACTCAATTAGTATTATTATTATATGTGTGTGTGTGGGGGGGGGGGGGGGTAAATATCCTTTCACTGTATACTTAGAACTTCGGATTTGTCTGTCGTTCACCCACATGTTGGAGCAAGAACAGCAGGTGTTTGTTGTTACTTTAAATTATTTTTCTTATTAAAAAAATTATCAAATGATACCGTCTTGTGTGATACTTGGATGCCATTCTAATTACAAAAATGGGCGGAAACACAAGGCGTATTCTTTTCCGTCTGACAAAAATCATTGTCAAAAATGGATTACATCATTCACTGCAAGAATTATAAACCCACAAAGTACAGTAAGGTAAGAAAACATATTGTTAATTATTTTTCAAATTATTATATATATTTAAGTTTCATATTTATTAGTTATTTATCGCATTATCTCATTAAACATTAAATATTGAAAACGTTATAGTTCAGTATAGTAAATATCTTTTTATAAAATCCATATTTGCACAGAATATGTAATCTGAAAAAATACTGTATATATAACAATGTGTGTAAATTATATTTATTGCTGTAGACTATTCTGTAGAAAACAGAGTATTTGAACAACAAAAAGGAAAAATTATATTAATTACTATTTAATATATAAATATTTTAATAACTAGGTGTAACTGTTTTAATTATTATTTTTTATTATTCAAAGTGTTATATATTCAATTTTTCATTTTAATCTCTTGCATTTTTTTTTCATTTTAATTCGCATTACGTTTTAAATGAAACAACATTTAAAAAATGCATTTTTTCTCTTATCAAAGACATTTTATTATAGTATAGTAATGTAGCCCAGTAACAGTGAATAACCTTTTATAAAATCTATGTTTACAAAGAATATGTAAAGTATAAGAAAATTATACATGTGAATTATACATTGTAATAGTACATGTTGCAGAAAATTTAATATAAATATTAGTAATAATGATTAAGTGAAATTATTATGTTTATTATTTTTTGTTAATATTACATAATCATGTGTTTTAGTTATTCTTTTTATCAGAACATTTCACTAAAGGTTAAATGAAGCTTATTTTAAAAAATATTTTTTTAAGAATACACTTTGATTTAGTAAGGTAAATTAAATAAACCTATATAAAATTGTAATAAAATGTATAATACGTATCTCAATTATACAGGGTGATTCATAAAAGATGGGCAGAACTTTAAGGGGTTATAGTACACTTAAAGACAAATAATATTAAATAGGAGACTAAGGGTCCCAGACGTATTCCCAAGGAGATAGGGGGCATTAAAGTTTAGGGTCCGAAATTTCAAATGATTATAAAACATGGAAAAATTGGTCGATTCGTTTGCGGTTTTTGCAAAAAATTTTCTTTATGCCAGTATTTTCTTGAAATAAAATTTTAAAGTTCAATTTCAAAAAATGCCGATAGGGGGCGCTTTAGACTTTGGAGTAACAAACAACTATTTTTTAACGTTATTTTTTGTATTTCTTTAAAGGATTTCGAAAGCTTAGACTTAAACTTAAATTTTGATCTAAAAATCTGAGTCCTAACGAGTAGTTAAGTAGCGTAAACTAAAATTTGAAATTTGAAACCCTTCGCCCCCCAGAACAAAAATCAGTTATTCCCGATCTTTGTGTCGTAGATTAGGCTCTAACTACTGCCGCGTTTTGCTAAAATTACTCTTTATGTCAGTATTTTCTTGAAAATAAATTTGAAAGAAAATTTTCAAAAATTCCGATAGAGGGCGCTTTAGACTTTGGAGTAACGAACAACTATTTTATACCGTTATTTTTTGTGTCTCATTAAATGCTTTCTAAAGCTTAGACTTAAATTTTCAGCCCAAAATCTGAATCGTTAGACGTGGTTAAGTTTCTGGGGAGAGGGGTTTGAAATTTCTACTCCTGAGCACAGTTCAGTTTACCATGTCCACACATTGTGTGCTGTGATACGAGGTAAAAAGACACAAATTAGGATTATGTTACCAAAGCATATTTATTAACATGTAATTACAATAAATGTTCAAAATTGTGACCACCAGAGGTTATGCACGCAGAACAACGGCGAAGAATGGAACGGCGAACATTCGCGAAAACATTAGGCTTTTCGAGCACTTCCCCTACAGCGGCGGAAAGTCTGGCGACCAGTTCCTCGGGGGATTCAATGGGTGTCTCATACATAAGAGCCTTCAATCGTCCCCAAAAAAAGAAATCGAGGGGTGAAAGATCTGGCGAGCGAGCAGGCCAAGCAACAGGACCACCTCGACCAATCCATCTGTTCGGAAATGTGATGTCCAGATAGTTGCGGACGTCTCGTACGTAATGGGCTGGCGCTCCATCGTGCTGGAACCACATGACCCGCCGGATGCGTGGAGGAACAACGTTTAACAGGTCTGGCAGCACATGTTGCAGAAATGTGAGGTATGTTTTACCGTTGAGGCGTTCAGGAAGAAGGTACGGTCCGATTAGGTGGTCTCCGAGGATTCCTGCCCAAACATTGATGGAAAAGCGTCTCTGATGAGCATGTGGATACGTAGCATGTGGATTGACATCCGCTAATACATGTGCATTGTGTGTGTTAAATGTACCTTCACGTGTGAAGGTACATTCATCGGTGAAAAGCACAGTTCGTCCAAAATGTGGATTTAGCGCGTTCTGCTGCAGAAACCAGCGGGCGAATTCAATACGATTTGGATAATCCCCTGGAGACAGTTTCTGGACTCGTTGCACATGAAACGGGAGCAAATGTTCATCCTTCAGTACCCTCCAAGTCATGGACTGTGAGGTATCCACCTGCCTAGCCACTGTTCGTGTACTTGTACTTGGCTGCGCCGCTACTACATCCAGAATGGCTTCTGCAACAACTACTGATTCGTCCTTTTTTGCACGACCTGCATTCGACCGGGAAGCGAGAAATGATCCCGTCTCACACAACTGTCTGTGCAAGCGCTCGAAAGTTTTGCGGTTAGGCAACCGCCTGTTGGGAAATCGCTCTCCGTACATTCGTTGTGCCTCTGCACCATTTCCATCTGCCGCTCCGTAAATTAAATGCATCTCAGCCTTTTCCTTATTCGTGAAGGGCACCATCTTCCGATTCATTACTACAGCGACTTACACTTGACTCACCGTTCAGTGGTTTTTATGCCTGAATCGTGTCGAAATTTTGCATACGTGTTCTTCTTCTTCCCCATTTGACATTTGCATACTTTCTGTTTCCTTCTTCACCCGGTGACTAGCGTCAGGAATGGAGCTTTAACGTTTGCATGAGCGACGTTTCCAACTGTGCCAGTGCCTTTATGAGTGAATTCCGACTATGCAGTCCTTGACGAAAGTTGTATTTTTGCCTCGTATCACAGCACAGAATCGTTGGGCATGGTTAAGTAGTGCAAACTGAACTATGTTCAGAAGTGGAAATTTAAACCCCCTCCCCTCGCTACTGAACCACGCTCAGCGATTCAGATTTTGAACTGAAAATTTAAGTTTAAGTCTAAGCTTTAGAAAGCATTTAATGAGACGCAAAAAATAACGGTATAAAATAGTTGTTCGTTACTCCAAAGTCTAAAGCGCCCTCTATCGGAATTTTTTGAAAATTTTCTTTTAAATTTATTTTCAAGAAAATACTGACATAAAGAATAATTTTAGCAAAACGCGGCAGTAGTTAGAGCCTAATCTACGACACAAAGATCGGGAATAACTGATTTTTGTTCTGGGGGGAGAAGGGTTTCAAATTTCAAATTTCAGTTTACGCTACTTAACTACTCGTTAGGAGTCAGATTTTTAGATCAAAATTTAAGTTTAAGTCTAAGCTTTCGAAATCATTTAAAGAAATACAAAAAATAACGTTAAAAAATAGTTGTTTGTTACTCCAAAGTCTAAAGCGCCCCCTATCGGCATTTTTTGAAATTGAACTTTAAAATTTTATTTCAAGAAAATACTGGCATAAAGAAAATTTTTTGCAAAAACCGCAAACGAATCGACCAATTTTTCCATGTTTTATAATCATTTGAAATTTCGGACCCTAAACTTTAATGCCCCCTATCTCCTTGGGAATACGTCTGGGACCCTTAGTCTCCTATTTAATATTATTTGTCTTTAAGTGTACTATAACCCCTTAAAGTTCTGCCCATCTTTTATGAATCACCCTGTATATTGACGTAGAATATTCTGTAAAAATACAGCAAATTTTATACATAAATAACAGAAAGGATACAATATTTATTTTCATTATTAGTATGTTAATATTTAAGATTATTTAGCATATTAGTAATGATAATTAAGAAAGCTTTTAAAATTATTCCTTATTAATTAAGGTATCAATGTAAGTTCTTAAGTTTTTAAGTTTACCAGTTGGTAAACAGAACAAGGTAAATATAAAAAAGGAAACACGTTATACTTTTAATTAAAGTGAATATATATAACACTTCAAATAATTAATAATATGTTATCTTATGTTATTGAACTTTGTGAGTTTATAATTTTTACGATGAATAGCGTTTATCCACTTTTGATAATGATTCACAAAACACAAAAACACTCCAAAAAAGGGGGGGAGAAAAGGGGGGGAGAAAAGGGGGGGATATAATTTTTGTTAAATTCAATCCTATTCTTTTATCAGATTGATGCAAAAACTATATTAATATATTTGTTCCGAAACACAAAAATTTTTCGGGAACTAAAAAAAAAGGAAAGGGGGGGGGGGGAGGATTTTCGGTGGATGATTTTAATTCCATATGCTCATATGTGTATTTTTGTACATATTTCTCATTTTGATTGCTAACTTTTTCCCGCACATAATAATATAATATATTATTTTTACTGAAAAATGTAATAAATAAAAAGAAAATAATTGCTGTTTCCCTTTTATTATATTATAAATTAAGTGTTTTTTTTTTTTTTTTTTTTTTTTTTTTTTTTTTTTTTTTTTTTTTTTTATACTAAGAAAAAGTTATATGAATAAATACTTAATCTTTTTTTTTTTTTTTTTTTTTTTTTTTTTTTAGCAGTGGTGAACAAACACTCACGAAGGTTGATCTTTTAGAAGATTGATGCAAAAACTATAATAAAAATGCTTAAAACTTCAGAAAAAAAGGTAAAATCAGAAATGAAGAGCCTTACATAGTTTACCTAAAAACCTCCTACATCTGGTGTTAAAATATTATTTACCTAAATAATATTTTAATATAGTTTACCAAAAATCTCCCCATCTTTTGTTAAAATATTATTTACCTAAAATAATCTGTTAAAAAAAAAATAACAGCCTTTAAATGTAAAAGAAATTATTAAAAAAAATTATTGAAAAATAGTTTATATTAATAAACAAGCCTTTAAATGCAAACTTTTTATTTATTTTGCTTCAAAAATTACAATATATGGATTTTTTTTTTTTAATATTAAAATAAAAATTTAGTGTTTTATTTACTAAGAAAATTTATAGAAATAAAAATTGTAAAATTGTAAATTTTAAATTGTTTTTAGGCACTGTTGGAAAATAAATAATGAATGTTGATTTTTAAACCAATTGATGCAAAAACTACATTAAAGATTAAGAAAACGAAATAAAAAGGGGGAAAAATCGAGAGAACATTTTTCGTGGAACTTTTTTATTCCTTCTTTAATAGATGTATTTGAAAATATATTTCTATTTTAGATTGCTAGTCCCCCCCCCCCCTACCTCCTCCCACACACCGTATTTAACCGCATATGTGTTAAAATAAATATTAATAAAATCAGAAAAGGAAATGTTTATCTTTAAAAAGTAACAGATAAATTAACGACTTCACCGGCGACGGGTATAGGGAAACAGGGCTCTTACCCCCAATTTATCTCGGGGAAAACATTAAAGTGGTTAATAAATTATTAAAATAAATTACTAAAAATATGTTTTACTGAAAAATGAAATGAATTAAAAAAATAAAAGCAGAGTTTCTTTTTTATTTTTCTTCAGTAATCTATAGCTATTTCCTTTTTCTTATATTAAAAATTAAGTGTTTTTTACAAAGAAAAAGGTAAATGAATAAATACTAAAATAATAATAATAACAATAATAATTTTTTAGCAGTTGTGAACAAATAATAACGAAATTTTATCTTTTAGCAGATTGATGCAAAAACTGTAATAAAAATGCTTAAAACTGCGGAAAAAATACCTTAGAAAAAAAGGTGGAGGGAGGTTTCATTTTTGTGTAAGATTCCTGATTTTAATAGATAAAATCAGAAATAAGGAATCTTATATAATTCTCCAAAAAGCTCCCCCAGCAATGAAGTGGAGATCTCTCTACAGTGACGTCATAAACCACTGTTTAGGTCGGAGATGTCGATGGTCACGGTTGAACCCTGCGCCTGTCCCATGCTCGCAAGCAATTAGCGGAGTGGTGACTTAATAACTCGCCAAGGAGGGCCCTTCAAGATACGTCACCTATTGAAATTTCTTCCTTCACAGCTCTTCTTAACTGGCACAACCACTGGAAACTTGACTAACTGCAGAACTGATTAAAAAAGCATAACTTATTACTTGTAAGTCTTCAGTTAAATAGGCTTCAGCTTGTTACATGAAGACAACTCATAAAATCCATGTATAAGCATTTCCGCTCGGCACTGGCACAATCGTTCTTGAAAATTAAAGAAATCGATAAGAAAGAACAATCCACTTGCAGCACTTTAGCATTAGTTTTTAACGATACTCACACACAGTGGGTATTCGCAAAATACGACTATCTCATCATAAAAAAGTCCTTCCGGCCAGTGCCGGGAGGAAGAGGTAGCTTTCAAATACCTTATTTTAAAAAAAGGCAACTTATATTATTCAAACACACGAAGCTCAATTTAGTGGAAACCGGATATAGGAGATTCAATACTAATTTTTATCAATACTAAATCATTATGAATGAGAATTTCACGAAATTAGTCAGCTTTATCCAAGCTGCTTTTATTTAATGAATGCGAATTTCACGAAATTAGTCAGCTTTATCCAAGCTGCTTTTATTTAAAGTAACTTATATTTGGCTGAGATGTTGATGTATACTATCCACATGCTTTCTCACATGGAAATAGGCGAATACGTGTGTTATCGCGTGACAAATACAAGATCGTTTCAAAATGTTAGCCATACTAGAAATTCAAAGTGCTATAATTCAACCATTTTTGAAGATATAAACAAAAGAACAAATTTTCAGAAACAAAATCTGCTCCGGAAACTTTGTATCAAGGCCAAACACATAAAAAAATCTTTTTCATTTTCCAATTTTTTAATACCTCATTTTAAATTTTAAATTTAATTTTTTTAAATGGAAACCCTTTTGAAACAAGATGGCGAATAAAGCTGGCCAACGAACTCGGTCGAGACATTGGTATGTACTATGCACAGACCAAGTAACATCCAAATCGGTTCATAAATACGCTTGTTATCGCGTGACAAAAATCAGGTCGTTTTAAAATGTCAGCCACAATAGAAATTCAAAACGCTATAACTCAGCCATTTTTTTAGATATAGACGAAACAAAAACTGTTCCGGGATCTTTGTATTAAGGTCAAAAACATACAAAAAAAATCTTTTTCATTTTCTAATATTTTGGTATCTCATTTTAAATTTTAAATTTTTAAAATTTTTTTAAATGGCCGCCATTTTGAAACAAGATGGCGGATGAAGCTGGCCAACGGACTCGGTCGAGATATTTGTATGTACTATGTACACACCAAAGTACATCCTAATCGGTTCATAAATACGCCTGTTATCACGGGACAAATATCAGGACGTTTCAAAATGTCAGCCACGCTAGAAATTCAAAATGCTATAACTCAGCCATTTTTTGAGATATAGACGAAACAAAAACTGCTCCCGAATCTTTGTATCAAGGGCAAATACATAAAAAAAATATTTTTTCAATTTTTAATTTTTTGGTACCACATTTCAAATTTAAATTTTTCTTAAAAATTTAAATGGCTGCCATTTTTAAACAAGATGGCGGATGAAGCTGGCCAACGAACTCGGTCGAGACATTGGTATGTACTATGTACAAACGAAGATACATCCAAATCGGTTCATAAATACGCCTTTTATCGCGTGACAAAATTCAGGACGTTTCAAAATCTCAGCCACGCTAGAAATTCAAAATGCTATAACTCAGCCATTTTTTAAGATATAGACGAAACAAAAACTGCTCCGGAATCTATTTATATAAAATCCAAGTCTCTGTGTGTCCCTCACTATTCCGGTAGGACCGCCTCATTGAAATGAGTAATTGTTGAAAAATATTAATGCAGGGTTACCACAGTAGCGCCAAATGTTAGCCAACCTGGCGATAGCTGACTAATTTGGCGAAATTCCCATTTAAAACCATTAATCTTTCATAATGGAGGTCACCGAAATTTAATTTAAACTTCACACTTTTAAGATATTTTTTCGAAATCTATGGGTGAGAATTTAAAGTACATCTTTACATCTTCTTCCCGATGCTACTAATAAAATAAACGCCAATAGACAACGGTGTACTGTGTGAGCTCCCAACTGCGCGATTTTAATGTGCTTTAGGTACTTTTCCAGTATAGGTGCCTTGGCGAAAAAGGAAATTTGGTAACATATTTTCCGGGAACCTATTCACTGTTTCATTTTATATACACACGCATTTTTTTCGATATTTATACGATTTATTTAAACATAAAAAAGCCGTTTCTCTAATTTTATACAGAAACAGATGTAATTTGTACATAAAAACATCAATAATATACATATAAAACAAACAAAAACGCTCATCAAATTTGTTTTCATAGCTGTTTATATGATTTGACAACAAATCTCGATATTTTTCCGTTATACGGACACCATGCCAAAATGTATGCTAATGCGCCAATTATTTCAAAATGCTAAAAGATATTTGTAATTTTATGCCAGCAGTTTAATATGAGTTTTATTTTATTGCTTTATTTTATAGCAGTTATTTGTTCACTTATTTTAAGTACGTGATTTGATGAAATAGTTCGTAAAAGTCTGGAATTTTCAAATGTTATATTTTTTAAATGCTCACTTTAGTATCGACAATGGTTTTCTTTTATTTTTTTAAATGCTTCAATTCACGATTTTGCGCCAACTATTACGCTTGGCGACAATGGTGTCCGCATAACGGAAAAGTACCCAAATCTCACTTTCTGATGCCCAAATTACACCAAGCTTTTTAAAAAAAATGCCAAAGCCCTACAGTGGAAAAGTACCATACTGTCTATTATTTTGCGCTATCCGTGTTATAGTTTGTACTAAATGCAAAGGGAGTGGAGCGAAGAGTTTAAACATTAAATATTAAAGTTTCGGCACATATGTCATATACGCCCCATATTGGCGCGATTTTTTTCTGACGCCAATGTCATATACACAACGGGTACTTAACTGGCGCCAAAGTGTCGTAATTTTGCTTGATATGGTAATCCGGATGTTGTTGTTTATGCTGTTGATGTTTTCGCCAAATTGGCGTCGGAAAAAAATCGCGCCAATATATGATAACGTTTAAGACAACTGTGCCAAAGTTTCTATAAAGCAGTATAAGACTAAAAAATTAAGAATAAAATAAATGCAAAATAAGACTAAAGAAGAAAGAAAAATCATGCGTTAAGCATAGAATATGAAACACTTTCCAACACATCCTGAATGTTTTAACAAAATTTCGTTATTTAGGAAAATAAGGTAAATAAGATAACGTTACTTCTTAGATATCCCATCGACCAATTTCGCCAAATTATATAAATCGCCAAATCAGTAGTAAAACATTAATAAAAATACAAATAAAACGTCGAACTAATGGTTTTATTGGCCATTATTGGCATTTAATCTTACAATTAATTAATTAATGGCAACCATTATTGGCAATTAATCTTACAATTTGGCGACAGTAATTTGGTCGATGAGATAACTAAGAAGTACCAAGATAACTAAGTAAACATTTTAGAAAACGCATAAAAAAATTTAAAAATTGATTTCAGCAGTTACCGTCCATAGCCAATAGTACCGTTATTATATGCCAATATTTAGCTAAAATTTAATTTAAACTACTCTTAAAACTACTGAAATCACATTTCCAAATATTATCATCCATAGACGGTTATGTATCCAATTCTTTGCGTGACCATTTATATCATTTTATGTATATTCTACAAACATTTCTTAGGAAACTAAATGCAGTTCAGCGTAAAAATGCATAACTCCTTTAAAAACCACTTTTAAGCAATTTACTCTCATGCTCAGTAACCCTTACGAATTCTTTTGTGTAGCCCTGTATATGAACTGTAGCATTTATACATACAGTATAGTATGCATAAATGTATAAAACATAAAAGCGCATATCATAATTAAAAATGCATTTCTAGCAATCATTGCTTATGTACAATACTTCGGAGAAAAGTTTCTTGGCGAGAAAGTAGTTTGCCAACGTATTTTCTGGCAACCTATTTACTGCTTCATACTCACAAGCAATTTTTTCCATATGTATACAATTTGGCACAGATATCATATATTGGCGCGATTTTTTTCAGACTCCAATTTGGCGAAAACATCAACAGCATAAACAACATTCGGGTTACCATTACAAGCAAAATAACGACACTTTGGCGCCAGTTAAATACCCGGTGCGTATATGACATCAACGTAAAAAAAAAAAAAAAATCGCGCTAATATGGGCGTATATGACATCTGTACCGACAATTTAATATAAAAAAAGCTATTTACCCATTTTTATAAAGTAACAGAAGTAATTTTTGCACAGAGATGTCGTATACGCATGGGGGTTGGCGTGATTTTTCTATGACGCCAAGTTGGCAGAAATCTCGCTTTCGAATACCAGTCACTTATATATTTTTCAATTATTTGCTATAATTTTGAAAAGGAAATAACTATAAATAAATAAAAGTTTGGATAATAACTATAGAACAAAGCAGTTTATATAATTAAAAAACAGAAAATAAAAGTAAATAAACAATTTATTAATAAATAAAAAACAGTAGCCGGGTTACCATAGCAGGCAAAATAACACCATTTTGGAGCCAGTTAGGTATCCCGGTTCATATCTGAAATCTGTGCCGTAATTTGTATATAAAAAAATTATATATATTTAGAAACGATTTTTTTGTGCATATAAGTGCATATATAAACAAAGATAAAAGTTCATTAGATTTTTTTTCATAGCTGTTTATATATTTTCGCAACATATCTCACTTTCTGATGCCCGAATCGCGCCAAGCTTTTTTTAAAAATGCGCTATAAAGGAAAAGTACTTAAATAAATAATTAACAGAAATAACAAATTATACAAACTAAAACTTTTTATTTCGAGATCAAAGCATTGTTTTTAATTTCGATTAAAAATACATATATCCTTGGATAACTTCAATTGAAATTAGTTTCACAGCTTAATATCTCATTCCATAAACCTAAACAAACACAAGTGATTCATTCATCGTGAAACGTCAAAAATATTAAATCATTGAGGTAATCATTCACAAAGTAAGTTCTCCAACAATCAATGGTCAATATTCTAATGACGTCATAGTAGATAAAATGGTGGCGGTATCGTTTGTTTATGGTTTGTAATCACAAAGATTTAATTTTGCAATGTCTCTTAGTTACATTATTTTATTGTCATATTTATGAGCTCAGAACAAAAGCCTAATTTTTCATTATTTAGTTATTAAAGACGGAAAAAAATCATAAATGCATGATTTGAAAATTTTAAATAATTTTCTTTCTTAATACTAAAAAATAACATCGGGAAGTAACAGCGGGTTTAAGCTAAATAAGTTTAACTGTTTAATTCTGTTGTAATATTCAAAATAACTGTATTTATTAGATTTCAGTACTCAACATCAGGGCCCGATTAAACTTTGAAGTTACAGGAATTACAATGTCATTTCAGGACTTTTCTTTTGGAGAAGCTTTTCTAAATTCCATAGATACATGGAAAATCTTCAGTGTTAGAAATATTATTCCTAGGACTGACATAACACGAGAACGGCCTGCAATTTTACACAAGTTTTTGAAAGCTACTTTATATCAGAAATTTTACTAGAAACTGGTTATTTTTTTGTTATAGCGGCCCACACTATTGGGATTATGACAAGTTGCAGCCAATTTCGCCAACGTCGTAACCAAGATCGTGAAGCACACACATATAATACTATATAATACCATTTCATGAAATCGTATACAATAATTTAATAGTTTTGAACCTTACTTCAAGTGTGTTATTTATTTATTTTTAAGGCTCAACAATCTAAATTGTCCAATATATGAATTAAAAAAAAAATGTAAACAAAGATTGAAGAGACATGACCGCAAAAAGCCTCAAATCTGCATAACACTTGAAACCAAACTGTGCAGATTAGTGGTCTTCTACTGTACACAGTTTTTCATAAATGTGTTTCGTTCTTAAAGTGTGTTATTTTCATCTATCACTGCGGAACAAGCGAAAAAACTCATATTCTTGCACATGAGTTGTATATATCTTTATATCTAAATTTCCGTCATTTTTGACGGGCTACCTTTCTAGTCTTTGTATAAAAGTCAAATACATAAGAAAAAAATATTTTTCCATTTTCAATTCTTTGGTACCACATTTCAAATTTAAAAGTTTTAAGAAAATTTTAAATGGCCGCCATTTTGAAACAAAATGGCGGATGAAGCTGGCCAACGAACTCGGTCGAGACATTGGTATGTACTATGTACATACCGAATTACATCCAAATCGGTTCATAAATTCGAGAGTTACAGTATGACAAAGGTCAGATATATATATATATATATATGGATATATATATATATATATATGGATATATATATATATATATATATATATCAACTTTTGAACGGAGGGTGGTTTCGGGGTCTGGGGGTCATGATCGATGAAAATATACCAAAATTTTTTGAAATCGCTTTCCTCCGAACGGCTGCAATAGGTAGCTTTTTGTAATGAAAGCTACCTAATACTTTAGCGATTTCATTTCTTTTAATCTTTTTAGTTCTATTAATTAGCTATATTACGATCGTACTGCTTTTACGAAAATTCAGTTCTTACGCGTGCAACTATTGTACTCTTAATTTTTATTATTGCATTTTTTATATTTGTTATTGTATTATTGCATTTTTTAAATTTTAAATTTATATTTTATATCTAATTTACATTGTAGCTACTGTTAAAATAATTAAAAAATACTTAAATTGCTTCAGCAATCACCAAGAAAAATGTGCTTCAGTAATCGCTTAGTTGGAAAATTTTCAACTCGTATACGATGTTTATTGGAGTTCCTTTTCTTTTACTTGTGTTTTATTCTGTTGAACTTTTCCATAAAATAGCAAACATATTTTTTATAAAAATAAACATATATTATTGCATATTATTCCATATATTACTGCATATTACGCATTATATTATTATTATGGATGCATTATATTATTGCATATTATTCCATCGAACATATTATTGCATTTTTTATTTTTATTATTGTATTATTGCATTTTCTTATTTTATATTTATATTTCATATCTAATTTATATTGTAGCGACTGTTAAAACTGTTAAAAAGCCTCAGTAATACCCGAGAAAAAGACAACAATCACTCAGTTGGAAAATTTGCAACTCGTATAATTTCATTACAAATAAGAAACAGTGTGGTAAAATAATACACGTATACAATGTTTATTGGAGTTCTTTTTCCTTTGCATGGGGGTTATTCTGTTGAATTGCTTCATAAAGTAGGCCAGATTGGAATTCCAAAATGTCTGATCGAAATGTGGCCGCCGGATTTTTCCAGGCTAGCTTAATCAGATAACCACTGGCGGCTTAAGGAGACCGGGGACTTTCAAACTGATTTTTTTTTACGTTTTTAAAATTTCACTTTAAATGGCGCACTATATGCAGTATGGCATATATTTATCATACAAGAAGTAAAAAAATAGCAGAATAATAAGGAATTTTCTTGAATATTTTAAGCGTTATGAAGAACTTTTCAAAATGCCCCATGAATATTCCATATCATTCAAAATCCGCAATATCTTTTATACCTGTTTGCCATTATATATGTCATAAAACTGTGCATCGTCTTTTTAAACTAAATATAATTTGAAAAGTTAAAAGTAGTTAATTGCAGAAACAGGATACAAATTTGCTGAAAATTTCATAAAATTTTGAAAAAATATATTTTTTTTTATCTTTATATTCAAATATATAAAATTCGTTGCACAGTTTTATTTGTATATATAAAACAAACTTGCATAAAAAATATTGGGGGTTTTAATTCATATGGAATGCGCATGGGGCATTTTGAAAAGTTCTTCTCAACGCTTAAAATAGTCAAGAAAATTCCTTATATTTCTCCCAATTTATTATTATTATTATTATTATTATTATTATTATTTCTTAGATATTATTATTATTATTATTATCTTTATTATTATTATTATTAATTATTATCATTATCTTTTCTTAATGTGATTGCAATAATGCATATACTGTGCCCTCGATTAGTATTTAAAGTGAAATAAAAAAAAAAAAAATGAGTTTGAAGGTGCCTTGTCCCCTTAAGTGACCACACACACACCACCAACCCTTAGGGCCTATATCTTTCGTGCTGATAATTGGCCGTCATAAATACAACCAACATACCAACCCCTTAAGTGAAGGTCGTGCATTCAAATCCAGGCCTGGGCACTTTTTTATTCAGTTGAAAAAATTATAACTCGTATGATTTATTTACCAATCAGTATGGCTGTGTTAAAATAATTAAGTGAAATATAAACTGTTTTCTGTAAGATTTCCCGAGTGTTGTTGCCTCCTTAAAATCATAAAATTTATAAATTATCCAGATGCAATATATGTTAAACAGGAATTACTGAAACGATGAAAAGACATAATTGCTAACATTAGATTAATTTTTAACATAATTATTCAGTTTGTAAATAAATCATAATAATTGAGAATTTCCAAGTGAGTGAAAAAAGTCCGGACCAGGATTCGAAACAGGGATGTTTTGGCTGAATCAATGAATCACTGTCAGCCAATACATCCCTGGTTCGAATCCTGGCCCGGACTCTTTTCACCCCTTGGAAATGTTCAACTATTATGATTTATTTACCAACTGAATAATTTTGTTAAAAATAAATTTTACACGACTTATTACTTATTATAATTACGCAAACAGCGTTTACTGCAGTTCCAAAAATAACCTCCGATTTATTCTGTTGTGCTGATTCAGATATCTGACCAGATGCTGTAATCGTGAAAAGTATTAGTTGGGTGAATTAAAGATTTAATACGTGATTTATCACATTGCTAACTAAGCGTAGAACCAACAGAGGTGAAAATTTCCAAGTCGGGAATTGAACCCGGAACCCTTGGAATAGCGCTCCAAATGCTCTACTATTTAAACTATGAGGACGACACCCAGCTTTGCATCTCTCACTCCTGTATGTTGGTATTGCTGCAATTTCAGCACAAGATGGAAAAGTCTTGATGAGCACACAGTCCTGCGGTGAAATATGAAACACAAATAAATCCAGCATCGGTGAACACATATTATAGTTTTAATTAATTTTTCAATTAATTTTCAGCAGCGAAATTACGCTTGAAAATCTTGAAAATTTAATACGCGATTTATCCCATTGCTAAATAAGCGTAGAACCAACAGAGTGAAAAATTTCCAAGCCAGGAATCGAACCCGGAACCCTCGTCCTCGTAGCTTAAATGGTAGAGCATTTTGAGCGCTATTCCAAGGGTTCCGGGTTCAATGTCCGGCTTGGACATTTTTCACTCTGTTGGTTCTACGCTTAGTTAGCAATGTGATAAATCACGTATTAAATCTTCAATAATTTCAAGAGTAATTTCACTGCTGAAAATTAATTGAAAAATTAATTAAAATTATAATTGGGTAAATTAGTCTTCCAGATTCGTCTGGGATAGCTCAGCCGTTAGAGCATAGGCAGCTTCAGTCAATGCATTTCTGGTTCGAATCCTGTCCGGACTTTTTTTACCCACTTAGAAATTTTCAACTATTATGATAATTGCTAATGCAAATACTTGAAACATGCACACACACACACGCGCAAAGAAAGAAAATAATATCGTAAAGAATAAAATCTTTTTAGTTCAATGATGCCTCTCATAATCTTTTCCTTAAATGATTGAAATGCAGGATCACTCTGCTTTTATTCTTTAATTTATATGGAGATCATCCAATAATTTGAGAATAACATTCAAGTAAGAATTAAATTGATATCCTTATTTTTTTGATTGACATCTTAATTTTAAGTTAATTTCATTTGCATAAGAACAATAAAGATTGTATGTGAAATAAAAGATTCTAATATAACTATACTTTCAGTGCCTATACCATTTATTCACATCAGAAATAACGTTTTGTGGTCTGTTTTAAATAAATATTTTTTTTCTTTAAATATTTATAATTTTATCCCATTCTCAAAAAAAAAAAAAAATTTATATATATACAGTGCGTCTCATAAATATAAAGACAATGGTTGGTTGGTTGTGTTTATGACGGCCAATTATCATCACGAGAGATATAGACCCTAAGAGGGAGGAGTGCCCTTCGTGGGGGTCTTTCTAAGGGAGCCTAACCCGTATTAACGCTTGGGAATCCAAGGTTCGAAGAAAACTCCGAACGATTAGGCCGACGGGCGCGATTGGGATCAAACCCAGCACTTCCCGTCTACCAGGTTCGAGAGCAGAACCTTTCGGCCACTCATATAAAGACAATGATATTTTCGAAATAATATTTTAATAATTCAGCATTCAAAATAATATTTATGCATATAACGAAAAGTATGTGCCAAGAAAACATTTTATAGTAAATTAAATTAGAATTAAAAAATTTCAACTCGCAACTTGATAAATGTAAATAAATTTGCTGTCTCATAAATATAAAGGCATTTTACATATTTTGAATTACCGTCCAATAAATAATCCATTCTTATTAATGACAGAAAATATTCTAGCTGGCATGCTTTTTATTAAGTTGAATAACTATTTTGGCTTTATATCAAACCAACTTCGTTCGATTTCTTTTTTCAACTCAAGGACGTTTGAAAATTGTCTTCCTGATATACACACTGAGAACGAGAGTGCCACAAAGATTTTTAACTGGATTTAAATCAGGGTTACGTGCGGGCCACACCGTGACATGAACATTGCTATCGGCAAACCATTTTTTTTTGTGAGTCTTGATGTGTGAATCGATGCATTATCCTGATGGTACAAATAATTCCGACCACCAAGAGTTTCAGCAATTGGCAACAACTCACTATCAAGCTGTTCGATATACTCTTTATATGTCTGTTTACCTTCCAGAAAAGTAATATCCGTCGTTCCATTAAAAGAGAAGGCACCCCACACCATAACAGAACCTACCTCTTTCTGCCTACTGAAGAAGGATCGAGATTAACGTCTTAAATCGTGCGAGTGGGAATTCCAACCATCTGGGACATACAAATTAAATCTCTTTTCATCTGAAAAAATGTCTTACATCCATTCGTCCGTCCAGTGCATATGATCTTTAACCCCGATTAACCTCCGTTCTTTGTGTTCGTTTTTCAGTAAAGAAAATTTGCACGTATGTCAGCATCCAATGTTTTTTTCTTTCTTTTATACGACGATATACTGTATCCTTTGGGACCATACCATAAACTCGTTGAGAAACATATCGGATTGACATTTTTTGCGACGAAACAAGTCGCATGGTCTTGCGATTGAGTCCTTCACTAGTTTTTCTCGGTCAGCCAGATAGTTTTCTCGAATATAAATTGTAAGTTTTTGATAAAATTTTATAAAGTGCAGCTCTGATTCTCCCAGTTTTTTCTACATATTTGACAAACTGTTAAGCTATTAGCTTTAAAATCACATATTTTACTAATTTCATCTTTAGAAATTTCAATGTTCCACGGCATCTTTGCAATTGAAACAAGTCAAACAACATTGCTCGTTTGGGAAAGTTAAAGTGTATTTCTGCACGTGCGCATTAATTCTGTATGCGCGCATTCGAAAAAAATTTGCATATGAAGCAGTTTCAAGTTTGTCTTTATATTTATGCGACAGCGTAATTTTTTATTTTTTTCATTATTCGAGACGAAATTATTTTATTTAAATTAAAACCCCTATAAGAGATTCATTTCAGTGTTAATAATATGAGGTATAATTTTTTTTCTTTTAACTGAATTAATAAAATGTAATTTCAAAAACATCTGTGTCTTTATATTTAAGAGACGGACTGTATATATATATATATATATATATATATATATATATATTGTTATTTTTTCTAATGCTCTCGAAAGTTTTTAGAAAATTTCCAACCTTTCACGTCAAGAAAAATTTGAACACTTATAAGAAGCTTATAATATATTTAGTTCACATTCGTAAAATTTAAGAAAGTTACGCAAGTTTTCAGTTTATTAAGAATAAGGATAAAAGTAGAAAGTTAAAGTTGCAATAAGGTCGTGCCAAATATTCTTATAAATTGCCTTAATACCTTTTTCTATGGAAAAACATTAGAAAACGGGTGATAAAACGAAGAGAAATAAATCATTTTATTGATGTCTTTCACTTATGCTTCTTAACGAGCAGATTGCGTGATACTATAGTACATTTTAGAATTATTTACGCAATAGTAGCATTACTTATTCATTTAACGTTAAAAACCATTTGTAAATATGTTTTTTTTTTAATTTTTAACTTGTCATCCTTACATATGATATACGTATTTACTCATGTATAATGTACCTAGTGTATTATGCACATGATGATTGAGAAAAACGAAAAAAATCCTATCTCGTGCATAATGCACACCCTTGGCTTTGATTGGAAATAACGAAATAAAATTGTGTCTCTTGTATAATTACACCCTTGTCTTTCATTGGGAAAAAGAAAAAAGTATGCTTCGTGCATGATGCATACCTCTATTTTTGCTTGGAAAAAACGAAAAAAACTATCTCGTGCATAATACATACCCCTGGTTTTGATTGGAAATTACGAAATAAAATTGTGTCTCACGCATAACGCACACCCATGTCTTAGCTTAGGAAAAACGAAAAAAAAATATGTTCTGTGCATAATGTGCATTCCTTTCTTTAATGGAAAAAAAAGAAAACAGTTGGGTCTCGTGCCTTATGCACACTCATCTCTTTCATCGAAAAAAAAAAAGAGAAAAAAATTGTGTCACGCGTATAATGCACACTATCTTTAATTGATAAACGAAAAAATCTAACTCATGCATAATGCATATCCCTGTCTTTCATTAAAAAACCAAAAAAAAAAAAAAAAAAAAAAAAACCAAAAAAAAAAAAAAAAAAACTCGTCCATAATGCATACTCCTGACTTTCATTGGAAAAAACTAAAAAAAGAATGTATCGTTTATAATTGCACGCCCCCGTCTTTGATACGGAAAACGAAAAAAATTGTTTCTCGTGTATAGTGTACACAATACTATTTTAGTTACAGAAAGTTCAAGAATTTGAAAGAAATTCTGTAGTAATCTCGACCGAAAAAAAAAAATTCCATTGTAGGTAATTTTATTATACTATATTTCAGTGACAACAATACCGGATATGATAAATGAACTGTACTATTGTAGGTAGTAACCAACACTAGCAATAGTGACAAATATGTGATTTTGACAGCTTTGGGTAGTGAACTACGTGTTATGAATTTTAAACGAATGCATATTTTTCTTTTACTGTTTCAGTTACGCAACGCTAACCCAATACAGATTTATGATGTCTATCTGATAAGTTTTGATTATTTATTTTTCAGTTATACTAAATAAGGATAAGATAAAATCAATTCAATTTTTGCTTCTTTTGCCAGAAAACGCAGAAGTTTGTTTATTGTGAGCGCATATACAATAATTACAAAATACAACACGTTAAAAGAGCAATTACTTCGCTTGATTTACTTAAAACTTCTATTTTATTTGTACAAGTTTATCGCAAATACACCACCAAACGCCCCATCAACCGGTGTGGAAGCTCCTTCGTTCAAGTAAATACATACCTGCAAAGACCTGCTCCATCCTGCTGAACCACAAAATCTGCGCTGTACTCAAGCGGGTGATGGTGATTTACACTGTTAAAAATATCGGGAAAAATTACCTCTGTTTTTAGAGGCTATCTATTTTCTGACCAATTAGAACGCTCCATAGGTTTTTATGTAGCATTCTGATTGGTCAGAAAATAGATAGTCTTTAAAAACAGAGGTAATTTTTCACGATATTTTTACAGTGTACCCTTAATCACATGACCCCAAGACCTAACACCATGTAATTTCTTTTTGTGGTGTTATGTCAAAAACATTGTTTATGCATCACCAATGCCGAAAACACTGCCAGAATTTAAAGAACGCATTTGTGCAGCATACAGAACCAACAGAGTGATACTACAAAATGTTCGGAACGAACTGGATTAGAGATTGGACGTACGCCGTGTAACAAGAGGGTCACACATCGAACATTTGTAACTGAAAAAAACTTGGTATATTTCACTTTAAATTCATGTATCACTTATTGTAATACGTGTAGTAGTTTCAAAAATATGATTTTTTTTTTTAATCGAGCCCATCATTTGTACTCGCCCTGTATTATGAGGCCATATTGTTTCTGTTTAAATCTTCCCGTAGTTTCGAATGAATTATATGTGACGTAACATTTAAAATGATGCTTTTTAGGCCCCAATATGCTATTTCTTTCGGGCAGCAATTAAATTGTCGTCCCTAAAATATAACGTTACGTTGTATAAGCTAGCCGTAAAACAAAGCAGATGTATCATTGTATGGTTAAATACAGATAATATCTACTGCAATTATTTAAACTTCTAAGAATCGTACATTTTCAATTTTTATACAGTCGTATAGGGTAAAAAATTAGTTTAAATGCAATTTGTTTGAAAATTCCATCTCAATTTATTTTGGAGATCTTAATTTTTTTGTAGCTTTTAGCGCCATTTCTTTAATGTTGGCAACCAAAGTACTCCCTTTCTGTAGAAAGTAAACGAAAAATAGTTGGAAAATAGTAGATTTTTATATCTTTTTGTTGCCATTTACCCATAACAACTGAAAAAAATGTAATTAAAATGCGTGCTATTTTTAAAAATATATAAATGAATGATATCTGATAAAACATTGCGCAATTATAAACTTATATTTAATTTTAAGTATCTATATTAATGTTACAAACAAATGAAGGCATATGAATCATTGAATAGCCGATTTTTTGTCGATTTTCTTTAATAACGACATAGTTTTTGCTGGATTCGTGTGTTATTCTGCGATAGTGACGTCATATGCATACTTTTCTAAAGATCTTGTTTAAGACTGGATCGTAAGTGTGGAATTCTTCAGCGGATACGAATGACTCATTTTATATAAAATGAAAGCGTGTGTTTAAAGTCTTAAAATGAAATATGCTTTCTACTCTTATTTTTTCATCGGGGGCGACACTAAATTCTGAAAAAGCAAAATTCCTGTTTTCTAGATTGCATATCTTCATTTGACACACCTTATATTCGAAGAAAACCCCCCAAAAAATCGAAACATGTTCCCGAAGTAATTTAATAAATTAGATCCTTAATGACGCCCTTTTTTAAGGATGCTAAATGTAATTTTCCATCCATTTACTAAAAATGTGTATATTTAAGGTTTTATTTTTCATAATTTAATTGCAATTGAAATACTTCATCCTATTTTTGTATTAAAATGAATTTATGAGTAATTACAAGGATAAAATATTTCTTCTAAATGCAGATATTTAATATTAATATAATTTTTTCAAGCTTAAGGTGCATAATCATTTTTCATGAAAACTTCCTTTTCAAAATTTCTTCTCGTCTCAACTTACCTTAAAAATGCATTAAAATGATTAAGAATTTATTTTAAATAACCTGGAAAATAGCACTTCGTAAGAAAAGAAATGAATTATATTTCGCTGCAATTTGCATAAAACATAAAAAATTCATCATCTCCATTTTACTCTTGAAAAGTGCTTCCTGTCACACTGGTGGTTTATTTATTTTATTTTTTGCATTTTATTTATTTTATATTTTTTTTCTTTTCAGCCATTGTGCTTGAACGCTGCAGAATATTTAAAGGCATCTAAATTTCTGTTGGAATTTCTTTATGGAATGAAATTCCGAGACAGCATTTTCTGCAACGTATGACAGAGTGCCATTTTAAAATTACAAATGAATGTTTAATCTCTAAATAAAACTTTAATATGACTTTCATTTGGAGATTCATGTTGAATTAGGAAATGGGAAATTTTCGTATGAGTGCTTTATAATTAGTTCACGCAATGCATTTTCTTTCAGTGGTTATACATACTTATTCAGTTTTGTATGCGCTGAACAGAAAGATTAAATGCACTTTACAGTGTATTTGTAATAATTTTGTGAAGATAACTGAAATATATGCAAGTGTTATATAACTGAAATTTTCATTTCATATCATCAAAGCATTTGTAATTAAAATGAACATACAAAGATATAAGTAATTAGGCATTATGATACATTTTCAAATAAACTTAGCGGCAGATGTGTAGTTACACACATAAATGCAATTCGGTGCTTCTTTGTTATACTTTGTTTAAATTTCACTAAAATATATTCATTATTATTACAGTTATGCATGAAAATACAGTTTGGACTTGATTTCAGACGCCCTAGATTTTTGGTTGAATAAGTGTATTGCAACTCTGGTTTCTTACATTAAAATTGTTTCTATTAAAATGTATTATCATTCCTTACAGTCCTGGCCATCATTTCAGATACACCCTGTATATCTTTGTTACGTTTGTATTTATGGTTGCGCACGGATTTATAATACACGATTTCTAAAACTAATGAAAAGTTTGCAGTTAATAAAAGAATAAAAGTATTATAACCTTTTATATCATATCTTAGTATTGCATCCTTTTATTATAATTTATTTTTTAATTTATTTTATTAACCATTTGGAAAAATGGTTATTGTCCTCGTCAGGGTAGGAAATCAAAAGCATATCTGAAGCTTTTTATTGGTTTAATCCGCATTTTATTCGTTTTCTGATTAGCCTATACAGTAATCTGCATTTCCCTTTACTTTTAACAGAGGTGGATACTTCTGTTGCCACTGTGACAAAAAAGTAATGAAAACTACAGAAAAAATTTTATGACTCAGAAATAAATTGAGATACAGCTTTCAAACAAATTGCATTTAAAAGTGCATTTTTTTCTCTATACGATGGTGTAAAAAGTAATATTGTGGGATGTTTAGAAGTTTCAAGAATGAAATTTCATTTAAAATTGGTCGGTGGAAAAGCCTTTTCCCAAGTAGCCAATGAAATGCTTGGATAACGCTTAAGTTTCAGGTGGATAATACGTAAGTTTCGGGAAATCTTGCAATTTTTACGTGCAATAACACTATTAATGTTTAATTCATGGCGTATGTAATGTATGATCAACTCCGTGCGATATTTTATGTCTTAAATTTTAGTCTTTGAAAAAATCATTTTCCAAATGATCGTTATAATTTGTTAAATTGCTTTTTTTTTATCCATTTTTTTTTTTCAATTGGCTTCCTTCCCTTATTCCCCTTCTACGGGGCTATGCATATATAACGTTATCATTTTAGGGGGAGGAGCGGTCTGACACGTGATATCGTAAGTTATCTCTAGGGGGAGGGGGGATTTGTTTTTTGATATCGTTATCATTTTTTATCCAACGAAAATTTTCTCTTTTTATTTGCAACTTGATCTTTACATAAAAATAGTATGTTATCTTTCTTTAGTCTGTTATCTATTTTTATTAAAATACAAAGTTGTTATTAAAATCATTAAATGATTATAAAATTATTTAATCCAAAATATGGAATACCCCAATGTTTGGAATTCCTATTCTTCTGTCATATGTGTATGCATATATAATCGGCGGTTCAAGAAACCATATGCGAATTACATTTGAAATGATACTTTTGTTTAGTAGTAAATAAAAGAGAAAGAATGTTGTCCACCTGTTTTGTTGTTAGAAGATCTGTCTGCCCCTCCCATCCCTTTGTGCTGTGGCAAGTGCAAGAAGACATTATTACTGTTGAATGCATTATCTAATAAAAAGCTATTATTAGATACTTTTCAATGGTAAATATTTCGTCTAAGTGTTATTTGATGTAAAGTTATTTCATATATCAAACGATATTTTATGGGCTTCTCTTCATTTGAATCAATAAAGTATGCGAAAAATAAAGTATGTAATCATATTTGTATATCACCCAAAGCAAAAGAAGAAAATTCCAAAAATCAAAAAATTTCCAGACATTGATAACGATATCATTACGGGGGGTGGGGGTGGGGGGGTGTTCGAGGATTGATAACGTATGATATCGTAAGGGGGGGTGAGGGGGTTCACCAAATTACCAAAAAGTTGATAACGTTATATATGTATAGTCCCTACTCTATGTTCTTTTGTTTTGATTATACTCTTCTGTGATTGGCTGTTGTTTTCTACTTTCCTATTGGCTGTTGATTTCTACTTTCCTATTGGCTGTTTCTTCAGCTTGTTTCCTTTACCTTATCTTTCATTTCAGTCTTGCTGCTGCTTTCAGAGTGGAAGCACGTCTTCCTTGCGCTTGACAAAGAACGACTAAGATCTTTCGAAAGGCCTAGCGCATTTAAAATTCTTTGATGGTGTTTTAAAAAGTTCTTTTAGTTTTTATTGCAGTTAATAATCCGATTTTTGCAAGAGTTACTGAAGAAAAAAATATTATGTAACCCTAGAGTCAAATGAAATGTTTATCTTTTTATAGTCAAGATAAAATTTAACATTTCCTCATCATAAATTATAAAAATGCCAGAAAAAATAACAAATTAGATTCAGATATCTCAAAACTTATTAAAATTTGTTAAATTAATAGATATTTATTTATCTACTGAAAACTGGGTACTTATTTCACTGTACATTTTACATTTACAAAAAAAAAAAAAAAAAAAAAAAAAAAAAAAAAAAAAAAAAAAAAACCCCAAAAAAAAAAAAAAAGATGAGTTACATCTTAATAAAATCGCTAAAAAAAGTCAGGGAATTATAAAATTTATTTTCTTAATTTAAATTTAATCGATTTAGATTACAATTTTGCATGTAAAAATATTCCATTTTCTTCCGTATATTATAAAATTCTCATGATTCTATTATTTACTTAGAAATACTCTATTGCACACAGACGAAAATAATCTTTGTCACTTATTATAATAAAAAATGAAAAAAAAAAAAAAAGAAATGTTTTGCAGTCTAGTTCAATCACTAAAAAACGACGTATTTTGCATAAAAAAATTAATTTGTTCATTATCTTATTTTATTGCTTAATTTAAAATAAGATAGGGAAAATTTTTAATAATGAAAAAGTTATTAACTGTACCTTTTTCACTGTTTAAGTATAACCATTACAAGTACATCTTTTCAAAACTATTATATCAAACGTGGATGTAATTTAGTTTTATGAGAGAGACGATTAAAGATTATATATATCACGTACATAGAAAGTTAGAAAAAAAAAAAACAAACAAAGAGCTGCTCAATTTTTTTTTCCTCCTGTAAAGACATCTATTTGCACTAAGCTTAATGGCCATATTGCATGACGATATAATAGATTTCACTTTGTTTTGACAGTCATATTATACATTAATGATAAATGCATTTACTCA
This sequence comes from Maratus speciosus, assembly GCA_963932465.1. Classification (NCBI taxonomy): domain Eukaryota; kingdom Metazoa; phylum Arthropoda; class Arachnida; order Araneae; family Salticidae; genus Maratus; species Maratus speciosus. The sequence goes on along the minus strand of OZ010789.1, from coordinate 454,079,907 downwards.
TTGTAGGTTATTTCTAAAGCATTTAGGAGAAATGATCTTTTACTAAAATTAGAATAACGTTTAAAAACAAAATTATTTTAAGCAATGGTTTATATTCAGAAAATTGCACATTTTTTCAATTAAAAGATGTGATATATTATTTATTATTTTTTAATTGATTAGTAGTAAATACTATTTTCTTTTTTATAGACATTTGTACTTTAAAGCATTTTTATAACTTGAGAGTAAGGAAAGTACTATAAACCCATATTCTATTTTTTCTAGCTTGAGAGAAATGAAAGTACTGTAAACCCTTATTCCAATTTTTCTAGCTTGAGAGAAATGAAAGTACTGTAAGCCCTTATTCAAATTTTTCTAGCTTGAGAAAAATTAAAGTACTTTAACCCTTTACTGTCAAATATCGGCAAATAGCCGCCCAAGCTTTTATATACATGATATTATTTTTATATTCTATTCGCACCACTATATTTTAAAAGTACATTTTTTAGTAAATTTCTCTTCCACATGTTATCAAAATGGTAGTAAAAATGTTTCTTTTAAAAAAATGTGGTGCCAACCGAATAAATTCATGCAAGTAATGCCTGTGCCTGTGAGAAGTACTTCGACTGCTAAGGATTAAAAACTTATTCAAATTTTTCTAGCTTGAGGGAAATGAAAGTACTGTAAACCCTTGCTCCAATTTTTCTAGCTCGAGAGAACTGAAAGTACTATAAACCCTTATTCCAGTTTTTCTAGCTTGGGAGAACTGAAAGTACTGTAAACCCGTATTCCACTTTTCCTAACTTGAAATAAATGAAAGTACTGTAAACCCTCATTCCAATTTTCTAGTTTGAGGGAAATGAAAGTACTGTAAACCATAACTCTAATTTTTTTTAGCTCGAGGGAACTAAAAGTACTATAAACCCTTATTCTAATTTTTCTACCTTAATATTAAGAACTGAAAGTACTGTAAACCCTTATTCCAGTGTTTCTAACTTGAAAAAAATGAAAGTACTGTAAACCCTTATTCCAATTTTTCTAGCTTGAGAGAACTCAAAGTACTGTAAACCCTTATTCCAGTTTTTCTTAAAAAAAAAAAAAAAAAAAAAAAAAAAAAAAAAAAATGAAAGTTCTGTAAACCCTCATTCCAATTTTCTATTTTGAGGGAAATAAAATTAGTGTAAACCCTTACTCCTCGAGAGAACTAAAAATACTATAAACCCTTATTCCAATTTTTCTAGCTTGAGAGAACTCAAAGTACTGTAAACCCTTATTCGAGTTTTTCTAACTGGAAAGAAATGAAAGTAATGTTAATCATTATTCCAATTTTTGTAGTAAAGTACTGAGAAATCAAAGTATTGTAAAACCTCATTCCAATTTATCTGGACAGATAGAAATTAAAGTACATTAAACGCTTTGAGATGCTATGTCGTCCGGATTATAAGTATAAAAGAAAAATATACAAATGAGCCAAGAAATATTTAAAACACTCTGTACAGTAACAAAAAGAGTTTTTGCTCTTGAAGTAATTGAATTAGCCCAAAAGGAATAATTCGATATCTAACTTACATGTTATTCAAATGAATTTTAAGTTATAGTTAGAATATAAAGTACATTTATACCTCAGGTCTTTGAACTGCTCAATATTTTAAAGATACCAATCTTTTAGTGTACAGCGCATACTTTAAGAATTAATTTCTTTAATTAATTATTAACGCAAGTGTTTTAGTATTCAAGGTGTCCCAAAAAGATTGGAAATGCGCATTAATTTTTTTAGCTGCTGGAGGTGTGTAGGCAATGTATTTACAAGAATTTTCAAAATAAGATAAGGATAATGATTATGTTGATGAAATCATCTTAACATTAAGTTTCAAAAATGAACTTATAATGTACGGCCGAATTAAAATTATACGGCCCATGGGTCTACTAAGTTATAAATTAAAAAAAAAGTGGTCAAGTGAGAGCATAACTCGCGTACAAAAGGTTCCGTAGAATAAATATGTGAACTTGTGATTGTATTATTATATAAAAAAAAATACTAAGACTTTGTAAAAAAAACTATACAACGTAGGGTTGGGTATAACTGTATATATTAGAAAAGTGTAAATGGGTGTACCATGAAAGTTCAAAGAGATATGGATATGGAACCTAAATAATGTCAAATATAGCTATTCGTATAACTCTTTTTTTAATATTATCCTAATCTGTTTATAATGAACTTAATTCGATACTGACAATAAAAGCAGTGCATACTTAAACTTCATTTGGCATGTCATGAAACTAAATTCAGCGTAGTAATAACCTTTATTTCTACAGTGTAGCTAAAACAAAACCTTTGTTCAAAGTTTAAATTTGGCATTGTGCTAAGCGCGCTTCGAATTGAAGTTTCAAAGTTGCAACACCGCCTTGGTCAGTGCCGCGTTCTTCCAGATAGGTGTTTAATTAACTTTTAAAGTCACTTGAGGCGTATTGAGAGATACAATTAATGCAAACTATCGCGAATCCCACAATATTTATGCGATTCATTCTAATTAAATCTTTCGAGGGCGATTCCCTTAAAAAACGGACACCTAATTTTAATTCCAAAACAGACAAACGGCACCAAGAATATTTAATTAAAATTTTCCTTTTACCATGTACGTGGAAATAAGCAAGTTCGCATTTTCTAATAAATTCGTTTATAAATTCTGGTGTCAGTTCATTATTTCATAAATTTATAAATAGAATTACTCCGTGCCGGAAAGGTTGGTTGGTTGGCTGTATTTTTGTCGGCCAGTTATCAGCACGTGGTATATGGGCCCTAAGGGGGGGAGTGCCTTCCGTGGAGGTCTTTCTAAGGGAACCTAACCCGTGTTAACGCTTGGAGAACCAAGGTTCGAAGAAAACCACGAAAACTCCGAACGATTAGAGCGACGGGCGCGATTGGGATCGAACCCAGCACCTCCCGTCTACCAGCTTCGAGAGCAGAACCTCTCGGCCACTGGTGGGGCCGTGCCGGAAAGGATTAAGTGGTCGTGGGACTCTTAAAGCTTCAAAATTTAAGAAATTTTAATTTTTTTAAGATGTTAAACTCCTATCTTTTCTGAATATTTTGATATAATTGTTTCCTTGAAATTCCCATTAGAACAGAAGTTACGGCTTTTAGAATTATATCCGCTCAATAGCTGAAGCGGCGTTTCCGAAACTTTAAATTCATTATTTTCCATATGGCGTTTTTTGGGCATAACGCGCAGGATACCTCAAACACTTCTGAATATTTTTTCATGAAACTTTCAAAACATATATTTCATGTTAGTCTGTATAAACTGAACCTAAAATTTCCTTTTTATTGTTCAAAAAAATATTTTTTGAGGTGATTTTACTTTTGAAATTTTCAAAATTTTGTATTAGCTAAATGCAACATTGCATTAAAAATATAAAAATGCTTTAAATACAAATTTATATAAGTTCAGGGAAATTATTACAATCTGAAGTATAAGTAAGCACCAAAATTTTCATTCTAGTTGCAATATTTATTTTGTAATCCTGCGCGTAAACTGTTATGCCAATTTTTTGTTCGACAAATGTCTAACAGTTTCGAGCCCCCTATAAATTCTAATTCTGTATCTTGCAATTTTTTAAATACATGAAACGAAAGAACATACTTATATCTTTCATCCCAATTAAAATTGTGCTTTAAAATCATATACATTTTAAGACATTAAATGCTGAAAATGGTCTTTTTTTCATTTTTTCCACTTTTTAGTGTCCCGAGACCCCTTAAATCAGTATGTTTTTAACAATTTGACGTTTATTGCTTTTATACTGTTACTGAACATTACATTACACATATATATCATTACAAGTTGTTAACTAGGCATAGAGTACGCTGCCCCTGTCCTTGTGTATGTCCAAACTAACCGTACTTTTAAGGGTTAATATCTCGGCTAATTAACGATGATTTTTTTCGAAAATCATTATCAACAATGCTTTTATTCTTCTGCAACGATAGGTATATTCAGCGATGCTGAAGAATTTTTCTGAATGCCCGTAAATCGAAATTTGTGTATAACAGAAAAATGCTAATTACTCAAAAACTATGTGACCTAGGGTAATCGCTATAATTTTCCCGCAAGGTTTATATTAACGTCTACTACCTCTAATTTTTTCATAATTTTAGTTTCAGTAGTTTCGGAATTAGATGTGGGGGGGGGGGACATATTTTTAAACTACATTTTCAACAATATATTTGAAAATATAATACCTAAAATTAAAAGGAATGTATTTTTGAGTTTAGCGTTAGAAAAGCTTTCACAGGATACCCCCACATGATATACAAAGAAAAGATTTTTTTTTTCAAGTAGCATAATTAGCCCCTCTATTTTTTTACTAAATATATTTATGAATGTTTATTAATCTGAAAATATGTGGGTCAATGGTCTTTATTACTTCCCCGAATTTGAACTTTCGACGTTCCATAGTTTACTAGTAAAATGGCTGTGACAGACAGACAGACGGACAGACACAGGAGTGATCTTATAATGGTTCCGTTTTTACTTTTAGAGTACGGAACCCTAATAATTAATATTATCGGACAAGAACGACAGAAAAAATTCCATTTTTCTAAGAGCAAAATTCACCGAGTTATGATATTTTAAAATTATGAAACTTTAAAAAAGCACTGGAAAAAGATAGGTAGTTTTTTAGTGCTGGGAAACTTTTTTAGTAAACGGTCTTATCTCCTAAATGCTTTAGAAATAACCTACAAATAGTAAAAGCATTCATCATTAATGTGTAATATGTCAGTGAAAACAAAGTGAAATCTGTTATATCGTCATGCAATACGGCCATTAAGCTTGGGCAAATATATGTCTTTACGGAAGAGAAAAAGTGGGGCATCCCTTTTTTTCAAATTTACTGCGTAGATCATATACTTAATCTTTTATCTTCTCTATTATTAAACTAAATTAAATCCACATTTGAGATAACTGTTTTGAAACGGTGTACGTGAAGTACAGACAGTCACCGAGCAGTATAAGAAGCAACAAAAAATGTATTAACTTTTTCATTATTAAAAAAATTCCCACCTTTCGTTTAAATTAAACAATAAGATGCTTAAATTCAATTTTTATTGGAACGCTTTAAGGGGTCTCAGGACTGGGGGGATCAAACTTTTCGAAATTTTAAATTTTATAGATGTTAAACTTCTATGTTTTCTGAACATTTTGATATAATTGTTATCTTGAAATTCCTATTAGAACAGAAGTTATGCCATTTAGAATTATACTTACTCAGTAGCTGAAGCGGTGTTTCCAAAATTTTGAAGTCATTTTTCTCCAAATGACGTTTTTGGGCATAACGCGCACGATATCTCAAAAACTTCTGAATATTATTTCATGAAATTTTCATAACATATTTTTCATCTTAGTCTGTATAAACTGAACCTAAAATTTCCTTTTTATTGAAAAAAGAAAATATTTTTATACGGGTTTATATTGTTGAAATTTTCTAAATTTTGCATTAGCTAAATACAACTTTGTATTAAAAATATAAAAATGCTCTAAATACAAATTTATTTAGGTTCAGTGTAATTATTATAATCTGAGGTATAAGTAGGCACCAAAATTTTCATTCTAGTTGCAAAATTTATTTTGTAATCGTGCGCATAAGCTGTTATGCCGATTTTCTGCTCGTCAAATGTCTGACAGTTTGGAGCGCGCTGTAAATGCTAATTCTGCATCTTGCAATTTTTCAAATATTTGAAATGAAAGAACATACTTGTATCTTTCATTCTCATTTAAAATCGTGCCTTAATATCAAATACATTTTAAGATATTAAATGTTGAAAATGGTCCTTTTTTTCATTTTTTCCAATTTTAAAAGTCCTGAGACCCCTTAATCTTCTCTCTTATTAAGTTAAATTATATCCACATTTGATATAACTGTTTAGAAACATTGTAGGTGAAGTAGCGACGACCAGTGTTCGGTGTAGAGGGGAAAAAATATATTAACTTTCTCATTATTTAAAAATTTAGCCACCTTTCTTTAAAATTAAACGATTAGATAATGAATAAATTCAAATTTTATTGGGAATCTTTTATCTTCTCTCTTATTAAACTAAATTATATCCGCATTTGATATAACAGTTTTGAAACGGTGTAGATGAAGTAGCGACGGTCACCGAATATTGTAGTGGTAATATATATACATATATATATATATATATATATATATATATATACATATATGTGTGTGTGTGTGTGTGTGTGCGTGTTAACTTTCTCATTATCAAAAAATTTCCCCACCATTCTTTAAAATTAAAGGATGGGATAATGAATAAATTCACTTTTTATTGAGAATCTCTTATCTTATCTCTAATTAAACTAAGTTATAACCGCATTTGATATAACTGTTTTAAAATAGTGTTGGTGAAGTAGAGACGGTCACCGAATGGTGTAGAAGTGAAAAAAATATATTAACTTTCTAATTATTTAAAAAATTCCCCACCTTTCTTTAAAATTAAACGATAGGATAATGATTAAATTCAATTTTTATTGAAAATCTTTTATCTTCTCTCTTATTAAACTAAATTATATCCGCATTTGATATAACTGTTTTGAAACGGTATAGGTGAAGTAGCGAAGAAATAGAAAATATGAACTTTCTCATTATTTAAAAATTTCGCCACGTTTCTTTCAAATTAAACGATTAGATAATGAATAAATTCATTTTTTATTGGGAATCTCTTATCTTCTCTCTAATTAAACCAAGTTATAACCGCATTTGATATAACTGTTTTAAAATGGTGTAGGTGAAGTAGAGACGGTCACCGAATGGTGTAGGAGTGAAAGAAATATATTAACTTTCTAATTATTTAAAAAATTCCCCACCTTTCTTTAAAATTAAATGATAGGATAATGATTAAATTCAAGTTTCATTGAAAAGCTTTTATCTTCTCTCTCATTAAACTAAATTATATCCGCATTTGATATAACTGTCTTGAAACGATGTAGATGAAGTAGCGAAGAAGTAGAAAATTAATTAACTTTCTCATTATTAGAAAATAATTCTACACTTTTCTTTAAAATTAAACGATCGGATAATGAATAAATTAATTTTTTATTGGGAATCTCTTATCTTCTATCTTATTAAAGTAAATTATATCCACATTTGTCACAACTGTTCTGAAACGGGGTAGGTGAAGTAGCGACGGTCACCGAATAGTGTAGAGGTAAATATATATATATATATATATATATTAATTTTCTCATTATTAAAAATTTTTTCCACCTTTCTTTAAAATTAAACGATAGGATAATGAATAAATTAAAATTTTATTGGGAATATTTTATGTTCTCTCTTATTAAACTAAATTATATCCGCATTTGATATAACTGTTTTGAAACAGTGTAGATGAAGTAGCGACGATCACCGAACGTTGTAGGGGTGAAAAAAAATATATTAACTTTCTCATTACTTAAAAATTTCCCCCAACTTTCTTTAAAATTAAACGATAGGATTATGAAAAAATTCAATTTTTATTGGGAACCTTTTATCTTCTCTCTTATTAAACGAAATTATATCCGCATTTGATATAACAGTTTTGAAACGGTGTAGATGAAGTATTGACGGTCACCGAATAGTGTAGCGGTAAAAAATATTTATATATATATTAACTTTCTCATTATTAAAAACATTTCCCACCATTCTTTAAAATTAAATGATAGGATAATGAATAAATTCAATTTTTATTGGGAAACTTTTATCTTCTCTCTTATTAAACGATATTATATCCGCCTTTGATATAACAGTTTTGAAACGGTGTAGATGAAGTATTGGCGCTCACCGAATGGTGTAGTGGTAAAAAATATATATACAGGGTGCAATGTGTTATCTATCGCTGATCTTTAATTTCTCAACCGTTGGTCGTAGACATATTGTTCCAATTTCAAAAACGTTTCAAATGAGGTAAATATCCATGTAGAGACATTATTATAAGTAAAAAATCAATCTTATAAAAATTACGAATTCTAACTTTTGTCCCCCAGTCCCTATAGTTCTATTTAGTAAAAGTTTACACATATCATGACAGATATAACACAAAAAGTTTGACATCTATACTACAAAAATTGATACAGTTATTAAATTTCTAAGTTTGAGATTTTTGCACATGATTTTGTCTTTCATTGAGGGATCAGTTAAAAGATGAATTAAAGTAATTCGAGATCAAAATCACGGTGCAATGTCCTTTTTACGGCGAAACCACCTTCAGCCGGTATCGCCAAATCGGGAAATCATCAAACAGGGTTATTTCATCTAAAAATTTGAGCTAACCTGTATGGGTCGAACAACATTCAAACGTCAAAGTAGGTAGAATCGACAACCGGAAAATAAAACATACTCACTAAGGACTAGGCCACTAAGGACTAAGGATACATGGCATCGAAATGCAAACAACCAGCCGAGCTATAACGAGCATGAAAATTGGGATTATATAAATTACAAAAGTACCGCAGCGCCACACGTTCGGGATATAACACGAGCCATTTATCAGTGGACGGACATGCTAGTCAGCGCTGAGATCGTGATGGCAAGCTACGCATACATGCAATATGCCGAAATGATACTTATTTATGGTGAATGTAAAAGGAATGCCAGAGAGACTGCGAGTGTTTATTCAGAACGTTTCCTTAAGTTTCTACATCCAACGCATGAATAACTGATGCATTGCACCATCTTAAGAGAGACCGGCTCTGTTTCACCACGACCCAGAACAAGTAGACGGGCAAGGTGTAATGTTCGAGTGACAACGGAGAAGGTGCTGGCATACGCCCTTTTAATTCCAAAACTGAGCACGCCGGAAATAAGCGAGGCATGTGATCAGTATGACTGCCATTTGTTACATGCACATGATACGCATTCATACCATCCGACGCCAGTAATGATGCTGGATGACTACGCACGACGATTTGAATATTGTAATTTCATGCACAACACGTTAGAGGAAAATCCGTTGTTCCTTTGTGACATTCTGTGAACAGATGAGTCAATATTAACACGGCGAGGCATTGTGAACGTGCACAATGTTCATTACTGTTCTCCGGAAAACCTCCACATCTCCCGCACAGTACGACACGTGTGTTGAGGTACATGGGGAACCCAGATTGTTGGACCCATCTTCAGCGATGGGACCTGAACGGGCGATCGTTACCTGCATCTGTTACAAAACAAGGTATGTGACTGGTATGAAGAACTGCCTCTCCGACATGCATGCCGGGAGTGGTTTAAACATGATGGGGCCCTCTCCGCATAAAACATCAAACGTCCGGGCGTATTTGGTCACCGAATTCGGTCAGCAGATCCTTGGATATGGTGGTTCGTTAGAGTGGACACCGCGTTCGCCGGATTGACTCCCATGGACTTCTACCTCTGAAGTTACATCAAGGCATAGGTCTATGTGACTGCTTCTCTGGTTTATCTGAAGCAGCGCATCATCCTTGATTGTCACACAGTTTGCACACTTGCTATGTTCTAACGTGTCCAGGACTTAGTACTGTCACGCATTCAATTGTGCATTACCACCAATGGATAACACTTTGAGCAGTATATCTAGTAGATTTCGGAGTTTGATGTATTCATTTTTTATAGTAGACCGTTTCCTGATATTATAATAAATTGTTATAATAAAAATTGTTATATTAAATATATATATTTTTATATTAAAATAAATAATTATTTTTCTGTTTAATTTCAATATTTCATTCTTCGCTTTGTATACGACCCCTAAAAGTCAGCTCAAATTTTTAGATAAAATAACCCTCTTTGGTGATACCCCGATTTGGTGATACCGGCTAAAGGTGGTTTCGCCGTAAAAGGGACATTTCACCCTGATTTTGATCTCGAATTACTTTAATTCATCTTTTAACTGATCCCTCAATGAAAGACAAAATCATGTTAAAAAATCTCCAACTTTTAAATTTAATAACTGTATTAATTTTTGTAGTACAGGTGTCAAACTTTTTGTCATATCTGTTATGATATGTGTAAACTTTTATTAAATATAACTATAGGGACTGGGGGACCGTATAAAAAGTTAGATTTCGTAATTTTTATAAAATTGATTTTTTACTTTAAATAATACCACAACATGAATATTTACCTCATTTGAAACGTTTTTGTAATTGGAACTACATGTCTACGTCCAACGGTTGAGAAATTAAAGGTCGGCGATAGATAACATATTGCACCCTGTATATTAACTTTCTCATTATTAAAAAAATTCCCCACCATTCTTTAAAATTAAACGATAGGATAATGAATAAATTCAATTTTTATTGGGAATATTTTATCTTCTTTCTTTTTAAACTAATTTATATCCGCATTTGATATAACTGTTTTCAAACAGTGCAAGTGAAGTAGCGACAGTCACCGAACTGTGCAGTGTGAAAAAAAAAATATATATATATATATATATATATATATTAATTTTCTGATTATCAAAAAAATTTCCCCACCTTTCTTTAAAATTAAACGATGGGATAATGAATAAATTCACTTTTTATTGGGAATCTTTTATCTTCTCTCTAATTAAACTAAGGTTACAACCGCATTTGATGTAAGGGTTTTAAAATGGTGTAGGTGAAGTAGAGACGGTCACCTAATGGTTTAGAAGTGAAAAAAATATATTAAATTTCTAATTATTTAAAAAATTCCCCACCTTTCTTTAAAATTAAACGATAGAATAATGATTAAATTCAATTTTTATTGAAAATCTTTTATCTTCTCTCTTATTAAACTAAATTATATCCGCATTTGATATAACTGTTTTGAAACGGTGTACGTGAAGTAGCGAAGAAGTAGTAAAAAAATATATTAACTTTCTCATTATTAGAAAATTTCCCCACTTTTCTTTAAAATTAAACGATGGGATAATGAATAAATTAAATTTTTACTGGGAATCTTTTATCTTCTATCTTATTAATGTAAATTATATCCACATTTGTTACAACTGTTTTGAAACGGTGTAGGAGAAGTAGGGACGGTCACCGAACAGTGTACAAGTAAAAAAAATATATTAACTTTCTCATTATTAAAAAAATTTACCACCTTTCTTTAAAATTAAACGATAGGATAATGAATAAATTATAATTTTACTGTGAATCTTTTATTTTCTCTCTTATAAAACTAAATTATATCTGCCATTGATATAACTGTCTTAAAACGGTATAGGTGAAGTAGAAACGGTCACCGAACGGTATAGCAGTGACATTAAATACATAAAAATTTTCATTTTTGGAAAATTTCCCCACCTTTATTTTAAATTAAAAGATAGGATAATGAATAAATTCAATTTTTATTAGAAAGAAAATCTTTTATCTTCTGTCTTATTAAATTAAGTTATATCCCCATTTGATATGACCTTTTTTAACCGGTGTAGCTGAAATAGAAAATTACCGAACGATTTAACAATGAAAAATATATTAACTTTTTCATTGTTGAAAAATTGGGCCGCTTTTCTTTTAAATTAAACGATAGGATAATGAAAAACTTCCATTTTTATTGGAAATCATTTATGTTCTCTCTTGTTAAACTAAATTGTATCCACTTTTGATATAACCTTTTTGAAACGGTGTAGGTAAAGTACCGTCGGTCACTGAAAGGTACAGCAGTGATAAACAAAAAAATAACTTTTGCATTATTAAAAAAAATTCCTTGCATTTCTTTTAAATTAAACGATAAGATAGTGAATACTTGTAAGTTCAATTTTTATTGGAGAAACGTTGTTTGTTAATAAATAAATTAGGCTGAATTTTTTTTTTTTTTTTTTCGCTAACAAAAGAGAAAGATTATTTTCGTCTATGTACAATAGTTTACCTAAACATCCTATACAAACATTGTGATATTATAATATGCAAGGGGATATTCCCGGGTTAGTGAATAAACCATTTTCTTTTCAGAATTGAAAACTCCAATACATTTTTTATATTTTTTATGTATTTTTCTATAATATCCACTAACAATACCAAAAATTATATTTATATGAAAAACTAGGGGGTTCTGCCCCCTACGAGCTACGCTCGCCAACCCCCGTTCAGGCACACCAAAATCCAAAAAGCACGCTAATTTGATTGGCTTTAAAAATATTAAATTAAAAAAAAAAAAAAAAAAAATAGCGATCTCTCTGTAAACGGGTTTCCATTCGTTTTCCTTGGATTGGGGATTTTTAAGACCAAATCTGCTGCTTTTAAGAGATACAATGGCTGTTTTCGCATTTAATTAAAAAAATTATTTAAACATTTGAAAATAAGCTAATGTAAAATTAATTAAGTAAACAGTGTCATTCAGGGCCGAAACTAAGGAGGAGGGGCAGAGAGGGCATGAGCCACGGGCGCCAGACCGAAGTGGCGCAAAATGAAGGATTATAACTTTGGAATGGATCGTTTTCTTCTGATGGACTGATGTCTTCTATTATTATGAAACAGCCATTATAAATGAAGTGTTAGGTGAAGATGAAAGAGCAGTCGAAAAAAGTAAGAACTCTGATTTTCTGGTAAAAAAAAAAAAAAAATTATGGCCATTTTTTTTCTTCCCATTCTGACCAGTCTCACTTTTTACGACTGCTCTTTCATCTTCACCTAACAGTTCATTTATAATGGCTGTTTCATAATAATAGAAGACATCAGTCCATTAGAAGAAAATCACTCGGTGAAAGCGGAAACTCTGTTAAGCAGGACTCGGATAATCGGGACTCTACTGTATATTTCCTTTTAAAAATGATCTTTAGAATATTTTTGTTGGTGTTCAGAGGGGAGTCATGACCCCCGTGACCTCCCCTTTGATCCGCCATTGTAGATTACGTAGTTCAGTATTACATATTTTAAATTTTAAAATAAGTTGACTATTAGAAAATTAGTAAAATTCTCTTTGTAAATATACTTCGCGGAAGAGGAGGGGGGGGGGGGGCGCCAAAATCCATGCTTGCCCCGGGTGCAAAAAAGGCTAGTTTCGGACCTGGTGTCATTGTCTCGCGGTATTTTTTAACAGCGCTATAAGATAGTCCTTTTAAATAATTCATTTTAAATATATCGTTTCAAATCTGATGTAATTTACACCAAAGTTTTATTTCTCTTATTAATATTCACGTGAAAATACTTTTGTTGTTAGAAGTAAATATTATTTGCGCTGTCTTCGAATTCATGATAATAGTTGAAAAGATTATCTCAAAATATCTCGCGCAAATATATTTTTCAATTCAAATTGTTTTGCCATTTTTTTTTTTACCATTTTAAATATGACGTAATTTCTCCTCCAATTACAAATTTTAACGCATAATAATGATTTTTTTATTTTAAGATTTTGTTTCTCTTTTAAAATTCAAGCTTAAATATGATTCTTATGACGTAATTTTCCTGTTTTAACATGTAATCATTTAATTCTAATTTTAAAGTTTTTTTTTCTGTTTGTAATAGTCACGTGTAAATAAATTTTTAATTTTAGGTAAACATTGTTTTCGCTGTTTATACAGTTGGCAACAGTTTAAATTAATACAGTTTTCTAAAATACTTTAAAAATATCTCTCGAAATTCTGAAAATTTGAATTTAAAATAGTAATAAAACCTCAAAAAATGCGTCAAATTAAAAAACTAAATGCAGCCTCCAGAACTTCTGACGCATAAAATGATCTAAAAATGTTTAAATTCCTATGTACAAGTTTTGCTTTTATAAAACTTATTTAATGGAACGATTTTGTCCAACTTTGGCATTAAATATCTCTTAAAATAATTCTTCGATTTGAAAACTGTCTGCATCAGCGTGTTTATCAAACATTTCTCTATAATACCACCGATTTTCTTATTTTTGTATGCAACAGTTTTTTTTTAATATTAACGATGAAAGGCCATGCTTAAGCATTCAAATTGGATGCCGATCTACCCGGAATATCTACGCAGATTTTCATTGGTCCATTTCCAAATCAAAACTTTTTTTCAATTCCTACTATTAGCTCACACTTTCCCTATATTTATTTATTTATATATTTATACTAGATGGCTCTGCCCCTACGAGCTACGCTCGTCAACCCCCGTTCAGACACCGCAGACTCTAACAGCACGATAATTTAATCGGTTTTAAAAAGATTTCGGAAGATTGAATTATAATTTGAATCTGAGAATTATAATCTGACGTAATTTTGATCATCTTAAAATATCAAATAAATGTCTCGAGCAATTTTTAAAGTTTTGCAATATTATTTTTTGTTCATTTTATATAATAAATGTAATGTGACGTAAATGTGGCGTAAATTCTCCTATTTAAGACTTCTAACGCATGTTTATGAATTTATTATTTTACAATATTCTGTCTCTTTTAAAATTCACATGTAATTATAATTTTTATGATGAGTTCCTGCTTTTTATATTTTCTGTTTATAATAGTCACGTGTAAAATAAATTTTTAATTTGAAGTAAACATTATTGTTTGCGCTGTTCATACAACTGGCAACAGTTTAAATTGATAACAATTTCTAAAATTTGTAAAAAATATCTCTCGAAATGCTGAAAATTTGAATTTAAAATTGAAATAAAACCTCAAAAAATGAGTCAAATAAGAAAAATAAATACAATCTGCACACCGGGAACTTATAACGTATAAAATGATCTAAAAATGATTAAAATCTCCTGTATAGTTTTTGCTTCAATAAAACTTTTTTAATGGAACTATTTTGTGAAACTTTAGCGTTAAATATCTCTTAAAATAATTCTTCGATTTGAAAACTGTCTCCACCAGCGTGTTTATCAAACATTTCTCTATAATACCACCGATTTTCATATTTTTGTATGCAACAGTTTTTTTAATATTAACGATGAAAGGCAATGCTTAAGCATTCAAATTGGATGTGGATCTACCCGGAATATCTACGCAGATTTTCATTGGTCCATTTCCAAATCAAAACTTTTTTATATATACAGAAGGATATCAAAAATGCGTTTAAATAAAAGTTTGAATTTTTACTTTCTTCCATCTTCAATAGAAGAAAGTATTATAATCGAAATTTTTTTTGACTTCCGGTTTTCGCCGGATTTACACGTTTTAGGAGTCAGAGATCACAAAAAACATGTTTATAAAAAATGTCTGTATATCAGTCTGTGTGTCCGTGTGTCCGTGTGTCGCCATTGTGCCATCAAAAATTTTATGTAGTTAGGCATAGAATTGAACCAATTTTTTTTTTTAAGTTTTTGGCTATGGCAAGCAGGTCCTCCATTAATTTGGAAAAATCCGCCGGTAGGGGGCGCTGCAATAGCGATTTTTGTGCTATTTTTGTACCTTTTTAATATTGTACCATTAAAAAGTGTATGAAGTTATGCATAGAATTGAACCAATTTTTCTGTGTATGTTTGTGGCTATGGTAAGAAGGTCCTCCCTGAATGTGGGAAAATTCCACCGGTAGGGGGCGCTGTAATAGAGATTTTTGTGCATTTTGAATATTGTACCATCGAAACATGTATGAAGTTATGTATAGAATTTAACAAAAATTTTGTGTATGTTTTTGACCGTAGCAAGAAGGTTCTCCCTCAATTTGGAAAAATTCCGCCGGAAGGGGGCGCTGTAATAGCAATTTTTGTGCAATTTTCAATATTGTACTATCGAAAAGTGTATGAAGTTATGCTTAATTCTAATAAAAATATTAATAAAACTAATTATAATGAAATATCGACATGAGATAGAAGAAAGTTTTGGGATTGGCACATCCAACTAGTTTTAGAACCTATACTTACATATTGACCTCGTGCCAGGAGTTAATAGCCAAAGAAATTGCAAAAGATCAGTATTTACAATCAGCGCTTTGGATCCCCCCCCCCCCCCACACACACACACTGTTTTTTATAGTAATGATTTTGTAGCGCATGTTTAACTTATCTGTTACAAATTTTATGTAGAACTGTGCAAAATGTATTACTGTAATATAAATACCAGATAAAATGTTATTTTTATCAAAAAACTTAATGATTTTGGCCATCTATCCCGGACCTCAGGGTTAGACGCCTCGCTTGATCAGAATAGTTCTTTCCAGTAGCTCTGGCCAGTAGCTCTGGAAATATTAAGAAATATGGCTGCAACGTATAAACTTACATATTCGATACCTGTTTCAACAACATTCACTAAATATTTCATAAAAAATCTCTAATAAATTCATTACATTGCATCTGCTATGAGAAAATAAAACAAAAGCCAATATTACCTTTTTCATGAATATAACTTTTATTTGAAGAATAAATCGCAGTAGCTTCATCTACTATTTCTACTACTTTATTATTATTATTATTATTTTTTTTTTTTTTTTTTTTTTTTTTTGTATAACGATTGTGAGTACACTGATTGAGTAACGATTGATAACGTTACTAGCTCCGTCACATGCCCAATGGCTGAAACACAGTGACTGGGACAATAATCACGATGGGGCATCTAACACGGATTTATCTTAGTGTTTTTTGTCAAGGAAAATTATCAGCGCGAGAGATATAGGCCAAATGAAAATTTACCCTCCGTTGAGATCTTTAAACCTTTATGTACTGAATTATGAATTCATGAAAATTTAAACTTCTAACGCATTTTTTGTGAATTGTTTAAATTACATTAGAAGATTTACAGAATCATTTAATACATTTTAGAAGGATTTTAGAAGGATTGAAGGATTCATTAAATTTGAATTTATAGGGATTTTGTGCATTTTTTATAACTCCACTCAAATCTTATATTTTAAATATTTTTGTTAGTATTTTGTAGAATTAGGAAATGTACAAATACAATGTTCTCACAATAGAAATATAGAAATATTTCTGAATTGAAAAATCTCACACCCCCCTCCAAAAAAAAAAAAAAAAACCAAGAAAGCTGAAAAGCTTCAAAGACAAAAGAAATTATCCTTTTAAAAATATTTTTGTTTTGTGTAACCAATAATGCTTTCGGAACAAGATAAAGTAATGTATGTATAACTCATTCTAAACTGTATTACAACTAATCGATGTATTAAATGAATTTTATAACAAGTTATTTTAATGGAACTTATAAGTACCGTCAGTAGATGAAGGGTTATAAGGGATCCTAACCTGTATTTGCAACCTGTATTGTAAGTTTAGCAAGGTTCGAAGGAAACGACAAAAGAAAACTCCTAACAGCTACGACAAAAAGCGCGACATGGGTTCGAACCCATCAACATTCCGTCTACCACTTTTGAGAATAAAACATCTTAGCCACTAAGCGTATGTGAATGAGGATGTGTTTATTAGGTACATGAAAATTTCCTTTTAGAAAACTAGAAATTATTTTTTTTAATATATTATATGAACTTTAAATGTTTAAAAAATCCACTGTTTTACTTAAAATGTGACTAAAATAAAAAAAGGAGATGTTACAAGTTAAAAATATGCATTTTATTTAAAACATCTTAGTACTTTCAAGCTTTTCCAAGCTCTTCGTCAGAGGATATTTTAATAACTAATTGCTGTTTATTTATACAAATACGTCACTTCGTTTTGATAATGAGAGAGCCAATAATTATTAGAATTGAAAGTAGAAGTAGCAGTCTCTTGGATTCAACTTAATAAAAAAAAAATCTATATTATTATTAACTGGAGATTCATTTATTTTATTACGTCGCTCTGATCTCATACGCCACTTTCCTTTTTAAATGCGAAGCTGGAAAGTCGAAGTAGCAGTGTTTCAGATTAAATCAAAAAAGTTTTGTGTCTTATTAAGATGTTAATTTCAAATACATTAGTAAAACGTTAATTCAAAAGAAAATTGCACGAGTTCTGGAATAATGCAAAAATTTAGTAAAATATATAAACAAACTTCAAAATTTAACTATAATAAAAACTATAAATTATAGAGTGATAAAATTAAATTTTACTCAAAGTTGTTTTATACATTTTTTCCATTGTTGCATTCTTCAATGATTCACCTAGTTTTCTTTTATATTAATGTTATACTAATGTAATTGTAAATAACAATAATTTCTAAAAGTAAAAGAATAAATTCAAGTTTTCCAAGAGGGCATTGTTTTGGAAATTGAATGGGGAATTAGTTTGCAATTTATCATGGTAGACTGAAAAATTAGAAGTGTACTATATTAAAAATTTAAATATATAACCTTTTTTTATTAAGTATTTCGTAATTGTAGATTGTGAATAAAACTTAAAACGGATTAAATATCAAGCATCATTTCCATTCTTAGCTTAGGAATTTAAACTTAAAATTTTTCAATAATGGAAGGGAAAAAATTATTCTTGTAAATTGTGACACAGACCTGTTTTAATTGAATGATTCAT
The DNA here is from genome assembly GCA_963932465.1 of Maratus speciosus. Lineage (NCBI taxonomy): Eukaryota > Metazoa > Arthropoda > Arachnida > Araneae > Salticidae > Maratus > Maratus speciosus. The sequence goes on along the minus strand of OZ010789.1, from coordinate 454,061,623 downwards.
ATTAATTTGCATTAGTTTGGAATAGTGATTTTAGTTTCTTTGCTTAGAGTTTCATTTCTTACAAATTAACTGATATTGAGCTTAAAATTTGAAATTCACGTTAAAAGTTGTCTCTATGAAAAAATTATAGGTATGATTTTGAGAAATGTTTTTTAGCAACAATTTATCTATAATTTGAAATTGAAAAAAGGTAAAAGTAATAATTATGATAAAAACGAGGTTAAAAACATAGTTATAGATAATAATAAAATAATGAACAAAAAAATTGATGAGTTAATATAAAATAAAAATTACATACAAATGCTTATACTGCGCGAAAAAAATGACACGAAAAAAAAATGTAAAAAAAAAAGAGATAATAATTATCAAAGGACAAAAAAAAACTTACTTTAATTTGACAGTGAATAATACAAAGGGAAAATTATTTTTGGAAATAATCCAAACAACAACTATTTACGAAATTAATAATTTAAACTAGCTCCATTTTCCACTGCAAAACATTGCAAATTAGAACGAGAAAAGCACTACTTATAATTAAATTTTTGATATAGTACACGTTTATTAAAATTTTTATTCAAACGCTTATTTTGTTTGTAATATATAAGTAGCTATTTCGTAAAGAAACTATCCGAATGTAAAAATTGAAGGCATCATTCAGTCATATTTTTTTACTAAAAAAATATTATATATTCCTTTAAAAAATGAATATTACAAGAATGTCGAAAAAATAGAAATATTTGTGCACAGAAGATAATGCTGACCACGTTATTATATTTTTGGCATAGAGTTTTCGTTTTCTGCATTTTATACAAAGATTGTTTTTTTTGTAACAATATTTCAAAAATAAATATTAGTTTATGTCTCGAAAATGGCTGGCTGTTTTCCTAAAAATATATGATTCAAAAGTTCAAGTTACATATTTTTTAAATATCTATGAATCTATATTTTCTTTGTATTCAAGAAACGTTCTGGAAAATAGATTTTTTTAAATTTTCTTTTTCAAGATTTACAATGGTGGAACAGAATGTATTTAAATATTCCGTACGTTTAAAAAATATAGAAAGGAATAGGAATATTTAATTTCAGTATTTTTTTTTTTATTAGTCTTATTTAAGGAATATCAGTGTAATAGAAAAATGCATAAGTGGAAGTTGAGAGTTCTAAAAGAAATTTAAAGTAAAAGAATTAAAACAGCTTATCGTATTAAAATATACCGGGTGTCCTAAAATGGACTGACTGGTTTTAAAATTCAATAACTTGCAAATGGTGACAGCTGTTAAAAAAATTCTTGCAGGAGGGTTATTTAAGATGTCACGATTTTTTTTAATGAGATTTCCAGTTTTAGTTCCAAATGGCAACGATTTATGGCGCTGCAAGCGATAGGCGCTAAACCGAAGCTCAATTTTTTTTTTTTTTTTTTTTTTTTTTTTTACTCTTTCTTCTCTCAGCATTGAGATGCGAAAGAAGAAGCTTAAATATATGGAGTGAGTCTCAGTCGCCAATCAGTCTTGTTCTTACGGACCCACTCGATTATTTAACCTCCTTTTTTCGCATCAATGCTGGGAGGGGAACAAGGCCAAAAAATCAGGCCTCGGCTTAGCGTTCATTGCTTGCAGTGCCATCTAACGTTGTTATTTAGAACTAAAACCAGAAATCGCATTAAAAAGTCACAATTTGCAAGTTATTCAATTTTAAAAACAGTCAGTCCATTTTAGGACACCTAGTATATATATATATATATATATATATATATATATATACTTTACAGAAAATCAGCTGCATGGATAAAATGGATTCCTGTTATATAAATATATTTCGAGCAAAAAAAAAAAAAAAAAAAATGTGTAATACTCATTTATTATATTTATCTGCCACATAGATTGATTTCTTTTATTTAGTGAAATGATTTGTTCAAATTATGTTTTTTGACCTGAAACAAATTTCCAGCTTTCACTTCATAACACACAGTTTATTAAGTATGTATCATATATTAAAAAGATGAGTTTTTAATAACATGCAATTTTCAAAATATAATGGACGTATAATTTAAAAAGGTGCCTTAAGCATCTGTGTAAAACGTTTTTTGTACTAGGTCAATAAAAAGACACCTGGGGTGGGTGCTAACAAATAAACCGCTGCACCGTATTTATGTCACTTAAAATATTTAACGGTCTAGAAGGACAAAACCTGTTCCGATTTTCAAAAATAGTAAACTAAAAATGTTAAATGTTCAAGAAAATACAAAACTTTTTAAAGAGATAAATGTCTTTATTAACAAAAATAGCAAAATGACAGCATTAAGTTTTCCTGAAATGTCGGAAAGATATCAAATAGCTTCCTAGCAAGAAATTATTATGTCCGGACTACTATATTGCGTAATGATTCCCATATTTTACCGGATAACGAGCTTATTGCATGACCATTTATTAAAAGCTTCGTCAATACTAGAAATATATTTTTATTTCTTTAACGTCTATCTGATTTTTTCTTCGTATCTTATTTAATTTCTTTCTTCCCATTTTTTTTTTCTTTAACAGAAAAATTACATAAATGTGCAATCTTTTTAATTATAATAAATGTAGAATAATCGACGTATACAAAGAGGGAAGTTATGGATACAGGGCTCGGAATGGAAAAACGCACGAATTGAATCTCAACAGCAAAATTATTATTGATTATAAAAAAAAAAAAAAAAAATGGAAGTACAGAAAAATTTATTTATAACATACAAAAATTAAAAAGATTAAAAACTGCATTTAAGATTTTAAATAATAATAATATTTAAACAAATGTTACATAGAGCACAATAAGCTATATAGTATCTCCGATAAAGCCTAAATTCAGCCTGCTTCCAACTTCGTTATATCAATAGATTAAACAAAATCTTTGGATGTGTGGCCTGTCATATTCACTGTTCCTTCTTCCTTCTTCCTTATTTTTTATTATTTTTTTTTTTTTTTACAGAAAAATTACATAAATGAGCTATCTTTTTAATTATAATAACTGTAGAATAAGCGACGTATACAAAGAGAGAAGTTATGGATACAGGGCTCGAAATGGAAAATGCACGAATCGAATCTCAACAGCAAAATTATTATTGATTATAAAAATAAAATAAAAAAAAATAAAAGTACAGAAAAATTTATTTCTAACCATACAAAAATAAAAATAAATTTAAAACTGCATTCAAGATTCTAAATAATAATAATATTTTAAAAAATGTTCTATAGAGCACAATAAGCTACATAGTGTCTCCGATAAGGCCTAAATTCAGCCTGCTTCCAACTTCGTAATATCAATAGATTAAAATTAAAAACCTTGTATGTGTGGCCTGTCATATTCACTGTTCCTTCTTCCTTTTTTTTTTTTTTTTTTTTTTTTTTTTTACAGAAAAATTACATAAATGTGCTATCTTTTTAATTACAATAAATGTAGAATAAGCGACGCATACAAAGAGGTAAGTTATTATGGATACAGGGCTCGAAATGGAAAAATGCACGAATTGAATCTCAACAGCAAAATTATTATTGATTATAAAAATAAATAAATAAATAAATAAAAGTACAGAAAAATTTATTTCTAACCATACAAAAATAAAAAATTAAAAAATAAAAACCGCATTCAAGATTCTAAATATTAATAACATTTTTTAAAAATGTTATATAGAGCACAATAAGCTATATAGTGTCTCCGATAAGGCCTAAATTCAGCCTGCTTCCAACTTCGTTATATCAATAGATTAAAATTAGAAACCTTGGATGTGTGGTCTGTCATATTTATTTAGTCAGTAAAGTTTAATAGTCATTTTCCCCGTGTATCGTTCACTAAGATTAGGAACTATCGCAATCGCTTCACAGCCGCGGGTGTGGGTGGTGGTCTATCGCAGTGATGTTTTAAGTGCATCACTGTGGGTTTTATCGATATTTTCGCATGAACTTGAACCGGGACGGATATATTGATGTTTTCCAGGAACTGTAACTATATGTTATAATAATCGCACGAAACTGAACAATATTTTCCCACTTTCATGAACCAGAATATCGTTCCGGTTTGCTACGGTACATTTCGAGTCCAATATAGATACCACTATTTTTACTTTCTTCTATCTTTACAAGAAGAAAGTATTGGATTCATGAAAATTTTCGAATTCCGGTTTTCGACGGATTTACACGTTTTAGGGGTCAGAGATTCCAAAAAACATGTTTTTACAAAATGTCTGTCTGTGACTATGTGAGTCTGTCTGTCTGTCTGTGTGTATGTGACACAAATTTTGTGGGCACTCTATCTCAAGAACTAATCCACGGAATATAATAAAAATTGATATTCAGTTAGTGCCTAATACAAATTGATGCTGATTAGTTTTTGGTGTAAATCGCTCAACAGGTGGCGCTGCAATGCTGTATTTTTCACGGTTTTCGCAATAGCTCTATCTCAAGAACTAATGCACGGATTTTGATCAAACTTCAGATTTAGTTAGTCCTTGATATGAATTGACGATGATTACGTTTTGGTGTAAATCGCCCAACAGGTGGCGCTGTTATGATGAATTTTGCAGGATTTACACGATTTCCCCAATAGCTCTAGCTTAAGAACTAACGCACGGATTTTCATCAAACTTCATATTAAGTTAGTCCTTGATATGACTTGCTACTGATTAGGTGTTGGTGTAAATCGCCCAACAGATGGCGCTTCTCTGCTGCCTTTTCCACGATTGCCTCAATAGCTCTATCAAAGAACTAATGGACCAATTTTCATCTAACTTCAGATTTAGTTGTATGTTGACACAAGTTGTTGTTAATTAGGTTTTGGTGTTAATCACCCAATAGGTGGCACTGCTATGCAGAAATTTTCCCGATTTTCGCTATTGCTCTGTCTCAAAAACTAATGTACGGATTTTCTCCAAACTTCAGATTCAGTCAGACGTTGACATAAACTGTTGCTGATTAGGATTTGGTACAAATCACCCAATAGGTGGCGCTGCTAGGCAGCATTTTGCTGAATTTAGACGATTTCAGCTATAGTCATATCTCAAGAACTAATGCACGGAATTTCATATCGTTAGAATCCTCATGAGATGCATAGATTGCCATTTAATTTTGGCAGTGTGATAGCGAATTTTGAAGTATTAACATGCATGAGATAGAAGAAAGTTTTGGGATTGGTACATCCGACTAGTTTTCACGTTATTTAATACAAGAATTCTGCAATTAAATGAGAAAATAGTAGTATTCATCAACTGTCCCCTTTATGGATACGCCAATGTATAGAACTGTGTATTCAAGAACTTATTTAACTTTTGTATTTCGTTATTTTTGATCAACTGTGAAAAATTCAAAAACAAGGTAATTTATTTATAGTATGTGGGCAGATTGTTGTATAATTTTAGAGCAAAGATGGCTAAATAGATTTTGATAAATGATAAATCATTAGATTTGCTTTGGCACAGCTTTTAACATGAATTGGAAGAATTGGATATCACGATTATCAAACGTCAAAACCCTAATAAGATGTGAATAAAATGGAAGAATTATTTCAGATGTTTACATAATTTAAATTTCTTTATGCAAACGCATCATTAGTCAAGAAAAAGATATTTAGGCACTTAAATCTGCTTTGATTTTACATATGTGCCTAATCCCCATTGTCCAGAATTAAAATAGTATGCTATTTTGCACAATTTTGGACTGTCCAACAAATGACGTTATGCAATGGTCAGTAAAGCAGACGGTATAAGGAGAATAAAACGACCCCATAATGTCGAAATCGATAGTTTTTTCCCCCCTTTGATTGAAAAATTGTATTTCTTACGAAGAATAATCAAAATCTACCCTATATATATAAAATCCGAATGAAACGAATTTATGAAATGGAAGTATGAAACGGAAGTATGAATCAACTGATTAAACAACTGATTATATGATTCACGGCGATTTCTCCTAAAATATGGAATATTTTGCGATGAAGTTAACACCAAATTCAATATTGATCCGCAGATTTCAAAACTGGTATTAGAATTTTTAAATTCGAATTAGCTTTCGAAATATTTTTTTTTCTAATTTTATATACATTTTTCTAATGATGGCAACTCAAATTTAAATCAAACATATATATATATATATTTCTTTATATTTCAGAAAAGGTTGACATGGTAACCCGGTTATTGTTGTTTATTTGATAATAAATGTTTATGTACTTTTATTTGTTTCTACAAATTATATAAATTATTTTGTTCTGTGATTATTAATTATTTTTTTATATTTCCTTTAGAAAATAATAGAAAATAATTAAGAAATACAGTACTACTTAGTTATTCCGTCGACCAATTTCGCCAAATTATATAAATGGCCAAAACACTCGCCAAATTATACAAATTGACATAATTTTTATTTTAAATAACGAAAAAACAAATAAATTAGTACAACATTAATAAATATACGAATAAAACGTCGAAATAAAAATCACTTGATGACGTAAACACGTGTAACTTGCTTAAAGTCAAGTGAATGTGACATTTACGATCAACCATTATTGGCATTTAATCTTATAGTTTGGCGATAGATTTTTGGTCGTCGGGATATCTAAGGAATACCAAAAATGCATATGTAACTGGTATTTGAAAACGAGGTATTCGCCAAATTTTCGTAAAAAAATAAAAATCACGCCAAACGTGTATATCTGTAACCGTGTATATCTGTAACCTGTATAACTGTATCTGGCCAAATATTACCACTCGAAAAAAAAAAATGCTAATTGGCGAGTTGAAAAAAAGCTATTGGCGAGATTTGCATCCTGCTAGCGTAACAGTACCTAGAATTCTTTGCGACCGTGGCAACTTTTATGTAGTTTTATTCGAAAAAAAAATTTGATTTTTAATCAAAATGGAAAACTTACGGTCCCATATTGGCGCGATTTTTTTCTGACACCAATGTCATATACGGAACGGGCACATAACTGGCGCCAAAGTATCATTATTTTGCTTCATATGGTAAGCCGGGTGTTGCTGTTTATGCTGTTGATGCGTTCCCCAAATTGGCGTCGTTAAAAAATCACGCCAATATGGGACGTATATGACATCTTTGTCAAACTTTCATATGAACGGCGAAAGGATCAGACCGTATTTGTTTATGGCAGTTGATGATTTGAACTATTATAATATAGATGAAATGATGGCGATAGCATAATATTTGGCGACTTAGCACCTGTGCCTGGCTAACATTAAAGTACCAAAATGGCATCTAGAGTATAAAAAGCGAAGTGGTCCGCCTGGAACTGTTGATGATAGTCACATGACTTAGGCCATTGTTATAGAGATTGTTTTAAAATACCGGGAGACAAAGACTCTTATACTTAATTTATTTTATTTTAGCTTCTTTTCAAATGTTTAACTGACCCTCTTTAATCAAAAACGAAAACAAACATTGGATGTCTTAACAGCAACTGATTCGCCCTTAAATTTTTGCAATCAAAGGGAATTGAATGGAAACCCATTTACAAGGAGATCTGTACAGCTTTTTTCAGTATAATTCAATCTTCTCTAATATTTTTAAAACCCATCAGATTAGCGTGTTTTTAGATTCTGCAGTGTCTGAACGGGGGTTGGCGAGCATAGCTTGTAGGGGGCAGAGCCCCCTAGTTATAATATAAAAATACAAATTGATTTTACAATGCTACAGAGACTGAGCCTTCGTCATATTTGATATAATTATTCCACAAGTCAGAAAAGTAGGCTCAAGTTAGTTCCCATTTTCAAAAAGAGAGGAAATTGAATACATATAAGAAATTTATTTACGTAAAATAGTTTGTTATTTTAGCAAGAGAATATTTTGTTTATCTTTTTTTAGTCTGTAGATCTTAATATTCGATTCATATCTCTTTGCCAATCAATGCTTTGAAATTCCAATATTATCAACAACAAAAAATTAATTTCTATTTAGATTTTTATTTTTATTTTTCAGTATTATTACTGTTATCATTATGTATAATACCAGTCCAAATGTTACACTTGCTTGTCAAATTTCCAATATTTTACAGAGAAAAAAAAAAGCTCACATAATAAATGTGCAACCTCTCTGTTTCACACTAATTCGATAGTGATTTAAAAAGTTTAATTGGTGACATAAACTGGACATTATTAGAGAATTGCTTACTTCAGTCCCTAATGAATTTTAAATTTGAAATCGGTTGGACGATTTTAATCATTTAATTGCTTATCCGGCTATTTCTAAACGGGTGAATTCGAAATCTAATAATTATCAAAATATATTTCTAATTTTAAGACGTACTGGTAAATTTACATACACAATAGGGAATTTTTATGTGTGTTTTTCATATTACTTTAAACAAATTTTCTTTTAAATAAACAGGTTATCTGATGATTTGAAAATATTTATTCTGTATATTGGCAAAAACTGCGTCTGAAAAAAAGGTTGCATTAATAGTTCTATATTAATACTTGGAATTTTTTCCAGAGAGAAACATTCGCCTTGCATACAATATTTCAAATTAAAATCAATTTTCAGATTAAATTATTTAAAACGCTCAAAGGCCAACCTAGTGAAAAAGATTCCATGCCGGGACTCGAACTCGGGCCATCAGTATAGCGCACTGACATTCTACTGACTGAACCACATGGAACGATATCCAGCTTGGAACGGTTCTGTTCTCGAAGCTGGTAGACGGGAGGTGCTGCGTTCGAACCCAATCGCGCCCGTCGGCCTAACCGTTTCGGAGTTTTCGTGGTTTTCTTCGAAGCCTTGGATTTTCCATGCGTAAATACGGGTTAGGTTCCCTTAGAAAGACCCCCACGGAGGGCACTCCCCCTAGGGCCTATATCCCTCGAGTAGATAATCGGCCTTCAAAAATCAACCCAACCCAACCCAGCTTGGAACTTCTCACTTACTGATGGCCCGGGTTTGAGTCCCGACATGGAATCTTTTTCACTAGGTTGGCCTTTGCGCCTTTTAAGCAATTTAATTTGAAATTTGATTTTCATTTGTAATGTCAAGTTCTAATCGGAATTTGATAAGCATAAAAATATTCCCTTTTGATTATTAAATTTAAAATGAAATATTCGCTGTAATCTGTACGCTATTAGACGTTTCTTTGAGATATTTCAGCATTTAAAAACCAGAGCCTTGTGTGATTTTTAGTCAGTTTGTAAAAAAGTCACAATTTCAGAATCTTTCATAGTAGAAGTCATAAGAAAAAATTTTGTTTTTCCGTTTTGGAAAAAGATTTATATTTATTTATTTTTTCTCTTTTCAGTAATAATGAACACTTTCCAACAACCAGAAATGTTAACAAATTTGTTTAAAATCAATCTGTTCAAACTTTATTCAAAAGTTTGTTTCAAACTGCTTTTTAAATGAATGTATTAAGGCCCTACTTCAGTCACGCGAAAAGACCCGTTCGCTAATGCTATTCCTATGGAAAAAATTTATAAAGATATCTCGGTCGCATTTCAATATTTTTAGATGATTTTTTTTGCAGTGGCTAGCTGAGGTCGATCTGTAAAAAGGTCGTTTTTTACTTTTTCGATTTTCATTGCGGATTTTTTTCAAAGGAATGCTTTCATTTTAGGAACAGGTTCTGAAAATGAAAGTGTCCTGATTAAAAATACTTGTAAACGAAATTGAAAAAGTAGAAAACGTCCTGCATACAGATCGATCTCAGCTAGTCACTGCAAAAAGAAATCATCTAAAAATATTGAAATGCGACCGAGATATCTTTATAAATTTCTTCCATAGGAATAGCATTAGCGAACGAGTCTTTTCGCGTGACTGAAGTAGGGCCTTAGAAACACGATTACATCTCTAATATTTTTTCTAAAACAAAAATGAATATAATAGAAAATAACGAAAGATAAAAATATTTTCTATTATGAAAAGCTAGAACACTTAAATTCACAATTTATCATTTTTTTTTAAATATTAAAACATTTTTAATAAAATGTTTTTAATTTGTAATTTAATAAAAACTCTTATCTCAATTTTTTTAATTTAGGAAGCGTTGAAAGTATCAACTTTCGTTACTTAAGTATTCTGATATAGAGTTCTCTTATTGAATGGAAAAATAAATATAAACCATTTTATAATTAAATCATCAGTTGACTAAAAACTTTATTATTAGTGCGCTTCTTTGAAAGTAATTAATTTTGAAAATAGAGGTTAGGGTAAGCTGGGGTAACTGGGCCATAGGCTATTTTATAAAAAAAGTTGATGAATTTTCATTTTTAGCTTTAGTCAACATTGTACCGAAATATCTACTTCTTAAACAGTGGCTGAGAGGTTCTGTTCTCGAAGCTGGTAGGCGGGAGGTGCTGGGTTCGAACCCAATCGCGCCCGTTGGCCCAACCGCTTCGGAGTTTTTGAGGTTTTCTTTGAAACCTTCTATTTTCCATGCGCAAATACGGGTTAGGTTCCCTTAGAAATACCCCCCACGAAGGGCACTCCCCCAAGTGCCTATATCCCTCGAGTAGATAATCGGCCGTTAAAAATCAACCCAACTCTACTTCTTAAAACAACCAGGCATCACCAGTGGCTGAGAGGTTCTGCTCTCGAAGCTGGTAGACGGGAGGTGCTGGTTTCGAACCCAATCGCGCCCGTCGGCCTAATCGTTCGGAGTTTTCGTGGTTTTCTTCGAACCTTGGAATTCCAAGCGTTAATACGGGTTAGGTTCCCTTAGAAAGACTCCCACGGAGGGCACTCTCCCATGGGCCTATATCCCTCGTGCAGATAATTGGCCGTCATAAATACAACCAACCATCTTAAAACAACGTGTGTCAACTCAATCATAACTCTATCTTTGCTGTGATAGGCTGCTCAAAATTTAGGTTTCTTTTATTACAAACAAAATCGAATTTGTCGAACTTCCTCGGCTTTTTATTAAAATACGGTAAGTACTGTTATTAAACAATCATTATTTTTTTTTTATAGATTAGGCCATATAAATATATAAATATTATTAGGTATCTATACATATTTACTTCATTTTTCATATGCAAGTCCGGTGTTCCAGTTACCCCATAAATTAAAAAAAAATTGGGTAACCGGGACATGTATCAGGGGTAACTGGACTCTGTGGAATCCAGTTATCCGAACAGCTGTAAATAATTTTTTGGTTTTCTCTTACTACGGGAAATTAATTTCTTCTTCTTTTCTTCTTCTTCTTTTTTTTTTTTTTTTTTTTTTTGCTTGCAATAAAGAAAACTATAAAATACCTTATTAAAATTACATAATAAAATTCTTAAAAAGCTTGTGTGCGGGTACCAAGCCAAATTCCTTAAGGCTCTCAGGCTTTGATAGCCTGTAAGCTAAAAACGTGTAATTCAAGAGTAGATATATTTCAAGAATATGTATTTATTTTTAAAACCAATGGACCTCATCAATTTTACGTTACTGAAGTGAGAACAAGCTGAATATTGGTGGCATTACCATTGCATAGTATGTTTCATACAAAAGATTATGTTACTTCCCCCACCCCTAACTGTTTTAATTAATGTATGTTACTCCTAATTTTCATTGAATTAAGTGATAAAATGTTATATAAATTTGGTGTAATATTTTGTTTTATATATTTTTGGCTTAGATGTCGTATATTACCTTGGCCACCATCTTGGATGTTTTGAGGTTTCTTGGCGATTTTATGTTGACGATTTTTATCGATTTGGAATCTGTATGATGTGTGTGTTCTGGCGTGACGTATTCTGACAACCACGTTTATCAAAGAGATTGTGTATGTGTTGCGAGTACGCGAGAAGGCCGTTTTTGTTTGTGATATCGTGTTGTATGTTTCTGTCAATTATTTTTATGTTAAATTTATTGAATGTATTTGATTGAATATGGGGTTCTGTAGTCCGTTTAAACGCTCTTGCTGAAGTAATGAAGAAATATGAGGAAATTTGGACGAATAAAGGAGGTTTGTTTACAGTGTGTATTCATAAGCCTATTTTGGAAAATGACGGTGATGCTAGCAGGTATTTCGTGCTTGAGCTTTCAAGAAAGCAGATGTCTGTTAAGGTATGTTGATAATTTTATGTATATTTTGTTGCTGGGTTTTATAGTAATGTTTTCTATTAGTTGTTTATTGAATATTTCTCCTGTATTTCGTGCATTTTTGAGATTGGAAAACAGTAACATACGTGCATTTACTAACTGCTGCTTTAACGAGTTTTATGCATTTTTGCGATTCCTGCAGAAGGAATTTGCTGAATCCAGTAATGTTTTTTTTCGGTTAATGAGCACGTAGCGCTCATACGACGGTTACTGATTGTCACTTTAACGAGTTTCGTGCATTTTTGTGGTCGCAGCACAAGGAGTTTTCTGAATCCAGTGATATATATACTTTTTTTTTCGGTTAATGAGCGTGTAGCGCTTGTACGACGTTTAGTGATTGCCACTTTAACGAGTTTTGTTTATTATTTACATTTTATTTTCGTTAAGCCTAACATGCGTATAAACCGGTGCTTGGCAACATTTACTACTTGGCGGAACAGGGGTTTTCGCGCCAAGAAAAATTCCAAGATGGCGGCACCGGGAATTTATGACATCTGTTCCATATTTTTTATTTGCCATTATAGTTATTATAGGCCATTATGATTGCAGGCCTCTAGCGTCCAACTTTCGAAGTCTATTATCGGCAGACGAGCAGGAGAAAAACTATCTTTTCTTCGCGCAATGAACGAAAACAATTTGTTTTTTATGTTTACTAACTCGAGTAAGTTCTGTATACAGGCATCCCCGGACTTACGTAAGTTATGCGTTCCGTAAACTTTTGCGTAAGTCGAATTTTACGTAAGTTGAATTTGTAAATTCCTTAGGTAAATTTCGTCAGAAACTGCAATATATATTATATATATAATATATACATTATTTATACAGTATTATTTTATAAATAAAGTAGCATGCTGTAGTATTTACTTGGATATAAACTATAAAAGTATGAAAAAATAAAAATAAAACTCAAAGAACTCTTTTCAAATAAAAAGTATCTTGTGGAATATAGAATTTATAAATTTAACATTCACGAATTAATTTATATCAATTTTGAATCTACATCAAACGGACAGCTCTGAAACTGGAAGAAAAAATATACTCGTTCCTCTTCACCGAAACTTAAAAATTAGGTTTCGTTATTGTTTGAATTCAGCTAACAAAATTGTAACGGTTAAACAGAGTTTTTTTGCTCATTTCAGTCAGATTTGTGTTTGTTTTGTTAAATATTTGATGGTATATATCCCAAGAAAAATATAACTATATCTAATGTATAAAACTATATTATTGTTTTTGTTCTGCATAAATTATCTATAAAACAGTTATCAAAAGTATGCGAATGCGTATCGAACGAACTAGTATGTTCATAAATGTAATTTTTGAGATTTCTAACTCAAGTGCGAATTTACGTAAGTCGAGGGATGCCTGTATACTGTTTCGTTTAATACGTATAACCGCCTTGGCCATATCATATGTATCCAACATCTGTACCCCGTATACTCGTATAAATGTTTAATAGGGAACACTAGTTAAAAGATTGATAAAATGTGAAGATTAAACAGATTCGAAATGACCGAAAAAAAAAGTCTATTTTGGGGAATACACAAAAAAAGATTTTTTTTTTTTAAATAAAAGCGTAATTTAGATATAAATAATTTAGTAATGTCTAACCTGGGAACTACACCTCAGAAGAAGCAATTTGATTTTTTCGGGGAATAGTTTTTAATAATGAATTATTTATGGTTCTGAGGGAGCCTCGTGTAAAATATATAACTATAGCTTTAGACATATTTTTAAAATTAAAATTAGAATGCTCGCGGAGATTAACTGGTGTCATTAAAGAAGAGAAATCTCGCTAAAAATGGGAAATGATGAGGGGAAATGAATAACTATAAAAGTCCATTTTTCTTATGTTTACTCAACTCAATCACAATTTCTATGAATTAAACATTTTATCGAAAAGTGTAGTTTTTACATACTAATAGTCAGGGAATCCAATCATCCCTACCCGCTTTAAAGAAAATAGTGTACAATGTTAAGGAAATAGGGGAAACATTATTGAAAACTCCAATAGATTCTTTACATGCAATATATTTTTTTAGATTGCCCTATAAGAGCCTTTCTATATGAAAGATATCAATTGAGTATTCAAATAGTAAAGTTTTGAAATGTTTTATCAACTATATCATACAGCACGATCGTGCTGTATAGTAGAGCTCAGCCGCATCTTTTACGTTTTGAAACATGATGAAAAGACAACAACTCGATTACAATCCAAACCAGAAAACATTCAGTAATGAATAATGGCTTGTTGGAAAGCTCTTAATTTAGAGATGTGCATTTCGAAGGTCGGATCAAGAAATATCCAATATTAAGGGAATGGCACCCATTTAAACTTTACATAGCGTTCCATAATTTAATAATATAAAAATATCTCCTTCAATCTTTCTTTCCTGTTGCCATATCCTAAAAAGCGGCACAATAATTTAAAAAAGTGATAACACGCGTATTTTGTTTTAAATAAAAATCAGATTTTCTCGCTATATTTTTGCATTTTTCAAATCGACGTCATTCTAATCAGAAAATGAAAATATTTCCTATATATATATGTAAAAACTTTAACTAAACACGTGTTAAAATGACGCAGTATCTTCATTTAAATGTTTTTAATGTTTAAAAATCTATTTTAATACAGGAGTTTTAATTTAAAAATAAAACAATTTAGGAAAAGATAATAATTTAAAAAATCGTTTGCTAGGTATGACGTCAATTTCTGTTTAACTGACATAACTTTGTAATGATGTTTTATTCTGAAAAGAGACGCCTGATATTCTGAAATTAATTCTTATTACTATCATCCATAAAACGAAAGATTTATTTTTAGGTCATACGAAAGAAATTTTCGGTAAATGCTAGTTCATTTGGTTGTATTTATTGCATTTTCCTGCGTATTGTCAAGGAAATCGTATACTCCTATTGCACGCGCCAAAGAAAATATGCATTTTAATTTTAAAAGCTGAAACACTTTAGTATAATTACGTCATTATAACTCCAAATGAAATTCAATTTCGCGAGTTAAAAAAAAAAATTAATATTGTTGGACCGAAAGTAATAATCTAAGACAAGGACGGCGAACCTATGGCAAGCGTGCCATAAGTGGCACCCTGCAGATTATTTTTGGCACCGCATAGATTTAAGTTTTACATCAAAATATAGTAAAATTTCACAAAATGCATTAATTAATATAGATGTTGTCTGTGTCACTTGAATCCGATTAGTTCGGTTGGTTGTGATTGTCACATAGATTGAAGAAATTGAAATATAACTTAATTTATCTAAATCTAAGTCAATAGTGGCTCAGAAAATTTTGAGAATTAGAAGATTATCGCTAAACAAAAATTAAAAGTGTAATAAGCAAAAATGCTGATTTTAAAATTATAACAACTTGGAATTCAATTCCACACACTAAAAGCTATAGTTTCTGGCGCTTGCTATTTTGACAATTTTTTCTGCAAAACATTCTTTTCGTAAAAAAAAAAAAAATGAAAAATTCAACTAAAAACGTCTTGTCAAGCGAGTGCAATTAAACTTGCATTCTACCGAAAATAACTAAGTACAAAGCGGATATAAATTATTTGGCATTTCAGATGAGGCAACAGAAATAATATATTTTTAAATAAATTTCTACAGCATAACATCAAATATCACCTGTATTTTTTTAATGCTAAAAACAAAATTTTAAGTAGTTTTGATTCATTATTATTTGATCCATCAAATTTTTTTATTGTTGGCACGTAAAGTATATTTTTAGAAAAATTTGACACGTGGACGTGAAAAGGTTCGACATCCCTGGTCTAAGAGCAATGTTTTCGTCACTTGATTTTAGCAAGGCTCATTTTTCTATATGCTCTTCCGTTTTATGGTGTAGTATGTATGCGAACGGTCTGGCTAGCGGCAGACGTTACGTTTACCTGCGGAAGAAGGGGTTATGCAGATGAAAAAAAATCAAAATTACGTCATTTTAGCAAGGGTCGTGTTTGTATATGCTCTTCCGTTTTATGGCGTAGTACGTATGCGGACAGTCTGGCTTTCGGGAGACGTTGCGTTTAACTGCGGGGAAAGGGGTTATGCAGGTGAAAAAACTTCAAAAATTCGTCATTTTAGCAAAGCTCATTTCTCTATATGCTCTTCCGTTTTATGGTGTAGTATGTATGCGGACGGTCTGGCTGGCGGGAGGCGTTGCATTTACCTGCGGCAGAAGGGGTTATGCAGGTGAAAAAACTTCAAAATTACGTCATGAAGCACTTTTGACCTTCCTTGTATCTTTCAAGGCCACGGTTGAGAAAGGTTGTATGAAGGAATGTCTTTAGTTTGTTGGCAAGAAAAGTAGAAATATAGCTTTTGGGATTAAATAATCCCGCGCGTATACAAACGTTACATTTCGATATGTTCATTCGTTACGGGATAACACACACTAAAATAATTTTACTGAAAGAGTGAAATAAAATCTACCTGCATATATTGATGAAAGTGTATTAAATGTAATTACTGTAAATTTTATAAAATAATTCATGTTTTAAGAGGTATACGTTGCATATTTTCTAAGGGAAAAAACCCGCTATTTTTACAGAAACTGTTATAAAATCGAAAAATAAATATGAAACGCTTGATTTTTCCCTAAAAAGAAGTAGTACTGATGCATTTTACAATACAGAGTAGTAGACTTTTTTTTTTTTTTAACGCATTTAGCCAAAAATATAATGGGAGACAAAATGAGGTGAAATTTACCCCACGAGTGTGTTAATGTTACAAAAATAGGTGCGTGCGCTTCCAGTTCAGTTAATCATGCCCTAAACGACGTCCGGTAACATGCGTCAATTGTCTGTAAGGGTCAATTATATAATTTATCCGTACCAAATACGCTAATTGTCAATGGACTCGTTTACGTATTTTATCTCCTTAATTAATGCATACTTTACAAAGGACACTTACTTTCCAATTTTCCTGATTTTTTGATCAATGGTTACAGTTAGATGTAAATATGTTAGTCATTATCGTGGTATTTCAGTTTGACCTCCGAAATATTATTATAAATATCCAATATTAGTAATATTTCTGATATTATTTACAGGTGTATTGTATAATATTTTCAATCACTTTTGATCATTTTTCTGCATTCAGTCGTTTTCAGGCTTTTTTTAATTTAAAATTCCCATCAAGTTCCAAAGACAGAAATTTTCCCTTTCTATAGTTTTCTCGCAGCTTTAATTCATTTCTTATGACTGTTTCTTACCCTAGCTTTTTGCGTGTTTGAGGGGTTGGCCTAGGATACTGCATAGTCCTTCAAACCAGAGGAGCGTAGGTACATAGCTGAAAAAGAGATCACACTATGTATAAAACATAGTCTAAGAACTAATCTGGCGGTCAGTCCTGAGTAAAGTATAGGTCAATATCCCAATATGGGGTTTAGCAATAAGTATGGGGTCATCAGAGCTCTTGAAATATACTGGTGAACCAATGTTTCTGTTAGTTTTTGATTGGGCCGGTTAATTGGGATCATTGGTTGGTTAATTGAGGCGGTTGTTTGGTTAGTTGAAGTTGGTTGATTAAGTTCCTGAAAGGATCTGAAAAAGATGTGAAATGATATAAAAAAACTGGTGGAACCAGAGAAAAAAGTAAAGCTCGATCTAAAAAAGTTACAGTAAAAAATTGTCAAATAGTTTCAGTTTAAAAAAGTAAGTAGTGTGTAGAAAAGTAATGGAATAAGATTATCTGTAAAGCTCATGAAATTACCCAAATTTTTGTTGATAGCTGAAAATGCGGATTGAGCTTTACTGGTGCCTTATATTCAAAATCATATTTTCCACTCAAAATGTGTACCAGGTATAGTAAACAGAATAAGTAGTTATGTGCAAAAAAATTTCTGTCAGGCCCAGAACTGTGGACATGATTGCATCAAGTCAAGCTAAACTCCACAAAGCTGAAAGAATGTAAACCATGAAGTAATATTTTAAGTATAACATTAATATAGTCAAGTTGTTGAGGAATTGTTGTTATTAACATGTCTGACATAACACATGTAGCGTAATAATTTTTATTTCATGTAATTACTGTTAAAAGGGAGCCTTATGTCAATGGACTTAAGCCAGACAAGTAGTTAGCATATGGTGTAATCGTACATGCTTAGGATTTTGGGCTTATTTTGGACTTTGATCTTCCAGGCTTATCAGTGACTCCTGGAATGGAATTTGGTCCATACTTCGTACTGAACGACCTCTGATGTTCTCGATACCTCTCATGTTCTCTCTCATTTCCAAATCAACCTCTAACCTATTCTTGTGAACCCAAATTTTTAAACTGGTTATGAGTGATTGGAATTCAGAATGAGTTAAAAATGCCTTTACTTCCCTGATTGATTTTAAGGCACCAGTAAAGCTCAGTCCACATTTTCAGTTATCAACAAAAATTTGGGTAATTTCATGAGCTTTACAGATAATCTTATTCCATTACTTTTCTACACACTACTTACTTTTTTAAACTGAAACTACTTGACAATTTTTTACTGTAACTTTTTTAGATCGAGCTTTACTTTTCTCTCTGGTTCCACCAGTTTTTTATATCATATTTAAGGGGGCACAGGGACTTTAAAATTTCAAATAATCAGTTTTCGATTTTTGTTTTATTCTGACTTTTTTTTTCTCGACAATATGTAAAAACCCCTTTCAAAAATCTGTCTTATTTGTTGAGTTATTATTATTTATAGACGGTGAGTATAACTGAAGGTCCGTAGATATTGAAACTTTAAAACGCGTTTTCTCAGATTAGTAAATTTGGAGTATGTCCGTACTGTTACTTTAAACCATGTACACTACAGCTTTAAAAAAGTAACCAAACATGCGTTTCTTGATAGTTTGCATTCTAAAACCAAACACATTCACATATTTTGTTTAATTAATTTTTTGAATTTGGAAAAACTTTTAAAAAATTGAAAATTTTTATTTTTATTTTCTGTTAAAATTAAATTTTAAATAGACCTTTTTGTGTATATTTTGGTTTTAATTTAGAAATAGCTCTATTATGATTCCGTTTTGTTCAAAAATTGCTTTCTATATGCATAATTTAGAGTTTTATCATGCGCTCAGCACTTAATGATTTTAATTCTTGCATTAGTTAGATGAATTTTTTTATTTAATATTTAAATATTAATTTGTATATACAACACTTATTTTTCTGGATAATATAGTTAAGAATATATACATTAGACATAAAGGGGAAAAAAGATCTTAATTGTATATTATTTGTGTTTTGATACTTTGAAAAGCACATGTTTTTTATCGTTTCGACAAACTCAAAGGTCTTATGCCCCTTTAACAAAATAAACAGCCTGTATCCTAATCTATATAATAAAAGCGCAAAGCATTTGACTGTCATCAACAGTTCCGGGATAACCGCTTCACTTTTTATATGCCAAGAGGCCATTTCGGAGGCCTATTAGGGTGAAGCCTGTTCTTTCGCCAAATGCTGCCAAGTTTTTCGCCAACTCGGCGATATATCGCCAAATGGTACTTTTCGGTTAGCCGGGCGCCAGTGTTATATGTGCATGCATATATGTATACACACACACACACATATATATATATATATATATATATATATATATATATATATATATATATATATATTGTATAGTATTATACACACACACACACATATACATATATATATATACGTGTATGTATATATATAATCTGTATTTATAACACTGGCGCCCGGATAACCGAAAAGTACCCGCCAAATTTAGCGACCAAAATTAGTAGCCAAAAGTGACGCCAACTTCGCGATATCTCTAATATTTCACCGAATTCCCATAGGCTTCCATTGTAAACCAATAGGGTTTACTTGCTTACAGAAAATCAACGAATTGAGATATTTTAATGCAACAAAAACTAATATTAGCTTAAGGAATTAAATTAATTATATTTAAGGGAATCCAAGTAAATTAAATTATGAATAAAAGTAACATGATACAATGCTTAGCATGCTTTCCCAAACATAAATTTTAAGGGAGACCAAACTGGAGCGGCTAGTTTAATATATTCTATCTAGCGGGTGTCCCAAAAATGACTGATGGATTTTAAAATTCCATAACTTTCAAACGGTGACACATATTAAAAAAATTCTTGCAGGAGTGTTATTTAAGATGTCAGGAGTTTATATGCTGCGATTCTCAGTTTTAGTTACAAATACTATCTGTAGATGGCGCTGCAAGCAATAACCGCTCAATCCAGGCTCGATTTTTCGGCCTCTCTCTCTTCTTCCATACGAAAAAAGGAGATTAAAATGTACTGAATGGATCCCGGAGTACCAAAAATCGGGTCTAGACTGAGCGCCTATTGCTGTCAGCGCCATCTATTGTTTGAAATTCGAATTAAAATCCAGAATCACAGTACAAAAACTTCTGACATCATACGTAACCCTCCTGCAAGAATTTTTTAAATATCTGACACCGTTTGGAAGTTATTGAATTTTAAAATCCATCAGTCATTTTTGGGACACCGGTATATACAAAGTTTCAATGGAATTATTTAGCCGTTTTTAAATTTTCTGAATGAAAATACTTTATTTTTTAAGTCACGTGAAGAAGGTGAATGCTCTATTGCGAAGAATAAGCAAGCGACTGATAAATATGTTAACACTGTCATTTTCAGTTTTGCAATTTTTTTTCCTTCAAATGCAAAATACATTTCTGTAACAAATAAATACTGATTGTAAAGATAGGTTTTTCTTAACCCTTTACTTACTGACTGTACTAATAAGTACCATTAAAATAACTTGTTATAAAATTCATTTAATACATCGATTAGTTGTAATACAGTTTAGAATGAGTTATAGATACATCACTTTATCTTGTTCCAAAAGCATTGTTGATTACACAAAACAAAAATATTTTTAAAAGGATTATTTCTTTTGCCTTCGCATCTTTTCAGCTTTTTTGGCGTTGGGAGGGGGGGGGGGGATTTTTCAATTCAGAAATATTTCTATCTTTCTATTGTAAGAACTTTATATTGCCTAATTCTACAAAATACTAAGAAAAATATTTAAAATAAAAGATTTGAGTGGGCTTATAAATATTGCGCAAAATCCCTATAAATTCAAATTTAATTAATCCTTCTAAATCCTCCAATCTTTCTAAAATTCTTCTAAAATTTAGTAAATGATTCTGTAAATCTTCTAATTTAGTTTAAACAATTCACGAAAAATGCTTTAGAAGATAAAATTTTCATGAAATCATAATTCAGTATTATGATATATACATTATATTTGTACATTTCCTGATTCTACAAAATACTAAAAAAAATATTTAAAATAAAAGATTTGAGTGGGGTTATGAATATTGCACAAAATCCCTATAAATTCAAATTTAATTAATCCTTCTAAATCCTCCAATCCTTCTAAAATTCTTCTAAAATTTATTAAATGATTCTGTAAATCTTCTAATTTAGTTTAAACAATTCACGAAAAATTATTTACAAGATAAAATTTTCATGAAATCATAATTTAGTATTATGATATATACATTATATTTGTACATTTCCCGATTCTACAAAATACTAAGAAAAATATTTAAAATAAAAGATTTGAGTGGGGTTATGAATATTGCACAAAATCCCTATAAATTCAAATTTAATTAATCCTTCTAAATCCTCCAATCCTTCTAAAATTCTTCTAAAATTTATTAAATGATTCTCTAAATCTTCTAATTTAGTTTAAACAATTCACGAAAAATGCTTTTGAAGATAAAATTTTCATGAACTCATAATTCAGTATTATGATATATTACATTATATTTGTACATTTCCTGATTCTACAAAATACTAAGAAAAATACTTAAAACAAAAGATTTGAGTGGGGTTATTAATATTGCACAAAATCCCTATAAATTCAAATTTAATTAATCCTTCTAAATCCTCCAATCCTTCTAAAAATTTTCTAAAATTTATTAAATGATTCTGTAAATCTTCTAATTTAGTTTAAACAATTCACGAAAAATGCTTTAGAAGATAAAATTTTCATGAAATCATAATTGAAAACAAAATCATACTTGAAATTCAGAGAAAAATCATACTTAAAAACAGTTTTTAAAATCATACTGAACAAAAAATAGCATTTCAGTCTTCAGAAAAATTTTATTGGAAAATACCTTTTTTGTCTGTTCAAATGTGTGAAAATTCAAATGATTCAAAATTTACTAGGTTGAGCAAAAAGTTCTGGGAAATTTGTGAAAGTTGCGTTGTTAATTGGTCCGGGACACACAAATCTTCAAATTTTCTTTTATTGGATTAAAAATTTCTCTGCCGTTTTCTGCTTAAAATGATGTTTAAATTATGTTTCTATCTTAATTAGAACAGGAAATATTATTTTTCCGTTTTGGTTTGTTTTCAAAATCTACCTTTCAAGCTATGGTTGTCAAGGAAACGACTTCTTGTAAAATTGCGTTTTTCTTCATTATGGGTTTTTTCACCGTTACTAATATTTAATTTGTTATAAATCAAGAACCGTTACAAATAAGTGGTTCAACTTGGAACATGTCATTTTCAATAGCTTTACTTTAATTTAGATTCAGCAAATTAAAAAATATATATTACTTTTGAAAATATGATTTTTTTTTAAAGTTACATGCTTTTTTTTCTAATTTTTACTTTAAATATTTTTATTTTTTTTAATTAATATTTTTTAAATGCTGAATCTAAATTAAAACTTATATATTTCTGTTTATTTAAAGGGAAAAAAATGAAATTCTATAAATAATATTTCGAGTTATAACGATTTTGAGCTACCCCACTTTTTTAACAAAATTTAAAATTTAAATTAAAAAAAAAATTGAGAGGTTTTATCATGCGATTTTGTTTACAAATGATGTGGTTAACCATCAGAAAAAAATTCAAAACTTTAACTCAATAAATAAATTTTTTTTGAAAATGTATTCCGGACCCCCCTTAAGCGTGATTTAACAACAAAATCAACAAGGACTATTCTTCAAAGTAGAGACAATCATAGTCCACCACTTTCTGCCAGATTCCGGATTTGCTGAGAGTACCATGGTGGTTCCTTCGATTAAAAAAACTCTTGACATGCTTCTTCAACTTCATTAATCCATTAACGGTCGCATTAAATTGCGGTTTAAAAATTCAAATTGCTTATTGGCACCACTTTTTTGAAAAAGAAATATTCACCTTATTTAATGACAGATAAAATGATACCATAATAAAGCCAAATACACTATTTTTTTAAACTGGCGGAAATCAAACGATCTGAATATAAGACATAGCTCGCGAATATCATTGGAGCGATAATTAAGGGGTTAATGGATTGAAATCGACGGCACTTGAAAAAGTGTTGCATTGATCGAAACAGGCCATAATCGGATTCTTGAACTCCTTTAGATGTGTCACTAGTACTCATATATATGATACAAATTCTGTTAACTATTAGATTAAAAATTTCCCAGAACTTTTTGCTCAACCTAATATAAGGTGGTATAAAGGCGGAACTGATAGCGTAAGTTGTTGCCACTATGGTTTTGACGTCAGAGTTAGTGAAGGATAGGCTTTTGTTTCATATATGTTATAGATCACAGAAGTTATCATAATTTTAGATATGCTCAAAAGCGGAAAAATTTTCAAAGAATTACATTAAGAATTTGAATAATCGAAAATGAGTGCAAAAGTTCCTTATTCTGCAATCTAAAATGATGCACATAGGATTATTCCAGTTATTGATTGTATCGCAGATATATGTCCTTACATTATTATATTCATCTATTCTTCTAAGCTTCAAGTAAATGTTTTTATTTCCTCACGGAATGTGAAATTATAATTAAAATATGCACAAAGCTACTAAATGACTATTTTGACATTTTAAAAATTGCTTTAAATGTATTTGTTATCTGTAACTTCTGAAACTTCAACAAGTACGATATTCTGTCATATATTGATCGACTCACTTGGAATCGATAAACCGCAGAGTTATGAATTTCTGGGAAAAAGATCAGGAGTAAGCATGAATTTCTGAAATAAGTCTCTTTTAATAAAGATTTGAGTTTTAAAATATTTCTTTAAATTCATCAAGATATCACACTTAATATGTAGCAATATAAAAAAAAAGAATTATATGATTAAGAGATCATAAGAATCATATTATAATTCCCAAATAGTAAAAAATAAAAACATAAAATAAAATCTTTCACCGCATATCCCCCCCCCCCTAACTATAAGTTAACTGATAACTCCAGTTGCAACCTAAACCTATGTTTTGATTATCATTATAATTAAAAGTCTCACATTAAATAATTCTCAATCCAAAATCTAAACATCTAATTTGAAAATATACGCAGTAAAGGATCTTTTCTTTTCTGGAGGTTACTGAAATATTTATTATTAATTTTATATTGCTATATTTATTTATTATGGCAGTATGCATGTTTACACAGACAAATATATGATAAATTAAGTTTTTGAAATTATGAAATTGAATGTACAAGAAAGCCCCTAAAGTAACTATGCTATATGAAAGGGCAGATAATATTTTTTTTTTTTTTTGTACAATGAGTGGCTAATTCAAACAGTCATGTATAAGAAATTCTACGTAATTTTAATACAGTTTAAAAGATTAAACAGCAGGTATATTAGGACAGCAGCAAACGGATTTTGTAATGTAATAAATCAAGCAAAACCCAAAATATTCATTACTGGTTTTGAGCCAGTCCGTATTATAACGATGTTTATGCACCCAGGTTCACAAATGAGTGAAAAAAAACTCCAACACAATACTTTAGGAGACATAAACTTTTTATTATAAAGAACCTTTAAAAGTGGGCCGTGAAAATACAGAGAGATGGGGAGAAGTTCGTTAACTGCCCAACGGCAGAAGCCCACAGCGGTGCTTGATTACAGTCTACATAGCTATAGGTCAGGAGCAAAAGTGAGCCAGATTTTGTTACAATTACTTACACATTGGCGAACATAAGATAACCATATGTAAGATATTTGGCGATAAAACGGATCGGGTAGACAAAGCAATCTAGAAGTTTTACATTGAATAAAATTATACGCCATGGCAAGTTTATAGGGTTATTATTAGCTAACATTCCTGTGGGAAAGCGGGGTGATTGAAGAAATAGCTAACACGTGATATTACATGTACGTTAGAACTTAACAACTGTCTGTATTAGTCAGAATGGCATCTGGTCATAATCTGAGAGACAAAAAGGGTGAGAATTGATAGTAATGCAAGCCAAGAGGCTGAGAAAGATCTAATGCGCATTTGTGTGTTACACATAAAATATGCATTACATATTGTCGGCTGGGAGGCGAAAGAAATTCACTTCTATTTTATTCTTTTATTTTATCTCAACGGAAAATCACTGCGGTTAAGATATATTTCTATCCGTGTGAAAGTGAAAGAAAAAAGAACAGACTGATAAATGATGCATGCATTTAAAACGTACATTTAAAGTATAAATGAAACTTCCAGTAGTGTGAGGGGGAGGGGGGGAAATCACTGAATACCGACATATGAAATTAAATTTAAAATGTCAAATTTAAACTAAATATCTTATTTGAAGGGAGGCGGAAGAATAATGACAGTTTATAATGAACCAGTAAAGTTAAATGTTTATTTTTGAGGAGAGAGGAGGTTAAATGAATATATAACGGGAAAGCCGTTATATATATCACCCATTACCACCAGAAAAAAAAACTGTGGATGCTTGAAGAACAGTTTTTTAAGAGGATGATTACTTTGTCCACTCCATACGTATAAGTATTTAAAACAGATATAACATAATAACAAAGATAAGCCTCCATATATATAAAAATAAAAGAACCTGCGTGCTTGCAATTTCATAAATGTTTGCTTAAAGGAAACTTTTCAGGTCATGATCAATGGCGCCTTTTTAAAATTATATTCTTGGATATCAGTAGTCCCGAACAGTCTCCAAGAAAGAGCAAGTGATATTTTTTTGTATTTAACAGTATCCCTTTTTTTAAATAGCTCTTTAGTATTTGTTTAAGAGGCTGGTACCAGCATTTTTCATAACCAAATAAGACAAGTAATTTTTTAGTATCTTGTTATATTTTCTTCCCAAAATAAAATAAGCATAATATAAATGCAAGCAACAAAAGACACAGATACAACTTTAAAATGAAATAGAAAAAAAAAAAGACATATGTATGTCCGTAAATAAAAGTTAAATGAAGTAATAATAAAAATAAAAATAAGGTAGAAAATTGGTTTTCGTGCACACAGCACAGGACTACAAAAGAACGGGATGCATATAGCATGCCTATGAATGGGTGTAGCCCTTATTCTTGTTAAGTAACAAGTGTGATGGCATCAGTTTACGACGTCAGCCCTAGAGGAGGAGGGAGTTTTGAGACCCATACATCAAGTGATACATAGGTCCCTGCTCCCCAAAGATCACATTGATCTTCAAAGGAGCATGCGTCGATGTATCATTTAGAAAATTATGTTTATTGAATTGAAACATCAATTCGAGGGTTTTGTCTCTTTACACAATGAAGTTTGAACCCTTAGGGCAACAATTTTAAACGGGAACAAAACTTCAGAGGGGATAAATTAAAAATTAAAAAAAAACAAGATAAATATATCACATATCAAGGTAAAGGTCGGTCCGAGTGTGAGGAGAGGCTGGTGACATAATCGGGTAAGTATAACAACTGCAATTGTTATTCAAAATAAACTCTAAATTTGTATTACTTGCAATATATCAGGAAGGATATTACCTTAAGCTGTATTGTATAAAATTAATTAATGTTTTAAACATTTAGTGGAACTGAAATAGGTCAATAATGGTACCAATGAAAAATTTAAAGAACTGTATTGTGAAGTTATGTTATTACAGGAAATCAACATAATAGCTAAGACGTGTTTAATGTCTAAGTGAAGTTTAACCAGAGATTTTATTTAATCTTCAAATTTAAAAGAATACGTGTAATTATGTACATGTATAAAAACAAAACAAATGTGATGGAAACAATAAAACATCATAAGTTTGAAATTTAAAGAAAATGCATGTGAAGAAGTAGCATCCTATAAACTGGAAATTCTTTGTTGTGAAACAAAGTGATGGTGACATGAATTGTTATGGCATAAAAGAAATATAATAATAAAGGAAAATTAAGAATCTGTTAAAAATTAACTTTTTAATAAATGTTTATATTGTGAATATCATGTGAAGTCAAAAGTAGTTCCTGGTATAATGAGACATAAAAAGGAAATATCTTAATGTGTAAAGTTGAAAACCAGAAACATTTAAATGTTTTCAATTGAGTATAATGTGTGTTTTTTTTTTTTTTTACCAATCAAAATATCAATGAACTAAATTGTAATATCAATGAACTAAATTGTAAGTGTATCTCTATGAACCGAAGAAAAAATGTGTAATTCAATGACCGAAGCAATGTAAAAGCTTCTCACAATGAACAAAAACACAGTGAACAAGAGTTAATTTCAACGACTTAATTGCAAGTTTAATGAGCAGCAATCTAAGTACCTCAATGAACAAAGGTGTAAAATTATTGCGATGAACTAAAGTGAACAAGTATTTCACTGACCTAAAGTGTAAAGTAATACAATCAACTAAAGTGTGTGTAAACGATGAACGTTGCTATGAACTAATGTGTCTAACAAAAGTATATAACTACTATGAACTAAAGTGCCTAATAAATCAATAAAAATCGCTATGAACTAAAATGTAAAACAAAACAAAAGAAAGAAAATCAAACAATGAACTAATATGTATGATAAAACGAAAAGAAAAAAAACGAACTATGAACTGAAATGTGTAAGAAAAAAAATGCTATGAACTAAGAATTGTCACACAAAGGACAAAATGATAGTGCAATTGGTCCCTGAAGTACACAACGAATTGGCAACGCAATGAACTAGTGTAAAGTTTTTCTATGAACTAAATAAACTATGAACTCAGTTGTGTAAACTATGAACTCAGTTGTGTAAACTATGAACTCAGTTGTATGAACTATGAACAAAAACTCATCATGTACGTATGGGACCAAGAGCATTGTATTACAAGTACAAAAATGCTTAGCCTAAAGTTAAAACAAACAAACAAAAAGTAACTGTGTTTTCTTTAGTAAAGAAAAGCGAAAAGGACAAATGTGACCAGGAAATGCTACTTATGTGATAAAATGTAACTAAATAAACTTAAATGAGATAAACAGGTGCAATTTTTATCCAAATTTCTAAGATAGATCTAAAAAATGTAACTAGTGTAGTAGTGAATGATTAAAGTTGTATTAATGTGTACACTTTCAGCAAAAACTTCCTAAAATGGGAAAATCACAATGTCTGATGACCCGCATCAGAAAAATGTTCACTAATGTTCCATTTTGTCATTCATTTGACTATTTGCGCGCTAAACAATCAAATGAACAAGCAACCCACTGTACACTTGTGTTTATCTTTAAAAAAAAACATGAGAGAAAAGAAAATTTAATCTAACTGAAAACCTCAATTAAGTATGAAACACACAACATACGACAAACCATAAAATTTTGAAAAAGTCGTACATTTAACCCTTTGGGCTCCCACATGTTTATTTTAAACAATTCTTTCTAAGTGAGCCCCTAATTAGGTTGGAGGGGTGAAATTTTGCATACTTATAGCTGAACACCATCATGCGACAAATCATAAAATTTTAGAAAAGTCGTACATTTAACCCTTTGGGCTCCCACATGCGTATTTTAAGCAATTCTTTCTAACTGAGACCCTTTTTAAATTGGAGATTTGAAATTTTGCATACTTATAGCAGAACACCTGAAGCCAGGCGGCAAATCATAAAACCTTGAAAAAGATTTACGTTTTACCCTTTGAGCTACCACATGTATATTTTAAGCAATTCTTTCTAAGAGAGCCCCTAATTAAGTTGGAGACATGAATTTTTGCATATGTATAGCTGAATACCTCAGACCACATGACAAATCATAAAATTTTCCAAAAGTCTAATATTATTTACTCCTCCGGGCTCTAACTTGTGTATTTTAAGCAATTTTTCTAACCTCCAACCTTTTCACCTGGGGAGCACTTTTCTAACTTTTGTCGTTAACTTAACCCTTTGACCATTTTTTCATATTATGCACCATAGCCTTACATATTTTAGTTCCACTTTTTACCGCCAGGGGCGCCTACTTATCTCGTGAGCTATGGGCCCAATCCCCTCGACCAATATATCTACGGATAGTAAGTAAAACGGAGTTTCCCTCGGATAGAGGTTTGTTTAGAATAGAGTGCGCCCCTGGTTGCGAAATGTAGAACTAACTGATTTTTCAAAAGGATAAAGTGTTTTGAAAGGAATATTAAACGAAACCCTCTGTGCGATCTGTGATCACACTTACCACTTGTTTTTATCTACGGGCCGGGCCGAATTTTTTTCTATGAGTCGGGACTGGCCCGGGACTGGAAATTTCGGCCCGTGCAGACCTCTAATTCTCTCTGTGTCACAATTATGTTGATATAAATTATTATAGCTTAATGGTATAGCATCTAGACTAGAGTCGCCAATTCCATTTTTGGAAAATCGCGCAGGTAGGTTTAATGGTGCAAACTCCGTAAAGTCCGCTCAGATTTTGAATTGTTTCGGAATTATTAAGAAAAATGATATTATTAACAGTTATTTGATTTCATTAGAAAAATAATGTACCATATATTCTAATGTATGGCACACACTTTAATGCAAAAATGTAATCGTAATTTACAGGAGGTAAGCACCGTTTATGAAAAGTAATAAAAAGAAAGATTATCATAAAAAATTACATTTCTATTAAAAGAACATATTTTTTATTTACAAAAAAATAATTTTCGGTATCGGATTACATAATAATTCGTATACTTTATAATAATCATTATTTTAGTTATTGCTATATGTCTCATGAAGTTTTCTTTGAAAATAAGGAGATGCGCGGTATACTGCAAATATACTTAAAAATAGAAGATAAAATCTGAAAGTTGAGGTGCGCGTTATACGTCAGTATATACAGCACTTATTAAATACTTTCTTCATGAAAATGTCTCGTGATATTCTTCTAAATTTTATATGTTGAGCAAAAAGTTCTGGGAAAATTGTGAAAGTTGCGTTGTTATGCGCAAATTAACAACAAAAGCAACAAGGACTATTCTTCAAAGTAGAGACCATCATAGTCGACGACTTTCTGCCAGTTTGTCGCCGTACCAGCACCTTCACCTTCAATAATGTCATCGACGGCTTTTAGAATCGTTAGACATTTTCTCCAATAATGCCGAATCAACACACCTAAGTCATACTGTTCAATAATGTTGTCTGCAAAGAATCCATTAACACCCTCAAAATTTTATTAGTATTCTTCATCTAACTTCAGGACAAAATTTCTACGATTTTCGAAGGCGAAGAATACTATAAGAATTTAGTGGTGACAATCGCTCAACTGGTGCGCCACTGTTCCATCACTGCATTTTGGAGCCGAAATACCTGAACTGCTATAGATATACCACTAGTACTCCTGTATACGATACAAATTCTGGTAACGATTAGTTAAAAATTTCCCAGAACTTTTTGCTCAACCTAATATTATGAAAGATTGGGCGATTTCCAGAAGAAACATATACGAAAATAAAAAGTTATTCTCCTTTATCAGCAGTAAAATAAATTTATAGAACTATAAATCTCTTTTATGAATTGCTAATAGCGCCTATAATAGCTTACCAGCGGGGAAGACTGAACTATGCTCGGTTAAAATTACCTTTGTGTTCAACTCGATATAATAATAAATTGAAATCTGATTGGTCGAATCGTATATCCCGGCTCCAACTGAGAATTTCTAGAAAAATCTTTCAGGTTCTGCAAGTATTTTTTTCGCCAACGTCACTAAAATATAGTCAAATATCGCCAGATTTTATTCACTTTTAAATCTCCTATGTTTAATATTGGGTGTTGTAAAATCATTTGAGTTACATAAAGAGATTTAAGCAGAATTTTCAGACAAACTTTTATTTTCACATCTCTTTAATTTATGATATCGGGCTCAGCCCGGGCCCAAGAGTCCGAGCCCGAGCACGGGCCCCACACGGGCTCGGGCTCGATTTTCATACCAGCCTTCGGGCTCGGGCTCGATTTTCATACCAGCCTTCGGGCTCGGGCTCATTTTTTTAAACATGAAAATTTTATTTATTCCCGTGTGAAAAAAAAACTCTTTTAAAAATATAAGAAGTAATATATTAATATATAATCATCAAAATTTCTTGTTTTCCCTATATTATTCTGTTAATGCTTTTTATGGTGTGTTAATATCAAAAATTTATTTACGTTTCTAAAATAAATTCAGTATTCCTTATTTTTATCTCTCTTAAAAGCTTTTATTCTTGTAAGAGTAATTTAATTACTCCTTTCGTAATAATAATTAATCTTTCAGTTTCCTGTGGTTTCAATAAATAAATGAGGCATTTGTCTATTGTCACCTACTTCCCGTCCTCACGACGCGACGACTGGGTTGAAAATTACATTTTCCATAAGCAATCATTTTGATGTTATATTGATCAGAATGATAAAAGTGATGTATCAGTCAGTAACTGTTTAGGTTATTGCACAAAAGAAAAGCAAATGATCAAAAAATATTTTTATTTATTGGTGAAGGGAAATGAAAGCTTTTAACTTTTACTGTTTGTTACTGAGGGTGATAAAGTTGATTTATTTTTATTTTCATTTTTATTTATTTTTTGGCTTTGGTTTGTTAACAGTTGATAATTTGGTAAACATTAAAAGAAATATTTATTAGTTGTATAATAGATAAAACGGACATTAACGTGTAATGAGAATGTTTTTATTGGGAAGGAAGTTTCCGTTATATATATTTGTAAAAGAATAATTTTGGTTTTAAATTGGGTATAATTAATTATATGTGATGATTGATTAATGTTACAACATCACAGCTATTTTAAAAGAAATTTGCAATATTTGCAGATTTATATCATTCACGCTAAGGCGCCAAGACAAATAAATAGTAGGATATTTTAAATTGGATCGTTTATTTTATTTTATTATTTGACAATCTAGGCGAAAACAGTAATATCTTCTGTTATTAGTCAATGAGCGTTACAATCGATCAGTGTTTGTTTTCTCTTATCCCATAAAAAGCATTGGTTCAGATAACTTTGTTGAACTTTTCATTTAAGCTGATTTTCAAGAACACGAGAATTCGAAAGATGTACACACACATTTTATAGGAAGTGGAAAAACATTGTTCGATTCTTCGTCATATAAATCGTAAGTTCTGCAAATTTCATTCATTCATTTATTTCTAAAATGCACTTCGTTAATGTTTCCGTCAGATTTGCATGTTGTGAGAGAAAAATATGAGAATCTGTTTAGGGACTTATCTTTTGATGAGATTAAATGTAAATGTCATAAACTTAATTATGTGCTAGGGATTAACAGTTATTGCGATGTACGAAGTTGTTAAAAAAATGAGATATTACATTTAGAACAACTTTTATGCAATTTTTATTAAACTTTCTTTTCGGTTTACATTTTCAATATCGGGCTCGGGCGGGCTCGGGCTCTAATGACAAAAAAATGTTTCGGGCTCGGGCGGGCTCGGATTTAAAATCGTCGGGCTCGGGCGGACCCGGGCTTCGAAAAGTGAGCCCGAACTCATCTCTATGATACACTAATAAAAGAGCATTTCTCTCAAATTACAGTTCAGAGTCGTATTTATAACTAAATAACGCTATAACAACATTAATTACTATAATTATTGAAAATAAAACTGCCTAAAGCAACAAATACTGGAAAAAAAATCCTTCCGCATGTTATCTTTGCATGCATTTTTTATACCAAAAAAAAAAAAAAAAAAATTTCAATAATGAACATCTAGATTCTTCGCTTAAAATATTAGTAAATACAATGAACTTGAGCGCAATCTATTTATATTTTTTTTATCATGTGACATCGCACTATCACTTACAATAAATTTGCTTTCTGCATGCAGTGATGGTTACGATTCAATATAAATGTAAACAAATCGGAAGTTAAATTTAATTGTTATAAGTTTTTAACATGTAATCGAATTGTTTTAGCACTTGTAAAAACCAAAAAAAAAAAAAAAAATGTCGAAAATTGTCCAGAACGATAATTTTCCGGTAAAGGCTCAATATTTTACACTGCATTTTTCAATCAAATATATAAAACGCAAGCACAGTTACACATTTTTTTACTTTAATCTATTTAAATAATAAAATTTACAAACATCTTTATTTTCTCTCAATATCAAAAAACTCCTAATTATTAAGGTTTCAGCTATTTTTTTTCTCATTTATTGCAGTTTAGTTTCCGTGTATTCTCAAACCTCCTATGATAATATACGTAGTATTACATACATTTTCGCGATGTTTCACTTCAAATGTACTTTGTGCCGTGTTCTTCAAATGTCAGATTTAATCCGGAAATTCATTGCTAATTATTTAAAATGTAAATGAAAAAAATAATCCCAACAAAAAGTTTTCGGTAAAAAAAAAAAAAAAAAAAAAAAAAAGGCTCCAAGTTCTCCTTAATGTTTCGGTCAGAAAAAGTAGTGATATCTGAAGTTCGCACAAGTTAAAAGCCAAACATCCCAAATCTTTCATTGAAAATGGCTTCCTGCGACTTGGCCGTTAATACCTTCGAGAGAGTTTTTCAAATTTTAAAATATGTACAAATGAGTTACATGCCAACTACATTTTTTGATTATTTTAGGCATTTTGTGGCACAGAGTACAGAAATAAAATACACATTTGAAAAAAGCATTTAAACAACTTCAGGCTATTTAAATGCTTAGAAGTTAAAAGCCAAACATCCCAAATCTTTCATTGAAAATGGCTTCCTGCGACTTTGCCGTTAATGCCTTCTACAGCATTTCAAAATTAATGATTAGAAATTACGCATTTATGAATTATTTAAATATTAAAAGTAATATTAGAATGCAAAGAGGCAAATTCACATAAAGACATTATAAGTAAAAGATTTCTGATAACTACCATTCAGTTTCAACAAACATTAGTTTTGATTACTGATCATTTAGTCCACTTGTGGTTTAATTGCCATTTTGTACGGTCTAAAGCTAAAGTCATTAACGTAAAACCCAAGAAATAAAACAAAATTTACTTACTTCAAATCTCACAATATGTTACATTATATTTTATTGTATAACATTGAAATCTTGTGTATTGACGAAAGAGATTTTTTTCGTTTGAACATTTATTATAGTTTGTTTGCATACATTAAGAGGTATTCGATTTATAAACTGTTAAAAGCAGATACTAATTATGTTTTAGAAATTAGGGATATTATCTCCTGAATACAAGTATTTTGTTATTTTTAACTTCTAAGCATTTAAATAGCCTGAAGTTGTTTAAATGCTTTTTTCAAATGTGTATTTTATTTCTGTACCCTGTGCCACAAAATGCCTAAAATAATCAAAAAATGTAGTTGGCATGTAACTCAATTGTACATATTTTAAAATTTGAAAAACTCTCTCGAAGGTATTAACGGCCAAGTCGCAGGAAGCCATTTTCAATGAAAGATTTGGGATGTTTGGTTTTTAACTTGTGCGAACTTCAGATATCACTACATTTTCTGACCGAAACATTAAGGAGAACTTGGAGCCTTTTTTTTTTTTTTTTTTTTTTTTTTTTTACCGAAAACTTTTTGTTGGGATATCACTACTTTTTGTATGTCTTTTTTTCAAGTTTGATATTCTAAACTATATTAATATGAAAAAACTCAAATTTCGATACTTTTATGTTTGCTCGGGAGCAAATCTCCTCATTAGACTTTTGTTTTTTCACCAATAATAGTTTTCATTTTTCACATGTGTAAATTAGAAACATTGCTTTGATTTTCAAATAAAATATTTTGGTTTATGTTATTATTTCTTATTTATTTATTTATTTATTTCTATGTTAAATATTCTATTAAATAAAATGAGGGAAATGCATCTATTTTAAATGAGATGACTGAAAAGTATATATCTTTAAATGAAACGAATGCAATATGAACAATGGAGTTGGGAACAGTATTTGGCGATTTGCCACTTACGACCGGCTAACATAAAAATACCTAAATTTATTTTATTGAGCTTTACAAATTTATAATTTATTTCTTTTTATGTTAAAGTACTAGCCGCCTCTAGCAAGCAGTATTTACCGTATTACCGTATTAATTCCATGTTAAATGTTGCATCATGCTACTGTTATTCATAATTTAATTTACTTGTCCATTCTTTCGCCAAGTCGGAAGCTTTTGATAGAGAAATCAAGAACTCTTTACGATCATGGAAGCACATCATATATTTTGTGTTGTTACGTATTTCATCCTTCATGACAAGTATCTCTTAACTCACTTATGCATGTTTCCTTAGCAGTTACGATTCGTTCTCTAATGCGGAAATTTTAAAACCTATTAAGTAATCTTTTCTAATTGGGCTCATTGCCAATTGTTTTATTTTAACTGATACGACTGGGTACAAGTGAAATGGTTCTTATGAAATCCTTTGACAATATCTGCATTTGCATTAAACGTATTGATGCTAATATCTTTTCTTTCACGTTAACCTTTTCAATAGACTCGATTACGGAAGAATAAAAGGTCTACCGGCTCACTGCCATGATCCATTTGAAACTCTATCATTCTTCTCATCTGATCGTGTTGAAGAATTAGTCAATGTACCATGCTTTTAAGATTTTAGCTAATTTTATTCGAAACCTGAAAACTAAAATGCGAGGAACCGGATTATAGAAGATTCATTCTAACGTACATATCGATTAACAGGTTACATATTATAGAATTATAATAATCATAAGGAGAAATGGCAGTTTCAATGCTTTAATAGTTTCCTTAAATTATCTTTAAACAGAAGTTTTAGGGGTGTAAAGATTAACAACATAGTCACAGTAAGTATAATAACAGTACAATATAATAACAATAGCAGAGGTTTTGGGCAGTGACGAAACTATTGGCACTTTGGAAATATTAGTACGTTATATTATTTAACTATTCAGATGATATGCCGAAAAATAAAAATAGACGGCTCGCATTAATAATTAACTCATTGAAAAATAGGCACTAGCGTCAAATATTCGCCAAGCTTGGCGACATTTAGCAAAGTTTTGCCAAATTTGGTAATACATCATGTCAATTCTCAAATTTGGCGACAAAAAATGTTTTGTTTATTCTGACGTCATAATGATGCATATGTATTATGTATTATACACATACCTATCATATGTATGATGCAAATGTATTACATATTATATGCATATGTATTTTGTTTATTCTGACGTCATAATGATGCATATGTATTATGTATTATACACATACCTATCATATGTATGATGCAAATGTATTACATATTATATGATGCATATGTATGTTGTTTATTCTGACGTCATAATGATGCATATGTATTATGTATTATACACATACCTATCATATGTATGATGCAAATGTATTACGTATTATATGCATATGTATAATATGTATGATGCATATGGATAAGTTCATTAACATCACTAAAACGCATTTAAAGGAATATGGCTTCATAAATAGTAGGGATAGTTGCCAGATTGAACAGAGTTCTATTGAAATTAGAATTCCGAAATTTATAATATACCGGGAGGCCTCTGCACACACCATCACCTCATCGAGTTTACAGCTGAAGTTTTAGGATTAGTTAAAACTAGATTAGCATATTTAAATGCAACTGGTCTGTTTATTCATATCTTGGTAGAAACAACCTGAAGACCTAATTTTAGTGGCTAACTGATAGGTTTACTATTGTATTTTCCTGCATCCAAAAGTTTGGAAACATGGAGGAATGGGTGCAAAAAAACACAATGGAAAATGCACCAATTAACCGGTAAAATCGGGTCTGTAGGTGGTTTCCACAAAGATATGACTTGGCAGACCACTTACATTTCAATACGCTAATCGATATTTAACTAATCCTAAAATTTCAGCCGTCAACTCGATGAGGCGATGATCTGTGCAGACGCCTCCCGGTCTTTAATAAAATTTGTTTTCAGGAAGTAAAAGATAGAAAGATGGACAGATGGACAGATAAACTGAAAGATTTGCCTTATTAAGATTTTTGTAAAAGCATATAAAAATTCATTCAGCTTGAAATCATGTAACACCTTTATAACTCAGGCTAATTTTCTGTAATCTGGTTTTGGCGACCAACATATCTTATCTATAACTGTAATCTTTCTTTTACAGATTTAAAATTAACAATAAATTAACAGTAAGTAGGCTAATAATACAATATAATAACATTAGCAGCGGACTTCGGACGCTGCATCTGTCGCACATCGTTAAAGGCAGTTTATTAGTTACACATTTCATTTAATTAAAAGGAGATTTTTAAACTTTCATATGGAATTAGGATATTTTTCCACTATAGAAACCTTGGCATTTTTTTTTTAAATCTTGGCGCAATTCGGACTTCAGAAATTGAGATATGTTGCCAAATGATATAAACAACTATGAAAACAAAACCGATGAACTTTTGTTATTTATATATGTATTTATATACATATAAACATTTTATTTATACATGTATAAAATATTATTTTTTATATACAAATTATTTATGTTGGTATATAAAAATAAATAAACGAGTTCCTTACATTAAATAAATTGTATACATATGGAAAAAATTGCTTGCGTATATGACACAGTAAATAGGTTGCCAGAAAATACGTTATTATCAAATTTCTTTTCTC
Organism: Maratus speciosus; assembly: GCA_963932465.1. Lineage (NCBI taxonomy): Eukaryota > Metazoa > Arthropoda > Arachnida > Araneae > Salticidae > Maratus > Maratus speciosus. The sequence continues at coordinate 454,023,806 of OZ010789.1, read as the reverse complement.
GTCAAGGCTATTTTCTGTATTTCGCCAAGGCTACTATATCGGAAACGTACCAAATTGTGGTTATACTTTTGTTAAATGTTTTATTGTTTTAATATCGTAAATATATCGGAACCTATACTGATTAAAATTTTTAGGTATATTAATTTTGTCTATTTAACAAACATCTTTGGAAAAGCATGTATATAAAATGTTATTCTGCTTGAAATCACGTGACCCCCTTCAAAACTCTGTAATCGAGTTTTGGCGACCAACATTGGCACAATTGAATGTCTTAAGGAATGAACACCCCTTGTTTGAAGGGTTTAGAGGCGGAAATTCTGTGTTTTCAGATTTTTCTGGTTAATTGTGCTACAAACCCGACTTACTTGTGAAGTTTCATGATTCTACGACTTTTAGAAGTACCTTAGTTATTTGATGATGCGAAGTGAGTCAGTGACAAAAAAGCGCTTTTTCGGAATTTAATATTTCGAAAACTATTAAATATAGAAACATGAAATCGTGGAACCTTAGTTCAGTTTGACCATACGAACATGTGTATAAAAGAAAATTTTCTATATCTCTCCCTAAAACGACGTTATGAGGGGGTGAAAAGTATGTCGAAATGGTTCAGGAAAAGGTAGCTTACGGCTTGTGCGAACTTGGCGGACGCACTGCCGTGCTCCCAGATCATTTGCACTGAAGTACTTTCGTTAGCTCATTTTTACATGTCTAGTTAAAAAATATTCTTAGGAATTAGCAAGAAACATTCCTTTCAAAATCTAAAACATTTCCTTCATTTCATTGCTATTGCTCTCTTTAATAAATAATTTACGAAAAGAACTTTAGCACTTCTAAAATGTTTCTAAATCGGCATAGTTTGAAAAAAAAAAAAAAAACTGTCGAAATTTGTCCATGACGATATATTTCACGCAAGGGATCAACATTTTATATTACATTTTTCAATCAAAAGATATGTCACAAACACTGTTACACATTTCTTTAATTTAACCTATTTTAATAATAAAATTTAGAAACGTGTTTATTGTCTCTCAATAGCGAAAAAACTCCTAATTATTGACGTTGCAGCCTTTTTACAGGACTGCAAATGAGGGTTATGTGTTTCACGCGTGTCTGGGTATGTGGATTTCTTTATACCCTCGAAACATCCCAACGGCTAGATGGATTTTAATGAATGAGATCTCTCTGGATTCGTCTTAACCATACGATGGTTATAGGCTAGGTTTTGTTTTTATAAATTCAAAATGGTGGCCGTAAAATACAAAATGGCTGTAGAGACAAAAAAAAAAAAATTACGCACCCTATTGAGTGGCATACACTGTAAAAAAAAAATCTGTAAAGTTACTAAAGTTTTTCTAGGAGACTGGGATTCTTAGAACTTTGTATGTAACGGCAACAAGAAAAAATCCTATAACAGACGCTGTTACAGGTATTTTTGCTATTGCCGTTACATAAAAATTTCTAGGAATCCCAGTTTCCTAGAAAAACTTTAGTAACTTTACAGATATATTTTTTTCTTTTCTTTTTTTTTTTTTTTTTTTTTTTTTTTTTTTTTTTTTTTTTTTTTTACAGTGTGTCATTGGATAGTTCTTTCAAAATGAAGACGATGTTTCATTGACTATTTTACAGTCAGAAGCTCCGTTTAAATATTACACAACCTGGAAGTTGTGTAGGTAGGATCTCTACACTGTAAAAAAAAAAATCTGTAAAGTTACTAAAGTTTTTCTAGGAAACTGAGATTCCTAGAACTTTTTATGTAACGGCAACAAGAAAAATTCCTGTAACAGACGCTGTTTCAGGAATTTTTGCTGTTGCCGTTACATAAAAAGTTCTAGGAATCCCAGTTTCCTAGAAAAACTTTAGTAACTTTACAAATTTGTTTTTACAGTGTAGCTTTACTGCAACTCTAACCTTCATAGACATCTATAGGTCTCATTAAAACAATGTTTACAGATATGAACTAACAAGTAAACACATCTTAAAAGTCATTAATACAAGTAAATAAAAAAATAGGTAAGTAATATAAAAAATAATTTCACATTGATGAGACATAATTAATTAGTTCGCTTTTTATGCAGTCAGGTTTTTTGAATTCTTAAATTTATGATATTCCGAGGAAAAAATTCCGAAGAAATTCTTAGTTATTTACCCTTAGTTATTGCATTTTAATTTCAGTATATTCTCAAATTTAACTATTCTCTAACTATTTTAAAATAAGTATATAAACAGCTTATTATTTAGTTACTCGAATAAATATAACATAAATTTAAATTCTCTTTATATTATGTTCTTTAAACGCCAGGTTTAATCTGGAAATTCATTGCCACATTAATTAAAACGTAATGAAAAAATAATCAACTACAATGAAGTACTCTTAAAAACTTATTTTTATATTTCTAATTACAAAATATTCTTAGGAATTAGCAATAAACGTCCCTTTTAAAATCTAAAACATTTCCTTCATTTCATTGCTATTGCTTTCTTCAATAAATAATGTAAAAAAAGAATCGAGAGAAATTTAAAATTTTCCTTTCCCTTCATACACGAAAATAAGATATAAATAAAATTGATTTTTTTAAGAACTCGCGATGAGTACTATATTTGTTAATTTTGTTTCAGAATAAAATTACCAATATCTATTTGCGATATTATCTTAAAATTTTCTGAAACATTAAATTTCAAGCTTATATAATACTCCTAAATGAGTTTCTCTTAATGTAAAAAAAAAAGATTTTCATCATATCTGTAGTTTTTTAAATACTTTAATTTTAAATATTTAGTTGAAGTTTATACACATATAATTTATTTTTTACTAAATGGAACTTATTCGAATAATTTAAATTAATAATACTAATTAATGCTTAGGTGTATACCTGGCGTTTTAATTCAGCTAAATATTTAAAATTCTAAAAGTGATATAAACGTTTACTTTAAACAAAATTTTCAGAGTGAAAATTTTATTTGGTTTTGTAGCAATGAACAATTTTATATATTTATTATAAATCTGTTGCAGATTTCAAAATAAGTTATTAGAGGAAATTTAATTTTAAAATTAGCATTAATTACTTAAACTACGAAAAGATAATAAATAGTATGTTAATCACCTTGAATACGCAATGATGAGGTGCATTCATTAAACTATTGTGCATGTTATTTTACACCAATAAATTATTTATCGATTTCTTTATGTTTTTGCAGACACCTCAAAAATTTGTACTTTAATGGAAAGATATAAGTAGTCGTTAATTAAAAGAGCTACACGGATCGATAATTTCATAGTTTAAATTATAAGAAAATTATTTAACCAGATTATTAAAGTTAACTTTGTATTTGTACTAACATTTAAATGATTAAGGACATATAATTTCATAATGCTTCCTACATCAAAATTAAAATATTCTATAGACAGATTTGGTTAACTTATTTTAAGAAAAAAAAACATACGAAAAGTTCAACAATAAATTATTTAAATCCATTTTCAAAAATCTGCCTGTATAAAAATTAAAATATTATATATATATAGTTTGTTAATTTATTTTTAGAAAAACATAAGAAAAATTTAACAATAAATTATTTAAAGTATCCTTATAATTTAATCTATGGAATTATCGATCCGTGAAGCTTTTTAAATTAACGACTACTTATACCTTTCCATTAAAGTACAAATTTTCGAGTTGTCACTAAAAATATTAAAAAAATCGATAAATAATTTTTTGATGTAAAATAGCATGACCTGGTTTAATGAATACACCGCACCATTGCGTATTCAAGTTGATTAACGTGATACTTATGATCTTTTCGTACCTTAATTAATTAATGTTAATTTTTAAATTAATTTTTTTCTGATAACTCATTTTGAAATCTTTAACAGATTTATAAATATTATTAAAATAAATATTATATTTATAATATTTATAAATATTATACCGGTGCATGTTATTTTACACCAATAAATCATCTCTTTTTTATGTTTTTACTGACATGTCGAAAATTTGTACTTTAATGGAAAGGTATAAGTAATAGTTAATTAAAAGAGTTTCAAGATCGATAATTACATAGTTTAAATTATAAGGATACTTTAAATAATATATTGTTAAATTTTCCTTTTTTTCTAATAAATTAACAAAGTCAATCTGTAGAATATTTTAATTTTGATGTAGGTAGCACTACACTGTAAAAAAGATCTGTAATGTTACTAAAGTTTTTCTAGGAAACTGAGATTCCTAGAACTTTTTATGTAACGGCAACAACAAAAATTCCTGTAACAGACGATGTTACAGGAATTTTTGTTGTTACCGTTACATAAAAAGTTCTAGGAATCCCAGTTTTCTAGAAAAACTTTAGTAACTTTACAGATTTTTTTTTTTTTACAGTGAATGAAATTAGTTGTTCTTAAGCATTTAAATATCAGTACAATTACAAAGTTCACTTTAATAATCTGATTAATTTATTTTAAACTTAATTCTAAAACCTCGTTCAATATTCATAGAATTACTCATAGCTTTTCAAGCGTTTGCAATATGTTAAACTTATTTTTTTAAGCCAATAACTTCGAATTAGAGAAATTTCTATATTACATTTATCTTTATTTTTAGCAGTATTCTTCAGTTTCGTTACCAGTGTTATCTAAATTATTCTCAGTCAAGTAACTGCATCATATAAATTTTTGTTGTAAATTTCACTGTGTTCCCGAAACGCCAGATTTAATCCGGAAATTCATTGCTACATTAATTGAAAAGTAATGAAAAAGTAATCATTCGCATTGAAGTAGTGTTAAAGTCTTATTTTTACGTTTCTAACTACAAAATATTCTTAGGAATTAGCAACAAACATTACTTTCAAAATCTGAAACATTTTCTTCATTTCATTCCTGTTGCATTTTTCAATAAATAACGTACGAAAATAATCGAGAGAAATTTAAAATTTTTCTTTCTTTTCATACACGGAAATATGATATAAATAAAATTGATTTTTCAAGAACTGGTGGTAAGTACTATATTTGTTAATTTTCTTTCAGAATAAAAATGTGAATTTCTATTTGAGATATTATCTTAAAATTTTCTGAAACATTAATTTTCAGGCTTGTATAATACGCCTAAATGAGTTTCTCTTAATGAAAAAAAAAAGAATACCCATCATATCTGTACTTTTTTAAATACTTTAATTTTAAATATTTAGTTGAAGTTTATACACATCTAATTTGCTTTTTACTAAATGGAATTTACTCAGATAATTTAAAATTTTAATGCTAATTAATGCTTAGGTATATCCCTGGCGTTTTAATTCAGCGAAATATTTAAAATTCTAAAAGCGAAATAAACGTTTACTTTAAAAAACATTTCGGAGTGAAAATTTTATTTGGTTTTGTATTTGATAGATTGAATAATTTTATATTTTTATTATAAATCTGTTGCAAATTTCAAAATGAGTTATTAGAGGAAATTTAATTTTAAAATTAGCATTAATTAATTAAATTACGAAATAATCATAAGTAGTACGTTAATCACCTGGAATATGGAATGACGCTGTGCATTCATTTAACCACGGTGCATGTTATTTTACATAAATAAATTGTTTATCGAATTTTTTTTATGTTTTTGCAGACACCTCGAAAATTTGTACTTTAATGGAAAGACAAATAAGTAGTCGTTAATTAAAAGATCTGCTCGGATCAATAATTTCATAGTTTAAATTATAAGGAAATTATTCAAGCATATTATTAAAGTTAACTTTGTATTTGTACTAACATTTAAACGATTGAGAACATCTAATTTCTTAATGCCTCCTACATCAAAATTAAAATATTCTATAGATAGAGCTTGTTAATTTATTTTTAGAAAAAAAATAGGAAAAATTTAACAATAAATTATTTAAAGTATCCTTATAATTTCAACTATGAAATTATCGACCTGTGAAGCTCTTTTAATTAACGACTACTTATACATTTCCATTAAAATACAAATTTTCGAGATGTCTGCAAAAACATAAAAAAATCGATAAATATTTTATTGGTGTAAAATAACATGTATCGGGTTTGATGAATGCACCGCACCATTGCGTATTCAAGGTGATTAACGTGCTGTTTATGATATTTTCGTATCTTAATTAATTAATGCTAATTTTTAAATTAAATTTTCTCTAATAACTCATTTTGAAATCTTTAACAGATTTATAATAAATACCGGTGCTTGTTATTTTACACCAATATATATATATATATATATATATATATATATATATATATATATATATATATATATATATATTTATTTATTTATTTATTTATTTATTTATTTATATATATTTATGTTTTTACTGACATGTCGAAAATTTGTACTTTTGTGGAAAGATATAAGTAGTCGTTAATTAAAAGAGTTTCACTGATCGATAATTACATAATTTAAATCATAAGGATTACTTTAAATAATTTACTGTTAAATTTTCCTATTTTTTTTTTCTAATAAATTAACAAAGTCTATCTGTAGAATATTTTAATTTTGATGTAGGCAGCACTATGAAATTAGATATACTTAATCATTTAAATATTAGTACAATTACAAAGTTCAATTTAATAATCGGATTAATTTATTTTAAACTTAATTCTAAAAATTCGTTGATAATCATAGAATTACTCATAGCTTTTCAAGCGCTTGCAATATGTTTAACTTATTTTTTTTAGTCAATAACTTCGAATTAGTGAAATTTCTGTATTACATTTATCTTTATTTTTACCAATATTCTTCAGTTTCGTTACCAGAGTTATCTAAATTATCCTTAGCCAAGTAACTGCATCATATAAATTTTAGTTGTAAATTCCACTGTGTTCCCGAAACGTCAGATTTAATCCGGAAATTCATTGCTACATTAATTGAAATGTAATGAAAAAGTAATCATTCGCATTGAAGTAGTGTTAAAATCTTATTTTTTCGTTTCTAGTTACAAAATATTCTTAGGAATTAGCAATAAACATTAATTTTAAAATCTGAAACATTTTCTTCATTTCATTGTTGTTGCTTTCTTCAATAAATAATGTACGAAAATAATCGAGAGAAATTAAAAAAATTTCTTTCTTTTCATACGCGGAAATATGATATAAATAAAATGGATTTTTAAAGAACTCGTGATGAGTATTTTATTCGTTAATTTCGTTTCAGAATAAAAATGTAAATATCAATTTGCAATATCATCTTAAAAATTTCAGAAATATTAATTTTCAGGCTTGTATAATACCCCTGAATGAGCTTCTCTGAATGAAAAAAAAAAAGAATACCCATCATAGATGTAATTTTTTAAATACTTTAATTTTAAATATTCAGTTGAAGTTTATACACATCTAATTTGTTTTTTACTAAATGGAATTTACTCGGATAATTTAAATTATTAATGCTAATTAATGCTTAGGTATATGCCTGGCATTTTAATTCAGCGAAATATTTAAAATTCTAAAAATGAAATAAACGTATACTTTAAACAAAATTTTCAGAGTGAAAATTTTATTTGGTTTTGTACTTGATAAATTGAATAATATTATATATTTATTATAAACCTGTTACAGATTTCAAAATGAGTTATTAGAGGAAATATAATTTTAAAATTAGCATTAATTAATTAAGGTATGAAAAGATGATAAGTAGTACGTTAATCACCTTGAATACGCAATGATGCGGTGCGTTCATTAAACCACGGTGCATGTTCGTTTACATCAATAAATTATTTATCGATTTTTTTTTATGTTTTTGCTGACATCTCGAAAAATTTGTACTTTAATGGAAATATATGAGTAGTCATTAATTAAAAGAGCTGCACGGATCGATACTTACATAGTTTAAATTATGAAGACACTTTAAATAATTTACTGTCAAATTTTTCCTACTTTTTTTTTCTAGAAATAAATTAACAAAATTAAATTAATAAAATATTTTGGTGTAGGCACCATTATGAAATTAGATGTTCTTAATCATTTAAATATTAGTACAAGTACAAAGTTCACTTTTTTAATCCGGTTAATTTATTTTAGGCTTAATTCTAAAAACTCTTTCGATATTCATAGAATTGCTAATAGCGTTTCAAGAGTTTACAATATGTTTAACTTATTTTTTTAAATCAATGATTTCGAATTAGTAAAATTTGTATGTTTCATTTCTCCTTGTTTTGACCTATATTCTTCAGTTTCTTTACCTGAATTATCTTGATTATTCTCAGTCCAGTAACTGCATCAGGTAAATCTTAATAAGCCAAAGATAATGCAAAGAGAGAAATATTGTTTTGAATCTTAGAAACAAAATTGAAAAAGCAATTCACAATGTAATTTCAAATAATTTTTACTGACCTGCAATACATAACATAATATTTAACATTTCTAATACATAGCATTTCTATGTAACATAGCATTTCTAATAATGTTTCTGTAATTATTCTGAAGCTCTTTTGCCACTAATATTGTTTCATGCATAGATTGCATTTTTTAAAGGACAACTGCACATGTATTATCGTCCGTATTTCCTCTTTTCATTTAAATGATATCGCATTACATTACAACTTCATTTGAAGATGGTAAATTTTCAATAAGGCATAACACATTAACTTTAGTTACAGATAAGCAAGTTTTTCTAACGATTTTTTTTACAGCAAAACGGAAAACAAACTTTTATCTATTATGTCTACAACGGCCATATAACTATTTAAAAATCGTAACTTTTTACAACTAATGAAGTATTTAATTAACATAAATTTATCTTCTACCGTATTTTGAATACTTTTTAAAGTTACATTACCTATTTATTTCCGACAGGCCCAAAATTAAAAGCATGTTTTAATCTTTTTCTATCGGCTCTAATAGTATCTTTTGTCAAAGTAATAATATTTTTAAAATAGTACTTTTTTTTTAAGAGAAAGGGCTATATTTTTCTAAGATCTGCGATCGATATTTTGAATATATCTTTAAAAACCAAAAATATCTTTAAACTTTCAGTTGAAACAAAAAATTAAGTAACAGTATCACAGAGTACTTGGATAAAAAAAAAAAAAACATGTAATTAACATATTGCACGATGTTTGCCCCACTAAAATTAAAAAAGATTGAGAAAAGCAATTAAACATTAAATCAGAGAGCAAAGAATAATGTCACATAAAATTGTTAAATTCATTTTTAACTGACCTAGCTTAAAAATCACTATACTTCTATTTTTTTTTTTAATAAATAAAAACAAATCACACAGCTCAATAAATAAATCACAGAAAAGAAAAATGTTCATTTTTAACTTACCTATCTCAAAAAGTCACTATACTTCTAAATTTTTTAACAAATATTTCTAAAAATTTTAATATTTATTTCCTAGAAAAATTAGAAACTGAATCCTATACACATACATATCCATTCAGCTTTATTTCGATTTCTAAAAATATCTTGATCTTGCATGTTTTTATGCTTGCTGACTGTTACAAATGTATGTATTTTGTGCAAAATATTTCATATTTATATATTTCATTCTTTATATCATATTGTAAATTTCACCTGAATAATATTCATGGAAAAAGTAAACTCCTAAATAAATATATTTTCAACACCATAAAATCCATTTCTCCTGACATTCCTTTCGCTTTTATAAATAATCCATTTCAAACGCCTTCGGACACTTTACAATTTTATTCATTCTTTTTAACAAACATATATTTGGACAGGTTTCATGCGGGTGAAGAAAAACCATAAAGGATGCTTTTCGACTGTAAAGGTGAGAATTTTTTTTAAAGCAGTTTTACATATTTCGGCTTCTTTATGCATCATAATTCCAAAATGGAGTTTCACAAATTTATGGAGACATGTAAAATTAACGTAACTGAATTCTTAACACTAACCAGCATTTTTTTTTTAAATAAAAATATCGTGATTTCGTATATTGTTATGTACCAGGTGTTTCAACAGTTCGTTGCGAAAATAAAACGCTGTAAAATAAAAAGAAAAGTGACCAGTTAAACTGAGGGTATTGAGCTTACAGGCTATTCATACTAATTGTATATTATACTCTTATTTCAAAGAATAATGCATCTCGAAAAGTAAATTAAGTGTGTGTAGGGGGAGGGATTACACCTCCTCTGTTTCCAATCTTATGATTAACAAATGAGCCTCCAAATCTAATCAAGGAAACACCTTATCAGAATAACCCGGTACACCAAATTTGAATCAAATCGGATAGAAAAACCCATTTATTTAAATTAAGGGGTATTATCCCACCCCGTTCTCTCCATAATACTTAACCAATGAACCTCCAAATCTAATCAGGGAAGCGCTTTATCAGAATAAGCCGAGATACTAAATTTGAAGCAAATCGGATAAAAAAACGCATTTATCTAAATTCAGGGGGTATTTGGCCCCCCATTCCCCATTTATACTTAAACAATGAACCTCGAAATCTAATCAGGGAAGTACCTTATCAGAATTAACCAGTATACCAAATTTGAAGCGAATCTGATAATTCTGCATAAAAAACCCATTATCTATGTTAGGGGGGTTATTCCCCTCCCCCCCCCTTTATACTTAGACAACGAGCCTCCAAAACTAATCAGGGAAGCGTCTTATCCAAATGAACCTAGAAAACAAATTTGAAGCAAATCGGATATTTCTATTATGAGTTATCGGGTTACGTACGTACAGACCCTGTAGGCACATCAGCTCTCGGGCTTTGATAGCCCGTTAGCTAAAAAATCTATTGGTTGGAGAAACATGTGGTTTATAGATAAATATTCAGTATGGTACGGGATTTTGTATGACACCAACAAAAATACAAGTTCAAATTCTCGACAATAGAGGGTGCTACAGAAGATAATTCCATAATTGTTCACACAACGCAAGATTTGGATACAAAATAATGTACAAGTGGTATTTTCAAATGTTTTTTTTTTATCCAAATCTTGTGTTGTGTGAACAATATGGAAATATCCCATTGAATTATCTGTAGTAGGAACATCTATTGCCGAGATTTTGAACTAATTTGTTTGTTGGTGTGTTACAAAATATCCCGTACCACACTGAATAGTTATCCATACTTGTTTATTTAAATTCCATAAGTCAGGTCATATTTGAAAAAATTATAAAATTTGATGAAATGTAATTTGGGGAAACATACATGCGAAGTGCTTTGGGAAGCACTGTTCAATTTATGCTTTCTGTTCAATTTATGCCACTTTTATGAGTTTTCCAGATAGAGAATGCCCCATAAGTCTGTTTTCATTTCTAAAATTCATAAAATTTCAAGAAATTGCCAAATAGTCAGAAATATTACGGCAAAAATTAGTTCATTGAAAAAAAACTTTTTTTTTCTTTTTGCCAGAAAAATTCGACGTTTTGACTACTCTTATGACCAATCTTCTCAATCCGCACACCGATAGGACAATTTGTTAATGTTTTTATAAACTTTTTAAATGTGCGCTTACTTTAGGACACCCTGTATTGTAAGACGAAGTCAATATTTTTATCAACGTCTTCATAACCTGTCGTTTTTCAAAAGCATAAAATGGAGTAAAAAAGGCGCTACGAACGCGAAAAAAAATGTACCAAACCCAATTAACCAATCCCCCCTCCCCTACCTTAAAAACTTGAAACCTTTCTGAAACCATTCCTTTTCTTAGCATGTGCCCTTCACTTTTTATGGTTGCATGCTGCTCTTATTCTATCTTTAATGCCATTATAAATGTATTCGGATAACCTTTAAATGGTTAATATTTCAAATAAAATAGCTTAGAAGAAGATGAAACGTGTACTCACCTGTATATATTTAGACTGCTCCATTTTACTTCAAAGTACTTCTACATATGAACGAATTAAATTTATTTCAACGTAATCCATTTAAATGAATTATAAATATCAATTTACTGCATTTAATGAAATAATCTTAATAGTTCCTTTTAATTCATAACTTTTATTTTACCATAAAATCTTTCCGTTTATGTCCTCAATAAATAAATTTGCATTTTAAATATAAAAGCAAAACAAATTAGGATGTAGCACCAGAAGTTTATTTTACTTTTCGTTCCGAATTTATTTTTATTTTTATAGAAACCATGCTCTTTAAAGCAGAAATTAATTTGCAGAGGAAGTCTCCCATGAAACACTGCTCAGAATAAAAATATTTTAAAATATCTCTTTTGGAAAACAGAACGATATTAAGAGCAAAGAATGTTTTTCTAATCCAAATTTATGTACATTAATGGGTGATTTTTATTTCAATTTGTTTCCAGTTACGTTGATGTATATTTTGCTATCATACATGAATAAAAAAAAATATTTTCCTTCACAGCAATATATATTTTATATCTTCATTATTAGTCTTCATAATTAGAGTAAATTACCACTTACATAAATGTGCAGTTGATTAACTATACTGTAACACGTAAATTCTTTAAATGTAAACTATCTTTTAATAGAGAATTATGTCTATATATCAGAAAGTACGTGAAAAATACGTAATTTCATATTATTTATGTCAGTTTTTTTTTATTTTCCTAATTGGCTCAGTTGCATTTTGTTCCTACTGTTTTCTGTCTCATTGATTCCAATATAATTTGCCTACTGTGAAAAACTTTGCTTCCTGCATTGTCTATGAGCAATAATTGCTGAAAGTGAGTTTTGAATTGAAGTATTGGTTTTTAATTTAAATATTTTTTCCGTATTACGTAATATGTATAGAAATCACAAATCACATACATGACTGTACAAAATAATTTGAATACATCTGAATTTTAATTCACATTGCTAACAAGGCGTAGAACGAACAGAGTGAAAAATTATCGGGGCCAGGGGTCGAACTTGGGTCATTGGTTAAAATTCACAAATTAAATTTCAGAATTACTATTTTTCAGGTGTAACTCAGTGTTTAATAATTTTAATATATAATCTGAGTACATTTCCGTTTATAGATGGAAATTGCTAAAGGGGAATTTTCAACGTAAACGTAATCCCCCTCTTTGTGTATGTGATCTCTCCTCCACCTGACTGCATTGCATACTGGATGTTACCACAGTAGTATGGCGATTCCGAATTGGATTATTTATATTATTGAAAGTTCTGTTCTCATGAACAGAATATCAGCACTAATGAGATTTATGGAGAAAAATGAAGTCATTTTTTGAAATCTATTCCTCTCGAAGACTTCTTCAGACGATGATTTATGGTTATTTTTATTTTTTGTTATCTTCTTTGTTCCCATTGTAAATAGTTTACACATATACTCATTAATTTTTACTGTTATTTATTATTACTGGTATTATAGTTATTCCAAGTAGTGTTTTTGTTACTAATATTTTGTATTTATTATAAATCGTCATATTTTGAACTAGTCAACTATATTAATAATCTTATAGTTTTTTTTTTGTTTTTTTTTTTTAGTTACTAAAGTATAAATATAAACATTGACCAATCTTTGAAAAAAGAAAACTGCTGTCAAAAAGATGGTCTAACAAATGGGTTTCGGCCGTCCGTAGTAAAACACTCCATCAGGCTTACAGCTTGTAGCTACGGTTCGGATTCCCCCCTCCCCCCCCCCCAAGTCTTATGCGTTTCCTAACTCAACTAAGTTTTAGTATACTATGTAGTATATATATAAATCTATATATTATATATAGGCCTATACAAACTGAATTGGATATTTTACAGACTATAGATGGTAATTTCTGAATTGAAGTTTTAAATGTGATATGCGCTCTCTAAATTGTTTACTTAGATATCATCCTCCACCTTACAAACGGTGAAGTTTTATTATACCAATCTGAATGTCTTTCAAAGTGTTTCATAATCTGTGCTTGACGCATTGTTTTTCATTCTTGTTAATATCAACTACTGTTTCATTTTCGATATAATTTCTTTTATAAATTGACCGTGATACTTTATGCGCACCTACAATTGTTAATCTGTAATTATAAAGATTTCAGATGCGAAAAGAAAAAAAATAAGACCTGCGGCGAAGGATATAAAAAAAAATAAGTATATTAAAAAAATAAAATATATTTTATATATTTTTATGAGAAAACGAAATTTGCCTTGTTATTTATGGTTAATTTAAAATTATCTTAAAACATCCTGATTGCCATTTGCTTAGGCACAATTTATTTTTACATTTACTGTTTGCGTTTCAGTGGTATATTGTTTGTCAGTCTTAAACACTATTAAAGCATTATTTAAAATTAATTAAATTTGAATTGTATATGTTTACATTTAAAGGATTCTCAAACTTAGTTCGAATCACAAATAATAGATGGCGCTGCGAGCAATATGGGCTAAATCCAGGACCGATTTTTGGTACTTCGGGACCCACTCAATGCATTTTAATCTCCTTTTTTGGCGTGGGAGAAGAGAAAGGCCAAAAAATCTAGCTTGAATTTAGCGCCTATTGCTTGCAGCGCCATCTATTGTTTGCAATTTGAATTAAATTCGAGAATCACGGTAAAAAAAAAAAACTTCTGCCATCATACACAACGCTCCTGCAAATTTTTTTGTATATCTGTCTCCGTTTTCTAGTTACAGAATTTTAAAATCAGTCAGTCCTTTTTAGGACACCCGGTATATTTCTACATGGAAATGCTGCACTTAAGTTTTGTTACTTATAAAATAGATAAAAATGATTATATTAATTTTCTTTTATTCCTTTTTTATACTACTTTTCAAATATTATTAGTTTAATTACTTTTGTGATTTTATTATTTTTTTAAAAGTATAACCTGTTACGCCCCACCTAAAATATCAAACGTGTTTGCCTGTGTGAAAAATAGATTGAATATTGGCTGCTCTAGATGGACATGAAGAAAAGAGACACAAGAATAAGCATTCAAACATGATACTAAATGCTTATTCTTGTGTTTATTTAAACAAATTGTGATTATGATCTTGACATTTTATTCCTTTTTGTGTTAATTAAAAAAATATCATTAGTCATTTGGAAAAGAAAGTATCCACGAATCTTACAATTTTTTTCTTTAACTCTAATAATTTCAAAATATACTTATAACTACTTAAAAGGTGACACAAACATATAAAAATATTATTTAATGCAAACCTGAGATCTTTCGTACACACACGCGTTCATTTTCAAAGGGAAAAAAGTGATTGACTGAATAGAAATACATTTTAAAAACAAAAACAAAAATAGTGCGCGGAGTTTGGTCCATTTCTCTGAGGATGGGTGAAAAGATCAGTTCATATTATCAGGAGGTCTTGAAAAATTTAGGATATTGTACCAAATTGCGGGAATATTATAGGAAAGGACATCGTTACAAACATTATCAATTCTGAGTAATATTTCAATGGATTCACGGATTATTGACGAGTAATGGTTAGACGTTGAAATAATCCGTGAATCCATTGAAATTTCACTTAGAACTGATAATGTTTGTAACGAGGTCCTTTCCTATAATTCACCCCTCCTCAGAGAAATGAACCGAACTCCGCTTGCGCATGAGCCCTATTTTTGTTTTTGTTTTTAAAATGCATTTCTATTCAGTCAATCACATTTTTCCCTTTGAAAATGAACGCATGTGTGTTCGAAAGATCTCAGGTTTGCATTAAATAATATTTTTATATGTTTGCGTCACCTTTTAAGTAGTTATAAATATATTTTAAAGTTTATTAATAACAAGGTGAAAATTTCCTTCACGACACTAATGTTTAAAACAGTGTTTTGACCCTATATAATAATTTCACTGTAATTTCTTACATTTAAATTTTTAATTAACATTTAAAAACGCTTCAATTTTATATAATCTTTAATCTTGTTAATGAAATAGAATTTCTTCCTACACCAGTCTGTAGTAATTTATTTTCGGAAATGATACTAAGCTGCAATTGTTCTTGTAATGCTTTTCAATTATCCTATATAAGTTATACTAAAACAGTTGAAAAAAAAATTATTATTTGAAATATTTTTAAGAACATTTCAGATGAAATTCTAATCCAAAATTCTTACTTCGAACAATTGAACGGCCAATTGTTTTAATTTTGATTCTCGGAATTATTACATTTCTCAAAATTATGTTTATTTTTGTTACGGACTCTATTTGTAATAATTTAAAAATATGTATATGTTATACAAAAAATTTACTTTTATTATTCATTAAAATTATTCTAATTTGTCTGCGTATTCATTATTTCCCTATTTCTTAATGCTCTCTATTATTTATTTCCAGTTAAATTCCTATAAAATTAAAACGCGTATCTTAATAATAGTCTAATTCTTAAATATCTTAATAATAGTCTAATTCAAAAACTTAATATAAACTTTTAATCCCTTCATTAATTTTTATCAGCTACCAAACTGTAAAATTGTGAACGCAGTTACTTTATTTTTCGAATGTTTATAAAAGTCATTTTTTACATTTTTATTTTATTCCATCTCAATTTCCCGCAGCCTGGCCGGCGTCAGCCATACCACATCGGAATCCCTCCGTCAGCAGAGCCGGGACTCATTTCTATGACGATCCTTGCTCGCTCTCCATTTGTTGAGTTGCGGATCGCAGTTTCTTTCGTGTCTCGCTCATGAATTTGTTTGGTTAGACTGAAGTTTACATTTCAATCGGGATTCCTCCGCGTATTCTAAGTGCACGCCAGAGTACGATCTCAGAAAGAAGACTTTTGTACTGTTTGACTGTTTATCTAAGCTGTTACCTGGTGTTCAAAGTCACGTAGAATATTTAAATCGTTCTTTAACATCTTTTTCGCATGAATAATTAGTTCGTGCTCAAACATGATGGCTCTGATAGATTCTCACCCTGTGCGAATTGTTTACGTTGATATGTCTGGGCTTTACCATGAAAAAGTGTTGCTACCGAAACCTATACTAATTGCTTAAAACAAGTTTTCAATATTCGATTTCCTCAACAATTATTCTGTTTCAACATAATTTTCAATGTACATGTTCCCCAAAAAGTGTTGTTGAGTGATAGAATTGCAGCTTTTATTTCATCTAGATTAAAAACATTTCTGCACACAATATTAAACAACGTTTAACGTCAACACCATCCACAAACAAATGGGAAGAGTGAACGCGTGAATCAGTTACTAGGTTAAATTTTAAAGTTAATTCTACTACTTCTAAAATCCCTTGGACAAAAATTTTGACAGGTAGTTAGTGAATACAATAATACACCCTTTTCCATAACCAAATTTCCTCCTGCTTATTTACTTTTTGGCCAGTTACCTTATGATTCTTCCCTAAAACAAGATTACTACCCTCCTGTTAATGAAACCCATAAAATTTCTAAAGCGCGTACTAATGAATTTCAATTGAAAAGTAAAAAAATATGACCGAAATTATGTAGAACCAAAGTTTGAGGTAGGAGACCTTGTAATTTATGAAGAATTCAATTACCCAATACTAGAAAACTCTCAAAAGTTTTTACTGGTCCCTATCAAGTTCTTAGCAAATTATTTCCTGTAAATTTTCGAATTGATAGGCAAAGTCAAAATAGAAATACGGAGATTGTCCATGTATCTAAATTACGCCCTACTCTCTACCAGATCGATTAAAATTATCCCATGAGAATTCACAGCAAACTAATGTTAAATCCCTGGCTTAATATTAAATTTAGAATAGTCGTAAAATGAATAAAAAGTAACTAAAAAAATTATAATTAATTAATCAATGCTTTTCTATAGAACAGTGTGGTTCTTGATGGATCCACGAGAACATTACTGCTGAAGTTTTACTTGAATTAGTTTTTTACGCGGGCGTAAATGAGTTGATTTCAGTTAGAAATTTCTTATATTGAATCGAATTAGATTAGAATATGTGCTAATAAAATAACAAATCGCTCTGTTTGTCTGTCAGTCTGTGTGCGGTGGCTAGCGAAAACTATTGCACGTAGAAGTCCGAACATTTAGATGTGAATATCCCAAGACAGGTCCTGATGCACCCGAGTCTCAGATTTTTAAGTTTTAAGGGCTGGGGCCCCTGGGCCCCTTTAAGTTTTTATGCACTTAATTGTTAATAACATGCCTCTCTTCTGTCCGATCTTCGTCGTTTTGGGGTGAATTCTCCTATCAGTTTCTGCCCCATTTCTACATTTCAGTTAAGACCCTGGTACCCTTGCAAGGGGCCTAGTACAGGGCCCCTTGAAGTTTTAGTGCACTATATTGTTAATAACATGCCTCTTTTCTCTCCGATCGTCTTCGTTTTTGGGGTGAATTCTCCTTTCAGTTTCTTCCCGATTTCTACATTTCAGTTAAGACCATGGCACCCTTGAAAGGGGCCCGGTATAGGGCCCCTTGAAGTTTTAGTGCACTAAATTGTTAATAACATGCCTTTTTTCCATCCGATCGTCTTCGTTTTTGGGGGTGAATTCTCCTTTCAGGTTCTGCCCGATTTCTACATTTCAGTTAAGACCCCGGCACCCTTGAAAGGAGCCGGGTACAGGCCCCTTGAAGTTTTAGTACACTTAATTGTTAATAACATGCCTCTTTTCTATCCGATCTTCGTCGTTTTTGTGGTGAATTCTCCTTTCAATTTCTGCCCCATTTCTACATTTCAGTTAAGACCCCAGAACACTGTCAAGGGGCCCGGTAAGAACCCCTTGAACTTTTAGTGCAATAAATTGTTAATAAATTACTTCCATTTAATCCGATCTTCATTTTTGGGATGCTTTCTCCATTTAGTTATTCTCCAGTTTATACATCCTAGTTAAGACCATGGGCCCGTCTATGGTCCCGTAGGGTCCGGTACAGGGCCTCTTAAATTTTTTGTGTGTCATGCGTTTTCCACACCCTAATTTTCTCACCTTCGCAGTGCGTAATTTTAAAGTTGAGATTTGAACTCTTCTCCTTAGACCAACACCCGAGGGCCCGAGGGCCCTTTTTTAAGCATTTCCCAAATTTTTTGCACATTTCTTTCAAATTATATTCTATTGATTAATTCATACCCTATGCTTAATCTCGACTAATCGAAGGTCTAAAACGCTAAGTACTAAAACGTTGTAACATGTTTTCATGTTAGGGCCCTGTTCTCAACTATCAGTTGGCCCCTTTTGGGCCCTCTATTATAACTCCCTTAAAAATAGTCCCATTCACTACCTTTTTTTCTAACAACATCTTAGGTTCTCCAGCTATTACATGAACGCCAAAAAATATTTCAGACATCAACTACCACCAATTTTGAATATAAATCGTCTTCTTGGGGCCGTTAGTGCATATTATTTAAAAATGATCCGAATTCCTTGCAATTTTCTTTACCATAGCTCTAGAGTCCTCAAATTACATTAAGAACTACTAAAAAGTGTATTTATACCAATCTACATGCCACTTAAGTCCCTTCCCACTTGGGGTCAGGTACAAGGCCCCTTGAAGCATTTGCACCATAAATTATTAATGAATTGCCCCTCTTAATCCGATCTTCATTTTTTGAACCATTTTTTCATTTAGTTATTCTCCAGTTTCTATATTCCAGTTAAATTCGTGGGGCACCTTAGTGTCCTGTAGGGCCCGATCCGTGGCCCCTTGACCTTTTTGTGTGCTATGCATTTTTATGCCCTAATTTTTCACCTTTTAATTGCATACTTTTAAACTTGAGTCTTGGACTCTTCTCTCTGACAATTCCTGATATTGTCAATATCTGTTAATAATTTAAGTAATAAGTTGTTAGTAAAAGAAAAGGAGATTATTTAAACTATAATTTACTCCATGTTAGAAAAATATTTATATTATATTTGTAATTTTTAAAAAACAATTCCCCCAGTTTCGCGTGAAGTAAATTATTGATTTGGTTTTGACAGAATTAGAAAAAAATTTTAGTCTACCGGGTAACACTATTGTAATCAGAACTCATACTTTTCCCCATTGAACTTGTAGGTCACGTATCTACCAGTTCACCGGTTTTTAGGGGGAGGAGATATTGTTATATAAAAATTTTACTTTTATTATTCATTAAAATTATTCTAAATTGCCGGCATATTCATTATTTCCCTATTTCTTTATACACTCTATTATTTATTTCTAGTTAATTCATATAAAATTAAAAAGCGTATCTTAATAATAGTCTTAGTCAAAAACGTAATCTAAACTTTTAATGCCTTCTTTAATTTTTATCAGCTACCAAACTGTAAAATTTTGAGCGCAGTTACTTTATTTTTCGAATGTTTATAAAAGCCATTTTTTACATTTTTATTTTATTCCATCTCAGATTCTCGCCAGCCTGGTTAGCGTCAACCGTATCACATTGGAATCCCTTCGTCAGCAGAGCCGCGACGCATTTCAATGACGTTCCTTGCTCGCTCTTCTTTGGTTGAGTGACGGATCGTACTTTCGTGTCTCGCTCATGAATTTGTTTGGTTAGTCTGAAGTTTACATTTCAATTGGGATTCCTCCGCGTATTGTAATAGAACACTCGAGCATGAGCTCAGAAAGAAGATTTTTGTGCTGTTTGATTGTTTATCTAAGCTGTTATCTGGTGTTCTATATCACGTAGAATATTTAAATCGTTCTTTAACATCTTTTTCGCATGAATAATGATTGCATGAATAGAGTTGATTAAATAAGTCAACGGGAGTATTCTATTTCTCCACAGCTGCTAAAATTCCACAGTGTTGATACCTTCAATAGGGATGTTTGCACTAAGTGGTACGACTGTTATACAACCTCACCAATGGCTGATTACTATATAGTACTAATCCAGCAGTATGTCGTAAAAAGCACGACGTGATTGTTCAACTTAACCCATTTATTTGCTGCTTAATATATATTATAATGTGATATATTTCATTTTCAGGATTGGATTAAAATTTCAAATAAGTACAAGAAAAGTAACCTTTTCCATTATAGATTAAATTTTCCATTTCTGCTTTCTTAACCCCTTAGGGACGAGCGGCACGTATACGTGCCGCATAAAGCGCTCAGAATCCTTGTTTTTCCTCACCAGTAAAATTTTACTGTAATATTTGCCTTATATCAGCGAATTTTCTCGATTCAAGAAGACACAAATTTCGGTTTTTAAAAAACGGTGACAAAAGATTAAAAATTTCGTAAAAGGCTTCCGTTGCGAAGGGGTTAAGGATCAGGTCATCTTACTTGTTCT
Organism: Maratus speciosus; assembly: GCA_963932465.1. Classification (NCBI taxonomy): domain Eukaryota; kingdom Metazoa; phylum Arthropoda; class Arachnida; order Araneae; family Salticidae; genus Maratus; species Maratus speciosus. The sequence goes on along the minus strand of OZ010789.1, from coordinate 454,002,765 downwards.
TTTGTAGACGTTGATATATCCCAACATTCCTATTCCTTTCTCCATACCACTGGGCACCGGTAGAATCTAGTTTTTTCGTCTGGTGTTCGAGTATGAACAGCAGTGTTCTTCTCATTTTGGAGTAATATGGTACTTGTGTACATTCTCTTCGGCCACTTTTTATTTTGAAAAAAGTAAAAAAAAACTCCATATGATGAGCCAAACAATGTGATTTAACGCTAATAAAAAGCATGCTGCCACGTTTAATTTCAATTGCAGAGCTAACACGCAATATATGTATCGAATTTTTATTTATTTTATGGATAAGCCAGTTTAGTTTTCATATTCAAGGATGTAATCTAACTGCTATTTCTCTATTTTCCATCGCAATTTAATAAAAAGCAAACGAAAATTCAGGCCTCAAACATAGATTATGAAACACGTCCCAACACAATCGGAATACTTTAACAAAACTTGCCCATTTAATAAGTTGAAAAACGATGCCGAAGTAAATAATTTGGAAAACCCATTACAAAGTTTATATACTAGATAGTAATCTGAAATTTATTTCAGTTGGGAAAAGCATTGCACAGTGAAAATACCCCTTCAGCAATTCCCGTCATTAAACGGAAATGTACCCGAGATCTTTTGCGCTTTCTTGTTAGCTGAAATTTCTTTCGTATATGAAACTTTTCATTGTTGTGTGGCAGCCAAAACTTAAACTTTTCTTTTGCGAAAATATCGAATGTTTACGGTAACATTCATAGTTCTACTTCCTGTATATGATCCATAGAACTTATACACACAAAGTAATGTGCAAAAATATAGTTAAATTTAAAAACACGTACCACAACTGAAAATGCATTTCCCACAATTACTGTTAATAAACAGTGCTGTGTATTCCTTTGTGTATCTTGTAAACGAACGATGAACACTATGCACGACCGAAATATAAAGTTAAGAGAAGTGACTTGATGGTACAATGATTTGGTTACTTTCATCCATTACAGAAGAGTGTACGCATTTCAGTATTTCATCATTAAGACACTCTGAATCCAAGGCTACAAAGTTCATCAATTAGCAAACGAGATCAAAAATCCCTGTGAATCTGTATGCCTACAGCAAGAGGAATAGTACATATCAAAGTAGGAGGCCTGCAAGCTTACATTACAGCTTGTAATATTGAAATCTGTTTCAGATCGTTGCGTTTGCCACCACTTAGGATATCCGAAAATGTTAGCAAAACAGGGGGAAAATACGTCTTGTTTTCTTCAATGGATCCAATATCTGATGCACAAATGTATTTCAGTTCTAATGAAATTTGCTCTACGCTCGATTAATCTAAATTTTTCTACATCGAAATCATCATGTCTTTTTTGCTTGTGATATACTGTAGAAAAAAATTCGTCTTTATACACTAAATTATTCGTCATTTATAAAGAAATAATTTCCCTACTCTTAGAAAAAATGCTTTTCCCGTTAATTCTTCTCGGAAGGCTGAAAAAGAGGGAAATATTTCGTTTATTCGTTGTACGCATGCGTATTTGCTATATTAATACCAAAGTTCAAATTTATTTTTTAAATGAAAAACCGAAAATTCAATAAATTAAAATTTCTAATCTCTCTATTCTAAAAAAAAGTAACTACCGCGTTCACCGCCGCCGGTTTTGAATTTTTTGTGATCGGAGGTCTTTCTTCGTTAATATTAAGAAAAATAATGCATACAAAAATATGAAAATCGGCAATATTATACAGAAATATTTGATAAACACTCAGATGCAGACAGTTTTCAAATCGAAGAATTATTTTAAGAGATATTTAATGTTAAATTTGGACAAAATCGTTCCACTAAAAAAATTTTATAGGATCAAAAACTATTCATGGGAATGTAATTATTTTTAGATCATTTTATACGTTCTAAGTTCCCGGTGTGCAGACTGTATTTCCTTTTTTAGTTTGATTCATTTTTTGAGGTTTTATTTCTATTTTAAATTCAAATTTTCAGCATTTCTACAGATATTTTTTGCTTATTTTAGAAAGTGATATTAATTTAAACTGTTGCCAACTGTATAAACAGCGCAAACAATAATGGTTGCTTCAAATAAAAAAAAATATGTATACGTGTAAATAAATTAAAATTTTATTTACACGTCACTATTATTAACAGAAAAAAACATTTTGAATTAGAATGAAATAATTATGTACAAAAAGCAGGAACTTATTAAAAATTACGTCATAAAAACTATATTTACACGTGAATTTTAAGAAAGAAAGGAAATTGTAAAATAAAAAATTCATTAACATGCGTTAGAAGTCTTAAATAGGAGAAATTAAGTCATAGTTACGTCACATTACAGTTATTACATAAAATGAACACAAAATAATATTGCAAAACAGTTTAAATTTAGAAATTGCGCTAGACATTTATTTGATATTTTGAGAGGATACTTTTCAACTATTTTTGTTAGGAAAGCGCAAATAATATTTCATTTCTAACAAAAGCATTTTCACGTGAATATTAAAAAGAGAAGAATAGTTTGGTCAAAATTACGTCAGATTAAAAACGATTAATTTAAAATGTTTTATTTAAAAGAAATTTCTTTTCGCTTTGTTAAAAGATATCGGGAGACAAAGACTCTGTTTCCTTAATTCCTTTTATATTAGCTTATTTTGAAATGTTTAACTTATTTTACTTAATCAAAGATTGTATCTTTGGTACTACTTAGTTATCCCGTCGACCAAAAATCTATCATTCGCCAAACTATAAGATTAAATGCCAATAATGGCTGATCGTAAATGTCACATTAACTTGACTTTAAGCAAGTTACACGTGTCTACGTCATCAAGTTATTTTTATTTCGACGTTTTATTTGTATTTTTATCAATGTTGCACTAATTTATTTCTTCTTTCGTTATTTAAAATAAAAATTATCTCAATTTGTATAATCTGGCGAGTGGTTTGGTGATTTATATAATTTGGCGAAATTGGTCGACGGGATAATCAAGTAGTACCGCAGCGGATTTGGCCTTAAAATTCCCCAATTAAAGAGAAATGAATAGAAATCCGTTTATAGGGAGATCGGCACTGTTTTTTAAATTATAATTCAGTCTTCCGAAATCTTTTTAAAGCCGATCAAATTAGCGTACTTTTAGAATCTGCGGTGTCTGAACGGGGTTGACGAGCGTGGCTCGTAGGCGGCAGAGCCCCCTAGTTTATTTAAAAATAAACAAACAAAAATAATGCCTTCGAATTTAAAAAAGCAGCAAGTTTCTCATTCATTTAAACTTATTCACAATTTATTTTTTAGAGTATAAAAAAAAATATTTGCATGTAAAATATTTTCTGAAACAACACGTTTAAAAAAATATATAGTAGTTCAATCAAGTTTTAAAAAAAATAGATTTTATTCAAAAAGCGAACATTTCTTCTATAATTTAATTCAAAATATAATATTCCTATTTTACATCTTACAATCAAATTATACATTATTAAAAATGTCTAATATGTAATAGTTTTTATCCTCTATTATTTTATAAGTGGTAAAACACCAGCATTGCTTCATAATGACGAAATGTCCCTGCAATTAAGTTTAAATTTCCAAGTTTTCTGGACAAGAAATTTAACAAGCCTTACCAATCCCCATTTGAAGAAAACCCGTATCTTCATTTGGACCTCGCTCTCTACCAAGCGCTCGCTGGCCGAGTGGTTAAGATGTTCGATTAGAAATAAAAACGGCCCCAGTTTCAATACCAAGTGGATCCACGGAAGAAACAAAGACATAATTTTTAAGAACTCCTTTTTACAGATTACGGAAATTTTATTTCCTATAACGAAAAAAAAGCGGAAATTTCTTCAATTATCTGATATATACCGGATATAGTACTGCCAGGAAAATTTTCGTGAATTGAAGAAAAAATTTTTGAGAGTGTAGTCCAAGATTATATTTCAGGCAGTTTTTCTAAATATTATCATATTACATTTCCCATATTTGCTGAGGTTATGATGCTGTGTACAAACCGGTCTTGCAATTTTTTGTTCAAATGTCTACAAGTGTAAGGCTTACTTCCCTCTGATAAAAAACTAACGCATTTTTTCCACGAAGTCACTGACAGATATTTGCTTTTCACAATTTTCTTGAAGCCACTCACGTGTCTTTTCAAAACCGTCAGTGTCATCATGACGGCCTACTGATGTGGGCAATCCTCCATTAGTACCTTCAGGAGTATATTTCATAGGAATGGGTTTTCCGTTCCTAAAACTCATACTATCCGCTTGGTGATACTGAGCTTCTGCACTGAAAAAAAAAAAGAACAGGATTTTTTGTTGTTGCCGTTACATAAAAATTTCTAGGAATCCCAGTTTCCTAGAAAAACTTTAGTAACTTTGCAGATTTTATTTTACTGTGTGCAGAAGGTAAATGTATGACTGAAAGCATCTTTACGTCTACATTCTTTGACCATATATCATTTCTAGTACATCATAGTTTTAAAACTGTTTCTCCAAACTGGAATGTTTGCCCTTTTTTTTACGCTTATCATAATCCGCAATAATCTGGCCACAAAACAAGCAATTCTCTTTGAAACTGAACGATCCAATACTTCCTCGTAGCGTTATCGAGCATGTTGAAGGAATATCATCTTGCGACATTTTCAGTTTTATATTGCGTTTAATTTTAATAGGATTGACGTATACACGTCCACATTCTGTATGCACTTTAAAAGCACCAATAGACATAGGACTGAAATGTTCATTAATTTTATCATCTCTTTGTTTACTCGCGTTGATAATTCCCGTCAATCCTTGTGCTGTTAATGTGACATAAGAAGTATCGTTACAAAGTGCATTTGAACACAAAATGCAGAGTTTTTTCTTGCATTTTTCTTATGGTGATTTCTTGATTCAAAACAAATATTACCTACCTGCAACACATAATAAAGGAAATCAAAATTAGTCTCATAGCATCAGGTATAGGTGTAATGCAATGTGGCATAGTTTAAGCATTTAAGGTTTACCTATAGGGTCATGTAGGTTTCATTTTTCATAATTACCACCCCCCCCCCCCTTTCTTAACCTTTATAATAATTTTACTTTTAAATACCAACATCATACCCTTTTTCAGCGTCAAATTTCCTATAATTTGACACCCCACACGATTTTATAAGATTTTTTAATAATTTTCATACTTTCTTCAAGATGACCGCCAAAAACCGTATTTTGCGCAACAGTACCAGTGTATATTGTTAGTATGTTCATTAGGAGTATATCACCTACCATTGTACAATAAGAATAATTTTTGTTACAATTAGTTCCAACTCCCACGCTATTTCGGCTGTACTGAATACAAAACCATAAATAAGGAATTTTGCTGCAAACAGCTTTATCCTGCAATTTTTAGGACGGGAGTCATGCCTATTATTATTATTTTTTTTTTTCATAAAGTTACATTTTCCGCCAATATTTTGTATTCGGCGTGCACGCACTAGGCATTTCGTTAAGGTTAAGACTTCTGCTATACCCTCCGGGCGAAATATTTACATGGGCTGGACGCTTGTTAAGTTGTAAAGGAACGTGACGTCATGCTCTCACACTTATGCATTCTGTCGTTAAATCCCTTTGCTTGGCGACAGTTATTTTTTATAGAAAGTACTCGAAGGCAAATTAGACAAATACCGTTATTTCTACTTATAAAATTCTTCAATTGATGTGATGTTCATCCTACTTGTATTACTATTACTACGAGATCAGAAAGGAAACTTTCTTCTGCTCTGGTACTGGTAGGACGTCGTCCTTTTGTGACTAGAAAGATTAATTCTTTCGATACGCGTGGCGGTAGCTTATTTTTATTGTGTATTTAACCTAAAAAGCGAGTTCGACGTATATGTATGTTAGGCAAAATTCCAAATGTAGTACGTTTGACGTGTATATACGTCATCGCCAATTCCAATTGGGCTACTTTAAAAAAAAAATTAAAATTGCTTGATTTTCAACACTTCTTTGAAGTATAAATATTCACCTTATTTAATGACATGCTAAATAATGCTAGAATAAGCCGAATTATACTCTTTTATATAATATTTGGAAATCAAGCAATCTGAATTTTAAAAAAGGTAGCCTACTGAGAACACTGTACGCACTCAGTAATATTTTTTTTTTAATAAATTACTCGCTTAGCAGGTTAAGAAATATCTTTCATTGGTATTATGGGACAAAACTTTATGGAACAAAGCTTCATTTCTTTCAGGTTCTAAAGATATTTAGAAAAAAAATCTCACTTAAATTCAAACTTTAAAATAGCCTGACCATTAAAGGCATAAAACTGTGTTTAACAGCGTGTATGATTTATAAAATTGAAATTTCCATTGATCATAAATTATCTGTTCGTACTCTGTATACAAATAGCCGTTTGAAAGGTTTTTGAAATGGCTTTGGACGTAAGTAAATTAAAATAGAATATTAAAATTATTTTTTAGGCTACAAAATCATAATATGTAAAACGGATATAAAATATATCTGTATAATTTGTATATGAAGTACATGTTATCATCTACAAAAAGGAACACTTTTGATAATTAAAGAAATGAAGTTAAAAAGCTGCCCAAAGTTATAAAATACTATTTAAACCATGTCATAAAATCTGCCCATATGGTTATGTATATCAGAAAGTTGCTTGTAAAAAAAAAAAGGAAATAAAAAGAGACAAAAAAGATCTGAAAAAGGCAAATTACAGAAAGGCAAAGGCAAGTCAAAATGAAAAATAATTTTTTATTGTTAGCAATAATTAAACTAAAAAAGCAACCAAATCAAAGATAAAAATTTTGATCAAAAGTATCATACAGAATTTGAAGTTAATTTTAATGTAATGACATTTAATAAAAATACATTATTAAATGAATTAGTTGAAATTAAGTGTAGAGCACTCCCAGCTTTTTACCATGTTTACTTCTAAAAATTGATTATATGAAAAGCTTAGACAGAATTATTACTTTGAGATAGATGTCGGGTTGCACACAAGAGTTCTTTATCATTAGAAACCTCAGAGATCAATATATTTTGTAGATTTAAAGAATCAGTAATAAAAATAAAGTTTATTTTGCTGTTAGTGATTTTCGGAAAGATCTCGTGTAGTTTTGTGATATATTGATTAGCTTTCTCAAATGGAATATCGGTTTTTAGGATATATAGATGCAATTTTTTTTTTTTTTTTTTTTTTAGTTTTACTTTTACAAGACTGAAAAGAATGATTATGTGTTTCACGCGTATCTGGGTATGTGGATTTTTTATACCCTCGAAACATCCCAACGGTTGGATGGATTTTAATGAATGAGGTCTCTATCAATTCGTCTTAACGGCCCGATGGTTATACGCTAGGTTTTGTTTTTATAATTTCAAAATGACGGCCGTAAAATACAAAATGGTGGTAGAGACGAAAACAAATTGCGCAGCCTATTGAGTGGCATATCGTTGGATAGATCTTTCAAAATGAAGACGATTTTTCATTGACTATTTTACAGTCGGAAGCTCCGTTAAAATATTATACAACCTGGAAGTTGTGTATGTAGTATCACTAGCTTTACTGTAACTCTAAACATCATAGACATCTATAGACCTCATCAAAACAGTGTTTATAGATAGGAACTAACATTTAAACACAACTTAAAAGTCATCAATACAAGTAAATAAAAAAATAGGTAAGTAATATAAACAAGTCATATAAAAAAAAAAATTAAGTTAATTCCTACTTAGGTCAATAAGAGAATATTTTTTCTCCCACATCTCTCTCTCTGATCAAGAAGAGGGCTCTCTCGGTCTTATAATACCTTGATCAAAAAAGGGCTCTCTCGATTATTGAAAATTAATTAATTTAATTTAATTAATGAATTAATATTTGAAAAAACTGGATTACCACCAAGTGTCATCCACTACAAGTTTAAAAAAATTTATTTGAGCTTGAATGAATGAATAATAAGTATTTTATTAACGATTGAAAATTTTAACAAGATATATATAGCGACAGTGTGAGCTAATAGTAGGAATTGAAAAGATAGTTTCACATTGATGAGAAATAATTAATTAGTTCGCTTTTTACGCAGTTGGGTTTTTGAATTTTTAAATTTAATTGTTTTTCGACGTTTGTTTAATTTTTGAAATATTTATGATTGGATAGCATTACATAATCACAATTATATGCAATGAAAAAAACATATATGTTTATTAAGGTTTTTATTTTAACAGATGCCAAAACATAATTGTCATACACAGTTCGTAACATATATATTCAAAATTTTATGTTAATTTTTAATGCTTTCTATATAAAATAACTTTTGAATTAAAAATTCTTTAAAATGTAATGTAAAAATTACGACATTAATAAAGCAAAAATTCATACATTATAGAAAACAACCTTTTTTTTTTTTTTTATATTTTAATGTAACCGGTGCCAAAATTATTTCGAAAATGTACATAAAAATTATGCCTCTAGCTCCTCAAATTCTAATCTAAATGATTCGGGAACTTATTAATATTGTTTACATGTATATTTTTAATAAGAAATCGTTAAATTACGAAAAAAAAAAGGATTTTATGCAAGCACAAATGCTGAAGTCACAAAGCCTGCAGCTATGCAATCAAATCTAAGTGTGAAAGAGAAATACCAAACGGGTTTCTTCCTTAAATTTGATCTAGCTGAATCTCTGTGCATATCCAAATCTTTCTATCGTATTATTTTTGTGTTTCCACTCTCAATTGATTACAGGGTTCCCTTGAACTGAATATAAACAGCCGAATTGTGTTTTGAGTGCATAGAAAATGTCTTATTTCTTTTGCTTGTAAATAATAAAATTTCTTTCCGCTTCGAATTTCATAAGTTAAATTTCGTGTTTTAAGTGTTTTCTTTTCCTTAGAATTTTGATTTCTCGATTTGTTTTTAAAACGTTACATTTTAAACTTATGAAACAAAAATATTTAAATTTGTTTGAATAATTCAAGAATTTTTTATTTAGATATTGATAAGCTTCACATTTATTTTTCTTGCTCGAAATAGTGCTCTAATATTAAAAATTATGTATGCATATTATATTGTTTACAAGAAATCCTTAGGGTGTAGTATTTCGAAAAAGAAATGATAGGAAACATTATATTTTAAATCAATAAGTTGCAGTTAAAAATTTTAAGTTGAAAATACAATCTAATGATATAGTTAAAATCCGAAAGAATACACTAATATTACAAATTATATATGCATATATATTGTTTACAATATATCTTTAGGGTATAGTATTTCGAAAAAGAAATGATAGGAAACATTACATTCGATATCAATAAGTTGCAAATTATAAGTTGAATATACAATATAATGACATAATTATAATTTTTATGGAAAAATATTAATACAAAAATATATTTGGTAATTTTATGTTACCCGGGCGCCATTGATCACCAAAATTTGCGAATCTCGCTAACCCATTTTTTCTCGCCAATCTTATAAACTTAGCCAGTTAACAAATAGCCAATATTTTAACATTGCAATGGAAGATATAACTCTCTGAGAATGTATGAATATTTTAAAATAGTTTGACAAAAAATAATTAAGATTAGTTATAAAAAGTTCGATGATTTCTATTATAATATCTTTAAAAACTTAGCTAAAGATAGCTAAAAAAAATAATCATGATTAAATACGTAAACACAAACATATCAATATAAATAAAATAATATCTCATGCGATTGGTTGTATTAGTGACTAGGCTTAGTAACTAACAGAAACATTTTAATAAGAGATAGCATAAACTAGAAACATTTTATTTTATAATGAAAACATCGTATCTAATTTGTAAATTTATATACACAAAAATGGAAACTTGTGTTTAAAGTCCAAAAATCTTTAAGAAACAAAAGAACCTTAAGAAATCTTTAAGAAACTCAATCGGGATGACTTAAACCATGTTCTTTACCAAGTGTACTTTGTACTGCTACAAGTACAAACGTTGCATCTCCATCGAATGCTGTGGCTAAAATACAATTTGATTTCATGTCCTTTCGCACAAAATACATTTCTAGGCAAAATATCCTTTTATTTTTAAAAAACGTACGGCTTGTTTTTCTGTTTTACGTAACTCCCAAAATTTCATCATCATTACACGTATTTGAATACCGATAAAATAAAAAGTTTTGTTATTAGAATTGCGCGATGCGAATCACGGGAAAGGTTTGGAATTCAAATGGTGCCGACTGAAACAAGATTTGGCGAAATATCAATATCGACCGCCTGGCACCAAATATTCTTACTTGCTCCAACCTATACATAAATACATTCTGTAAAATGTCATCTAATATTCTATTTTATTTATAGTAAAGCGAGGAGAGTCTGAGCACATTTCAAAAGAATAATAATAAAAAATCTAAATATTAATATTTTGCTAAACTATGCATGAATAATTTTGACTTCATTTGTTTTTTATGCATTTCCATTGTTATTTTGTTGTTATACTGTAATTTAATAGAACAGCAGTAATAAAAACCAAGAAAACTATTTTGCGCATCTCTCCTTACAGGGTAGGAGAGAACGCGCACATAGGTAGGAGAGATTGCGCACATAGGTAGAAGAGATTGTTATTAATAATAACTAAAATTAAATTGTTAACAATAATAATTACACTTAATCGACATTGTTGAAAGGTTTTTGCGAGTAAATATTATTGTATTAGGAGTGAATATTTCAACCAAATGTTTAAATAATAAATAAAAGAAAGAATTATTTTAACAACAGTTAAAAATTTTAATTTAAGAAGATTAAAATATCAGAAAAAGCAAGCCCTACTAAGATTACAAAATAACATTAATCTAGTTGAACATGTTTAACTTGAAAATTAATTCATTCCCATTTCCACAGTTTCATTGCGAAGTTTGTTTGCGAACCGAAGTTGTCATCGTCCACAATCGATGCACTTATTGTTGTAAATAGTGCATCTTTCGTGCAACCACTTGCAACAAGCAATACATTAAATCCAGTCAGTTGTCGAAGTTGTCTCCTGGTACGGTTACAGACATTCAGTGCACTCATCCTCATTGACCTTCGGTTCTTTTCCTTGAGTTTTTTATCCCACTTTTTGTGGAAGCACCTTATCTTCAGCAGTTTTTTTGTAGCGGCGTCCTTCTTAAGTCTTTTTTCATGTATATTTTGTTGATCAGTAACATTAGTTGCACTCTGTTTCCTTTTGATTTCGATGGCATTACACTACTTGGAATGGGTGAAAGCTTTTCCAAAACATTGTATTAGAAAATTTATTTTAGTTAACAAAATTAATTTATTAGCAAATTAATTGCTCATAAATTAAAAAATATATATAAATATTTAATTAAATTATTAACAAATATATTATTAATTTATCAAGAAGAATAATTACATAAAATTTATTTAATAACAACTGTATTATTAATTTATTAATAAAATTTTTATCTGCAAAAGTATTTTTTTTTTGCAAATTAATTTGTTGCCAAATTTAGTTTTGATAATTATGTGTTTTTCCGAAATTATTTCAAAATTGATTCATTCATATGTTTTACACGTAATTTGCAATTCATGCAAATATATCAATAAGCTTAAACTAGCACTTAAACTTATGGGGAAATGCGCCATCTCTCCTAAGTAGCAGATGCGCAAACTCTCCTATCTTGGTAGGAGAGATGGCACGGCCTGTTATTTAAATATGACCACTTCTAAAATGAATTTTTGGTGTTCGCATGCTTAGTCCAGGTTAGTAGTTTATAAGAAATCGTTTAAGTTCAAAATATTTTGCATTACTGACGCTCTATAAAAATTCTGACGAACAGTTATGAAAATTCAAGCGCTTACTTTGGAAAAAAAAAACAAAATAGCACTGCTTTATCCAAGACGCTTGGAACAATCAATGTGCACTTTCATGTAGACACTACACTAATGCTGCTGTACAACTACCTGGAGTCGCTGGGCGCGCACTCCACTCCTTCTTGTCGAATCTCTTTGTGCGCAATCTCTCCTACCGCGCGAACTCTCCTCGCTTTACTACATATAATATGAAAGTAAATTAATTTTATTGTAAACTAAATCGGATTATTTGTTTCCCGTTTATCAAAAACCTGTTAGAGAATTTAAAACATTCATTCATAATTTCATCATTACTGATACTCAATGACATTACAAGCATTTTGGATAAGATCGAAATTCAGACTCCAGCATACTTGTCTAGTGGTTAGAACTCTGGCTATTATTCGCGGATTCAAATTTCATTACAGGCATGTATGTTTGTACAGTGAAACTCCAATTATCCGAGCTTAATCCGGAATATCTTCATATACGGATAGTTTAAGCAATCATCAGAAAAAGACTATGTTTTTACATAAAACTCTAGAATCGCTTCTGTTTAACAAAAAGATAGGGCTTATACGTTCAACTTATATCAGGCCTATCTTAAAAATTTTTACTACTGTGTAAAATTAAAAAATTTTTAACATGCGTAAAAATGACAAAATTAAAAAATGAAATTATTTAAAATGAATAAAATAATTGTAAGGTAGGGGAACAAATAAAACGGATTTAACCCTTTTTCAGTAAAATGACAAATCTAGCTCGGCATGTGTTTCTTCGTTACAAACAGTAAAATGATGAACTACACTTGTTATGCGATTAAATTTGCTTAACATATTTGTACTATCACAAAATTTGTACCACTTTTAAGGGGACTTTATTTGATCAAAAATTGACCCCAAAATCAACATTTCTTTTTGTGCGTATTGTTATTCACCAATTTATACTACGTCATTCGTGAAAAACTGCATGCAGATGCGATTATTTTACGCAAAGTTACAAGTGTTTTAATTTCGTTTACAAACAATTTTTGGCCTTTTAATATACTTTAAATCTGTTTTTCTCAATACTGATGTTTCAGCTTTTTTTTTTTTTTTAATTTTTTTTTTTTTTTGAAATACTCCTTGCTACTTAATTATTGATCAAAATTCATGAAACTGATAAGGAAGAATCCTGATGATGCTTAAAAAGAAACTGTGTATGCATTTTAAAATTCGACTTCATTAAGACGATTAAATTTGATTTTTAACGTATTATAAGGCAAAATTTTAATGAAAATCGATATGGAATTCAGAAAAATATATCTAAAAATTCGACTATTTAAAGGATTAAAAAATCGACGCACAGATTTGTTTGTCATAGAATAATATATACTAAAATCCAAAATCGAGGAAATATCTAAAAAATTAAGACGCAAGGAGCATTTTAAAATTTCGTTTTAAAATTTTAAATTTTTTAAAAGATCTTAAAATCATAATAAGGTTGGAAAATTCTTTTAAGGTGTTCTGTATACTTATGGTGAAATGTAAATTGCGCAAAATTTCACATATCTATTTTAAAAATTAAAATAAATTTTTTTAAACGTCCACCATCCCCTTCAATAAAAATAAATTTATCCAAATCCTTAATATGCATTTTTATTCGCAAAATGCGTGAATTACGAAATGAAAACTATGATCTTTAATGAAAAAAATTCTTTTTTGTACCCATTTTTTCTTCGTTTATATCTTACCTGTAAGACGTTTTCATCAATAGCAAAAATATTTTATTTATTAATTAATAACTATAAAAGTATGTAATTATTTCCATCCAATAAATTTAAAAATGTATTTTATGTAAAACTTTAAAATAACGCATCAAGAATAGCTGAAAAGAAATGCTGAAAGTAAACGGGAAATGAAACATATAGCAAATACAGCTTTGCCATCAAACCCCAGGGTTAAATAGAAACATGCCAAACACGTTCAGTCTCTTTCATACAATTTGATCCGGTTAAATCTATGTGCATATTCAATTTCTCTTCTATATTATTTGCGTGTGTGTGCTCTCGATTGATTATAGGTTTTTTCAAGGGAATATAAAACCCTGAACTTTATATCAAATGTTGCGGAAAATTTTTTGATATGAAAATAGTTTTTTCACATTGTTCTGAAAGCTATGGTTTTATACGAAGTGTTATTATAGAAATAAAAAGATTTTGCCGATTGACGGAGCTCCATTTACACTATAGTTATTACTTTTTTGTCTAAACAGAGTGATCAGCTACTTTAAATAGATTAAATTAATTACGTGCACTTAAAGTAAAGTAACTGCATTTAGAGTCTGAGTTAGTTATACTTATTATAGGAAACTTCAGAAGTGTATTTGAGTTTTTTAGTGCCCACTTTCTTACGTTCTGAGTTGTAATTTAATAAATTATTTGTTTTTAATCTTCACTGAGATGCGATTAACATACCACGTCAGGAGACTGCTGCTAATTGTTCAGAGATAAACGTTTTAAAAGCTTAAAATCAACTTTCCATCTTGTATTAAATAGTTTTACTATTAATTTACCGCAATTAAGTGTGTAGCAATTTGGTTCATCAACAATGATAGAACGTGAACCAATAAGATTTTTGCACCTTGTTTGGCAAGAAATTTAAATACTAAAATAATACAAGCCTGCGATGGCAGTATTTTTTAACTTTTGATAATTGATTTTCATGAATTTTTTATCGCTGAATCCGAAAATGACCTTCATTTTTAACCATCAAGTCAGGATTTTTCAAATCGTAAATTTTAAAGTTAAAAAGTCAAAAAATAGCGAAAAACTGTCAAAAGAATTTGTCAAAGTTTTACCAAAAGAAGGCAAATGCTTTACATACACCTGCGGCAAATTTCCAACCTTATCAACCGCAAAAATAAAAGAGGACACTGAGATGAAACACATAGAGCAGCGGTTCCCAACCTTTATTGGTACGTGACCAGTGGCGCCAACTTATATGGGCCCAGGGGGCGTGAGTAACGGGACGTGAGCCCACCCAATAATCTGATCCCACCCGATTTCTATTGATTTATTTCGTTATTCATTTATTTAATCGCTGAAATAAAATTTTGGTTTTACTGACGTTTTCAAAATAATTTAGCTTCAAAAATAGTAAGGACATCAATTAGACTTACAAGAGCACTGACAGCCCTTTTATCGGCTGTGTAATTAAATTTCTCTCAAAAAAAGATTTCCTGCATATTTTGCCAACTGTTTTAGTTTTAATTTCTTGAAGTGACTGAAATCTAGTTTTCTCTGGATATCTAGTTTCTTACACTTTCAATAGTTATAGCAATTTTTATACTAGTTATAAGAAATATTAATGTGTTCATATGGAAGAACTTATGATAATATAATTAAATTAAATTATAATACTTTTATATTTTACTTAGAAAAACCATAATTTGACTTCAAATTACCCGCTTTAGTCATTCGCTGCTCCCCCACCCCTCTAGTCATACACACGCATTAAGAATAGATTGGATTGTACATGTTATTTTACTCAAAAAATTTTGGGCCCACCCAATATTTTATCAAAGTTGGCGCTACTGTGCGTGACTCACCTTTAACCCTTTCCGGCACAGTGTGCCCGGGTCGGGATACCCAATTTTAATTCCAAACTTACGAACGGCACCAAGAATATTTTAGTAAAATTTTGCTTTTAAATGACTAATTAAAGTAACATGTTTTTAATTTCTAAAAAAGTCGTTTTAAAATCCCGGTGTCAGTCAATCATTTCATCATTTTACAACAGAAATTGCCCGTGCCGGAAAGGGTTAAGTAAAAAAAAAATTTCGCGACCCACCTAATATAAGGGTGTATATCAGTATGGAAATTGTTGTATGACCTCTATAAGTTATAGGCTATCCTATCCTGCGAAAAAGGCTAATTTTCGTACGAAGGATACACTCTCAACAAAAACAACAATTGGTAATCCCAATGTGTGTAAGTGGAATAATAATTAAAACAACACGCAATACTACAAACATAATTAAAAATACGTTTAATTATTATCAAAACATAACTTTATAATAAATGAGATTTCTAACACTGGCGTTTACCGATGAGGGCATTTACATTAGGGTTAAAACTGGTTAATTTTAACTTTAAGTCACATTCTACACGCAGTTTGTTTCTTTACTTGTTTTTCAAAAACAGCAAAGTAGAAAAAGCATGTTTACACAAGTATGTCATGTTGAACCCCATCAAGGAATTCAAAGCTGATTTAGATATTTCTGGATATTCTGCTCGTGTATTCATCTAGAACAGAGGTTACCAAACTTTTAGACCGACGTACCACTAAATAGAAGTTCATATTTCCACGTACCATCAATACAAATTCGAAGCTAATACAGAAAAACCTGTGTAAACGAAATATGTCTAAAACGAAACATTTTTCCAATCTTTTGTGCTTCTGTCTGAGCAGATTTTATGGTATTTAATTACATAATTACATTATTAAATTGGTACTTATATTGACAGTTTTATATTAACATTCAAATAAAAGGTAGTATCATAATTGCATTTTAATAATATGTGCATTATCAGAATACAGTTCTTTGATGGAAAAAAAGCTACAATGCTTAATGACATATTGGCGTAAATTGATACATATACACTAGGATGACTCTATTAATTCCCTAGTATTGCTAATGATAAGACTGTGCTTGCTTTATCAAACACAGCTTCCTCATATCTGCTTTGATCTTAGTTTTAGAATCGTCAGATTCGATGTCTAGCTTATTCTTGTAATTGTTTTTCATATAAAGAAGTAAAAAGAAAACAGTTAAAAAAAGGATAATTTTTGCTAAAAACAAGGAGCGATTTTAGAGTTTTTACGGTTATGAGAGGGTAATCTTTTCTCACCAATAAAAATTCTGTTCCGTTCATCTTTTTGAACGTGGATTCCAGCAATCCATCGTTATTGTTGTATTTTATATTTCATTTCACGTACCAGTATCGGACTTTCGCACACCAGTAAACAGAGCTTCACATACCAGTACTGGTACGCGTACCGTAGTTTGAGAACCCCTGATCTAGAAGGTAATTAAAGATTTTCCTTTGGAAAATTATTTTCTTTTGAAATTTTTATATTTTTTAAACAGATAAAATAAAACATAAATTTTTTTGACAAACCCGATTGTTCCACCCGATTTTCCCCGACCACCACAACATCCGCCGCGACCCATAGCTTGGGAACCGCTGCCATAGGGAATATAAAAGGAAAAAATCCCTGCCGGCCCGGCCTACAGGCAGAGGTAGATTTCGAAGTCAAATATACTAATTTCACAAACAAAAACTAAATCATGATTATAGATAAATCCACTTTAACAATTTTATCTAGCCGCTCTTGACGAGTTTTTATTTCATTTTCATATAATAGCTGGTTTTATCAGAATCATGTTAGGGCGGTATTCAAAAAAATACTTTTCCATGCTCAATAACTCGAAATTTTCTGGCATAATTCCAGATTCATTTTTAATTAAAAAAAAATATGAAACTTGCTGACGTGATTTTTGAAGAGATTTATAAGCGACCTGTGTTTTTATTTTTTGTTCAATTAATTAAAACTTGATATATAAACAATTATTTTCTCAGAAGGACAATATTTTTCGTTTCTAACACAATCGCTTCGGGAAATTCCGTTCAAAATGCCCACTTTAACATCATTTTTTGAAATATATTCTGCCTCTATCTAAAAATCGATTATTACTGTACATTATATAGTTTCTGAATAAGCGAATCTACCAATTAAATGCGTTTGAGAGCAAAAATGAATTTAAAAACCAGTCAGAAAATAAGCAGTTTGGATTTAAGCGCATCCTTAATACAATGATTTTTCCAACACAATCCGCTTCGGTAAATTCGGTTCAAAATGCCCTTTTTAACAGCATTTAAAAAAATATATTCTGCCCCTATCAGAAAATCGACCATTACGGTACATTATATAGTTTCTGAGTAAGAAAACGTACCAATTGGAAGCCTTTGAGAGCAAAAACGAATTGTAAAATGAGTCAGAAAATAAGCAGTTTGGATTTGAATACACCCTTACTAAGATCATTTTTTACTTCAACCGGTATGTATTTTTAATTTGTTTTTGCTCTAAGAATTGGTCCTATCCAAAACTTGTCTATATAGATGTTGTAGACAATATTAAGAAGATATATGATAAATTCATGGGGATTTTATATCTTTTGAATTGACGGAGTTATGGATTTTTTTCTTCTTCAAACCCCCTTTTTGTTTTCGTTTTTAATTTTTTTTTGCGGTACGAATTGGTCCTATCAAAAACTTGTGAATATAAAAGTTATAGATAATGTTAAGGAAATTCATGATAAAATTAATTGGATTTGATATCTTGAGAATTGACGAAGTTATGGATTTTTTTCTTCTTCAAACGCCCTTTTTGTTTTCGTTTTTAATTTTTTTTGCGGTACGAATTGCTCCTATCAAAAACTTGTGAATATAAAAGTTTTAGATAATGTTAAGGAGATTTATAATAAAATTAATTGAATTTGATATCTTGAGAATTGACGAAGTTATGAATTTTTTTCTCCCAAAAACCCTATTTTTGCGCCCCTTGAGCCCATTTTTAACTTTATCAAAAATCTGTGATACATAAATTTTTGGCGCTATTTTTAGAAGTAATAAAAACTTTAAACTGATTTGATATGTACAAAAATTAAGAAGTTATGGGGTTTTTTCTGTTTTCACAAAACCCCTCCCTATTTCCCTCCCCTTGGTCCGATTTTGCCCATTAACGAACTTGACCGAGATTTTATGCCCATTGATTTTATGTATCAGTTTGGAAGAGATTGGTGCAGAATTACGAAAGTTATCGTGTCCAGAAGAAAGTGATATATATATATATATAGATAGATAGATAGATAGATAGATAGATAGATAGATAGATAGATAGATAGATAGATAGATAGATAGATAGATAGATAGATTTTTTTACTGAGGGTTGTTTTGGGTTCTAGGGGTCATGATCGGTGTAGATCTGCAAAAATTTTTCAGAAATTCCAACATAGGAACGATCCCAATAGGTAGTATTTCATACGAAATCTACCTAAAACGCGAGGTGGAGCATGAGCGATTCAATAAAACTTCCACACATGGAATAAAATTGTAAGTATTTTAAATACACAAATATTTTACATGTTTAGCTATAAAAAAATGCAGAATATGAGCCAAAAGATGCATAGATTATTAAACAAAAAACTTTTAAGGCTATTTTATAGTATCAGATTTTCACAATATTTTGACTTTTTAAAAACTTAAAGATTTATGATTTACGAAGCATCCTGACGTGATTGTAAAAAATGAAGGTCATTTTCGGATTCAGAGCTAAAACATACAAAAGAATCAATTGTCAAAAATTCAAAAACACGGCCATCACATTTATTTTATTGTATCAGATTTTCGCTATTTTTTTTTTACTTTTAAACTCTTAAATTTACGATTTGCGAAAACCTCTGACGTGATGTTTAAAAATGAAGTTCATTTTCGGATTCAGCGCTACAAAATGCATAAGAATCAATTACCAAAATCTAAAAAACATGAAACAACCCAAATTTTACAGGAACAGTTAGTTAGACAACATTTTTTATAAAATCAGATATTACTCATGAGTATCAGATATACAGATATTAGATGAACAAGAACTTTACAAAATATAATTTTGACGAATTAATGTGCAAAAATGTAAAGTCAAAAGTAAAGCTACAAATGAAGCTAAAACTAAAATTATTACTTATGAAAAAAAATAGTTTTTAAAGACTGGTTTATTAAAATAAAAGTTGTGTTTCTGACTATGATGCAATTAATATATTTTACAAATATATGAAGTATGTTTCATGGTTAAATTAACGATTAATCACTATTTTCAATAATAATTTCAAAAGCTGCTTCCAATCTCTTTTTATACAAATATTATTCCTGATGTATTAACCCCTTAACATACGATTTAAGTTTCAACAGACTGGCCCCAAAAACGTAATCAAGATAGCACAGCCTTCGAGTCATTCCACGGTTCCGCAAATCGGTTCTAAGTTGTACCAAACATGCACGATATACGGAATGTAAATACATGTGTAATATATAAGTGGGTTAATTTTGTGGAATATTTGATAAGTAATTACAACCTGATGCAATAATTATGGTAGCTATGCCACAAAAGATTTATCATCAATCCCTAAAATAGTATAGCATAAATCAATAACTAATCGCTTGCATTTTTTTCGTACAGAACGTATAATGTCACCACTACCATTTTCGGTAGCAGAATTATCAACATAACTCTCACTGTTCTCATCACAAAATCTTCTTTTTGAAAACATCTTGTGGGGGGATACTTCTCTAATATTTAAGAAATATATTTCAAAGTACAAATGAGACCAAGAATAACATGTAACTGATTATGATGCAAATGATAATAAGAACCTATCACGAGCCTGGTCAGTTCTGTTTGTAGTGGGCAAATTACAAGCCGCAAACGTCGCACCGCGGGCCATGCCTGTAATATTTACATTTGGCCCGACTGATGTACTACGGGACAGGTCCGTGATAATCACTTTTGGCCCTAATATAAGACCACGTGTCTCACACGTAGTTGTAGGTTAAGGGGTTAATTATTACTAGTATATACTCAAAATTCCTTTTGGATGAACTTATTAACAAACCCATGTACTTTGAGACATATAACTTAAGAAAATTAAATCATTTAGATCTTATGTAATAATGTAAAGATCATTTCCTTTGATGTATGAAGCTAATAATAAGCTAGAAAAAGCAAGGGGTCGTCAGGTAGCTTCATCGCCCCGAGCCCAACCCTTCCCGCTTTTCGGTGTCTTTAATTTGTGTAATTTCCCTTTTAAATTCGTCCGGTTTTAATTTTTGAATTATTTTTTTTTTCAATCTCGCTTTTGCTAGAGAGTCTCTTACTCGGGACGTGGCTGGGGACCTATGAAACTTGCTTCCGCAAAAGAGTCGGAATAAGTGGAAGAATAAAGGGCTGCGGACAAAGATGGGATGCTCGCCGCGGCGGTTACTTTGTTACTTTTTCTTTAAACTTTCTAATCTTGCTTTAAAAGTAAAGAAATTTTTTTTTATGAAATTTGCTTGTCAGAAAGAAATATTTTGTCATGTTCCCATAAATTAATAATTATCATCTGTCTGAGGTTTTTTTTTTTTTTTTTCATTGAATCATTTTGTTAAAAATAGCAAAGCTTGACGATATTTGATGGAATATGGCCGAATTTAAAAGTAATTCCACATAAACAATAAGCTAATTAGATAATTCCGCGAAATTCTCACCCAATTCCGATAATGAGTCAAATCAATAATCTTCCATACTCGGAGTATATGTCAAACATTATTGCACACATATCATTTAGTGAAAATTGCTTTTGCAGAAACTTGTTTTAAATGGGTGTACTTTGAAAAGTGGTCGCCAACCGAACAATGATTTTTATTATGTTCATGATAGTGGCCACTGGACCACTTTTGGTCCGCAAGAAAATTTTGCCGGTGCACAGAAAAATCTTGTCATTATTTGCATTTTTATGTTTTATTAATAATAAACATATGCATATTAATAATAAACATAAGAAGTTTTTGTTATGATCATTTAACAATTTATGACCTCGATTTCGAAGATGCTTTTGCCGAGGCGCCTGCAGACAGCTCCACGCATCCCCGGATAGTGACAGCTGATGAAAACCTGGAAAACAATCTAAAAACTTGACTGGTAGCAATAGAAGGGGGAGGGGGAATAAAATAAAATAAACGTGAGTGTGGAAAAATGAGCTACTAGAAATGGAAAAATACTAAAAATGGAGTTTAGGGATAGTAAAAATTTAAATAAATTAATGGACTTAAAAAATATATTTCTTAAGTGCTGCCAAAAAATATTAAATAAAAGAAATTATAAATTAATTAAAAAGGGTGAGAAAAAAGGTATATGGTTGCAGGTGAAGATTATTTTTAAAAAATTCAATACACATTTATATATTTGTTATATTAAATAGGTGCATTTCATAATAATAAAATGGAAGTTATTTGATCACTGCTGTATAAATGTATCTATGTTTTTAAAAAAATTCGTATTAGTCGATCGTGGAATTTAAAATTACGCGTTTAATGGCTTGTGAGGTCCGAAAGATTGGCGACCTTTGTTTTGAGACTTAAGAAAATTAATAAGCGTCCTGCAAAATCTTTTATGTATGTTTAATGATTCATAAAATAATAGCTACGAAAAGTATTTGTATGAGGATATGTTTATGTTTACCTTACAGATTTATTTATCTTATGCGCTGCAAAATGCAATTAATATCAACTTTTTGTTAAATCAGCCCATGATTCATCTTAGACAAAAGATCACGTGACGAAAAAACACGGTTAGGACGCTTAAAGGGTTAAAAGACTGTAAGAATATAAATATCATTTCCTGCCATTTATAAACTCAAGGTTTTCTCCAAATTTTCTTATCATGCTTTTCAACTGAAGTAATTTATTTTCGGAAATAAACATTTCACGATTAAAAGAACCATTTAATCACCGTTTTTGTTCAATGTCTTTACTTTTTCTCATTGCCTTCTCCAAATATTATTGTTGTTGCCATAATTGTTACTATTATTTAGTCAAAATTACTTTTTCAGGATCTTATTATAAACATATGTACTTTGAAACATATAACTTAAGAGAATTAATGGATTTTCATCTTTAAACACTGTAATAATATAAAGATTATTTTCTTTGATTTATAAAGTTAAGTCTTACATTACTTTTTCTCTAAATTTTCTTATCTTGCTTTTCAAATAAAGTAATTTATTTCAGCAAATTCGCTCTTCAGAAAGAAATATTTTCCCATGTTCTCACAAAATAGTAATTACCATCTATCTAAGTTTTTTTCTTTCCTTCTTCTTTTCATTGAATTCTTTTGTTAAATAAAGGCGACGAATATTTTTCTGATTTTTAAATTGAATACGAGCGCTTTCATGCATCTCAAACTTTTTAGAATCTTTATTATGTTCATGACATGTAAAGAAAAATAATCTAAGCAGCATGATAGTTTCCAAAGTATTAATTTAAAATTTTATTTGAAATTTTATCTCGAAATGTGTTTGATTGTTAGGATTAATTTTTAAGCACAGCATTGTTGAAATAATTATATTCGCTCATTTTCAGATAAAATGAAAAGTTCTTAGGAAACGCTTCAAGAACTAGAATTGTATGTAGTTTTAATTATCTACTCTTGGAAAGCAATAGGATAAAAAATTCAGCTTCAAAAATTATCTCATTTGTTACAAGTTAAAGTAGGTAGAAAATTTATGTCACTTGTAACAGCATCATAAATTCTTCTTCTACATTTTTAAGTTTATTTTTTCTTTGTTAATTATTTATATTTAAAAAACAATGCACCACTGTCAATCGATGTATTAAAATATTTTTTCTTAAGTAATTATTAATTATAGACTTAATATTATGAGAATAAAATATTTTTTTTTATTTAAATTTAGAAAAAACCTGTTTTTTTTAAATGTAGTAGATGTCAAAACATAAAGCTGAAATTAATTTTAAAGTAAAATTCATTATGTAAATGAACATCATTTTTTAATAGTTACATATTAAATTAAAGCAGAGTTATTTAATTGACTCACATAATTTGGTAGAACATCTAACTTTAAAAACTTTTCCATTTATTTTCGATTGTGTTAATTATTCAGAAATTAAAATAAAAAATTACATATTTTAAGGAAAACGTTTCATATTATTTCACTAAATATCACATTTATAATTTTACAATGTTTAAGGAAACAATTAAAATCAAGATGAAAATCCGGATATTTCTCATATTTCCACTCTATCTTCACAATGATACTCATGCGAGTTTTGACAAATTGGCGAGTTTTTACGATACTTGCCCTTTTTTGAAATCGGAAAATTATAAAAATACTTGAACACAATTTTATATTTAAAACCATTTATATGGTAATTAAACTACCGTATTTTGCCGTGTATGCCGAGGGATTTTAAGATTTACATTAAAAATCAAGGCGCGCGTGGTAAATTAGGATTTAAAATGTAACTGCAGAGTACTGCATTCACGGCCGAAGCATCAACAACCTTTAATCAGACAATTGATCCAAGCACGAAACATATTTTATTTTTAATAATATCATCGATATGATTTTATCGTTGTATTTGTTTAGTAGTTTCTGACATCGAATTATGGGTTCATTTATCGACTCTCACATCCCTTTACGTCAGCAACGTCATCTATATAGGTATATATATAAGGTGCGTCCCACCGAAATAAAGCCACCTTGATTGTGTGTTGTAATTAGACACGAAACAAACCAATAAGAACGAAACAAATATATCAAGAAAGTCTATATACAAATACATATTTACAAGGAGTAACTCACTCCTTGTCTTATCTGAGCAGGAAAAAAAATGAATTTGTAAAAAAAGAGGGGGGGGGGGAGTGTCCGGCCGGAATAAAGCCACTACTGTTAATATACAATATATCAGCCATAGTTTTATATAACTTGGAATATACGATGTGGCATACCATTTATCAGTCCTTTGAGGACAGTTGCATCAGTATTCTCCAACGCTTCTATGATAACTACCTTCAATTTTGCCACAGACTGAAACTGTCTAACATTGGCATGTACAGCCCTACTGAGGATACCTCACACATTTTCTTCGGGATTGAGATCAGGAAAAAAGGGCAAATCATTCCATGACATGCACTCGATTATCCAAAAACATTCCCAGGAGGGTTTTGCAACGTGAATGGAGGACTGGTTCTGCTGGAAATCCAACTTAGTCCACCAATTCTCTTTGCAAATGGCAGTAAATGGTTTCCTAGTATTTCTTGGTAATCGGTAGCCTTCATGCGGTCTGAGAGAAAAGCCAGATTATGTTTACCTCCATAGCCAAAGCCTCCCCACACCATTAATGAGCCTCCACCTTGCTGTGTTTTGGAGAAATTTTGACACACTCTGTATATTAAGAAATATATGAAAATACAATAAAAACGTTGTGATGTTTCTTAATCCATTTAAATTCCGAGAACAGACAAAACATATGAAATTTACTCCCAAAAGCAAATTATAAATCACCTTCAAAATGTTTAAGGTGTATTTGAATGTACGGTCCTGGAAAAAAAAGTAAGCACCCCCTATTAATCCCTCAACAAATTATCGTAGAAGAAAGTTACTGGTACTGAACGATTGCAAATAAAGTCTACTTTTAAATGACGCATATAAAATTTGCTTAGGGGGCCATCTACATATTAAAACTAACCATAACTTTGTTTTTTTTTAAATAGCAGTACACAATTCTGACAGCATAAATAATCTCTACACCCTTCAATTAGTCTAAAAACAAATTTTTAAGCAATTCGTACCATAAGTTTCCAAGAAATTAATTATTTTAAAACGAGAATATTTTAAGGCCTGTATCAAAATTGAAATTCGGTACTCGATTGTTAACCGAGAGAGCTCCCTTCTTGACAAAGGCACCTGAAGCAGTCAATTAAGCCTGTTAGATTACAGAATAGCATAAGAAATTTCAAAATATTTAGTGACTTCTATCGTAGACGGTCCCTTAAACCATCATTTTGCCGTTTTTTAAGCATAATTTGAAAACTACTTGGAAGGAAAATGTAAAATTTTGGATTTCCATAGAGCAGGACTTAATAAATCTGAATCCATCAAAAAAATCGTAGATTGTAATTCATATTTTTTTTATATTCATTTCATAATTCACAATTCATATCAGAAAATTATAAAAATTGCAAATTCAGCGTATTTATGTTTGGGTATATTAGTATTATTGCTACACAAAAAATTAAAACGTTAGGATCATAATTTTGAGAAGTTATAAATAAAAATATGAAAATGTAATTTAACATTAGAAGCACTAAATTTTGAATGTTTATAATTCAAAAACTTATCATTCAAATAACTTGAAATTTGGTGCCTAGGCATAGTTTCGATCAAAGATTTGAAATATCTTGTTAAAATTGGATATTGCCATTGAGAAAAGTGAAGTTTGGATTCGTTTTATTATGTATATGGCCCCCTAAGTAAATTTTACATACATCTTTTAAAAGTAGAATTTATTTCCAATCGTTCGGTACCAGTAACTTTCGTCTACGATAATTTGTTGAGGAGTTAGTAGGGAGTGTTTACTTTTTTTTCCGCGACTGTACATATATACTAAATATGAAATACTAATGCAATCTAATATATTTCTTTAACGCAAACAATCGATCGATGAACGAATAAGCATAATCGCCGTTATAGAGAGGAATCGTGATTCCTTTTCTTAAAGATTTCTGGCAGGGAGTGCATGCCCGATCAAGGAATTCCCCACGGGAAATTTTAAAATTAAATTTCCCTCAAGTTAAAGATACCGGCCAGCGGTCGGTAAGGACGTTTAATACATCGGACGACCGCAGCCGCTTCAAGGTTATTTATTCGATACACAATAATATACTATATTCATTATTTAATACTAGCATATGGCCCGGTCAAAAATGACGGGAAAGTGTTATTTTAAGTTTACAACATTAAGTCAGACTCAATTAAACAGGTGATTGATATGCATGATTATTCAGATAGTGGCAAGTCCTCAAAGGTATTAAAAAAATAGTGTTTGTAAAAGTCAACCTTCAAATGAAGAAAATATGAACCACCTCATGCGGGAAAAAAGGGAGCTTTTTCCAACAACCCTATGGCAAAATTCTCATGTTTTCTGCACATCTTTGATGAAATTCGTATTTTTTTCGCAGCCTTTTGACGAAATGAGTGTTTTTATCGGGATTTGTTGAAAAATTCGCTTTTTTCTGCGCCCTTTTGACGAATTACACCTCTCGCGTTTCTTTGACAAAATTCAGGGAAGAGTGCTACTTGGCAAAAAAAAAAAAATTGTTCAAAATCTTGCCAAAAATCTTTTCAAAATGGCGGAATAACATATTTTGTCAATCATCTTTGTTATTTATAAATCAATGATTTTGCCCAAAAAAATAGAAAATGATGTAAAAACATGGATTTATAAATAACATAAAGATTGAAAAACGAAGTTTTTCCGCCATCTTGAAAAATTTGTTACGAATGCCGGTAAAATCTCGCTCACAACTACCAAAAAACTTACTAAATATAAAATAAAAAGATAAATATAAATAAATACCAATAAATGAGACGGTGATTCAGAAAAAAGGGGAGTTTCATACAGAAAAATATATATGAAAAAAACTCAAAATACTTACACAAAAAACAAACAATCAGTTAAAATTTACAAAAAAAAAAAAAAA
Source organism: Maratus speciosus (assembly GCA_963932465.1). NCBI lineage: Eukaryota > Metazoa > Arthropoda > Arachnida > Araneae > Salticidae > Maratus > Maratus speciosus. Next base: position 453,975,587 of record OZ010789.1, on the reverse strand, counting down.
AAATCAATAATTTGATGTTTATAGTGAAATTCTCGTTTTTTCTGCACATCTTTGATGAAATTCATGTTTTTTTCGCAGCCTTTTGACAAAATGACTGTTTTTTCCTCAATCCTTTCACGAAATGAATGTTTTTATCGGGATTTGTTGCAAAATTCACGTTTTTTCTGCGCCTTTTTGATGAATTACACCTCTCACGTTTCTTTGACAAAATTCAGGGAAGAGTTCCGCATCCTGTGCCGCTTGGCGAAAAAAATTGTGCCAAAAATCTTTTCAAGGTGACGGAAAAATACAATTTTTAAATCTTTATGTTATTTATAAATCAATGATTTGCACAAAAAAATAGAAAATGATGTAAAAACATGGATTTATAAGTAACATAAAGATTTAAAAACGAAGTTTTACTGCCATCTTGAAAAATTTGTTATGAATGCAGGTAAAATCTCGCTCACAACTGCCAAAAAATTTATTAAACATAAAATAAAAGTAAAAGGATAAATATAAAGAAATACCAATAAATGAGACGGCGATTCATAAAAAAAGGGAGTTTCATACAAAAAAAATTTCAAATATTTACACAAAAAACAAACAATCAGTTAAAATTAAAAAAAAAATCAATAATTTAATGTCTAGAAAAAAGTATCCTAGTCAGGGTCTGAAACATCGTCAAGGTATGGTACTTCTCTTCTAACTGAATTAAATTTAAATTTTGATGGATGTTTGGTAATACACCCTCGATGTTTTCAGACTCGAATTTTTTCGGCAGCCGTTGGCTGAATCGTCCGTCTCTAAAATGGTAAACCATGTAAAAATCGATATATTGGCCAATAAAGGGTGCATTTTAAACAGCTAATGCAAAAATCCTGATAAAAAAAAAAAGAAATAAACAGCAGAGCAAGCGAGACTTACCTTACAATCAAAATACGTTGACAGAAGCATAGGTGCATCCGAATGTATGCAGCAAATTTGTTACGTAACAGAAAATTTAGCTGACTAACGGTTCACCTGATACTAATAAACCAATAAGCTTCAAGATCCCCCGATTTCAAAATTTACATTTTTTTTTAGGATCTTATGTTGAAACTTGTACTTTTGCAACCTTTCGATGAAATTCTCGTTTTCTCTGTGATCCTCTAATGAAAATCATATTTTTTCTGTGATTATTTGACGAAATTCACGTTTTTCGCGGTACTTTGATCAAATAATGCATTTTTTCTCCAGTCATCTGATGAAATTCATGTTTTTTACACGATTATTTGGCGACATTCACATATTCCATGATCCTTAGACGAAACATGCATTCTAAAGGACCCTTTGGGAAAAATTGTGTTTTTTTTCTGCGATCCTTTGGCGGAATTCATATTCGTTTGACGAAACCACCATTTTTCTACGATATTTTGATGATTTTTCCAATCCTTCAGGGAAAGCAGACAGATGATAGTTGCAAACTCCTGGCTATGTTTTTTTTTCGTGCTGTTTGTTTCTATACATGGACTAAATGCACAGTAGGTCATGGGAAAGGATTAGAAATAAACTCAATTGGCCGCTGTTTGTACTCGCATTTTTATTTTGTCAAATTCTGCTACCACCCCCACCCCCCTTCTCGTCCTAAAAATGTCAACAAATTTTAATACTGATTTGCATCAATCCCAGGGATGATAAATTGTGCCGAAAAAGTGGAATTCCATGTTTTCGCTGGAAAGTGGCATGTCTGTAAATGCTTTTAAAAATATATGCATAGTTGGAAAAAAAAAAAAAAAAAAAAAAAAAAGTTGTTGCATTTTTCAAACAGCAAAAAATAATTCACAGAAATATATTAAATTCAGCTTAAAAATTCAGCATATGTGAAATAAGATATTTAAAAGTAAAACAAAAAACATGTGGCATTTCTTTAAAAAATCAGATGTTTATTTTTTAATTTTAGATAAAACTTTAAAATTTGATTCATATATTTGGCCAAAACTAAAACACCATTATGTGCATCATTGAAAGTAATACACATACATAAAGCTATGTTTTTTAACGGTACAAAAATTTAGTAAAATTTAAAAAAAAAAAATGTAATTTTGATTTTTAAATCTTTATTATAATGAAACGTTCCTGTGAGTGATAAACACTTTATGAACATGAACTTAAAATATGCATAGTTTAGATAAAAAATAAACAAAAAATTGTGCGTATTACTGTTGTATGGGTGTTTAATTTGTTCGGTGTAAACTCAGCTGAGTTTATCAGGCAAACTGAGAAATCCGTTGATTGCCGCGATCACGCAATTCTTTTCCTGGTCAATTGGCGCCTTCTTTCCGAAAGCAATTCATTCGGAAAGTCCATAATAAAAATTAAAAAAACTTTTAAAACATTCAAAAATAACTATTGACAGATCAAAGCGAGTAGTGGCGAAATATCAGCACGTTTATCCCTCGGTTTTTCATAAAGAAACAGCGTTTCACTGTTGCCACTACAGAAGAGTGAAATATATGAATCATTGATATGAATCAATATTCATATGAATGATTCATATGAATAATGATGAATAATGATGAATAATCATTAAATTGAATCATTAAAACTGTTAATATTTGTTGAAAACATTGATAATATTTTTTTAAATATTTATTCAATAAATTACGTAATATTTCATATGTATGTCGTAAACTGACTGCTTGTAAATGTAAACAGTCGTAAATAAAATTGCTGCTTATAAATGTAAACAATAATGAAAAACGCATTTCAAAAAACTTAAATATGCTTTAATATGCTTTAAAAAATATATTTAAAGCAGAATCAGATGTTAGCCGTATTTTTTTTTTTTTTTTTTTTTGATGAATCGTCAAAGAGTCAATCATTTGTTTCTTAATTTGCTGGAATTTGAATCTGAATGGCAACAGTATCGTTTGTTTAGATTTGATTTCTAATAGCTTAATTTTAATTTAGAACTTAATACATTATAAATGGATATGATACACATGTTTTATATGAAAATATGCTGAGCAGACATGATTTCAAGTAGAAAAAATTATCATTTAGCTGTCATATGTTAAGATATGTTTTTTATTAAGCCTAACATGGCGTTTAGCTACGGTCGATTCGCACACTGGAGTAGTTCGCACCGGCATCGTTCTGACGGTCCCCTGCACTCAGATTTTATTATAAGTAGATATTTTTATTTACTTATTTCATTTATTACTTTATCTTATTATAACACACTAGAACGTCGAGAGAACTTAATACCATATTGAAAAAATTTGAGTTCATCACGAAGTGTTCAGAGTGTTCTTTACACTGAGTTCGCATTATGACATTTTAACTGTTATATTTTGTCCATTATACATATCATTTTTATTTTCATCTAAAAAGGTGTTATGCACCTATACATTATTTTTTAACATTTGTTGTGGTCAGAAACCCAGAAATCAAATATCAGGTACTATTATTGGGAACCTGTAAGATACAAACAAAATGTTAAGTATAAATATTACTATAAAAAATCTACTTATTCTATAAATAAACACAAACTTAATATTTATGGATAAAATACTTAAATTTATAGTTCTAAATCTGTTTCGGAATCACGTCACAAAACACATTTAATACCATAAAACTCCCCGTTTCTTTAACCTAATGATAGCTGTCGTTTCTAATCGACATAAAGCTTAACACAGAATTTAATCCACTACTTTACGAGTTTCCCGTAAAAGGAAGGCGAGTTTTTCTCTAGAATAGCATTACTTCATTTTTTAAGAGATTTCATAAAATGAAGTATTTCGTGATAGAAAAAATTGTGTAAGCCTATTTTTTTATTTGGATTTATAGGCGGTTTGAAAGTGTACATTCAAGTGCACCTTGAACATTTTGTGAGTGATTTATAATTCGTTTTGGGGAGTAATTTTCATATATTGTATCTATGATCGGAATTACAGTGGATTATAAAAAAAAATCTCGGCGTTCTTATTTTTTAAAATTAGTAAAATATTTATATATACATATATACACCGGGTGTCCCAAAAAGGACTGACTGATTTTAAAATTCAATAACTTGCAAACGGTGACAGATATTTAAAAAATTCTTGCAGGAGGGTTATGCATAAGGTCAAAAGTTTTATTACAGTCATTTTCTATTTTAGTTCGAATTACAAACAATAGATGGCGCTGTAAGCAATAGTCGCTAAATACAGGCTCGATTTCTGGTCCTCTATCTTGATCCATGCTGAAAAAGGAGATGGAAATGTATTATCCGGGCCACGAAGTACCAAAAATCGAGACTGAATTCAGCGTCTATTGATCGCAGCGCCATCTATTGTTTGTAATTCGAACTAAAATTGAAAATCACTGTAAAAAAAACTTTTGACCTTATGCATAACCCTCCTGCAAGAATTTTTTAAATATCTGTCACCGTTTGCAAGTTATTGAATTTTAAAATCAGTCAGTCCTTTTTGGGACACCCGGTACTATATACACTGTAAAAAATAATGCCAGTTTTCCGGAATGAATAGGAAAAATAGTTGCCCTTAACGTACCAGAATAATTTCCAACCCAGCTCGGAATAAAATTCGTAAAATCGGATTAAAATCCGTAAAATACCGTTTTACTGACTATTTCTTTATTTTTACGGATTTTATTCGGAGCTGGGTCGGAAATTATTCCGGAACGATAAGGGAAACTATTTTTCCGATTTCTACCAGAAAACTGGCAGCATTTTTTACAGTGTATATATAATCATTAACTAGTAGCAATTTTTATTTCTTTTTTAAAGAAAGAAAATTTTAAAAACATGAAAACTTAAAAATGCTACATGCATATAGTAAAGCGAGGAGAGTTCGCGCGGTAGGAGAGATTGCGCACAAAGAGATTCGACGGGAAGAAGTAGAGTGCGCGCCCAGCGACTCCAGGTAGTTGTACAGCAGCATTAGTGCAGTGTCTACATGAATGTGCATATTGATTGTTCCAAGCGTCTTGGATAAAGCAGTGCTATTTTGTTTTTTTTTCCCAAAGTAAGTGCTTGAATTTTCATAACTGTTCGTCAGAATTTTTATAGAGCGTCAATAATGCAAAATATTTTGAACTTAAACGATTTCTTATAAACTACTAACCTGGACTAAGTATGCGAACACCAAAAATTCATTTTAGAAGTGGCCATATTTAAATAACAGGCCGCGCAATCTCTCCTACCAAAATAGGAGAGTTTGCGCATCTGCTATTTAGGAGTGATGGCGCATTTCCCCATAAGTTTAAGTGCTAGTTTAAGCTTATTGATATATTTGCATGAATTGCAAATTACGTGTAAAACATATGAATGAATCAATTTTGAAATAATTTCGGAAAAACACATAATTATCAAAACTAAATTTGGCAACAAATTAATTTGCAAAAAAATACTTTTGCAGATAAAAATTTTATTAATAAATTAATAATACAGTTGTTATTAAATAAATTTTATGTAATTATTTTTGTCAATAAATTAATAATATATTTGTTAATAATTTAATTAAATTTTTATATATATTTTTTAATTTATGAGCAATTAATTTGCTAATAAATTAATTTTGTTAACTAAAATAAATTTTCTAATACAATATTTTGGAAAAGCTTTCACCCATTCCAAGTAGTGTAATGCCATCGAAATCAAAAGGAAACAGAGTGCAACTAATGTTACTGATCAACAAAATATACATGAAAAAAGACTTAAGAAGGATGCCGCTACAAAAAAACTGCTGAAGATAAAGGTGCTTCCACAAAAAGTTGGATAAAAAAAACTCAAGGAAAAGAACCGAAGGTCAATGAGGATGAGTGCACTGAATGTCTTTAACCGTACCAGGAGACAACTTCGACAACTGACTGGATTCAATGTATTGCTTGTTACAAGTGGTTGCACGAAAGATGCACTATTTACAACAATAAGTGCATCGATTGTGGGCGACGACAACTTCGGTTCGCAAACAAACTTTGCAATGAAACTGTGGAAATGGAAATGAAGTAATTTTCAAGTTAAACATGTTCAACTAGATTAATGTTATTTTGTAATCTTAGTAGGGCTTGCTTTTTCTGATATTTTAATCTTCTTAAATTAAAATTTTTAACTGTTGTTAAAATAATTCTTTCTTTTATTTATTATTTAAACATTTGGTTGGAATGTTCACTCCTAATACAATAATATTTACTCACAAAAACCCTTCAACAATGTCGATTAAGTGTAATTATTATTATTAACAATTTAATTTTAGTTATTATTAATAACAATCTCTTCTACCTATGTGCGCAATCTCTCCTACCCATGTGCGCGTTCTCTCCTACCCTGTAAGGAGAGATTGCGCAAAATAGTTTTCTTGGTTTTATTACTGCTGTTCTATTAAATTATAGTATAACAACAAAATAACAATGGAAATGCATAAAAAACAAATGAAGTCAAAATTATTCATGCATTGTTTAGCAAAATATTAATATTTAGATTTTTATTATTATTCCTTTGAAATGTGCGCAGACTCTCCCCGCTTTACCTTATATTGAGTTCGTATCTTGTACAAGACATATCAAAAATAAACTATTTTCATACAACAGGATTACCTACATACGATACCTTAAAATAACAACAAAGGAAAATCATGCATCTAGCATACTATGTGAAACTCTTTCTAACAATTCCAGAATACTTCACCATTTAAAAAGTAACTAGTTGGATGTGTCAATCCTAAAACTTGCTTCTATCTCATATATCTTAATATTTCAAAATGTTGTTACCAATGCTAATATTTTATTTTTATTAGTTCAATACTGTATCAACTTTGACTTTAATCTTAAATTTCTGCTTCAGTTAATTAATCGGAGTGAAAACGACCTAATCTCCATCATGATATTTATGAAAATTATTGATTTTCCGTTATTGTTTTTTATATCAGCTTTTCTCGAATAGTCGGCTTATCAGGATGGAAAGTTCCCGTCGCTTCACGAGCCGCCGGTGTACAATAAAACTGCGAAAAATCAAGGAAATTACACAAAAACCGCTATCATAGTGCCTCACTTCGGCGGAATATTTCCAAATTCAGGGAGGACCTTCTTTCCATGGCCAAACACATATACAAAAAATTTGGTTCAATTCTATGCATAACTTCATACACTTTTTGATGGTACAATATTCAAAATGCCACAAAAATTGCTGTTACATCCATCCTTTCCGGCAGATTTTTTCCAAATTAAGGGAAGGCCTGCTAGCCAGGGCTAAAAACTTAAAAAAAATGGTTCAATTCTATGCATAACTTCATATACTTTTTAAGGGTACAATGGCGACAGACACGCGAGCATACGGAAACACGGACACATGGGCATACGGAAACACGGATAGACAGACAGACATTTTCTATAAACATGTTTTTTGGATTTCTGATCCCTAAAACGTGTAAATTCGTCGAAAACCGGAAGTCGAAAAAAATTCAATTACAATACTTCTTCTATTGAAGATAGAAGAAAGTAAAAAGAAGATGTCTCAGTAAACAAAGAAAACACTGTAGTGGAATAGCGACTCGCCTATAAAGGGTATCTAGTATTTTGAGTCTGAGCGTGACGTAAAACATTTAACCAGCGTAGTGCAACAAAGACTTCTCTATACTATTTTACTCTAATTTTCCAAGGTATGTGTGAATCTCTAGGAGTCTCCAGTTGCTTGTTTTCACTATTATTTTATGCAAATTAGGCTCGTCGCTCAATCTGCAAAGTATGTACACTGTAAAAAAAATAATGCCAGTTTTCCGGAAGGAATAGAAAAAATAGTTGCCCTTATCGTACCGGAATAATTTCCAACCCAGCTCGGAATAAAATCCGTAAAATACCGTTTTACTGACTATTTCCTTATTTTTACGGATTTTATTCCGAGCTGGGTTTGAAATTATTCCGGTACGATAAGGGCAACTATTTTTCCGATTCCTACTGGAAAACTGGCAGTATTTTTTTTTTAACAGTGTAAGGGGAAACGAAAGTGTGTGTCCTCGGATTTGGATCGTGTCTTGCTCTTGGTGTGATGTAGAAGATTAATTCTTATTTTCTAATAATAATTAATAATTCCACGAGGCAAAGGAAATGCAACATCCAAGGTGTTTGAACTTTTTTCTTTGTTTTCCCTGCCTTGTGTGACGTTTCCGTGACGCGTGTCATCACTTTTTTTCCTTATCTAGGGGGCGTTCGTTAGCATTTTTTGCCTTTGGTAAGACGTTTTTGCACTATCATTTCACTAATAAAGATTTTCTCGACAACCGCGGGTTGTTCACGTAATTGAATTGAAAATAGTGCCAATGTTTAGCTTTGCAGGTGAAAGAAGTGTAGTAGTTTAAGGAAGTGTCTATCGATGTGAAGCTTCGAAGACTATTTATGCAAGTTGAAGTTCGAACATGTCTTAGTTATTGGAATAGTAATTTACCTTTCTTATTCGTCGCATAGTTTAGGCAAAGTATGGAACGCTGCCTATCTTCTTCTTGCCCAATTTAGTTTTAAATAAAGGTGTTTTAAAAGTTATATCTGAATATGACTGAATTACTACGTAGCGGCCTTGCTAGGTTCATTACAACACATTTAAAACTAGATTTCAGAAATTACTGTCCATAACTGCACTGTAAAAAAAATACTGCCAGTTTTCCTGTAGGAATCGGAAAAATAGTTGCCCTTATCGTACCGGAATAATTTCCGACCCAGCTCGGAATAAAATCCGTAAAAATAAGGAAATAGTCAGTAAAACGGTATTTTACGGATTTAATTCCGAGCTGAGTTGGAAATTACTCCGGTACGATAAGGGCAACTATTTTTCCGATTCCTAACGGAAAACTGCCATTATTTTTTTTTTTACAATGTCGGAAGGTACTCTAATTCTTGAGCATCCCTATAGGTTTGTATATACACCTCTTAGTGGGCTAAAATTAAGCTTATTTATAATACGCATAACACAGCCTAAAATCTCAGAAATTTCCGTCAATAGATGTAAATACACGCGAATAATTTTCTACAGCCCTGTGTATTATCTGCAGATTTTTAATCAAGCCTCATATTAATTTAGAATTTAATTCCGAAAAGAAACACACAACGTAACTGAAAAAGCTCTTTCAGAAATTACCATCCCTAGACTATAAAGTATCCAGTTCTTTGCGTAACCCTTATATGAATTTATTTATATTCTACAGAGATAATTTTTTATACTAAATATAGTTCCGCTCGTAAATGATTATTCAAAAAAACTACATTAAACAATTCGCGCTCATACAGAGTAATGCTTGCAAATTATTTTGAGTAGCTATGTATATAGATCTATGGAATTTACACACACCTTGTAGAGTGACAACGCATTCCAGCATTTATCACTCAACGACAGTATTGTAATCGAAGTTTTTTGCGAGTCCCGGTAAATGAATAAAAACTGTTATAAACGTCATATTTCTACAGTAAAAATATTCTAATACACCTCAATAATGTGAATAAATTTCATCGTGTTCGAAGTAGTGTAATATCTTTAAAATATGCTGCAAATAAATTTTACCCCGTGACCCTTTTGTAAATGGAATCTTCTATGTGATCTTATAAATAAATGATAAAGGCTTTACATTCCACATTCTATAGAAGGCGTGTTTTAGTGCATTTCTAAAATGCATGTCAATTTCAATATGTTTGAAACAGAGTAAAAATTATTAGCATAAACAGAAAACGTTTTTCCATACTGTACGATACGTTAATAAACGTTTCCATAACGTAACATTATGTAACGGAATTCTTTTGGATGTCCCTGTAAACGAAATATAAGTGCTACACACTCCATTTTCAATAGCGAGAATTACCTAGTTAACCCGAATAACGTATATAAATCACATGCTAATCAGAGTACATTTACGATATTTAAAGCATAGATAGACCGCAGACAAACAAACCGATATCCTAAACACTTTTCAATAAGTTGAAAATTGTTGAACATAATGTTGTTTCGAAAGCGGTTACCGAAGGAAAAAGGCATTCTGCATAATAGTAACATAGCGCAGAATGTCTTAAAACAATGCAAGAGTTAAACCATTCAATATTGTGAGTTTTAATTTTTTAACTGGCCGAAAAATGTCCAGATAAGGATTCGAACTAGGGATCTCTTTGTTGAAGCTGCCAATGCTTTGCCAACTGGGCTATCCGGGACGAATCTGGAGGACATAACTCAGCAAGATAATCTTATTGATCACAATATCTGGTATGATATATGAAACTTCTCAACAGAATAAATCGCAAGTAACGGAACTCCAGTAAATGCTGGATACGTAACTACACTAGATTAGTTTTAACACAATTATTCTGATTAGTAATCATATGAGTTTTAATTTTCCAACTGGACGAAAAATGTCCAGGCCAGGATTCGAACCAGGGAGTTTTTTGTTGAAGCTGCCAATGCTTTGACAACTGGACTATCCCGGACTAATCTGGAAGACTTAACCTTTAAGTGCCGGGTGTTGCTTTTCGGCAACATACCCAATTTAGGATTCTAAAATACTATTAGAATCCTATTTAAGCTATAATGCCTAATGTTGCCAATAAAATACATTCTGAAAATATCATTAAATAGATTTTCAACATTTAGATGGCAATACTTGTGCTGTTTAAGATTAAAAATAGATTTATTTTTTCAACTGTTGCTACATGTTCCTTTTGTTTTCTTTGGAAGCTTGCGAAATGCCCTATTTTGTTCTGCCGTGAGCAAGTAAAATTTATTTCTTATGATAGTTCTGAAAATTCTTCTGTGTTTAATATTATAAACTTTTATAAGTGAAAATTATTTTTTGAATTAAAGACCAGTATTGCTGATTAGTAACAAACTGTTTTTTAGCCGTAAACCATACTTAAAACAAAATAGGATTTTTTTAAGTATTTTCCCATGATTTATTTAAAAAATGAAAGCCGAAAAACATTATTAAAAAGATTTTTGAAAAATAAGGCATTTAAAGGTTAAATGCCTCAAATGCCTCAGGCATTTAAAGGTAAAATGTTTAAAGGTTAAGCTAATCTTATTGATCGCAACATCTGGTACGATATATGAATCTTCTTAACAGAATAAATCGCAGGTAATGGGACATCAGTAAACGCTGGATACGTAATTACACTAGATTAATTTTAACACAATTATTCTGATTGGTAAATAAATCATATGCGTTTTAATTTTCCAACTTCGCGCGAAAACTGTCCAGGCCAGGATTCGGGCCAGAGATTTCTTTGTTGAAGCTGCCAATGCTTTGACAACTGGGCTATCCCGGACTAATCTGTAGGACTTAAATGAGCCAGCTAATCTTAGTTATCATAACATCTGGTCTGATATATGAATCAACTCAACAGAATAAATCGCAGGTAATGGAACTCCAGTAAATTCTCGATACGTAATTACATTAGATTAGTTTTAACACAATTATTCTGATTGGTAAATAAATCATATGAGTTTTAATTTTGTAACTGGGCAAAAAATGTCCAGGCCAGGATTCGGACCAGGGATTTCATTGTTGAAGCTACCAATGCTTTGACAACTGCGCTATCCCGAACTAATCTGGAGGACTTAAATGAGCCAGCTAATCTTATTGATCGCAACATCTGATCTGATATATGAATCAGCTCAACAGAATAAATCTCAGGTAATGGAACTCCAGTAAATGCGGGATACGTAATTACATTAGATTAGTTTTACCACAATTATTCTGATTAGTAAATAAATCATATGAGTTTTAATTTTGCAACTGGGCAAAAAATGTCCAGAACAGGATTCGGACCAGGGATTTCTTTGTTGAAACTTCCAATGCTTTGACAACTGGACTATCCCGAACTAATCTGGAGGACTTAAACGAGCCAGCTAATCTTATTGATCACAACATCTGGTCTGATATATGAATCAGCTCAACAGAATAAATCGCTGGTAATGGAACTCCAGTAAATTCTGGATACGTAATTACGTTAGATTAGTTTTAACACAATTATTCTGATTGGTAAATAAATCATTTGAGTTTTAATTTTGCAACTGGGCGAAATTTTTCCAGGCCTGGATTCGAACAAGAGATATCTTAGCTGAAGCTGACAATGCTTTGCCAATTAAAATTAATCTAGCATTCAGTATTAGTTCTGTACATTTGTTTTATAAAATTAATGAAGAATCGTTTTATAACAATAAAATTACAATAGTGTGCACTTATAGTTGTTTTTAAAGCGTGATATTTATTTTAAAACAGTCAATATTATTTAAAGAAAATTTAGAAATATTTTCAGTTTAAATACACAGTACTTTTTAAACTGAAATTTTTGTTGCATAACAATTTGAAAATAAAAATTTGTACGAGTTCAAAGATAAAATCGCAAAAAATATATCAAAATTATTTTCTGGTTGAATAAGTAAATTTTAAATAAGAGTATCAGTAGTACGAAACTAAATTCGTGAATAAACATTTTTTACTTCATATAAAGTATCAATTTCTAGTTCCCCATTTCCTCAAAAAGATAATTTAATATATATAATATAAAAATAATAATATTTAAAACATGATTGAATTATTATAATATAAAGATATTTTAGTAATGCAAACTTAAGCAATACAAGAGCGTAAACAGAGAAACTTTTTGCAAGGTTGTCGTGTAAAACAATAATCATCGGAGAGACTGTGTATATTTGAACCACTTTTTACTAATATGTGCTCGTAAGTTGAGTTTGGCATACAGTAGCATCTCAGGTATTAGGATATAAATACCTTATTACATATTCTATGTTTTTATAGTGCGTCCATTTTCAAAAGCTACATTTTTTTATTATTATTATTTTCATAACTATATAAACTGTGTCAAATCTCCCCACTTCAAGGAGGTGTAGCCTCAGTAACTAAACGTATTAACAAATAGCGTTTATAAAGTTTTTTTTTTTTTCCTGCATCATTTGATGAAACTTTTGAAATATTTCTCTGTGAAATATTGGAGAAAACAAATATAGAAAGAATTATATTTTTCGTTTTTAGTTTGTTAATTAAAAATTTTTAGTCGAATTTTGTAAACTATTAATCGATTTATTCGAACCGATTAATTTGATTAAAGCAAATTATCATTATCAAGAATTCATAAATTAATCGAACCGTATAATGAATTAAATGGAGAACGCTAATTAGAATGCAATTTCAACTACATGCGATTAAGTCGCAATCTATACTGTATAAAAAATGCTATAGTTAAAATCAAGTTAGATCTGAGGCAACTTATTATGTTTGAAAAGTGAATGGCAATTTTTTATTACCTGCACTGTAGAATGTGTAAAAGATTTCAGTATGCATAATTTAGAATACCGCATTTTAAAACATTTTTTAATTCAGTTTGTCTGTCCATCTGTAAGTATGCCTCTCCGTGCTCTATGTCGCGTAAATATAGTCTGATTGCCATGAAATTGATGTATGTTATTGGGGTTTAATATGGCATGTTCGGTATTGTAAATGAAGTGTGTAGCACTTTCGGTTCATTTACAGGGACACTCAAAAGAATTCAGTTACATTACGGTCTATGGAGAAAAATCTTTTGCCGTGTATTTCAGGGGTCTCAGGACTCTTAAAACTTTAAAATTTTCGAAATTTTAATTTTTTTTATGTTCATCTCCTAGTTTTTCTGAACATTTTGATATAATTATTTCTTTGAAATTCCTATTAGAACTGAAGTTATGGCTTTTACATTTATACACGTTGAATAGCTGAAGCGTCGTTTCGGAAACTTTGAAGCCATTTTTCTCCAAATGACGTTTTTGGGCATAACGCGCACGATATCTCAAAAACTTCTGAATATTTTTTCATGAAATTTTCTAAACATATGTTTTATGTTAGTCTGTATAAACAGGAGCCAGGACAGGGGCGTAGCTACCGTGGAGCAGTTGGAGCAGACTGCTCCAGGCGCACGAATCCTAAGGGCGCAAAATTAGAAAAAGCGAAATAAAGATGTCTTAAAATATTTGTATTTTTTTTTTCATGATTAATCAGACATTATAGATGAATCTTGTTACAATCAGCGTATTCCTATGATATTTTACCTTGTGTTTAATCTTAACTATTTCGATTTAAAATATGTTTTCATACACAGTTGAAAGAAATGGCTTCTATTCAGGAAGTTTTAATTTTAATTCATACCACCATATTGCATTGAAGATTTTCGGATCTTAAAGTAATCAAAACTTATTTAACAGGGCTCTCATCAGTCACTTTACTGGCTACTATTATTTCCAAAAAATAATCTTTCTGGTACATTTCTATTAAAAATGTTTTAGAAATTTATCATGATGATTACTGTGCGGAAATAATGGTGCCAAAGAATTCACCGCTGAGAAACCTATATGTACGATGTAACAGTAGTAATTTACGATAATTATTTTACGATTTGGAAAAAAATAGTCTGACAATTTGAAGAAAATTATTGACCATTTTACAGACGAAATCCAAGAAAACGAAAATTTTGAAGTTTTTTTTTGTTTGTTTTGTGGAAACTAGACATGCATTAACACAGATTACAAAACAATAATAAGAGCTGGATTTAAACATATTCCACATCAGCTCACGGCGACAAAATTTAGACGGGAGGGGGGCATGCGGGTAAAGGGAAGCAGCAACTTAAATTTTGTGAGTATTGTTTTTGAGATTTTGAAAATATTGCAAATGTTGCCGAATCGATAAGCTTCAAAAAGAGAGAAAAAGTTAAGTACCCAATTCAGTGTTCCTTAGGGCCTGATTATAGCCTGTGCAAAATTACACCACTTTTTGGTAACAGTATTTTTCCGCATTAAACCTTATTTAATTGCATAATTTTAGGATTAAATAAGGCTGACTGGCCCGCCGGGCAACCGACCTGCAGGTCTGTGCGCCCTAAACAAGGTAAAGCTGCTCCCTTCCTTAGGTGAAGCTAATAGTTTTAAAATTTGCTATACGCATTACATATGAAAAGTCTTAAATCATTTAATAATTTTTTTAATCACTTTTTTGAATCATTTTTCATTAATGATTTTTATTTCTCTTTGCAAGGCAGAAGAATTTATTTTTTTTCTATAAAGTTTCTTTGCTTCAGAGGACCATTTAAATCTTTTAAAACCTAATGTATATGTTCTGTAATTTTCTTTGTGACCAATAGCGACATGTTCTGCTCCAAGAATTCTCAGCCTGTCTGGTACCAAACAGCGCGGCCTCTCTTTAAATATATATGAAACGATAAAAGCTAAGCTCCTTTTTAAAATTCCCTTTTTTTGTCCCTTTTTAAAATTTAAATTTAGAAATTAAAATTAAAACTTTTAAAATGCTTTTGTAATTGTGTCTCAGTTGATTGAATGAAGTTGCCCCTGTTAAGTCAGTTTTCCCGCATTGCATTTTATAACTTTCAAAGATCGTTTTGGCACATCTCATAAGAATACTTTTGCTGAATAAGTGCAATTTGTAAGTCTTGCTGCATTCGATCGGCCAAACGCAAACCACAGCCTTTATCCCGGGCAATCAATCATTCAGCTAACGACCAATTATAATTTAAATACGCCTCCTTTGACTTCAACGGCCCCTAGCTGGAATAATGTGAAATACAGCATATTTATACCGATGCACAGGTCCCCGGACAGAGCTTTTTACCATCAAAAGAATGCACTAACTCCACGACACTCGGCTCTCTTAAGTATCGCTTTGCGGTACACATAATTCCCAAGCCAGATGTCCATAAAGTAAATTAGCAGCTCTCAAGCCAAAAGGGGCTTGATTTCTCAAAAGGGTGTAACAAAAGAACAATAAATCAGGTCCCCTGATAAACTGTGTCTTTATTGGAACAACTACTATCTTAATCTGACTTTGATTTCCCGGATACCACTCACGGCCTGTGACTACCTAAATATGCTAGAAGTTCCGAGGGTTCGCTCAGAAATCGGCACGCACGCGTCCGCGGTTTGCGCCCCTGCCCCCATCGGTCATGCACTGACCGACGCCACGACAGAAGATCCATAACTGGAGTAGCGGCTAATTCGTTACATATATATACGTATTTTATTTATTTTTTTGTAAAATCATTTATCAAGTATTTGTTTGAAATGTGTAGGCTTCGTGTATTCGTACACTGCTGTGATTGTAATTTCCCCTATATATATGTGTATTATATTGATTTTTGCGCTTGATGTGCAAAAGTATTTATCAAGAATATTTTCGGCGAAGAAAATGTAATTCAAACATTCTTTTTTATTAAAAATTACATTTTAATATGAAGACGAGACTGTTTCAATATTGTCTATAAAAGTGATAATCAGAACGGCGGTCAGCTATTTTGTATATACGTTAGAACAGGACTGTTTTAATTTTTAAATCGATTTTTCACGCAGTCATCGAGCTCGTATTTCAGACAAAATCGTGTTAAAGATATATGACAAGACTTTTTTTTTTCCCCCTTCGTTGACTGTTTTTTCTACTTTCGTCGGGAAATTCCGTTGAAAACGCCATCTTTGACAATGTTTTCAGTAAGATCAATTGTGTTTACAAAAAATCCGGAAAACGTCTTTCGATTACAAAGTTTCTGAATAACAAGACATGCCAGTTCTCGAGCAAAAATTAAAATGCATGTCATAAAATTGCCTTTTTGGGTTTAAGAACAGCCTTAAGAAATAAAATCATAAAAATTTCAGGTTCATTTAAGAATAATACCACGGGCCCGGGCAACACCGGGTAGGTCAGCTAGTCTGTACTAATACAAGGAAGTTTCGCTCTGTGTGTGGTGGCTAGTGAAATATATTACACGTAGAAGTCTGAAAATTTGGATGAGGGTAGTCCAAAGATAGGTCCTGATACACCTGGAGCTCAGATTTTTAATTTTTTATGACCGGCGCCCCATTAGCACCTTTCAGTCTGTATGCCCTGAATTGCTCAGAACTTGCCCCTTTTTATCCGATCTTCTTCGTTTTGGGAGCCTCTTTCCCATTTAATTATTCTCAGTTTCTACATTCCAGTTAAGACACTGAACCCCTTGAAATTTTTCTGCGCCATGCATTTTCCACACTCTAATATTGTCAACCAATCAATGCATAACTTTAAAATTGATACTTGGACTCCTCTCCCTGGGCCAGCACCCTCATATTTTTATTAGGCACTTAGTGCCCTTTTTTAAGAATTTCCCCCATTTTTTTCGCGCTTCTTTAAGATTTTATTCGAATGAATAATAAATACCCTATGCTTAATTTCGACTTATTGAGATCTAAAGCGCTAAATACTAGAACCTTTTAACATATTTCCATCTTAGGGCCCTGCTCTCAACTAACAGTTGGCCCCTTTTGGACCTCCTATTATATCTCCCTTAAAAATGGTCTGATTCACTAACTTTTTTTTTGTAACAACATGATAGGAAATCCAGCTACTACGCAAACAACATAAAAATTTTTCAGACTTCAGCTACCACCAAATTTTAAAATTAATCGCCTTCTTGGGGGCCCTTGCCCAGCTACATTCCAGTTGAGACCCTGGACCCCTGGGGCTTGGTACAAGGCCACTTTAAGTTTTCGTGCCCAAAATTGTTAATAAATCGCCCCTTTTAATCCGTCCTTCGTTTTTGGGGCTCTTTTTCCATTTGGTTTTTTTTCGTTTCTACATTTCAGTTCAGACACTAGCCCCCTAGGGTAACTTTTTGTGCGCCATGCATTTTTCACCCACTAATTCTGTTACATTCTCATTGCATAGCTTCAAAATTGAGTCTTGGCCTTCTCTCCCCGAGCCAACACCTTCATATTTTTATTGGGATTCTAGAGCTCTTTTTCAAAGCATTTCTTTGAAATTTTTTTCTAATGATTAATACTTATACCCTATACTTAATTTCGACTAACTGAAAATCTAAAGCGCTAAGTACTAGGACCTTTTATCGTGTTTTCATCTTAGGCTTTGCTCTCAATTATCAATAAGCTCCTTTTGGTCCCCTATAAAAATGGTCCGATTCACTAGGATTTTTTCTCTAACTATTTCTTAGGTGCCCCAGCTACTACATGAATAACAAAAAAATTACTCACACTTCAGCTACCACCAATTTTGAATATTAATCGCCTTCTTAGGGTCCTTGGTGCAGTTTCATTAAAAATTATATGATAGTATTGCAATTTTCTTTAGCATAGTTCTAGGGTCCTCTGGCTACTTTGGAAACCACTAAAAAATTTCTTTTACTCCAGCTACCACTTTTTTCGAATACAGTCGAAACTCGTTAACACGAAATTGAAGGGGCTGCGAAATTTTTTCGCGTTATCCGGGAATTCGTGTTAACCGTCAAAATAGTGGTGCCATCTATATTAGAAAAAAAACCTAAATAAATAAGCTTACAAATATATATCCCTGCTAAAATCATAAATCAATAAGAAATATGAATTTTTATTAAGAAATAGAAAATTTAATTAAGAAATAAAACAAATTGGTCATCATTTTAGGAAATAATAAGTTTATTTACCTGCTAATCATTTTTTAAAGAAGTCTGTTATTGACTTTTGTTTCAATTTTTGTAGACTGCTTTTTTCTAGAAACGTATGAACCTCATCTAATTTGTCCAAAGCTCGGGAAGCATTCTCTTGTTCCATAAGGAAACGTTGTACAGTTTTTAATGCTGCGGTAGCTTCATTTAATGACACTGAACTTTTCAGTTCTGTGTCGAATTCTTCATCCTCGTCTGAGATGTCGATGTTGTCATCTTTTTTTTCAGTTAATGAAGCAATTATTTCTTCGTCTGTCGTCACATCCGAAGTCAGCACATCTTCATCTATGGAAATATACTCGAAGAACAATGTCTGCGAAATAATTCCCCGTTTTTCGGCTTCTTCTATTAAATCAGTCATCATTTCAGATTCTGTTTCATTAGTTTCTTCATTTATCTCATGCGTAAATCCCGCGTGCCGGAAACAATTTTTCACAGTTCCAGTAGTGATACTGTTCCAGGCACTTCTTAGATAAGTTATAGCTTCTAGTAAATTCATAGAAAATTCCGTTTTATTATCAAAACATTGAATCATTTTATGAACAATTCTTTTTCTGTACTGCACTTTTAAGCATTGGATAATTCCTTGATCACAAGGTTGAAGTTTTGCTGTAGTGTTCGGAGGAAGAAAGACACATTCAATTGCTTTTAATACTGGAACATCTTTATGAGCACTGCAATTGTCCAGCAATAAGCAGATTTTTCTCTTTTCTCGGTAGAATTTTAAGTCCAGATCAAGTAACCATTTCGTAAAAATAACGTTGTTTATCCATGCATTTTTGCTGGAAGTGTAGCAAACTGGCAAAGTTTTAACATTTTTGAAACAACGTGGTTTCGCCGACTTACCGATCACGAGCAATGGTAACTTTTCACTTCCGTCCATGTTGCAGCCGACCATAATCGTAATTCTTTCTTCGCTGAATTTTCCTCCAGAACATTTTTCTCCTTTTAAAGTAAGAGTTCGCGAGGATTGTGCTTTGAAAAAAAGCCCCGTTTCATCGGCGTTAAAAATATCACGGGGTGCATAATTTTTTTTTAACGTCTAACCACTTTCCTAATAAAAAAGACTGTATAGAATTCCCATCTACGTCAGATTCCTCTTCACATATCTTTTTGCAGACAATTCTATGACGCTCTTTAAATCTTGTCAGCCATCCGTTAGAACATGTGAAATCGTTGTAACCGAGAGCATCGGCAAAAGCCTTTGCTTTCTCTTGCAAAACTGCACCAGTTAAAACAACGTTTTGGCTTCTTGCTTCTTTTATCCACCGTAAGAGAGCAATTTCAATTTCTTCATTTTTTCCTGTTCGCATCCGTTTTCTTGCTGGTTCGAATTGACTGACAGCATAAGCCGCTTCAATCTTTTCATGATTCTTTACAATCGTAGAGAGTGTGCTATTGGGTATTCCATATTTTGCCGCAATTTCTGATTTTTTCAGCACTTTATCGCTGACTTCATTTAAAATCTTTTGCTTTGTTTCTAAAGATACAGCTTGCTGTTTTCGACTCATCTTTCAAAGATTACTACAGAGCAACTGCGAACAGAGTTTCACTAGTCAGGTATAGAAGTAAGGACTGTCACTTCTATTTCACAGGAAGATATGGAATTTCGGAAACACTGTTTAGGGTTTATGCGACTATCAATAGAGTCAAACAATTAATGGAACAATCACATTCAAAAAAGAAACTCCTTCACCCAAACATTCATAGTGCCGATACGATACGATTTCTAAAGATCAGAGGTCAAGAGCAGGAGCCCCTAACAGTTTGGACACCACCCCTTTCCATTGATCATCTCCCCTTTCTTTTGTTCACCTCTCCTTTTCTCTCCTTTCTTTTGTCGATGACCACAAAATGTAATTCGAAAAGAATAGGAAGACATATGATTGAGTCCCATCTCAGGCATACTTGCTCACGATGCCAATAAATGCAACTTAAGCGAAGGGGGGGGGGGGATGCAGAATATCAGAGGATAAAGAAAAGCAGAGATTAGCCAAATATTTCACCATTTTTTGAAACCCTTTTCCTCTTTGTCATTTTCAAACAGTGAGAAAAATTCCATTTTTAGTAAATAAGATGTGACATGTAAGTTTGAAATATTGAAAACTTCCCTTAAAAAAGAATGCTTTGATTTTCGAGCAAAAAAAAATTTCGCCTTAAGCGGGATTTTGCGAAATTCTATTTCGTGTTAAACGAATTAATTTACATTGGTTTTCAGACTTATCTGACGGGACCTCAGTATCATTTCGTGTTAAGCGAAATTTCGCGTTAAGCGATTTCGTGTTAACGAGGTTCGACTGTATTAATCTTTTACGGCGTCAACTTACGTTTACTCACTACAGCCGTGAATTAAAATTCGCTCTACTGTTAAAGGTAAGTTGTTCACTTTAGAGGGATGGGATTTCCTGCGTAAATTAAATATCAAGTTAATGTTAAAGGTAATTCGTTAAATTTACAGGGGGTAGGGGCAACAAGCACTTTCCACTGCTTCGGGGCGCATTCTTTCCTCGAATTCTAGGAGCCGATTTCAACGGGAATTGGTTAATTCAACCCAGATTACGATTCAGCTCCGTATTATGAAAATTTGTCTTAGACTTCATTTACTAACATTTTCGAACATTAATGGTACATTCTTTTCTCGGGTTCAGTATGTCCGATTTCAACGGTAAATGGATAATTAAGCTTAGCTTACTATTCAGCTACTTTCTGCATTGTGAAAGTTTATCTTAGACTTCTGTTACCACCCTTTTCGAACATTAACGGCGCATTCTTTTCTCGGCTGTTATGGGCGCTAATTCAACGAAAATTGGTCCATTCAACTTTGCTTACGATTGTTTTAAAGATTATAGTTCCACCGCCAGGATTCGCATTCTTATCTCGGGTTCTATAGGCTCGATTACTACAGGGTTTACTCATTCAATTTTCGATTGTCTCCGTCGCGTACGGAATACTCCTGGCATACACTGTCTTTAGTAGCGGGGACCCAGGCCACAGTTTCGTTCTGAAAGAGGTTTGTCGGGAACACACTAGACGCTACCGAAGGCAGTGGGCCACCCCTAAAACCATGTTCATTTGAATTACTTATGAATATATAAAATCATACAAACTTGATTTTTGTTTACGTTATTATAACGGGCCCGGGCAACGCCGGGCGGGTCAGCTAGTTACACACACACACATATATATATATATATATGTGTGTGTGTGTGTGTGTGTAACTTCCAACAAAATTACTCAGAACTTTTTTGAGAGACAAGAGGGCGCACAAACTTTGCTTGCTCCAGGACGCTGAATATGTAGCTACGCCACTGCGCCAGGACCTGATCAAATTGATCACAGGATGGTCAGGTGCGTCTTTTCAAAAATTCCTAATATTCTGTTGGATATGTACAACAGTCTTTTAAATTTAAACTAATTTCCTGATGACTGGAAATTGGGAGAGCTCGTGTATTTTAGAAAGGAGGGAAAACCCTTGAATGAGAGCTCTTCATATCGCCCCATCACTCTATTACCAATATTCGGAAAAATCTTAGAGAAATTAATTCTAAGACGAATACATCATGCATTAGACGAAACGAATTTCCTATCAGGTAAGCAACACGGCTACACGCAAAATAAATCTACGGAAACGGCTTTGGAGCAAGTGATTTCATTAGTAGAACAACACAAACAAAATAAACAATACACATCACTGGTGTCACTAGATTTCAGAGGAGCATTTGACAACCTCCCTTGGGACCAGGTGATCCTAGCATTGCAAAGACTAGGTATTTCTAAACAACTCATTAATCTTGTCGTTTCCTTCCTTTCGGGTAGGCGAGCTCAGGTGGACTGGATGGCACCATTTTTGTTGTACTACTTTAGTAAGGGTTGCCCGCAGGGATCGTGTCTGTGTCCTTTTCTTTGGTTGGTTCTGTTGGAGACTCTGTTGGGGACCTTTGATGTACAGGATTGTGAACTGGTGGCATACGCGGATGACGTGATATTACTGATCTGGGCACAGTCGAGTCAGCAACTTGAACAAAAAGGTCAGAAAACTTTAAAATTTATTCAGAATTGGGCAGAAACCAACAAAATAGAAATTTCACTTGAAAAATCCTCATCATTAACTTTTGGCAAACCCAAACACCTTAAGCGGGGCCCCACATTTAAACTTCAAGGTAAATCAATAAAATCAGAAACAACACTAAAATACCTGGGGGTAATATTAGATAAACAATTATCATTTCTCCCACATGTGGCACAAAAGAGAGTAGAAATCCGAAAAATAACTCAAAATATTTATAAATTTTCATCAATCTCAGGTCGACTCCCTCCGGAATTTTTTAAGATTTGGTACTCGGCGATCTTACAAAGGAAACTGGCCTACGCGTCTGCTGTCTGGTTTCCGCGTATGGCGCAAAATCACGGTCGTCGACATTTGCTCTCGGCACAAAGGAAAGCTTTGTTGCTGATAACGAGAGCATATCGCAATACGTCAACAAACGCCCTGCAGGTCCTCACAGGTCTCCCCCCACTGGATTTGCAGTTGGAGGCGGAGGCGCAGTATTCGGGGACGATTCGTCTCGGCAAGTCAACAGAAAAGGCTTTTGCTCCACTATACTATCCAAAATGCTCAAAATACAAAACATCACCACTAACAAGTGAAATACAAATTTGTGAAATAAACGACTATGTAGGCAAAATTACAATATACACGGACGGTTCCAAAATGTCCGAAGGCACAGCCTCGGCATTTTGTGTGTACGAAAAAAACGAGCAAATCTATACTTGGAGAGCGAAACTGTCCCAGGATAACTCCGTCTTCCAGTCAGAACTCTTCGCGATCTCTTCAACATTAGAGTGGATAGAGTCGGACAAACATTCTCAATATTTAATCATAACGGATAGCCTATCAAGTTTAAAAGCATTAAACAATTTTGACAATACAAACTATTTAATACTAAAAATTCTTCAACAATTACAAACAACAGTAAAAGACATATACTTCAATTAGACAAAAGGACATTCTGGTGTTGAGGGCAATGAGGCAGCTGACCAACTGGCAAAATCGGCAGTAACGGATGAAACACTAATACATACATTTTTACCATATCCAGCTTCTTCACTGAAATCACAGACAAAGCAGTAGTAAGACAAATCACAGACAAAGCAAAGTATCTGTTAAATATTGGCAAAAACGCTGGACGGATTCAGACACAGGCCGATATACGAAGGAATTCTTGCCATTGGTTGACCACAAGTATTTCGTAAACAACAGATACTTACACATATTTTTAACAAATCACGGCCCCTTTCAGGAACACTTATACAAAATTAACAAAAGAGACTCCCCACTATGCATTTGTGGCTTGCCGTCAACATCGTTACACTATGTATTATACTGTACATTAACATCTTATTATCATCTCAAAAAACACACACGTATGAATTTAGCAAGTTGGTGGCGGGATGTAAAAGAGAAACCACAACTACTCAACAAGATCATATAATGCATGAGGTTTATAGAAACAAACGAGTACATCTTTTCAAATCCAGAGCCATTCTAGTCCGACTCCATTACTAGGGTGTAGCATGGAGGAAGAAACGGGTTATTAGCGGGTGCCAGAAACTTCTATCACTTTTGAATTTTTATCTTGTGCATCTCTCCAAACTCTTGTATGCGCAAATTGTAAATAGCAGGTGTGTTGTAATGTGTTTCTAATTGTGATGTTCAATATAGTGTGTTTAATGTACTGTGAAATCCCTGTAAACCCATGAAAAATGTAAATAATTATGCAATCACATTCAAATGATCCTCATGTAATCACTATACACAGTCATGTAAATAGTAGGTGTTTGATATTGTGTTGTAATGTGTTTCTAATTGCCATGTTAAAAATTGTGTGTTAAATGTACTGTGACATATATATATCCAAGAAAATTGTAAACAATTATGCAATCACATTAGGTGAAATTATCCTCATGTAATCACTACATACAGTCATATATCTCGATGTGAAATCTTCGGTTCGCCCAGAAAAATTGGGTAACCAATTGTGATTGTAATTGTAAATCTCGCAGTAACCGAAATAAATCTCAGCAGCTTGATCAGGGACCCGACGCTCCCTCTCAGACTCTGGTTGAGAGTCGGGAGGAGTGGATGTGGTCTACCCCTCGGGATTGCACTAACACTCTAAAGCGAAAGCTGAGTTCCCGAGGTGGTCATCGCTGTCATCGCTGAACCTAAAATTTCCTCTTTATTGTTCAAAAGAATATTTTTTAGGTGATT
Source organism: Maratus speciosus (assembly GCA_963932465.1). Classification (NCBI taxonomy): domain Eukaryota; kingdom Metazoa; phylum Arthropoda; class Arachnida; order Araneae; family Salticidae; genus Maratus; species Maratus speciosus. The sequence goes on along the minus strand of OZ010789.1, from coordinate 453,950,860 downwards.
ATACTGTTGAAATTTTCTTAATTTTGCATTAGCTAAATACAACTTTGTATTAAAAATATAAAAAAGCTTTAAATACAAATTTATTTAGATTCAGGGTCATTATTATGATATGAAGTATAAGTAGGCACAAAAATTTTCATTCTAGTTGCAATACTTATTTTGTAATCGTGCGCGTAAGCTGTTATGCCGATTTTTTGCTCGTCAAATGTCTAACAGTTTGGAGCCCCCTGTAAATGTTAATTCTGCATCTTATAATTTTTTAAATACATGAAATGAAAGAAAACACTTATATATTTTTTTCCAATTAAAATTGTGTCTTCAAATCAAATACATTTTACGATATTAAATGCTGAAAATGGTCCTTTTTCTTTCGTTTTTTCCTATTTTAAGAGTCCTGAGACCCCTTAAATAATATTGCTGTATTTTAAACTGATTGAAATTGATATGCATCAGTGAGGTGGACTACAATGTTCTTACTATAGGAGATGGTGTGCATAGAACTTATCGTTCATTTACAGAGACCCGCAAAAGAATTTGGCTATAAAAGAAAATGAGCAATAATTGAACTATTGAAGCCAACGGACAATAATTGCTGAAAGTGCTTTTTCAGTTGTGGTATTCGTTTTTAAATTTAAATATGTTTTAAATATTACTCGGCGTGTATAAATTTTATAGATCATGTACAGGGTCAGACAAAAGTTCTCGACAACATCTGTTTATTGGCGGAAATTTTCAGCTGTGCTATACGTTTAACTGAACTAACTTTTAGCATACTATGTAGTATGCATACATATCTGTAGATCATATACAGGGATGCACAAAACAAAATCGTATATTTTAACGACTATTCATTGTAATAGCAGAAATCGAGTTTTCAAATGCGTTATGCAATTTCCAAATTATTCATTCAGACATCATCTTTTACCTTAATAAACTGTGAAGTTTTGTTATGGTATTCTGAATGTGTTGGAAAGTGTTTCATAATCTATGCTGTACGCATGATTTTTCTTTCTTGTTTTTTCCCCCCTCATGTAAATGACTCACATATTTTTTAAATATACCTTGTAACTAAAAATATTACTTTATCCTTTGTTTTTCCACTAAAATACTGAACAGAAGAAATATATTATTTCTTTGGGGCCTGAAGCTTATAAAAAATGTTTGGAAAACAGGATTTTTTAAGTATGCTAGTATAATGCTTTTAAAGCAATTCCCTGTGTAATAACTCCTTTATTTATGGGCCAGTGGGGCACGAGCTCAGTGTCCAGAAGGGACTTCATATTAGCATATTTTTTCTTCATTTTATTCTGAGTTTTAAATTAATATACACACATATGTATTTAAAAGTCCGAATATTAAAAGAAACAACAATATTTTGAACTCTTTAGGTTTTATCATATTTTTCAACTTTGCATTTTCAGCATTACTTTAAGTATAATACTTTCTTATATTAAAGTTTCTTAACGCTAAAAAATGTATAATATTCAGAAATATTTTTGTGATATGTGTATAAAAGTATTTATTTAGAGTATGAACCTCAAGAAATTATGCTTTATACTATGGCATTATACCTTTCCAATGCTGCGAATACATGTAGAAAAAACAATAACAAAGGGCATATTGGTGTGAAACCCCTCCCCACCCACCCTTTAACATCAATAGAGCTCCGAGTACCGGATGCTCCAAGACTATTATATACACCAGTGGTTCTTAAACTTTCATACCTCGTATATTCATTGGAGACAATCTTTTTTGGCGTATCTACACACACACACAAAAAAAAAAAAAAAAAAAAAAAAAAAAAAGGATCGAAAGAAAAAATATTTTATCGTGTAAAATTCATGATTAAAAAAATGAAAATAAAGAAAATAACGAACATTATATAAATAAACAACTTTTATGTAGACTTTTTTAAAAACTTGTACTCAAAAAAGTTTTAATGGGACGTGTGCACTCGTTTACCACTGTATATATATTTAATGTTTAGAGAATGCGTATATTTTCTGAGGTAGAATCGAAAATCATCCTCAACATTTTAGTGTGATCTTATGTGTTGTTTTTAAAATTGTCATTAAAGAAAAAACTTTTTTTAAAAACTCGCTTAGTTGTGCCCGCAGCATCCTATGTTGGCTGTCAAATACACTCGTCGCGTACTGAATAAAATCGTTTCTCAGGCTCAACGTTTTGAAACACTGAAGCCATTGCTAATATATCGCTCAACCCCAAGAAAAGTCACACATCTCGCAAAAATTCATTTTTCGTTTTATTCCACTAATAGGCCTGTCATAGGTGCTACACAAACAGTTTCATAAATGTAGCTATGCAGAAAATCCCTTTATTGCTTATATTAAAGCTTATTATTGCGCTTATATGTCCAATTGTATCACAGAAGAGGGGCGAATTTTGTGGGAAGGTAAAATTACCCAACCCTCCAAACCTCATCCTTCGTCTTCATTTTAAGGGTTTTATGCACGTTTTCATTCCTGCGTGCAGAGCTAAGCAAATCTTCGGGAAATTTTATGTACTTAAATATAAATTTATATTTAACACAAAAAATAAATAAATACCGGATTGTAAGATATATATTATGCAAAGAAAGGAAAAAATAAATAATTTGATGAGCTAATGTTGAGGCCGCTAATTTGTTTTACTACCTTTATTTTGATTAATTTATAATTTTTTTTATTTATACTTTATGTTTTCTGTATGAAATATAAAAAAGAATTGTATGACATTTTAGGCCCCTTTTGATGCAAGGCATTTTATTAAGCTTGAAAATAAATTTTTTTAAATATCTAGTCACGTATATAATATTTTCACACATAATTCTATGTCAAAATAACAAAGCACACTACCCATAATAATAAAAAATAATCGAAAATAATATTTGTTTAAAAAATTTTAAATTTATGTAAAAAAAATTGCCGCGGGTTCATACTATATTAAAATTATTTAAACCCCGTTTTGCTAAATTAATCCCCTTCCCCAAAAAGAGAATTGTTCTGTATTTGCTTATAAAACACAAATTATTATACGCAAAAGTGTTATTATTTCACCTGTTTTAGCTATTGCTTCTACATTCGTACAATCTTATTGTGTAACCTTCGTTTTTTGTGCACTGATTTAGTGAAAACAAATATGATTTCATGAAACTGATGTACTCCGTGTATATTGCACCAATTAAATTTCATGTCTAAAATTATGGAGGAAATCTGCGTGTTATATATCGCTCACCCGCAAGAAAAGTGACACATCTCGCAAAAATTCATTTTTCGATTTATTCCACTGATAGGTCTGTCATAGGTGCGTCTTGCTACACAAACAGTTTCATAAATGTAGGTATGCAGAAAATCCCTTTATTGCGCTATATGCCCATTTGTGATCACAGAAGAGGGGTGGATTTTGTGGGGAGGTAAAATTACCCAACCCTCCAAACCTCAACCTACCTCTTCATTTCTAAGGATTTTATGCACGTTTTCATTCCTGCGTGCAGAGCTAAGCAAAACTTATATACAAAACTTATAACAAATATAAATTTATATTTAACACAAAAAATAAATCCCGGATTGTAAGATAATATATATTATGCAAAGAAAGGAAAAAATAAATAATTTGATGAGCTAATGTTGAGGCCGCTAATTTGTTTTACTACCTTTATTTTGATTAATTTATAATTTTTTTTGTTATTTATACTTTATGTTTTCTGTATGAAATATAAAAAGTCCTTCCGGCCAGTGCCGGGAGGAAGAGGTAGCTTTCATAATCCTTATTTTAAAAAGCCAACTTATATCATTCAAACACACGAAGCTCAATTTAGTTGAAACCGAATATAGGAGATTCAATACTAATTTTTATCAATATAATGAATGAGAATTTCGCGAAATTAGTCAGCTTTATCCAAGCTGCTTTTCTTTAAAGTAACTTATATTTGGCTGCCAAATTCGGCAATTTCTTAAAGTGCCTGTCATTTTAAGACAACATGGTGGATGAGGCTAAGCAGTGAACTTGGTCGAGACCTTAGTAATTGCTGTGCACATGCTCACTCACATCGGAATCGGTTAATATATAGGAGTGCTGTCGCATGCAAAAAATCAGATTTTTCAAAATGTCACCCACAATAGAAATTGAAACTGCTATATCTGAGCCATTTTTTAAGGTAAAGACAAACAAAAAATGCTCCTGAATCCTTATATCAAGGTCAAATACTTAAGAAAGAAACCTCTTTCAATTTCTAATTTTTTTGCACTTCACTTTAAATATATATATATATTTTTTAATTTAATGGCCGCCATTTTGAAACAAGATGGCTGATGAATCTGGCCAGCGAACTAGGTCGAGGTGTTGATGTATACTATCCACATGCCTTCTTACATCGAAATAGGTGAATACGTGTGTTATCGCGTGACAAATACAAGATCGTTTCAAAATGTTAGCCATGCTAGAAATTCAAAGTGCTATAAATCAACCATTTTTTAAGATATAAACAAAAGAACAAATTTTCAGAAACAAAAACTGCTCCGGAATCTTTGTATCAAGGCCAAACACATAAAAAAATCTTTTTCATTTTCCAATTTTTTAATACCTCATTTTGAATTTAAAATTAATTTTTTTTAAATGGCAACCCTTTTGAAACAAGATGGCGAATGAAGCTGGCCAACGAACTCGGTTGAGACATTGGTATGTACTATGTACAGACCAAGTTACATCCAAATCGGTTCATAAATACGCCTGTTATCGCGTGACAAAAATCAGGTCGTTTTAAAATGTCAGTCACAAGAGAAATTCAAAATGCTATTACTCAGCCATTTTTTTTAGATATAGACGAAAGAAAAACTGTTCCGGAATCTTTGTATTAAGGTCAAACACATACAAAAAAAACCTTTTTCATTTTCCAATTTTTTGGTATCTCATTTAAATTTTTGTATTTTTTAATTTTTTTAAATGGCCGCCATTTTGAAACAAGATGGCGGATGAAGCTGGCCAACGAACTCGGTCGAGATATTTGTATGTACTATGTACACACCAAGGTACATCCAAATCGGTTCATAAATACGCCTGTTATTACGTGAGAAAAATCAGGACGTTTCAAAATGTCAGCCACGCTGGAAATTCAAAATGCTATAACTCAGCCATTTTTTAAGATATAGACGAAACAAAAACTGCTCCGAAATCTTTGTATAAAGGTCAAATACATAAGAAAAAAATATTTTTCCATTTTCAATTTTTTGGTACCACATTTCAAATTTTAAATTTTTAAAAAAATTTTAAATGGCCGCCATTTTGAAACAAAATGGCGGATGAAGCTGGCCAACGAACTCTTTCGAGAGATTGGTATGTACTATGTACACACCGAATTACATCCAAATCGGTTCATAAATACGCCTTTTATCGCGTGACAAAATTCAGGACGTTTCAAAATGTCAGCCACGCTAGAAATTCAAAATGCTATAACTCTGCCATTTTTTAAGATATAGACGAAACAAAAACTGCTCCGGAATCTTTGTATAAAGGTCAAATACATAAGAAAAAAATATTTTTCCATTTTTAATTTTTTGGTACCACATTTCAAGTTTTAAAATTTTTTAAAATTTTTAAATGGCCGCCATTTTGAAACAAAACGTCGGATGAAGCTGGCCAACGAAGTCGGTCGAGACATTGGTATGTACTATGTACACACCGAATTACATCGAAATCGGTTCATAATTACGGGAGTTACAGTGTGACATAGGTCAGATATATATATATATATATATATATATATATATATCAATTTTGAACGGAGGGTGGTTTCGGGGTCTGGAGGTCATGATCGATGAAAATATACCAAAATTTTTTGAAATCGCTTTCCTCGGAACGGCTGCAATAGGTAGCTTTTTTGTAAAGAAAGCTACCTAAAAAGAATTGTATGACATTTTAGGCCCCTTTTGATGCAAGGCATTTTATTAAGCTTGAAAATAAATTTTTTAAAATATCTATTCACGTATATAATATTTTCACTCATAATTCTATGTCAAAATGACAAAGCACACTACCCATAATAATAAAAAATAATCGAAAATAATATTTGTTTAAAAAAATTTTAATTTATGTAAAAAAAATTGTCGCGGGTTCATACTATATTAAAATTATTTAAACCCCGTTTTGCTAAATTAATCCCCTCCCCCCAAAAGAGAATTGTTCTGTTTTTGCGTATAAAACACAAATTATTATACGCAAAAGTGTTATTATTTCACCTGTTTTAGCTATTGCTTCTACATTCGTACAATCTTATTGTGTAACCTTCGTTTTTTGTGCACTGATTTAGTGAAAACAAATATGATTTCATGAAACTGATATATTCCGTGTATATTGCACCAATTAAATTTCATGTCTAAAATTATGGAGGAAATCTGCGTGTTATATATCGCTCACCCGCAAGAAAAGTGACACATCTCGCAAAAATTCCTTTTTTCGTTTTATTCCACTAATAGGTCTGTCATAGGTTCGTCTTGCTACACAAACAGTCTCATAAATGTATAGTAGGAGAGCTGTTGAACATTTTTGAGTAGGTATTTGAGGCACCCTGAAAATTTGTGCAACACTTCTTTTGTACTGCCTGAATACAAAATCGAATGTCTGGCTGAAGGATCGGGGCCCAAAAACTGTGCCAGACACGTGTCAAGTGCCATTTGGCACATGACACGTGTCTGGCACAGTTTTTATGACGACTAAAGTGTCTGTCATTTTCAAAATATTTTTTTCTAAGCATAAATATTATTCTGCCTCAATCTCAGCGTGCCTCAAATACCTTTTTTGGGTAGTCAAAAAATGGCACTTGACACGTGTCTGGCACAGTTTTTGGGCCACGATCCTTCAGCCAGACATTCGATTTTGTATTCAGCCATTACAAAAGAAGTGTTGCACAAATTTTCAGGGTGCCTCAAATACCTTCCCTAAAATGTTTAACAGCTCTTGGACTAGTAGGTATGTAGAAAATCCCTTTATTGCGCTATATGCCCATTCGTGATCACAGAAGAGGGGTGGATTGTGTGGGGAGGTAAAATTACCCAACCCTCCAAACCTCATCCTACGTCTTCATTTCTAAGGGTTTTATGCTTTTATGCACGTTTTCATTCCTGCATGCAGAGCTAAGTGCTATAATTTCATTTTACAGTAAAGTCATGCAAATTTTATTTTGCCTTTCCTGTGAAATTTACTTTTGTCGAGATGTGTCACTTTTCTTGCGGGTGAGTGATATGATGTTATGTATTAAGGGGTCTCAGAACTCTTAAAGCTTTAGAACTTTCGAAATTTTAATTTTTTTTTAGATGTTAAACTACTATTTTTCTGAACATTTTGGTACAAATGTTTCCTTGAAATTCTTATTAGAACAGAAGTTATGACTTTTAGAATTATACACTCTCAATAGCTGAAGCGGCGTTTCAGAAACTTTGAAGTCAATTTTCTCCAAATGACGTTTTTGGGCATAACGCGCACGATATCTCAAAAACTTCTGAATTGTTTTTCATGAAATTTTCAAAACATATGTTTCATGTTAGTCTGTATAAACTGAACCTAAAATTTCCTTTTTATTGTTCAGAAATATATTCTTTATAGGTGATTATACTGTTGAAAATTTCTAAATTTTGCATTAACTAAATACAACTTTGTATTAAAAATAGAAAAATGCTTTAAATACAAATTTATTTAGATTCAGAGTAATTATTACAATGTGAAGCATAAGTAGGATCCGAAATTTTCCTTCTACTTGCAAAATTTATTTTGTAATCGTGAACATAATCTGTTATGCCGATTTTCCGCTCGTCAAATGTCTGACATTTTGGAGCCCACTGTACATTATAATTCTGCATCTTGTAATTTTTAAAATACATGAAATGAAAGAACATACTTATATCTTCCATCCCAATATAAAATTTTGTCTTAAAATCAATTACATTTTAAGATATTATATGTTGTAAATGGTCTTTTTTTTTTCGATTTTTCCAATTTTAAGAGTCCTGAGACCCCTGGCTGAATAAAATATTTCAATTTCGTGGTATGCGAGAACTTCAAGCAGGTGGTATACAAAGACGGATGAACGAACAGACAAACTTACAAATAAATTTATAAACTATTTTTAAGTAGCTTTATAAATTTTCCCAGATTGACAAAAATATAATGCAGAAAAATCTATTTAAAAAATTATACAGTCATGAGTTGTATAATAAATGTATGCTTCGACGGAAACTTTTTATTAAATGAATTAAAATATTTATCTAGTAATCTTCTCTGACGGAAGTTCTGATTAATTATTACTTTATAATTGAGTTCTTGGCAGGGGGGAAACTAGCCTTTCTTGCACCCGGTGCAAACATGGATTTTGGCGCCCCCCCCCCCCTCTTCCACAAAGTATATTTACAAAGAGAATTTTACAAGTTTTATAATAGACGACTTACTTTAGAATTTAAAATATGTAATCATAAAATATGTCGTACTGAACTACGTAATCTACAGTGGCGGATCCAAGAGGGAGGTCCCTCTGAACATCAACAAAAATATTCTAAAGATCATTTTTAAAATGACATATTCAGTAGGATCCCGATTATCCGAGTCCCGCCTAACCGAGTTTCCGCTTTCACCGAGTTATTTTCTTCTGATGGACTGATGGCTTCCGTTATTATGAAACAGCCATTATAAATGAAGTGTTAGGTGAAGATGAAAGAGAAGTCACCAAAAAGTAAGAGTTCTAACTTTTTACGACTGCTCTTTCACCTTCACCTAACACTTCATTTATAATGGAAGCCATCAGTCCATCAGAAGAAAATTATCCTTTCCAAAGGTATAATCCTTCATTTGGCGCCCCTTCGTTCTGGCGCCCGGGGCACATGCCCCCTCTGCCTTCCCTTAGTTTCGGCCCTATGGCTTTGACTGGCTAAACTAATAATTTTGGTTGCCGCGAGAGGGCATGCTTGCTGAAGGATTAAAAGATGACGCAACAAACCCCCGCTCCCCCCTCCCCACACACACACTCTAAAATTGGAAATTTCAAAATACTTAAAATTTGCATATGGATTCTATCCAATCGCATTATAAACAATTAATATTGCATAAACCACACCATTCAAAATGAAACCACATAAAATAAAAAAAACTTATATACGCAATATATACAGTGTAATTCTAATTTAAATTACATAAAGCATATTTTTTAATTTAATTACACCCTCTGTTTAACCGACTGCATTCTTGTGATATGCCTCTGTAAAGTTTTAGATAGTATAACATTTATTTGTCATATTATTTTAATTATACTCATAAAGTCTCGACATTGCATTTTTAAATTATCAGTTTCAGAACTCTTTTTTCATTAACACACACTCTTGTATATAAAAGAAACACTAATATCAAAACAAGAATTCTGAAATTAAAGTTCATTGAAGCAAAATTAAAGAAAATAGTAGAATAAGCAAGCCAATAGTCGAAATATGTATAGGCAAAACAGCTGGATAAGAATCTAATTGAAACACCGAGCCATCATTAATTTCAATACTAATTAAAATTTTACTTTAGTAAAAGGATTTAAAAAAACACTTAGTATGAATATGTATACATATAATATTATTTCAATGTTAAAATTCTACAAGTTTTTTTATGACCTCTTTTTTAATAAATGAATTATACTTATTAAAAAAAAACAATGTTTACCTAATAAAACAGTTAAAAACTGAAATTAAACTTACCATATTAAATGATCCTATTAATTATCAAGAGTAAAATCATCCACCTTCCTTGCCGTTGGATACATTCAATATTTTACAAAATGAAACTTAAAATACAAGTAAAGTTAATAAACCTTCACTAAATTTTAAGAAAAACAATTGTTTAGAAAATCAGTCACTGAATTAGATTTAACAGTGTTTTACAATTCATGGTCATACTTAAATATGAACAACTACATAATAAATTTTTTAAATCGATTATTTAAATTAAATATCAGTAACTCCATAATTAGGGGACCACTAAGTAAGAGACCTGCTTCAAAATGTTGCACGATAGAATAGACTTAGAATTATAAATTGCAGACCAAGGAATGATTTGACTACCTCTGTATGCAAAGAAAGGTTCTAGTTTGCCTGGATGAGAATTATAAATTGCCGACCATGAAATAATTTGGCTATATCTGTATGCAAAGAGATGTTCTAGTTTGCCTGGATGAGAATTATAAATTGCGAGACCAAGAAATGATTTGGCTATATCTGTATACAAAGAAAGGTTCTAGTTTGCCTGGATGAGATCCACATATAAATCATTGCGTAACACCGTAAATACACATGATCGAGCTGCGCAGAATATTAACTACTTTAGACACTAAGGCGCAAGGCCGAAACTGGGCATGAGGGGGCATGTGCCCCGGGCACCAGAATGAAAGGCGAATGGGAAGGGCATCCAATGAAAATTTTGTTTGTCGTTTCATACAAAAATGTATATATGTATGAAATACAAAGAAACTCGCAAGCTAAGGTTAAACTTATGGCAGCGTTCTTTTCAAATTTGTGAAAATGAAAGTAACTTTATAAAAAGAAAATATGCGACTAACAACGAAAAAAGTAAAGGCTAACCCGGTTAGAATTCAATCTCAGCTATTCGAAGCAAGAAAAAAAAATGATTTAAAACTATTAATATGCAAGCGAGAAATTTTAAAAAGAACGCTCTCATAGTTTTAACATTAGCGATCCAGTTACTTCACGTGACTAGTGTAGCCCCTTAACGCTAAAACTAAGGTTAATCCTATGTGAGTGTTGTTTACATGTTTCTTGCAAGCATTTTAATTATTATTAAATTATTTTTATTTTTAAGGATTTTTTTTTTCATTTTTTACATAGGGTATATGCGGTCGATAACTTTTATTATGCGTGAGGAGGGGGAGTGGGCGCCAAAATCTATATTTGCCCCGGGCGCAAAAAAGGCTAGTTTCGACCCTCCTAAGGCGTGCTAATGACAATGCAGATGATGATTCTACATTGGGTACTGTCAATGCCTTTATAGGGGATCCGTCGATTTACTGCAGGAAATACGTGATTGGATATGCTCTTGACCCTTTATTGAACACAAGTACGCTGCTGTACAACAAGCATGTTTAGATTCATTAATAAATCCGTATAAATCAATTACAATGGACATAATTTTTTTTTTTTTTTTTTTTTTTTTTTTTTACTTAAATAAAATCCGAAAGATGTTTCAAGAAATGCCATTCCATTACATCATATGGATCAAACCATACACGACACGGTAATGCTGGCACTAGAATATAGCATTAACTTATGCTAATTTATACATAGGAGGAAATAAAGTTGTTGTAGACTATGTTTTGTTATTAACAATATCTTGGCTAAACTAAATATTTTCAGAAATCTTTGAACTGAAGATTATTTATAAAACGCAGACCATATGATGAATGAGTACTTTTTTGAATGCTAGATGTTTGTACGAAAGCACTAATTGAGATAGGGGTTGATTGATTATTAATTTGATGAACAGTTGACACAACTTTTAAACCTTGAAGTACATAAAGTTACATGGAATGCAACATGATACCAGATAGTAAGTTACTGAATTGAGGCCGAGGAATATTACAGCTAATGCTACCTTCAATTTTATGTGACTTAATTGGAAGTTACCGTTCATGAAAAACAATCATTAATTATTTAAACTTTATGTAGAGTAGAGTAATCCTCTGGGAAGGTTGTATTCGAAATATTTAAGATGTTACAGTCAGTTGAAAGCAAGCGCGGACCAGCGGAATGAACATATATACGGGACCAGGCGAGACAGAGCTGCAAATTGCTGCAGTGCCATGTGGATTCTTTGATTCGTAGATATAAATCCAGGAATTACGAATTAACCGTAACGATCAAAATATAATGAATAACTAAAAAATGAAATGCGCTTTCCTTGAAACGAAAATTTTCTGCGGGCCGTGTAAAGAAACTTTTAAATGAATTACCCAATATATTTTTTTTCTTTTTGGAAATTAAAGATTATATATTCTGTGGGTTCATGACCCTTTCATATGTAAAATAATAATAATAATAATAATATATTTTAAGCCACGTTGAAGTTTTTTAAAAAGGGACACTTTTTCTTTCAAATGACTATAATTCTACCAAGTTTTGTTCAATTTCATTAAAAATAGATTCATGACTCCCACTCCTCCCAAATTCAATATACTTTCTGAAAAATTTGATTTTGTTTGTGATGACTTTGACAAGCTATGAACTACATGGCGTGCACAGAAATATTAAGACCAGTTTTATTTAATTTTTTTTTTTAAGACCATTTGACGGCATTTCTGCTAAGTATATGGAATGAATTAACGAATCCTTTTTATTTTGGTTAACGGTTAACCTGACGATATATTGTGTAGAATCTAGATTTATCACCTTTATTAATAGAATTGAGACGTTCATTGGGATGTCGATTTTTTATACCTTTTACGAATATGAAATCCTCAATAAATTTATGACCATGAAAGAATTCAAAATAAGAAAAATTTCTAACAGTGTCTAAATTATCTTGTTCAAAGATCAATCCGTCGAAATGAGAAAAACTTGAATTTTAATGGTTCCCGTAATCAAATAACCCAACACACGGTTCTGAAATAGCAGACTCATGTCAAATGATTTGAATCTTTCCTGTTTCAACAATGAGAAAAGTAGTTCACGTCCAATTAACAAATTTATTTTATTTAGAATATGAAATGTAGTATCTGCAAGCGTTATTTCTCTAGTAAATTTTATTTTTGAAACATCTAATTGATCATTAGTGATTTGATCAATTATACATGGCAATACTAAAAATGATAAAATTTTAGAAAAATTATCCTTTTCATTTGAAATTCTGTTCGTAATTTTATCTTTAATGAAACAAAGTTTAAATATTAGTCAGAATTTTATTTTCGAGAGAAAAAAGTCTTAATTCAAGCAAAATCTGAAGCTACATTGGCGACATTAAGTTTAATAATGCTAATGAAAATAATTTCTAATTTCAGTAGATATTTTCATTCGTTAACGTTGTTTTTACAGACTACTGCAGACTTTATGTCATTTTTCAAAATCTGAACTTTTAATATTTGTTTCAAAGATCTACTTTATTTTATTTTTATCTTTTAATCACTTCTAGATAAATGTAATATCATGAAAAATAATTTTCGTTATGTTGATATTTACGAGGATTTTTTCGTTCATATTTGTCAATTAACCGATTTCTGTCTTATTGCAATGGAGAAATAGTCTGTAAATTTATCAAATCTTTCGAACTGGAATAAATTAAGAATATTTTTTTATAGGACGTAGCAATTCTCTTTCATTTTACATTAAATTTTTTTGAAATATTAGGGTTTTAACATAAAATGTATAGAGAATATTTTTAAAAATTAATTTTAAAGTCTATCTATTTTTTGTCTCATTTTGTCTGTATTCTTAATCTGAATGTGGATTTAATGGATACTAGTGTGGCTGAAATTTTTGAAGAATTTATTAGATTTTTAGTCTGTAGCAATACTCTTTTTAATGCTAAACGCACTTCTTCTTTTTAGATAATAAAAATTATTTTTCAACATTATTTTATTTAGTAACAAATTATTTTCATTAGACAATTGTTCTACATGAATGAAATCAGTTTTAAAAAATTAGAAAATAAAAATATAACTCTTCTTCCCCACTAAAAATCGAAGGAGCATATTTGAATCTCACATGATGTATGCCTTCCGTGGATATATATTTCGCATCTTATACTCTCTGTCTATTCTTTGAAGATGACTTAATTATGGCAATTTGAAGATGGCTGTTAAACTGACAGTACACATCATATTCTGTAGTACGATCTAACTTTGAGAATGGAGTTAACTTTTGTAGGATTATTATACAATATGTGGGACGAAAGATTCCGAAAAAAAAAAACCATATATAAATCCTAGCTGGATTTTTCGAATACATTTATTTTCGCGAATCCTCCCCCACCCCCTTCGTCTTGTTGAATGATTCTACAAAATTTGGCTCCATTCTCGCAATTAAATCGCACTACAGAATACACTGAGAAATGTCAATTTATTTATAGCCGCTTGGTATATAGAAACTTTCATCATTCGATTTATTTGAAATGTGCAGCATCAAATTCTGATAAGTAATTCTTGTGCTCGAATATCGAATACGGGTAAAAAATACTTTTAAAAGTGATAGTATGGCAATCCACTTAATAATATATATACATCTATATAAAATATACTTTTCTGAAATCTCGTAGAAACTTAAGCGAGCATTTTACTTGTGCGATGAACAGACAAGTATAAAACTAAAATAATATATATGTCACGAAAAACGGTGCTGTTGAGAAAATTTGAGTAAGGTCAGCTAATTACATAGCTCTGTGCTTGAAGTAATAAAATATAGGCAGTAGACGTGTACAAGGTAGTTCTGCAAGGCATTGACTCAAAAAACAGTAGAGTTTCTGCAGGAAAACAAACAGTTCAACAACAAGTCTTTATTTAAGTAATAAATGATAGCAATAATTAGATGGGAAAGTTCTTCTTGAGACAACGCCCGTCTTACAGAACTGATCATATTCAATATTATCACTCAACAGGTTACGTAAATTTATGCCAGTAAATAAACTAGCGGCAAATCAGAAATCATGTTAAGCAGCTACGCTACGGCATTGACATTCCACTGAAATTGGAGACGCATATTTTGAGACAAGAGAAACAAGAAAAAGTTTTATTCTGACCCAGTGCAAAGTAATTTATTGGTTAGAGTGTAGGAATACAAAAGGCCGCAATGCGAAAGGCCTATAGCCAATAGCAGAGACCAATTTGTCCGCTCATTGGCAGATGGAGAAAAAAAGCAAACAGTCCCCAGAAAGCGCTCGAATAGATCGGAGCGTCCTTCGAAAAAAGCTTGTGATAAAAAAAAGGAATATTCTGAAATCGAATAATTTCAGATTGTGAAAAAAATATTGGCGCGCGTCCAAGATGAATTTTGAATAGAGAAATGTAAAAGGAATAAAAGCATGATACATATTGCAAATGGTAAATAATAAATTAAAAGGGAATAAATTTAATTGCATGGGATAAAGAATTTAGAATAGATATAAGATAAGTTTCAAAATTTAAAACACATTAACTATACATTTTTTTCATCGAACAAAGTTGACATTTTTCCTGAATTACTTGAGTGATTTTTCCAAAAACTAATACATTTAAAAATAAAAATTCTAAATTTTTCTTACTAAATAACTAACTCTATAAATGTGTTTCATCGTATTTATATTTTTGTAAATAATAATGAGTATAAATATGAGGTATCCTATGAAATTTTTAAAAGTGGTAGTATGGAAATAATAAACTGGATTTATAAACTTCTAAAAATTCTCAGAAAAGTAAGTGAACATTTTTCTTGCGAGATAAACAAACATGTGTAAAAACTGAACTAATATAATTTTTTCTAACTTCATCGAATAAATGGCATTTTATTTCAATTACTTTAGTTAATATTCGAAAGAACTAATACATTTTAAGGTAATTTTCTCTTTCTAAATAAATAATTCCATAAATAAAATAACAATGGGATCGATAAAGAAAAGAAGAATAAAATATCTACTGACTCTGTATGTATGTGTAATTGATAGTACGTGTTTTCTCTATACGAATTGTAATATGGAATGTCAGGGCAAAATGAAAACTAAAAGATGTCCAAAAAGAGCTTAAAAACTATATTACGACGTGTATAGAATGCAAGATCTTAAAAACTTTATAAAACTTGAGCCAGAAAATAAGTTTTGGAAAGTTTCCAGTATTGTCCCCATACAGAATAATGGAAAATATATAAATCTATATACTCCTTTTATTTTTTCTGATATTTTCTGACAGCATCTGAAGATTTTGTTTACTGAATAAAAACAGTAAAAGAGTTTTGGAAAATGCGAAACGTGTAATTTTTCAAAAGTTCTTTGACACTTTTCAGACGAACCGATCATCATGTAGGTTTTATAATAAAAACCATTAACTGGATGTTATCGATGTTGAAGTTGTTTATTCTGAATAACGTAAAATATTTTTTGTTTTTATAATATTGGCATCGAATTTTTAAAATAAAAGTATAATCTAGTAATAATAGTAAATAATAGTAAATCTATATACCCCTTTTATTTTTTCTGATATTTTCTGACAGCATCTGAAGATTTTGTTTACTGAATAAAAACAGTAAAAGTGTTTTGGAAAATGCGAAACGTGTAATTTTTCAAAAGTCCTTTGACACTTTTCAGTCGAATCAACCATCATGCAAGTTTTATAATAAAAAACATTAGCTAGATGTTATTGATATTAAAATTGTTTATTCTGAATAAAGTAAAATATTGTTTTTATAATATATTGCGTTGAATTTCTTAAAATAAAAGCATAATCTAGTAATAGTAATAAATAATAGTAAATCTATATACTCCTTTTATTGTTTTTGATATTTTCTGGCAGTATCTGAAGATTTTGTTTACTGAATAAAAACAGTAAGAGTTTTGGAAAACGCGAAACGTGTAATTTTTAAAAAGTTCTCTGACACTTTTCAGACAAACCAATAATCATGTAAGTTTTTTAATAAAAACCTTTACTGGATGTTATTGATGTTGAAGTTGTTTGTTCTGAGTAACGTAAAGTATTTATTGTTTTTATAATATATGTGGTGTTGCAAAGTGTGGAAAAAAACAGGAATAAACCGAATTTTTTAAAAGGAAATTTTTTTTAATTCCCTAGTGTTTTCAGAAAGTTTTAAGCATGAAAAATTTTAATAAATATTTTTAATGATTTCAATGTTTCTCAGTGTAAACAATATATGTTTCGCAAAAGTAAACAAAACCAACAACATAAATATACAAAAATAGCACAGTTTACATGAAAACTAACGAAATACATGTTTAAGCTGCAAAAATATTAAGTAAGAGAAATTCAAATATCATAAGTAGTTTTATATTTCCGGACATGAATTTAAGCATCAACCCTATTCTTTGGACCAGCAAATGTAAGCAAAAAAAAAAAAAAAAAAAAAAAAAAAAAAAGAAAAGAAAAAAAGAAAAAAAAAAGAAAAAATGAACAAAACTAAAGGAAATCAATACAAAAATATATACTAAATATACATACCATAATCTGAATTATAGACACGCCAGCTAACGGAAACTAAACAATTTTAACTTTTAAAGAAATATTCAAATCCTCACCCATTCATAGTCGCAATTGTTGTAAAGCTCATGATTTTCATTGTATTATAAAAACTTACAGTAAAAAATCATAAGTTTTGTGAATTCATAATGTAAAATCTATTTTAGAATTTTAATAAAAAAGCGTGAAATTTCTTTAAAGTGATAATTTCAAATTGAAAAATGACTGGTTTTCTTTTCCTTCAAAACTCCTTCAAAACTTCCAATATTTCCCAAACTTCCAGGTTTATTCCCCAAAATTCCCGGGTTATTCCCCTACCTCAAAATCCTCGGGGTTTTTGCAACTCTAAATATATGGTATCGAATTTCTAAAAATAAACGTGTAATCTTCTTCAAGGTTGGAATAGCATAGTTGTGGTTTATTCCAAGAGAGCAAAAAATTTCCAGCAGAGAATTTGAACTATCGTTTTTGGCTTTCCGTGCCATTATTTTTCAATAATTATGTAAATAATCTTGTTATCAATTTTTAAATGTTTTATTTTAAATAGAAATGAAATATCAATTTTACTGTGATTTATTTCTTCATTATTCACACAATCTCTGCTTTAAGTTGTATTTCCTTAGTTTAAATTTTTTCCCTTGACATAAAAATATTCTGGGTCACAGAGACAAAAATCATGAAGAAAACATAAGACATTCGTCAATGAGAAATTAATTTTAAATGTGATAATAAATACCGCCATTTTTGTTGAAAGGATTAAGTTTCTTATACTTTTTAAATAGCTTCGCAGTTCTAGTGCTATCTATGTATCTATATTTAACTTTTTTCAAACTATATTCTTCTCTTTTTTTTTTCTTTTTTTTTCTTAAACAAAACTTTGGATCATGATAAGGGTTTTTATCCAGTCCGTACTCTCGTGTGCCAAATATTTCATTTATTACTGAATATATTAATGTGTCAAGGATTTTTGGCTCAACGTGTATAACTAGTATTACTTTAAATTAAATATTTTAAGAAAATAAAAAAAAACTAATGTCTGAAAATAGCAATTAAAATCAAAGGATAAAATTAGCGATTTTAAAACTTAATCAGACGAGCAAGTCTGTTCCCTGAATACTATTTTTGTAATCTTACAAAGTACATTAAAAAAATCAATCGTTGTGAATTTCAGAACTTCTCGATGATATAGCTGTTTTACTACATAGTTGGCACACATACATGGATAATATACATGGAGTATATTACCGTTATTATAGACAAATAGTATGCATAAAATTTAAAAATTACCGAAGAAATGAATGTATATTAAATTAGTTTGCATTCTCAAATGTTAATAACTGCAAATTAAATGTTTATTTTCAGATTGCTGTTGTCGTTTATTAGCGGATTCCAGCTGGTCTACAACAGAAAATGTTGTAATGCCGTCGTTGAACACAACTTCTTCCTTCTTGTTCTCTCCTGTACCGTAGACACTTCCAACGTCCAAAGTACTAGCATTCACCAATTTTCGATGCCCCCATCTCTTTAACATTTTGTGAAAATGTACAATTCCTGCTTATTTTTCACTTTTATTGGCATTATGATCAACATTTTCTGATCAAGTCAAGTGAACGAGAAATAAAATCCAGTTCGGATATCAGGTTTGTGTTCCATGTTGCATCATAATATATTGGAATCATCTCAGTTGACGCACTGGATAATACATCTCGCTGAAAAGTGGCTTTGTTTGACAGGTAGGAACCTTTTTTATTTTCTTTGTGTTGTATATATATTCCAACATTAGTAGTTTAAAGGGAAATCGTTTAAATGGTCTATACTCAATTAATATAAAAATCTGACGATTGCGTTGAAATCAAAAGAGCAGATATACAGGATATATTGAAAATGTATGACCTAATTACAAATGACCATATCTTCACTTTAAAAAGTCATTTGTGTTCCATGTTGCATCCTAATATATTGGAGTCGTCTTAATTGACGCACTGAATAATACAACACATTCAAAATTGGCTTCGTTTAGTAGGTAAAAACTTTTTTATTTAGTTTGTGTTGTGTAAATGTCCCAGCATGCGTAGTTTAAAGAAAAATCGTTTGAATGGCCTATACTAAATATCGAAATCTAAGTTTTACGTTGAAATAAGAAAGCTGATATACAGAGTATTTAAAAAAATAATGACCTAAATAGAAATGACTATCATTTCACTTTAAAAATGATCGAAAGAAAAGCTTTAAAACACAATTCAGAATAAAGTTAAAAATTTTCTTTGAGCGTTTATTAATTGTTTTAAATGATTGCTATTAGTCCCATAGAAAACATTCAAGTGACAGTACATCTCATGCCAGTTATTGTAAAGGCAATTTTCATGACTCCGTGTGACTCTTTTATGTTAGAGCATGCCTTCTTTGCCCACATCAATGGACGAACTGAAGGTTCGCATAAAGAATACACTGACATCAGATTCTATACAAACACGCTTCTATTTGGAGTGAACAATTTGTGCTAAAAAGAACTACTTACACAGTTATGATGTACGCATCTTTCTGACTTGAAAAGGGTTACTCATAGATGTTTTCTGTGGAACCATTTAGACAAGTTATGATGGGATGAAATGGACTACTTCATAGATGTTTTTTGTGTGTCTAAAAGAAAGAAATTAGACCAGTTATAATGTATGCAAACAAAATTTTAAGCTTTCTTCTGTGACGTATTTAAACTGTTTCTTTTAATCCTTGTTTGAAACGACGTTATTGTAATTTGTAAACAGTCATTATTTTTAACATTCTATTCGCTATTTGACACAGTTGATTATTTGACTATTTAAATAGTGCAATAGGACTATTTTCATTGCTTATATTGAAAATGAGAAAATAAAGGACAACATGGAAAGAATTTGTTTAAAGAGGAAAAAAAAATGAAAATAAAGCTTTTATCAACTAATATGTAGGTTTAATAAATAAAAACTTGATCTGTTAGATAAAATGTTAACCTACAAAAACCTTTACACACTTTATCTAATATTTTCGTAAGCACAAGTGTAAGAAAAATCTTAATTAAGACTTATGCTGTACATATAATATGAATGCACAAACTTACTCTTAGAAAATAATGAACTTTGCATATAGTTTTTTACTGTCCCGTTAAGAAATATCGCTAAAATTCCGTTTCCGTTAAGAAAAACTGCAAAAGTGTAACACTAACGTTACACATTTGTAACAACAAGGGAATGCATTATTCTTGCACTGCTAGTGAAAGTGTTAAGCATTTTTACAAATTTAAAAGTAATAATTTTCTGTTGGACTAATAACCCGTGGGCTCAAAACTTAGGTTCGTACCAGCGCACCCCGCACTAATGCGGTTTGGGATTCCGTAACTGAGTATACTTTATACGCAATGTAGTGATAAGAAAATATTGCACATGATTCTTATACTAAATTTAATGAGAAATTGAACTGCGATATTAATTGAAATTTTTATTGCGTTATTAAAAAATGCAAAATTATGAAAGCATATTTTCAAAATACGTCGGCATTTGAAATTATTGCGGTGAGAATTCGCATTAATGAGGAGTTTGCGAGTTAATGACGAAAAGTACTAGATGAAAGATTTTACATGGAATATTCACCAGAAAGTAAAGCAATTTTTTTATAATATAAAAATTTTTAAGCTTATTATTGACCAGTATTATCACATTGGGGATTTTGTCCCCATTTTGGTGAATTTGAACTTCCAGGGGAATTTTTCGGGAACAAGTAGTTCTTGGGAAAATGTTTGGGAACTATCAACATTTTTGGGGGAAAAACTTTGGGACTTTTATTTTCACTATCTCACGTAAAGTTTACTTCTAATCATCTGACAACACTGGATCGGTCTCTAATTCCATTCTGATTTGGAAAACGAAAATAAAATACAGAACTCAGAGATATCAATTATGATTCTTGTGGTCGTGTTCACCGTTTACAAAGTTACAGTTTGCACGTATCACAGGTGCATCACGACCTGCCTTGGACTATACCCACCTGAACTTTCAGATCAGAAAGCACGAGAGATTTTCCTAGTCATCGCGGACAGACAACATACACATATACACATTTCTTTTATTAATATAGATTTATACAACAGAAATAAAACAATTTTATAATTGTTTTTCTTAAAGGCTGGCTAATTTGTACTTCATGGAATGACAGTAGAGCTTTTTGCAAGGTATAAAATTGCATATTATAATCACATTGCTACGTTTGATATTGAACATTGCTCAATGAATGCAACAGCCCTCCCTAGTTCTCCTTATAAGAAATTATATGAAAACTCTGCTGTCTTAAATGGCATAAACCTCCACGTTACTAAATCTTCAGGACTTATCAGAACATTTACCGTGCTTTTTGAAAGATTTAGTTAAAGATGTGGAAAGGAGCTAATTTTCTTTTATTATTGACGAAAGCACAGTGATTGATACGACGAAGATGCTTTGCATTGCGATTAGGTGCTTCAGTAGGGATGACAAAAAATTGAAAACAATGTTTTATAGCTTAAGTCAGATAGAAGCAGATGATGCCAACACCATCGCAGATTCATTCAAACCCAAACTGATCAGAGATGGTCTAGTCCTTGAAAAAGTTATTGATATATATTTAGATGGAGCTAACGTAATGATAGACCAGAATCATAGGATTGGGAACAATTCAAAAAACAGAGGTGTAAACGAACTTGTCGTTGTAAAATGTATCTGTATTTCTCGTCGTTTAGCTGCGAATATGCATGTAAAATTCTGCCAAGTTTAAATGTTTATTTTTTGAAAATGGGGAATGTTTTCAAAAAAATGCTCGATTTGGAAAAAAAAATATTTTAAATTAATTAAACGTTTTTTACAGTGGAAAATTGAAATTGAAAATTTATTTTTTGAGTTGGAATTGCGTTGGGGACTTTTTTGGGAAAAAAGCACTGATTTGGGGAAAATTTCAGAAATTTGGAGGAAATTGACTTTCTGGCAACATCTGGCAACACTGTTATTGACAATACTTGTAATGGAAATGTCATTTCAAAAAATACATCCAAATGTAAGTAAGGAACTCTTTATACAGAGATTATTTAAATTGTTTTCATTATCTTTATTATTTTTGTGTTTTTAAAAGCAGTCAGCGTTTTCAATAAAAGTGTTTTGTTTTAATAATTATACTTTTATTTTTAAACGATTTTTTTCTTTATTTGCTTTTCGCTTTTAGTCACCGGAAAACATCGTGTCAATTATGGAAAAAGCAACCAAATCTTGGAAACGAAGCATTGCTGTAGCTATTGTACTTGTGTGAATAAAATCCATTGTGGATTCACTTCTGTATGCTATTCATCTGAAATATAAATTAAACGCTACCAACTTTTGAATCAACCTAATAGATTCAGTAAGTTGAATCAAGATTATGAAAGATTCTTCATTTGTCATCATTAGTTTCATTTATTGAAAGAAAGGGTTATCATATCTATTGTAGGCATTAGATTTCTAGTGAAAATATGTATGTAACTTATAACGCGAACGTAAGTAAAAATGAGAAAATAATGTACCAAATGTGGAGTATTCATCATAAAGTTTATTTAATATATATGAATATACAGGGTGTATATATTTAAAGCTCACTTCGTCATAATTAAATTTCACTAGCTGTCTGTAGTCGAAACTATTCATGAGAAAAATATGAAATTTTGAATGCATCTAAATGGAGGTATGAAAAAGACATTCAGAAGAAGGAAAAAAAATATTTTCAAATATGGCCACCACAGGGTTTTTCTGATGCAATTTCGGCACATATGCAAATTTTAGCGACCACGTGATGTCTGTTCGCGTACAACAAAAATGTTGAATAAAAAAGCTCAATGAATTTCTTGTCAATCTGATACCTTTTCCGCGGAAAATATCGTACAGTTTACAGGATCGTGGCTTACTGGTGAAACTTTTTTTTCGTCAAAAGGGTAATTCCATACCAGAAGCTTTGCGGAGGTTTAGGGCTTTAATAAACATTTTCAGAAATGCAATGACTGCAAATGGAACGTTAGCAGAACTCAGTGATAGTATTTCCCGACACGAATCAACACTTCCAAGAATTTGCATCGCGTGTCTGTTGAACATGCTGTTTTGCGATTTAAAACGGTATTCACACGGTCTGACGGATTTAAACAGTTGACACACTGAACGACATTTGTCTTGATGAATGAATTCCACAGTGCGTAAGTTTGTATTTTGGTAAATTATTGAAAAAAATCAATACTACGTCCTCTGGTGGCCATTTTCGAAATTTTATTTTATTTTTTACTTTTAGCTAAATGTCTTGCACATCCTTTCATTTAGACGCATACAAAATTTCATACTTTTCTGATGAAGAGTTTCGACTACATATAGCTCTGGGTAGGTGAATTTTAATTATGTACTCTCAGTAAATGCAGGGTGTCTGAAAAATCTGGAAACGGTCGAATAACTCGGAAAATACTCATCGGATTGAAAACGGCAAAATGCGTGTTAAATATTTTTTTAAAAAGCCATCCAGTAATACCAAAGTTGACCCCCCACCCCAACTCCCTGGGTGTCAGAGATGATATAACACTGAAATTGTGAATGAAACCCCCCTATTTTTTATTGCTGATTCGGATTCTACGGAAAAAAAAACACGTAACTTTTGTAATTAACTGTTTTTTCGGATCATCCAAGATAGCGATATAATTGAGCAAAATGCAGTGTTAAACAGCACCAAGAATCGTGAGAATAAGATTCCCTTTAATGAAGCATTCCGGAGGGAACAGGAAGCAACTACGTCCAAGTCGTTGTTCTCAGGTATTGCTTAAAGTAGTACATTCGTTTAGAACTTAAGTATTAGACTCCCCCCCCCCCCTCCCACCCGCGCAGCATTTTTCTGTTTAGTTTCCATTTTTTCAAATTTTAAAATCAGAACTTCAATGAAAAATAGGATTTCCTGCTCAGAAAAGGAATTTGGCTGCATTTTGCTCGATGATCCGAAAAAAAAAATGATAAGTACAAAAGTTACGTATTTTTTCTCGTAGAATCCGAATCTGCAATAACAAATGAGGCTTTTCTCATTCAAAATTTTACAGTTGGAGTCCTTGTGACAAGCAGCTGGTTGAGGTAAGGGTCAACTTTGATATCACTGAATAGCTTTAAAAAAATATTTAACACGTATTTTTCATTAACATATGCAGGACAATTGCACTAATTGAACTATAATAAATGAAATATATAGAGTAGGTGGGGGCAAAGATACGCACTGGCTGATTTAATATGAAGAAATATTTCTACAATCATGACAGCTAGGTGGTAGTTTGGTCTGAAGTTTAGTAGTTGTGTGTTCAAACCTTGTGAAAAAAGTAGCACTCCGTGCCAAGAAAATGTGGTAAGTTTAAATTCTCTCATTTTGATCTAATATTTTTAAATTTTCACTTTATTGTTTAGCTGGCAATACTTCGAATTTTTACAAATCCAAAAATTCAGTGGAGAACGGAAGCTTTATAGCTTCTAAATGCCGTATAGTTTACCTCGATCGCATTTGTTTAAACTTGTCAGTAGCCAGTTAAGTAAAATAGGGCAGAATGGGGTAAAAGTACGCATCTGTTTTGGGGCAAAGATACGCACAAGTTTAAGATTCGGGGACCTGTCCTATCGTTTTAGCTTGATGCAAAGCTTTCCCCAATTACGTTGTGGAAAGTTTTATTTTTTATATAGTATAAAATATAATAGCTACTTAACTAATATAAGCTAGTTAAGAACCTTAAGTTAAGCTAGTTAAGTTTTTTTTTCAATTTAGAACGTAGGTATCTACCTACCTACTTTTAAAAATCAATATCCTTGTTTCATAAAACGATTTTGTTTTAAGTCTTAGCCCTTAACTCCTGTTATCTGTCTCACAGACTGCTGCTATATTCAGTTTTCGTAGCTTAATTTGTAATCTTCAACTTAACTACTGATGTTAGTTTAATTTTGATTCATTTGGAAACTTAGCAGTATCGCTAAAGACTTCTAAATGAGGATATTTTTTATTATAGTAGGCCTTTACATAAAGTTTAGCGCAAAAACAGTATCTTATGACTCAGTCAACCCTTTTATTCATTCTACAATCAAGGGGTCTTTGGGACCGCTCACAGTATTTATGCAACTATTTTTTTCACACTAGTTAGCGGTTAATTTCTATGTGCGATCTCACAGACCGCTGTTTTTTTTTCTTTTTTTTTCATGGTTTAACTTACAATTTTCATTTTAACTATAAATACTAGTGAAATTTACTAATGCTTTTGCATAACTCATTCGTTTTATTGGAAATGGGGCAAAAACCTACAGTAATTAGGCAAAAATACGCACTGCGTATCTTTGCCCCACGACTGCGTACTTTTACCCCAACCGATGGGGCAAAGATACGCAGAGCAATGTTTTTTAAAAATTGCAGTATCTCATAGAATTATAATTTGACAGAACGCTGGTTGATGGTGACACTTGCCTAAGGTTCTAATCTAACATTTTAATCACTCATTACATAAGTTTAGACCAATGTGTGCGTTAAAAATCAAAATGTATGGAAAGTGCGTACCTTTGTCCCCACCTACTCTATGTTAAAAACACATAAACTTGCTCAACTGTACACATGAACAAGAATTTTTATAAAATTTTAACTTTCAGGAATAAAAATCTGGTGAAATTAAATTTAATAAAATAACATTCTAAACTTATTAGTCCAAGAGCCGACAGCACAAAACCCTATGTTATCAAGTACAAGAAAAAAACCCTTATTTTAAGGAAGAGTAGAAATGGGGGTATTTAATGATCCATGCCCGCCGGAAGTGAAGCTGTGCATAAGTCAAAAATTAATACCACTTCCAGTGTATTTTTAGAGGCTTATCTTAAGGTATAGAGCACAAGAAAAATAAATTATGGAAAATGTTGAGTTTAATTAGTACTATAATAATATCCTGGTCTGCCATGCCGCAGTGAAACTCATGCCAGTCGTACTTTTATCGAAATTATTTTTTATGAAAACCTAAATTATCGAGCACAAGGATAATTTGTATTTTAAAATTAAGTTGAAATATAGTTATTACTGAAAATCAATGTCTGCCAAAGTTCATCTTTTGCTAAACGTTCGGCAGACCAAATTATAAAATGTGCGTTCATATCATTTTGTATCGATTTTTCGAATAAAAATATGTCATTTGAGAAAGTTTTGCGTCACTTTCTTAATACCATGGATGATGTGGAATGCTTGAGAAACCTAACGCTGATAGAATTTGATAGGCATCCACATTGGTGTTTTGCTACTGTTGAAACCAAACTGACCAATAACAAGTCTGCATTTTGCAAAATTTTCAAAAAGTAAAAATTTTCGAAAAATTGCGATTTCTGATTAGCTAATCTCGTTTCAAATATAGTTTAATAAGATATTTGTTTGGACCTCTACAACAGTTCCTTTATACAAAAATTTACCGCAGTTTATCTCATTTTATATAATTAAACATTAATAAGAAATATTCGCAATTTTTATATAAAAGGAATATCTAGTACTGTTGGCGTGCCTCTATAATGGAATGACGACATACGATGTTCAGATTCTGATTAGACAGATGGATTTGTCCAAACTATTGAAAATCTAGGCATTTTTTGCCATAGTTTAGGCAAAAGTGACGCAAAATTTTCTCAAATGACGTAGTTGTATTCGATGAAATCGATACAAAATGATATGAGCGCATATTTTATAAATTGGTCTGCCGAACGTTTAGCAACAGCTGAGCTTTGGCAGACATCGATTTCTGTAATAACTACATTTAAGCTTAATTTAAAAATAGAAATTATACTTGTGCTCGATAACTTAGGTTTTCATTTAAAATAATTTTGATAAAAGTATGTCTAAATGTGTTTCGCACCGGCTGCGGCATGGCAGGCCAGGATATTATTACAGTACTAAATGAACTCAACTTTTTCCATAATTAATTTTTCTTGTGCTCTATACCTTAGGATAAGCATCTAGAAATACACCGGAAGGGGTATTAATTTTTGACTGATGCACCACTTCACTTACGGCAAACATGGATCATTAGATTCCCCTATTTCTACTCTTCCATAAAATAAAGGATTTTTTCTTGTGCTTGATAACATAGGATTTTGTGCTGTCGGCTCTTGGACTATATAGACAGACGAATGTCTTAAGAGGCTACTTCAGCCAGGCGAAAAGACCCGTTCGCTAATGCTAATCCTCTGGAAGAAATTTATAAAGATATCTCGGTTGCATTTCAGTATTTTTAAACGGTTTTTTTGCATTAGACAGCTGAGATCGATCTGTACAAAGGTTGTTTTTACTTTTTCGATTTTGTTTACAGATAATTTTTATGAGGGCACTTTCCTTTTCGGAACCGGTTTCGAAAGTGAAAACATCCTCATAAAAAAATCTGTAATGAAAATCGAAAAAGTAAAAAATGGCCTGCATACATATCGATCTCAGCTATCCAATGCAAAAGAAATCATTTAAAAAATTGAAATGCAACCGAGATATCTTTATAAATTTCTTAACGCCTCTTAACGAATCAAAATAAAGAAAAAATGGTCAGCAGCGACGATTTTTTTTATTTTATTTAACTGAGGTTTAAGTAAAACTTACGAGTTTAATTCCCCTTACCGTTTTACCTCTCTAACTGTTTATTTTCTGCTAAATTTTTACTTATAATGAATTTGCATAGTACGCACAGGACATTCAAATAAGAAATAATAACACTGTAGTATTTTTAGTAAAAAAATTTGGTATAACATTGTCTTAAAGGAGTGTTCAAGAAGGGACGGCAAGGGAAAAAAGGGGGACAATCAGGGAAAAAAGGGACTGTAATAGAAAAAAAAATGACCACATATTTTTAGGCAAATCATGTTAAGACTAAGTGATAGGCACAATGTTCATTGATTTTTAGCAACAGTTATTTACGTTAGATCAAATTTAAAAAAAAATAATTTACCTAGAAAAGTGCAGGAATAAACCTTGGGGATGGTAAGACTACCAATAAACCCACTATGTTTGAAATTGATATTTAAATGCTGATCTAAATTCTGCAGACCTGTCTAAAAATTTTAGCCTTTCTTTCTCTAGTATACTTCAGCATGAGAAAAAAGCTGAAAAAAATCTGTGGCTGCATCTGATGGGATATTCTGTATGATTTTAGCAAGAGGGACGGTAAGGAATTTAAAATCCAGAGACAGAGTTAAAAAAATAATAACAACCTTAAAAATGTGTGCAGGTTAATTTATTGCTACATATTTATATAAGGCAATTGTCCCAGTTTCGGAAAAAAATTGCATCGAATTACATTTATTGAAACAGTTTTATACAGACAGCTCCAAACTTAAAAATCAGCATCAGGGACACGGGATGGTAAGGAATTTCGTGGTATATTTGGAACCCCAACATCGTCCAAAATTATCTCGTTAATATTGTTATACAGTCATGCAATGGGATATTGTCCAGTATAAGAAATACAAAAAACCAATAATATGTACTAAAATAAAAATTATTATTCAGGGCTTTGAAAGTGAAGATTATGCGAGAATGCCTTTTATATGAATGTAAAACCCTTCTTACTGCATTATAACAAGAGTATATATATTTTGGTATTATAAAATATTATTTTTCAGTTTTTCAATCCGATGTATATTTTTCGAATTATTCGACGATTTCAAGACTTTTCGGACACCCTGTGTATATTAATATTAACCACTTTGTCGCGTAAACAAGTGCATCAGTAATATAGAACTTTTTTTTAAATTATTACTATAGAATTAAAAACATTCAAGAAATTGTTTATTAACGAAAGAGTTTTAATCTTGAATAACGAAAACTATTATTATTTTTTTACTTTGTGAGAAAATAATGGTTCTTTTTAACTTTAATATACTCAAGGGTATGACATTAGGCGAATATCTTTTTTTAAATTTAAAAATCTAATCTAAATGAAAATTTCCTTGCGCGGCACGCAGACGACAAACTGTATTGTATTTCGAAAAGAGTTTCATTTAAATTTTATTCAGAAGTTCTTTTAACATCGTACATAATGTTTAAAAATTATGTGACTTTTTTTTTACTTTAATGAAATACGGTTATATTAATTTACATTTTAAAAGTTAGAATAAATATTTCTCTCAAAAATATAAAATATTGCTTGAAATGAGAAATTCTGCTTGTGTCAATATATGCCTTTGTTGCGGTTCAAACTTTTCTCCCCATTGAAATGCACTTTGCTTTGAAAAATCTAACTTCTATGCAAATAACAGTTTTGGAAATTTGTTTTTCAGCATAATATCTATTTTGCTGAGGTAATGTCGGGATTTTCGTATCTATATGTTTTAAAAAACCACAATAGTTCAATGTAAGATGCACATGCTCACTAATCTTTTATTTTTCTAAGCAGTACAAAAAGTTATTTAAAAATCTTGCTTAGGAATGATACTCTTATTTTAATCTTTATTTCTGATATGCAAAACAAGCTGTTTTTTTTTTTTTAATAGAACATCTACTTAGCAAATATTTACGTGGGTGGTTCAATAATTATTGCCCGTAGTGTATATAAAATATTTGTACTGCGATGGCTAATGTGAAATATCAAAGTCTAATATCTTAAATGCCTATGCTCAATTTCAGAATCGTAGCTGCTATATTAACATAGTTTT
Source organism: Maratus speciosus (assembly GCA_963932465.1). Taxonomy (NCBI): domain Eukaryota; kingdom Metazoa; phylum Arthropoda; class Arachnida; order Araneae; family Salticidae; genus Maratus; species Maratus speciosus. The sequence goes on along the minus strand of OZ010789.1, from coordinate 453,920,995 downwards.
GGAGGGAGGGGTGAAGTTTTAAAGACCTATTTTTGAGGGAGTTTTTAAGGAGGGTGTAGGTGAAATGCTGGTTTGAAGCTTATGAGGCTACATTTGTGACAGTGGATGAGACGTGGCTACATCACTATGATCCCAAGTCCAAACGACAGTAGTTTCGTCTCATCCACTGTCACAAATCTAGCCCCATAAATTAAAAATCAGCCTTTCACCCCCACTTCCCCCCTTTTTACTCCTACCTCCAAAACTATGTGAATATAGCAGCTACGGTTCTGAAATTGAGCATATAGGCTTTTAAGATATTAGGCTTCGATATTACACATCAACCATTCCAGTACAAATATTTTATATACACTAGGGATAATAATTATTGAACCACCCATGTATACTGTTAAAAAACTTATTATTTCAACTTATTATTATTTCAGAGTATAAAATGGAACTTGGTATTTATCAGTTTTAAATCGGGTTTTATAAAAGAACACTAAGCATTTATTTATTCTGTTATTTTTAAAAAGCTGTGTCACGAACATGCTGAATTTCTTTAAATGTATAATGTATTGAAATATTCTGCCCCATATACACAAAATGAAGTAACAAAATAATAGTTGTAGAATGTGTTTTCTAAACGATTTTAAGAATGAAACTGAGATATGTATTTTTCTAGAAACGAAGTAACTGTTCGCAAAGTATTGTTTTGATTAGAGATCGAACGAAAATTCGGTTTCGTTTTGTTTTTAGCTCAAAATCACAGTTTCGTCGAACACTGAGAGAAAAATATGGTTTTGGCATCTAGAATCTAAATTGTGGCTCTAGAAAATATAATTCCATGTCATCCATATAAATTCTACATCTCTTTGCTAGAGAGTTCTAGAGTCTCCTACTAGAATTCTAGAGCGTTTTCCTAGATTCTCGTGTCAAACTTATTTAAAAATCTCTGAAAATAGATGCAAACACAAGAGGTTATATTTTTTTATGGTTTTAGTAACGATAATTCTAGTTTAGGAAACCATTCCAGAAATCAAGTGATAATTTCTCCCTACTGAAAGGATTCATTATCGTTTCGTCACCTAGAAAACAAGGGACTAGAAATTCTAGATCATTTCGCCTATTCAGCTTAGTTGTTTACTCTATTCGCATAGCTTGGAAATCTATATTTCTAGTTAAAAGATTCAGAAAATGACTACCTATTAATTCTAGGTGAAGGCGGTATACTTTTTTCTCAGTAAAAATTCATTTTAAGCGAAAATGATGTCGAAAATTCGGTCGGATCGAAACTCGACCGAAACTATCCGTATCCCAAAAACCTCCTTTCTTCCTTCGGAAATTTTTAACATGAATCAAGATTTGAGTTGTATCGACTCAAATGAGACACTCTTTATTTATTGCTATGAGCTTCACTGTTTATAATTATCAGTCATCACTGACACAAGACTTGAGCACAAATTATTAAGCAAATAATGCCTATGGGACTAAACTTTGAAGACGCATTTCACGATCTCATTAAAATCTGCAGATTTAACAGTGATAGAAAATTTTTAGTTTGAAACGGCAAACATGTTTCGAATATTCATTGAGAAAGTTCTAGCATTACAGAGGATCATTTACTTCGTTATAAAAGGTAAATCGAGGTCTGTATACCTAAAACATTTTTTAATTACATGAAATAAATATACTTAGAAAATCATTCTGTGTCGTTGATGAATTAATTACATTTTATTTTGGCACTGCTTGGTTATCCCGTCGATTAAAAATCTATTGCCAAACTATAAGATTAAATGCCTAATAACGGTTGATCGTAAATATCACATTCACTTGATTTTAAGTAAGTTACACGTGTTTAGTACGTCATCAAGTGATTTTTATTTCGATTTTTTATTTGTAATTTTATTAATGTCATGCTAATTCATTTGTTCTTTCGCTATTTAAAATAAAAATTATGTCAATCTGTATAATTTGGCGAGTGGTTTGGCAATTTATATAATTTGCGAAATTGGTCGTCGGGATAACAAAGTAGTACCTTTATTTTATATAAAATAAAAAGTTTTGGTCGGAGGCACAGAGAGCGAACTTTAGCCACGCGTTTAGTTTGTTAATAATTGTGTATGTTTAATAAACACGTTTAAGTAATTAATGATTATGTATGTATATTTATGTATCCATTATTACTAAAAAAATTGACATTTTCGTTTTCTTTTACGGCAGAAAATAGTAAGATTAACAAAATTCGGTTTCAGTCGATCCTTAGTCTTAACATATCTATTTTGCTGATGTAATGTCAGACAATCTTGTTTTTACGATTTATGAAACCATAATGGCTCGATTGAGGATGCACATACTTACTCATCTATCGTCTTTGTAAGCAGCAGGGCTTTATGTAAAGCGGTTCTCGAAAAAAAAAAAAAAATTCTTTTCGCTGAGCAACGGGACGATTTCTGATACATTTACGATCTAATTTTTAATCATAAACAATGTTTTAGTTTAAAAAAAAACAAGTTGGAAATTGCACGTCAAAACGTGGCAAATGAGGTGCGTTCGTACTATAACTAAATTTATAAATATTTTTTACACCGCATTTGTACTGAATGTATATTTTAGTGTGCTTCATAAGTGCATATCAGTTTCATTCTGTTCGAAAAGTTGTAACATCATTAAAATGCACTTGAAATAATGTTTCCCATTGGCCGTAATGTAACGGAAAACTTTTGACAGTCCCTGACCTGTAATTGTACTATACATCCGATTTTCGTAAAATTTGAAATGAGTCGACAAAATTTTGCGACAAATATATATTTAAAATTTCAACCCATTCGGTTGGGTAGTTTTTGCTCTGTTATATGTGGACGGACGGACAGACAGGCAGACAGATAGGCGGACCGAACGACGACTATAGGTGCTACGTATTTATATAATTACGAACGCACCTAAAAAGAGGGTTTAATCTCTAGGCAGGGGGTATGCGCCAAAAAATATAAGCTATACCTTTACTTAAGGATCAGAGGGTATACGGAGCTTATTTAAAAAAGGCAGACGTGTACGGCGTTTACCACTGTATAGTATACCCTCCACTACAACCCTAAAGATAAAAGAGCGACACTTGCAGGTACGCATTTTGAAGTGGTTTGTAATAGAACTGTTTTTTCTTCCTTTTTTCGATAAATGCATTACACCTTAAGTTATAAGAGATTGTTGCCTCTTGACAGCTTCTGTTTCTTTCTTTTCCGGCGCTGTCGCGTATGAAAGTTCGGTTCAAAACGACAACTTAGACGAAATTTTCTTAAAGAGCCTCTGCCTTAAGCTAAAAATGGGAAAAACAAATTAGTTAAATAGCTTCTGAAACAAAGCATCTGAAATTTTTATGAGTTTTCAAACAATAATGAATAAAAATGCGTCAGAAAGTACCCAGTTTTTATTTAAGAACAGTTTTTGAGGATTTTAGCCATTCATTTCTGTCAGATTCCATAAAATGTTATAACAACATTGTGAAATATTCTTTTTTTATTTAATTCCTTTGCCTTTCTACTAACCAAAATCAGCCTCAAATATCACTTTTGTATCCGGTAAAGAAAACCTGAAATATTTGTTTTTCGTATTGAGTCTATTCATCATGGTCTAAATACACTATATGGTCAATGATGACCGGTGACTTGCGATTTCAGGCGTTTTGTTAAATATCTAGAAAAATACACGAGAAATTATTCTGAAACTCCAGGTGTGTAAACAGAATAGCAGGGGTCATATATTTCCGCAATTTTTTCCCCCCAAAACCCCATAGGGTGCGTCAACAAAATGAACAAGTTGGAAATTGCTCGTCAAACGTGGCAAATGAGGTGCGTTCGTACTATAACCAGTTTTAAAATTATTTTTTGCACCCCATATTGTACTGAATGTATAATTTTTTGCACTTCATAACGTGCATAGTCTGATACATCTTTAAAATGCACTTCCAATAATTTTTTCGGAACACTTTTGACTGTCCCTGTAATTAAACTATACATCCGATTTTCCTAAAATTTGAAATAGCTCAACAAAATTTTGCAACAATTATATCTTTAAAATTTCAGACCATTCGGAAGGCTGTAATATCATTAAAATGAACTTGCAATAATTTTTCCCATTGGCCGTAATGTAAAGAAAAACTTTTGACTGTCCCTGTAATTAAACTATACATCCGATTTTCCTAAAATTTGAAATGGCTCGACAAAATTTTGCAACAATTATATCTTTAAAATTTCAGATCATTCGGAAGGCTCTAATACCATTAAAATCCACTTGCAATAATTTTTCCCATTGGCCGTAATGTAAAGAAAAACTTTTGACTGTCCCTGTAATTAAACTATACATCCGATTTTCATAAAATTTGAAATGGCTCGACAAAATTTTGCAACAATCACATATTTGAAATTTCAGACTATTCGGTTGGGTAGTTTTTGCTCTGTTACATGCGGACAGACGGACAGACGGACGGACAGACGGACAGACGGACGGACAGACGGACAGACGGACGGACTGAACGACGACTATAGGTGCTACGTATTTATATAATTACGAACGCACCTAAAAAGAACGAATATCTTTTGGATAACCCTGTAAAAACTAATGTAGCCAAAGCGTTCAAACTCTAGAACATGATTAAGAGGCTTATTGTAATAAACTGTGTTACTGTGTTCATTTTTATGAGGATAGCAGTAGAGAAATTAAGGTTTTATAAAAGCAGTCCCAAATTTCGGCAAGTTTTTTGCTTATAATTTGCAGTTGATATCCGTTGATTAGTGCCAATATAGCGTACACAATATTGTATGTACTACTATACTTGGATACAATCCCACATCTTTTTGGTTCCTTTTGGGAACAACGGATTTCGAGCTTATTCTATCGACGATGATTTCCAGAATTTTCATGCTATGGTTTTGAGACTTTCACAAAAGTTGCTCTATACACTTAGCTAATACATTATACACATTATCGTTTGATTGCATTCGCGTATGCGCAATGAAACATTATTTAGTAAAACTGCTCATTATTCGTCCAATTTTTATTACTTTTTAATTGTGATTGCAGGGTATACTGTACAATGTTGTTTGTCATAGTATCTGAAAAGAACATTTTTTCATATTAAGAATTCTGCAAATTATAAGCAAAAAACTTGCGAAATTTGGGACTGTTTTCATAAAAACCGTAATTTCTCTACTAGTACGTATGCATGCTACCCTCATAAAAATGAACACAGTTTATTACAGTAAGCCTCTCAATCATGTTCTAGAGTTTGAACGCTTTTGCTACATTAGTTTTTAAAGGGCTATCTAAAAGATATTCTTATTTTTTTTTTTCAATTTGTTGATGTTCCCCTATGAGGTTTGGGAAAAATATTTGCGCAAATATATGAATTATACTATTTTGTTTACACACCTGGAATTTCAGGATAATTCGTCACGTATTTTTCTAGATATTTAACAAAATGTCCAAATAACAAAATCGCAAGTGACCGGTCATCACTGGCTATATAGTGTAGTATTTACTTCAAATTTTATTATATTTGGCCCAGTGATTTTTTTTTACAGTTGACCTCTAAATAGCTCTATTTTAACTGTGAACGCCCTACATATAAAAATTATTAGGGTTTAATTTTGAACAAATTGTTTATATTGTAACGGATAAAAAGCTCTCCTGTTCACAATGCGTCGTGCGTCAAGGCTGTCTGAAGACAATAATATCCACGTGTTTGAAGTCCCAAAATATAGCGAACATAAATTTGCATATGTGGAAAGATGGCACATTTATTTGTTATTTTATCATTTCCTAGTTGCAATGATAATAATAACTATTTGCGTGAAAAAAAATGTAAATATGCTTGTGCATAAATTGCGTGATATGTACCCGAAAAAGATTTAAAAAAAAAACAAGATCCAAACTTATGACATTTTCCACGTTGATCTTGATCTGCTTATTAATATATAGATCATATTTTTAAGATTTTATTTAATTTTTTATGATGCTGGAACTTCTTTCCATCTATAAGTACAGTGTTATATATTTATAAAATTTAATAGTGAAATTGTATACGCATATTATTAAATTTTTTGATGAGCATTTTTAGTTATATCATTATCGTAATCTAAATACTTTGAATTAAAATCTTGCGATGTTTGTAAAGATACATTACATTTTATGAGTTTTCAATGGCAATCTCTACGTTTGAACGTTCTTTAATGGAGGATATTCCATCTACGTCACGATCACGTGGTCAAGGCAAAAACTTCTAGCGTAAAGAAGGGAAAACTCTGTAGACGCAATGTAAATCCCCGACAGCCAGTGAAACAGTTCATGGGGAAAGCAGTAGTAGCTTCCCTTCTTATCAGTTAGAAGTTGTTTAGGTAAATTACCAGTACCACGTGACTTTTTTCAGCCTCTAACTCAGATTTGGAATATAGTCCATTGCAAAATGTTTGGTTATGTTTTTCAACCTGAAGAAATCGAAATACATAATTGATTACAATACTTATGTGCATCATCAGAGAAAAAATAAAAAGAAAAGAGCCCAGTTAAACTGATGACTTGAGCTCACAGGCTATTCACACTAATTGTATATTATACTCTTATTTCACAGAATAATGCATCTCGAAAAAAAGATTAAGGGGGGATTACCCATCCCCCCTGTTTCCCATCTCCATACTTAACCAATGAGCCCCCAAATCTCATGAGAGAAGCGCCTTGTCAGAATAAACCGGTACACCAAATTTGAATCAAATCGGATAGAAAAACTCATTTGTCTAAATTAAGGGGTATCCCCCCCCCCCGTTTCCCCTTTATACTTAAAAAATGAACGTCCAAATCTAATCAGGGAAGCACCTTATCAGAATTAACCGGTGTACCAAATTTGAAGCGATTCTGATAATTCTGCGTGAAAATCCCATTTATTTATGTTAAGGGGGATTATCCCCCTCCCCCCCCCCCTTTATACTTAAACAATGAACCTCCAAATCTAATCAGGGAAGCATCTTATCAGAATGAGCCTATAAAAATTTTTGATGCAAATCGGATATTTCTATTAAGAGTTATCGCGTTACATACATACATACATATGTACATACATACAAACCCTGCGAGCTCATTATCTCTCAGGCTTTGATAGAGTGTGAGCTAAAATTAAGACGTCCTAAAACAATAGTCGAACTTGCTTTCTCTACAACATATTTCTTATTGCTCGGTTTGTCCATTAATTTTTCGTTAACAGTAATGTTTTGAGAATTTTATTAATAATTAGGTAAAAAATATATATATTTAGATATTTGATAAATTTTATGCATGGAAAAGGATAATAAAAATGAAATTTGTTTTGACAAAAGTGTAAAGGATATTACTCAAATACGAATAGTTTTCCTAATCAGCTGCATGTTTTACTCTAATTCTAGAAAAATTGTACACAGTAAGACAGATTGATTAAAAATGTTAATTAAGAGCTAGATGTAATCGACTAAAGAAATTTTAGCCATTGCATCCGTAAGTTACCAATAATGAGTTTGTATTTTCTACTCAACAAAATTATAAGTTACATGAAGGTTTTCGAATTTAATAAGTGTTTTTGAAAACACATTGGACTCTTCATCTTTTTAACAGAGCAGCGTTTAAAAAAAAAAGGAGGTTCTGAATTCGACGCATACGTATTTTATTTTTCAAATGTATGTTCACCGATTACTCCGAAACTACGCGATAGATTTATGTTATTATTTTTTTTTAATTGGAAGAGTATATTCTTGAATTGGTACCCTTTACATTTCATCAAATTAGTTCAGTACTTTTTTAAAAATTCGACAAAAACCAATCAAAAATATTTCATTTTCAACGAGTTTCATCATGTGACTTAGAATATCTGTTTGGCGAGAAAGCCGTTACCGGACGATTTACCTCCCCCTTTATACGGTTTTGTTTCTAGGATTGTTGATTAATACAGGATGGGCCAAAGACAACTGGCAAATTATTTTATTTAATATAAAATCAAGTAGGTAGTATATTCAAGTCTTTTTCTGTTATTATTATTAAAAAGTTTATATTATGCCATTATATAGCTTCACTTACTGATGAGGATCTTTCCGATTAACATTTTGTTTAATATATTTTGCATTTATTTGTTTATTTTTCTTTATTGTATGCACCTTTTTTTGTACACAATACGTTATTGTTTTACAATAATGTCTACTGAGATCTGTAAAATCTACATTAGTAAGTTCTGTTATTATTTTTTAATATGTGCACTGTAATTTTATAAGCAGCATATGCACACAAGGCCGTCTGATTTCGTGGACTAATTAACCCTTTATCTAGTGCATTATGATCTACTGCAATTTTTTTTTTATGTATATATTATTTTTTCAGTTACTACAATGAAAATTAAAGGATAAACATAAAAAAAAATACTCGCCCGTGAGAAATTTATTTAGAGGTAATTAATTAAAGTGGTAGTTTAAAGTACCGTCAGTACACTATGACTAAAATATCTTAAGAGAAAACCCACAAGAAATTTCACATGGCACCAGAAAATATTTTCGATTTAATAAGTATGTGAAATATAGGCTGTATGATATTTACAAATAAATCTTTTGGAAAATTCTGGTGCCAATCGTTTATTTCAACACTTCAGAATTGAAAATGTTTTGCCCTTGAAAGGGTAATTTTTTTTTTTTTTTTTTTTTTAGGTTTCGATCATGTTAGCAGTCTTTTAGTTATGCGACATCTATATTCAAGGTACAACATGTTCTCTCGCATCTCCACATATGCAATACATGAATTTGCATATGTCATTTCTAGCATAGCAAAAACGAGCCGGTGCTACAACTTTTTCAATTTCCTGTAAAAAATAACAATGAAGCAGAAAAGAAATACCAGGGAAATCATTACTACACTACATTTTAGTAATTACATTTTAAAGCAGATGAAAACGGTGGATAATAACACAGACGAAAAGTAAATAAGAAGTTTTTTCTCCAACACTCAGTGTACTGACGGTACTTATAAGTAACTCCAAGTAATTCAACTGTCAAATCAAATACATACACCGTTCACCTAAAATAGCTAGTCAAATTGTATTCTAAGAGCATAATGAATACATAAGAAAAATCCAACACTTATCTTATATCCTTTACTGTGTTTGCAGCAATAAAAAGACGAGCGTGACAATCTGTACAAAATGTCGGCATAAAAGCCATCGTCTGTGTCAATGATAGCTTCCTTCCTCGCTAAAATAACAAACCTAGAACTACTGCTACCATGTATCCGGATAAAGGGAAGTTAAAAGAGTGTTTTTGCAAAGTACCATTAGAATATTAGTAATATTCACTATGGGATGAAAGTTCAAAGTGAGTGGTACTTATTAGTACCGTCAGTAGATAAAGGGTTAACCTTTGAATAGTTTATACGCCAAGTTTAGAAACTGGCTGATGAATCAAAAACCACTCAGTGGTTATCGCCTGCTTGGTTAACTTACATAAATCTGCTTACAGAGTAGCATCTCGCATACCGAATTTACTAATATACAAGAAGGAACACGAAAAAATCGCTTTAACCCCTTGAGGGGCAAGCAAAAATGTCTCTAAAATTGAATTCTCACCGGAATAATAAAAAAAAATTATTTTTAAATAAGTAAAAGCAATTTTCCGTCCATTTTCCTCAGGAGGTAAAAATATAAAATTTAGTTAAAATTTTCTGGTGAGAATATTGTTTAAATTAGGTGGGATATATTTTATCCCACCGCCCCTCAAGGGGTTGAAACCTTAGATCAAATTACAGGGTGACAAGAAATAACTTGGACAAAGTTTCAAACCAAAAATTTGTAACTACCACTAAAGTTATAAAGTTATTGTGATAGGGAATTGACTCTAGAAAGCTACTATAAGCAGGTGTGAGTAAGTTAGTTGTGATAACCATTATGTTAACAAATGATCTGCCATACTTGAATTACATAAGCAAGGATAAAACAATGTGAAATTGTTCAACGATTGAAAGTGCCTAAGCAGACGGTTTCATACACAATCAAAAGGTTTAAAGAACTCGGTCATGATGATGGCAGGCCAGGAAGAGGAAGAAAGCGCACAGTTCACACACCAAGAAACCGGGTAGTTAACAAAAATTGAGTTCAACGAAATCCTACGATTTTAAAGAGAAAGGTTGCTAGAGAGATGAAGATCAACAGGGAAACCGCATCTTTGATGGCAAGAGTACAGCTTGGTCTTCATCCTTAAAAAATAAAAGAGGACCAAAAGCTAACAGCAGCGAACAAACGCACAAGACTGTAAAGAACTGTTAAAGCGGGCCGCAGATGATCGATGGCAAACATTTGTCTTCAAAGATGAGAAACTGTTTACGATTGAACAAGCTCACAATAGCCATAATGATAGAGTTTGGTCAGCAGAAGCACCTGGACCTTCTTGCGTTGTTGAACGGCGTTAACAACCCCTATCTGTAATGGTTTGGGGTGGGATATGTGCTAGTAGGAAAGCACCACTTGTTTTTGTTGATGAAGGCATAAAGATTAGTGAACAAACATATCGCAAACTCATTATGGAATATGTTGTCTTACCTTGGTCACAAAAGTTCTTTGGAAATAAAAGATGGACCTCCCAACATGTTTCCGCACCTGCACACAGAGCTAAAGCCACTCAAGATTGGTGCAAGACACATTTTCCTGACTTCATTGGAGCTCAAGAATGGCCGCCGTATTCCCCAGATTTGAACTCAATGGATTATTCTGTTTGTTCCATCTTGGAGACAAGGGTGTGTGCTAAACCTCATAAAACTTTTGCATTTCTAAAGCTATCCTTATGCAAGGAATGGAATAAAATATCAGTAAGTGATTTGCGGCTCATAGCCGAAAATTTTGTGACACATTAAAGCTCTGTATTAAGGCTAAAGGTAGCCACGTTGAAAATTTGTAAGTATATTAGACGAAATAATCTATTCATATTTATTTTGAAGTTTGGTCGTAATATTTTCATTAGCATTAAAATTATAATGTATCATGTGTGTCCAAGTTATTTCTTGTCACCCTGTATGTCCCTATGTAAACAGTGATAGAGTGCTGATTTTTTCGAAACGTAACTCTTATGCAGAGTGTTGCCGAATGCGACCGACAAATTCAGAGGGGTTATAGTAGGTATCAAGAGGATGAAAAATTGCCATAGAAAATGGGTCGCAAAAACTTATTTAGTCCCAAATACAGGGCATTTCATCCTAACTGAAGCCAGACTGACAGTAATAATTTTGCGAAAAATAAAAATATTGCAATAAAGATGTAACGATATGTACAGTCGTGGAAAAAAAAAGTAAACACCCCCTTCTAACTACTCAATAAATTATCGTAGAAGAAAGTTACTGGTACCGAATGATTGGAAATAAAGTCTACTTTTAAATGATGTATATAAAATTTGCTTAGGAGGCCATCTACATATTGAAACGAATCCAAACTTCATTTTTTTCAATGACAATACCCAATTTTAACGAGATATTTCATATCTTCGGTTCAAACTATGCCTAGACACCAAATTTCAAGTCATTTGAATGATAAGTTTTTGAATTATAAACATTCAAAATTTAGTGCTTCTAATGTTAAATTACATTTTCATATTTTTATTTATATCTCCAGAAATTATGCTCCTAATGTGCTAATTTTTTTTGTGTAGCAATAATACTAATATACCCAAACATAAATACGCTGAATTTGCAATTTTTATAATTTTATGATATGAATTATGAAATTAATATTCGAAAAAAATGTGAATTGCAACCTATAATTTTTTTGATGGATTTAGATTTATTAAATCCTGCTTTATGGAAATCCAAAATTTCACATTTTTCTTCCAAGCAGTTTTCAAATTATGCTTAAAAAACGGCAAAATGAGGGTTTAAGGGACCGTCTGTAATAGAAGTGACTAGATATTTTGAAATTTCTTCCGCTGTCCTGTAATCTGGCAGGCTTCATTGACTTCTTAAGTTGCCTTGATCAAGATGGGGGCTCTCTCGGTTAACAATCGAGTTCCGAACTTCAATTTGGATACAGCCCTTAAAATACGCTCGTTTTAAAATAATTAATTTCTCAGAAACTCATGGTACGAATTGCATAAAAATTTGTTTTTAGTCTAATTGAAGGGTGTAGAGTTCATTTATGTTGTCAGAATTGTGTACTGCTATTGAAAAAAAACAAAGTTATGATTTGTTTTAATATGTAGATGGACCCCTAAGCAAATTTTATCTGCATCATTTAAAAGTAGACTTTAATTCCAATCGTTCGGTACCAGTAACTTTCTTCTACAATTATTTATTGAGGAGTTACTAGGGGGTGTTTACATTTTTTCCCCACGACTGTACCTTGTTTTGTATAAAGTGTAATAACATACAAAATGTTCTGAAAAACATGTTACCCATGCAGTCGATGATACCGTATAAACTGATAATCACAGACCAAAATGTGGAGCGTCAAGTGCATATTACTGCTGACGCGTATAATGGAAACTTCTACCACATTTTATTTTGGTGTTATTGTATTTACAAGAATGGTGAGCGTGTCTATTAAAAGTTTCGTTATAATATACTTCAGTTTTCTGAAAGTTATTACCGTCAACCAAAGTTAGGTTAGTGTTTTGATTAAATAGGTGATTTGTGACTCCATGTTCTATAGTAATTTTTTATCCTCTTGATACTTTCTATCACCCCTCTGAATTTTTCGGTCGAATTAGGGAACACCCTGTATATGAGCGCCCATCTCTCAAAGATTTAAATCCTTATTAAAGTAAATTATAATTCATGTTATTCATTTGAGAATAAATATAATTCTAATGCTTCTCAGTTAAACACTGTTTCACTGTGAACCAGCATTGCATGTCTCACTATTGATTTGTTGAAAGAAAAAGTAATCTACTTCTTCCTTTGGCATTATTAGAATTAACGTTTTAGTAATAAGCAGGGCTTAATTTGCGACGGAGCCCACTGGAGCTCAGCTCCGGTACTTCTCTTTTTTTAGTAAATATTTAAATATTGCTCGGAATTCACCGGAGCTCATAAATACAGGTCTCCGGAGCCCAGTGGAATAGCGCTTCCGAAAAACCGAACCCTAAATTACTCTTTCCTTGATGTTATTTCCATGTATTGTTATTCTGATAGAAAGCAATCGAGCAATTTTCCCCCTGTTTCTATAGAAGCATTAAATCTTTCCGATTACAGTATCAAGTTTTCAATTTAATCTGATTTTCAGGGACTCGCCACAAATGATTGTTATGCGGAAGGATTCGGTTAAAATTTAAGATATGCAACTTTTATAGGAAACTGTAAAACTTTGTTCTATTCTTCAGCATATAAATGTTAATTTTTGTACATTTCATTTTTTTTTTCATAAAAGTGCATAGCTGCGTACTATTCATTTTTTGTGTTAACGCTATTTCTGAATCATAATCCTTACCATATTCAATCGCAGAATTCTGCACTTAATTAACATTAAAATTAAGCAAAGATTTCTATTTGGAAGGAGTGATAAATAAAAAGTGGAATAATTGGCAGCTAATTATATGCTGATATATTTAAAATTTTTATTTTACTAAAGAAAAACAGAATCCCTTAAATTTTGAAAACAATGCAAGAAATATAAATATGCAGATTGGAGTGATAGTACTGCATAATATTAAGGTTCCGGTACTTCTTTTGTTAGAAATTAAGAACTGGTAATATGTATAAAAATAGTACGCTTTATGCAAGTTATTTGAATTGAAATAATACAGACAATTATATTGGAGATATATAATTTGTAACAGTGTTAAATGTTTCAGTGTTCAGATAAAAAAAAAAAAAGTTTTTTTTTTGTTGTTGTTGTTGTTGTTGTTTTTTATTTTTTTTTACTTCCAAACGAAACAGCATCCACAGTTATAACGTGATCGGCGCACACTAAAAAAAAAAAAAAAAAAAAAAAAAAAGCATCGTTGAACGGCCTAACATCACTCGGAATAAAGAGTAAACATCGTTTTTAAATATTTTCGTTTTCTGAAAAATATTTTACACAAATTGAAGCATTCTTTACGCAGTTAAACTCTTCTCAAGTTAATTTGCTTTTAAAGATTCCTTAATTATTTACAGTAAAACAAATAACTACATTTCATATTAAATGTTCACATTTCAACAAGTTATTAATTACTTCTGGCATATATTTATAATTGTATTTAAGGTTTGCTGTATTTTGAAGACGTTAACATCCGGTGAAAACTGAAAAAAAAGGAAACAGAAAGTTTCTTTGACAGAGCAGTGTCCCTTGGTACTCATAATGCCCTCCGTGTGTCAATCAAAAATTTAAACATATCGTTTCTGTAGAATAGTCGTGAAGAAAGAAGAGCTAGCTACATTTTTTTTTTTTTTTTTTTTTTTTTTTTATGAAAAGGTTACTAATTTAGAGTTCAGGATGGAAATCTTTGCAATACGGAAAACTTTGAATCTCGTGTGTACTTTTATTCTGGTTCTCTATGTCCCTCGGTAACCATAAATTTACCTATAACTCAACCAAAAATGTAAACATGTAGTCTCTCTGGAAAAGCTGCCAAAAATGAAAAAATTACAACATATTTTGACGAAACTTGTTTCTTTACTGAGCACACATGATCAAAACCGTTTTAAGATCTTTGACTTACGCCTGTACTTTTTTATCCCAAGTAATTTCATTCGATTGACTATTTTTACTAAAATTTATAAAATATTAGATTAAGAAAAGCATAATTTACAAAAATAAAGAGATTTAAGTTAAAAAAAAAAATCAAAAGAATTTCAGATTTCAGTTGAACCTCTCAAAATCTTGAAATATTTTTCTCTGCTTATCTTTTATTTTGATTATATTTACTGAATTTCTGAATACTTTTATTATTGTCCAGTTTCTTGTTATCAAAATATTCTTACTTTAAAATATAAACTTGACTAGCTGTAAATTTATGTATATTTATATTCTTAGTTAAATCATGATATACCTTGAAGAAATTTATTTCACGTGATTTTTTTTTTTTTTTAAGAGAAAAATAAAGAGAGAGAGAACGTTTCTTTAACAGAGCGATATCCCTTGGTACCCATAACTTCCTCAGTAACTCAACCAAAAAATGTAAACACCTAGTCTCTCTGGGAAACCCATGGAGAAAGAAGATGTAGTAACATCGTTTGTTGAAAACAGATTCCTTTTCTGAATTCCGGGTCAAAAACTTTCCAAGGAAGACAATTTTCAGCAACATTTCCTTCGCTTGGTAAACTATTTTCATTAAAGTTCGTAAAATATTATAGTAAAAAAAAAAAAGAAAATATACATAAACAAATTATCTTAGTTACACACATTGCTCACCTGCAAGAAAAGTGACTCATCTCGGCAAAAGTAAATTTCACAGAAGAGAAAAAAAATGCATGATTTTACTGTAACATGAAATTATAGCACTTAGTTCTGCATGCAGGAGTAAAAACATGCATAAAAATGTAAAACTCTTAAGAATGAAGACGCAGATAAGGCTTGGAGGGTTGGGTAATTTTATATCCCCTCACAATCCACCCCCTTCTGTGGTCACGAATGAACATATAGCGTAATAAAGCGATTTTTCGTATTATCACACGTATGAAACTTTTTCTGTAGCAAGACGCACCTATGACAAGCCTATTAGTGGAATAAAACGCAAAATGAATTTTTACGAGATGTGTCACTTTTCTTGCGGATGAGCGATATATAACACACAGATTTCCTCCATAATTTTAGACATGAAATTTAATTGGTGCAATATACACGGAATATATCAGTTTCATGAAATCATACTTGTTTTCACTAAATCAGTGCACAAAAATCGTAGGTTACACAACAAGATTGTACAAATGTAGAAGCAATAGCTAAAACAGGTGAAATAATAACACCTTTGCGTATAATAATTTGTGTTTTATAAGCAAATACAGAACAATTCTTTTTTGGACGGGAGGGGATTAATTTAGCAAAACGGGGTTTAAATAATTTTAATATAGTATGAACCCGCGGCAATTTTTTTACATAAATTTAATTTTTTTAAAACAAATATTATTTTCGATTATTTTTTTATTATTATGGGTAGTGTGCTTTGTCATTTTGACATAGAATTATGTGTGAAAATATTATATAAGTAAATAGAATTTTAACAAATTTATTTTCAAGCTTAATAAAATGCCTTGCATCAAAAGGGGCCTAAAATGTCATACAATGCTTTTTTATATTTCATACAGAAAACATAAAGTATAAGCACCAAAAGCAGCTCCGAAGCACCCAAGCAAACTTTTCCCCTCGATTATTTTGCCGTCTTCCGATTTCCTCTAACTCTATTAAGGGCCCGCGTAGAGCCCCTTTAAAATATTTTTCGTAGTAATTTCAGCAATTATCTTAAATTATCGGTTAAGACCGCTACCCTCCCGATTCATGTATCTACGGAAAGGTTGTATGAAGGAGTTTCGTTCAAATACGCTTTCGTTAAGAATAGAATGCGCTCCCTGGTGGTGGAATGTGCAACTAACATAACGCGATATTGTTAAAATTAGGAAATCTAACAATGCGATATGTTTTAAACTTTGAGATAGTTCATAACACATAATCTATTATCTATTCTATTCTATATATATATAATCTATTATATATTCTATTAGCTATCTATTATATATCTAAAATCCAAACGGAAATTTCGTTCCGAACGCCTAGATTTCGAGTTCTACTGCATGGATTTTTACGGAACTGATACCGTTAGATAGGTATCGTTTCAGGGAAGGTTTTAAGATATAACACATCATTCTACCTAGATTAGTTATAGAAGTATGACGGAAAGTTCTGTTATTTTGGACGATAAGGTTACCATTTTATTTCTTGGCGAAGTTTTCTGTTGTTGAAAAAATTGAAACGGCTATTACACCTAGAAAAATAAAACTCAAAAAAAAGTTACTAATTTTATTTAAAATCTTTAAAAAAAGAAAAAAAAAGAAATCCATTTTAATGAGTGATAATATTAAAAAACCAATATATTTAATTTAAACATGAAAGGGAATGTTCGTAATACTTAAAGAATTACTCAGTTGAAATATTGCAATTGAAATAATATTTGGCGATTTATCTTTAGCATCAGGTTAAGAAAAATGTATCTGAAAATTGATAAAATGATATCAAGGAAGTTCCCCATAAGCGCATGCTCAGCATTATTTGAAAAAAAATTATAGAATATTCTTCTCATAAATATATATATATCCATAAAAAAAATCGCAGAACCTCTATTTAACATTCCTAAAAAAATAATGAAAATTTCATTTTTTGCGATTTAGCGCTGGATGGCGACACGATAAAATTTTGAATAATACTATGATAAATATTCTTTAAGAAAAACTTTTTCAACTCTCGATACGAAGTTAGTTTAAGTAAGTTTAACTTAAATAAATACATATTTATAACTGCAGTTTTGTCATATACATTTATATACGTAACAATGAAATTTAGCGATCGTATTTATGCCTTTTACAATGAAATTTAAATGGATTAAAAGTGTTTCAAACTCAAATTAAGATCCGATTCTGAGCATTGGCAATTTGACTTCGATATTGTTAGTGTCAGAGACAACAAGAGAGTTTTATGCCACGGAAACAACAATTTAATATCGAAATGTTTAATGATAGCATTCTGAATTAAAATACCCTTAAAACTTATCCAGCCGGTGACACCGTATAAAATTAAATAGCTCAATACAAGTAACACGCAATTTGCATATATTATATAAGCTTACAGCAAAAATAGTAAACTAATCCACAGTTTAAGTTTAAATTCATTGAGTATTAGGCATTTAATTACTTATTTAACAAGGAATTTATAAATGCATTTCAATCTCTTGCATTTGGCGAGGAAACCTATTGGTTCACCAAAGAGCGTCGAGCGTTCGTCTGTTCGCGCCAAATACTCGAAAAAATATTTTTCTACAGATTTTCTACTGCGATTCGACCGCTATATTTTTACCGATCTTTTTTACATACATGAGTCATTTTATTAGCATTTCCTTTTTCAAAATATTTTGAGTATGCGTTTTAAGGAGACCTTCCTTGTGAGTAACAATTATTATTATTATTATTATTATTATGTATCTCTTACAGAAAAAACTAGCAGATGTAATTATAAAAATAATGATATTACATAAATAGCAGTTAATATTATAAAAGTGGAGTCAAATATTTAAATTTTAATGCAAACGTTTGCCCCCCCCCCCCCACACACACAGACACATATTATAAATAATTTAATTTCAGATATTTAAAATATTTTTCGCGTACTTTACTACGGATACATGCTATTTTGTTTTTCCCCAAACTTATGACTTTTATAACCTCGAACTCAGATCAACAAATATTGTCCACTCTGAATATACAGAGTAATATAAAATGTACTGAAATACATTTTCGATTGTCTTTTTGATTCGTCATCCCATTTTCAGTTTTTTTTTAAAGGTTTTCGATATTGGATTAATCTTCCGTAATCAGGTTATCTGCTAATTAGTGTATTTACTGAACTATTTAGATGTTTCTTTTATATTTGAAAGAGTCAGATCAGTGATCAGACAGTGACTGTCAGACAGTGATCGCGATTGTAGAAGATTACATGAAATTTCTACTTAGCTATTAGTAAATTTATTTTTTTTCATTATGAAGCAAACGGAGAACAGAAGATTTAGTATTATATATATTTTTATTTGCAGTTATTTTACTGTCACTAAAAAATAAATACTTGGGGGAAAAAATTTGAAATTCCAATGGTGGCTGGTGGAACAATATTTGTTGATTTATCATTTTAGCCTAGATAAGAAAAAAAGTACCTGAAATGCAGATAAAATTGAAAATAGAAATCATTATAAAGCAAGTTCTTCTGACGCACAATCCTATTCGCTAAACTGAGGAAAAAATTAACGATTTCAGGTTTATTTAGGCAGCAGACTGAAGAATAATGTAATTTTGAAAATAAAAAGTGTATTTATTTATCCGTGTTATTGCACTCTTTAGAGGAATGATAAAAGGTCTTCGGTGTATCAAAAAGATTATTTCGTTATATTATAACGTGTTAGGTTATTAAGTTTTGTATAACTCACTTTATTTGTCATTTACAAAGAGTATTTTTGGCGAAAGATCTATAATTCAGCCAACAGCAATTTGATTTTATTTAATGGGATGTAGTCTGGCGCATAATTACGTATGTTTTACGAGTGTTAACTCTGGTAAATTTGTAACCATATAGTTTGCAAACACTTCTAATGTTTGCCGTAAAACTTAGCTGTGCACCCGATTATGGACGATTGGGAAGATTTTGATTGGATGAAAACAAGAGGTTTATTTTTCTATCATAATGAGTTATCGAGCTTTTTATTTTCAGGTTAACAGTTACATAATTGCAAGTGGCATAGATATAAAAAGGAAATGGTAATGAAAATAACATTATTTTAATTTTATTCAAACATTTCATTTTTAAAAATCCACATTTATGTGGTTTACATTTCTTTTAATGCAAGTTAAAGACTTTTTGTGTGCAAACAATTTATTACATTTTTTTTTACCGTATTTACTCTGCTGTAATCCGAAGATAGAAAACTGCAGTAGACCTGCTAGAAGACGTGTATTACAAAATATAATGCAACGTAGAGAGAAATTGCATTTAAGCTACCAGAACCACACATAGCACCAAGCTGAGAAGCCCGGAGTTCAAGAACTATCAAACGAAAGTGAATAATCCAAACATAAGTAATGTTCAGTGGTCACTCTCTGCAATCATTGTAATTATCTCTCCTTTTAGTAGTGTGGTGACTAGAGAACATTTTAACATTTCTGATTATCACAACGGCCGTATTTTCTTCCCAACCTCTACTTTAAATATATACTGTAAAAAGAATTTCTTCTGAATAGTCCGAATTTTGCCTAACCCATAAGATATTATAATAGCTAAATAGCGTTCGCATAGTATTCAGCAAAAGCGGAAAGATTTTCCCGGTGAAGGTCCATATTAATTTAAAATACAAGGTCGAATTCATAATTTTGTTTGATCAAGGATCATTTGGAAAATGGACCAGCGAAGCGGGTGTAGCCTGCTAGTTTTATATAAAATAAAAAGTTTTGGTCGGAGGCACAGAGAGCGAACTTTGGCCACACGTTTAGTTTGTTAATAATTGTGTATGTTTAATAAACACGTTTAAGTAATTAATTATTATGTATGTATATTTATGTATCCATTATTACTAAAAAAATTGACATTTTCGTTTTCTTTTACGGCAGAAAATAGTAAGATTAACAAAATTCGGTTTCAGTCGATCCTTAGTCTTAACCTATCTATTTTGCTGATGTAATGTCAGACAATCTTGTTTTTACGATTTATGAAACCATAATGGTTCGATTGAGGATGCACATACTTACTTATCTATCGTCTTTGTAAGCAGCAGAGCTTTATGTAAAGCGGTTCTCGAAAAAAAAAAAAAATTCCTTTCGCTGAACAACGGGAAGATTTCTGGCACATTTACGATCTCATTTTTAATCATAAACAATATTTTAGTTAAAAAACAAACATTTGGAAATTGCACGTCAAAACATGGCAAATGAGGTGCGTTCATACTATAACTAAATTTATAAATATTTTTTACACCGCATTTGTACTGAATGTATATTTTAGTGCGCTTCATAAGTGCATATCAGTTTCATTCTGTTCGAAAAGTTGTAACATCATTAAAATGCACTTGAAATAATGTTTCCCATTGGCCGTAATGTAACGGAAAACTTTTGACAGTCCCTGACCTGTAATTATACTATACATCCGATTTTCATAAAATTTGAAATGAGTCGACAAAATTTTGCAACAAATATATATTTAAAATTTCAACCCATTCGGTTGAGTAGTGTTTGCTGTGTTACATGTGGACGGACGGACAGACAGGCAGACAGATAGATGGACCGAACGACGACTATAGGTGCTACATATTTATATAATTACGAACGCACCTAAAAAGAGGGTTTAATCTATAGGCAGGGGGTATGCGCCAGAAAATGTATGCTATACCTTTACTTAAGGATCAGAGGGTATACGGAGCTTATTTAAAAAAGGCAGACGTGTACGGCGTATACCACTGTATACCCTCCACTACAACCCTAAACTTAAAAGAGCGACACTTGCAGGTACGCAATTTCAAGTGGTTTGTAATAGAGCTGATTTTTTTTTCCCTTTTTTCGATAAATGCATTACACCTTAAGTTATAAGAGATTGTTGCCTCTTGACAGCAGTTTCTTTCTTTTCCGGCGCTGTTGCGCATAAAAGTTCGGTTCAAAACGACAACTTAGACGAAATTTTCTTAAAGAGCCTCCGCCTTAAGCTAAAAATGGGAAAACAAATTAGTTAAATAACTTCTGAAACAAAGCATCTGAAATTTTTATGAGTTTTCAAACAATAATTAATAAAAATGCGTCAGAAAGTACCCAGTTTTTATTTAAGAACAGTTTTTGAGGATTTTAGCCATTCATTTCTGTCAGATTCCATAAAATGTTATAACAACATTGTGAAATATTCTTTTTTATTTAATTCCTTTGCCTTTCTACTAACCATAATCAGCCTCAAATATCACTTTTGTATCCGATAAAGAAAACCTGAAATATTTGTTTTTCGTATTGAGTATATTCATCATGCTCCAAATACACTATATGGTCAATGATGACCGGTGACTTGCGATTTCAGGCGTTTTGTTAAATATCTAGAAAAATACATGAGAAATTATTCTGAAACTCCAGGTGTGTAAACAGAATAGCAGGGGTCATATATTTCCGCAATTTTTTTTTCCCAAAACCCCAAAGGGGGCGTCAACAAAATGAAAAAGAACGAATATCTTTTGGATAACCCTGTAAAAACTAATGTAGCCAAAGCGTTAAAACTCTAGAACATGATTAAGAGGCTTATTGTAATAAACTGTGTTACTGTGTTAATTTTTATGAGGATAGCAGTAGAGAGATTAAGGTTTTTATAAAAGCAGTCCCAAATTTCGGCAAGTTTTTTGCTTATAATTTGCAGTTGATATCCGTTGATTAGTGCCAATATAGCGTACGCAATATTGTATATACTACTATATTTGGATACAATCCCACATCTTTTTGGTTCCTTTTGGGAACAACGGATTTCGAGCTTATTCTATCGACGATGATTTCCAGAATTTTCACGCTATGGTTTTGAGACTTTCACAAAAGTTGCTCTATACGCTTAGCTAATACATTATACACATTATCGGTTGATTGCATTCGCGTATGCGCAATGAAACATTATTTAGTAAAACTGCTCATTATTCGTATAATTTTTATTACTTTTTAATTCTGATTGCAGGGTATACTGTACAATGTTGTTTGTCATAGTATCTGAAAAGAACATTTTTTCATATTAAGAATTCTGCAAATTATAAGCAAAATACTTGGCGAAATTTGGGACTGTTTTCATAAAAACCGTAATTTCTCTACTAGTACGTATGCATGCTACCCTCATAAAAATGAACACAGTTTATTACAGTAAGCCTCTCAATCATGTTCTAGAGTTTGAACGCTTTTGCTACATTAGTTTTTACAGGGCTATCTAAAAGATATTATTTTTTTTTCAATTTGTTGATGTTCCCCTATGAGGTTTGGGGAAAATATTTGCGCAAATATATGAATTATACTATTTTGTTTACACACCTGGAATTTCAGGATAATTCGTCACGTATTTTTCTAGATATTTAACAAAATGTCTAAAATCGCAAGTGACCGGTCATCACTGGCTATATAGTGTAGTATTTACTTCAAATTTTATTGTATTTGGCCCAGTGATTTTTTTACAGTTGACCTCTAAATAGCTCTATTTTAACTGTGAACGCCCTACATATAAAAATTATTAGGGTTTAATTTTGAACAAATTGTTTATATCGTAACGGATAAAAAGCTCTCCTGTTCACAATGCGTCGTGCGTCAAGGCTGTCTGAAGACAATAATATCCACGTGTTTGAAGTCCCAAAATATAGCGAACATAAATTTGCATATGTAGAAAGATGGCACATTTATTTGTTATTTTATCATTTCCTAGTTGCAATGATAATAACAAACTATTTGCGTGAAAAAATGTAAATATGCTTGTGCATAAATTGCGTGATATGTACCCGAAATAGATTTAAAAAAACAAACAAGATCCAAACTTATGACATTTTCCACGTTGATCTTGATCTGCTTATTAATATATAGATCATATTTTTAAGATTTTATTTAATTTTTTATGATGCTGGAACTTCTTTCCATCTATAAGTACAGTGTTATATATTTATAAAATTTAATAGTGAAATTGTATACGCATATTATTAAATTTTTTGATGAGCATTTTTAGTTATATCATTATCGTAATCTAAATACTTTGAATTGAAATCTTGCGATGTTTGTAAAGATACATTACATTTTATGAGTTTTCAATGGCAATCTCTACGTTTGAACATTCTTTAATGGAGGATATTCCATCTACGTCACGATCACGTGGTCAAGGCAAAAACTTCTAGCGTAAAGAAAGGAAAACTCTGTAGACGCAATGTAAATCCCCGACAGCCAGTGAAACAGTTCAAAGGGAAAGCAGTAGTAGCTTCCCTTCTTATCAGTTAGAAGTTGTTTAGGTAAATTACCAGTACCACGTGACTTTTTTCAGCCTCTAACTCAGATTTGAAATATAGTCCATTGCAAAATGTTTGGGTATGTTTTTCAACCTGAAGAAATCGAAATACATAATTGATTACAATACTTATGTGCATCTTCAGAGAAAAAATAAAAAGAAAAGAGCCCAGTTAAATTGATGACTTGAGCTCACAGGCTATTCACACTAATTTTATATTATACTCTTATTTCACAGAATAATGCATCTCGAAAAATAAATTAAGGGGGGATTACCCATCCCCCCTGTTTCCCATCTTTATACTTAACCAATGAGCCCCCAAATCTCATGAGAGAAGCGCCTTGTCAGAATAAACCGGTACACTAAATTTGAATCAAATCGGATAGAAAAACCCATTTATCTAAATTAAGGGGGTATTCCCTCCCACGTTTTCCCCTTTATACTTAAAAAAATGAACGTCCAAATCTAATCAGGGAAGCACCTTATCAGAATTAACCGGTGTACCAAATTTGAAGCGATTCTGATAATTCTGCGTGAAAATCCCATTTATTTATGTTAAGGGGGATTATCCCCCTCCCCCCCTTTATACTTAAACAATGAACCTCCAAATCTAATCAAGGAAGCATCTTATCAGAATGAGCCTATAAAAATTTTTGATGCAAATCGGATATTTCTATTAAGAGTTATCGCGTTACGTACATACATACATATGTACATACATACAGACCCTGCGAGCTCATTATCTCTCAGGCTTTGATATAGTGTGAGCTAAAAATAAAACGTCCTAAAACAATAGTCGAACTTGCTTTCTCTACAACATATTTCTTATTGCTCGGTTTGTCCATTAATTTTTCGTTAACAGTAATGTTTTGAGAATTTTATTAATAATTAGGTAAAAAATATATATATTTAGATATTTGATAAATTTTATGCATGGAAAAGGATAATAAAAATGAAATTTGTTTTGACAAAAGTGTAAAGGATATGACTCAAATACGAATAATTTTCCTAATCAGCTGCATGTTTTACTCTAATTCTAGAAAAAATTGTACACAGTAAGACAGATTAAAAATGTTAATTAAGAGCTAGATGTAATCGACTAAAGAAATTTTAGCCATTGCATCCGTAAGTTACCAATAATGAGTTTGTATTTTCTACTCAACAAAATTATTAGTTACATGAAGGTTTTCGAATTTAATAAGTGTTCTTGAAAACACATTGGACTCTTCATCTTTTTAACAGCGCAGCGTTTAAAAAAAAGAGGAGGTTCTGAATTCGACACATACATA
This sequence comes from Maratus speciosus, assembly GCA_963932465.1. Classification (NCBI taxonomy): domain Eukaryota; kingdom Metazoa; phylum Arthropoda; class Arachnida; order Araneae; family Salticidae; genus Maratus; species Maratus speciosus. The sequence goes on along the minus strand of OZ010789.1, from coordinate 453,896,038 downwards.
TTTTATTTTTCAAATGTATGTTCACCGATTACTCCGAAACTACGCGATAGATTTGTGTTATTATTATTTTTTTTAATTGGAAGAGTATATTCTTGAATTGGTACCCTTTACATTTCATCAAATTAGTTTAGTACTTTTTTAAAAATTCGACAAAAACCAATCAAAAATATTTCATTTTCAACGAGTTTCATCATGTGACTTAGAATATCTGTTTGGCGAGAAAGCCGTTACCGGACGATTTACCTCCCCATTTATACGGTTTTGTTTCTAGGATTGTTGATTAATACAGGATGGGCCAAAGACATCTGACAAATTATTTTATTTAATATAAAATCAAGTAGGTAGTTTATTCAAGTCTTTTTCTGTTATTATTATTAAAAAGTTTATATTATGCCGGTATATAGCTTCACTTACTGATGAGGATCTTTCCGATTAACATTTTGTTTAAGATATTTTGCATTTATTTGTTTATTTTTCTTTATTGTGTGCACCTTTTTTGTACACAATACGTTATTGTTTTACAATAATGTCTACTGAGATCTCTAAAATCTACATTAGTAAGTTCTGTTATTATTTTTTAATATGTGCACTGTAATTTTATAAGCAGCATATGCACACAAGGCCGTCTGATTTCGCGGACTAATTAACCCTTTATCTACTGCATTATGATCTACTGCAATTTTTTTTTATGTATATATTTTTTTTTCAGTTACTACAATGAAAATTAAAGGATAAATATAAAAAAAATACTCGCCCGTGAGAAATTTATTTAGTGGTAATTAATTAGAGTGGTAGTTTAAAGTACCGTCAGTACACTATGACTAAAATATCTTAAGAGAAAACCCACAAGAAATTTCAAATGGCACCAGAAAATATTTTCGATTTAATAAGTATGTGAAATATAGGCTGCCTGATATTTACAAATAAATCTTTTGGCGAATTTTGGTGGCAATCGTTTATTTCAACACTTCAAAATTGAAAATGTTTTGCCCTTGAAAGGTTTTTTTTTTTTTTTTTTTTTTTTTTTTTTTTTTTTTTTAAGGTTTCGATCATGTTAGCAGTCTTTTAGTTATGCGACATCTATATTCAAGGTACAACATGTTCTCTCGCATCTCCACATATGCAATACATGAATTTGCATATGTCATTTCTAGCATAGCAAAAACGAGCCGGTGCTACAACTTTTTCAATTTCCTATAAAAAATAACAATGAAGCAGAAAAGAAATACCAGGGAAATCATTACTACACTACATTTTAGTAATTACATTTTAAAGCAGATGAAAACGGTGGATAATAACACAGACGAAAAGTAAATAAGAAGTTTTTTCTCCAACACTCAGTGTACTGACGGTACTTATAAGTACCTCCAAGTAATTCAACTGTCAAATCAAATACATACACCGTTCACCTAAAATAGCTAGTCAATTGTATTCTAAGAGCATAATGAATACATGAGAAAAAATACAACACTTATCTTATATCCTTTACTGTGTTTGCAGCAATAAAAAGACGAGCGTGACAATCTGTACAAAATGTCGGCATAAAAGCCATCGTCTGTGTCAATGATAGCCTCCTTCCTCGCTAAAATAACAAACCTAGAACTACTGCTGCCATGTATCCAGATAAAGGGAAGTTAAAAGAGTGTTTTTGCAAAGTACCATTAGAATATTAGTAATATTCATTATGGGATGAAAGTTTAAAGTGAGTGGTACTTATTAGTACCGTCAGTAGATAAAGGGTTAACCTTTGAATAGTTTATACGCCAAGTTTAGAAACTGGCTGATGAATCAAAAACCACTCAGTGGTTATCGCCTGCTTGGTTAACTTACATAAATTTGCTTACAGAGTTGCATCTCGCATACCGAATTTACTAATATACAAGAAGGAACACGAAAAAATCGCTTTAACCCCTTGAGGGGCAAGCAAAAATGTCTCTAAATATTGAATTCTCACCGGAATAATAAAAAAAAAATTATTTTTAAATAAGTAAAAGCAATTTTCCGTCGATTTTCCTCAGGAGGTAAAAATATAAAATTTAGTTAAAATTTTCTGGTGAGAATATTGTTTAAATTAGGTGGGATATATTTTATCCCACCGCTCCTCAAGGGGTTGAAACCTTCTTAGATCAAATTACAGGGTGACAAGAAATAATTTGGTCAAAGTTTCAAACCAAAAATTTGTAATTACCACTAAAGTTATAAAGTTATTGTGATAGGGAATTGATTCTAGAAAGCTACTATAAACAGGAGTAAGTAAGTTAGTTGTGATAACCATTATGGTTAACAAATGATCTGCCATACTTGAATTACATAAGCAAGGATAAAACAATGTGAAATTGTTCAACGATTGATAGTGCCTAAGCAGACGGTTTCATACACAATCAAAAGGTTTAAAGAACTCGGTCATGATGGTGGCAGGCCAGGAGGAAGAAAGCGCACAGTTCACACACCAAGAAACCGGGTAGTTAACAAAAATTGAGTTCAACGAAATCCTACGATTTCAAAGAGAAAGGTTGCTAGAGAGATGAAGATCAACAGGTAAACCGCATCTTTGATGGCAAGAGTACAGCTTGGTCTTCACCCTTAAAAAATTAAAGCCTGCTTTATGGAAATCCAAAATTTCACATTTTTCTTCCAAGCAGTTTTCAAATTATGCTTAAAAAACGGCAAAATTATGGTTTAAGGGACCGTCTGTAATAGAAGTGACTAGATATTTTGAAATTTCTTCTGTTGTCCTGTAATCTGGCAGGCTTCATTGACTTCTTAAGTTGCCTTGATCAAGATGGGGGCTCTCTCGGTTAACAATCGAGTTCCGAACTTCAATTTGGATACAGCCCTTAAAATACGCTCGTTTTAAAATAATTAATTTCTCAGAAACTCATGGTACGAATTGCATAAAAATTGGTTTTTAGGCTAATTGAAGGGTGTAGAGTTCATTTATATTGTCAGAATTGTGTACTGCTATTGAAAAAAACAAAGTTATGATTTGTTTTAATATGTAGATGGACCCCTAAGCAAATTTTATCTGCATCATTTAAAAGTAGACTTTAATTCCAATCGTTCGGTACCAGTAACTTTCTTCTACAATTATTTATTGAGGAGTTACTAGGGGGTGTTTACATTTTTTTTCCCACGACTGTACCTTGTTCTGTATAAAGTGTAATAACATACAAAATGTTCTGAAAAACATGTTACCAATGCAGTCGATGATACCGTATAAACTGATAATCACAGACCAAAATGTGGAGCGTCAAGTGCATATTACTGCTGGCGCGTATAATGGAAACTTCTACCACTTTTTATTTTGGTGTTATTGTATTTACAAGAATGGTGAGCGTGTGTCTATTAAAAGTTTCGTTATAATATACTTCAGTTTTCTGAAAGTTATTACCGTCAACCAAAGTTAGGTTAGTGTTTTCATTAAATAGGTGATTTGTGACTCCATATTCTATAGTAATTTTTTATCCTCTTGATACTTTCTATCACCCCTCTGAATTTTTCGGTCGAATTAGGCAACACCCTGTATATGAGCGCCCATCTCTCAAAGATTTAAATCCTTATTAAAGTAAATTATAATGCATGTTATTCATTTGAGAATAAATATAATTTTAATGCTTCTCAGTTAGACACTGTTTCCCTGTGAACCAGCATTGCATGTCTCACTATTGATTTGTTGAAAGAAAAGGTAATCTACTTCTTCCTTTGGCATTATTAGAATTAACGTTTTAGTAATAAGCAGGGCTTAATTTGCGACGGAGCCCACTGGAGCTCAGCTCCGGTACTTTTCTTTTTTTAGTAAATATTTAAATATTGCTCGGAATTCACCGGAGCTCATAAATACAGGTCTCCGGAGCCCAGTGCAATAGCGCTTCCGAAAATCCGAACCCTAAATTACTCTTTCCTTGATGTTATTTCCATGTATTGTTATTCTGATAGAAAGCAATCGAGCAATTTTCCCCCTGTTTCTATAGAAGCATTAAATCTTTCCGATAACAGTGTCAAGTTTTCAATTTAATCTGATTTTCAGGGACTCGCCACAAATGATTGTTATGCGGAAGGATTCGGTTACAGTTTAAGATATGCAACTTTTATAGGAAACTGTAAAACGTTGTTCTATTCTTCAGCATATAAATGTTAATTTTTGTACATTTCATTATTTTTTTTTCATAAAAGTGCATAGCTGCGTACTATTCATTTTTTGTGTTAACGCTATTTCTGAATCATAATCCTTACCATATTCAATCGCAGAATTCTGCACTTAATTAACATTAAAATTAAGCAAAGATTTCTATTTGGAAGGAGTGATAAATAAAAAGTGGAATAACTGGCAGCTAATTATATGCTGATATATTTAAAATTTTTATTTTACTAAAGAAAAACAGAATCCCTTAAATTTTGAAAACAATGCAAGAAATATAAATATGCAGATTGGAGTGATAGTACTGCATAATATTAAGGTTCCAGTACTTCTTTTGTTAGAAATTAAGAACTGGTAATATGTATAAAAATAGTACGGTTTATGCAAGTTATTTGAATTGAAATAATACAGACAATTATACTGGAGATATATAATTTGTAACAGTGTTAAATGTTTCAGTGTTCAGATAAAAAAAAAATAGTTTTTTTGTTTTGTTTTGTTTTTTTGTTTTTTTGTTTTTTTCTTTAATTTCCAAACGAAACAGCATCCACAGTTATAACGTGATCGGCGCACACTAAAAAAAAAAAAAAAAAAAAAAAAAAAAAGCATCGTTGAATGGCCTAACATCACTCGGAATAAAGCGTAAACATCGTTTTTAAATATTTTCGTTTTCTGAAAAATACTTTACACAAATTGAAGCATTCTTTACGCAGTTAAACTCTTCTCAATTTAATTTGCTTTTAAAGATTCCTTAATTATTTACAGTAAAATAAATAACTTCATTGCATATTAAATGTTCGCATTTCAACAAGTTATTAATTACTTCTGGCATATATTTATAATTGTATTTAAGGTTTGCTGTATTTTGAAGACTTTAACATCCGGTGAAAAGTGAAAAAAAAAGGAAACAGAAAGTTTCTTTGACAGAGCAGTGTCCCTTGGTACTCATAATGCCCTCCGTGTGTCAATCAAAAATTTAAACATATCGTTTCTGTAGAATAGTCGTGAAGAAAGAAGAGCTAGCTACGCTAGCTACTTTTTTTTTTTTTTTTAATGAAAAGGTTACTAATTTAGAGTTCAGGATGGAAATCTTTACAATACGGAAAACTTTGAATCACGTGTGTACTTTTATTCTGGTTCTCTATGTCCCTCGGTAACCATAAATTTACCTGTAACTCAACCAAAAATGTAAACCTGTAGTCTCTCTGGAAAAGCTGCCAAAAATGAAAAAATAACAACATATTTTGAAGAAACTTGTTTCTTTACTGAGCACAGGATCAAAACCGTTTTAAGATCTTTGACTTACGCCTGTACTTTTTGATCCCAAGTAATTTCATTCGATTGACTATTTTTACTAAAATTTATAAAATATTAGATTAAGAAAAGCATAATTACAAAAATAAGGAGATTCAAGTTAAAATATTCAAAAGAATTTCAGATTTCAGTTGAACCTCTCAACATCTTGAAATATTTTTCTCTGCTTATCTTTTATTTTGATTATATTTACTGAATTTCTGAATACTTTTATTATTGTCCAGTTTCTTGTTATCAAAATATTCTTACTTTACAATATAAATTTGACTAGCTGTAAATTTATGTATGTTTATATTCTTAGTTAAATCATGATATACCTTGAAGAAATTTATTTCACGTGATTTTTTTTTTTTTTTTTTAAGGGAAAAAAAAAAAAGAGGGAACGTTTCTTTGACAGAGCGATGTCCCTTGGTACCCATAACTTCCTCAGTAACTCAACCAAAAAATGTAAACACCTAGTCTCTCTGGGAAACCCATGGAGAAAAAAGAGGTAGTAACATCGTTTGTTGAAAACAGATTTCTTTTCTGAATTCCGGGTCAAAAACTTTCCAAGGAAGACAATTTTCAGCAGCACACGTATTTTTAGCAACATTTCCTTCGCTTGGTAAACTATTTTCATTAAAGTTCGTAAAATATTATAGTAAAAAAAAAAGAAAATATACATAAACAAATTATCTTGGTTAGACACATTGCTCACCTGCAAGAAAAGTGACTCATCTCGGCAAAAGTAAATTTCACAGGAGAAAAAAAACAAATTGGAAATTGCTCGTCAAACGTGGCAAATGAGGTGCCTTCGTACTATAACTAGTTTTATAATTATTTTTTGCACCCCATATTGTACTGAATGTGTATTTATTTGCAATTCATAAGTGCATAGTCTGTAACATCATTAAAATGCACTTGCAATAATTTTTTCCCATTCCCCTTAATGTAACGGAACACTTTTGACTGTCCCTGTAATTAAGCTATACATCCGATTTTCATGAAATTTGAAATGGCTCGACAAAATTTTGCAGCAATTATATATTTAAAATTTCAGCCCATTCGGAAAGCTGTAACATCATTAAAATGCACTTGCAATAATTTTTCCCATTGGCTTTAATGTAAAGAAAAACGTTTGACTGTCCCTGTAATTAAACTATACATCCGATTTTCATAAAATTTGAAATGGCTCGACAAAATGTCGCAATAATTATATGTTTAAAATTTGAGACCATTCGGAAAGCTTTAACATCATTAAAATGCACGTGCAATAATTTTTCCCATTGGCCGTAATGTAAAGAAAAACTTTTGACTGCCCCTGTAATTTAACTATACATCCGATTTTCATAAAATTTGAAATGGCGCGACAAAATTTTACAACAATCATATATTTAAAATTTCAGACCATTCGGTTGGGTAGTTTTTGCTCTATTATATGCGGACGGACGGACAGACAGACGGACTGAACGACGACTATAGGTGCTACGTATTTATATAATTACGAACGCACCTAAAAATGCATTATTTTACTGTAACATGAAATTATAGCACTTACCTCTGCATGCAGGAGTAAAAACATGCATAAAAATGTAAAACTCTTAAGAATGAAGACGTAGATAATGTTTGGAGGGTTGGGTAATTTTACCTCCCCTCACAATCCACCCCCTTCTGTGGTCAAGAATGAACATGTAGCGTAATAAAGCGATTTTCCGTATTATTACACGTATGAAACTTTTTCTGTAGCAAGACGCACCTATGACAGACCTATTAGTGGAATAAAACGCAAAATGAATTTTTACGAGATGTGTCACTTTTCTTGCGGATGAGCGATATATAATACGCAGATTTCCTCCATAATTTTAGACATGAAATTTAATTGGTGCAATATACACGGAATATACAGTAGACGCTCGATTTTACGAGCTTCTTTTTTACGAATTATTCGTTTTTACGAACTGACGTACTGGTCCCGACAAGCATCCCATTGATCTAATGTTACTCCCATTTACGAACTTTCGATTTTACGAACACATTATACGAGTCCCATCGAGTTCGTAAAATGGAGCGTCTTCTGTATCAGTTTCATGAAATCATACTTGTTTTCACTAAATTAGTGGACAGAAAACGTAGGTTACACAACAAGATTGTACGAATGCAGAAGCAATAGCTAAAACAGGTGAAATAATAGCACTTTTGCGTATAATAATTTGTGTTTTATAAGCAAATACAGAACAATTCTTTTTTTTTGGGGGGGGGGGGGGATTAATTTAGCAAAACGGGGTTTAAATAATTTTAATATAGTATGAAACCGCGGCAATTTTTTTTTTTATAAATTTCATTTTTTTTAAACAAATATTCTTTTCGATTATTTTTTATTATTATGGGTAGTGTGCTTTGGCATTTTGACATAGAATTATGTGTGAAAATGTTATATACGTGAATAGAATTTTAACAAATTTATTTTCAAGCTTAATAAAATGCCTTGCATCAAAAGGGGCCTAAAATGTCGTACAATTCTTTTTTATATTTCATACAGAAAACATAAAGTATAAATAAAAATTTTATAAATTAATAAAAATAAAGGTAGTAAAACAAATTAGCGGCCTCAACATTAGCTCATCAAATTATTTCTTTTTTCCTTTCTTTGCATAATATATATTATCTTACAATCCGGGATTTATTTATTTTTTGCGTTAAATATAAATTTATATTTAAGTACATAAAATTTCCCGAAGGTTCAGGAAATGTGAAAGTTTGGGATGGAATTGAGTATAGTTTGGTGTGGTTCCAATCAAACTACAAACGGTGCATAGATTGAAATATGGTAGTGGATTATATAAAATAAATAGTATATATCATAATTTTCCAAATGAGTGAAAAACGTCCGGGCCAGCATTGGAACCAGTGATGTCTTGGCTGAAGCCGCCAATGCTCTACCGACTGAGCCATCCTAGATGGATCTGTAGGACTAATTCACCCAGCTAACTTTTAAGTATCATAGCATCTGCTTAGTTTTTAGAAGTTTAAGTAGCAGATTTCTGTAGCTTTTACAAAAACTAGTTTCGTAGATCTTTTTTTTTTTATGGTGTGCAGAAACCGTATTATGATTCGTGTATAATTATGTATATAATTTACGGCAAATATAAATTACTCTGTACAAAACTGTACAATATTCGTGCAAATGCCCCCCCCCCCCCAATATTTCTATAACATTCCAAAATAACCCGCACTTTTTTCATCCATTTGAAAATTTACAACTGTTATGAATTATTTACCAAGTGAATAATTATGTTAAAAATTAGTCTAATAGTATATCTCATACTAATGGTATGTAATAGTAAATATTATTTCAAGGTATTTGATCTTTTTTCAGTTTGAGGAAATAGCGTTATCAATAGAAAAAATTGCAGCTATTTTTTTTCTTTATTGCAGGGATGACAGCCCCGGGAACCCAGCTTTCGCTTTAGAGTATAAGTGCAATTCCGGGGGGGGGGGGGGGGAGATAAAAAAACTAGAAAACATTTTCACCCAAACTGCACTATCGTACGTTGACTACTTGATTTTTAAAAAACTTAATTTTAAAATACGCCAAAAAAAATCGGTCTACCTTGCATAATATTTTTATTTGAACAAAAAATGTTTTTGTTTTGTTTTGCTTAAGGGGGTTGGTCACTCAGCTTCCAATTTTCCCCTACCTGTAAAGGCTATGGGCATTTGCTGCATTCGTATATTTGAAATATCTTCTCGGGAAATTAACATTTTTAACTTCTATCTTTCGTGTACACTTCCTAAAAGATGTCTCTTTTTTTCTTAGTTCTCAAAATATTTCTAAACTGTAGACTTACTTTTATATGAAGTGTTAAAGTCTTACTCACATTTCGCCCCCTTTTAACACATAAAATATTAAAATCAGCATAGATTTTAGAAATATTTTGAAAACTAAGAAAATAAGAGACATCCTTTAAGAAGAGTATATAGAAACAAGTGGGTAAGTGTGATCATACATCGCACAAAGGGTTTCGTTTAATATTCCTTTCAAAACACTTTCTTTCAAAACGTCCAGTACATTTATCGCCATGAAATACCTTCTAAATTTTGGCAAACACATCCTAAACTATGTTAAAGTTTCAAACATTTTCGCCTTGTTATATTTCCTAATTTTGTCCGCCCCCCCCCCCAAAAAAAAATGCTACGATATATCAAATGACGGGTATCTACCAAATTTAGAAAAGTGCACCCCTTGGGGGGGGGGGGGGGCAGATGGTCACCATGATTTTTGACGCGGCCTGATTTTAAAAATTTATGTTATGTTTTATAAGCCATATTAAAGTTTCAAACAGATCGTCCAGTTATATTTCCTAATTTTGTTCGCGCACCTCCCTCACCCCCCCCCCTCCTCGAAATGCGACGCGCCCTTCTTCTTTATAATTTATTATCGTGTGTTATAAAGTATCTTAAAGTTTAAAACAGATTGAATTGTTAGATTTCCTACTTTAAATGAAATCGCGGTCTGTTAATTCCACATTCCACCACCAGGGAGCGCACTGTATTCATAACAAAAGCGTATCTGAACGAAACTCCTTTACACAACCCATTAGTAGATATGTTACTCGAGGGGGTGGTGGTCTTCAGCAAGAATTTAAGATAATTGTTGAAATTACTATTCGGAAATAGTGGTAATTTAACTTTTGACATATTTATATTTAATAAGTATAAGTAGCATGTATCTGAGGACTCCATCAAAAAACGCACCTGAAACGGTATGAAACAAAAAAGAAATATTTTGCCCCTCCCCCTCTCCCCACCTTCCCGAAATTTCACGCGCCATTTTTTATAAACTTTTTCTAATGTGTTATAAACTATCGTAAAATTTCAAACAGATCGCCTTGTTATATTTCCTAATTTTAACAAAAACGTTAGTTCCACATTCCACCACCAGGGAGCGCACTCTATTCTTAATAAAACTGTATCGGAAGGAAACTCCGTTAAACAACCTATAAGTAGATATGTTACTCGAGGTGGTGGCGGTCTTAGTAAGAAATTAAGATATTTGCTGAAATTACTATTAGGAAATAGTGGTAACTAAACTTTAGACAATTTTATATTAAATAAGTAGCATATATCTCAGGACTCCCTCAAAAAGTCACCTAAAGCGGTCAGAAACGCTAATTTTTTAAATAGAAATCTAGCGCCTCCCCCCCCCCTCCCCGGAATTTCGCGTGTCATTCTTTCTTACACTTTATCTTATGTGTTATAAAATATCTTAAAATTTCAAACAGATCGACTTGTTAGACTTCCTAATTTTAACAAAATCGCGTTATGTTAGTTCCACATTCCACCACCAGGGAATGCACTCTATTCTTAACAAAAGCATATCTGAACGAAACTTCTTTACGCAATCTTTCCGTAGATAGATGGGTCGGGATGGTGGCGGTCTTAAACAAGAATTTAAAATATTTGCTGCGGTAACAAACGCTAAGATTTTAAAAATAATTCTAGTTTAACAAAAATGTTAGTTCCACATTCCACCACCAGGGAGCGCACTCTATTCTTAACAAAACTGTATCGGAAGGAAACTCCGTTAAACAACCTATAAGTAGATATGTTACTCGAGGTGGTGGCGGTCTTAATAAGAAATTAAGATATTTGCTGAAACTACTATTAGGAAATAGTGGTAACTAAACTTTAGACAATTTTATATTAAATAAGTAGCATATATCTCAGGACTCCCTCAAAAAGTCACCTAAAGCGGTCAGAAACGCTAATTTTTTAAATAGAAATCTAGCGCACCCCCCCCCCTCCCGGAATTTCGCGTGTCATTCTTTCTTACACTTTATCTTATGTGTTATAAAATATCTTAAAGTTTCAAACAGATCGACTTGTTAGACTTCCTAATTTTAACAAAATTGCGTTATGTTAGTTCCACATTCCACCACCAGGGAATGCACTCTATTCTTAATAAAAGCATATCTGAACGAAACTCCTTTACGCAATCTTTCCGTAGATAGATGGATCGGGATGGTGGCGGTCTTAAACAAGAATTTAAAATATTTGCTGCGGTAACAAACGCTAAGATTTTAAAAATAATTCTAGCTCCCGCCCCCCCCTCCTCGAAATATCACACTCCATTCTTTTTTACACTTTTTTCTATGTGTTATAAACTATCTTTTAAAGTTTCAAACAGGCTGAGTGGCGGTCTTAACCAATAATTCAAAATATTTCCTGAAATTACTATTAGAAAATAGTGGTATGAAGTAAACTTTCTGATGATGAATGAGTTATACTTATCTCATATCGCTGTTCAAAAAGCCCAGGCAAATTATTAGATTTCCTAATTTAAGTTAATTCGTGGTTAAATAAGCGTCTCTTCATTTTAATCGATGCATTTGATAGGAATAAACCGATTAATTAAATAATAATTAATATTTCAGCTTGTAATTAAGATAGGACTTAGATATGGGTATCAATGAAATCAGCGAGAAATTTGACATCGGGATGCCAAAAAATTTAATCAAAAAATTTAATATTTAAAAAGTTAAAATTTCGTATTAAAATATGCTATTATGGAAAACCGCAGCGTCGTCATGTCTACCTGCTTTCCCGCCGAATTGAAATCTTTTTATTTCCTTGTCTTTCCAATTAAAGAAATTAAATTTTTATCGATCGATTTTTAGTGGATATTTTAACTTATACAGATCGCAGAAATGTGAACTTTATACCAAATGAAAGTAGATTTTTTTCTGCGTCTGTCTATTCCATTTACAAATTTCTCGCACCAATATTTTCTGATATACGATTTCGCTTTAAAAACTCCACTTCATTTTTCGGCTTAATTTCCTCCGTGGTAACCGTGCATTCGGCTGATTTTACTGGCAACCCTTAAAAGAAACACGGATGATTTCGAGAAAGTCCGTTTGAATTTGCGTTAAAAAGGTGGATTGGTTAATTTTAGAAGTTAATTAGCCCGTAATTCGGTTAATTACCAACTTTTTCGAAATTTTATGATTTGTTGTTTGATGTGAGGTGTTCAGTTATAAGTACCCAAAATTTTGAAGTCTCTAACATGTATAGTTTCTGAGAACGGGCACTGTGACGGACAGACAGACAGACACACAGAGGAGCGAGACGAATAGGGTTTCGTGAGATGAACGAAACCCTAAAAAGATGTTAGAAATATGAATTTCCCGAGAAGATATTTTAAATATACGAATGCATCAAAAGTTCATAGACTTAGCATTACGGAGGAGAATTCCGAAACTGACTGACCAGCCCCTTAATTTTTACTATTTGGATTCTCGCTACAGTTGGGAAATGCCCATAATAATCTATACTTTATTCTAACATTGTTTAAATTATTGTGATGATACGATTCCGTGGCCATCTAAATACCTCACCATGTGATTTTTCTGCAATGAAGATAGATTAGACTGCGAGTTCAGTACTATGCAGTCTGATAAATAGTAATAAACAATTTAAATTGCAAATATTCCTGTAGATTTTTTTCTGCGTTCTTAAAAGGAACTAAACTTTAAAAAAAATATGCCCGTAAATTGATTATATAAATTAAGCTTAGTTCAAAAGTGTCTGTGAATCTTGGTTAAATTTCATTTTACAAATAAAGATTTAAAAAGTTATATCTAAAAACGATACTGTTTTAGGGCTGCTACTTGTATAAACAAATTGCTAAGGCCTCATTCTTTCTTATTCCTAATTATTTAATTTCAGGTTTTACTGAGTGTCAGAATTACAAAGATACTTCTCATATACAAGTCATATTTAGAAAATATTATTAGAAAAGTAATTGCGTAACATTTTGTTAAAAAAAAATAACCATGCTATACTTTTTATTCTACAAAAATGCAATTTTTTCATCACACACAAAAGAAAAATAAGTAAACAAAATAATTTCTAATTTTCACATCTTTTTGAAAAATATGGGAGTTCTATCAGGACCGTCGATAAGAATATTATGACGGATTAAGAATACCCGGAGCTTACGGTTATAGTAAACCTTCAACGAAACTAAAAGACATCTTATTACTTTTGAGGAAAAACGTTGTCTATAAATGTTTACTCCTGTACCTGAATCTAGTAGGGACTCCTTTTGGGAATGAAGTAAAATTCTTTTATATATTATCTCTGAGATACAATAGTCTCCAAAATGCTTTTTTTCACCCGGTCCTTTTCAAGTATAATGTCTGACCTGGGTTCTTTCCAGAAGACACACATATGGCTCAGTCATCTATTCTTTGCAACAAAAACGATATAGTTTTGATTTTAAAGTGAGAGTGAAAAGTGTAGTTTTTTTTTTTTTTTTTTTTTTTTTTTTAATTTATAAATAATTCAAAAAATTTTTAACATGTTCGCTAGGTTAATAAGTATTGTTTTAGATACCGTAACCAGTAGCGCGCTTTTTTGTTACACGTTTGCGGCAAACTGCCTAGTCATCCCACTATTGTGATCAAAAACCGTTATATAAACGTAATGTTATTCTATTTTGACTAATAAGAACGGTTTATAATTTGGTGAGTAACAATTTCCATGAAAACGTTGAATGACTTGACAGTTTCTTGCAGATTTTTAACAATGTAAAACCATTTCTCGCTTCATTAAAGTCAATATTTGCCTGTTATGTAACCGTTTGCAGTAATGTAAATTTTTCTAGTTGGTCATCATAAAAAACAAAGACACAACAATTGTTTCAAATTGTATACTGCAAAACATACTGTTAAAAAATCTTCCGTAAACTGTCCAGTCATTCGACCATTTTTGCAAATAACGTTTACTTGACCATATTATGAAGGTGTTATGACCATATTATAGTCAAGATCAATTAAAATTTAGGTAAATTAACCGTTATTTATAAAACTTGTCGAATGACTGGAGAGTTTGCTGGATATATTTAACAGTGCAGATAATGTATACAGTAAAAAATCGCAGCAAACTGTCCAGTCATTCGACCACTTACTATAAAATACCGTTAAAATAACAGTTACTTAACAGTAATTTTAATCAATCCGTACCGAAGAGAACGCTTCATAATATGGGCAAGTAGCCGTTATTTACAAAACCGTTGCTAATCTTCGATTAAAATTATATATTTTTAAATTTTTTGATGCGGGACAAAAATAGGTGCAAAGAATAGTTATTTCGCTTAAATATATAAAATTGAACTTTTTAAGTACGCAGTTAAATATCTGCAGCAAACTGCCCAGTTATTAAAATTTTTAGATAATTTTCTTGACCAAATTATGAAGCATTCTCATTGGACAGAATGAAAATACATTAGGCTCATGTAACCGCTTTCTATAAAAATGTCAGAATGGAAGGGCAGTTTGGTGCAGATTTTTTTCAGTAATGTCTGAAAATGTTAGAAATTTCTAATAACATATACGTAAACAATCTAATTATTTTTAGAAGAATAACACAAAAGCAATTCTAACAGTGAAACGTCGGTTTTATTTATTTTTTACCGCAGAAAATTCATTTTAAATCTTCAGATGAGGAAATTTCATAACGGTGTGTACGCTAGAAATCATTCCCTTCAAGCAAACAATAATGGATTTCGTTCTGTTTATTCTAAATCAAGAAATATCGAAAAGATTTGTACTTTGAATTACTCGTGGCATTCTTCTATAAGTCATTCTGCTCCAACAATCGTTTACTTTATGCCTTTTGGTCTTGTTGCAATGCGGCAGAATTGTATAGTTCTCCAGGGTACAACAAAGTAAATGACATGCAACAAGCTCCCCATCATTTTAAGAAACGTATGTGTAATATCGCTTTGTTTGAATGTAGGTGAAACTGTTTTCTTTCGTAAGCTAAGGGAGGAGAAAGAGAAAAACTAACAAATAGAAAAAGAAATGTAAAGTCAATTTTTCTACGTATGACTGCTGCGAAAAATTCTTAGATTTAAACAATCCTAAATTGTATTTAAATGCATTCCAAATTTTTCCGGCAGATTGCAGTTTTTAAAGATTTTTTTTCTGTATGAAACCAAAGTATTAGTCGATTAATAAATAGAAAAAAAAATTACATAAGACATTTCTTAAAGTTAATAAAATAAATGTGGTTTGAACATTTACAATGATTAATAAACTAAATACAATAAATAAAATAAGAGGCTTGAATACAGTTTTACTAAAAACCTTAAAAATACATTCAGTAAACGTTTCGCCAAACAACTGCAAGGCTTCATCAGTGCAACCACTGTAAAAACAAACAACAGAACAAATCAAGTACAGTTAAAGTTATTTTTAAAATATATATATTCACCAGGAATGGAACAAACTTCATTCAATGTTGGTGAACGTAATATGCAATGGGGAATATTGTTTGTTTTTTATAAAACTAACTTTAACTGTACTTGATTTGTTCTATTATTTATTTTTACAATGATTAAATTGTACTGATGAGGCTTTACAGTTGCTTGGCGAAACTTTTACTGGATGTATTTTTAAGGTTTTTAGTAAAACTGTATTCAAGTCTCTTATTTTATTTAGTTTTTTAAAAGTTTCAAATTCAGACGTTAAATGTATGTATATTGCCAATTTACAACGGTTTTCTTTTTAATTCGAATCGTATTTTGCATAATATATTTGTGCATATGGGCAAGATTTTAAACTATTTATATATACAAAACAATTCTAAAAAAAAAAGAATGGGCTTGGAGTTTTATCAAAAAGACAGCTATTTGTGGATATTTAAATTGCTTTAACACGTTCACGCCGGCGCGGTGGGTCACACTCGACTGTCTAAGAGCTGGCAAGTCTCCGGCCTTTTGGATACCAGTATTTTAATACATAAAATGTTGTTTTATTTAATTAGAACAATTGGGCGATTTAAAGGAACAATATTTTCTCTAAAATAATAGCGGTGTGCAAAAAAACGGAGACTTGACAACTCTGAGGCAGTCGAGTGTGACCCACAGCGCCGGCGTGAACGTGTTAAATATCTTGATTATCAAAACGTTTATGAAATGATGGGCATATCATTGGTTTATTTAAACAGATGTCCTCCAAATCAGAAACATCATCTCTAGAAAATGGTTGGATTTCTTGGATATACTTCTAAATTTAATATCATCCCCTTCACCCCCCCCCTCCAGTTTATATTTTACGCAAAACAAAGTTAATTGTATTCAAGGCTGGAGTAGCACAGTTGAAGTTTATTTCAACAGAGCGAAAAATGTCCAGACCAGGGAACGAACCTGGATACCATGGCTTGCCCTGCCGATGTTTTACCTGTTAAGCTATCCGGTCGATACCTGGCTGTTATAATTCACTCTTATTTGTTGGACATGGCTGCAAACTGCAGCACTAGTTTCATTCATCCGGGCTTTAACTATAGCATATAGCAATTACATGATGAAAGTGTGTTTTAACACGGAAACTTCCGTATACCATGTAAGTTTCCTTGTTAAAATACACTTTCATCATGTAAATGTTATAGTTATAGCTCGGATGGATGAAACTAGCGCTGCAGTTCGCAGCCATGTTCAACAAATAAGAGTGAATTATGTCAGCCAAGTATCGTCCGGATAGCTTAGCGGGTAAATCATTGACACGGCACGCCAAGTATCCAGGTTCGATTCCTGATCTGGACATTTTTCACTCTTTTGGCATAAACTTCAACTGTGCTATTCCAGCCTTGAATATGATTTAATCTATTTGGAAAAAAAATATTCGATCTCTTCATTATGGATGTTAATTGGTTAGAATTGTTCCCTAAATAGGATTATTATTGTAAAGCTATGAACGAAAATCTAGATTCAGCTTGGATTGAGACACCCCAGTTTTGATTTATTAAATTTAAATCGATTTTTATCCCGGTTTCCCACACGAAACACTGCCGTCTTGAGGAACGCTTTCATTATTTTATTTTCTCAAAACAGTTTGCTAACATCCTGTATAAAAAATAATAATTTCTGAGATGCTAATATTTCCATTAAAATGAAAAACAAATTACGACCCATAATACTATTTATATTTTTGTCTCAATATACTATTAATCAAATGTTAGTAGAAATTGGAAGGTTTAACTTTGTGCCGTTATATTAAAAAATAAATGGGCAACTTGAAAACAGCACAAATTAAAATATGTGTGTAGAAAGGATCATAGAGCTGTTTCGGAGCTTCTAAAGATTCATCATCAGGGCCATTTTTTGCTTGGCTGCGAGTTTCGTTGCTTGCAATCTTCTATGTTTTTGCACACTTCGCACTGGTGATTACCAATAATAACCAGAATAACAATAATAATAACAACAATAATAATAATAATTTTAACTTTTGCACTGATGATGGAGTTTCAGAAACTCCGAAACAGTTAGCTGCCCCTTTTCTACAGGCATATTTTCATTTGCGCTCTTTTCACGTTCTCCATTTATTTCTTAAGGCTGTTTGTTCTCAACTGCTCTGCTCAACAAGCACAGAACGTTTTAACACATTTACAAATTCACTTTTTTTTTTTTTTTTTTTTTTTTTTTTACGAGATGATATAAAATTGGAATGCCTGACTGCAGAAGCGATTTGGAATTGAACTGTGTTTTCCATTTTTTGATAAATAAATTACCAATTTAGTTATAAGCGATTTTGATCACGTGACAAACAAGTTTTTCATCCATTTTTGAGTGGTTATTCTTCTTTCACGCGAAAATTCAGTTCAAAACGCCCACTTTGACACTATTTTCTGAAAGATCTATTGCATTTACAAAAATAAAAAATAAAATGGAAAAAACTGTTCTGTTACATAGTTTCTGAACAATAACACTTGTTAGTTTCATGCATTTCCGAACAAAAGTAAATTAAATCCTGTGTCATAAAGTTACCCTTTTGGATTTGAGAATAGCCTTAATCAAACATTAGTCTTTATGTAGAAACATTTCAGTTTAAATTCAAATTATTAAGGAAAGATAAATGAGAAGCTATTTATTTCCCGCATGCAAACAAAATTGAAATGGCAGCGAGATTATATATTCTAGATATCTAATACCGCTTATGTGTAAATATCATAATATTAAACCCTTTATATTTAGGTTATATACTGTATTAATATGCATATAATAATACAACTACTCCCATATTAATTTTGATGAACTTACTAGCTTAGCAGCCTTCGGGTGGAATTTTAGACATTGATTAAATGTAAGAATTATTAAGCGACTTCGCTGTTCTGCTATGTAATATATATTAATGAAGATCTAAGGATGTTGAAATATTAATTTTATATATCAGTTTTAAGTTCCTGTGGAGTAAAATTATGAATGGTGATATACATGAAAGTATGCAATTGTTACTGCGTTTATTTATTCATTAGTAAAAAAAAAAATATATAGGGGAATTTTATTTACTAAAAATAATCATATATATTATTCCTGTTGTTAGCATCTCTTTTTCTAAGCATTTGAAAATTTCAGAACGATGAATTTGGCTTCATTCGAAGGGTTTTTAAATCGGCTTCTGAAATAGTACACTTGCTTATCTTTAAAACACATTTTTGTTTCAAATTTGCAGTTAATTAAAAATTAAATCATCATTGATTTCAGAAATGAAATGAAAGGTTTTTCTTAAATCAGTATTAGCCACAAAAATAAATTTAGAACACTTTTAGAACGTTTTTCGCTCATTTCACCCTTTTAAATTTCGAATTATTTTTAACTGTTCTTAGAGAGCATTAACATTTTAAAAGTAACTACCATGCCAAATTTCAAGCTTATCCATAGGAAACGGAATTTAGAACGTTTTTATAAAACTTTTCGCGCATTTCACTCTTTTAAATTTCGACTTCTTTAGAAACTGTTTTTAGAGAGCATTTAAATCATATAAGTATTTAACATGCCAAATTTCACGTTTCTAGACCATACAGTTTCGCAAATATCACATTTTTAGAACTTTTTTGCTCGATGGTAGTGACACCGACAAAAAATATTGCTTATAATGGGAACATGGACTGCCACCATCAATTGCAACCCTTACTTTTAAAATCGGTTTGGTATTTAATGAAATTCCATAGAGATCGTAATTTAGAACCTTTTTAGAAAGCTTTTCGCTCATTTCAACCTTTTAATTTGGAATTTTTTTTTATAAACTGTTCGTAAACAGCATTTACATCTTATAATTAATTACCATGCCAATTTTAAAGTTCCTATATTTCGCAATTCATTAGAAATCGTAATTTAGAACGCTTTTCGCAGGCTTTTCGCAGGCTTTTCGCGCATTTTCACCCCTTTTTAAATTTTGATTTTTTTAGAAGCTGTTCTTACAAAGCATTTATGTATATGTTAAATAGTAACTACCATGCCAAATTTCAAGTTTCTGGGCCCTTCAGTATCATAAAAATCGCACGTTTAAAAACTCTTATGCTCCTGCCGTCTCTTAGTGGTGATGGCAACAACATAAAACATAGTCTTATATATTTTTTTCAATAGAAGTAAGGAGTCATATTAACAATTCAGGTTAAAGGAAAATTATAGAAATTACTTTAAGCAAATTATGTTATTTTGATAAAACTATGATAGAATTCCTTTATAACAGAATACCTATAAAAATTGATTGTTTCAGAGAATCTCGGACAAAATTTTGCTAATCCATCCATTATTTTGAACCTGGTGAACCTGAAATCACCACCAAGCTCATCTTTGTCTGCTTGTTTCTCTAACTCATCGACGCGAATTCATCCTGGCGAAAATCAGCAAGGTCTGTAATGTGGATTCCAATGTTTTGGACAAAGACATCCGATTCGAACATGCACTCTGTATGTCACCGCTCCTCTATAAAGACACTTAAATTTTTGTAAAACGTTGCATATTATTAGCGCGTGATTTCAATTACGTTACTTTCAAAAGTCTCCCTATGAGTTATCTGAAAGCATAGATTAACATGCAAGATGGGACACTTCCATAGAGTATAATGGTAATGCGATTGCGATCGTAGCGCCTTTAGTAACAATGGGGAAGAAACTCCCCATCCTTGTAATATTTTTTATTATGGAGTATCTACCTTATTCTAATCTTTCTTTTTTACCCGACTGCCGAGAAGGGTTATGTGTTTCACGCGTATCTGGGTATGTGGATTTCTTTATACCCTCAAAACAGCCCAACGGCTAGATGGATTTTAATGAATGATGTCTTAACCGTCCGATGGTTATAGGCTGGGTTTTGTTTTTATAAATTCAAAATGGCGGTCATAAAATAAAAAATGGCAATGGAGACGAAAAAAAAATTTTACGCGCCATATTGAGTGACATATCATTGGATAGGTCTTTCAAAATGAAGAGGATGTTTCATTGACTATTTTACAGTCAGAAGCTCCGTTTAAATATCACACAACCTGGAAGTTTTGTTAGTAGGATCTCTAGCTTTACTGCAACTCTAACCTTCATAGACATCTATCTATAGTTCTCATCAAAACAGTCTTTATAGATGGGAACTAACAATTAAACACAACTTAAAAGTCATCAATACAAGTAAAAAAAAAAATAGGTTAGTAATATAAAAAATAGTTTCACATTGATGAGAAATAATTAATTAGTTCGCTTTTTACGCAGTCGGGTTTTTGATTTTTGTCATTAAATTTTTACTTATTTAATGTTGCATTTTTACATACGTGAACATAGAATAGATATTCTATTTTATATATCAAATGTCTATTCTATGTTCATGCACGAATATATGCCTTTTTTTTTTTTTTTTTTTTTTTCATGATGAGTAAACGATTTAAGTACAACGAAAAACAAGATAAAAATTTCGTCTTGAATGCTATATATCAAGTAAATATTATATAATTGGATTTAAAGCCACATAAAGCAATGGTGTAATATAAAAATATACGAAATATTGCACTCTACAAGTCCCAGACAATTTCATAAATGTATTCCTATTTGGTAGGAAAATTTTTAAATCCGATGTTTTATTAATTAAAATGAAGTTTAACATATTAAACAATCGGTACAATAATCTTTTAAAATTTACGCATTTTCATTTTCTTACAGATAAAATAAAAATATTGTTTTTAATGTAAATAACGTACATTCAATTCAATAATTTTTATTAGGATGAGCGAAGCGAATCCTCTACTAGGCTACACAAATTACATTTTGTCGTACACTTTACAAAAAAACTATTCAGTATTTTGACATGAAATTAAACATAAAGATAAATTATTATCTGTAGATTTGCACAATATATATATATATATATATATATATATATATTTATATATATACATATATATATATATATATATATATATATATATATATATATATATATATATATATATATATATATATTTTTTTTTTTTTTTTTTTTTTTTTTTACAGAATGACCTTTAAAATCTTATTATTTTAATTAATTTATTTTACATGTTTTTCCATTACGGACGCATTTTTGCAAGTAAAAAATGAAACACGTATATTTTCAGAAGAAAAAATAAAACATGGAGTTAGTAGATAGAATCATGATTAATTAAATAGTTTCACGATTTCTTTTATGAAATTTTTAAAATACCTTTTTTATGAAAATCATAGCATATTTTTAATGAATTAAAATTTGTGAAAATTCAAATATATACATTCAATTATAGAAGTGTTTTTCAGTGTTAAGAATTCAAATACACAATTTATTCTTATTATGTGAAATCATATACGCAGACGATACTTACACATTTTAAAAGAATTATATTATGATTTTTTTTTTTTGTAATGTGGCAACAAAAGATTAGTAAATAAATAAAATTAATTGTTAAATTCGTTATATCATAAATGAAAAATTCCGGTAAATTATTAGTTATTTGGCTAAATTTATATTTCTAAAATTAAAATGCGCCAAAACATAAAATAACGCTTTTGTTTAATAAAGATGCAAAAATCTCTCTATTCTAAAAAAAAAAAGTAACTACCGCTGTCACCGCCGCCGCCGGTTTTGAATTTTTTGTGACCGGAGGTCTTTCTTCGTTAATATTAAGACAAATAATGCATACAAAAATATGAAAATCGGTAGTATTATACAGAAATGTTTGATAAATACGCTGATGCAGACAGTTTTCAAATCGAAGAATTATTTTAAGAGATATTTAATGCTAAAGTTGGACAAATCGTTCCACTAAAAAAGTTTTATAGAAGCAAAAACTGTTCATGGGAATTTAATCATTTTTAGATCATTTTATACGTTTGAAGTTCCCGGTGTGCAGACTGTGTTTCTTTTTTTAATTTGACTCATTTTTTGAGGTTTTATTTCAATTTTAAATTCAAATTTTCAGCATTTCGAGAGATATTTTTCACTTATTTTAGAAAACTGTACTAATTTAACCTGTTGCCAACTGTATAAACAGCGTAAACAATAATGTTTGCTTCAAAAAAAATATATATATTTATACGTGTAAATAAATTAAAAATTTATTTACACTTGATTATTATAAACAGAAAAAAACATTTGGAATTAGAATTAAATAATTATGTACAAAAAGCAGGAACTTATTAAAACTTACGTCGTAAAAAGTATACACGTGAATTTTAAAAGAGAAAAGATATTGTAAAATAATAAATTCCTTAACATGCGTTAGAAGCCTTAAATAGGAGAAATTACGTCATATTTACGTCACATTACAGCTATTACATAAAATGAATACAAAATATTGCAAAACAGTTTAAATTTAGAAATTGCGCTAGTCATTTATTTGATATTTTGAGAGGATCTTTTCAAGTATTTTTGTTAGGAAAGCGCAAATAATATTTCATTTCTAGCAAAAGTATTTTCACGAGAATATTTAAAAGAGAAAGAATAGCTTGGTCAAAATTACGTCAGATTAAAAACGATTAATTTAAAATGTCTCATTTAAAAGAACTTTCTTTTCGCTTTGTTAAAAAATACCAAGAGACAAAGACTGTTTACTTAATTCCTTTTAGATTAGCTTATTTTGAAATGTTGTTACACGTGTCTCCGTCATCAAGTTATTTTTTATTTCGACGTTTTATTTGTATTTTTATTAATGTTGTACTAATTTATTTGTTCTTTCGTTATTTAAAATAAAAATTATAACAATTTGTATAATTTCGCGAGTGGTTTGGCGATTTATATAATTTGGCGAAATTGGTCGGCGGGATAATCAAGTAGTATCGCAGCGGATTTGGCGTTAAAATTCCCCCAATCAAAGAGAAATGAATAGAAATCTGTTTATAGGGATATCGACACTGTTTTTTAAATTATAATTCAATCTTTCGAAATCTTTTTAAAGCCGATCAAATTAGCGTGCATTTAGAGTCTGCGGTGTCTGGACGGGGGTTGGCGAGCGTAGCTCGTAGGGGACCGAGCCCCCTAGTAATATAAAAAAATATTGTTACTTTCAAATATTTATCTTATTAAATAATGCTTCACGAATTCAAAAAAAGCATGTCTTTTGCTTGTAATATTAACATATAAGAAATAATAATAAAATTACAGATGGGGTAAAATTCCTTTCGGTAAATTTTTAGAAATACATAAATCTAAAAGTTAAAAATAAATCTAAAAATAAATTGACATTATAATCAATAAAATTTTATTCGACATGAATAAATTAACACAATACCTGAATTTGATTTTTTACAATTTATTCTCATAAACTTACATATTTACGTTATTAACAGAATTTTCTAGGGTTTTTCTTTTATATTATTACTCTAATTATCATTTTGTAAGTTAAAAGTGACCAATACAAGTACGGTAAAAAAAAAAAAAAAAAAAAAAAAAAAAAAAAAAAAAAAACAGCTAATAGTCCAGGCAATAGGGAATTTTACCTAGCAAAATTAATAGTAGTCCTGGAAATCGGCTTACATTATGTTTTTGGGGTCGCTGAATCCAAATTTGTAATTTCCCACCAAAATTTCCCCCGGCAATCCCCCCCCCCCCCAAATTTTGGTAAAAAAGACCACAAAAAAAGGTTTTTATTAAAAAAATCAATTTTTTTTATTGTGTTAGGGGAAAAGTATCTAAAAATTCAGAAAGTAGACAAAATTTGCAACAAATCAGACATATGACATTATGACTAGGATGAAGGGGAAGGGGGGATCTGCGTCGGAACATGCGCGCGCTGCTGCGTGGGTTAAGTTGCGCAATTCCACTTAACCACTCACACGTTTACATTCGCCCTCCCATCTACCCTCCGAACTTTCCTTATAAGGTTTATTTTAAGTTTTTTAGGTCGCTGAATCCGAATTTTTAACTTACCCCCAAAATTTCCCCCCCCCGAACCCCCTCCCCCCAAATAGTTGTTTTTAACTTAAATTTCTTATTGTTTTAGGGGAAAAGCATTACGAAATTCAGAAACTAGACAAAATTTGCAACAAATAGGATATATGACATTATGACGTAGGATAAACGGGAGAGAGGGGGCTGCCTCGGAACATTCCCCGCGCGCTTTTCTCAAAAACCAAATTTTTTCAAAAAATCAATTTTTTGGGAGGTCGCCGGGTGAAATTTTGGTGGGAAGTTACAAATTCGGATTCAGCGACCCAAAAAACTTAAAGTGAGTCCAAATCCAGAACTAGTATTAATTTTTCCAGGTAAAATCCCCTATTGCCTGGACTTCATAACTTAGTGCACGTAGCGCCGCAGTGCATGTTCAGAGGCAGCCCTCCCCCTCCCCGTTCATCCTACGTCATAATGTCAGTTATCCTATTTGTTGCAAATTTTGTCTAGTTTCTGAATTTCGTAATGCTTTTCCCCTAAAACAATAAGAAATTTAAGTTAAAAACAACTATTTGGGGGGGGGGGGGTTCGGGGGTAAATTTTAGGGGGAAGTTAAAAATTCGGATTCAGTGACCCAAAAAACTTAATGTAAACCTTATAGAGAAAGTTCGGAGGGGAGATGGGAGGGCGAATGTAAACGTGTGAGTGGTTAAGTGGAATTGCGCAACTTAGTTCACGCAGTACCGTGCGCATGTTTTGAGGCAGGATCTCCCCTTCCCCTTCATCCTATGTCATAATGTCATATATCTAATTTGTTGCAAATTTTGTCTGCTTTCTTAATTTCTAAATGCTTTTTCCCTAAAACAATAGAAAAATTGATTTTTTTAATAAAAACGTTTTTTGGGGGGCATTTTACCAAAATTTGGGGG
This sequence comes from Maratus speciosus, assembly GCA_963932465.1. Taxonomy (NCBI): domain Eukaryota; kingdom Metazoa; phylum Arthropoda; class Arachnida; order Araneae; family Salticidae; genus Maratus; species Maratus speciosus. The sequence goes on along the minus strand of OZ010789.1, from coordinate 453,870,513 downwards.
GTTGCCGGGAAAATTTTGGTCTCCGTCTTTATTCAAAGCTCTGTCTTTATTCAAGAAACTCAACAAAACAAATTTGCTGTCTAATAATTAATATGCCTCCTTTGTTTGTAACATTAATATGGATACTGAAAATTAAATGTAGATTATGATAGCTCTATATTCTATCATAAATCACACATTGATACTTTTTTTAAAATTCGGAAAATTTTATTACACGCGAATTAATAAAATTGCACTCTTTCTGCCTTTTGCTATTGATTAATGAATGTGGAAAAAATAAGACGCACAAATATTCTTTAAAATACATTTTTGTACAGAGAAAGTAAACCAAACATCATTGAATCTATTAATACAAACAAAATAAAACCAAAGATAATTATTCACCGAGTTTTATAGCAGACGATATTTTTGGCATAGCACGTATTTTATTTACCAGACTGCCAAGAAGGGTTATGTGTTTCACGCGTATCTGGGTATGTGGATTTCTTTATATCCTCGAAACATCCCAACGGCTGGATGGATTTTAATGAATGAGGTCTCTATCGATTCGTCTTAACCGTCCGGTGGTTATAGGCTTGGTTTTGTTTTTATAAATTCAAAATGGCGGCCGTAAAGAACGAAATGGCAGTAGAGACGAAAAAAAATTACGCACCTTTTTGAGTGGCATATCATTGGATAGGTCTTTCAAAATGAAGACGATGTTTCATTGACTATTTTACAGTCAGACGCTCCGTTTAAATATTACACAACCTGGAAGTTGTGTAGGTAGGATCTCAAGCTTTACTGCAATTCTAACCTTCATAGACATCTATAGGTCTCATCAAAACAGTGTTTATAGATAGGAACTAACAATTAAACACAACTTAAAAGTCATCAATATAAGTAAATAAGAAAAATAGATAAGTAATATAGAAAATAGTTTCACATTGAGGAGAAATAAATAATTAGTATGCTTTTTACGCAGTCGGGTTTTTTGATTTTTTTAATCAAAATTTAAAATTCAATTTTTACTTGTTTTTAAAAATATTTTCTTTCCATTTCAGTTGTTATGAAAAAATGACAACAAAACGATATCGACTATTTTTCTTTTACTTTCTGCACCAATGAAGTAATTTAATTGCCAGCATTACAGGAATATCATCAAAAACTGCAACAAAATTAATATCTCGTAAACTAATACAAGTTAAAAAATTCTGTGGTCAATTTGAACCTCCTCATATCCATGCGGATAACTGATGTTAATTCGAATGTTCAAAGTTCCGTATTCTAGGAGGAGGAGCTGTGAAATAGAAATGGGCAGTAGAGTGGAGCGAAAAAAAATGAATTTTTTAAAATCAAAAACGGGTAGGTGCCAAAAGTTGCCTTTATACTAGTACATCATCTGCGTGCAATATTACCGCTGAAAAAAAAATGGCTTGAGTCTACGCTTTTGGTCCAAAAGTCGAAACCTTCGGTATAATTTGACATGTTTTCAAAAAAATTAAAAAATTCCTATAGAGCTGACTATTATTTAAAAGTCTTATATAAACCTTTATTATTAATGACTTAACATATTTAAACGATAAAACGATATCTTTGTTCTGTATCACGGGAGCAAAACTGACAACTTTTGGTAAAAAAGGGCGTTTCCACTCTGTTGTGTCATACAACTAATTGTTGTTTGGAATATGCTTTCAAACCTACCCAGGAGGTATCACGTGGAGGTGACTGCATTTTATGACAACAGTGCATAGCTCGACCACCCTTCCATCTGAGCACAATGTTTTATTTATATATTGAATTGTGATTTTTTATCAAAGACTGACATAAGTTTTCTATGTATCAACCTAGTCCATATCTTCTCTGTATCCACAGACGTTGGGTGATGCTGCTGTGACACTCCTTCACGTATGTTTCTACTGCTTGTGTATGATAATATAAGCAGAATAATGCAGTGGAATTAATGGAATCTATTCAGCCCTCTAGTACCTTCACCAAAATTGCATCCAGTTACTGCATAGTGATTGGGAATTTTGTTCCAATAACATTTTACAACATTTAGGTATTTCATCTTTGAGTATGCCATCATTTACCCTACCTCTTGCATTTTTTATATGCTGATAAGTTTGTTGTTTAATGTGATGGCGATCGTCATCAAAATTGCAATAAGAATTTGCTCTCGATGTGAAAAGCTACCAGTGTCCTAAATAAATTTTTCTAGTATTTGTTTTTTGCCGTTTTCTGCGATGTTTAGTAGCCGAGTAATTTCCCATTAGTTTTTAGATAAATTTTTTAGATGTGGATTATATTTGGTGTAAACCATCCTCTGGCATAAACTTGGATTACATACTTTGTGAGTTAACCTACAGACTCTGATGATCAATCAGTGCTCATATAAAGGCAAATAATTTTATGCGCCTTTGTGAGCATATCTTACGTAGGACCAGTTTCTTGGGTTCCTATTCGCTAGTTCTTCTGAGCCATATCTTGATGAAATAACTTTGCAAATGTCTAGGTGGTATTTCTGGTATGTGCTGAGTACTCTTTTCTCGAATTCAGGAAATAATGTTTGAAAATTACTCTCTAACTAAACAACGGAATAAAACAAATACTAAAAAAAAGGTTATTTATGACAATGGTTGCTTTGCATACGCAGAGGAAATTCTTATTTCAATGCTCTCTGACGATTGCCATCATATTAAACAGCTAGCTGCTCAGCACATAAAAGTTGAAAGATGAGAGTAAATGATGGCGAAAATCTGAAATATCGACAATCAATTTGAAGCGGATAATTATATAAATCTAATTCATTGGAAAAGTGTTGTGGTAACAGAACCTCAAATCAATATGCATTTATCAAGTGCAATCTTGGTGAAGATAAGAGACGGCTGAATAGATTACATTAATATCATCCGTACTGCATTACACTCTTTGTCTTCTCTTACACAAACAGTAGAAAAATACGTAATCACAGCAACAGCATCTAAAGTATGTGGATCCAAAGAAGAGATGTACTAGGTTGATACATAGAAAACTCATGCCAGTCTTTGATAAAAAATCACAATTCAATGTATAAATAAAACATCGAGTTCAGATGGTAGGGTGGTCGATCTATGCACAGTTGTGACATGAAATGCAGTCGCCTCCACGTGTTACCTCCTGGGTAGTTTTGAAAGCAACTAGGTAAGAGCTGTATTCTAAACAACAATTAGTTGTATGACACAACAGAGTGGCAACGCCATTTTTTCATCAAAAGTTGTCAGTTTTTTTTTCCATTTATACAGAATGAACATATCGTTTTATAGTTTAAATATGTTAAGTGATTACTAATAAAGGTTTAAATAACACTTTTAACTAATAACCATCTCTATGGAAGTTTTTCTAATTTTTTGAAAAAATGTCAAATTTTACCCAAAATTTCGACTTTTGGACCAAAAGCGCAGACTCAAGCCATTTTTTTTTCAGCGGTAATATTGCACGCAGATGATGTACTAGTATAAAGGCAACTTTTAGCTCCTACCAGTTTTTGATTTTAAAAAATTAATTTTTTTCGTTCCACCCTAATGGGCAGTAATTTTTTTTAATATAATAGATTCTTCCGTAATGGAGCAGTCATGCTAAACAGAAATTTTTTTTTAATTATGCTTGCAAGTTATTTTAAAAACCATATTAAATCTGTCAATTAAGATACAGTTTTTCAAAAAAATACATTTGGAAATGGATTTTTTCCCCCGCAGGAGGGTGTAAAAATTTAAAATGTGTGATATTTAGATGTTTAAAAAATTGCATTAGCGAAAATTGTAAAACCGAAATTTTATCGTCTAGTGTTGTCAAGTAGTCGTCTAGTAGTCAAAATAACGCCAGCGTTACGCACAGACATGTTTTGTCCTTTATAATATAGCTAGCATAAGAAATATTAAAAGCTAATCATAACGACAGTTTTTAGGAGAGAACCTACTTATTGTGATCTGTACCTGTAATACACTCGGTACTTCCAACAACATGATTTTCGATAACAGCAAATAAACAGAAACATAATTAACAGCTAAAATGTAGTATAATAAATCTGCCGGTGACTATTTTTAGCCTTTTAACATAAAATTACCCTTTTATTAATCTAATATATCCGTATGAGTTTTATCGCAAAAAACACCTGTCCAAAAGTTAAATAGGTCATATTTAAACTCATAAAAAAGATAAATGAATGATAATAATTTCAAATAAAGCGCCTTGATAGAAAACAGTTTTCAAAATGATCCGTTTTATAAATCGAAGTTACTTTTGTACTAATAGATTTTTCAACTAACCGTTTATTTAACTTAGATAAACTTTCATTAATTTTATATGAATGAAAATTTAAGTAGAAAAATATTAAATCGAAACAGAGAAAAATAGACTTTACGTTACTTTTATATTGAAAATTTACCTCGAGTTTGTGGCTGCTATTCGATAAATATATATATATATAAATTAACTATAAATGTTACTATTTATAAACAATTTTATATTGTAATGTAAACGCGATTTTCATAGATTATAGCATAAAAGTAGCTTTTAAATCTGTTCATATGAGAATTTGTCTGCATGGCATATAATATTTATATTTATTCAGAGAATAAATACAACATTCAGATGAAAAAAAAAAACTAGAAAACAAGATTCTTTTTTAAATTAATTCAATGACGAATGGAAATCAAAGATATATAAATACATTTCTGCTATAAATTTTACGGACAAAGCAGCTGTTAACCATGCATTATAAATCAACTATGCATTAACAATGCGATAACCTTGCATCATGACTTTTGTAAACCATGGATTTGAAATATTATTTCCTTATACAAAGAAAAGTTATAAGATTTGAAATTTTAGACGTAATATTGTTTTCAAACTAAAAATAAATGCTTAAAAAAATCATGTATCTCCACTCGGCAAAGGAAAGTGTAAGAAAATAATGTAGAAAAGTGTGTAGAAAATAAACAAGTACGAAAAATCATGCATCTAGCATAGATTATGTAACACTTTCCAGCAAATTCAGAATACGGCAAAAAACTTTAAAATTTATTAAGGTGAAATATGATTCTAAATAACAATTTGAAAAACACATAATGCATTTTAAAACCCAATTACTGCTATTACCATCAATGGTCAGCAAATCAACAGTTCTTTCTTTATTTTTTTTTGTGCAGCCCTGTATATAATCTATGGATTTGTATGTATACTACATAGTATGCTAAAAGTTAATTCAGTTAAAGAAATAGCACAGTTGAAAATACGCATTCACAATTTCCATGAATAAACGGAAATGTACTAGAGTACTTAGGTGCACTCTGCACTGTAAAAAAAAAAAGGACTAAAAAACGGAAATACTACTGGCAATCTAGACGCCAGTACTATTTCCGTTTTTTTACGGGAATTATTACCCATAAATTACAGAAAAAATTTCGTTTTTAATCAGAAAAACGGAAAATTATCTGTAATTTATGGGTAAAAATTCCCGTAAAAAAAGGAAATAGTACTGGCGTCTAGATTGCCAGTAGTATTTCCGTTTTTTAGTCCGTTTTTTTTTACACTGTGGATATGATCAATAGAATTTATAAACACCAAGTAATATTTAAAAAAATAGTTCAATTTAAAAACGCGTAGCGCAACTGAAAACTCACATTCAGCAATCATTGTTCATAAGCTTCACTAGTTCAATTTCTTCTGTAATAACATCATTTTGTGAGTCCCTGTAAATGAACGATACATTCTATGCACATCATATTCTAGAGTAAGTGCCATGCAGTACACTTCAGTAACATACATAAATTTCAGTATGTTTAAAATAGTGTAATATCATTAAAATACACCGCAAACGATTTTTCCCCATAGACCGTAATGCAGCGGAATTCTTTTGTGTGGCTCTGTAAATGAACCGTAAATGCTATATACATTTTATTTTTCAATACCGAACATACCATAGTGATACCTAATAACATCTATCAATTTCATGGCGATCGGGCTATATTTACGCAAGTTAGAACACGGACATCCTTTCTGACTTGAAAATTTTTAAATTATTTCTATTAAAGATTATTTCTTTCTAAATTGGTTCTTTCTAATTTTACTTTTTCAATTTTCCATTTACAGTTAGATAAGAGTTTTCAGGTGATAATATTTAATAATAACAGATAGAATAAAAATAACCATGTTAATTTTAATAAGATGTACTTGTTTTTGCCGACTTAGGAAAGAAAAGCATTTATCCTCTCATTATAAAGCGTATGATCCTGATATCATTCTTTTTAAATGACGTAAAATGTAATTTAAATTTGATACGCGTTAAAAGAGAAAATCAAACTTTTGTTTTTCGAGGGTACAGAACTTTCCTATCTAGTCTGCAATCTCCCCCCCCCCCTCCCCCCAAGAAAAAATAATAAAAATACTTCGGTTAAGGAAGTAGTAAATGCAATAATTATAGGAGAGAGAAAACCGTTATTCTTTTACTTTTTGACATTCAATACTTATACTTTCTGACCACATTACTTATACTTTCTGACTTGAAAAATTTTAAATTATTTTATTAAAAATTATTTCTTTCTAAATTGGTTGGATTATTTTAGTTGTTCAATTTTCCATTTACAGTTAGATAAGAATGCTATTGAATGCTATTGAATAATATGCTATTGAATGCTAAAACACAGTAGCGAATCACAAATTTTGCGAAAGCAAGTTAATAAATATTTACTTGAAAGTATATTTCAGGCAAATTTCAATGTGTCGAATTAAATAGAATTAATTAGAATTAATATTAAATAGAATTAAATAGAACTGATTTTAATTTTTCAAATTTCCATTTACAGTTAGATAAGATTTTTCACATGATAATGTTATATATATATATATATATCGTGTGTCCCAAAAATGAGTGATGGATTTTAAAATTCAATAATTTGCAAACGGTGACAGATATTTAAAAAATTTTTGCAGGAGGATTATGTATGATGTCAAGAGATTTTTTTACTGTGAATCTTGATTTTAGTTTGAATTTTAAATTATATATGGCGCTGAGAGCAATAGATGCTCAGTCCTGACCCGATTTTTGGTACTTCTGGATCATTTTAATTTCCCTTTTTCGCATGGAAGAAGAGAGAGGCTGAAAAATCGAGCCTGGATTTAGCGGTTATTGCTTGCAGCGCAATCTATCGATGCTATTTCTAAATAAAACTAAGAATCGCATCATAAAAACTCCTGACATCTTACATATCACTCCTGCAAGAATTTAAGGTGACTTTTTTAAATATCTGTCACCGTTTGCAAGTTATTGAATTTTAAAATCCATCGGTCATTTTTGGGACACCCGGTATATATATACATATATATATATATATGTATATATATACCGGGTGTCCCAAAAAGGACTGACTGATTTTAAAATTCAATAACTTGCAAACGGTGACAGATATTAAAAAAATTCTTGCAGGAGGGTTATGCATAAAGTCAAAAGTTTTATTACAGTGATTTTCGATTTTAGTTTGAATTACAAACAATAGATGGCGCTGTAAGCAATAGTCGCTAAATACAGGCTCGATTTTTGGTCCTTTCTGTTTTTCCTTGCAGAAAAAGGAGATGGAAATGTATTATCCGGGCCAAGAAGTACCAAAACTCGAGCCTGAATTTTGCCTCTATTGATCGCAGCGCCATCTATTGTTTGTAATTCGAACTAAAATAAAAAATCACTGTAATAAAACTTTTGACTTTATGCATAACCCTCCTGCAAGAATTTTTTTAATATCTGTCTCCGTTTGGAAGTTATTGAATTTTAAAATCAGTCAGTCCTTTTTGGGACACCCGGTATATATATATAACATTATCACGTGAAAAATCTTATCTAACTGTAAATGGAAAATTGAAAAATTAAAATTTCAGTTCTACTTAATTCTATTTAATATTAATTCTAATATATATGCTATATATGCTATATAAGCTATATATGCTATTGAATGCTAAAAGACATTAGTGAATCACAAATCTTTTGAAAACAGATTAATAAACACTTCTTTGAAAGTAATATTTTAAGAAAATTTCAGTGTGTCAAATTAAATAGAATTGATCAGAATTGATATTAAATAGAATTAAATAGAATTGATTTTACTTTTCAATTTTCCATTTACAGTCAGATAAGATTTTTCACGCGATAATGTTTGTTTGTTTTTCATGTATATGCTATTGAATGCTAAAACACAATTATTGAATCACAACTTTTTTGCAAGAAAGTTAATAGATATTTCTTTGAAAGTAATATTTCAGGCAAATTTCGATGTATCGAATTAAATAGAATTGATTAGAATTAATATTAAATAGAATTAAATAGAATTGATTTTACTTTTTCAATTTTCCATTTACAGTCAGATAAGATTTTTCACATGATATATGTATTTTTTTTTACATATGTTTGCTATTGAATGTTAAAACACAGAAGTGAATCACAAATTTTGTGAAAGCAAGTTATTAAATATTTCCTTGAAAGTAATATTTCAGGCAAATTTCAATGTGTCTAGAGTTGTAATTTTTTTATAATATACGTTTAAAATCCCACAATATTGAAATAAGTTAATGATTGATAAAACTAGTTGGATGTGCCAATCCCAAAACTTTCTTCTATCTCATTTCAATATTTCATTTTAATTAGTTTTATTAGTATTTTTGTTAGAATTATGCATAACTTCATACGCTTTTCGATGGAACAATATTGAAAATTGCACAAAAATCGCTATTACAGCGCCCCATTCCGGCGGATTTTTTCCAAATTCAGGGAGGACTTTCTAGCCATGGCCAAAAAGATACACAAAAAATTTGGTTAAATTCTATGCATAACTTCATACACTTTGCGATGGTACAGTATTCAAAATGCACAAAAATCTCTATTACAGCGTCACCTACCAGCGGATTTTTTCCTAATTCAGGGAGGACTTGCTTGCCATAGCCAAAAACTTAAAAATAAATTGGTTCAATTCTATGCATAACTTCATACAATTTTTGATGGTACAATATTCAAAATGCACAAAAATCGCTATTACAGCACCCCCTACCAGCGGAATTTTCCCAAATTCAGAGAGGACTATTTTGCCACGGCCACAAACACACAAAAAATTTGGTTATATTTTATGCATAACTTCATACACTTTTCGATGCTACAATATTCAAAATGTACAAAAATCGCACAGAAATCGGTAATACAGCACCCCCTACCGGCGGAATTTTTCAAAATTCAGAGAGGATCTTCTTGCCATGGCCACAAATATACACAAAAAATTTGGTTCAATTCTATGCATAACTTCATACAATTTTTGATGGTACAATATTCAAAATGCACAAAACTCGCATAAAAATCACTATCACAGCACCCCCTACCAGCGGAATTTTTCCAAATTCAGAGAGGACTATTTCGCCACGCCCACAAACATACACAAAAAATTTGGTTATATTTTATGCATAACTTCATACACTGTTCGATGGTACAATATTCAAAATGCACAAAAATCGCTATTACAGCGCCCCCTACCAGCGGATATTTTCCAAATTCAGGAAAGACCGGCTTGCCATAGTCAAAAAAAATTTTTTTTTTAATGATTCAATTCTATGCATAACTTCATACAATTTTTGATGGTACAATGGTGACACACGGACATACGGGCAGACATTTTGTATAAACATGTTTTTGTGATCTCTGACCCCTAAAACGTGTAAATCCGTCGAAAACCGGAAGTCGAAAAAAATTTTGATTACAATACTTTCTTCTATTGAAGATGGAAGAAAGTAAAAAAAAGTTTGAAGGAAAATATTTAAAGTTATATGTTTTTTTAAGTAAAATAAGAAAAATAATATCCTTTACAGAATTTTAACTGTCAGTTTCTATAAAATTATAGCGTATCACAGTCCATCTTTTAGAAAAAACATAAAGGATATACAATTCAGAAATACAAAAATGATTTAATCGTTAATGTTCTATTTATTTTATAAGTTGAAAATGGAATGCTTTTCAGAAATGTTTACTTAGGAATCTTATTTAGCTTATTAAACAGCGGAATTTTGTTAAAGTATTGTGGAAATGCTGGAAAGAGTTTCATAATCTATGCTTGACACCTAATTTTTCTTTCTCGTGGATTGTTCAACACTGGCTTTAATACCAAACTTCTGTTTTCTAGGTCATATAAAAAAAGTTCGGAAATTTATCTACTTAAAAAGTTATTATTATTACAGTCGAACCTCGTTATCCCGACACCCGGTTTTCACGTCACTCTGCTTATCACGCCATTTTTTCAAAGTCCCGATTTTCTGTATATGATTTTAATGTAAATAAACTCCGGATTTTACGTCGTTGAAGAATTTTTATCTCCGGATATCCCGATGTTTTAGGAAAATTGTCCATTTTTCATAATCCCTCTTATAAGCAAGGAAATTAAGCGGTAAGAAATGTCTTAGCGAAACTTTTCACAAAAGTGTCTAAAATACCCATTGAGATAAATGAGAAATTTTACTTGAATCCTTTATCTGAATAAATAAACTCACACACACTATGAATGATCACTTAAGCTCCAGATGGACGTATCAGTCTACTCTCGGTTTTTTTTTTGCTCTGGTAGGGCGGCGCTTTCTTGTGGTTACACGGCGTTTTTCATCCAACTGAAACCGAAGCATCGCATTGCATTGAAACGATCAGAAATTAGCATCTATTTCTGAAACAACGAATATTGATTTCAATTCATTGTATAATATATTGAAAAAACAATTGTAGGAAGGTCATCTAGGTATTAAGCAAACTTTAATTCATGAATATTTCATGTAAGAATTAAAAAACAAGTCATCATGAATCTGATTTTTATTCTTTTTAATTTTTTTCATTTTGTTTAATAATATTGTTTTAATTACTTAAAACTGCAAGAACAGTTATGAATTAAAAATTGTCATAACTTAATTAAAAATACAGCTTTTTATAACATATTTTTCTCGAACTCCGGTTATCGCGACACTCCGCTTATGACGACACCTTTTTCTGGTCATTAGAGTGTCAGGATAGAGAATTTCGACTGTATTACCTTTTAAAATACTATGTACTGTGATTTCAGCTTTTTATCTAAATTTCCCATCAATGTACATGTTTTTTCAATTGCATGTCTTCTTATATATTAATAATAATACTTAATTTAATAATATATTCAAAGAATATTTATGTTCTTTTTGTTTGCTAAACTAATATTTTTTGTACATTTTTAGGAAAAAAAAAAGTATAATAACATATATTTATTTTAAGAAATTTAATAGTAATTATTTTTACAAAAATGATTTCAGAATTTACTAAAATACTTGACAATCAACTTTTTAAACATTACAGAATCTCAGTTTATCTATAAAATTTCTCTCATAACTTAAACAATGAGACAATAGTACGAATTGTAAGAAAAAAATCTCTTATTTTACGCTTATACACTCACTTCATTGAATTTTCCCTTTTCGAAAATAAGAAACACAAACTATGAAAAATATTCCAAAGCTTGCAAAATTTAAAATGAAAAAGCGACGAATTTCTTCTTCTTTCTCGTGATTTACTTTCTAACCTAACCAAGAGAAGTGTGGAAGAACTCTGGGAAATTCTGTTGTTAAAATTCAGTCAACAAAACCTCATGTTGAAGCAGAAAAACCCAATAAAAGAAGTATTTGACGATATGGGGACTGGCGCCAAACAGGCAAGACTTTGTCGTTCTTCCTTGGAGACCAAAGACTTTATGGTTATTACGGAAGGCTATGTGATTCAAGACACGTGGTGGTGTATTTTCTCCGATTTTTGTTGGTGTCGACCTACTTAGACATTCTTTGCTTCTTCTATTTTTTTTTTTTATAAATTCTTTTCGCATTTTTCTATTTCTCTTCTATTGATTTTGTTTAATACTAAATTTCAAGGAATACTTGACATTGTACGTATTCATAGCAATATTTTACGGTTAGTTAGATTATTTAAAAGTAAAACATACAATTGCTCTTATTTATAACTTTATGTATATTAGGGTAGATTGGGTGAAGATGCCGTAGTTTTTGGCTTAATTGTTTTAAAAATCGTCTGCTGTTTATATTTGTTATTCACGGATTTCTTGTTAAAGTTTAGACACTTATGTATCATTTAAAAACTTATTTCTTTTTACAGAAGTTATAGAAAGCATCGAAAATTTTGTTTTTGTAAACACTTGCATTTAGGCATCTTACCCACAGGTATGGGTAAGATGCCTAAATGCAAGCAATAATTTTTGTGAAGCAGTATAAAACATAATGGGTTGGTTGGTTGGTTGGTTGTATTTATGTCGGCCAATTATCAGCACTTGGGATATAGGCCCTAAGGGGGGGGGGGGTGCCTTCCGTGGAGGTCTTTCTAAGGGAACCTAACCCGTATTAACGCTTGGAGAACCAAGGTTCGAAGAAACCACGAAAACTCCGAACGATTAGGCCGACGGGCGCGATTGGGAAAAACATAATGGGAGGAATAAAAGTAACTTTAATATTTTAGGCATACTAAAGTTGTTAACTTACTTAATATTAGGAAATTAAAAAAATGTGAATGTAACAAACGTTGACAATATGATAAAAGATCAAACTAATATTTATTTGTTATATAATTATTTTTGTTATATTAATATATTTGTTTGTATAATATTTATTTAATATATTATGTTCTACTTAACATTTAAAATAATTATGGCTCTTAAGTAGGCCTATTTTTAAACATTATAACAAGTTTAATAAACATTATAATATATTTATAACTACTTAAAAGGTGACAAAAACATATAAAAATATTATTTAATGCAACCCCAGATCTTCCGAACACACACGCGTTCATTTTCAAAGGGAAAAAAGATGATTGACTGAATAGAAATATATTTTAAAAACAAAAACAAAAATAGTACGCATGCGCAAGCGGAGTTCAGTCCATTTCTCTGTAGAGGGGTAAAAAGATCAGCTCATATTATCAGGAGGTCTGGAAATATTTAGGATATTGTATCAAATTGCGGGAATATTATAGGAAAGGACATCATTACAAACATATCACTTCTAAGTAAAATTTCAATGGATTCACGGATTATTGACGAGTAGTGGTTAGACGTTGAAATAATAATTTTAGCTTTTTCGAAGTACATCTTAATATTTCCTTTTTGATGCAATCTGGATAAAGCTGTATTTGGTTTGTTAAACTTGATATCAGAAATGTGCTATTTTAATCTTTCCTTGAGGGGTCTCAGGACTCTTAAAACTTTAAAATTTTCGAAATTTTAATTTTTTTAGATATTAAACTACTATCTTTTCTGAACATTTTGGTATAAATGTTTCCTTGAAATTCCTATTAGAACAGAAGTTATGGCTTTTAGAATTATACTCACTCAATAACTGAAGCGGCGTTTCAGAAACTTTGAAGTCAATTTTCTCCAAATGACGTTTCTGGGCATAACGCGCACGATATCTCAAAAACTTCTGATTTTTTTTTCATGAAATTTTCAAAACATATGTTTCATGTTAGTCTGTATAAACTGAATCTAAAATTTCCTTCTTATTTTTCAGAAATATATTCTTTGTAGGTGATTATACTGTTGAAAATTTCTAAATTTTGCATTAACTAAATACAACTTTGTATTAAAAATAGAAAAATGCTTTAAATACAAATTTATTTAGGTTCAGAGTAATTATTACAATGTGAATCATAAGTAGGATCCAAAATTTTCCTTCTACTTGCAAAATTTATTTTGTAATCGTGCGCATAATCTGTTATGCCGATTTTCCGCTCGTCAAATGTCTGACATTTTGGAGCTCACTGTAAATTCTAATTCTGCATCTTGTAATTTTTGAAATGCATGAAATGAAAGAACATACTTATATCTTTCATCCCAATATAAAATTTTGTCTTAAAATCAATTACATTTTAAGATGTTATATGTTGAAAATAGTCTTTTTTTTTTTTCGATTTTTCCAATTTTAAGAGTCCTGAGACCTTAAATTTTCGACATGCCATACCAATATAAAACAAACTCTTATACTGTTCTATGCTGAGTGGGATAATGTAGACTCCTGCTTTTTCATAATCGGAAATCCCATTTTCCATTCGGAGAAAATCCATCCAAAATCGGAGCGAATACACCACCACGTGTCTTGAATCACATAGCCTTCCGTAATAACCATAAAGTCTTTGGTCTCCAAGGAAGAACGACAAAGTCTTGCCTGTTTGGAGCCAGTCCCCATATCGTCAAATACTTCTTTTATTGGGTTTTTCTGCTTCAACATGAGATTTTGTTGACTGAATTTTAACAACAGAATCCATTGAAATTTTACTTAGAAGTGATAATGTTTGTAACGATGTTTTTTCCTATAATATTCCCGCAATTTGGTACAATATCCTAAATATTTCCAGACCTCCTGATAATATGAGCTGATCTTTTCACCCCTCTACAGTGAATAGGACTGAACTCCGCTTGCGCATGCGTACTATTTTTGCTTTTGTTTTTAAAATGTATTTCTATTCAGTCAATCATCTTTTTTCCCTTTGAAAATGAACGCGTGTGTGTTCAAAAGATCTCGGGTTGCATTAAATAATATTTTTATATATTTTTGTCACCTTTTCAGTAGTTATAAATATATTATAATGTTTATTAATAACAAGGTGAAATTTTCCTTCACGACACTAATGTTTAAAACAGTGTTTTGACTCTATTGAACAAGTTTAGTTATGATAAAGCCACTTTGATAAAGTGCTTTGGAGTCAATCTTTTTTGTTAATGTTTTTCGTATGTCCCTTTTTTCATTTTAGCAATATCTCAGGTCTGCCAAAAACTTCACATTTGTTTAGGAACTTTGAGCAGCTTTTATATAAACAGTTTGACTGAATTACTGGATCCCATCACAATTTCCCGAGGTTTTATTGCACACTGCTAGATACCCTGAACAATTATTCTCATTCACTTTAAAAAAAAAAAAAACCTCGTCTTCTGAATCTTGGTAGGGAATTTAATCATCATCCATATCATCACAGTTGAAGATTATGTCTTTCTACCCTTTGACTTCTTATCTAATTCCTTTTTAGACAGGCTTTAGACACCTGGAAATACGCAGATGTTATTGTCAAACTGATTTAGTTTGGTTTTTGTAGGCCTTTAAAATTATTTTTATTTGAATATTAAAATAAGAAAAAAAAACTTTGGTGAAAATTACCTCATATTTAAAACGATACATTTAAAACATCTAATTTAAAATAAATTTCTTATAGCGCCTTTATAAAATTGTTTGCTTAGCCAATTTATACAACCTAATTTTAAATTGTTGGATTGATCTTATTTAATCAATCACGAAAGTAGCCGTTAGCTGTCTCAACAGCAATTGATTCGGCCGTAAAATCCCTCAGCCTAAGTAAAATGAATAGAAACCTGATTACAGGAGATCGCCACTAGTTGTTTAATTACGATTTAATCTTCGGTAATCTTTTCAAAGCAGATCAAGTTAGCGTCTTTTTACAGTCAGCGGTGTCTGGAGGGAGGTTGGCGAGCATAGCTCGTAGGAGGGAAGACCCTTAGTATCTAAAACTAAATTATATAATACTATACTATTTACATTTATTAAAATTATTTATAGCTGCATTTAATATAAAATTATTAACAATGACTAAAATTAATTATTATTAAACAACTATTTATAAGGCCAATGAAGTTTATTTATAAGGCGGAATACATATAGAAAACTTTCAAATTATGTTCACCTTAGATTTTTATATTTTTATATGTCATTTTAAACATTTAGAAAAATTATAATTTTAATCAATGATTTTTTTTAATCAGTTGATTAAAATCACGAATTAATCACTGATTTAAATTATCTAATTAAAGTTGTTGACAAGTTAGTTAATAGCCAAGAGTAATTTAAACAATGAAGAAACAACCAGGCGTTTGACCGCCACGGAAAATAACCGGCATTTTACACCAAGGGAAAACAACCGGCATCTTACCCCCAAAAATTTTCGTCGACTCACCCCAAAGTATTGGGCAAGACGCCGGTCCCCCCCCCCCCCTTCCCCCACTGATGTGAAGAAACGGGAGCCGGCCACCATTTATGCTTTGCAGAAAGGCCAGGTACCAGTACTCTCTAAAAACATCAGATTCTCTGGTATTTAAACTAAGACTTATATAGGCAAATAAAGAAAGCAGGTAAAATATTTTGGACACTTATCAGAAGTGTTAAGACGAAATATTAATAAAAAAGTACCACTTAAATTTTTTTTAAAAGAACGCAAATGGAAGTTAAAGTATCACTAGGGAACCCTCTTCCTTACAACTGAGCACCGTTTCCCTACATCAGCTGCGCATACTTAAACTAAGTGATACGGCATCTTGTACAACACGGCATCTCACCTCAAGTTCCCCTATATGAATTTACATGTAAACTATTATCAGTATTTTTTTCCATTTGTCATATGTGTGTGTGTTTGCGTTCTCGGGTGAGAGAATATGTCTCACTGTTTTATTAATTTTATCAATCAAACTTTCATATTCTAGTTAATTAGCAATATGTTTTCTCAATAACTTGAATCATCGTAAATATTTTCTTCGGAGAAAAAAAAATAATAAGGGAATGGGAAGGGGGAAATTTATATTCCATCTTGGAACATTTATAACGCGACGGGCATAGCAGCGTTTCGTCAATCATCAAGGTATAGCCATGTATATTTGGAAAACAGACTAATTAGACCAACCGTATCTTATGTTTTATAAATTAATTGTGTCTAGAAGTAACATTATGGATCTAAGTAAGAGTGGGTAGATAACCAAGGAATGAAAAGTGAAGTTTGTTGAACAATATGTTGAAAGCTGATTACCGTTGTTCGTCAGTACAGAATTGTGGAATTAGAAGCATGGTTAGGCAGCTTGACTAAAAATTTTCTGCTAATGAAGGCGATTAATTCAAATGTTCGTTTAAAATATAATTTCTAGTTCTCTTATTTTTATTATATACAATGTTTTTTCAATTTCATTCCATCATTTTCCTGGAGCGGTCACAGCCCCTGGAAAAAGTGAGACCTCCCAGGTCTTCGCGTAGCACTGGTTAGAGATCTTCGATCTTGGGGCTATAATGACAGGCCTTATGTTATCGCCAAGTCTGATTTCATTTAAAATCCTCTAAACTGATCAAGCAATTTTGTTACACTGTTTCCCAAAATTGCTGATAGCTTATTTTGTGCCCCAAAACTACGCCCACGTAAGCCGCCTTGTTTTAAAAGATCTAAAGTGTACTATATAAAGATTAAAGCATGTAAATTCAACTGCGCCGGGGTACTGAGATGAGGCTTAGTGCAAGTACTCTGTTACGATTGTGATTGTTTCGTTTAGCACAGATTGAATGAGCTATTGATTGTATGGTAGTTTTGTAATGATTGAAAGTCCAAAAGTAGTTTTGCGAAAATCCAACTTTAATCATATCTGTGGAGCGATCTCTGATTTGACTGAATTTTTTTAAATAAAGTTAATGTTTCTTTGTAACAATATTTCTAATTCAGAAATTATAATATTGCCTTAATTTTTTCAATTAAATTCCGATTTTTAATTAACAATTAGTCTGTTATTTTAATAATTATTATAATATTCGTAAAGTTCATCATATTTAATTTAAGATCAGACTTATTAATTGAATATAGTTATATCTTCGAAAGAGTTATTTACTTTAAACTTTAATGACATTTTTAATATAAATATTATATTCTTATTTATAGATATTCTTAATATTGAAAATCTATTGCCTTTTGTTGAAGGAAAATATTTATCTTTTTTTTAAGAGCTGCAATAATGTGAATACTTAATGAATTAATATTAAAAGATTAATTATATGACTACCAATAACTGTTCCTAAGTTTATCTTTCTAATATTTCTTTTCTATGAACATTTCTCTATTCTAATTAATAAAGGATTCCAAGAATTTATCCTCAAAACTGTTACATGTAATTATCCATAATTAATATGTGTACCAATCTCGATGATATTTACTTTGCCACTCAATCTGTCATTAATTATGGAGCAAGTAATTATGAATGGTTAACAATGAAAATTATAATAAATAAAAGATAATTAAACAAAACACTTTATGTAATGTCATTAAAAATGTCATTAATTTAAGTAGAAATAACAGTATCTAAAATTCATTTCATGAATTCTTTAATATATTGCGATAATTTAAAATGTCTTTTTGTCTTAATAAAGCTATCTTAAATTTCAATATATAATATGTTCATATGTAAATATGTATTTCGTTAAATATTTTCTTTATCATAATTATCTGCACTTACTGAAGGCATCTACACTTATATTTCAATAATTTACAGTCTTCACAAAAAAAGGCAGCCACCATACTGTTTTATCACCCATTTATCAAAGGAAGATGCAAGAAGTACCATTCGATAGGTCATCGTGTTTCCTTTCCGAATATGGATTCAATTTGTGATACAGGATTAGTCTACATACTAAAAAATTTTATCTCTTTGATTTTCCAAAAGGTAACACCTGCTTTTGGTACCTTTTTCTTTAGTTCCTTGAATCAAAACATTCCGGGAAAAGCATGGTTTATATGCTTTTTCTTTAAAATTGCATAGAGTTATAAAAGAAAATGTGTTAGGAAGTGTGTTAGTAAGTTTCAGAAACTAGAAATAATGTCTTTCAAGATAAAATACCAAAAACACTCAAATAGCCACCATTAAAATTATGCAGAAATTTTAGATATTAATTATATCTAAACTTATACCGGCATTCGTGTGGTTGTGTGCCAATAAGATGTTTTGTCGACATTTTCTTCTTTGTACATCTGCTATTCTTTCAACTATCTTTACTCTCTTTTTTAAGTAGTCGTATTTCCACTACAGCTATACTTTTTTCACTTCTCTTCTCGTGATTTGTTCTGCCATTACTCATATACAGGGTGTGGAGTTGCTTCGCAACTAGGGAACCCCTTGAACAGTGAACAGTAGAAAGTTCCAGGGGCTACCCAGTTGCGAAGCAACTCCACGCCCTGTATATGAGTAATTGTGTAGAACATCATAAGAAAAAAAAAGGAATGTTAGTCTAATTGTAGATCAAGCAACTACTATAATAAAAAGTGTCAATAATTCTCAGCATCACTGCCGAGAATCAAAGACGGAATGAAAGGGGAAAGTATGTTTAAGCAAGTATTTGAACTGACAGCCAATCCGAAATAGGGAGGGCGCGACTTCAGCAAGTGAAGAATGCAGTAGAGAGGAAGCCTTTGAAACTTTCACTAGCGTCTAAATCGCGCCCCTCACAACGGCTCATCTCACAAATGCACCCGCGAAATTCCCCAGCACGGCGCGCTGGCTCATAGGATGCTTTGTTTACTTTCAGCTTAAAAGCGGAGCGTTGCATATCCTGTCTTCATAGTTTTTAGAAATAAAAAAAAATATTAAAACAGCCAACAAATATCATTCATGTACAAGTTAAATGAGCTTTATTTAAAACCGGATTTAAATTGCTTGATATCATCATTTATTTGTATTATTATTTTTTTAAATCTGAATAAAAACAGTTTATTAGGGTTTCGTTCATCTGACGAAACCCTATTCGTCTCGCTCCTCAGTCTGTCTGTCCGTCTGTCTGTAAGTCACAGAGCCCGTTCTCAGAAACTATACGTATTGGAGACTTGAAATTTTGCATACTTATAGCTGAACGCCACATATAATACGAAAAATCATAAAATTTTGAAAAAGTCGTACATTTAACCCTTTGGACTCCCAAATGTGTATTTTAAACAATTTTTTCTAAGTGAGCCCCTAATTAGGTTGAAGGTGTGAAATTTTGCGTACTTATAGCTGGACACCTCAGACCAAACGACAAATCACAAAATTTTGAAAAAGTCGTACATTTAACCCTTTGGTCTCCCACATGTGTATTTTAAACGATTCTTTCTAAGTCAGCCTCTAATTAGGTTGGAGGCATGAAATTTTGCATACTTATAGCTGAACACCTCACATCAAACGGAAAATTATAAACTTTTGAAAAAGTTGTAAATTTAACCCTTTGGGGTCTCACATGTGTATTTTAAACAATCCTTTCTAAGTGATCCCCTAATTAGGTTGGAGGCGTGAAATTTTACATACTTATAGCTGAACACCTCACATCAAACGACAAACTATAAACTTTTGAAAAAGTCGTACATTTAACCCTTTGGGCTCCCACATGTGTATTTTAGACAATTCTTTCTAAGTGAGACTCTAATTAGGTTGGAGGAGTGAAATTTTGAAAACTTATAGCTGAACACCTCGCATCAAACGACAAATCCTAAAATTTTGAAAAAGTCGTACATTTAACCCTTTGGGCTCCCACATGTGTATTTAAAACAATTCTTTCTAAGTGAGCCCCTCTTTAGGTTGGAGGCGTGAAATTTTGCATACATATAGCTGAACACCTCACATCAAATGACAAACCATACAATTTCGAAAAAGTCGTACATTTAACCCTTTGGGCTCCCACATATGTAGTATTTTAAACAATTCTTTCTAAGTGAGCCCCTAATTAGGTTGGAGGCGTGAAATTTTGCATACTTATAGCTAAGCACCTCACATCAAACGACAAATCATAAAATTTTGAAAAAGTTGTACATTTAACCCTTTGGGCTTCCACATGCGTATTTTAAGCACTTCTTTCTAACTGAGCCCCTTATTAAACTGGAGATTTGAAATTTTGCATACTTATAGCAGAACACCTGAGGCCAGGCGACAAATCATAAAATCTTGAAAAAGTCTTACGTTTAACCCTTTGAGCTACCACTTATGTATTTTAAGGAATTCTTTCTAAGAGAGCCCTTAATTAAGTTCGAGACATGAATTTTTGCATACGACCTCAGACTTCTCGACTGAATACCTCAGACTACACGGCAAATCATAAAATTTTCAAAAAGTCTTATACTATTTACTCCTCCGGGCTCTAACTTGTGTATTTTAAGCAATTTTTCTAACCTCCGCCTTTTCACCCGTGGAGCACTTTTCCAACTTTTGCCAACACCCCTTTGACCATTCTTTCATATTATGCACCATAGCCTTACATATTTTAGTTCCACTTTTTACCACCAGTGGCGCCTACTTATCTCGGGTGCTATGGGCCCAATCCCCTCGACTAATATATCTACGGATAGTATGTAAAACGGAGTTTCGTTCGGATAGAGGTTTGTGTAGAATAGAGTGCGCCCCCTGGTTTCGAAATGTCGAATTAACAGATTTCGCAAAATGATAAAGTGTTTTGAAAGGAATATTAAACGAAACCCTCTGTGCGATCTGTGATCACACTTACCCACTTGTTTTTTCTTTTGGGTTGATTTTTACTGGAGAATGGGATTTTTAATTTATTAATGTTCAATAAAGAGAAATTAAAACAATATTACAGACAACTTAAACACAATGAAAGAGGTAACATTTTATAAAATTTCTGTCTTTTAGAAAAGAAAAAAACTTGCTATTATTTTATGAAAGTAAATACTAGAATGCATTTAAAAAAATCTACCTTTTAAATATTGATGCGAGATACAATATCCTAACAATAAAAATATGGATAAATATTCTTTTTTAAAAACTGCTTCATTTCCTAGTTAGATGATCACTTTATTTTTCTAAGAATATAACTAGACTGATGCGCCAATTCCAAAACTTTATTCTGTCTCATACATGTTAATAATTCAAAATTCGCTATCACAGTGGAAAAATTAAATGGCAATCTATGTCCATCATGAGGAATGTAAAGGTATATATGTTCGTTGAATTGGATGTATTTAATAAGAATATATAAGTATCGCATTGTTTCAAACAAATCATTGAATTTCGGAACCCGACCTTTTAGATGTCCCCAACCAAAATTCTAACCCAAGGCATCAAAATCAACACCTGTTGTTTAATATACTCCCAAGTCTAATAAGGATCTATGTACGTGAAAATGAAACAGAATACTAAGTTTGATATCATTGCGTGCATTAGTTTTTGATATATAGCTTTTGCGAAAATCGTGAAAAATTCAGCATAGCAGCTGAATTGTTGTGCGATTTACAACAAAATCTAATCAGTAACAACTTACATCAACGTCTAACTGAATATGAAATGTGATGAAAATCCGTGCGTTAGTTCTTGAGATATAGCTATTAATTACTCAGAAATTGCACAGAAAGCAGCACAGCAGCGCCACCTGTTCGGCGATATACACCAAAAACTAAACAAGCTAGTTTATATCAAGGTCTAACTGAATCTAAAGTTTTATTAAATTCCGTACATCGAGTCTTGATAGAGTTATTGCTGAAATCGTGAAAAAATCAGCATAGCAACGTTACCTGTCGGGCGATATACACCAAATACTAATTAGCACCAGTTTATATCAAGGTCTAACTGAATCTATAGGTTTGTGAAATTTCGTGTATTAGTTATTGAGATAGAGCGCCCACAAAAATTTTGTCACATACAGACAGACTCACAGACAGAGTGACAGACAGACAAAAACAGACTAAAAAATCGTGTTCAGGATTTTTTATAACGTACAAATCCATCGAAAACCGGAAGTCGAAAATTTTCCCGAATCCAACTAATTTCCTCTTGTAAAGATAGAAATCCGCAAAATTGGGGAATATGAATTTTTCATTCACAATTTTTATTAGTAATTAAAATCAGTACAAAAACCCTCAACGGGTTAAACGTTTGTGACACAGCACTTTACCTTATGGCTCTAAAAAATTTAAATATAGGTATTAACTAGTATGTTGTGGCCATCACAAAACTTTCTTCTATATAAATCACGTCAATTAAATCCTTTAAATACAAGAAATAACAACGATTTAGCACCAATTCATGTCAAAGTATAACTGAATTTGAAGTTGAATGAAAATTCGTACATTAGTTCTTGAGATAGAGCTATAGCGGAAATTCTGAAAAAATGTAACATAGCCGCGCCACCTGTTGAGCTATTTACACCAAAAGTAAACAGCACTAAACGATATGAAGGTATACCTGAATCTGAAGTTTGTTGAAAATCCAAGCATTAGTTCTTGAGATAAAGCTATTGCGAAAATCGCAAAATACAGCATAGCAGCGCCACCTGTTGAGCGATTTACACCAAAAATTAAACAGCACTAATTTATACGTCAATTCATGTCAAGGACTAACTAAATCTGAAGTTTGATGAAAATCCGTGCAATAGTTCTTGAGATACAGCTCTTGTGGAAATCGTGAAAAATGCAGCACAGCAGCGCCACCTGTTGGGCGATTTACACCAAAAATTAAACAGCACTAATTTATATCAGGGACTAACGGAATCTGGAGTTTGATGAAAATTCGTGCATTTTTTCTTGAGTTAGTACTATTCCGATAATCATGTACAATGCAGCATACCAGCGCCAACTGTTGGGTGATTTTCACAAAAAAGTAATCAGCACCAAACTATATCTTGGACTAACTGAATCTGAAGTTTTATGAAAATCCGTGCTGTAGTTCTTGAGATATAAGCTATTGCAGAAATCGTGAAAAATGCCGCATAGCAGCGCCACCTGTTGGGAGATTTTCACCAAAAACTAATCAAGTCCAGTTTATATCAAGGTCTAACTAAATATGAAGTTTTGTGAAATTCCGTGCATTAGTTCTTGAGATAGAGCGCCCACAAAATTTTTGTCACATACAGACTCACAGACAGAGTAACAGACTGACAGAATGACAGACAGACTCACAGACAGACATTTTCTAAAAACCATCAAATCGTGTTCTGGGCATTCTAAAACGTATAAATCCGTCGAAAACCGGAAGTCGAAATTTTTCACGAATCCAATACTTTCTTCTTGTAAAGATAGAAGAAAGTAAAAATAATGATATAAAAATTTGGGTAATGCTACGTTATTAATTAAAAGAAAAATATATCATAATTTTTTACTTTCTCCGATCTTTACAAGAAGAAAGTATTGGATTCGTGAAAATTTTCGACTTCTGGTTTTCGACGGATTTATACGTTTTACAATATCCTGAACACGATTTAATGGGTTTTAGAAAATGTCTGTCTGTGAGTCTGTATGTGACAAAAATTTTGTGGGCGCTCTATCTCAAGAACTAATGCACGGAATTTCACATAACTTCAGATTCAGTTAGACCTTGATATAAACTGATCCTGATTAGTTTTTGGTGTAAATCGCTCAACAGGTGGCTCTGCTATGCAGCATTTTTTATGATTTCCGCAATAGCTAAATCTCCAGAACTAATGCACGGATTTCAATCAAACTTCAGATTCAGTTATTCCTTGACATGAGTTGAAGTTTTATACATTTTGGTGTAAATCGCCCAACAGGTGGCGCTGCTATACTGCATTCTTATGATTTCCGCAATAGCTCAATCTCCAGAACTAATATACTGATTTCAATCAAACTTCAGATTCAGTTATTCCTTGACATCAATTGAAGTTTTATACATTTTGGTGTAAATCGCTCAACAGGTGGTGCTGCTATACTGCATTATTTACGATTTCCGCACTAGCTCTATCTCAAAAACTAATGCTTGGATTTTCAACAAACTTCAGATTCAGGTTATACTTTGTTATGAATTAGTGCTGTTTATATTTTGGTGCAAATCGCTCAACAGGTGGCGCTATTTTGCTGAATTTTTCAGAATTTCCACTATACCACTCAAGAAGTAATGCACGAATTTTCATCAAACTTCAGAATCAGTCAGTCCTTGATATGAATTGACATTTTATAGATTTTGGTGCAAATCTCTCAACAGGTGGCGCTGCTATGCTTTATTTTTCAGAATTTCCACTATAGCTGTATCTCAAGAACTAATGCACGCATTTTCATGAAACTTCAGAATCAGTTAGTCCTTGACATGAATTTTGACATTTTATAGATTTAGGTGTAAATCTCTCAACAGGTAGCGCTGCTATGCTGCAATTTTCAGAATTTCTACTATAGCTGTATCTCAAGAACTAATGCACGAATTTTCATCACACTTCAGAATCAGTTAGTCCTTGACACGAATTGACATTTTATACATTTTGGTGTAAAACTCTCACCAGGTGGCGCTGCTATGTTGTTTTTTTGCGATTTCCGCTATAGCTCTATCTCAAGAACTAATGCTTGGATTTTCAACGAACTTCAGATTCAGGTATATCTTGATATCAATTAGTGCTGTTTATGTTTTGGTGTAAATAGCTCAACAGGTAGCACTACTATGCTATATTTTTCAAAATTTCCGCTGTAGCTCTATCTCAAGCACTAATGTACGAATTTTCATCAAACTTCAAATTCAGATATACTTTGATATGAATGGGTGCTAAATGGATGTAATTTCTTGTACTATTTAAATGATTTAATTGATGTGATTTATGTAGAAGAAAGTTTTGTGATGGCCACAACATCAGGAGTGCCATTTGAGGGGGCTGGGGGGGAAATACCGAATATTCGGCCTGCCGAATAGTAATTGTTAGGCCGAATACCGAATATTAGGCCAGCCGAATAGTATCTATTCGGCTGGCCAAATATTTTTATATTTCAGTGTTTAAAGTTAAAAAGTTAAATTTTAAACAATTTTATATAATATTTAGCACAGATACTTCCATTTTGACAAACAAGACTATTTTTATAAGTAAATTTTGTACTAAAAAAGTATGTTTTGAGTTATTATTTAAGAAGAGGATATTTTAAAAAATTTTTAGATAACAAAATTTAAATTCTATCCCTTCTTCAATTAATTCAAACAAATGAAAAGAATTCTCTTATATTGGTCAATAATCAACATAGCATTCCTTCTTTCATCAAAAATGAAAGGTGTACAAGCCGTAGCAGAATTTTCATTTATAACTGTATAAAAATGAAGATATTTTAGCGAAATTTGCATCACATTAATTTGCTTAATAGAATGTGATGATATATCCTTGGAAGAGACTGGATTTTGGCCAGTGGTACAGTATAAGTATTGTTAGATGCATTCTTAATAAAATAATCTCTAGCTCAGTGCTGTTTAGATATGAATGGTTGCTATTTCCAGCACTTATCGCCATGCTATCATATTTCACAGAAATTAAAGTAACTCTGTTGACAATATAGTTACAATACTTTCATTATTATTAAAGTAACAAAAGAAAATTAAAGCTTGAATTGGGGATACATTGTATTTTTGACTGAATAAGTGAAGTGCGATCCTGATTTACTGGACAAAAAATTGCCTGTTTTGATTTCGCCTATTATTACCCCTGAAATTTTCTTCCATTTTGTTTAGAAACACTCTGTTTGCGAAAAAGCAAGAAGCGGATTATTTACCAGACAATCCTCAGTAACTTGCATTCCTACATTTAATATTTCCCATGAACAAATGACATGTCATTAATGGTTAATTTTTTTAAGCGACGTTTTTAAAACAACAAATAAATAATATAAAACCATTCTCTTTTATTTAAAGATTCTAATTATTCTGAATATATTTATTAATTGATAGTTAAAAGCAGAAGTTGTGTAACGTTTAAAAAAATATTTTTAAGAGGTTTTTTAAGTATTTGTTTGGGCGAATAGTTTAATATTCGGCCAAACCGAATATTCAGTAGGCTGAATAGTTTGATATTCAGCCTAACCGAATATTCGGTAGTATGGCCGAATACCAAATAGATACCGAATATTCCGTGCATCCCTAATCAAATGTCAGACTCAAACAAGCATTAGAATATTGCTCAAACTCTAAAATAACTCATCAGATTTGATTGCAATGAAAACATATGCATTAAATAAATGCTTATGCATAGAAATTAATAATTATCAAAAAAATTTCCTAAAGCCTTACTATTTGAACTACCTCAAGGTGAGACATATACCTTTAATAAGTACTTTGGTTAATTTTAAAAATACATGTGATATATTTTTTTTATCACTTTCTTCTCAGCTATGTGCAAATTGATCATGGAAAAACTCGTCAAAATCATTGACACAACAATCACAATGATTTTCTTCTAACCAATTCTCGAATAAATGCAAAGAAAATAATAACGTTTAAATCCCAGTGATGACGGCCTTGTGATGACTGAAAACGTTCTGGGTTTTTCTAATGTATTTTAATTAATTTCAAATTATATGCATGCACATGAAAGTAATTCTTGTGCATTTATTTGTGCTTTTTATATGAATATTAATTATAAATTTTACCTTTTCTGCAGAAAAAGAAAGATATATACATAGTATTCATTAATGTTCAAATATGTAGTTTTTTTATCTCAAAAATATTTAGAAAAACTTCTTTTTCTTTGATTTTCCTTTGAAAAATCGGATTAACATGAAACCATTTCATAATAGTGAAAACACAAACCGAAACAATTAAAGCTTTACCTTTACTTGCAGAAAATCACTAACGAAAATTTCTTATACTTATAGATCACAAAATTTGCAAATTTCGCGACCTATTCAAGCCGTTCGTTGGCTGATTATCTCACGACTGATTGAATTTCATGATTTTTTTTTCGCGATCATCTGACGAAATTTGCGATTTTTTCCGCGATCGATTCACGGAATTCACGATTTTTTTCTGCAAGCGTTATACGAAATTATTTTTTTTCGCGCGAGCACTTGCCGAAATTCACAATATTTTTCCGCGACCAACTGACGAAATTTAATATTTGTTTTCACGATTTTATTGACAAAATTCACGATTCCTTATTACTGTCATTTATTGAGATTCGTGATTTTTGGATCTTATTATGCGATCGTTTAACGAATTTCTCCTCGATTTTATTGCGCGATTGTTCGATTAAATTTTCGTGATTTTTTGCGCAATCTTTTGGCGAAATTCGTGATTTTTTGCGCAATCCTTTTACAAAATTCGCGATTTTCTTCGCAATCCTTTTACGAAATTCAAGATTTCTGTTTGTGCAATCATTTGACGAAATCTGTATTTCTTTTCGCGATCTCTGATGAAATTAGCGATATTTTCCACGGTCGTTTGAAGAAATTAGCGATTTTTTAAGCGATTATTTTGGAGAATTTTTTTTTTTCAAAGTTTCCAAGATTCGCGATTTTTTTCTGCGGCCCATTGACAAATTGATTTTACGGATTTTGAAAGAAAGAAAAATCGCGGACTTTCACGAAACGTAGAAAAAATTGTGGAATATTCACATGCTTGTGAAAGAAGTTATGGAGACAAAATCACGTAGAGCATTTTTTATTGTGCGGGATTTTCTTTCTGTGTGATTTGTGTAGTTTTGCAAGTTGTGCAATTTTCCACGTTCCCTGTTCCTCAGAGAAAAAAATTCCTTCTTATTCGTCAGGAAACTCATGAAATGGCGCCCCTGTAAGTAAAACTTCAAAAGGGACTAGAAAAAAGCTCCACTTAAACAGGTTTCCGTCTTAGCAAGTATAACTGTATGATATTTTTTCAACGGAATTTGATTTTTTCCCCTTCTAGAAAGAAATCTGTCATAGACAGGTTTCGTTTTCACAAGTTTTACTCTAATACATCTCTTTTCAGAGCTATACTATAGAGCGGATGGTTTAACAGTCAGTGAGGATACTTGTAAAAATGAAACCTGTCTATAATAGAATCCTGTCTAAAAAGAAAAAATATCATGTCTAATATATTAAAATTTTACCTTCTAAGACGGAAATCTGTTTAAAACGAAATATTTCATTGGTTCTGAGTTTCCGTATTCGAAGTTTTTACTGTTATTGTAAGCATAAGTCAGTAAACGTTTCTCATACGGGGGGGGGGGGGGGGAGTAGACCCCCTGGATCTTACCCTTAGCTATACAGAATCCCTCAAAAAATGTTTGCCCCCCCCCCCCAAGAAAGTTCTTAAATGACGCCCCTGCACAACATACTAGTTTTTCTATTTATATTCACAATTGCAAACGGTATTTTCAACATCAATTGATATATATACAATTTATTCACTAATGCTTTTTCATTCAGGTCTCTGATAAATTCAAAATATGGGTTTTAAATGAGATGATATGAATATTTGAGTGGAGAATTTATACGACTTTAAAAGGTTTGTTTTAAAATTCGATAAAAATTATTTTATGTTTGTCTTTTTAAATATATTTTCACAATCAAACGATATTTTTAAATTTTCCAGTACACTGTTAAATATAACAAATTTTCACTGAGCCTATATCATACATTGAAATATTTGATTTCAATCAATTGAATTATCTTTTGTCTCAAGCTATCCAAAAATCATAAGTAAAATTTATGTAAATATTTGTTTTGCGTCATAGTATCCAAATAAAATGAAATATATACAAATCAATAACATGACAAAAAAAAAAAAAAAAAAAAAAAAAAAAACGATAGTTTTTTTTTAACTCTTTATTTAGAGAAAATATCCTGTAACATTTGCTGTTGAATAAAAAGAATAAATTAATAATTACTGTTAAGTTTGTAGCTTTTAATGAGAACGTGGAAAGCATGTTCAAAGTTTAGTCATATATGCATTTCTTGCGTTATACTTTGCACTCACCTCTGGAGTCCCTGATTACTGATAATTATAAACAGTGGAGTTCTTAGCAATAAATGAAGAGTGTCTCATTTAAGCCGATTCAGCTCAAATCAATGAGTAATGTAGAAAATTTCCGAAGAAACAAACGAAATTTTTGAAATACAGATAGTTTCGGCCGAATTTTCAGCAGCATTTTCCCCGAAAACGAATGTTTGGCAAAATTCAGATTTTGGGCCGTAAACGTAACGAATATTTCGGTCGATCTATACTTAAAGTTACTAAAACTTTTAAATTTATTATACTCAACTCGTTAGTCGCTTATTCTCTAACGCCAGATATTAAGATCTGACTGCTTACATTTACCTAAGAAAACCATTTTAAAAACTAGTATTCATATACTATTTATTCTTTCCTTTAAATACTGAAAAAAAAACAGAGATTTAATAAGTAAAAAAAATAATAAAATTAGCAAAAATCGTATTCATAACATCTAAAGGACAACATTTTTATCCAGAAATATTCCTCTACATTCATCTATTTATTTTAATCAGAATCGATAATTAAAAATTTAATCTCACTACTATCAAATTTATTTAAAAATCATTTTGCTCCCAACGTCAATAACAACAAACACGCACGTAAAGAAAAAAAAAAAAAGCATCTGAATTTAACTCGTTTCCGCAGATAAAAAAGAAAAACCATATTTTTCCCTTTAAATAGGGACTTTCTCAGTAGCATAGGGAATTTCGCGGGTGCATTTGTGATATGAGCCCTTGTGAGGGGCGCGGTTTAAACGCTAGTGAAACTTTCATCTATTCTATATTTTAAAAAATCCGACAAAAATTTTCCTGTAAGAATTTAAATTCTTACAGGAAAATTTTTGTCGGATTTTTTCGGGAATTGTCGGGAAAAGAAATCCTTAAGGATTTCTTTTTTGTGAATCTTTCGATTGCAGAAAACGATCCCCAAAGAATACGGATGCACAACCTGTGGCCCGTGATGGGTTAACGTGTGGCCCGCGAATTTCGTCAATTCAAAACTGAAAAAAATTACAATTTTTGTCCATAGGTCACCGGAATAAATTGAATTCCGCCAATTTGCCGCGGGAAAAATTTAAAATTTCGTCAGTCAGTTAAGAATCGCGAATTTCGTCGATTGAGTGAGGAATAATAGCGAATTTTGTTGATCGGACGTGGAAAAATCGCAAATTTCGTTGATCAAGCACGGTAAAATCGTGAATTTTGACGATGAGACGTGGAAAAAAATTGCAAATTTCGCCAATCGGCTACGAAAAAAATCGCGAATTTCGTTGGTCGGGCACGGAAAAATCTCGAATTTTGTCGATCAAGTGCGGGAAAGTCGCAAATTTCGATGATCGGACACGAAAAAATCGTCAATTTTGTAGATATTGCATGGAAAAATTGCAAATTTTGTTCATGATGCTCAGAAAATTTTTGTTGATTGTCAGCGGAAAAATCGAGAAATTCGTCAATAAGTTAAGAATCACGAATTTCGTTGATCGGGTACGGAAAACTCGCAAAGTCTGTCGATTAGGAGCGGAAAAATCTCAAATTTCGTTGATCGGCTGCGGAAAAATCGCGGGTTTCGTCGGTTTGTCGCGAATTTCGTCAACCTGCCGCGGGAAAAAATTGCAAAATTCGTCAGAGTCAGTTAAGAATCGCGGATTTCGTTGATCGGACGCGGAAAATCACGAATTTTGTCGATCAGGGGTGGAAAAATTGCAAATTTCATCGAACATGCACGAAAAAATTGCGAGTTTTGTCGATCGTGTTCCGAAAAATAGCGAATTTTGTTGGTCGGAAACGGAAAAAATTTCAAATTTCGTCGATCGAGAACGGAAAATAGTGAATTTTGTTGACCTGTTTCGGAAAGATTGCGAATTTTGTCGATCAGGCGCAGAAAATCGCAAATTTCGTTGATAGGCACCTCCTCTTCCTTCGTTCATAAATTTCACATTTTTTTTTCGGCACTAGCAACTTTCATACCTATGTTTGTCTATTAGCACTTTTAATAATACAAAATTTACTCCTCCGAATAAAGTCAAGGAATATTATCACCCCTTCTAAATTATCCTTGCTATATCTCTGATATATATACAAAAGTAAATTGTTGCTATATCCTTTTTGCCAGCTGAATTGGGTATGTTGACTGGGTAGGGGAACTTAGAGGAGTAAAACTCCCCTTCCCCTCTGAAACGGTATTTTTTATCTGATTATAGGTCACAGACCACCTCCCCGAAATAGAATTCTCTACGTGTTAGTGATGTGGTCCTCGGCAAGCCAGAAACTATTGTAAGTGGCCCTACTCTTAAAAAGGTTGTGCACCCTACCCGAGACAGTCGAAAAGTAAAATTATTTTATATCTCGAAAATTATTTCGAAGGAACTGTAAACAAACCGTGTTTTTGATGATTGTGATCCGTTTTATGCTAAAATTAATGTAAGTTATAATTTCATTTTTATAGTCAATGCATTTATATTTCTTTGCTGACTTATTAAAATTCTTCATCTTAAATACGGCGTAAGATAAAATCAGCCATGTTGTCTATGTTTTATATGAGAATAAGTACAACATAATAGAGGGAAAACTACAATTGTACGAAGAATAAGCAAGTTATACATGGAAGTTCTTGATGTTCATTCTTCAAATTGTTCCTTTCTTGGACTGTGTCCTACTGGTTCAAAGCTTCTCCAAAAATATCAATTTAAAGTCTGTAAACATTACATTCATTTATTTTTCCATTTTTATTATGTGTTATCGTAATATAATACTATATAATTGGAAGTTTCATCAACCAAAAAATATTTTCAAAATAAAGATTGCCGGAATATTTATCATACTTTTGTTTTCTTTTCATTTATTTTCAATATATGCCAGAAACATGTTATAATGCAAGTCAGTTCAATCTAAGGCTAAGTACATATTACTTACGATTGTAAAATATTACACGTTATAACTTTTTAAAATATACATTATTATATATTATACATTAAAAAAAAAATTAAGCTATATTTTAATTTCACACTCATAGATTTCTTTTCTTTATCATAGTTTATTTATAAAAAAGAATTAATCCTGTATATAAAACTATGTTATAAAACAAATGAATCCTATTTATAAATAATATTTACATTATTCAAAATAAAATTGAAAGATTATTTATTACATTAGTATTTTATTTCTATTTTAATTAAATTCCCTTTCAGTGTTTCGATTTAGCTTATATAGAAAAAAGCTATGCATTAATTTAATTATAAGCATAAATAATTTAAATATGTTTAATTAACTATTATGTATTTATTTACACTTAAAACATTTATTCTGATAAGATAATATGATTATACTAATTTCGCAAATATGTAACTTTCATTTAATGTCATTTCCCCTCATAACAGATATCACAAAATCCAGTTTTATATATCATAAGAATAATTTTTCAAAGAATAACAGTGTGTTAAGCCCCGAAAATTAATTCCAATGTGCTTATTATATTGAAACAGGGATTACCAAATCTATAATCCACTTTTAAAAATGATTGCTTCGTTGATTATTTCTAAAGACGGAAATAAAAACATACGCCTGATATACTATACTTTCGCAAAGAT
This sequence comes from Maratus speciosus, assembly GCA_963932465.1. NCBI lineage: Eukaryota > Metazoa > Arthropoda > Arachnida > Araneae > Salticidae > Maratus > Maratus speciosus. The sequence goes on along the minus strand of OZ010789.1, from coordinate 453,837,417 downwards.
ACTTTATTCTCTAAGCCTTAGCATCAATGATTCTTTTCACATACCTCTAAACATTCCAACAAAAATGATATTACATACTTTAGTTACGAAATTCCTTTTTTGATTAAATTATATGAACATTTCGTTAATACGTTCCGATATAAAACTATACTTGGGGAAAATCCTTTTATTACAGTAAAATGAAAAATGTCGTTTTAATAAGAAATACATATTTCTGTACATTTAAAAAATATATATATTTATCGAATATATAGATATATAAATTTATAAATAAAACATGGCGTATATATAGTAAGGTAAAACATTATAGTGGCATGAAAACCGGTTATTTCAATTGGACACAGTTTAAGCAGCACTCTAACGGATAATGGTTGAAATACTTAATTCTAGGCATGAAGAAGAAGCGCCTATTATTGTATCTCCATGCTGGCATTTGTGTAACTACTGTGTTGGAAAGTTTATTCATTACTTGTTGTTTTAATGTCTACATATTTTCAAAATTTCAAGCATTTAAAATTATTGAAAGTTTTGTATTAGCATTTGCAGAATATGTAATAAGGAAGTATTTCCCACGATGAAACGGTTGCTAGTTTTTATATGTGCACTCTTACATGTGACTCACTTTAAGCATTATCTTGAGGTAAAACCGGATATCCTACGAGGGATTTTGAAAAACAGAATATTCGAAAACATTAATTGGAGTACCTGCAAACAATATTTGTAGAAAAAGCAGTCAAAACTACATGAACAAAAACGATTATGATTCTTATAATGCTGATAAGAGGTGAACTTATTTTCTACAATTTCTCAAATTGTAAAGCAGGTAATTATTATTTTGTCTTTAAATATTAAAACATGAGACCGTACATGTGAAATATTATTAAATTAGTTAGCCAGGTAAAGATATAAAATAAAATTTATTGTTCCTAAATATTTTTGTATCCTATACCGGGTGTCCTAAAGTGGGCTGACTGGTTTTAAAATTCAATAACTTGAAAGTAACAGCTACTAAAAAAATTCTTGCAGGAGGGTTATGTAAGATGACAGGGTTTTTTTCTGTGATTCTCGATTTTAATTTAAAATGGCAGCGATAGAGTACTGTGAGTAATAGGCGCGTATAATAGAGTAGTATACTGTGAGTAATAGGCGCTATATGTCCCGATTTTTTGCCTCTCTCTTTTCTCAGCACTAATGTGAATAAAAGAGGTTAAATATATAAGAGCGGGTCTCAGTCGGGACTGCATTTTTTTTCTTACGAGCCCACTCCATATATCATATTTTCTTCATTTGCATCAATACTGAGAGAAAAGAGGGGTCAAAAATCGGGCCTCGATTTAGCTCCTATTGTTTGCAGCACTATTACTGCTATTTCAAACTAAAATCGGTAATCGCAGAAAAAACACCTGATATCTTACATAAACCTCCTGCAAGAAATTTTTTAATAGCTTGCAAATTATTGAATTTTAAAATCAGTCAGTCCATTTTAGATGAAGTTTTACCCAAACGGTGAAGTTATAAAAACGATGGATGATTTGACTTTTTATAAATAAATATGATGAACTAATCATATATTTAAAATGATATTATGTAAAAAGGATTAGAGCAGACCTTGTACCAGTGTTCTCACTGACTTTTAACCAACATTAGCGTTTTGGCGAATAAGAAATAAAAAACAGTAGCCAAATGAAAATAAATGTTAGCAAAATAGATTTGTAGTGAACCTCTAAAAAATCTATCTTTAACCCTTTATTGTATCCATCTTTTGAATATGTTCTAAAATAACCTATTATTATTATTATTATTTTGTAATTATTCAGAAAATAGAAGTTCTACTATCCGCTACAGAAACTATTAAATATAAATACATTGTAAATGCCTTCTAAATGTGTAAATGTTTCAAATATCCTTTTAGCAGTCTGAATAAAAGTTAAAAACAGCTATCTTTGATTTACCGTTGTGAAAACATACTCTAAAAATTGCTATGAGATTTTGACAGATAGAAAAAATTGACCGGCAAATGATATTTTACGTACAATTAATAAATAGAATGATTAATTTCAACACCACATTCCAGCAAAACTTTTCAGTATTTGGCACTTGCGGGAAAATTTGTTTATGTTTTTACCAGTGTGACGCTGGCGCATAGACAGTGATTAACTGACAAAAACTTATCGCATAATCCTTTCTATGTCTTTGGTTGTTACTAAACTGAATTGATATGGAGTCTATATCTCTATAAATAGAGCAATGTAAAGGGCATGGTGCGATTGAACATGTAAAGCTACACCTATCGTTCAGAAACGCGCATACGTCTCGAGTGTATCACACAAACAGAGCAGAAATTGGGCACTCGCAATTTGACGAGTCTGTTTGTTAGTTTACTCGCCAAATGAAACATTTTTTCATGATTTGGAGCCTTGTACACAAAGTTCAGTTAAATTCTGGTGGAAATTCTGGCTTCAAGTAGTATTTAATAATAGGCTTACTGTTACTAACTGGAAAAAAAATCAGACTTAAGAATCTGAAATTTTACAAAACATTACAATTAATAAAAATACCTGCAAACAACAGAAAATTATTAAATTATTTTTGTACATTAATTGACATAAAAGAAATGCTTACATTTGGTCAATCTATTACTGTTTCACACATGCAAGGTGTCCCAAAAATCCGATCAAATTTAAAAAATTCATAAAACAAATAACGAATTGTCGTATCGAAGTGCGGATTGCAAAATGAGGCTTGCGCGGGATTCTTTGTGACAAAAGAAAAAAAAATTCAAAGAAACCCATAGTTTCATATTTCAAAAATACATAAAATTTAACAAATTTTCGTATCAGTTTGCGCTTTTGCACTACCAAATGTGGAATTTTTCGTGATAGTAGAGTGACAAGAACGGAAAATCATGCTTCAGGCATAGATTATAAAATACTTTTCAGCACTCACAGAATGTAATGAAAAACACTTATTTTTTCATATATAAATGGAATGAGATTATCTAAATAAGCCATTTAAATAAAATGCACCGCAGACAATTTTCCTTATACACCATAACATAACAGAATTATTTTGTATGTTCATGTAAACTAAACAAACTATAAATGCCACACATTTTACTTTGAATAGCAAACATCCAATAGGGAACCTCATTAACATATAAAAATTGCATGTCAATCCGAATATATTTACGCTAGTTAGAGCACGACGCCAGATGGCCCGACAGACCGAATGCGTTTGAATGGGTTTTTATGGCGCAAATTCCTTTTAGGGACATGCTGCGCCAAAACAAAGTCAAAATGGGAACCAAAAATTGAGTAAGAAATGACTCGCTTGAAAAAAAACTATGTAATTAAGTGAACACAGTAATTATATGTATAATTAAAACCATTTAAAACAGTAAAAAGGTCATAGTTAAAAGACAAAGGTATTATAATTTAAAAACTTCAAAAATGTTATAAAGTAATAATTGTTAGAATATTAACAAAATATAAGATGTTGTTCAATACTACATAAAAACAAGTTTAAAAAATACAGAGAAGTGAAAATATAATGTAAATTTAATCAAGCACAAACTCTTCAAAGACAGTATTTTCCTCATCTGCACTAAAGTCATAGGATTCTGACTCAATAGTCTTTTCTACAAAGTGCTGCAGCTGTCAGGGATTCTTAACATCAGTAATATATTTACTAAGACGGTCCCTGTTCTTTTTCTGTACAGTTTTCCATTGTAAAGAAACAGAACAGGAACTCACGTCTTAGTACATGTATTACTAATGTTAAGGATCGCAGACAGCCGCCCCACTATGTAGAAGAGGCTATGGAGTTAGAATCCCATGACACGAGTGCAGATGACAAACCGAATTCATAAACACTTTTCACTATGTTGGATATAGTTAGTGTTAAAAATAGCTCAATGAATGCAGTAAGTCTTCTTATATTTCAAAAATTCACAAAATTCAGTAAATTATGGTATAGGAATACGGTCTGTACTATAAAACTTTTCAAATTGCCTCATTGTTTGAAACAAAAATTAATTAAAAAATTAAACTATTTTATTTTAGTTTCATAAAACTAAGGATCGTCCGAAACCGAATTTTGGTAATCTTCCTATTTTCGGCCGAAAACGAAAACGCAAATGTAAAAAAAATGTTCTAATCAATACATACATAAATATACATAAATACTAATTAATTGTACATGTTTATTAAATATACATAATCATAAATTAATTATACGTGTGGCCCAAGTTTTCTCTCTGGTGCCTCTAACCAAACCATTTCATTTTCATTCAAAATAAAATGTAATTATTTCATCAACGACACAGAATGATTATCTAGTTATACCAATTAAATCTAATTAAAAATGTTTTAGATATACATACCTCGATTTATCTTTCATAATGATTTTTCTATTTGATCATCGGTTATACTGGAACTTTCTCGAAGAGTATTCGAGATGCTTTATAATTTGCATTCGCGTCTTGAGTCTGTCAGGACTGATTGTAACGGCGAACTTCATAGCAATAAGTAAATAGTGTCTCATTTGAGCAGATACAGCTCAAACCAATGAGTAGTGTTAAAAATTTCCGAAGGAAGAAACGAGATTTTTTGAATACAGATAGTTTTGGTCGAATTTCGGTCCGGCCACATTTTCGGCAGCATTTTCGGCGAAACGCAGAAAAAACGTGGGTCAAAAACGAAAATGAAACCTAGTTTTCCGCCGATCTCTACATAAAATGTCTAATGATTTGCAAATATTATGGGGCAAATCGCATTCCGATGCCCCAATTTCTTAATTTTGTTATTAATTTTTGGAAGTGAATATTTTTTTGGGGTACATTTATGTTATATATTTATGTGGAATATTTATATTATAAATACAGAAAAACGTAAATATTTTTTCCAATTGATGTTTTTTTTCTTTCTTATGATAGTTAAGACTGCAAAAAGAAAAAAAAGGAATGTTTCCAAGTTACTTTTCAATGTATTGGTAACTCAATACTTAGCGATTGTCGAATTACAGCATTTTTTATTCGATTTATTCAAAACTCTTAGCAAACACGTGGATGGCCAGAGGCCAGTAATATCATGCTGTTTTCCCGATAAGCAAATTAAACTCTCCTCTAAATTCAGAGTAAACCTGTTACGGAAAGATTTTTTGTTCTTTTTTTTCCGAAACAATCAGGAATCTCAAGATTATTTTGAAAGCTGTGATTTCTGAATAAGCCTTAAGGTACAAGTTCTTGCTCTAATCAGTCAAAAGTTATAATTATTATTATTACTAGTAGTATTGCATCCGTCACTATTTAAATAGAACTTTCTTAATGACGCTCTTCTTTAATAGGAGATATGTTATTTTTTGTTATTCTTGTGTATATCTGTATTATAAAGCAGAAACATTTCCGTGAGTAACGGTGACATCATATTAATTGTGGCAACGATATAGTCAATAACTTTGGTTTCACTGCAATTTTTTAAAATTTCTAAACATCGTTTAACACTTTGCACTCCGTTGTCGCCGCTGCGGCGACATGGTAAAGTAAGTGAAAAACTCTGTTGTTGCCGCTGCGGCGACATCATCTTTCCTTACAAAATTTGTTTTTGGCACCAGTAACAAAGGAAAATAAAGTTTGCCTCAATTAATCAGAGCATTTTTTAAATTGTGTACTGGAAGGAAACTTCTTTCAAATTAAGTGGTGCCGACCGAATAAAATATTTGTGTAACGACGCGGAGTTGCTGGTAGCCCATACTCAAAATAACGCGGAGTGAAAAGAGTTAATTTCCATTTTTGCACCGCCGAATAGAAGCAAAATATTCTTTCAAATGCAGTTGTTTGAAAACTGTATCTCAATTTATTGATTTTGTATGGTTTTAAATAATTTTCAAGCATAAATTTTGTCTAAATCTATTGTGTGTAACCCGATTACAAAATATTAACCATTTGTACTAAACGCAATATAAATTGTTCAGTGTTTGTTTCTGCCTAATATTTGAAAATGAAACTAAAACTTCATCAATAAATAAATAAATATTATAAAAAAAACGCAAACTTAACATAGATGTAGTCGACACTGTACTAAAAATAATAATAATAAATCAGTAGTTTCTAGAGAGAGCATACACTTCTTTTAACGCAAATTCAGTGGAAGTGTGTGTGGGGTGGAGGGGGAGATGTCATTTTTCAAATCTCGTGATCGCAAATTGCCTGTTTGGTGCAAAATATATTCTGCGCAAAAATTTGCGAATATCAACAACAAATTAATTTAAGAATAGTAAATAAAATTTACACATTGTTCAGCATTATATAAAAATGTATGAATAAATAGGTTAAATAGCCACTTGTTATATCGCTTGTTCAGATATATAGCTAGGTTTTAGTTTATCCCAAATCCACACAAAAAATAAATAAACTGCAGTTTAACCCCATTTTTATGTAGCTATAGATAAATGTAGTATTGCGTATCTCTCTTAATTTCGCTAAGAAATTTGTAATATGTATATAAACCAACATTTTGGACACCAACACAAAACATTTTCTTATTTCTTTCTTAACATTTTAATGTCTTCTATTATACTGCATTTGGTTGTATACAAGCAGACGCTGTATAACGAGGAATAACTGTATTAATTAATCTGTGTCCTTAATTTCTAGTGTAGATTGGGTCCTTTGACGAAATATGAAAGTAGCAAAGTACTGACTATTTTTGATAAGTGTGAGAGACAGTCAAATGAAAACAGAACATCCGCCATAAAACTTATTCCTCGCCAAAATTAGCAACAATGTTACAACATATCGATACTTTCATCTCGAGGGCTGGTAAAAATGTATGACAAAGCAAAAGATAATAAATTTATTTATTCGATCGTTTTCATCGGCAGACGATAATTGAGAGGAACTGAAACAACTCTTCTCCGATGTTTTGAGATCGACACGAAAAGTTTGTGCCCACTCGAATGTTGTTGGCGCCAAGATGTGTTTGCTACTTTGTAAATAATTTAATTTTAAAATTTTTAATTAAAGTATATTTTTGCATCATAATGTCCAGCGCATACCTTCTTCTGCTACGCTACCTCACAAAAACTGGTGACCCGGACGTGATCAGTTTTGATCAGACGCACATCACTGCAAGACGATCCCCGGTCAGGACGTGCCATCACATTTTGGCCCCTTGTAGAAAGACATTCGTGAACGGCGGTTTCATTCAGACGAGGAAGTGCAAGTGTGGGTGAGGTACGTGGGGAACTTAACTCTTTCTACAGGACTGGAATTGATCGTCTTATCTCCCAGTGGGATAAATGTTTTAGCAGCTCTGGCAATTATTTTTGAATAAAAAGTTTCCATACCCACTTTTCAGTGTGTGCTCAGTGTGTTTAATAGGCTACCACAGTCAGGCGAAAACACCCGTTGGCTAATGAAAATCCAGTTGGAGAAATTTTTAAGATATCTCGTTTGCATTTCAATATTTTTAAATGATTTTTTTTTTCATTGGATAGCTGAAATCGATCTCTACATAGGTCGATTTACTTCTTCGTTTTTGTTTTCAGGTATTTTTAATTAGGACATTTTCACTTTCGGAACCGGTTTCGAAAGTGAAAACCTTCTCATACAAAAAAATCTGCAAACAAAATTGAAAAAGTAAAAAACGGCCTTTGTGCAGATCGACCTCAGCTATATAATTCAAAAAAAAAAAAAAAATCGTTTAAAAATAGCGAAATGTAAACGAGATATCTTAAAACTTTTCTTCCATGGGATTAGTATTAGCGAGCGGCTCTTTTCGCGTGACGGAAGTATCCCCTTAAGTAATTGTAGTTAACTACATTGTTGTTAAAGTAGTTGTACAACACAATAAAAAAGTATTAAGATAACTATTAAGTTAAGTATTAAGTTACTTAATCTATTTATAAGTGATCATTATACATGTTTTTATAATAAAAAAGTAGTTTTTCCGATCAGTGTTCACACCAATGTCATGAACATTTATTATACTTTATATTAATTTAGTTTTAATTAATCAGCCAACATGATATTTTCAATTTAGAGTATTTTTTAATTTTTTTTCTTTTATTAAAAAATTGGATTTACGAAAACAAAACATCTTAACATGTTTCACAAATAGAACTTAGATTTTAAAAATTAAATTAAGTAACAAAAATAAATTTAATAATAAAATGTAAGCTTATCTAACTATTTTTGTCGGCTGGAAAGGTAATATGAAACAATTATTATTATTAATGACAAGTTTAAAAACATATTTAATGAGAAATACGGTTAATATAAATAAACATTTACTCTTTAGAAAATCTCTTTTTTCTCTTTTTTTTTTTTTTTTCCTCTTTTCTTTTTTTTTTTTTTTTTTTTTTGGGATGTTCAATCTTATTTTAATTGTAGTTTATTCTATCTCTTCTTTTATTATATGATGTTACACAATCTAATGTTTGAAAATATAAAAATAGATACTAAAAGAACTTTCATCTTGCATCATCATGAAATAAAGGGATTATTAACTTATAAAGGAAAAAAAAATCAAATGTTCCAAGCGCAACCATTATAAACAACATAAATTATTAAAAATGCTTCTCCTTTTTTATACATTTTTTAAACTCAAGATTGAGCTTTATTTATGGTTACTTACCTCTTGGGATATTAAAAGAAATATTTATTTACGATTTTCTTCGATAAAGCTTTTGAACTTCATCAATACGCTATTTTTCATTTCAATTCATGCTTAACTGCCCTCATTTATTTTACGATACACATAATCACGGCGAATAATTCCGCTGATTATGAGAAAGAAAGAAATGTTTCAGAGAATAAGACATAATGATGGTGAACTAAAATGCATTGAGTTTTATCCTGGAGAAAATGAAGATAGGATCAAGGAACTTCAGGAGCAATCATTTATTAAATGTTTTTGTGTATATTTTGAAAAAAAAAAGGAATTTAACGAGAATAATAAGAAATATGGTTAGCTTCTCGATTTTTCTGAAAAATGTATCGTAAGAGGATTACTTGTTATAGTAATTAAGCACAATTGAAATCATATGAATGTATCTTTCTAAGTTTATCTTAACTTTTTTTCTCATGTCATTAATTACATGCAGATTTGAAATGTATTTTACATAGTAATTAATGTTAATGCTTATTTGATGGAATAAGGATGTTATGGACAGAATATTTCAATAAATCTTTATGCAATAGATACATGTTTTCTAGTTTTAAAAAATGATAATAAAAGGATTTTAGGAAGTTCTTTATTAAAGTTGCCGTGGCATCTCATTCAGTGCAAGGTGTTCCTGAAATTAAACATTTCCTAATAACATTCTAAAGCTTAAAAAATTCGCAATTTTTCTTTAAGCTTAAAAATTCCATAGTAACATACAAACTTTGATTTGTTTGCAATTTATATTGGATTTTATTTTCAACTGTCTGTAATTAACGTGGAAAATACGGATTATAGAGGAAAATGTACATCAAAATGTTAAAAAACAGAAAATACCATGCAGAATTTAATCTTCAGTGTTCAGAGCTTGGTTCCATGTTTCTCTTCACGTTTTGAAATATTCCTTTCGTTTAAAGGTCCGTCATTTTAAGCTCGAAATGGTTTTTAAAAAAAATTGCAACCCCCCCCCCCCCCCCCCCCCCCACACACACACACAAAAAAAAAAAAAATCATTTTTAGTCATCTAAAGTCGTATTTCTTCTTTTTTTTTTTTATTAATCTAGCGGGCTCCAAAACCTTTTTAAATAAAGCGTAAAAAATTGTTTATCCGACTAAAATACAGTGTTCCCGAAATTGAGTTTTGAATACCAATATTTTCGTATTAGCCTTATTTTCTCGCAGAATTTCTAAGCGAATGCCATTATTCGGAAACAGTGGTGTTCAAAACACAATTGTCGACTTTCCCTGGGAGCCCTGCTAAGCATTGTATGTCTTGCTTACACAATAGTAACTATTACGTTCATTTATTGAAAAAGCATCGTCACAAAAAATTATGGAAATCCATTCAACTTTGGAAGCCTATAACTATTTATGAAACATTTATTAAACCATCAAATCTTCTGTGTTCAAACTGAGCACTTAACGGATACAGTAACTTCTCGTCGGACATTAGTTTGATATGTTTGAAGCTTCTTTCACAACGTTTTTTTAACGATATTGTAACGATAAGAGAATATACGCCAAATAAAAGTAATTTTTTCAGTACACTAACATAGTACTAAATTAATTTTAACACAATTATGATAATCGGTAAATAAATCATATGATTGTAATTTTCCAACTGGGCTAAAAATGTTCGTTTGGGACAGGATTCAAACCAGGGATATCTTGGCTGAAGCTTCTAATGCTCTGCCAACTGAGCTATTCCGCACGAATCTGGAGGACCTAATTCAGCTAATCTTACTGATCATAGCATCTGGTCAGATATAAGTATCAGTTCAACAGAATAAATCTCATGTAATCAAACTCCAGTAAATGTTAGATACGTAATTACACTAGATATGTTTTTAACATAATTGTTCTAATTGGTAAATAAATCATATGAGTTGTAATTTTCCAAATGGACAAAAAATGTCCCGGCCAGGATTCGAACCAGTGTTCTCTTAACTGAAGCTGTCCTCTATTTTGATCAGTTGGAAAACTTCAACTCATATTATTATTTACCAATTAGAATAATTGTGTTCAAATTATCTAGTACAATTACGTATCCAGCGTTTACTGGGGTTCCATTACGTGCGATTTATTTTGTTGAGCTGATACTTATATTAGACCAGATGTTGTGAACAATAAGGTTAGCTGGGTGAGTTAGGTCCTCCAGATTCTTCCGGGATATCTTGGATGGCAGAACATTGGCACATTCATGTTCAAATCCTGTCCCCGACATTTTTCGCCAAGTTAGAAAAGTACAACTCATATGATTTATTTACCAATTTGAATAATTGTGTTTAAATTAATCTAGAGCAATTACGCATCCAGCGTTTACTGGAGTTGCATTAGCTGCGATTTATTCTGTTTAGCTGATAATTTTTATACGGCCAGATGTTGTGATCAATAAGGTTAGCTGGGTGAATTAGGTCCTCCATATGCGTCGAGATTGCTTAGTTGACAGAACATTGGAACCTTCAGGTTCGAATCTTGATTCGGACATTTTTCGCCAAGTTGGAAAATTGCAACTCATGCACTGTAAAAAAAACAAAAAACTGTAAAGTTACTAAAATTTATCTAGGAAACTGTTATTCCTAGAACTTTTTAGGTAACAGCAACAAAAAAAATTCATGTAACAGATACACTTTTGCACCGTAAATCAAAAAATCTGTAAGTTTATTAAGAATTTTTTAGGAAAGGATGCTTAGAATTTTTTATGTACCGGGTGAACCAGGGTTACAGATAAAATTTTAGAAAGATTACTGTAATTTTTGCATATTCATTTGTAAAGCTACAGATTTCTGTAGCTTTACAAAAACTAGTTTTGTAGATTTAAATCTTTTTTTTTTATAAAGTGTACAGATAAAATTTTAGTAAGCATGTAACTTTACATCTGTAGAATTACAGATTTTTTTTACAGTGTATGATTTATTTACCAATTAGAATAATGTTAAAATTAATCTAGTACAATTACGTATCCAGCGTTTACTGGAGTTCCATTACCTGCGATTTATTCTGATGAGCTGACACTTATATCAGATGCTGTGATCAATAAGTTTAGCTGGGTAAATTAGGTCCTCCAAATTTTCCTAGATAGCTTATTTGGCAGAACATTGGCACCTTCATGTTTGAATCCTGGACCGGACATTTTACGCCAAGTTAGAAACATTTCAACTCATATTATTTATTTACCAATTAGAATAATTGTGTTAAAATGAATCTATGTAATTACTTATCTCGCGTTTACTGGAGTTTCATTACCTGCGATTTATTCTGTTGAACTTATATCAAACCACATATCAGACCACATGCTGTGATCAATAGGGTTAGTTGGGTGAATTAGGTCCTCCAAACTCATCTCGGATAGCTCAGTAGGCAGATCATTGGCAGTTTCAACCAAGATATCCTTGGTTCGAAACCTGGCCTGGACATTTTTCGCACAGTTGGAAAATTAAAACTCATACACTTTCATAGTACTCAGGTATATGTTTTGTAATGTAATACTTTTTTAACGGAACATATGTTACATTTATCGATGAAAGTAAATTAAATATTTATTAAAACATAATCTCTGAATCTTCTACAATAGAATTAGAAACTCCAAAAACATAAGTAACTTAGTAACTTCTCTTCCAATTACTTCCTTATTACTTTATACATTCGCAACAAAGAAAAAAAACGATATTAGAGGGAGAATAAAATGAAAAAAAAAAAGAAAAGGAAAAAAGAAAAAGAAAAATAAACTATAAATTTGTAGTGTCCTCGCAGATGTTTTGTAATGTAACAAATGTACGTTGTGCAATTTTTACTGTAAATATGGAATACTTATTCATAAAATTAAAATATTTATTAAATTATAACCCTCTTAGTCTTCTACATTCAAATTAGGCTCTCCTACAATATATTCTCCTCGGACGTTTGTTTGGTGTATTTACAGCTCCTTTAAAAACAATTTTTCCTGCGATATTCACAGAAGAATAGCATGGAAGTCAAATAAATGTAAAAAAGTACTTTTTTCTTGAAAGCAAAGATGTTTTTGGCCAACCGTAGAAGAACTTTCTTCTATTTAAGTGTATTGAAACACAAGAGGAAAAAGTTTCCTACTTTTCTCTTTCTTAGAAAACAGAAGTGGTGGAAAAAGACATGATTCAGCATACGTCGCGTTATCAGAGGTCGAATGGTTATTTCTTTTCTTTGTTAGATCCATTACTTTGTAAGGTCCAGTTAAGTTTGAGTGGATTAGTTCTAATTTTATGGGAAATTGTTGGGCAGCCAATCTTTAATTTTGTTTTTGTTACTTTGAATTAAAAATATCGTAAGAGTTACAAAAAGTATGTGTTCCTAGAACTGACAATATTTTCGAAGTATATTTTGCTCTTACAAGATAAATTTTTATTATTGCCATTTATTATCGACGACTCAGTTGATTTTATTACTTTAATATGTAAACTAAATATAAAAGTGAAAATAGACTTATTTTTATTTTATTTTTTTTTTTTTTATATTGTCAATAGGAGTGATTTTGTCCCACCCCGCGGATAAAGACAAAATGTGTAATAAATGGAATTTGTTATAATAAAACAAATTAGTAATGCCAAATTTTGATAGATTGCAGCAGTAGCTTAAACATAAGTTATTTAATTCAGCATTTTACAAATTGAGTTTGGCATCACTTAGGTGTTGTTTTCTTTACTGTTTCGGGCATGATTTTGCATGGGATTTTTGATTGGAAAAGTTATTTATACTTGATGCGGTAAAGGGATAAATACAATTTTTTAATTCTTAATATGTCTTATTTACAAATAAGTGAGATTTATATATATTAATCTGATGTTGATATTTTACATTGACTTTATTCACAACCGGCATTTTGAATGTCAATTTGGGGTGCGATATTCTCGGGACAAAACCGCCATAAATTTAGTTTATATTAAATTAAATTTTTCTGAAAATAAAAACATAAAAGCAAATATTTACTGCAAATGTAAATGTTGTACTAGTATATATATATATAATTCTTTTGTACAGACACTCGTGTAATAATGCCTCTGCGTATAAATCTCCAGTAGGTAGTCGTAATCAATATATATAGGATCAATATAAAAGTGATATTGATCAAACTCTTCAGAAAGTGGTATATCTTGTTCTACAAGATCTATTTAAATAAAGTAAAGCCGATGAAAAATATAATCATTACTTTAAAGATTAAGCTATAAAGTCCTAAAAATCCCCCCCCCCCCTCCTGTTAAAAAAAAACCTTTTTCTTTTAAAAGAATTTTTTTATTTTTAGTGCTTGAAGTAAGTGAATATATCTAAAATTTTGTTTTCCTGGAAAAACGTTAATCTTACCGTTTTAATTATAAATTCTCTGCAGGTCTTGCACAATCCTCATTTTCGAATAAAATTTTGTTTTTCTTTTTATTTTGTATAAATTTTGTGTGTGTTTTTTTTTTTTTTTTAATCTCGAAATGACGTAGTTTTTTTACTATATTTTTATTGTTTCATACTTTTAGGTTTATAATAACTTAAAAAATTTTTCAAGTCTTATTTTATCATTTTTTAGTTATGAGATAAAATCACCCAAAGCCACGGTTGACTTTGTCTCCCTTTTTAAATACTATTTAAGAAAAACTATTATTTAAAAATGCTAAATGTGAATTTAAAAATTTACAGTTGATGTATTGAAACTAGAAAAAAGAATTAGAAATTGTTTAAATGAAAATTTCAATAATTTTTGGATCAACCAGAGGCAAAAAATAAAATAAAGTCAACCCAGTTGACGATACATACTTTTATAAGCATATTTATCTTGAAAATCGTGCCTAATTTCATGAAAGCATATCATGATTTTTTCAAAACAATTCCGTTAAAATATGTTAATCTGGGCGCCAGACCCAATTTTGGAAATTTACCTTTTTTACACTTGGTATAAAACGCGAACTTTCTCTAATTTATTAAAAAATCTATATAATTGTTGCTATATTTCTTTTTTAAGATATGGCAACAACAACAACAAAAGCATTACTTAAACTTTTTTTTTTCGATTTCTAAATTGATTTCTCAACGTATATTCATAACTAAATTAATATGAAACTATTTCTTAATTAAAGTTTATCTTATTTAAATATATTATGCTTTTTATTTTTTATTTATATTTTATATTTTTTAGCGTTTAAAAATTTTTGTCGTTGCAGCTTCACAGCTAGCTAGTCTTTATTAGCGAGCGTGGTTTGAAGCATGATTAAATCCGTTGAGGTAGTAACTCATGTGTAAATTTACCATTAATAATAGTTAGCGACATCTTATCACCTGTAGCGGACTAACGGAAAAATGCCGTAAAATTAAGTTAACTTATAATTAAGCTCTAAAAATATTTAAATGCTGTGTTGTCATCAGAAACGCACCTTCGCATACAATGTTTATAATTCTGCCATATCAGGAAAGGAGATTAAAAATTTATTACAATATTCCATCTTTACATCGAAAACTAAGTTGAGAGTTAAATAAAAGAGTGTAAAAAGCGTTGTTGTAAAAAAAATTAAAGGATACTCCGATTATGGAAGATAATTAAAACTTAGTAATGTAGATGTGCACAAAAGTAGAAATATAGATTTGCGCACGTGTGTAATAGATATGTGTGTAGTATATCTGTAGATATTTAGCTATAAATAAATAAATAATTAAAAATCGAAATTTTGAACCGATCAAAATAATATTACTCAAAGTGTACTGAAACAAAAGACATTTTTTAATCCTTTTTCTTTCTTTTTTTTTCTTTTTTCTTTTTTTTTTTTTTTTTTTTTTACAGAAGTGGCGAAAAAAGACATGATTCGGCATACGTCGCATTATCAAAGGTCGAATGGTGATTCCTTTTCTTTTGCGGATAAATTACTTTGTAAGCTTCATTTCAGTGTGGATGAATTAGTTTAATTTTATGGAAAATTGGTGGACAGCCATAGTTTGTTTTTTATGTTACTTTGCATTACAGAGGTCCTGAGCAGGGGCGTGCCGAAGGCTGTTTTAGTGGGGGGGTGTGAACTGAATTTTGCCGACTGCAAGATCGGTGGTTAGAAAGGCTTTGTGATAGCTCCCCCCCCCCCCCCTCAGTGACGGAGTCAACTGTTCTACAATACTGTGAATTTATAAAAATCACTAAAAGTCTTAAGTGTTCACCTGCATTCTCCTTAACCACAGTCGAAATTAAATGCTGTTATTCAGTATGTGTAAATTTTTTTAAATTATTTTACTTTATAAGTAGAGTTGAGAATCCTGTTATTAATTAGGATTCTGCTTGCGATTTAAAAGGAAATGTGTACGGATGTACCGTACATTAACCAGTTCACAAAAGTAACAATTAAAGATGTTGAAGTACTTCGGAATCCATGTTTCTATAAATAAAACCTCATGCTGTTGTGAAATGTAAGTGTATAAATTTTAAAATATACATAAAAAAGACAAATCTTGCTTGCTAAAAATAAGATATATATTAGTATAAGAGACTAAAAATTATCCTTCTACATTTTTAAATTATCTCCCACCTATCCTTCAGAATATCCCATTTTCCAGCTACACTGTCTAAATCCAACATGTCAGTTATGTCTGTTTCACAGGTTAATAGCATTAGTTCGTCCAGTCGCTCTTCCGACATGGTGATACGCAAGTAATTTTTTACTAACTTTAACCTGCTGAAACTTCTTTCATTACATGCCAATGTTACTGGAATAAGTAAGGCCAACTTGTAGGTAAAAAAAAGGTTAGTATACAAATGAGCCTTCCCCACAAGTTTTTGCGCTGCTGCGCCAATTGTATCCGATTCAGAACTAGCTATTTCTGAGGACATGAGATCAATTTCACATTCCAAGTTATCTATATCTTTGAGATCATCAGGGAATAATTGACACAGTTTAGAAATTTCCTCGGTAGAGCTATGCTTGATCCTTGATGGAAGGAGACAGGCCAGTGGTTTAACGTTCTCAAATACCAACTTAGGAATGTCTCCAAATGCAGTTGTAAGCCAATATACCACCTTCAAAATTTCTGCTTTAAAATAATTCTGTCGTGTAAATAGAACTGCAGTTTCAGGATTTTCGTCGATCTTCGATGGAGGCCTCCGTCGCCTGTGCCGCAAATTGAACTCATAATCTTGATTTATCCCATGTGTCTCACAGATGTTATCAGCTTCCTTAATGATGTTCATTATTGCCGCCGCGTCATCATTCCGCAGTTTCTGAATGCTTTCGTAAGTTTTCTGCATTATGACGGTTCCCTCTAAAATGTTCAGGTCTTCACGTTGCAATTGCTCTGTTGCTAACTTTGTCTTACATAATTGTTTTCATTGCAAGTAAAGAAACAATGAAATCGTATGACATCATTTTGCTTCTTAACCCTGCCACCTTAGCTCGAGCATCCTTGTCAACCTTCATGTCTTCAGAAATAATTTGCAGAGTATGGATGAGGGCATCATAGGACGATAAAATATCTCTGACTGAATCCGCTCGCATAGTCCATCTTGTCTTCGACAAAGATTTCAAGGTAAGACTCTTCTGAAGAAATTCAATTTTCTCTCTCAGTATGCCGAATCGCCTTGTACTCAGTGAAAAGAAGTTATAGAGATCCTGAATACTGTCGTAGAAATATTTTATTATATTGCTTTCTTCGCACGCCAGTTCAACACATAAATTCACTTTATGCGCGAGGCAGGGCATGTATAAGATAGATCTACAAGCTATTTCTGAAAGTTTTGATTGCCAGTCTAAAATGCGGCCGGACATTGATGACGTGGTGTCGTAAGACTGTGCACGAGCTTGGGAAAGCGATATTCCAACTGACTGTAGAAGGGGGGTGGGGGGAGAGGGGCTATACAGGAGCCTTTTCAAAAGATAATTTTACATCTGGATGATCTGTATGAATATGACTATGCAGTCCTCTAATAGAAATGCAGAAATATTTACATATTGTACATTGAATCCGTTTCCCTTTCCGGAGGTCGATGTTTTCATTCGGATGAAATTTTCTTATGTTGCGATATAAATTTATTTTTTTCTGTGAAATGTGTGTGTACGCGATCACTGTGTGTGCATAAAATTTTCACTGAATTACACGCCATCATGCGACAAAAACAAACTTTTGCAAATCGCTCTTCTTCTGTGTCCGTGACTTCATCTTTTAAATGCAGCAACCTCAAATAACTAGCGCCAAATCCAGAGCCAAGAGGTCACCAAATTCTAAGAATCAGTCCATAGCAGAAGGGAACAATTAAAGATGCTACATGGGAAAACTTACAATAGAGATTGCAACAACCACGCCCTCCCCCTTCCTTTCACGAAAGTCTCAAATTCTCAGAAACGCGATTCTCTCTCTATATCTATCATCTCCACTATCTGGCAACCCCTCCCTCCTACACAGAATCATACACAATCTTCCTTGAAAAGTTCTTTCTTTTCCCCTTTAAAGACGGACAACAGAGAATTGAAATGATACTGACGACGAGAGGGGGTACTTTTTGCAGGGTGTGTTCTTAACTTTCCGACTATTCTAAATTTTACCAACTCTTCCAAATAAGTGGGGGGGTGTTACACCCCCAACACCCCCCCGCTAGGCACGCCCCTGGTCCTGAGAGTTACTAAAAATGTAATTTGTAGCTAGAACTCATAATATTTTCAGCTTGACAATTAGTAAATATAAAAAATTATTACTTACATTATTAACTTACATTTCAGAACTTCTTATAAAGTTATTTTTACATGTAAGACATGATTTCATGTTAATTCAAGAAAGCTCTAACACTTTTGTAACTGACTTTATTGCTCCATCTCTCATAGTTTTCGAGACAACCTATAACTTTTAGATTTCGCCACACTCTCATCTGATAACGCATCTTCCATTCACTATAGGTTGACATTCGTTCTACAGCTCTACACATAAAAAATAGATAAATATTTTATAGTCTACGAACGAAAATATAAAATAACCTTTTATCTCATGACTCCGAAAGGCGTCTTTAGAAGCTTCAGAAACCAGTACATTTTTCAGATAAGACAAAAAAAAAAAAAAAAAAAAAAAAAAAAAGATTTATAAAAACAAAGTTATTTTTGCCGCCACTGATTTTCAAAATCGTTTCGGAAACGAAGTAGTTTTTATAGTACAGTAGTGCACCGACTTACGTCACCCCACATTTATGTCGTCTGGCCTGGAATTTTTTTTTTCATTGATTAAGGCGTACTTTGAACTTTTTTGAAGACTTTGGAAGAAATTTAATATCTCAGATGCAGTCACAATCATAGGCGATTCATGAGGTGAAAATCAGCAAAATACAATGAGTGATATTTGGAAAAGACTGCCCTTTTCCTTCACAGAGACTAAGAAAACATCTGAAAATTGTGATTCTGTATCTCTCTTAATTGATGAAATCGTCGACAATAGAAGAGAACTCAATTTAGAGATGGATGTTGAAGATGTTATTGAACTCATAAATATCCCTGATCCGGAAACCATCCACGAACTTATCAAATTAAAGAAACGAAGTACCCATAGAGTCAAAACACTGTTTTAAACACTAGTGTCGTGAAGGAAATTTTCACCTTGTTATTAATAAACTTTATAATATACTTATAACTACTTAAAAGGTGACAAAAACATATAAAACTATTATTTAATGCAACCCCGAAATCTATCGAACACACACGCGTTCATTTTCAAAGGGGAAAAAGATGACTGACTGAATAGAAATACATTTTAAAAAGAAAAACAAAAATAGTACGCATGCGCAAGCGGAGTTGAGTTCATTTCTCTGCAGAGGGGTGAAAAGATCAGTTCATATTATCAGGAGGTCTTGAAATATTTTGGATATTGTACCAAATTGCGGGAATATTATAGGAAAGGACATCGTTACAAACATTATCACTTCTAAGTAAAATTTCAATGGATTCACGGATTATTGACGAGCACTTCTAAGTAAAATTTCAATGGATTCGCGGATTATTGACGAGACATTTATTTTATATTGGTATGACATCTCGAAAATTTAAGGAAAGATTAAAAGAGCACATTTCTGATATCAAGTTTAACAAACCAGATACAGTTTTATCCAGATTGCATCAAAAAGGAAATATTAAGATAAACTTCGAAAAAGCTAAAATTATCATTTCAACGTCTAACCACTACTCGTCAATAATCCGTGAATCCATTAAAATTTCACTTAGAAGTGATAATGTTTGTAACGATGTCCTTTCTTATAATATTCCCGCAATTCGGTACAATATCCTAAATATTTCAAGACCTCCTGATAATATGAACTGATCTTTTCACCCCTCTGCAGAGAAATGAACTGAACTCCGCTTGCGCATGCGTACAGTAAAATGGGTAATAGAAAGGAAAATGTGGAAAAATTGCTATAGAAGCAAAAAAAAAAAAAAAAAAATTATTAAATATAAATTGGAAAGTTGATAGAAACTTTTACTTAATTTAAATAGCCCCCATAATAGATAAATAGAAAGAATGGAAAAAACGAGAAAGTATGAAAGCAGTAGTCTTAAGAAATGTTAAGTGTTGGTGCCTCTGCAAAAAAAACATATCATAGATCAAAACTCTTTAGGAAGGTATCTAGGCAAAATTCACCAAGATGAACACAATGAGATGAAGCCGAATTATGTGGCAACTAGTGTTGCCAGATCGATTGTCACAAAATGTGGGTGTTTAAAACGGAATTTTTCTCCTGAGCATCGAATTGCTTTCTAAGCAGGTTTGTCAACACATCACATTATTCAAATTAATTTTTAATAATAATTAAACCATGTAGCATAAATTTATTCTGACTTATTTTATATTGTTTTCATTTCCTTTAACAAATATTTCAATGTAAAACAAAGTGGGTCAAGCCTGCCATATAGTGGGTCAAACCACCCATATGTGGGAAGCCTTAACTGAATTGATTTGCAGGGGGAAAATGATTGATTTTAATCATGAGAAAATAATGATCATTATTTTCTCATGATTAAAATCAATCATTTTTCAAGTTTCGTATATATTACACTTATGTCGAAATTTTATTTTGATAATTGATTGTATAACGAATAAAATAATGTATGAAACTTTATTCTAGGTTCAAGATTTAAAAAACACAAAATAATTTGTTAAAAAAAAAAAAAAAAAATAAATAAAAAATGGGTCAACCCTTCTCAGTCTTCCCTATATTCCTTACACGAATACAGTTTTTTTAAAATTAGAAACAAAAAATAGATTTGTCGCATTGATTCTTGATACTTCGGAAAAAATAACATAAAGTCAAAGGAATGACTGATAGTCTATCTCAGGTAAGAATAACAAATATGAGATAAGGGAGAAATTCCGGCAATGTGTAGAAGGAACAATAATTGACAATAAAGAAATTACTCCAAGATAAATTTTCGGATAAAGAATCATATTACTTATAATACGTTTTAGATTTATTTTATTTTATTTTATTTTTTATTTATTTATTTATTTATTTATTTATTTATTTACGAAAAATATATTTCTAAATGATAACTACAATCATAATTTACATAAAGAGTAGATCTTTTTCTGAAACAAAAATATGATTAATACATGCTGGACAATTGCACCATAAAATGTAATAAATAATAATGCATTCGTTAAAAACACATAAACTTGCTCAATGGTAGATATAAATAAGAACATTTATACGAATTTGTACAATTAAAATTAATGATGAAATCTTAGCTTCGAACTGCTTCTGGAATCATCCTCAGGATTTTAAAAAAAAATCTTGAGGACGGCTGCAAAAGCAGATCGAAACGTAGATTTTATCGTTCATTTTAATTGTACAAGTTTATATAGGTTCATAAATGTTCTTGTTTATGTCAGGATTTTTTTTATCTTGAAGACCACTGCAGAAGCTGTTCGAAACGTAGATTTTATAGTTAATTTTAAATGTACAAGTTCATATAATGGTTCTTGTTTATGTGTTTTTAAATAATACATTCTTATTTACAAAATTGTGATTTTTTTTAAAGACTTCCACGGAAGGGATTCGTCTCAAAGCAAGTGTTCAATTATGTAGATTTCCATGAAGCATCTTGGAAATGTGTACGAAATAACAATATCAAAAAAAAAACTTGAAGAGAAATTTTCAAAGAAAAGAAGCATGTTAGGTTATTTTGATAAACATATAGGGTCTCTCACTTCAAGCCAAATCCAGTTTTTCTTTCATAACTTTATCAGTATCTAAACAGTTTGAATAGACTGTTGTAAAAATGTTTCAACAGGCTAAATCCGTTAATTTAAATCGAATTACTTGGAAATTGAATTGAAAACTGAACTTCTGATTGAAACTATTTTTTACACTTAGGAAATCATGGTTCCAAACTAGTTAGTTTGATAAATATACAGGGTCTCTCACTCCATGACAAATCCAGTTTTTCTTTCATAATTTTATCAATATTTAAACAGTTTGAGCAGACTGTTGAATAAAAGTTTCAACAGGTTCAATTCGTAAATTTCAATCGAATTGCTGGAAAAATGAATTGAAAATTGAAATTCTGATTGAAATTATTTTTTCCACATAGGAAATCATGGTCCCAAACCACTTATTTTGATAAACATACCTGGTCATAATTTGATACTGTGTTGTCTAGTCCTATTATTGTAATGAAGAAGTCCGAATCTTCACGCAACAAATGTCCAAATCTGAAAATTTGTAAAATAGTATTAAAAATTTCTAAGATGTATCATTATTGGAAATAAAGAAGTTGCTACAAAAAATAATTAATATTAAAAGTATTACATGTCTTTTCGACATCTAGCATACTTTAATGTTAAAAAAAAAAAAAAGTTGATATCAATGTAAATTCCAAATCAAATATTATTTAATAGCATAAAATTATTGTTTTGGAATAAAGTTAGAGTCGCTCGAATTAAAAACATATTAGACTTAAAATATTTTGTATATTTTTAATTTATTATAAAATATTTTGCATATTTGTTATTTTTGATAAAATGTTTCCCCCCAAAACAAAACCTTTCATGATATGACATAAAGTGTTAATTACCCTTCAGAATACCCCAAAAGAAAGTTTGCCATTAATGAATAATGAAGTTTTGAATAACAAAAAATAACGGTTAAGCGTGATATATTTTTGTAATGCCAATCCGATATTAAATTTTAAGTTTCGCCAGCTGTCATCTAATAAAGTTTAAGATATTTTGTAGCATAAGTAATAAGTTATTTATTTTAGTAAATTATAGTAAATTGTAGTAAACTATTTTTAAGTATGTTGCATTTATAAATATAAGAAAAATGAAGATTATAGATAAGAATGTGGGTAGATTTATATTGCTGAATGGGTAGAATTTTCACTTTAAAGCAGGAGTCGTGATCATTTGTACCATCACGGGTCTATCTAAAAATTTTAAACATTTTTTTGTTGGAGCATAAACTTTCCAACGAATATGTGAATAAACAGTCACATTTGTAGATGAATGTAACTTTATACTAGCGGACATTTTCTTCTGAAAAGGGTAATAAAGCTTCTTTAAAATTACATGGGATAAAAAAAAATAAAACTATAAGTATAAATATAAATATAACGAAAAGAACAGGTATCACACGCATAAAATTGACTGGATGATGTTGTTGTTGCGAAGGTTTTCCTTCGAACTCTCCCTCTATTAAAGATTCCGTAAAATATAATAAAATTTCAATAGTTGCATACATTATATATATAAATATATTAATTATGTCATATATATATACATAGGAGCTAAATGTTGTCATTTTACGCTTAATGCCGACAAAATTGGATGAAATAACTCATCTTCACTATGAATTAAGCATGCAAGCTCCTCTGATGATTCTGTGGTTTATTCATAGTTTCTTATTTTACATACTGTTTTTCCTATGTTTATATCTTGTTCATCTTTAGAATTTTAGCAATTTGTTCATATATTTGTGATTTTATCTTTATTACTATATATATATAATTATATTAAATTGGATGACTAAAGCACTAGACAGGAAACATTGGAAAAATCAGGGGGAGACCTACATCAAGCAGTGGATTGAAAACGGTTGATGATGATGATGATGATGATGATGATATATTAATTATATAATATATATGCATATATTCTATATATGTGTTAATTGTATGTAATATCTTTTCTTTCAGTATTGTCATCAAAAGCTATACAAAATGGAATTTTTGAAAAAAATGAATAGGCGAAGGTAGAACGGTTCTCTTTTCTTCAAATATATTATGCAATTGCTAATAAATATTTTTTCTGCATTTCAAATTCACAGAAAATCAATCAAACTCCAAATAATAATTGTATTGAAATTCGAATAACATATAGATTATACATAAGATTTCGTGACGTGTTCCTAAGTAATGAACAGTGCTATAAAATTTACAAATTTATTATTAGAAATAACAAACAACTAAAAAAATTCTTAACCATTTAAATTGCAATTCTTCATTTATGTGTATCCAGTTTAAAGAAGATTTTCACTTTTACATATTGCAAAGTAAGAAAATATTTAGATATTTTTATCGATTTTAATGTTTTCGTTGAAACCACATTAAATAGATTAATCCCATTTATTAAAATTTGAACAGTATAATCCCATTTATTATTTATAATCCCGTTCAGTTAGTTTTTAAACTTTCAAATTTTTCATGCTATAAGTGTGTTGGTCATCTCAAAGACGGGATAGCAGTTAGACAAGCATGATTTTTAATTACCGACAGCACAAAACACTACATTACACATAAACAATTGAACAGTCATAATTTCTGGAAATACAAACAATATATCATCTCTAGATGAGATACATGCCGAACACACACACCGAAAGTCTACAAACCCTGCGCAATCATAATCACTTAAATTCTTTTCACTTCATGTTTGGCAAAATATTTTGCTGAAAGTAGCAGCAGCGCCATCTATATGCCATAAAAATAAGGGAAGGCAGTCATTTTGTTACAATGCTACTTTTACCTGCTTAAAAGAGATAAATCAAAATATCAAAAATAGTTTTTAATTTTAGGATTTTGATATATTTTGAAGTCATAAAAAAGGTGACATGCATTTTTGGCAAATTTGCTTAACGTGCAAAGTGACAGCTTAAAAAAAAAAAAAGCACGCTTTTGACACGATAAGTTAAAATACAAGGCGGCTATAAAATAACGTGACTTTTTCTGAGCCCTCTAGCGGCTAAGTTAATGGACTCGATTGGCCCACTAATTTAGCCGCAGTGCAAAAGTCGAGCACCCGGTTTCGATTTCTAAAGGAAACAATATTACCAAAAGTCGGCATCAAAGTCACATGGGAAATTTTGGCACTGTTTAGGAAAGAAAAATAAATTTTTTGCCCCCGTCGGCAGATTTCGATGCATGCTCTGCTTTTCTAGATGAAGTGTTTACGAAATAGCCACGGTCGTCAACCTGAAAACTTTGTGTTTGCACTAATGTAGCCAAGAGAATATCTCGGTTTTTCCATCTTCATACGAGTTGATGCACCAGCCCATTTCGGACTTCTGGTGCAGAGCTACAGTGTCCAATTGCGACAATAGTTTCCAGATATCAGAATAATTAGTTGTGCGTTTCCCAAATAATTGTCTTCGTGGTCACCTATTATAAACTAGGAGGCGGTAGCACAGACAATTACCTCATCGAGTTCACGACTGAAATTCCAAAATTAGTTAAAACTCGATTCGTATATTAAAACGCAATCGATTTGCCAACTCATATCGTTGTGGAAAACACCTGAAAACCAAATTTTAGCTGTTGACTCGTAGGTTTACCAGTGTGTTTACCTGCAACCAAAAGTATGAAAACATGGAGAACTAGGTGCAGGAAAACACAATGGTAAACCTACGAGTCAACAGCTAAAATCGGGTTTTCAGGTGTTTTCCACCAAGATATGATTTGTCAGACCGATTGTGTTTTAATTTCGGAATCGAATTTTAACTAATTCTGAAATTTCAAACGTGAACTCGATGAGGTGATTGTCTGTGCTACCGCCTCCCGGTGTATTAGCTACACTTGTGTGTTTAGATTTTGGAATATCTTAAAACATCGTGTATCAAGGCCATGTTCGCAACTTAAAATGATCAAATAACTACATGTAAGGCAAATCAATGACAATATGTTGTCAGCTGCTGTGAGAAATGTCATTTATCGCATGCAGCTTATTAGAATATCAGAACCGTTGTCATACGAGCCACATTTGTAATTAACAATAAGCGTTGTTCTCTACTGTAAAGAAATTTTGTGTTTTCAGTTTTGTTTGGCAATTGCGCATTCATTTATAATAAATATTACTCTTTCAGTGCCAAAAATTCTCCTAACGACCCTTTTGGTTCGTAATATATGTATTATTTTAAATAAGAACCGCTTGCTTCAGGTATATCAAATGGTAAGTTACACGCAAAAGATTACCTGTTAGAAGGCTCAGAACAGTTCCTATTATTTTATGGCACCCGATATATAATCAGAATAAAGTAAGCATTTGAATATTAGACACAATATTTTCCAACTAGTTACAGCCGTTCTCCGCTCATTATGATGAAATCTATCTCAAAATTAATTTCAACAGATTTCACAAATTGGCAGAATTCCGTGCATGTTCTTCTTCTTTGTCCAAAAGCAATGTCAAAAATCATATTTTATTTTTACAGTATTGCAATATTTCATTCAAATAGAATAGATTTACAATTAATCATTAATTAAGACAAAAACAAAAATATTGCTGTTTATTATAAAATCTGTTTTATAATGTTAAATGCATTTTTACACATTGTATACATTTTAGAAAAAATGTAAGGATTATCTTGCATACTAAATACAGCACATGTAAGTACAGGGTGTGTCATAAGTTCGCGCAAACTTAAAAATTTCATAATAAAAGAAGTAATGCTCTGAAAAAAATTCTGTTTGCGCGAATATGATCAAAGGGGCATTGCATTTTTTTATGTATAAAGAAAATAATTCCAAAAGTAATCGAAAGAGGGCGCCACTGCATTCTCCAAATGTGACTTTTTGTTGTGGTTTCACCACTTCTTTCATTCTGGTCCCTTTTTCAATTCCTACTATTAGTTCACACTCTCCCTATATTTATTTATTTATATATCTTGTTCAAATTTTCAATCGTTAATAAAATACTTATTATTCATCCTATCAAGTTAAATTAAATTTTTTAAAACTTGTACTGTATGACAATTGATGTTAATACATATTTTTCAAATATTAATTCATTAATTAAATTTTAATTAATTTTAATTTTATATGGGAGACAAAATGGCGGCCATTGGTTATTGAACAGCATTTAATGCATCTTCATATCTATAAGGGGGGTTACCATAGGGAGGACCCTGTTCTGTCGCCAAATACCGCCAATTTTGTCGCCAACTTGGCGATATATCACTAAATTTGGCGACCAAAACAAAATGATATATTTTAATGCAATAAAAACTAATATTAGCTTAACCCTTCACTGCACGACGTGCCACATCTGGTACATACGTAAAAACACTGTAATTCTTATTATGTGCCATGAATTTGGCCAATATGATCTCTATCCCAGATTAAGAACAGTCCAAAGAATGGAATAACACTTATTTTGTTCATGTCAGATGGCTGTATTTGACTGTGGCTGTATAATTGGAATTTGCTCTTCGGAAACAAAAAAAAAAAAAAAAAAAAAAAACAAAAAAAAAAAAAATCGATCAAGCTATTGAGGTAAAATTTACTTTCATTATTTTTACTGAATACTTAAAAATATTAATATAAACAAAGTTGCAGACTGTTAAGCAGATAAAATTAATTAATTTAAGCTCATTTAGTTGTAAAATATAGCAGCACGATATTTTAAAAACGTAATTGTGTACATAGGGTACACGCCATAAAATATCAAATTTTAGTTGAAAATTTGAAATTTAATTTTTTTTACTATTTCTCCCATAATTAGAACGATATATAAAATTCAAATATTTTTTTTCATACATATAGAAAAGATCGTGCAGTGAAGGGTTAAGGGATTATATATTAAATTTTTCTTTCATGACCTAAGTAGGAATTGACTTTAAAAACAAAATTTTTATATTACTTGTTTTTGAAGAGCTTTAACTTTAATCCGGCTGGAAAACACCTACAGTCACTGCAGAACGGTATGTTACACTTTTGCGTGACCACGCTGTGCATGCATTGCAGGAAAGACATGAGATACAAGTAGTCATTTTCATACAGGGTAGTGCCTCGCCCCACTTTGTACGTGAAGTCAAGACGTTCCTGTAGACAACACTCAGCTATAATAGTCGTATTGATGCGCTTCACTTGCCTAAGACTCGGTAGCGGTGGTCATGTTGAACATCTTTGCTTTATAAAATAAATGTTTCATTGTCTGATTTGCATAAAACGTCTCAGTATGACGTGTGAGCACCCTCTTTCGGTTACTTTTTGAATAATTTTTTATATATACATGGAAAAAAATCTAATGTCTTTCTGATTATACACAAACCGAAATTTTTTCTGAGCATTACTTCTTTTATTATGAATTTTTTAAGTTTGTACGAACTTAGGACGCAGCCTGTATTATTCTCATTGATCATAAGAGATAAAGGATTTGTTTTCGCTCATGATGTTATATCTTAGGAAATATCATTCTAAACTTGTTAAAAGGAAGACATTAAATAACCTTGATTTAAAATTACGCGTACTTCCCCGATTTTACGAAAGAGAATTCTTGATAGCTTTTCCTTGAACTTCAAACTGAAAGATGAGTTTAGTTGTGACTACTAAAATAATTGGATAAAATTCGCTTTAGTCTTGCAAATTTGTAAATCTGGTGTTTCATCGTCATATGTGAAAATCACTTTTATGTAATTTCATGAAGCTGAGTACATCTCAAACTTGTAACGCTAGCTAGTGGAATAGTTGATGGTATCGAAAATAAAAGGTACTTTAACAAAAAGATTTACTGAATGGTGTTTGCTGATGTGTAGGAGAATGTAAATGCACTTCCCCAATATATTATATTCATTTTATTTTCTCGCGAGGGTGATTTATAGTTGATAAACTAAATTTCTATAACTATCATTTAACAAATTTTCATCTACTTTTCGCTTTATAAAATATCTCTGATCGCTGAAACTTCAGCGTCCTCATCTCGAATATTTGGTGAATAAGTTTGTGAGTAAATAAGTTATAGAATAAACCTACATTTAAATTTAAACTACATTTGTATTTAGAAAGTAGGAATTTAAAACTCAAAATGTCATTCCTTTCTGCCATTCTTGCCATGTGTAACATTTAGAAATGTTCAAAATTTCCTGGCTAAATTGTTTTGATAAAGACATTTTCATACAGTTACGCTTATTTCTGCTTTTTTGTATGAAAATTTTTGTGTTTAGAATGTTTCTGGAACTAAATATTTCTAGATAAAACGTTTTCAAATCTTAATATACTATTTTAATAGATATGAGGCTTCTCACATAATTTTGACTTTTAAGTCTGAATAATATTTTTTTTGTTATTTTAGTACATATTTTTGGTTTTTTTTTTTTTATTATTTCTTATGTTGGAAAACATCCCATTGCATGACTGTATAACAATATTAACGAGATAAATAAGTTTTGGAGAATGTTGGGGGTCCAAATACACCACGAAATTCCTTACCGTCCCGCCATGATTTTAATTGCCCGTTTAATATATTTGATGCTGATTTTTAAGTATGGCATAAAATTGTTAAGTCTGTATAAAATTGTTTCGATAAAAGTTATTCGATGTATTTTTTTTCCGAAACTGGGACTATTGTTTTATATAAATATGTAACAAAAAATTAACCTGCACACATTTTTATTGTTGTTATTAGTTTTTAATATCTCACCCTCGATTTTAGATTCCTTACCGTCCCTCTTGTTAAATTATACAGAAAATCCCAACATATACAGCCACAGAATTTTTTTTCAACGTTTTTCTCCTGCAGTGGTATGTTAGAGAAAGAATGGCTAAAATTCTTTGACAGGAAATTTACTGCAGAATTTAAATCAGCATTTAAAAATCAATTTCAAGCATCGTGGCTTTATTCGTAGTCTTACCGTCCCCAAGATTTATTCTGCACTTTTCGCAGTAAATTAATTTTTTTTTAAATTTAATCTAATGTAAATAACTGTTGCTAAAAATCAATGAACATTGTGGCTATCACTTAGTCTTAACATGATTTGCCTAAAAATAGGTGGTAATTTTTCCTTACCGTCCCTTCCTTAACATCCCTTTAAGACAATGTTATACCAAAATTTTGTACTAAAAATACTGCATTATTAATATTTATTATTTGAATTTTCTGTGGGTACTATGCAAATTCATTATGAGTAAAAATTTAGAAGAAAATAAAAAGTTAGAGAGATAAAATGATAAGGAAAATTAAACTCGCAAACTTAAACCTCGGTTAAATTTTTTAAAAAAAAATCGTCGCTGCTGACCATTTTTACTTTATTTTGAATCATTAAGGCATTACAATTTTAACAAGCATTACAATTTACATTACAAGGTTTACAATTTTAAAATGTTATTTTATTAAATTTAATTTCACCAGATTTTTATTCCTGAAAGTTAAAATTTTGTGAGAATGTCTCATATCTTTTTTATTTAACCCTTTCAGTGGCAAGGCACTTCTATTAGTAAAATACTGAAATGAAAGAATGACACCGGAATTTACAAACAAGTTTATTTGAAAATAAGTAAAAGCTTTTCCTCACGTACTTAATAAAACGAAAATTTTCAAACTAAAATTTTGGTGTCAATGTCCCATTTAGGGATTAAAATTAGGTGGTCCAAAAATGAACCAATGCCCTTGAAGGGATTAACGTAAAACAATAAGTTTTCAGTGTGAATTTGTAAATATCGCTTTTCGTTTTAGGTAGGGTATAAAGCCCCGTGATCGCGGATTTGAGCAATTTTTATGCAAATCGATAGTAAAAAATCATACGAACAAAATAAGCTGAGTATGACTATGTTTGACAAGTCAAAAATATGTTTAAATAAATAAATTATTATTAAAAGGCCATAACGTTTTATATTTATCGCGGATATAGATTACTCTTGGAGCATTTTATAGAAAATTTTGTGCTCGTTCAGAAAAATTTGGTAATGACAAACTTTAATCTGCCGGAAAAGTCTGCCATACCTATTTTAAGGATGCGGCCGAAGCAGTGTTACCAGATAGTCAAAAGTCAATTTCCCCGAAATTTCTGAAATTTTCCCCAAATCGGTGTTTTTTTTCGCAAAAGTCCCCAACTCAGTTTTTACTCAAAAAGGGAACTTTTAAATTTTCAATTTACCGCTATAAAATATATTTAAGTAATTTAAGCTCAAAATTTTCCCCCAAACCAAGCCTTCTTTTGAAAATATTCCCCATTTACAAAAAACAAACTTTTAAACTGGGCTGAATGCATATTCTGTAGCTACATTAAGAGAATGAGAGATATATTTTGCACTGACAAGTTATTTTACGTTTGCTTTTAAAAGTATTGTCTTGGACTACTGTTACATTTGCTCTATAGCTTTAGACAATCTCTTGTCAGTTGGGATTTGAATGAATCCGAGATGGTACGCTGTTTTAATTTTTTTGTCATTCCCTATACTGAAGTACCTAATCATAATCCAAAGTATTTTCGCTGCATCAATCGATGTGCTTTTGTATATCATAAGAGAAAAATAACTACTTTCTACATAATTTAAATTAAGTTTTTTTTTCTTTCGTATAAGTCCTGCAGATTTAGTCACGTGCAGCTTTAAGCTGCTTAAGACTTTAGAGTCTGATGCATCTGTAATACGAGTAAATTGTAATGCAGCAAACAACGAACACGACCACATCCAAGAGAATTATGATTGATATTTCCGATTTCTGGATTGTATTTTAGTTTTTCAAATTAAAATTGAGTTCGAGACAGATCCAGTTTTTCTACAGGATTAAAAGAAATCTTTACGAAAAATAGCAAAAAGAAAACAAAATCCCAAGTTTTTCCCCAAAATTTTTTGTAGCCCCCAAAAATTTCCCCACGAGCTACTTGTTTCCAAAAAAATTCCCCTAGAGGTTCAAAATTCCCCAAAATGGGGACAAAATTCCCAATCTGGCAACACTGGGCCGGAGATAAAATTTCAGTGTTATTTTTCTATGAATTTTTACCGGTGGCGGCTTTATTTCGCGTCTGGATGCTGGTCAAGTGTTGGCAAAGGTGTATGGAAACATTTGACGGACGCGCAGCCGCTTGCTCCTCAAATATCGGTGGTGTTCTAATAAAGTTTGTCATACCAAGCTTTTCTGAAAGATCACAAAATTTTCTATATAATACTCTAAGAGTGATCAATATCCGCGATAACGGTAAAGCCTTATAACTTTTTAATAGTAATTAATTTAATGAAACATATTTTCGGCTTGTGAAACTTAGTCATACCTAGTTCTTTCTGTTTGTATGACTTTTCACTATCGAGTTGCATAAAAAAATTCCATTCTTCGATTCCGAGACTTTCGATATCACGAGATACCGGACAATTTGATTTTAATGCTGAAAACACTTAAATAATTTATTTATTGAACATACAGGGTAGGACAAAAGTATGGAAACACCTCGTGAAATGCATGCTTGAACGTAAATATTGATTCTAATGTTGATTCTACCCAATCCTGCGGCTGGCGCTGTTGTATTTTCTCACTAACGCCACCTGTACAATGCCCTCAATACGTCGCAAGTGCAATGGGTGTCAGAACAGTGTTTTGTGTAGTTGTGAGCGCTTTGTGGTCGGAGCTAAGTGAATTCGAACTTGGGCAAATTGTTGGTGCTCGTATGGTGGGTGCTTCCGTAACCAAAGTAGCCGAAATTTTTCATGTTTCAAGAGGCAACGTATCGAAGATTTATATCGCACATAGGAAAAGTGAAAAACATCATCCGTTAAGTCACAATGCGGACAAAAATGTGTGTTGGATGATCGTGGCAGACGATCATTAAAGTTGATTGTGACGAAAAATGAGAAGACGACATCTGCAAAAGTCACTCCTGAACTAAAGTTCGAGCTCATAAAGCCTACCGGCGCCAAAACAACAAGAAGGGAGCTCCGTAAGAAGGGGTTTTCATGGCATGATAATATGTTATTTTTAGGTGTCTGCATATTTTTGTCCAACTCCTGTATATGCGTATCAGCTGTAAAATTTATACTCTTGCAGAAAGTTTTCTTCTGATTTCACAGTGATATCTGGAATCAAACTTAAGTTCTTAGCCACATTATTTTATGTTATTTTAAAAGATAACATATAAATACTTGTTCTGAAGATAGTCTTTTAAATTTTTAATTTGCTGTAACAGAGCGCATTTTTTAAATAAAAGAAAACACTAACATAATTTATACAAAATTATACATTTTAAATAATTCTTTGTGTGTTTTAATTAAACTTCCGAAAAACTGCTCATTGCATTGCTTTATGCTTTGATAAAATTTTAAATACCTTGATTTTTTTTTTCATTTTTAATTAATATATACAAATACGCTTGTATTAATTTTTCTGAGGAAAGGTAAATAATTACAATTATCGCTTCAAATCTCTTTTAAATACAAATTACTTTATCCTTTGTGTATTTATCGTCTCATAGCAAAAATAGTGTATTATTGAACCTGTCAATGAATAACAAGAACAAATTAACATTACAAACCAAATTCAACATATTATTTTTACTACACCCTAAGGAAATCTTTATCAATTGTTAGTTTGATCTTGAATTAATTCTGTAACAATGTTTTTTGAAATCATTTAAATTATTCGCAAATGAATTTATTAAAAATACAACAAGGTTTTTTTTTTTTTAAGTTTCGCAAGTTTCTTGTTGTTATGTTGATTATCAGAGAAAAGGCTACGATAAAAGAAAAAATAATTAAAATAAAATAAAATTATAATTACCATCTAGAATTTAAATGTAATTGAAGCTAAGACACTTTCCTTCCTTTATCAAAATTAATTTAAAATTAAAATTTTTATAACCTCGGGATTAACAAATTTTTTAAATAAAACAGTTTTTTTTTCTTTTTTTCATTTTATTTATTTCACAAACCAAAGAAAATAACCAACGATATAAATTTCCTAAATGTTAAAAATGAGATTCTTTGTTTGTACTTTGATAAATTTCAATTAATACACTTTGACTTTTGGTTTGGTGTCTTAAGGGAAAAATCCTAGTTCACAATAGATAAAAAAATAATTACAAATTTAATTCCAAAAATTTTAATGATATCACGAAAAAGCAAAGAAAATTTTAATAACTAGCTGTTTAATAATAGAAAAAAATAAGAAGAAAAATTTGATATTAGGCTTATTTTTAATTTTTAATGTGATTAGTGATTGAAACTTTCATACATTAAATGGCAAATCGGATTATATATGTGTGGATATCTTTAGCTTTCTTGAAGTGGGAAATTACACAAAATCTTGTTTTCTGAACGAATATTTCATCTTATGTTCCTGTGTTACTATATCTATTTATGCAGTTATTTATAAGTATAGCTATTTATAAGTTTTTTGCCCGCTTAGGTCGGGTAAATTGGCTAGCATAGGTAAATGAACAAATCACATTGATTCAGGATGTATATTTTTTAATCAACACAAGCTAAAGTAACACACATTAAGAATAAGTTATTATGTTTTGTAATATTTTAATTATTAAATCGTTACAAGATAAAATAATCAGTAATGAGTATCAATATAGAGGAATACAAGGTCCCCCAGCAGACATGCAAACTCCAAATGTCGAGAGTTTGCCTTTTCCTGCAGAAGTTATTGCACCGACCTGTCTTCTTTCTTCCAAAGAATAATTTCTTCCTTCTTTCTTCCAAAGAATAATTTCTTCCTTCTTTCTTCCAAAGAATAATTTCTTCCTTCTTTCTTCCAACTTTTGTATGGCATTTTGTTATGAACAATGAATAAAATATCGTTTTCGGGCAAAGTAGCATCTGATTATTTAGCCCGATCTGTTTGTGGCCACTTTACACGAAATGACACCATTACAAAAACTGTGGCTTAGCATCTAATCTACACAACTTAGCGTTTTCAAACACACATCATTTAACCCTTTATGCACTGAATTATGAATTCATAAAAAAATTTTCTTCTAAAGCCTTTTTCATAAATTTTTGAAACTACATAAGAAGATTTACATAATCATTTAATAAATTTTAGAAGGATTTTAGAAGAACTGAAGGATTTAGAAGGATTTATTAAATTTGAATTTATAGGGATTTTGTGCAATATTTATAACCCCACTAAAATCTTTTATTTTAAATATATATATTTTTTAATATTTTGTAGAATTAGAAAATGTACAAATATAATGTTCTTAAAACAGAAATATAGAAATATTACCGAATTGAAAAATACCCCCTCCACTCCCAGCGCCAAGAAAGCTGAAAAGATGCAAAGGCAAAAGAAATCATATTTAAAAAAAATATTTTTGCTTTGTGTAACCAGTAATACTTTTGGAACAAGATAAACTAATGCATCTATAACTCATTCTAAACTGTATTACTACTAATTGATGTACTAAATGAATTTTATAACAAGTTATTTTAATGGTATTTATTTTAACGTCAGTAGATAAAAGGTAAAAAGATAACGCCGCAGTGATTAAACAGCATAAGAGCAAATAATTATAACACTTCATATTGTTTAGCTATAATCAAGAAATTGAACCACTTGCCTAAAATTAAAATGCGAAAAAACGATATAATAAGTTATGAACAATAAAAATGTAACTTTTCACTTCAAAGTCACAGACAATACTATCAGCATCAGTGAGAACTGTTTCACCCGGTGCCTGCGTGTTGAAGGCACTATACAACAGAACATTTATCGTTAACAGGAACACTCAGAAGAATTCTGTTACATTATGGCGTATGGAGCAAAATCATTTGTTGTGTATTTTAATAATGTTACATCATTTCAAACATTTTGAAGTTGATATACATCACTCAGGTGCTCTATAAAAAGGTTACTGAAGAATATAGCGTGCAAAGAAAGCATTTTATTGTTCATTTACAGTGACACAAAATATAATAATTCGCTTGCAGTACTACGTAAGAGCGATAATTGCTGGAACTGTTGTGGTATACGTTTTTAATTTAACTAATTTGCTGCATGTTAGTTGGTGCGCCTAAATTCTATAGGACAGGGGTTCTCAAACTATAATACGCATACCAGTTCTGGTACGTGAAGCTCTGTTTACTGGTACGCGAAAGTCTGATACTGGTACGGGAAATGAAATAAAAATTACAGCATGTGAAACCAAAAATCAGCTCAATTCCACCTTCCTCCCTCTTCTTTCTTGATGTGTCAGTTCACCGGCTCCGTGGCGTTTGCTCTCTGTTACTGCTTTGACAGCGTTTTACATGTAATTTTCATTAGAATTTTTAGATAAATGGAACTGACTTTCGGTAGATGTTGAGTTGACCTTTCATACTCCCCAAAAAGAAAAGTTTTCTTCTATTACTATACTGTATGTGTGTATGTTACTTATTTCAACGAACTTCGATCTCGCATTAATAGGCAGTTTACTTTCAGAAGGTATGTAAATTTCTTATGTAGGTTATTCACTTATTAAATTTTCTTATGTGTATTTTACTATTGATATAAACGTAGTATTCATATAACAAAAAATTGGCGATCAAGGCGACTTCAAATGTGTATTTTTTTCCATGTTTAACAAGGCTGTGCAGTAGTTTTATATTTAATTATATAGTTATTTGTCACCGAAAAATGTTACACTTTACACTCTCAGAAATAAAACTTTCACTTTTGACGATTCAGACATCCTTGAGCTGTATTTAGTCCTTTTTGACGATCATTTCCTATCAACATCACGTGACTTTTAACGAAAGGTAAACTCGCAAATATTTGACGAAAGTTTGCCTCAATCACGGTCAGA
Source organism: Maratus speciosus (assembly GCA_963932465.1). Classification (NCBI taxonomy): domain Eukaryota; kingdom Metazoa; phylum Arthropoda; class Arachnida; order Araneae; family Salticidae; genus Maratus; species Maratus speciosus. The sequence goes on along the minus strand of OZ010789.1, from coordinate 453,800,811 downwards.
CTCAATGCATTTTAAGGAAACAGTTGCTGTACCTCCTCAAATCCTGCGATTTCAGCAAGCAGATATTTGCTTTTTTATGCTAGTCCTGCAATAATTTATTTTAAAACAGCACTTTTTAGTGATTTTCAGAAAATACTGAAATGTAGGTAGTTACTGTTTCTTCATTAGTTATTTTTTTAACAGTTAAAATTTTTAGGAATGCTTATTATAATTTTTATTTATTTATTTATTTATATGTTGTTCGTTATGTTTTAATTCGAAAAGAATAAATTTCCTGTGTTCTTCAAAACCATTCAAAAAGAAAATTTGGTCAATAAAATTTCAAACTTCCAGGATATCTTTTTTTTTTTAATTTATTTAAGAAGTATATTCTGTTTTCAATCAAATTAAAAATAAACATAATTGATCCCTTTCCCCTTTATAAACAGTAAAGTGTTAAAGTCTTATCCCTCTACTCAAAGTGATAAAATCTCACGCAATATGCACTTCAGAATTCGTTATTTGTGAGCAACAAATTAACCAGCCCATATTCTAACCATTCATTGAGCAAAGAAAATTTCACTAATAAATTATTTAATCAAACCATATTATAATTATTCATTGACCATGAGAAAAAACCATAGTAATAAATTAGCCTTACTTAAAACTTTCAGAAATTATGGTAGCACCGATAAAATTACAATCTACCTTATAAAAACATAAATACGCACCAGAATTCATTATATCAATCTAAAAGCAAACCTATGCAAGCCCCCAATAGCCAGGTTGGAAGAGCAACGGTCTCCCACGCCAAAGGCCGCGTGTTCGAATCACCCCAAAGAAAACGAGAAATGAATTTTTTCGGCACCACCAGCCAACTTTTGACGAAATTTATATCGTCAAGCAAGTGAAGAAAGTGATTTCATCAATTTGACGAAATATTCGCTCGGAGCATTTCCCAGGAAACACAGCTTCGTCAAAAACAAAGAAAATTTCGTGAAATCTGAGTTTTCATTTCTGAGTGTGTATATAAACTAAGAAATAGTCAAGTCAATATCAACGCCAATTTAATAATGTAATCATGTAAATCAGTAAAATCTCTTCAGGCAAAAGCACAAAAGACTGGGAAAATATTTCATTTTAGACACATTCCGTTTACACAGGTTTTTCTGTATTAGCTTTGAGTTTGTCACCTGGTGGTACGCGGAATCACCAATTTCTGTTTAGTGGTACTTCGGTCTAAAAGTTTGGGAACCCCTGCTATAGAACATATACAGGGATGTGCAAAAGAATTCGAATACATTTCCGCTCCTTGACAGAAATTCTTGAAAGGGAATTTTTAACTGTGTTATGTGTTTATTAACTTAAATAAAGTTTAGCATACTTTTTAGTATATATACAATAAATCGATCATAAACAGGAATGCACAAGAAGAATTCGGGCACTTTTCCTACTATGGACGGTAATTTCTGAAATTGGGTTTTTAAATGTGTTATGCTTTATCCATTTTTTTATTATTTTCCACTGTATTTAAGGGGGAAGTTTTGTTGAAATATTTTGAATATGTTGTAAAGGGTTTCATAATCTGTTATTTGTGTAAAGCAAGTTTCAAGCATATTTTTTTTTGTAATATGTCTCTATCACGTGCAGCCCGATTACGAAAGATTAACATACTTTAGTCCTTAAAACAATACAAATGGTTCAGCGTTTATTTCCGGCTAATATTCCATAATGAAAATACAAATTTATTGATAAATAATTAATATAATATAATTAAAACACTAATTAGGTGGACATGTAATCGAATTATGCGCTTAAAGTACGGAAATTATCAGAATCAAAAAGGCAGTAGTAATCAAAAAGGTAAGTAGAGATCTTTGGCGATTTCTTCGGCTAAACTATTGGCAAGCGGCTAATACAGTAGTATCGTTTATCTATTTGGTAGTTTTCGAAATTTATTTGAATACTTTATTCATATCATACCATATATATTATAAAGCAGTAAGATCTAAAAGTTCCGCTCGAGTGTTTTCAAAAACTACCCGGTGGATTTTTTTCCAAATTGTATCATTCGATAGGAAATATTCCCGGGGTGGTTTATGAGAAAATATACAGGGATAGCTATGATTTTTGATAATAAATTTCGTATTTTACTGTTATTTTGAACGAAAAGGTTGCCAGTGATTATCTTTTGGCGAAAATTATCTTTGATAAATGAATTGAAATGGCTATAACCGTTAGAAAACAATACAAACGTCTTGCAAACAAAAGAAGAAAATAATTACTAATATTTAATTTTTAAACAGTGAAAGAAATAACCGCTTTAATGAGGGAAAATATTATAAATGAAACTATTTAATTTAAACATGAAAGGAATGTTCGTAATGCTTAAAAATGAATTCAATATGAAATATTTTAATACATGTAATATTTGGCGCGTTATCGCTTCCGCCAGGTTAAGAAAAATGATTACTACTTCATTATCCCTCTGACCAATTTCGCAAAATTATACAAATTGCCAAATTAAACACATGGAAGAATGTTGCCACTCTAAACTTTCAAGAAAGAAAAAAAAATTAATTTAATTTTAAAAAATCACTAAAGAACAGTGTTACTTTAATGATGACGTTCCCTTATGGCGTAAAGCGATATACCAATTATAAAATTTGATTTATTTAGATAATTTCGGACAAAATAATACTAATAGTTTACGTATTTACATGCAGAATTATTAAATTAAATCAGAAACAAATGTATATTTTTAAGATATAGTATTTGTGAATAAGAAGTAAGTATTTTAAATGTAATAATCGCATTTATTAAAGAACACGCAATAAATATCAATGATAACGGAAAATTGCAAGGAACCTGATGCTCTTTATTTAACCAAAAAACGTAGACGGATATAACTATAAAATTATGTAAACATTAGATATCAGCTTAAAAAATAAAAATTTCAAATTTTGCAGTAATGTTAAATAACGAAAGAACATGTAAATTAATAAAACAGTAATCAATTTACAAATAAAACGTCGAATTAAAAAGACTTGATGACGTAACAAACACGTTTAACATATTTAATGTCAAGTGAATGTGACATTTACGATCATCCATTATTGGCATTTAACCTTACAGTTTGGCGACAGTTTTTTTTGTCGACGGGATAATCAAGGACACAGATGTCATATACGCATCACGTTGGCGCGATTTTTTTCTGAAGCCAATCTCATTTACGCATCGGAGTACGTAACTGGCGCCAAAGTGTCGTTATTTTTATTGCTATGGTAACGCAGAGGTTATTATTTATTTATTAATAAATTGTTTATTAACTTTTATTTTCTTTTTTAAAATTATACAAATTGTTTTATTCTATAGCTATTCATTAAACTTTTTTTATTTATTGCTATTCCCTTTTTAAAAATATATATGTAACTGATATTCGAAGACAAGGTTTTCGCCAAATTGGTGTCATAAAAAAATCGTGGCAACGTGGTGCATATATGACATCTGTGCCTAATCAAGTACTACAGAAAAATTCAGCAGTAATGTTAAATAACGAAAGAACATGTAAATTAATAAAACAGTAATCAATTTACAAATAAAACGTCGAATTAAAAAGACTTGATGACGTAACAAACACGTTTAACATATTTAATGTCAAGTGAATGTGACATTTACGATCATCCATTATTGGCATTTAACCTTACAGTTTGGCGACAGTTTTTTTTTTTTTTGTCGACGGGATAATCAAAGACACAGCTGTCATATACGCACCACGTTGGCGCGATTTTTTTCTGACGCCAATCTCATTTACGCATCGGAGTACGTAACTGGCGCCAAAGTGTCGTTATTTTTATTACTATGGTAACCCGGAGGTTGTTATTTATTTATTACTAAATTGTTTATTAACTTTTATTTTCTTTTTTTAAATTATACAAATTGTTTTGTTCTACAGCTATTAATTAAACTTTTTTATTTATTGCTATTCCCTTTTGGCGCTTGTCTGCGCATTTGTATTAAATAAATAAGCCAGTTTGAGTCCCACCACAACATTTAATAAAACACTCACAAGACGAACAAATAGAACATGAAGAATAATAAATATCAGCATCGGATATCGTTTGTTGCCATGCAACTCGTATAAATTCTCAACTTTTAAAAAATATCGTTTCCTTCATCCATGGAGCGATGAGATTGTAAGATGCACGCGCATGAAAATAAACATATTAGAGAAATTTAATTATTAGAGAAATACTACATGAGTATCCCCCCAGTGACGAAGGAACGGTACAACAAAAAACAATGTGAAAATATAAGATGCATGTAAATAACACAATATATTTAAAAAAAATCAATTGTATGAAGTATAGTTTATTTCAGTTATCAGTCTTTTAGGAAATCTTACTCGTCTGCCTGATTTGGTAGTTGGTTCTTCTGATTTTACTGGCTGGCTATCTACTGGAAAACTTTTAGTTTCAGGATTATCTGTATTACTTGGTAAATCACTGAACACAAATGCAGGTTTAACTCTATCAAGTGAAACACAACTTTTCTTTCCATTTATGATTATGGTTATGTGCTTGTCATTTCTCGATAGAACTTCATGAGGGCCAGAATAAGGTTGAGATAAGGATGGAAGGACTTTATCTAATCGGAGAAACACATGCGTGCAATCCTTCAATTTAGGGTGAACAAAAATTTTTGAGTGTCCGTGAGCAGATGTATATGAAGGTTTTAAACTATTCATTCTCTCTTTCAATTGTTGGACGAAATTATTGTCGCAAGATACCAAAGATGGGATTTCTGAACACATTTCAGCTGGTAGTGTGAGTGAAATGCCATAAACTAACTCAGCACTTGAAGCTTTTATATCAGGTTTCACAGCAGCTCGTATACCAAGTAGAACTGCAGGCAAACTCTCGGTCCACTTACTATGCTCATGAGCCTTTAATGCGCTCTTTAAGACTCTGTGAAAGCGTTCAACTAAACCATTTGCTTGAGGATGAAATGCTGTCGTTCGTATGCGGTTTGTGCCCAGAAATCTTGTCAGTTCTTTGAACAGATTTGACTCAAATTGTCTACCTTGGTCGGTTGTTATTATGATGGGGCAACCGAATCTAGATATCCATCCGTCAAAAATGGCACGGCAAACTGATTCTGCAGTTATATCTTTTAAAGGAATCACCTCTGGCCATCTTGTAAATCGATCTATTATTGTTAAACAGTATACATTTCCATCTGATGGAGGTAATGGACCTATCAAATCTATGTGAATGTGTGAAAATCTTGCGTCGGGTAATGCGAAAGTACCTAGACTTGTTTTCGTGTGTCTGTGTACTTTTGAACGTTGGCAAGCACTACAACTATTGACCCATTCTTTCACATTTTTCTGCATATCGGACCATACATATCGTGATGCAATAAGATTTAAGGATGCTGCAACACCAGGATGAGCTAAATTATGGAAATGTTCAAATACTGTTCTACGAAAATTCGCTGGTACGAATGGTCTCGGAGAACCTGTTGATACATCACAAATCAGTTCTGTGGCAGACATTGGAGATGGCATGCTTTTAAACACAAGAGAAGATTTGTTATCATTTTGCAAATTGCGTAGATCTACATCATCTTCTTGAGCTTTTGCAAACTCCTCAAAGTCTAAAAATGAGCTGGAGATTTGATCTACTTCAATTCGAGATAAAGCAACAGCAACTGTATTGTTGGCGCCGCTTACGTGACGTACATCTGTACTAAACTGAGATATGTAATCTAGATGCCGCCATTGGCGCGGGCTGCATTTGTCTGGATTTTGTTTGAAGGCATATATGAGAGGCTTTTGGTCTGTATATATGATAAAGTTCCTTCCTTCGAGCATGTGTCGGAAACGCTTTACTGATGTATACATTGCCAAGAGTTCTCTGTCGTATGTAGACCATTTCTGCTGACTTTTTGAAAGCTTGATTGATAAAAAAGCAATGGGTTCCCAATACTTTTTATTAAGCTGCATAAGAGAACCACCAACGGCTTTGTCGCTTGCGTCAATCCAAAGGCTTAACTTTGCGCCGGGAATGGGATGTCGCAGGAGAGTTGCATTGGCTAAAGCTTGTTTGGCGTCATTAAAAGCCTGCTCAGCCTCCACAGTCCATTGAATTGAGTCGTGTGAATTTTTTTCAGAGCGTCTTCTAGACTTTTTTGAATTCTTTATTCCTTCCAAGAATTTATTTAATGGAGCCAATATGTGAGCAGCTTTTGATATACATCGACGGTAATAATTAAATAACCCAAGAAATCGTCTTAACTGTGTAAGAGTAGTAGGTTGAGGGAATTTTAAAATGCAATCAACACGATCTGGTAGGGGCTCAATGCCAAATTCCGATACCTTAAAACCTAGAAAATCTATGGATGATACGTCGAAAATGCATTTTGATGGTTTTAAGCTTAATCCGTATTCTTGCAAACGCTGAAATATGATTTTCAGATGCTCGATATGTTCTTCTGGTGTGCGAGATGCTACCAGGATGTCATCAATGAAAACACACAAAAATGGAAGATCTCGTGTAATTTGATCCATGAACCGTTGAAATGTAGCAGATGCGTTGCAAAGGCCGAATTGCATTCTTGTACTCTCAAATAAGCCAAACGGTGTAATAATGGCACTTTTATGTACATCATCTGGATGAATTGGTATTTGGTGATAAGCTTTTATGAGATCAAGGTGGGAGTATATTTTTGTACCATGAAGGTTCGAAGTAAAGTCTAAAATATTTGGAATGCTATAATTATCTTTTACTGTTTGTGCATTAAGTGCTCGGTAATCTCCGACAGGTCTCCAATCTGTAGAATGTTTTTTAGGAACCACATGAAGTGGTGAAGCGTAATTGCTTTTGGATGGCCGAATGTGACCAAGATCAAGCATTTGCTGAAATTCGGCTTTGGCTGTTTTTAATCTGTCTGGAGCTAATCTTCTTGGCTTGGCGTGGACAGGAGATCCGGTAGTTTCTATATGGTGAAATATTGAATGCTTTATTTGTTGATCAGCACGAGGAGGTTTAGTTATATCTGGAAATTTAAGTAGTAATTTATGATAAATACTATTTCCCGAAACAGTTTTGATAGAATGAACAGATGCTGTATGTATATGACCGGGAGTAGCTAAATTTGTAACATTATCCACTAACTTTTTATTACGAAGATCTGGAATTAAATTAAAATGATATAGGAAATCTGCGCCGATAATTGGAGTGCTTACATCACCTATTAAAAAGGGAAAGCGAAAAGTTTTTCTGAGATTGAAATCAAGTGTCAAAAGCTTTTCTCCATAGACATTGATTCTTGAGGTATTCGCAGCAGTTAGGGTCATAAAAGGGGTATTTTTCTTGTGGAAAAATGACGCTGGAATAATACTGATGTCGTAGCCTGTGTCGCATAAATAATTTATATTGGTCTTTCGATCCTTTAAAAAGAGGCGACGAGATATTTTATGCAAGGTAGCTGTCGCCGCTACACCTCGCCGTCTGTGTTTTTTGAAAATGAACAAGGTTCGGAGCATTTCTTGGCCTTTTCGCCAAATTTTTCGTGATACCAACATTGCTGTCTGGAATCTTTTGAAATGCTACGATTCCTCCCAAAGGAACGCCGACGAAAAGGGCTTCGTGGCCTACGTAATTCCAGTTGTTTAATTCGATCATTCAGTTTTTTTATTTCACATAAAATTTCTGAATTAGCATTTGAGGGTACTGAAACAGCATTTATTGCGGTGGGATTATATTCCAAAATTCGGTCAGCAACTTCGGCTGCTTTATCAAGTGACAACGGTGAGATAGATGCTAAAATGCTCTGTACATATGACGGTAAATGCGAAATAAATAATTCCAACATCAATTCATTGGATACATTGTGGGACTCAGCTCGTCTTTGCATTACTCTTAAGAGATCACTGGGTTTACTATCACCGAGCTGTTCACCAGCTAACAATTTCCTTATTTCAGATTTTGACGAGTCGCTTGTCCGTTTTATTAATTCCATTTTTAAATCCTCGTACGGTGTATTATCGGACGGTTTGATAATTAAATCCCGTACAACAGATGCGGCATTTGGAGGTAAGTTAGCCGAAATATAATTAAATTTAGTTCGACTTTCTGTTATGGCCTTTGGATGAGCTAATTCAAATGAATGTTCACACATGGCGAACCAAAGACCGACATCATTAAAGTTATACGGTGGAATACGAACAGCGCTAATTTCTGTCATTTTCCAAAATAAAAAGAAATATTACTCACTTATTACAGAGTTCTTTTAACGTGCTCCAGTACGGGTCACCAATTTGGCGCTTGTCTGCGCATTTATATTAAATAAATAAGCCAGTTTGAGTCACACCACAACATTTAATAAAACACTCACAAGACGAACAAATAGAACATGAAGAATAATAAATATCAGCATCGGATATCGTTTGTTGCCATGCAACTCGTATAAATTCTCAACTTTTAAAAAATATCGTTTCCTTCATCCATGGAGCGATGAGATTGTAAGATGCACGCGCATGAAAATAAACGTATTAGAGAAATTTAATTATTAGAGAAATACTACACCCTTTTTTAAAATATATATGTAACTGATATTCGAAGACAACGTTTTCGCCAAATTGGCGTCAGAAAAAAATCGTGGCAACGTGGTGCATATATGACATCTGTGCCTAATCAAGTACTACAGAAAAATTCAACTCAAAAATTTGATTATATAAAATCTCAGTACTATTTTTTAAAATTATTTTGATTTTTATCTCACTCCCATCATGTGTCTTACCGGAGAAACTCGCAGAAATAGCTCTAAAAATGGCTCTACTTATGAGTTGAAGGAAATGGTTTATTTAAAATGATATTTGTTTATTTAAAATGTTGTTTGGCACAGATGTCATATTCGCCCCATATTGGCGCGATTTTTTTTCGACGCCGATTTAGCGAAAACATCAACAACATAAACAACAACATCCGGGTTACCATATCAAGCAAAATGACGACACTTTGGCGCCGGTTAAGTATACATTGCGTAGATGACATTGGCGTCAGAAAAAATCGCTCCAATATGGGGCGAATATGACATCTGTGCCTGTTGTTTTTACTTTTGTCGCCAAACAATGCGATTTTAAGCAAAAAAGGCATAAGCGTGACTTCAGACGGGGCGATAATTTTTTTTATTTTTTTTTTTTTTAAGTGTATGAGAGAGGGTAAATTTTTATTTTCCAATGTAAATTGTATAAATAGAAGTTAATATTATAAAAATGAATTCAAATATTTAAATTTCAACGTAAATGATTGTTACACATATACATATTGTAAAAAATATTTAATGTCGCTCATTAAAAAAACAAAACAAAACAAAATCAAAACAATACAAAAAAACATATTGGCGCGATTTTTTTCTGCCGCCAATGTCATATACGCAACGGTACTTAACTGGCGCCAAAGTGTCGTTATTTTGTGTGATGTGGTAACCCACATGTTGTTGTTTATGCTGTTGATGTTTTCGCCGAATTGGCATCGGAAAAAAATCGCGCCAATATGGGTATGTATATGACATCTGTGCAGAAAATTTATGGCTTCAAAAGTTAGGAAATCGAGTTATTCTCAAGGAGGTTTTTGCAATTATGCGTTATTACTATACAATAAACTCGATATTAAAAAAAAAAAAGGTTGAAATAAATTTTCAATGTTCTTTTTCATTCGCCATTTCTTTTTAATTTTTTTCTGCATATCTTCTATTCTTTTAGGAAGGTATTTAAAAGATATTGGGCTTATTTTCCGTAATCTGGTCACCCGCCAATTGGAGCATATTTCTATATTTTTGGAAGATTGATTTATGATTGAAGACTGTGGATGGTGAACCCGATTACAAAATATCAGAGGGATTTTGTAATTAGCTATTATTATATTTATAATTTTTTATTACGGAGCCTACGAACAAAATTCAGTATTATATATTTTTCATCTTCTGTTATTGTAATGTCACGAAAAAAGTAATAATTGCAAGCTACTTAAAACCTTTTTATTACCAATGCATGGAAAAATGTTTGTCAATTTATCAGTTAGCCTATATAAGAAAAAAATGCAATTCTGATTTAACAAAATTTAGATCATTATAAAGCAATTTCGTCTGACAGACTGTCCTATAAATTAATCTTAATGAGAAATAAGCGATTATTTTCAATATTGGGATTACTTAGGCAACATATCGAATAATAATTTAATCTTAAATATAAAGGAAACAGTAAGTCTCTTTATCTCTCTGTGTTTTTATGCTCATTAGAAAAATGCAAAGAAAATCTTCGGTTCAAGTATTCACGAAAAGGGTTTTTACTAAACATTTTGCATAATTAACGGTTTATCATTGTCAGTTGTATTTAAGATATGGGCTTTTTTTGGCAAAAGATCTATAATTTTGTCAATAGCAATTTGACATAATGTAATGAAAAGTAGTTTGGTGCGTAATTAACTTTGTTTTTTAACTAAATGTGTTACATTTGTAACTCTATCGTTGCAAACACTTCTAATGTTTGCGTTAACCTTGGCTTAATACGATTACGGAAGATTTTATTAGATGCAAACTAAATGTTTATTTTTCTATCAGTATCAGTCATCAAGGATTTTTCCAAGTTAGCGGTTACATGATTGCAACTGGTCTATAAAATGAAAAGGCAATGGAAATTATGTTCTTTTATTTTTATTCAAACAATTCAGATTTAAAAATCTACGCTTTTTATTCTTCATTTGTCTTTTGAATATGATGGTTAATAATTTGTTACACTTTTGACTGTATTTTTGCCTTCTGGAATCTGAAGATGGAAAACTGTAATAGACCTGCCAGGAGAAGATGCATATTGCGAAATATAACATAATGCAGTGTGAAGTTTTATTGAAGCTACACACACCACATTTCGTCAAGCGGAGAAGTCCGGAGTCCAAGAACTAACAAATGAATATGAATCAACCGAAAATTATTTTAGTTTAATGGTCATTATCTGCAATCATTGTAATGTTCAATAATTTAGTACTGTGGTGACTAAAGATATTTCAACTCCTGTTGCCCATAACTGCCTCATTCCCTTACCAGACTCCATTATAACTGATAAACTAAAAGAGTTCTTCTGAATAGCCCAAATTTTGTCCAACGCATAAGATAGTACAACAGGACATTCCATGTGTAGGTCCATGTTGCTTTAAAATATAAGGTCAAATTAGATCAAATTCATTATTTCGTGTGATTTAAGGTTCGTGTGCAAAAAAAGACCAGCGCAGCGGGCATAGTCTGCTAGTATATATTATAAAGCAGTAAGCTCTAAAAGTTTCGCTCGAGTGTTTTCAAAAACTACCCGGTGAATTTTTTTCCAAATTGTATCATTCGATAGGAAATATTCCCGGGTTGGTTTATGAGAAAATATACAGGGATAGCTATGATTTTTTATAATAAATTTCGTATTTTAGTGCTATTTTGAACGAAAAGGTTGCCAGTGATTATCTTTTGGCGAAAGGTTTGTTGATTAAAGAATTAAGATGGCTATATCTGTTAGAAAATAATACAAACACTTCGCGAATAAATGAGAAAAATACTGATATTTAATTTAAAAAACAACAACAAAAAAGTTTTAATAAGACATAATATTATAAAACGAAAATATTTAATTTAAACATGGAATAAATATTTGTAATGCTTAAAGTATAAATTATTGTGAAATTTTACAATTGGTACAATATTTGGTGAATTATCGCTTACGATAAGTTAAAAAAATGAAGCTGAAAATTTGATTTGACAATTTTGAATGGCTTTTTTTTTTCTTTTTAGCTCTTTTATCGCTTACGCCAGGTTAATAAAAACGTGTCTGAAAACTTGATGAAATAAAATCTAGGTTACATTCTTTAATCTTTTTTTTTTTTTTTTTTTTTTTTTTTTGTCAATTTAATTATTATTTTTATATAATTCTCCCATCATATGATTTACAGGAAAAACTGGAAGTATTTGTAAAAATGGCTGTATTAGTGAGTTACATGTTATTTATTTATTACCTTCGTCGCCAAAGAATGCAATTTTAAGACAAATAAGACAAAAGTGTGAAATAAACCGAGAGAAGAGCATTTCGGAGTACATTTTTATATTCAAGCGTAAATTATATAAAAACCAGTTAAAATTATAATTATGTAATCAATCATTTAAATTTTAGTGTAAATGTCTTCCATATACACACATATTCTAAAATAATTTACTTTCAAAGATTTAAAATATTTTTTACCATACTATGGAATACCATTACTATGGAAACATGCGTTTTGTTTTCCTCAAGCATGTGATTTTTATATCCTCGAACTCGGATCATTACTTATTAATTGAATATTGTGTATTATGTTATTTTTTTAACATGCGGAACATATTGTCGATTTCACTTATAGGAATATTCACTGCTTTAAAAGTTAGGATATAAGAATATTGCTAAGAAGATTTCTGCAATTATACGTTATTACTATAAAAAATAAATAAATAAATAAATAAATAAATAAACATTTTGCAATAAATATTGCTTGCTTATTTGTCATTTCTTTTTAGCTTTTTCTGCATAACTTTCTTTTGCTTAACCATTGTTTAAAAAATGCTTTATTGAACATATTGGATTAATCTTACGGAATCGTGTTATCCGCTAATTAGCATATTGAATGGCGTATCAAAATTGAAAAGATTAGACAGATTTTGAAATTAGCGATTACTAAATGGTGGCAAATGGAATAATGCCCGTGGACTTATCATTTCAGCCTAGATAGGATTAAATTGCCTGGAATTTCGATCAGTATAAAGCGAATTGTCCTGACACTAACTCTAGCAGCTAAACACAGTAACAAATTAAGAATTATTTTCATAATCTGGGTTATTTACACAACAGACGGAAGATTAATTGACTCTTAAATATAAAGAAAATTGCAGGCTTTTTTGTTTGTCCGTGTTATTATGCTCTTTAGAAAAATGCAAAATAAATCTTCGGTTCAGGTATTCACCAAAATGCATATTACTAAAATTTTTGTATAACTAACTTTATTTATCATTGTCAGATCTTAACCCTGGTACACGTGCAACAATATTGTTGCATCAGTTTTAATGTTTGACGTGAACCCTCACAATGACGTCGATTACAGATGATTATAAAGATTTTATTGGATGCATGAGGTTTATTTTTCTACAACATTAAGTCATAGAGTTTTTTCCCTGGTTAACGGTTACATGATTTCAACTGGTCTACAAAATGAAATGACAGTGAAAATGACGTCATTTTAGATTTATTCAGGCAATTCATCTTTAAAAACACACATTTTTATGTTTCACTTTTCTTTTAAATATGAAAGTTAAACAATCTTCTTTGTCTGCAAATAATTTATTACTTTTTTTACAGTATTTACTATGCCAGAATCCAAAGAGGGAAAACAGTAGTAGCACAAGAGGATGTTTCTTAAGAAATATAACTAACATCCAGTGAGATTGTATTTAAGCTACCAGAATCACATATTGCGCGAGCTGAGAGGCCAGGATATCAAGGACAAACAAACGAAAATAAACCACCCGAGCATTATTAAAGTTCAATGGTAAATCTCTGCTATCATTGTAATGCAGCTCTAATTTAATATTGCAGATATGAGACCATTTTAATTCCTATTGTTATAACGGCCTCATTTCCCTACCAAAAGTGCACAGTGAATAAACAACTAAAAAAACTGCTTCTTAATAGCTAAATTTTGTCCTACGCATAAGGTAATATAATATCGCAATGGCGTTCGCATCTTTTCAGCAACGCGGAAGGACATTCAAGCTAAAGGTCCATTAAAAAAAAAATACAAGTTCGAATTCACCATTTCGCTTAATTCACGGTTTATTTGGAAATACTGGCCAGCGCAGCGGGCATAGCCTGCTAGTTTTTCATATAAAAATGCTTTTTATTGTTGATAATAGGCAATCTTAAAATATACAGGGTGATTTATAAGGATGGAGTCAATTATTTCCTGAAATATCGCCACTAGGCACGTACATCCAATTACAAAGTTTCATAAAACGAAAACATGCAAAATTTTATGACATAAGTTGCCATCCCCTGGGAGGTCTATTTGAGAAAATACACAAACTAAATTTTTATACGTCCCTCGTGAGGTAAAATTTTCAATTAGGAAAAAGGCGATTTAAGACATTTATTTTATTACACCTGTTTAGAGAATAGTAAAAGGATATAAATTGAGATAATAAAACATAAACTCAGATTTTTACAGTAATTCTTGAATTGCAAGCATTTTAATTTATGTCTAATCCCATAAAACCTGACGAATTATTTAAACGGGCGTACCTCTGTGAGTTTTGTAGATATCAAGATATATTTTTTGTGCTTCATTCAGGAATGAATAAGGAAATTTTTCCTAACTGAAAATTTTACCCTACAGGGGCCATATAAAATTTAGTCTGTGTATTTTATCAAATACATTCCTCAGGGGGATTCGAACTTATGTTATCAAATTTTTCACTTTATGAAATTTCGCAGTTGGAAGTATCAAGTATGTGTCTAGGGCAGAGAAAGCGAACCTATGGCACGCGTGCCATAACTGGCACGCTGCAGATTATTTTTGGCACTGAATAGATTCAGGTTCTACATCAAAATATAGTAGAATTTCACAAAATGCATTAATTAATCTGGATGTTGTCTATGTTTATCTGAATTCGATGAGTTCGGTTGGTTGCCATTGTCATAGAGATTGAAGAAACTGAAATATAACTTATTGTAATTTCGCGCGTATCCGCTGCACCTCAGATAACTCGACTTCCTACCAGAATTTATTTTGAATGAAATGTGACTTACTTTTGCTTAGCACTTATTTGACTTCTTCTTTTTTTCAATAAAATTACCGGTTTCAAAAGGACTTAACTAAACCGCGCCGTTTACGCGAGAAATTACGGTAATGTATCCCAATCTTGCTCACAAAATTTTAAGAATAACAGAGAATTAGGAGATTATCGCAAAAGATTAAAAGGCGTTATAAGCAAAAATGCCGATGGTAAAAGTATAACAACTTGGAAGTCAATTCCAGAAACTAAAAGCTTTGATTCAGTCGCTTCTTATTTTGATGATATTTTCTGCGAGATATTCGTTTCGGAAATAAATAATATGAAAAATTCAAGTTAAGACACCTTGTTAAATGAGTCCAATTCAGTTTGCATTCTCTTAAAAATAACTAAGTACGAAGCTCATATAAATTTTTTGGCATCTAAGATGAGACAACAAAAATAATATTTTTAAAATAAATTTCTAAAGTATATATTTTATATAAAGTATATGTATCTAATTATAATAGAACATTAAATATTACTCATATATTGTTTTAAAAACTAAAACAAATTTTAAATTAACTTTGATTCATTATTATTTGATCCATTATTATTATTATTATTATTATTTATTTATTTATTTATTTATTTATTTATTTATTTATTTTTGTTTTGTATGTCATGATCACGTAAAATATATCTTTGGAAAATTTTGGCGTGCGGATGCGAAAAGATTTACCGTCCTTGGTCTACGGGCAATATTTAAGAGAATAGGCTACTAGCCATGTCTTTATGAATCACCCTGTATATTAAATGAAAAAAAATCTATGAGAGTTTTGAATTTAAAAAAAAAAGACTTTCTCATATGTTCTGTAACCAGGAATATAAAGATTTGATCCCCTATTTTAATTATAATAGATCAATAAAAATGCAGAATTTCTGCATAAGAATATATGCTATTAATTCTTCCTTTTTCTGTGGAGAAAGTGAAGGTCTTCAACCAGTTTGATCTCATTCGATGATGAAGAAGAGTGAAAGTCCTTAACTCTAAATTGCATCAAGGGTTAAACGCTGAAAGTTCCTGCCGTAGAACAATAACAGGTATAGTTCAAGGTCTTTTGAAACATATATTAAGAATGTATGTGGCAACAGCATAGATTTAAAACTGATACTTCGGAAACAGGTTGTTCGGTGAATAAGTCTAAAGTGACCTGATGATCTTTTTGATAGAACAGTACTACTAAGAGTTTTACGATACATAATTTATATTTAATTATACAGTATTTTCCAAACCTTTCAGTCTATATTCTCAGACTACGGATGTTTCAACTGAATGAATACTAAACAATAGAACTGAATCTTATGTGGTTTCCAGTTGTGTATAAAAATCAAAATTACTTCGAAATGTATATTTGTGTGTTGAAGTTACGTTGTTAAGAATGTATTTTTTTATAGTAGCAAACAAACAGTTGTTAATTCAGACTCACTGATATTATTTCTTTATTATTGTTTTAGAAGATGCAGCATTAGACATTACATTAGTACTATTTATTTACCAGAGCTATACTTGCTTTTAAATTACTTTTATACGTACGTATTTACGTTATTTACGTAGTCTATATTCTCAGACTACGGATGTTTCAACTGAATGAATACTAAACAATAGAACTGAATCTTATGTGGTTTCCAGTTGTATATAAAAAACAAAATTACTTCGAAGTGTATATTTGTTAGTTGAAGTTAAGTTCTTAAGAATGTAATTTTTTTATAGTAGCAAACAAACAAGTGTTAACTCAACTCAGACTCATTGAGATTATTTCTTTATTATTGTTTTAGAAAATACATCATTGGACCATTTATTTATCAGAGCTACACTTGCTTTTAAAATTACTTTTAAACGTACTTATTTACGTTATTTACGTAGTCTATATTCTCAGACTACGGATGTTTCAACTTAATAATACTAAACAATAGAGCTGAATCTTATATGGTTTTC
This sequence comes from Maratus speciosus, assembly GCA_963932465.1. NCBI lineage: Eukaryota > Metazoa > Arthropoda > Arachnida > Araneae > Salticidae > Maratus > Maratus speciosus. The sequence goes on along the minus strand of OZ010789.1, from coordinate 453,783,995 downwards.
GTGTATAAAAGTCAAAATTACTTCGAAATGTATATTTGTGTGTTGAAGTTACATTTTTAAGGATGTAATTTTTTTTTGTAGTAGCAAACAAACAAGTGTTAACTGAGACTCATTGGGATTATTTCTTTATTAGTGTTTTAGAAAATACAGCATTAGACATTACATTACTACCATTTATTTACCAGAGTTATACTTGCTTTTAAAATTACTTTTAAACTTTCTTATTTACGTTATTTACGTAGTCTATATTCTCAGACTACGGATGTTTCAACTTAGTAATACTAAACAATAGAGCTGAATCTTATGTGGTTTCCAATAGTGTATAAAAGTCAAAATTACTTCGAAATGTATGTTTGTGTGTTGAAGTTACATTTTTAAGAATGTATTTTTTTATAGTAGCAAACAAACAATTGTTAACTCAGACTCATTGGAATTATTTCTTTATTAGTGTTTTAGATAGATTACATTAGACATTACATTTACCATTTATTTACCAGAGCTATACTTGCTTTTAAAATTACCTATATACAAATAACAAAAGATCGCAAATTTCATCGCGTAATCATATGAAAATATTAGCTTAAAGAATGTTTTTTTTTTTAAAGATATGTATGTCAATACAAATGTTGATAATTTTGGAATAAAATTAAATATATAAGGCTCAACGTTCCTTTTTTACTTTCACATATTGTACCAGTATCACGAATTCTTAGTGATCGCTAATAATTTCAAAACTCAATGAAGTTCAAACTTATTAGCATATGAAAATTAAAACTCTAATGAACGAAAAATACAAATTAATTGCAATGACATACAGTACATTGAATGTATTATAGCAAGAAAGTTTTTAATTAATACTTTATTATTCATCTATATAGTAGAAAAGGATTTTTCTTCTTTAGGTCTGCAAAATTGTATTTAGAATACAAAGCATTTGCATTGCATATCTTGGACTTGCAACAGACTGAACAAACACTAAACAACGATCTTGTGTGAAATATGTTATAACATTTTATAGTGGTATCTCTTTCGTTCTGAAAAAAAGTAACTAATGCTTTATTCTAAAAACATAAAGTAACTACAGCTGCCGTAGTTGAATTTATTGTAACTTTTTCACCTTCTCGGCTGATAAGCAAAAACTATTGCATATAAAAACATAAAAAATGATAACTTTATAGAGAAATGTATGATAAATATATTGAAAGAGACATTTTTAATCATAGAATTATTTTAAGTTGTATGTATTCTTGAAATCGTTCAAGTTAGTTCAGTTACATGAGTTTTATAGGATCAAACTATGCATAGCCATTTAAGCATCGTTCACAGACATATACGTATACAAATTGTGCTGGTCATTGTCTAGCGATTTTGTTAATTTGTCTTACTTTTTGAGAATTTTATTTTTATTTTTTATTCAAAATTTTATTCTCTGAATACAAATTTAATTCATATTTTAAAATAGTTGTTTTTTACCTACTAATGCCACATTTTAAAAAGTCCAAACAATAATATTTTCAAACACTTTTCAATTAAAAAATATATTAACACGTGAATATTAAAAAGAAACAAAACTTTAAACTAATTAAATTAGTACGCGCCAAAAGCATTTGATGGTGAAAATTACGTCGTATTTAAAACCACGTATTTCAAAAGTCAGGTAAAAAGTAAGACTATTTATTTCAAACGTCATATAAATAAATGACAACCCGATTATAGAAGATAGCCAGTGGTCATGATAAAACCATTCAATCTTCCATAACAAGGGAATCCTTTTAAAACTAAGCAAAATAGCATGTTTTTAAAGTCTGCTGGGGGAATGGATGGAGGATAGCGAGCGTAACCCGTATAGGGGGCAGAGCCCCCTATTAATATAAATTATACAAAGATATAAATCATACAAAGCAATAACTCTGTGTTTTAAGTTTGAAGGATGATTTCATTAAATACTATTTTTATCCCAATTCAGCTTAATATTATTGATATTTTTTCACCTATACATGGGGTTTTTTCTTTTAATTTTTAAATGAATAGAAAACTAAGAATAAATATTGATCAAATTTGTAAAACTCGTTAGAATACATTAATTTTTTGCAGTAAAGCTATTTCATGCTGTTTTACATTAAATCTAATAGTAATAGTCTAAAGGAATTTTCAGATTTGTATTAAAGACAATACTTTTAATTTCAGGTAATTAATATAAAATGTTATAAAATGTGAACTTTAAAAGTATAAAGAGTATTGTAGGAAATGAATAACACATGCGTAATATGTTCTGCATCAACAACTGATGTAAAATATTATTTTTCAAAGATAATAAAATTTCATTTAATTTAGCACTAATAAATTTGAATACCTGTAAGAATAAATAGAAAGGAAAGTTGTCAATTTTATTATCATTTTTTATAAACAAAACCGGCAACTTTTAAACGAAAAATAATAATTCGATAAAACATATTTTACATATTTTAATCTGGAGATATTTAGTCGGTTAAATTAATTACTTGTAAACAATGTTTTATTTTAACATCAATTGAATGTATAATTTTAGTAACCAACGAATAATAACCTATATTCCAAAAATTTAGGATAATTCAATAGGACAAAAACATTAAATATGTGTACAAGTATATATATAAATATATATATATGTGTATGTGTGTATGTGTAAATATGAATAATAAATTACATAAATTTAATCTAACATATGATGACTTGTTGCATGTAATGCTTTTTACCTATTTAATTAGTTTTTTGTGCATTTTTGTGCTAAATAGTATTATTTTCTTTCGTTTAGGTTATAGTCTATATTATATAAACAGCTATTCTTTTATTTTCATATTGCATTATATTAATTTTACAAAAGTAGTTTCATTATTTATTTGAGAAGGTAAACATATTCCTCGAAAAAAGTAAAAATTTGTGATGGTGTAAAAAGATTAATGTTACTTAAAAAGTAGTATTATTATGCAGGCAGATTTAGTATTGTTATGCAAGACTCTGTATAAAATACGAAAACTTGAAAAATGCATTCAGTTTAATGTTTAAAATAACTCGTAATACACAGAGATACAGGGTGTCCCAAAAGTCCGTGACACATTTTAAAATTCAGTATAAAATCAAGTAATTGTCGTACAGGAGTGCAGTTTAGACTAAAATGCTTCTCACGGTGAAATTTTTCTTCAAGTGAATGAAAATAATTAATTTCAAACTTCTATCATAGATGGCGCCACTTGTCTGTATGTTTGCCCACCTCGTTCCCCAGACTGAAGACGAGTCTCACGCATATGATCTAGAGTCAATTCTGCAATCAGTGCTAGCGAACACGTGGATTGAACTGGAATTCCGTTTGGATGTCGTTCGAGCTACAAGCGGTGCACACATTGAATTGTGCTAACGGACTGCACAAATTATTGCTCTGACTGCGTTTGACAAAATAAAATGATCTGTAACTGATTGTCTTGAGTTTTTGAAGCTTCTTTCTGATAATTTAAGGTGCAGCGCTATCTATGGGCGAAGTTTGGAACTGATTTTTTTTCGCTTGAAGAAACCTTTCACCGTAAGAAGCATTTTAGTCAAAACCGCACTCCTGTATGCACAATTACTTCGTTTTATATTGAATTTAATAATGTGTCAGGAACTTTTAAAATACCCTGTATGTTGTCGTCGTTGTTGTTTGTTAATGCATGTTGAAGCATAGCTTTAGAACGGATTCTCTGATTTTAATTATAGTTTTTTTTTTGTTTTTTTTTAAGAAAGAGCTCATTTTGATAGTGGGCTCGTATAAGTTTCATCGAGTTCCAAAATCATTATGTTTGTCTCTTCATTTATATCTTTCTTTCTTCCCGGGCATTCACTTTCATAAAAATTAACCCTTCGGCACGAAAATATAGTACCTTTTAAAGTACACAATAATACTTTACGTATGAAAAATTAACGTCGTACTATATTTAGATTTTTTTGCCGAATCACGTCAAAAATTTTAATACCTTACAGCCTACTGCACATAAAACATGAGCGATGTTGACAACAATATGATTTATAGTGGATGCGATTAACGTTAAAGAATTGCCACAAAAAATGCTCTGCTGTTCAAAACAACTCTGTACAAAATTTTCTAACTAGCATGGAATATATACCTTTTTTATATATTGCTGCGTTGTAACTGCGTCTGACAAAATAAAATGATCTGTAACTGTTTGTCTTGAACTTTTGATGCTTCTTTCTGATTAAGGTACAGTGGTACTGAGGGCGAAGTTTAGAAGTAATATTTTTATTCGCTTGAAGAAAACTTTCCATCGTTAGAAGCAGTTTAGTCCAAACCGCACTTCTGTACGACGATTACTTGATTTTATATTGAAACTAGGGGGCTCCGCCCCCTGCTCGCTATGCTCACCAACCCCCGGCGTATTCGCTTCGCGATTCCATTCGGTATCTCGAAGCAATCCCTATTTTCTAGCCAACCACATACGTAATTATTTCGCCTTTCCATTCTGGATCGCTTCGCGATCCCTTATTTTCTATGCATCCAATTTTTTGATTCCATGTGGTAAAAATGCGCTCGTCGCTGATTTGTAGTTACAGTAAATAATCTTATCGTATAAATCTCTTATCCTCTGAAATTTTCACTTTGCCGCCTTTTCTCCGCCAACATATATGTGTAAAATTATACATATAGTGTTACTAATATTGTAAGTAGTTAGTGTTTGTACTTAAAAATAATGTACATAGTTCAATTAAGCTCTATTCATAAGCTAATATTAGTTTTTGTTGCATTGAAATATCTCAATTTGTTGATTTTCTGCAAGCAAGTAAACCCTATTGTATTTCAATGGAAGTCTATGGAAATTTGGCGAAATACTGGAAATAACGCCAAGTTGGCGTCACTTTTGGCGACTTATTTTGGTTGCCACATTTGGCGACAAACTTGGCGACGTTTGGCGACAGAACCGAGTCCCCCCTCGTTATAGCGTCAGAAAGCTGTTACCAATCAGATGCGTTTCGCGGTATCTACACAGATTTTCATTGGTCCATTTCCAAAGCATTACTTTTTTATATATATATATAGAAGGATTTAAAATGTTTCTGGGACTTTTGGTACATCCTGTGTTTTTCATATTATTTTCCCATCTAAAAATAGTAAATACAGATAATTGAAATATTTTCCTTCCATATAAATCTTATTTCCCAAGTATAATAATGAAGAGGTATAAAATTTTAAGAGAAAATACATTTAAAAAAAATTATTTCTTGGTATCGTTCAAAATATTACAAATGTAAAAATAAAAAACATCAACTTAACATCTTTACTGCAATCATTTCTTTTTAAAGAAATGGCTGCATTTAAAATTTAAAACATGAAAACATACGTGAAAATGTAAAACTAAAATATATGTATAACCTTAAATATGTTAAAAAATGAAATTTCAGAAGAAACGGGAGAGGTGCATCTTCGCCTGCATTGTGAATTTTGACAGCATGTCAAACGAAAGATGAAAACTAAAGCAGGGTAAGCAAATTTTTGGTGCTGTAATTTTTGTTATTTTTCTGCTTACAAGAAATTTATCAAAATACTGAATAATCTTGAATAATTTACATAAATGTTTGGATTAAATAAATTTATATTATATCAATTGCATGAAAGTGTTTTTAAAGCATTAAAGGCAATTTCTTTCATACAATTGTTAGATAAATTTTAATATGGAGAAGTATTGGAAAAAATATGTATAAAAATAATACAACATTTATTTAATTATTTCGCAACTTTTTTGGCAGCTAAAAGATTGTTGTATAAAGGATATACTTTTAGAAAACTGTTTATATGCATATTTATATTTCCTTCAGATGGTATATATAAACAGCAGATTCGTTTACGATATATATTTAATATATATATTTTTTTTTAAATTCACGATTTAAAAAAATGACTCGTAATTGAAAAAAATGACTCATTGTTGTACTACTTTAAATTACAAAATAATAATAATAATAATAATAATAATTGGGGCTTTATAAAATCGGACATACCGACAGCTAATTCAGCATATATATTTATTCAATATATTTTCACATAGTTATTTTATATCTTAGTTCAGTTGTTCTTTTATTATATGTACATAATTGATAGTTTGTAGCTTAATTCCTTTTTGTTTACGGTTCATGCATTATTTTTTTTGTTGTTGTTGTTGTTTTGTATCTGGAATGACCTCAAAATAAGAACGACTTTTAGCATAAACAGTACAATACTTCAGAAAGGAATAAACATGATAAATTTTTATTATTATCTGATTTCTCCTATTAACTGAATTGGTACTACACTGTTCTGTATTCTGCTTTTCCTCTTTCTGTCTTTATTTTCTTTATTTAGTCTGTAATTTTTAGGTTTTCTTTTATGGACATTATGAATCATCACAAAAATCTTGAAAATAGTCCCAAATTGTAACAATTGGTCATGGAAAAGTTGACAATTTTGCCAGTCGGTCTCGAAAAAAAATTGCAAAATTCAAATTTCATCGAAAAGCGCTAAATTTCAATAAGGTATGAGTTCAATTTTGATGCGTGTTTTTTAACAACGTTTTAAATTTCTCCATTCAAATATCATTCTAAAAGTGACATCAGCCGTATTATTTATTCATAAATTCTGTATTTACACCATTTCAGTAATATTTATTTAGAATAACAACTTCGTATGAGTGAGGTTTTCAAATAATTAAATTAACTTTGTCCATTTAGAAGTCAGTGAATGAGTTAATATGATACCATTTTACATATGAGCAGGATTTTCCTTTAATTTCTATCCTTTCGAACTCTATAGATCATTAAAGGTTATCTTCCAATCACAAAAATCATGAAAATTGTCCGAATTTTATTAACTGGTCATGGAAAATTAGAAAATTCTTTCAATCGGTCTAGAAAAAAGTGAGAAATTTCACTGAAATGTGCCCAATTTAAATAACGTATGAATTTAAGCTACTCTCAATTCAATTTTGATGTCTGTTTTATAAGAACGTTTTAAATTTCCCCATACAAAATATCATTTCTTAAAAGTGACATCACCTATATTATTTATTCATAAATTCTGTAATTACGCTTTAAACCAGTTCAGCAATATTTATTTAAAATAACATGGAAAAGTACAGGATTTTTTCATTCGGTCTCGAAATAAAATTGAGAAATTTCATAGAAAAGCGTCAAATTTAAATAACGTATGACTTCAATTCCTCTGAATTCAATTTTGATGCGTGTTTTGTAACAATGTTATAAATTTCTCCATTCAAATATCTTTGTGACATCCACCGTATTATTTATTCATATATTCTGTAATTACGCTCTAAACCATTTCAGTAATAGTATTTATTTAAAATAACAACTTCGTATGAAAGAGGTTTCCAAATAATTAAATTAACTTTGTCCATTTAGAAGTAAGTGAATGAGTTAATACGATACCATTTTACATATGAACAGGATTTTTCTTTAATTACTTTCCTTTCGACTTTTTAGATCATCAAAGGTTATCTTCCAATCATAAATTCATGAAAAATAGTCCGAATTTTATCAAATGATCAGGGAAAACTCGAGGATTCTTTCAGTAGATCTCGAAAAAAGTGCGAAATTTTATCGAAATGCTCAACATAAATAACGCAGGAATTTACGTTCCTCTCAATTCAATTTTGATACGTGTTTTATAACAAAGTTTTAAATTTTCCCATACAAAATATCATTTCTAAAAGTGACATCACTTATACTATTTATTCATAAATTCTGTAATTACGCTGTAAACCAGTTCAGTAATATTTATTTAAAATAAAATGGAAAAGTACAGGATTTTTTCAGTCGGTCTCGAAATATTTGCGAAATTTCATCGAAAAGCGCCCAATTTAAATAACGCATAAATTCAAGCTCCTCTGAATTCAATTTTGATGCGTATTTTGTAACAACGTTTTAAATTTCTCCATTCAAATATCATTCTAAAAGTGACATCAGCCGTATTATTTATTCATAAATTCTGTAATTACGTTCTAAACCATTTCAGTAATATTTATTTAAAATAACAACTTCGTATGAGAGAGGTTTTCAAATAATTAAATTAACTTTGTCCATTTAGAAGTCAGTGAACGAGTTAATACGATACCGTTTTACATATGAACAGGATTTTTCTTTAACTATACTTTCCTTTCGACTTTTTAGATCATCAAAGGTTATCTTCCAATCACAAAAATCATGAAAATTGTCCGAATTTTATTAACTGGTCATGGAAAATTAGAGGATTCCTTCAATCGGTCTAGAAAAAAGTGAGAAATTTCACCGAAATGTCCCCAATATAAATAACGTATGAATTTACGTTCCTCTCAATTCAATTTTGATACGTGTTTTATAACAAAGTTTTAAATTTCCCCATACAAAATATCATTTGTAAAAGTGACATCACCTATACTATTTATTCATAAATTCTGTAATTACGCTGTAAACCAGTTCAGTAATATTTATTTAAAATAAAATGGAAAAGTACAGGATTTTTTCAGTCGGTCTCGAAAAATTTGCGAAATTTCATCGAAAAGCGCCCAATTTAAATAACGCATAAATTCAAACTCCTCTGAATTCAATTTTGATGCGTATTTTGTAACAACGTTTTAAATTTCTCCATTCAAATATCATTCTAAAAGTGACATCAGCCGTATTATTTATTCATAAATTCTGTAATTACGTTCTAAACCATTTCAGTAATATTTATTTAAAATAACAACTTCGTATGAGAGAGGTTTTCAAATAATTAAATTAACTTTGTCCATTTAGAAGTCAGTGAACGAGTTAATATGATACCATTTTACATATGAACAGGATTTTCCGGTAAGCGTGGAAGTATGGATGGGATATGTCATAATTTCTCAGCCCCGCAATAAATCTAGCTACTTAAACCCTTTTGAGACTACTCGTATATCAACTCTGTAACATCCCAAGAGCTTCCTGGTGATATACCTTCTGAAATAACATGCGTTGCTCAGAGGGACCAATAACTATTTATCAGAAACCATTCCGCATAATTTTCCAATTAAAATACCATATTTTAATAAGGCAATAAATTCCGGAGACGGATAATTCAAGAACTTTTATTTGCATTTTGTTCGATATTTGTAAAATATATTAAACTGCTTCATATATGCGAGGGTTTGAGAATTTTCAATAGAAAAGTGAATGCGCCGATGAAAATATATTTAACTATAACTTTTATAGCTATTAGTTGTTCATTTGTGGGTCTTTACATGTTCGTTATTTTCAAAAATATTTAATAGATTTTTGTTTCACCGTTTTTATTTTCTTCTATGTATAATAAAAGAAAGTATTGTAATCGAAATATTTTTCGGAAGTCGGTTTTCGACAGATTTACACGTTGTAGGGTTCAGAGACCCCGAAAAACATCTTTATGAAAACTGTCTGTCTGTCAGTCCGTGTGTCACCATTGTACCATCGAAAAGTGTGTGAAGTTATGCGTATAATTGAATCAAATTTCATGTAATATGTTTTGGCTATGGCAAGCAGGTTCCCCTTGAATTTGGAAATATTCCGCCTGAAAGGGCGCTGTAATAGATATTTTTGTGTCACTTTTATTATTGTACCATTGAAAAGTGTATGAAGTTATGCATAGAACTGAATCAAATTTCGTGTGTATGTTTATGGATATGGCAAGCAGGTTATCCTTGAATCTGGAAATATTCTGCCGGAAGGGGTCGATGAAATAGCAACTTTTGTGTAATTTTGTCGGTTTTTTGTAGTTGTGTTATACATCGGCGGCTCGTGCAGCGACGGGAACTTCGTATCACGATGAGCCGGCTATTCGCAAACAGCTGACGTACAACAGAATAACAAAAAATATTGATTTTATTAAACATTATGATCGAGATTAACTCGTTTTTACCCAACTGAAAACAAGGGTTATGTGTTTCACGCGTATCTGTGTATGTGGATTTCTTTATACCCTCGAAATATCCCAACGGCTGGATGGATTTTAATGAATGAGGTCTCTATCAATTCGCCTAAACGGCCCAATGGTTATAGGCTAGGTTTTGTTTTTATTAATTCAAAATGGCGGTGGAAACAAAAAACAAAATTACGCACCCTATTGAGGGGCATATCATTGGATAGGTCTTTCAAAATGAAGACGATGTTTCATTGACTATTTTACAGTCAGAAGCTCCGTTAAAATATTATGCAACCTGGAAGTTGTGTAGGTAGGATCTCTAGCTTTACTGCAACTCTAACCATCATAGAAGTCTATAGACCTCATCAAAACAGTGTTTATAGATAGGAACTAACAATTAAACACAACTTAAAAGTCATCAATACAAGTAAAAAAAAAAAGGGGGGGGGGGGGTAAGTAATATAAACAAGTAATTTAAAAATATATATATTTTAAGTCAATTCCTACTTAGGTCAATAAAAGAATTTTTTTTCTTCCATTCTTCCTTCCTCTTGAGTGGTGCTTAAAATGCCTTGATCAAGAAGAGGGCTCTCTCGGTCTTAAAATACCTTGATCAAGAAGAGGGCTCTCTCGATTATTGAAAATTAATTAATTTAATTTAATTAATGAATTCATATTTGAAAAAACTGGATTAACATCAAGTGTCATCCACTACAAGTTTAAAAAATTTTATTTGAGGTTGATTGGATGAATAATAAGTATTTTATTAACGATTGAAAATTTGAACAAGATATACACTGCTCAAAACAATTAAAGGATATTTGAAGTTTTATATAAAATAAAGATATAAACGAAATTTTTTTTGCCGAAAATAGAAGAAGAGAATCACAAATGCAAATTTTTCTGGTTTTCAAACTGTGGAGTATGCAAATTTTGAGTTCGACGTCAAAAACGTCGCTTCAGCGGCAGCGAATGAAATTTGACTTTCAACTGGATAAAAGAGAATGAAGACAAGGATGATCGGCATTCAGTGATTGCTTTGTTTCGATGAGTACGATGTCTCAGCGAAGTCATTTGACAGATTCAGAAGCTTTGAGAATTGTTGGTAGGTTAGAAGGGGGCCAAACTCAAGCCGAAGTAGCGCAAGCCATTGGAGTGTCACAAAGTGTCATTTCCAGGATCTGGAACCGTTTTTTGGAGAGTGGATGTGCAGGCCGAAGACCAGGGCAAGGTCGTAGACGGGAAACAACGCCCAATGAAGATCGGTATTTAGCGTTAACAGCTCGGAGACACCGAACCATGAACGCTACTCTTCTCCAACAACACCTTCGCTCGGCTACAGGCACCACGATTTCAACTCAGACTGTCCGAAACCGGCTCCATGCTGTAGGTCTGTATGCTCGTCGACCGATGGTATGTGTTAGATTAACATCAAGGCATCGTCGCGACTGCAGGGAGTGGGCAACCGAACATGTCAACTGGAGGAGAAATGAATGGAGCAATATTCTGTTTTCTGACGAGTCCCGTTTTTCTGTGCATCCGGATAATAGGCGTATTTTCATCTGGAGGGACCGTGGCAGTAGTAATAATCCTGCGTTCGTGCACGAAAGTGTCAGATTTGGCGGTGGAGGAGTGTTGGAGTATGGTGGCATCTCTATTGACGGGCGCACTGACCTCTACATCATTCGAGATGGAGCTCTGACTGGTCGCCAATATAGGGATGAGATCCTCAGACCTATTGTAGTCCCTTACGCTGCAGCAATCGGAGATAACTTCATTTTAATGGACGATAACTGCAGGCCACATCGTGCAAACCTGGTGGAGGATTTCCTTTTCGAGGAAGGAATCGTTCGAATGGAATGGCCAGCGTGTTCTCCAGACATGAATCCAATCGAGCACGTTTGGGGCGCTCTAGGAAGACGAGTTTCTGGCCGCCAACAACCCCCACAAACTCTCAAAGAACTGGAAAGAGCTCTTCTGGAAGGGTGGGGCAGAATACCCCAACTCGTCATTAATAGCCTCATTGAGTCCATGCCTCAAAGGTGTTCAACGTTGCTGGCCGCCCGTGGAAACCATACCCCCTACTGAAAATGATTTTCTTTGAAGAAAACACCTTTTCTTATTCTTTTTTTCTCATATGCACAAATTGTGTTTTTTTCCTTTAGTACACAAATGCGCAATAAAATGCATTTTTTTCTGCCAAACATGTGTAATTTATTCTCATATAACCTACTATGTCTGACGACCATGTATCAATCAGCTAAACAGTTTACCAGATACAAAATCCACCTAAAACTGCAATATCCTTTAATTGTTTTGAGCAGTGTATATAGCGAGAGTGTGAGCTAATAGTAGGAATTGAAAAAAAAAAATTGTTTCACATTCATGAGAAATAATTAATTATTGGGTTTCTTTATTTTTTAAATTTAATTGTTTATTACTCCTATTAATTGACTGAAGAAGAAATTTACGATGAAAGTCAAAGTGGTATGGTATTGAACTAATAATATCGGAGTATTAACATGTGTAACTACTTTTGGAAATATTAAGATGTATAAGATGGAAGAAAGTTTTGGGATTGGAACATTCAACTAGTTTGTAATAAGTTCCAATAAATTGTTTGTTGTCAGTATTTTGCAAAAACCGATCAAGTGGGAAATGAGAAATGGTTTTTCTCTTTCTAATAACTAAAAATTATTTTTAGCATATATTTTAAGCAAGAAAGTTCTAAAAAATGTTTTTTTGTGATGCAAATATGATATTTCATATACTATCCCATACATTTTAAATTTATTTCAATTTAAAAAAGTTATTTAAGATATAAAGTCTAATTTTTTTAAAATAAAATGTAAAAATCAGATACATGCTTTAAAATTTAAATTCTTAAACATTTTGAAGTTTAAGTCCAACGCTGTTTATACATTATTTTTAAGAAACAAGCTCTACTTTTTAATCATTAAAAATTATAAATTGTTAAAATAAGACATAATATTATTTCAAGCTTTAGAAACCATATTATGTTAATGAGTGGCATGTCTTTAGATGCAAATATTTCAAAAAATCTTAATCAAAAACCATATTTATAAAAAACAAGTGAATAACGTTATGACTGGGCAAAGATTCTGAGGTATATTTTATAATTTACACTTATCCTATTAATTTATTCAACTGTCTAAGTTGAATGCAGATAAAAAAATTATCTTTCTGGCAATGATATAATTAGTCAAATAGCAGTGCTACATAAAATAACCTTTTATTTTTCTATTTGATCTTTATTTAAACTGGTGGTCCAACCCGCGTCCGCAGTTACAGAATATTAGAAAAAATAACACTTTTTTTCTTAAAAAATTTTAATAGAATGTAAAAAGAAATCTGTAATTCTACAGATGTAAAGTTACAGAAATCTACATGCATACTAAAATTTTATCTGTACACTTTACAAAAAAAAAGATGTAAATTTGCAAAATTAGTTTTTGTAAAGTTACAGGTTTCTTTAGTTTTACAAAAGAATCTACTAAAATTGCAGTAATGTTATTAACAGTTTATCTGTAACCCGGGTTGAAGTTAAAGTTCTAGACATCCCAGTTTCCTAAAAAGAAATCTTAGTAACTTTACAGATTTTTTTATTTACTTTGCAAAAGTGTATGCGTTACGTAAAAAGTTCTAAGAATCCCAGTTTTCTAGAAAAATTTTAGAAACTTTACAATTTTTAGGGTTCCGTACTTAAAAAGTAAAAACTGAACCATTGTAAGATCACTCCTGTGTCTGTCTGTCTGTCACAGCCATTTTACTCGTAAACTATGGAACGTGGAAAGTTCAAATTCGGGGAAGTAATAAAGACCGTTGACCCACATATTTTCAGATTAATAAATATTCATAAATATATTTAGTAAAAAAGTAGAGGGGCTAATTATGCTACTTGAAAAAAAAATCTTTTCTTTGCATATCATGCGCGGTATCCTGTGAAAGCTTTTGTAACGCTGAACTCAAAAATACATTCCTTTTAACTTTAGGTATTATATTTTCAAAGATATTGTTGAAAATGTAGCGCAAAAATATGTTCTCCTCCATCTAATTCCGAATCTACTGAAACTAAAATTATGAAAAAATTAGAGATAGTAGACGTTAATGTAAACCTTGACGGAAAATTATAGCGATTACCCTAGGTCGCATAGTTTTTGAGTAATTAGCATTTTTCTGTTATACACAAATTTCGATTTACGGGCATTCAGAAAAATTGTTGAGCATCGCTGAATATACCTATCGTTGCAGAAGAATAAAAACATTGTTGATAATGATTTTCGAAATAAATCATCGGTAATTAGCCGAGATATTAACCCTTAAAGGTACGGTCAGTTTGGGCATACACAAGGACAGGGGCGGCGTACTCTATGCCTAGTTAACAACTTTTAATGATATATATGTGTAATGTAATGTCCAGTAACAGAATAAAAGAAATAAACATCAAATTGTTAAAAACATACTAATTTAAGGGGTCTAAAAAGTGGAAAAAATGAAAAAAGGGACCATTTTCAACATTCAATGTCTTAAAATGTATATGATTTTAAAACACAATTTTAATTGGGATAAAAAAATGTAACATACAGAATTCGTATTTATAGGGGGCTCGAAACTGTTAGATATTTGTCGAACAAAAAATTGGCATAACAGTTTACGCGCAGGATTATAAAATAAATATTGCAACTAGAATGAATATTTTGGTGCTTACTTATACTTCAGATAGTAATAATTTCCCTGAACTTAAATAAATTTGTATTTAAAGCATTTTTATATTTTTAATGCAGTGTTGCATTTAGCTAATACAAAATTTTGAAAATTTCAACAGTAAAATCACCTAAAAAATAGTTTTTTGAACAATAAAATGGAAATTTTAGGTTCAGTTTATACAGACTAACATGAAATATATGCTTTGAAAATTTCATGAAAAAATATTCAGAAGTTTTTGAGGTATCCTGCGCGTTATGCCCAAAAGACGCCATTTGGAAAATAATGAATTTAAAGTTTCGAAAACGCCGCTTCAGCTATTGAGCGGGTGTAATTCTAAAAGCCAACACTTCTGTTCTAATGGGAATTTCAAGGAAACAATTATATCAAAATATTCAGAAAAGAAGGGGGTTTAACATCTAAAAAAATTTAAATTTCTTAAATTTTGAAGCTTTAAGAGTCCTGCGACTACTTAATCCTTTCCGACACGGAGTAATTCTATTTATAAACTTATGAAATAATAAACTGACACCAGAATTTATAAACGAATTTATTAGAAAATGCGAACTTGCTTATTTTCACGTACATTATAAAAGGAAAATTTTAATTAAATATTCTTGGTGCCGTTTGTCTGTTTTGGAATTATAATTGGGTGTCCGTTTTTTAAGGGCATCGCCCTCGAAAGATTTAATTAGAATGAATCGCATAAATACAGTGGGATTCGCGATAGTTTGCATTGAGTGCATCTCTCAATACGCCTCGAGTGACTTTAAAAGTTAATTAAACACCTATCTGGAAAAACGCGGCACTGACCAAGGCGGCGGTGCAACTTTGAGACCTCAATTCGAAGCGCGTTTAGCACAATGCCAAATTTAAACTTTGAACAAAGGTTTTGTTTTAGCTACACTGTAGAAATAAAGGTTATTACTACGCTGAATTTAGTTTCATGAAATGCCAAATGAAGTTTAACTATGCACTGCTTTTATTGTCAGTACCGAATTAAGTTCGTCATAAACAGATTAGGATAATATTAAAAAAAGAGTTATAAGAATAGCTGTATTTGATATTTTTAGGTTCCATATCTCTTTGAACTTTCATGGTATACCCATTTACACTTTTCTAATATATACAGTTAAACCCAACCCCACGTTGTATAGTTTCTTACAAAGTCTAAGTATTCTTTTAGTAACTTTTTTTTTTTTAATACTACCATTACAAATTCATATATTTATTCTACGGAACCATCTGTGCGCGAGTAATGCTCGCAGTTGACCGTTTTTTTTTTTTTTTTTTTTTTTTTTTTTTTTTTACAGTGTAGATTTTTCATATTTAATATATTTTTGTAGATTGCCCTATTTCCCCTTAACAACATCAAAGAGAGTTTTTATGTGAAAAATATCAATTATGCATTGAAATAAAGTTTCGAAAAAAAATTTTAAGCATTACTTTCGTATTAGCCACATGACAGGAATTAATGACCCAATAAATCCAAAACGATTCCGCTACTTACAGCAGTTATTTTGATTTTTATAATTTCAGTATGGTTTAAGCGCGTAGTTCGATTACATGTCATGTAAATTTGTGTTTTATTTATATTGTTTTGTTATTTTTTATTTATTGCTAAAATTTTAATTTCGTTATGGAATATAAATCACACAGTAAAAAAAAAAAATATATATATATATATATATATATATATATGTAAAGTTATTAAAGTTTTTCTAGGAAACTGGGATTCCTAGAACTTTTTATGTAACGGCAACAACAAAAATTCATGTAACAGATACACTTTTGCACTAAAAATCAAAATATCTGTAAGGTTACTAAGAATTTTTTAGGAAACTGAGATGCCTAGAACTTTTCATGTAATTGCAACCCGGGTTACAGATAAAATTTTAGCAAGATTACTGTAATTTTAGCAGATTCATTTGTAAAGCTACAGATTTCTGTAGCTTCACAAAAACTAGTTTTGCAGATTTACAACTTTTTTTGTACAGTTATAGTTGAAAGTTTAGTAAGCATGTAACTTTACATCTGTAGAACTACAGATTTTTTTTTTTCCACAGTGCAGGATGTATTTATATTGTTTTAAGCGGAAACGAAAATCTTCCGTAATCGGGCTGCACGTGATAGAGATAGATTTAAAATAAATATTATTCTTAAGAATTATTTTAAAAACCATAAAAAATCTTCAGTTTTCAAACAATTTGTTTCTGAATAAAAATTCATGTTTGATAGTGTAAAAATACGAATTGCGTGATGTTTAGAAGTTAAAAATAAGCAGTTAAAGCGAAATTTATTCTTTTGGTGTTTTCATAGTCAATATAACGTCAGCGTTACTCGCAGACATCTTTTATCTTTGTAATAAAGATATGCTGCTCCTTTTGATGTTGTCATAAAGTAGTATCACTTTTTTTATGAAATATAAAATTATTTATGAGATTTGATTTTTTCCTCCCGAATTTATTTAATGTTTCATATTTATTTCAGAAGTTGGCATTAAAAATGAATATTGTATTCGTATTTGGAAATACAGTCGGACCTCGTTTTCCCGACACCCGGTTTTCACGTCACTCCGCTTATCACATCAGTTTTTCAAGTTCCGATTTCCCGTATATGATTTTAATGTAAATAAACTCCGGATTTTACGTTGTTGAATAATTTTCAACTCCGAATATCCCGACGGTTTAAAAAAATTGTCCATTTTCATAATCCATTTTATAAGCACGAAAATAGCGGTAAGAAATGCCTTAGCCAAACTTTTCACAAAAGTGTCTAAAATACACATTGAGATAAATGAGAAATTTTACTTTAATCCTTTATCTGAATAAATAACTCCACAGACAGACAGACCCACTTAAGCGCCAGTCTATACTCGCGTTTTTTTTTTGTTTTTTTTTTGTTTTTTTTTTATTCTGGTCAGGCGGAGCTTTCTTTTGGTTACACGGCGTTTTTCATCCGACTAAAACCGAAGCATTGCATTGCATTGAAACGATCAGAAATTATCTAACATCCATTTCTGAAACAACGAATATTGATTACAATTCATTGTATAATATTGAAAACAGAATTGTAGGAAGCAGATCTAGGGATAAACAAATCTTAATTCATCAATATTTAATGTAACAATAAAAGAACGAGTCATCATAAATATGATTTTTTATTCTTTTCAGTTTTGTTTTGAATTTATTTTGTTTAATAATAATGTTTTATTGCTTAAAACTGCAAAATCAGTTATTAATTTAAAATTGTCCCAAATTAATTAAAAATACAGTTTTTTATAAACATATTTTTCCAACTCCGGTTACCGCGACACCCCGCTTATAGCGACATTTTTTTCTGGACATTAGAGTGTCGGGATAACGAGGTTCGACTGTATCATTGTTTTAAAAATTAATAGTACCTTTTGATTATAAAAGATTCCTAAATCGCGAGACCCTGGTGATTAGTTGTTAGCGTATGACATGTTGAAAAGCGTTTATAGATGCCTTTTATGTGATGAATGAATTGTACATATTATAACTAGTTGTAAATTCACCTGTGTTTTACTGTGAATTGCTGCAGTAATTGTACAAGAAATGCCCTTTTTCAAGCTAAAAAGTCAAATTCCATAAAGTTCATGATTTTACGGACAAAATCACTTTATCTAAACACTTAGACCATTTATTTAAAGGCAAAGCGCATTTTTTAAGGCACATTGCCGGGAATCTTTTCTTCAGTAACTGTACTGCAGCAATTTTTTTTTTTTTTTTTTTTTTTTTTTTTTTTTTTTTTTTTTTTTTTTTTTACAGCGCATATAAATATGCATGTATGTTGTATAAATTGTTAGGCTGTATATATCTAAGACTGGGAATATAAGCATGTAAGTATGCCTCATATGTCGAAGTATAGAAGTAAAGCATTAACTAAGAAAATTAACATTTTTTTTTTTTTTTTTTTTTTTTTTTTTTTTTTTTTTTTTTTTAGAGTATGAAGGTGATTTCATTTCACCTACCAGTGACAAGTTAAAGTCTTGTTAAAGCTAATAATCAGAATATTTTGAACAAAACTTGCTAATGATTCTCAACATGTACCTTTATAAGATCGGTGAAATTTCCCTGCAAAATTTCAAAAGATAATCTATGAAATAAATTGAAAAGTGCCCAGTTAAATTGATGTCATTGAGCTCACAGGCTATTCACATTAATTGTATATTATACTCTTATTTCAAAGAACAATACTCTCGAAAAATAAATTAAAGGGGGATTGTCCCCACGCCTCTGTTTCCCATCTTTATACTTAATAAATGAACCTCCAAATCTCAATAAGGAAGCGCCTTATCAGAATAAACCAGTATACTAAATTTCAAGCAAATCGGAAAGAAAAACCCATTTATCTAAATTAAGGGGGCAGGTATTGGCCTCCTGTTTCCCCTTTATACTTAACCAAAGAACCCCCAAAACTAGTAAAAATACCTTATCAGAATGAACCTATTTTCAAAATTTGAGGCAAATCGGATAATTCTGCGAAAAAAAACCATTTATCTAAATTAAGAGGGGATTAGCCCTCCGAGCCCTCCTTTATACTTAACCAATGAACCCCCATAAGTAATCAGGGAACAGCCTTATGAGAATTAACCTATTTACAAATTTTGATACAAATCGGAAAATTCTGCCTGAAAAACACATTTATCTAAATTAAGGGAGGGGGGCGGATTTGCCCCCGTTACCCCTTTTATACTTAAACAATGAACTCCCGAAATTAATCAGGGAAGCGCTTATCAGAATGAACCTAGAAAAAAAATTTAAGCAAATCGGATATTTCTATCAAGAGTTATAGCGTTACGTACGTACATACAGAGCCTGCGGGTACATTAGCTCTCAGGCTTTGATAGTCCGTGAGCTAAAAATAATAAACTATCGAGTTTGTACCGTAAAAGCGATTTGGGGAAGAGGACTGGCGCTTGCCAAAAGCACTTGATTTAATTTCCGATGCTTACTGAATTTAAACAATGAAATACAGTAAAATCTTGTTACAACGAGTGTCATTTTAACGAATATTATTTGTGCTGTTAAAAAAAATCATAAATTCCTATTCCATTATAAAAATATTCATTTTGACGAATTTTTCAATATAGCGAATGTAATCAGTGCTCCCTCAGAGATCCGTTGTAACGAGATTTTGTTGTACTGGTAAAATCACGTTATAACGAATGTCATTTTATCAAATATTATTTGTGTTGTTAAAAAATCATAATATCCTATTCCATTATAAAAATATTCATTTTAACGAATTTTTCAATATAGCGAATTTAATCAGTGCTCCCCAGCGATCCGTTGTAACGAGATTTTACTGTACTAGTAAAATCTCGTTTCAACGAATGTCATTTTAACGAATATTACTTGTGTTGTTAAAAGAATCATAATATCCTATTCCATTATAAAAATATTCATTTTAACGAATTTTTCAATATAGCGAATTTAATCAGTGCTCCCCAGCGATCCGTTGAACGAGATTTTACTGTACTGGTAAAATCACGATATAACGAATGTCATTTTAACAAATATTACTTGTGTTGTTAAAAAAATCATAATATCCTATTCCATTATAAAAATATTCATTTTAACGAATTTTTCAATTTAACGAATGTAATCGGTGCTCCCCAGAGATTCTTGCAATGAGATTTCACTGTACTTTACTGGATTTTTTCTTTTTTTAAATAAGGTTACTATAATACACGAAAGTCTATGTGTTTCAGTTATTTAATTTCATCATTGAAAAAAAATTTAATGTATTTTATTTATCAAGCTTGAAATACATATTTAACATGTACTCAAGTTAATATTTTAGACCTTAGTTTTCGAAGAGTAAAGCTAGCTGAATTTTATTTTTATAATGGCTAGATATTTTAGAATCAAACTGTACAAAATATTTTGAATTTTATTTAAAAAATACGCATAAAAGACAATTTGGAAGTGACAAACGTTACAGAAGTGAAAATTGAATTAAAAAACAACTTTGTTGAAATTTTAAAAAGACATGAATGTTAGAAAATAAATAAATAGAATGCAAATTCCTCTTTAAAAAGTTAAACTTAAAATTATACTATGTGCAAATTACTTAAAAGATGCAAAAAATATTTCTTTTAATTATTTCAAATATTCTTTCATCTTTTAAGTAATTTGCACATAGTGTAATTTTAAGTTCGACATGAATGTTGCTAGTAATTTTTTTCTTCATTAAGACGCCCCAGCCTGATCCTCCACTTTTTCAAAAATCGACTTCATTTTACAAATATGTGTGTGTGTGGGAGGGGGGGGGGAGCGGTGTCACATCTCCCATTAATGAAGTATTTTTCATTATTAGTATGCATTTCTGTAGAACAAAGTTTGTTGTTTGTAAATGTTTCCTTTATTAAGATGACTCATCCTGCCCTCCTCTTTTTTAGAATCAACTTAAGTTTATAAGTGGGAGGAGGAGTCAATTCTATATATTTTTTATAGCAAAGTTAATTAAAACCAGTATTTTAAATTAGATTAAATAAATATTTTTTCTTTATTTTATTTTATTATATTCTAAGTTTATTTTATTTCCAATTTTATTGATTACATATGTTTCTAATTTGCTTTTAAACAAATTAATTTTTGTTCTAAATTGTATAAGATTGTTTAACTTCAATAAATGAAGAGTATTATATATTTGTCAAAACTAAACTGTTAAAAATGTATTTAGTAAATTTAAACTTATATAAAATGCTTAAACGTATACGGTGTAGGGCAGAAACATTTTTTGTGTACATTTTATCAAGCCCGTGGAACAGAATGTTAATGATCCAAAAACATTATTATTATTATTATTTTCACTGTGCG
Source organism: Maratus speciosus (assembly GCA_963932465.1). Taxonomy (NCBI): domain Eukaryota; kingdom Metazoa; phylum Arthropoda; class Arachnida; order Araneae; family Salticidae; genus Maratus; species Maratus speciosus. The sequence goes on along the minus strand of OZ010789.1, from coordinate 453,762,509 downwards.
GCCAATTAGCGATAAGTCGCCAAATAGTAAAATTTTCGTTTTTATATTTAATTAAAATTTCGCAGCTTTTTTTTTTTTTTTTTTTTTTTTTTTTTTATAGACAAGTATACCCGTGAAAAAAATTCCCTTTTTTCTTTCTTTCTTTTTTGGAAAATATTATTTCTATGTCCTTATGTAGAGTTTCCTTGTGCGAAACATAAAATCTAAGTCCCAAGTATAAAAAACACGTGGCAGTAATTCGCTCTGTTTCAGATACAAAATGATAGCCTGGAATCAGGGCGTGACTTTCACAATAGACCTGGAACTACGTACATCCCTTAAAATTTGAATCTTAATTTTCGCTATTTTCAATAATTCAGTTTTAAAATTCCATAAATACTAAATACAGATAAAATTCTTTTAAAAATTTAATTCGGTGTATTTTTGGTCGTATTTAAAAACCCGTTATTAAAATAGTCACAGATTCATTCATAATGTTTAGAATGCCAGATTTTGTTATAAACTTAATCCTTAAATTATTTAAGTTAAACGTATTATTTATATTAAAAGATTAAAATTAAACAATTAAAATCTCAAAAATAACATCAATGTATAATTTTAAAAATAAACATCTATTGAAATCAGATTTGTTTATTCACAGCACTTGATCCTTATAGTTTGTTTCTCAAATATAAATATTTTACAATAAATATTGATATTGAAAAATGTTAACAGAATTGCATCGAATTTTAAATAGATGGAGCAGAAAAACATTGTTTCGAAACACGTTTATATTTTCCTTTGTTTGCAAATACAATAAGCGCATCTTAAGAAAATAAACTAACTTGAAAATAATATTTTTATAAAACATTAAAGAAATGTATGGGCTTTAAAAGAAACGTAAATGGTTTTTGTCTTTCAGAAACTTGAAATGACAGTACTTATTGTTGTTCTTTCAACTAAATATGTACTTTTTTAAAGTTTTTATAAGTTTTTGCAATTTTTTATACACGAACCATCGCTGTAGTTTCATTTGATTGAAAACTGAAATGCGCCTCAAAATAAATAAGTAAAAATAATAATAATAATAATAAGGACGAAAAATCATGCGTACGGAATAGATTATAAAACAATTTCCAACACACTCAGAATACTATAACAAGACTACACAGTTTACTAAAGTGAAAGATGACGTCTTTGAAAACCCAATTTCTGCTATTACCGTGAAAAGTCAACAAAATATATTATTTTTTGTGCATCCCTGTATATAATCTATAGATGTGTATGTATATACTACATAGTATTCTAAAAATTAGTTCAGTTAAACGCATAACACAGTTGAAAATTTCCATTTAGCAATTTCCTTGAATAAACTTATGTTGTCGAAACATTTGTGCAGCCCTGTATACGATCAACTGAACTTATACACACCAAGTAACATTTAAAAAATAATTAAACTTAAAAACGCAGACCACAACTGAAAACGCACTTCCAGCAATTATTGTTCAAGGTCTTCAATAGTTCAATTATTGTTCATTTTCTTCAGCTGCTATATTCTTCTGTGTGTCCCTTCAAATGGCGATAAATTCCATGCTCACCACGTTCTGTAATAAGAACCTTGTAGTACACTTCAGTGACATATATCAATTTCAATATGTTTAAAATAGTGTAATATCATTAAAATACACGGCAAACGATTTCTCCCCATAGACCTGAATGTAACGGAATTCTTTTGAGTGTCCCTGTAAATGAACCGTAAATGCTACACTCTTAATTTTCAATACCAAACCTGTCACAGTAAACCCCAATAACATATAACAATTTCATGGCAATTGAACTATATTGATGCGAGTTAGAGCACAGACAGTCAGACGGACGGACAAACACACCGAATTCATAGACACTTTTCAACTATGTTGAACACTTTTCAACTATGTTAGAAAGTGTTAAAAAAGAATACCGCTTTTAGTGTTTGAAAATATATAATAGTTTGAAGTAAGAACATAAATGTGCATATCGGTAGAAAAGGTGTGAATGCGATTGCAATGCTTCAAGGCTATTTTCAAATCCAAACTTCTTATTTTCTGACAAATTTTTAATTCGGTTTTATTCTCAAACGCATCAAATTGGCAAGTTCTCTTGTTCTAAAACTACTATGTCATCGAACAGTTTTTCCCATTTTTTAACACTTTCCAACAAAGTTGAAAAGCGTTTATGCATTCGGTTTGTCCGGCCATCTGTCCATTCTAACTCCCGTAAATATACTTCGATTTTCATGAAATTGGTAAGGGTTATTTAGGGTCACCAAAGCATGTTTGGCATTGTATATGAAGTACGGGGCTCGCAGCGTTCCTAAAATTTTCGGACTTTACTACCACTAAATTAAAACTGTAATATTTTTTGGATAATTTTATTTTAGATGTTAAAGTAATCTACCACGAAGAATTCTTATTTAAAATACTGGTAGAAAAGTGCGAAAATTTTAGGAACGGTGCGAGCCCTGGAAGTATGTAGGATTAATCGTTCATTTACAGGGGCACTCAAAAATATTCCATTACATTATGGTGCATGGAGAAAAATCGTTTGCAGAGTATTTTAATGACATTATGCTATTTCAATACGCTATTGCTAATTCATAGCATTTTTTATTCATTTACAGGGACGCACAAAAGAAATCGGTTACAGTACAGTACTGTCTTTGAGTAATAATTGCTAGAGTGTACGGTTTAAAATTCGGTATGCGCTTTTAAATTTAATTGATTTTTTTAATCTTACTCGTTATATATAAATTCTATACCTCAAATAGAGGGCTGCATAAAAGTATTCACGTTGTCCTTATTAGAGGAAATTGCTGAAGGTAAATTTTCAACTGAAGTATGTGTATCTCTTATAAGAACTAAATTTTGGCATGCATGTAGTTAATAGATTCAAATCTATTTATCATATACAAGACTGCTGAAAAAATTCACATAATTTTCCGATCGTGGATGAGAACAACTGAAATTGGGTTTTGAAATGTATAATGCGTTTCCACATGTTTGAATTAGACGTAATATGTTAATTTTTTAAACGGTTTTGTTACATTATTCTGAATGTGTTGGAAAGTGTTTCATAATCTATGCTTGACGCATGATTTTTTTCCACGTGTTTTAACATGCAGAAGACTTTCAAAAAGTTCTGCCAAAGTTAACAGCGACTCTAAGGAAAAAACTGCAGTACTGAGACAAATAAAACCTTATACTCAAGCTGTTATTCATTTATCTAAAAATGAAAATATCTGTTCGATTACAAATCACTTCAATTATCATGCCTGCGAGTGTCATGCATGATACACTGTGTTGACATTATAAAATGACTCAGAAAATATTCCATAGTTTTGCGTTGTAGAGCAGCGGAAAATATATTGTTGAGAAAAGCCTTAAGATAAAGCTCATTAAACTTATCAGTTCCACATAGGGCCATGCAATTTTCATTTTTAGGTCATTTAGGTTTCATTTCGTAATTATATAAATACCTAGTACCAAAAGTCGTCGTCTGATCCATCTGTCTGTCCGTCTATAAAAGCGCAAAAACTACCCAATCGAATGCTTTGAAATTTAAGATATTCACCGAAGAATAGAATGTAAGCCAAGTAAAAGAAATTTTTTTCATTACATTTCTTGGTGCTCTCATAGATGTTTTGTAATACAACACTTGTTAGGTGCGTTCGTAATTATATAAATACGTAATACCTATACTTGTCTAGTCCGTCCGTCTGTTCGCATATAAACTACCCAACCGAATGTTTTGAAATTTAATAATATATAATAGTTGCAGAATTTTGTCGAGTCATTTCAAATTTTATGAAAATCGAATCAAAACTTAAAAAAGATATTAATAAAAGTTTTCTTCATTCTATTAAATCCTATCATACGTAATTAATTCAATGATATCCTGAGGTAATGATCCTAGGTTACCACTGAGATTACGTCTTATTTAAGATGGAGTTACATTATTTCCGTATTACTGAATTTAATGTATATAATCGTAATAAATTTTGCATTCATGCATTTTTGCATATGAGTGCAACAGCTATTGCACCAAGATCTGAATATTTATAAAAACTAGTTATAGTACAAATGCACCTCATTTGCCACGTTTGACCTACAATTTCCGATTTGTTCCCATTGCTTTTGTTATTTAGGCTCTAAATAAAACAAACGATGTGATTTTAAAATTTTTTGTTTTTAATTGGTTGTTATAGAGTCACACAGTGTAGTATGAATTAGACACTAGAGTAATAAATTCTGACAATTTTTATAAACAAAACTTCTAAAACTATTGTACTGGCGATAGAAACGTGCAAAAAGGATCAGTACTCACATTTAGAGTTTTGCGCGGATTGGGTTGTACCCGACCGAAATATAAAGATCTGCTTAACCCTTTATGTACTGAATTATGAACTCTTGAAAATTAAATCTTCTAAAGCATTTTTCGTGAATTTTTGAAACTACATTAGAAGATTTGCATAATCATTTAATAAATTTTAGAAGGATTTTAGAAAGATTGAAGGATTTAGAAGGATTGGTTAAATTTGAATTTATAGGGATTTTGTGCAATATTTATAAACCCACTCAAATCTTTTATTTTAAATATTTTTCTTAGTAATTTATAGAATTAGGAAATATACAAATACAATGCTCTTACAATAGAAATATAGAAATATTTCCTAATTGAAAATCCCCCAACGACAAGAAAGCTGAAAAGATGCAAAGTCAAAAGAATTCATCCTTTAAAGAATATCTTTGTTTTGTGTAACCAATGATGCTTTTGGAACAAGATAAAGTACTGCATCTATAGCTCATTTTAAACTGTATTACTACTAATCGATGCATTAAATGAATTTTATAACAAGTTATTTTAATGTTACTTATAAGTACTGTCAGTAGATAAAGGGTTAACGTCTACCCGAAACCTGACCAAAACTCGACAATAAATAAATAAAAAATAGGTAAATAAAATAAAATCATCCATCCGAAAGCCGAACCCGATCTGATGCGCTTCAACCCGAAATGAGTTTGCCCTAACCCGAAGTGAAAGAAAAGTAATCCATATTTTTAATACCATTATTGAAAAATAGGCTACAATTATGTTTGTAATATCAATTTTATCTCTTTTTTATAAAAATGAACATATGAGGGCGTGAGTTTCAGAACACGCCTTATCCAAAATTTAAAAAATCTTGCTTTCTCTATCAATCTTATCTATTGGTAAACCTGCACTACCACCTGCAAAAAAAAAAAAAAAAAAAAAAAAAAAAAAAAAAAAAAATAGTTTTATCTGGCATTGTAAAATCTTGGTTTACAATAAAAACCAATGGTCACAGTTAGAGGTTTTTCTCGATTTTCCCAAGTTTGATTTTCTGGATAAAGCGTGTTTTGAATCTCATCTCCTCATATATGCACTTATTAATATTCAATATATATATATATATATATATATATATATATATATATATATATATATATATATATAAATATATATATATATATATATATATATATATATATATATATATATATATACATATATATATATATATATATATATATTCAGTTTTTTTTTTTTTTTTTTTTTAAATATTCAAGAAATTCTTTCGAAAAATTAGGTCAACACCAACCCTACCAGGAAAAATCAAAATTCAACCCGAATCCGAAACATAAAACGTCTAACCCGATTCACAAAGAAAAAAAAGTGTCAACCCGACCCGCAAAGAAAAACAAAGCGTCAACCAGACCTGCAAAGGGAAAAAAAGCGTCAACCCGACCGATCATAACCGCAGGTCGTCATCGGGTTCAGGTAAAATCAGGTTATCCGACCCGATACAGGACTCTACTCATCTTTCACAAACCATGATAAACACTGAACTTATGCATGTCGAAGTGTTGCCAATTAAATGGTCAGGAGGAGCTTTAGAAATTTATTATCATAATCTTATTACAGCTGCAAGCGTTAAATATAGAAGTGCCCGTGAAGATTTTTTCAAGGATTATGGAGTAAAAAAAAAAAGTGCATTCGAAGCTAAAGACTTTTTTTTTTTGGCATTATGAAAATTAATTAAAAAAAAAAAAAAAAAAAAAAACAATTTTCTTGCGGCACATATTAAAAGGCAGACATTGCCATTTTTGCTATTATACCTGTGACTAACTACTATGTAAAGTGGCTGGTTGACACAGATCAAAAATGGCGATTTTGCACATTAGCACTTTTCTACAAAAATACAGTAATTAGAATCTTGTTGTTTAATGTTTTAAAGGGTTTTAAGAATCGACGAGAAGACATTCCTCAAAAAGACACAAATCTACCTAAACTCATTTTAGGCCAAGTTCAGAATTTTTTTTTAAACTCAGTTTTATTTCTTAGTTACTTTATATATTCTTTATGAGTATGTTCAATATTTTTTTAAAATATTAATTAAAATATGGACACTGGGTGGTGTCCGACCCCAAACCTTCATTTACTAGTTCCATGAAATTCTGATCTTTGTATTTAATCGATAATGTTTTAGCACTTTTAGATAACTACTGCCGAATTAGGAACGTTAAAAGTAAATGTTCCACGATTTAAAAAAAAAAAAAAAAAAAAAAAAACATAGAAAAAAATAGAAGTTAATTTTTGAAAAGCAACCTTTGTAAATCCCCCCAAAAAACTTTATTTGTTGCATTCCTGTACTGTAGTAAAGTTTATGAACACATTTTTTCTCGTTTTTCTCAACATACCTTTAAAAGACAGATATCAACATACAACCCCAATAAAACAATCCAACGGAGAAAAAAATTCAATGTCATGAGTCGAATACGAAAATGTCCTGAATACGAAAACAAAACCTACTAAAATAGATTTAAATCTAGCAAGCACTTCTTTTCCTCACATTTATTGTTAATCCTGCCACCCCGAATCACAGGTTAACAATAACTGAGGGGAAAAGAAGTGCTTGGTAGATTTAAATATTAATACAGTCTTTTATAGAGGGATGCATTCTGGCCAATATTTAAACCACTCTCCTCAAAATATCATCATAACTTCTTCTGAACTTGATTTAATTTAGTTTTATTATTATATATTTGAAATTTTCCCAACATAAATCTTAACAGTTTCGGATAAATATATTTTAATAAAACCTTTATTTTGAAGGCAGTCATAATCTTTATCCATTATGAAATTTAATAAAAGCAAAGTGCTTCATTTAGAGTACAAATACTAAACAATGTCAAAAAGCTTTCTCTGCTTCAAGCCTGCAATAAAAAGTTAAGTTAATGCTCTATTTTTTAAAAATATATTACAACTGAAAAAACAACAATTTCAGATTGTATGATACAATTTATATGAATATTTCAAAACTAAAAATAAAATTTCACAAAAATATAGTTTTATAATTAAAATGCATTTGAGTACTTTTGACACAGAGTAATCTTTTTCTTGTTTACATAATCACATATTGTAGTATTTCAAGAATGTCACAGTCACTCACTATAAATTCCAACCTCTAGAAATTACTTTACATTATGAAAATATTTACATGTCTCATTAAAGAAATTTATTGTAGATATAAAATGATTGAATTAATCGAAAGTTCCTATTGTCTATTTTAACTTTAAAACAGGCATGTTATCTTTTAAAGCAGGAACAGCCAATCTTTTTACTAACATTTGAATCTTTTAAACATGTGCGTGGGAACACTGCCTCTCCCCTCACGCGCATATTTATTTAAATGTGGTTGCGTGGGTTGTACACTACATAAAATTATATATAGATTTATAGATCTGTGATGGATACATATGTATATTTCAGAAAGATTTAATCTTCAAAGAGGAACAAAGCTTCTTCGTGTCTACATGAATATACAGAATAAAATCAATGCCGCAAATTGTTATTATTTCAATATGAGAATTTCTTTTTCATTTTGCAGAGGATTTCACAGCAAGAAAAAACTGAATAGTTTCAAAACTTGAATTTTTTTTTTATGAGTTATAGTATTTATTAGGGAAGATATGTATTTATGGACATAAGTTTTAAAAAGGTTTCGTCAGCGAAAGTGCGCTTGCGGGCGTTTGTTTTAGAACACCAAAAAGTTTATAAACTATTTTAATCTAGAGCACATTGGTATTTTTTCATGGGAGAAGCTCGCTTTTTTTTCAAAAGACAAAGATGGTTTAGATCAATAGCAGCTTGTCAGATTTCTTTTTTTTTATTTGGCTGGTTTGGTAAACAAAACATTACCTCCACTGCATCAAAATGAACAGTAAGATCTGTTTTTTTATGATCTGTTGTTGTGATCTTATGTAAAAATGTAAATGCATTCAGGGTAACTATTTAAATTCAAAGCCAGATCAGTGGATTTAGTTACTCTTTGTTGGTATTTATTTATATTTAGAAAATTGTGTCGATTTTCAAAGAATTAGTATATGCTGATTAATATGAGATTTACGTAATTCTATAACTGTCATCTCATGTTTCTAAAGTGATTCTTTTTGCATTTATTATTTATATAATGAGAAACATTCATACATTGAATTCAAAATATGCAGAATTGTAATAAGATACTATGGGATTTCTGTTATTTGAAAACGAAAACGCTGCATAACACAAAAAATTCCATGATAATAGCGAGGTGAGAGTTACTTAAAAAAAAAAATTAAATAAATAAATAAAAATAAATCAGTATTCATGCCATATCAAAAAATTATCATTGTCCTCATAAGAAAGTTTCGTGTTTGTTGTCATTTCGTTTCAGTCAGATTCAATAGCCAATATCATGTTTCTTCACTACTATTGCTTCTCAATGGTGGGGGGAAGGACATAATATCAATTTTGATTCAGCTACAATTATCAAGAAATGCATTACTCCTCTAGATTTAGACTTTTTTGTAGCTGTTCATATTCATAGATTTAAAAACTCCTTTGCCTAGCATTCCTTACATCTCAATTTTCAGGTGGATTTGTTGTGTCACGATACTTCACTTCCGCTTTGATTTCATTAGTTGCTGGAACTTGATGGTATTTCGGAGCTGTGTTTACTCACATTTGTGTTTTCGTCTTGCATGCATTTGGGGGAATACTGCTTTTATACATTGATTTTATACACTGAAAGATATGAGTCCTAGCACTCTCGAAACGTATACGTCTGGTTATGCTCACATTGCTTAATATATTTATTGTGTGTTTAAATGTTGATTTTTAGTGATTTTCTTTTCCACACAAGTTTTTATTCACTATCATGTTCCTTGTTGCAATTGGTAAAATGAGATCTACAACAAGGGAGAAAATTCAATTAAGTGTCATTTGAAGAGACGGGTATACGTTGATTTCTGCAGTTTCCAGCAAGGGTGCAGTTCCACTTAATTTCAGATCTGCAGAAACAAGAGACACGTGGCAATACGCATAAAAGACGGTACACAAAAGACTATTCAATGATAGCTTTGTATTAGAAGACCCATTCTATAAATTTCCTTTTAAATTCTCATTTAACGAAGAATGTTTCATTTGTCTTCAGACATGTTCACGGAACAAAATACCACACTGTAAAAAAATAAATAAATAAATAAATAAATAAATAAATAATAAAATCTATATTTTACAACAAAAGGGGTATATCATTATCAAGGGGTATATCAAAAGGGGTATATCATTATCAAGGGGTATATCAAAAGGGGTATATCATTATTTCTTTGTGGTATGTTTTATGATGATTTCGCATTTCTGTTGAAGGTCAAACATTTTATAATGTTCTCTAATATACAGAAAAACGCTGGTCAACACAGTGATTTCGTATAAATGTCTTTGGTTAAGTTCTAATCTTTATCTTAAAAAGTTACTAGACATCCCCTATGTTTTAGGAAATAATTCATCTTCATAGTATATAGAAAGTTTTTCGAAAAATAAGGTGCTCTTGCGTATTATTAAAGTTATGAATAAAAAATCTGGATTTAGAATGTAGTGTGACACCCTGTATATTTGACAAAATAAATCAATTGCGAGCATAGTTTCTTATACAAAAATTGTTTGCTGAAGTGTGCTCTACGTTTACGTCTCTTCGCAGTTTGTACGTGGACAACCTAAATTTGAACTGCAAGTGTACAATATGTAAAGATCGAGAGAAAATTCGTTTTCGCTTTCGGCCCAAAATCTGAATTTCGGCAAAAATTCGTTTTCTTCGAAAATGCTGCTGAAAATTCTACCGGACTGGAACTCTACCGAAACTATTTGTTTTCCAAAAATCTTGTTTCTTCCTTCGGAAATTTTCAACATTACTCTTTGATTTGAGCTGTGTCGGTTCAAATGAAACACTCTTTATTTACTGCTATGAACTTCACTGCTTATAATTACCAGTCATAACTGACTCAAGACGTGGGTGCACACTATAAAGCAAGTAATGCATATGTGACTAAACTTTAAAGATGCTTTTCGCATGCTCATTAAAAGCTGCAGACTTAACAGTAATAGAATTTTTTTAGTTTGAAACCGCTGAAGTGTTTCGAATATTCTTTGAGAAAGTTTTAGTATGACAGATGATCATTTACAAAAAACATTATAAAAGATAAATCGGGGTATGTATACCTAAAACATTTCTTAATTAGATGAAATTCCTATAGTTAGAAAATCCTTCTGTGTTGTTGATGAATTAATTACATTTTATTTTATAGAAAATTAAGAGTTTTGGTCAAAGCCACAGCAACTTGGGACAAACGTATAATTAATTAATAATTATACTATATATTTATGTATGTATTAATTACTTAAAAAAACGGATATTTTCATTTTATTTCTTGGCAGAAAATAGGAATATTACAGAAATTCGTTTTCTGTTTCGTTTTAGGTAGATTTCGTATGAAATACTACCTACTACATTCTCCCCTTATGTTGGAATTTCTGAAAAAATTTTGCAGATCTACACCGATCATGACCCTAGAACCCAAAACCACCCTCAGTAAAAAACTTTTTATATATATATATCAAAATCGGACCAAGGGGATGGAAATAGGAAGGGGTTTTGTAAAAACTGAAAAAACCCCATAACTTCTTAATTTTTGTACATATCAAATCAGTTTAAAGTTTTTATTACTTCTAAAATAGGACCAAAAATTATGTAATTTAATTAAATAAATTATGTAAAATTATAGGGCCAAAAATTCATAACTTCGTCAGTTCTCAAGATATCAAATCCAATTAATTTTATTATAAATTTCTTTAATATTATGTACAACTTTTTTATTTACAAGTTTTTGATAGGGCCAATTCGTACCGCAAAAATAAATAAATAAATAAATAAATAAAAACGAAAACAAAAAAGCGGGGGTCGGGGGTTGAAGAAGAAAAAATCCACAACTCCGTCGATTTACAAGATATAAAAATTTCCCATGGATTTATCATATATCTTCTTAATATTATCTACAACATTTATATAGACACGTTTTTCATAGGACCAATTCTTACAGCAAAAACAAATTGAAAACATATAGCGTTTCAAGAAAAAATCATCTTATTAAGGGTGTATTCAAATCCAAACTGCTTATTTCTGATTCATTTTTAAATTCATTTTTGCTCTCAAACGCATCCAATTGGTAGATTCTCTTATTCAGAAACTATATAATGTACCGTAATAATCGATTTTTTGATAGAGGCATAATATATTTCAAAAAATTATGTCAAAGTGGGCATTTTGAACAGAAATTTCCCGAAGCAATCGTGTTAGAAACAAAAAATATTGTCCTACTGAGAAAATAATTGTTCATAAATCAAGTTTTAATTAATTAAACGAAAAATAAAAACACAGGTCTTTTATAAATCTCTTCAAAAATCATGTCAGCAAGTTTAATATTTTTTCTATTAAAAATGAATCTAAAAATGTGCCAGAAAATTTCGAGTTGTTGAGCATGGATTTTTTTTTTTTTTAATACCTCCTTAATATGTTTCTGATAAAACCAGCTATTATATAAAAATTAAATAAAAACTCGTCAAAAGCAGCCAGATAAAATTGTTAAAGTGGATAAATCTCTAATCATGATTTAGTTTTTGTTGGTGAAATTAGTATACTTAACTTCGAAATCTACCTCCGCCTGTAGGGCGGTCCGGCAGCGATTTTTTATATATTAAAAACCTGTTTCGGTCGATCCTTAACAATATGATTTTTTGGGTGGCTACAACCATTTATAATTTTTAGTTTTTAGTCTGCGCAACAAAAACATACTATCATTTTTTTCTATTACGTTTACTTATGCATGATTTTTTTAAATTTTAACTTTTGTTGGTTTTAATTTAAATTCATGAACAGTGCAGCAAAAATAATATTAAATACAAATCCCGATAAAACCAATACACACAGAAGAAAACAAACCTGTAATTAAATTCAGAAATTTTAATGGATTCCAGATAGTGTTTACCATACTTAATGAGTTTGGTTTTTTTTTTACTTAAAACAAACCTGTTTGTTGTTCAAAAGAAAACAAAAGATTTTTTCGTTCTTTACTTTTTCTTGAAAGTACAGGAACGTTAGTTTTAACTATGTTTGCACTCATGAAAATTTAAAATTGTACTTAAAAATCAAGTTTATTCTTTTGACTTCGATATTTAAAAGGGATTAAATGACATTTTTTCAGAAGATCTTTTAACGAAATATTTAATTTCAAATTAAATTTTGTAAATTTAAGGTATTAACAAAATCAAAATTGGATTTTTTTTCTTTTCTTTTTCTTTTTTCAATTCCTACTATTAGCTCACACTCTCCCTATATTTATTTATTTATATATATATCTTGTTCAAATTTTCAATCGTTAATAAAATACTCATTATTCATCTTATCAAGTTGAAATAAATTTTTTTAAACTTGTACTGGATGACAATTGATGTTAATACAGTTTTTTCAAATATTAATTAATTAATTAAATTTTAATTAATCAATTTTAGTTTTGCATGGGAAACAAAATGGCGGCCATTGGTTATTGAAGATCAATGAAAGTATTTTCAATAATAGGGGATTCAAATTTTAGGGGGGAATTTTCAATACCATAGGGGGAACCCTGTTCTGTCTCCAAATACCGCCAAGTTTGTCGCCAACTTGGCGATATATCGCGCCAAATTTGGCGACCAAAGTGAGTCGCCAAAAGTGACGCCAACTTGGCGATATCTCTAATATTTCACCAAATTCCCATAGAGTTCCATTGTAAAGCTACTTGCTTATAGAAAATCAACAAATTGAGATATTTTAATGCAACAAAAACTAATATTAGCTTAAGGGATTATATTAAATTTTTCTTTGATGACCTAAGTAGGAATTGACTTTAAAAACAAAATTTTTATATTACTTGTTTTAAATTCTTCCATTGTTTTGTTTTCTTTCCTTTGGTTTGTTTTCAACTATAAAAATGATTTTAAAATAGTTTGCTGTAAGCTACCCAAATATTCTCTCTTTTAGAGGACAGTCCTCTTTTTTAGTTTTTTTCTCAGTTTGGAAAATTTTAAATTAGGATACATTTTTCCTCATTTGTAACTTTTTGTTCCCCAGTTTTTGAAAATCGGGAAACGTTTCCGCAATTGCATAACTGTATGAATTTTATCAGTATTCTCATTATAAAAGTAGTCTAATTATGTCAGTTTAGTTTACTAACATCGTTTATTTATTTATTTATTTATTTTTGTATTAAAATAACATTTAAATGTACTATTGCAATTATTAATAATCAGTTTAATAAATACCCATAATAATAGATATAATAAAGCTGAAATAATTCACTAGTATGTAAAAGAATAACATTTAATGCCGACATTCCAAATAAATGACAAAGGTGCATGCAAATATGACTCACAGATAATAACATTGTTACATTAAAAATTACACAATAACTAAAATTTTAAAAGATTTAAAAAGTTACAATGTAATCTAGTGCAGCTGAGGGAAACAAACTTAAAAGAGGATTATAGCTCAGTCTCCTTTTACTTGCATTCTATAATGAGAAATAAAATAGAAGAAGAAGAATCTTTTAACATATATTCTGTAGATTTTAACAAAAAAAAAAATATTTATATTACATCTTTTTTCAGTTAATATTGAATAAATTTAATACTATATAATTTTACATTTATCTTATAGTTGTGTCATAAAGGAAATGTATTGCAAAGTTATATTAGAAGAAAAAAAATATTTTCCATGTTGAAGGATATTTTTAAGATTTTAGATAAGTTGTTTAAATACTGTGCAATTCCTTCGTTTATATGTTTGCATTTTTTCTTCAAAGAAAATATTAAACAATTTCTTTGAAGAAAAAAAAAACAAACAAAAAAACAAAAAAAAAAAATGCAAAATAATAAATTCAAAATTAAATAAAAAATCTGGCTATGTCGAAGATAAAAGGGATAAAGAATGCATGTTGTTTTTTTTTTTCACATTAAAATAAATATTAAGCTGATTAAACATCCTTTTTTGAAGGAAGTATTTTAATAAAATTTAATAAATTCAGAAGTGCTATAAAAACGATTCAAAAATAATTTTGTAACTTCAGAGTAAAAAAAGAAATGATTTTCTTTTAATTTTTTAACTATATAAATGATTAAGAACTTTTCACTAACATCCTTTATAACTTTTAATTAAAAATACTATTGTAATTATGAATTTAATAAATACTTAAAATAACAAATATAATAAAGTTGAAATAAATGAAGAGAACAAAAAAAATCACATTCAGTACTGTCATTTCAAATAAATCCGTAAAAAAGCATAAAAGTAAATGAAAAGCGTAATTTTGTTATATGAAAAATTACATACTGATAGTTTAAAATTTAAAATAGTTGCAATTCAGTTTAGTGGAGCGGGTGCAATAAACTTTCGAAAATGATTAAAGCGCAGCTTTTACTTACGTTACATCACAACTGAAAAAATTAGGAAACTAATAATATTTAAAATATATTCAGTACATTTTGATAGAATTTTATTTATATTATACCTTATTTTTTTAGTTTACGTTGAATGAATATATTTGTTGATACGTAGTTTAACGTTTTTGAATTTATTTCAACTTTAGCATTTTATTACAAAATAATATTAAGCTCAGAATTTATTTTCTGAGCCGAAAAATAAGTTTATGCACTTGAATAATGCTCATTTTTCTTTCCTTTCATCATTATAAAACATATTTTTAAGAGAAACATTAAATAAGACGATTGTTAACTAAACGAAATCGATGGAGGTTACTTCTATAATTAATTGCAAAGAGCTCACACTTTTTTAAAAACCTAGAAATATCGAAAACGTTATTAAAATTAAATAAGTAAAAAAATTAAAATTAAATTAATTAAAACATTTGGCTACAACGTTAAAAGAATTTAATGCTCAAATATAAAATATTTTAAAGTTTTATATTTAAAATATATAGCTTATATTTTCGTGAAGATCAAGAACTAATGTAAAAAAATTGAGAATACATATGTTTATTAATTAGCAGAAGTTAAAAGAATAAAGAGTAGGTGCTTTATTGCATAACTTTACAGTTATTTACTATCAAGTTCCGATACGATTTTAATTGGATGAAACTACCAGTTATTAACCAGTAACTGACACTTCAGCAAAAATCTCACTCAAATAAGCGGTTTCTTGTAATATTATGTAAATTAATATTATTAGGTTGAGCAAAAAGTTATGGGAAATTTTTTATCTAATAGTTACCAGAATTTTTATCGCATATATGAGTACTAGTGGTATATCTATAGGAGTTCAGGAATTTCGGCTCCAAAATGTCTGTTGAACAGTATGATTTATGTGCGTTTATCCGGCATTATTGGAGAAAAGGTCTAACAATTCTGAAAGATCTCGATGAGAATCGTTTAATGAAGTTAAAGAAGCATGTCAAGAGTTTTTCGATTTCAAGGAGCCGCCATGGTACTTCCAGCAGCTCTGGAATCTGGCAGAAAATAGTGGACTATGATGGCCTCTACTTTGAAGAATAGCCCTTGCTGCTTTTGTTGTTAATTTACGCATAACAACGCAACTTTCATAAATTTCCCAGGGCTTTTTGCTCAACCTAGTATCTTGTGATATCTTAGACATTTATTTTTATTTTGCTGTCAATGTTTTTTGCTACTAGTAGGCCAAGAAAATATTCAATGAGGGTTTGGTTGATTTGTGACTGCCAATTATCTATTCGAGGAATATAGGCCCAGGGAGAAGTGCCCTTCGTTGGGGTCTTTCTAAGGAAACCTAAAATGTATTTACGCATGGAAGTCCATGGTTCGAAGAAAACCACGAAAACTCCGAACGATTAGGCCGACGGGCGCGATTGTGTTCGAACCCAGCACCTCCTGTCTACCAGCTTCGAGAGCAGAACCTCTCGGCCACTGGTGGGGCCAATATTCAATGAGGAATGAACTTTTAAGAACCTAAATTGCTTTTGAGGCAACTATCTTCTTTTTAAAATTAAGATTTTTTTTTTCAGTCTATATGTAATTGAACCATCTTAAACTTTTTCTTAAAGTTATACTTGTAGAAATCAGTTAAAAGATGTCTATAATACATTATGACTATTATTTACAGTTTATAGATATTTAATTTGGATTAATTGATGTGTGCCAGTTATTGGTTCCAGGAATTTCATTTCATCAGTCTCCGACAGAGGCGTAAATTATTGGTTATATTAAAGAAATTTGAAATTTATTAATTGAACTGTTAAAAAACAATGATAAATTAAATTTATCTTTGTCTTAAACACCATTAAAATTTAAGTTGTTCTGCCAGTTTCTCACACCACTTGTCAGCTACTGGTTCTGAAATGTCAGTTGTTGGATATGGGGCATTCTTACAATCTTTTGACTTTCATGTCCCAAAATAATAATTTTTTATTTAATACACTTTTTGTGTTTTTTTTATTTCATATACTGGGTAACATCCAATTTCATGATTACATAACAATGTTAACGAGATAAATAAGTTTTGGACGATGTTGGGGGTCCAAATACCAGGAAAACTCATCTACCGTCCCGTGTCCCTGATGCTGATTTTTAAGTTTGGAGCTGTCTTTATAAAATTGTTTCAATAAAAATAATTCGATGTAATTCTTTTCTGAAACTGGAACTATTGTTTTATATAAATATTTAGCTAAAAATTAACCTGCATACATTTTTAGGGTTGTTATTATTTTTTAAACTCTGTCCTTGGGTTTTAGATTCCTTGCCATCCCTTTTCTAAAATTATACAGAAAATCATTTCAGATACAGAATTGTTTTCAAGTTTTTTCTCAAGCAGAAGTATGCTAGAGAAATAATATCTAAAATTCTTTGGCAGGAAAGTTACTGTAGAATTTAAATCAGCATTTAAATATCAATTTCAAGCATCGTGGCTTTATTGGTAATCTCACCGTCCCCAAGGTTTATTCCTGCACTTTTCGAGGTAAATTAAAAAAAAATTAATTTAATCCAATGTTAACAACTGTTTCTAAAAATCAATGAACATTGTGGCTATCACTTATTCTTAATATGATTTTCCTAAAAATAGTTGGTAAGTTTCCTTACCGTCCCTTTTTTTCAATACCATCCCCCTTTTTTTTACATTACCGTCCCTTCTTTAATACCCCTTTAAGACAATGTTATTCAAAAATTCTGTATTAAAAGTACTACATTGTTATTATTTCTTATTTGAATGTCCTGTGGGTACTACACTGTTAGAAATTTTCCTGTGAAATTACAGAGAATCTACGGGTAATCCATTATCTTAAGTCTTATGTAAAATTACAGAGATTAGAAAAACAGAGATTCTGTTAAATAACAGAGAAGTTATTTGGTAAATTTACACAAGACTCTGTAAATTAACATCGTTAAAAATACGCAAGAATCTGTAAATCAATTAATTTTTTTAATTAAAGTACAGTCGGACCTCTATTTAACGAACCTCTATTTTGCGAATTTCTCTATTTTGCGAACTTTTCCTTAGAACCAAGAACATTTTGCGAATTTCTTCGTAAAATAACCTCCAAATAGCGAAGTGCATTCTCTATTTAACGAATTTTTTCTTGAGATCTAAATTTCTTTCCTCCCCATTTCTCAAAATATTTCTGGACATTTCAAACTTATTCTTTCTTTAAACACATTTTATGATGTTCAATGGCCTTGAACTGGTTTTACCAGGCGCCTTCTTTGTCAGCAGTGAGAATTCGGTATGTACGGAGGACGAAGACGATAATCCCTTAGAGTAACTTAAAACAAATGTGGACACACATGAGAAAAAAAGAAGAAATTAACCATGATGTGCTGATTGATGATTGTATTTCACTTAATTCTGAAATTGAGACCTCGGAAATACTATCCGAATTGGATATTTTCGACAGTGTGAAAAATAAAATCAATACAGCATTGAATTGCGATGAAGACGAATATGATGATGATGGAAATGATCATCATGCAGGAATTAACAAAACTTCGCATGATGAAATGCTAAAATCATTTGAAACAATCCGACACGGATTATAGTTAGAAGAAAATACGCATGAAGGGGTTTTTGGTGCATTGCAAAGATGCGAGACGTATTATGAGAGAAAGCACTTTTTAAAAGAAAAAACTCGGACAAAATTAACAGAGTTTTTCAGAAATTAAATTTAAGGACGCATATGTTAATGTATGGTTAAAATTATTTGTTGTAATAATAAGAAATACGATAATGTCATTAAAATTCGTAATTTTAATGTAAAACTATTTACTTTAAACAGAAAATACAGTGTATTCCCGGACAATGTTTTGATTTCCTTGCAAATTTCAAGGATTCAAACACATAGAAAAAATGAATTGATGATGGATATTGGTGGGTAAAGTAAATAAAACAAATCGATATAATTTATAAAAAAAATTGTGATTAATTACTTTTAGTAAAAATATTTAGTGTTTGTGAATTTAAAATCTGTTTTGTGTAATTTAAAGTATTTTAAAAGGTGAATCTCTATTTAACGAATTTTCCATATAACGAACTTTTTTCCGGGATTTAGCGACTTCGTTAAATAGAGGTTCGACTGTAACTTAACTTAGTTTTTGTAATCAGCGAATTTTAGAACTTCGATATATCAGAGTTATTCACACAAATTTGAACTGCTGTGCCATTTAATTTTTTTACACAACTTTCTTCTGGTCGGCTTGGGGTTTGAACCCGAGACCTCTGGGCAGGAGAAAAACATTTTACTGACTGCGCCATAGGAGTTGTTACTGCGGTGTATAAAGGATGTCCTTTATAATAAAGCGGGGAAAAATCTATTGTACTTGTGCTTTTCAAAGATTTCGCTTCAAATATATTCGTTAGAAAATTCCTTAAACGGTTTATTTTAATTTAGTTTGGACTGAAACATAATACCTATTATTTTTTTAAATCAAATTTAATTTTTTAATCCTTTATTTACGGAATTATTTATCAAGAAATTGCTTCTTCTCAATAATTATCTTCTTTAATATCTGAAGATATACTGGAATTTTTAAATAATAATAATGTGAAATTTAGGTGTATTTTTTCATTAAAACTGGTTAAATATATTGGTAATTATTAATTAATTGTAAAATATTTACAAAAATAATCAGATTAGTTAACCAAAATTACTTTTAAGGTTATATCACAATTCTTATAAAAGCAATGTATTTAAATGTATTATGATTCTAACTAACTAATGAATGAAAAAATAAATAAAAAATTTGAAACTAATTTTTTTTTCTTTAATAATTCTAATAAAATTGCAAAAGAATTTTAAACGAGTGTATTTGAATTACAAGTTTTAACAAAACTGAAAATATTTTTAAATAAAAACATGGAAATCCCTATAGGGAATCAGATACAAG
Source organism: Maratus speciosus (assembly GCA_963932465.1). Taxonomy (NCBI): domain Eukaryota; kingdom Metazoa; phylum Arthropoda; class Arachnida; order Araneae; family Salticidae; genus Maratus; species Maratus speciosus. The sequence goes on along the minus strand of OZ010789.1, from coordinate 453,742,700 downwards.
ATAAGGGAAATGTCTGTAAATCGATGAACGAGAAACTCAATTGAACGCAATTAACCGAGAACTGGTGTAAATTTACAGAGTCTTGACCGAGAAACTCAGTCGAATGCATTTAATCGAGAACTGGTGTAAATTTACAGAGAGTCTTGACCGAGAAACTCAATCGAATGCATTTAACCGAGAACTGGTGTAAATTTACAGAGTCTTGACCGAGAAACTCAATCGAATGCATTTAATCGAGAACTGGTGTAAATTTACAGAGAGTCTTGACCGAGAAACTCGATCGAATGCATTTAACCAAGAACTGATGTAAATTTACAGAAAGTCTTGACCGAGAAACTCGATCGAATGCATTTAACCAAGAACTAGTGTAAATTTACAGAGAGTCTCGATTTTTTTTCTGTGATTTTACAGAAATTTTTAACAGTGCATGCAAATTCATTATAAGTAAAAATTTAGAAGAAATTAAAAAGTTATAGTGATAAAACGGTAAGGAAAATTAAACTCGCAAATTTAACTTAAACCTCAGTTAAATAAAAAAATTTTCGCTGCTGACCATTTTTTCTTTATTTTGAATCATTAAGGCATTCGTCTATCAGATTAAAATGTTATTTTAGAAAGTTTAAATTCGCCAGATTTTTTTCCCCAAAAGTCAAAAGATTGTGAGAATGCCCCATATCTGCATTATTAATATTTTAAAACTGAAAAAAAGGACACATGCATCTGTAGTATTATACCATATATAAAAAAGCTTTAAGAATTTTGTTTTTATAATAAAGATTAAAGTATTTTTAAAGCATAAATTCCTTCAAATATAAAACAACTTTATTTATTGTGTTAACTTTGCAAATATAGTGTCAGACACGTTCACTTTGTGTCAGTTATTGTTTTTTCAAAATAAGTTTGGTGTCAGTTACTGGAGTTATCGATTATATTTATGAAAAAAAAAATTAATAACACAATTATAAATTTCCGAAATTTTGTCATCAATATTTTTTTAATGTATCATTTTAAAGCGAACTATCATTTTAAAACGAAAATAAGTATAAAATGGATTTAAAATTTTGTAATAGTGATTTGAATAAGAAACAATCCTTAAGATATCAGTTACTTGGGGTTTTACCCAACATGTTATTTTTTTAAATTTCTATATGTATAAGTTGTCTCTACCGTTCGTTATGACTAATATTAGATTTTTATTTTGAACTTCTTTAACAGATTTTCTATTTTGTCTACAAAAGTATTGGAAATGCAGTCGTGTAATTGTTAATGGCGATTTATATTTGTAGAAAACAATACAAAGTATTCCTTTTTACTTCCATTCGTTTGAATTCTTTTCATCTGTTTACATTCTATTTCTAAAAAAGTTTCATTTTTTGGTTTCTCTGAAGTTGATGAAGTATTTTGTTTTTAACTTTTGTTTTTCGTACTTTGTATATGCTGGTACTAAAAAAAATGCGGACCACATGAAAACAAAAACAGTTTTAACTTTCCTTTACGTTTTTAAATTTAAGAATTATTGAATATTTTTCGTTATGTCCATTTATTTTTCAGTTTTGTGTTGTTTATTACATCTGAAGAGGGGACCATAACAAAATAAGAAGAAAATAATTTTGCAATTTAATTAAAGCTACATTAAGTCAACCAGTCTAAAAATATGTATAAGTTAATATTTCCATTAATTAAATTATGAGCTCCTTATTTTAAGGTGGGTAAGCTAGGCTGCACGGACTGGAAGGCTTTATTCAGAAAATAATTAAATCATTAGGCTAAGAAGAATTCATTTATTTTCTCTTTAGAGAATTGCTTTGTATAATTCATTTAAAAGATTTATTTATTTACTGAAACAACTAAAAATATGTGGGATATATGCATTTTGTTAAAACTGAAAACATAATATAAAATGAAATTACCTAGAGCTTAAATGTATTTAAATAAATTCTTTATTTTAATTACTGTTATGTAATATTATTATTTTCTTGTAAGATGCCAATGCTAGTTATAAAAGTAGGTAAGTGCTACGTAAATTAAGTTAGTTTTTAGTTGTAATTATTAATTATGATAATTCTAAGCAGCTTATGACTAAGCAACTACCATTGCATAGAAACCTGGGTTGGGAGTTGGTAGAATCCCGTTTTTCAGGGCTTCCAAACATCTCCCGCGTAACCACTGTAACCAGTTAAAAGAATAAAGAGTAAGTGTTTTAGTGCATAACCTTACAGTTCTTTATTAACTTGAATTAAGTTCAGATATGATTGCAATACATGTTATTCTTTTTATTAGTTTCTGATTGTAATTATTAATTATGATAATTCTAAGCAGCTTATGACTAAGAAATTGCATAGAAACCTGGGTTGGGAGTTGGTAGTAGTGTTGCCAGGCGTCCGGTTTACGAAGGACGTCCCGATTTTCAGGGCTTCCAAACATGTCCCGCGTAACCACTGTAACCAATTAAAAAGAATAAAGAGTAAGTGTTTTATTGCATAACCTTACAGTTCTTTATTAACTTGAATTAAGTTCAGATATGATTGCAATACATGTTATTCTTTTTATTAGTTTCTGATTGTAATTATTAATTATGATAATTCTAAACAGCTTATGACTAAACAACTACCATTGCATAGAAACCTGGGTTGGGAGTTGGTAGTAGTGTTGTCAGGCGTCCCGGTTTACGAGGGACCTCCCGATTTTCAGGACTTCCAAACATGTCCCGCGTAATCACTGTAACCAGTTAAAAGAATAAAGAGTAAGTGTTTTATTGCATAACCTTATAGTTTTTTTATTAACTTGAATTAAGTTCAAATATGATTGTAATACATGTTATTTTTTTTTATATATATATATAAGTTGTCTCTACCGTTCGTTATGGCTAATATTAAATTTTTATTTTGAACTGAACTAACAGAATTTCTATTTTATATACAAACGTATGGGAAATATAGTGATGTAATTGCTAATAACGATTTATATTCGTACAAACAATACAAAATATTTCTTCTTATTTGAATTTGTTTGAATTCTTTTCATCTGTTTATATGCTATTTCGAAGAAAAAAAATTACTTTTTGGTTCTCTGAAGTTGGTGAAGCATTTTGTTTTAAACTTTTTTTTTCAGACTGGTACTAAAAAAATGTGGACCGCATTAAAACAAAAACAGTTTTTACTTTCCTTTAAGTTTTTAAATTTAAGAATGTTATTGAATTTTTTTATATCTATCCAGTTACTTTTCATTCTTATGTTGTTTATTACATTTAAAGAGAGAGACATAGCAGAATAAGAAGAAAATAATTTTGTAATTTAATTAATATAAAGTCAATCAGTTTAAAAATATGTATAACTTAATATTTCCATTAATGAAATTATGAGCTCCTTATTTTACGATGGGTAAGCAAGGCTGCACGAACTAGAAGGTTTAACCATTAGGCTAAGAAGAATTCATTTATTTTCTCTTTAGAAAATTGCTTAATATAATGCATTTAAAAGATTTATTTAGTTACTCAAACAACTAAAAATATGTGAGATGTGTGCATTTTGTTGAAACTGAAAATGTAATATAAAGTATCTAAAGCGTAAATGTATTTAAATAAATCCTTTATTTTAATTACTGTACTGCATTTTTATTATTTTCTTCTAATAATGTCGATATAAGTTATAAAAATAGGTAGTTTCTATGTAAACTAAGTTAATTTCTGATTGTAATTAATAATATATTATATTATTAATTATGATAATTTTCGACAGATTATGATTAAGAAACTAACACTGCATAGAAACCTGAGTTGTGAGGGTCACAACCAGTGTTGCTAAATGTTCTTATTTACGCAGAAAATCCCGATTTTCCGAGGTTTCAAGACCCCTCCCGATAAGTCCCGATTTTTCATGATTCCCAAAGTATTTTAATTTTCTTTTTATATTATTCCTTAGTCTTCATAGAGTGGAACTTAATACAGATAATCTTTGATTACGGAATCTAGTTTTTGGAGATTTTTTTGATCCCGCAGAAAGGAATATGGTACAAATCTACAGCGATGATGGTACTCTGTTTACACTGCAAATATAGGCGTCTTAAATTTAGACACATAAGTGACTGAAAAAGAATTTCAGTCACTTAAGCGTCTTAATCTGAAAATTCAGACACAATAGATGTCTTAATTTAAGATACATAAGTGTCTTAGTATGATCATGGTATATACGAACCGAGAAATATGTTGGAATTATCTACGAAGTGTCTTATTTAAAACAGTAGTTGAACATTTCTTTTTTGTACTTTTCTGAACAGCCAATCAGAGCATTGATTTCCGCGCATGTCATCTATGGCTCCTTCATGATACAGAAAGAATCACATTTTAAGCGTCGCCATTGCTTGGATTAAAAGAAATGCGTAATTATGGAGTATTTATCGAATGAAAGCGTAAGTCATATTTAATTTTAAATTTTTATCCCAGTAGGTTTGTATCTTATGAATATAAATTAAATAGTTTTTAAAGATTGATCTCTTTTTTTGTAGTTTAATGTTAGTTTTTTGATTTCACAAGCTGTCGTCTGTTATACCTTCTTAATGTAACGGTATCGAATATAATTGTTTTGATAATTAAATTGCAATGCTTTAATTCAGCGCGCTTGTCTCCTGTGAATAAACGAATGAGTGATAACTTGTTTAATCTTCCTTTTCGATCCTGTGATCGGAAATATCCTAATTTGTCGTTGCCCAAAAGCAAAACGTGCAACATAAACAGATTTGAAAAGCTGAATGATTCATAGTTCCATTAAAGGGAGATAAAAACATTAAATTGAAGCCGTTTGAAACTGTATTTATTCTATGTTCTGTTTCTTCTGATTTTTACTGTTTATTGATTATAAACTCTTGCAGTTTATGTATCAGCACTTATTGTATTTTTTTGTGATTATTATTTTGGAGCTAAATATGATATTCATTTATGATTATGATATTCGGAAAAGTTTTCAGATTGAAAAAAAGCATTAATACTGTGAAAATTTTCTTTACATATCACCGTTTTTAATCATAGTACTGAAACTTTTTAAAGATTTATTCTTATGATTGATGCTTTAATTTATTATTGAAAATGGGAAATTTTGATAGTCAAAGTTTCATATTTAACATTTACCAAATTTCTAAAAACATAATAGGTATTTCTTATACTATCATTCTGTAAGATTTTTTAAACATAGAACAAATGCAGAAACATTTTATTCATTAACTGCAATTTCTGTTCTTGTTTAACGGTATATTTATAAAGTATTCATTAATATTTTTTGAGTTTTTTTAAATTGGTACCTATATTATTTTTTTATTTATATGTAAGCCCTTTTCTGCTATGTTTTGTTCATGATTTTAAATTGTCAAACCTGAGAAATTTCAGAAACAATTATGAAATTTCCCTTTATTGCAATCGCATATGCAACGTTTCTGATACAAACAATTATTAGTACGAAAAAAATTAAACATGATAATTTAGGCATAAATAAAAAGTTGTTTATGCTTGATATAAAGTTTATAGATAAAACTGAAATAGTATATATTTTTAAAAGTTCATATTTACTTATATATTATATATTTTTAAGCGATTAATAACTACTTTTTTTATATTCAAAGTATTTTCAAACAACTAAAAAACAGTACATATTCTGTCATTTCTTTTCCTTTTCTTCTGTTTTCTAGGTTAATTTTTTCTTATCAAATCTGTAAAATTTATGTAACTCATATTCATAAGATACAAAGTTTACAGGAATAAAAAAATAAATATGACTTATATCCTGTTGTTCCATAACAGCTAAGGAATATGTTTAAAAGGAAAACTTTTACATATTCCACAGAATGTATAAAATTAGACACCAAAGTTAATTTTTAATTAAACTGACAAAGCACCGCAAATGCAAAAAATATATATTACACATGTTCACTACTTACAGTGACTAAACTTGTTTATTTATATGTAGGTACTACTTGAAATGCATATTTGAGGCAAGTTTTGAAACTAGCAGTAATTATTTTCTGAATGTTATTAAATTAGAGTATTTATTTATTATTTTGTATTTATAGTTAAATAGATCTTGTGATTATCTGATCTGTGTAAAACAATGTATTTGCCAATATAAATTTTTAAAAGATCTAGTATTTAAATTGCATGATTTTTTTTTTTGAGGGGGGGGGGGGGATTTTCTTTGCAATTTTCGAACATCTGATATTATAAATATCTTTATTTTTATCCACTGAGTATAATGAATATTTGAACTTTTAGAGTAAGACAAGATTACAAATATTTATATATATTTATCCATGTACCGTAAAAACCTTCAATAGGGAACACTTTGGGGCTGGGGAATTTGTCAGATAATCGGAGATGTTTCCTTTTGTGAGGTAAAAATATACAAATATGCATACATTGTGTATTAAAAAAGGTATTAGACGTCCACTTTTCGGAAATGTTCATTAACCTTCACAACGGACACTTCCAAATACCGGACACCCCTATTTAGTAAAAGATAATGCAGAGTTGCATTTTTTTGCAAAAGGACCTGATTAAAACATGGGCATGCTGGACAGTGTCCCGTCCCCCTACGATTTTGGGACTCAAAAATTTGATGTGCAATTTTTGTAAAGCTTATATTTTAAATCCATTTCGAAATTGTACTGATTATAATCAATATTTTGAATTTTTAAAGTAAAATAACATTAAAAACTAAACAAATAAAAGAAATCTAATATTTAGATGAATATCTTTTTGTTTTTAATCTTGTTCTACTCCTGAAATTCAAAATTTTTAATATAATCAGTACAATGTCGTAAAAGATTTAAATTATGAGCTTTACAAAAATTGCATACCAAATTTGGAAGCCCCAAAATCAGGCTGTGTGGGGTGGGGGTGGGGAGGGAGGACAAGACCACAGCTAAATATTTTTCTAGGATTCACCGTGGTCAAATATGGCTACGTATAATGCTGACAAAAATTGGTTGCGATTAAGACGTTTGAAGTGTCTGAAATTCAGACGCAAAAAGTGTCTGAAAAAATTAAGACATTTTAAAATGTCTGAAAATTGAACACACCGTTTCAGACACTTAAGTGTCTGAATTTCAGACATTTCAATTTAGAGTGTAAAGCGGAAAATCTTTTCGGTTCCTAGTAATTATATTTTCCCATGTTTTGCTGCATTTTGATTAATAAAACCTGTGTAAACGGAATCTGTCTTAACCGGAAACCTGCCTAAAACGTAAAAATTTATAATCTTTTCGGAAATAATACCAAGCAATTGTATGTTATAAGAGGGCGTCTGACGAAAACAGACTTTTGTTGCTGTCACTAGCGACTCGGCTTTCATTGGTTTTACTCTATACAATGGTACCTCCTAAGATGGAATCACATAAGGCTAAAAGAAAAAATCTGTTTTGACAGATTTTCGTGTTCGCAAGTATGATTGCATGGTATTCCTTTCATATCGGCCATGAAGTTTATACGCTTATAAGACGGTATTCCGTTAGAGGCAGGTTCGTTTTTCATAGAATTTATTGAATTTTTATGTCCCAATTTAAAAGTGGCTGCTCCACTCTTTGAGTATCCCTGTCTCGCTAGTTTCTATAGCGAAACTAGCTATACTAACCGGGACTCTAAAAAAATGTGATGCAAAATGCAATCTTAGATGCTTAACGTGTAGAGGTTTTTTTATATTTTTAATTATCAATGTCACATAAAATATTTTTTATTTATAATTTTTCACTTATTGTTCTGATTCGATGCAATTTATGACTATGGAAATAAATCGACATAAGAATATAGGTGGAAGAGGCATTATTATTATTTCGTATTACATTGTATTAATTGACATAGAATATGTGATCTGGAGCATACAGTTTTTAAAAGAAGGTACAATTTTAGTGGCATACCTTTTTATATTTTCAATGTAATATAAATCATAATAGTTCTTAATTTAAAATTTTCATATATTGTTATAACTAGCGGATATAACCGCTTTACATACAAACCATGAGGACTCCTGACACTCCGTTTAGAACAAAAAAAAAAAAAAAAAAGATGCTTTCGGTTAAACACTTTTTCTTTCAGTGTAATGAAAATCAATAGTTTTTTTTTTTAATTTTGATTTTCATTTATTGTTATAATTTAAACTGTTTATGCAAACAAGAACACCACCAGATGTTGGAATCGCTCATTTGCCTAACAGGGTGTAGGTTAGTAGAAGACCAATGAAAGAAAATGGCCTTGGCGTAATTAGCTTTTAATTCTCAAAAATAAAACATTTAAAAATCTTAGAAATTCTGTTTCAGCCCCTTAAAATAATTGTAGTATCTACAAAAAAGAAAAAAAAAAGTGTCATGACTGAGTGGTTAAAGTGTTCCACCCTATCTGGACGGTTTGAATTCAAAGATTTACATTTGTAAAGTTTTTTTTTTTTCAGTACAGTAATCCCTTAACATTCGCGGATTTAACATTCGCAAGTTTTGACCATTCGCGAAATAAAAAATGAAGAATATTTCAACATTGGCGAATTTTGTTTTATAAAGAATATTTTTTTACAAAGTAAACTGGCTTTGTTTTACCAATTCCATGAATTATTTGACACTGCCCAGCTAGAAAAAGTTTGCAAAAAAAGTGTAAAAAAAAAGTGCACAAAAAGCGAGCGTATTTGGCACCTCTGCTTATGCATAATGAGTGCACACTGAATTGTGCACAAAAAGTGTATACCTAAATTGTTCACTTTTTATACACAATCAGAGGTGCCAAATACGCTCGGATTGTGTGCACTTTTTTGTTTACACTTTTTTTGCATACCTAAATTGTGCACTTTTTATATACAATCAGTGTGCCAAATACGCTCGGATTTTGTGCACTGTTTTGTTTACACATTTTTTGCATACCTGAGTTGTGCACCTTTTATACACAATCAGTGGTGCCAAATACGCTCAGATTTTGTGCACTTTTTTTTTTTACACTTTTTTTGCCTATCTAAATTTTATACTTTTTATGCACAATCACAGGTGCCAAATACGCTCAGATTTTGTGCACTTTTCTTTTTACACCTTTTTTGCCTATCTAAATTTTACCACAAAAAGGCTTAATTTTTGCAGTTCCCGGAACAGATGTCATAAGTTCCCACGGCTGCCATCTTGGAATTTTCTTGGCGTGAAAACCCCTTTTCCGCCAAGTAGTAAATGTCGCCAAGCACCGGTTTATACGCATGTTTCGCTTAACGAAAATAAAATGTAAATAATAAACAAAATTCGCTAAAGTGGCAATCAGTAATCTTGTATGAGCAGTTCGTGCACATTAACTGAAAAAAAACCATCACTGCATTCAGCAGTTCTTCCGGTGTAGCATTGTCAAAATTCAGCAGTTCTCGCTTTCTAGCAATCTCAAAATATAAAAACTCTTAAGGCAGCAGAATATACATAAAAAATGAAACTCGCTAAAGTGGCAATCAGTAATCTTGTATGAGCGCTTTGCGCACATTAACCGAAAAAAAAATCACTGCATTCAGCAGTTCTCCCGGTGTAGCATTCTTAAGATTCCGAAGTTCTCGCTTTCTAGCAATCTCAAAATGTAAAAAACTCTTAAAGCAGCAAAATATACATAAAATTATCAACATACCTTAACAGATATCTGCTTTCTTGAAAGCTCTAGTACGAAATCTTTCTCATAACACCACCATCATTTTCCAAAATAGGCTTATGAATATGCATTGAGACACAATAAACAAACCTACTTTTCTTCTCAAAATTTCCTCATATTTCTTAATTACTTCAGCAAAAGCTTTTAAACAGATTACAGAAACCATATAGTCAGTCAAATACATCCAATAAATTTAACATAAAAATAAAAAGACAGAGCGATACAACACAATATCAAAATCCATCCACAAAATCCACCACTTCTCAGTGGTTGCCAGAACACAACACGTCAGAATACATATGTCACACGGGGTTCCACATATCGAGGTTGCCATATTTTAAACACCGCCAACACACCAACAAAAAATCACCAAACAATTCAAAACAACGGCTGAGGGAACATAAGGCATCTAAGCCCAGTTCAGTTCCCTTAACCAGAAACGTACCATCTGTGAGATGGTTTCGTCGATATATCTGCCCTTAATATTTTCGCACTCCGGCATTCAAAACTTATTTTTATGCTGTTATATTAAAAAATTGCTCCTATTAATGCATTACTATTAAAGATTAAATGTTTAAGTTCACTATTTGATAAATTATTAAGTGGTCTGTTTGTGCACGGGATTTTCACATTTCCGGTTAAGGGTTAAACATATTGCTATCACATACATAATTCACACTGCAATATCAATACTGCAAAGTCAATAATAAGACCAAAAAACAAGCATAAATTTATTGGTGTACCTGTAATGGAACAGTGGCACAACAGAGAGCTGAGCAATATTCTTATAATAGTATGAAATAAAAAAAAAAAAGATGTTTCTATAAATATAACCTAAAATTGAACCTTATAACATACGATGAAGCTATATTTTAAATTTTAAAACATTATGATGAATTCTTCACAATTATTTAATTTCTAATTACAGCTGAAGGAAGGTTAAATGCTTGTAATATTTGGTACTTTATTTCGGTTAGCCGGGCGCCAATGTTATAGATACATATATAAGTCTATATACATGTTTATATAAATATATATACTAAATATATATGTATATAGGTGATATAGACAATATATGTATATACATATGTGTGTGTGTATACATATATATGTATGTATATATAACACTGGCGCCCAGCTAAACTAAAACTACCTAATATTTTTACGAGTAGTGCACCAAGTACTCCTGTGAGTACCAAGTAATTGTGTGCAAGAAAAAAGGACTTATGTGCACATGATGTGAGCTTAGGGGTAATACTCCTATGTGTGCATGTGTTTATAAATACACATAAACATTCATCATGAATCAGGGTTGCAAAAAAGCCGGCTAAAATTAAAAAAAGCCACGCCGGCATCTTTTATTGGTTTTAAACAGCTTTTTTTGGCCAAAATTGGCCTTTTTTGGCCATAATCGGGTTTACAATGAAGCATTGTAATTATAAACTACATAATTTAAAGTATTTTTAATTAAGAGGACAATAGTTACTTAGTTACATGTTTTATTACACTGTAAAAAAAAATCTGTAGTTCTACAGATGTAAAGTTACATGCTTACTAAACTTTCACCTGTAACTGTACGAAAAAAGCTGCAAATCTACAAAACTAGTTTTTGTAAAGCTACAAAAATCTGTAACTTTACAAATGAATCTGCTAAAATTTCAGTAATCTTACTAAACTTTTATTTGTAACCCTGGCTGGAGTTACATGAAAAGTTCTCGGAATCCCAGTTTCCAAAAAAATTCTTAGTAACCTTACAGATTTTTTGATTTTCGGCGCAAAAGTGTGTCTGTTACATGAAATTTTGTTGTTGCCGTTACATGAAAAGTTCTAGGAATCCAAGTTTCCTAGAAAAACTTTAGTAACTTCACAGATTTTTTTACAGTGTACTTAATTTTAAGAGCTATTAATATACAAGTCTTATTTTATTTCTAATAAACATTTAAAATTATACATAGTCATATAATAAAAACATCATTTCTCACTATTAAAAAAACATTATGAATAGCATATGCATGAATATGCTTAACAAGCTTTTCGAAAATTTATTTAGAGAAATTTTATTTATTTATATATTTTCTTGTTTAAATGCTCTATTTTTTATACACTTATGTACATAACTCTCCTCAAAAATCCTTTCTAATTTTTCTTTTAACATTTATAAGTTAACTCTCCATATGGACACATAAGAATGTTTCCATTTTGATGTGCTACATTTTGTCATTGTTTAATTAAATATGATCTTTAAAATGTGTAGTATATGTGGAGCTATATAATGTAATATAAAATTTCAAAACACCAGTTTGGAGTCTAACTTAATATTCTTTTCAATATTTATATATATATATATATATATATATATATATATTTCAGACATAATGCCTTCACAGTTGCCTTCTAGCAGTTAAAGACTTAGTTATTTGACAAAATTTAATAGAAATTTATAATTTTCTTAGTAGAAAATATTTATAAGTGTATTATAAATTAATTGATCCAAATTTAAAACAAATTAGCTGTAAACAAAATTTTAAAAATAAAAACCGGCTTTTTTTAAGTGGTTAAAACCAAAAAAAGCCAGCCGGCTTTTTTTGGCCTGGCTAAAAGAGGGCAACCCTGTCATGAACATACTTTGGGATATTTAGACACCTGATCGACAAAATTCACAATTTTTCCAAAGCCAATCGATAAAATTCCAATTTTTCTGCACCCAATTGACAAAATTCGCTATTTTTTCACACCCGACTGACAGAATTTACTATTTTTCTACACCCGATAAAACACAAAATTCCCTTTTTTCCGTGCCTGATCGACGAAGTTCGCTATTTTTCCGTGAATCAACGAAATTTGTGATTATTCCACTCCTAATCGACAAAATTCATAATTTTCTACACCTGTTCAACAAAATTTCCTTTTTTTCCAGCGCCTGATCAACGTAGTTCACTATTTTTCCGTGAATCAACGAAATTTGAGATTTTTCCACACATTATTGACAAAATTTGCACTTTTTCTATGCCCGATCAAACAAATTCGCGATTTTTCTATGCCAGATTGACAAGTTTCGCAATCTTTTTATACCCGACCAGCGAAATTCGCTATTTTTTCACACCCAATTGACAAAATTTACTATTTTTCAACACCCAATCCACAAGATTCCCTTTTTTACACACATGATCAACAAAATTCCCCTTTTTTCCCGTGCATTATTGAAGAAGTTTGCTATTTTTTCGTGAATCAACGAAATTTGAGATTTTTCTGTACATTATCGACAAAATTCACACTTTTTCCATGCCCGATCAAACAAATTCGCGATTTTTCTACGCCAGATTGACAAATTTCGCTATCTTTTCATACCCGACCAGTGAAATTCGCTATTTTTTCAGACCTTATTGACAAAATTCACTATTTTTCGATACCCAATCAACAAAATTCCCTTTTTTTTCACACCTGATCAACAAAACTCTCCTTTTTTCCCGCACCTGACCGACAAAGTTTGCTATTTTTTCGTGATTCAATGAAATTTTGAGATTTTTTCCATTCCTAATCGACAAAATTCATGATTTTCTACACCCTTTCAACAAAATTCCCTTTTTTTCCACACCCGTTCAACAAAATTCCCCTTTTCTGCCGCGCCTGATCGACGAAGTTCGCTATTTTTCCGTGTATCAACGAAATTTGCGATTTTTCCACACATTATCGACAAAATTCACACTTTTTCTATGCCCGATCAAACAAATTCGCAATTTTTCTATGCCGGATTGACAAGTTTCGCAATCTTTTCATACCCGACCAGCGAAATTCGCTATTTTTTCACACCCAATTGACAAAATTCACTATTTTTCGACATCCAATCCACAAAATTCCCTTTTTTACACACATGATCAACAAAATTCCCCTTTTTTCCCGCACCTGATTGAAGAAGTTTGCTATTTTTTCGTGAATCAACGAAATTTGAGATTTTTCTGTACATTATCGACAAAATTCACACTTTTTCTATGCCCGATCAAACAAATTCGCGATTTTTATATGCCGGATTGGCAAGTTTAGCAATCTTAACCCGACCAGCGAAATTCGCTATTTTTTCACACCCAATTGACAGAATTCGCTATTTTTCGACACCCAATGTCATGAACATATAATATTTTTTTTTAATTAACTTTGTAGCCGTCTGCTATTTCTCTCTCTCTCGCACGCGAGGAGCCAGCCAATAGCAATGAGGCGCATTTCCTCCCCCCGCGTTTTCTGCGGAGAGCTTTTGAAGTCACGTGACGCAGTAACATTCGAACTCTGCAGAGAGCGGCAGATATTCTGTCAGTGACGATGGCGAATATTTGACTATGTGTTGTTGTGTTAATAAAGTTTATTTTCCTACAAAACCTTCTGATTATTTGAGTCACCAAGATATTTTTATCATCTCCCTTCAATGCATTCTCTAAAATGGTGACCGCGGATTTTTGAACCTTCAACTATTTCACAGAACGTCGAACTATTCAACTGTTTCATGAAACGTTTTGTTTAATTAGCAAAATGGCAACTGCTGAAACATCTGCCGTAGTCATTCCACCCTATATCTCTGTGGACCCTACATTATGGTTTCATATGCTGGACAGCACGTTCGAATTAGCTACTCCTAAAGCTATCACTGAGTCGAAAACAAAATATAATTATGTTGTAGCGCATCTACCGCCTGCTACTGCTACTATGGTTCGAGATGTGATAATGAGTCCTGATCCTACTGATCCTTATCAGATTCTGAAAGCAAAAGTTATCGAACGTTGCGGAGAAAGTCGTACTTTAGAAATACGGAAACTGCTAGCTGGAGAAAGCCTGGGTGACAGAAAACCAACTGAATTACTTCGATTAATGAAAAGACGGGCTGAAAGCCATAATATTAGCGACGATCTTCTTCTAGAACTGTTTACTCAACAAATGCCAACCACTGTGCAAACGATTCTAGCTTCCATTGAAAAAATTACTCCAGATAAAGCGGCGGATATTGCTGATAGAATAATTGAATTAACGCCTTCCAACATTAGTTCTGTTTCGATTCGAACACCAACAACTGAATCTCAGACACCACCAGCCATTGATATGCTCGTAAAAGAAATCCAAGCATTACGCCAAGAGGTCGCTCATCTTCGTCGTTCAAGAAGTGTATCTAGAAGTGATAACCATCAGCGTAATCGTTCTCAGTCCCGCCATAGGGATGCAACATTGTGTTGGTATCACCAAAAATATCAGGAAAAAGCAAAAAAGTGCCTAGCGCCTTGTTCTTATTCGGAAAACCAGAAGCGGGAAGAGTAGCGGCGACGGACTTCTCCCCAGCACCTTCTCGTCGCCTTTTCGTTAGAGACAGAAATACAGGTATGTGTTTTCTAGTCGATTCTGGATCTGATGCCTCACTTGTGGCCGCGAATAAAAATGACAAAACTAAGCCTGTTCTTCAAACCTTTCGTGCTGCTAATGGCACAAAAATTAATGTGTATGGTCGTAAATGTATTAATATCAACTTAGGCCTACGCCGAAATTTTACATATTCTTTTTATATTTGTGATGTTTCATGTGCTATTTTAGGAGCTGATTTTTTGCATAATTTTAATTTAAAACTTGATTTACGGAATCGTCGTCTTATTGATTCCACTACTAATTTAAAAGCTCCTGCTATATTAAGTACTTGTAATATATTTTCTGTGAAACCCAATGTTGTAAATGATATATATGGTAAATTATTATTTAAATTTCCTGAAATCACGAAATTACCGGATCCTAACCAACCGGTTAAGCATAATACTGTGCATTATATAAACACTAAGGGGCCTCCAGTCGCTGCTAAGCCTAGACGGCTAGCTCCAGATCGGTTAAAAATTGCCAAAGCTGAATTTCAGCACATGCTACAACTCGGTCATATGAGACCTTCTAAAAGTAATTACTCTTCGCCTTTGCACCTGGTGCCGAAGAAAGGATCTGTCGATTGGAGACCTGTTGGTGATTATCGTGCTCTAAATGCACAAACTGTTAAAGAAAAATATCCTATCCCTTGTATCGCAGATTTCACTGCTGAATTACATGGTAAACAAATCTTCAGTCACATTGATCTTGTAAAAGCCTACCATCAAATTCCCATAAATCCTGATGATGTACATAAAACTGCGATTTGCACTCCATTTGGACTTTTCGAAAGCACTCGTATGCAATTCGGCCTTTGTAACGCTTCCTCAACTTTTCAACGATTTATTGATGACGTAATTCGTGACTTAGGATTTGTTTACGCATTTCTTGATGATTTTCTA
This sequence comes from Maratus speciosus, assembly GCA_963932465.1. Lineage (NCBI taxonomy): Eukaryota > Metazoa > Arthropoda > Arachnida > Araneae > Salticidae > Maratus > Maratus speciosus. Next base: position 453,726,779 of record OZ010789.1, on the reverse strand, counting down.
ATTGCATCAAATAATGAAACTGAACATTTAGAACACCTTGAGTTGTTGTTTTCTAGACTTAAAGAATATGGTCTGTGTATTAATGTTGATAAATGTAAATTTGGCCAATCCACTATCGATTTTCTAGGATTCAAACTTTCAGCTGCAGGAATTGAACCCTTACCTGATCGTGTAAAATGCATCCTAGATTTCCCCCAGCCCTCTACCTTAACTCAACTAAGACGCTTCTTAGGTCTTTTCAATTTTTATCGACGGTGCATTCCCAAAGCTGCCGATATTTTAGCTCCACTCGTTAAATTCTTAGAAGGACACAAAAATACGAAAAAACATCCCAGTTCCAATGCTAACAAAACTGAGCAATTACAATGGAACGATGAAGCCATTCTTTCCTTCACTGCTTCAAAAGAAGCTATAGCTCGAGCTACATTATTACGACATCCAATTCCTGGCGCCCAGCTAAGCTTATGGGTCGATGCCAGCAATGTCGCAATTGGTGGATCTTTAATGCAACTCTCCGAAAACCAATGGGAACCAATAGCATTTTATTCCTGTAAATTAAATAAATCTCAAAGAAATTGGTCTACTTATGATCGTGAATTATTTGCTATTTACTGTTCTATTAAAAAATTCAGACACATGCTAGAAGGTCGAAATTTCATTATTTATACAGACCAAAAACCCCTTACATTCGCATTTCAACAAAACCCTGATAAATGTAGCCCACGTCAATTGAGACATTTAGACTATATTTCACAGTTTTCTACTGATATTAGATATACTAAAGGCTCTGACAACATTGTGGCCGATGCATTATCTCAAATTGAGATAGATTCAATTTCTCCTAATGTGTTAGATTTTAAAGAGTTTGCCACTGCTCAGACAAGTGATGAAGAGCTAAAACAACTTCTCGAATTTGACACCACTTCATTAAAATTAGAAAAACATTATTTTCCACTCGAAGATGTACATTTATATTGCGATATGTCACAAAAACATCCTCGACCATTTGTTCCTAAAAGTATGCGACAATCAGTTTTTTCAACCTTACATTATTTCTCGCATCCTGGTATCTCAGCTTCATTAGATTTAATTTCTAAACGATTTGTATGGCCTCGCATGCGTAAGGACATAAAATCTATGGTTCGCAGCTGTACGAAATGTCAAAAAGCTAAAATCTTTCAACACACCAAATCACCAATTGGTACATTCTCTGAACCTGATGCTCGTTTTGCCCATATTCATATTGATTTTATCGGACCTTTACCATCATCCGATGGCAATCAGTATTGCATGACCATCATTGATAGGTTCACGAGATGGCCCGAAGTTATACCCACATCTGATATGACTGCAGAAACAACTGCTCGTACATTGATACACAGTTGGATCTCCAGATTTGGAACCCCTGTTACCATCACTACTGATCAGGGTAGAAATTTTGAGTCCACTCTTTTCAAAGAGCTTACAGATAGATTAGGATGTAAACGCATCAGAACTACAGCATACCATCCACAGTCTAACGGTTTTATTGAAAGATTCCATCGCCATCTTAAGAGTTCTCTTAAAGCTCACAATCAAATTCAATGGACTGAAATCCTCCCCATTGTCTTACTTGGTTTACGCACTGCTCTTAAAAATGATATCCAAGCGACCTGTGCTCAACTTGTTTATGGCACAAATATCAGACTACCCTCTGATCTCATAAACACTGAAGCTATAAATCAACCACCTACTCTTACATACGTCACTGAGTTAACTGAAAAAATGAGAAAGTTAAATCCCATTGCCACTGCAATGCACGGCAATCCTAAAATTTATGTCAATCCCTCATTAAAAACCTGTTCACACGTGTTTCTTAGATCAGATAAAGTCAATCCTCCCTTATCACCCCCTTATACAGGACCTCATCGAGTGATTGACAGGTCTGAGAAAACGTTTGACTTGGAATTAAACGGGAAGCGCTGTACTGTATCTATTGATCGCATTAAACCTGCGTATCAATTAGCAGATTCTATTTCACCTTCCCAACCTCAAAAACAAAATGAGCCCATAAATATTCCAACTACTCCTGTCGAACACCCTACCACCAAATCTGGTCGTAAAGTTCGTTTTCCGAAACATCTCGTTACGGATTATATTGTTTAAAACATTTGATGTATATAGTGTGCATACTATTTCCTTCTCAAAAGTATTGTTTTTCATGTAATGCATAATATATTTTCTATTTTTTTTTGCATCATATGTACTTTAATTTTACTCAAGACCTTTCTTATGTATCTTATTAATTGCTACCTTTTTGTAATCGCGACTTCGTCACTGGGGGCATACTCTGTAGCCGTCTGCTATTTCTCTCTCTCTCGCACGCGAGGAGCCAGCCAATAGCAATGAGGCGCATTTCCTCCCCCCGCGTTTTCTGCGGAGAGCTTTTGAAGTCACGTGACGCAGTAACATTCGAACTCTGCAGAGAGCGGCAGATATTCTGTCAGTGACGATGGCGAATATTTGACTATGTGTTGTTGTGTTAATAAAGTTTATTTTCCTACAAAACCTTCTGATTATTTGAGTCACCAAGATATTTTTATCATCTCCCTTCAATGCATTCTCTAAAACTTCAATTCAAAGTTTAATTTACTGCATACCTTTTGAAGACAATTTTTGTAAATTTCCATGCTCTATAAAAAAACTTTGCGATATTTAGACACCTGATCGACCAAATTCACAATTTTTTCAAAGCCAATCGATAAAATTCCAATTTTTCCGCACCCAATTGACAAAATTCGCCATTTTTTCACACCCGACTGACAAAATTTACTATTTTTCTACACCCGATAAAACACAAAATTCCCTTTTTTCCGTGCCTGATCAACGAAGTTCGCTATTTTTCCGTGAATGAACGAAATTGAGATTTTTCCACTCCTAATCGACAAAATTCATAATTTTCTACACCTGTTCAACAAAATTTCCTTTTTTTCCATATCCATTCAAGAAAACTCCCCTTTTTCCTGCGCCTGATCAACGTAGTTCACTATTTTTCAGAGAAACAATGAAATTTGAGATTTTTCCGCACATTATCGACAAAACTCGCACTTTTTCTATGCCTGATCAAACAAATTCGCGATTTTTCTACGCCAGATTGACAAGTTTCGCAATCTTTTCATACCCGACCAGCGAAATTCGCTATTTTTTCACACCCAATTGACAAAATTTACTATTTTTCAACACCCAATCCACAAGATTCCCTTTTTTACACACATGATCAACAAAATTCCCCTTTTTTCCGGTGCATTATTGAAGAAGTTTGCTATTTTATTTTATTTATTATCGACAAAATTCATGATTTTCTACACCCTTTCAACAAAATTCCCTTTTTTTCCACACCCGTTCAACAAAATTCCCCTTTTCTGCCGCGCCTGATCGACGAAGTTCGCTATTTTTCCGCACTGCAAATCTCTGAAACACTTTCAACTCACAATACATCACATTTATAAACGTCTTAGGTGTCAAGATGTGTTTCCAATCTGTTACATGCATTCCCAGGTGTTTCAGATTGTGTGATAAAATCCGTTTCTCGAACATAGGCTGTAACTTTCGTAAAGAATTAACCGCAAGTACAACGCATGCTTAAAACAGAACGGATTCAAAACGCATCTCGGTAAACGCTATATTCAGAGTTGAATTCAGGCACTTTTTTCCGGAGGGATTTCTGTTGCTGCGGGGTGAAGGGGTGGGGGATTGCACTTTCAAAAAATGGAAATTTGAAAAATCCAGACGGGGGGGGGGGGAATTGAATCTGAAAGGAGGGGCAAGGGTTCACGAGTCACTCCATTAATTCATCCATGGACACATGTTTTTAAAGCGAAAATCAGCTATTAATGCGAGTTAATAGGGTTACATGTTACGTGCATTGAATGTCCTGTCTAAACAAAGTTCTGCTCCCCGCTCCGTAGTGACGTAGCGTAAGTGGAGCAAAGCGGCATAAAAGCTTCCTTCCAATAGATCTCCGGGAGGGCAGAGACCCTCCGGAGCGAGTCTGCACCCCCCCCCTCACCCCCCCCCCCCCCCCCCGAGAAACACTTTCTCTTCCAGTAACACTACAAGTAATAAACTGCATTCCAGTGGAGCCCGCAAAGAGGAGGAGGGGGAGGACACTGCCCTTTACTGGATTTCTAAATTCATTCTAAACTAAATTGAATTAAATTTCCTTTTACCTGAAAATCTAAAAAAAAAAAGTAAAATATATTTTTCCCTAGTTTCTCTAAATATTTTAAACACCGAGATAAAAAGAAACTAATTATTTTTCGTTCGGAGAGCACCTCTGAACTGAACTCCCCGTGAAAGATTATTTCTATTTCTGTTTTTCTTTTTTCATTAATATTTTTAAACATATCTTAAATGTGGGGCGCTTCTGACGAAAAATAGTGTAAAGTATATTTATATTATTTGTCAGGTTACATCTTTTCCAAAATATTTCCCCTTCCTGGATCTCGTTCAGCCGGCGCCCACGCTACAATTTTTTTATGATTTATTTACCCCTGCCTTCCCTGAAGAACAACAATCTGAAAGACACAAAATGTTGTTGCATAAAAATTTATAGCATAAGAATCTGTATAATAGCCTCTGAGGAGGCGGAGGGGCCCCGTACATTTTCAATTTCAGCGCCCCCGGCCACTGTTCTTGACTTTTCTTTTGAAAAAGAAAATTTCTCGCTGGCAGCCAGCGATAACTCAGTCAGACATGCGCAGTTGATAGATATAAAAGCCGGCGAAAAGACCCTTTCAAATCCGGACATGCGCAGTTCCGATCCTGCGACAATGAATAACGAAGTGATACTGTAAACAATGGACAAAGTTTCGATGAGAGATGGAATATTGGAATGTTAAAAGGTATGTTATTTTATGTTCTACATTGTCTTATAAGTAGAGATTCTTTAGTTTAATGTCGTCGAATATACTCGCTGTTATTCTATATTGAAAATATTAACGATCACGCTCACGCTTGACATTTTGCTTATAAGTTTTTGACCAACATTCAGACAGAAGGCGTATTATCCATTAGGCTCAGTAGGCTGTAGGGACCCGGCGCTGAGAATTTTGTTCTTTTTTTTTTTTTTTATGTATATTATCGAGCTAATATCTTATTCAATAGAGGATCCCTTTTCAATATCCCTTTCTTTATTAACTTATTGAATCCTGTAATTCATTAAGATGTAGATTGTATCCCAAACACTACTTACTTTCTTCTGTATTCATATAAAGAAAATATTGGATTCGGGACATTTTCGGCTTCGACTTTTTGATGGATTTACACATTAGGTTACATAGGGGCAAAGTAGTTTCGTAGGTAGAAATATGAGAGGGGTTTGTTTTTTAAACACAATAAAAAGTTCTGTAAACATTTTTGCGAAGGGTCCTTTAAAACACCTAAAAATTTCTTAAACAGATCCCTGACTTTAAATTAATATTTTTAATCATTTCTATTTTTTTTCTAACATTTTCTGTCTCTTCTTACAGCCATATTTATGTAAAACCTCTATCATTAATGTATATTTTATTTATTTTTTGAGGGAGGGTGTTGTTCGTCCCCTCCCGCAATACCCACAACAACTCATTATGCACTTTTTTTTTTTTAGAAAACTATGCAGTTACTATCAAGTATGTAGTACAAATATATTAAATTTATATTAGGTTCATATGTAGTTTGAAAGGCTATTTTAGGGAGCAAATGGCATCTACTACTATTTATGAAATTCTTAATTTGTTTTATTATCACAGTTCAATTTTAAATAGAATATTTACTGTTTGTTTTTATTAAAAAAATTAAACTGGACCTCTCTATAATGGAACCCTGCCTAAAATTTCAAATGAATAACAATTAATAAAATTGAATAATAAATAAATAAATGGGTAATGAAATTAATAAATGACTAATTTAAACAGTTTTATTTAATACAAATAAATATTATTTGTTAAATTTAGTAAAACTTGTCTTTGATGGAATCCAGTAAATTAAATACACTAACAAAACTTCGCTTGAATGAAAAATAAGTATAAAATAGTTTTTCTTTCTTTCTTTTTTTAATATGTTCATTTATAAGTATTCAATATTTATCTTGAAAATAATGCCCAATTTCTCCACTGCATTTCATTATTATTTTTTTTTTAAAGAAAAAATCAACAACATCCAATTATAAAAACTATTAAAGGTATTATTCCCAATTTTTTTGTGTTGTGGTGTTTTATGGTACCCAATTATCAACATGAGGGATATAGGCTCGAAGGGGGGGGGGGGTGCCCTCCTGTGGGAACCTAACCTGTAAACCATGGAAAACTCCGAACGATTAGGCCAACAGGCGCAATTAGGTTCGAACCCAGTACCTCCCATCTACCAGCTTTGAGAGCAGAACCTCTCAGCCACTGGTGGGACATTTTTTTTTTGTGGAATTAGCACCCTCTGATTGCTATATAATAAAATGCCTATTTAAATATATATACACTTATATGAAATAATTATGATTTTTAAGTGGCTAGGAATTACCCCGGAAATGAGGTAATTCTTGATCACTTCTTGAGTAATTATCGGTCAGCATCTTTTTTGATGTAAATAAAGTAGTAAAGTTAATTTTTTCAAGACACTATTAAAATAAGAAATATCAATCTTGTAAAAGTTTTGTTCATCTCATAATTGTGGAATGCATAAACTTGGGTATAAATACAAATTTATTTGATGTGCGAAAGTCTCTTTGTACATTTTACAAAACATTAATTAGCAAAAAAATTTTTGTAACATTTATAAGCAGTATTTATTACTTCTTCATCCACTGTAAATGGATTAATTAGTACCCTAGAAATTTATTGGTCCATAAAATATATAACTGAATATGTATATGTTTTCGATTCTACCTCGCTTAGGCCAACTGAAGTTTCCGCCTCCCTTTTCAAGAAATTTTACACAAATTCCAATACCGATCTTTATCATATAATACTCAGCATAATAATTATGTTTCTCTATTGCATTTTGTATACTTTTAAGCACCATTTTGCAATGAGATAGTATTTCTACTTAATTATTTAGTCATATAGTGTGTCTTATACTCAGAGCATTTACTGTTTTCTCCCTTAACAAAATGATGCTACTGTACACTTATGCTTAAAAAAAAGTTGTAAGACAATAGTTTTTAGGGAACACAGCTGTAATAGATAAAATACCAAGTATAATTATTGTAAAATTACATTATTAAGCACTGACCAGGAATTACCCCACAAATATGGGCTTAGTTCGGCTTGCTGATATAAATGTGTTTAATATGGTAGAGGAAACTTTTATAATCACTTTTAAAAACTGCGATATGTCAAAGTTGAAATAAAATAAAGTTAAAAATAAAAATAAAATAATTAACGCTTTAAGAATGACACAGATTGTAAAAATCATGTGAAATATGTAAAAATCAAGATCAATGTTGTTTTGCAGAAATTTGAGTAGTAGTTTTAAATGAATAATTAAATATTCATTTTATAAAAAATAATTATGTACTATATATATATAAATAATTAATATATAAATATTTATTTAAAATATTCATTTATTGAGTTTTAAATGAATGCATACATTTCAAAGCAAAGGGTTCAAAGTATCTTTCAGATTTTTTACATTTAGATAAATAATTATTTTGATAACAAAAGTTAAAAATGACCAAGAATTACCCCAGAAACTAAGTGATCAGGAATTACCCTGGGTGACCCTAAATAAAATAAAATTACAGTATTATATTAATTAGGCATGGGCACTGAACCCAATTATAGAAGATTCACTGCCTTGAAAATGTTTCTTAGAAAGTGAGAGCTAATGAATTTATTATAAAAGAAATATTTCTTTTTTAAAACTGTCTTTTTAGGATTTTCTAAATTGATGTCTCAGCATATTGTCATAATTTAACTAACATAAAAGTATTAATTGATTAAAATGTGTATTTTTTAATAATTGCATTTTAATCTTTATTTATATTTTCTATTTATTAACTTAAAACTATTTCATCGTTGCAGTTTCACAGTGACGATGGCTGACCTTTCTTGGCAAGCATGGTTTGATGCATCAGTAAATGGGTTGTTCTCTACAATACTTGCAAATTTGGCCAGCAGTCTGACTTGAATGATGCATATGTAAATTTTCATAAAAATTAGATAAATGGTAAGAAATCAGTCAATTATTGAAGATTTTAATAGCAACAGAAATTGTTTTAAAAATTTGACTTAACAAAAAAAATAAAATAAAAATTTGTGGAAAAAATAAAATAAAAAATGTGAGGGAATGATGAAATAAGACATTTTTACTAGTTGTAGGGGAAAAATGCAAAATTATGAAGAAATCCAAACTGTTTCCTTTAAGAGAAACACTTAATATATAATGTATGATAAAATTAAAATTTTTGATATTTACAAAAAAATGAATATTCTGTGTGAGGGAATGACTGCTAATAAAAACGCTTCCGGATTTCTGACTAAAAAAAAAATTCTGTAAAATTAACAAAATCTTACACCACCAATTTATGTTGCTGGACTGACAATTGCTCAAAATAGCTTCTTCTCTGTGAAGGATGCTAGACTGCTACTGCTCATTAGTGGTAGATATTTGAGATAATAGCAATGTGTGAGGGAATGATGGTCTAACATGGGGGAAACATATAATTGATTGAGTAGACTATATAATAATAGTAAAAATTAATATTTTTATTATTTTTTGTAATGTATCAAATAAGAACTTTATTTTGCTTAGGGTATTTTTAATTATTTTTATTTCTGGATGGAAAGAAATAGGCAATAAAATATGGTAGTACAGGTGGGGGAAAGGTGAGGGAATGATGTTTGCATGATTTATATTATATTCTTAAATACTAAATTTATTTATTTTTAAATTTTACTTTCTGCCCCTAATAAACTATGTTTAGATCTTCTAATAAAAATAAAAATAAATAAAAATGTAATAAAATTAAGAGCATTTATATGGCTGGGAAGCACTTTTTGCACTATTGCGGAGAATAACCCAAATACATTGTTGTTGTAGTTTGTATACAATTGTAACTCTAAAGAATAGTTTGTGATTTATCACCTGTCGTGATGTTGTGAACTAATGGAAAAATGCCTTAAAATTAATTTTTCTAGAGCTATATTATTGGTTGTATTGTCATTAGAAATCAATTGTAAAATTTCATCTTTAAATTCGAAAACTAAGTTGAATTTTAAATAAGAGTGTATCAAATATACTAATTACCGTAAAGTACTGAAAGTAAGCTCCTATGCGAATGCAAGCTCCCCCTCATATATATGAGTTTTTCCTTTTTTGAAAAAGTACCATTTATACGCCCTCCCCTTCAAGTTTTATTTTCTGATGCATTCAATCCTTCTGTTTTTTTTTCAGGAAATTCCTTAAGTTTTTTGTTTCCATATTTCCTAAATGAATATATCTCGTGCAATTTATTTTTATCCAATCTCTTGTTTTTACATATATCATTGTATCAGAATGGTATATGTTCTCTATATTATTGTTGTTTTCCTTGATTTGTTTAAGTTTAAAAATTTTTGTTTGTAGTTCTTTCATATCTGAATTAAATTATTTTATGTAAATTTGTTTAATTAATTTATTATTTTTATTGATGAAACTGGAAACTATTTAGCTTCTATGAAAAGAAATTTTAAAACTAAAAAATGTTAATTTGATCTGATTTTATATTGGAAGTTGTATAAATTCTGTGAAATTTCATAAATTTCAAATATACCCCCCCCCCCATACACACAAGCACACCTTGCCCGATTTTTCTCTACTTTTCACAAAAGATCCAATTATAAGCCCACCTTAAAATCATTAGAATTTGCTGTATGCTAAAGCAGGGCTTACTTTCGGTGAATAAAAAATTAAACGAGGAAAAAAAAAGCTCATTATTAACTGAATGCAGCAAAACCGACTTAGATGAAATCTCTTTGTAATGAAAACCTGTCTTAAACATTATAAATGTATATCTTTCTCATTTGTTCTGTTTCATTTTAGCTGTGCAGGAATATACAGAGGTTTTGATGTCTAGTAGTAAACACTCTGAAGAAATGACGACACAGAGACAAAAAAGGGACAGTGGCATTAACTCCCCGCAGCCGTTAAAACAGGTTTTTTCCCTTTGTTTGATTTATTATATTTTTGTGAAAAAGGAATTTTTAAAAATTTTTCTATCTGGTGAACTTGCTTTGTTTGCAGTTTGCTCATTTTAATTTAAAACCCAACAAATAAAAAATAAATTAATAATTTGTCTGTATGGAATGAAATTTTGTAAAGGGGCCTATTTTACTAGAGTAATTTTGTGAAGAGGCCTGTTTCATTTAAAAAAAAAAAAATGTGAGAGGGCCTGTTTTTTCAAAAAGAATCCTTCATTTGTTAAAATAGTTTATAATTAAATTATCGAAAGTTTGACTATAGATGCCATGTGAAATACGTTCGCTACATACAGATTGATTTTGTTTCTCTATATTGTCTAGAATATTGTATATTTTTTTGTTACATGCACCAAAGAAAATGTGTGTTCTCTTTTATAAAGCTGATTTTTTTCCTATGTGTCAAATTAACTTCATTTTTTCCTGATTGTCTTTTAACGATTTTTACTGCAAAGTATACAGAACTCTGTCATTGTTATCGCCTTTTTTTTATTTAATTTAAATCAATATTGAAGTTTTTTTTTTTTTTTTTTTTTGGAACAGTTTTTAGGTCTTAAAAAAAAAGTTGGCTAAAATTTAAGAAAAGCCAGGCTAATGATTTTTATTGGTTTTAACTGGCTTTTTTGCTATAATTGTATTTTATATAGTGGAAAATTTTAACTTTAAATCTTAATGTTTTAAATGATACATTGTAAAACTTAACTGAGTTTAAAAACATTTTCTTAAACTACACTTAGAATTTCATAAAATAACATTATTTAATGTTAAAAACATTTGTATTTGAAATTTGAATAATATTGGCATGAAGCAACTTGTAGTTGATGCATAGAACATTTTGATACACTATAGGATACCGGTTGGTTGCTTTACTTTATTTTAATACACCTTGATTGCTTGTTTCTTATTTTAAATTTAAGCAATAAATACTTATTGATATATTCATTAACTAATTTTAACTTTTTCTTAATTAAAATTATTATAATTGAAACCTTTTAAAGCATTCATTAAAAAACCCATTTTCATTATTAATATAGAAGTAAAGAGGTAAGTACAGGGGCTAAGAATCTTCCATATTTCATTGTTTAAAGAAAAACCCCACGCCTTGCAGAAGCACAAAATTTAAATTATTTAAAAATTTTTATTTGGTTTATTTTAAAAATAATCAATTAACCTCCCTCAAAATGATGTTTTTTCGCATTTGCCCTCCCCTATCTCCTCTGGTATCAAATATGTATAGTTTAACTTTTATAGCTGTTTAATTTTAAATTTCTTTTCAGATCTATTTAATACTGTATTGTAAAAGTAAATAAATAATCTGTTACCTAAATTATCCACATTCCTCCCAAAATTTCTGCTTCTCTACCCCTGCTCCCCTTTTTACCCTCATCTCATGAAGATCACACATATGCATCTCATGAAATTTAAAATCTTGAACATTGTTTAATTTTTTCATTATATTTCTGATTATTTGTAACAATATTTAAATAACCATCTAGATTATTTCTATCTCCCCCCACCTCTTCTCCAGCATGAACAGTTTAAAATCTTTGAGAAATTGCCCTTTTTTACCCTAATTTTATAACTGTCTTGTAACAAAAATTTAAAAAACATCTAAATTTGTCCCCCCCCTAAAAAAACTTCTCCATGCTTTTATAACAATATTCAAATAACTATCTAAAGTATTTCTGCGCCCCCTTCCTGATTAAAAAAAGTCTTCTTTCCTCCCCCCCCCCCACCTTCCACCAGCATGCATAGTTTGAATTCTTTAAGAAATTGTGTTTTCTGCTCTTTATATTGTAACTTTCTTGTAACAATAATAAAAAAATCAAATTACTTCTCCCCTACACATAAAGTTGTCTCCTCTTCCCCCCACCCCCTGCAGCACACAAAATCTTTTTAAATCTCGTAAGATTTTTATGCTCATGTATTGTTGCTTTGTAGCAACAATAAGTAATCATCAATCTTTCCCCTTAAATTTCCATTCCCCATCCTCCGGAAAAAGCTGAATTTTTAGACATTGGGGAGGGGGAGTTATTTTAGAGAACATATTTATTTTAAAACATACAATATACATGTGATTCAGGAGTGAGAATAACCAAACTACAAAAAAGGGGAAAGTTAATACAACTGAAAATGTTCTACTAACAATAAGAAACTTAATAATAAAATAAACAGCTTGAAATTCAAAAGGAGGGAAAGTGCCGTACTCTGCCCTCCCTAAATAACACCCTTGATAATATGTTTTAATATCTATTGAGTATCAAATTCATTGACTGATGGAAGTTTTTTAAGAGGGTGGGTCACGAATTTGTGAAAAAAATAATCTTTATTTTTTACTAAATATCAAATTTAGTTTAAGCAACTTAATTTTGAGTAATTAGTTATTATAGCAAATCAAATATTAAAATCATCCATAAATGATATTGTTCTCTGACCATTTTTAAATTGCAGTTTAGATTAACTTTATTTTGTACGAATTTGCTTCATTATTAATTTTAATGTATTATAACAAAAGAATTTCAATTTTAACATTTAAACATGTAAAAAGGTGGTAAAATATGCTCCTATTTAACTGTCATTTTATAACAAATTATTAATATTTTAAAATATAAAACTTCATTGAGATCACTAAACAATGATAAAAAACACAATACTGCCATTTCAGATCATATAAAATTGATTTAAACATGATGAAGAATCAGTTTCATATGATCCGAAATGAAGCTTTAGTGTTTATTATATTATTTTTATGGTGGTCAGAAAAAAGTTTTCTAAAAAAGTTTAAAATGAAGTATGAAACACACATGGATCAGATGAATTAATATAACCAAGGATCTATAATTAGACTAATTGAAACAATGAACCTACAATGAGGCCCTGAACATTAAGAATTGTTTTAAAACATAAAATCATTAACACTGATTTTAGATATATTTAAGATTACTAGGGGACACTGCCCCCTACGAGCTACGCTTGCCAACCCCCGTTCAGACACTGCAGACTCTAAAAGCACGCCAATTTGATCGGCTTTAAAAAGATTTCAGAAGATTGAATTATAACTAAAACGCAGTGGCGATCTCCCTATAAACGGGCTTCTATTCATTTCTCTTTGATTGGGGAATTTTAAGGCCAAATCAGCTGCTGTTAAAAGCAGAGTCAGATAATATAGACGAACACGCAAACGCCATTCGCAGAAAATTTTCAAAATTTGCAGACAGTTTTGATGCTTGGTTTTTTTTTTAAACACTAGGGGGCTCTGCCCCCTACGAGCTACGCTCGTCAACCCCCGTTCAGACACCGCAGACTCTAAAAGTACGCTAATTTGATCGGCTTTAAAAAGATTTCGGGAGATTGAATTATAATTTAAAAAACAATGGCGATCTCCCTATAAACGGATTTCTATTCATTTCTCGTTGACTGGGGAATTTTAAGGCCAAATCCGCTGCGGAACTACTTGATTAACCCGTCGACCAATTTCGCCAAATTATATAAATCGCCAAAACACTCGCCAAATTATACAAATTGACATCATTTTTATTTTAAATAACGAAAGAACAAATAAATTAGTGCAACATTAATAAAAATACAAATAAAACGTCGAAATAAAAATAACTTGATGACGTAGACACGTGTAACGTGCTTAAAGTCAAGTTAATGTGACATTTACGATCAACCATTATTGGCATTTAATCTTATAGTTTGGCGAATGATAGATTTTTAGTCGACGGGATAACTAAGTAGTACCAAAAATACATATGTCAATCGCTGTTTTCGTCTTTGATTAAGTAAAATAAGATAAACATTTCAAACTAAGCTAATATAAAAGGAATTAAGTAAACAGAATCTTTGTCTCCCGGTATTTTTTAACAAAGCGAAAAGAAAGTTCTTTTAAATAAGACTTTTTAAATTAATCGTTTTTAATCTGACGTAATTTTGACCAAACTATTCTTTCTCTTTTTAATATTCACGGGAAAATACCTGTGTTAAAAATGAAATATTATTTGCGCTTTCCTAACAAAAATAGTTGAAAAGTATCCTCTCAAAATATCAAATAAATGTCTAGCACAATTTCTAAATTTAAACCGTTTTGCAATATTATTTTGTGCTCATTTTATGTAATAACTGTAATGTGACGTAAATATGACGTAATTTCTCCTATTTAAGACTTCTAACGCATGTTAATAAATTTATTATTTTACAAATTCCTTTCTCTTTTAAAATTCATGTGTAATTATAGTTTTTATGACGTAATTTTTAATAAGTTCCTGCTTTTTGTACATAATTATTTAATTCTAATTCCAAATACTTTTTTTCTGATTATAATAGTGACGTGTAAATAAATTTTTAATTTATTACACATGTAAATATTTTTTTTTGAAGCAAACATTATTGTTTCCGTTGTTTATACAGTTGGCAACAGTTTAAATTAATATCACTTTCTAAAATCTGTAAAAAATATCTCTAGAAATGCTGAAAATTTGAATTTAAAATAGAAATAAACCCTCAAAAAATTAGCCAAATTAAAAAAAGAAATACAATCTGCACACCGGGAACTTCAAACGTATAAAATGATCTAAAAAAGGTTAAATTCCCATGAATAGATTTTGCTCCTATAAAACTTTTTTAGAGGAACGATTTTGTCCAACTTTAGCATTAAATATCTCTTAAAATAATTCTTCGATTTGAAAACTGTCTGCATCAGCGTGTTTATCAAACATTTCTGTATAATACTACCGATTTTCATATTTTTGTATGCATTATTTTTCTTAATATTAACGAAGAAAGACCTCCGGTCACAAAAAATTCAAAACCGGCGGCGGCGGCGGTGACAGCGGTAGTTACTTTTTTTTAGAATAGAGAGAAATTTCTTTATATATAAAAAAAAATTATCAAGACCCTGAGCTGAGAATCGGTGCGATGCATGTCGCAGACTCTTGAGAAGGTTTGCAGACTATTTTTCAACTGGAAAAAAAAAAAAAAAAAAAGTTTTGAAAATTCTTAAGAAATAGTCACAATATTAAGGAATGGTTTGTCTCAAAAACAGTAGATAAACTGTTGAGTAAGACTTCATCTCTTCCATTCATGGACTAATAACTTTTTTATTTTAACATTCATTTATTCATATTTCAGTTATTTTATAGAATAAAATGACAGTTTTGTTGAGCAATCATAAATCGATATGTTTATTTAAGTTAATGATTAAAATATTTCACATTTTTCATTAGTTTTCTTTCATTCATTAGTTGTCTGTATTAAGCGCACCATTCAATGCTACATTTCTTGACTAAGTTTTAATAATGCTTGTCAATTAATATTTTTCTTTAAGTGGTGTTGCTTAGTGGCACTCCACTCGCATATAATTTTACCTTTTTGCTGTTAGCAGCGATTTAGAACTCGGGAGGGGCGCAGCATTTTTTTGCAGAAAATTTTTAAGAAATTATTTGAGTTCGCAGGCAGTTTTACATTTTATCTAAGTCTGGTTAAAAGGTACAATGGCTGTTTCTGTCTTTGATTAAATAAAATCAGTTAAACATTTCAAAATAAGCTAATGTAAAATGAATTAAGTAAACAGAGTCTTTGTCTTCCGGTATTTTTTAACAAAGCGAAAAGAAAGTTTTTTTAAATAAGGCACTTTAAATGTAACGTTTTTAATCTGACGTAATTTTCACCAAACTTTTCTTTCTCTTTAATATTCACGTGAAATTACTTTTGTTAGAAATGAAATATTATTTGCGCTGTCCTAATAAAAGTTGTGAAAAAGATCATCTTAAACTATCAAATAAATGTCTCGTGCAATTTTTAAATTTAAACTGTTTTGCAATATTATTTTTTTTCATTTCACGTAATAACTGTAATGTGACGTAATTTCTCCTATTTAAGACGCATGTTAATGAATTTATTATTTTGCATATTCTTTCTCTTTTAAAATTCACTTGTAAATATAGTTTTTATGACATAATTTTCAGTGAGTTCAATTGCTTTTTATATTTTCTGTTTATAATAGTCATGTGTAAATAAATTTTTAATTTGAAGCAAACATTATTGTTTGCACTGTTTATACAGTTGGCAACAGTTTAAATTAATACCATTTTCTAAAATATGTAAAAAATATCTCTCGAAATGCTGAAAATCTGAATTTAAAATAGAAATAAAACCTCGAAAAATGAGTCAAATTAAAAAAATAAATGCAGTCTGCACACCGGGAATTTCTAACGCATAAATTGATCTAAAAATGATTAAATTCCCATTTATAGTTTTTGCTCCTACACTGCAAATAGAAGCGTCGTAAATTTAGACACATATGTGACTGAAAAAGAATTTTAGACACTTAAGTGTCTTAATCTGAAAATTAAGACACTATAGATGTCTTAATTTAAGATACATAAGCGTCTTACTATGACCATGGTGTAAACGAAGTGAGAATAATGTCTAAAATATCCGCAAACGTCTTATTTTAAGACACTTCATTGCTTTAAACGTGTCTTAATTTAAGACGTTTTGATTCTTCCGACGCAATAACCACCAGGGGGCACTAGCACTCCCAGTTGCGCATGCGTTTTAGATGTCTTCGTTCGAAGTGGTATACGTTGTAATTCAAACAAAGTTTGTTTTTATGTACGCGTGTATTTTAATTCGTTTTTTGCGAAATGTGAAGTACTGTGATTTTAATTCGTATTAACTTGGATTATTTATTTATTGAATACATACATCTGACGTGTGTGCTCGACATCAAATGTCTCTTAGAAGCTGTCGTCGATACAAGGGCGGGATAGACACAGAACAGAAGTAGACGACGGTTGAAGATTACACACGGAATTTCTACAAAGCGTGTGCAATGGGATTAGTGTTAACTCGTATCAATTTATATCAATAATATTGTGTTATTCATCTTCGTCCTGTCGAAACTGGCAAAAAAAAAGAAACTTTTGTCTGGCGGGTCCTGTTTTTAGGATGAAACATCTCATTCTTTAAATATGGCTAGTCGGATGTATTATGGGATTACCTTTTAAACTGATGAAAGTCTTTCTCCCTCACTGTGGTTGTGGTAGTTTTTAAAATTTCAAATCGAGGAATATTTCTTACCTCTTGCAGCAACTCAAGTAAGTTTCTTTATAGTAGTAAAATTAGTGTATTTTATGATTTTATTTATTGTACTAAACAAAATCCTGCATGAAATTTAATTAGTTTTGAATCTGTTCGCAAAAAACCCCACTAATTATAGAAGTATATATTTTTAAACTTATGACGTTCTTTTTTATTACGAATTATATATTCAATGTCAGTTCTTAGTTTCAATGGATAATTTTTATCTCGCAGTAAATGATGGCCACAAGGAAGTAAAGAAAAAAAAAAACTTGGAAAGATGACCTAATGCTTTCTTACTTCCTGGCATAAAACCGCAGATTAAAAAAAGATAAATAAAGTAAATGAGACTGGTCTATTATATGAAGCTGCCTGTAAAAATATACATATGTATTTGATTTGCAATCAACTCTAATACTGATTTTTTTATTATTTTTAATAAAAAAGTAATTTGAAATTTATAATGGGAAAAAGTAAAAGCCTCTAACTAGATTTCGTATTTAAAATTGTGGTAACTTTATTTATATGCACTTATACGAAAAATACAAAAATGACAGATGTTACTGTATATATTTAAGACGAAAGAAGTTTGGAAATCATAAGTTATTTTTTCCTCATGTTTTTAATATAGAATATGTACTTATTTGTTTTTATTGATAGTTGAATAGCTTTTGTGAGTACCCTCTGATCTACATAAAAACTTGCCCATGTGGAAATATAAATTTTTGAAAAACATAATTTTTAAATAAGTATTTTCATTTTTTTTGGGGGGGGGGAGGGGGGGATTTTGCATGAATTTTTGTAAAGCTGATATCTTAAATCTTGCACTGATTATAATGAAAGTTTTGAACTTTTAGAGTAGGACAAGTTTAAAAACGCAAATATATTTAACAAAATACCAAAGTCATTTTTTCCCCAATGTTATTAAAGTAGAATATTTATTTATTTATTTTCATTATTCATAGTTAAATGACTGTTGTGATTATCAAGTGATGTATATGTAAAATTGCCTATGTGGCAATATATTTTTTTATATTTTCATTTTTTTTTTGGGGGGGGGGGATTTTTGCAATTTTCGTACATCTGATATTTTAAATCTTTTTCCACATTCAACCGAGTATAATAAATATTTTGAACTTTTAGAGTAGGGCAAGATTATAAAATATATATATATATTTATCTATGTACCTTAAAAGCCCTTAATAGCGAACACTTCGGGACCGCGGAATTTGTCCGATAATTGGAGATGTCTACTTTTTTGAGGTAAAAATATACAAATATGTATGTCTGCTGATTAAAAAAGTATTCGTTAAATAGAGGTGTTCGCTATTCGAGAATGTCCATTAACCTCCACAACGGATACTCCCGAATACCGGACATCTCAATTTAGACAACTATAATGCAGGGTTGCGTTTTTTGCAAAAGTACTTCTTGATTAAAGGAAGGGCAAACTGGGAAGTGCCCCGTCCCCCTACGACTGTAGTGCCCCCAAATTTGATGTGCAATATTTGTAAAGCTTATATTTTAAATCTGTTTCGAAATTGTACTGATTATAATCAATATTTTGAACTTTTAAAGTAAAATAAGGTTAAAAACAAAATAAATTTAAAAAAATCTAATATTTAGATAATTTTTTTTTTTCTTTTTTAATCTTGTTCTACTCCTGAAGTTCAAAATATTGATTATAATCAGTACAATGTCGTAAAAGATTTAAATTATCAACGTAACGAAAATTGTATACCAAAACTGAGAGCACCAAAAAAATCAGGCTGTATTGGGGGGGGGGGGGGGGGGGAGGGGCAGGACCACAGCCAAATATTTTTCCAGGATTCAACGTGGTCAAACATGGCTACGTATGATGCTTACAAAAAAATGGATGCGATTCAGACGTTTGAAGTGTCTGAAATTCAGACGCAAAAAGTGTCTGAAAAAATTCAGACATTTTAAAATGTCTGAAAATTGAACACTCCATTTCAGACACTTAAGTGTCTGAATTTCAGACATTTTAATTTAGAGTGTATACAACTTTTTTAATGGAACGATTTTGTCCAACTTTAACATTAAACATATCTTAAAATAATTCTTTGATTTGAAAACTGTCTGCATCAGTGTGTTTATCAAACATTTCTCTATAATACCACCGATTTTCATATTTTTGTATGCAATATTTTGCTTAATATTAATGAAGAAAGACCTCTGGTCACAAAAAATTCAAAAAGGGTGGTGGTGACAGCGTTAGTTTTTTTTTTTTTTTTTTTTTTTTTTTTTTTTTTTAGAATAGAGAGATAACAGGCCTTCGCAACACTCGGCAGTTCAATTAGTTGGAAATAAAGTGCAAAACAGGGCTACACAAAATAATTCTGATACAATATTGCCTATGGGCAGAAATTTTGATTTAGATTCAGCAAAATTTATGTAGATTATTGTGACGCATAGCTGCCGTTTCCCAATTAAAAATGTTGTATCTTGTAGCATTTATATTTATTTTATAATGTCATACAAAACAAGTCCGATATATATGGGCAGATTTCTTAAAATGCATTTTAATGATTTTAAAAGATTTAAAAGCTTGTTTTTTTTATTATTACACTAGATAGTACCCATCAAGAACTGGCGGTAAATAACTTGAATGTTCCATTAGAAAAATTCTTGGATTTTGAATTAGTTGCTTTTAAATTAATTATTGAAATCGTGACAAATTTTTATATTGCATAAATGATTCCTATTTCTTGAAGGCGAGCTAGAGGGTGCTGTCAGTCTAACCTATTGAATGAAGTGAAAGAATTTTATAATTTACAACTGAGTAAGTAGGGTGTCAATGATTTAAATCATTTGATTTAAATCAGCGATTTAAATCATGATTTTAATCAAGTGATTTTTTAGAAAAATCATTGATTAAAGTCAAAAATTTTTTTAATGTTTAAAATGACATAAAAAAAAGTATTCAAATCTAAGATGAACATGATTTGGAAAGTCTTTACAGGTATTGTGACTTATGAATACACAAAACAAAGCTTTAAATAATTGTTTCGAAGCGTAATTCCTGAGTATTGTGAAAAATTTAAGTACAGTAAGTTTGTAAAAAGCATGGTTTTTTATCTAACAAACATAAAAAGCATTTAATTTTAAAATGATATTTAAATCTAATATAACTTACAATGTCATCATTTCCTTTTAATAATCAAGTTATTCATTCTTTTATATACAATAAACATAGCAATAGAGTGTCAATGATTTTAATCAATTGATTTAAATCAGATGATAAAATCACATATTTAAAATAGTGTGAAAAAGTATTATAATCAGTAATGGAAATTATCACTAAATCACTTGTAAAAAATGTAATATTTGTTATTGTTAATTATAACAATATTAAACTGTGTAAAAACAAGTATTACACATTTAAAAAACATCTAACTGTTAAATAACTTCAAAACATTATTTAATATTTAGTAGCTATTCAAATATTTAATAATGTTATGGGAAAAAAAATCTGATTTAAATTTCAAAAATACAATTTTTGTAATATATTTATAAATTATGTGTGAGTTTTCTGTATACATTGCTACAATTTTTGATCAATTTGATATACATACGCTTTAGAACCTGTGTAAAATTACTGGCTGCTTTATGAATTTATCAAACTATTATTTATCACCTTTTTTCAGCCACTTTTTCAAAAATATAGATTGTGTTCTTAATTATACAGTTAATTGTTTAATAATTACAAAATTTAATCTGTATCATCAATTTGAAAATAAATGCAATTTATCAATAACTTTAAAATATAAGCAGTATTTAATATTGGTTTACATAATTATTACAAAATATTAATGCACATAATTTTGTATGCTACTAAAGAAATTTTCAATTTGCAGTTTTTTGTAATTTCTATAATTACATAATTAAAATTTTATTAATTAAAGCAAAAAAACATAGATTATGTTAGTAATTGGAGGGTTATTCATTTTTGAAATGCTTAATTCTTGATAGATGTTTAATATTTTAACACAAGGAGAAAAGTAAAAAAAATCAGATTTAAATAAATCCCTTTAAAAAAAAACAGATCCCTTCGCTTTTTATATTCCAGGCGGCCATTTTGGTACTTAAATGTTAGCCAGCCACAGGTGTGATAAGTCGCCGAATATTATTCTATCCCCATTATTTTGTTTATATTATAATAGTCCAAGTCATGTAACTGCCATAAACAACGGGCTGATTCCTTCGCTTTTCATAAGAAAGGTTTCCATTTTGATTAAAGAATCAACATTATTTTTTCGAATAAAACTACATAAAAGTTGCCATGATCACAAAGAATTCCTGGTACTTTTATGTTAGACGGGTGAAAATCTCGCCAATAGCTTTTTTTTTTTTAACTCGCCAGTTAGCATTTTTTTATTTTTCGAGTGGTAAATTAAAACTGTGCTACTTGGTTATCCCATCGACCAAAAATCTGTCGCCAAACTATAAGATTAAATGCCAATAATGGCCAATGAAGTTACACATGTTCACGCCATCAGGTGATTTTTATTTCGACGTTTTATTTGTATTTTTATTAGTGTTATACTAATTTATTTGTTCTTTTGTTATTTAAAAAAAAAAAAAAAATATGTCAATTTGTATAATTTGGCGAAATTGGTCGACGGGAGAAGTAATAACATTAAAACGTTTCTTTGAAGTCGAAATTAAATCTCATGATTTGTTGCATTGTCACATACGCACCGGTTTGGCATGATTTTTTTCTTTTTTTTTACGACAATTTGGCGAAAACCTCGTTTTCAAATACCTGTTACATATGTATTTTAAAATTATTTTCTGTTATTTTTAAAATGAAATAAGAATAAATAATAAAAAAAAATTAATAACTATAGAACAAAACAATTTATAACATTTTTTGTAAATAAAAAGAAAATAAATTCAAATAAACATTTATTAATAAATAAGCAACAATAGCCGAGTTACCATGTCAGGCAAAATAACGCCATTTTGGCACCAATTAGGTACCCCGTTGCGTATATGA
The DNA here is from genome assembly GCA_963932465.1 of Maratus speciosus. Classification (NCBI taxonomy): domain Eukaryota; kingdom Metazoa; phylum Arthropoda; class Arachnida; order Araneae; family Salticidae; genus Maratus; species Maratus speciosus. The sequence goes on along the minus strand of OZ010789.1, from coordinate 453,704,483 downwards.
CATCTGTGTCTAATATTTTTCGTTTCGTTTCGTTTAAAAAAAAGAATGAAGTAAAAGCCATTTATTTTAAAGGTTTCAATTTTAAATGAAAGTTTTGTATTAAATAAAATGATAATGAAATACAAATTGAATTCTGAATAAAAGTAACATGATGCATTTCTTAGCATACATTTAAGGGAGGCCAAACTCGTCGCCAAATTAATTTAAAATAACCTTTTCTAAAATATGAAAAAAAATATCTGTTATTAAAATTTGAGTTGCCATCATTGGAAAAAAAAGTATTTAAAATTAGAAAACTAATTCTAATTTTAAAATTCTAATACCAGTTTTGAGATCTGTGGATCAATATGGATTTTTGGTGTTAATTTCATCGCAAAGTATTCCATATTTTAGGAGAAATCACCGTGAAACGTAATCAGTTGTTTAATCAGTCATTTCATAGAATCGTTACATAAATTTGTTTCAATTATTTTATTCGTTTAAATATTTATCCACTGGAAAATTGATAACTGAATATATATATATACATACATACCAAATTTAACTTTATGAGTTTAACGGTTAAAATGACAATTTTTATTGTTTACGTTCCAGCATTTAGTGCGGATTATACATCGGCGGATTTCACAGAGTTGACTGTATATGTATATTACATATACATAATATGGTTACATTTATACATATGCAGGATTCTTGCTGATCCATTTGCGTTAAATTCTTCATTGAGAAAAAAAAATATCAAAATAGCAAGAGCTTTTTTATTATTATTATTCTGTGTACATATTGGGAACATTTTCATTTCATATTATTGAATGATTGATGTTGCTTATTACATTTAGCTGTACTGTACCACTTACATCACTTTCTTTTTTTTTTTTTTTTTTTTTTTTTTTTTTTTTTTTTTTTTAAGGTTGAAAATTGCTTGTGATCCAGGAGACTGAATTTCTTCTCTTATTATCAACATGGCTTTATTGTACTCAGAAATCTTACAGTTTTCCGTGATATCGCAGAAAGAGGTGTGCAGCTTACAGAGGAATAAAAAATATTTATTAGTATAAATAATATTTATTAAAAAACTGTGGAAGGCTGTAGCAGCCATTTTGTATCTTGCACATGAGCTATTGAAATTTTATTATTTTTTTTATTATTGTAAATAAAAACTTATCTTGAGTGGTCAAGCAGTTTTAGGTCTTATTTTAGTTGCTTCAATTCCTAGTTATTTGTTTTAAATTTAAAGTAATATAGAAAATAGTTATTGTGAATATTTAGATCCTGTTCTTTTATGAATTTATTGAATATATTAATGGGCTACTTCACTAACATAAAAACACCCACTTGCTAATGTTAATTCTATGGACATATTTTTTTTAAATATTTTGTTTGCATGCCGATATTTTTAAACAATTTTTTTCCTCTTGCATTGAATAGCTGAGGTCAATCTCAACGAAAACCCTTTTTGTTTTTTCGATTTTGGTTGCAGGTTTTTTTTTCTTTATGATGATATTTTCTTTTCGGAATCTGTTTTGAAAGTGAAAGTGCCCTCATAAAAAAAAAAAAAAAAAAAAAAAAAAAAAAACAAAATGCCTGCAACCAAAATCAAAAAAGTAAAAAATGGCATTGTCAAAATCGAACCCAGCTATCCAATGCAATCATTTAAAACTATTGAAATACAAATGAGAAATTTTTAAAAAGTGAATTTATTGCAGATTTGAAAACTGTAAACAATTTTTATTTTTCTGAATTGCACAATTCTGTTTAAAAGTGCGAGGCAGATTTTAGAGATGGAAAATGAAATTCACATTAAACGGTTTGATAGATTCATTTGTGAAAGCTTTTTGTGTTTTCATCATTGAATGAAGCATATGGTATGTCAATGATTTGTTTAATTCATAACAGTATTAGAATCTCTTTTTAACCCTTTAATAGGTTTTTTTTTTAAATAATTCAACAAAATGCTTATGACGACTTGAGAAAATGAACAGGCATATATGGAATTCATAAATAACACAATTTTGTTATGTGTAAATTTAATTTATTATGCATCATTGTTGATACAACACAAAACTTGTAATTAGCTTATAATTAAAAAGTGCATATTACAGACATTAGAATGCATAACATGTCTGAAAAGATTAATTGTAATATTTACTGTGAATTGCCCGGTAGCAGAAAGTTCGAAATGGGAGATGACCGTCGCAGATTTTCTTTCTCTTTTGTAGATTTTTTTTCATCGAACCTTTATTTTGCTTCATATTATGTTTAACTCTTTATTATTTAATTCAAAAAGTTAAGATTATTATTAATAACAATTTATAAAATGCCTAAAAACGCTACAGGTAAGTGATTGTTTGATTAATTAACGATTCAGTTGTAAAAATATTTTACCTGCAGATTATTTTTTGCCCCTGAAGTATCTGTCTCAGACATTTGGAGAAATTTCTGCTACTGGGGTGAATTGAAAAAAATCCAATATTAAGAAACAAAAAAATCAGTCTCACATTTTGGATCAAATAAAAGTTAGATTTGTGAGTGTTTCTATCCTTTCTATTTTGAGAATATATGTAAGAGAATGTAAAATTTTCAATAATATTCCTGGTTTCTTTAAAAGTTTAAGTAGAAATTAAGTAAGGTAAAGTTTTAAAACTTTGTTAAGAGAAGCAAATTTTTGTATGCTTAGTGGGGTTTTATATTACATGTTAGTAGTAATAATTGAGTTTTATTAAACAAAAAAAATATTTTTATCATAATATGGAAAGTATACATTTTATTAATAAAAACTTTCAAAAATGCCTTTAATGGTAGTAAGTGTGAATATTTTCGTATATTCATGTAAAATTTTAAATACACTTAGTGTACAAAAAAATTCAAATTTTGTGTTTATTACATAATTTTAAGATGATATAAAGATGTAGATTGTTAATCTGTAGCCAATATTTGTCTAAAACTTCTGCATTTTCAGTCTTCTTTCTCATTTTGTATTCCAAAAATTTTTATAAATTTTTGTTCTTTTATACTTCCAGAAAAAATTATCTAATTATTAAGTTCATTTGAGAGAATACTAGTTATTTTGATTTGTGAATGTTTTCAAAGACAAAAAATTCTTTAGAGATTTATTGTTTAAGGATATTTTTACAAAAAGAAAAAAAAGTAATTTTTAACCAGGTATTTTAATATACAAGAAATAATTTAAATATATATCAATTATTAAATTTTCTGTTAATTGTAGTCAATATGAACTCGGTGTTATTTTGCTATTGCTGCTGTGAAATCATAACATTGCTATTGATTAGAACGGGGAGCATCAAAATTTGCCAGTTAAGTTTCTTCCGAGTTCAATTAATTCACCTAATAAGAAATGGGAGATTAAAATAAGCTAAGCACAGTTAGTCTGCTGCCAATGAATCAAAATAAAATTATTGGCAAAGGCACTTTACAAAATATATTTTTTCTTTAAATTTGAAATGGAACCAAAATTTTAAATGCTCATTCTCTCATATTTAATTTTGTAATACAATACAGTAACGGGTGACCAATAAACAGAAATGACACGCTTATTTTTCTACTTACTGTTGCATGATTTTCAAAATAAATATTGTTAATACCAAATTAAGCATTTTATTTAGTTTATAGAAAGTACTACAGATTTTTGCTATTAGAAGATGTTCATGTTCATTTACAGCTAGATTTTTTTCTTTAAAGTGGTAGTGCTGAAACTTATCGGATAAGTACTAAAGAAATATGGGAAAGTATATAGATGACATTACACAGCTTCTTTTATAAATCAGTTGTAAACATAGATGATGCAGTTTAGTATTGGGCAATTGATATGTTTTTATCGATTCTCTTGACTGTGCCAAATATTTCTTGATGACTACAGCCTATCAATTGCTATTGTGTCTGATATGATCTCATCAAGAATCATACGCAATGCATGAAACCAAACTATCTATGAACCATCAGAATTAGACACAACCGATTTATGTCATATTTCCCCATAGACTTTTGTTAACTCCTCCCCCCTCCTTTTCACGTGAGACGCACATAAAGTTGTGTCGAGCAACAATCGAGTACAGCTTCGGCACTCAGTTTTGGTAGTGAGGATGTCAAATTTATTGTGTTTCTAGTTTAAGTCATAATTTCTTAATGAAGGGCATTGGTTTTTCCAATCTTTTTTGTTGGCAGCTGATTTTGGTTAGGAGATGTTATGGTTTATGCTATTCAGTTCTGTGCGATTTTGGGGTTGTATTTTCTTTTTTATCTCTAGTTGCTTCTGGATTTATCACAAGAGTTACCCACAGTGAATTTATCCTACACTTGCATATTTAACCATTTTCTATAGGGGCATTTTAGGTTGCATTTGGAGCATGTATGGGTCAGGAGACATATTTTCAGCAGGGATTTCGGCTTACCACATTTCTAATTTAAATCATAATTTCTCGATGAAATATATTGGCTTTTCCAATCTTTTTTGTTAGTAACTAGGTTGGAGGACTGTTAGGAGACATAGTGGTTTATGTTATTCAGTTCTGCGGGATGTTTGGGGTACAGTTCCAGTTTTGGAGTTTTATTTATTTTTTTAATTTTTAACTGCTTCTGGATTTTTCACAAAGGTCACTGCCCACAGTGAATTTATGCTACAGTTGCGTATTTATGCATTTTGTATAGGGGCCCTTTCCTTTTTATGCAATTATCCCATTTTTCCAAGCTCTTTTTCAATTGCCCCCTCCCCTCCTACCCCTATAGATTTTCTCTTTTTCAATTCTCATTTCCCCCCGCTCCACTTCCATCTTTTTCATTATCATGACCCTGACAGTTTGTCTCTACTTACGTCCCTCCTGGCCCCTCCCTATCCTTATAAACATTTTAACTCATAAGCAAATTGCAATTAAGAGCAAACACTAAGGTCTCTCAAATTAGTACCTTTAGATCTTCATCCTTAAATCAGACTTTTTCTTTTAGATATTTGTCTTTATTTTTGAAATATAAAGGGTTTTTACCCTTCTTTCCATCCTTTATATTGTTTTTCTATTCTAGGTTTTATGTCTTTAGGATACTGGACCTATGACCTATCTTTCCCTAAATTTGTTTCATTTGGACATCTTTTCTAAGCTTTAGCAGATTTTTACCCCCACCACCATGTGGCGCTTTTGTTACTATGCGAACAGTATTTCTTGTTTTTCTCACTCTCTAACTATCCGATTTTCATGCAACTTTCACCTTTGTACCTGTCTCCATTTCGTTTTGGTTACCATGTTCTGCATTAGGATCGATCGTTTTTCATCTTGCATCATTATCCTTGTTACCATGTTCTCCATTAGGTGGCACTCTTTCTTTCTCTTTTTATTATCTATTGTTTTGCATCTTACATCATTAATCTTGTTTTCCCCCACCCTTTGTTTTACTTCTCATCTTCCCCGTTAGAGAATGCTCTTTCTTGCACTTTTTTGGGGGAATTTGTTTTTGACATTTGACATCACAGTTGGTTCTTAGAACATTAAGTAAACATTATTTTAATATTAGACAGTGAATTTTTTAGATAATGTTTACTGTAAGTTCTAATAAACAACTGTGATGTCAAATGCTTATACAAAAATGTGCAGTAAAGAAATAGAGCACCCTCTAGCGGGAAAAATGAACTAAAATAAAAGTATGGGGTAAAATGTGTATGGTGAATTATGTAAGATATGCAAGCCAAATACTAGTAAGATAATAAAAAGGGGAAGGGAGAGAGCCCCCTGATGGAGGAGACGGGAACTGAAATGAAGTGAAGGATGAAATGATTACATGTACAAAGGTGAAAGTTGCATGAAAATCGGATAATTAGAAAGCGAGAAAACTACGAAATACTGTTCGTATAGTAACAAAAGCGGCACATGGTGGTGGGGATAAAAGTCTGCTAAAGCTTAGAAAAGTTGTCCAAATAAAACAGAAATTTAGGGAAAGATAAGTCATAGGTCCAGTATCCTTAAAAAATAAAACCCAGAATAGAAAAAAACATAAAGGATGGAAAGAAGGATAAAAACCCTTTATATTTCAAAAATAAAGACAAATATCTAAAAGAAAAAGCCTGATTTAAGGATGACGATCTAAAGATACTAATTTGAGAGACCTTATAAGCATATTGCAATTAAGAGTAAACATTGTGTTAAAATACTTATAAGGGTAGGGAGGGGCCAGGAGGGACGTAAATAGAGACAGACTGGCAGGGTAATGATAATGAAAAAGATGGAAGTGGGGAGGGGGGGAGTGAGAATTGAAAAAGAGAAAACCTATAAGGGTAGGAGGGGAGAGGCAATTGAAATAGAGCTTGGAGAAATGGAATAATTGTCGGAAAAGGAAATGGCCCCTATAGAAAATGCATAAATACGCAACTGTAGGATAAATTCACTGTGGGCAGTGACCCTTGTGATAAATCCAGAAGCAGCTAGAAATTAAAAAATAAATAAAACTGGGACTGTACCCCAAACATCCCGTAGGACTGAATAACATTAAATCAATATGTTTCCTAACAAAAATCAGTTACGAAAAAAAGATTGAAAAAGCCAGTATATTTCATCGAGAAATTATGATTTAAATTAGAAACGTGGTAAGCCTGAAATCCCTGCTTAAAATATGCCTCCCTATTCATATGCATCATGCTTTCTGCTCCAAATGCAACCCAGAATGTGTAACGTGATGTTTTAAAGGCGTATATAAACGTGTGCCTTGAATGTGTTTCAAAAAGCGATGCGTGTGAAATGCGTTTAAAAAAATGGCACACGAACACATTATTTAGCACCTGCAGCAAAACGCATTTTACTATGCTTGAAGCACTAGGAAACACATTATGAACGTATTTTTAGCATTCAAAAGTAGGACCCTTTTGGTGTTAGTTTTGTGTTCTGTAATGTGTTGTGGGGATTTGCAGTGGCGTGTATCAACGAAATTTGCGATTTTTCCACACATTATCGACAAAATTCACACTTTTTCTATGCCCGATCAAACAAATTCGCAATTTTTCTATGCCGGATTGACAAGTTTCAGAATCTTTTCATACCCGACCAGCGAAATTCGCTATTTTTTCACACCCAATTGACAGAATTCGCTATTTTTCGACACCTGATCAACAAAATTTCCTTTTTTTCTGCACCTGATCGACGAAGTTTGCTATTTTTCCATGAATCAACGAAATTTGAGATTTTACCACTCCTAATCGACAAAATTCACGATTTTCTACACCCGTTCAACAAAATTCACTTTTTCCCCACATCCGTTCAACAAAATCCCCCTTTTTTTCCTGTTCTTGATCGACAAAGTTCACTATTTTTCCATGAATCAAAGAAATTTGAGATTTTTCCACACATTATCAACAACCATTACAAGAGAAGACATGGCACGTTGTTGCAGATCTGCAACAAACAAAAGTTTACGCTTATTTTATACATATTATAAATTTCTTAGCTCGAAAATGGTCTTTAAATAAAGAATTTAAACTTACCTTTGTAAACAATATACTTGTCTGCAGACTTTTTTAACTCCACTATTTCAAAGCTTAATTCAGCAAAAATCACATTTAGCTGATCAAGCGATAAATGAAACTTTGGCGTGAAAAAAAAAAATAAATATTCGCCATCTGTTGCGGATTTAATGACATAATTATACTACTAGCAGTGTAGTAGAATAACAACATTCAACAAAATCGTGTTTTGATGTTTACTGTCAAAATATCATTCACTTTTTGGGTATGTTGCAGATCTGCAACACGGTGATACAAAGGGTTAATTTATTTAGGCAAGTAGGTACCTATTTTAGTTATCAACACAGTTTTGGCGGGAACTATCTGACCTTCTATCTTCGTAGTAAATCGATGAGTTTCCAAGCTATATATTCCAACATCTTGCAGGTCTGCCGTTATTTCTTCACATGATACATCTGTGGGGATGCCATGCAGCAGGAACCACGTGGTAATGCTTTCTTGTTGGAGAACAGGTGATACCGGTATTTCTTCCAATTCTTGGATGTCTAAGATTTGTTGCGCTGTTTCTAGAGAGCTTGTCGTTGCTAAAAGTTTCCCTCACCAGGTTAGTTTCAACTCATTAATTTGGTCATGACTGAATAATTTCTTGAATTCCGTTCTTTAGACGACGCGGGTGTATGCTTGGGAGAGCCCCATTTACTTCCAAAAAGATTATAGAGTACTTTTCAGTTAGCCGGGCGCCAGTGTTATGTACACATAAATATATCTATATACACATGTATGTATACATATATTATATATATACACATGTATGTATATACATATATTGTATATATACACATATATCCACATATATGTATATCTGTATACATATGTATATATACATGTATACATAATACTAGCACCCGGCTAACCGAAAAGTACCGATTTTAATTTCCTCGTACATATCACTCTGCAGCACTTGTATTCAGGCCCTGTTTACGGAATAGGCCCATGAAGCCCGTGCTTACCCACTGAGATACGAAAGGGCCCCCAATTTTACTTTTCAAAACTAATTATTAGAAAAAAGAAACTCAATCAGGGTAAAAAATGCATTTTTTTTCTTTTGAAATTTTTTTGTTCTTACTATGTGGCAATTTGTAAATTACAAAAGATATTTTGAAGTTCAAATATCCTCAACTGTAGTTCCATATTTGTCATTTACAAAATAAATTGGTTATTTACAATTAAAAATATAATAAAATACTTTTTCATAGTATGTATATATAGGTAGTTAGTTTTAGTTTAATATTAAGTGTTATTTACTCTAAACTTTGATGGTAAAATTTCAAATTATTATTAAAATATCTAGAAGGGGTGAGTTCGCGATTAGCGTGAAGCTAAAGACCCAGTATAAATATAAATAGTTATACCAAAAGTTTTTTCATTAATAATGAAAGATAGAAATTTATTTTCTTACCTTTCTGGTAAAGCAGACATATGCTGGTTTACTTCATGTGAAAACAAACTATATATTTTATTTATTGGGTGGATGTGAAAAATATCTTCTTAGAATGATGGGAATGCACTCGTAGAGAAAAAAAAAACTATTTAATCCACGACGATGTCTAGGTTACATGGACGAACACATACACACTAAAAAATAAGGAATAAAATAAATGGGTTAAATGTGGGTACTATAGAAGTAATAACATTAAAATCCAGTAGGAGACGCAAGTCTTCCATTGAATAAAGAGTTAACGCACTAAGAAACCGTGCGTCTTGGCCTCACGATGTCGGGCCTAGAAGTGGGAAGTAATAGGGGCCCACAAGAGTTAAAACAGAGTAAGAAAAACTTGAAACAATACAGTCTGCTTAATAAGCAAAAAGGTTCTATTTAAAATCAGTTTATCAGGAAATTTCTGTGGTGCTGCGATCTGTTGACGCCTTTTCGAAACACAAGTCTTTTACACAATCCTTCTTTAGTTTGTGACCTTACGCTACGATGACTCACGGAAGTGTCGCCATCTTGGAACATATTTCACAACTAAAAGAGACGCGTTGCACGTATCACGAAGAAATCGTCATTTCACAAGCGAAGTGATGTTTGACATAAAATTACTTACACTGTGACGTTTTCCAACACCCCCGCTTTTTATGTCAAACCGACGAGCGTAGAATGTTTAACTTGTTTCTCAAACACTCGAAATGAGGCTTAGGCAACGGCTTGGTGAGCACGTCTGCCAGCATTAACTTCGATGGGCAATAAGTTATTTTGATTATACCATTCTGGCATAGATGTCTGATGTGGTGATACTTAACTTCCACGTGTTTAGTCCTTGTCTGTGCCTTTTCGTTTTCGGTCAATCTTATGGCTGATAAGTTATCTTCGTACAACGTTACGGGTAGTTGTTGACACAGTTCGAGGTCATTTAATAGGTCTAACAACCACGAAATCTCTTGACCTGCATTAGAGGCAGCGATATATTCAGCTTCCGTGGAGGAGAGTGCTGTGCAACTCTGCTTCCTCGATGACCATGCCAATATATTATTTCCTAATTTGAACACGTTTCCAGTGGTTGATTTCCTGTCTATTCTGTCGTTTCCCCAATCGGCATCGCTGTATGCCGTTAGGATTGGAGGTTTTGTTTTATCTATGACGAATTTAAGATCTTTGGTAGTAAGCAGATATCTAATTAATTTCTCGATAGCTTGCCAATCGACTTCCCTTGGGGATTCATTCCTTCTTCCCAGGATGTTAACGACTGATGCTATGTCGGGTCTAGTTAAAGTTGCAATGTATAGAAGCCCTCCTATAGCCTGTCTAAATTTTACGTTATCTCCCATTAGTTTCCCGTTTGGATCTAGATTAAAGTAGTTAGTATTCATGGGTGTATACGTAGGCTTACCATTTAACAAATTGAATTTTTCTGCGATTTGTATTATTTTGTGTTCCTGGTCTAACTCTAGATTACCGTTTGCTTTTTCCTTTATGTTTATGCCTAAATATTGTGTGACTTGACCCAAATTTTTGATTTCGTATTGCTTTGATAATTCAGTGTATATTTCGTGTGTGTCTGTTTTGTCTCCTGCGACTAAGATGTCATCAACATACACTATTATGTATGCGATTTTTCCATCTTGGACTCTTTTGTACAGACATTTGTCTGACGCGCATTCAACGAAATTTAGTTCTTTTAGAGATTTACTTATTTTTTGGTTCCATGCCCTAGCTGCCTGCTTAAGGCCGTAAATCGCTTTGTTTAAACTACAGACTTTATCTTCTTCCCCTTTTGTTATGTATCCCTCTGGCTGATGCATATAGACCTCCTCTTCTAAATCGCCATGTAAGAAAGCAGTTTTGACATCTAGGTGAGTTATTTTAAGATCTTTGTACACCGCTGCGTTTAAGAATGCTCGTAGGGTGGTATGCGCTACAACGGGTGCGTAGGTCTCGTCGAAATCGCTTCCATATTTTTGAGCATATCCCTTAGCGACCAATCTGGCTTTATATCGCTCTATAGACCCGTTCGCTCCCCTTTTTGCCTTAAACGTCCACCTACAACCTATGACGCGTTTTCCCGGGATAGGTTTTATTAATCTCCAAGTATTATTTTGCTTCAGAGAATCTATTTCCTCACTAGTGGCTTTTAGCCATTTATCTTTAGTTTCTGCGTCATTGATATTTTGTAGGTCTGTCCATGACTTTGGCTCCTGAATGTGACACAGGTTTGCGCTTATTCCATAACGGTTAGGTGGTACACCACGATTTTGTCTCTGCGATCTTCTCGGCTCAAGGGATGTGTCGGTCGGGGTGTTATTCTGATCATCGTCGCGCTCTTCTAGATCAATTTCAATATTATCTGCGGGAGTTTGTTCGATGTTTTGATTTTCTTTGGCGGGTATAATTTCCTCATCTTTTATACCTTCTTCGAAGAATTTTACGGTTCTAGATATTATAATTTTATTTTCACCCGTATATATCCTATAGCCCTTGCTTCTGAAATCATATCCCAACATTATTCCCTCGATGGCTTTCTCATCTAATTTATTTCTTTTAGGTTTGTCGACATAGGCAAATGCCTTACATCCGAAGGTTTTGATGTTCGAGAGATCGGGTTTTCTTTTATGCCAAAGTTCATAGGGTGTCATGTTATTTTTGTTAGCCTTTGTTGGTAGACGGTTGATGAGGTAGGTGGCGGACATGACAGCTTCCCCCCAGAATTGCTTAGGTAACTTGGCGTCCGACAACATGGTTCTAGCCATTTCCACTATCGTTCTATTCTTTCTTTCTGAAACACCGTTCTGTGGGCTAGAATAGGGAACACTCAATTGACGCTCTATCCCGTTTTCTATCAGGCAGTTTTCAAATTCGTCACTGATATACTCTTTTGCGTTATCGGACCTGATTGCCTTTATCAACTTGCCAAATTTATTTTTTGTTAGCGCTATGTATTCTTTCAGTTTGATAACGGCTTCCGATTTATGCGCGATTAAGTATGTTATTGTGTACCTGCTATAATCATCCGTGAATGTTATAAAGTACCTTTTCCCTCCTATCGTTTCAGTATTCATGGGGCCACATATATCGGAATGTGCGAGGGTACCGATGTCTTTGCTTCTGTTTGTGGCTACTTTAGGGTAGGGCAGAGCGGAAAGTTTCCCTTCAATGCACTTGGTGCATCGCGTGTCATGTTTACATTTGTTAATTGTTATCCCATTGGCTAATTCATGATTAACAAGGTATTTAATATCATCAAAATTTTTGTGTCCGAGTCTTCGGTGCCACAATGAAATACAATTTGTATTGTTACAGAAAGTTTGAGTACTTATAGTATAGCCGTAATCATCTTCAGGGTTTAATACGTAGAGATTATCATTTAATTTAGCTGTCAAGATTATATTATCATCTTTGACAAATAAACATGCATTTTTCTCGAAAATTACCTTTATATTATTTTCAGTGGCTTTCTTAACTGACAATAAATTGCCCTTTAGTTCTGGACAGTACAAGACGTTTCTTAGTGTAATGTAGTGGTTTTTGTCTGTTTTTATTTTTACTTCGCCCATACCTTCCGAATTAAGCCTTTTTCCATTAGCGATTGTTATATTCCCAAAATTCCCGGCTGTGAATGTAGCAAAATTTGTTTTTGCTGATGCAACGTGCCTGGTGCAACCCGAGTCAATGATATATGTGTTTGGATCTGTTGTTTGTGTTTGGTTAATTTTTACTGACTCAATTTCAAAATTGTTTTCCACTGGGAAGAGAGGAATGATCGATTGGTTGACCTCATCCTCTATATTTGATTTGCTGTTAAAGCAAAAATTCGAGGAGTCTGTTTTACTACCATTGTGTTGATTTTTGGGGTTTACCGAATTGGCTTTAAAGTTGGCATGGTTGTTAAATTTATTACTGTTATAATTTTCACTTCTTTGGTAATTGTTTTTCTGTTTGTTTTTCAATTTGTAACACTCTGAACGAGCGTGCCCATCTCGTTGACAGTAGCTGCAATATTTTTTGTTTCCTTTATTTATTATTTTATATGCTGTGTCCCTTGGTCGTGTGCTGGTGTTTTTGTATTCGGTTCGATGAGAGTACTCGTCGATGAGTTTGTTTTTCACAAACTCGAGGTCTAGATCCTTTTCGTCTCTAGCCTCCATGCTCGTTATAAGAGGAGCATATGACTGAGGCAAGCTGCAAAGCATAAGAGCCACGATGTGCGAATCATTTATGAGCTCTCCAATGGCAGCGAGTTTGTCGCGGATAGTTAAAATATTGTTGATATGTAGATTTAAGTCTCCGCCCTCATTGAGCCTTTGCGAATATAGTTTCCTCAAAAGGAATAATTTGGATGATAAATTCGCCCTTTGGTGAACACTTTTTAATCTTTCCCAAATTTCTTTGGGAGATGTCAAATGTCTAATATGCACGATTTGTGTATTTTCAATGCACAAACAAATTATGGCTTTCGCCTTAGCCGCGTTTTTAGTATATGTATCATCGGGTGTGGCAGGTGGAGATTCTGTTATATATTTAAATAAATCGTCTTTAATTAACAGATTTTCTAATTTGAAACACCAATGATTGTAATTATTATCATTTAGTTTCTCCACTGCCGTAATTTCTTTTGTGGCGGACATAGCGTGTTATTCAAGTTTTATAAATTCTTTGATAACAAATATATTTACTATAAGAAGTTTGTGACTTTCTTAAAATAATTTCTTAGAATATATTCATAAATATAAATAAAATGATCAGTTATTCACAATAATCAATCAATATTTGTTCACAATAATACTCTTTTTGCGATATTATATATATCGTTATTTATTCATGCACATTTATTTTTATTTTCATGTATATAGTTCAATATTTCATATCTCATATGTGCATCTTGTTCATCATTTTATCACAATCAGATAAACAAATTTTTATTACTGGGTTTTTTTATTTATTTATTTATTTATTTATTTACTTTCCCCTTCAACTCATCTCTCATAATCTATTAAAATATCTAGAAGGGGTGAGTTCGCGATTAGCGTGAAGCTAAAGACCCAGTATAAATATAAATAGTTATACCAAAAGTTTTTTCATTAATAATGAAAGATAGAAATTTATTTTCTTACCTTTCTGGTAAAGCAGACATATGCTGGTTTACTTCATGTGAAAACAAACTATATATTTTATTTATTGGGTGGATGTGAAAAATATCTTCTTAGAATGATGGGAATGCACTCGTAGAGAAAAAAAAACTATTTAATCCACGACGATGTCTAGGTTACATGGACGAACACATACACACTAAAAAATAAGGAATAAAATAAATGGGTTAAATGTGGGTACTATAGAAGTAATAACATTAAAATCCAGTAGGAGACGCAAGTCTTCCATTGAATAAAGAGTTAACGCACTAAGAAACCGTGCGTCTTGGCCTCACGATGTCGGGCCTAGAAGTGGGAAGTAATAGGGGCCCACAAGAGTTAAAACAGAGTAAGAAAAACTTGAAACAATACAGTCTGCTTAATAAGCAAAAAGGTTCTATTTAAAATCAGTTTATCAGGAAATTTCTGTGGTGCTGCGATCTGTTGACGCCTTTTCGAAACACAAGTCTTTTACACAATCCTTCTTTAGTTTGTGACCTTACGCTACGATGACTCACGGAAGTGTCGCCATCTTGGAACATATTTCACAACTAAAAGAGACGCGTTGCACGTATCACGAAGAAATCGTCATTTCACAAGCGAAGTGATGTTTGACATAAAATTACTTACACTGTGACGTTTTCCAACAATTATTTAAGCATACGAAAAAGGGATTTTGTAAATAAAAAAGCAATTTGTAGAGTAATAGGAGGCCCTGTGTGACGTCGGGGTTCCCCTACTTCCAAGTGTTAAGCGGGCCCTGCTTGTATTATTTCCTTTGGTGAGATATCCAAATAATAAACGTTGTTTTCCTGAACTGAAGATACGCCGTTTGCTACGGTGTCATCCTCCATCTTGCTGTCGTTCATTTCTCCATTATTCTCAGTGAGGGCATTTGAATCCATTGCATTTTCTTCACTTTCATTTTTAGAAGATATCAATCCCTTTTTCCTAGTATTAGGCTTTATCCTTTTTGAAGTCCGAAGTTTCGATCCAGTTGAGCTCATATTCTGAGTAACAGATATTTTTTATATATTCTAGTAAAAGTTTTACTTTTATTTCTTACAAATTTCGCTATCGCTACTAAAAACGCCCGCCACGCCGGCCACACAGCTCGATGCATGTAAACACAAGGAAAGGAGTGTTGAGTTGAATTGCAGCTACACATGCGAAAATAAAAATCAAGTCCGTGATCGAGATAGATTTTCGCTGTTAGCGAAACGAGATCCACTAATCAGAAGCCTGTATTTTTGCGACCTTTTCATTGTTTGCAAATATGCAGGCTTCTGATTGGTCAATCTCGTTTGGCTAATATCGAAAAATGTATCTGGATCTCTGCCCAAATGTTTAAATAGAAATTTGAAAGAAATTAATAAGAAATAAACGTTTTTCATTTGATTTTTGAAGCAGAAGTAATTTTCATAATAACTGGAATTTATGCTTGATCGATGATAAGGGATGCATTTAATAATCATCAAAAAGAAGAGAGTTTGCGTGAGTGTGTGTGTGTGGGGGGGGGGGGGAGTCCACTGCCCTTCCCTCGATTTTAAAATTTAACTAGCTAAATTTTTTTTTTGATAATTTTGAAAACTTCATAAAATGTATTCTTTTCGAAGAATTTAAAATAAAAGAGGAAGTAAGGAATTTTCTGATAGGGCATGGGAGGGCCATTGCCCTCCCTGCATTTTAAAATTTGATTAATTAAAATTTATTTTTTTCCTATTTTGAAATACAGAGTCAAATTTATTATTTACGTGTAACTTAAAATAAAGATAAACTAAGAATTTTCCTTTGGGGGAAAGGGGCTTAGAAGGGCCATTTCCCCTCCCTCGATTTAAAAATTTAACTAACTAAATTTTATTTTTCTCCGATTTTGAAAAAAAAAAGTAAAATTTATTCTTTCAAGTAACTTAAAATAAGTGGAACTGTGGATTTTCTGTTAAGGAGGGGGTGGGGGAGGAGAGGTCCATTTTGCCCCTCCCTGGATTTTGAAACTTATTTAATTAAAATGTGTTTTTCACCAATTTTGAAATGCACAGCAAAATTATTTATTTCGAGTACATTAAAAAGGAACTAAGAACTTTTACTTGGGTAGAAGGGGTCATATGAGAGCCATTGCCCCTCCCTCGAATTTGATTTAATCTAAATTATTTCTAAATTTTATTTTCAATGATTTTGAAAAACACAGTAAAATTTTCTCTTTTCGAGTAACTTAACATAAAAGAGGAATTAAATATTTTTCTGTAAAGTTAGAGGGTTTAGGTGAACCATTATCCGTACCGCAGATTTTAAAATTTAATTAATTAAAATTCTTTTTTGCTTATTTTGAAAAACATAGTAAAATTTATTTTTTTCAAGCGACTTAAAATAAAGGGGGAACTCAGGAAATTTCCGTTAAAGAAAGAGGGGGGGGGGAGGAGCCCCATTGCCTCTTCCTGGATTTTGGAAATTTAAATAATTAAAATTTGTTTTTTTCTTATTTTGAAAAACATAGTAAAATGTATTTATTTCGTTTACCTTAAAATTAAAATGGAATTGAGAATTTTCGTTTTTTTTTCGGGGGGGGGGGGGGGTGTAAATATACTATTTAAAATAAAAGTACTAATTTTTACATCCATAAAAAATATATAATTTTTGGAAAATTGGAATCTACAGGTTTTTTTTTTTTTTTTTTTTTTTTTTCATAAAAAATGCACACTTTTCGCGAACACGGAATATTAATTTATTTTATGCAAAAAATGTGTACAGTTTTTGACAACATAGTATTTCACTATGTATACACACTATTTCACATAGTATAACACTTTTTTGTATGTATAAAAAATACAGACAGTTTGCACAAAAGGTGCATACTTTTCGAAGTGTTCAAAATTAGTCACTTTTTATGCACAAATTGTGTACAATCTATACTATTTTGCAAAAAAAGTGCAAACATTTTCTAGCTGGGTGGACAGCTGCATTGTACTGTATAGCCTAAGTTCGGAGGATTTCAACCCTTGTATTGAGATAAAATATAGATCAGTAATTCCGAGAAACCCAAAACATGACTTGATGCTAAAAATAAAAACTCCTAAATTTTTAAAATTCAAAATTTTTTTCAAGTAAAAATTTTTCTGCAAAAATTGTATGGGAAATTTTAAAGATTCAACAACTACTTGTTGAGAAACCAATAGAATAACATCCTTCACCGGTGAGGAATCTTCAGTTTAAAAGAGAAATCGAGACCACAACTTTTCTTTACAGGGAATTTCATAAACAAAAGGTCTGTTATAAAAACTTTTCAAAATAACAGACATTACATTACACTACATTAAAAGTTAAAAACACTAAAAATAATTTAAAAGGACGTTTCGTATTCATTCTGCATCCCTCATCATCTAATTCCTAACGTAAAAGTCATACTAGGTTTTAAAGTTCAGCAAGTAGAAAAACATTACATCAAGTTGCCAAAAATAATTATAGTTAAAACAAAACTGAATATTCTATTGATAGAGATGCAGCCTCGTTAATTGCTAAATCAGCAGTTCTCGTGTACCAAACTTCCAAAAAAATACGACTTGCATAAATGCTACAGCCTGATCTAATTATATAAGCATTCTCAAAACTCGGAAAATGATCAGTTTTCATGGCGTGGTCAACAATTTTAGAATTTAAATTTTTATTTCTAAGAGCATGTTTATGCTCCTTAAGTCTTTATTCAAGTGTACGGCTGGTTTCACCTATGTAGACTGCATTACACTGTTTGCACAGAATTCCATATATAACATCTTTAAGCTGTGAGCATGGATATCTATGCTTAAAATTGCTTAAAAGATGCTTAAGTGGTTTTAAAACAAAAACAAATTTACTTACAACATGTCCTTTTTAAGGCTTGATAAATATATTTTTACGTCTCAGTTGCTTTTTTTCCATATAAAAAAATCATAAAACCTAACTCCCTTTTATGCCTTCGAAGATAGTCTCAATATTCGCGATTTTGACATTCACGGAGGTTTCCGAGAACCTAACCCTCGCGAATGTTAAGGGATTACTTACTGTACAATGAAATTCAATAAATTTTGATTCTACACGTTTTACAAATTTTGACATTCACAGAGGTTTCCGAGAGCCTAACCGTCGCGAATGTTAAGGGATTACTTACTGTACAATGAAATTCAATAAATTTTGATTCTACACGTTTTACAAATTTTGACATTCACGGAGGTTTTCGAGAACCTAACCGTCGCGAATGTTAAGGGATTACTTACTGTACAATGAAATTCAATAAATTTTGATTTTACACATTTTACAAATTTTGACATTCACGGAGGTTTCCGAGAACCTAACCCTCGCGAATGTTAAGGGATTACTTACTGTACAATGAAATTCAATAAATTTTGATTTTACACATTTTACAAATTTTGACATTCACGGAGGTTTCCGAGAACCTAACCCTCGCGAATGTTAAGGGATTACTTACTGTACAATGAAATTCAATAAATTTTGATTTTACATTTGAAATTGCGTCATTTTTCCATAAAATGTTTTGGAGAATAATAAGCGAAAATGTAAAATTGAATACAGTCAAACTTCCCTTTAACAAAGTCCCTATTTAACGAAGTTTTCTACTTAACAAAATTTTCTGCTGAACCTTGACTTTGAACCCTATTAGCATGCAAAATAATCTCCATATTACGAAAAAAGAAGTTTATATAACGTCTATATAACGAAGTTTATTCCCCTTTCGTGAGTGTAAAACTTTAAAATGGAGAGGTTGCTGTTGCGAAGGATGTATGAACTTATTTCAGTTGATGTATGAACATGAAATTATCTATATATTTAATCATTTCCATTTAAAAGAAGAAATGCTAAAAGTCTTCGATACAATAAGAAGGGGATTCCAGTTACACGAAAATGTTACAGATCAATTTTTATGCGAGAATTTTTATGAACCGTGTGTTTTTATAAAAAACCTGTACAAAGTGATATTAGAGACTTTTTTTAAGTTAAAAATTTGAAATACTGAGAAAAAAGAGATACTGATGAGATACTGAGATATCATTTGAAATACTGAGAAATACGTTACGCTTCAGTTTTTGTTTACCTCTGATGTTTATTGTGTGTTTTTCTAGACATTAGAGGCTGTGCATGTAACGTTATCATTTTAGGGGGGAGGGGGAGTCTAGCGCATGATATCGTTAGGGAGAGGGGGGCTTTTTCTTTTGATATCGTTATCATTTTCGATCCAACCAAAATTTTCTTTTTTTATTTGTAACTTGGTCTTTACATCAAAATAGTATGTTATCTTCTTTTTTTAGTCTGTTATCCATTTTTATCAGAATACAAAGCTATTATTAAAATCTTTAAATGATTATAAAATTATTTAATTCCAAAATATGGAATACCCCAAAGTTTGGCATTCCTATTCTTCTGTCATATGTGTATGTATGTATAATTCTATAATCCGCTGTTCGAAAAACCATATGCGAAGTATGTTTAAAATGATACTTGTGTTTACTAGTTAATAAAAGAGAAATAATGTTGTCCACCTGTTTTGTTGATAAGAATTTTTACCTTTGCCCCCCACTCCCACCCACCCCACGTGCGGGGCAAGTGCAAGAAGACATTATTACTGCTGAATGCATTGTGTAACAAAAAGCTATTATAAAATACTTTTTAATAGTAATTATTTCTTTTAAATCTTATTTGATATAAAGTTATTTCATATATAAAGTGATATTTTATTGACTTCTCTCCATTTGAATCAATAAAGTATGCGTACAATAAATGTAACAATATTTTTATATCACTCCAAACAACAACAAAAAAAAAAATTCAAAAATCAAAAGAATTTTCAGACATTGATAACGATATCATTACGGGGGGTGGGGGGTCAAGGGATGATAATGTATGATATCGTAAGGGGGGGGAGGGGGTCCAAAATTACTAAAAAGTTGATAACATTATATAAGTACAGCCCCTTATTCTAATTACAATTGTTTCATATTTCCACATTACGTAAAACAAAAGTTACTGCGCAGGTTAAAATATATTTTTCCAATATTTCTATTTTAGGTGGATTTTTCATTTTATGCATGTGGATTTTACTATTAAAATTTCATGAATTTGAGTTGATTTCTATTTAACGAATTTTCTTCTTAACGAAGTGCTTAAGTGGAACGGTGAGACTTCGTTAAATGGAAGTTTCCCTGTATTTTTATTTACATTGCACCGAAAGTATAAAAAGTATGCTGGTAAAATAGTAGCTCTTTTTTAAATGATAAATCAATTTATTTATGTCTAACAAGAAGACGACTAGGGTAGGGGACGATCAACGATTTGCCTAACACGATGTAGGTTAGTAGAAGGCCAACGGTAGAAAATAGCCTTGCAGTATTTAGCGTCTAAATCTCAAAAATAAAAAAATAAAAATGAATTTAAAAATCCTGCAAATACATCTGCCTCTGCTTGTAGAAGACCGATGGTAGCAGGTTAGTAGAAGACCAATGATAGAAAATGGCCTTCAAATAATTAGCTTCTAACTCTCATGTATAAAAAAAGAAAAGTAGATTTAAAAATCTTGCAAGTACTGTTACATTTACTTAAAATAATTGTTGCATTTACGAGAGGAGCACCATAGCCGTGTGGTTGTAGTGTTGAACCCGTCTGGGCGGTTTGAATTCAAAGCCACGCAATATTTTAAAAATAAATGTTCTTCTTTTCTATTTTTGTTTATTTAACAATTTTCCACCAGTTACTTCATATTTTTCGTGCTAAATGCAATGCTAATCTTTAAACAAAATTTTTATGCTAATAACACTTATAAAATTTATTTCTACTATAAAAATAAAGTATTTATTTAAATATGATAATATGAGTTTTTTAAATTATATTGAAATTTTAAACTGCAGCGTCTTTTAATATTTTAAGTTTCATTTCAATGCAATATTATTAAATATGTTTTAGTTTTTGTAGCGAACTAAAAATATGAGTTGGGAGAAATAATCCGTTCGCGCAGACGATTTTTTTTCTAGATATGTTCTAGAAGGTATTTCAACTTTGAATTATTATGCAAAATACAAACCATATTATATGCGATGTAAAAAGTCAACATGGTAGATAATATAAAGAGTAAAATATGTATTATAATTCACTATTTAATTTGAATAGAAATATCAGTATTTTTATTTACGAAAAAGATTATATACAGATTACAGTTACTTGTGGTTTGTCGACAAGCTCTGTAAATAATAAGATGCAGTCAAAATGTTAACAATCCGTTCACGCAGACGATATTTTTTCTAGATATGTTCTAGAAGGTATTTTAACTTTGAATTATTATGCTAAATATAAACCATATTATACGATGTAAAAAGTCAACATGAAAGATAATATTAAAAGTAAAATATGTATTATAATTCACTATTTTATTATATTCGTCCGCCTAGGCTCTGTAAAGAATAAGATGCCATCAAGATGTTAATTTATTTGTTAGTATTTTGCGTATACTAACGTGATTTTTATTTGCATTCCAAATAATGTTATAATTATTTATTTATCATGTTTTTTATCATGGATATTTAACCAGTTTTTCTTATGTTATTAAAATATGCAATCATAACAGATAATTTAACTATAAAAATATCCAATTTACTTCTGAAAAAATAATTTTAAGAATATTCTATTTAAAGAAATTAATTCTGCTCATTAGATATGGGGCATTTTCACAATATTTTGACTTTAGGGGAAAAATATGACAAAATTAAACTTGCTAAAATAACATTTTAATCTGATAGACGAATGCCTTAATGATTCATAATAAAGAAAAAATGGTCAGCAGCGAAATTTTTTTATTTAACTGAGATTTAAGTGAAACTTGCGAGTTTAATTTTCCTTACCATTTTACCCCTATAACTTTTCATTTTCATCTAAATTTTTATTTATAATGAATTTGCATAGTAACCACGGGGCATTCAAGTAAGAAATACTAAAAATGTAGTACTTTTAATACACAATTTTTGTATAACATTGTCTTAAAGGGGTGTTAAAGAAGGGACGGTAAGGTAAAAAAAGGGGATGGTATTGGAAAAAAGGGACGGTAGGGATGGATCGGTAAGGAAAATTACCACCTATTTTTAGGAAAATCATGTTAAGACTAAGTGATAGCCACAATGTTCATTGATTTTTAGAAACAGTTGTTAACATTGGATTAAATTATTATTATTTTTTTTTAAATTTACTTCGAAAAGTGCAGGAATAAACCTTGATGACGGTGAGACAACCAATAAAGCCACGATGCTTGAAATTGATATTTAAATGTTGATTTAAATTCTACAGTAAGTTTCTTGCCAAATAATTTTAGACATTATTTCTCTAGCATACTTCTGAATGAGAAAAAACTTGAAGAAAATTCTGTGGCTGCATCTGAAATGATTTCCTGTATAATTTTAGAAGAGGGATGGCAAAGAACCTAAAAACCAGGGACAGAGTTTTAAAAATAATAACAACCCTAAAATTGTGTGCAGTTAATTTTTAGCAAGAAAAAAATTACATCGAATTATTTTTATTGAAACAATTTTATCCAGACAGCTCCAAACTTAAAAATCAGCATCAGGGACACGGGACGGTATATGAGTTTTCCAGGTGTTTGGGCCCCCAACATCGTCCAAAACTTATTTATCTCGCTAATATTGTTGTGCAATCATGCAATCGGATGTTCCCCAGTATATGAAATAAAAAAACACAAAAATGTTCATTAAAATAAAAATTATTATTCAGGGACATGAAAGTCAAAAGATTTTGAGAATGCCCCATATATGTCTCGCCACTGTTGTTATGGAAAACACCTTTTTAATAACACCTTTTTTAGAATCTCAGTATATCATACTGAAAGAAATGTTTTTATTTTAAAAATAGAAATAAATCTGATAAGTGCCATTAATATCAAAATTTAGCTTTAGCAAGAGCATTCCATTTATAATGAAAAGTATAAAGCAACTAATGAAACTTCGTTAAATAAATAAAAATAGAAATAAAAATCTAAAATAAAAAGATTGTGTGGGTTTTAAACTCAAACTGTTCAGACAGGACTCCAAACTTAAACTTCTCGGGTAAGCTACGTATCTCGCTAATGCGACAAAACGTTTTATATGGATGTAACACCGTCTGAAAGATTTTAAATTCCCTTTTGTTTGTTTTTTTTTTTATTTTGGGGGCTTTGCAACTAATTACTTCAAAGACATTTTTTACTTTTGGTTCCCTACTAACCTAAATTGTATCAGGCGAATCACTGACTCTAAGGGGCTCTGCATATATAACGCTATCATTTTAGGGGGGAGGGGCTGTCTGGCACATGATATTGAAAGATATCTCTTGGGGGTATTGATATCGTTATCATTATTGATTCAAGCAAAAATTTTCCTTTTATTTGCAACTAGTTCTTTAAATCAAAATAGTATGTTATCTTTTTTTAGTATGTTAACTATTTTTATAAAAATACAAAGTTATTAAAATCATTAAATGATTACAGAATTATTTAATTCGAAACTAGAGAATACTTCAACTTTTGGCATTCTATTCTTCTGTCATATGTGTATGCATACATAATCCGCTGTTCGAGAAACCAAGTGCGAAGTATATTTGAAATGATACGTATTGATGTTTAATAGTAAATAAAAGAAAAAGAATATTGTCTACCTGTTTTGTTGATAAGAAATTCTATCTGCGCCTCCACTCTTCGGGAGGAAGTGCAAGAAATCATTATTACTGTTGAATGCATTATGTAGCAAAAAGCTATTATTAAATACTTTTAAATAGTAACTATTTCATTTAACTGTTATTTCATATAAAGTTATATTTTATTGACTTTTCTTCATTTGAATCAATAAAGTATGCGAAATATATATATAACCATATTTATTTATCACTCCAAACAAAAGAAAAAAAATTCCAAAAATCAAAAGAATTTTTATTAATTGATAACGATATTATTGAGGGAGGGGGGCGTTCAGGAAATGATAACGTATGATATCGTAAGGGGGGGGGGGATTAAAATTACAAAAAGTTGATAACGTTATATAAGTACAGCTTCTAACTTTTGGTGGTATATCCTTGTGAGTAAGAAAACATTGAAAGTTGGGTTTTGTATAACGTGGCTCTCATCCATCTGTGGCATGTGACCAGACAGAGTCAAATTGCAAATGGAATATACATTTTTTATTATGCAAATAAAAATAGTTTTTCATTTTAGTTTTACTTTAGTATAATTTAAACCAATTTAGGATTATAGAAAAAAAAAACTCAAAGAGTTGGTAGTTTATTTAAGGAAGTTTTGGTCGAAATTCAAAATATAATATTCTACGTTAAAGGAAGATAAAGTTATTTTAATGGTACATTATATTAAATTTTCTATATCTTGAAACATTAGCCCCAAGGAAAGTTATCTAAAGGTTTATTGGGATTTGGGATATGTACTTATGCTCGGAACATTTTTGTACGTGTACGTATTTATACATTTTGTATTATCCTCTTCAGACCCTAATGTAAAATAACACTGACATTACACATTCATAGATTTTGCACAAACACCATCGATGACTGAAGGAGCCTTTATCTGAAATCTATACTTTAGGGCAGGGCTGTCGAACGCGGCGCCCGCGGGAGCTATGTCACACTTTTGAATAATTTGTGGCCCCCTTTCAAATGTTTCCTGATACTAACTTTTTTGAAACATAAAATTAGTTTTAAAAAATGCTTAAAAGTTTTAAATCACTAATATTTGCATGGTTTTTGTATTGTGTGTAGCATCAAGTTTTTTGGCTCTTTACCCTATCAAAGTTTTTTAGATGACCCCGTGTAAGAAAAATATAATTCTAAATTTACTTTATTTCGATCCCTTATCCTACAAATGTTTTTGCAAACCCCTCTCAGGGAAATTTAATTCTACATTTACTACGATTTATATTTACGCTACAGTTTATTTTTGCATGAGCATAGTTATTGCTTTGAGATGTATGACATAAGACGAGTATTTGTCGCTATAACACTACCGATTTAAGATAACAGTGTTGTGTTTCTAGTCATGTGAATAATGGAGCCCTTAATTGATTGCTGACAGCTAATGTATGCCCCTGGAAACTGTAAGGTTAGACAGGCCTGCTTTAAGGGGCTGGTAAATTAGGTTTACGAATACGCATCTAAAATTACTAACACCCTTAAAATATTGATTTAATTATTGATAACCTAAATTACACAGTAACAAATTGGAGGCCTTTAATTAATTGAATGATCTACAAATCCTAATATATATATATATATATATACATAGATAGTTGATCAATTGTGAAAATTTCTTACTTTCTTGTACGCACTGTCTGGAATGCATTTTGCAAACTCGAATGATAATAACACTTATTTTATGAGGAAATAAACACCAGTGCCACCATTTATTGGTTTTGGTCCAAAGCCAAAAACATTTAGCTTTATAGAAGTAAAGTAAAAATGAAAAAAAAATCAAATAGTTTAAATTATATCCTCCTCGGTTCGAAAGTATTACCATGTGATACTTCAGGACTGAAGAGGTTATATATAAACATGCATGTCTGTAGTATGCATTGCATAGCTGTCAACGTTCCGGTTTACAAATAATTATCTGTTCACTTCGTCAGGTGATTAGTAGCAGAGAGTAGTTAACCCAGCAGCGAAAAACTTGTTCTGCTAGGTTAACTACTTTCTGCTACTAATAACCTGACGAAGACAGCCGATAAGTAATTACTCTCGAAATTATAATTGTGTTCGCTGATATAAAGAACAAAATATCTTGTTTTATATACTTTTCATCGCTAACTAATAATATCATTTCTGAATTGTAAAATTATTTTTTGAACACTTTAATGAGATAAATTTCCAACTGTTCTTATTTTCTTCGCTTGCGAAGGTATGGCAGTGTATAGTTTTTCACCTCAATCTATAATATCTAATACAAATACAACATAAATTACTCTTTTGGGCTAAATTTTATTTTCTTCCCCTGTTAAAAGCGCTTATAGTTGCTTTTCTTTTGTCTTAAAGAAATGATTAACACAGAGACGAGTAACTTTTTATGAAGTATCATCTAACCTAGTTATTTAATCATACATAAGCAGTTATTGAAGTGAATGAAAAAAATGAAAACACCCTTGAATATAAATATGGGATTCATAAAGTACGTTTATATTTTCTTCTTTTGGGCAAGTATATATTTTATTCATCCCATTTCAAAATATCTAAGATACAAATACAAATTCTTTTAAACTTTTAAGTGTACAGTGAAAAAAAAAATATTTTTTTTATTTTAAACAATTTAAAAATTAATGTACATTTGTTTATTTAAAATATTTAGAGAGCTAAATTTGAAACATTTTATTTTTTTTCTTCGCTTGCGAAAATGGGAGAATATTTTCTTTTCACCTCATTTCAAATTATCTAAAACACAAATGCATTTCTTTTAAATTTTTACGAGTGAAGTGTAAAATTTATTATTAGTTTTTTTTTAACTATACAAAATTTAAAAATTAGTGTATAAATCCTTATTTGAAAATTTTTAATGGGGTATATTTAAAACTGGGATAAATTTTTACTTTCTTCTCTCTCGAAAATTGAGCATATCTTCTTTTCATCCCATTCCAAATTATTTAAAATATAAATATATTTCTTCTAAATTTCTATAAATATAATGACATACTTGGATATTTATAGATATATTATATATCAATATCTCTCTATATATTGAAAAATATAAATAGAGATTTACTATTATAATTATGCTTGTATCGATTTTTTGAAGCCTCTAATGAAATATACTTCTACCAATTCTTATTTTCTTCTATTACAGATGTTTGACAGTATATTTTATTCATCTCAGCTTAATACAAATATCCAATACAAATCCAACATAATTTATTCCTTTGGGCTAAATTGTATCCCCTCCTACCCCCACTTCTTTCATGCCTATTACAAGCATATATCTTTTGACAGAAAGATATGATTAACATAGAAACGAGTAACTTTTTTTGAAGTTACCGTCTGACCTACGTTAATTAATCACATATAAATAGTTATCGGAATGAATGAAAAAAATGAAAGCATCCCTGAATATAAATAGGTATTCATAAAGTAAGTTCTGGGAAAGTTCCTCTTTCGGCCACAGACAAAGCAGCATTTAAAAAATCTACAACTGCAACCTTGACTCACACATCTCAAACGGATATCGATGCAAATAATCTTCTATTGTTTATCCGGAAAAAACAAAACCCCCACGAACAATACATAATAGAAAACCGGCGGAAAACGACCTTGGCGATGAATTGGCGACAATCGCCATTGCGGCAACCCGCACTGGGCACTTGCAGTACAGTTGCTCTCCCTAGCGACACAAGTGTTTCGACGGTCGCTCGGCGAGCAAGGATGGCGGTGAAACTCTGTACAAGACACGGAAATGAAGTAACCGAAACTGCCGCTAAGAAGGGAAGGTCGTGCCCGGTTTAGGCTTAACGCCTTTTAAACCGGTCGAGCGATTTCTTTTACTTTTGGTTTTCCTTTTACCGATGAGCGCAAATTTCACTTGTTTAGGTTGTGTTTCAGAACATTTTAAAAACTGGTATAATTAAGCTGAACTGTTTTTTAAAGGTAAGTTAACAAACTTTTATAAATTATCCCTTTTTTAATCAAAAATTAAATATTACTCGGTTATTTAACTGAAAGTGCGTATTAAACACTGTATCAATTAAAAAATAAATAAATGAAGGAAGCAAAATAAAGTCCTTTATAAATAATTTTATGGATTTCTCAAAAATATTTTTATGCTCTTTGGATTAAATTAAATTAGTTTAATTTTACTTTAAAATATAACGAAAAAGTAATTAAAAATATTCCAATTAATTTATTGAAGCAGATATAACTATAACCCTTTAAGTGTAACTAAAAAAAAATATTTTTCAGTGGCTTTTTATTAAAAAATATTCGGACTAATTTGATTAAAAAAAAAAAAAAAATGCGGATCACTACACACATAAATTTGCCTTAAATTACAATAACGTATATACCATTTTGAAAGTCCTACAAATTTTATCAATATCTAAATTTTAAAATAATTAAAAAATAATATTGATCATTCACTCAAAAAAAGTCTTCGTTCTACGTATTTTTTTATTTTTTATCAGTCACATTTAATTATTAAGTTGAAGTTTCGTTTTCATTATCAGAAAATAAACTGTGGCTAAAAAATACCTGTAAGGATTTTTTTTCTTAAAGAAATGTTCATAACTGCCTTCTTTTTTTCTTAAAATTTTCCCAGAGTTTCCATTAAGTATAGGATATTAAAAAATGATATAGATTTTTAAAACGTATTATGTTTTATTCCATATTAACTAAATTCCTGTTAATGGGGAAGCATCGGTTCTGCACTATTACTCCCAATAAAGCGGCTGCCCCAATTACCCGAAGTAAATTTAATCAAATTTTGTTTTTGCCATTTTGTCCAATTAAACGGACGTCCAAGTTAAAAGATGCCCCCCCCCCCAAAAAAAAAAAACTGAATATCCACTGTAGGTAAATTTATTTATAATTTTAAACATATCTACTTTTTATATTTATTTACTTAAATATCCATCAGTTTTGAGCGATATTTTGAATCTAAATTTTATAGATTAAATTTTAATTTAAATATTCCCCTCTTTTTTTTTTTTTACGAGTTAAATATCTAATCTCCTTGATTCACAGTGTAACTTGAAAGTTATTTTGTCGAAACGTAAGTTTCTCAATAAAAAATGAATTCATTCCCAAATTTTTAATTAAAATTCCTTTCTGAAATGAATTATGAGTTGCTTTAGTTTCTCATCTAATAAATTATTTTAAAAGTTACAATATATTCATAAAAAATTAATAATAGAGCAATTAGTCATGAAAATAATTCTTATGACTATTTATTTAATATTAGGTGTTGTACAGTTTCGTTTCGCCTTTCTTGTATTTCTCTTTACGTAACATAGTTTAAACATTAATTTACCGTGTACCATCCGTTACGTAATCTGTACTCCGCAATTTTTTTTTATAAATATTTTTTTTTTTTCGATAGGTTTTTCAAACGTATTTATCAATACGTCAATTTATTATAAAAATAAAATTTCCATTTTTTTCCTATTAAATATGTTTAAAAGATTTGTAATCATTTTATACCGAAATGATTTATATATTTTTGAATATGGGCTTGTTGCGATGAGCTAGCTGAATATGCTGTCATTTTCTATAGCGTAATATTTTCTCTGCATGATTGAATACCATTAAAAAACTAAAATGAATAATTTAAAGACAAGGAAAAATAAATACTGTAAAATTTGTTAAGATGGAAATGCAAGGAACTATAGAAGATGTCGTTTTAGGCCGATTTCCCACTTTATCAATTAAAATGTTAGTTGTTAGTTATCTTTCCTGTGATGTACAAATTATGTATTTTACTATTGCGTATATCATGTACTCGACCAGGGATGTACTGGAGGGTATACGGTGGTATTCGCCGTACACCTTCTGGATTTTTTTAAGGAACACCGTATACCCTCTGTTTCTCAAAAAAGCTATAGTATATATACACTGTAGGGTATACCTTCCGCCTTGAGCGTTATACCCTCTGCTTAGAGCGTATGCCCTCTGCTTTTTTTACGACTACACCACTGCACTCGACCTTATTCATCAGTTTAATATTCCAACTATATAGTTTGAGATTAACGTTTGCGATGTCTATATATGTATTAAATCATCAAAACGCTTGCATATAATTTAGTTAAAGGAGGAAAAATAGCATAATGTGATGAAAGTATTTCTGTTACAAGCATTTCAAATTACGAAAGCAAAAATTATTTATTTTGCTATCGCGTATATCATGCAATCGACCGTATTTAACAGTATAATATTCCAACTACAACTATATAGTTTGAGATTAACGTTTGTTACATGTATATATGTATTATGAAGCAAAAATTAGTTATTTTGCTATAGCGTAATTATGATATCGACCTTTTTTTATCAGTTTAATATTCCAACTATATATATCTGTTACGCAAAAACGGACTTTTTGAGCTATGCTGCATGTATTGTTAATAAAAAGGTTTAAAAAATTTCTCCACTGTATGCCGAATGTATACCGAATTTTTAATATGAGATATATTTGTCACAATTGGTTTAACAGGACTTAATTTGCTCTTCGCATTGTTGAATGTTTCATTAAAAACTAACTACCGTAAAGTACCGAAAATGACCCCCTCGCACCCCCCCCCTTTAACAGACAGGAATTTCTAATGATTTTAGGGGGGGGGGGGGGTGTTAATTAGAACTTTTGTGAAAATGATGGGAAGATTTGGGGGCGTGGTATATTTAGAATTTATGAAATTTCACAGGATTTATACAATTTGCAAAATAAAATTAGATCAAATTAACATTTTTTTAATTTAATATTCCCTTCCGTATAGAAACCAAGTAGTTTTCATTAATAAAAATAATAAATTAATAAAACAAATTTACATAAAATAATTAATTTAGATATGAAAGAAATATGAACAAAAATTATAAAACTTAACTTAAATATGTATTAAATCTTAGTGCATAAAATCACGGAAAATATTAATAGTATAATATAGTGAACATATGCCATTATGATGCAATGATGTGTAAAGAGATTAGATAAAAATAAATTGCATAAGATACTAAAATAGTAGTATATTCATTTAGGAGGTATTGAAACAAAAGACTTAAGGAATTTCCTGAAAAAACAGAATTGAAAGCGTCAGAAAATAAACTTGAGGGGGGGGGGGGGGGGGCTTTTTCAAAAAAGGAAATTTTCACATACATGAGGTAGGGCTTATATCTGTAGGTGGGCCTACTTTCCGTACTTTACGGTATAACTAACATGAAAAAGGTTTTAATAATTTCGAACAAACCTGCTAGGACGGAAACCGTATGCCGGCACCAGGAAACCTTCCGTTTTAGGCAGTTTTCCGTTAAGCAAATACATTTTCTTCCAAAATTGTATTTCATTCTTTTTGTCGGGAATATGAAATTTTTCATGTAAGAGGGCATTTCGTTAAAGATAGGTTCCGTTTTGATCGGTTTTAGTCTATCTACAAAATCGCATAAAATTCATCATGAAGGAATTATTACTTGTGATTCTTTAAATATTTCAATCAAGTCGTTGACTGATGAAAATCAATTTAAAATAATAATTTACAATTAAAAATTCGTTTGTTATTGCGTTTATTTAAATATCAATTCCATCAACAATTGGGATTTTAAAACTGCCCGATAATTAAATATCTATCTGCAAGAGCGAAATATTCTAACAGCAACTGTTCTGTTTTTGTTTATTTAACAAGTTAATTCTTCTTAAGATTTATAACCAACAATTAGCATGTTATAACAATTTTTTAATCGACTTTTCTACTATATTTTCTAATGCCAGCTTCAATATAAATATTTCTTTCGAAATTTACAATAAGTTTTTCTTTTTTATAAATAAGAAAATATTATCCAATGCAGTTTTGTGCCTTTTGTTACTCATTTTCGTGAATGTATCATAATGTTTAAAGGAAATCGGGAGATAAATATGTTGGGTTGTTTTAGCGAAACATATGTAACCATCATTTTCACAATTATTGTTTTTGGTATTATGGTTTTATTGTACTAGTTTAGATATAATTGTTTTTGGATTGATCAAAAAAGAAAAAATAAATAAATATTCAGTTCTAAAATACTTAAAAATAAAATTGAAAGTTAAATATTGCAATTATTAATGCGAAAGAATTATTGATTATTTTTTTTTCTTATTTTGTTAATATTAATTTATTTTTTAATTTTGTCACAGTGACACGCACAAACTTTCCTAGACGAGTACAGATGTTAACATTAAAGATTTTATTTTATGATGACGATACGATTTTTTTATTATTATTATTGCAATACAAATGTTAAAATATTAATATTTTATTATGATAAATAATTATAAAGATGCGTATCTGCAGTTATTATATTTTTACAGAGTTACTGCAATTTTGTAAAAAAAAAAAAAAATTAGTATATAGTTTTTTTTAATCTATTTTTTCCTTGGAAAGAGTTTTTAGCGACCTTATTATTTTTGTTGTTTAATAATCCAAATTAATTTAAGTATTTTATCTTTTCTAATTTACTATTTCACTAACTAAATTCAATGATTAAAACATTATACTAGTTTATAAAAACAAAGCAGGCAGAGGATCTGAAATTTGAGAATGTTTCATTTAAAATTCTATGTCACTACATTCTCTTAACGTTCATAAATTGTTGTACATAATACCTTTGAAAATCAATAGATACTATGTACTTCATCAAAATATGATATTTATAACGCATTAAAAATTCAAAAGGTGGTGTATATAATAAAAATTTTAACAATTAATTATTTGATAATGATTAAACTTTTTATGATATATACATCTTCTTTCGAATTTTTAATGTGATATAAATTTCATATTTCGAGGAAGTATACATTTGTTGCATTTCTTATGGGCTGTTTTTATGCCTGTTGTGCAATGATTTTCATTAAGAATGTTTTAATATATTCATATGCACTGTAAAAAACTACGACCAGTTTTCCTGTAGGAATCGGAAAAATAGTTGCCCTTATCGTACAGGAAAAATTTCCAACCCATCTCGGAATAAAATCCGTAAAAAAAAAAAGGAAATAGTCAATAAACCGGTGTTTTACGGATTTTATTCCGAGCTAGGTCGGAAATTTTTCCGGTGAGATAATGGCAACTATTTTTCAGATTCCTACAGGAAAACTGGTAGTATTTTTTTTACAGTGTGTAGTATACATCTTAAGCTAACTAGAAAAACAAAAGAAATAAAGCTAATATTAAAATTAAAACCCGCTATTTTTTGTCACTTCCATATTTCCTTCACCATAGCCGACCTTCACACTGAAACTCTGATGCTTCTGTGTAATTGATTACGAATGTTCATGGCTCCAACCCATTCCAAATGGAATCACCATGTTAGATTTCAGCTTCATGCGTTTCATCTCTATCGCTGACCAGAATGCAATTTGCCTTACCTCAAAACACATCTCTATATTAGAAGTACTCAATGACGTTTATACAACACACCTTGACAATCCGTATTCCACCTTTTTCAAATGTTATTTAATATCGCAGTTACTTCAAGGTATTTGCACAAATGTTTCAGAAAAAGCAGCATAATAATCCGTTACAAATGTTTATTTATATAAATAAAATTATTAGTGAAAATAAATATGAGTATTACAGTGCTGCATTTAAGATTGCTTAATCAGGCCTTTTAAGTTTGATATAAACGTAAACCGCTTTTTTTAAGCAATTCTAAATGCAATAATATAATTAGCGATGCACCGAATAGTGATTTTGGCCGAATACCGAATATTCGGCCTACAGGCGAACCGAATACCGAATATTCGGCTAGCCAAATAGTAAATGCTAGGCCGAATACTGAATATTCGACCGAATATTTGGCTTGTCGAATACTTTAATATTTCAAAGTTTAAAATCATTAAAATGTTAAATTTTAAAACAATTTTACATTCTATTTAATACAGAAACTTGCATTTTAATAAACAAGAGCTTTTACAAGTTAACTTTATAAGAAAAAAATCTGCTTTGAGTTATTTAAGAAAAGGATAGTTATAAAACTTTTTTAATTAATAAAATTTTAAATTTCATGGCTTCTTCTGAGAATTAAAACAAATGAATAAAATTTTCTTAAATTCTAAAAGAAACATTTTAAAATGAAAGAGTAATTGTGAAAAAATTGGAAGAAAAATTGTACAGGATCATATATTATTTGTTTGTCAGGAAGAGACTAAAATAAAAGTAAATAAATAATACAATCTATTCAAATTTTATATAGTAGCAACTCAGCAAGAATAACTGTTCTACTCCCTTTGATTAAACAAGGAAGGTTATAAATGCATCCTAGATCGGTGTCTGCAGTGGGCAATCATTTTCAGAGATTGTAAAAGTTGTTCTTTAAAATCTTAGCAAGAAACAGATTATTTACTGGACAATGTTCAGGAACTTGCATTTGTACATAATTAATTCCTAATAAAATCCTCGTGATTGATTAATTTTCTTAAATAATACTTAAAAAACAGCAAATACATAATGTAAAAACATTCTCTTTTATTTAAATATGATTCTGTTTCTAATTATTTTGAATATCTTTATAAACTGACTGTTAAACGTAGAAGTTGTATAAGTTTTTAAAATATATGTTTAAAAAGTTTTTTTAAGCATTCGGTTTGGCCGAATATTTCGATATTCGGTCAAACCGAATATTCGGCAGATCGAATAGTTTGTTATTCGGCCAAACCGAATATTTGGTAACATGACCGAATAGGCCGAATACCGAATAGATATCGAATATTCGGTGCATCCCTAAATATAATACTAATATTTATTTTTAATTATAATTTTATTCATTGAAAAACTAACATAATTTCTATGTGCGAAAATTGTATATTTCATTTGTCATGTACTATTTGTGTTTCTGGTTTCTAAAGTAGGAATAACGAAAAATAAATATTCGGTTTTTCGACTTTAAGAATTAAATCGGATAAAACAACTCAATTTTCACGTTCTTTAACATATATTTAAAATTTATTGAAATAAAACCAGAATATTCTAGTTCTTTTTTTTTTTTTCCATTTTAAAGTACCTTAATTTCCTACATATAATCCGAGGCAAAAAAAAAAAAAAAAAGTATTTGGACCTAGAAATTAGAAGGAAACACAATACATTTTCCAGCAAGATATATTTTATTGATTAAAATTTCTTGTTCGAAATTTGTTTATTTGATCCACGGATTATACGCCAGAACTTTTTTTAATTCTTTCAGATAATTAAATTCTCATATTATCGGTAAATAAGTTGTATATTCTTTTTAAAATTTAATTTTCGTATTCATTAAAAGATTTTTTTTTTTATATTTAGCACATTTCTGTTATATATGTTTGTATATAACTTTTTCAACGTTTTAAAACAGTATCATTTCATCTTTCCAGCTTTACATGTATTTAAAAACCTCTTTAAAAGGGGGGGGGGGGGGAATTATAATACATTCTTTTTAAGATTTAATTTTCGTATTCATTAAAAGAATTTTTTTTTTTATATTTAGCATTTTTCTGTTATTTAATCTGCTTGTATATAACGTTTTCAACGTTTCAAAACACTTTCCTTTTTCCAGCTTTATAGCTTTAAAAATTCCGTTATAAAGGGGAAAAGGGAGAAAAAATTATAAGATATTAAAATACTTTACATATATTTACACTAAACTAAATTTAAAATAAAAATACAAAAATATGATTTCTCTTTCCAAAATAGTAAATATAAAATATTTATTTCTTTTTTCTTAAAAAAATTAAATAAATAAATCTATTTCAATATAATTTCAATTTGCAAACACAATTTTATACAGCATTTTTTATATTACAATGCAATTCATGATTTTATTTTATTAATAAATGTTAAATAATAATTTAATAAAATTTCTTCTTCGAAGTTTGTTTGTTTGATAAGTGGATTATACGAAAGAACTTTTAAAATTTTTTTCAGATAATTAAATTCACGTATTATCGGCAAATAATGCTATATATCATTTTTTAAATTTAATTTTCGTATTTATTAAACGATTTAAAAAAATATATATATTTAATATATTACTGTTATATAATCTATTTGTATGTAACTTTTTCAGCGTTTTAAAACATTACCATATTTCCAGCTTTATGTAGTTTAAAAGATCTCATTGAAAGGAAAAAAAACGACAGAAAAATTATAAGATATTAAATTACTTTACATATATTTACACTAAACTAAATTCAAAATAAAAATATTTCTCTTTTCAAAATAGTAAATAAAAATATTTATTCCGTTTTGCTTAAACAAAATGTATAAATAAGACTATTTCAATATAATTTCAATTTGCAAACACTATTTCACACAGCATTTTTTATATTACGATGCAAGTCATGATTTTATTTTATTTTAAGTTCCGGAATAGAAAAACTTTTTCTAAACTCTTTCCTTTATATTTCAAAGCAATAGTTGTATTCTGGTTAAATTTAAAATACTTTTTGTAATTGAATTATTATTAAAATTATTTAGAAATTGTAAGGAAATTAAAAATATAAATCACAAAACTAAACTTTCAATAATGTCTCTCTGGAAATTAACTGTATAGGAATCTATCTATTTCGTAAGTTAAATCTTTTATGTAACATTCTTCATAAAATAATAAAAGATTATAATTCTTAAAAATACCATTTAAATTTATATATTTAAAAAACACACAGTAATGTAGTTTTCTGAATTATTCAACTCTCCCAATATTCCCATGTATCATATTTATTAAATTAGCAAAGATATTTTTACAAAGAGAAAATGTCATAAAGTTTCAAAGTTTTTAATTATTAGTAAAGTATTTCATCGTCTTAGAAATATTTAACGAAAATATCTCGAAAACAAGGTTGAACTTTATTTTGTTGAAGAAAGAGCTCTAACTTCTATTTTTATTTTATTTTTGCTAAATAAATGATACTGCCCACGTTTAGGAAAATTTAAACAATTCCAACCAAATAATGCTATCAAATTTCTTCTTTTTGAAATTTACAGATGCGGTGCACGCTATAATCCGTGTTTTGCTATGAAAACAAATTACAAGCGCCATTGATTTTCATGCTTCAGAAATTTTTGTATTTTTCAAAACGGTTCTCTTTATGTAGAAGGCATTTCGCTCTCTTGAAAGTATTTGTTGATTCGGCTTTTGAAATCAAAAATGTAAAGTTTAAAAAAAAAGTTAGCTAATGGGTTGATTTAATTATTTAATTCTTATTAATGGAGCGGTAAATTTAAAATAAAAAAAGCAAAAGTCGATCAAAAATACGAACATTTAACCTATCATATGTTTTAACTGCACTTTTCTCAAAAATAAATAAGTGAAATAATAATAATAATCTGGAAAAATAAAGAAAATAATAATATAATACTATAATATAAAAATATAATAATAACAATATAGTATAACAATAAAATAATAATAGTAATTATACTATAATAATAATATAATAAAAAAATTAAAAAAATCATATAGTAAAGAAAAAACAATAATAGTAAAAAAAAAAAAAAAAAAAAAAAAAAAAAAATCCGCAGTCTTTACAGATTTAAAATGCACCATGCGTTTTATTTTGTGTTCAAAATTCTTAATATCTGCAACTGTACAAGTACCCGTAAGTTGTAAGATATCTAACTTCTATTTTTATTTTATTTTTGCTAAATAAATGATAATGCCCACGTTTAGGAAAATTTAAACTATTCCAACCAAATAATGCTATCAAATTTCTTTGTTTTGAAATTTACACGCTAGAATCCGTGTTTTGCTATGAAAACAAATTACAAGCGCCATTGATTTTCATGTTTCAGAAATTTTTGTATTTTTCAAAACGGTTCTCTTTATGTAGAAGGCATTTCGCTCTCTTGAAAGTATTTGTTAATCCGGCTTTTGGATTAAAAATGGTTTTAAAAAAAGTTAGCTAATGGGTTGATTTAATTATTTAATTCTTATTAATGGAGCGGTAAACTTAAAAATAAAAAAAGCAAAAATCGGTCAAAAATACGAATAATTAACACATCATATGTTTTAACTGCACTTTACTCAAAAATAAATAAATTAAAATAATAATAATAATCCGGAAAAATAAAGTAAAGAAAGTAATAACATAATTATAATATAATAACAATATAATATAAAAATATAATAATAACAATATAGTATAACAATAAAATAATAATAATAATTATACTATAATTATAATATAATAATAAAAATTAAAATAATCATATAGTAAAAAAACAACAACAATAATACCTAGTAAAAAAAAAAGATTCGCAGTCTTTACAGATTTAAAATGCACCATGCGTTTTATTTTGTGTTCAAAATTCTTAATATCTGCACTGTACAAGTACCCGTAAGTTGAAGAAAGAGCACTAACTTGTATTTTTATTTTATTTTTGCTAAATAAATGATACTGCCCACGTTTAGGAAAATTTAAACAATTCCAACCAAATAATGCTATCAAATTTCTTCTTTTTAAAATTTACAGGCTATAATCCTTGTTTTTCTATGAAAACAAATTACAAGCGCCATTGATTTTCATGCTTCAGAAATTTTTGTATTTTTCAAAACGGTTCTCTTTATGTGGAAAGCATTTCGCTCTCTTGAAAGTATTTGTTGATTCGGCTTTTGGATTAAAAATGTAAAGTAAAAAAAAGAAAGTCAGCTGGTGGGTATCTTTAATTAGATAATTCTTATTAATGGAGTGGTAAACTTAAAAAAAGGAGCAAAAATCGATAAAAAATACCAATATTTGTTAACATATCATAATATGTTTTAATTGCACTTTTCTCAAAAATAAATTAATTAATAATAATAATAATAATAATCCGGAAAAATAAAATAAAGAACACAACAATGTATTGTAATTATAATATAATAATAATAATAATTATACGAATATAATATAAATAATAATATAATAAAACTATAGTATAACAATAAAATAATAATAATATAATAAAACTATAGTATAAAATGAAATAATAATAATATAATAAAACTATAGTATAACAATAAAATAATAATAATTTAATAAAAATATAGTATAACAATAAAACAATAACAATAATATAATAAAAATAATATAAAGTCTATTAACACATGAATTTTTAATGAAAGTTCCGTTTTCTGCCAGATTTTTCTATTTTAAATTATTGTCTGTTGGATTTTAAAATGGATGCACAATATGTCTGTATGTATATATTTTTTAGTCCATTCAAATACAAAAATTAAAAAATAGAGAAATTCTTTTGAAAATTAGCACGGGTGTTGCACTTATATAACAAAATTAAAACAAATTAATGGATATGATATGTTTACTTATTTTTAATTTTTAGTAAATAGATTTTTTTTTCAAATATTTGTTCAGTTCGTGATACAAAATACATTTTTGAAGTATTTCTTATTGGAATAACACAAATAAAGAAAAACTTTTTTTTTAATTATGCACTTTATTGAACTTTGTTGTACTTTATTGCATTTTCACCTCTTATTGGAGTTTCCGTACAAATATTCATATCGTATGTCTATTTTTAAAAGGACTTGGTACTTATTCTTTGAATTATTTTTTCCTTCTCTAAATAGCTTAAAACTGAACGAATATACCCTTATTAAATAATTTTATATGAAAAATATTATTAAAAAAACTATTAATGCAGTTTACTTAACATTTATTTATTTATTTTTGCATCATCAGCTTATATTTTTACAAATCCCAATTAAAAAATAATTTTAAAAACCCAGTTTGTTAGTATAGTTTAATTAACACATATTGTAACTTTTTATTTATTTTGTTTTACATAATCAATGTACATTATTACAAATCCTATCCTTTTTTTTTTTTTTTTTTTTTTTTTTCAAAACTGAATATCTTTTTTTTTTTTTTTTCCAAAACTGAATTTCACTGAATAAATCAAGTCAACTGAGAACTATATATTGAAGTTTTAATAATTTTAAAATGTAATAAAACCTCCCTAAAGCGACCACGTTCCTTTCCAATAAAAATTGATCGCTGCGAGAGGTGGGTTCTTAATGGAGGTCATGTTTAAATCTAGATTTTAATTGTTGAAAAAAGGTAACAATTAATGTTACTAAAATTTAATTTTCACATTAGGAAAAAAATATGAAAATTTAAGTATCAAAACGAAAGTTAATTAGTGCAAAGTTTAAAAAAGAATACATCGATGTTTGCTTTGATTTTACGGTTTTATGTTCTATAACTTTTATTTCCAAGTCCTTTCGAAGTTAAGTAAATAAATGTTTTTTTTTTTTTTTTTTTTTTTTTTTTTTTTTTTTTTTTGGACGGGAACAAATTATGATGATTTCATTAATTTATCTATTTCTTTGAGAGTTTCCTGGCAGAATAGGGCACGAGAGTTTATTGTCCGTCATCCTTATTTTGTCATCAGAGTTAAATTCATTGCCTAAAAAGGCACAAAGGGGTTTAAACACTTAAAAATTACCGAAATAAATAAAAATTCTAAACTTAGTTTAGAAGTTTGATGAATAATGCGCTCTCCGGAATTATTATTCTAATAAAACCTTCTTCAAGCGACCAAGAAAAATCGAAATTTGTTTCATTTTCTTCAAAGAAATTTGCCACTCATGGAGGGAGTTCAACTGGGGTGGTCTCTGAATAGAGGTAAAATTAGTATTGAGCCTATGGGAATAAATTTTGTTCCATGAAAAAAATGGTAGTTCAGAGAGGTGGTCGCACAGGGAGGTTTCACTGTACTTATTTATTACTAAAAGCCCAAAACTAAGAAAAATACTTTTAAAATTTTTAACACTGACTCAAGAAAGTGAACATCGATGCTGCAAAAGTTCTTCGTATATTTATTAGTAACGGGTTTTTACGAAAGTTATCATAATATATTTGGGATATCTAAGTACATTTTAAACAGAAAATTGGTAAATCGATATTTTTGTCCGTTTACCTCAAATAAAAAGTAATTGTAATTCCCTTAATTACAAATGCATTTTTTGTATTATTTTCACGGGAAATTGTAATGTAGCAGTATTTCGATTATCCGACTTGAAATAAAGTAATCTAAATTCGGTTAATGAAAGTTTTACTACTTTAGCTTTTTTTTTTTTAACCAGCTTTTTGGTTTGTTTTTTTGTTTATGACGGCCAATTATCAACACGTGGGATATAGGCCCAGGGGAGGGGGGGGGGTTGCCCTTCGTGGGGTCTTTCTAAGGGAACCTAACCGTATTAACGCTTGTAAATCCAAGGTTCGAAGAAAACCACGAAAACTCCGAACTATTAGGCCGACGGGCGCGATTGGGTTCGAACCCATAGCACCTCCCGTCTACCAGCTTCGAGAGCAGAACCTCTCGGCCACTGGTGGAGCTTTTTTTAACCACCATTCTAATTAAAAATCTATATCGTGTGAGATTCTGTTATGAGCATATTCCTTAGAAATAAAAACAAAAAGTTTATCAATAATAGCTCAGTAATAAAAAAGTTTCATTAAGGGATTACAAAGATTTGTTTACTTTAATATTGGTCAAAAAGTCGATTTTTATTTTTTAATATTAAATGAAAGTTTGTTTAATTGAGAATATTTTGACATCTCCTTTTAACTCATACGGCAATTATATCGCGAGATATTGTAAATTTTGTTAATACACCCAGCGCAATTACCCATTCAAATTAAAACTTTAAATGGCTTTTATATCTTTTAAAAATGCTAAGGCCTTTTTTGTATTTGATTTCGAAATATAACTTTTTTTGTACATGCCTTCAGGTTTTTTGTTGTATAAAAAAAGTATATGAAGATGTGTTAGATTTCATAGTTTTACACTATATATATCAGTAAAAAAATTATATTAAATGTAATATTAGATGTATCTAAAAATTCATTCGCAGTCTTGTGTAATACACATTTGAAAAAAAAAAAAAAAAAAAAAAAGAGGCAAAATATCAATATTTAAATAAGTAGTGAGGATTTAAAAAAATTCAAACTTTTGTCAACTTTTAAAAAAATTTTAATTAATATGCAGTTAAAAATATTTTTTTTCAAAGTGTACTTTTAGTTGAACATTGAAATGCAGTGAGTTCACCATTTAAACCGCCCCACCAGTGGCCGAGAGGTTCTGCTCTCGAAGCTGGTAGACGCGAAGTGCTGGGTTCGAACCCAATCGCGCCCGTCGGCCTAATCGTTCGGAGTTTTCGTGGTTTTCTTCGAACCTTGGATTTCCAAGCGTTAATACGGGTTAGGTTCCCTTAGAAAGATCCCCACGAAGGGCACTCCCCCCCCCCCCACCTTAGGGCCTATATCCCCCGTGTTGATAATTGGCCGTCATAAACACAACCAACAACCAATCGCCATTTAAACCATATTTTTTTAAAATAAACAAAATTGTTGAAAATATAAACTGTCTGCTTAATTCCTCGAATAAAGAAAAGGGCATTTTCCTGATCTTGCTGTGAATATAGAATTTTAACTCTCGTTTAACGTAACACTGAAATATAAGTAAATGTATAGTCATATTCATTATTATTAGTCATATTCAAGTTACAAGAAGTAGAATTTTTTGTTACTACCCCCTCACTGACAAGCCCGTGTTAATACGTTGACTAAGCTCCAGGTTTCACTGCAATACAAGCAATATTTAAAGTAATATAAATACACTGATTTAATGTATATTTAATACATTGAACAATGATTAATACTTCCA
Source organism: Maratus speciosus (assembly GCA_963932465.1). Lineage (NCBI taxonomy): Eukaryota > Metazoa > Arthropoda > Arachnida > Araneae > Salticidae > Maratus > Maratus speciosus. The sequence goes on along the minus strand of OZ010789.1, from coordinate 453,662,039 downwards.
AGGATTGCATATATATTTGTTATTAAGTTTTTTTTTATAAAATGTTGAAAGAATAATCTTTGTTTAGCATTTAAACTAAAATGCAGAGAAAATAACATTACAATTTTGCCCTTTTCCAAGACTGTCAGAGAGTTAACATATATCATGTAAAATTCTAATTTAATTGTAAACTGCTGATTCACCTAATTTTTTACGGACTTATTAAATTGCAGACGCAAACGTATATTTTCGTGTATGTGTTAGCGTGTTTGTGCAATTATCCATCTTATGTGTGTGTGTGTCCGTTTTTAATATGAAATATAATCGAATTCCTTTTCGATTAAATGACTTAAACTGGATTTAAAATGTCAAATATTCTTATTTCGGATAATCGAGACTAAATTGTTTTATTTTTCATTCAAAAACTAGCATTGTAATGAACTTATTTTCTGCCATGAAAATATTCCGGAAAATATATTTTGTATCTAAGAAAAAAGTTTCTTTCTTCAACAAATAAAGAAAAAAAAAAAAAAAAGAGGTTTTTTTTTTTTTTTTTTTTTTTTATCTTCCTGAAAATATAAAATTCTGAACCTTATTTAATGTGACACTGAAATGTGAGAAAATGTATCCCTTTTTTGTTACAAAATAAATTTCTGACTATTTTTAGTTATTTGAAGAAAGTGCAGTTGATTTTCATTTTAAAAAATAAAATACTTTTTGGGGTAATATGAAATGAAGAGATATTGATTAATTATCGCTGTCTTCTCCGGAAGGAGTATTATGAGACTATAAAATTGAACTTCGTTTCTATAGTTTTTAAATGGTTGCATTTTAAATTCCTAAAATTTTTCTTTTAAGATTAACATATTTTCTTATGTGGCTGTTATTTTTCCTGATAGGGCTTAGTTTCATCTGAATTGCTTCTCAAACTTTATAATAAATTTATTATAGGATATTTTTATTTTAATTAGCATTTTTTTAAATTAGCAATTTTTTTATTAGCAATATTCTTAATACATTTAAATAGTTTTAACAATTTTTACTTTTATAATGAGAAATAAACAGTTTTGTGTTGCTGTAATAATATCTCCTTTTAATTAGAACATCATACTATTCCCACCCCCTTTTTTAAGATTTTTTATTTTTAATTCTTAAATCTCCACTATACATTTCAAATGCGATGTTTTCAGTTAAAGTATTTTATTTTATTTTATTTATTTTATTTATTTATTTATTTATTTTTTTGTAATCTTTTCCAGCTTACTATTTTTTTATATGCCAAATATTTCTAAAAGAAAGTTTCATGAAAAATAGTTATACTTGAATTTTAAAAAAATGATACGCATTATTAAAATGAACAATTTGAACCGCAAACTAAAAAAAAATAAAATAATAGTAAATAATAATAAGATTCAGTGTACATAATTTTTGTTGAAAATATAAATTTTAAATAAACCTTACAAAGAATATACATTTGTTGAAAAAATCTGTAATAAAAAGTATTTTATTTTTAAAAAATATATATTCTTTAATATATTAGATAAATTGTTTTACGTTTTAACAGACTTTATATTTTGAAAATTTAAGTTATAATACATTATTTTAAAAATGTATTAAAATTCTTATGGTAATTTAAAATTCTTATGGATACAAAAAAGAGAAAAAAAAAAGAGAAATTTAAGACATTAAGAATGAAAATTAGAACAGCATTTATATTACAAATTAAAGTTTCGGTAATCCACTAGGAAGAAAAGAAAGTTCAAATTAAATTCTTAATATGTTTAATGATTTATTTATTCATTATATTTAACATCATTTCTTATTATTTTTAATTAAATATAATTTCCCAGCAGAAAAGTTTAATTATATAAATCAACATTTAGCTTTACGGATATTTAGTTTTCAAATTTGAGAGACATTCTGCTTTATTTAACATTATAAAAATACTTAAATATCTTTCAACATTTTATACCGATTCTTTCGGAGGGAATGTAGTAATTGTGGTGTAAGTTGAGGTAGTATTTTATTCCTCCCGTACTTTTTTTTATATAATTTTCTCGATTTTATTTGTCGTTTTTGTGATATTTAGTGCATCATCTCTAGGTTTAATATAAGTTTTACTTAGCAAAGTAATTATGAATTATTTAAGCAATTTTGAACCAATAATATATCATTTCTATATTATGAATATGGTTATCTCCCTTCCTTGGTTTCACATAAATTGTTTAAAAAATGAGTTTATTTTATTTGGCATCGCTTGATTTCAACATAAAATTTATTTTTATACTGGCTCTTATACATCATTTACTCTTGCATGAATATTATTTATGTTGCTTTTTATTTATTTTTAAGACTATCTCTGCAAAAAACTTATTTCCACAGTTTTACGTTACTATTTATAGTTACCCGCATCATCTGTTTCGATTTTACCTAAAATGAAAATATCTGGTGACATATATCTTGATCATATTTTATAATAATCTCATCCCTTTGGAGTAATGTTATTTAAAAAAAAAAAAAACGAATACTTTTTTATTATTAATGACACTGAGTGATATTATCGCCGGTTTTGCATTCATTTCAATATTTTATTCATATTACGTCTTTGTGCAAAATAAATTCCAAGTCTCATAAAATAATTTCGAAGTCGTTGTATTATTTCACATTTATTCCATAAAAGAAGTTTTGGTCCGAATTTACCAATATAATATAAGGCATTGAAATGCATGTTTGAATAATATATGGGATATTGATAAAGGTGGTTCATTACGATATTACTTTTTACTTTCATGAAGGATTATCTTTTCACTTAGAATAAAAACAGTTAATTGTTTTGCAGTGAGAATTAATGTAATGTTTCCTAGTGAAAAATGTTATTTGGTAGCTTTTATTATGGATTAAATCTTTTCAAAAATATATAATGATATATAATGCTAAATTGAATATTTTTAAAAATGAATTTTGTAAAATAAAATGAATTGGTACTATTGTAGCATTTAATCCTTAATGTTTGATTTAAATATGTATTCTAATAAAGATAGTTGATAACTGTATTGTTTTGTATGAGGGATTACATTTTCAATTTATATAAAACTGTTAAAACTTTTTAAATGTTAGTCAGAAAGTAGATTTTTTAATACAAAACATTTTCTGGGAAGTATTTATAATGACTTACGTTTGGTATATGAAATTAGATAAAGTGTTTTATTAAATTAAAATATCTTTAAAAATCTTATTGGAATGATTTATATTTGGCAAAGTAAAATTTGGTAAAAATTAATTGATCGAATGTACACGATTGTGATACGTGAAATACTGTTTTGTCATTTTTCGCTGTTTCATATACTAGATTGCTATAATAAAATGCATAGAAAATATAAAATGTATTAACATTAATTTCAATTGTTTGTAATTTATATTTACCTTTATATATTCCGTTGAAAATCGTTTAGATTTTTCTCTGATCCTAAAATGAAGGATTTGGACGCTTCTAATTAAATTATCCCTAATTTTCTATTTATATTTTGTTTATGTTTTATTCTTGACTACTATTTAAAAAACTTTTTGTCATTATTTATTTTTTTCTTGTAATTTAGATTATTAAAGTTAAATGAAAAAGATAAAAAAGAAGCAGGAACAAGTTTTAAATTATCAGAAATTTATAATCATAACTGTATATATATCCCCTAAAAACCCCTTTGTTATTTTGATAATAAAAACAACTGGACTTTGATAATACATACAGTTTTGTTTAAAGATTGTAGATACTCTAGAGTAGATCCTAATTTCATTTTTTTTAATTTGTAATCTATATATATATATATATATATATATATATATTACCATTAATTAAACATAACCTACCACCGTCAATTATACCTTTGTACATCTTCCCTTTTTAGAATTGTTTGTAATATTTTGGATTCTTTTATAGAATTATATTACTTTAGTTTTCTTGCAATAATAAATACTTTTATAATAGAGCAAACAATATAAAGTTTCGTTTAAAAACGTTTATTTTTAATTTATTTAAGTTAACGATCAACAGCTTAGCTCTCTTCTCCTAAGATTTTCCAGCAGACGTTGATTAAGAATATTTCATGTTTGATGATAATTTCTGATGTTCTTGGTAAGATTGTTCAATCTGTCAATATATTAATTATGTACAAAACTGTACGATACAAAGTCAGTATAGATATCAAATGTTTAAAAGTCCAGAATGATCCACCAGTATGACATGCATGGTTTTATGTTATGAGGTCAGTAAATTACAGAAGCCTACGATGGTTGTGTTTTTTAAATTTTCATAATTTTTTTTTACGTATTTCTTAGCATTGAATCCGAAAATGACCTTCATTTTTAACCATCAGCTCAGGATTTTTCGCAAATTGCCCATTTCAAACGTAAAACGTAAAAAAAAAAAAGCGGAAATCTGAGACTATAAAATAAATGTGATGGTTGTGTTTTTTAACTTTTGATAATTGATTTTTATGTATTTTTTACAGCTGGATCTGAAAATGACCTTCATTTTTTAACATCGCGTCAGAATGTTTTGCAAATCGCAAATCTCAAAGTTAAAAAGTATATATATATATATATATATATATAAAATGGTGAAAATCTGTCAAAGCAATTTGTCAAAGCCTTACCTAAAGAAAGCAAATGTTTTAAATACATCTGCGACAAATTTCCAGCAGTCCTTATCAACAGTCAGAATAAAAGAGGGCTCCGATATGAACACCAAATATAACAAAAAATCTCTACGCAAAGCATGAGTGGTTCAAAGAAATTTCCACTCATGGAATAAAATTGTAAGGATTTTAAATACCCGATATTTTACATGTTTAGATGTAAAAATGCACAGTATAAACCAAAAGATGAATAAATAATTAATAAAAAAAAGCTTTACGTCTATTTTTTGGTATCAAATTTTCGCAATATTTCGACTTTTTAAAAATTTACGATTTGCGAAAAATCCTGACGTCATTTTTGGGTTCAGCGCTACAAAATAAATAAGAATTAATTATCAAAAGCTAAAAAACATGACACAACCCAAACTTTGCAGGTTTGTGTATTATTATTATTATTATTATTATTATTATTATTTAAATATCATGTACCATCGGATAGAAAATTTACTTAGTTTTCTAATCTTTAAATTATTTGAAATTAACATTATGAAGTTAAAAGTTGTAACACCCAAATTTTCCCCCTGCGACTGACAGATGTACTTTTTAAATAATAAATAAATAAATAATAAAATACGTTTTGTGATGATAATTTTAATATATTGCAGTGGATCACGTTTCTGTTTCGAAAAAATTCTTTTCATGGTATGCTTTTAGTTCAATCATTTTCCTTCTATTTCATTCCAAGAATTTAAAATTAGATGACACTTTATTTCTATTATAAATTTATAATGAATTAAGATATTTAAAAGAATTGACAATTTAAATAAAACATTCTAATAGATGAATATAATATATAAACAAATGGGTAAGTGTGATCACTGATCGCACAGAGGGTTTCGTTTAATATTCCTTTCAAAACATTTTATCCTTTTGCAAAATCTTTTAGTCTACATTTCGCAACCAGGGGGCGCAGTCTATTCTAAAAAAACCTCTATCCGAACGAAACTCTGTTTTACAAACTAGCCGTTGATATAGTAGTCAAAGGGATCGGGCCCATAGTATATGAGATAAGTAGGCGCTCCCTGGCGGTAAAAACTGGAACTAAAATATGTACGGCTATGGTGCATAAATATGAAAGAGTGGTCAAAGAAGTATCGGCAAAAGTTAGAAAAGTGCACCCCGGGTGAAAAGGGTGGAGGTTAGAAAAATTGCTAAAAATACAGAAGTTAGAGCCCGGAGGGGTAAATAATATAAGACTTTTTGAAAATTTTATGATTTTTCGTGTGATCGCAAGTGTTCTGCTATAAGTATACAAAATTTCACATCTCAAACTTAATTAGGGGCTCAGTTAGAAAAATTGCTTAAAATACACAAATTAGAGCCCAGAGGGGTAAATATAAAACTTTTTCAAAATTTTATGATTCTTCGTTTGATATGAGGTGTTCAGTTATAAATATCCAAAATTTCAAGTGTTCAACTTAATTAGGGGCTCAGTTAGAAAAAAAAAAAAAGCTTAAAATACACAAGTTAGAGCCAAGAGGGGTAAATATAAGACTTTTTCAAAATTTTATGATTTGTCGTTTGATGTGAGGTGTTCATCTATAAGAATCCAAAATTTCAAGTTTCGGCTCAGTTAGAAAAAAAAAAGCTTAAGATTTCGTCAGATGAACGAAACCCTAAAAATAATTTATTATAAAACCTCATGATATAAAATTTATATTTCTTCCTGAGCTATATAGGTTTTCTGAACGTATCTGAAAGATGTATTGGATTTAATATAAAATGCGCACAATGTAACATTTTTAATGTTTAAAGAACTTTAATACTCTTACAGAAAATTAGAAATTGACATGAAAATCATTTTATTATCTTCTCCTGATGCAAAAATCCTAACAGAAATTGGTCTCCATACAACTTCTTTTTATTTTATACTTTCTCAAAACTTCAATTTATTGCACTGTGTCTTATGTAGGACTTTCTGGAGTACCACTTAATGCTCTAAATTTTTCAAAACATCTAGCAGCTGTTGTTGCTTATAAAGGGACATTCTGTTTAGGATTTTCTTTCTTTTCTTCTTTCTTTAGTTAAACAAATTTTTTCTTCGATTCTAGATCCCTTTTCACTATTATTAATACTTTTGTAAGCTTCACTTTTTAAGTGTTTTGAAAATAAAACGTCATTTAATATTACTTTATCACATTATACAACATTTTTTTAAAATACAAAAATATAACATAATTTTTTGTTTAATAAATCAGAATTTTCGTAAAAAATATATAAATAACAATTTAATTGTACGAACGACATATCTGCATCTACAGATCTTCATCTGAATAAAAAAAATAATGGGTCATTTTCAATTTCTGCGTCCGTTTTCAATAAACTCCATGTGTGTATTATTAATGAAATATAATTCTAATAAAAGTAACTCAATTATATATTTTATATAACAATTTTCTGTTTTAAATTTTATTTACTTGTGTTTTATGCTCATTTTTGATTTCGCCCAGTTTTGTATTATTTAATTTTTGGTGAATTGTTTGTTCTTAAATGAATTATATTTTTTTTCAGCTAATATTTTTCATCTTGACATTTACATTTATTAAACAGTTTTATTGCAATTTATAATCATGGAGTAAAATCTCTAGAGATTTAGAAAAATAAACAGTAAAAATAAAATAATAAGTAAATTACGTAAAGATAAAAGAAATAGGTTTTAAGTTTTCTTGTACTAACAGAGGAAATGCATGCTTTTAATGCCGGAAAACAGAAGTTCGCAAAATTGAATGTATTATAACTCGATAAAACAGGTGTGCTCTTTTTTAAAAGATTTCATTCTTATAGGCAGCATATCATTTTTCTAATTTAACTTTTAGAAATGGGAATCAAATAAATATTTAAATTTCGTACTCCAATTTGTAAACAATTTTTTTAAAACAAATGTCATATCTGAAAGGTATAGTAGATTTGAATATTTTATATGTAATTTGAAATATTTTTCTATCACCAGCGATTTAAGAGATAATTGTCAAAAAATTCTATTTTTAGTCACGCTGTAGATAAATACTAGACACGTCCGACATAGCCTAATTTCAACTGTCAGAAACGTACAACAATTTTCATAGTCAACTTATTTCATAAAAATCAATGGCTCTTTGTCTGAATAAATTTCAGTTATTCATAATAAATTCCTTTCTTAGACGTATGGTGACATATTTCTAAACTTAATTTATGGGTAATAGGGATCAAAAAAGTATTTAAATTTCGTATTTCAATATGTATACAGCCTCTTTCAAAACAAATGCCATCTGAGAGGCTCACAATCATAGTAGAAAAAGTCCATTTTGAAAAAAAAAAAAAAAGTCCATTTAGAAAAGGTGCATAAAATCTGTTTTTCCATTCCCACAGCAGAGTCAGACAATATAGACGAACACGCAAACGCCGTTCGCAGAAAATTTTCAAAGTTTGCAGACAGTTTTGATGTTTGTTTTTTTTTACAAATTTATTTATATATATATATATATATATATAAAGTTTTTAAAATTTTTAAGAAAGAGGATATTAAGGATATGGATATTAAGGAATGGTTTGTCTCAAAAACAGTAGATAAACTGATGAGTAAGAGTTAATCTTTTGCATTCATGGACTAATAACTTTTTTATTTTAACATTCATTTATTCGGATTTCAATTATTTTACAGATTAATAAGATAACAGTTTTGTTGAGGAATCATAAATTGATATCTTTATAAAAGTTAATGATTAAACTATTTCACATTTTAATAAATATATATTTTTAAATTTTTTATTAGTTTTTCTTTCAACTACATTTCTTGATTGAGTTTTAATAATACTTGTAAATTAATATTTTTCTTTTAGTGGTGTTGCTTAGTGGCACTCCACTCGCATATAACTTTTCATTTTTTCTGTTAACGGCGATATAGAACTCGGGAGAGGCGCGGCATTTATTTGTAGAAAATTTAAAAAAAATTATTAGAGTCCGCAGACAGTTTTACATTTTATTTAAGTCTGTCCCACAGTAAACAAAGTCTGTAAACAGATGGCATATATGAGAAAGTATGTGAAAATAGACTTCGATCATTATACGAGTGATAAAGCAAATTTTATGCACCTTCTAAATAGACCACTCATTTTTTTTTTTCAAAATTAATTTGCTCTACTATGGTTGTGAACCCCTCATATCTGAAAGCTATACTTGATTTGTATACTTTTTGTAATTTGAAGTATGTTTCTATCACCACCGATTTAAGATATAATCGCCTTAAATTCCATTTTTAATCACCCTTTAGATAAATTGTAGTAAAGTCCGACATATGTCAATTTCAACTCTCAGAAACGTATAGCATTTTTCATAGCCAACTTATTTCATAAAAATCAATCATCACTCTTCGTCTGAATAAATTTCAGTTATTCATAATAATACTTACTTTTTTTTTTTAATTCCCTTCTTAGACGTAGGGCAGCATTTTTCTAAATTTAACTTATAGGAAATATTGATTAAATTAGTATTTAAATTTCGTATTTCAATATGTATACAGCCCCTTGCAAAACAAATGCCATGTATAATTTTTGTAATTTGAAATATTTTTCTAGCACCAGTCATTTAAGAGATAATTGCCATAAATTCTATTATAAATCACCCTATAGATAAATACTAGACGTGTAAAGTCGGACGTAGGATAATTTCAACTCTCAGTCAGAAACGTATAGCAATTTTCATAGCCAACATATTTCACAACAATCAATCACTTTTCGTCTGAATAAATTTCAGTTATTCGTAATAATATTTAATTTTTTTAATTCCACTCTTGAATGCAGGGTAACATTTTTTCTAAATTTAACTTGTAGGAAATGGGGATCGAATAAGTATTTAAATATGTATACAGCCCCTTGCAAAACAAATGCCATATCTGAAAGCTATACTTGATTTGAATACTTTTTGTAATTTGAAGTATTTTTCTATCACCAGCGATTTAAGAGATAATTACCATAAATTCTTTTTTGAATCACCCTGTAGATAAATTCTAGTCTCACATAGCATAATTTCAACTCTCAGTCAGATATGTATAACAATTTTCATAAAAATTAATCACTCTTTGCCTGAATAAATTTCAGTTATTCATAATAATATTTATTTTTTTTTCCAATTCCCTTCTTAGACGCAGGGTGACTTTTTCCTGAATTTAACGTATAGGAATTAAATATGTATACAGTCCCTTACAAAACAAATGCCATATATGAAAGCTATACTTGGTTTGAATTAGCGCTCGTGATTTTACGTATAATACTTATAAAACGTATACGTAGAGAACAGTTTTTACCATATTATACTTATCCAAAATCCGAATCTACGTATAATCGCGAGCACTCGTTTGAATACTTTTTTGTAATTTAAAGTATTTTTCTATCACCAGCAGATAATTGCCATAAATTCTATTTTGAATCACTCTGTAGATAAATACTAGACATGTAAAGTCGGGCATAGCATAATTTCAGTTCTCAGAAACGTATAGCAATTTTTATAGCCAACTTATTTCATAAAAATCAATCACTCTTCGTCTGAATAAATTTCACTTATTCATAATAATACATTTATAATATGTTATCAATACATTTACCTTCATTTCCATTCTTTGTTCACATCTACCTCTTGCAGAGTAATATTAATCACGAAATCCACGAGACTTTGCTCTTTTTATTCATTACGAAAAATTAAGTTTTATTAAAATGGTTCAAATAATATGTAAAATCTAGACTTTTAAAGATGAATTGTTCTATGAAGAACTGGAATTGATTGAGTATAAGAATACTGGTGAAAAATTATTCACAATTATTTCGAAATTCTGACTGCAGGTGCTTTTGTATTTTTTACAATCAATATTCCTTTCTGGAGTTCGTTTTACTTCTTACATATTTTTTCTTTGAAAATGGATGTTATTCCATAGAAAAAATGAATAGATGTTGGCGTTTGTCATAGAAAAAAAAGGAACTTATATTAATAATTTAATGAAACATGAAACATCTTTAATTTATATTTCACAGAAAGATACGCAAACATATATGATATGAGTGCGTGTGAGCTATTTTTCATTTTCTTTTACATGCTTTTCATTTACTGTTTCTTTATTTTTCTCACTGTCTAAAATCTATTCCTTCCACTTTCTCAGTAAATTGCTTATTATAGTTTCTTTTATACAGGGTGGCCCAAAAGTCCCGCATCACAGGAAAAACATGTATTGTTAGGGCTAATGTCAGACGAACGTCTTTTTGCACGCTTTTTCCCTTCGGCATTGTGTAGGGATAATACGTAAGGAAAAAAGCGTGCGAAAAGTCGTCCGTCTGACATTAGCTTAAAATATGTTCTCAATATGGTTGCCTCCGTTGTCAAAATGCAACTGCAGGCATGTTCCTCATAAGTTCATGTTCCTTAGAATATTGGCCATTAAGTACTAATAAAAAATTATTAAAAATTATACATACTAATAAAAAAATTTAAACTCCCATGATGCGAGGCTTGCCCCATCCTGTATATGTTTTTTTTTGTTTTTTTTTCTTTTACAATACATTAATACACGCGCATATTTATTCATACTGACACACGCATACCCAGAAAGAGAAAGTATGAAAGTAAGCAGTTTTTAAGATAATTTCTCATTTTCAGCTTTAGTTTTCGCCACTTTATATACGGGATGTCGCCAAATTCGACCGACAAATTCAGAGGGGGTGATAGAGAACATGGATCAGAGATCAGCATCAAGTGGATGAAAACTCTCCATAGAACATGGGGTCGTAAACCACTTATTTAGTCACAAATTCAGAATGTTTCATGGCCCCACCAGTGGCTGAGAGGTTCTGCTCTCGAATCTGGCAGACGGGAGGTGTTGGGTTCGAACCAAAGCCGCCTCAAGACTACAAGCCAAACACAAGGCTTCGTGACGTCACGACGCGGGGCTTAGATCAGCCGTGGAGAGCACATGCGTTATTTAAAACATTAATTCTTTCCTCCATATTTCAACTTAATATCACATCATATGGGGAAAAAAAAACTTATAGTTTAAAGACGCTAATTAAGTGCTTTTTAATCAATTTCGATCACTCGAAACAATAATAACGATAACACAAAAACAATATTTATGAAATAATATCACTGTGTCAGTGAAAATGTGCATCAGAATTAAAGATACATTAAAGAAAATCCGTTCGTTAATGAAAAAAAAAATCCCAAGTATTAAATTTATTTTAGTAGACAGTGTTTATTATTTATTCTACTTTGAAATTTAGAAACAATATCAATTATCTATTTGGTATATATTCAAAAGCAAGACATTATACATTATTACACACACACACATATATATATATATATATATATTTGCAGTTTAAACACATAAATTGAATTATTTTGCTTTCAATTATTTCAAAATAAATAAATAACAATAAGTGTGCCAATCAAAACCCACATTTAAAAATTAAATTAAAGTGGAAGAAAAGTGAATGTTAAATGAAAACAAATTCAAGTTGTGTTCTATTTTTATTTTTAATTGGGCTTGAAATTATACAGTAAATATCCTATTAAATATTAAGTGATTTGAAACCTGCATATAATAAATAGTAAAATTAAAGTATACATGAAATTAAGTATTCTTATAAATAAATTTTCGTACTGTAAACTTTACTTAACAGAAATGGGTAATTTTCACATAAAATCCATTAAATTAAAAAACATAAAACTGTCATAATACTAAAACAACACAAGTTCATGAAACAGAAAAGTATTATTTAGTTTTGTATTAGTTTGATATATTATGCAAGGTACAAGCAATAGATTTTTTAAAAAATGTATTGACATATGAAGAGAAAAATAAAAGAAAGAAAGAAAATACTTTTATCAATTGGAATTAAAATATTCCTAATTTATGTTCATTTTCCTCGAATGTTTAGTTAATAGCTGATAAAAAAAAAAAAAAAAAAACATCGAAAAACACAAAAACCTTCCACGAAAATATTTCATTTCCAAAATAATGTTGTGTGGGTTCTTAAATGTTTGTTCACATCTTTTAAGCTTAAAATACTCAATTTTTATGAGATGAAAAGTATTTCCTGACTAGATCTAAAAGTAAATTTATATTTATATAATAATAATTTTATTTATTGTTATTTTTAATTAAACATTAAAATGTATATGAAAACACATAGGATTTTTGCGAAGAAGGTGTGTGTGTGTGTGGGGGGGGGACTACTGTTTTGCATAAGGGTACTAACAACCCTTCCTCTAGTCTTGTAAATAAATTGCTTACAGTTGTGTCAAAAATAGAGAGATTCAAAAACATTATCCCCATAGCTCTATTTACACAGTACATACGCATTTATAATTTAACAAAAAATTATAAAAAGAATTTTTATTAAGATAGCAAACGTTTAAGATTAAAAAACAACAATAAATTGATACAAGTATATCGATCGGGGTTTGCTTTAAAAGAAGTAAACAAGATAAAAATGCTATGTATTTATTCACAGCGACTTTTATGAAAATTTCTAGAATATTTAAATTTTTAAGTATGAATATACATAAATTTGTTGTCAAATTAAAGTCCAACTAATTCTGCATACAAAATAACCCGAGTTACTATTCACACGACAAGTGTCTTTTAATAAATGAGCGTTAATTAAAGGTCACTCTAATGAATTAGAGAAAACAGAACAAATTATAAAGAGTGGATGGTGTGACAAGATACAAATTAAATGATATAAGTCTTGACACGATTTAGGGATGTTTGCCATTTTAAATTATTGCTCTATGTGGAAAGAAACAGAACTACAATAATATCGTTTCGTTTTGAGATACGGTATTATTGATAGAATCGTACTAGGATTTGCTAGTTAATTTATTTCAAAGAAATTAAAAATAAAAGATTTTGAACACAAGAAATAAAACTTGTGCTGATAGCATATAAATTTAATTTGAAAATAAAACTTACCTTGAAAAAAAATATGTTATTAGGCTAAGTAAAACGCACGTGCACGTAAAATAGCAAGATACAAAATTCAAATGTTCGGGGCTGGCGCGTTGGCAGTTAGCCAGCCCCGGGCTGTGACGTCACATGTGGGGGGATGAAGGGCGTGTCTGACTTGTAGTCTTGAGGCGGCTTTGGTTCGAACCCAATCACGCCCGTCGGCCTAATCGTTCGGAGTTTTCCTGGTTTTCTTCGAACCTTGGATTTCCAAGCGTTAATACGGGTTAGGTTCCCTTAGAAAGACCCCAACGAAGGGCACTCCCCCCTGGGCCTATATCCCTCGTGCAGATAATTGGCCGTCATAAATACAACCAACCAACCAACCAGAATGTTTCATCCTAACTGAACTTGGGTTGACGGCAATAATTTTGAAAAAAAAAAAAAAATTAAAACATTGCAATGAAAATACAACAATATGTAGTTTAAAGCACATAAATTAACGTCTGAATTCCAATTATTTTTTATTTAAGATACACATATATTAAGACAGACTATAAATACAATTAAATACAATAAACCCAACTGGAGTGAAAAATTAGCCGGGGCCAGGATTCGAACCTGGTTCGACAGCGTAACGTGCTGTTGCTCTAACCATTAAGAGGCTACTTTAGTCAAGCGAAAAGATGTGTTCGCTAATGCTAATCCAATGGAAGAAATTTATAAAGATATCTCGGTCGCATTTCAATATTTTTTAAATGATTTTTTTTTATTGGATAGCTGAGCTCGATCTGTACAAAGACCGTTTTTTACTTTTCCGATTTTGATTGCAGATTTTTCTTTTTTTTTTTTATGAGAATGCTTTTATTTTCGAAACCGGTTCCGAAAATGAAAGCGTCCTCATTAAAAATGTCTATAAATAAAATCGAAAAATTAAAAAACGGCCTTTGTACAGATCAATCTTAGCTATGCAATGCAAAAAAAAAAAAAAAAAAAAAAAAAACATTTAAAAATATTGAAATGCAACCGAGATATCGTTATAAATTTCTTCCATAGGATTAACATTAGCGAACGGGCCTTTTCACTTGACTGAAGTAGCCTCTTAACCTACCCTGGCCGATGTCCTAGCCTGGAAATTTCTCACTAATAAACCAAATTGGGGAACGTCACCGTCCATCTATCAGATAACACTGGATGACGTGACAACGATGAATAAATTTCTTTTACCATCGATCCGCAATATATATTAAAGCACATAAATTAACGTCTGAATTCCAATTTTTTATTAAAGGTAACCTTTAATAAAAATTATCTCGACCCAGGTTGGAGTCCTGGCTCCGGCTAATTTTTCACTCCAGTTGGGTTTATTGTATTTATTGTCTGTCTTAATATATCTGTACTTTTAATAAAATGTGTAGTTTGTTTTGTGTGGAAAGTTCTGGAAAAACAAGGTTCTCAAGCAATCGATGATTCCGTATGAACTGGTAATCTCAGTCCAAAATGTGGAGCATCAAGTGCATAACTTCTGACCCTTATAATGGAAAATTCTGCCACTTTTTTTATTATTATCACATTTAAAATAAAGGTGAGAATGTCTGTTAAAAATTTTATTATAACATCTTCAGTTTTCTGAAAGTTATTACCCTCAACCCAAATTGATTTTTTTTTTTTTTCGTGTTACAGGCTTTTGATTGAAGCAGGAAAAAGTGGCATAAATTTTGTCCAAATTTTTTCCAGCTCATGCTTTTTCTTTTAATCAAAATGTTTCAATTATATAAAAATTTGAGGTTTATAATAAGCTTACTGATTTAGGAATTTCTGCAATGTACGCACATTTATCAGATTTAACAAATAATTATTGTATACAAATGGTAATGAAAAGAAAAACGATTTTTAATATTGTCTACCATTAAATGTCGTGCATGTATTAGCATTTTGGATATCCATATTAAACTATTTGAACTACATATTAAAAACTGTACCAACTTTCATTTTTCATTTGATAACACACACATTTTTGACACCATAGTTGAGTGTCTTCGATCTAAACAGAATTTAAAAAAGCCTTGTACATGTACTTATTCTTAACTTTTTTATGTAATTAGAAAATGTCAAAGTTTGAGAATGCTAATGTTAAATTCACGTGACAAACAATATCTTCCCCCAAAAACTTTTTAAATTGTGAAGATTTTTGTTAAAACCACATTTAAAAAATTATGAATCAGGAATAACCTTTAAATAAAAAAGTGAGTGTCTTCCAAAATTTCTCTATGTGCTTTCATTGTTTATTTTTAACATTAGTTTTCTAGGAGAATTTTTATTTTTCGACGGTTTCAGGGGGGCGTCTCTTTTTATTGCTGGCATCTACAGAAAACATTGCCTTTGATAGTAACCGGAAAATTTTATAAAATTTTCTTTTGCGCACAATCTGTTTTATATTTAGAATATCTATATATTTTTTCTATTTATTAATTGGATGCTGATACATTTCCTTGTAAGATCTTAATTTAATTTTTCGAAATTTATGTATAAATCCTAATTATATATCTATAGGGGAGAGTAGCCTAATTTGGACCACTTCATTTATTTTCAGTTGTAATTCACTTAATTCTTGGAATATCTGCAAAATATCACAACACGGGGTCAATCAATTCATCTAGTAAGTAAATAAAACTTTAGATCATTTTCTTTTTGAAAATCTTAAATTTTGTTTTTAATTTGAAAAATTTGTCAAAAGTGGTCCAAATTCAGCAACTGGTCGCCTAAGTTGGACCACCAGTCTCCTAAATTGGACCAATAAAATCAGGTTGTTTTAATGACGAGGGAATATATCTAATTTTATTAAAGGCAAAGTTTGCGGTTACTGGAACAATCAAACAAATTACAGCAATGAAATATAACGAAATCAAATATCTGAAAATAAGAGTAATTGTTTTAATTCAAAATGTATTCAAAATATAAATCAAAGTTATGAGTAATTAAGAATAGAAATTATGAAACTAATTGCCAGTTACTTGAATATAATGTAAGGAGTGATGCAAAGATTACACATGAATTTCGTTAATTGATTTTTTTTCCTGTGCACATAACATGGAACCGTATTTGGCAATCTGAGCACTGAATCATTACTGCTGTTTTATTTTCTTACAAATTAGGCAAAACCAATCATCACTATCTAGATTTTTCTTTTTAGATTCTGAATTATTAGACTTTTTTGCAACAGAAGTTTTCTTTGCATTATGATTGTAGTTATTCCCTTCCATCATTTCCTTGCTAATTGCAGTGCGACTATTTTTTAAAACTTGATGTTCCAATTGCTTTTATGCTGCGATAGCCTCCTTTTAGTCGATTTTTTGTGTTTTTTGTTTGTTTGTTTCAAAGTTTACTTTATGTGGCGAAGATGTTAACACAACTGTTTTTTGGCTCACTCTGTACTTTTCTTAACTAAATTTAGCAAAGGATATAACATTTCTAATGATTTTTTGGCTTTTGGGAAGGATTTGTAGCTGCAGCCTTATTGCAGGTCAATTTCTTCACAACTTACTCTCTCATTTTTGTTTCCTATATCTTTAACAGTTTTTACTGTCACTTATTTTTTTTTTTATTCCAGACAGTTTGTCTGTGTCTTTTTCAACATTATATTATAAAAGTGTTAAAAACATATGCTCTATTGAAAAATACGCAGGATTAATTATACGCAAACATTATATATTCAAACAGTGTTAAATTCAGACCCCTCCCCCCCTGAAGGTTTGAGGTTTTATGCGTTTTAATGGCAAAAAAATGTAACTCCACCCTCCAGAACTGTAAAAAGTCTACTCTTCCTCACGGAATCGCAAATATCCTCCAGGAGGAAAATGTTTGAATTCAACTCTGTAAACAAAATACGCCATAGGAATAAAGAATTCAAAGAAAATAAATACAAATACATACAAGATAAAAGAAATTGAAAACAAAATTTAATGCATAAACATGTAAAAATATTTTTATGTTTATATAGGCCTAAACGGTATAAAAAAATTAATCCAGATATACCAAAAAAATAAAATAAAACTTGCATGGAGATAGTAATCCATTATAAAAAAAAATAAAAAAATAGTGTACAAAGCGTACCGTCCTCGAAATTCATTACTTACTTTTCAAAATTTAAGATCACATATCTGGTCCAATTTAAGCAACTTAATTTGGTCCAATTACGGCAACTGCGCCCTTTTTTAAAAGAGATAATCTCAAGACTAAGAACAAAAACAAAATCAAACAAATCCGCGTGAAAAATAGGCGCAATAAACAGATGAATTTATATATGTGTATGAAAACATAACAACTTACCTTAGTTTTAAAGTATTCACTTACGTTTAGTAGGAAAAAAGTAGATCAAAACAGCTAACTTTAGGTTTTTAAAAATTGTCTGAAAACAACACGTGGTAAGCGGTTGCTTCTTCTAATCATGAGTGACGTCATTCTGATGAGTAGGATTTCAGCGGTAGATGGCATCTCTTCCTGTAATTAACGGCAGAATGGCAACGGTCCAATTAAAGCGGCGGTCCAAATTAGGCTACTCTCCCCTATATAACTCTATGAAAAACTAAGAAAAGGTGTTTAAACTGTCTTTTTCTGGGCAGCTTTGACTGAAGACACTCAAATTATAAAAAGAGGATGTTATATGAAAAATGGAAGCTAGTACAAGTTTTAATATTTAGATAACCCCTATTGCAAGAATTGCAAGTCTGAAAGAAGACTATTCCACGCCTAGTGATATCTCTCTTTTGATTTTATTGTAAACGATATACAAATAAAAGCGAGGTTCTTTTTTTTTTTTACCTATTTCCATTGACTGTACATTTTAAGCTAGCGGTGACATAACTAGACATACCAAATTTGTTGAAAATAAATACTTTAAAATAGAATTCTAATTCCTTTTTTCTGTTAAAAGTCATCGTATATCTTTATTATCAAAGACTTTGAAATGCTACATAAAAATATTTTTTAAGGTTGTTTCAAACATTTCAATATTTGTAAAAGCAATTTTGCTGAATTATTAAAGATATTTCTGGGGTAGTTGGCGATGTTTTTAAACATTGTATAATAATTTGCGCAGCATTTCTGATAACTAACGAATAAAATGAAAAGGATATTTCTGTAAAAGTACGTGTGCTATATTTATAGGTATTATATAGTTACGTATTTATTTTAATAATATCTGAACCTTTGAATAAGAAAATATTGTTACACTGCCTTGCACAACGTAGCAACATATTCTTTTTCTGAATTAAAATTTGATTAATAACGTTTTATCGTTATTTGACAAATCAGCAGACGTATTCAAAACGATTTAATAATTAAATTAGGTTCTTCAAAAACAAATTAAATTTCTAATTTTGATGAGTCAGAACAAATTTTAATCATGACAGTGCGGCCAAAACTGGTTTTAAGCGTTTAAGGCCGGTCATATTTGATTTTAATCACTTAAAAGTGGCCGAAACACTATTAATTAACTTATGCTTACATAAATTGCTCAAACTGTAATATGTGAATATTAATGTCATATTATATAGTAGACATTTTATAATAATTAATATAATAATAAGAAATATTATAATAAATATTAATTATAGATGGATTTTTTTTTGGGGGGGGAGGGGGGGCTAGGATCATTTTTTCAATATGTTACAATATTTGGTGACCAGTAATAAAAAATTAGAAAATATTGATTTGGAATTTGTAGATTTCATACTGCACCTAATGAATGGTTTTGCAAACGCTTCATCAGTAGAAAGATTATTTTCGAAGTTTTATATTACCCGGAATAATCTATGAAATTGTCTTAGCTTAATACACCAACACTTATTACTTGTAATATTTTTTTAAATTCTAAGTAAAAATTTTAAAATGTCTTCTTTGTTTAACGTAATTTAATGTCATTTGCTTTTTATATAAAATTACATATGTAATTAAATTATTAAAAGTATTTGAATACTTGTGATAATTGTTTATCTTTCGAAGTTTTATATTACCCGGAATAATCTATGAAATTGTCTTAGCTTAATACACCAACACTTATTACTTGTAATATTTTTTTTAATTCTAAGTAAAAATTTTAAAATGTCTTCTTTGTTTAACGTAATTTAATGTCATTTGCTTTTTATATAAAATTACATATGTAATCAAATTATTAAAAGTATTTGAATACTTGTGATAATTGTTTATCTTTCGAAATTTTTGTAATGTTAAATTTTAAAGTAATGAAAATTAAAGTATAATACTGTTTGAGAACACTTTCAAATGTTGTATTAAATATTTTTAAATATTAATTTTATGAACTCAAAATATTTATTTATTTTTCCTGTCAAAATGAGTTTTGATCGCTGATGATCGACATATATTTTGACTTTTGACTAGGACGGTTAAAACCAGTTTTTTTCCATGGTTAAAACCGCCCCTGATTAAAACCAATATAACCCTGAATCAAATATATATTTTGTGTTAGTGTCTGTTTTCAATGTACTATTTTTAAGCTCAAATAAGTTAAAAGTTTGTCTAAGTTAATATCATTTCTAATCATATCTTCTATGTTCCTCGAGAGATTTTTCCCGTCGAAATATCGGTGTGTTCCATTTTTAACTTTGCATTACAGATGGTTCACATGATATCTTAACTTTTAACAGCTGTTTTATAACTTGGAGCGAATTCAAGAATGTTATCTAAAACCCCACAGACTGCTTTGTGAACCGAATCTTCTCTGAGTACAACCCATTAGACTCAATAATTGTGAAGGTATATTTTCAAACCCGACATCGAATGCTAATTTTATAAAATTGATTTCGTCATGTGGAGTAAGATATTGTTGACAGTCGTAGGGAAAGAAAGGATAAAAATATCTGTCTTTTAAAACATTTAGTTCCTTTTATCAGTCGTGACAGATTGAGTTCGAACAGAAAATAAATATCAACTGTCAGTATTAACACGTTAAGCGCCACGTCAGCCACCGGTGGCTGACAGCGAACTTTCCGTTTAAAACGTGTCATTCACCGATGGCTGACATCTAAAATATGATACAAAACTGAAAAAATATACATTGTTTTAATGTTTTAAATAATTACTGAACAAATATTTAAAATTTGCCTACCTTTTATTTATTACAGGATTATTCTTTCTTAAAAATTACTTTAAACATTGTAAATTTTCAGTGTCAGTCATTGTGGCACTCAACGTGTTAAGTGTTTGTTGTATTATTTAAGTCTCACAATACTAAGATCAAAATATTACTTAAATGCCTAAGATGGGGTCATTTTGACCCAATAGATAATTATAATATTTAGGCCGGAAAACTGATCAGAAGATAAAATATTCACATAATACTGGTAATCAAGATTTATTAGAAAGAGGAAAATGTAATTATCATAATATTACGAATATTTAAATTAACACAAAACTCAAGTAGAAAAAAGTTTGAAAAAATAACATTTTATAAAAAGTAATAATAGTAATGCTAGTAGCTATCTTCAGTTCTGCTGCTCATATTTCTCGTAATCAAGACAAAAAATAACATATGAAATATGAATTTTAATCAACAACTGTGTGCATTTGTTGCACTTCTGAGGATATTTAGTGTCATGATAGAAAGCTTTCCTTTATTCCTTGATTCCCTAAGATTGGGGTCAATGTAACCTCATTCGCACATTCTACAAATAAACAACAACAAAACTGTGCGAAACTTACTAAGTAGACAAAATTATGAAAGAGACATTTATACGAGAATTCCTAGAAAAAAAAATAGCACACATGTTCTAAATGAAAAAAAAATGTCCGAATGGGGTCATATTGACCCCATGTTTTCCACAATATTACGAATATTTAAATTAACACAAAAACTCAAGTAGAAAAAAAAAATTATAAGAGGTAATGATAGTAATGCTGTAGTAGCTACCTTCAGTTCTCCTGCTCATCCTTCCGGCAATCAAGACACAAAATAACGCATGAAATATGACTTTCACTCATAAACTGTCTGCATTTGTCGCACTTCTGAGAATATTTGGTGTCATGATAGAAAGCTTTCATTTATTCCTTGATTCCCTAAGATTGGGTCAATGTGACCTCATTCGCAATTTCTACAAACAAAAGTAACAACAACAAAACTGTGCGAAACTTACTAAGTAGACAAAATTATGAAAGAGACATTTATACGAGAATTCCTAGAAAAAAAATTAGCACACATGTTCTAAATGAAAAAAAAAATGTCCAAATGGGGTCATATTGACCCCATGTTTTCCACAATATTACGAATATTTAAATTAACACAAAAACTCAAGTAGAAAAAAAAAACATTTTATAAGAGGTAATGATAGTAATGCTGTAGTAGCTACCTTCAGTTCTGCTGCTCATCCTTCCGGCAATCAAGACACAAAATAACGCATGAAATATGACTTTCACTCATAAACTGTCTGCATTTGTCGCACTTCTGAGAATATTTGGTGTCATGATAGAAAGCTTTCATTTATTCCTTGATTCCCTAAGATTGGGTCAATGTGACCTCATTCGCAATTTCTACAAACAAAAGTAACAACAACAAAACTGTGCGAAACTTACTAAGTAGACAAAATTATGGAAGAGACCTTTATAGGAGAATTCCTAGAAAATAATTTTAGCATACATATTCTAAAGGAAAAAAGCAAACTGCAAAATGTCCAGATGGGGTCAAATTGACCCCATCTGGAACAATCATCTCACAACCCCATGCACAAAATTTATATTTAATTAAATCTATTATCATTTGTCACTGTCATAATAATTCCTTTGAATAATTAAAATATTCATTCTTTTAAACAAAATAAGCACAATAGAAATAATAATTTTCTCTAAATATAAGAATGGTTATCTTATTTTGGCATTCTACTTTTACAAAAAAATGTGTAACAAATTGGGGTTACAGGAAAATGAAAGAATGACATCTCATGAGATCTTCTCGACAACTATTATGAAAGAATATAAACTAAAAATATATATATTAGTATCAACATGTTAAGCATTGGAAGAGCTACGTCAGTAGAAGTTGAAATAATGTTTCATACTTTTCGACTTTTGCACAGCAAATAAAGAAAATAGACCAGGGGGCGGATGCACAGACCATCGCCTCGTCGAGTTGACGGCTGAAATTAGAGGATTAGACAGAACTCGATTAGCATATTAAAATGCAACTGGTCTACCTTGTCATATCTTGGTGGAAAACACCTGCAGACCCGATTTTAATGGTTGATCGGTGGGTTTATACCTGTGTTTTTTGGTTTCACCCTCTGATATTTAACCAGCAGTTGTCTTTCAGGCTACAGCAGTTCTCCTGATGACGGCTAATGTTCAGTTGAAAGCGCTCAGGATTTTAACATCTTCTGACACCAATGTTTTTAACATCTAGATAATTTTAAATATTTTTAAAACTTATGTATGTTTGCATCTATTTAGTAAAAAAAATGTATTGTGAATTCATATTGCTTATTTATTTTATTGTTGGTGAATATGTCGTTTCAATTTGAGATATAGAGTTTCTATATATATTTTATTGCGTTTTCCTGTACCTAAAGGTATGAAACAATGGAGGACTTTGACGTTAAGTATATGAGATCGACTAGTTGTAAAAAATGTATCCCCCAAACAAGGTTTTATACTCACTGAGTTAATTTTATCTTCTAGAAAATTAAATGTAATCATAAGATGCATCAATTTTGAAGTAAAAAATAAATAAAATAAAAGTGATAAAATGGTGATAAAAGTGATTTGAAGCAATAAAATAAATTATTATATGTGTAATACACACACACACAAACACATGTATCTAGGCTCACCGGTCTAAACGTCATTTTACAATCGAAATATTTTTCTCTTACATTTTCTCTTTTTTTACTGATAGCTGCTTTTTCTTCAAGCAGTATTATTTTCAAAACTTTTCATTTTTTTCTGCTTTCTACGAAATTCCAGGTTTATCGTACCCACATTTTATTTTATCCTTCCCTCGTAGTTGACATGAAAAAAAAAATGATTGAGAAACCGGGCATAATAATAATAATAATGATAACCGTTGGATTGGAAAATCGTGGAGCCCTGTTTTTGACAAGCGAACGTTTGGAGAATTTTATTTATGAAGTTTTTATATACTTAAGATTCTTTTTTTAGATTCCTTTCAAGTCCATTGGGTGCAAATTTTTTGAGCTGATTTGTTTTTATTACGTTCCTGT
This sequence comes from Maratus speciosus, assembly GCA_963932465.1. NCBI lineage: Eukaryota > Metazoa > Arthropoda > Arachnida > Araneae > Salticidae > Maratus > Maratus speciosus. The sequence goes on along the minus strand of OZ010789.1, from coordinate 453,638,232 downwards.
TCTAAATTTGACGTTGTTGTTCCCTTTGCCCACTTGAATTAACTACAGAAAAGGCTTGTATCGGTTGAGTGAATATACATTTAGAGTTACAAAATAGAAGTAATTTTTTTCATCTTTTTATCTCAATATATATAAGAAACTACCCTGAAAAAGTAAATTAAAATAAAAGTTGGAACGTACATGTGATTAAATATCTATTAACATATTGTTACTTTTAATTAAAAGGTCGTTAGACTGTATTATTTCTTGCTCTTATGTATGTATATTATACAGTAGAAAATATGTCCATGAATAACACAAACGTCATGTTGAGGGCGGTAACACCTGACCAATAAATTTCATTTTTACTGTAATGTTTTTTTATTTCTTAAAAAAATTTTTGTGGTATTTTTTTAATAACTTTCAAACATACCAATTAAATTAATCCGATTGCAGACGATTAACACGTTTGTACTTGAAACGACATAAATAGTTTAGCACTTGTTTTCTTCTAATGTTCCATGACCAAATTAAAACTTCATCAATAAATTAATAAAATAACATAAATAAAACGCCAATTTAACAAACATCTAATCGAACTACGCGTTTAAACCATTGAAATGATTAGAATCAAAAGTTGCAGTAATTATCGAAATCTTTGATGATTTCTTCATCTATTAATTCGTGGCATGCGGCTGATACGAAAGAATAGCTTTTAATAAATTTCAAAACTTTATTTGAATACATAATTGCTATTTTTCACATAAAAAAGCTTTTTGATGTTGTTGGTGAACTATCTGTAAAAAGTATGTTCAATGTAAAAATTATTAAAGTTTTCAATAAAAAAAGAAGTTTTTCGTCTATACTTTGTAACCTGGGAAGCCCATGTTGAATCCCCTAGTATTTTTAACAATTTAATCATCCATTTACCCTTTTTATTAAGTAGAGAATAGTACCGATTGAGTCATTATAGTTTCGGAGTTATAAAAGAAAAGAACTTTTTCATCTTTCGTTTTCTCTAAGCCAGACCGAACTAGTATTGAACCCGCGAACTGTGGCTCAAGCTCCTTATTTTGTGGCCATTGTGCGAACCATTCTGCTAAATGGGCTCCTTTCGTCTATTTAAGAAACTAATTAAGAATAGATGAATTAAACTGGAAAGTGGAATATACTAGTGACTAGTGAGTTAATATCTGTTAACATATTATTTTTTAAATTAAAGGGCTATACGATTGCATTAGTACTCTTCATGTTCTATATACGTATTAATAATTTAACAGTGCCTTAACTTTTTTGTTTAAATGCATAATAGATTTGTATCAGTTGAGTGAATATAAATTTAGAATCGCAAAGTAGAAGTATTTTCTCTGGATGTAAGAAACTACATTAAAAAGAAATGTAAATTAAATTAGTAACATACTATTGATTTCATATCTGTTAAGAAATTAATTTTTCTTAATGAAGTGATACAAGATTTTATTAGTACCAAATATTGTATAGAATTTGTAATAATTTAATATTCTTATTATCCACTTGAATAACTATATTGAGAATTGCATCGGTTGATTGAATATATAGATTTGGAGTTTTAAAATTGAAGTGCTTTCCTCTTATTCTTTTTTTCCGGTTGCAAGAAACTGCCTAGAACAGATAAATAAAGAATAATAAAAGTTGCGGACATACTAGAGGCTTAATAAATTTAGAGATTATTATTTTTTAATAAGAAGCTACAAGATTTTATTTGTACTTAATGTTGTATATGTTTTGTAACAATTCAATAGTCCACTTACCCACTTGAATTAACTAAAGAATAGATATTTACTGGTTGAGTGAATATAGATTTGTCATTACAAAATAGAACTGCTATTTTCTTGGATATAAGAAACTATCTAGAGTAGGTACAAAAGAAGAAAAGCAGCAACTTACTTGTAGCTTAATATCTATCTTCTTTCTTTCTTTTTTTTTATTATTAAAAGAAGGCTACTAGATTTGGCAGTACTTTATATTCTACTAGCTGACCCGCCCGGCGTCGCCCGGGCCCGTGATAATAACCTTAAATGAACTTCAGAATTGTAATATTTTATATCTTTAACTCTATTTTGCCTGAATTTATATTTTTAAATGAAAAAAAATCGCGAATAAATATGGAATTAAAAGTATATGCTATTTGGTGTTTTCTTTTTCGTCGAAATTATTTTGTAAAAAATATTTCTGCTTCTAAATTTTTGTAGGTGAAGTAAATCTGGCCTATTTAGATGCTCTAAAAGGATTGTGTTAAAATGCGGGCTTTTAATCACTTTTAGCGTAGAAAAAAATCGTCTTCGTGAGGCGCGAAGTAACCTGCGTTCGCCGGTGTATTTGAAGGGATTAAGATTCATATATTTAAAAACTGAATGCCCCATCGATTAGAAGAAGGGATCAGCAAGAACATATATTTGGTTTGTCGGTGCCTTTAAAATTGCGCCCTGGAGGAGCGTTGCCATAAGAGGGGAAAAAACGTTTTTTCCGAAAAACGACCCTTTTTGAAATTTTTTTTCAAAGTGTTAGCTGCGATATTTTTTCGAATTGATTGAGGCATTTGAGACATAAGAGTACGATCTTTCGGAACATGTTTTCCAATTTTAACCATACCGAGCAGTTTGGTAGATTTAGCTTAAAACAAAACTATCAAAAAACAAATAAAATCGAAAAGTCGATTCTTCGCTTCCTTAGGACGCGAAAATGTGTTTCTATGCATGCGCCGGCGCTTTTTCCCTCTCGGAAGGACACAGATGAGTTTTTCATGAGAGCGAGTTGCGATTTTTAATTAATAACTCAGCTAATAATAGTAAATTTAAAATTCTGAGTCTCATGTGTAGCAGGAGAGACTTTGAGCTACCTTCACACAAATATTCGTCGTTGTGCTTGCGGCAGATTTTCCTAGCCATCGCAAACAGATATACACACACTCTCAAAGCGAAAGTTTCTTTTATTAGTTGATACATTTTCAACCTTCGGATGACCAGGTGGGATTTTTAAACATGAAAGGCCGTGTGGGGTCATTCAGTGACCCCATAGTTAAAAACCACATATTAATTTACCATATCAAAAAAATTCAAAAACTTAGCTTTTAAAATTAACTTAATAATATATATATAACAGTTTCAGCCACAGAAAGAAATAGAAAAGGCAATATTATTGGAACAAAGGATTCAAAAAATAAAATTATCATCAATTCACATTAGGATTGGACTTGCGCTGGGGTTAGAAAAAGACACCACTTGGTCATCCGAGGGTTAAACAAATAAACCCTTTGTGACTCAACAACTCCGATTTTAAACATATTTACTCAAATGTTAGAGCGTATCATTTTAAGCCTTTAAGCATGCAAAAAAATAAAAATAAATAAAATATAAAATTATTTACTGAATGTTATTTTTTCCAGCTGCAATAAACACACTTGTCATAAATATTCTCAATTTTCTTATAAAAAATTTTAAAGTATATACGAACTTTTGTAATGAAAAAAATTCTATTTTTGGACGTCTCTAGCCTTTTTTAATTACATGAAATTTATGAAGGTCATTTTATCAAGAACGATGATGGTGCTCAGATGATAAATAAAAGTTACAAATTTTATGAAGTTCATTTTAGCAAGAACGATGCTATGCTACTCAGATGATAAATAAAAGTAAAATTTTATTAAGTTCATTTTAGCAAGAACGATACGATGCTGCTCAGATGATAAATAAAAGTTACATATTTTATGAAGTTCGTTTTAGCAAGAACGATACTATGCTACTCAGATGATAAATAAAAGTCAAATTTTATTAAGTTCATTTTAGCAAGAACGATGCTATGCTACTCAGATGATAAATAAAAGTAAAATTTTATTAAGTTCATTTTAGCAAGAACGATAAGCCCATTTATGCCTAGCGTCCCATTTTTGGGACGTTTCGAATTTTACTAACTTTTTGTAATTTTCTTCTTCTTTACTACATGAATATTGTATGAAGTAATTGTCAGTAAATGTCTCTATCTATTACCGAAAGATGACAGCATAAGATTGATATTTATTTGCTTAAATAAAGGCCTTTTATTTGTGTTTATAGATATTTCATTTTTCATGATAGCGAAATGTTAAAAGTAAGTTTTGTATTTTTTGTATCAATGACACAAATAAATAAGTCATAATCTTAGCTTGAAGACTTCTCAGAAATACGTAATTTTTTTAATTGCGAAATAGTATATAATATACAATTTAAAAGCTTAATTTATGTAAATTTAGACAAAACTTATAATTATGCATTTCTCCACATATGGATATTCCCATATTTAGTACGTTTACATTTTATCAAATAAATACAAAAATATTTTAGCGTAATTTTTTTTAGTATTTTTCCAGTTCATTTTGCAACATTTTAAAGTGATTTTACAAACAAACTTGACAAAACGAAAATTCAGGCATAAATGGGTTAAAAAAGCTGGAGACGTCTGAAAATAGATTTTATAAGGTAATTTTGTTTGTATACTTTACAATTTTGTATCGAAAAATGGACAATATTTATGAGTAGTATTTAACTTTCTGTTTATTGTAATTGGTGAAAAAAGTACCTGTCAGTCAATATTTTTTTTCAGTTTTATGGTCTCAATTTTTTAATTATTATTTTACATGCTTAAAATGATGTATTCTAACATTTGAGTAAATATCTTTCAAATGGGAGTTGTTGAGTAATAAAGTTTTAAAGTACACTGTATAAGTAACATTGACTTTTGGGTATGTTGAAGATATACAACGTGGTGATTCAAGCGTTTCATATTGATTATGTCGTTTCTTTTTAGGTGCGTTCGTAATTATACAAATACGTAGCACCTGTAGTCGTCGTTCGGTCCATCTGTCTGTCTGTCCTTCCGTCCGCATATAACAGAGCAAAAACTACTCAACCGAATGGTCTGAAATTTTAAATATATAATTACTGCAAAATTTTGTCGCATCATTTCAGATTTTATGAAAATTGGATGTATAGCTGAATTACAGGGACAGTCAAAAGTTTTCCATTTACGGTCAATGTGGGAAAAATGATTTCAAGTGCATTTTAATGATGTTACAACTTTTCGAACAGAATGAAATAGATATGCACTTATGCAGTGCACTAAAATATACATTCAGTACAATATGCGGTGCAAAAAATATTTATAAAACTAGTTATAGTACGAACGCATCTTATTTGCCATGTTTGACGTGCAATTTCCAACTTATTTTTTTACGATGGCGAAAATTTATTAGTTCTACAAAAAGTATAGACGTCATAGTAATTTAAACCCATTCTGTCTGCGTTAAATTTTTTTCAAGGTGCCACTATATTTTTCACAAAATAAATATTGAAGATTTTTTCTTCCACTAGTTGCTGAGTGGTTCTGCTCTCAATGCTGGTTGACGGGAGGTGCTAGGTTCGAACCCAATTGCGTCCGTCCGCTTAATCGCTCGGAGTTTAACGTGGTTAGAATTATTACACTATGACAAGAGTTTTTGTTTAGATTGTGGCTAGAATTATTTTCTTCGAACCTTGCGTAAATAGGAGCAAGGTTCCTTTAGCAAGACACACGCGGAGAGCATCCCTCCTCGGGATCATATCTCTTGCTTAGATAATCGACCATCGGTCATCATAGACAACATAAAACACTGTTGAAGAATTTTTACGATTATTTTTCAATTTGTTTTAATTCTGTTTTCCTTATCAGCAGACTTGTATAAAACCAAAAACTTTCCGCGCACATAAATATAGGATCAAAAACTTTCTGCAAATTAATTTAATGTTTAGTAAAATAACATGTTATATTACTTAGCCGGTATGAATAAAAAACAGTAGTTTTAAAATAATTACTATTTAAATTAAAAAGTATTAATTACAGAATAATTATGTTAACTAAAAAAATAATAAAGCTATCAGTTATTTTGTCAATGCATTTAGAAACAGCCCAATCCTTAATATTGTGACCTCTTCTCACAAAATGCCAGTCACTCTGTTCACAAAAATAATGGACGTTGCTTCTGAAACAACTAAATCACATTTTGTAAGGAGAGGTCCATTCACAGGTAGATATTATATTACACCATTAAAGAGACCGATGAGTTTTTATTGCGGCTTTTTGACGAAATTCTCGTTTTTTCCGAGATCATTTGGAGAAATTTCCGTTTTTGACGAAATTTGTGTTATTTTTTCGCGATTCTTTGACAAAATTCGCGCCTTTTTTACGCGATCTTTTGACAAAATGTGCTTTTTTTTTCTCCTATCCTTTGACGAAATTCACGCTTTCTTCGCATCGTTTTTTTCGCGATCCTTTGACGAAATTAATTTTTTTTGCGGTTCTTTTACGATATTTGCATTCTTTTCACGATCTTTTGAAAAAATTCGTGCTTTTTCCGCTATGCGTTTACGAAATTCGCTTTTTTCTTCACTTTTTGGACGAAATTCGCTTTTTTTCGCGATCCTTTGATGAAATTCGCTTTTTCCGCGATTCTTTTACGAAATTTGAGGTTTTATTCGCATTTTTTCCGCTATGCTTTTACGAAATTAATTTTTTCCTGCGCTTCTTTGACGTAATTTGCGATTTTTCTGCGATTCTTTGATAAAATTATTTTTTTCCACGAATCTTTAAAGAAATTCGCGTTTCTTCCGCGATTTTTTGACAAAATTGGTTATTTTTTCTGCGAACGAGTGACGGAATTGGTTTATTTTCGGCGGCCATTTGTTGAAATATATTTCTGTGATATTATTTTATGTCTGAATTTTCGGACTGATGGCCGATTTTTTTTTAAAATTTCGGAACCGAATACCTTAAATTTTTGGAAAATTCGGAACAGAATCACCCCTGGTAAACAATAAATAAATCGTACATAAAATTGGGAAACATTTTTAATTTTTCGGTTTAAAAAAAAAAAAAAAAAATACAAGAACAAAAATTACGTTTTTTTTCCCTAAGAAAATTTCCGCAAAATTCCGAATTTTGCGGAAAATTTTCCGCGCACGGCGTGCGCGTGTGCATCTATATTAAACAACTCTGCTTGTCAGAAAATATCTGTAGTTAAAAATGTAAAAAGTTCTCATCTCGTTAATATGCATAAAAAAAAGTTAAAATTTCGAACTTTACTGTTTGATGCATTGTTAAATGTTCAAAGACATTAATTTTTTTACTTTCATATTTTAAGTATATATTTTATATTTGTTTGATTCTGATTAAAATTTAAAAAGAAAAAATTGTTTTTGTAAATGCTGTTATTAGTGAACATTCCCGAATACCATTAAGTATTAGGCGAAGTATATTAAAGACATTTCTTTTTACAAATAAATAATTAATTTTGTAACATTACTTTCAACTGGATGGAAAAGGAAGAGTTAACTATTTAAGGAGAAATTAATTATTTAAAGTCTATATTTGTTAAAATATCTTCCATTTCTAATAAACTTTTCAAAACAATACAAATTTATATTTTTGACTTATTATTGCTATTTAAAATACAGTTTTATGTAGATTGGAAGTAAGTACGATTATAGGATAAAGATAATTTTCGTATAAAATTTTGTAGAAAATTTCGTTAAAGGCTTTTAATTTATAACTAAGAAAGTGTTTAAAATAACAATCAAATATATATATATACAAGGTGTCCGGTCTCAACGGTGTCCAATGGCTAATTCCTGAACCGTTAGTCATAGACAAATAGTTCCAATTACAAAAATTTTTAAAATCAGGTAAAGAAATAATTTAAAGTGATTTGGGTCAATAAAAACATTTCTCAAAAAAATACGAAATTTAAATTTTTATTACGATCCCCCGGTCCTATTTGTTACATTTAGTAAAATTTTCCCTTTACACTGACAAGTAATACACAAAAAGTTCCGTTATTCTACGATTAAAATTGACCGAGTAATAGCTGTTTAAAGTTGGAGCATATCTTTTGCAGCAAATTGGGGGGGTCATTCACAAATTTAGTCGAAATATAATTTCGTCAGATATATTAAAAAATGGTTGAGAGTAAAATTAACATTTCAATATAAATTTGAAATCTTTAATCATTCTGACATATTAATGCAAAATATACAATTTGTAATAAACATTTAAGAAGAAAGAAAAAACAGAATTTTTGTTAAATAAAATGATGCTAAATTAACAGCCTCAATTCTTTACAAAATGATACGTATTTTAAAATATTATTAGATTACCCTAGCCTGCAAAAGTTGGGTTATGTCATGTTTTTTAGCTTTTGATAATTGATTCTTATGTATTCTGTGCCGCTGAATCTGAAATTGACCTTCATTAATAAATTGACTTAATAAAATAGTCCAATCTTGAACGCCAGATTCACCTTTGTTTATTATATAAAAAACATGGAAACATTTAAAATGCTTCATTTAAAACACATTACTACATAGGTGTGATAAAAAATATACAAATGTTTTCTAAAATTAAAAACACTAGATGTTAAAATGATAAAAAGTTCTTTTATCATTTTAAGACTTTTTATCATTAAAGACTTTTTATCATTTTAACATCTAGTGTTTATAATTTTAGAAAACATTTGTATATTTTTTATCACACCTATGTAGTAATGTGTTTTAAATGAAGCATTTTAAATGTTTCCATGTTTTTTGATCTTCATTGTTAACCATCACATCAGGATTTTTCGCAAATTTCATAGTTAAAGTTGAATCTCCTCCCTCATCTCATCTGACCACTCAGCTATTTAGCTGTAAGAATCCCAGGATAAGCAAAAATATCGAATAAATTATTGAATAAAATAAAATAAAATAAAATAAAACAAAAGTGTTACATATGTTTTATAGTATGAGATTTTCGCTATATTTTAACTTACACATTTACGACTTGCAAAAAAATTCTAACGTGATGGTTAAAAATGAAGGTCATTTTCAGATTCAGTGCTAAAAAGTACGTAAAAATCAATAATCAAAAGTTAAAAAACACAACCATCTCCTCTACTTTATAGTATCCTATTTTTGTTATTCTTTAAATTTGACAATTTATGATTTAGGAAATGTCCTGACATGATGGTTAAAATTTAATGAAATTTTCGGATTCAGTGCTAAAAATTACATAAAAGTAAAAAAACCCCCAACAATTGCAGTCTTGTATTATCTAATCTAAAATTTTTTCGTGAACTTCTTGGCGGTAATCGAACCGAAATTTTTTGTGTTATCCTGTAAAATAAGTAATGGTATCCACCGAAAATCATAATAATATTTGATTGTTCTTGGATTTGCGCCAGTATGTAAAATGCAATCTCGATCGGATATTTAAAAGTGAGTTAAAGTTCAAGTACAAATTTTGAACTGTAAAAACATACATACGATCGTTGAAGTAACATAAAAACTTATAAAAATAACATAATTTTTGTAAAAAGATATTATAAAAGAAACAGTCTCAAATCCTGACAAAATGAAACATATGTTATTTTAGCCAGAAACTTAATAAATGTTAACTTAATCGTAATACTTGTACGATTTTTTTTTCAAAGCGCAGATACACATGAAACAAGATCTTCGAATACTTTAAGCACTTGGTATGTGACACCTCAAAACCAAGCCGAACTCATTTGTTTTCAGAGCAGAAAAGTGGCATAAGTCATGCATTTTTAAAGTTTCATAACTCGCTCAATTTTAGTGTTTAATGAATGGGACTTTATTTGTCTTACTTGCCAGTGCAATAGGAAAATTTTACTAAATATATCTTATAGGATCGGGGGACCGTATAAAAATTTAAAATTCGTATTTTTTTTTTAAATGTTTTTATTGACCCAAATCGCTTTTAAAATATTTCTTTACCTGATTTAAAATATTTTTGTAAATGGAACTAACTATATGTCGATGACTATATGTCGGTTTAGGAATTAGCCATTGGACACCGTTGAGACCGGACACCCTGTATACATATGTATATATATATATTTGTGTTTCTTTAATTTAAAAATTTTTAAATGAAATAAAATATTTCTTGTTTTTTATTTATACAACGAGTTATGTAATATATAACTCCTTTTGTTTTCTCAAACAAAAATTTATGTTATTATTATTTTTTAATTTATTAATCCGAAATAATAAAAACTAGACAATTAAACGTACTCTTTGATTATAAGTTTTTATCCTAATACCACTTTTATCCTAATAGTGTTGTGCATCATAAAAATTATATTTTGGTAAAATTTCCATTATTTGTCAAGCATATCTGAAGGCCTATTTTGTAAGGCTGTAAATGAACAGCTAACAAACTTTTCTCTTTTTAAAAAACTATAAAATTATTTTTAGTACTTATTTTTAGTTGACTTTTCTTAAAACCGTAATAAATTAACACGCATTTTTTTTATTAATAAATATTAATTTGTAGGTATTTAAGTCTATTCTTAATATATTCTGCATTATATTTTTGATAAATTAACTTTTTTTTTTCAAATATATTTCAAAAATTATTCGTATAAGATTATAAATAAAAAATCCATAAACTTTTCGCTTTATATTCTTTTTAAGAGCTATAAAATTATTTTTAATACAACCAGTTGGCTTTCGTTGAAACCTTAAAAAATTAACACAAAATTTTTCATGAATTTTAATTCGAAGGTATTTAAATCGATTCTTTTTAAGTCTATTATCTCCCTTGCCCCTAAAAAAAGAAAGAAAGAAAAAGGAAGAATTAGGCAACACTAACTATCACCGTTCAAAATTCTGGCGCTTCACCAAAAAACCATTTCATTTCCTTGAAATTACGTATTCTCATATAATTGATTATCGATCGCCAAGGGGCGAAGAATGGCTTCCCTCAATCGCCATAATTGTGTAATTCATTCCACCCCAAATCTGAGTTGATCAAAGTTTAACTACCTGTGTCAGAAGAGGCGTGTTCAAACATGTCTCTTTATGGTTTTGAAAATACTTAAAGGCAGGCGAAAAATGAAAAAGCGAACAAGCAGTGGTCATCGATTGAAGATCGGTAAATAAAAATGAGAATACCGCAGAAAGTGTTACTGCAGGGGGACTGCTGAAAAATTGAAAATAAGATGAAAAATGATTAATTGTTCTTTAATAGTTTATCTAAATGACGATTTAACGGGATTATTTTGAGCAAATATTTTGTTTGTTGCAGATAATGGAAGTTCGACATGATAGGTACAAATAAAAGGAATAATTTATGTATTTGAGTGGTGGTATATTAACTTGATATCATAGAAGGGGACGTGTTAATGAAAAAGTAGAAAAATTCAAAATAAGATGATAAATGATTAATTGTTCTTCAATAGTTTATCTAAATGCGATTGAACGGGCTTGTTTTGAGGAAATATTTTGTTTCTTGTAGACAATGAAAGTTCGACATGATAGATACAAATAAAAGGAATAATTTTCGTATTTGGGTGGTGTTGTATATTAACTTGATATCATAGAAGGGTACGTGTTAATGGAAAAATGGAAAAAATTAAAAAAATGATTAATTGTTTTTTAATAGTTTATCTGGATGAGGTTTGAACGGGATTATTTTGAGCAAATATTTTGTTTCTTGCAGACAATGAAAGTTCGACATGATAGGTACAAATAAAAGGATTAATTTCCGTATTTGGGTGGTAGTATATTTACTTGATACCATAGAAGGGGACGTGTTAAAGAAAAAATGGAAAAATTGAAAATAAGATGAGAAATGATTAATTGTTCTTTAATAGTTTATCTGAATGAGGATTGAACGGGATTATTTTGGCTAAGTAAAATAATGCTATAAAAGTGATAAAATATCTCTATTAAGCATCAATCTCAAATCATCATCAGGGGATGATGATTTGAGATGAAATAGGGATCATCATGATCAGGGGATTATTTTGAGCAAATATTTTGTTTGTTGCAGACAATGAAAGTTCGTCATGATAGGCACAAATAAAAAGATTAATTTCCGTATTTGGGTGGTGGTATATTAACTATATCATAGAAGAAGACGTGTTAAAGATATATTATTACTGTATGTAAAGATTTTATTAAATAACTTTTTACCAATATTCCTTTTATTGTGGATGTAATTTGATGTTTTTTTTACTTCATTTTTAACACTTTCCAACAAAGTTGAAAAGTGTTTATGAATTCGGTTTGTCTGTCCACGCTCTAACTCACGGAAATATACTCTGATTTTCATGCAATTGATATATGTTATGATGTTTACCATAGCATGTTCAGTATTGAATATGAAGTGTGTAGCATTAATAGTTCATTTACAAGGGCACTCAAAAATATTCTGCTGCATTATGGTCAACGGGGAAAAATCATTTGCAGAGTACTTTAATGATATTATGCTATTTCAAATGTTTTGAAATTGATATTAATCTGTGACTTTCACGACGAGATGATTACTATAGAATAGGGCATTCATAGCGTTTGACGTTCATTTAAAAACAGGAACACACAAAAGAAATCGGTTACAAGTACTATCTTTGAGCAGTAATTGCTGGAAGTGCGTTTTCAATTTCAGTATGTGCTTTTAAATTGAACTAAGTTTTTGTATGTTACTCTTTGTGCATAAATTCTATACCCCGTATACAGGGCTGCACAAAAGAATTAACGTGCGATTCTCCTTATTAGCGGAAATTGCTGAAGGGAAATTTTCAACTGAGGTATGTATTTCGTAACTGAACTAAACTTTTGCATGTATCTAGTTTATAGATTCAAATCTATATATACAGGGCTGCTCAAAGAATTCGGATAACTTTTCAACTATAGATGGGAATTGTTGAAATTGGGTTTTCAAATATGTCATGCAAATGGTTCAATTAGACATCCTATTTCAACTTATTAAACGGTGATGTTTTTTTTGCATTATTTTAAAAACCACAAATAATGAACAAATTGCGATACAGTTGCGTTTGAAACTTTTTACCCTTATACATCGGTATTAGTGTTGACTCTAGAAAAAAAGGGCCGCCGGGCGGGAATTTTTCAAAAAGGGAACACTATTCTAAAAAAAGGGTACAATTTCAAAAGGGGACACTGTTCTAAGAAAGGTTACATTTTTCAAAAAGGGAACGCTGTTCTAAAAAAGGGAACACTATTCTAAAATAAGGACATATTTTTTTCAAAAAGGGCACCCTTGTACCTTGTTCACAAAACATATTTTGAACTGGTTTCTTTAGAGTCCCTAGAATTTGCGATATTTTCCCGGTATCCTTAAATGCCTGATTTTTCAAAAATCATTGTAATAATGTTTCTCGGCTTTCATTTTTTAAATAAATCATGAGAAAAATACTTTTAAAAAATCATATTTTGTTTTAAGTATGGTTTACGGCTAAAAAACAGTTTGTTACTAATCGGCAATACTGGTCTTTAATTGAAAAAATAATTTTCCTTGATAAAATTCTATAATATTAAACACACAATAATTTTAGGAACTGTAATAAGAAATAAATTTTACTTTCTCACTGCAGAACCAAATAGGGTACTTCGCAAGCTTCCAAACAAAACAAAAAGAACAAGTAGCAACAATTGAAAAATAAATCCATCTTTATTCTTAAACAGCCCAAGTGTTGCCATCTACATGTTAAAAATCGATTTAATAATATTTTCAGAATGTATTTTATTGGCAACATTAGGCATTATAGCTTCAATATTACTCTATTAGTATTTTAGAGCCTAAATTGGGTATGTTGCCGAAAAGCAACAGCCGGGATTTAAGGGTTAAAAAATTGCCTTAGCGGAAATTTCAAAACAAAAATTCAATCGTCAGGTGTTGTCAATCTCAAAATGACGTCAGCATTATTAGGCGCGGACACTTGTACATTATAATAGACATTCTTTTCTCTTTTCTGAGCGAACAGTGAATGGTAAAAAGAAAGTGACAAAGATTTTTTTTTAACCATTTAGAAAAATGGTTATTGTCCTCGTCAGGGTAGGAAATCAAAAGCAAATGTGAAGGTTTTTATTGGTTTAATCAGCATTTTATTCGTTTTCTGGTGGTCTATACAGTAATCTGTATTTCCCTTTACTTTCAACAGAGATGGATACTTCTGTTGCCACTATGACAAAAAAGTAATAAAAACTACACAAACAAATTAATAACTCAGAAACAAATTTAGATACAGCTTTCAAACAAATTGCATTTAAAAGTACATTTTTTTCTCTATACGACGGTGTAAAAAGTAATATTGTGGGATGTTTAGAAGTTTAAGAATGAAATTTCTTTTGAAATTGGCCGTCAGATTTCTTGGGAAATGTGACGACGGAAAAGCCTTTTCTCGAACAGCCAATAAAAGGCTTGGATAATACGTAAGTTTCAGATGGATAATACGTACGAGTCGCAGGCGATTTTTGTCGCTTGCAATTTTTACGTATAATAACACTATTAATGTTTAATTCATGGCGTACGTAATGTAGGATCAACTCTGTGCGATTTTTTATGTCTTAAATTTTAGTGTTTGAAAAAATCATTTTCCGTGGTCGTTGTAATTTGTTAAATTGCTTTTTTTTTTTTTTTTTTTTTTTTTTTTTTTCAGCAATTGACTAATATCCTACAAGAAACTGTCCCTATTAAACACGAATTAGGCATCAGTGAAACTTCGTTGACAAATGTGCAGACTCATTGAATTCATTTTGGCAAAACGTCCATGGTTGTCTCCGCTGACATTCTTTTAGCAGAGTGTTGACAAATGCAAACAAGTGTTAAAACATTAGAGATAAAATACATTCATAAATCGTAAAAAGCCTGAAAAAATAACTGTGTGTGTGTGATTTTATATGTTTATGAACCTCTTTTCTTTATGTAAACACTTAAATCAGACTTGAAAAAAAGAAAAGATGTTTCTTTATCTATGAAAATACAATATAACCACGTACGATGTATAACTGTAACAACTTACCCCACACATGATTACGCATAATTCCGATTCCGCATGATTCCGATCCATGATCTTACGCAGGATTCCGAAAAGCATTCTTTATCTTTCGAAACTTCAGAAACCAATATATTTTCGAGATTTGAAGAAGCATTTATAAAACAAGTTTCTTTTACTGCCACTAATTTTCGGGAATTGTTTTCGAGTAGTTTTTGTATTGTATTAATCAGTTTTCTCAAACTGAGAATAGATTTTTCGTATGCTCTCAGTTAAACATTTCCATGTTCAACAAACACCAGGGTTCCTACGGGTCAGGGAAAACCTGGAAAACAAGGAAAAGTCAGGGAATTCGAAAATTTAGGGAAATGTCAGGGAATTTTTGAAATATTTGAAAAGGTCAGGAAAAAGTCAGGGAATTTTTTATGTACTACTTCCATCGGAATTTCTATTATCGTCGTAAATGAAGAAATTTTGAATTAGTTATTCATCCAATCAAAAATTTTTATATGAAATTTGTGCAAACTATATAATAATATGAAAAATAATTAAAAAATCGGAAATTCATACAGCACATAATTTTTTTTAGCATTTATCTAAATTAAAATCCACTGTGGAGGGTTTTACAACAATATGTAGGCTGAATTTTTACTGAGAAAAGTCAGGGAAATTTTTAAATAAAGTCAGGGAAAACCTGGAAAAGTCAGGGAATTTGTTTATTAGAATTGCGTAGGAACCCTGATACACGTTTTACAAAGAAATATGATAATTTAATAGCATTAACATCAGCATTAAAATTAAAGTTATTTATTTAATTCTTGCGTATATAAATACAATTACACAGCTATGTGTAATGTATTTCAACTTACATTTGGCCTACATTTTAGTTGAGCTAGAGTCCAGGCCACACCCTAATTTTTTTAGACTCATCAATAGTATAATACTGGTAAATTTTTTGCTTCTTACTCAAATTCTAAGAGGGTGCTCAATGACCCCACAATTTAACATTAGCAGAAGCATAGGAAATGCAACAATATTTTATACTTCAGAAATATTTAATTTTTCCAGAAGTCTTTAGAAGAAATTTAGTTTGTTATATTATTTATATTTATTTGTATTTAAATATTTCTGAAATATTTTATTATATGTAGCAAAATTTCTGAGAATTATTTACATGATAAAGTTACAGACAACACTAAACCAAAACAAGATTTCTACCAACTCTTTTTACAACCAAATGAAAACAATTTGTCAATGAAACATTTAATTTTTCATGATAATTTTAATTTTTAATATTTATCTTATAGATTTTCAAATTCTGCATCTGGCGCAAACATCTGTCTGAAGTTGTTTACATTTAGCTCATGGCTATTCCTAAGTGAAAGGTGACAAATAAAATAATATTTAAAATACATTTACTTATTTTTTGCCCTGAGTTTTTACCTTTAAATAAGTATCAAGAATTATATTTAGGTTACACTACTTACATTAAATATTAATCTACTGTTATGGGATGCTAACATTATTCATGTTACAGTTAATAAGACAAACAATAAGCCTAATATGAAATAAAATAATCACAAAATTTGTGTATTAATCTACAACTTTAATTTTATGAAAAATAGCCATTCTTTTCTGTTCAAAGAAATTTCAATGCTAAAAATTTGCAATTGCTCCGGTTTCAACTTGCCTTAGTAATGGAATTTTTCTGATTGGTCTAATATCAGAGTAGACCGATTGACTAGATTGAAACAACTTACTATGACAAGACAAATCCTTCAGCGTGTTCTTTATCAGTTGAAAGAATCAAAATTGATACAATATGTTAGTCATTTGACAGTTAAAGAATCAATGCAGATGTTGCAGAGATCTGAAATTCCTACAAAACAAAAGAAACACATACATAATTAAAAAATTAGAAAACATTCATTCTCATTGGTTTTTGTTAAAGAAAAACAAAGTTCTTTTCTACAGCCCAACAATAAGGAGTGGTTAGATATCTTGGACTATTTTCTTTGATATTGGTTATGAAGGTGTTATGAAAATAATAAAAATTAAGGAAGATTCTAATTTTCTTCAGGATCAAAGAATCAATTGTAAAATGTATATGGGTTTAAAAGATAAAGAGTTACCAAAAAAAGTATGAGTGTTCTCTTCAGAGAATAAAAGAAGAATGAAGCATTAGAGTCTCTTTACTTTCAGATACCATCTGTTCGTCCAATAGTTATCTAAATAGTGTAACGGAAAACTCTGAGTCTTCAGACGATGAATTTATTCCAACACAGTTAAAGATCCTGAAAATTATCTATCAACAGACAAAGAGATTGCGCTTTCTGCTAGAGAAGTGATGGAACATCACATGTCTGAGTGTTCTGATGATTTCATAAGACTTTCTCTCTTTTCTGACAGAATTTAAATGGGAGAAGACAGATTGTTGTAGAGCGATTTACATTGATGCAAGCCCTTAAGAAGCGTTATGTAAGATGAGAACTTGAGATTTTTAAAGAAGATGGTGTACGACTGTCAGACTTTGCAACAAGAACAACAGAACTCTTACCTCATATAAATATAAGAAAATCATTGTTAAGCTTTTTCTCGAAAAATGAAATGATAATAATGACTATCCCAAGGGAAAAGAATGGCTTCACAATTTACAAGTAGTGAATGACGGTCCAGAACGAGAGGTTAAGCTTAATGGAGATTTCAATAAAATCATAAAAAATGATGAAGATTAAAAGCAATTTTCGCTGCAGGTCGTAGAAGCCAACAGAAAATGATCAGAAATAACGAAAAAATCAGTTTTAGACACTATTTTGTATTGTTAAAGACCAAATATGATTACCTTTCTATTTTTTACTTCTATATTGTTTTATTCTTTTTCAAGAAATTAATTTTGGAGGTCTTTATTTTTTTTTAAACAAATATATAGAAAAATTTGAATGCACACAAACTCCTGCAGTTAGTGGGTGTTGAGCACCCTCTTGCAGTTGAAATATGAAGTTCAAATTCTGCCAGAATATTACTATACACAAGTCTAAAAAAATTGAGGGGTGGCCTGGTATATTAGTGAAAGTTTATTTTTTTACATAGACGGCTGAACCACCCTAGTGTCCATCTGTCACAGCAATTTTACTCGTAAACTATGGAACGTGGAAAGTTCAAATTGGCTGAAGTAATAAAGGCTATTGACCGACATATTTATAGAGTATTAACCAATTACAAATATACTTCGGAAAAATGTAGATTGGCTAATTAAGTTACTTGAAAAAAAAATTATTTTCTTTGTATATCGTGTGAAAGCTTTCGTAACGCCGAACTCAAAAATACATTTCTTTTAATTTTAGGTATTATACAGGGTTCCTACGGGTACCATTATTTTCAAGGCCAAATATCAGTATTTTTTATAGAAAAATAAATCTAGTTTAAACGCGAGAAACTTCGCCTTTATTTAAGGATATATTTTCTGTAAGAAAATACTGGTACCGAAGAACTTCTTAGTCTGGAAATTCAAGGACCCGTTCGAACCCTGTTATATTTTCGGAAATATCGTCGAAAATGTAATGCAAAAATATATTCCCCTAACTCTATTTCCGAATCTACTGAAACTAAAATTATGAAAAAATAGGGGCTGTAGAAGTTAATTTAAACCTTGCAGGAAATCTATAGCGATCATCTTAAGTCACATAGTTTTTCAGAAAATCGCATTTTTTCGTTACACCCAAATTTCGATTTTCAGGTGTTCAGCAAAGGAATTGCGGAGCGTTAAATTAAAATACGCACAATTTAAAGTAATTTGTAAACACCGATTCAAGTATCCGACATTTTGATTATCCGAACCGTATCACAAAAGTCTAAAGGACCATTCTAGCAATGGCGGATGTTGAATCAATATTTTAAAAGTGGCAATATGTTGACCAATATTGTTTTTATCGTGTGTCTTTTGGCAAAAATTGGAAATATTCGCACGGTATATTCACATTACATTTTACCAATAGTGGCAATAAATATTTCGCCATTACATTATAAATATACCAAATGTAAAGTGAATATATTTGTAACAGTGACATTTCATTGTAACATTTACAATATAAAGCCAATTTTTTTGCAACAGTGACATTTTATTCTACCATCTCCAAAGTGAAGCCAATATTTAACTAGTATTTGTAGTTTATTGGAATCATTTTCGATCATATCCTGTCTCAATATTTGCCGCCAATATGGCCAATTTAATAAATGTTGACTTGCTACTAGAGGAATTGAAGAAAATCATTTTAGTAAGGTTCAGCAAATCCATCTATTTTAGATTTTCAAAAAATGTATAAATATTCTACACTTATAAAGTCCGCTATCTTTTTTAAATGGAAAAATACTGAACATTTATTCGTTGAACTTGGGTAAACTTTTATTGTTGTTCGCTGGTTTATTTGTTAACTTCATTGTAACAAACGTTCACTCAGTAAATGGCATAATACTCAACATTCTCAATTATATTCGACACTTCAAACATTTAACTTTTTATATTCCATAATATCACAAAAGAACTTTATGAAGATCATCTCAACAGGAATTCGATAAAACCGTCCTTACATCAGAAAATATGTGCATTCTCCCTAGCAAATTACGCCAGTAGAATTCACTATCTTTTCTCTAAATATTCAATATTTGTTCATTGCGGTTAGTCTGATTTTTATTACGATATTTTTTGTTTATTTTTTTCCATGTACCTTGGATGTCTGACAGCATGCGTGTTACACGTAATGTTGTTTGTGGTGACAAAATCCCGCACGCAATTTCGCGTTGCTTTTAACCTGTGCGTGTTAACAGATTCCAAATGCTTTTTTTAGTAAGTGTTTCATAATGGGAAATGCAGGAATCACTTTGCGGATTATGTTGAGTAAACCTGAAATTTTTAATTATTTCAGCTACTACGTGTTCTGTTTTGATAATCACTTTTTAACGCTTACTGTATGATAAAATTTTGCTTCATTTCTAATGGCTATCTCTGCACAATTACGTGATGTTGTAAAATCATTTTTAATGTAGATTTCTCTTGTGTTTCCTTAAGAAATTTGATATGCAGATGGCGTATTGTAAATGCATATTAGATACTTATAGCGTCTCATTTGTGTGTCTGTAACTTCAAATTCAAAGCAATTAGTTATGCATCATTTATTTTTAAATGTACAGAGGAAAGTAAACATTTTGTATTATCAGCGTTGTATGGGCACGTAAGGATTAAATTCATCATTTAATTATCAGCTGGTTTATATTGTAATTTTTTTTATGTTTATTTATTTTACGTAATTTTGATCGTTTACTTTTTAATGCATTTAATTAATTATTTTTTTTATCTTGATTTTAAGCTTAATTTGGAATTACGTATAATTTTATAACTACGTTCATATAATTTTTAAACATTCCATTATAGTCATAAGGAGAAATTTCGTCATTTCATGTACAGTATAACTTAAAAAATCCGGCATCATTGGGACCAAGACGATGTCGGATTTTTGAAGGAATGTCAAAAGTAGTAACTAGGGGTATGAAAAATAGTACTATATTCTTAAACGGTGCCTTTAGCTATAATTTAATTCATTATTAAGTGATGATTATGTAAGAAAAAAAATTAAATATAAAAATAAACTTACATTGATATCTTCTATGTTACAGAAAAAAAGAAAAATCTAATAAAGAGAGAAATTATTTCTTCTCGCGTAATTTCGGAAACATCGATGTCAATTTTGTTTGCTTCAATTTTCTTGGCCGTTCTTTAACAAGCTTTTCTTGTATTTTATACAAATGTAGAACCTCTATTTCGGAAATACAGTCTTGTTCTCTAAAGCAGATATTAATTCTCCAGTCAAATTTATGCCTTTTTCCAGTGGCACCTTTTCTTATGCCTGCTGTTCATTAGGGTGTCCCAGGAGAGGCAAAAAAAAAAAAAAAATAAATAAAATAAAATTTTGAAAATGCCAAGTCTCACTTTTTTAAAATGTTCTTTCTGTCATAATATGATATTACAAAAAAATTCAAGTCATTTCACAAAACGTTTAGGGGTCCCCCAAGCTAATAGAAAATAGGGAATTTATGGAAAATTTGAATTTCTAATTAATATGCAGGATTGCAGAACTCTACCACACTTCTCTTACAAATTCCTTTATCCTAAGACTTGTTTACAGACACTTTATCATGTTTAACAATGATTTTATTTGATGCTATACTTTTATTAATTTTTTTAATAAAAACTTATAACTATACAAATCTATCTGAGGACCATATTTCATTTTCCGGATCATTACTCTTCTAATGCTCTTCAACCTTTATAAATCTGCTGGATTTCATTAAATTAATATCATGTACTACAATGTTTCTAATATTAATAATAGATGGCAGCTCCAGCAGGTGTTAATGGAAAGTTTCATTGGTTATTTATCAGTCTACGGTTTTGGAAAACGATGAAGCCAATAAATCTTCTGAAGAAACTTCTGATGAAGAATTTGTAGTAAAAATACATTCAGAAGATAATACAAAACCCTAAGGTAATAAATCTAAGCTCTGCAGTCACAGAGCCATTATTACTCCAAAAGTTGCTGCTGTTTTAGATTGAACTAACACCAGTATTAGAAGATTCACAATGATAATGGTATCTGTAATAAACAAAGAAGATTGCTCTTCCTCTGCCACGAAAGTACTACTCATCAGGAACACCTGTATCTTCGCCAAGAAACTGTTCAACAATTAAAAACACAGTTTGAAGCATCAAAGTCAGTTGCTCATTGGGGTGCAAAACTGTTAGCTCATTTGTCATCAAAAAGCACAGGAAAGATTGATCGTTTAGCGGTACTAGTTTTTTCTTTGCAAGATAAAAGTAATCAGATTCTTTAAGTTATTGTCTAGAACTGGCAAAGCAGCAGCTGATGCTGTTTTTGAGCTCTTAAATCGTGGAAATGTAAATCTCAAGTAATTGGCAGGTGTTTCGATACAACCCATAAAAATAATGGAAGATTCAAAGTAGCATGTACAATTCTTGAGCAAAAAATAGGCAGAAACCTCTTGTGGGTAGCATGTCGGCATCACGTTTGAAGTTCTACTTTCTGATGCATTTAGTGTTTGTTTTGTACAGTCTACTGGGCCTGAAATCTTTTTATTTAAGAGATTCAGACAAAACTGGTCTAAGCTCAACCACCATGAACCAAAAAAGTAATCAGTATCCATCATAACAGCTTCAGACAGTTTAAAAGCTTTTACTTCTGATCAGGTAAAAATTGCTAAAAAACTACCTAGGGATGATTACAAAATTTTTTTTAATTTTGCATCATTAATGATTGCATCATTAATCATCTTGGTTTACTTGCCGATCTGCAGTTTATGCTCCTCCTAATGATGTTTCACTGATTAAAAGGTTGAAAGAATATGACAAACAATTAAGCAGTATTGGATTTAAAACAAGGTTACATCATTCATGGTATGTGAGTGGAGAACTGCAACACTTAGCTTATTACCCGACTGCCAAGAAGGTTTATTATATGTGTTTCACGCGTGTCTGGGTATGTGGATTTTTTTATACCCTCAAAACATCCCAACGGCTGAGTGGATTTTAATGAATGAGGTCTCTATCGATTCGTCTAAAACGTCCGATGTTATAGGCTAGGTTTTGTTTTTATAAATTCCAAATGGCGGCCGTAAAATACAAAATGGTGGTAGAGATGAAAAACAATTACGCATCATATTGAGTCGCATATCAATGGATAGGTCTTTAAAAATGAAGACGATGTTTCATTGACTATTTTACAATCAGAAGCTCCGTTTAAATATTACACAATCTGGAAGTTGTGTAGGTAGGATCTCTAGCTTTACTGCAACTCTAACATTCATAGACATTTATAGGCCTCATCAAAACAGTGTTTATAGGTAGGAACTAACAATTAAATACAACTTAAAAGTCACCAATACAAGTAAATAAAAAAAAAATCCCTGCCGGCCCGGCCTACAGGCGAAGGTAGATTTCGAAGTTAAGTATACTAATTTCACAAACAAAAACTAAATCATGATTAGAGATAAACCCACTTTAACAATTTCATCTAGCAGCTTTTGACGAGTTTTTATTTCATTTTTGTATAATAACTGGTTTTATCAGAATCATGTTAGGGCGGTATTAAAAAAAATACTTTTCCATGCTCAACAACTCGAAATTTTCTAGCATAACTCCAGATTCATTTTTAATAGGAAAAACATGAAACTTGTTGACGTGATTTTTGAAGAGATTTATAAGCGACCTGTGTTTTTAATTTTCGTTCAATTAATTAAAACTTGATATATTAACAATTATTTTCTCAGTAAGACAATATTTTTCGTTTCTAACACAATACCTTCGGGAAATTTCGTTCAACATGCCCACTTTGACATCATTTTTTGAAATATATTCTGCCTCTGCTAAAAAATCGATCATTACGACCCTTAATACGATGATTTGCCCAATACAATCCGCTTCGGGAAATTAGATTCAAAAGGCTCACTTTGCCAGCATGTTTTAAAATATATTCTGCCTCTATCAAAAAATCGACCATTACGGTACATTATACAGTTTCTGAGTAAGAAAACGTACCAATTGGAAGCCTTTGAGAAAAAAAATGAATTGTAAAATGAGTCAGAAAATAAGCAGTTTGGATTTGAATACACCCTTACTAAGATGATTTTTTTCTTCAACCGCTATGTATTTTTAATTTGTTTTTGCTGTAAGAGTTGGTCCTATCCAAAACTTGTCTATATAGATATTGTAGACAATATTAAAAAGATGTATGATAAATTCATGGGGATTTTATATCTTTTGAATTGACGGAGTTATGGATTTTTTTCTTCTTCAAACGCGCTTTTTGTTTTCGTTTTTATTTTATTTTATTTTTTTTTGCGATACGAATTGGTGTTATCAAAAACTTGTGAATATAAAAGTTCTAGATAATGTTAAGGAGATTCATGATAAAATTAATTGGATTTGATATCTTGAGAATTGACGAAGTTATGAATTTTTTCCCCAAAAAACCCTATTTTTTGCGACCCTTGAGACCATTTTTAACTTTATGAAAAATCTGTGATACATAAATTTTTGGCTCTATTTTTAGAAGTAATAAAAACTTTAAACTGATTCGATATGTACAAAAATTAAGAAGTTATGGGGGGTTTTCGGTTTTCACAAAACCCCTCCCTATTTCCATCTCCTTGGTCCGATTTTGCCCATTAACGAACTTGACCGAGATTTTATGCCCGTCGATTTTATGTATCAGTTTGGAAGAGATTGGTGCAGAATTGTGGAAGTTATCGTGTCCAGAAGAAAGTGATATATATAGATACATATATAGATAGATAGATAGATAGATATATAAAGTTTTTTACTGAGGGTGGTTTTGGCTCTAGGGGTCATGATCGGTGTAGATCTGCAAAAATTTTTCAGATATTCCAACATAGGAACGACGCCAATAGGTAGTATTTCATACGAAATCTACCTAATAGGTAAGTAATATAAAAAAAAAATAGTTTCACATTGATGAGAAATAATTAATTCGCTTTTTAAGCAGTCGGGTTTTTGATATTTTTAATTTAATTTTTACTTGTTTTCAGAACTTTTTTTCTGATGAACAAAAATCAAAGATAGTTTTGAACATGAAAAAGAAAGGAGTTCTAATTCACATCTATTAGAATTACTTTCTCTCAAATTGGATGATTTGTGCATTTCTAATAGTTTCTTTGAAACGGCTAAAATTGAAGATCGCTTCCTCAGTGTACCAGTCAAAAATTACCCAAAACGCCATCCTATAAAAAAGCTGCAACATTTGCTTATAACTTGCCTTGTGTAAATGATGTTGCTGAACAAGCTGTGTTACTCATACATGACTTTAGATGTTCAACAAAGAGTGAAGAGCAAGAACAGTTTTTGTTACATGTCATAGAGATAGGGATGCACAGAAAGAAATCTGTAAAGTGCAATCGCCAAAATCGTTTTGAAATGTAGTTGATAAAAAATATGTGAATGTGTAAATAAATATGTGATAGCTTTAAAACATTTTTCTTCGATGGTTTTATTTACCTTTCATAAATGAAAAAAAAATGTCCTTCGAACATTAATAGTTTTTAATGTAGCTAATAAAAAATGTCGCATTTCACATTATTTTGGCCATTTTTATATAAATTCAATGACCTTGGGGGACCTCTAAATATTTTTTTTTTAATTCTAAAAAATTCAAGGTGTTTTATATTCACAGGAAGAACATTTTTGGAGGGTGAGAGTTCACAATTTTAAAAGTTGATTTTTTAGGACACCCTATTGTTCATACTCGTTGTTGCAGCTGTTACTAGCATTATCGGTGGTTCTATTTAGCACAGCGTCAGAAGAGTGACTCCAAAGAACTTGTGCACTAGTCTCCAAGCCACTGCTGTGCAATAGTGCAGCTCTCAGAAAATTTGTCACCAAAATAATCGCCTCTGACAAATGACAAAAAATGTCAAATATTTTTTTTTTCTTTTTTGCATTTTACTTTTGATCTTGAAGTTTGTAATTCATAAACAATTGCTATTTTTCTTCTACCATAACTTGAAAGTGTAAAAGAAAAAGGAAGGGGAAAAGATGGTTTTGATGCCGGTTGGTTGGTTGGTTGTATTTATGTCGGCCAATTATCTGCACGTGGGATATAGGCCCTAAGGGGGGAGTGCCTTCCGTGGAGGTCTTTCTAAGGGAACCTAACCCGTATTAACGCTTGGAGAACCAAGGTTCGAAGAAAACCACGAAAACTCCGAACGATTAGGCCGACGGGCGCGATTGGGATCGAACCCAGCACCTCCCGTCTACCAGCTTCGAGAGCAGAACCTCTCGGCCACTGGTGGGGCCGGTTTTGATGCCGGATTTTTGAAGTCACACTGTATATCTATATTATAGTGCGTCCCAAAAGTATATGGACATGCGATTTTTTGAAATAATAGTTCAAAAAATGAAGCCATAATCACGAAAAAAATAATAAGCATATGTAATCATAATACAAGTTTGTGACAACAAAGAAATACAGTATAGGTTTTACAGAATTTTTGTAAAAAAATAAAAATCAAAATAGGCTGTCCCAAAAATATATGGACTTTTCGAGAATTTTGCATTTAAATTCAAATTTTCGATCCGTTCCTTTGAATTATCATGAAAACCTTATCAAGTGTGGTCCAAAATAATGTTTGGAGAATGTTTCGCTGTAAAGAGACCCAATTCTGCTCTACTTGTTGCTTTAATTCCTGAATAGTAGAAAACTGACGACCATGAGCATACAAATGTCGTGCAAGTACTCCCCAAAGGTTTTCATATGAATTTAGGTCCGGGCTGTTGGCAGGCCAGTCTATAACAGTCACTTGATTCTGCGTAAACCAATCTGTTGTACAGTGGCAGGTGTGCATCGACGCATTGTTCTTTTGGGATTTTCAGTTTTCCCTTCCTAAAATGTTTCCAAATGGAAGTAGATTGCTTTTAAGGATATTTTAATAATCCTCAGAGCACTGTCGACCATTAAGAAAAGCAATATCCGTTGTTCCATTGAAACAAATCGCGCCCCACACGTTGAGATAATCCCCTCCTTGTTGTCGACTAAAGAACACCCGAGATTCAAGTCGCAGATCATGCCGACGGTATACCCAGCCACTAGGGCCATCCAAATTGGTTTTGTTTTCGTCACTGAAGACACACTTAGCAATTCTTCTTCACAAGGTGTGTATTTTTTAGTTCAAAGAACGCATGCATTTCTATGGTGCATTTTCAGCATAGATTCCGCGCACGTTCTGCGATATTTATGGATTTTTCATACCTGTATGCAACGGTGAACAATAGATCTTGTAATAGGAAACGCTAAAGTCTTCGAAATTACACGAACAAACTTCTTTTGGATTAAAACTGCTCGAAAAATCTCTCTGGCTTGTCATAGAGTTACTTTTTTTGGTCGACCTGAACGTTGTTTTGCAATCGCATTGTCACTTTTTGATAAAATTTCATAAATTTCGTATCTGTTACTCTTTATGTGTTTAGCAATATCAGAAATTTTAACATTTGAGTCTTTAAACGCCAAATTTTAGCTATATCGGCAGCAGAGAATTGAACGTTGCGAGGCATTTTCCCACTATTCTATAATTGAAGAATGAGCAGTGATTTTATATTTCGCAGTGGGTACTTCACATGTACAGAACGCAGAAAATGCAATTTCTTTTGATACGCTGGAAATAAAAGCAATTCTCTTCATTGTCCATATATTTTTGTGACAGCTTATTTTAAATTTTATTTTTTTACAAAAATTCTGCAAAACCTATACTGTATTTCGTTGTTGTAATAAACGTAAATTATGATTCCATATGCTTTTTATTTTTTTCGTGATTATGGCTTCATATTTTGAGCTGTTATTTCAAAAAATCGTTTGTCCATATACTTATGAGACGCACTATATAAAGGACAACCGTGTCCATGCGTCATTATGCGTCTTATGTGCGTCATTTTGACGGTGACAACATCAGACTATTAAATTTATCCTTAACGGATTTTTTTTAAACTTCTAAACATTGCACATATCCATTTTTTACGTTGTCGAATAATGAAAAAAGTTGGAAATTGCTCGTCAAACGTGGCAAATGAGGTGCGTTCGTACTATAACTAGTTTTATAATTATTTTTTACACCCCATATTGTACTGAATGTATAATTTTTTGCACTTAATAAAGTGCATAGTCTGTAGCATCATTTAAATGCACTTGCAATAACTTTTTTCCCATTCCCCGTAATGTAACGGAACACTTTTGACTGTCTCTGTAATTAAATTATACATCCGATTTTTCTAAAATTGGAAATGGCTGGACAAAATTTTGCAACAATTATATATTTACAATTTCAGACCATTCGGAAGGCTGTAACACCATTAAAATGCACTTGCAATAACTTTTTTCCCATTCCCCGTAATGTAACGGAACACTTTTGACTGTCCCTGTAATTAAACTATACATCCGATTTTTCTAAAATTGGAAATGGCTCGACAAAATCTTGCAACAATTATATATTTAAAATTTCAGACCATTCGGAAGGCTGTAACATCATTAAAATGCACTTGCAATAATTTTTCCCATTGGCCGTAATGTAAAGAAAAACTTTTGACTGTCCCTGTAATTAAACTATCGATTTTCATAAAATTTGAAATGGCTCGACAAAATTTTGCAACAATCATATATTTAAAATTTCAGACCATTCGGTTGGGTAGTTTTTGCTCTGTTATATGCGGACGGACGGACGGACGGACTGAACGACGACTATAGGTGCTACGTATTTATATAACTACGAACGCACCTAAAAATATACTTTCAAATGCAATTTGTTTGGAAACCGTATCGCAATTATTTTGAAAACTGTATCCCAATTTACTCATTTTTTATGGTTTTAAAATAATTTTCAAGCGTGATTTTTTTCCCCATTATTATTATCTCTCTTGCGTGTAGACAATTATGAAAAATAAATCCGTTTGCGCTTAAATTAATATAAATAGCTCAGCATTTGTGTCCCGATTAAATCCCATAACAAAATTAAAACTTCATTAATAAATATATAAAATAATAAAATATAAATAAAACGCAAGTTTGAGACATGTAACTGATTTACGTGCTTAAACCACTGAAATGATTGAAATAAAAAAGACTGATGTAAATGTATATTTGACGAATTCTTTATTAATTGGTTAACTCCTGGCACGAGATCAATACGAAAGTATAGCTTTTGATAAATTTCAAAACTTTATTTGAATGCATAAATGCTATTTTTCTTATAAAAATGATTTTTGGTATTGTTTGTGGGAATTATAAAAACATATATTAACTGTAAATAAAATCTATTAGAGCTTTTTTCTTTTACCTATATTCTGTATGTCGGGAAATCCAGGTTTATTCTCTTGTACTAAGTAAGAGCGAAACTTTTAATTACATCAGTTATTTTCGGAATTACCTTTAGTTGGTATAAAATTTTGATTTATTTCTAAAATTATTGATCTTATACTGTAAGTGATGTATTCCTAAAAAAAATCAAATATACATTTATTTTGTGTGCCATTAAAAAATTTATGTTGTTTCAAGGTGACTGAATTACGAGTGGAGATAATTTAGATGGTCATTTTTATATAAATAATTTACATAGAAAGTAATTTATATAATATCACATATTTACAGTACTTTAAATAATTTACACAATTCTCTATCTGAATATGTTACATAGTACTTTGATTAAATAACTTGCATTCTCTCTATCTAAATTTACATTGTCTTTTTTTCTAAATAATTTACGCCGAACTATGCTTACACACACATGCATAAAATTACAAGTTTTGTTTAGTCGTCTAAATAATTTACATAATTCTGTATCTGAATATGTTGCATAGTACTTAGATCAAATATTTTTCGTTCTCTTTTCCTAAATCTGCATTGTCTTTTTACCCGACTGCCAAGAAGGGCTATGTGTTTCTCGCGTATCTGGGTATGTGCATTTCTTTATACCCTCTAAACATCCCAGCGGATGGGTGGATTTTAATAAATAAGGTCTCTATCGATTCGTCTTAACCGTCCGATGGTTATAGGCTAGTTTTTGTTTTTATAAATTCAAAATGGCGGTTGAGACAAAACAAATTTACGCACCCTATTGAGTGGCATATCATTGGATAGGTCTTTCAAAATGAAGACGATGTTTCATTGACTATTTTACAGTCAGAAGCTCCGTTTACATATTACACAAACTGGAAGTTGTGTAGGTATAGACATCTCTAGCTTTACTGCAACTCTAATCTTCATAGACATCTATAGGCTTCATCACAACAGTATTTATAGATAGGAACTAACAATTAAACACAATTTAAAAGTCATCAATACAAGTTAATAATTAAAAAATAGGTAAGTAATATAAAAAATAGTTTCACATTGAGGAGAAATAATTAATTAGATTTTTTTTTGCGCAGTTTGGTTTTTTGAATTTTTAAATTTAATTTGTCTGAATAATTTATGCCCAACCATGCTTATACAAACACACATGCATAAAATTTTATTTAGTTTTATTTAGTCCTCTAAATAATTTACATAATTCTCTATCTGGATATGTTTCATAGTACTTTGATTAAATAACTTGCATTCTCTTTATCTAAATTTACATTGTCTTTTTTGTCTAAATAATTTACGCCCAACCATGCTTACACAGATACATGAATAAAATTATATTTAGTTTTATTTATTCCTCTAAATAATTTACATACTTCTCTATCTGAATATGTTTCATAGTACTTTGATTAAACAACTTGTAATCTCTTAATCTAAATTTGCATTGTCTTTTGTTGTCTAAATAATTTACGCCCAATCATGCTTACGCAGATTAATGTATAAAATTATATTTAGTTTTACTTAGTCCTCTAAATAATTAACATAATTCTCTATCTGAATGTTTCATACTACTTTGATTAAATAACTTGTATTATCTTTATCTAAATTTACATTGTCTTTTTTGTCTAAATAATTTACTCCAAACCATGTTTACACATACACATGCTTAAAATTATATTTAGTTTCATTTAGTCCTTTAAATAATTTACGTAATTCTCTATTTCAAATAAATGCTTTCATTTCCATATACGAAATATGTCACTTTAAATATTGAAGCTAAAATTTGTAAGAAATGGGTACTAAAGTTTTTATTCGTGATTTTTTCAAACTATTTTTCTTTGATATAGAACAAAGGTTTTATTTATTTTTTTTTTCGCTTTAAGAAATATCTTATTTTAATAAAATTTTTTATACCTCAAAATCAATATAATTTTTTTCCCGGTCAGCATCAATATAGTTTTTACCAAAACTTTGGATTTTAAAGTAGCAATATATTTTTTTTCCTCTTTGAATTATTTACACAGTTGGTTTAAATAGATAATTTAGATCGTCCATTTTGACTAAATAACTTATACAGTTCTCTAAATACTTACGTAGGTTCGTATAGTTACATAATTTCATATGTTATTAGATAGTTCCGCATAGTTTTACTCAGTGTACTAGATAATCTACTTGGTCCTCTGAATAATTTGTCTAAATATCTGGCTAAATAATTTACACAATTCTTTGTCTGAATAATTTATTTTCTCAGTTTAAATAATTTCCATAATTATTTTACAAACAAGCACGCACGAATGTACATAAAAATATATTCTGAAACATGAAATATGCCCCTGCAAACATTTATAAAATAATAGAACCGCATTATTATTATTATTTTTTTAATTAATGCCTCCCTTTTTATTCATAAAATAAGTCACTTTTCTTAAATTTAAAATAAGAATGAAATACTTACAGAAATTTTTTTCAATGTATTTTTTTCTTGATGTAGGGCAAACAGCTTTTTATTATTCGGTGTATGAAAAGAACCTTATTTTAATCAAATCTTTCATACCTCAAAACCAATATAATTTTTCTCCGATCAATACGAATATCGTTTTTACCAAAACTTTGAATTTTAAAGTAGCAATGCATTTTTTCCTCTTTGAACCAAAAAATTTAAATTATCCATTTTGACTAAATAATTTATATAGTCCTCTAAATATCTTATGTAGTTTCGTATAGTTACATAATTTCCCGTATTATCAGACAGTTCTACCTAGTTTTACTCAGCCTTCTAAGAGTAAGTTATAAAGTCCTCTGAATAATTTACCTTAATCTCTGCCTAAATAATTTGCAAAATTCTTTCTCTAAATAATTTACATTGCCTTTGTGTAAATAATTTACACAATAAACAATATAAAAGGCACACAAATAGACACATATATCAAATACACCCTAAAATATTTTTATAAAAATATATAATTGTCTTATTTTATTTATTATTTTTTTTTTTTTATGTTTCCATTTTCTTTTACAAAACATGTCACTTCTCATAAAGCTAAAAATTGAAAAGAATATGTACAAAGAGTTTGAATCTAGATTTTTTTTTTTCAACGTATTTCTTAGTGATATAAAACAAACATTTTTTTCCGTACGCGAGTATATACCTTATTTTAATAAAATCTTTCTGACCTCAAAATCAATATCATTTTTCTCCGGATAAATTCTGAATTTTAAAGTACAATATATTTTTTCTCCTCTTTGCCTATTTTCTTTTAAAGCAATCTAGTTCTCAAAAGCATATTATTTCCCAGAATCTATGTTATTTCAAAAAACTTTTATATTTGTGGGATAACTTGATTTCTCTTTCTCCTTGTAGATAGCGCATTAACTTAAAACAAATTTCACTGATGTTGTGATATTGGATTTCCATAATTCAATTTATCCCTGTTTTTCATGAAAATAATAAAATGTGATTAAATTTTCTTGTCAGGTTTAATCTAAGAGTAAATATGGCATCAAAATTTATTCATTTGATTTTCCAGTTGAATAATTTAACGTTAATGTTCAAGGCGTTGCATTATATCCCTTTGAAAATGTTACGAATATATTTGATTGAATGAGTTCTTAAAATTTTGTTAAATGATTTTTGAAGCAGCATTACAATTATAAAAGCTTTCCGGCAACGTTTTTCTTTTTTGAGTAATTTATTTTTCTGCATCTTGTGTGAAAGTTTGTTTTCCTTTTCAAGTTATAATGCAAGGAAATAAATTAAATAAAGAGGTTAAATGATATTCAGGTTAGGTTGTATACCACTATTAAAACTGCCGAAATTATGTGCATATTATTTATATTGTAAGTTTGTTTGTTTAATGATAATGAATAGGGATGCACCGAATATTCGGTATCCTTTTGGTATTCGGCCATACTACCGGATATTCGGTTAGGCCGAACATCAGACTATTCGGTGGGCCGAATATCAAACTATTCGTATGCCGAATATTGAAATATTCGGTCAGACCGAATACTTAAAAAAACTTTTAAAACATATTTTTTTAAACCTTTAAAATAACTTTTATTTTTAACTGTCAATTAATAAAGATATTTAGAATATTTAGAAACAGAATTATATTTAAATAAAAGCAAATGCTTTTACATTTTTTATTTGTTATTTGAAAACTATCATGTAAGAAAATTAACCAATAACGGCTATTTTAGTCTCTTCCTGACAAATAAACAGAATATGACTGTAAAATTTTTCTTCCAATTCTTTCAAAATTTCACTTTGATTTTTAAAAATTTGTTTTAGAATATAAGAAAATTTTATTCATTTCTTTTAATTCAGAGAGGAATCCATGAAATTAATTTTTTTTTCAATTAAAGTAGTTTTAAAACTATCCTTTTTAAATAACAATTCAAAGCATAGATTTTTTTTTTTCTGTAAAATTTACTTTTAACCAAATCTTGTTTATCAATATGCAAGTATGTATAAATATTATGTCAAATTGTTTTTAAATTTAACTTTTTAATACTTTCGAACTTGTGAATTTAACAGTATTTGACAAGCCGAATATTCGGTATTCGGTTTACCTGTTGGCCGAATATTCGGTATTCGGCCAAAATCACTATTAGGTGCATCCCTAATAATGAATAATAAAATTGTGAGTTATAACAAAATTTTAATAATGAGATTAATATACGCTCCGGCCCGGTAGCAGAATGTTCGAGACGGGCAAAGATTTTTTTCGCTTTCTGCAAACTTTCTTTTCTATCGGATCTTTATTAGGCTTTTTTAATTTTATTTATTTATTTATTTATTTTATTTTATTTTTATTTATTTATTTATTTTGGAGGGGTATATCGGTCGAGCTTTTCATTGTCACTGTGCCTGTCAGCTATTTCTTCTGATATATGTATCACCAGCGCCCGGCTAACATTATACCCATATTTTACCTACAGATTATTTTCTGCCCCTGAAGTATCTGTTGCAGACACATGGAGGATTTTCTGCTGCTGGGCGCTCCAGTAATAGACAATTTGTAGTGCAATACTTACGCGTAGATTTTATTTATAGTCTGCAGAATATTTTTAGACTAAAATTTATTATTCCTTTTT
The DNA here is from genome assembly GCA_963932465.1 of Maratus speciosus. NCBI lineage: Eukaryota > Metazoa > Arthropoda > Arachnida > Araneae > Salticidae > Maratus > Maratus speciosus. Next base: position 453,604,404 of record OZ010789.1, on the reverse strand, counting down.
TTTTTAGGTTGATGAAATATTGTTTTTATTTTCCAGCTGACTTTGAAATAAGACGTAAATGTGAAAATTCGCGATTCTCCACCTTTTTATTATTTTCACAATGTCCTCTTTTTTTTCCTCCTTTTTAATAATTTTGTGCAGTTTATTTCTCTAAAATTTTTTAATAGCTTTCACCGCCGAAAAGCAATGGCAGAAAAAGTTAGCAGCACTGCCGAATTTGACAGATTCTTTACAACATATTTCTTCCGATTTTTTATTATTAATTAAAGAAATTAAAAAAAGAGATTTAATTAGGGTAATTCTAGGATAGATGGCCATAGAGGAGAGATGACCATTCTAAATATTTCCAAAACTTGATCATAGATTGCAGCATAAACTTTGTTTGTAAGAAAAAGTTCAACGTGTTCATTCATTGCGACGCGACGTGCAGCTGTGGTTTTCAATTATGAAAAGAAAGTGCAATTTTAATGTTTATTTAATTTAGTGGTTGGATATTTTTGTTGAGGTAGGTATCTGAATGTTTTGCAGTACCTATGTTACATTTTTTTTTTTTTTTTTTACTATACGGACTTTTAAGGCACGTTTATAATACAATCTTTGCTTTTAAATCTTAAACAAAGACGTACAATGGCGGAGTGATGCTTTAAATTAGGTGGTAATCAGTCCATCAATTTTAGGAGAGATGGACACCTATAATCAATATTTCAAAATTATACGGAGTGAGGATCTTAACTAAATATAATTATTTTTAAAATAATTATATTATTTTTATGTTTATAATTATATTAATTGATATAATTATTTACATTTTAACTAATATAAATATTTCCATAGTAATAATATAATAGGGCCTAACGATGTAGTTTTGTTTCAGAAAATATTGAAAAACTTCGAAACGTTCATTCCAGAAACAGATAAATAAACTTAAAACCGTGAAAAATCTAAAATAAACGCGAGAAAAAAGCAAAATCATGACTATTCCAGTAGCGTAGAAGATGAAATACTTTTGAAATTATTAGATTCTACAGATTCTTGTGGAATAGAATTGGATGAGGATCACTGTGTTGGTTGTGGAGAAGAATATAATACCATAACCAAAAAAAATTACTGCATACAATGCATAAGGTGCCAGAAGTGGTTCTATGAAACATGTACAAACAATCAAGATCTTTGCCGAAAACATGGTAAAATTATACGAAAAGAGAATTGAAATTATGCTTCACATTTTGTTTATTAAAATTTTATTCACTGATTTTCCGCGATATAATTGCATCTTTACAAATTTCTATGTGTTTTTCATGATTAACTACATGAAATGTTAAAAAGCTGAAAAACCAACGTTTAAAAGTGCACAAAAAATACATGAAAAGCCGCAAACAGCTGTTTCGAATCTACTAGCGAGATTCTTCTTCAGTTCAAGATAGGGATAAAGGAACAGCGTGCTAGAAAAAGCAAGGCTGAGTAAAATGATAGACAGAGACGCGCTGCCTTATGCACTGAAGAAGAATCTCGCTAGTAGATTCGAAAGAGCTGTTTGCTGTTTTTCATGTATTTTTTGTGCATTTTTAAACGTTGGTTTTTCTGCTTTTTAATATTGTTGCTCAAAGGCTTTATTTGCTAATTTTATGCATGAAATGTGTTATTTTTTGCTATTTTAACTTCATTTTAACTTGTATTGGATGGTCATCTATCTCTCTTCGGCTTGAAGGAGAGATGGCCAACTGCCATTTTAATTTCAATTTTGTTTCTCACTTTTTGATCTCAATATTTAATTATTTTTATCCAAAATATGATGAGTATATGTATAAGAGTTTCACATATGCATAAATATTTCTTGTACTTGCATTCTAAGAATTTTTATTTCAATCTTTAAAAACTATGGCCATCTATCCTCAGGGTTGCCGGCTTTTAGCCAGGCCAAAAAAAGCCGGCCGGCTTTTTTTTGTTTTAACCACTTAAAAAAAGCCAGCTTTTATTGAAAAAAGCAGGTTTTTATTTTTTTAAGTTGGTTTGCAGCCAATTCATTTAAAATTTGGATCAATTAATTTTTAATACACTTATAAATATTTTCTACTAAAAAAATTATAAATTTCAATTAAATTTTGTCAAATAAATAAGTTTTTATAACTTCTAGAAGGTAACTGTGAAGGCAATTATGTCTGAAAAAAAAATTATAAATATTGAAGAAAATATAAGTTATACTCCAAACTGGTGTTTTGAAATTACATATTAAATAACTCAAATTATACTACACATTTTAAAGATTATATTTAATTAAACAATGACAAAATGTAGCACATCAAAATGGAAACATTCTTATGTGTCCATCTCCATATGAAGAGATAAAGTTATAAATGTTAAAAGAGAAATTAGAAACAATATTAATATTTGAGAAGAGTTTGGTACATAAGTGTATAAAAAATAGAGCATTTAAAAACAAGGAAAAATAAATAAAAATTCTCTAAATAAAATTTTTAAAAGCTTGCTGCTAAGCATATTCATGCATATACTATTCATAATGTTTTTAGTAGTGAGAAATGGTGTTGTTATTATATGGTTATGTACCTATAATTTTAAATGTTTACTGCAAATAAAATAAGACTTGTATATTAATAGCTCTTAAAATTAATTAAGTAATAAAACATGTAACTAAGTAACCATTGTCCTAAAAATTGGGGGGTGGGGGGTTAAAGGTCAGTGTAAATCAGATAAAGCAGTTGGTATGGCCCTTTTAAATTTTAGCTGACATATTCGCAATTCAGACTACAAATCACTAGCAAAATGATCTAAGTTTTATTCCAGTATTAATGTCTTCATTATTGAGAAATTGGGTTACTTATTAAGCTCTAAATCAATTAAATGTCATTAAAACTAATTAGAAACATTTTAAAATGTGTAGTTTATAATTACAATGTTCAATTGCATAAAAGCCAATTATGGCCAAAAAAGGCCATTTTTGGCCAAAAAAAGCCGGTTAAAACCAATAAAAGCCGCCGGCGTGACTTTTTTTAATTTTAGCCGGCTTTTTTGCAACCTTGTCTATCCTAGAGTTTACCCTAAAGAAATTTCTTTAGGAACTTTCGCCGAAAGCCTTAACATGACTTGGTACGTTCAATTCTTCTCCCATTCATTTTATGCATTCGTATTATACTAACCTCAGTAAAATTTTTAAATTAAGGCGATACTATAATCCTTATTTATCAGTTTTATTTCATAGTTTTTTAATAGTGAGCTTTAATTTTTATTGGAGATATATATACATATTTGCTCTAGAAATAAGAAAGGCAGGGTGCTAGCTACTAATAAAGACACAACTAATGCAGAAAAAGGGCGCTAGTTCAGTGAAAAAGGGCATTATTTCAAGGGAAAAAGATGTATTGTGTTAAGTAACGAAATAAAAAAAACACGATTTAATAATCTGCTGCATTTTAAGTAAAGAAATAAGGAAGATCTATGATTTTTGTAAGCTTTCGGGCACACTGATTTAGAAATACTGCAATATGGAGACGATTTTTACAGGAGATTTCTGAATACAACTAAGGGTGCATTTCACTTTTTTTTTTTTTTTTTTTTTTTAAGCAGGGTGGATTTTGCCATTTTTAAAATGGGCAGGGTGTTTTACCCTTAATTAATGCGCTAGAGGGACAACAATATACAGAGAAAGAGAGAGAGTGTGCGTGAGAAATTCATTTTCACAACCTTCACTTTGTTCTTTATCCATTCGGTTAGATCAAAAACAGAAACTTCCTGAAAATGGGTATTTTATTAATAAATAAAAATACATTACGTATATATTCCTTTTTATTAACCATTTGGAAAAATGGTTATTGTTCTCTGTCAGGGTAGGAAATCAAAAGCATATCTGAAGGTTTTTATTGGTTTAATCCGCATTTTATTCGTGTTCTGATTGGTCTATACAGTAATTTGTATTTCCCTTTGCATTCAACAACGATGGATACTTTCAGTTGCCACTATGACAAAAAAGTAATAAAAACTACAAAAAAAAAATTAATAACCCAGAAACAAATTAAGATACAGCTTTCAAACAAATTGCATTTAAAAGTACATTTTTTTCTCTATCCGACGGTGCAAAAAGTAATATTGTCGGATGTTTAGAAATTTAAGAATGAAATTTCATTTAAAATGTGTCGTCAGATTTCTTGGAAATCTGAGGATGGAAAAGCCTTTTCCCGAACAGCCAATGAAATGCTTGGATAATCCGTAAGTTTCAGGTGGATAATACGTAGTAATAACACTATTAATGTTTAATTCATGGCGTACGTAATGTAGGATCAACTCGGTGCGATTTTTTATGTCTTAAATTTTAGTCTTTGAAAAAGCATTTTCCAAATGGTCGTTGTAATTTGTTAGATTGCTTTTTTTTGCAATTGTTTTAAACATTCGCATGCTTACTTCTTTCTTTGCATGTTTCCAATTTTCATTCCTGAAACATTCTCAAGTTTTCTTACATCCAAGTAACTGCAAACAAATATTGAGCGAAAGGCTGGAAAGAATCATGATATTGGAATATTTAATATAATGGATTGCTTTACTGTATATAAAATTACAAAATGGACTTAACCTTCTCACTGCGCATCCCGCGATTTCCACGGACAATGTAAAAATAACAGAATTTGCGCAACTCACGATTTCCGCGATTTTTTTTTTCCAAAAGATGTAATCCTATATTCCCCGAGCGTCGAGCAAAAAGGCAAAATTGTAATGTTGTTTTCTCTGTAATTTATTTTACAAATCTAAAAAAAAAAAAGATGATTTTTCAAACATGTTATAAAAAAAAGTAATTAAGTGTATGAATATAAGCCTTGTGAGTATTAATCATAACAAAATGTTTTAAAACTGCATTATATTTATAGAGTAATATTAATTTAAATAATGTTTCTATTGCGGTGAAACCTACAGCTTTGTAAACGGATGTGACAGTTCCCGGCGGTAAGAAGATTACAAAAAAAACTCTTTCACATAAATGGCGATATACCTTAAAATTTACAAAAAACATCAAACGCAAGATAAACAGTTATAGACCTTTTTTGTACAGCCATATTTTAACGTGTGGAATAAAATTGTGTATTGTTTGTACGTGATTCGAGTTACAAAGAGCACACGTTTTGAAACATTGTTCTAAGAACAAAAACGAACAAAATGAGTCGTTTGCACTGTAAGAAAAAAAGAAAAAAAAAGAATTCCGTGCAAAAACAGAAACTGTACTGGCAGTAAAATTGCCTTCTATTCTGTTTTTTCACAAAACTTCCACTTTTGTGTTCCCTCGTTTTCAAGACGGAAATTTTCCGCTATTCAAAACGGGAAATTTCTGTTTTTAAATTAAATGTCAGCAATAGTGCAATATTAAAAAAAAAAAAAAAATCTAAATAATAATTATATATATTGATGCATATTTACGCGCAGCAACTGTTTGTATAGAATACAATCAAACCCGTTTTCCTGGCCTTGTCTTCCTCCGTATTCGAACTTTGGTACTTTATATTTGAGGATGAATGCTCTGTACCCTACGACAACTGGCCACATCTAATGATTAGATTATAGACCAAAACATAAATTACGGAAAATTAACTGGAATTTTTCTGTTTTCTCCCCACTGAAAAAGGAATATTTCCGTTTATCTGTCTGGAACGGAACTTTTCCGTTCTTAACAAGTAAGGATAAAGCGGAAAATTTCCATTTAGTCCCGGAAAATGTACGACTTCCACTCAAAGCAGAACGTTTCCACTAAAAGACAGAAATTTCACATAAAATCAGCCCTATATATACGGAACTTTTTTTTACAATGTGTAATTGCTTGACATTTTTATGCTTTTTTTTGGCAACTTTGAAAGTATAGTGTGTCATCTACACTGTAAAAGAAAATCTGTAATTCTACAGAAGAAAAGTTACAGAAATCTGTATGCTTACTAAAATTTTATCTGTACACTGTACAAAAAACGAAGTAAATCTACAAAACTAGTTTTTGTAAAGCTACAGAAATCTGTAGCTTTAAAAAGAATCTACTAAAATTACAGTAATCTTACTAAAATTTTATCTGTAACCCTGGTTGCAGTTACATAAAAAGTTCTAGGCATCCCAGTTTCCTAAAAAATTCTTGGTAACCTTACAGATATTTTGATTTACGGTGCAAAAGTGTATATGTTACATGAATTTTTGTTTTTACCGTTACATAAAAAGTTCTAGGAATCCCAGTTTCCTTGAAATATTTTAGTAATTTTACAGATCATTTTTAACAGTGTATAGACTAATTTTTTGCTTAAACAAAACTTTCCGTCATGAAAATCAGTTTAGTCAATCCTGCACTCTCTGACGACCATTACTTGATTTTTTTTATTGAATTTCAAAATGTATTAAGGGCTTTCTTACCCGGTAATGTTATATGATTGGATAATCAATTTGAAGTTTTTAAATCTGGCCATTTAAATGAATGATTGTCATATCGAATGTCAACTCCAAAAACTTCATTGTTCTTCTATCCATGTACAAGAAAACTTCCAAACTACTAGGCAGATTTCTTAACATTTATTTTTTGCCTTTAAACCGTAAAGAATTTTTTTCCAGTAATAGAAAAAAAAATGTAGAATTCGAAAGGATGAATGGATATCAGTAGTTACACAAACGGTATCATAAAAATATAGTAATGAATGATAATAGTTTGCTTTTTTATAAAATTTATTATATTAAATATTTATAACCGACAAAATACAATCGACACATTTTTTAACTTGAATTCCTATCTTTTTTAATGAAAAGTTCAGTTTAAAAACTAGGAGAGTAATTTTAATTACATTTCAGATACTTTTTTTATAATTTAAATATTTATTTAAAAATAAGTGCAAAATAGAAGAAAAATAAGTGTTTTATGGAAACATTAAATTGAAAATTATCGCCTACAAACGCAATACATTGAATTCAAGTCTTTGTGTGTCGTTATACCTTTCTATAGATAAAAAATTTAAAAAAAAAATGTTCTCCTAATATATGTAAGAATAAAATATTCATGGACGATAAAAAATTCCATTCCATAAATTTTTCTGCTGTATTTTAACTTTTTAAAAAATGCCTTATTTTACTCCAAAAGACATTTGTATATTTTTATGTCTTTTTTCTGCTTGGAGTAAAGCAAAACAAAAATATTTACATTTTCCCTGTAATATGTCCGTATCTTTAAATATTTAATTTTAAATGGGTTTTCGGAATTCTTTTTTTGAATTTTAAATCATACCTTAGTTATTTTTAAGGAGTAAAAATATATTTTTAATCTGTTAAACAAAAGTGGAAAATTTTTCCTTTTGTATTTATGACCATGATATAATGGGATACAAAAAAAATATATATATATATAATTTTAAAACTCAAATGATTTTTCTTTTGTGTAATTTTTTTTCTATAATCTAAATATTATAAACTTGTTGGAATTTTAAGGTAAAAAACAACATTAAATAATAAGACAAATATCATATTTTGATATCAAATGCATTTTCGTATTACGTATCATTTTTTTTCTTTTAAAATAAATTGCTTTTGTAATAAAAAGTCGTAGTATAGCTGCTTTTTTGTAAGTGTGGAGTAAATAGAAGCTGTCATGATTATTCTGCATGTGTGCATATTTATATGTGTGCAGCTTGCTCAAATTTAAGGAAAAGAAAAGGCGAAAGATAATTAAAATACATAATTTTACGCCGTTAAAAATATTTTTTTCAAATCAGGTAGGCTGTAATTTTTATACAATGATTCTTTAGATTATTTTTCATGCGTCTTTTTATTTAACCCTTTATGTTCCAAATTTTGAATTCATGAAAATTTCATCTTGTAAAGCATTTTTCGTGAAGTTTAGAAATTACTACATTAGAAAGTTTACACAATCATTTAATAACTTTTAGAAGGATTTTGCGAATTAAAATTAATTAATTAAATTTTTGAATTTATAAAGGATTTTGTGCAATATTTAACTCCACTCAAATATTTTATTTTAAATTTTTTTTTTTAGTATTTTGTAGAATTAGGAAATGTACAAATATAATGTTATTACAATAGAAATAAATATTTCCGAACTGAACCCCCCCCCCCCCCCACCACCACCACCACCGCCACCGATCTTTCAACGTTAAGAAAACTGAAAACAAGTAAAGGCAAAATAAATCATCCTTTTAAAAATATTTTTGTTTTGTGCTATCACAAACTGTGTTTTTGGAACAAGATAAAGTAGAGTATCTATATAAATCATTCTAAACTGTATAAATACTAATCGATGTATTAAATGAATTTTATAAGAAATTATTTTAATGGTACTTTGAAATACCATCGGGGCATAAAGGGTTAAACACTTATTTTAAAAACTTAAGTTAAACACTTATATATATAACTGTTTACATTATTTTTATTTTGTTTTATTATTGTTTTTACTATCTCCACGGCTCAATTTTTTCGTACTCAATATTTTCTGGAAATATTTCCATTCCCTGATAATTCATTCATGTTGGATGTCAGTTTTGATTTTTTTTCTTTCTTTTTAACAAAAAGACATGTTTCTACTATTTCTACGTTATGTTAATAATGAGATGTAACCGTTGAAATCTAAGGAATTAACGCTGTTGATTTTTGAATATGTGATGATAGAAACGTGAAATCACCCAAGATTCATTTCATTTTTATTCTTTTAAGACTGAAAATCTCCAGTGAAACTACGATTTTTCGTTGTATATTACTTTTATTAAAGCCTCTTTTCTTCGCTTTTTAGGTGTATTCGTAATTATGTAAATACCTAGCAACTATAGTCGTCGTTCGGTCCGTCTGTCTTTCCGCATATAATAGAGCAAAAACTACCCAACCGAATAGTCTGAAATTTTAAATATCTAATTGTTGCACTATTTTGTCGAGTCATTTCAAATTTTATGAAAATCGGATGTATAGTTTAATTACAGGGATAGTCAAATTTTTTCGTTACATTACGGTCAATGGGAAAAAATTATTTCAAGTGCATTTTAATGATGTAACAGCCGTCCGAATGGTCTGATATATAATTGTTGCGAAATTTTGTCGAGTCATTCTCAATTTTATGAAAATCGGATGTATAGTTTAATTACAGGGATAGTCAAATTTTTCCGTTATATTACGGTCAATGGGAAAAAATTATTTCAAGTGCATTTTAATGATGTAACAACCGTCCGAATGGTCTGATATATAATTGTTGCAAAATTTTGTCGAGTCATTCCCAATTTTATGAAAATCGGATGTATAGTTTAATTACAGGGATAGTCAAATTTTTCCGTTACATTACGGTCAATGGGAAAAAATTATTTCAAGTGCATTTTAATGATGTAACAGCCGTCCGGATGGTCTGATATATAATTGTTGCAAAATTTTGTCGAGTCATTCCCAATTTTATGAAAATCGGATGTATAGTTTAATTACAGGGATAGTCAAATTTTTCCGTTACATTACGGTCAATGGGAAAAAATTATTTCAAGTGCATTTTAATGATGTAACAGCCTTCCGAATGGTCTGATATATAATTGTTGCAAAATTTTGTCGCGTCATTCCCAATTTTATGAAAATCGGATGTATAGTTTAATGACAGGGACAGTCAAAAGTTTTACGTTACATTACGGCGAATGAGAAAAAATTATTGTAAGTGCATTTTAATGATGTTAGAGCCTTTCGAACAGAATGAAATTGATATGCATTTATTAAGTGCACTAAAATATACATTCAGTACACTATGCGGTGCAAAAAATATTTATAAAACTAGTTATAGTACGAACGCACCTCATTTGCCACGTTTCACGAGCAATTTCCAACTTGTTTAATAATTGTTTTAGATGTTTGCCCCGCAGTTTTTCTAACAACTTTCACCAGGAAAATGGAATGGGAGATAAACATATGCAATTCTACCGTTTTTAACAGGATTCTTCGGCTTTTCAGCCTAACTCTTTACTTTTTTTTATGAATATTCTTAAATAAATTTATTTTCGTACAAAACTGTCGCAAAAAGCTGTGTTAGGATTTAATTTTGGATAAGGTTAAATTAACCACAAAAGATTCTTAAAAATTTTGGGAACAAATCATCAGGTATTTATTCTGTCATGTTAAAATCTTTTAATAAGTAAAAATACACACGTATAATTTCCTCTTCATTTCTTAAACTTTCGGGTATTTTTTTTTATTTTTTGAATTCTTGGTGCTTTTATCCTTGTTACATATATTTTAATGTATATGTGCTTTTCATTGAAACGAATCGCATTTCAAACAAAAACTTATATTTGTAAAATTTCTCTAGATTTTATTTTTTTGCAAGTTGCCAAAATATAATAATGACTTTTAGATTACGTCCGACATTATAGTCATCAAGTTGATTAATTTTATCAGATTTTATAGTCCGCGTTTTAACGATCACGTGTATAAATTCGAATATTGTGATTATCAGAAAGTATGACGTATTTTATTCTCATAGTCTACGCCCCCCCCCCCCCTCCCTTACTCCTTCTGTTTTTTGCTATTTCTTCTTTCCAGAGTAATATAGGATAATTTTTGCGTCAAGAATACGAATTGATTTAATAAAATCCTATTTTACACAAACCATAACTGCATGTGCTTTTTTTTTATTGTGAAGTTTCAGAAAATAATTCTTTATTTTCTCTCACCTTTTTTTCTCCTCCAATGCACTGTGGAATATTTTTCAGAAATCTTTTTCAAGGCTTAATCTTTTTTTTTTTTTCGTTTCTGAATTTTATAATGGAAAATGCTAATAATCAGAATGTTGAATTGCATTACAAAATAAGTAGCTCTTTAACAAAAATACAATTAATAGCAAATAAAGACTTTGTGCAACAATATTAAAAAGCAGAAAAATCAACGTTTAAAAATGCACACATGAAAAGCAGCTGCTTTCAATACTTTTGTCTTTCGGGCTACCAATATTTGTTCCACTCCTCAGTTACTTGGTGCTGAACTTAATTACCTCAAAGCTATTGCTGTTGATCGTGGTTATTCCTCTAATATTATTGATTCTATTTATAAGAAATTGACGAAATCCGTCCATTATGAAAAGCATTCTAATTCCAACTCGAATACTTCAGTTGTGTTACCATTTTTTCCTAAAATCAGTCAGCAAGTTGCTAAAATCTTAAAGTTTGATTTTAATGTTACTTTTACTCCTGTTAATAAAATCACTTTTCCAAATCTCAAACACCCTGTTGATCGCCTAGATAACTGGGGTATTTACCAAATCTCTTACCAGTGTGGCTTTTCTTATATTGGCCAGGCTAAACGTGCTCTTAGATTTCGTTTAAAAGAGCATGAAAGTTATGTTAAAAATCAGGAGCTTAAATGTTTTTCTATTGCTCAACATTCTTGGTCTTCTCAACATGTGTTCGATTTTTCCTCAGCCATCATTATCCAAAAATGTTCTTCTAACCTTGATCTTGATTTTTGGGAAGCTTACCACATCCTTAAAAATTCTCACTCTTTAGTCAATGACTTATCTAGTACTCCTGATTTTCCAAGTATTTGGAAACAATTAATTTAACCCCCCCTTTTTTGGTTTCTTTTTCTCTCCTTCTCCGGTAGATGTCGCTACTTCTCCACCCAGTCGTTTCCACTGCTTCTCTCTCATTGGTTGCTTTTGCCGCTTTCGCTACCCACATAAGGTATATAAGCCTCTGTTGTGCATTTTTAAACGTTGATTTTTCTGTTTTTTAAAAATACAATTGTTTCTTAATCTATAAAAGTATAATATAACCACGAATGAAAATATGCAGTAATCTCTTCCGAGTTACCACAATGCCCCCTAGATAAGAGAAAAAGCCTTGACACGCTTTGTTGTGACGTCACGAAGCAGGAAAAACAAGGAAAAAAAATTCTAACAACTTGCATGTTTCGATTCCGTTGGCACATGGAGTATTAATTATTGTAATAATTATTATTAACAATTAATTATTATTAGTAAATAATAATTAATAATTCCACGAGCCAACAAATTTTTTTCTTTGATTTTGCCTGATTCGTGTGACGTTTTGTGACTATCTAGGGGACGTTGGTTTAGAGGTCTGCACGGGCCAGAATTTCCATGCCCGGACCGAAGAAAAGCTATTTTGGCCCGGCCCGGTGTAAAAATTGAAAGTTAGGTCCGAGCCCGCCCGGCCCGTTTATATTTTTACCGTTCTCAGCCCGGCCCGACCCGTGCAAAAATCAGTGAAAACAGGCCCGGACCGACTAAATTTCTACAAAAAATTCCGTTTTTTATCGACATACAATTAAGATTCTTTTAATGAATACTACATGCATATTTATGGGAACATTGTACAGTATATTTTAAATTACTATGTGTTCGCAAAATAGAAAACACACAATTGTAAACATTAACGATTACTTACAGTATTTTAGTCAACGTCTCTACAGACGTTTCAAAATTTAAATAAGGGTTCATTAAAAGATTATTGTAGTTTAGAATAAAGGGTTAAAAAACATGATAACTTTTGAAGCTTATAATAAAAGGTAGATTTGTGAAAATATTTCTGTCATTTTTAAGGCTTTTCTCAAATCCAAAGGAGCTACATTTTGATACATTTATGAACTCATTTCTTTTCGGAAACGCATGAGATTGGCAAGTATTCTTATTCAGAAACCATGTAAATGCCGTTTTTTTCTTAGATAAAAGTAATATATCTTTCTGAAAATACTGCCAAAGTTAGCGTTTTGAATCGAATTTCCGGAAGCGATAGCACAGGAAAGGAGAAAAACATACAGTCACGTGACAAGAGTCTCTGTTATCTCTGTATGTAATTTATGAAAAATGGAAACGCTATTCGATCCCAAATGCCTTCAAAACTCAGGCCTGTCAATTTTATGCCTTTATAGTTAAAAATGTGTCTGAGAGTTTCGCATTGTTGAGCAGTAAATATGAGAACCACCTTAAGGTACATTTCCAAAGATACTGTTAACAGAAGTTCATTATCGCTATTAATACTTTTACAAAACATAATGCCTGTCCTACACATCCTGAGAACGATTAAGACCAGTTCCGTCCCGGCACAAGTCTGCCGAAAAAATTAAACCCGGGATCAGGCATCATGTAACTGTACGATGCCGACCTCTACGACGGACATGTTACATTTCTGTATTGATGTTGTTAAACTCGCATCGGCTCGTAACGCACATTTATACTTCTCGAAAAAGTTATATTCATTGGAAATGGCCTCGTATTTTATCTGCTACTCTCAAATTCTTATATCGGGCCGACAGGCCCGATTAATTTTTTTATCGGCCCGGCCCTGCAGGCCCGTTCAATTTTTTTGCCGGCCCGTTGAAAAAATTGTCTTAATTCTGCCGGCCCGGCCCGTTTGAAAATTCTCCTCCATTCCGCCGGGCCGGGTACGGGCCAAGCCCGGGCCCGTGCAGACCTCTACGTTGGTTACCCACGATTTTGAAATGCATTCTTTATGTTTCATAACTTCAAAAATGAATATATTTACGAGATTTAAAGAAGCGTTTATTAAAAAGTTTATTTTTCTGATGACTACATTTCGGAAACGTTTCGAGTAATTTTTATAATTCATTAATTAGTTTTCTTAAAGCGGAATATAGGTTAGGGCAGTTGTATTTGGGGGGGTGGAAAAAGGCCCATTGCCTTTCTAAATTTTTGAATTTAATGTACAAAATTTTCTTTTTCTCCAATGATTAAGGGGGGGGGGGGGGAGAAACTTTATTCTTTAAAAGTGGTTTAAAATAATTATGATAATAAGTCTGACTTAAAATAATAGTAACACTAAAAGTAAAAGGAAATAAAAACTTTTTGCCGGTGTGTGCTTTCCCCTTGAACTCCCTGAAACACAATATTTAATTCTGTTTTCTTATTATTATTTACATCTGCAGGTCATTTCGAGTATTTTATTTTAGAAATTGATTGCAGATACGAGTATTTTTTTTAATTCAATTTCTTGTTGTTGCTTTCGTGATTAAACTTTCGCTGAAAAATATATTGTGAAATATTTCTTTATATTTCTGAAATTCCATTAAAAAAATCGTCAAATATTTCTCTAGTGTCCGAAAAATCGAAAGCGACCGGTGACTTTTGGTCACATCGTGTATTTTTTCATTTATCGATCTCGGACGAAAATGGCGCCATATTCAAAAGAAAGCATTCATTTCAATTTATAAGTTTGCAACAATTGACTATGATTTCAATAAAATGACGTCATTTTCACTAGCCTTTCATTCTTCTTTTACTAAGATTTAAAAGCCTCGGAAAAGAAATTTAAATGTTACTATTTAATCAAAGTAAAATCTTCAGAATTTTGATTGAAAATTGTCTTTACCTGTGCAAATTTATCCTGTTTAAAAGAAAACATGCATTTTTATTCACAAAGAGAAATCTAACAATTGCGTCAAATTTCACTTACTGTTAATATGGCCTGTTCCGAAGTTAAAACGTATGAAGGGAAGATTTTTTTTTTTAAATAAAAAAATGGCAATAACAGTTTAGTTAATGAATTTTATCTCCTCTACTTGTGCACCAAGTCTTATTTGATAAATTACACTTCAAACTTTATTTTAGTAATAAACCGATTAAAATATGTGCAGCAATTTTTGCATGCTACTATAACAAGGCACATATTGATTTACAGTTTTATATAATAGTATGATATTATTTGTGATATGTTTCATTTATAAATGTTATTTGGTATGCTTTAATGGTACTTTTCGGTTAGCCGCACGCCAGTGTTATACATACGTACATATATGTAAATATATATATATACATATACACATGTTGTATATATACACACACATATATATATGTAAATATATACATACCTGTATATATAACACTGGCGCCCGGCTAACCGAAAAGTACCGTTTTAATTAACAGTGTGTCTTATTTAAATTAAATTTTCTTCCTTTTTAAAAAACGAAACTTAAGTTGAGGACCTGAAGCATTTCTGTCTGAAAATCATGCCCCTCTCCCGATTTCGTTCCGTTGGCACCCATACAAAACATGCTATCATCTGTGCGCTGCAATATTTTAAATTTTATTTTATTTTTAAATTCCTTATTTTTTTTGGAAAAACTCTACGTCGTTTTTTAATCACAATATCGGAAGAAAGAGCAAACAATATAAAATATTTTTTTCTTCTTAAAGTGCACATTCATTGCGTATAAGGAAATTCCGCAAAATTATATAATAGTAATAATAATAATAATAATAAAATAGACAAAATTGTAAGGAAGTACACTATGTTTTTTTTTCATTTTAATTCAATTATATCCTCTCTCATTCGGTCTGATTATTTTGTAACATTAATGTTTTCTGTCATTTTAAAGTTGAGAAAGACTTTGCAAATTCATTATCTTAATGAATGATGATTGCGGTGTCCATAATAATAGTATAGTAACAACAACAATAAAAAATAATATACAGGGTGTCTTAAAAAGGTTCAAAGACTTTTGTTGGAGATACGTAGGCAGTATAAATCGAAAAAGTTTTCAAAGTAAGGGATTAAGAGTATAGGACTTAAGATTATGTTGATGAAATACTACTGCCACTACTTTCGGGGAAAAAAAAAAAAAAAAAAAAAAAAAAAAATCAGACTTTCGTCACTAAAAACGGACAATCTATTTTTTTAGTGTCGCGAAGCTCCGAAATGTTATAAAATTTAAAGCAGCATGATGCCATGAAATTTGGGCTGTAGAAAAATGAAATTTTTGCTGTTTTTCTTGTCAGAGCATGGATATTTTTTTCTAAATATATAATGAATCCTATAAGTACGATTCGGAAACAGTTTCTTTATGAAGTAAAACAAATAAACAAAAAGTTTCATTCATCTACGTCCAAAACTCCCTAGTTATGATGTTTTGAATTTTAAGAAATTTTCAAAGACTTCCCTCAGTAAAAACGGACAGTCTATTTTTTTTAGCGTCGCGAAGCTCCGAAATTTTATAAAATTTAAAGCAGCATAATGCCATGAAATTTGGGCTGTAAAAGAATGAAATTTTTGCCGTTTTGCTTGTGAGATCGTGGAGAATTCTTTTCTAAATATAACGTAAAGGACCCAGAGACCGTATAATAATTTTTAAAAAGTACATATATTTTTTATTTTTAATGGCAGGACTGTTTCTTCCATACTATCGTAATTCCTATTTTATTTTGAAAACTTTTGAAATTTCATGGTCTACGTATGTCCAACACATAAAAATAATTAAAATGCGTTCAATCATTTCGGAAACCATGTAGATTATTATTTTTTTAATTCTGGTTTCTTCTTCTTTTTTTTTTTCCATTTATTCTTACTATTTATCTTTTTTGGTTAATATGTAATATACATTTTATGATATAACTTTAAATTTGAGAAAAATAATTCGCGGATTCAAGTTTTAAATTTAAGTAAAAAAATTATGTTTATGGTATCAAATACTACAACAATATTATTAATAATAGATTACAATGTTTTTTTGGTAAGAAAGTATATCTTTATAATTATTTCTCTCGCTTTGGTTATTTTTTAATATTTACTTTATAATTTTTAAAATGAGGGAAAAAATGCATTTTTAAATTTATGTTAATGAATGACAATTTCGATGTCATTAATAGAAATAATAATAGATTAAATTCTCAAAATATTTTTTGAGACATCTAGTTCCATTTTTTCTTTTTTCACTCACTCTTTCTTTTTTTATTAATTTATTCTGTTCAGTTATTTTGTAATGTAAACAATTTATTATAACATTTTTTAAGTGAGGGGAATAAATATATCTATACCTTTTGTCATGGTTATTGGCAAATTTTATATTTCGTGATTTTTTTCTCAACTATTTTAAAGGAAAAAACATAAATAAAATAAAAACAAAATTAAATCATCTTTGTGGGTTTTTTTTTTTTTTTCATCAAAACTTGTAAAACATTTTTCGAAAGAATGAGTCAAATTACTCTTTCTTGGACTCATCAACTTTTTCATAATCTTATGTTTTCTTTAAAACCCATAATTTCTCCGAAACAAATAAGAATTATAAACTTTTAATCGAAGAACTGTTAAAGATTTTTTTCGCTAAATTTCGCCAAGTCGATATTTGTACCTGTGGCTTGCTCGAAAAAAATATCGAACTTTAAATGTCAGGGCTATTGGAGGGCACACCTAAACCCCAAAAAATTCTTATCGACCCTGCCCCTACTTGTCCGAACCACACCTGGCAGCCCAATTCATTGATTGGTTGTCACCTGCATGACGTCACTAAGGACCTGTCTCCATGGAGACCGCTGTTGTAATGGCGGTTCTTTTTCCTATATCCCCCTTACACTATCTATCACTGTGCGTTATCGATATGTATGTATTTATGTGGAAGAATTTGGCTTTTATTGATCACGATTATGATAATCGTAGCGGTTTATCGTTGTTTGATTTTCGAAATCTGTGTATACTTTTTATCTCTTGTCTAGTTCATTGTTAACATTGGAAGATACACGCTTTAGAGGATTGTTATATACATAAGTTTGCTATTCAGATGTTTTATATAAGTTATTTTTGTTGCATAGGAAAATGTTTTAAAAGTTTCTTTATGAATATGTCTTAAAATTAAATGAACAGCAACTTTTAAACTCCCCCCCCCCTTTTTTTTTAAACATTTTTATTGAATTGTTGTTCACCAACCACTGAATCTATATATATATATATGTATATATATATATATATATTTTTTTTTTTATTTACAGTTTACACTGAAGAAATTAATGTTAATAAAGAGAATCCAAATTTTTTTTTTCGATCAATTTAGTTGAATGAAGAAATAAAATTTGAGAAATACCGAAAAATATTACATTTCAATTAAATGAAGTAAATTACACATTTTTATTCGGTGTTTTGAAAGGGTTCGTCGTAAAATATTCAGATTTTCCAATTCCACAAAATATGTATGAAATCGTTTACTACCATTAAAACACAATGCTTCGTTTTAATTTTTTTTTTTTCTCATTGAGTTGAGTAACATTAACAATGCCTGCGTTCAAATAGCTTTTTCGCGTAATTTTTCAAATTTTATTTCATTCTTTTGTTTTCTTTAGTTCTTCACATTTGTGATACCAAAATTAATTTTCTAATTTAGAAGTCCGGAAATGAATTCTTCATAAATGGAATATCTATAACAGTAAAAAAAGACAAAAAAAATTGTGAACATTGCAATTTTTTTTTTTTTTTTTTTTTTTTTTTTTTTTTTTTTTTTTGTCTTTAAATATATATTTATAATACTTAAATATTAAAAATCATATTTTGACAATGTTTCAGCCTTAAGAGTTTTAATTATTGGAGGAAAACATATAAATTTCTTTTTCAAAGGAAAAAATTAAAAACGAGTTTTTCGAAAAACATTATTTTTAGTAAGTTTGGTTTGCGGTATCTTTGAAGCAGTTTTAATAGAAAAAAAATTAAAGGTATTCTTATGAAACGGTTCTCGCGCTCATTTGTACATATTTAAATATGCAATGAACTAAAACTGTTCTAAAAGCTCTGTGATAAAAATCGTTGACATTTAATAGAGAAAACATGATTTTTTTTTTTTTTTTGACAGAATTCTGATTTTTTGTAGAAAAAGATCATATTTCAGACAATTTCTTGAATATTTCAAACCTTTTAGTTCATTGCACTGAATCACTGAATGATGTCTTAATATTATTATGTTAAAATATATTAAGGGCAACTGAGTATGCAATTAATTGCTGGTATAAAAAAAATCACCAGATGGGTAAAATATAAATAAATTAAAACTTTGTTTCTTTTCATAGTTTTAAATCGGAATTCATCATAAGCCAATTCATTTTGTAAATATGGTTCATTTTTGTGAAAAAGTGTTCCGGACATAGTTATGAATACTAAGAACTTTGCACAGACTTTTTTACAATTTTGAACAGTGTTCACTGTATGATGTATTTTTTTTGTTAGTTACAGTGTAATTAAGATTGATATCTAAAAATAAAAGCAATTTAATATCTGATATAGTTTGTTTAATTACATGTGCTTTTCTTTCGCTTTATAACGTAATTGATAGTAAGGCTGCCTGTTCAATTATTTTTCTCATGTAGTCAGAGCTTTTGAAAACACTTAAGATATTTAAAGTTAAATTAGTTGAACGCAAACATTAATATTACGATAGTCACAATATATCTAAATTAGACAAGCTTTATTAAACCTTTTTTACTGACAAAATGATCATAAATGAACCATTAACATTTAATTTATATTTTGAAAATAAAACTTTCAGTTTTTACAAATATCGTTCTAAAGTTTTTATGGGTAAATTGTGAAAATACGGATTAGTTCCCTATTAGTTCAACAAAAATTTATATACTTGCATGTTTTGCCATTTAATTTCGGGGTTACCATTTACTTTTACTAAATCTGACGTCGTATAAAAAAACATAAATTTTTGATATTTCTGTTACTGTCTCTTAGACGCAAGATAGTGGATGTTACCATTTTATTTCGGAAGTACCATTTACGTTGGATAATTTTGCGATATTTCTGTTACTGTCTCTCCCAGTAGCAGAAACTGTCCAGCGTGGCAGCGGGCGCTGCAGATTATTTTAAATCTTGCAGATTAATCCAGTAGCTTAAAAAGAAAGGCTGATCTTAGAAAAAAGCTGAAATTTACTTTTAAGTCTCTAGATTTATGGTATTTGTTACATAACTTCATTATATTTTCTTTATAAAGGCAAATTTTTCTTATTTTATGGGATATTGTTGTTTTAGTAGACTTAGTCTAGCACTATTGGGTCGCAGATAAATTTTAGTACGCTGCAGACTGACACAGAAAATTCTGCTTCTGGGCTGTCTCTTAGACGCAAGATAGTGGGTTTTATCATTTTATTTCGGAAGTACCATTTAGATTGGATAATTTTGCGATATTTCTGTTACTGTTTCTTAGACGCAAGATAGTGGGTTTTACCATTTTATTTCAGAAGTACCATTTAGATTAGATAATTTTGCTATGTATGAAAACAAATTGGTATTTCTGTCACTGTCCTACAGTTAGACATTACTTTTTATACTTTATTATTTTTAACTCAATCATACTGATTGGAATTTTTTCGGCCTAGTAGCGTGGATAATTTAAGCCTAAAAGCTCTTGAGTTTAGACTGCCTGCCTGATCACTGTTTCACCCAGTTAAGTGAAAATGCTAATTCGTATGAGTACTTTTTATGCTTCTGCGTTTGTAGAGGTACCATTTAGTTTCGTTTGACAACTCTACCATAAATAAAGAAACACGCAGTTTTGATAAAGTTGAAAGATGACATATCCAAATTCCACAATTTTTGCCGATTTATCAGTCTGCCAGAACGCTATTTTCTACCACTTTAAGGCGGTATTAAAAAATATTTTTTCACGTTCAACAACTCAAAATTTTCTGACACATTTTCAGACTCATCTTTAAAAGTAAAAACAGGAAACTTGCTGGCGAGATTTTTGAAGAGATTTATAACTGTGTTTTTATGTTTGCGTGCAATTAATTAGAATTTGATTTATAAACAATTATTTTCTCAGTACGACCATTTTTTTTTTTTTTTTTTTTTTTTTTTTTTTTTTTTTTTGTTTTCAGCACTATCGCTTCGGGAAATTCGACTCAAAATGCCCACTTTAACAGCGTTTTTTAAAAATATATTCGGCCTTTATCAAAAAATCGACCAATGCGGCGCATTATATAGCTTCTGAATAAGAGAACCTGCCAACTGCGTTTGAGAGCAAAAATGAATTTAAAAATGAGTCAGAAAATAAGCAGTTTGGATTTGAGTTAAACACCCTTAAAGAGAAAGTAGTATAATAGTAGATTGTGCATGCATGACTGTGTTTAACTTTGGTTAATATTGAAATGATTAAAAACATACTTACTCTGTAATGAAAATTTTTTTAGATATATTGCTCTAAATATTTATTTAAAAAATCAAATATTAAATCAAATAATTTATTTTGAAATCTAATTGAATTAATAATAAATTAAATTTAACTAATAAACCGATTTCTTTCCCATCTTTTATATATATCATATCTTTGCTTTTACTTAAACTACATTTGCATTGTAATTGTATATTTTAAATAAAAACTCGCGCTTTGTAAAATATATAAATTATCTTCATGTTTTCACATTTTTTTTTTTTTTTTTTTAATGTAAAACAAATTGTTTATTATTTTATTGAGAAGAAAAAGGCTTAATGTATCATATAATTTAAAAATACTTAATATTCTGTTTCATTTTAATATTTTTAGCAGAAAATAGTTAAAATCCCTTTTTTACTTTGCATTTTTTTAAATAAAGGTCGTAAAAGTAAGCTATATCTTTTTCTGTTAATTAAAAATTACCAGTGCCCATAGAACAACCGAATTTTTTGCCTACAGTTTATATCTGATGTACACAAGATTAATCGTTCACCGTTTCATCAAATGTTTAAAAGTTTTTTAGGAATGAGAACAAAAAAGACGTAACTTGTTACATTAGCTTATTGACGAAAATATATATGTATGTACTTTTTACTTTATTAGAATAGATAAAACGAACCAAATAAAAAAAAAAAATGGTAATATAATCATATAATTTTGTGATCTGTAATTATATTAATCGATGCACACAATTGTTTTAAGGTAAAATAATATTTTTAACGCAGATCTACCCAAGTGCTTTAATTGTTTTAACTAAAGGATATTTTTTAATGCAATATATCGTTTTAATAATTATTTACTAGATGTATTTATAGCTCATTTTGTTATGTTTTAATCCCTTTTTTAAAAACAAATTCAGGGTGGTCATACAAAACTTGTCTGTGTAGTGTCTATATCCATCCCCCCAGGAAGAAACTATCGCCAATGCTCAGAAAAATTATTTAATATCTTGCCTAAACCTATATCCGATATACACAAGATCTTTTCAGCTTTCATTAATATTCAAAGTTTTTTCTCTGAATGCTTATGTATTCTCTATGGCTATATTGCACATACTCATTTTGTTGCTAACCGCATGCGTGTAATTAACAGTGAACAAGTGCATCCAGCCATGTTTTTGAAAGTCATTGGTATTTTATATCCTGCAAATAAAGTATTCATAAGCTGCATTGTAAGAATGAGAAAAAAATACGTATCCATAATGCTTGAAGCTTTTGTTTACTCATGAAAGTACTTCTCTGTATGTTGGGGTACTTTTATTTCAAATACGTAAAACAAACTGACTATTTCTGAGAACAAAAGTTTTTAAAGTATATCGTATAATTTTATAACTCGTAATTTTATTAATCTGTGCATCTAATTTTTTTAAATAACAAAAATTTTAATGCAAATCTAAAAACTTTGACTTATATATATATATATATATATATATATATATATATATATATATATATATATATAATGAATATTTATTAATTGAATACATCATTTTGGTGATTATTTTCAAAGTAGGTATTAACTGTAAGATTTTTATTAAGTGTTGTCGTACAACATTAAGTCTATTCTTTTCCTTATAAAATGAATCATATATGTCATCATTCCCACCAAAATTACTCTATATCTCGCCTACATATATATTCTTAATACACAAGATTAAATGTTTTCCACTTTACTCAAATTTCCTCACTTTTCCCTGAATATATATATATTCGGTGTAGCTACATTACACATACACACACCTGCTGTTAAACACATAAGCGTACGCGTAAATCCAGTCGAATTTTAGGTAGCTTTCTTTACAAAAAGCTACCTATTGCAGCCGTTCGGAGGAAAGCGATTTCAAAAAATTTTGGTATATTTTCATCGATCATGACCCCCAGACCCCGAAACCACCCTCCGTTCAAAATTGATATATATATATATATATTGATATATATATATATCAATATATATATATATATTACCATTAATTAAACATAACCTACCACCGTCAATTATTATGAATTAAAGCTGTAAGTATTAAAAAAAAAATATTATAAGAATTATTATGGAAGAAGAAAGAAAAAAGTGGACACCGACAAAAATTGAAAAGCTTATATATTGAATTACGTTATCAAGGGCACAGAATTCAATGATATAAGCAAAATGGTTGTTTTCTGTGGGAAAAATAAGCTAAAGCTAAAATTAATTTTCCCCTGTGCCCGGACAACCACTAAAATCAAGTGAATTGATTAAAAATGAAAGCAGAATAGAAACAAATAATATGGAATGGAAGAATCAATAAAACGTATTTAAATATTTATAGGATATAAAATATAAATAATAAACACCATACCGATTAATATTTCAGTATTTTACAAAAATCCATGTGCACATGTCTACCAGTATATCAAAAAGATTAAGGTGAATAAAACAGTTAAGAAATCACAGTAAATGATACCAAAGGATGCAGTTAATACATTTTGAAATAAAATTTGAAATACCTTGTAAAACAAATTTAATCTAATATAAAATAAATAGATATTAATTACATTATTTAAAATGCACTATTAAATTAATAGATAACAGTTTAACAATATCGTCAAAATTTAGCTAAAAATACCCCCTGATGTATAAATTATAACTGAAATGGAGCTAGAAAAATTAAAAATTAGAGCAGTCTGAAAGAGACAAATGTGGTGCTGCCATCTATTATTAATTATATTAAACATCTATCGCAAGATAAAAATTTGTAAGCTTTTGAATGTAAATAACTGTTTAAACAGCAAAACCAAACAAATCCTTATATATAGAGAATTATAAACCTAATATAAATCACACAATGTATTTAAAACTATTGTTAATAAAATTTAAAAGCATACAATATATTCTATTAGCTTACTTATTTAAACTAAACTAAGAGTTTAAATAATGCTAGAACATTGATAATATATAGCATATAGCTATATGCTATAAAACAAAATAAATTCAGTAATAATTAATATAAATAATTATTAAAAATAATATAAAAATTATTTTTCAATGAGTTATATATTAGATATTTATAAAATGAACAGGAAATAAAAAACATGTGGAAGTATATAGAAGGTTAAATAATACTTAAAATCCCATTACTTAAAAAGCACAAATATAGAATGTGGATTATTATCAGACATCCATAAAAAACCATAAAGTTTGAATGTGGGACATTCAAAAACATTAAACCGATAATAAATATTAAAAAGAATAGAGGAAAAATAATAAAAATAATTACCCAATTTTAATGCATACAGTATAACTATATTTATATTAAAACTACTTATATGTATATTATTCACTATAAGAGTGGCATACTATTAGTAATTAATATGATATTGTCCTTAGTAAATTAAAATTTAATAACAAATAATTGTAAATTAGATTAATGAATAATTAAGCTAATTATAATATTAATGAAAATCTCCAATTTACATATAAAATATCAAATCAACATCCACATAAAATACATAACAAAAATATAGTAATAATACAAGAGCCCCGCTTTTCTTTTCTTTTTTTTTTTATAAATAATTAACCATTGCGTATTATCCAGACAACACCACCCTCCTCCGTACTCTAACATCTGCCCACCCAACCAACCTATAATATTTTTATATTATTTTACAATTTTTAATTTTTTATAGATATTTTTATAATTTTTTTGTAATTTTGTTTACGCATGTGTTAATTTGTGTTTATAGATCATGTAAGAAAAGTACTAATTGTATATTAATGAATATATGAATTTTTTTGGAAAACCATGATTTAATGCAACATAAATTAGTTTTTTAATATTATTGTTAATTAGAGGAGAAGAACATAAACATTTTATTCGATATAAATGATTAAGTATTATATTACGAAATACAGAATGATATAGACAAGATTTAAAATTTGTAAATGTATTAACTGTGAATTTAAATTCTTTACGTTTGTCATATAAATCTGTGATTGTTTTATTGTCTTTTATTGTAATTTTAAGATCTAAGAAGTTAATTGTATTGTTAGATAAAAGGTTTTCCGTTAATTCCAAATTAGTGGGATAATCAACTGGAAATCGAGTAATTGCAGATTGATCAGTTTCAATTAAAATGATGTCATCAATATAACGATATAAATGTAGATTATTTTTAGTAAAATTACGTTCATAATGAGATAAGTATAAGTCTGAGAGTAAACTGGAAGTACAACCGCCTTGTGGTATACCGACATGCTGTAAATATAAAGTATTATCATATATATATATATATATATATGACCTATGTCACACTGTAACTCTCGTATTTATGAACCGATTTGGATGTAATTCGGTGTGTACATAGTACATACCAATGTCTCGACCGAGTTCCTTGGCCAGCTTCATCCACCATTTTGTTTCAAAATGGCGGCCATTTAAAATTTTTAAAAAAATTTAAAATTTGAAATGTTGTACCAAAAAATTGAAAATGTAAAAATATTTTTTTCTTATGTATTTTACCTTTATACAAAGACTCCGTAGCAGTTTTTGTTTCGTCTATATCTTAAAAAATGGCTGAGTTATAGCATTTTGAATTTCTAGCGAAGCTGACATTTTGAAACTTACTGAATTTTGTCACGCGATAAAAGGCGTATTTATGAACAGATTTGGATGTAACTTCGTTTATACATAGTACAGACCAATGTCTCGAACGAGTTCGTTGGCCAGCTTCATCCGCCATTTTGTTTAAAAATGGCGGCCATTTAAAATTTTAAGAAACATTTAAATTTGAAATGTGGTAGCAAAAAATTGAAAATTGAAAAATAGTTTTTTCTTATGTGTTTGACCTTGATAATAAGATTCGGGAGCAGTTTTTGTTTCGTCTATATCTTAAAAAATGGCTGAGTTATAGCATTTTGAATTTCTAGCGTGGCTGACATTTTGAAACGTCCTGATTTTTGCCACGTGATAACAGACGTATTTATGAACCGATTTGGATGTACCTTGGTGTGTACATAGTACATACAAATAACTCAACCGAGTTCATTGACCAGCTTCATTCGCCATCTTGTTTCAAAATGGTGGCCATTTAAAAAAATTTAAAAAAAAATTAAATTTAAAATGAGATACCAAAAATTTGGAAAATGAAAAAGATTTTTTTTGTATGTGTTTGACCTTAATACAAAGATTCCGGAACAGGTTTTGTTTCGTCTACATCTAAAAAAATGGCTGAGTTATAACATTTTGAATTTCTATTGTGGCTGACATTTTGAAACGACCCGATTTTTGTCACGCGATAACAGGTGTATTTATGAACCGATTTGAATGTAACTCGGTCTGTACATAGTACATACCAATGTCTCGACCGAGTTCGTTGGCCAGCTTCATTCGCCATCTTGTTTCAAAAGGGTTGCCATTTAAAAAAAAAATGTAATTTAAAATTTAAAATGAGGTATTAAAAAATTGGAAAATGAAAAATATTTTTTTATGTGTTTGGCCTTGATACAAAGATTCTGGAGCAGTTTTTGTTTCTGAAAATTTGTTCTTTTGTTTATATCTTAAAAAGTGGTTGAATTATAGCACTTTGAATTTCTATCATGGCTAACACTTTGAAACGATCTTGTATTTGTCACGCGATACCACACGTATTCGCCTATTTCGATGGAAGAAGGCATGTGGATAGTATACATCAATATCTCGACCAAGTTCGCTGACCAGCTTCATCAGCCGTCTTGTTTAAAAATGGCGGCCATTAAATAAAAAAAAAATTATATTTAAAGTGAGGTGCAAAAAAATTAGAAATTGAAAAAGGTTTCTTTCTTAAGTATTTGACCTTGATATAAGGATTCAGGAGCATTTTTTGTTTGTCTTTATCTTAAAAAATGGCTCAGATATAGCAGTTTCAATTTCTAAAGTGGGTGACATTTTGAAAAATCTGATTTTTTACCTGCGACAGCACTCGTATATATCAACCGATTCCGATGTGAGTGAGCATGTGCACAGCAATTACTAAGGTCTCGACCAAGTTCACTGGTTAGCCTCATCTACCATGTTGTCTTAAAATGGCAGGCACTTTAAGAAATCGCCGAATTTGGCAGCCAAACATAAGTGAATTTAAATAAAAGCAGCTTGGATAAAGTTGACTAATTTCGCGAAATTCTCATGCATAATGATTTAGTATTGATAAAAATTAGTATTGAATCTCCTACATTCGGTTTCCACTTAATTGAGCTTCGTGTGTTTGAATAATATAAGTTGGCTTTTTAAAAATAAGGAATATGAAAGCTACCTCTTCCTCCCGGCACTGGCCGGAAGGACTTTTTTGAAATTCATTGATATTCTACTTTCTCCAAATAAAGGATCCACTCGCTGTTACATTAGCTTACTCGTTAAAATATATATGTGTGTGTTACGCACTTTTAGGTAGCTTTCTTTACAAAAAAGCTACCTATTGCAGCCGCTCGGAGGAAAGCGATTTCAAAAAATTTTGGTATATTTTCATCGATCATGACCCCCAGACCCCGAAACCACCCTCCGTTCAAAATTGATATATATATATATATATATATATATATATATATATATATATCTGACCTATGTCACACTGTAACTCCCGTAATTATGAACCGATTTCGATGTAATTCGGTGTGCACATAGTACATACCAATGTCTCGACCGAGTTCGTTGCCCAGCTTCATCCGCCGTTTTGTTTCAAAATGGCGGCCATTTAAAATTTAAAAAAAAATTTAAAACTTGAAATGTGGTACCAAAAAACTAAAAATGGAAAAATATTTTTTTCTTATATATTTGACCTTTATACAAAGATTCCGGAGCAGTTTTTGTTTCGTCTCTATCTTAAAAAATAGCTGAGTTATAGCATTTTGAATTTCTAGCGTGGCTGACATTTTGAAACGTCCTGAATTTTGTCACGCGATAAAAGGCGTATTTATGAACCGATTTGGATGTAATTCGTAGTGTACATAGTACATACCAATCTCTCGACCGAGTTCGTTGGCCAGCTTCATCCGTCATTTTGTTTCAAAATGGCGGCCATTTAAATTTTTAAGAAAAATGTAAAATTTGAAATGTGCTACCAAAAAATTGAAAATGGAAAAATATTTTTTTCTTATGTATTTGACCTTTATACAAAGATTTCGGAGCAGTTTTTGTTTCGTCTATATCTTAAAAAATGGCTGAGTTATAGCATTTTGAATTTCTAGCGTGGCTGACATTTTGAAACGTCCTGAATTTTGTCACGCGATAAAAGGCGTATTTATGAACCGATTTGGATGTAACTTCGTTTATACATAGTACATACCAATGTCTCGACCGGGTTCGCTGGCCAGCTTCATCCGCCATCTTGTTTAAAAATGGCGGCCATTTAAATTTTTAAGAAAAATTTAAATTTGAAATGTGGTACCAAAAAATTGAAAATTGAAAAAATATTTTCTTCTTATGTGTTTGACCTTGATAAAAAGATTCGGGAGCAGTTTTTGTTTCGTCTATATCTTAAGAAATGGCTGAGTTATAGCATTTTGAATTTCTAGCGTGGCTGACATTTTGAAACGTCCTGATTTTTGTCACGTGATAACAGGCGTATTTATGAACCGATTTGGATGTACCTTGGTGTGTACATAGTACATACAAATATCTCGCCCGAGTTCGTTGGCCAGCTTCATCCGCCATCTTGTTTCAAAATGGCGGCCATTTAAATAATTAAAAAATAAAAAAATTTAAATGAGATACCAAAAAATTGGAAAATGAAAAAGATTTTTTTTTGTATGTGTTTGACCTTAATACAAAGATTCCGGAACAGTTTTTCTTTCGTCTATATCTAAAAAAAATGGCTGAGTAATAGCATTTTGAATTTCTCTTGTTGCTGACATTTTAAAACGACCTGATTTTTGTCACGCGATAACAGGTGTATTTATGAACCTATTTGGATGTAACTTGGTCTGTACATAGTACATACCAATGTCTCGACCAAGTTCGTTGGCCAGCTTCATTCGCCATCTTGTTTCAAAAGGGTTGCCATTTAAAAAAAATTAAATTTAAAATTCAAAATGAGGTATTAATAAATTGGAAAATGAAAAAGATTTTTTTTATGTGTTTGGCCTTGATACAAAGATTCCGGAGCAGTTTTTGTTTCTGAATATTTGTTCTTTTGTTTATATCTTAAAAAATGGTTGATTTATAGCACTTTGAATTTCTAGCATGGCTAACATTTTGAAACGATCTTGTATTTGTCACGCGATAACACACGTATTCGCCTATTTCGATGTAAGAAGGCATGTGGATAGTATACATCAACACCTCGACCAAGTTCGCTGGCCAGATTCATCAGCCATCTTGTTTCAAAATGGCGGCCATTAAATTAAAATATATATATATATTTAAAGTGAGGTACAAAAAAATTAGAAATTGAAAAAGGTTTCTTTCTTAAGTATTTGACCTTGATATAAGGATTCAGGAACATTTTTTGTTTGTCTTTACCTTAACACTAGAACGGCGGCGAGGGGTCATTTTGACCCTTTCTGAATGAATACATGTCGATTCGAACCAGAAATTTCTTTGTAATATAAGATTAATATAAGCTGCACAAAAATAACTTAAATAAATAAGTTAAATAGTTTTAAGTAAAAATTCTGATGTGAAATATTTTTTTTAAAACTTGAGTAAAAATTCCCGCCGTTCTAGTGTTAAAAAATGGCTCAGATATAGCAGTTTAAATTTCTATTGTGGGTGACATTTTGAAAAATCTGATTTTTTGCATGCGACAGCACTCCTATATATTAACCGATTCAGATGTGAGTGAGCATGTGCACAGCAATTACTAAGGTCTCGACCAAGTTCACTGCTTAGCCTCATCCACCATGTTGTCTTAAAATGACAGGCATTTTAAGAAATTGCCGAATTTGGCAGCCAAATATAACTTACTTTAAAGAAAAGCAGCTTGGACAAAGCTGACTAATTTCGCGAAATTCTCATTCATTATATTGATAAAAATTAGTATTGAATCTCCTATATTCGGTTTCCACCAAATTGAGCTTCGTGTGTTTGAATGATATAAGTTGGCTTTTTTTAAATAAGGATTCTGAAAGCTACCTCTTCCTCCCGGCACTGGCCGGAAGGACTTTTTAAATGTGTAGAGCTTTTAGGTAGCTTTCATTACAAAAAGCTACCTATTGCAGCCGTTCGGAGGAAAGCGATTTCAAAAAATTTTGGTATATTTTCATCGATCATGACCCCCAGACCCCGAAACCACCCTCCGTTCAAAATTGATATATCCATATATATATATATATATATATCTGACCTATGTCACACTGTAACTCTCGTATTTATGAACCGATTTGTATGTAATTCGGTATGTATATAGTACATACCAATGTCTCGACCGAGTTCGTTGGCCAGCTTCATCCGCCATTTTGTTTCAAAATGGCGGCCATTTAAAATTTTTTTTTAATTTAAAATTTGAAAAGTGGTACCAAAAAATTGAAAATGGAAAAATATTTTTTTCTTATGTATTTGACCTTTAAACAAAGATTTCGGAGCAGATTTTGTTTCGTCTATATCTTAAAAAAATGGCTCAGTTATAGCATTTTGAATTTCTAGCGTGGCTGACATTTTAAAACGTCCTGAATTTTGTCACGCGATAAAAGGCGTATTTATGAACCAATTTGGATGCAACTTGGTTTATACATATTACATACCAATGTCTCCGAGTTCGTTGGCCAGCTTCATCCGCCATCTTGTTTAAAAATGGCGGCCATTTAAATTTTTAAGAAAAATTTAAATTTGAAATGTGGTACCAAAAAAATGAAAATTGAAAAAATATTTTTTTCTTATGTGTTTGACCTTGATAAAAAGATTCGGGAACAGTTTTTGTTTCGTCTATATCTTAAAAAGTGGCTGAGTTATAGCATTTTGAATTTCTAGCGTGGCTGACATTTTGAAACGTCCGGAATTTTGTCATTTGATAACAGGCGTATTTATGAACCGATTTGGATGTACCTTGGTGTGTACATAGTACATACAAATATCTCGACCGAGTTCGTTGGCCAGCTTCATCCGCCATCTTGTTTCAAAATGGCGGCCATTTAAATAATTAAAAAATAAAAAAATTTAAATGAGATACCAAAAAATTGGAAAATGAAAAAGATTTTTTTTTGTATGTGTTTGACCTTAATACAAAGATTCCGGAACAGTTTTTCTTTCGTCTATATCTAAAAAAAATGGCTGAGTAATAGCATTTTGAATTTCTCTTGTTGCTGACATTTTAAAACGACCTGATTTTTGTCACGCGATAACAGGTGTATTTATGAACCTATTTGGATGTAACTTGGTCTGTACATAGTACATACCAATGTCTCGACCAAGTTCGTTGGCCAGCTTCATTCGCCATCTTGTTTCAAAAGGGTTGCCATTTAAAAAAAATTAAATTTAAAATTCAAAATGAGGTATTAATAAATTGGAAAATGAAAAAGATTTTTTTTATGTGTTTGGCCTTGATACAAAGATTCCGGAGCAGTTTTTGTTTCTGAATATTTGTTCTTTTGTTTATATCTTAAAAAATGGTTGATTTATAGCACTTTGAATTTCTAGCATGGCTAACATTTTGAAACGATCTTGTATTTGTCACGCGATAACACACGTATTCGCCTATTTCGATGTAAGAAGGCATGTGGATAGTATACATCAACACCTCGACCAAGTTCGCTGGCCAGATTCATCAGCCATCTTGTTTCAAAATGGCGGCCATTAAATTAAAATATATATATATATTTAAAGTGAGGTGCAAAAAAATTAGAAATTGAAAAAGGTTTCTTTCTTAAGTATTTGACCTTGATATAAGGATTCAGGAACATTTTTTGTTTGTCTTTACCTTAACACTAGAACGGCGGCGAGGGGTCATTTTGACCCTTTCTGAATGAATACATGTCGATTCGAACCAGAAATTTCTTTGTAATATAAGATTAATATAAGCTGCACAAAAATAACTTAAATAAATAAGTTAAATAGTTTTAAGTAAAAATTCTGATGTGAAATATTTTTTTTTAAACTTGAGTAAAAATTCCCGCCGTTCTAGTGTTAAAAAATGGCTCAGATATAGCAGTTTAAATTTCTATTGTGGGTGACATTTTGAAAAATCTGATTTTTTGCATGCGACAGCACTCCTATATATTAACCGATTCAGATGTGAGTGAGCATGTGCACAGCAATTACTAAGGTCTCGACCAAGTTCACTGCTTAGCCTCATCCACCATGTTGTCTTAAAATGACAGGCATTTTAAGAAATTGCCGAATTTGGCAGCCAAATATAACTTACTTTAAAGAAAAGCAGCTTGGACAAAGCTGACTAATTTCGCGAAATTCTCATTCATTATATTGATAAAAATTAGTATTGAATCTCCTATATTCGGTTTCCACCAAATTGAGCTTCGTGTGTTTGAATGATATAAGTTGGCTTTTTTTAAATAAGGATTCTGAAAGCTACCTCTTCCTCCCGGCACTGGCCGGAAGGACTTTTTAAATGTGTAGAGCTTTTAGGTAGCTTTCATTACAAAAAGCTACCTATTGCAGCCGTTCGGAGGAAAGCGATTTCAAAAAATTTTGGTATATTTTCATCGATCATGACCCCCAGACCCCGAAACCACCCTCCGTTCAAAATTGATATATCCATATATATATATATATATCTGACCTATGTCACACTGTAACTCTCGTATTTATGAACCGATTTGTATGTAATTCGGTATGTATATAGTACATACCAATGTCTCGACCGAGTTCGTTGGCCAGCTTCATCCGCCATTTTGTTTCAAAATGGCGGCCATTTAAAATTTTTTTTTAATTTAAAATTTGAAAAGTGGTACCAAAAAATTGAAAATGGAAAAATATTTTTTTCTTATGTATTTGACCTTTAAACAAAGATTTCGGAGCAGATTTTGTTTCGTCTATATCTTAAAAAAATGGCTCAGTTATAGCATTTTGAATTTCTAGCGTGGCTGACATTTTAAAACGTCCTGAATTTTGTCACGCGATAAAAGGCGTATTTATGAACCAATTTGGATGCAACTTGGTTTATACATATTACATACCAATGTCTCCGAGTTCGTTGGCCAGCTTCATCCGCCATCTTGTTTAAAAATGGCGGCCATTTAAATTTTTAAGAAAAATTTAAATTTGAAATGTGGTACCAAAAAAATGAAAATTGAAAAAATATTTTTTTCTTATGTGTTTGACCTTGATAAAAAGATTCGGGAACAGTTTTTGTTTCGTCTATATCTTAAAAAGTGGCTGAGTTATAGCATTTTGAATTTCTAGCGTGGCTGACATTTTGAAACGTCCGGAATTTTGTCATTTGATAACAGGCGTATTTATGAACCGATTTGGATGTACCTTGGTGTGTACATAGTACATACAAATATCTCGACCGACTTCGTTGGCCAGCTTCATCCGCCACCTTGTTTCAAAATGGCGGCCATTTAAAAAAATTTAAAAATTTAAAATTTAAAATGAGATACCAAAAAATTGAAAAATGAAAAATATTTATTTTTGTATGTGTTTGACCTTAATACAAAGATTCGGGAACAGTTTTTGTTTCGTCTATATCTAAAAAAAATGGCTGAGTTGTAGCATTTCGAATTTCTATTGTGGCTGACATTTTAAAACGACCTGATTTTTGTCACGCGATAACAGGCGTATTTATGAACCGATTTGGATGTAACTTGGTCTGTACATAGTACATACAAATGTCTCGACCGAGTTCGTTGGCCAGCTTCATTCGCCATCTTTTTCAAAAAGGTTGCCAATAAAAAGAATTAAATTTAAAATTTAAAATTTGGTATTAAAAAACTGGAAAATGAAAAAGATTTTTTTATGTGTTTGGCCTTGATACAAAGATTCCGGAGCAGTTTTTGTTTCTGAAAATTTGTTCTTTTGTTTATTTCTTAAAAATGATGGTTGAATTATAGCACTTTGAATTTCTAGCATGGCTAACATTTTGAAACGATCCTTTATTTGTCACGCGATACCACACGTATTCGCCTATTTCGATGGAAGAAGGCATGTGGATAGTATACATCAATATCTCGACCAAGTTCGCTGACCAGCTTCATCAGCCATTTTGTTTCAAAATGTCGGTCATTAAATTAAAAAAAAATTATATTTAAAGTGAGGTGCAAAAAAAAATTAGAAATTGAAAAAGGTTTCTTTCTTAAGTATTTGACCTTGATATAAGGATTCAGGAGCATTTTTTGTTTGTCTTTATCTTAAAAAATGGCTCAGATATAGCAGTTTCAATTTCTAATGTGGGTGACATTTTGAAAAAACTGATTTTTTGCCTGCGACAGCACTTGTATATATCACCCGATTCCGATGTAAGTGAGCATGTGCACAACAATTACTAAGGTCTCGACCAAGTTCACTGGTTAGCCTTATCCACCATGTTGTCTTAAAATGGCAGGCACTTTAAGAAATTGCCGAATTTGGCAGCGAAATATAAGTTACTTTAAATAAAAGCAGCTTGGATAAAGCTGACAAATTTCGTGAAATTCTTATTCATAATGATTTAGTATTGATAAAAATTAGTATTGAATCTCCTATATTCGGTTTCCACTAAATTGAGCTTCGTGTGTTTGAATAATATAAGTTGGTTTTTTTAAAATAAGGAATATGAAAGCTACCTCTTCCTCCCGGCACTGCCCGGAAGGACTTTTTTTATTTTTTTTTTCAGAATAAAAATTCTTAATAAAGTCATTTAGTTGTATGATATGAAATTTTATTAACCCGTGAGCGCAATCTTTTATAGAAATATTCGTGCATATCTAAAAGCTTTAAAGTTATTATACAAGGTTCTTACGGGTCAGCTAAAACTTGGAAAACAGGGAAAAGTCACGGAATTCAAAAATTTAAGCAAAAAGTCAGGGAAACGGCAGAGAATTTTTTAAATATTTAAAGTGGATGGGGAATTTTTGATGTACTACATTCATCAGAATATCGGTAAATGAAAAAAATTTAAATTAATTGTTCACCCAATTTAAAATTTTTATATGAAATTTATGCAAACTATATTACAATAGCATAATATGAAAAATAATAAAAAATCAGAAATTTATACAATGCGTACTTATTTTAGCATTTATCTAGATTAAAGTTTTCCATTATATTACGTTATATATACGTAGGCATTATTCTACGACAATATATGAGTCAAATTTTTATTGAGAAAGGTCAGGGAAATTCTTGAAAAAAGTCAGGGAAGAACCTGGAAAAGTCAGGGAATTTTTTTACCGTAATTGTGTAGGAAGCCTGTATTAGGAAATGAATATTTATTAATATAACAGGGTGAAACCCTGTTATATTGTTGGCACCTAACCAGTAACAAACATTTCAGCAAAACTTTAACTCAAATAAGCATTTTCTTGTAAAATTCTGCAAAGTAATGTCATTCAGTGGTAACTTAGACACTTAATTTTATTTTTGAGTCACTATATTCACCACTAGTAGGCCAAGAACATATTCAATGAGGAAGAAACTTTTGAGAACAAAAAAAGTACCATTTTGAGACACCCACCACATTTCTAAAATTAAGCTGCTGCTTTTTTAAAATCTGCTTGTAATGCAACTATCCTAAACTTTTTCTTAAAGTTATATTTGTAGAATTAGTTAAAAGATGCCTACGATACATTAGTACCATGCTTCCTATTTTATAGTTGTTTAATTTAGCTTAAGGGAAGGGGGGGGGAGGGGTTACAAGTTATTGGTTCCAGTAATTTCATCTCACCGGTCTCCGACAGAAGTGTTAAAGAAAATGGAAATCTATTATTTAAACTTAACCAAAACAATAAATTAAATTTATCTTGTAATCAATACCATTAAAATTTAACTTGTTCTACCAAGGCTTGACACCATTTGTCAGTGACTGGTTCATAAATGCCAATTATTGGATATCTGCATTACTGATAATTTGAAACATGGAATAAGGTACACATGCATAAGTAGTATATCATTTATAAATAAGGTTTAAGTATTTTGTTTCAATAATAAAGATTAAAGAATTTTTTAAGCATAAATTCCTTGAAATATAAATTAACTTTTTTTTTTTTTAATCTTTGTACGTAAAGTGTCAGACACTGGTTCACTCGGGACCTTATTATCGCATGGGCAAATCGGGACTTTGCCCAAGGGCCCCGGACCTCAATGGGCCCCAAATCCATATATTAAATAATAAAATATTTACCTTTTTATTTCCAATTCCAACTATTCCATAAATTGAAGTTATTAAATTCATCTTAAAGTAATGTAACAAGTTTCTAAAGTTATATAAAAGAGTTTGTTTTGTACTAAGAAAAAAAAAGTACTTTTATTAATTAAGGTACTTAATTTAGAATTGACGGAGCTAATAATTTTCTTCTTTTTAAAATCCAAGGTGCAAAAATATTGTTTATGCATTACACATACACATATGACTGACCATCAGTTCTATTTGAATAATGTTGCAATGATTAGAATGGGGTCCCCTAATTTATCTTTGCCTAGGGCCCCAGTTAGTCATGATTAGGACCTGGCGTTCACTTTGTGTCAGTTATTGGTTTTTCAAGATAGCGTTGGTGTCAGTTGCTGGAGTTATTGACCATATCAATGAAAAGAATTATTTTTTAATAACACAGTGTATAATTTTTGAGAAATTTGTCAACAGTAATTTTTTAATGTATCTCTGCTATCCTTTGAAAAAGAAAAAGAAGTATAAAATGGATTTAAAATTTTGTAATAGTGATTTGAACAAGGAAGAATTCTTAAGAGGTCAGTTATTGGGGGGTTTCACCTTATATCATTTTAGTAATTATTTTTATAGTACGTAAAATAGCCTTTTAATACTGTGTTGTCATTCAACATTAAGTCTGTATACTTTTTCCTTACAAATAAAACATGTAATCTGTCATCATTTCTCATAAAAATTACTTAATTTCTTGCCTACAACTGGATCCTGTACACACAAGATTAATTGTTTTCCTCTTTCCTCAAATATTTAAAGGTTTTTCTGTGAATGCATAGCTACATTACACACACACACACCTGCTGTTAACCACATAAGCGTACAAGTACATCCAGTCGAATTTTTGTGAAAGTCATTGGTATTCTACATCCTGTAAATGAAAGTCATCATAAGCTGTGTTGTAGGAATGAGAACAAAAAAACGCGTATCCAGAATGCTTGAAACATTAGCTTACTCATGAAAATATTTCTCTATGTGTTTGTTCTGTATTGTCACTTATCCTCGTTTTCCTTTATTTTTACAGCCCTGCCAATGTCCTTCTTGCAAAAGGCATTCTGGTGATGTAAAGGTACACCGAGCGGCAACAGGAAGTTTCATTGAGGCGCAGGTGAATGAAAAGTGTCAAGTCATCGTCGACATCTAATACCAATTTCCTGGTGAGTTCTTTAGTTTCGTGCTGATGAGATCTCCTTTTCCAGCTTCACGTTTCATAAAATAAAAAAGGATTTTCTTTTTATTCCCTTTTTATTTTCATTGAGGTCATGTTGTCTGCAGTTCCATTTTAAATAATTTGTGGAAGTTTCAGATGAAAAGAATATGTTTGTCTTAAAAATAAAATACTTTACTCTGTAATTTTATTTTTTTATTTTTATTATTACTTTTCTTAATAAGTAAAGAAATATATCACGTTTTTTTCTTCAAATATTTTTTAAATAAACCTTGAGACGTAAAAGTTTTACTAGTTTTGTCTTCATCTTATAAAGATGTTTGTATATAAAGTAGTTGATAGACTATCGTAATATAGGAAGTTAAGTTGGAAGATACATTTTAAAGAACTACACTTTCCTTCAAGATGAAACAATTTACTCTGAAAAGTTTTGCCGGTAAGTTATTTTTACAGAAATATGCCGCGTCTTTAATGTAATATTATGCGTAAATAAAAAAGGCGAGGCATCTGCAGTCTAATCTAGTATTCTAATAGTTGATATACTATCGTAATGTAGGAAGCCAGGTTGGAAGATACATTTTTAAAAACTACGTTTTTCTTAAATATGAAATAATTTACTCAGAAGAGTTTTCCCGGTAAGTCTTTTTTTACAGAAATATGTCGCATCTTCAATGTAATATTATGCGTAAATAAAAAAGTTGAGGCATCAGTAGTCTAATTTAGTAATCTAATAGTTGACAGACTATAGTAATATAAGAAGTTAAGGTGGAAGGTACTTTTTAAAGTAATACATTTTCTTCAAGATGAAATAATTTACTCTGAAAAGTTTTTCCGGTAAGTTAGTTTTACAAAAATATGTCGTGTCTTTTAATGTAATATTATGCGTAAATAAAAAAGGTGAAGCATCAGGAGCCTAATCTAGTAGTCTAATAGTTGATAAACTATGGTAATATAGGAAGTCAGATTGGAAGATACATTTTAAAGAGCTACATTTTTCTTAAAGATGAAATAGTTTAGCCTGAAAAGTTTTCCCGGATTCTTGGTGACGTTTGTCAGTTTGCAATTAAAATAAGACGGTCACGCTGTGTGAACACCGCCCTTGAAAAGGTTAAAAAGATAAGGCGTCCGAAATAATTTAAGAGTTTCTGATGAAAATAATGTATTAAATATGAAATGTTTTATTCTGCATTTTTTTTTTACGGTTAGTAATATTTTTTATGGCGTATATCACATTTTTTAGGAATATTTTAACACTAAACCTTGAGACATAACTGGCGCTATCTTCTTTTAATAAAGATGTATAGTAGTTAATAAACTAACGTAATAAAAGTAGGCAAGTTGGAAGATACACTTTCATAAACTATATTTTTCTTTAAGAGGAAATTTTTTATTCTGCATTTTTTTTTTCAATACGTTGTTTTTCAATAAATTCTATCGCGAATTAATGTAATATTATTTTCAAATATAAAAAAGGTTAGAGCAGAGCATCAGTTATCTAATCTTCATTTAATGAAGTCATTTATAAATAAAACGTAGCGATCAACTGTGAGACTACTAGAAAATATCCTGACTTATAATTTAAAATAATTATTTAAATGATTTATGAACGTTTTAGATGAAATTAAAAAGGTTTTCCCAAAATAGAGATATTTTATTTATTAATTCATTATTTTTATTATAGTTCTTTTTTATGACTTATATCACATTTTTATTCGAATATTTTAAAGCTAAAAGCTTCAGATATAAATATTTTAATGGCTCTGTCTTTGTTTAATAAAGATGTATAAAGCGGTTAATAGACTGATGAAATCTAAATAGAAGACGGATTGGAAGGTATATTAAAATATTTTTTTAAGCGAGAAGAAAAACTACATTTTTTGTTAAAGTTGAGATATTTTATCCTGCAACGTTTTTATTTTCTTTCGCTAAGCAGTTTTTTAAGAAGCATGTCATATATATATATATATATACATATTTAATATGGTGTTAAGAAAAGCTTGACACATTATTAAGTCTATTCTTCTTTTAATAAAGTTAAATATAGATAAAGCGTAGCCGATCAAATTAAAGACTATTAACAGATAGATTACCGATATTTTTTTTTTAAATAAAGCTTAAGTTGCCAGTCTCACCATCGTTTAAGAAATAGCAATGTAAAGTGGTCGATACGACATTAACGGATAACAGAGAAGTCTAATCACAGATAATTTTAAATAGATACTTAAAAATATTGCTTAAATTTTAATTTAAAAAAATGTGCTTGTTTTAAAATTGAAAAAAAAAAAATGTGCTTTTAGGCGAAAACTCAAATTTTTATTAATTTTCTTTTCTAATAAAAATTTAGATTGTGCAACCTAATCTTAATTTAATAAGATTAGATATAGATATATTTTTTAATACGATGAGGAACTACTTTAAAACTTCAGATTTATGGAAATTTGAGAATTAAAGAATGTGTCTTCATATAGTGGAATATTGCATTCCTTTGGGGGGGGGGGGGGAGGAGACGTAAATAGTTTTAAGTCATATGTCACATATTTCATTGCGATTTTTTGTTCTGAAATAATTTTCGAAAACAAATTTTGACACATCAATGTGCTAGTAGCATTACCTCCATGTAATGTATAAAAAAGTGATTGGTAGTATAACAGATCAAGCATAGACAGAAAGATAATTTTAAGATGATATTTAAGCAATTTGCTGAGTTTTCAGACAATAAACTTCTGATACATGGCTTAAATTAAGTTTGGGTTATAAATGTTCTAGCAGTATTTCTTTAATTTGATAAAAATTCTATAAACAAGGTCAACAGTTTGACGGATGATAGTCATACAAGTTAATAGATAATTTAAAATTATTATGTCGTGGCGTGATTTTTTTCCTCATAGTATAGGCAAAGGAATTACTGGGACTCAACCATGAGGATTAACGGGTTAATTAATTGATTTGTTTTTGATGGAAGAAAAAGTACATCTAATCTTTAAAATATTTTTGTTACTTTCTTGAGTAATGCATAATTTAAAAAATATTTTATATAGCTAATATTAAAAAAATAATAATAATAAAGCTTCTGTCGTATAAATTTTATTAGCCTATTTAAAAAAAAAAAAAAAAAAAAAAGTAAAATATGAATATTAAAACGGTAGACAAATTGATAAATAAATTAAGATACATATGAATTTATATGTAGATACATAAATGCAAGGACAAAAACTATAAACGCCGTTGTTGATTTATTTATACTAAAAATAATTGTAAGAAATTGTTAAAGTCGGCAAATTCGTGTTTATATTGAAAAGAAATATTCACTGAATATCAGCCCCTATTTTTATAATGGAGTATTATGTGTCTTTAT
This sequence comes from Maratus speciosus, assembly GCA_963932465.1. Taxonomy (NCBI): domain Eukaryota; kingdom Metazoa; phylum Arthropoda; class Arachnida; order Araneae; family Salticidae; genus Maratus; species Maratus speciosus. Next base: position 453,563,690 of record OZ010789.1, on the reverse strand, counting down.
AAAATATTTTTCTCTTCAAATACTTGACAAATGTCAATAAATGTATCTCTAAAAAAACTACCAAAAGTATAACGAAAATACACTTGACACCTGAAACAGCTGTAAAATTCTAAAGTTTTGTTAACGTTCGTTATGTAAGTGCAAATTCCATGAGATAATAGTGGAGAAATCTGTCACTGATAAAGTAGGTTTAATTAAATAATTTTTATCTCTTACGAAACAAATTTTACATGATGCACAGATGACAGGCTGTAATAGGAGTAGATTTAACTTCTGATATAATGAGGCTAGCTTTATGATGAAGAGATGAAGTAATACCGCAGACTTTTAAATAAGTTGTTGGTAACGTTAATTAAATAATTTTCCTTGGTACACAATGATTTTTGCAATGACTATATATATATATATATATATATATATATATATATATATGTATACGAGGTAGGATTCAAAAGTTCCTGGACTGACTCTATAACTGTAAAAATATTACCAATTTCATTACTGAAACACATCCGCCTTCGAAATAAGATCCTTGCGCAATAACACACTTTTGCCATCGGCTGTAAAGGTCATCGAAGCGCTTCTGGAATCCATTTTTAGCCATGTCCTTTAATTCAGCCTGCGATGCACTTTTAACTTCATCTGAAGATTGAAATTGACGACCCTGCAAGCGACGTGCAGTTCAGGAAACAGGCTAAAGTCGCAGGTTGGAAGATCAGGGGAGTAAGGAGGATGTGACAAAACAGTTGTTTTCGTTTTCGTAAGGAAGTTACCGACGACTAGGGATCGGTGTGCAGGAACATTGTCATGCAAAAGCACACATGACTGCTCAGTCCACAATTTTGGCCTCTTCTTCCGGACCGACTCACGTAAACGACGCAGAATGTCTAGATAGAGTTCTTTGTTAACAGTGCGTCCTTGAGGGATAAATTCAGATGCACAATGCCCTGGATATCGAAGAATACCTTTATCATGACCTTCCCTTTAGAGCGATCTTAGCGGAATTTCTTCTTCCGTGGTGATTTCGAAGTTGCTGATGCTCTCTTGGATTGCGTATCGTATAAAAAACACCATTACCAGCCTCCAGTAACAATTCTGCCAAGTAGGGAAGGATGTTTGTCAACAGCCGAGATTAAGCCTCCCACCATTTCAATTCGCATTGCCTTTTGGTCTTCGCTTAACATGCGTGGTCGTCGATTTCAAACTTCAGATGAAGAAAAAAGTGCATCGCAGTCTGGATTAAAGGACATGGCTAAAAATGGATTCCAGAAGAGCTTCGATGACCTTTACAGGCGATGGCAAATGTGTATTGTTGCACAAAGGTCTTATTTCGAAGGCAGATGTGTTTCAGCAATGTAACTGGTAATATTTTTACAGTTATAGAGTCAGTCCGGGAACTTTTGAATCCTACTACGTATATATATATATATATATATATATATATTACCAAAAAGATGCAATTATGTTCACTCCTTGGCTTATTTTGGAATGAAACCTGTTAATCTGATTTTTTTTAATTACTAAATGCCGAATTTTTATCTAAATTTTTCAAGTTGCTAAATGCCGAATTTTTGTCCAAATTTTTCATTTAACAGTTTCATTATATTTTAATTTAAAATCTTTTATTTATTATGAGTATTCTTTTATTTTTCTTCCTTAATTTTTCACATATCATTACTTTCCTCTATCTGTAATAGAATAAAGTCTTGTAACCAAAATTTCTTTAGACTTCCTGCTTTTCGACGGATACACATTTTTTAGGGGTAATAGAGCTCGAAAAACAGGTTTTTACAATGTTCGTGTGTCTGCGTAAGTGTCCTCATTGCATATCATCGAAAAGTATATGAAATTATGCATAAAATTAAACCAAATTTCATATACATGTTTTTGATTATGGCCAGCGGGTCCGACTTGAATTTGGGAATATTCCACCGGAAGAGGTCACTGTAAGATATTTTTGTACCTTTTTCAGTTATTGTATCATCGAAAAGTGTATGAATTTATGCATAGAATTAAACCAAAATTCATATATATGTTTTGGCTATGGCCACCGGGTCCAACTCGAATTTGTGAGTAATCCACCGGAAGGGGGCGTTGTAATAGCGATTTTTATGCCATTTTCATTATTGTATCATCGGAAAATGAACGAAGTTATACATAGAATTGAATCAAAATTCGTATGTATGTTTTAAACTATGGACGTCGTGTCCCAGTTGAAAATTATGACTTTCCCCCAGAAAGAGGCGCTGAGATAGCGAATTTTGTGCGACTTTCTCGATTTTTCGTAGTTCTGTAATACATCGGCTGCTCGTGCAGCGACGGACACTTCGCAGCCAGTAATTCGCAGGCAGCTAGCATACTACAAAATAAAAATAATGTTGATTTTATTAAATATTATGATCGAAATAAACTCGTTTTCACTCCGATGAATAAAATGAAGCAGAAATTTATGGGATTTTATACCTTTTAAAATCTCCGTAGCCCATTCAAAAGGGATGTGGTTTCGAGTTATCATAACTTTTTAAATACTTATTGAAATTACATAAAACCTTGTAATATATTTAAGCCATATTTAAAGCTTTGTAAAATATAAAAATAAACACTTATAATTTAATAAATAATACAGTTCAATTAATATTCCAAATGTTTTTCACAAGGTATGTCACAAACTGCACGATAACTTAACTTCGAATAAATATATCAACATAAAACTTAAGTTAAAATTAACTTTAAACTCTACTTTATAGAATGAATTGATGGTATAAAAATTCTTTGAGAGAAACTATTTTAAAAATTCAATTGAATTTGAAAAATGAAAAAAAAATGAAATAAAAAAGTTAATGATTAAAGAAAAATGAAAATATTTACTAATAATATTAATTAGTTCTATGAAATATAGGTTGGAGCTCATTTTAACATGATTTTTCTGTTTATATTGCAAATTAAGTTATCGTACGGATTGTGAAATACTACGTGAAAAAATTTTGCAATATTAACTGAACTATATTTTTTATTACATTACAAACTAAGTGTTCATTTTTGCATTTTAGAAAGCCTTAAATATGGCTGAAGTATATTACAGATATTTGTGTAATTTCAGCCTAAGAGTGACTGCTCAGACCAGGAACCTAGCCTGTAAAGCATAGTGTCCCTCCCGGCCCCCTTTATTAAGGTTTTTCTTTTAATTACAATGAAAAAAAATACAATGTTCAGCATGAGCTGAACCCGCCACTAAACCCGACAAGGAGCGTACTTGAAGATAAGTAGGCTTAAGAAAACAAAATCCAATGCAGGATTTAGTTGCTGTCTCCTTGAAATTGCATATTCATCTGAACCGCCGTAATTTCTCAATTAGACGCTTCCGAAAAGTTTCTTATCAATTAACGCCGGATTTTATTTTACTTTTTATTTTTTTATATTTATAAATGAAATTTTAATATCTAAACATATTCAGTACAGTTAAATCCAATCATTGCATTAGTTGTGCCAAATGTGTCGTTATTGACTTGTTCGGCATTTTGCGAACATCTGATTAATACTATTGATACTATGTAAATATGGTGAAATACATGAAACTATATTTTGATCTCATTGGAAATATCGCATGACAAAAAGTGATTTGTGTTTCTAAACGAAACAGGCTGAAATAATGCTTTCCATGGGCCATTTCTTTCCTGAAATAAGATAGCGCCATTAAAGGATAAAACAAAATATTGAAATAAATACAGCAATATTTTATAGAGGTACATAGAAGCATTTAGAGAAATGCTAAATAAAAGTTTATGGTTCTACATATAACTATTGCGTGTTGATATTTTTAAATAAATAAGTATCTATTTGCATTTTAAATTCATAAATCTCAAGAAAATAATATTTAAAAAAAACTTACTCAGGCTAATGATTACTTTTAATAATTTTAGCATATCGAGAATTGGAAAGAATTCAAAAGAAATATTTTAAGAACGCTGAAATAGTTTTACTCTTTTATTTTTATTACTTTTTGTAAATATAAAATTTAGAACCAAATTTGCTTTTACTAATACTAATATGAATATTTAGGATCAAAATGACTTAACATTTTTAAGAAATAAATTTTTGATTTTTTCGAATATAAAATTATTCACTGTGTTACCCACATATAAAATAAAAGGTACAGAGGAACTCTAAATATATTTAGACATAAATATGTAATGTAACTCCTTTTAAATTTATTTATAAAATAAAGTTGAAAGAAATTTTTTAAAATTATGTACAAATTTACGTTGCGAGTGTGCTAGAATGTCTGAAACATATTGATAATTTGTTCTATTAAATTTAGAATATTTTGTGTAATTATGTGCTGATGCTTCCATGTCACTTTTATCAGCAAAAAGTTACTAATTGTTTTCAGCTCTCAGCAACACAGATAATATTTGTACTCATGCTGAACTAATGCTGAACTCATCTGAACTCATGCACAAGTTTTTAAAAAAGTTTATTTAGATTTTATAAATTCATTTATAAAGCCTACTTTATTTTATTGCCGGTTGAAATAAATAATAATAATAATAATAAAAAGCCGTGGGGTTAATGTACGTGTTTTCCAAGATATAAAGTAACGAAAATTATGAAACTGTTGTAATTTTGTTTATATAATTGAAGAGCTCAAATGATAAAGATGTTGTGTGACCAAAAAAAAAAAAAAAAAAAAAAAAAAAAGTTAATCATAGGATCGAAAATAATCTGTGGTCCTCTACCATCTGTTAAATTACTATTTGAAAAACCCAATACTCCCTGAATTTTTAATTGATAAAGGAGGCGTTTGACAAAAAACTCAAATAGATGTTTGGAACCTTATAGCTATTTTTCTCAAAATGATGATTGTGTCACTTACCATTTCTACCATCTGCTAAATTACTATTTGAAAAATCCAACACTCACTGAATTTGTAATTGATAAAGGAGGCGTTTGACAAAAAACCCAAATAGATTTTGGAACTTTATAGCTCTTTTTCTCAAAATGATGATTGTGACACTTACCATTTCTACCATCTGCTAAATTACTATTTGAAAAATTCAATACTCACTGGATTTTTAATTGATAAGGGAGGCGTTTGACAAAAAAACCCAATAGATGTTTGGAATTTTACAGCTCTTTTTTCTCAAAATCATGATTGTGTCACTTATCACCTTTATCGTATGAGATCTTCAATTAACAACCGTATAACCACCAATATGTTACTTTTTTTATAACAATCTGCGGTTGATTATCATTTATTTTATCAGTAAAATCCATTTAATTAAGAAAAAAAAATTCCAAACAGTAGAAATAGAAGCTCTTCTTAAAAGAAACCACGAAATAAGGATATTTTTAATACAGTAAATTTCTTACGAAAAATTCTTCAAAGTATTGTACAGAAAAACACTACAAGATGTCGCACCTGTATCATCTGAGTTTTTCAATTAACAGCCGTAACAGCTCCTTAAGATTTTTTTATTATTATTATTATTACAATCTGTGATTGATTACCATATATTTTATCAGTAAATTCTATTTAATCCAGAAAAAAAAAATCTAAACAGTAGAAATAGAAACTCTTCTTAAAAGAAACCACGAAATAAAGATATTTTTAAAACAGTAAATTTCGTTCGAAAAATTCTGCAAAGTATTGTACAGAAAATGAAGCTCGATAGTGAAAGCGGCACAAATAACCACAGAATGCTAGGAGCGTTCATTAGTGAAGACGAGTTTCGAAATCAGGTGATAAATTGTTATTCGAAATGATGTTGACTTTGCAATCAGGAGAGGATGAGTTTGCACAGCTGTGAGAACGTTACTGAGAGATAGAGAATAGTGAGGGCTGAAGGGGGAAAAAAAAAAAAAAAAAAAAGGACAAACACATCGTGTCTTTGTAGCTCCCAGGGCTGCCTGATAAAACACATAGAAAAGTGCGATTTGGAGAATTCGTGCTAGAATTTAAAAGATGTATTGAGTTGCAATGGAAATTTTAAATATGCTAATGAAATAGTTATAACGTAGCTTCAAGTAAAGATCGACCGAAAATTCGGTTTCGTTTTCGGCAAAAAATGCTGTCGAAAATTCGGCTAAACCGAAACGCGACCAAAATTATCTGTATACCAAAAATCTCGTTTCTTTTTTAAGAAATTTTCAACATTACTCATTGATTTCAGCTGTATCAATTCAGATGAGACGCTCTTTATTTATTGCTATGAACTTCACTGTTTATAATTATCAGTCATGAGTGATTCAAGACCTGAGTGTAAATTATAAAGCAAGTAATGCATATATAACTAAACTTTGAAAACTCTTTTCACGTGCATATTAAAAGCTGAAGATTTAATACTAATACAAAAGTTCAGTTTGAAACCGCAGAAGTGCTTCGAATACTCTTTGAAAAAGTCCTAGTGTAACAGAGGATCATTTACAAAAATCAGTATAAAATGTAAATCGAGGTATGTATATCTAAAAAAAAATTAATTAGATGAAATTCGTATAATTAGAAAATCATGCTGTGTCGTTAATGAATTAATTACATTTTATTTTATTTTATATGAAAATAAAAAGTTTTGGTCAGATGCACAGAGAGCCAATTTGGACCATATGTGTAATTACACGTATAATCAATTAATAATTACGTATATTTAATAACTTCGCATAATTAATTAATAATTATGTACATTTATGTATGTATTAATTACATTAAAAAGTTTTTTTGGTCGTTTCTGTTTTCGGCCGAAAATTGGAAGATTACCAAAATAAGGTTTCGGTTTTGAAAACCTGTTTCGGTCGATCCTTAGCTTCGAGTAACGCAGTAGTTTAGAAACCCTACAAGTAAGAGAAATAAAAGCTTGATTGGAAAATTAGCTGTGTGCCAGGGAATACAGATAATGCAGGTCTGAAAAATGCCTAATAGAATCTCAAAGTTATGTTGTGGTGTAGTGCAAAATTCGCAAATATCCTAATGGCGAATAACGTACGAGTAGTTTCAAATAAAACATAGATAAACCTACAAAAAAAAAAAAAAAAAAAAAAAAAGCAATATAACAAATTACAAGGACCATTTGGAAAATGATCTTTTCGAAGACTAAAATTTAAGACATAAAAAATCGCACGGAGTTGATCCTACATTACGTACGCCATGGATTAAACATTAATAGTGTTATTACACGTAAAAATTGCAAGCAACAAAAATCGTCTGCGACCCGTCAGATTTCTTAAAACGTACGTATTATCCACCTGAATCTTACTTATTATCCACCTGAAACTTACGTATTATCCAAGCATTTCATTGGCTGTTCGGGAAAAGGTTTTGCTATCGTCAGATTTCCGGCAATCTGACGACCAATTTTGAATGAAATTTCATTCTTAAACTTCTAAACATCCCACAATATTACTTTTTACACCGTCGTATAGAGAAAAAAAAGTGCTTTTAAATGCAATTTGTTTGAAAGCTGTATCTCAATTTGTTTCTGAGTTATTAATTTTTTTTTGTAGTTTTTATTACTTTTTTGTCGTAGTGGCAACAGAAGTATCCATCTCTGTTGAAAGTAAAGGGAAATACAGATTACTGTATAGACCAATCAAAAAACGAATAAAATGCGGATTAAACCAATAAAAAGCTTAAGGTATGCTTTTGATTTCCTGTCCTGACTAGGACAATAACCAATTTTCCAAATGGTTAAAAAAAAAAAAAAAATGTTGATTTTATGGTATATTACTGGCATTCCAGCTGTCAGTATTAACAATAATAATCGTAAAATTAACAGTAATAAACCGTAAATAAGCAGTTATATACCGCTTTATAAATACACTATCAGTAATATGCCATGGTATATTTATTACTGCTTAACTGTATAATACTGCTTTTTTGCGGTTTATTATTGTTGATTTTATTGTATAATACAGGCGGCTGAGGTACCAGTATTATGCCGTAAAAATGTCGTAAGTATATATATCTTTTTAGTGCTGTGTACAGTGCATAAATAAAAACGTATTACAATAATTAGTTTTAAGTCAGACGATATAAAATATGTAGGTTTGGAAATTATTCAAGGATTTCAGACACATTCAACTGTAGTTCACAGTTTAAAAAATATACATGCGATTTTAACACGTTAAGCGCCACGTCAGTCACCGGTGACTGACACTGAACTTTCCGTTCAGAGCGCGTCATTTGGTGATGACTGACGGTCTAAAATATTATATACAACTAAAATATATATATATTATTTTAAATAATTACTGAAAATTTATTTAAAATTTACTTACCTTACAGGATTATACTTTCTTAAAAATTACTTAAAACAGTAAATTTTTCAGCTTCAGTGTCAGTCACCATGGCACTCAACGTGTTAATGTCAATTTACAACCATTTATTGATTTACAAAGTCAGTGAATTATACACATAAAAGCGTATTTTGATAAGTGTTTTGATAAAAGGTGTAGGAAATGTACAGTCGTGGAAAAAAAAAAGTAAACACCCCCTACTAACTCTTCAACAAATTATCGTAGAAGAAAGTTACTGGTACTGAACGATTGGAAATAAAGTCTACATTTAAATGATGTATATAAAATTTGCTTAGGAGGCCATCTACATATTAAAACGAATCCAAACTTCATTTTTTTCAATGACAATACCCAATTTTAACGAGATATTTCAAATCTTCGGTTCAAACTATGCCTAGACACCGAATTTTAAGTCATTTGAATGATAAGTTTTTGAATTATAAACATTCAAAATTTAGTGCTTCTAATGTTAAATTACATTTTCATATTTTTATTTATATCTCCAGAAATTATGCTCCTAATGTGCTAATTTTTTGTGTAGCAATAATACTAATATACCCAAACATAAATACGCTGAAATTGCAATTTTTATAACTTTATGATATGAATTATGATTTATGAAATTAATACTCGACAAAATTATGAATTGAAACCTACAATTTTTTTGATGGAATTAGATTTATTAAGTCCTGCTTTATGGAAATCCAAAATTTCACATTTTTCTTCCAAGTAGTTTTCAAATTATGCTTAAAGAACGGCAAAATGATGGTTTAAGGGGCCGTCTATAATAGGAGTGACTAGATATTTTGAAATTTCTTTTGGTGTTGTGTAATCTAGCAGGCTTCATTCACTTCTTAAGGTGCCTTGATCAAGATGAGGGCTCTCTCGGTTAACAATCGAGTTCCGAACTTCAATTTGGATACAGCCCTTAAAATACGCTCGTTTTAAAATAATTAATTTCTCAGAAACTTATGGTACGAATTGCATAAAAATTGGTTTTTTGGCTAATTGAAGGGTGTAGAATTCATTTATGCTGTCAGAATTGCGTACTGCTATTGAAAAAAACAAAGTTACGGTTCGTTTTAATATGTAGATGGTCCCCTAAGCAAATTTTATCTATATCATTTAAAAGTAGACTTTATTTCCAATCGTTCGGTACCAATAACGTTCTTCTACGATAATTTGTTGAGGAGTTAGTAGGGGGTGTTTACTTTTTTCTTTTTCCACGGCTGTACTTTTCGAAAATACGTGGTAGGATTCCGGTAATATTCATCACAGATTAAAAATTTGAAAATATTCTAACGATATATAATTTAGCAGCAGCTTCAATGATGCAGTGATTTAAAGATCCTAGAATTTTGAATGATCTAACTTAATCATTTTATCTTTTTTAATTGACGACTGTGCTTCTATTGCTGAATCACATTGGCCAAATTTTTACTTTGAGAAGAAAACATACAACTGAAAAATATAACTTTTTTTGCATGACCGGTTATAAAGATTTAAAATATTTTATAAATGAATTGAAAGAAATTAGAATATGTTTAGGAGCTAACACGAGAAATCTAAGAATCTTTTAGTTTTCTGTGTATAGCTAAACCCTTTTTCAGTATTTAAACATAAAAAAAAATATATATATATTTTTAATTAATGCTTCAATCAATGTCTCAATCATAAGGATCAACAATCAATAATCAAAGGACAATTGCCCTTTATTTAATAAGAAATAAAAGTTGGATAATTTTCTGCCGGTACTTTATTTTGTTATTTAAGATTGCATGTAACTTTAAATTATGATTTAATAAAAAGTAACAATATAGTATTTGTTATTAGATAAGTTAGTATTAAGGGTATTCTCAAATTCAAAGGGGCAGCTGTATGACATAAGTTTTAATTCATTTTTGTTCGGAAACGCACGAAACTGGCAGATGTTATTATTTAGAAACTATGTCATCGAAAAACGTTTTCCGTTTTATGTAAACACAATAGATCTTTCAGAAAATACTGTCAAAGTTGGCGTTTTGTTCCGAATTTTCTGACGACAGCAAAAAACCAGTTAACGAAGGGCAAAAAAGTCTTATCACGTGATCGAAAACGCTTATAACTCGATAAGTAATGTATTTATCAAAAAGTGGAAAAAGTAATTTCGATTCCAAATCGCTTCCACGGTGAGATCTACCAATTTTATACCTTTACGTTTAAAAATGTGTACGTCATTATGTCAGAAAGTTTCGCGCTTACTGAGCAGTGAACTTAAGAACAGCCTTAACAGTGAAAACCTATTAATTTTCCTAAAATACTAACTTTGAACTACTTCCGCATTATAAAAAAAATTCTCATTTAGTCAGTTATTTCTCATTGCAAACATTTAAAAATAAAAAATCACCGCGCTAAAACTATTAAAATTAAGTATAGACGTTAAGGGAATTATTTTCTTAAAATTTACAAATAATTATCCAGAATGTAATCGCATGCTTACTTTTTTTAAAAATGAATACGTGCACACTCCTATCATACATATCATTTCAAAATCCCTGCCTCAACAGTTACTGGAGCATGTTGTTCCCAGTATGCCACGCCGTGTTCAAAGTTTCCTGGCATTACATGGTGGTCAAATCCCTTACTGACATGGCACTGATGATTGTTTATTGTGTTTTACTTTCTTTGTACCGTCATATATTTGGACAATATGCACGTTTCAGAAAACCAACCTCTTGTATACATCCTTTCAACAAAAATTTTATATTAAATAATGTTGAACATATTGTCAATACTATTCTTTGCCTCTTGATCCTCAATCACATGTAGATCCTTGGCCTTCAACTTTTCTCCAACAATGTATTTATATATTTAAATTTCATTTATTTGTTACATATAATATGTAAATACTTGATGGTGGTTTTACTTAGCTATTTAAGATCGCATGCAACTATAAATTAGATTATGATTTAACAAAAGTATTCTTTGTATTCTTCAGTTTTATGTTTAAAAAGAAGGAAAGAAAGGAAGCTTTAATTTATTATAGAAATTATATATTTTCATTAATTTAATATTTAAATTTTTAAATGTTAAATTCGATAGTTATTCAAAGTAACACAAATGAGGTTTTTTTTTTTTTTTTTTTTTTTTTTTTTTTTTTTTTTTTATGTGTGTGAATTAAAACCTGGTAGTTTTAAGCATTTATTTATTAATTTTTTTTTTTTTTATAAAAAGATTTCTAAAGGAAAGAAAGCTTTAATTTTTTGTAGAAACAATTGATTTTCTACACATTAAAATTTATTTGTTAATTTGTTATTTAACAGAAAAAGAAATGAATATTTTATCGCGTATTAAAACGTGGATGTTTTAGTTTTAAGCTGTTAGTTTTTCAAATTTTAAGATTGCATATGACGTTAAATTAGATTGAGATTTAATAAAAATTAACAATATAGCAATTGTTATTATATTAGAATGTTATTATTAACAGTCAAAACATTTTGATTTTCTTAAAATATTAAATTTGAACTGAAACCATATTTGAAAAAAAATCTCATTTAGTCCGAGTTATTTCTCATTTCAAATATCAAAAAAAAAAAAAAAAAAAAAAAAAAAAAAAAAAGATTGCACTAAAATTATCAAAATTAAGTATAGACGTTATTTTCTTAAAATTTATAAATGAATTAATTATCCAGAATGTAGTCGGATGCTAACTTTTTAAAAAATGAACACGGGCTCACTTCTTTTATATATATCATAATCTTTTATATAGCATTTTCCTTTTAGTCTTTTTAAGTAGTCTTTTTATTCTTCAGTTTTAAGTTTAAAAAGAAGGAAAGATAGGAAGCTTTAATTTATTATAGAAATTATATATTTTCTTTAATTTAATATTTAAATTTTTAAATGCTAAATTCAATAGTTATTCAAAGTAACACAAACGAGTGTATTTCTTCTTTTTTTATTGTGAATTAAATCATAGTTGTTTTAAGCATAGTTGTTTTAAACTTAAAACATTGTTGTTTTAAGCATTTATTTTTTCACATTTATAAAAATATTTTTAAAGGAAGAAAGCTTTAATTTGTTGTAGAAACAATTGATTTTCTTTACAATAAAATTTAAATTGTTAAATACTAAATTAGATAGTTATTTAACAGGAAAAGAAATGAATATTTTATCACGCATTAAAACATGGATGTATTAGTTTTAAGCTGTTAGTTTTTCAAATTTTAAGGTTACATATGACATCGAATTTGATTAAGATTTAATAAAAAGTAAAAATATAGCAATTGTTATTAGACAGTTAGTATTAACAGTAAAAACATTTAATTTTTTTTTAAAATATTAAATTTGAACTGAAACCGCATTTAAAAAAATGTCATTTAGTCCAAGTTATTTCTCATTCCAAATATTTTTTTAAAAAGTAACTGCGTTAAAATTATTAAAATTAAGTGTAGGGACGTTAAGGAAATTATTTTCTTAAGTTCATTTGCTAATAATTATCCAGAATGCAGTCGGATGCTAACTTTTTAAAAGTGAGCACGTACACACAAGTTTTATGTTATACCATAATCTTTTATGTAGCCTTTTGCTAAAGGCTTTGATAAATCGCAACTATAAAATACTGCTGTATTTGTTTCAATATTATGTTTTATCCTTTAATGTCACTATCTTATTTGAGAAAAGAAATGGTCCATGGAAAGCATTATTTCAGCCTGTTTTGTTTCGAAACACAAATCACTTTTTGTTACTCTATATTTCCAATTAGGTCAAAATGTAGTTTAATGTATTTTACCATTTTACGTGGCATCAAAAGAATAAATCGCATGTTTGCGAAATGGCGAACAAGCAAATACCAATATTTTAGGTAGCTTTCATTACAAAAAGCTACCTATTGCAGCCGTTCGGAGGAAAGCGATTTCAAAAAATTTTGGTATATTTTCATCGATCATGACCCCCAGACCCCGAAACCACCCTCCGTTCAAAAGTTGATATATATATATATATATATATATATATATATATTCATTATGTATATATATCTGATCTTTGTCACACTGTAACTCTCGTATTTATAAACCGATTTGGATGAAATTTCGTGTATACATAGTACATACCAATGTCTCGACCGAGTTCGTTGGCCAGCTTCATCCGCCATCTTGTTTCAAAATGGCGGCCATTTAAAAAACTTAAAAAATTTGAAATGTGGTACCAAAAATTTGAAAATTAAAAAATATTTCTTTCTTATGTGTTTCACCTTGATACAAAGATTCCGGAGCAGTTTTTGCTTCGTTTATATCTTAAAAAATGGCTGAGTTATAGCACTTTGAATTTCTAGCGTGGTTGACATTTTGAAACGACCTGATTTTTGTCACGCGATAACAGGCGTATTTATGAACCGATTTAAATGTAACTTGGTGTACACATAGTGCATACCAATGTCTCCATCGAATTCGTTGGCCAGCTTCATCCGCCATCTTGTTTCAAAATGGCGGCCATTTAAATATTTAAAAAAAATTTTTAATTTGAAATGTGGTAGTCAAAAAATTGAAAATTAAAAAATATTTTTTTCTTATGTGTTTGACCTTGATACAAAGATTCCGCAGCAGTTTTTGTTTCGTTTATATCTTAAAAAATGGTTGAGTTATAGCACTTTGAATTTCTAGCGTGGCTGACATTTTGAAATGGCCTGATTTTTGTCACGCGATAACAGGCGTATTTATGAACCGATTTGGATGTACCTTGATGTATACATATTACATACCAATGTCTCGACCGAGTTCGTTCGCCAGCTTCATCCGCCATCTTGTTTCAAAATGGCGGCCATTAAAAAAAATTTTAAAAATTTAAATTTTAAATGGGGTACCAAGAATCTGGAAAATGAAAAAGATTTATTTTTGTATGTGTTTGACCTTAATACAAAGATTCCGGAACAGATTTTGTTTCGTCTATATCTAGAAAAATGGCTGAGTTATAGCATTTTGAATTTCTATTGTGGCTGACATTTTGAAACGAACTGATTTTTTGTCACGCAATAACAGGCGTATTTATGAACCTATTTTGATGTAACTTGGTGTGTACATAGTACATACCAATGTCTAGATCGAGTTCGTTGGCCAGCTTCATTCGCCATCTTGTTTGAAAAGGGCTGCTATTAAAAAACAATTTAAAATTTAAAATGAAGTATCAAAAAATTGGAAAATGAAAAAGATTTCTTTTATGTGTGTGACCTTGATACAAAGATTCCGCATCAGATTTTGTTTCGTCTATATCTTAAAAAAGGATTGAATTATAGCACTTTGAATTTCTTGCATGGCTGACATTTTGAAACGATCTGATATTAGTCACGCGATGAAACGTGTATTTATTAACCTATTTCGATGTAAGAAGGCATGTGTATAGTATATAGCAATGTCTTGCCCAAGTTCGCTGGCCAGCTTTATCAGCCATCTTGTTTCAAAATGGCGGCCAGTAAATAAAAAAAATATATTTAAAGTAAGGTGCAAAAAAATTAGAAATTGAAAAAGGTTTCTTTTTTAAGTATTTGACCTTGATATAAGGATTCCGGCGCATTTTTTGTTTTGAATTTATCTTAAAAAATGGCTCAGATATAGCAGTTTGAATGCGGTTGACATTTTTAAAAATCTGATTTTTTGCCTGCGACAGCACTCGTATATATCAACCGATTCCGATGTGAGTGAGCATGTGCACAGGAATTACTAAGGTCTCGACCAAGTTGATTGGCTAGCCTCATCCACCTTGTTGTCTTAAAATGGCAGGCACTTCAATGTATCGCCGAATTTGGACACCAAATATAAGTTATTTTAAATAAAAGCAGCTTGGATAAAGCTGACTAATTTCGCTAAATTCTCATTCATAATGATTTAGTATTAATAAAAATCTCCTATAATCGGTTTCCACTAAATTGAGCTTTGTGCGTTTGAATAATATAAGCTGGCTTTTTAAAAATAAGGAATATGAAAGCTACCTCTTCCTTCCGGCACTGGCCGGAAGGACTTTTTTCATAACTAATGCAATGATTGCATTTAGCTCCATTGCATATGTATTTATATATTTCAATTTCATTTATTTGTTACATATATGTAAATACTTGACAGTGATTTTACTTTGCTATTTAAGATTGCATGCAACTATAAATTAGATTATGATGTAACAAAAGTAGTCTTTTTATTCTTCAGTTTTAAGTTAAAAAAGAAGGAAAGAAAGGAAGCTTTAATTTATTATAGAAATTATATATTTTCATTAATTTAATTTTTAAATGTTAAATTCGATAGTTATTCAAAGTAACACAAATGAGTTTTTTCTTCTTCTTTGTGAATTAAAACATAGATGTTTTAAGCATTTATTTTTTCAAATTTATAAAAGATTTTTAAAGGAAGAAAGCTTTAATTTATTGTAGAAACAATTGATTTTCTACACATTAAAATTTAAATTGTTAAATATTAAATTAGTTATTTAACAGAAAAAGAAATGAATATTTTATTGCGCATTAAAACATGGACGTTTTAGTTTTAAGCTGTTAGTTTTTCAAATTTCAAGATGGTATATGACGTTAAATTAGATTAAGATTTAACAAAAAGTAACAATATAGGAATTAGTGAACAGTTAGTTAGTATTAAAAATAGAAAGAAAAAGAAATGAATGTTTTATTGCGCATTAAAACATGGATGTTCTAGTTTTAAGCTGTTAGTTTTTCAAATTTCAAGATGGTATATGACGTTAAATTAGATTAAGATTTAATAAAAAGTAACAATATAGGAATTAGTGGACAGTTAGTTAGTATTAACAGTAAAAACATTTTAATTTTCTTAGCATATTAAATTTGAACGGAAACCGCATTGAAAAATGTCATTTAGTCCAAATTATTTCTTATTTCAAATATTTAAAAAAAAATGACAGCGCTAAAATTATTAAAATTAAGAGTAGGACGTTAAGGAAATAATTTTTTTGAGTTCGTTTTCTTAAAATTTGCTAATAATTATCCAGAATGTTGTCGGATGCTAACTTTTTAAAAGAGAGCACGTGCACACAAGTTTTATATGTATTATAATCTCTTATGTAGCATTTTGCTAAATGCTTTGATAAATCGCTACTATAAAATATTGCAGTATTTGTTTCAATATTATGTTTTATCCTTTAGTGCTACTATCTTATTTGAGAAAAGAAATGGTCCATGGAAAGCATTATTTCAGCCTGTTTTGTTTAGAAACACAAATCTCTTTTTGTCACGCTATATTTCCAATAAGGTTAAAATGTAGTTTCATGTATTTTACGATTTTACGTGATACCAATAGAATAAATCACATGTTTGCGAAATGGCGAACAAGCAAATATCGATGTTTTTCATAACTAATGTAATGATTGCATTTATCTTTATTAAATATATATTTATCTATTTAAATTTCATGTATTTGTTACATATATGTAAATATTTCACGGTGGTTTTTTTTTCTTTATACTTAAGGTTGCATTCAGCTATAATTTAGATTAGGATTTATCAAAAATATTCTTATTACTCGAGAGTTTTAACTTAAGAAAGAGAAAGAAAAAAACGAAGTTTTAATTTATTATCGAAAGTGTATATTTTCATTTGTTAAATATTTAGCCCTTTATGCACCGACGGGACATTTAAATCCCATTAACGAAAATCCAATATAATTTTTTTTTTTTTAATTCGTCAACTTATAAAAGTATATGGTACTTTTCGTACGAAGTACTTTGCTAGATCACATGCAGTAAACCCAACGAAACAGTCGAAGCTAAATATTTTTAATGTTGTTATTTTCTCAACCATTCACATGGGTTTAGTTTTTCTCCTATTAAAAAATATTTTACGAGAAATTTCCAACTACAAAATACTTCTCAGTTACAGATAGGATCACAATACATTTATTTACAATGCTCTTGTAAGAACCGTGAGGTTTCCATAACAGTATTTTTTTAAATTAATCTAATTATTCTTGTACATATTTAAAAAAAAAACCTCTTAACTACCGATTTATTAAATCTCTTTTATTTAAAAATCTATCTAAAAATCAAATTGTTACTATGTAAATTGTTTTGGATATCTTCAGGCATTAACGAAGATAATTATTGAAGAGGAGCAAATTTCTGATTTATAATTCGGGACATAAAGGGTTAAATTGTTAAATGTTAAATTCGATAGTTATTCAATAACAAATAAAAAAAAATTTTTTTCATTAAAACATCGTTGTTTTAAGCATTTATTTTTTCAAATTTGTAAAAAAATTCTAAAGGAAAAAAGCTTTAATTTATTGTAGAAATAATTGATTTTCTTTACTTTAAAATTTAAATTGTTAAATATTAAATTAGCAATGTATATTTTACAGACCTGCCAACTGCTACGAAAAAATCGTAGTTGCTACGATTTGGACTTATAAACCACGATGCTACGAAAATCGGTCTCAAACTACGATTTTTTCATCGAAAGTGAGGATCGTGGAAAGAAAACACGAATTTCGCCAAAGGACCGTGCAAAAATTGTCAAAGGATCGTGGTAAAAAATGCGAATTTCGTCAAAAGTTTGAGGTAAAAATTCATTCATTCGAGGATTTCAACCAAGAATCGTTATAAAAAAAAGTGAATTATGATTGTGGTAAAATATTGTGAATATCATGAAATTATCGCAGAAAAAAATTTGCGAATTTCGTCAAAATTTACTGCACTGGGCTAAAAAATCGGAACTGGGCTCCTTTTACAAATGTAAAAAGCCGCAAAACGAGAAGAAGCTGTACAAATCATATAAAAATTTATGGAGGAAAAAATTTACTATATTGAGTTGAAAGTTGAAAGTCTGAAACCTTATTCCTTTTACGAATCTAAATAAAATAGCCGCGAAACACGAAAAACCAACCAACCAACATCCAGATTAATTTGAATTTTGTGTGCTACGATTTCTCATTTTCAAAGGTTGGCAGGTCTGATTTTATCCCGCATTAAAACATGAATCGTTTAGTTTTAAGCTGCTATTTTTTCAAATTTTAAGGAATATCCTTGCTAACAACTTTTTGTTTCTTCTGTTGCGGATAAATAAAAAAAAAGATTACTGCCTTAAAATTTTCTAAAAAGACGTAGAATTTAAGGTTTATTTACCCCAGAGATGCACACATTATTTTATAAGGAAAGCCATGTTTATATCTTATCACGTAATCTATATTGTATGAAACGTGATGACATTAATTCTTGATTGGGGTTAATAAACGTCAGAAAACATGGATTAATTGCAGATTTTCTGTCCGATTAAACTTTTTACATGTATTTCTAGTATTACAAGATTCGTTTTAGTGTAGTGTCATTTAAATACTACGTGTCGTCATAAAAATAGTTGTGAGACTGATTTCGAGCATTAAATGACGACAGTAAAGTATTATAAAGCCACAATACCTATTTGAATACATGTTGTTAGAAAATTTACTGTCTGGTAATGTTTAATGTGTTAATGTTAATGAAATCGACATTCATTTATTATGTGTTTAATGTGTAAATATTTAAAATTTCAATTAATTTTTTACTATTATTTCTTTTTAGAACGGACAGTGTTTCTTTCATTTCTTTAAAAAGCGTCATTATAATGAAAATACCGGACAATCTTATTATGAAAACTTTCTAAATATAGATGTAAATTTATTAGATGTGTTTTATTCGAATCGGGATATAACTATATAGATATACAGGTATAATGTAAATGAAGATGTAGATGTAGTTATACAGACGTTAATGAAGGGAAGAGGGGGGCACATGAGCACTTTTCACACTTTTGACTATTTCTCAAAATCGTTATGAGCTATTGAAACAAAAATTGATTTATACGAATATTTACACTTAGTTTGTTCTTTTGATGAAACTTTTGGATGCATTTATCAAGAATTTCTATCCTTTATCATCATTCGAAAAATTGTGTAACTTTGTTCACATGTGCTCCTGTAGAGGGGTAGTTGTGAACATACCTGGGGCACATGTGAACATATGCATAAATAAGACAAAAGTAATTTATTGTGGATAAAAAATGTGATAAAAACTAATTATATGCCCTCTTTCTAGTTGTGTAAATAAATCAATAAATGTTTCAACATAGATACGAGAAATTATTCGTAAAATTATACACTAATATACCTACTCCTTTTGAGTCAAGCATAGCAAAACTGTGTTACTTTTAAGTAGGGTGTCAACGATTTAAATCAGTTGATTTAAATCATTGATTAAAATCAAAAATTTTCTATATGTTTAAAATGACATAAAAATGTATTCAAATCTAACATGAACATAATTTGGAAAGTTTCTACAGGTATTGTGACTTATGAATACACAAAAGAAAGCTTTAAATAATTGTTTCTAAGCGTAATTCCTGAGTATTGTGAAAAATTTTAAGTATAGTAAGTTTGTAAAAAGCATGGTTTTTATCTAACAAACATAAAAAGCATTTAATTTAAAAATGATATTTAAATCTAATATAACTTGCAATGTCCTAATTTCCTTTTCATAATCAAGTTATTCATTCTTTTATATACAATAAACACAGCAATAGAGTGTCAACGATTTTAATCAATTGATTTAAATCAGATGATAAAATCACATATTTTCTGATTTTTTAAAATGGTGTGAAAAAGCATTATAATCAATAATGAAAACGATCACTAAATCACTTGTAAAAAAATGGTTATTGTTAATTATAACAATATTAAACTGTGTAAAAAGGTGTATTATACATTTAAAAAACATCTAACTAAAATGTTAAATAACTTCAAAACATAATATTTAGTAGCTATTCAAATATTTTAATGTTGTGGGGAAAAAAATCTGATTTAAATTTCAAAAATACAATTTTTGTAATCTATTTATAAATTATGTGTGAGTTTGCTGTATACATTGCTACAATTTTTGATCAATTTGATATACATACGCTTTAGAACCTGTGTAAAATTACTGGCTGCTTTATGAATTTATCAAACTATTATTTATCACCCTTTTTCAACCACTTTTTCAAAAATGTAGATTGTGTTCTTAATTAAACAGTTAGTTGTTTAATAATTACAAAATTTAATCTGTATCATCAATTTAAAATTAAATGCAATTTATCAATAACTTTAAAATATAAGCAGTATTTAATATTGGTTTACATAATTATTACAAAATATTAATGCATATAATGTTGTATGTTACTAAAGAAATTTTTTATTTGCAGTTTTTTGTAATTTCTATAATTACATAATTAAAATTTTATTAATTAAAGCAAAAAAACATAGGTTATGTTAGTAATTGGAGGGTTATTCATTTATGAAATGCTTAATTCTTGGTAGATGTTTAATATTTTAACACAGGAAAAAAAAATAAAAAAAATCTGATTTAAATAAAAAAAATCCGATTTAAATAAAAAAATATCCGATTTTTTTATTTAAAAAAAAAAAAAAAAAAAAAAAATCATGATTTTTTTACACCCTACTTTTAAGTAAGTTATTGAATAATTCTGTTATTGTGTTTTTACTTTTTTCTAGATGCTATGCTGTGTGTATTACAAAATTGTGCATCTTGGTTTTAAAAATTGGTGAAATTGTGATACAAAAAATTGGTTATTATCACAGTACTACTGATTACTTTTTTTTTTTTTTGCTTTCATAAAATAAAATATCTTACAAATAGTTTAATATGGGCTAAGAAATATAAATACGTTTAAAACTGGAAATCATTAAAGAATAACAAATAAACATATCGGTTTTTACAGAAAGCCAACATTTTTAATTGTTATCTAACTTCCAGTAAGCGAAAACCGTGAAGCAATCCTAAAAACATTGAATTTATAGCTCAATGTGTAACAAGGGTAATTAAATTTTAAACCTAAAAAAATGCATTCACAGACTTAAAAAATATAACCATAATCTAAAACTGAAAAATCGGGCACTTATGAACTGTTCACGTCTGCCCCCATTTGTTCTGTTCACAAGTGCCCCATCTACCAACTTAAACCTAACTTATAAAAAATAAAGATATTTTTAATTGAAATAAGGAAACAAAACTTTTTGTAGACTTACCTAATTAATGTCACTATAGAATGTAATGCTGATATTCTACTTTAAAAAATGTCATGAAAGATTTTTTATTTCAATAACTTTAGAAGACTTTTTTACTTAACACCTTCGAAAACAAACAATTTTCATCAACCAGAAATCAAAATGGCCCATTGTTCTGAAAATTCAGCCAAAAGATAGTACCAGTACTGCCATCTATTGGTAATTTTTTTTTTGAATTTTTGAATTTAAGATTAACTGAGTGAAATATGTACTGTTCACATGTGCACTCCTCTCCCCTATGTACGTAGATTTGATACATATGTGTTTGTTTTTCTTATTGCATATAGCGTTATCTTACAAAGCATATCATTTGCTTAGTTGTGTTTATCTTTTAAAATAAAAAGGTTTTTATTTTTATCTTACAGACTTTGGTGCATAAATAGGCGGTTTTTTTATGTGCTAGTAAATATTAGTGGAAGTAGAGTAATATTATTTATTTATTAGTAGTACATAACATAATACTTTTCTTTATTTTTACTTGATGTATCAGTGTTATATCTGGAATAATTTAAAAATAAATATATATTTTTGTTCAGGAAACACTTTTTAAATATGCTTACCTAGCGTCTGTTTCTACATTTGTGCTGAACTTTGAAAATATGTGAGCGAACATGTTATGCAAAAGTTTTCAATACCCGTCAACGAAAAACACACCAAAAATCTTCAGTGCTCAAGCAACTATATTTCATAAGAGTTACTTGATGTTATTATCAGGAGTTATAGGCTTTAAATAATCGGTGATTTGTTTAATTCCTTCTTTTGGGAGATTTCCACATTAATATAACAGTCAAACACAGTTTCCATAAATTTCTATTCATACCAATATTCGGTAATTTACTGATTGATATGTTCCTGCGTAAAATCTTTCATGTGTGTTTTCAATGGTTTCCAATAAGTTTTTATAAGCTACATATATCTTTTCACCATTCCATTTTTAAAATGAAAATCTACACTCTATATGAATAATCATGCCATTTCTTTCTATTACAAGAATATATTTTAAAAAAAGGTATGACAGAGTACATTTAAATATTAGTTACTTCTTATGCTTAGGAAATAAAACTAGTTTTTCTCTCTCCAAACTGCCATCTACCGCACGTAACTTGTATTTCTCTCCATTTGCCCATAATAATGACCTAATGCAACTATTTATCCACCCTCCCTGCCACCTAAAAACTACAAACCTGGCGTGAAGGACAAAGAGTTATGCTGAAAGTTATGAATATAAGATTAACGAAAAGATTACTAAATATCTCCAGTCTTCAAGCAACTATTTTTTATCACAGTTATGTATATAATTAAGGGAAGTGAACAGCTTAAAAAACTCATAGTGACTTGTTTTTAAAACTTTTGTGACCGGTTTCTACATAATAAAACTTACAAACGGTATTACCACAAATTTCTATTTATACCAATAAAATATCGGGGATTTTACCGGCTGGCACCTTTCTTCCTGCAGAAAACTTTTCATGTGTGTTCTCATCACTTTTCTGTACGTTTTTATAAGCTACATCCACCTTTTTATCGTTCCATCTTCCAAATAACATCTATAATATGAATAATCATGCCATTATTTCTATAACAGTAATGTGTTTGAAAAATAAGAAAGCTTGACAGAGTACATCTAAATATTATTTACTTCTTAGAAAATAAAACTATAGTTTTTCTTTCTCCAAACTGCCGTCTACCGCACGTAACTCACTCTTCTCTCCATTTGCCCATAATAATCACCTAATGGAACTGTTTATCCACTCCACCCAAAAACGACAAACCGGACGTGAAGGACAATAAATTTATCCCGTTTTTTCTCCTTATATTTCCAGTTATTCTCTCTGTATTTGCCCACTACCTACGTAGCAATCCATCATTGCGTCTGGTATTTGTTAGCTTTTTATTGTTTGCACTGTTTTTCCTCCTGTCACCTGGGCTCTTACAAATGAGTCCGATATTTCTGGAAACATAATTTGGACACCACCCTGTTTGTGTTTGTGTTTGTGAGTGATTGTCGAAGAGAGGGCGTGGGTTTTTGGGACTGTACACTATGGAAATAATGAAGAATAGTTCTGTTCATTAATTTTCGGTTTTTCTAAAACAGTTGTGGATTATCTTTCACCGTTTTAGATAAATAAGAAGCATAAACTTATTTAGTAATAGCTTGATAAATGACATTTTTATTTGTGTATTATTTTTGATGAATTGGAATGATAATACATTTATTATGAAATAAAATATTTATATGTTTATCAATTCATAAACTATAGAGAGAATTCTGTATTGAAAATAATTAGATGAATAAACAAGTTCCGCCTATCTCTAAAACGTATAGACAAACAGAATATAAAGACAACGTGCTTGTTAGAGTAAGTCATTCGTTAACAAAATTTAAACAGTTTACACTGGAAAATGATAAGGTGCATATCAGACAGTGTTTTTGGTTAGAATTGAAAAGTGCAATACTACAACCATAACCCATAACATCCGGAAACATTCATATAAAGTATACGGAACGTGTCATCACTAGTTTCGGAAATTCTGAGACTGAGGACACAAGCTGAAAAGTTCAACCATATTTCGGACGTCCTTCAGTGGTTTGTAAGAAGATTTTAGACCAAGAAATATCGAATGCCTAAAAGTGGAAAATGATAAAGTGCATATCTGACAATGCTTTTGGTTAGAATTGAAAAGTGCAATACTACAACCATAACATCCAGAAACATTCATATAAAGTATACGGAATGTGTCATCACTAGTTTCGAAAATTCAGTAAGTTCAACTATATTTCAGACGTCCAGCCATATTTCGGACGACCCTTCGGACGTCCAGAACGTCCTTCAGTGGTTTGTGAGAAGATTTTGGACCAAGAAATATCGAATTCCTAAAATTCAGTTATTGAGGGTTTCGCAGAAATGCTACTCTACACATCATAGCAGTAAACGAACAACGCGCTCGCTTGGATACTGCACAAAATTGGATGAGGAAGTTTCACATTAGCTCTCTGAAAAAATAATGACAGGTGAGAACCAGTACTTTACTGTTTCTTTAACCCTTTAATTTCCAAATTGTTTTAAAATTTGAATTTCAGTGACCTTTTTTTAGGATAACTTTGTAACATCAAGAATTAAAACTTGTTGCAAATTTTTCTCATAATACCAAAATATATCACTTCTAATATAGTCCTTGAAAACATCAGCTAATGCAACGCGTTTCGAAAGAAATACACCTTTTCACCAGACGCAAAAGAAATACCTACCATTGCGAGAGTAGAAAGAAATATTCTTCTACTCTTATAGTGGTAGTAAGTACTACGAATCGTACATACACATCAATTGTAGCACTTTATTGGAAAAAGATAAAGACTAATTCCACAATCAGATAAATGTCGTTTTTTAGATTCCAACTGCAACCGAAAAAACTTTACTATACCGGTACAGCGGAATGGAAGAGCGAGAGGAATTCTGTGATACACACACTAGCACAAAAGAACCAATAAGTCTCAATTAACTGGTTATATTGAGATAAGATAAATCTGTTCCATTTATATGACGCTGGGCGTTAACGGGTTAATTCCGCGATACAGAAATAAATGAAACATTTTTTAGAACGAATTAATATCGAATTATGAGAAACGGGTCGTTAACCATAATTTCAAACGTCGAATGTCTTCTGTGTTGTGCAAATGAATCTGCTTTATTCACCCCAAAAGAAGGATTGTACCTGTAAAAGTTTTGTTAAGTGTCTTGTAAGATATGACGAGAATACACCATTGAGACTTTCTCCCGTTTAACCCTTTATCTACTGACGGTACTTATAAGTACCATTAAAATAACTTGTTATAAAATTCATTTAATACATCGATTAGTTGTAATGCAGTTTAGAATGAGTTATAGAGACATTACTTTATCTTGTTTCCAAAAGCATTATTGGTTACACAAAACAAAAATAGTTTTAAAAGAATGATTTATTTTCGCCTTTGCATCTTTTCAGCTTTCTTGGCATTGGGGAAGGGGTGGGTGGGGGGGGGGGTGGGGGGGTTCAATTCGGAAATATTTCTATATTTCTATTGTAAGAACATTATATTTTTACATTTCCTAATTCTGCAAAATACTAAGAAAAATATTTAAAATAAAAGATCTGAGTGGGGTTATAAATATTGCACAAAATCCCTATAAATTGAAATTTAATTAGTCCTTCTAAATCCTTCAATACTTCAAAAATCCTTCTAAAATTTATTAAATGGTTGTGTAAATCTTCTAATGTAGTTTAAACAATTCACAAAAAAATGCTTTAGAAGATAAAATTTTCATGAATTTATAGTTCAGTAGATAAAGGGTTTTAAACATTTCACAGGGACAAATTAAGACAAAAAGTGATAGGAAAAAGGATAGCGCTTAAATCGCATCTTCGAACACGATAACGACAGACTCCATGCTGCTTTAATCTCAGAAAATAGTACGCGACTTTGGTTGGGAAGCTTTATTTCAACTAGCATGGTCTTGCTTTTTCGGACTACCATCATTTTCGATAATTACAGAATACCTAGACTAAACCTTTAAAATTATGGCAGATGTGAAAAAAAAAAAACTGCACTTTGTTTTACTCTAAACCACAGAATTTTTATCGACGAGAAATTTATTTACTGCAAGACAAATTACAAGAGAGTATTCTAAAATATGGCAACTACGCAGGAATACATTGGGATAATACTTTTTTTAATCATTATTCGCAATCCTTTTGCACATAAAAAGGACTGTTAGAACTTTAGTACACATCTAATGTATTTTTTTTTTTTTGAGTAAAAATATACATGTCTGCTCCAAATTTAAACAGTAATTTTAACCTATATTTCAGAATATGAGATTTCACACATAAATTGAAAAATGCTGCTGTTACATTGGGAATTAAGAGGGCAGGAATATTAAATTCAACAATTTTAATGTTGCATTTTCTATTCAATTAACTCATCATATTACAGTCGAACCTCGTTAACGTGAACACGCTTAACATGGATTACTTTTAACATGAACAGTTCCAACTTTCCCCGTCAAAATGAATACAGATTCTAGTGTTTTTTCTCCTTTTAAGATGAACACGTTTAACGTGAAATTTCGCTTAATATGAACATGTCCCCATGTCTATGATGTCCCCCATATGAACATGTCTCTCGATGTCCCCATGAGAGATTTTGACGCTTAACGTGAACGAAAATGCCTAGAAAAGTGCGAAAGCTTCCTTTTGCCTTGGAAACAATGGGTTATTCTTTAGAGCTTCATGAAAAGGATTATTCTTTAGAACGATGAAAACGAGTACTTTTGCCATTAGAATGTTCTCATTTTTGGACAATACAATACGTGTCATCAACTACATGCCACCAGGATTAGGGAAGATTGCTACCTAAACGGAATATTTTTATGCATTGTATCTTTCTAAAATTCTCGTAAAAAATTTAAAGTTTAGTATTGCAACTTTCATATGAAAGATAGCGTGCGTTCAGTCTTTTATTCTTTTTTATTTACTTCTTTTACCAGTATGAATATATAAGGGCATTCACATGTACAGTGTAGGGTTTTTTTTTACACAATCTCTTCTAACAGTTTTCTGTAAATGGATAAAAAAAAAATATAACTAAAAGTTAAATTATTAGTATAGAAATAAGTGTTATGTGTTACTCTGGAAATGACCGTTACTGATAAATATTGACTGTTATATTTTACGAGAAAACCCTGTTGTCCCGTTACCTCCCATATCCTATTAGCCACCAGTCTCACCTATATGTATTTTTCTCAATATTTTTTATCTGGATTTTTTGTTACTGATAGCATGAACTACGGATAACAACAAAAATTTAATTCCCCTTGAGGTTCATGTTAACCAGGTTTGACTGTATAACACTGCGAACGATAAACTCAGACAGTTTATTACCTTATGAATAGGGGGGATTAACTAAGATAAGAAGCACTATTTATCAGTGCTAATACATTAATGTGTAACACTTCTTTAGACGCTACTGTTTGTATAAGTGTGTTAAATTTGTTGGAGTTTAAGTGGCCTATTAAGCCAAAAGCACTCCATTCTCGATAGCAGGAATTCGCTGTCTCATATTTAAACAATTAGAAAAAATCTCTTGTGGCTATGCTGCTTTTGAAATGGAAATAGGTAAAATGCTCTTACCTGGGATTCATCAATATCGCGATGACGTATAACTTCATCGGTGTGGCGTGGTCAGGGATTTATCCAAAAGCTTCTTGAAGAAATTATTTTTATTTTATTTTGTGAAGCATTATTTATCCTTTGAAGTATCCTTTGAGAGCTTAATATGAATCGCTAAATCCATGGGAAGATATAATGTAACATGAATTAGTATTGTGTGTTTTTACGATAAAGAAAGATTCAACTTTTAGCTTTAAATACTTATAATTAAACATATTACTGGAGTATAAGAAACTCCGTGTTAACAGAGAAGCTACATGATTAAGAGTGATAATACATAAAGCTGCTAAAACACATATTCGCAGCGTAGAAAAAATATATAATAATTAAAGGTGTCTGGCAACAGTCAAAATGTTCAGATGTTCCTTTTAGTTACATATCAGTGATGAAATCTTAGTTATTAGAACATATGCTTTAGAGAGTTACTCAAGTGGGCTGTAATAGCACTCATTATTAAACGCGGAAGTAAAGAAACAGTTCGTAAATTCGCTTGTTAAAATGATCTGTGTTTAGTAACAAGTTCTTTCTTTTCTTTTTTTTTAATCACTTTTAGCAGTTGCCGAAGAACATCTGGGGAATTAAATTTAACACCCCTCCTTAATCTCCTCAGATGGATAAGGTAACAAGTTCATAGTCTTGATGTCACACAAAAGTTGAGGTTTGGGTGTGGGCTTCGTCAAGCAGTCAGCAATCATGTATTGCGTGGGACAATATTTTAATTCGATAATTTTATCTTCCTTTAATTGTCTTATGGCGTGAAAGCGGATATCAATGTGTTTTGTCCGCTTCGAAAATTTTTCATTTTCTATCATCTTTATACTGCTTTGGTTGTCATGGTAAAGTAAAATAGGTTTTACTTGATACAAGTTAAGATCTTCTAGCAGTTTTAATAGCCATAAAATTTCTTGTCCTGCGGTTGCTGCAGCAACATATTCCGCTTCAGCGGAAGAATATGCAATGCTTGACTGTAATTTTGTAGTCCATTGAATGGGATTATCACCCAGAAAAAAAATATTGCCGGTGGTTGATTTTCTATTTTTAGTGTCCCCAGCCCAATAAGCATCAGCATACGCGATGAGTATTGGTGGTTTATTTTTGCTTATTGTTAGGCATAGGTTTTTTGTGCAATTGAGGTAAATAATAATTCTTTTTGCCGCTTTCCAATCCTTCTCGCGTGGCGTTGCACTTCTCCTACTAAGTATATTTACTGGTGCCATAATGTCGGGTCGAGTGACTGTGGCAATATACAAGAGCGAACCGATCGCTTGCCTAAACTTTGTATTGTTCGGAAGTAAATTGTCGCTATCTTCTAATTTATAGAAACCTACTTCCATCGGTGTACCAATAGGTCTTGCATCTGTTAAATTTAACTTTCTAACCAAATCTTCTATTTTTGACTTTTGGTTTAATTTGTAACCATCATTCGTTTTGATTATGTTGGTTCCTAGGTACTGACTTATTTCGCCTAAGTCTTTTACTCCGTACTCATTTTGCAATTGTTTTATTACATCTTTAATTATTTCACTTTTACTCGCGATTAAAATATCGTCAACGTAGACGATGATATAAGTGAAATTTTCCTTTTCTTTTCTAGTAAACAAACATGAGTCAGCAGTGCTTTGCACAAAATTCATGTTTTTTAATGATTCTGCGATCTTTTTGTGCCAGGCTCTAGCTGCCTGCTTTAAGCCGTAGATTGTTTTATTCAGTTTACACACTTTGTTTTCACAATTTTTTTCTATAAAACCCTCTGGTTGTTTCATGAAAATTTCTTCTTCTATTTCGCCGTGAAGAAATGCAGTGTCGATGTCAATGTGTTGAACAGAAAGATTTTTATATGCCGCTGAGGCTAAAAATGTGCGGATTGTTGTGTGTGAAACTACGGGTGCGAAGGTTTCATCATAATCTTCGCCGTACTTCTGATTATATCCTTTCGCTACTAAACGGGCCTTGTATTTTTGTACATTTCCTAAATTATCTAACTTTCTCTTAAAAATCCACTTACAACCAATAATTTTCTTATTTGGTGGGGGATCCACTAAGTCCCAAGTTTTATTTTTCTTTAATGAGTGGATTTCTTGCTGAGCGGCTTTGAGCCAATTTTCTTTTTCTACTGGGTTGTTCATGTTTGTTATGTCATAAAAATCGGTTGGTTCGAATGTGTCATTTGTTTTTACATGACATACGTATCTGTCGGGTGGTACTCCTCTATTTGACCTCTGAGACCTTCTCGGTTCTACGTCGGGTTGTTTGGACGCGGTTGGTTCTTCGTCCGAATTACTTAACTCTGTTTGAATGTAGTTGTTGTCATTGTCTGAGTTTTCTACCTCTTCGCTTTCTTTTAAGTTGTTTTCACTATTTTCTATAAATTTAACTGTTCTCGCTATTATTATTTTGTTTTCTTTTGTAAATATACGGTAACCTTTTGATTTGTTGTCATACCCCACAAGTATTCCTTCCTGCGCTCTATCATCTAATTTGTTTCGCTGATGTTTTTGTATATAGGCATAAGCTTTACAGCCGAATGTACGCAGGTAGTGTAAGGTGGGTTTTCGGTTGAACCAAATTTCGAACGGTGTTTTGTTTGTTATTTTGGTTGGTAGCCTATTCTGCAGGTGATTGGCGGTATTTATGGCTTCTCCCCAGAATTTTTGAGGTAAGCCTGCTTCGGAGAGTAGACTCCTAGTCATATCTAATAATGACCTATTCTTTCTTTCCGCTACGCCGTTTTGGCTCGGACAAAATGGTACAGTAAACTGGTGTTGGATACCTCTTGCCCTTAGGTATTCTTCCGTTTGTTTACCTAAATATTCCCCTCCATTATCGGATCTAATAGCTTTAGGGAATCTGCCGAATTGGGTTTTCACCATGGCTACATAATCTTTTAACTTTTCGTGAACTTCATTTTTATGCGAAAGTAAGTAAATTACTGTGAACCTTGAATAGTCGTCTATAAAAGTGACGAACATTGTTTTTCCCCCGATAGTAGGTGTACCGATAGATGTGCACACGTCCGTGTGTATCAGATCGAGCACTTTGCCTGTTTTGGGACAGTTTGTTGATTTCGGATATGGGGCATCACTTATTTTTGTTTGGATACATATTTCACACAATGCATTATGATTACAGTTATTTATTTTTATACCGTCTGCTAAGTTTTTATTTATTAATTCTTTTATCGCATTATAGTTACGATGGCCAAGCCGTTTGTGCCAAACTTCTATGCAATTTTTATTTTTACATTCATGTGCAATGTTTACTTTATTAGTTTCAGCGCTTTCTAATAATTCGACTTGATATAAATTATTTTTCATTCTTGCTTCAAGATAAATATTCCCGTTTCGGGATAACGTGCATTTTTCTTTATCGAAAATTAATTTATAGCCATTCTGTGTTGCTTTGCTTACCGATATGAGGTTCGATTCTAATTCTGGTACATATAATACTTCTTTTAATGTGATTGTGTTTATCCCTCCATCGGATGTTTTTGTTTTAAATGTCGTTTCACCTGTACCGTGTGAATTCAGCGTTTTTCCATTGGCAATGATGACTGTCGTCTTTTCAGTGTCGTTAAACTTAGTGAATGCATCTTTACTGTTTAGAATGTGTGCCGATGAACCTGAGTCGATTATCCAGGTTTGTTTTCCTGGTTTCTGGACTAAAAAAGCTGCGTCGCTGCCTTTTCCTGAATTGCCCTGTGTTTTGTTAATCCGAATTGGTTCTGTTTCACGGTTTTTGTTTTCTCTACAATAGTTTGCGTCTTCATAACATAACGATGATGTGTAATACTTGGATTTGTGCGGCTGTTGTTTTTGTGACGGTGAGTAAGTGTTTCTGTTCTTAAGATGCCAGCACTCTCTGTATGTATGGTTTTTTAATTTACAGTATGTGCACTGTTTGTCCTTTTTATTATAGTGTTCAGCCGGAAACTTTTTATGCGTTTTAAACGCTTTTGAGGAATTCTCGCTCTGATCTGTGTTTTCTAAACGTCTTGTATATTCATCAGTGAGTTTTCCTTTTATAAACTCTGAATTAAGTTCATTTTCTGGACGGGCCTCGAGGGCTATAATTAAGGTGTTGTAGCTAGGTGGTAATGAACAAAGTAACAGAGCTGAAATGTGCGAGTCATTAATAGTTTCGCCTATGGCTGAAAGTTTATCAACAAGTTCTAAAATATGTGTAATGTGTTTTATTAGATTGCCGTTTTCTGGGAGTTTTGCTCCGTATAATTTTCTCAGCAAATATAACTTGCTTGAGAGATTAGCCCTTTCATGAATTGTTTTTAAAGCTTGCCAGGTTTCTCTGGCAGTGTTTAAGTGCTTTACATGCACGATCTGTGAGTCTTCAATACTCAAGTTGATAATTGCACGTGCTTTACGGTCCCTCTTCGTCCAGTCCGTGTTAATTGGATCTGGGGGATTTTCTGTTATTACATCAAACAATTCTTCTTTTATTAAAATCATTTCTACGCGAAATTTCCAATTTGAGTAATTATGCGAATTTAATTTTTCGACAATTTGGATGTCTTTTATCCCTGCCATGTTTATTTTTATTTGTTTATGCGACCAACCTATTTCCTTTTTATTTATTTATTTACTGTAAAATGTAAAATGAACGATTTCTTTTTTTTATTATTATTATTACTCACAACCAACAAATTGTTCATTCACTAATTATTTAAATGTTCATTACATAAAACATAAATATATAAATGTTTCTTTTTCATTCACCTTTATATTTCTGGTACAATAACATTCATTATTTTATTCAATGCAGCATCTTTTTATTTTTTTTATTCAGAACATGAATATTTTTAATATTTATAATCTAAGCCACTATATAAAATTTTTCTTCTTTTCGCTAAACATGAGCACTTTATCTGTCTCATTAATCTTTTTGTTGGAGTTTAAGTGGCCTATTAAGCCAAAAGCACTCCATTCTCGATAGCAGGAATTCGCTGTCTCATATTTAAACAATTAGAAAAAATCTCTTGTGGCTATGCTGCTTTTGAAATGGAAATAGGTAAAATGCTCTTACCTGGGATTCATCAATATCGCGATGACGTATAACTTCATCGGTGTGGCGTGGTCAGGGATTTATCCAAAAGCTTCTTGAAGAAATTATTTTTATTTTATTTTGTGAAGCATTATTTATCCTTTGAAGTATCCTTTGAGAGCTTAATATGAATCGCTAAATCCATGGGAAGATATAATGTAACATGAATTAGTATTGTGTGTTTTTACGATAAAGAAAGATTCAACTTTTAGCTTTAAATACTTATAATTAAACATATTACTGGAGTATAAGAAACTCCGTGTTAACAGAGAAGCTACATGATTAAGAGTGATAATACATAAAGCTGCTAAAACACATATTCGCAGCGTAGAAAAAATATATAATAATTAAAGGTGTCTGGCAACAGTCAAAATGTTCAGATGTTCCTTTTAGTTACATATCAGTGATGAAATCTTAGTTATTAGAACATATGCTTTAGAGAGTTACTCAAGTGGGCTGTAATAGCACTCATTATTAAACGCGGAAGTAAAGAAACAGTTCGTAAATTCGCTTGTTAAAATGATCTGTGTTTAGTAACAAGTTCTTTCTTTTCTTTTTTTTTTAATCACTTTTAGCAGTTGCCGAAGAACATCTGGGGAATTAAATTTAACAAAATTCAGCAGTTCATTCCTTTTAAAATTTCACACATTGAAAAATGCTGCTGCTACATTATGAATTTAAAGGGCAGGAATATTATATTCAACAATTTTAATGTTACATTTCGTATTACATTCTCATCCTATAATAACATCGCGAAGGATAAACTCAGATAGTTTATTACCTTATATATGAATAGGGGGAACTAACTAAGACAGTTTATTACCGTATGAATAGAGGTGTACTAACTAAGATAAGAAGCACTATTCATTAATGACATTAATGTAAAACACTTCTTTAGACGCTGCTGACTGTATGGATATGTTAAATTCAGCAGGTCATTCCTTTTAATACCGTTTAACCCTTTTAAAACCTTTAATATCTATTACGTGAATTTTTATTTTCTAGAGTCTGAAGTAAGACGTAAATAGCAACGTCTTTCAACAAATAAATCTTTCCAACAATTTACTTTTTAGACATCTTGGCCGGAAATTTATTAAAACCCATAAATAACTCACTTTCGTTCCAAAAACTCACCGAGTACCTTCTGCAAAATATTAAAAGTTATTTCAGGATATGTTCCTATAAATCAATGTCATCTCACTTCATTTAATGACTTTTGACATGTTCCTGTTCTGTATTACCATTGGCTGAAAAGAGAAAATCTGCATTCAACATGTCAGCACATTCCAAAAGTATTAATAAAAAAAAATGTTAGTATAATCAAACTCCGATGAAAGATCTTTTTGAGATTTTACGCATTTGTTTGTGCAAAAGTGTTTATCTTTGGTTCAAAAAACAGAAAAAATGTATATTAATAGTAAATAGGTTAACCTTAACAATATGCTCAAAAGAAATGGACTTCAAGTTCTTAGATTCACAAAGGTTCTGTTTTATTCTCTACCCAAGCAGGGGCGTAGCTACAAAAAAAAAAAAAAAAAAAAAAAAAAAAAAAATTCGGGGGGAATTAAAAATTTTCCCAACTTATAATTCAAACATTTCTCAACCGGAAACAAATTGCTCTATTTTCCAACTAAAATGATATGTTCAATGTGTGCTTAATAATAATAATATGAAAAAAAAAAATGTTGAAACTAAAAACATAAAAATTATAATTATTGGTTCATTTAATGGAAGTTTTTGTCTTCAATTGTGTACGAGTCATAATCGTACTTCATATGAAAATAGCCTCATATTTTTAGATTTTTGAGAAGGGAACAAAGTTTTGGAGGAAATGTATTAGAGACACTGTTGATGTACAACAGTAGCAAAATTCAGATCTGGTAGGTATATGATAAGTTTAACTATTTTACTATATTACAAAACTCAGAAAAGTAGTCTGCAAAACAATATATATATATATATATATATATATATATATATATATATATATATATTCCTAAGAAAAAGTGTTTTAAAAATCTATAATTTCCCAACTCTAAGCTCAAATTTCCCAAGTTCACATATATTGGGGGGGGGAGGGGGGAGTGCTTATCTGTAGTTGAAAACAGAAAATATGTTTATAAATATTAAACCTTAACAATATGCTGAAAAGAAATGGACTTGTAAGTTCCTGGATTTACAAAGGTTTTTTTTTTATTCCCTACCCAAGCCACTGGTGACTATATTTATATTCTATTCGCATCACTATTTTTAAAATATAAAATTTGTAGTGTATTTCTCTTGCATAGGTTAAGTGTCTGGTTAAGATTTTTGTTTTGAGAAAGTGGTGCGAGATGCAATTGTGAAAAGGTCGCCAGTGGCAGCCCTACCTACAGGGTTGGGTTGGGTTGATTCTTGACGGCCGATTATCTACTCGAGGGATATAGGCCCTAGGGGGAGTGCCCTTCGTGGGGGTCTTTCTAAGGGAACCTAACCCGTATTTACGCATGGAAAATCCAAGGCTTCGAAGAAAACCACGAAAACTCCGAAACGGTTAGGCCGACGGGCGCGATTGGGTTCGAACCCAGCACCTCCCGTCTACCAGCTTCGAGAGCAGAACCTCTCAGCCACTGGTGGGGCCCCCTACCTACAGGGTGTTTCAAATGTTTTGATAAAATCAAAGATCTAAATTTACCAATTCTGTAATTGTTTTCTGTGTAAAATGTAGCTTTAAAATATCTTACAAAATCTAGAATGTGTATTTTTGTTCTTTAATGCCATAGTATAAATGTTTTTTTTTTAATCAAAAGTAATTTCAGTACCTTCGGAAAACGTGTAGAGAAAAAAAAAGTTTAATCAGATTGCGATGAGAGATTGTTAAAGGATTGTAATTTTTTTTAATGTAGCATTCAAATTGAATCGGTTTTTATTTCAAAATAAAAATAAATAAATATTTATTTTAATTAATAAATACAAAACTAAATCAAAGAACTACATAGTTTAGGTAGATATAATTAGAAGTTTATATGGAGTTCCTTTACCTGCGGTTTATTCTAATGAGCTGTCTACATGACAGACCAGATGTTACTACCAATAAGGTTATCTGAGCGAAACATGCTGGATGGTTGTCGGGCCAGTTAGCTTAAACGTTAAAGCATTGGCCTTGTAAGCCAAGGATCTGGGTTCGATTCCCGGCCTGGGCATTTTTTCGCTCAGTTGGAAATATTCAATTCGTAAGATATAATTAATTTTTAATCACTAGATGTACGAGTGGGATTTTCTCCATCCAACAGTTTCATTGCTTTTATAAACTTGAAGATCTAAATTTACTAATTCTTTGGTTGTACTGTGCGAAAACATTACTTAAAAGTAGCATGCAATACACAAATGTAAATTGTTATTTCACCAAAATGACAATGTAATTTATATCTTGAATCGAAAATATCTATGTCAATGACTGTGTCTAGAAAATCTAGAAATCCTTATTAAAAATGAACTGGAAAAAAAGCTTTTTGTTGATCAGATGTACCAGTGATTTACCTAACATTTCCACGACTCTCTTTTACAGGTTGTTGAGGAAGTTTGAGATAGGAATTAAATCAATTAATTCTATGAGATTTCCGATCTTAAAGATTATCTTAAAATAATGTCAAACACAGGTTGTTATTCAACAATTTGAGAGTGCTAATCTTTAGTTATTAATAGAAAATATCAAATTATTAGCATTATTTCCATGCTTCTAAAACAACACTAAGATGATCAAACAAGGCATTTATAAGTATAAAAGTAAAATCGGTTTAATTTAAAATTATTTTTTTTTTCTTTAATTGAGTCCAAAAGAATTCCAACTAATTCCTTAAAGGAATTCTTTCTAATTATGATACACGTGCGAAAAAAATCAATTTAAACCCACTCCGGCTCGTAACGAGCAGATACGATTTTGAGGCACGGTATTATTCTATTTTTAGGTATATTCGCAAAATTACGCGCACCCTTTTTTTTTGGGGGGGGGGGGGGGGTGTAAAAAACCATAATGAGACAAGTAAAGT
The DNA here is from genome assembly GCA_963932465.1 of Maratus speciosus. Classification (NCBI taxonomy): domain Eukaryota; kingdom Metazoa; phylum Arthropoda; class Arachnida; order Araneae; family Salticidae; genus Maratus; species Maratus speciosus. The sequence goes on along the minus strand of OZ010789.1, from coordinate 453,527,035 downwards.
AGCATGAAAATGAAATAAAGAGCTTTAAAAAAGTATAACAACTTGTACAAACATAGTGAAAATAAGCAAATGCAAAGTCAGCGTATACGCTTTATAAACAACATTTTAATTTAATATAGATATGTTTACATAGTTAAAATACATTATAAACTACTTTTTTGTTTTAAAAAAAATATTCTGAATAATTTATCGGCTACATTCAGATGTTTTAACTGTGACCAAGAAGAGTTTCATTAACCTTATATTCGCGCAAGCCTATTGAGACCATCATGGTCATAATGTCTCATAGCTAATGAGCTACATGCTAATGAGCGTACTAAAATAGTTCAGTTTTTAAACCTGATTTTATAAGAAACAATAGTTTTCTAAAAAAAAACGGAAAACGTTATTCCCTTCCTCTGAAACCGATTAATAGCATATATTATTTTTTTAAAAATCGCTGGAACCATTTTTGAGAGAAAAAAAGGACACTGTGACACGTCCAAATAATTTTTAAAATGGCGTTTCATATCTCAAAATAGACTGTATGTAAAAATGTAGAAATTTCAGGATAGGATTAGACAACATATACGAGTATGAGACTGTTTTTTAAAAATCAGAGCGATATGTTTTATATTTACTGATATATTAAATGAGCGCTTTTTGCGTTTTCTGTGATCTCAAATTAGGGGTATATACAGAATGCCGTTATTCTACTATTTTGGACTTTGCTGCGTCACTCCAAATATTATCGTCTCACATGATTGCCAAACTTACCTGCTTGAACTTCAACAAAACGTTTGGTATCGTTCTCTCGCCCATTCAAATGATTTCATCATTTTATCTTCTTCATTAATATAGAAATATCAATTCTTATGCTTAATTTTTTAAGCCTTCATTTTTTATACCCGGCGTATATCTGAATTTTAATCAATTTTCTTGTTTCAAAAGTGGGCGTTATACGCCGCCGGAATATACGATAAGCACTATTTTTGGTTGTTATACTTTTACATCTTGATCTTTCTGAAAAAAATCACTCCAGCAAAAATATTATAAACATGTACAAACTACCATACTTCCTCAAAACCAATAAGCAACTTCTGCAAAATGTTAAAAGTTTATTTCAAAATATCTCTCTATAAATCAACGTCACTTCACGAGTATTACTTTATTTAATGACTTTTGACATATTCCTTTCCTGTTCTGTGTTACCAGTGGCTTAAAGCAGCTGATCTGTACTCAGCATGTCAGCACATTCCGAAAGGATCTCGGGGAAAAAAATCGATGTGTAACCTAACGACAGTGAAAGATCACCCAGAAACTGCAAGAACATGTAAGTGCGGAAGAGTTAGTCAGTGCCTGTCACTTTAGAAAATAAAACAAGCGTTGATATTTCTATAACGCAAAACACCTGAAGTGGTATTGCCTGTGTATTGAGAAATAGTTCCCAGAAAGGCCTTTCAGCTGCGATTTTTTTTTTCTAATTTATAATACGAGTGTCAGTCTTACATTGTGTATGGTGTTTCAATGATAAATAGCTTTGAAATTCCTTTGTATTGTGTTTAATTTCCTCTTGAGATGTTATTGCATAAAGCAATGTTTGGAGTTTTACCTCTTTTTTATTTAAACTTTTTTTTTTTTTTTTTTAAGCTGTTCTCAAATAAATTGTCTCCGCTCATCAACTCGAAATTTTTTGCATAATATCTGCCTCATTTTTAAACATACAACATTATACTTGCAGGCATGATTATTTAAATTAACTGTAATCTGTTATATTCATTTTCCGATAGATGAATTACATCTTGAGATGTAATCAATTGTTGCCTCAGGAGGACATTTCTTTTTTTCATTTCCTGTGCTGTCGCGTCGGAAAATTCGGGTTCAGTCAAACTTTTACACCATCTTCTGAAAATTCTTGAATCGTTAAAATGGAGAAAACAGTTCAGTTACATAGTTTTTTTTTTTTTTTTACAAAAACACTCACAGTTTGATATTATGAGTAAAAATGAATTAGAAAATGTGCCTGAAAATAGTCAGTTCGGATTTGTGAACAGCTTTGGATTTTCAATCAGAATAAATAATTTTCAGCAAAAAATAAAACTTATTTCAAGCACTGTTTCTTTTTTTCTAACTGTTTTTTGTCATTTACATTGGAGTACTTTTCGAATCAGTTTAACACAATCCAAACTTCAAAATTCGTTTCGATGTCAATCCGAACCCAAAAGCAAGGAGATTAACTCAAATTGTAGTGCATTTATGAAAAATATTTTAAAATCATATTTTTAATATTAATTTATTTTTTATATAGAACTCTCTCTCTCCCCCCTCTCCCCCCCTCTCTCTCTATCTATCTATCTCTATCTATCTATATATGTATATATATTATATATAATTAATGAAAAATTATTGCATAACTGGCGCCAAAAGCAGCTCATATCAAATGCAACAAAATGTACTTCATCAATAATTAAAAATGCAAAAACACTATAACTCTGGAAAGAAGAAATTATGCTTTGTTTTCATTACTTTTTTGTTTAAATTTGGTTCATTTAGCTTTTTAAATTTTATTTCTAAAATGACAATAGTTTTTTTCTGTATTGAGTGCAGGATGGACGTGTGTTCAGAAACTTGCAAGCTTTTAACAGTGGGGGTGGAGTTAGGTTTGTCTCTCCTCCCACTGATGAAGAACAGTTTTTTTGCCAGTGTTTTGTTTTTTACCTGTATTTTTGAAAGTTTTGGGTATTTTTATAGTTAAATATTGCTGATATACACCTTCTTTCCAGAGTTATGGTGTTTTTGCATTTTTAATTATCGATGAAGTATATATATATGAACATATATATATAGTATGTATACAGGTTGTTCCAAAATTCAACCGTCAAATTCAGAGGTTTGATAGTAGGTATATACAGAGTGTTTCATCGTAACTGAAGTCGACTTGATGCTAATAATTTTGCGAAACATAAAAATATTGTAATAAAAATGTGACAATATGTACCTTGTTTTGTATGAAATGTGATAACATCCCAAAAACTTCTAGAAAAAACAGGGTTCTTACGTAATCGATGATACTGTATGAACTGATAATCACAGTCCAAAATGTGGAGAATCAAATGGATACTGCTAGAGCGCGAATAATGGAAACATGTAGCTTTTTTTTTTTTTTTTTTTTTTTTCATTTTTTTGGTTTTATCATATTTACAACAAAGGTGACCAGACCATGGCTATTAAAAGTTTCATTGTAACATACTTCAGTTTTCTGAAAGTTATTACCGTCAACCAAAGTTGGTTCAGGGTTAAGGTGTCAACGATTTTAATCAAATGATTTAAATCAGTGATTAAATCGTGACTTTAATCAACTGATATATTTTTTAAAATCATTCATTAAAATGAGAACTTTCTAGATGTTTAAAATTACATAAAAATTATTAAAATTTAATATGAACATATTTGAAAACATTCTATAGGTATTTTGCTTTATAAAAAAACAAAAAAAAATGCTTTAAATAATTATTTCTAAGCTTAAACTATTCCTTAAACTTGTAAAAAAATTAAGTACAGCAAGTTCGTAAAAAGCGAGTTTTTGTTTGGTATAAAAAACATTGTATTTAAAAATGATTTTAAATCTAATATAATTTTAAATGTCATAATTTCCTTTAACTAATCAAATTATCCATTCTTTTATATAAAATAAACGTAGCAAATGTAATAAATTTCTGCAAGTAACAGAATAAGCAGCCAGTATGTTATTTCCTCATTTAATTTTTCAATAATACAGTTGTAGCAAACTGGAACTTAAAGAAGAATGAAAGAACGACATTCGCTCAAAAACTATTACAAAATAATGTATAAGAGAAAAATAACTAATCGGTATAAAAATGTTAAGCACAGAAAGAGATTCTTTGATAAAGGTTGGCACAGAAAGAGATTCTTTGGTAAAGGTTGAATAAATTGTTTTAATTCATATATACACTGAATAAAGAAACTAGTCGGTGATTGAAAATGCAGCAAAACTTTCTTTTTTATTTAGTTGAAGCACTGAATGCTAATAATCCCAAAAAGTGCCCTTACTTAAAAAAAAGAAAAGAAAAAGATAAAAAATAGTGAAATTCACCTTTAGTTGTTGTACATAGATTTCTTGCAAAGAAATTCCTCAAACAACAGTATTTTTAAGTCAGTGTCCTCATGAGTTTGCAAAAATTGGGGAACTTTTTATAAGTTTTATAATTACTGTAATTAATAACTAATGATTAAAGCTTACAAACATAGATTATGTTACCAATTAGAGGTTTAATTGTTTTAGGAACCTAAAATTACTAGCAGCTTTTCCGTATTTTAACACAGGGTGAAAAATCATAAAAATCCTTTTTAAATCAGAAAAATCTGATTTAAATTTTTTAAAAAATGATTTTTTTTTTAAAATCGGGATTTTTTTTACACCCTATTCAGGATAGAATACTCTGTATTTTTGATTAAATAGATGGTTTGCGTTTTGCGACCCCATGCTCCATGGTAATTTTTCATCCTTTTCATGCCTGGTATTACCCCTCTGAAGTTGGCGGTCGAATTTTGGAACAACTTGTATACACTACTTTATATTCAAATGGTAAGTTTTTTAAATCTGGAACAATATTGTAGATTTTCTTTAGGAAAAAAAAAAAAAAAAAAAAAAAAAAAAAACGTTATCTAACGACAATGAAAAATTCCCAGAAACTGCACCAACTTGTAAGTGCGGAAGAATTAGTTATAGTTTGTCGCTTCATAAAATAAAACGATATTTATATAACGTAAAACACCTGAAGTTGTATTGACTGTGTATTGAGAAAAATTTCAGAGAAAGGCCTTTCAGCTGCATTTTTTTTTTTTATAATGTATAATATGAATGTCACTTTTACATTGGGTATGGTGTTTTCGCTCACCTGCAAGAAAAGTGACACATCTGGCAAAAATTCATTTTGCGTTTTATTCCATTAATATGACTGTCATAGACGTGTGAATGACACGATATACATGAAACTACACAAACAGTTTCATGTGTGTAGTTATACAGGAAATCTTTTTCTTACGCTATATGTTCATTTGTGACCACAGAAGAGGGGTGGATTGTGTGTGGAGGTAAAATTACCCAACCCTCCAAACATCATTCTACGTCTTCATTGTTAAGGGTTTTATGCTTTAATGCACGTTTTTATTCCTGTATGCAGAGCTAAGTGCTGCAATTTCATGTTACAGTAAAACCATGCAAATTTTCTTTTGCCTCTCCTGTGAAATTTATTTTGTCGAGATGTGTCACTTTTCTTGCGGCTGAGCGATATGATAGATGGTTCACCAGTTTCTTCGTATTGCACTTAATTCCCTATTAAAATATTATTATATGACGAAATACTTGGAATTTGTGACTCAATTTTCGAAAAAAATTTCTATTTTCATTTCGTTTTATCGAATTTTAACTATAAAAAAAAAAAAGATTATGTGTATTTTTGCAATTTCATTAAAATGTTCTTTACATTTCTGTTTTGTCGAAAACAACAACGGATACGAGCATGAAATAAAAATTAAAATACGTTTCTTTTCTTACTCTTTTTATCTTGCCAGATTGTTGAATTTTTAGAATGTTTATTTACTTAAAATAAAAATGAGAATTAAACATCTTTACCATCAGTTCTATATCTAACAATGTGTTAAAGTGAAAATATTTCTCTAGAAGACCTTTGAGCTGCAATTTTATAGTGTAAAACACCTGAAGTTGTATTGCCAGTCTATTGAGAAATAATTCCCAGAAAAGCATTTTACCTGTTTATTATTATTGTTTTTAAATGTATACAAATATCAGTTTTACCGTTATGTATGGTGTTTGGTGTATTAATAAGAGATGTTCTTTTTTTTTTTTTTTTTTTTTTTTTTGTAATGTAATTAATTTCCTGTTAAAATGTTTTGTATGAAGCATTATTTGGAAATTGTGATTTATTTTTTGGAATTTATTTCTTCTTTTTCTAAGAAAAAAATGCTCGCCTGTATTTTTATAGTTTTTCTCAGATTTTGTTTAGAAAACAGTTTATGCGAAAATAAGGAGGTGACTAAAAACATGAAACAAAAATTTAAATATTTTTATTTTCTCATTATTTTGTTTTACTTCATTTTTGAAATTTCAGTATGTTAATTGATCGAAAAGCCGCAATTTTTAACAAAATGCATGTTTAAAATCGTTATGTGACAATGTGCTGAAGTAAACATATTTCCTAAAATGACCTTTCAGTTGCAATTGAAACTTTTTTCCAGTTTATAGTATAAATTCCCATTTTACAAAATGTATTTTCATTAAAGTATACAAAGAAAGCTATTTATTATAAATATATTCATGCTATAAACTTAACCCTTTATGCTCCGACTGGACTTTTAAGTCCCAATAAAGAAAATACAATATAAAATTTATATAATTCGTCTACTAATAACAGTATATGGCCAGGGGTGGAGAATTTCTAGAAAATTTTACCAGCCAACACCGTAAAAAAAAAAAAAAAAAAAAAAAAAACGGACTGAAAAACGAAGATTCTACTGGCAATCTAGACGCCAGTACTATTACCGTTTTTTTTTTTTTTTTTTTTTTTTTTTTTTTACTGAAATTTTTCCCTATAAATTTCAGAAAAATTTCCGTTTTTAATCAGAAAAATCGAAATTGTTCTGTAATTTATGGGGAAAAATTTCCGAAAAAAAAACAAAAAACGGTAATAGTACTGGCGTCTAGATTGCCAGTACTATTACCGTTTTTTTTTTTTTTTTTACTGAAATTTTTCCCTATAAATTTCAGAAAAATTTCCGTTTTTAATCAGAAAAATCGAAATTGTTCTGTAATTTATGGGGAAAAATTTCCGAAAAAAAAAACGGTAATAGTACTGGCGTCTAGATTGCCAGTACTATTACCGTTTTTTTTTTTTTTTAACTGAAATTTTTCCCTATAAATTTCAGAAAAATTTCCGTTTTTAATCAGAAAAATCGAAATTGTTCTGTAATTTATGGGGAAAAATTTTCGAAAAAAAAAAAAAAAAAAAAAAAACGGTAATAGTACTGTCGTCTAGATTGCCAGTAGAATATCCGTTTTCTAGTCCGTTTTCTTTACAGTGTAGGATTTATTTTACCAGCCAGTAAAATGTTACGTGCAGTTGAAAATTTTTATGAAAAAATTTATGCAACTCAAAAATAGTTGGTTACTATTACTATAATGCATTTTCATATTTTATTTTCTGTAAAAGTAAGAAATATAAACAAGAGATGAAAGTTTAATATAAAATAGAACTTAGTACTATGTTTACATCGCAGTAATTAGGAAAATTGAAAAATATAGCTAACTACTAAAAAATAAAAAATAAAGTTTTCGGCATATCTTTATAGTTTGCAGTTTTCAAAGACTACCTAAAAATTCACTTGCCAGTGGCGAATAAAATGATGCATTTCTCCACTCTTGTAGGGTACTTTTCATACAAAATACTTTGCTGGACCACATTCAGTAAGTACAGGGAAACAGTTGAAGCTAAATATTTTTTTATGTGGTTATTTTATCAGCCATTTACACTCTTCTCCTATTGAAAAATGTTTTACGAAAAATTTCCTACTGCAAAAAACTTCTCAGTTACAGATAGGATAACAATAGGATCACAATATTTATATTGTTCTTGTAAGAAATGTGAGGTTTCCATAACAGTATTTTTTGTTAATTAATCTAATTATTGTTGAAAATATTTAAACAAACAGAACAAAAAAAACTACCGATTTACTAAATCAGTTTTATTTAAAAATCTATCTAAAAATCAAATTGTTATTATATAAATTGTTTTTGATATCATCAGATATTAGCAAAGATAATTTTAAGAGGAGGAAATTTCTGATTTACTAGCCGCCCTTGGCGACCAGTTTTGCCTCAATTAAAATTTATGTTTGGGAAAGCATGCTAAGCATTGTATAATGTTACTTTTATTCATAATTTAATTTATTGGACTGCCTTAAAAATTAATATAATCCCTTAAGCTAATATTAGTTTTTGTTGTATTAAAATATTTCAATTTGTTGATTTTCTGTAAGCAAGTAAACCCTACTGGTTTACAATGGATATCGCCAAGTTGGCGTCACATTTGGCGGCAAACTTTGCGGCATTTGGCAACAAAGCAGCCCCCCCCCCCCCTATGGTTACCCCTTTATAAGTATGGAATTGCATTAAATGCTGTTCAATAAAATGACCAATGAGATGCGTTTCATTCGAGCGTTGCCATTAAACTATTAACAGATAATCGCGATTTCTGTGCCACGTTTGATAGCGTTATATATATATATATATATATAATTCGGGAGATAAAGGCTTAAAACAATTCAACATATGCTCATTATAGTTGCTACAAAAGTATACCAGTCTCTGAAAAACTTATATTTTGGGTACAAAAATTACGATACTGCGATTTCGCAAGCAGACGAACTGAATTTTCTATCTCTTCATAAATCAGTAAAATAAGTTCTAGTAAAAGAATAAAAAAGAAAGAAAATCTCGGAGACTGTTTCAGTAACATCAGAGGGAATATAGAAAGTGGAGGGAACGGAAGTTTCTGCTGCAGAAAAAGGTGTGCTTATCGGCAAAATCGAATGTATCGTCAGTTATGTGCATACATAAATCAAACTGCCATTTTATTCGGGAATATTTTGGAAACAGTTGATAAAGAAATGTTATCAAATTGTTTTTCTCTACCCCTAGTCCTTAATATCTCACGTAGTTATCAATCATTCCAATTTTTTTTTTTTTTTTTTTTTTTTTTTTTTTGAAATTTAGATTTTACTGATTGCTATCACTTCATGATGCACCACATAATTTAACAAAGCGTTTCGTAATTGATATTTTTCCACTTGATGGGTATTTAAAGTCTTTTGGTATAAAATAATTCGTTTATATCGTAAAAAAGGGGGATTAAAAATATAATTTATGGAATCATTCATATAATCTAATTAATATTAATAAAAAGTATAAAAAAGTATAAACAAAATATCTAATTCTCTTACAAATCACCAAGAATGGACTAAAACTTTAACCAGATGCTTAGGAAATGTTTTTATGAATTAGTTAGATACATCCCAAGTTTCATACCACTATCTATATTATAATATAAAGGACAAACATATCTGTGCGTAACGCATACGTCATTCTGCGAATGGCAACATTTTGAAATTTGAAATGAAATTTCGGTTTTGCAATTTTCGCAACAGCAAATTTTTAAACTTCTAAACATCGCACAGTTTCAATTTTTGCACCGTCGTATAGGGAAAAAAATGTACTTTTAAATGCAATTTGTTTGAAAGCTCTATCTCAAATTATTTTTGAGATATTATTTTTTTTTATAGTTTTTAGTACCAATTTTGTAATTGTGGCAACTGAAGTACTCCATTTCTATTAAAAGTAAAGGGAAAATATTCATGGTTTATTTATTTTTATTGATTATATCCTTATTGATGCCATTTTCACATTACAAATAAAAGTAACTTTTTTCTAATTTTTGAACGGAAAATGTCGTCAGCCATTAAAAAAAAAACACGCATTTTTCTTCATAAATCAAAAGATTGAAGAAGATATTTCAATATTTTTACATTACGCTGATACTGAGTTTGAGACGCTTAGGCAAAATGATTGAGTTAAAATGATGTCATATTTAAAACAAAACCATAATTTTCTTTGATAAAACTAAATATTTGACCAATACTATGACAACTAAAGGCAAATTTCTGAAGGGTAAATTTTCGCGGGTACTGAGATTAGAATTAAATTTTATGCGAATGTTCACATGAAAAGTTGTATCGGACAAACATGACTTTAAGTTTGGAAATACATTCATTAATAATGTATTGCGCGTTAAAATCCTTTTAAATTGTGAATTTGAGTGGTGCGTATGTAAATTTTGAGAATGTTAAAATAACGTACAGCTTAGATTTTATGGGAGAAAATTTTATGATGTGACAAAGCGAAATCCTTTTTAATGATTTTTCATCCTGTAAAAAACAAACGTAAGACCTGAATCGATAGCTTCAACATAATTACTCATGTTGATTACGTATTCTAATACAGTTTAATTTTTCAATAATTTAAGCAGATAAAGTTTTTGGAAATAATATTTTGGTAATTTTAGATTAAGACATTATTTGTTTTAAGAGTTAGATAACCAATTCAAAATGAATTTTTTATTGTAATTATTTTTGTAGGTTTATTATAAATTCGATCTAAGTTCCATTCTAAACATTTTAATTCGTCGAATTTCGACGGGTTCCAACTCGTTTTTTTAATGGATAAATGGATAAGCACCTTGGGTACTTAAGATTCACGGCTTTGTAGCTTTAGTGCAAGCCAGGGGACACACACACACATTACAATTCAATTACATAAAAACCAATATAAATAGAAAACAGCAATTTATCAACGTAAAAAAGGCTGTACTTAAAAAGAACACAAAACATCAATATATGAAAGATTAAGAACATAAAGCCTTATTTAATTTAAAACTTCAAATTAAAAATTGAAGTTCTCAATTTCTTTTTTCTTTCCTTCTAACTTTAAATCTAATACGGAAAACCTTTTTACCGCTCGTACGTTTGTTTCTTTGTCCAACATTCCTTATGTTCCGGCTTTAAATTCGAATTAAACTTTAAGCTACAAATTGCTAGTCCGTGCTAATCTCACTTTTCTGCAGTCAGTTTTGCAGGAGCTAATCCTGGGTACTTTTGCAGCAGGCTGACCCCGATATCATTCAAAAACTATTTTAATTATTCAATTAAAATTAAAACCTCCTATTTTGACACTTTCGTTCCTACTGGAAAAAATCGTAACTATAGAAATAAAAGCAACAGACTCGGGAAATCACGGGGCTTTTTCGTTAAATGGGTTGCTAACGGAACTAGAAAAACTGGAATGGAACTGGAAATTAGTGTTACTGTCATGCTTTTTAATATAATTCCTTTTGCATCACTAAATTCCTCGCTCGTTGGCTTTAGAGCATTATGCATCTGGACCATTCATAAAAATGCATAGTCTAAACAGTTCTTCAAAACTATTAAAAATTTTGAAAAGGTGGAGAAAAAAGTATAATATGAAATGAAGTCCATAAATGATATTTTAAAATAAATTAGGCAGCGAAAATACAGTTAATAATAGGGGAGAGTGGGGAGGAATGGGACACTTATTACAAAAATAAGAAAATACACTTTGTTTGTTATTTAAAAAAAAAATCGATTTATAGAATACAAAATGAAACATTTTCTAATGTTCTTGAACAATGTAGAAACATATAATTTGTAGAAACAATTTTATAATTAAAGAAATTGTAAATTTCAAAAAGTGTCCCTCTCCACTGAAAAGGAGGTATGGGACAGCTATAAAACAATATATGATAAGACACAAATATTCTAGTGTCGGTTATATATACAGCCTAACAAAGATTTTAGGTTGATAATGTCTGCGCTACAATATCAAATTCCAGTATTTTCATCACTGGAAGGGAAATTTAGGATTGTCAGTCAGAGATGACATTGAAAAATCACCAGTTCAATTTATTTACTGTTTGAAGTAAATGAATACATTTTCAATGTTATAATTAATATATTACCCTCTAAAATTATTTGCATATTAGCAATTTACATTGATCGTATTAAAAAGAAGGAATTAGACTTGTCCCATTCCTCCCTTTGCTGCACTGTACAATAAAATCTGTAAAGTTACATGCTTACTAAACTTTCATCTGTAACTGTACAAAAAAAGCTGCAAATCTACAAAACTAGTTTTTGTAAAGCTACAGAAATCTGTAACTTTACAAATGAATTTGCTAAAATTGCAGTAATCTTACTAAAATTTTATCTGTAACCCTGGTTGCAGTTTCATGAAAAGTTCTAGGCATCCCAGTTTGCTAAAAAATTCTTAGTAGCCTTACACATTTTTTGATTTTCGGCACAAACGGGTGTCTGTTACATGAATTTTTGATGTTGCCGTTACATAAAAAGTTCTAGGAATCACAGTTTCCTAGAAAATCTTCAGTAACTTTACAATTTTTTTGTGTGGCATGTCCCATTCCTCCATCGACCTTCTTTTATGTTAAACTTTTTGTATAAACAAAAATTCTGCTTTTAGGCATAGTTTAAATTATGGATAATATACAGTATAATGTTCCATAAATAGGGAAACTATTATATATACACGTAAACAAGTCATTAATATACAGAAAGCATAAAAGTATATGAAGCAAATTTACTTTTAATTCTTGAAATGATCTTTTTCTTTATACAATTGCAAGCTTATGCAGATCAGCAACTTTTTTCAACTGAAGATTAGGGTACCATTACTTCATCCAATGAGTAATTGATGAAATGTTTAGAATGATACATAAAAAGAAAAACCTATTGTCCCATTCCTCCCCACTCTCCCCTACCTTAGTGATTCACAAAACAGGAAAAAATTACTTTTGCAACACTAAATTTCTCATTCGTTGACATTAGAACATTTGGACCAGCCATACTTAACCTGCGACCCTGCATGTGCGGTCCGAGACACACAATCATTAATCCATATTTATAAAGTTAATTGAGACATCCTGTTCTTTATAATTAACTTGAAATTATTTAAAAACATCTCATACCGTTTGCTTAGTCAAAACTTATTTTACCATGTAGACCTATTTGTGCGACAGTGGTGTATACCTTTCTAAATAACAACATCAGCTAAATATTATTCCATATTAAATAAATTTGCACTATATATTTCTGCATTAGGGAAAAGACTGACTTATTAAATTCTTTAGAACGTGGAAATTCTGCATTGTTATATTATTACGTTTTATACTTACTATATAACTAATTCTGTTTAATGGGGTTGTACTTTAGTAACGAGAAAAGAATAGCGCCAAAATTTCCTTACACCACTATTTCTAAACAACAATCTTCTTCTTTGCTGCATATTGCTACAACGCCTCCAATAGAAACCTACGACGAAGTGTATTGTTTCGAAACAGTAGTGTTAAAAATTTTAGTACTGTTACTATTAACTTTGATACAATGCTTTGTTATACTAATTTTGTTATCTTACTATTTTAATTATCCTTTTTTACATTATTGTATAAGTGTGTTGCGGCCCGCTTAACGTCGCAGACACACGTTTACGGCCAGCGAGAAAAAAAGATTGACTATGGCTGACTGGACCATTCATAAAAATACATTGTGTATTTTAAACAGTGCTTCGCAAAACTATTAAAATTTTTGAAAAGACTGAGAAAAAAGTGTTACATGAAATGAAGTACTGCTTTTGTCCATAACTGATATTTTCAAAGAAATTAAGCTGCAAAAATGCAGTTAATAATATATGTTGGTGATTCAAATAATACGTAGGTAATTCACAAAACTGAAAAAAATAATTCGTTTTCTTTTAATAAAGTGATGACTTTCAGAACTGCTGCATGCATACTTTGGACATTATTATAAACCGATACTAATTTTATAAAAATGCAATTTTCGATTATAAGTTTGAATAAAATGGAACATAATGAAAAATAAAATCCAATATTCAAACCTCCGAAAAGCCGATTTTCAATCTATCAATCAATTATTATTCACCATTTAATGTTTTTATAATCGATTGTATAGGTACTATTGATAATCAGACAATTCTATTTTTTTTTCCATTACGTATTTTTATTTATTCAAAAATGAAATTTAAAATTCAAACCTCTGCGAATTCAGTTGTCTTTCTATCAGCCGATTACTGTTCTCCAGCATTAATTTCTGAAACAATCGATTGTATGAGCGTTATCAATATAATCAGGCAATCCTATTTATACTTTTTCTCAGCATATACTTTATTTATTATTAAAAATAAGATCTAAAAATCCAATTACATAACGTCATTATTATTATAAAAAAAATACTAATTATATAAATCGCAATATATTCAACGTGTTCTTTCTTTTTGAAATAAATAAATTTTATCAAATTAGCAACAAAAGAATACAACGAGACCCCAATTTCCCGCTTAATAAATTGCATTTCTGCTCTAAAATCTCAAAAACTACATTCTCAAATATAACATGATTCGCAAGGTAGAAAATATCGGCCTAACGAAAAACTAAAAAATCATCATTATGGGCAGAACATAGAACCTGAAGTACATGGTTTCAACCCAATTACTGACAACAGAATAAAAGCGAAAAGGGTATTTAGAAGTCAAGTAAGCTAGAAAACTCGATTCTAATTGGAAACGACGTTCGAAATTAGAACTCTAACGACTATATGATTGAATTAGTGACAGGACGGGTTTTCTTTGCTATTCTATTAGAGGCCGAATGACTTTTAGAACTGAATTCTATTCAACTCTGCACCAGCATCTTGAATAAGGCCTGAACTTTCAAAAGCACCTAGGTAGGAAAGTTTTCTGTCGTTCGTGGTAATTAGAATGAATGGGAGGAAAATTATCGTTTTATTTTCGTTTGAAGATTATTTCATGAAAGATAAAGACAGATGACTTGAATTGCTTAACTTCAACGGAAATTGTTAATGAAAAGTAATAAAAAGATATGTCTTGTGACATCTTATTAAATGAAATTGTGTCCTTTTCGTTAAAACAAATAACATTAGTTAAATTTTTCCTTTATTGAAAAGAACCTTAGTCTCTTTTGTATAACTATTGACATATCCATATTTGAATTTCAAATCGTCTTTCAAATACTTGGCCGTTAAGTTAAATGGAAAACCATTTCACTAAAAGACTTTATTTAATCAAGTGATCAGCTTTATCTCTAATGAAAATCATCAAACGTAATTAAATTTAATTGTACTTTTAATATTTGTGTAACTCATGTAAGATTTTAATTTCTTTTTAGATTAAGAGATCTCTTAACTTTAGAAATTGTTTTAAATGTCACTCGTTAACAAAGAGAGGGAGTTTAAATTTACTTTGTTTTTGAGATTGATCAATAAATTTAAAGTAAATGATAAATATTCATTTAACCCTTTTAACATTGGAAAAGGTGCATGGAAGAGTGTCTTAATTTTTTTTCATTAAGTACTTTATGTATTTAAATATGTCTTGGTGTTTTTGTTTTAGGGTAGTGATTTATAATGTGCTCAAAACCTCTTTCTTTTTCGTTTAAGTATGTCTTCTTTCGAAAATCTAATTAGACACTTTCAGTAAATAGGTAACTTTTAAAACGGCGTTGTAGTTTTACGAATTGGTTGGAGATCAAGAAGTAAATCCAGAAAAATGTATAGATAAGAATTGTTGCATTATCGGGATCAAAGCATTTGTTTTGACTGTATAATCCTAGATACGTCACGATTTTAAATAATTGGAAACTACATTAACATATTAATAACCGGCTCATTATTAACAAAATGCTAACTAACCACTACCGTTTAATATATTTTTTTTTAGGAAGTTGAGGGAGGGAGGAAGTAGATATTTAACAGAATAACTATAGCATAATCAGAAAGGGATCGTTCAAGTATTACGTAAGCAGTAAGTGGGGGAGGGGGGGGGGGTCCAGTGTCTGCTTATTTTTACTGACATGGGGGAGAGGTGGGGTCACGAAAATTCTTACGTAAGCATTAGACAACGAAGCAACTATATTTTAACAACAAAAAGGCAAAGAGCATGATTTAGATGAGCGTTCTGCGGATGTTGAACGACTTGAGAAAAAAATATATGCAGTAAACAAGGACTGGAGACGAGGATCATTCCAGCCCACCACTACACTGAAAACTTAAAATAGACAATGCAGAAACATGGATTCAAAGATCTTGGACAACAGACTCAAGTGTGAGCGCCAAACACATAATATTCCTACGATTCTTATTAAAATTTTTAGTTATGTGCCTAAATAAGTTGGAGGCCGGTTGTATTTCTTAAAGTTTTTTTTTTGTTGTTGTTCAGTGCAATAAATAATAACATATAAAAACTATTTTGTACTCTATGAATTGTTTAATGCCATAAGTAACAATATATTAGACCGATTTTTTTTTCTTCAATACCACAACCACTATGTGTCTGTTTATGTAAATTTGCTGGATTAATAATGCAATTTATCGCTAACTGTAATTTTTTATGGCAAATAGTGTTCATGTTAGAATGTCATAAAATCTTACGTAAGCAAAGGGGGGGGGGGGGGTCTAGTATTAGCTTATTTTTCCTTACAAGGGGGAGGGAGTTGTACAAAATGACTAAAAATGTGCTTACGTAATAGTACTTGAACGGCCCCAAAACGATGTTTCTAAGCGGGTAGCTATGATATTAAATATATCTCTTTTACAAAAAGGAGATTTTGAATTTATTTATTTATTTTAAATGATCTGGCAAAACGAAGAAAGATGATCGATATCCACTCAAAACACTGCAAATTCGTGAAACACTTTTGCAACACTAACTGAACATAATAATTAACACTTCTAACTAAAATCATTTTCGATTGTGTTGTGAATGTGTTGCGAATTGTTGCGCCAAATAAAAAGATTGTGAAAAAGTGTTGTTAAAAATTACTAGAAGAGAAAATATCTTTTCCAAACATTCATTTTTAAAATTGTGTTAAATGTTTAATAAATAGTATGTTTTAAGCGTGTGTGTTATTTTAAAGGCCCCATGTAGAAAGTGTTTTACATATGTTATTTTATAGTGTTCTAAATTGTGTAGTGTTTACAATGTGTTGTTAATTTGGTGACAAAGTTTTATGCAGCACAAAACTATTGTAAGAAAATATTTTCGTCAACACTATTTACGACACGATTTCAACACAATTAACAACACGATTTTTAGAACACATTTTTAGATAGCAACACTTTTGCAACATATTAAGAACAAATTTCTAGATAGCAACACTTTTGCAACATATTAAGAACACAATCACAACACAAAAAATATTTTGTATATGAAGTTTTCTAATTCACAACACATTAATGTGTTGTTAATTTGTTGACAAAAAGTATTGTAAAATGTGTTTATTTTTGTGTTTGAGAATTTGCAGTGTATTCGTTTTAATATCATGAATGATTTGGGAAAAATAAGTTTCTTTAAGCATGGGTGTTATTGCGACCTTAGCACTTTTTTAGGATCGTGTTTCAAGATTTTTATAAAACACCTTTTCATATCTAAGGATATTTTCCTCCTAAAATATGATTGGTCATTTTACAGAAAGGGATCGTTTCAAAAGTGATCTTAATTTGTGTAAGGATGGGAAATTGGGGTAGATGACTTCCCATAAACGCGATTCTAGGCAAACAGTTTACATCCATTTTTAGATTACTTAAAAAAAAAAAAAGAAGACTCTCAGCAGCGCAGTTTGTTATAGTGAAGCTCTTATTTCTATAATATTTAATAATATTAAATGTTGTAACAACAATAGTCTGAATAGACAGCTGGTTAAATCGAGCGTCAAGAAACAGCAAAATGACATCCAATCATAAAAACTCCACAATATATGTGTGCTTATGTTATAAGAATGAAACACACACACAAAGAGCACGATAAAAAAAAAAAATCCTAAAATTAATACCGCGCAACTGATTGCCTTAATGTATAAGAATTTGCTTAATTGTCTTAAAGCATTATCTTAATAGAATGATCTATATTATTAAAAGAAGTTACTAATAAAAGAAAAGGTTGTATGTCTGTCCGCCTGTTGTTTGCCAATAGCTATCGAAATCTATCTTACGTAGATGTCTGCAAATTTGGATAAAGATATACAAAGATAGGCCCGAATGCACCTGAGGGTCAGATTTTTTATTTTATTTTTTATAATTAGCCGAGATATTAAAAACCATCATTAAATGCTAATGAACTTGTTTCCATTGTTTCGGTGATCGCTTCCGTGGATGTCTGGTGAATCGAAGTAAAATATTGAAAGCAAAACAACCGCCTTGTTTAATAATATCAGACGAAGGAAACTCCGCTACATACATATATGCCATACGTTTAAAAAATAATATCCACATATATTGTATTTCAAAAGTAAATAGATCCATGCAAACGCAATGAATCCATGAAACAGTAGCATTTTTTTACGAGATAAAAAAATTCAGGAGAAAAAAATTATTATTATTATTATTAAATGAAAATATTATCTAAATTATTGTTAACTAAATAGTTTCAAAAATTTTCCCTCTTTTTCAGTAAAAGATTTCTATTTCTAGGTGAAAATAAAATTTTTTTATATATCTATCACACTAAGCTACATTTAATTATTATTCAAGTTACATTAAGGTATACTTTAAAGAAGGACTATTATTTAATAAAAACATTTTTAATAAGTTTTTATTTAATTAAATCAATAGTATTCCCTTAGAATAAATATTACTTAGTTACAGCTTATACACCCGATTGATTTATTTATATTTACGATACAAGTTAATATATTTTTTTAATCAAATTATATTAGTAGATTCAATTAGACTAATTTTAGCATTGATAATTTGAAATTTAATCCCGTAAATCATATTTAAAAAATAACAAATGAATATAACAATTTCTTAAAAAAAAAATAGTTTTATTTAATTAAATCATAAGTGTTTCCTTAGAATAAATATTACTTAATTTGAGATCATATAGCTGATTGATTTATTCTCTCATTAATGACTCATCCATTCTGAATATTTCAGTATTGAATGTCAAAAAATATTTGAAATACAAATTATTATTATTATTATTTTTATTTAACTATTTTTTTTCAATCAGTTGGTATTATTTCATTCCAGTCAGAATAATTTACCAATAGTAATTTAAAATTAAATTCTGTAAATGGCGTTTTGGTTGTATTTAAATCGCCAAGTTGAAATTACTTGGCGAAGAAACTTACGTCGACTTTGCTGGTAACCCCCATTTTCGCACAAAGATCTGAGTCGAGACAAGAATATTAAGTGTCAACCGTGAGGGTTAACGATGTAAAGGGAATAATATTGTTATTTGGGCCTCGCAATCATCGATATTGAACCAACAAATAAAAGAAACTCCCTTAACAAATAACAGGATATGTTATCATGAATGAAAAGAAACTAAGCTCAGACGTAAAAAGGATTACTTTCTCATTTCTAAGAGAGCATTGTTTCTTATACATTGATATTTCAGGTGGTTTACTTCTTATGCAAACTGCATATGGCTTACATTAAAAACATGACAGATTCTCCGGCGAGCAGGAATTCTTTTACTTGTAATTAATTGGAACACAGAGGTTTGAGTTCTGTGAAACTCTAATTTCTTTTAAGTTGAAATTTCTGAAATGAATACCCATAAAATTAATTACAGATTTTTTTTCCTTTTTTTTTTTTTTTTTTTTTTTTTTTTTACTTGTAAAGTGGTATAAAATAGCATGTTTCAAATCAGCTGGAATCTTTAATTACAGATTTTTCAGTTGTAGCCAAAACAAAGAAATAATAAATAAATAAATAAATAATTATTATTACTGTTAAGCTCCGGTATCTTGGCATTTCACGCGCGGACATTCGGACGATTCTATTCTGGATAATCGGCAAAAGGTTGTAACGTACTGGAGAGAATGGCATCCATAATTGGCGCGTTAGCCGAAAATAGTGACAACCATAAGCGGATTCTTTTATTTTTTTTTTATATATTTTTTATAAATGTAATGTTTAACTGTGGTCGTTTCTAATAGCAATAATTTTATTAATAAGTATGATATTTAAAAACTTAAACGATGCTTCTGATAATAAAAATGATGATACTAATTATCGGAATGAACTGTAAAAGAACCTAGACATATTTTCAACAATGGCAATTCTTTATATATAAGGATTAATGCGGATCATTTCATAATATTTTAGATATAAATTTATTAATGATTTTATAATTAAAAAGATGCTTCTGAATTTTTAAAAAAATGCCTACATTATGTTAGGATGTTTTCATTGTGTCTATAGATCTCCTTTTTTTTTTTTTTTAACTAAATTTAAAATGTTAGACATTTATATAAATTAATAGCTATTACACGTGACTTTAATTTTAAAGAAGAATAAATGCATTAATTAAGGGGAAAATTCACTTACGATAATTAAACACAGGTACCATTAACCAGCTCTATCTCATTTTAAAGTAGATAAAATTTGTTATTCTCCCAGTTTGCATATTTTTATTTTTATATATAGGATCATATAAATGCCTTTCAAGAGCTCGAAATTTCATATACTTTCCCTAAGATTAATTAGAGAATGAATTTATTTTCTTCTAATTTTATTTTATTATTTCTATTTTACATTTATTTCATTCATCACATTCCATTCATATATTGAGATATTTTTAACTATAGATTTCGATATTTAAAAAAAAAAATTATGTATAAGTATCACAAACGGATAACTGATTGATTCCGATATTTTTTATTGGCTTTTCCATAGCACCTTTAAAAAAATAGGGGGGAGGAGATTTTATGTTTAATTAATTGCATTGGCTTTTTGAATTATTTGTTTATTTAATCAATCGATGGTGCATTGATAGGAATAACTTGAGATCAGATTTTACGACTAGTGCTGAGTGACCATCTGATCTACACTTCTTGATGTGACTCTGCATGGTTGCAGTGTTAAATTAAGTTATTATAAAACCTTATGTTATATTTTAAGAATGTACACTAGGGCTGTTAATGTTAAACCTATGAGAGCATTCACTTCAAATGTATCACTTATATTTTTAAATGATTTTTTTTTTCCTTTTTTCTTTTCTTTTTTTTTTTTTTTCCTTCGTAGAATAGCTGAGGTTGATCTCTAACCGGGCTAGTTTTTACTTTTTCGATTTAGGGTGCTTTTTTTAATGAGTACACTTTCAATTTCAGAACCGACTTCGAAAGTGAAAGTAACTTTATGTATTATAAAAGAAATCTAAAAATCTTTACACTAAAACTTTATGAAAATCGAAAAGTAACCCGTTTATAGATCGACCTCAGCTATTCTAGGGAAAAATCATTTAAAAATGTTAAAATGCAAGCGAGAAATTTTAAAAGAATGTTCCTTTCCTCCTCAAAAAATTACAACACTTTTAAAATACCACTTCGCTCCTTGGAATGAATAATTTTCTTTTTCCGTGGCATTTTGTTAAGGCGAATATAGTTGACAAATATCGATAATAATAATTTAAAAGACAAAGAGCAACATCAACCTGAAATAAAAGCTACGATCTGAAATAGTAAAATCACCATGGAACAAGGAATATACATTTTACAGTTATTTCCAACTTCTTAGAAATCACAGATAAAAGAGTAAACATGTACAGGTGGTGAAAATCCCTATTTCCGGGATTTGGCCGATTGTCCATTCGCCAATTACGCACTTGTACTTGGCAACCTTTGACCCTGAAACCCCTGGTCAGAAATAGATTCTCCCAAGGTCATCTGACGAGATACCAGAGCTTAAATGTAGTATTATTTTTAGTAAAATATTTTTTTCTGCCAATAGAATTCCAATTTTGCTTAAGGCATTTCTCAAGGGCTCAGACACGCGAAACTTTCCGACACATTTTCTGATTTATTTTTTAAACATAAATTCATAAAATTGTCAGCCCTGACTATTGAAGCAATTGGAAATCGAATTGAGTCCCCCCCCCCCTTTTTTTAAATAAAAAATTATTATTAAGTTATAGGCAATTTTGATCACGCGACCACCGGTTTTTCCTCCTCTTTCGCGGCATTGCGTCCAGAAATTCGGCTCAAAATGCCAACTTTGACAGTATTTTTTGAAAGATCTTCTGCCTTT
This sequence comes from Maratus speciosus, assembly GCA_963932465.1. Taxonomy (NCBI): domain Eukaryota; kingdom Metazoa; phylum Arthropoda; class Arachnida; order Araneae; family Salticidae; genus Maratus; species Maratus speciosus. The sequence continues at coordinate 453,505,312 of OZ010789.1, read as the reverse complement.
ACCAGTAAAAAGGCAAAACGTCTTTCAATTAAATAGTTTCTGAATAACAGAACCTGTCAATTTCATGCATTTCCGAACAAAAAGGAATTAAAAAATGTGTCTGAAAGAGGCCTCTTTGGATTTGTGAACGAACAGCCTTAAGGAGCTCTCAATGCGAAACTTTCAGACTAATTTTGAAACGTAAAACATGTTGATACTTGCAGGCATGATTATTGAAGTAATTTGTAATCGGACATTTTTTTTTCACTTTATATAAGCTATATAGTTATAAGCTATTGTTTCATCGCGACATTTTTTTCATTTCCTGTGAAATTTTGTCCGAAAGTTCAGTTTAACCCTTTCGGGACCAACATGTTTTACGCGAATTTAATTCGATGGGCACCACTTTTTGTTAAATAGTTAATTTTAGTTTATTAATAACGAAAAAACGTTAATTAAATAAGGCAAATTTTATATTTATTTTTTACTGGTATCAAAAACTAGTGCTGTAAGCAACTTTTGAAGATGCATGTATGCACCCATGGTCCCGAAGGAGTTAAAGCTCAAAATTTGACATCGTTTTCTGAAAATTATTTTATCTTCACCGAAAAAATGGTTACCATTCACCACATTTAAGAGTGCCTGCACTTAGACATTTGTAACAGCGACTACTTCATAGTGTCATCCCCTCATTTGATCAACCTCATTGGAGAAAAACCCACCGAAAATATATATTTTTTTAAAGCAAGCAGGATTGTAACATCATATTTAGCATCTTTTTTTTTTTTTTTTCCATCTAACTTTTGTCAACAAAATTATTTTATTTTTACTTTAATTCACTTTTTAATATGTCACGTGGTTCTGTAATTATTAATCTGTATGGGTACCCCATCCAGAAAAACTTGTTTATCCTATAGACTTTGTATGTTGTTTTTATATTCTTTACCTCGTAGCTGCATATGTAATTTTTTTTGTTTACATTATTATATTTGGCGGCTGAGTTTTTTTAACTAAAAAAACCCAGGTTTCTTTGTGAAAATGAGTTTTTATCAAATAAATAACATTTTGTAATATTAAGTTAAGTACTTTTTCAAAGAAAAAATACAACAGTGAAATGTTTCTTTGCATATAAATATACATGCACAAAATCTTCTTGGCTATCAACTATTATACAATCTGTATTAATTTATTATTTTCAGATACAGTGAGTATTCTTTAACTTGAAATTGACGGGGAAAAATATAAATATACAAGCACAAAATCTTCTTGGCTATCCAACTATCATACAATATGTATTAATTTATTATTTTCATATACAGTAAGTATTCTTTAACTTTAAATTGACGGGGGAAAAATTAGTCATATAATTGTAAAAAGAAAATAACTGTACAAAGTAATAAAAAAAAAAGTTTAAAACCACACCGATACCAATATTTTTGTAGTATATTTTGAGAATACCTGTTTTAATTTGTCTTTCTATACCATTCTTTTTTATATCTAAATAAAAAAAAATCATATTGCAAAAACTGTTAACAGAATAAATTCCTCAAATTAAAAATTAAAAGTTTAATTTTATTAACACAAGAAAGCGAGATTACCAAAAAGAAAACGCTCGCTAATAAAGAAAAGGTAACCAACAAAAACTTACATTTGTGTATTTTAGTACATTACACATAATTTTATTAATGACTTTTATTTGAAGATTAAAAGGATTAATAACAATTAAATTAATAATTTAAAAATATATTATTTTTTCTTCAAATTTATTAGTATATCCTCAAGCTGTCTTGTTTTTCTGTTTCCATACTTAATATTCAAACACAGTTGCTTCCTGGTGGTATAAGGAAATATTTGAAAACCCTCAATTTCAAACAGAAAAATAATTTAATTAATTATAAATATTGTTTCTAATGTTTATTAAACAATGTATCTTCAAGCATAATAATAGATATAAACATATATATACATGTGTTACATATTGTTACTTTGTAGAAAAGAATAAATTTTATTTTCCCCATTTTACCCAAAAAACCCGGGTTTTTTAATAAAACCCGCCAGAGATGGGTAAAAAAAATAAAACGGGTTTTTTACAACCCTGGTTTGGCTCAGTATGTTCAAATATGGACTTTGTGTCAGTAAAACCATCCAACCAACCGAAAAAAATTGAAAAACTATTCGATTGTATAGTTTCTGAATAAGCGCCTGCCAATTTGATACGTTACAAGCAAAAATAAATTAAAAAATGTATTTGAAAGTAGCCAGTTTGGATTTGAGAACAAACAGCCTTAAATTTTCAGTGAGAACAAGAATGGTTTTGAGAACAAAAAGGGTTTTTTAAATGTGTCAGAAACTATGCCATTTGGATTTGAGAACAGTTTTAAATGTTGTTTCGCTCAAGTAAAAGCCATATTAGACGTTTTCGAAATTGATATAATTCAATTATTATAGTCAACTCCCTCTTATCCGTAAAAAAAAAAAAAATGACTAAAGATTGTGCAGATTATAGGTTAGTGATTGTTTACAATTTTCTTTTGCAGATTCATAATGAGTTGTTATTATGTATGAATGTTAAAATGGGAAGAAAATGTTTTCAAGTAACTTTTGCAATAAAATATCCGTTCAACATTATAAAAGCTTATCAATTTCAAAAAAGTAAATAATATAAACAGAATTAAATATTACTTAGCAATAATAATAATAATAATAAATACATATTTAAATATACAAATCCAAATCCACAGGCTATCTTTCTGAATCATTGATGTAATAGTTAATCCGTTTCAATACTTTAGATTTATTTTTGGAAATTTTATCTTGTAAATTATACAAAATGTAAGTTTCTGTCCACAAATAAAAAAACTCCTTTGATAAAAATAAATATATCTTTTTTTTTTCAACAGTTTTAATTTAATTAATGATTAATATATGGTTCAGACAGAAGCAAGGATTAAATTGAAATCTTGATTAAATTAAAGCAAAAAAAAAAAAAAAAAAAAAAAAAAAAAGAGCTTTCTGTAAAAAATGAGAAGAAAAAAGTTGTTGATAGCGAAATTTTTCAAAATCTTAACAATAAATTTCATTCTTTAAATCCGAATATGTATTGCGGATTAAAGATAGTTCTTTGTATTAATTATAAAATTTTAGTTGTAGTTATTTTATTTATTTATTTTAATTATGAATTAAAATAAGTTAATTGTAAAAATTATTTCATAAATTATATATGTATTATAAAGCTATATTTAATCTAAAAATAATGCATAAAATAAATGTATATAAAATAAATATAGCGGAAGATATTTAATAAATTTAATTATTTTAATTTAAAAGTTTATCCTTTTGTAATATAAGCGATGCATATAACCTTAGTCAAAGGCAGAAATTAATCACTTATTAATTTTAATCGTTAAATGTTCATGAAAAAATTAAATTAAATTAAATTTACTCCATTAAATTAAAGTCGAATACTACTTTCGAATTTATTCATTGCCCTCCCCACCCCACCCCACGCCCCACCAACCAAAGAAAAATTGCATTTCTATGCACATTCAAATAAAATGGTAAACGCGGAGGTCGTATTTATAAGGAAACAGGGACAGAAGTTTGATGATTCAATTCTGCGCGGTTCAAGCGAGAAAGCTATTTAAGATTTTCTTTGCACAAAAACAATAATTTAGGTTGTTTTCCAATTAAATAACCTTTACTACTCCTATGCTATCAACACTGCCGAACACTGCGGAAAAGGCGACTGCGCGCCATTCGGAGGTCCCCATACTCTTGACAACCTCATACCTCAACACTTGACAAGGGCGGTTGCTTGTAGACCGGATCACGGAAGATGTCACCGGAAAAATATAAAAGCTAAATTCGGCAAGTTTAATGCATATGCATAGACCAGTGTGATGGGAAGGGCTTTGGCGCCCCCCCCCCCCCCCCCCCCCCCCCGGTGGCTTCGAGATCATTCTATCCAGAAATTTTACTTTCTAGTGAACTCATATTGTTTGCAAATTACGCCTTTTTAAAACTTAACGGAATAAAATTATTAATGAAGAGTATGTATCCTTTTATGGGTTAATAAAATTTTGTAAAGTGGCCTATTTTATTAAAAGGAATTTTGTGTGAAGGGCCTGTTTTATTAAATAGATATTTGTGAAGTGACCCTAAATAAGTCCCAGTTTTTCCTTGATTGACCCTTGCTTTGCTTTATAAATGTTGTAAATAATACATGATTTCAATTAGTATTAGAAAGAGAATTTCTAATAATTTTATTTCAAACAATGTAGTTTTAATTAAACCTAAAAATTATACAAAAAATAAATAAATAAATAAAGCAGTAAAAAACAGGAAAAAAGTACTGTATTACTCCGCAAAAGAAATATACTACATGTTGAATAAACACAGGAGCCCTGGGAATATTTTGTCTAAGAGGAAATCTCCAAACGGCAGTTTCATCTGAATACTAAGTTTTATTTGACAACTGATTTCTCTTAATCGTTGTCAATAATTTTATTTAGTGTTTAGAAAGAGAGACAAATTGCTTTCGCTTTAATAAAAGTTACTGGATTTCAAGTGAGAAGCTTTTTGAAAAATGTAAAATGTTGTTCTCTAATGGATATTTGTGAAGAGGCTCTAAATAGGTCCCAATTTTTCCTTGATCGACCCTTGTTTTGCTTTATAAATGTTGTAAATAATATATGATTTCAATTTGTATTAGAAAGAGAATTTCTAATAATTTTATTTCAAACAGTACAGTTTGAATTAAACCTAAAAATTATATAAAATAAACAAATAAATAAAGCTGTAAAAAAAGGAAAAAAGTAAATAGTGCTGTATTACTCCGCAAAAGAAATATACTACGTGTTGAATAAACACAGTAGCCCCGGGAATATTTTGTCTAAGAAGAAATCTCCAAACGGCAGTTTCATCTGAATTCTAGGTTTTATTTAACAACTGATTTCTCTTAATCGTTGTCAATAATTTTATTTAGTGTTTAAAAAGAGAGACAAATTGCTTTCTTTTTAATAAAAGTTACTGGATTAGAAGCTTTTTGAAAAATGTAAAATGCTGTTCTCTAATGGATATTCGTGAAGAGGCCCTAAATAGGTCCCAATTTTTCCTTGATCGACCCTTGCTTTGCTTTATAAATGTTGTAAATAATATATGATTTCAATTTGTAGAAAGGGAATTTCAAATAATTTTATTCCTAGCTGTGTCATTTGAATTAAACCTAAAAACATTAAAAAAAAAAAAAAAAAAAAAAAAAAAAATAGATAAAGCAGTAAAAAAAGGGTAAAGTGCTGTATTATCCCGCAAAAGAAATATACCATGTTTAATAAACACAGGATGCCTGGGAATATTTTGTCTAAGAGAAAATCTCCAAATGGCAGTTTTGTCTGAATTCTAGGTTTTATTTAACAAGTGATTTCTTTTTATAGTTGTCAGTAATTTTATTTAACGTTTAGATAGAGAAACAAATTGGTTTCTTATTAACAGAAGTTACTGGGATTCAAGTAAGAAGCTTTGTGAAAAATGTAAAATGTTGCTCTCTAATAAACAAGCTATTGACACTCTAATACATTCATAAAAAATATTTAATAGAAAATAGAATTAAATGATAATAAAACAGCTGAACATTTACAATATAAAAAAAGTTTAATATTACCGTGAAAATAAAGAAAATCACAAATTTACTAAATGGTGCATACAAAAGGTCGTAAAGATAAAAATTAAACAAACGTTAAAATAAAATCATTAAAACAGTCAATAATTTACACTAGATTAATTTTAACACAATTATTCTAATTGGTAAATAAATCATATTAGATGTAAATTTCCAACTGGGCGAAAAATGTCCGGACCAGGATTCGAACCAGGTCATTTTCGCCCAGTTGGAAAGTTACATCTAATATGATTTATTTACCAATTAGAATAATTGTGTTAAAATTAATCTAGTGTAATTTCGTATCCAGCGATTTCTGGAGTTCCATTACCTGAGAATTATTCTGTTGCGCTGAACCAAGTTTCAGACCAGATGTTATAATCATTAAGGTTATCTGGGTGAAAAAGTTCCACCAGATTCGTCCGGGATAGCTCAGATGGCAGAGCACTGGCGGCTTCAGCCAGGAGATCCCTGGTTCGAATCCTGGTTCTGACATTTTTCGCCCAGTTGGAAATTTACATCTAATAATCAATAATTTAATTTTAATGTTTGTTTAGTTTTTAACTTTACGTCATTTTGTATGTACCATTTATTATACTTGTGATTTTTCATTTTCACGTTAATATTGTAAAATTAAATGATTAAATTAAATGATTATTACATGCTTTATTTAATTTTTTAAAGCAAAATGAAATGAGAATTTTATTAAATTAAAACACTTACTTTATCCTTTTTTCCTTATTCCAGCACACTTGCTAACATAATTTTTATTCAGTATTTTCGCATATGCAGAAATAATGGAGATGAATTTTTTATTTTTATTTTTTTCCTTTTTAATTTTGAGATTTTAAGATGTCTTTTTATAAACGCTTTTCAGCACAAAAGCTTAAGTATAACAAAAATAAAATAATCTAAAATTTATATTAAAATAAATATTTAGTTTATTTCTTCAGGCACGGAATGTGATTGTTACCTATTTGTAATTAAATGGAAAACATTAAAAAAAATCAAAAGAAATATTTTTATTTCATAACATCGTCAGATAAGGATCTTATAAACATATAAGAATTCTCAATTTTCAATTTATCAAAATTAATTATTGTTTAAAAATCTTAACAATATAGTAAAACGATAAAATAAGTAACGAAAAATAAAATCTTAATTTTCTTTTTATGCTCTTATCAAGTTTTTTTTTTCTTTGCGTAGGTTCTTAAAACCATGCAACATGGTATTTCCTCACAAAGATGAACAAATATTTGGTAAATTTTCATTTCTGTCGTTATTGTCTAAACCAGTCGCCCTAAATACGCAGTCACGCCAAGTGGTGCACTCAATTAAAAGCATGTGCAATCATGTATATATTTTGTAAAATTTATTTTTTAAAGATGGCGCGATTATTCTAAAAAATGTTCCCAGCATATATAACTGGACGATACTATATTATAATTCTACAAAAATCTCATAACTTTATCTCCCATTTAAATTTAATTGCATTAATTTAAACAATGCTGAATCTTGGATATGTTCCGATATAAATTCATTTAATTTATTCAGCAATTCCTTTGAAATGGTACAAAATAAAAATGATGTTTTTTAAGATTTTAGTGTTCCGGATCACTTTAATTGGTTGAAATACTTGTGTATTTCAGCGAAATAAATAAATTTATTGAAATTATAGATTTAGTACGAAACTTGATTTATTTTCTACTTCCATACTCAAAATTGCAATGGAAGATGTTTTTATTCATTATTACTTTTGTATTTTATCTATTTTTGTTTTTCGTGTAAAGCTATGTTAAAAATAGTTCTTACAGTGAATTGAAGCTCTATCACGCCATGTTTAGAGTTGCAGAAAACTCAGTTTATCAAGAAAAACCTCGTTTTATTTCCGATTTTTCCAGTTTTTGTAATTTTAGTTGTGTGTCGTCACTAAATATAGTTGTTAACTCTTCTTTGAGGGCCATATTTGTCTTATATGCAAATAGAGCTTAGTAGAGCTAAATCCAGGGAAAGAGGAGATTTTCGTTAAGATGTCCCTGCGGTCTGCAGCCTAAGCCACTTTTTTTTTTTTTTTAAGAATAAGAATCACGAAATAAGTTAGATAAGGGGGGGGGGGGGGTTCAGTTTCTCCCGTGCAAGACAATATTTAAACATATAAACGTTAAGAGTTATACGTTAATTTTAATATGAAAAAAAATTAAAAATCCAAAAGTAAGCTTTTACTGGCATTTTTAAAAAATGGAGCGTTGAAATAGATAATTAATTTTTTGTCAGGGGGACAGCCCCCATCCCTGAACCCTCATTTTTAATGATTTAAAAATGTAAAAGAAAAACACAACTAAATATTGTCTTCCTACTCAGGGAGGCAGGGGGAGCAGAAGTCTTTTAGGGCTGGGCTTTTAGTCATGGGGGAGGGCTTTTAGTGTTTAATTATCAAAAGTCAATTGGGAAGAATGCATTTAGATAAAATTTAATCAAATCTCATAATTCAAAGAGGGACAAAAAAAAAAAAAAAAAACTTTTGTTCCCCCCCCCCCCCCTGACCGGCGCCCATGAATAAGTCACAAGTAATACAGTAAACTCTGTCTAAGGCGGAATCGATCGGGACCGAGAAAATTTTCCGTGGTAGACAATATCGCGCTTTAAACAAATTTTACTCTATGCCTATGGATTAGCAGGGACTTGCAAATCCTTCCGAGTTAGACAGATTTCCGTCTTACACAGAGTCCGCCTTACAGAGAGTTTACTGTATTAATTTACTTGTTATCAAAATTATAATCTAGATCAACAAGTTCATAGTTCGTCCCAACCATAATCGTCATCTGCAGAAATTCCCTAATAGTAACACAGATGGAGTAATCCTACGTAACGCCCACCATCAAATGTCTGCAGAAACTTACGTGAGATCTTAAAAAAAGATGCTGGGAGATAAAAGACTCACCCATCAAGATAAGGCTTTTAAGCTGCCTTTTAATGTTGCATTGAAATGATAGTCCTTGATTCCATTGAAATGATAGTACAGCTGAACGCCTACATTAATCCTCTTTACGTGGGTTCACCGATTGCCTTTGTTTGCATTACTTAAAAGCATAAAGTTATGCCACATGCCTTACGTTTGAATAATCTTGAGATATCGATGGTCAAAGTTCTTTTAATCACTGAGCAGCATTTCACGTTTTTTAAGTAAAATTTATAGAAAGAAAAATGTTGTATTTTTAGTGTTCTTTTAAAAGCTTCGTCTGGGAAAAGAGCGATAGGAGAAGAGAAATTGTTTGTTTATTTATTCGGTCGTTGCGTAATTTCTGTCTGTTTCTTATTAACTCTTTGTGTTTGTGTCGCAACATCACCGGGTTGAAAATTTTTTACTGAGATGTTACAATACATCGTTTTAGGTAAGGCTAGACAGAAACTGGTTTTTAAGACAAAAACCGAATTTCGGTAATCTTCCCATTTTCGGCCGTAAACTTAAATGAAAATGTCCAAGAAATTTTTAAAGTAATTAATACGTACATAAATATACAGAATTACTAATTAATTATATGTGTAATTATACGAGTGGCCCAAGTTGGCTCTCTGTGCCTCTGACCAAAAGTTTTTTATCTTCATATGAAATAAAATGTAGTAATTATTTAAATCACCTACGTACGTCACAGATGGGTTTTCTAATTATACGAATTTCTTCTAATTAAAAAAGGTTTTATGTGTACATACCTCGATGTAACTTTTAGAAAGATTTTGGTAAATGAACATCTGCTATACTAGAAGTCTCTTAAAGAATATTCGAAACACTTCTGCTGTTTCAAACTAAAAAATTTCTATTACTGTTAACTCTGCAGCATGAGCATGTGAAAAGCGTCATATATAAATTGTTTGTTTTATAATTTGCACTCACGTCTTGAGTCAGTCATGACTGGTAATTATAAACAATGAAGTTCGTAGCAATAAATAAATAGTCTCATTTTAGCCGATACAGCCCAAATCAATGAGTAATGTTGAAAATTTCCGAAGGAAGAAGCGAGATTTTTGGAATGCAGTTTGTTTCGATTAGGCCTAATTTCCGGCAGCATTTTCGCCGAAAACGAAACTGAAATTTCTGCCGATCTCTGAATTTAAGCATATAAAAAAAAAGAAAAATAGAACATATATACATGTAAACTGAAAGGTACTATTTTCACATGCAATAAACAGAAAGTTATATACTTCTCATAAATATTGTCCATATCCTAAAACAACATCGTAAGGCATACGAACTTACCTTTCTAAAAAATCTATTTATCCACGTCTCCAAACTTTTTAATTTTGTAAAATTTACGAAGTTGATTTTATCAATAAGGATGCGAAACTGCTCAAATGATAAATAAAACTTTGGCATGAAATATTTACCCAGTATCGCCCTCTGTTGTTAATTTTATGAACAATTTATATTAAGTAGTGTGTTGGGAGGTAGCAGTAACAAATAAAATCAACTTTTAAAGCCCACTGTATGCGTAACATTAACTTTTGGGTATGTTGCAGATATGCAACGCGGTGCTACAAAGGGTTAACAATTAATATTAACATCGGATATTTCGTGCAGAGGAGCAGCATAAGTCCATATCGATCATAATGGTTATTCTTTTTCTTTGAATAAAATTTCTTGAGCTGCTTTGTTATTAATCTATAATAATAAAGAAAGAAGTTTGTGTGTGAATGAGTGAGTGAGTGAGTGTGTCGACGGCGTTCTGAAGAGACCACTGCACGTAGAGCTACAAAATTTGGGGGAAAGGTACGTCTGTATATGAAGTTTTGCACCTCGAAGCCCGATTTTCGATTTTTTTGATTAGATTTTTTTATTTAATTTTTTATGCGATTTTTAGCGCTTTTTTATGTTTCGAGGCGATTTTTCCATACAAGTGAGAAGAATATGGTTTCTTTCTTTTAACCCAATATAGTAAATTTTGTTCTCTTTTCAAAAAAATTTATTCGGAATTCGTGCCGCGATTTTTGAATTTTTAGCGAATTTTTTATGCAATTACTGAACAGCATTTAATACATTTATATACTTATAAAGAGGTTGCCATAGAGGGACATAGTTCTGTCGCCAAATGCAGCTAAGTTTGTCGCCAACTTGGTGGTATATCGCCAAATTTGGCGACCAAAATGAGTCGCCAAAAGTGACGCCAACTTGGCGATATCTCTAATATTTCGCCAAACTCCCATAGACTTCCATTGTAAACCAATATGGATTACTTGCTTACAGAAAATCAACAAATTGAAATAGTTTAATGCAACAAAAACTAATATTAACTTAAGGGATTATGTTAATTATATTTAAGGGAATCCAAGTAAATTAAATTGTGAATAAAAGTAACATGATACAATGCTTAGATTATTGCATTTTATTGATATTTTCAACGAAAGGGTTGCCAGTGGTCATTTTGCCGAAAATTATAGTTGATAAATGAATTGAAATGGCTATATCCGTTAGAAAATAATGTAAACAACTCGCAAATTAAAAGAAAATAGCTGTTATTTGTTTAATTTAAAAAAAAAAAAGAATCAAAAACCTTTTTAATGCGAGATAAAATTTATAAAATGAAAATATTTAATTTAAATATGAAAGGAAGGTTTATAAAATTTAAAAAAATAAATTAGTATAAAAGAAGCATTATTTGGCGATTTTTCGCTTCGCCAGGTTAATAAAAATGTGCCTGAAAAAACTTGAAGAAATAAAATATAAGTAAATTTTTTTAGTCCTTTTTTTTTAAATTCAATTTAATTATCTTTTTATGTAATTTTCCCATCGTATGTCTTACAGGAGAAAGGCTTTATTTGTGAGTTACATGCTATTTAATTATTACCTTGGTCGCCAAACAATGCAATTTTAAGCCACAAAGGCAGAAGCGTGAAATAAGCCAGGCGAAGGTCGCAATAATTTTTTTTTAAGTATAGGAGAACATTTTGGAGTAAATCTTTATATTCAAATGTAAATTATATAAAAGGGATTTAAAATTATAACTATGTAGTCAAGTATTTAAATTTTAGTGTAAAAATGTGCCATATACACGCATATTTTATAATCTTCGATAATCAAGCCACCATCAAATGACATATTTACTATATTATTGAAAGTTTTCTTGGCACAGATGTCATATACGCTCCATGGTGCATAATGGGCTCCAAAATGGCGTTATTTTGCCTGACATGGTAACTCGGCTGTTGTTTATTTATTAATAAATTGTTTATTTACTTTTATTTTCTTTTTTACAGTTATATAAACTGTTTTGTTCTATAGACATTAATTAAACTTTTTATTATTTATTGCTATTTTATTTAAAATAATAGAAAATAATTTAAATATATATGTGTAACTGGTATTCAAAAACGATGTTTTCACCAAATTGGCGTGAAAAAAAAAATCGCCTCAAACCCGGTACGTATCTATGCCTAATAGTTATTTACATTATTGTGATTACTTAGTATCAGGCAACAGATTGAAGAGTATTTGGTATATTTTTGATATATGGGCTTTGGTGAGTTAGAGAAAATGGCCTTGGCGGGTGAAGTGAATTTTACGTATATTTACTGTCAAACTATTTATTTTTCATATACATATAAGCATTTTTTTTCAATATTTATTTTATTTATTTATATAAAGAAGAGCTATTTATCTACCTTTAAATACGAACAGAAATAATTTGTGGTTCTACCTGATTATCCCGCAGACCAAAAAAAATATCGCCAAACTATAAGATTAAATGCCAATAATGGGTGATCGTAAATGTCAAATTTACTTGACATTAAACACTTTACACATGTTTGTTACGTCATCAGGTGATTTTTAATTCGATATTTACGTTTCTTCGCGATCTGCTGCAATTTTTTGACATTCCATTTTTGACCTATAATACTAAAGTAATTTCTACCTTCATTTCAATAAAGTTTATTCGGATTTCGTATAACAATTTTCGAATTTTTCGGGTATTTTGTATGTGATTTTTAGTGTATTTTAGCGATTTTCTGCCAATTTTCCACATTAGTGAAAGACGTTGATAGAAGTTTAATCAACTTTCAATCTTCGAGCACAATATATAATTTTTCTTTCTCTTTTCGAAATTTGTGCAGCGATTTAAAATTTTTTTGCAATATCTTATTGTGATTTTCAGAGGTTTTTCGCGATTCGTGTAATTTTTTTATGTACCCGGGCAACGCCGGGCAAGTTAGCTAGTAATAAATAATACAGAAACGATTGACTTTGGTTGCGTTACTTAAAAGTATAAAGTTCTGCCAGATGAATAAAATTTGAATAATCTTGAGATATCGACGGTGAAAGTTCTTTTAATCACTGTGCAGAAGTGCAGTATTTAATTTTTTTTATATATAAAATTATTAAGAGAGGAAGAAATGTGTATTTTTAATTTTTTAAGGTTTATCAATGGAAAAGTGAGATAGAAATTAAGAAATTGTATATTTATTAATTGATCTTCCGACTACCAAGACGAGTCTATTGGACCCGAAAGCAAATTTCCCCACTTTTGTTTGGAATTCTGCAATTACAAATAATAAAAATATCTAATTATTAGAATACAATTTTTTCTTTCTGTTTTATACAGATATGTTGTATTATTTGTTAGTATACACATTTTAAATCCGTAATTCATTTGTATTTTGATAATATTGATCCCTAAGATCCCTATAGATCCCTAAAATACATTACACCCTACATATGGGTCCAGCGGACCCGTATGGTAATTCTTGTATAGACCTATTGTTGTTGTTATTATTATTATTATCATTATTATTTTGCTAGTTGGAGAGTTGTTATGCAATTTTCGTCGTATTTTTTTATTAAGTAATCCAACTCTGGAAAATTCGTACACAGAAAGATATTTTTGCACTATCTCTCTCAAAAAATTAAATTAATAAAAAAGAACTAAATACATAAGTAAAAATTTCTCTCTATTTTTTTTTTAATGTATAACATTCCTAATTACGGAGTTACCAGATTATGAAATCTCCACTTCCTCTAATCGTCACTCACTAGATATACTCGTTAACAATATATATATATATATATATATATATATATGCGACAAATATTTATTTTTTTCTTTATGGATTTTACTAGTCAGAAATGTATAAGCTACTTTTGAAAGCCTGCCAAAAAAAAAAAAAAAAAAAAAAAGCAAAAGCTTGTTATTTTTATTGCTCATACATCACTTATAAGCATCACATAATTTCAATTTTGAATAAGAAATAAGTGCAGATTTGAATGAAATATATTTTAAATCTGTACATCAAATTAGCGGCTTTTAAATAATTTTGAAATCCGAAAAGAAAAAATCTCAAAAAGAACATTTATTTGCCACAATAATGCAAAGTAATTAGTTGCAGGGTTATTACAATTAGTAACTGATTACGTTGAGCAAATTAAAACCAAAAACAACATCTGATTAGCCATAAGATCAGATTAACCATAAGATACCGCACTTTGATGCTAAAACTAAATTCCGTCAACGTAAAGACAAATTTTCATCATTAATATCAAAATAATTTAAATTGGTTAAAATCTTTGCTGCATAAAAATATGCTCGGAATTGTATTTTATTTTTCATTTTATAATTTCTAACTGTACGATTATTTATTTATGCATCTTTTTTTGTTGAAATGTGTTATGTTTTTAATTGTGGTTATGTTTAGAATGCATAATTATATGAAATTGTTTCTCTTTGCAGGTGAGTAAAAAAATTCGGATATTTGATTGATTACTTTTGCGTGAGTATTCAGTTCTTATTTTATTGTTTCATTGCTTAAATTTTATCTTATTTCTTATAACCCGACACTATTTTAAGAGGGTTGGTCACTCAGCTTCGAAATTCTCCTGCGTTAATGTTAAGTCTATCGACTTTTGATGCATTCGTATATTTAAAATAGTTAATTAAATTCTTAATAAAAATAAATATCACTGTTCGATTCCTCCTTGAATTTCGTATAGGAATAGTGTTATATTTCGTTATTACTATATTGTCAACGAAGTTAAATGTGGTTGAAGTTACTGAATCCAAAATCGCAATGTATATATATTTAGCACATTTCGGTTTTCGAAGGAATGTACATAAAAACACGGATTTTTTTTTTTTTTTTATGGCGAAAATGTTATTGCCAGAATAATTACATTTGGCGCCCACACGTGGCTTCTGATTTGTCTCTGCAGTTTGTTCAGTGAAACAACACAGTTGCCAATGTAACTAATATTGCAATTCTTCAATTTTGTCATTAATCATAAATTATAAGTATTTTCGAATGAATAGGAGCGATTTATTTTCCGCTTAATACTGGGTGATTCAAAAATCATAGAAGCAATAAAAAATTCAATTATTCAAAATGTATCGATAGTTAGCACGTTACGGTTTTCAAATGAATGCACATAAAGACGTGGATTTCTCTTATAAATGTTATTGCCAGAATAATGACATTTGGCAGCAACTTGTGGCATTTCATTTGTCTCAGCGATTTGTTCAGTGACGCAACACGGTTGACAATGTAACTAATATTGCAATTTTTCAGTTTATTCATTAATCATAAATTACAAGTATTTTCGAATGTTTAGGTGCGATTTATCTTCGGTTTAATATTGGGTGATTCAAAAGTCATAGAAGCAATAAAAAATTCAATTATTTGAAATGTTAGATTGTTAGCATGTTACGGTTTTCTAAGGAATGTACATAAAGACGTGGATTTCTCTTATGGCGAAAATGTTATTCCCAGAATAATAAGATTTGGCACCAACATGTGGCATTTCATTTGTCTCAGCAATTTGTTCAGTAACACAACATGGCGGACAATCTAACTAAGATCTTCAATTTTACCATTAATCAGAATAGCTGTGAGACGTACCAAGATGCTTTGAAGAACATCGAAAAGAATTTCTGGTCTAATTCTTGTCATAGTTTGGCTTAAATAGCGATATGCAGCACTTTTACAATGCTTACTGTTGGTAACAAATGCAATTATTCTGGCAATTTTTTTTTTTATGACAAAAAATCCCATATCTATCTACGTACTTTAGTGAAA
Source organism: Maratus speciosus (assembly GCA_963932465.1). Lineage (NCBI taxonomy): Eukaryota > Metazoa > Arthropoda > Arachnida > Araneae > Salticidae > Maratus > Maratus speciosus. The sequence goes on along the minus strand of OZ010789.1, from coordinate 453,489,624 downwards.
TCGTTCTACTGTTTATACTTTTCGAATTATTTATTATTTCTTTCTTTTGTGACTTAAAGTATCGCCTTGTACTACTTCTGAAAATAGTAGACCTTAATCTACGCTTAGCCTTATTTAATCGCAGAACTTTGCGATTTAATAAGACGAATATATTTCTATTCGGCACCTAAAATTAATGTTAAACCTTAAAATATGCAGGGTAAAATAAATGACCTCAAATGCCTTATAGCAATGCATTTAATGCCATTTTGTATAGTTTGTAAGGCACAAAATCTCATTTCTACTAAAAACAACGTGAGTCCAAAAGGCTTTTTTTAAGATTTTTAAAAAATATAAATAACTGATATCGGCTTACAAATTTAAAGATTTTAGAAGTATAACGAGCACAAAATAACTTTTAACATTTAACTATACTATTACACATTTGTGTATAGTATAGTTTTTATTGATTCCTAAAAATGTTTTAATCTGCGACTTATGTATTTTGGAAATGCCCGATTCAGTTACGCACAGTATATACCGGGTGTCCTAAAAAGGACTGACTGATTTTAAAATTCAATAACTTGCAAACAGTGACAGATATTTAAAAAATTCTTGCAGGAGGGTTATGCATGAGGTCAAAAATATTTTTACAGTGATTTTCGATTTTAGTTCGAATTACAAACAATAGATGGAGCTGTAAGCAATAAGCGCTAAATATAGGCTCGCTTTTTTAGCCTTTCTCCTCTTCCATGCGGAAAAAGGAGATTAAAATGTATTGAGTGGGTCCCGAAGTACCAAAAATCGAGCCTGAATTTAGCGTCTATTGATCGCAGCGCCATCTATTGTTTGTAATACAAACTAAAATCGAAAATCACTGCAAAAAAAAACTTTTGACCTCATGCATAACCCTCCTGCAAGAATTTTTTATAGGTTAACTACGAAGAATTTGAAAAGTACATAATAAGGCTATTTTTTATATATCTATCTGGAGATTTTTTTTTCTAACTTTCACCGCAATTCTAAACCTAAATCTAGGAAATAAAACATTCAATATTTTAAAGCTTTCAGATTAATTGCGTAACAATTATTTCTATTAACCCGGAATTCTCTTGCAGGGTATGATGTACTCAAAGTGCAAATGATTTTTACATTTGTCACCGCTATTTTACAAAAAAATAATCTTTAATTTATTTTCTCGCGTAATTATGGAAAATGTGTGTAATTAAACAAAGTGATGATTATTGTTTTTATCTATTAGTGGCAAAGTAAAATGGTTTTTAAACCTGGGTTAGAGGCCTGCACGGGCCGGAATTACCAGACCCGGTTCCGGTCCGTTTCTGTTTTCGCGGTTCACGGTCCTCCCGGTGCTAGAATTAGTGAAAACAGGCTTGCCCCTGCCCGTGCAGAAATCAATGAAATCAGACACGACTCAATTTCTTCAGAAAAAGCCATTTTTTCTTAACATACAATTAAGATTTTTTCTAGACTACTGCATACATATTTACGTGAAAAAATAAAATCATTGATTACTTATGCTTTAGATTTATTTATGTTCGCAGCCATAGAATACAGAATATCATCAGTACCGGCCCTTCATGTACGCTCAGTATATAAAAAGAAAATGTAACCCTGATCCTGGGGCACACCAAATCTGCTGAAATAATTAAGCCCTGGTTCAGACATGATACAACTTCAAATGCCGCTGGACATGTTATATTTCTGTACTGATGTTGTCGATTTAGCATCGGCTCGTGCAACATATTTATATTTATCCTCGCCTCAGTCAATTCCATTAAAAAACTATTCACATTTTATTGCCTTAGTGTCATCCTTTTAAATTTTTATATCGGGCCGAATTTTTTTTATCCGCTGGGCCCTGACCGTTGGAAATTTTTCGTTCATTTTGCTGTGTACGGGCCCCGTACAAACCTCTACCGTGAGTATGCACGAGTATTCCCGGGTTAAGAAAAAATTAATACTTGTATAAAAAAGTTATTGGGGAAATTCATAACGCATATATTTGTCAGTTGTGTGCTTTATTTTAAAAACAAAATTCATACATCACTCCTCAATATATTTCCTTGTCAAAGGTGCCTTTGCTGTATCAAAATTTAAAGAGATTCATTTTACTAATTCATTCCACCTTAGCTTAAATTTTTTGCAGTTTTAAAAGTGAACGGAAACTTGTCCTTAACCTGACCCAAAAAGCTTCTTACATAGCCACTTGATCCTATATAGAACGCTGCGACAAATAAGACAGAGGTCGTCCGAAATTTGAGAAATGAATTAGAATTTTCTTTATCAGTTCAAAGAGCTAATATTTTGCTCGTGAATTAATTTTATCTATACATCTCACGAACAGCTGATCAATTAAAATGTTGATCTCAAATACATTTGCTTAAAGAAAAGACAAGGGAAGAAAAATATCTGTTAAAAATTCCTAATTTTTTTTTTTAAATGCCTGTACTTCATAGTTCAGATTTAAGAAAATTTTTAAATTATTATTCAGCTTCATCACATTAGCGTTTTTTACTTTCTAAAAAAAGCTACGTTTTTTACTTCCTTTTTTACTTACTTATTTTTACAAGCAATAAGTGTTGAATTCGTGAAAAATTTCGAATTCCGGATTTCGACGGATTTATACATTTTAGAACGTCTTGAACACGATTTTGCTCTTTTTAGAAACTGTATGTTCGTGAGTCTGTCTGCTTGTGTGTCTGTCTGTATATGGCACAAATTTTATGACCGCTCAATCTCAAGAACTAATGCACAGATTTTCACCAAACTTCATATTCAGTTGAAGCCCAGTAGATTAGAGGTCAGCACGCCTGTCTGCCGCGCTACAGGTCGCGAGTTTTGCTAACGGCTGGGCAAGGTTCACTCAACCTTCCACCCCTTCGGGGTCGATCAAATAAGTACCAAGCTTGCTTAGGAACTAAACACCGAGGGTCTCGCGTTGGGTTGACCACATGACCGGGACACATGTTGCATAGCTCGCGTTGGGTTGACCACATGACCGGGACACATGTTGCATAGCACCTCGGGCCCAGGGTCAAGTAAACAGAGTTGGGCACTGTAGGCCATGATCCTTCACCGATCGTACAGCCACAGGTTTAGTTTTTTTCAGATTCAGTTAGACCTTGACATAAATCGGTGCTGATTCGGTTTTGGTGTAAATCGCCCAACCGGCGGAGTTGCTATGCTGCATTTTCCCCGATTTCTGTTATAGCTATATCTCAAGAACTCATGTACGGAATTTCACCAAACTTCATATTCTTTTAGACATTGGCAAAAACAGATTCTTATTAGGTTTGGGTGTATACCACCCAACAGGTGCAGCTGCTATGCTCTGTTTTTCCACGATTTCTGCGATAGCTATATCTCAAGAATGAATGGATTGTCATTTAATTTTGGTTGTAGACGATTTGATTTATACAGAAGAAAGTTATATGCATTATTTTAATTAATTTCTCAATTAATTTTCAGCAGTGAAATTACGCCCGAAATTGTTCGCTACTGAAAATTTCACTGCTGAAAATAAACTGAAAAATTAATTAAAATTATACAAATATGTGTTCTCCTATGCTGGGCTTTATTTGCGTCCCATGTTTCGCCGCAGAGTTGTTACTCATGAAGACTTTTCCTTCTTCTGGTGCGGTTGAAGTCTTACCGACATATGTGAGTGAGAGATGCCAGGCTGGGTATCGTCCTCGTAGCTCAAACAGGACTCATTGGAGCATTATTCCAAGGACCCGAGTTCGATTCCCGGCTTGGACATTTTTCACTCAGTCGGTTTTACGTTTAGTTAGCAATGTGATAATTCTAATATTTAATATTTAAAAGAAAGTTTTTTGATGGTCACACATACTAGTTTTTCCTGTATTTTTATATTTGAATTACTGTTACACGCATATCGTTGCTATGATATCTAAATTCTTTATGGATTTACTTACTTTCATACTTATAAATCAGAAAAAAGATTCCCAATTATCCGACATTCACCACCAGGGGTATGTCGGGAACCAGGTGTTAGTCGGAAAAGTTATCAGGAATTAGTCGAAATTGTCGGATAAAAGGGAAAGATCAGATGCGTTTTCTAGTTGGTCGGATTTTCAAATTGTAATATAAATTGCTATGAATCAGTAAATAACTACTCTCGTAAAATGAAAAATATAGCCGTTAGCATAAAAGAAATAATAAAAGTAAGGTAAATTTAAGAAGAATATTTTATGATTATGCATCGTTTATTTTTGTCATACGTAAAAATAAGGAAATTTCACGAACAAATATTGTTATATATATATATTTGATTTCTATCATTGTGATATTCCTGCAGTGACTAGAATTTCTCCGTATTTTCGAAATTGTTCGACTATTTTAAATGATTATTTTCATAAAATTCTGTAATATTTAATAAAATTTACAGTTTATTGGAATAAGCCAAAAGTATTTTAATCATTTATTAGGATTTTTGCCAAGTTTGAAGCTTTTTGCAGTTTATTAAAAGTTAAAAAAAATAAATTTCCGTCGTATTCTTAAAATAGAGCAACACTTACGATAAAATATATAAGCAGTGTCGGTTAACCGATTTTGTCATATAAACGAGCGTCATATAATCAGGCATCTATTATACAGGGTGTCCATAACAGACTATGCCATTTATAAATTTCAATAGTATCAACTGTAAGCGTTGTAGAGTGTTGGTTCAAGGTCACAAATAAAAAATAACTCAAACAGTTTTAGATAATCGCATGCGCGAGTACTGCTTTGTTATTTACTCGCTTGCAGTTCCACATACGCAAAATGGCGACTTGTAGCGTATAGCGTTATTGCTGGTCTGAAGATTTAAAAGCAGTTAGAGCCATGTGATTTTTAACCATTTGGAAAAAATTGTTCTCGTCAGGGGTAGGAAATCAAAAGCATATCTGAACGTTTTCATTGGTTTAATCCGCAATTTATTCGTTATCTGATTGGTATATACAGTAATCTGTATTTCCCTTTGGTTTCAACAACGATGGACAACAGAGTGTTGCCACTATAACAAAAAAGTAATAAAAACTACAAAAAAATTAATAAATCAGAAACAAATTGAGATACAGCTTTCAAACAAATTGCATTTAAAAGTACATTATTTTCTCTACACGACGATGTAAAAAGTAATATTGTGGGATGTTTAGAAGTTTAAGAATGAAATTTCATTTAAAATGTGTCATCAGATTTCTTGGAAATCTGACGGCGGAAAAGCTTTTTCCCGAACAGCCAATGAAATGCTTGGATAATACGAAAGTTTCAGGTGGATAATAACTAATGAAAATGAAAGAAAATGAATAACAGTTTCTGCCAAAGAGTTAATTTTAATTTGTAAGATTTTCACGTGCAAAAGAAAAATGGAATAAGCCAATTAAAAATAACAAAAAAGATAAATAGGACAGGAATGAATACATATAAATATTTCACACCAAATACGAGTCGCAGGCGATTTCTGTCGCTTGGAATTTTTACGTGTAATAACACTTTTAATGTTTAATTCATGGCGTACGTAATGTATGACCAACTCCGTGCGATTTTTTTAGGTCTTAAATTTTAGTCTTCGAAGAAATCATTTTCCAAATAGTCGTTGTAATTCGTTAAATTGCATTTTTTTTTCTTTTTGGCTTTATGGTTTTCTTTGGGGCTTTTGTTTCTTACTTTCGTGTCTATGTTCCGCGCGACCTAATGATTTGCCAGAGTTGAGACACAGAATTGAAGAGGCTATTGCTTCCATTACTACGGACTTGTTAATCGAAGTGTAGGAAGAATTGGACTTTTGGTTGATTGTGTTCCGTATAACCAAAGGTGAACATATTGAACATTTGGAAGAAAAACTCGGTCAGTTTACCTTCAATTTGATGTATGATTTGTTGTAAATAGTCTAAACTAAACTGTTACAATACACCATTAAAACTGGATAATAATAATAATTAATGGTGGACATTGAGAAAGTTTTGCTTTATCATTGCTGAATTGATTTAAATACCGCTAAAACAGGAAATTGTCTAATATTCTTAAAGTTATTGTTACAACATATCTTCCACTGGATATATCATACGCAGTTATTTTAAATAATTGTGAGAATCTCATTGCGCTGCATATAAATTTTCTTTTCAATACCTGCCATAAAAATGCACATTATTAATTTTAAGTCTTTGAAAATTTTGACATCAATATGTTGTTTGAAAATGCATTGTTTAACTCTTTATTTGATGTCCCCTTTGCAATGCATTTTAATTTCCGGTTTCTGTTCAGCTATCATATACTTTATTGTAAACCCATTAATAGACTGGTTAAACTTCCTGTATTTCATGTTTAATTTTATTGCATCTGTTGAATTGTAACTTTTCAAAAATAATATATCTAAGTTGAAAACATAAGCCCTTTTTCATTTTCAAACATTTGTCAAGTAAAATATGAAATAAAAAAAATTAATAATAATAACAAAAATCATTTCTTCATTATTAGTTTTCATAATTTTCCTTTCATTCTTCTATAACTCGATAAAACTTCTCCAAAGATGATACTGCATAGCTAAAAATCCTTTAACAACTCCTATATTACAATAACAGTCAAGAAAGAATATATTTTACACCCCCTCCGAGCTGCTTGCGGAGAATAACAATGCAGTTGCCATTGGCAACCGTTGCCATCAGTAACTGCTGCCAACAAATCAGCTGGCATCAAAATATATTCCTACTCATTGTACGAAAAAAGAATTTGAAGGCAAGATATCCCCCCCCCCTTTTTCATATTTATATTACTTCGCGCAGTTTTATTTTCTGTTTTATTTTATCAACTTTTTTCCATTAAAAGCATGTGAGGTCAAATTACATTGGGGCCTTGTTGCCTATCTTATTACTTATATCAGCATGCATCTGAAGTTGACTCTCGGGAATATAAAATACATGATCAGATTTTTATACTCCGTTTTTATTAGGTTTTCTGATTTTGTATTAGGATGCATGGAAGTTATTATTAAACTCTGGTCGTAAATAGTGAGCCAGGATTTGATTTAATTTTTTGCTTGAATTTTCTGAATTGACTATTTCCAATGTCAAATGGATATCGCGTTGTGACGTTGTATATGTTCATTGTGTTTAGATTAAAGGAGTAGTAAATTGTCTTTGACTCTTATATTTATTTTTATGTTAATAAAAATACATACATATTGCGTTTTTTTTTTCCCCTAACTACTGTTTGGATAAAAGCTATTGTACGAAATAAATTTCCAGTCTGATAAGGAGAGGGCCAACCTTGTTAATCACAGTTTTTGATTATTTTAATGTATGTTGTAGGGTAGACACCCCTTAGTGTCAGGTTCAACGGATTTTATCCAATGCCCCTTAGTTCTTGAAAAACCGGGGGGTCTAATATTAGTACACAACTTAAATACTTACTTAGCAACCAAAATGACAGGTCAGTCGTAGCTCAGTTGGCATGGCGTTTGTCGGCTGATCCGAGGGTCCGGGTTCGATACCTGAATGCGCTACATTTGTTTTTCTCATTTTTTGTTTTATAAATATAGATGTAATTATAATTTAATAATTTCAATTAAAAATTTTAACACCATACATTAATTATAATGTTAGCAAACTTAAATTTATCATTTCTTATTTGTAAACTATTATTTCTCATCCATTAAAGAGGTTAAAAAAGAAATTGGATCTATTATTGAATGATAAAAATTCTAAAATCGTGACAAATTCTGTTGCGGTGCCATCTAGTTATGAAAAAAAAAAAAAAAAAAAAAAAAGGAATATTCAAATAAAATAAAAATAAAAACAGAAAAAAGATAAAAGGGAAAGCCAAATAATTGAAAGCGCAAGCATACTTATTACAAATTTAAAAATCTTTAATATGCAAAAAATCGGTTGTAATTTAATTCTGATACTAATTTTTCATATGATTATGCTTGTTACTTTAAAAACAGAATAATAGTATTATCGCATTGACTTCCTTTGTTAAAGCAATGTGTAAATGATGTTTCTTTAAAATCACGAATTGACACAATTGCTCAATATCATTGCATCGATAAAGAATATATGAAATACATTTTAAAAGTGATTTTTTAAAAAAATTAACAGTTTTATGATGCTTTATTACAACTATTTAGTTAAAAGTAAAAAATTAAATAGGTTAAAATTATAATTGATATACAATATTAAAAATTTTAATTGACAGTGAGATTATTAAGTTATACTTACAAGTAAATTTATAAAACAAAAAATGAGAAAAAAAAATGTAGCGCATCCAGGTATCGATCCCGGGCCCGCGAATCAGCAGGTAAACACCATACCAACTGAGCTACGACTGACCTAACATTGTTGTTGCAAAGTAAGTATTTAAGTTGTGTACTAATATTAGACCCCCCGGTTTCTCAAAAACTAAGGAGCATTGGATAAAATCCGTAGAACGTGACACTAAAGGGTCTCTATCCTACAACATATATTAAAATAATCAAAATCTGTGATTAACAAGGTTGGCCCTCTCCTTGTGAGTTGGATCCCGTAAGTATGTAATTATGCTTATAAATAATGTTTTTTTTTTAAACTTACAATTATCCAGAATTCGATCTTGTAACCTTCAGCAAATTTCACAATTATACGATTATGCCATAAGGATTTCAAACTATTATATAAACATATAAAAACATAAAAATAAATTAAATTTATCTTGTCAACAACCATTAAAATTTAAGTTGTTCTACCAGACAGAATCTGACACCATTTGCAAGTTATTAAATGTATCTGCATTAGTAATAATTGAAACATAAAACAAGAAAGAAAAATCATGCGTACGGCATAGATTATGAAACACTTTCCAACACTCCCTGAAAGCTTTAACAAAACTTCGTTATTTAGGGAAATAAGGTAAATAAGATAACTAAGTAAATCTTTAAAAAACTGATTTCAGCAATTACCGTCCATAGCCAAATACTTATTCAAATTCTTTTCAATAGCCCTGTATTTCATCTGTAGGCTGATATATATACTATATAATGGAAAACTTAGTTTAGCAAGAAAACGCATAACAGGTTGAAATTTCTCTTTCAACCTGTTATTCTATTTATACGAATATGTGGAAACATACTTGAATACTTTTGTTCATCCCTGTAGTTTACTAGTACCTTTATTACACGCCACTATTTAGCTAAGATTTAATTCAAACTAAATCACTTTTAAAACTACTGAAATCACATTTCTAGAATTTATCATCTATAGACAGCCATGTTTCCAATTCTTTGCGTGGTCCTGTATATCATTTTATCTATATTATGCAAACATTTATTAGTAAACTAAATGCAGTTGTGCCTAAAAATGCATAACACATTTAAAAACCACCTTTCAGCAATTTACGGCCATACTCAGTAACCTTTACGAATTCTTTTGCGTATCCCTGTATATCAACTACAGCATTTATACACACCATATAGTATGCAAAAATATAGTGAAATTTAAAAGCGCATATCATAATTAAAAATGCATTTCGTGCCATCACCGCTAATATACAGTACTTCGGATAGAATATACTTGTCTAAAATCTTTTGTGTGTCCCTGTGCTATGCACTTCGTATTACAGATGAAATAACTTACAGTAAGCCTCCCCGACGCATATCAATTTCATAATATATGAAATTTGTATAATTAAAGTACGCCGTAAGCAATTTCCCCCTGTACCATTATGTAATGGAATTCTTTCGTGTAGCCCCTGTAAATGAATAGTAACTATTCGTTGCACCGCATATTCTACAGAATGCATATTTTAGGGCACTTCGTAAATGCATATCATTTTTATTATGTTTGAAGGGTGTAACATCTTTAAAATTCATTTGAAACGATTTTTTTTCCCATTGGCTATAATGTAACGGAATACTTTTGACTGTCCCTGTAAATGAACTAAGCATACTACAAACTTCATTTGAAATGGAGTTCGTTCTAGGTTAAATGTGAATAACATCCATACATTTCAGGGCGATCCGAGTATATTTAGGAGAGTTAAAGAACGGACAGATGGGCAGACGCCCAGTCGGTCAGACAAATCGAAGTCAATAACACTTTTCAACTTTGTTGGAAAATGTTAAAAAGGGACACATGCATCTGCAGTATGAAAATAATTTTTCAGACTGAGTTGAATCCCTTAGGTATGCAATTATGCTTATAGATGCGTTTTCCGCTTATTTTTTAAACTAACGATTATTCAGAATTCGAATTCGCAATTATTCCATTATGGCATAAGGATTTCATAGCATTACATATCTATGATTAACGAGTCACAAATACCATATGAATTATTTACACACTAAAAGGGATAATTTGGCTGAATCAAAGGTTCGTAAGTGAAGTGCAGCAGGTTAGCCTGTGTCTATGAAAATCAGACAACTTTTCGTACCACCGCTGAAGATAACTTTTAACAGAATATCGAATTCAAACGTATTGTATAAAATTAAAATACCACTTAAGTTGCATGTACAGAATTTCTTAATTTAAAATTTCGTACGCGAATTTTTTTAAAACTCGAAATAGCCCAAAGGGTTTGCTTTAGAACTTTTACCTTTAATTACTCAGGCCACAGATCGGCCCCACCAGTGGCTGAGAGGTTCTGCTCTCGAAACTGGTAGACGGGAAGTGCTGGGTTCGATCCCAATCGCGCCCGTCGTCCTAATCGTTCGGAGTTTTCGTGGTTTTCTTCGAACCATGGATTTCCATGCGTTAATACGGGTTAGGTTCCCTTAGAAAGACCCCCACGAAGGGCACTCCCCCTCGGGCCTATATCCCTAGTGTAGATAATCGGCCGTCACAAAATCAACCAACCAGGCCACAGATCGAATTTCAAAAAATTGGGCAAGTTATTCCCCCTGTCTTACTAAGATTTATGTTTTTGGCAAATTTCAATGGATTGAGCAATTTTCGATAAATCTTGCGCATTTCATTGTCAGATTGGAGTAAATACATAGGAAGCTTTCTCTCACACTTCGGTTCTCTGCGTTTCGATATTAAATTTGAAGTTACACTTAAAGAACGATTTATTTCAGGTACACACAATTAATACAATAAACACAACACGTGTGAAAATTTAGCCGGGACCAAGAATTGAACCTGGGACTACAGCGTACCGTGCTGTTGCTCTAGCCGCTAAGTTACACTGTCCGATATCCTAGCTCGACATTTTCTCACTTTCAAACCATGTTGTGGAACGTCACCGGCCAGCAGTCAGGCAGAACTGGATGACGAGACAACGATTAATAAATTACTATTTTATGGATACACAATTTATATTAAAGCACATAAATTAACATCTGAAATCATTAAGGCTGTTCTCAACTGCTCTGCTCAACAAGCGAAAAACGTTTTGACATATTTACAAATTAATTTTTTAACGGAAAGATATAAAATTGGAAATCGTGGCGATGAAAGCGATTTGGAGTCGAACTGTTTTTTCCATTTTTTGATCAATCAATTACTCATTGAGTTATAAGCGTTTTCGATCACGTGACAAACCCGTTTTCCGGCCGCTTTAGAGTGATTTTTCTACTTTCGCGCGGAAATTCGGTTCAAAACGTCCACTTTGACTTTATTTTCTGAAAGATATATTGCGTTTGCAAAAAAAATGGAAAAAAACAGCTCCATGACATAGTTTCTGAACAACAACACCACCTAGTTTAATGCATTTTTGAAAAAAAAAAAAAATAAAAACATATGTCAGTAAGTTGCCCTTTTTGAGAACAGCCTTAAAGATTCTCTTAAAGAACAATTTATTTCAGATACACACATTTAATACCATTAACACAATATGAGTGAAAAATTAGCCAGGGTCAGGAATCTAACCTGGGACTACAGCGTACCGGGCTGTTGATCTAACCACTAAGTTAACCTGTCCGATATCCTAGCTCGGCATTTTCTCACTTTCAAACCATGTTGTGGAACGTCACCGGCCAGCAGTCAGGGCAGCACTGGATGACGAGACAACGATTAATAAATTACTATTTTATGGATACACAATTTATATTAAAGCACATAAATTAACAACTGAAACCATTAAAGGTTCTTCTAAAGAACAATTTATTTCGGATACACACATTTAATACAATTAATACAACACGAGTGAAAAATTAACCGGGACCAGGAAACGAACCTGGGACTACAGCGTACCGTGTTGTTGCTCTAACCACTAAGTTACCCTGTCCGATATCCTAGCTTGGCAATTTCTCACTTTCAAACCATGTTGTGGAACGTCACCGGCCAGCAATCAGACAGCACTGGTTGACGAGACAACAATTAATAAATGACTATTTTATGGATACACAATTTATATTAAAGCACATAAATTAATATTTGAAATCATTAAAGGTTCTCTTAAGGAATAATTTATTTCAGATACACACATTTAATACAATTAACACAGCACGAGGGAAAAATTAGCCGGGGCCAGGAATCGAACCTGGGACTACAGTGTACCGTGCTGTTGCTCTAACCACTAAGCTACCCTGTCCAATATCCTAGCTCGGCAATTTCTCACTTTCAAACCATGTTGGGAAACGTCACCGGCCAGCAATCAGACAGCACTGGTTGACGAGACAACAATAAATAAACTACTATTTTATGGATACACAATTTATATTAAAGCACATAAATTAATATCTGAAATCATTAAAGGTTCACTTAAAGAACTATTTATTTCAGACACACACAATTAATACAATAAACCCAACTCTAGGTTAGTTTAGTAGTTTAAGCAATAGCATGGTACGTTGTAGTCCCAGGCTTGATTCATGGCCCCAGCTAATTTTTCACTCGCGTTGGGTTTATTGCTTAATTGTCTGCATCTGAAACAACTCGTTCTTTAATTGTACCTTTAATGATTCCAGACGTTAATTTATATGCTTTAATAAATTACATTTGAACTTTATTGTATTTATCTGATAAAATATTATTTTTGATAAGGTGCCTATTATGAGAAAGGGGAGTATTGCAGCTTACTTAAAAAGCATTTTCAAATATCGTTCCAAGTTGCGACTTCTTTCGATGCAAAAAGTCATAATATATTAAAAATTTAAATCTGTCTCTATCGAAAAATATGTTTTATAATATGTTATACGACGAATGTTCATTAAATAGGAGATGGTATTTCTTATTTTAGCAACAAAAGAATGGCGTGGAGAGACAGTAGAAGGGTGAAGGTGTGAAGGGACAGTAGAGCAGGCATTCAAAAAGGCCATTTTTGTATTCAGACAAAATTGACATTGGATCAAATGATCTCAAAAGGGATGAATTAAAAAAGTTCTTTTAAAGTAGCATTATCTGATTATTGGTCTTGAGTTTTGACAATCCTTTCATTTTTTAATAAATTCAATAAATGAGATGCGATTTATTTAATATAAAATTTATCGATGTTATTACAATAGAATTTTTGACCTGTTAGAAGTTATGTTTTTCTTCAACTATTAAATATTGGTACATACTTCTTCTACTTATATATAATATTTGAAAAATTCTCATATATATATATATATTTAATTTACGTTTTCCCTCCACTTACTTTTCATGAAAAAAAAAAAAATGTAGGACGAAGAATAATGCAAATTAAAAAAGACAAATTATTCCCCGATAAAAGAAGAAAAGCTACGGTATCACTTGATTAAACATGGATTTGTAATTATTGATTCCTATAATTATTGCACAAACATCTACAGTTACCTAGTAATGTCTATTTCCCAAAGTATCTATCAAGTATGACTGCTAAATTAAGGAATTAAGCAAATTTCACTCTCTCACTTATTACGTGTGCGCTCAGTGCTACATTATATGTGAACGGATTTTAATTTCATGATAATGAACATGCTCTCTATCACGGAGACTCAGTTAAATTTACAATTTAAATGAATTTACACCGTCGAATATTTGTGAATAGAAAGCTTAGAAAGCGGAGAATGATATTTGCATTTTACCTTCATAATGCTCTGCAATTCAACAATGACATCAAAACAATACTTAGAGCACCTAAATAATTGTACGGGTGCTTGCAGATAAATTGTACACGAATAATGGGAATGTATATGGCTTTGAAAATGTCTGGCTATTGTGAGTTAAGGATTATGCACGCATGATCAAGTTTTAGGTGAAATTTAGAGGTCTTTTCCCGTATTGTTTGTATGCTAAAAGATATGATTAGTACTTGTATTTTAAAAGCAGTGTAGAGGAGAAATAATTCCCTTAAATCAGTACTGCGTGATTATAGTAAATTTATTCAATTTAATAGTTAAGCAATTTGTAATATTAAATGTATTTCACAGTGCAAAAGAACTACACCTAATTTGATATCAGGTTAAGAGTTTGTGCAATTATTATTCTACTTCTAAAATCAGGTGGCAATCTTTTTTATGACATTCCTTTATTGGAATATATTATTAAGTTATATTATTAGGGCTTTATTAGGTTTTATGTAACGGTTTAAAATTGAAAAATGCTTAATTTTGCAACAAAATTTACTATATTTTTAGTAATGTATTACATAATAAGAGTCACTTGGCTGAATTTAATTACTGTTAAAAACGATTATTAGGCCTACAATATCTGTGGAATTAATTTTTTTCCTAAATGATAACATTTTTACGCATATGAAGTAAAAACACTTTTGCTTCAGGGGATCACTTTCAGCAACCAATTGCAGGTTCATCTTGACAACTCCTAAAGTCTTTAAAAATTGGTAGGAAATAATATTTATAACAATCTGTAACATATACGGTTTCAACATATCTCAAAAGATTTACAAAACTTGAGGTTTTAATTAAAACATAAGTTGTTGAGTTTGAAAACAGAAAAGTTATTTTGATGTTTCAAGTGTTTATGCATTTTGTTATGAAAATTTAACATTTAATTACTTATAAATCGTATATTATGTATTTAGAATAATACATTATATAGTTATATATCATATATGCTTATTTTACAAAGAATCATTAAAAAATAAAGTAAAATAAGTAATAGTTAAAACTCTTTCCAACTTAGTCTTTTTTAAATAAAGGATTAAAATTCTTCAGATAAGTAAATACTATTTATAACATAAGATTAAAATAATAATTATTACCGTAAAAGATATACGAAAAAGGATTAGTCTCATTTTATCTTTAACAATTAAATATACTCATAATTTTTTTTAAAAATTATGGGAAGTAATTTAAAAATGAAGCTTTTCTTTGTAAAATCTCTACTAAAATTATGAGAAGTAATTTAAAAATGAAGATTTTCTTTGTAAAATCTCTAAAACTTCTTTCTATCTTTTGCAATGATTAAAACTGATACTTACTTAAAATTGTAACAACATTTAACAAGTTTTGAGTATCATTTAAAATAATTAGAATTAACGGAAAGATTTTTATTATTGTACATAAACGATTATTTGACTTTTAATGCGTGTGAAATACTTTTTTTTGCTAAACGATAACACTTTTACGCATATAAACTAAAAACACATTTTCCTCGAGGATCGCTTTCAGCAGTCTATTTTATATTAATCTTGACAGCTTCTAAAGTCTTTAAATTTGAGGGAAGTAATATTTATAACAAAGTGTAACACATACGGTTTCAACACATCCCGAGAGATTTACGAAACTTGAGATTTTAATTAAAACATAAGTTGTTGAGTTTGAAAACAGAAGACTTATTTTGAACTTTCAAGAATTTAAGCATTCTGTTATGAAAATTTAGCATTTCATTTATAATATCTTGCCGTCGAAAATGCCCTAATTTAAATTTTGTTGAAATCATTTAGAAATTTTTAATAGAATAATTTGCAACTTGGCAACATTTTGTAAGCAAGTGTTTCTCGCACAGTATTATAATTTGACTGTTTGTTTTATCAATTTGAAATGCATAAATTGTTAGCTGCGCATTGCACAAAAAGAATGACGTATTGTATATTATAATTTATTTTAATCTCTTTGTGGTTTATAATCATGATTTAATGTATATCTTCAAAAATATCTGAATTATCTAATTCCATGTACCCTTAATAAAGTAGCACATAGTAAATTAGACAGCCTTCTTAAATTATATACACTTAATTAACTTCTTAAATATAACTTTTGTACTTCATAAGGTAAAATGGCCGATTTGCTTTAAACTATATATATATATATATATTGTTGATTCTTGATCCACCATCATATAAAAAACTTTTTTGGCAACATGTGCTGGTGATCTCATGAGTGTATTTGTTATGTCTACTGCTAAGACAATATGGATTTTAATTTGGTAATTTGTTTTTTATTTTTCCTCTGTCCTTTTTATCTTGTTTTATTTTGAACATAATTGGTGCTCAATGGTTTATTTTTCTGTTTTATGTGTGTGGTAGTCCCGAATTCATATTCTTTAGCTAACTTATGTCTAATATGAAGATGAAACCTCACATTTTATTTGTGGAACTTTAGGCATTTGGGACCCGATGATTCTGTCTAATTTCTAAAAATTTCCATTAGTCCATTTCAGTTATTCAAATCCTGGTATTACTTACTATGTTTTTGGAATCTATTTTAAGTGTGTTGGGGGGTGGGGGGGGGGGGGGGTGGCATGTATTTTTGTCAATTTGTTATTGTCTTTTTATTCATTCTGCTTTTGTTTGTGGTCGGTAATGTTTATATATTTAATGGATATATATATATATATATATATATATATATATATATATATAATAAATTTGAAATCACAAATATATAAATATATATATATATGTGTGTGTGTGTGTGTGTGTGAAATTATGAATAAAATGACATTAATAAATTGACAAAAATACAGTTCCCCCCAACACACATAACATAGATTCCAGAAACATAGTAAAAAAACAGCAGAAATTGAATAAAGAAATAGAATAATTGAAATTTGTAGAACTTAGGGAGAATCGTCGGGTCCTAAATGCCTAAAGTTCCACAAATAAAATGTGTGGTTTCATCTTCCTATTAGCCATACATTAGCTAAAGAATATGAATTTGGGACTACCACACACATAAAACAGAGAAATAAATCATTGAACACCAATTAAGTTCAAAATAAAACAAGATTGAAAAAGAGAGGAAAAATAAAAAACATATTACCAAACTGAAATTTATACTATTTTAGCATGAGGCCATAATATAATACAAACATTGGAGATCACCAGCACATGTTACCAGAAAAGTTTTTTATATGAAGATGGACCAAGGATAACAATATACACCATAGCCTAGCACACTCACATTACATATAACCAGCGCTCGCTATAGATATTTTAGAATTGAGAATGAACTGCTCCATGTATTAAAATGAATCAGTTTGGTGCTTCCATCTATTGACTTATTAGTAACTATAAGCTATTATATAATAAAGACTATTTGTTATGCATATATATATATATATATATATATATTTCTAACTTTTGCTGACCCCCCCCCCCCACATGTGACTTATTGTTGGAAAGGCCTGTCACCACTTATTCATCTTATGTACATCCTGAGCCCCTCCCCCCTCATTTACTCTCCGGGGGGGGGGGCAATTTTGGGGGGGAGGGCCTCGGGGTTGCATAACATGAATAAGTGGTCACAGGCCTTTCCAATAATATGTTAGGTGCTGGGCTCGGCGAAAGTTAGAAAAATGCCCCCCTTCGGGCCTACTATCGCGCCTCCTGAAATACATCCTCCCCCTTCTTTTTAAAATACTGTTTTCAGAAATGTGTTACTGTGCACGGTGGTTATATAGAAATGAACTAATACAATGTAGCAATTTTCAAAAATTTTACTCAATTATTTCTATGTGAGGGCAAAAACTTATTGATACCCTCTCGTATATATACAGAGTCGGCCAAAAGTCCTTGACACATTTTAACATTTAAGTAATTATAAATTTAACACGTATTATAATTTAAGTAAGTAAGAATAAGTAAAATCAAATAATTTTCGTACGAAAGTGTGGTATGGTTTAAAATGTTTCTCACGATGGAAGGTTTTCTTGAAGCGAATAAAAGTATTACTTCAAAACTTCGTCCCAAAAATGATGCTGTAGCTTAAATTATCAGAAAGAAACATAAAAAATTCAGAACAATCAGTTACAAGTCATATATTTTGTCACAAGCAGTTACAGAGCATTTATTTAGGTCGATCTACAAACGGCACACGCATTGAAATATGGTAATGGATTGCATAAAATAAATTCTCTGTAACTGCTCGGGAAAAAATAAATGATCCGAAACTGATTGGCTTCAGTTTTATGATAATTTCTGATAATTTAAGGTACAACGCCAACTATGGGCGAAATTTGAAACTAATTCTTTTATTCGTTTCAATAAAACGTTTCATTGTGAGAAGCATTTTCGTTCAAACTACACTCCCGTATGGCAATTACTTGATTTTATATTAAACTTTAAAATGTGTCATGGACTTTTGGACCACGCTGTATATTCTTTTACCTTTTTACTTTAATTTCTTCTTTCTTTATTTTGCGACTATATACGTTACTGTAATTTCCCGCATAAATTTGTGTGTGCAATGTATTTATGTATAACTTTGAAAAGGAATTTGATAAGTCCTTTTTTTTATTAAAAGATTTTCCGTTATCTCGATGGTTTTGAATTCTTTCCCCTTTAATTTATTTGTTCATCTTGTGTGTGTGTGTGAAGGGGGGGAGGTGCTTGTTCTTTTAGAATTGTTTTGTTTGCTGATTCCTCACTTCACAATTTTTAACACTTTCCAATATAGCTCAAGCTATTTATGAATTCGGTTTGTCTGTCCATGCTCTAACTCTCATAAATATAGTCCGATTGCTATGAAATGGATATATTACTGGGTTTTACTATAGCATGTTCGGTATTGAAAGTGATGTGTGTAGCATTTTATGTTCATTTACAGGGCCACTCAAAAAAGTTCCGTTACATTACGGTCTATGAGGGAAAATCGTTTCCCGTGTATTTTAATGATATTTCAGTATTTTAAACATATTGAAATTGATATACATCACTAAGCTGTACTACAAGGTTCTTACTATAGACTTTGGTGTGCATTGAACTTATCGTTTATTTACAGAGACACACAAAAAATTTGGCTATAGAAGAAAAGGAACAATAATTGAACTGTTGAAGCTTATGAACAATAATTGCTCGAAGTTCAATTGTGGTATGCGTTTTTAAATTTAACTATTTTTAAATATTACTTGGTGCGTATAAATTCTATAGATCATATACAGGGTCGCACAAAATTCTAAACACCATCCGTTTTTTGGCGAAAATTGCTGAGTGGAAATTTCTAACTGTGCTATGCGTTTAACTGAACTAACTTTTAGCATACTATGTAGTACGCATGCATATCTATAGATCATATACAGGGCTGAAAAAATGTCGTATGTTTTAATGACTATTCATGTTAATTACAGAAATCGGGTTTTCAAATCCGTTATGCGTTTTCCAGATTGTTCATTTAGACGTCATCTTTCACCTTAGTAAACTGTTAAGTTTTGTTACAGTATTTTGAATGTGTTGGAAAGTGTTTCATAATCTATGCTGTACGCGTGATTTTTCGTTCTTGTTGTATTAATTTATTTAAAGTATTTTACTGTAGCACTTCTGAATCTTCTCGCCATTTTCGATACACAAAATCAACATAGTCCAAATCTTTTCCCATACCATAATAGGGACATCTATTTACGTAAAACTCAAATAGCGCTCAAAACTTCTTGCTTCAAAGTCGAGCGCTTTTAGACAGTAGCATTGGAATTTCGTGATCTTTATCTAGATACATGTAATTTGCATCTGTAGCTCTAACTTTCCGCTAACTGGCACATCATTGTTATATTTTATTCAAAATGTTACTACAATCCAAAAAGAGAAATAAATATTTTGAATGTCATATAAGGGAACGTCCATTCGTTACTCTTGTGATAATTAAAACAAATTTTCATATAGAGTTCCAATTATTTTATTAGAAAATATAAGTAAGATAAAAATTGATATAACCAGCTAAATACCACTGTGTTCCACACACAAACATATATCTAATTTATAACAAAAAAAAAAAAAAAAATTATGTATATATTAAATGACTCTTGTGACACTCTGGTCACAACAGTAACAAAGTTTTGATTGATTATATAGACAAGGGAAATGCTTTTTGTTACAAATTGGATATATATTAAATGAGTGGAGCACAATAGTATTTTACTGGTTATATCACTTTTTATCTTAATTATATTTTATAGTTAAATAATTGCAAGTATTTGTAAAAAACCGCACGGATGGTTACAAGAGTAACAGTGGACGTTCCCATAATGTTTATATGAATCACCAGTATTAAATTAACTTATTTTCAGCTTTTCATAAATAAACGAGACGAAACCCGTCGAATTTTACTAATGAAAATATTTAAAAGAACTGACTGACTGAGTTTATAAAAAATTAACAGAAATAATTACCATAATTAATCAATATTATATTGGCTGATCTAACTCTTAAAAGAAATATTATTTTTAACTAAAGTTTAATTTCACCTTTTCAAATTATTGAAAAATTAAACTTTATTTCTATACGTAATTAGTGATATGCAATTAAGATAATGAAATTACGAAGTTATTAATCGAGGCTTTCATCTTTGGTGTTACGTAATGAAATATCAACGAAAATTGCACCACTATCACACAATTATAATTTTCGTTTTTAGCGAAATCTAAAAATAACATTTATTTCACCGTCGCAAAATTTACATGCGCACTTTTCATATTCATATTCACTGTTTTAAAAATATTTTAACGTGAAATAGATTATAAATATGTTCCCAAGCTTGGTGTCACATTTGCCAGTTACAATTTTGCATGTTAACATTCGCACTCTTGACTTGAGGTTCTAATCTGAGTGCCTCCCTTTGAGATTTGCGTCTCAATCTCTGTATCAGCGGAATGGAAAAAATATTGAAATATAACAGCTTTATGAGTAAAAATATGTTATTTTAAATCGTGACGTCATCGGCTGTTCAAAAGTTTAAGGAAAGTTATTTCTAATTGTAATCACTATAATAATAGCCTGAGTCATGTGACTGTTATCAACAATTCCGGGGTGACCGCTTCACTCTTTATATGCCAGGTGGCTATTTTGGTACTTTTATGTTAGCCGGGCGCAAATCTCGCCTGGCATTTAGCATTAGCATTTTTTTATTTTTCGCGTGTTAAATTAAAACAATCATTTGATGTTGAAATTAAACGTCATGGTTTACGGTATTATTTATTAGTTTTCTTTAAAAAAAAAAAAAAAAAAAAAAAAAAAATATATATATATATATATATATATATATATATATATATATATATATATATATATATATATATATAAAGTGAAAATCGTGAATTTTAAATGTTTCAGTTTAAAATTAAAGTTCTGTATTTTAAATAAAATAAGTAAAAGGATTATATTTTAATTTAAATTAAAATGTGGCGGGAACAATATTTGGCGATTGTGCAATTGTGGGCGACCTGTACCCGGCTAACATAAAAATACCGATCTCTTAATTTCTCTATCAGAGTCTTCCGATTTGGCGACGGATTAAGAAAGTAAATTAAATTATGAAGAAAAATAACATGTTATAAGGCTTAGTATACATTTAAGGGAAACCAAACTGGTCGCCAAGGGCGGCTAGTACGAAAATGGCTTCCGTAAGGATATGGTAATTCCCATTGTTTCCCTTCTCTCTCCAACAATGGAAGTAACCCGATGCCATCAATGTGAAGAAATTTCATGAAGGAATTTTTAAATTAAAATATAAAAATAGGATTATTTAAAAAAAAATAGCGAGTGCGGGCAGATCTACAAAAAAAGTGCTTTCGTTTAAAAAAATAATTATATCAAAATCAGTTCAGTAGAAAGCTCAGGCCAGACAACTAAAAAAATAACCTTGTCTTTTAAATATATAGATGGAGAACAACTTTCACAATAACTTTATGTATAAAGTGTCAGAAACAAAAGTTTCACGCTTATTTTCCTATTTTTTAATGTATAATCTTAACTATTTTGTAAAAAATAATGTTCTAATTAAACCATAATCAACTATTTTAAAAATGACTGTGTCACTATAACCATTAAAGTCATCTATTTACATTACTTATTCTTAACTAGCCAAAAAACCAAAGATAATAAAGAAAAAGAGAACATGGTAAAAGGAAACAAAAAGATTGAAAGGAATAAGTCAAGCGAATTTTCTTAAATTGGTTATTCGCTTAAATAGTTATTATAAAACATTTTATAAATTAAAATGTTTTATAAAAAGTTACTTTTTTATTTTGCATAAAAATTAGTTGCATCGTTATGTTACATAAAGAGTAGTAGGAGCACGAAAAAAATCTTAACAGTATTTTTTCGTTCTCTATTAATTAATACTACGGATTTTTTTTTTCTTCTCAAGGAAAGAAGTTATATATACAGGGTATCAATAAATTATTGTAGGAGTATCCTTACCTCATAACTTTTAATTTAAGAACTCGGAGAAAAATATTATTACATTTTCATAAATAACAACTTAAAAAGGTTTTTTTTTTTTTAATGATACAAAGTTGCATATACTCGTATGTAAAGTTGCAACTCAAAACGTTATTAATCAAATAACGATAACAATCAAATAATATTTAATATTTAGATGTTATCACATTTATAAAAAGATTCAAAAACTTCTAAAAAGATTGGTGACGGATTTTGTTTAGAAGAACCACAATATGTACATATGCACATTGCTTTCTCTTGTGCACTCGCCATTTTGAATTTTCACTTCTCAGTAGAGATTGAATGAAAATTCGGTTTCATATCCTGCCCAAAATTAGAGTTTCTGCGAAAATGCTACCAAAAATTCGGCCAGACCGGAACTATCTGTATTCTAAAAATCTCTTTTCTTCATTCAGAAATTTTCAACATGCCTCATTGATTTAAGCTGTATCGTCTCAAATGAGACACCTTTTTATTTATTGCTATGAACTCCACTGTTTATAATTATCAGTCATGATTGACTCAAGACATAAGTGCAAATTATAAAGCAAGCAATGCCTATAGGACTAAACTTTGAAGACGCTTTCCACGTGTACCTTAAAAGCTGTAGACTTAACAGTAATAGAAAATTTTTAGTTTGAAACCGCAGAAGTATTTCGAATAATTTTTGAGAAATTCCTAGTATAACAGGTGATCATTTACAAAAATTCTTTTAAAAGATAAATCGAGGCATGTATATCTAAAACATTTTTTAATTCAATACGTAGAATTAGTAAATCATTCTGTGTCGTTGACGAATTAATTACATTTTTTTTACATGAAAATAAAAAGTTTTGTTCAGAGGCACAGGTACAGAGAGTCAACTTGGGTCACACGTATAATTTACTAATAATTATGTATATTTAATAAACACGTACAATGAAACCTCCCTGTGCAACCACCTCCCTGAACGACCATTTTTTCATGGAACGAAATTTATTCCCATAAGCTCAATACTAATTTTACCTCTATTCAGAGACCATCTCAGTTAAACTCCCTCCATGAGCGGCCAATTTCGTTGAAGAAAATGAAACAAATTCCGTTTTTTCGTGGTCGCCTGAAGGAGGTTTTACTAGAAAAATAATTCCGGAGAGCACATTCTTCATCAAATTTCTAAACCAAGTTTAGAATTTTTTACTTATTCCGATAACTTATAAGTGTTTAAACCCCTTGTACTTTTTTAGGCAATGAATTTAACTCTAAAGACAAATTAAGGATAACCATCAATAAGTTCCCCTGCCCTATTCTGATAGGGAACTCTCAAAGAAATGGATAAATTAATGAAATCGTCATTATTTGTTCCCGTCCAAAAAAAATGGCATTTATTTACTGAACTTCGGAAGAACTTGGACATAAAAGTGACACAATATAAAACCGTAAAAACAAAGCAAACGTGAATGTATTCATTTTTTAAACTCTGCAGTAATTAACTTATGTAATTAACTTTTGTTTTTTTTACTTAAATTTTCATAGTTTTTCCTAATGTGATAAATAAATTTTAGTAACATTAATTGTTACCTTTTCTCAACAATTAAAATCTAGATTTAAACGTGACCTCCATTGAGACCACCACTCGAAGCGACCAATTTTTATTGGAACGGAACGTGGTCGTTTTACGGAGGTTTTTCTGTAATCAATTAATAATTATTTATATTTTATTACCCAAAAATTACTTTAAAAATCGGACATTTTCATTTTCGGCCGGAAATAGGAAGAGTACCGAAATTCGTTTTCGGTTTCTGTTTCGGTCTTAAAAACCTGTTTCAATCGAGCCTTACTTTTTAGCTTTCCAAAATACGACTACGCTAGGGTTGCCGCTCCAATCGGCGGCTTATACTTACGTGTGTTTGCTTTATTATAAAAACACATTTTGAATTGCACTTCACGAATATTTAGTAATATTTTTCGTCATGTTCTTAAATCAAAAGTTATGTGGCAAGGAAACCTCAACAATAATTTATGAGCATCCTGTATTTTATGCACTCTAATAAAACTCGTTAGTCCAATCAGGATCGCCAACAATTCGATTTTCGTTCGAGTAGTCCAGTTTCAGAATGGTTATTCTTAGTCCTTTGGAGACTTTACCCAAAATGTTTAATCAGTTTTCCGTAGGTTTAAAAGGGGGCAGGGTGCTGCCGGTGAGAAAGAGCATTTTTTTAAATTCTAAAGGGCTTATTTTAGATTCTTAGGGCACTTTTCAGAATCTTCAGGGCACTTTTTGGATTCTTAAAGGCACTTTTCTTATTTTTAAATTTGTTCTTTTGATTTTTAAATCCTTTCAAGACAACATTGAGTCAGTTTTTAGTTTTTACTATGCAAGTAAATTTTTTAATGCCATAAGGAGAAAGGGCAATTTTTATACTCAGATGCAAGAAGGTTGCAAATTTTTTGGATGATGGGCAAGAGGGGTGCTAATTTTTTAAATGAGGTGCAAGAGGGGTGCTATTATGTAAACGGAAGGGCCGGTGGGGTGCAGTAGCACCCCCACTGAAACTGCCTGGGGGAAACTCTGGTTTAATCAATTTAAAAAACAGATTAGTTGTCTGTTTATTGCCGTCTGTTTACTGTACAATCCCAACGATAGTTCTACCTTATAAATCCTTCTATATCCGAGACATTTTATAACATTACTTAAAATTCTGTATTTCTCGTTATTTTTTTCTCTGAAAACGAATAATAGCTATGCAGAAAACTACCTAAAATTCCATCCATATCCGAGACAATATGTAACATTATCTGTATCCCTCATTAATTTTTCACTGATGGTAACAAATAATATCTATATATAAAGCATAGATATAGGAAGGATATATTCCTATATCTATATCCGACATATGCATTCCTTATTCCAAGATATAAAGCTACTTATGATTCCATGAATATCAGAGACAGTTTGTAACATTATTTAAAATTCTTTATTACCCGTTAGGTTTTCACAAAAAACAAATAACATCTAATATAGAAAACAACCACTATTTCCACCTATTTCCAAGACATTGTGTATGTGTAACATTATTTAAAGTTATTTATTATCATTAGTTTTTCACAAAAACGATATCTATAAATAAATAATTGCTATTGCATAATATTTTTTCGTCACTTTTTCATGATAGGATTGCTTTTTCGTTTAATGGATTGGCATACAAAATATGTATTAAAAAAAATAAACAATTGGTATAAGTAGGGTATACCAATACTTACAAAATTTTGTAAGTATTGGTATATTTTGTAAACAAAAGTATACAAGAAAAGTGTGGTGTACCATATGTTTTAATCAAAATTTTAAATTCATTGTTTCTAGGTTAGTTTCTATTAGAACAGTTCTGATTCAATTCAAATTTAATAAATATCCATTTGAATTGAAGACTGTTCCTTAATCAGAGTATTTTATAATTTTTATTAACAATATTTTTTTTTCAACAAATGGAAGTTACAGCTACTTTATTGCTAAAAATACAGAAAGATGAATGTGAAAAAAAAAAAAAAACCTCCAAAAAGAATTAAGCTAAAAAATGCGAAATAATTACAACGGAAAAAAAAAAGTTGTATTAAAAAGTAGATAAATGGAAAAGTATTAAGAAGCTAAGCCGATTTAATTAAACATTAATTAAATAGTATTTATTTTATGTGTATTTAAAGTATTTGTTTGCTTTAAAATGATTTTATCTTTGTTGTGCTCCCATTTATTGCCGAAATGAATTCGGGATATCTGCGTTCTCATATTTACGATTTTCCGTTGATCTTTTTTTTTTTTTTTTTTTCCCAATTTTTCTCCTGTATTTCGCCTTTTTTTTTTACTTATTTTTTTGTTATTTTTCATACGTTTCCTCCACGTGTTTCATCTTTCTGCTTGTTTTTATCCCTATTATCTATATATTTTCCCCCTCATTACTAAATAGCTATGCAAAATGAATTAAAATTTCAATTTAACATGAAAGCATTAGAACCATAAATCAAGTTTAAATGAAATTTACTAATGAAGATTTTCCCAAAATCTCCACTTTAACACATTTATATACTATTTAAAAGAAGCGTTTAAGTTGCAAGTCAGTGTTATTGTCACAAATACGTAGAATTCTGGTCGGAAAGCGCAGGTTGGAATCCGGTACAGATTAAGTGGGATGACTGGGTAACTTTTGTATGAAAGTGACAATTCGATTCATAATTGCCCCAAAACTTCTTTCTAAAATTGTTGCCACCATTTTGCCTAAATCTGGCTGATGCTATGTAACATTTATTTTTCTCTAAAATTGGCAAATGTTTAATTTTTTTATTAAAAAGAGTTGATGGCAGAATATTATTTAAAATTTGCTGTTTCAAGTTATCAAATGTTTGTCTCTTCAGGAAAGGAAAGCTTCATTTTCAGATTTATTTGAAAAGTACAGGTCCAGGGTTTAACTATTTGCACATCTCGTGCCCGGTCAAAAATTATCTAAAGATCGTTTCTCTCATGGAAGAAAAAAATCATATTCACTTTTAATGCATACGTATATCACCTATTATCTAATTAGACATTAGTTACGCATTATAATTCTCAATTTCATTTTCTTTTTCCCAGTTTTTCAATCAAGTCAGTGAGCACATCCCAGATCGGGTTATCGATACATTGCTTTGTAAGATTTATTATTGCACCAGTAAAAACAAAGCTTGGATTTGAACATAGAAATCCAACAGGTGCATGTATGAAACTGTCCAGTACATGAAATCTAAACCTCTCTATTACATCATGAACAAGAATTTTTACGGTCAAAAACCGTTGTAACGAACCAGCTTCTAACAAACTTCAGCATATAACAAAGAATTGTTTTGCTCCTATTTTTAAGTATTCTATTTCTATACATCTGACATACTGGATGAAAAAAATAAAATCAGTTCCTAAAAGTTTCGTTATAGCGGACATTTCCATTGTAACATTTAAAAAATCTATTTCTTTATTCATTTATATATCAAAATAGCAAAGCAATATAGGTTGAATTATGGATTTTATTAGTTTAACTTAAAAATACGTTGATTTTGTAAAAAAAAAAAAAAAAATTATTCGCATTTTTATGTAAATATTTGTTGGCAATATGTGTACATGCTCTTAGAATGGAAACACTGTGATATATATTAAACATTTCTGAAATGTCATATCTAGGCGAAATTGTTGATCAATATTGTGATTTTATTTGAGTATATGTAAGTACGCATGCGTCATTTTATTTAACACACACATATATATATACTATGCATCAGTGTTGCGCACAATCTTATTAATTATATTCTAACACGAAAAGCTGTCAAGATAACCATTTTCATAAATTATAAACTTTTATTCTATAAATTCGAATTATTTTTAGAATTAATAATATACATTTCCCAAGAAAGAAAAATACCATTTTATGTCAATTTTTATTACAAAATGCCATCTGGTAAATAAAAAGCACTTACTCTGCGCTCTATACTTATTTTCAAAAATTCCTATAATGAAAACCTCATTTAATAAACCATCTAATCTAATTACCGAAACTTTTTCAAATGTCATTTCAAAGTTATTTACTCCAGCGAATTAACGACATTTTGGAAAAAGATTAATCTCTTGTGAAACCGAAAATTATGATGATGATCATTGCATGTGATGCGTTTTCTACCACGATCGTGCCACAAAATTTTGTTCCTCTCAAATTATTTCAGAATTCAATGTGCCATCCGCGTTCTTAATTAAATACAAAGCATCTAGGAGTTACTGCAACAAATGGCTCCCACGTGGACTTCCGCCTTCCCTTAACTAAGATGCAATTAGGCTTATATGCCATCGCCCATTCTCGTTCTAAATTATTCATTTACGTTTGTTATCGGGCCACCTCCGACTTGAGCTTTAATAGTGCAATCAATAGGAGATACGCCGTCTCATTTCGTAAAGGAATGAGGGGGAAGTGAAAAAGGTTATGAAGGGGCAGTGGTAAATGGAATGAAAGTTGGATTGCGGCTTGCAGAGGAATTAAAATGCTTGATGAAAGAGAATGTCAATTTTATATAAATTCACTGTTTGTGGACGCATTGATTCGCGTTATTTTCGTCTGAGTCAGCAGCATAATTGAAGATGTGAGTGGAAGAAGATGTTATGCGACAAAAATTAGAATTCGAGAAAATTGAAGTGTTTTAATTTAGTTATTTATTTTCCTTCTGAATAGCAGATGTTTGAATGGTAATAGGTAATATTAAATTCTCCTAGAAAAGAATCTTAACATTTTATTATTGAATATTAGAAATATTTTTCACTATTTAAATTATTAAATATAAAAATATTAAATATTAAAAGATACTGTCTCATATCTTCAATACTAAGTAAAATTTTAGTATTTTAGTTTTATCATATGATGTAATACCTCATAATGCTTTTCATCCATAAAATAAAATAATTTTTTAGAAAATGTATCATAACATGTTCTTCCACTAAGACTGAGCTCTTCAATTGTGTTCAACCACTGAAAAGAGGTTTTATTGTTACTGTTTCCCTTTACCTTACAGATGCTTTGATAAGCTGTAAATATAAATTTTATTTATTTATTTATTCCTAAAAAAAATGAGTGGGAAATAAAAAAATAGAGGTCGTGAAAGTGAAATGGTAAATGCAATGAAATTTGGATTGTGGTTTGCTGAAGAATTAAAATGCTTGAAAGAAAATGTAAATTTTACATAAATTGGTCGTTTTTTGGACTTCGTAATACATTCATTTGCGGTTAACTGCGCCTTAACTAAGATGCAATTAGGCTTATATGTCATCTCCCGTTTATTCATTTATGTTTGTTATCGGGTCACCTCCCACTTCAGCTTTAATAGTGCAATCGATAGGAGATACGTCCTTTCATTTCGTAAAGGAATAAAGGGGGAGTGAAAAAGGTTAGGAGAGGGCAGTGCTAAATGGAATGAAAGTTGGATTGCGGCTGGCAGAGGAATTAAAATGCTTGATGAAAGAGAATGTCAATTTTTATATAAATTCATTGTTTGTGAATTTTCAAACGCATTGATTCGAGCTATTTTCATCTGAGTCAGCAGCATAATTGCTTTCAGCCATTGAAAAGAATTTTTGTCGTTACTGTTTTCTTTTAACTAAGATGCAATTAGGCTTATGCATCACCGCCCATTAATTATTCATTTATGCTTGTTATCGGGCCACCTCCGACTTGAGCTTTAATAGTGCAATCAATAGGAGATGCGTCGTCTCATTTCGTAAAGGAATGAGAGGGAAGTGAAAAAAGTTATGAAAGGGCAGTGGTAAATGGAATGAAAGTTGGATTACGGCTTGCAGAGGATTTAAAATACTTGATGAAAGAGAACGTCAATTTTATATAAATTTACTGTTTGTGGACGCATTGATTCGCGGTATTTTCGTCTGAGAAATCAGCATAATTGAAGACCTGAGATGAAGAAGATGTTATGCGACAAAAATTAGAATTCGAAAATTGAAGTGAAAGTATTTTGTTTTAATTTAGTTATTTAATTTCCTTCTTTGTCGCATATGTTTGAATGTTAATGGCTGATACTAAACTCTCCTAGAAAAGAATATTAACATTTAATTATTAAATATCAGAAATTATTTTCACCATTTAAATTATTAAATATTAGAAGATACTGTCTCATATCTTAATACTAAGTAGAATTTTAATATTTTAGTTTTACCATATGATGTAAATACCTCAAAAAGCTTTTCCATAAAATAAAATAATTTTTGAGAAAATGTATCATAACACGTTCTTCCACTAAGATTAAGATCTTCAGTTGTGTTCAGCCACTGAAAAGAGGTTTTGTTGTTACTGCTTTCCTTTAACTTACAGATACATTGATAAGCTGTAAATATAAATTTAATTTCTATATTTATTTCTAAGAAAATGAGTAGGAAATAAATAAATAAATAAAAACAAGTCATGAAAGTGAAATGGTAAATGCAATGAAATTTGGATTGTGGTATGCTGAAGAATTAAAATGCTTGAACGAAAATGTAAATTTTTCAAAAATTCGTCGTTTTTTGGATTTCGTAATACATTCACATGCGGTTAACTACGCCTTAACTAAGATGCAATTAGGCTTATATCTCATCGTCCATTAATTATTCATTTATGTTTGTTATCGGGTCACCTCCGACTTGAGCTTTAATAGAGCAATCGATAGGCCAATCGAGCGATCGAGATACGCCCTTTCATTTCGTAAAGGAATGAGGGGGATGTGAAAAAGGTTTGAAAGGGCAGTGGTAAATGGAATGAAAGTTGGATTGCGGCTTGCAGAGGAATTAAAATGCTTGATGAAAGAGAATGCCAATTTTATATATTTAATGTTTGTGGATTTTCTAATGCATTGATTCGCTGTATTTTTGTCTCAATCACCAGCATAATTGCTCTCAATCACTGAAAGAGTTTTTGCTGTTATGTTTTCCTTTAACTTACAAATGCATTGATAAGCTGTAAATAAAAATTTCATTCCTGTATTTATTACGTCGTCTGATTTCGCAAAGGAATGAGGGGAAAGTGAAAAAGGTTATGAAAGGGCAATGGTAAATGGAATGAAAGTTGGATTGCGGCTTGAAGTGGAATTAAAGTACTTGATGAAGGAGAATGTCAGTTTCATATAAATTCACTGTTTGTGGATTTTCTAACGCATTGATTCACTGTATTTTTGTCTCAATCAGCAGCATAATTGCTTTCAATCAGTGAAAAATGATTTTGCTGATATTGTTTTCCTTTAACTTACAAATGCATTGATAAGCTGATAACGTGTAAATAAAAATTTCATTCCTATATTTATTACGTCGTCTGATTTCGTAAAGGAATGAGAGAGAAGTGAAAAAGGTTATGAAAGGGTAGTGGTAAGTGGAAAGAAAGTTGGATTGCGACTTACAGATCAAATTTAAATACTTGATGACACAGAATGTCAATTTTATATAAATTCACTGTTTGTGGATTTTCTAACGCATTGATTTGCGGTATTTTCGTCTGAGTCAGCAGCATAATTGCTTTCAGCCACTGTAAAGGGTTTTTGTTGTTACTGTTTTCTTTTAGCTTGCAAATGCATTGATAAGCTGTAAATAAAAATTTCATTCCTATATTTATTACGTCGGTCGTCTGATTTGGTACAGGAATGAGCGGGGAGTGAAAGAAGTTATGAAAGGGCAATGGTAAATGGAATGAAAGTTGGATTGCAGCTTGCTGGGAAATTAAAGTACTTGATGAAAGAGAATGTCAGTTTTTTATAAATTCACTGTTTGTAGATTTTCTAACGCATTGATTCGCTGTATTTTTGTCTCAGTCAGCAGCATAATTGCTTTCAATCACTGAAAAACGTTTTTGCTGTTATTGTTTTTCTTTAACTTACAAATGCATTGATAAGCTATAAATGAAAATTTCATTCCTATATTTATTACGTCGTCAGATTTCCTAAAGGAATGAGAGAGAAGTGAAAAAGGTTATGAAAGGGAAGTGGTAAGTGGATTGAAAGTTGCATTGCGATTTGCAGAGGAATTAAAATACTTGATGAAACAGAATGTCAATTTTATATAAAATCACTGTTTGTGGATTTTCCAACTCATTGATTCGTGTCATTTTCGCCCAGCAGTATAATTTCTGAAGTGGGAAAGGTCATGAAAAGCCAGCGGTAAATGAAATAAATTTGAATCGTAGCTTGCTGAAGAATTAAATACTTGTTAAAAGTGAATTGTAATTTTATTGAAATTCGTAGTTTGTGGATTTCGTAATGCTTTAATTTGCTGTGTTTTTGCCCCAGTTAGCAACATAATTACATTTGCTCCTGACAGCATTGGAAAGAAATGACACGCAATAAATACAAATCTTCATTTTGCATCTGTTTCCTAAATGAAAAACGGTCATGGAAAGGGCAATGGTAAAGGAAATGAAAGTTGGATTGCGACTTGCAAAGAATAAAAATTCCTGGTGAGAGAGAAAGTTAAATTTATATAAATTCGCTGTTTGTAGATCTAGTAATAAGAAAAGGGTGAGCTCAAGCCACAGCTGGCCATATGACGGCTGGCAAACTGTCCGTCTTTATGCGCCATATTGTACAAAAGAACTCAAGCAACTTGTTTGGTCTAGGAATAAGTTTTCTATGATCTGATTGGTCTATGATATGATTGGTCTACGCGGCTATGCTGTTTCCTGCAATGATCTCAAAGGCAAAAATGTAGTAGGTTGATTGGATGATCGAAGTGTTTGTTGGTATGAACTAGTCTGCACCGCCAAGTCACGTACCTCTATCTTCGGTATAGTCCTTCAACCGAAGATAGAGGGTCTGAGGATCCCAGAAATTCGCGGAGAGTCAGACGGGCCGGGCGTTTCGGGAATGATCCCAGCAATCATCCAAGGCAGGAGCTATGCCCAGTGCACGCCACTCGGCCTGATCCCCAATGCACCATTGGGTGACTTGGTCGCCGCGACAAAAATCCATGTACTCAAGGCGTAGTTCTGGTATCACACCTCCTAGTCACCCAGGAGCTTCAGGTGTACCAGACGCCCAAAGTAATGACGAGACCTTGGCCTTAACCCCAGGCCTCCCAAAAGTGCTATTGTTCTACCAGTAGCTTCCGGATGTGAAAAGTGTTTGTTGGTAAACATGCCCCTTTGAAAACTGGATTGTGGCTTGTCGAAGAACTAAAATACTTGATGAAAGATAATTCAGTTTCGTATAAATTGACTGTGGATATTTGCCTCAAGTAGCAGCAAAATAATATTCAATACCTCAAAAATTTTTGAACGACGAAATAATATTGATGAATGAAAATATCAATTTTATATGAATTCGCTGTTTGTGGATTTTGTAACCCACTGATTTGAAGGATGTCTCTTTCAGTCCTAGAAATAATAATAATAATAATACATATGTTGTAAATATAAATTTTCATTTATTTATTTATTTCGTAAAAGAATGAAGAAAAAGGAATTAAAGTAATAAAAGAACATGCTAAATAAAATGAAATTTGGATTGTGGCTTGCTGAAAAATTAAAATACTTTCTGAAAAAGAATGTCATTTTTATATAAATTCGTAGTTTATGGATTTCCTAATGCATCGATTTGCGGGATTTTTGCATATAGTTAAATTCAGTTTCTGAAAAGCTTTAAAATGTAATAAATATAAATTCTCATTCAAATATTTATTTTGCAAAAGGATGAATGGAAAGTCGTGAAAGGTCTGTGGTAAATGAAATTAAAATTGAATTGCAGATTGTAGAAGAATTAGAACACTTTATGAAAGCGAATTTAAATTTTATATAAATTCGTTGATTGTGAATTTTGTAATGCATTGATTTGCGGGATTTTTGTCTCGGTTAATAGCATAATTATATTTTGCTTCTTACAACATTAAAAAGATGTTTATTCATAAGTAGTAAATATAAAACTTCATTTGAGTATTTTCTAAAAGAATGACGGAGAGGTGAATAAAGTTGTGAAAGGGCAGTGGTAAATAGAATGCAAATTGGATTAGACCTTGAAGAATTATGTTAATGAATACGAAAGACAATGTTATATGAATTCGCAGCTTGTAGATTTCCTAACACACTGATTTATAGAACTTTTTTCCTCACCAGGAACTGAAATTATATCCATCCCCTTATAATCTTTTAAAAGAAAAAAAATGCATTAATAAGCAATACAAATCTTTTAATTTATTTCGTAAAAGAATTAGAGAAAAATAAAAATGAAATCATGAAGAGACAGTGATAAATAAGTTAAAAATTCGATTGCGTCTTCTAGACAGCTAAAATATTTAAAGAAAAAGAATGCCAATTCTATATAATTTTGCAGCTTCTTGATTTCTTAGTCTATTGATTCATACAATTTTGTCCCAAATGAAACAATATAATTAATAAAAAAATTAATGAAACTTGGCAAATAGAGCACTACACAAACCACTTCCTTACACAGCCGACAAAAAATGTTATGTCGGTATTAGTAAAAGTAAAAAGTAAGTTTTGTTAAAGTGTGAAAGGAATTGGGGGAAAAGATCATGAGAGGGCAGAAGTAAATACGTGGCACTAGATAAGAGATTTTTGTTTGAATGTTAGTGCGCCCTCTTGTCACATTGTTGTCAACTGTATGCGTACTGTAAGAGTGAATTTTATGAAATGTATGAATTTTATGAAAATTATGTAAGAGTGAATTTTATGAAATTGTTTTATTAGAAAGTGTAAACATTTAATTTTTGATTAGTTGGAGAATATAAGGGTAAGTTAAAATAATCCACTTCCATCTCGCTTATTTCAACTAATATATATATATATATATATATATATATTGAATTATTGTTAATCACAGCCCAAGGATGATAATTTAAAGATTAATTTTTAGATTTTCGATTGACTTCTTTCGCCTGATGAACCACTGGAAAATGGCAATTAAAAAAACTATTTATTTATAATTTTGTTGCTATTTAATTTCAGCGGATTTCATTTTTGTCTATTATAGGGCGCCCATTAAGGGTTGTAGCAATCATGTTAGTTTACTTCTAAAATAAAAAGAACGATATATAATTAAAACCGAAAACTCGACTTTATTTGATCAACTACTTGCTGAGTCACCCGATAATGGAAGTTGGATTTCAGCTTGTAGAGGATTTAAAATTATTAAGAAAAGAATACCGATTTTATATTCTTTCGCATTTTATAGATTTTATGACATATTGATGTCGCGAGTTCTTTCTCAGTTGGCAATTGAAGTACATATAACATTACAGTAATAATCATAATAATATAAAATCAGTAAATATATATTTCTTTTACGCATTAATTTTCTAAAATAATAAAGAGCAAGCAAAAAAAAAAAAAAAAAAAAAAAAAAAAGGCAATGATAAATTATTTGAAATTGAGATTCTTTCTAAAATTACGATGCCGTTGCAGGCCCACTGAAACTTTATACACAGTATGAAATATTTCAACATAATATTAATTTGAATCTTTGAAATAAAACCTTATTAATTTTGCAAACATATAAAAAAAAAAAAATTGAGCACTTGGCAAAATATTTAGCATATAATGTAGTTTGAAAAAAATATTGTTTAATTAACTGGTAGAACTTATTAAATATTTCGCATAAAAGCTTTAAAATTAGGAAGAGTGTCGAAATGCATCTTTCTAATTATGCTTCCGCAGATTTTCATTTGCTTTAAATACAAGATCAATACTTAAAAGAAAAAAAAAATCCACTTATGTTCAGAATATTTTAAAGAAATTGAAACTCTTCAAAATTTTTATCGGATAGTATAGATTTTTCAAAAGTTTGCATAATTAACCGAGATAAATCATTAAATACTGCGTATATGAGCTAAATAACATTGAAGTGTTATTTACTGTTATGCTCTGTGTAAATTTTCATTTATTTTAAATATAACACTTAAGTTTAGAAAATTATATTAATCAGAGAATATCGATACTGTCTGAAGAGATTATTTAATTAACTGACAGAAATAATTTAATATAGTGCATGTATAGATTGGAATATAAGAATGCATTTTATAGATTTTCATTTACTTCATGCCTATATTGTATTTAAAAAAGAAAAAAAAACTTCTGGTTGTAAAATTTTAAGAAAAAATTCATCATTTGCAGCGTATTAATTGGATAGTATGGCATTGCATTAATAAATGAGGGGCTCACAACTATAGTTGACCAAGTCCATTTTGAAGAAAAGATGATATTAGATGTAAATTTCCAACTGGGCGAAAAAATGTCCGGACCAAGATTCGAACCAGGGATGTCCTAGCTGAATCCACCAGTGCTCTGCCATCTGAGCTATCCCGGACGAATCTGGTGGAACTTTCTCACCCAGCTAACCTTAATGATAATAGCATCTGGTCTCCCGGTAGCAGAAAGTTCGAGACGGGAGACAGGCGTCGCAGATTTTGTTTTTCTCGTTTGCAGATTATTTTTCTATCGAACCTTTATTTTGCTTTATATCATGTTTAGCTCTTTATTACTTAATACAAAACCTTAAGATTATTATTAGTAAAACTAATAAAATGCATAATAACAAAGGTAAGCGATCGTTTAATTAATTAATGCTTCAATTCTAAAATATTTTACCCTCAGATTATTTTCTGCCCCTGAAGTATCTGTTGCAGACACTTGGAGAATTTTTTGCTACTGGGTCTGGTCTGAAACCTGGTTCAGCTCAACAGAATAAATCTCAGGTAATGGAACTCCAAAAAACGCTGGAGTTCGCCCAATTGGAAATTTACATCTAATATGATTTATTTACCAATTAGAATAATTGTGTTAAAATTAATCTAGTGTAATTACGTATCCAGCGTTTTCTGGAGTTCCATTACCTGAGACGTATTCTGTTGAGCTGAACTAGGTTTCAAACCGGATGCTATAATCATTAGGGTTAGCTGGGTGAAAAAAAGTTCCACTAGATTCGTCCGGGATAGCTCAGATGGTAGAGCACTAGCGGCTTCAATCAGGGAGGTCCCTGGATCGAATCCTGGTCCGGACATTTTTCGCCCAGTTGGAAATTTACATCTAATATAAAATAAGTATTTAGCATGAGTAGAAATGGGAATGCTCGGAAAGAAAACCGCAAATTTTGAGATATATTTTTTAATCTCTATCTTAGAGGTCTGCACGGACCGGAATTCTCAGGCCCGGGTCCGGTCCAGCCCGATGTGTTCGTCCGGGATAGCTCAGATGGTAGAGCACTGGCGGCTTCAGCCAGGAGATCCCTGGTTCGAATCCTGGTCCGGACATTTTTTCGCCCAGTTGGAAATTTACATCTAATATGATTTATTTGCCAATTAGAATAATTGTGTTAAAATTAATCTAGTGTAAAAAGATAATAGTCCATTTAGAAGTTGCATAAAATCTGTTTTATCTACTCCCACAGTAAACTAAGCCTGTTTTCACATACTTTTTATCATATGACACCTGTTTACAAACTTGTGCATTCTTCGAGTGAATAAAACATATTTTATACAACTTCTAAATGGAATACCTCATTTTTTTTTTCTTCAAATGGACTTGGTCTACTATGGTTGTAACATAACAATTTAATTTTTAACAAATTGAATGAACGATTAAGAAAAAATTCAGCATTTACAGTGTATTAATAAGACAGTATAGCATTGAATTAATCAATATGCTGGTTAAATTGGCAGTGTTTGAAACAGTGTTGATTAAAATAAAATATGATCTTATAAAAGTCAGAACATAGAAAGTTAATTTTTAACAAATAAGCACGAGTTTTGTAACAATATCCTATTTATATATATATAATTAAAAAAACAAACAAACAAAAAACTACTATTTGAAAAACTTTAAGAAAAAATTCAGCATTTACAGTGTATTTATTGGACAGTATGGCATTGAATTAATAAATATGATGGTTAAGTTGACAATGTTTAAAACTGCTTATTAAAATAAAATATGATCTTATAAAAATCAGAACATAAAAATTTTTTACAAATAAGCACGATTTTTGTACCGACATCCTATTAAAAAAAAAAATAAAAAAAAAAAATAAAAAAAAAATCAGCATTTACTGTGAGACAGTATGTCTTTGAATTAATAAATATGCTGGTTAATTATATTAATAAATTGAATTAATAAATATGCTGGCAATGGCTATAAGTAATTTATTAAAGTAAAACATGATCTTCTTATAAAAGTCAGAACATAAAAAGTTAATTTTTAACAAATAAGCACAAGTTTTGTACCGATATAAAGAAAAAACTCCTAATTTGAAAGACCAAGAAAATATTCAGAATTTACAGTGTATTAATCAGACAGTAACGCATTGAATTAATCAACATGTTGGTTAAATTGGCGATGTTTAAAATCATTTATTAAAATAAAATATGATCTTTTAGCAGTCAGAACATAAAAAGTTAATTTTTAACAAATAAGCACGAGTTTTGTACCGATATCCTAATAAATACAGTAAACTCTGTCTAAGGCGGAATCGGTCGGGACTGAGAAAAATTTCCGTGGTAGACAATATTCCGGCTTATGCAAAAAAGCTCCCCCCCCCCAAAGAAAAAAAAATCCCTGGAAGATGACGATCTTTTATTGATTCTCCTGACTAGAAAATCGGTTGAAAACTGAAATTCTGAAAGATCCTTTGTCTTTTTAAAGATAAATGAGAAACTTTATTAAATTTCTTAGTACTGCTGTAATACATTCATATTGGAAGTTTATACACACCAAAAAAAAAAAAAAAAAAAAAAAAAAAACTTCGAGAATGAGGAAGAACGCTATAATTTTGAATTTGAGTACAATCTTAAAGTATAATATATTGTACTTTCGAAAATACGTAATCATTTTCATAAATGTTCATTTTACTAGAAATATTAATTTTTAGATGCAATTTTGCATATAAAAAAATGGCATAAGCATAAATTCCTTAAAATTTAAAGTTTCTGTTCTTTTGAATTAACTTTTTTAAAAGCTTACTGAATTTTAGCTAACATGCTCGACATTGAGTTATTTGACTTATCAGTTTTAAAGTTTAATAAACAAAACGCTTTTCATTTTTAAATTATCCTTTTTCCGCCTTATGCAAAATTTTGGTTTCGGTGGGACCTTAAAATCCTTTCCGTTTCCGCGTCAGACAGATTCCGCCTTATGCAGCATGAATTAATGTAATTTTCTATGGGTTAGCCGGGACTTGAAAAAATATCCGCGGTAGACAGATTTCCGGCTTATACAGAGTCCGCCTTAGACAGAATTTACTGTAAATAAATGGTTAAAACTCCTATTTGAAAAATTTTGAGAAAAAATTCATCATTTACAGTGTATTTATCGGACACTATGGCATTGAATTAATGAATATGCTGGTTAAGTTGGCAGTGTTTAAAACTGTTTATTAAAATAAAATATGACCTGCTTATAAAAGTCAGAACAAAAAAAGTTAAGTTTTAACAACTAAGCACGAGTTTTGTAACTTTTTATATGCAGCATAATAAGATTTCAGTTAAGTGAATTAATATTCAGAACTCCAATCTCATATTCCTTTCGATTTTGAATATTTGCTTTTCTAATTAGTTTTTCTGTCATTTCCTTAATGTATCTCAGCATTGTCTGCGTTCTTTTACTATTAGTTTAGATGGAATTAAATTTTCTAAATGTATATATTAAAAACAATATTCACGTATCTTCAAATGTGATCTAATTAAGAAATCTAGATT
This sequence comes from Maratus speciosus, assembly GCA_963932465.1. NCBI lineage: Eukaryota > Metazoa > Arthropoda > Arachnida > Araneae > Salticidae > Maratus > Maratus speciosus. The sequence goes on along the minus strand of OZ010789.1, from coordinate 453,449,933 downwards.
CTGAAATGGTTGCATTCTTTTAAAAGTCTGTAGTTTCTCTTTAATTAAAACCTTACATTTCATTTATAAACTACGACTTAGAATTAAAATGGAATATTTCTACAATTTTATTAATTATAATTAAATTGGAAAAATGAGACTTATGCATTGGAATTCATTTTATTTTATGGAGAATGTGTATATCAATTATTATAATTTAATAAATGTTCATGTACTTTAATAAACTTTCAGCTACATTGCTTCGTATTTATTTTTGTAAATTTTGGCGCATAAAAAGTCTTTTGATACTTTCTTGAAAATTGTATTCTTTATTTGTATTTTCACTAGAGTAAAATAATTACTGCCTGCTTTCATCCTTTATACATTTTTTCTGAACTCCTCCCCCTTCCAGTCAAATTTTTTATACCGATTTTAGTAACATTATTTGTGTAAAATGAGCCACTAAAATAAATATATCACAAATAATAATAGCGCTTGGTATAGAAATAAAATCTAATCAAATTGAAATACATTGAAATTTCTGATCTTGTCTGATATATTTAAGCGATTTTTAAACAAAAATTAGTTATAGAGACAGTAAATGTAGAATATCTACCTAAATTATATCACAACAATCATAGCAGTTTAGGGGGGAAAATTTGACCATGAGGGGGTGTCAAAATTTAGCCTTATCTACCCCCACCCCTTCTACTTTGAACTAATTTTTTCTTCTTCTTAAATCGAAATTCCATGGTCTGACTAGTATTTCCACCATATTTTGTTGCATTTGGTTCAATACTTTTTATTTTTATGTTCGAACTCAAATATCTTTACTTTAAATATGGCCACATTGTATTTTAATTTTATATCCATGCGTGATGCATTTGAAAAACAAATGCATTTAGACTACTTAATATGTAGCATATCAAATGGTGATTATTTATAACCATCTGGAGAAGTAAAGAGTGGAAAACAATACCCTTATCTTTTCTAGTCTGTTAAATCATTAAAGTATATTAAGAATTGAATTGAGACTATTATAAAAATACTGCGCTTTCTTCACATTACCTTCAAGTAATGGCATTTTTTCAATTTATGAACTACTTTACCAATTTTTAGGATGCTGAAAGATGATTAAAAACAATGTCCTTTACTTTTTTTTCCATGTAATTTTAAATAATCACTACTTGATATTCTAATAAATTTTAAACAGTCTAAAGGCATTTGTTATCAAATTACAAGAGGCCATGCACATAAAAATAAAATCACACAATGACATATGTTTTATACTTACAAATAAAGTATTGCATATAGGATGTTTATATTGCATATAGGATTGTTGCACATAGCATTTTTAATTTCCTCTAAATGATGAAAATTATTTTTTCCGAATAATTTGTAAAGAGGTACGATTCCGATATTAATTATAGCTTATAACTTGAGTTTACTGGATACGGATAGAAAGTTGGAAGTTTAGTAAGCAATATACCATGAAATATTTTATTTCTAAGTTTGCAACGTTGTGTGATATATTTTATTTTTATACACATGGCCTCATGTATTTGAAAAACAAGTGTATTTTGACTACTTAATATGTAGCATAATATCAAGTGGCGATTATTTAAAACCACCTGGCAGGGGAAAAAAAGTGAAAAACAATGCCCTTAATTATCTTTTCTAATCTTTTAAATCGTTAAAGTATTCCATGAATTGAAATGCGATCTAAAAGAACGCGCCTTCTTCACATTACCTTCAAGTAATGGCAATTGTAACTGCTCGGATTCTTTTTCAACCCGTCTCAAAGGAAGGGGGGAAAAAAGAGAACCGCTTGGGCTACTTTTCTTTCTTTTAACTTCAAATGACTTTGCGAATGTTGCTAGAAACAATGACTTAAAAATCGCCTCGTGTTAAAATAAAAGAAACAACTCAGTCTGACGTGCACACGTTATGTATATATAAAAAAATAGTAAATAAAAAAAATGGAAGAAAACGTCAGAAGCGAAGTGAAGTGAAGAAAAACTGAATCAAGAGCGGAGAGAAAACGGAAGGAAGTATAGAAAAGCCAAAAGACAAAGGATGGCGCGGCAAAACATTTTAACAACAGCAGTAGAAAGAAAAAATTCTTAAAAAAAAAAAAAAAAAAAAAAAAAAAAAAAAAAAAAAATCTGAAACTTATAAAAAGGTGAAGCGTTTATGACAATACCAGAGCAAAAACTGAAATCTGGAAAAACGAAAACAAACTCATGTTAGTCGGATATAAAATCGGGAGGGGGTTGAAATATATTGTTGTATTAAAAGAAAGTGTGAAAAGGAAAAAGAAAAAAAATGTTATATATATAAAAGTATCTCGGTAGGTAGCTACTTCATTGTTTAAAAAAGCGGCAATACTGCGATGCCGACATCTATTGGCTGGAGAATTTTTTTTAGCTTCTTTTTTTAAGCCAGAAATATTCTCCCGTTTGCTTTCTGTGCTTAAAATACAAAAAAAAAAAAAAAAAAAAAAAGTGTTTAGATTAATGCGAAAGAAATTATTAACTATTCTGGATATTCTAGGTTGTTATTAATTATTAAACAAAAGAACTGCAAAATAGAAAAAAATACTTTATTGAGATGTAAGTAGTCTACTTACTTTTAGAGTTACACAAGTCTTTATTTCATTATTTGAAATTATTATTATATATTTATTTCTATAATGTTTTAGAATTTTTTAAAAATCTCCGATAAATATAACAATATGGATTGATAAAAAATAGATATTTGCACAATAACATAACCGAGACAATACGATACACAAGTTCTTAACTTGAACTAAACAAATTGCATATATTCTCTAAGCTGTAGTATGGTTCTTACCAGATTTGGTGACATTTTGGTGCTATTTAATGTTATTTGGCGTAGCATAAATTTTGTTTTTGTGTAAAAAAATTGTGTTACTGTCTGATATTTTTTTTTAATGAAGAAAATATTTCTTAATTATATTTCACTATTATTATTTTTATTGAAGTTACATTTTAAGTAATGCCGTTTTATCTTCTTGATATTTGAAAATTTGGTATTTACTAAATCAATTATTATCGTATTTATTTAAAAAAAAAAATTGTTTAGATTTAAACTTGACATAACTAATGGAGAGGGCCGTCCTAAATCTCCTTAATAATGTTTTTTATCTGCCGTTATTTTTCACTGTTTAATTTATATAATCGGCAATTGAAATTATGCAAGAATATAGTGTATGCAAAATCAACATATACAAATCACTAAACTAATAGCTTATTTATATAATGGAATATCGTGAAAATGTGTTTCTAAACAAATCTAATGCTACAAAAAACTTAGAAAGATGTTCCAATTAGCCTCATGCTGAAAATGTTATAACAATTAATGAAACCTATTAGCAATTAATTAATTATACTATAGCGATTGAAAATAATCAAGAATGTAGCGTAAGAAAATAAAACATAAACAAATCACCAAATTAATGAAATGTTTATACTTTAGGTTAACCGGAAATTGTATTTCTAAACAAATATGTAGCTACAGAAATATGCAAAGATGTTCAAATTAAGTCACAGTTGTGTCAAAGTAAAAAATTTCTAATAATTATTAACAGTGATTCATAATTAAATAATTAATAATTTAAACAACGATTAAAATTATACAATAACATTATAGCGCTTGGAAATGAAATATAAACAAATCCCCAAATTAATAAAATATTTATGGATTGGGATATCCGAAAAATGTGCTTCTAAACAAATTTATTGCTACAGAAAATATGCAGAGATATTCTAATTATACCTCAAATTCAAATTTTGGTAACGATTTATAAAATTTATTAATAATTAATTGTTTCATGAATTTAACAAAAAATGGACGCTATTTAAATTCTTAGCATATGCAAGTAGAACATAAACAAACCACCAAATTAAATAAAATATTTGTATATTTCGGTATCCGAAGAATGTATTCCTAACAAATCTACTGCTACAGACAATATGCAAAAATATTCTAATTAGGCTTCAAATTCAAAATTTTGTTTTAACATACTTTTTTTTCTTTGTTTGAGTCTACATATTATATCATCATTACTGAAATACGAAATGATTTAAATCTGTAATAAGTCTTCGAAATCTTTTAAAAAGGATTTTCTTGTTATAAAGTGCATGAAATTCTATAAATTGCTACTAAAATGTTTGGCGATGCAGACACATTTCCAGTTTTGTTATAGTCATCAATCTCTGTTTCAGTTCAACATATAATTTAATCTCATTCAATTTAATTATAAAATTTTGGTCGTTTTATTTGCTTTTTTATCTATATATTTGTACATGTAGATAACATCCTTCATTTCCGAAACAGTCGATTTCTCAGCGTGTAATAAAAGATATTCCTTTAACTTAAAAAAAGAAAGTATTTCATATTCAGTTAAAAATTACTTATTTTTTATTTGATAGATATTCTATTGTTGACAAATATACAGCTAATCCTTATATTCATTGCATAAATATAAACTTTTATGTGCTAATAAAAGCACATTAGCTACTACAAAATTCCGTAAAGGAGATTTTTGTTGTTAAATAAAAATTACTTAGCATAAAATTTAGTTTATGGAAATTTTCCAAATTATGGGTTAAGTAATGTAAATCATGCTCTCGTAGTTTAATTTAAAAATTCCCTGCATTTTCTGCAAATTAAAATGGGGAAAAAAGTGACAGTTTCGACAACGATCTAATCGTATTATGAAATACAGTGAGAAAATATTGCTTATAAAATACATAATATGAACTTTAAAAAGCTCACTGTTTTACTTAAAACGCGACAATAATAATAATAATAATAATAATAATAATAGAAAAAAGGAATTCTGCTTTTTCAGAATTAAATGTGTCGCCCCCGATAAAAAAAAAAAAATATATATATAAAAAGTACAAAACATATTTCATTTTTAAGACTTACAGCACACGCTTTTATTTTATGTAAAATGACGTCATTCGTATCCGTTTAAGAATTCCACATTTACGATCCACTCTTAAACATCTACAGTAAAGTATGCATAGGACCGCGAAATAATGCACAAATGCAGCAAAAAGATGAAGTCATTAAAGAAAGTAGATACTTTAAAATTGAAAATGTGTGATGCTTAGAAGTTAAAAAAAAATACTATAGAGTATTTAATCGTACTGCTTTGTTTTACAGCAGGCTTCGTTACGTAAGGTAACGTTATTTTTGGAGGCGGCACAAATAAGCTGGGAGAAAAAAATAGCATACCGTACCGGGGGCTAATAGATGTTATAAGTTAAAAATATATACATTTTATTTAAAATGTATTATGGATTTTAAATGAAATGTATATTTTTTAGCTTGTAACATCTATATTATTATTATTGTTGCCTTTTAAGGGGACAGTGGAGCTTAAAATCCTTAAAAATATTTTTTTTTTTTTTTTTTGTAAATTTCACCTTAAATATTATTCAAGGGTACATTATGTACATTATGGCATGCATTTATCACAAAACAATTTAAAAAAAAATTATTTTTGAGAAAAAAATGGAATTTTACGCGTTGTGTTAGAAATCTTCGAAATGCCCCATGCGTCTTCCATATCAATGAAAAACCCCAATATTTTTTATAAAAGTTTGGTTTATATATATAAATAAAATAGAGCATCGAATTTTATATATTTGAATTTAAAGGTAAAAAAAAAAAAAAATCAAAATTTCAAAAAATTTTTGAAAAAATTTCAAAATTTTTCAAATTTTTTTTTTTTATTTTAAAAAATTCGAGTAAAATTCCATTTTTTCTCAAAAATAATTTTTTTTTAATTTTTTTGTGTGATAAATGCATATAATGTACCCTTGGATAATATTTAAGATGAAATTTACAAAAAAAAAAAAAAGAAAAAGAAAAAGAAAAATTTGAAATTTTGAAGATTTTTCGAAAAAATTTCAAAATTTTTCAATTTTTTTTTAACTTTTAAATTTAAATATGTAAAATTCGATGTTCTATTTTATTTCTATATATAAACCAAACTTTTATAAAAAATATTGGGGATTTTCATTGATATGGAAGACGCATGGGGCATTTCGAAGATTTCTAACACAACGCGTAAAATTCCATTTTTTTTCTGAAAAATAAACATTTTTTTAAAATTTTTTTGTGATAAATGCATGCCATGATGTATATAATGTACCCTTGAATAATATTTAAGTTGAAATTTACAAAGAAAAAAAAATATTTTTAAGGATTTTAAACTCCACCGTCCCCTTAAGTAAGAGCGTGAGCTTTTGAAAGTTCATATTCTGTATTTTGTGATTGAATCAAGTTGGAATATTGCATTTCGTCTTATGATTTTATTTATATGTTACTTAGTTACAATATTTTGATTTTATTAGAGTTATGTTATAGTATTACTATTAATTTATTAGAGTTTATAGCACATTTATATGAAAAATGTAACATTTTTTGTACCAGTCTCAAAATAATCCAATCAGATCTTCAATAGTAAAGGTTCTTTGGCACATCTAGTTCCATGTATCCTTTAGATAATTTCTGAATGTTTCCAATTTATGAAACATTTTATACATAAGACATAATGTATCATAGTCTTTTCGTATCATTTTTTTTTCTCTTGGAGTATGATTTTCAAAATAAGATTTAGCTTCCTAACTTGAAATCGGCGTTTTGAATATTTGTGATTTCAGTAATTTTTTTTATAAAATAAAGCTATTTATTATTATTATTATTTTGAATATTATGATACATTAAAATTTGCCGTCTATTTTCTTGATCATTCTTTGCTCTCTGATTCCGAAAGTCTTACAACAATAGTAATTTAAAGGAAATTCCGACGGAAGAATGAAATATCAGAAATATAATCTCGAAAATAAACAAGTAAAAACTACAATGTAGTATTCGATAATTCCAGCGACCGAATAGAAGTTGTAGCCACTTAGAACATTTTTTCTCCTTTTCTTACCTTCATCCTTTTTTTTTTTTTTTTTTTTTTTCCCTTCTTTATTCCCGATTTTTTCCTCCGGGATACTTTATATATCGAAGCTTCTGCCATGTCGAGTTGCATTAGTTCTTTGAGTAGGAATGCTCTTGCCATTGGCCACTTCCTATAGATTCTGTTGTTCTCAATTGATCTCTCCGTTTTCTTTTTTGATTTATATTTTCACTCCCTTTTTATTATCGTTATTATTTCTAGACAAGTTTTGGAGAATATTGGAGGGAGAAAAAAAAAGAAGAGAAAGTATATAGTCTGAACTATCTCATTTACAGATGTGACCTTGACCGTCTGAGAACTTGAACGATGATGCTCGATGCTCTTTGTATAGAACTGTTAATTGCATCGTACTGTTACTTTGTCATTTTGTATAATACTACAGAGTTTTTGGAAAAATAAAATTCTTAAATTATTTTAGGAAAACAGTTCTTTATAAGAATGACAACCACAGTACCTATTACATATATAAAGGAACTTTTTTAAGTAAAATTTTTAAAATAAGATTAATTGATAATTATTAGGTGCGTTCGTAATTATATAAATACGTAGCACTTATAGTCGTGATCTGGTCCATTCGTCTGTCTGCCCGCCTGTCCGCGTATAACAGCGCAAAAGCTACCAGATCGAATGGTTTGAAATTTAATATATATAATCGTTGCAGAATTTTGTCGAGTCATTTCAAATTTTATGAAAATAGAATCAAAACTTAACAAGATATTAATAAAAGTTTTCTTTATTCTATTAAATCCTATCATAAGTAATTAATTCAATGATATCCTGTGATAGGTAATAATTCTAGGTTTCCATGGTGATTGTTTTTTGTAAGTCCTATCATATAACCACTTGAGATATTTTAATATGGTCTTCCTTATGTAACTTAATAGTGTTTTTAATTGCATTTTATCGGAGTTTTTGTCTGTGCACGTGTATGTTGCATTTAATATATCTCTAACCCAATTTGTTACATATTTTGTAAACAGACCAATTTATTTAGCTGGCTGATCTCTATATATTAACCGATCTTGATAACAGAAAATCAAGATGCGGAGATTTTATTTTCTTCTGGAAGACACACAGAGTAAAATAAAAAAAACAGTAATTAGCTGAACAATTTTACTTTTAAAGATTTTAAAAATCACGTATGTCTTTTAAAAATAAGTAAAGTAGTTAAATCCTGTACGAAATAATTATTTCAAAAAATGGTATTTCAATATATACAGGGTGGTTCAGAACTATATGTTAAAAATATAAAGGCAGGCATAGGGGACCTGTAATGTCACGACACCCGATAATGGCACCAGAATTTTAATATGCAAAGTTTATTAAACACGAAATGCTTACACAATATGTACACTTGCCGAGAACTTATATACTTTTACTATCATTTATGAACAACAATACTCCACCAAAACCACACATATTGTTTCTCAAAACGAAACCAATATTAACTCGGATGCATTCCCGCATCCTACACATCCTTGAAAACCGGCTCTACTGCCGGTCTCCTCTCTTCACTTCCATTCACTTACCGTTGGGGAGAGAGTCTCTTCATTTCACTTAACTTTAGAAAAAGATTAAAAAGAGGTTGATTGCATGACAGGACCTAAATAAGCAGATTTTGTATAGGAATGTGGGTTGAGAAAGGCAGCGTTGAGGAAGTAGGTGGCGCTGTTAAGTTCGGCGGATGAAAGTGCTTCGTTGGCTTGTATCGTCCTTCCCTCACGGATTTCGAGCAACATGCATCGTTACACCAAATCGGAGCTTGCCGACGCGCATTTCATGTATGGGGTAAGCAAGGAAATGACTCACACCAACGCACGTTCAACAGCTCTTGAGCTTGTCGAAGGACTATCATCTGCTGTGCGTAATACTGCTTCATGCAATGCAGGATTTTTGCGACTGCGATATCTTACAGTGCCCTTGGCAGGCCTGGAAGCATAAAACGATTCACTCGCGCACAACTCCCAATGAAGACGCTCAAATGTTCAGGTGTCCGGCAGAGTACTACCCGGGAATCGTCCAATGTAAATCTAATGCATTTCCTTGCGCAACCTCAAACATGAAATACTTGTCGTTAAACTCCACATTGGTGTAATAATGCATGCTGTTCGAAATCCGTGAGGAAAATGATGATTCAAACCTGCGAAGAGCATTCATCCGCCGCACGCAACAGCGCCCTCTAGTGCCTCAACGCTGCATTAGCGCACCCACATTCCTATACGAAATATCCTTATTTAGGTCATCACTACCTGCCTTTACATTTTTGAAATACAGTTCTGAACCACCCTGTATATTTACTTAAAATCGTTTTTAAGTAGGAAAGTTTTTAAAACCAGATTTAGATTTTGATAAATATCTCTTAAAAAATTCTCATTTCCAGTATTCAGTAGTACCAGTAGTTTACATAACGAATAGTTTTATTTTTTAAATATGTCTAATAATTAATGCCTATTAATGTAGATATTAATAGACATTAATTTAAATTATTGTCTATTAATATCTACTAAATAATGGTATGCAAAAACTATGCCTCGGGGCTCATCTAATATTAAAAATTGTGGTAACTTTGAATTTTCAAAAGCTAACACGAATTTTGACACCATATTTGAGTTATTAAAAGTTATAGTTTATATACTTTATATTAAATCTTGATATAGTTCGAAGAGTTCAAAATTTGAAGAGACTAATGTTAAATTCCAATGACACTTTAATTTATAATCTTCCCAAAAAAATTCCTGATTGATTTTTTTTTTCTTAAGTGAGATACAACATACAACAAATAGGCCCAAATATATTCTAGGCTTTTTTTTTCGTTGCAAAAACATTATCATCAAAATTATTAATAATCTCTTATTAAAATATTATGAATTATGATTTTACATTAATTTCTGCATAAAACGAAACACATTCATCAAAAACATGGTTGTGAAAGTTTACCAGCTCACTCGAATTGTTATTTTTCGAGATAGAGACACTTTACTTTTCAACGGTATAAGAGGACCATATTTTATTATTAAATTACCCACAGAAAATGAATTCATAGTAACTTCCAGAAAAAAAATTGTATGATTTCTTTCATTTTAAGGCCTTTTTTTTATTATACGAAAGTTTACCGCACTAACTGGAAATCGCTGAAACCATATAAAGCGCAACAAGAATATTATTGAAACGTACGTGGAAGAACTATCAGTGAATATTTAATGAATTGTGGGCCGCCAATAATAGAACATTTTTGTGAACATGAAAGTACGTCGTAAATGATTTTGCATAATGGTATATACAAATTCCACAGTAATTTACATATTCTGACTACATACTACCGATATTTTTTTCACTTTTCGATTTGCTGGGTGTTTTTATTCAGTGATTTTCTAATTAATTCTTACCTTAATGTAATATTTCAATCAATCAATCATACCATGTCCTACAGAAATTATAAGCCAAAAATACTAACAGCAAAATTTGTGCTCGATTTTATTAGTAAAGCAGCGTAATTTAGCTAACCAAAAATAATCATTTAACAATTCTTATAACACTTTATTTTTTTCCTCATAAATAGAAAAATTAAAAAATATGCTAATGTATGTTCATTAATATTACGTCACTACCAAAGCATACCATTTTAGTTATCCAAAAGTTTTAAAGGTATAGTAATCCTTATAATGCTTTGTAAAATGCCGGATTTTTCAGTACACTATTCAACATTCTCCTAAACTTCCACGTGTCTGTTGAAAAATGATTTCTTTCAAACGAAAGTTATTATTTTCTCATAAACAGAAAAATTGAAAAATATGCTAATGTACGTCCATTAATGATACATTACTAGCTTCTTTGCGAACATAATAAAAATATATCACGCTGTTTGAAACCATTTATTGGAACCATGACTTCCTGAAGCCATATCTAGCAAGTATATTACGAAATAAATTTAACGACCAAAATGTTTTAAGAATGCATTTTCTGGAAAATACATCTTGCATTCATCAAATATAGAACCATAAATAGCATTTTTTGTGTGTGTTTATTTGGCGGTCAATCCTTTTTTTTTTTTCCTTCTCCATCCTCTCCATTTTTTTTTTTCTTACATCATCACCTAAACGCAAAAATAAGGAACTTTTAAGTGTTTCTGGCACTTAAGAAGTTCAAACATTAAAGAAAGAAAAGAATTACCGTAGCAACATAGTAAATAATGCCGCCTGTGTTTTGAAGCCACTTAAGAGACGAGAAAGGCCGGAAAAATTACCTCCGCCATGAAAAAGTAAATAAAGCGAAATAAAAGATTATTTTTAATGCAAAACGTTAGAAGTGAAGTGTATGGCTGTGTTATTTTACTTGGGGTTGCTGGACTCCCTGGTGTTTTTACAGAGAAATACACCTACATCACTCAAGTGTTTTGCTGAAGCAATCTTAGCACTTGTTATATTGTTTATTTATTTTTTAAGGAAAAAAATGTACTTATAGATTTCGGTATTTTTGGTGTTAGATTTCATTACATTGTACCAAAAAAAAAAAAAAAAAAAAAGGATGTAAATATCCAAAACTAGTTTTTGTAAAAGCTTTCAGATTCTGTATATCTAAAATTCTTCAGATATCTAAAATTTTATCTGTGCACTGTAAAAAAAAAGATGTAAATCTATAAAATAAGGTTTGTAAAGCTACAGAAACCTGTATGCTTACTAAAATTGTATCGGTAACCCGGGATAATTACATGTTTTTTTTTTCAGTTACATAAAAAATTCTAGGCGGCCCAGTTTCCTAAAAAACTCTTAATAATCTTAGATTTTTTTTCAGTGCAAATGTGAATGTGTTACATGAATTTCTTTTGTTGCAGTTACATAAAAAGTTTTAGGCATCACAGTTTTTTAGAAAATTCTTAGTAACCTTATAGATTTTTTTACAGTGTAGCGAATTTTATAAATGCAAAACAAACTTTTTATTTCTAACAATTAGCAGTAGATTTTTTTATATGTGTTCTATACTGTTTGATACAAATGAGATTTATGACATTCATCAAAGACACATTTAAAAAAAGTAAATCTTGTTAAATGATTATGGATCTTTATCCCTGTTTTATTTTACTAAGGGTTTACTTGGGTTATTTTACTTTGGTGTTTTCACAGATAAATACACCTACATCACTCAAGTGTTTTGCTGAAGCATTCTTAGCACTTGTTATATTGTTTATTTATTTTTTAATTAAAAAAAAATAATGTATTTGTAGATCTCAGTATTTTGTGGTTAGATTTCATTACCGAATTTTGTAAATGCAAAACAACCTTTTTATTTGTAACAGTTAGCAGTAGATTATTTTATATGGACTCAATACTGTTTTATACAAATGAGATTTATAACATTCATCAGTCACATTAGAAAAAGTAAATCATGTTAAATGATTGTGATATTTATCCCTGTGTTATTATCCCTGATGTTTTTACAGTGAAATACACCTCCATCACTCAAGTGTTTTTCTAAAGCAGTTCTTAGCACTTGTTATATTGTTTATTTATTTTTAAGGAAAAAAATATTGTACTGATAGATCTCAATATTTTATGGGTTAGATTTCATTACCAAATTTTGTAAATGCAAAACTACCTTTTCATTTGTAACAATTAACAGTAGATTCTTTTATATGTGCTCAATACTGTTTGATACAAATGGAATTTATGACATTAATTAAAGTCACTTAAAAAAAATCATGTTAAATGATTGTGGATCTTTTCCCCTGTGTTATTCTCCCTGGTGTTTTTATAGAGAAATACACTTACATCACTCAAGTGTTTTGCTGAAGCAATCTTAGCACTTGTTAGATTGATTATTTATATTGAAAAGGGGAAAACAATAACGTACGTATAGATCTCAGTATTTTTTGTGTTAGAATTCATTAGCGAATTTTCTAAAAAAATGCAAAACAATCTTTTTATTTGTAACAATTAGCGGTAGATTCTTATATATAGGTTCAGTACCCTTTTCTTTGATACAAATGGGATTTATTACGTCATAATGAAGAGATGGAAAATTTATTTCAACTGGATAAATCATATTCAAGATTGGAATAACACAGTTGAGGTTTATTCAAACATAGCAAAAAATGTCCGGAACAGGAAACGAACCAAGCCAAGGTATCCAGATTCGAATCTGGTCTGGACATTTTTCATTCTGTTGGAATTAACCTCAATTGCGCTGCTACTCCAACCTTGAATATGTTTTACCCGGTTGAAATAAAATTTACTTCTGTCCATTATGACCCAATCACATAGTATACAGGAGTTTCCATGTTATCACACAATTTCATCATGCAAATGCTATAGTTATAGCTCGGATGAAGGAAACTATCGCTGCACCTTGCAGCCATGTCCAACAAATAAGAGTAAATTGTGCCAGCCTGGTACCGTCCGGATAGCTCAAAAAGTAGACTATTGGAACGCGAAGCTAAGGAATCCAGGTTTGAGTCGTGGTCTGAACATTTTTTGTTCTGTTGGAATAAACCTCAATTGTGTTACTCCAATCTTGCATATGATTTATCCAGTTGAAAAAAAATTATCTTCTCTTCATTATGACCTAATTACATGGTATACATGAGTTTCCGTATTATCACACAATTTCATCGTGTAAATGCTATGGTTATAGCTCGAATGAATGAAACTATTGCTGCACCTTGCAGCCATGTCCAACAAATAATGAATTGTGTCAGCCTGCTACCATCCGGATAACTCAAAAAGTAGAGCATTGGCACGGGAAGCCAAGGTATCCAGGTTCGAATCTTGTTCAGGACATCTTTCGTTCTGTTGGAATAAACCTCATCTGTGTTACTCCAGTCTTGAATATGATTTATCCAGTTGAAATAAATTTTTCTTCTCTTCATTATGACCCAATTACATGGTATACAGGAGTTTTCGTATTATCACACAATTTCATCTTGTAAATGCTATGGTTATAGCTCGAATGAATGAAACTACCGCTGCACTTCGTAGCTATGTCCAACAAATAAGAGTGAATTGTGCAACCTGGTACCATCCGGATAACTCAAAAAGGAGAGCATTGGCACGTGAAGCCAAGGTATCCAGGTTCGAATCTTGTTCAGGACATTTTTCGTTTTGTTGGAATAAACCTCAACTGTGCTACTCCAATCTTGCACATGATTTATCCAGTTCAAATAAATTATTCTTCTCTTCATTATGACCTAATTACATGGTATACAGGAGTTTATCGTATTATCACACAATTTCATCATGTAAATGCTATGGTTATAGCTCGACTTTTTTTTCCAGACTTACTTGTTTACTCTGCTGTTTTTAGAATGGACAAATTAGTTCAACAAAGAGTTCGCTTTAAATTTTATTTTTCAAACAAAATTTCACGTGCCGAATCACTGAAAATGTTGCAGAAGACCTACGGTGAATCATGCATGCCAGAAACACAGGCGTATGAATAGTATAAATCATTCAAATAAGTTCGAGAAATGGTAGTTGATTTGCCTCGTTCTGGTCGACCGTCAACCTCTACCAATGGCTCAAACATCGATAAAATCAAGAAGCTAGTGCTTGAAAATCGTCGCATGAGTCTCAGGAATTCGGCTCAAGATATCTCACATACCTTGAGTCTGTTAATAACATTATAACATAATAAGTCTGTTAATAACATTACGACTAATATTTTGGGCATGAAACGCATCGTCACATTTTGGTATCGAAAGAACTAAAGTTTTTCCTATTGTTCTGGAAGAGTTTCTGGCCAAAAACGCAACTAATGTCATCAGCCAAGGGCCGTACTCGACTGATATGTCTTTGTGTGACTTTTTTGTGTTCACTAAGCTAAAATTACCATTTCGAGGAAAGTGTTTTCTCTCAATCGAGGCCATAAAAGTAAATCGCATAAGGTGCTAAAGGCCATATCCCAATTTACCTACCTAAAATGAATGGAAGATTAGGTCCTGCGCTAGCATAGTTATATATAAGCACGATTGGGTCTACTTTGAAGAAAGCAAAATAAATTTTGATAAAAAAATAATTTTTTGTGTTTCATTTAACAATACCGGGTACTTTTTACACAAATGGTATGCAATAAAATTAGATAAGTTCAATGGAATCTGTGAAATTTTCATATCGTCACGATAAATATGCCTTTATGTTGTTCTTCACCCAGTCTCAATGCATTGTATTACTTTTAAATGCATTGCCATCTATTTGCACAAATATTTTATAGAAAGAAAGCACTGGATTTAAAAAATATATATATTGTTGTGATCGCTCAAATACATCATACTTATAAAAAATAGTAAAGATTAAGTTTTTCTTGACTCTGAGCCCCGAGGTGCTATGCAGCATGCGTCCCGGCTCGGTGGTCAACCTAACGCGAGATCCTCGGTGTTTAGTTCCCAAGCAAGCTTGGTACTCATGTTATCAACCCCAAAGGGATGAAAGGCGACAGGGTCAAGGAAACAGAGATGGGCACTGTCGGCCCAGATCTTTCATGGATTGTATAGCCACAGAGTATAGTTTCAGTTAGTAAAGATTAAGTAAATTGAACTTTATGAAAGTAATAAAAAAAAAAAAATTAAAGACATTATTGTGATAACTAAGTATTTATTTATATATTTTTTTAATTTTTTTTATCTATATTTAATTATATGAATGTAAATAAGTGCGAGTAGTAAGTCAAAATTACGTCCATTTCTAATCATATCATAATATTAAAATATTTATTTGCTTAAAAGACGTTATAAAAACACATTAAAAGTAAATTAAAAACTCTTTATTTAGATGTTTCAACTCATTTTCTGAGTCGTCGTCAGAATGTATAATAGAAAATTACAAATCAATACAATATGTATTTACAATTATTCATAAGAGAGCCCATTGAAATTTATTTAAGAGGTTCAGGAGTTTGTAACGATACATTATCTTTTCGTATCCCGAATTTATGGGTTGAATGGTTGGATAAATTACGGCATCGCGACATAGAGGGAACACGAGCAATCGCGAAAATATAGGGCGCGTTACATGATTACTTGTTTATTTTCGATGATTTTTTCCATTTTTCATTATGCATTTGTAATTTTCTATTATACATTCTGACGACGACTCAGAAAATGAGTTGAAACATGTAAATAAAGAGTTTTTAATTTACTTTTAATGCGTTTTTATAACGTCTTTTAAGCAAATAAATATTTTAATATTATGATATGATTTAATTATATGGTTAATAAAATGATTCCATTTTATACCTGTTTGCAGATTCCAAAAAATATGAAACTTTTATAAATTACGAATACAGCATTTTGTATAAATTGATAAAATTAATTTGTTTAATTTTCTCGGATTATTTCTTGATTGAGTACATGTCAATTCTAAACAACGGTAAAAATGAACTAAATTGAGCTTTATAAAAAACATAAAAAAAATATATAAAACTATATAGAAATATAAAAGCATTGTTTTGATCCTCCAGTACATCGTCATTGTAAAAATTGGTAAAGATTAACTAAATTGGACTTTATGAAAGTAATATATAGAAAATATAAAAACATTGTTGTGATCTTCAAATACAACATAATTTTTAAAAATTGTGAAGATTAAGTAAATTGGACTTTATAAAACAAAAGTAGTATATAGAAAATATAAAAGCATTGTTGCGTTCTTCAAGTGCAACATAATTGCAAAAAACTGCAAAGATTAAATAAATTGAACTTTATGAAAGTAATATATAGAAAATATAAAAAAAAATTGTTGTGATCGTCTTGTATGTCACAATTTAAAAAAATTGTAAAAATTAACTAAATTGAACTTTATGAAAAAATATATAGAAAATTCAAAAACATTGTTTTGATCGCTCCAGTACATCACAATTGTAAAAAAATAGTAAATGTTAACTAAATTGAACTTTATGAAAGTAATACATTTGCTTTCTAAGTACTAAGTACGCAGAGTTATACTTAGTATGTGATTACTAAGTGCTAAGTACTTAATAGTAACTTTCTAAGTAGTAGTTACCTAATCTAATCAATTTCTGCAGAAATTGATTAGATTAGGTAATCAGCTTTTTATTGCATTATTATAAATTGAGTAAATTAAATTAATTTATTGCTGTAGTCTACATTAATTTCTCTTCAGGATAATTTCAACAACTTAAATGATACTCGAGACAAACTTCGTTGTGTAACCTTTAACTAAGTATTTATTTATTTATATTTTTATACCTTTTAATCTATATTTAATTACGTGATTAATAAAATAATTCCATTTTATACCAATTTACAGGTGCCTAAAAATATGAAACAGTTAGTAGTAAATTACAGACTCAGCATTTTGTAGAAAATGACAAAATTAATTTGTTTAATTTTTTTTTTACATTATTGTCTGATTAATATTAATCGGATTATAATTAACATATATCCAATTGGGAATATGATGTAAATTAGGCGAATATTTAAGGTCATTTGTAAACAAAATTAATGTATGTACATTGCAATTATGTATACTATATTATATACTGTATAAATTTAACTAAAAGCGTATGTTATTGTACTGGATAAACTTAAATCATCACCGCAATACTCAAAATACTTATTTTTAGTTCAGATATAAAATATTTTGTAACTGGTGAACTTTTGTAAAGCCTAGAGAATGTGTGACTATTATTTCCTTTTATTCATTAAGGGTGTTCTCAAATCCAAAAGGGGAACTTTCTGACATAAGTTTTAATTTATTTTTGTTTAAAAATGCATGAAACTAGCTGGTGTTGTTGTTCAAAAACTATGTAATTGAGCTGTCCCCCCCCCCCCCCCCCAAACGCAATAGATATTTCAGAAAATAGTGTCAAAATGAACGTTTTGAACCGAATTTCCGCGCGAAAGAAGAAAAAGACTCAAGAGCGGGCGAAAAACGGGTTTTTCACGTGATCAAAATTCCTTGTAACTCAATAGGTAATTGATTGATCAAAAAATGGGGGGGGGGGGGGGAGTTCAATTCTAAATCTCTTCCATGGCCAGGCTTTCCAATTTTATACCTTTCCGTTAAAAAATGAATTTGTAAATGTGTCAAAACATTTTTCGCTTGTTGAGCAGAGCAGTTAAGAACAACCTTAAAAAAATTATGATTTAAATATCAACCAAAAATACCAGAAATAATATTATTTTTCTTGAGTATAATCTCTCCAATGTCTTACTTAGCTTTCTGCAGGCTTGTTAACAAGCAGTCTCAACTTATCAAAATAATTCTAAACCTTAAATATTTCTTAAAATTTTATTAATTTATTTATAATTTGTTTATTATTAATTTAATTATTATAATAACTGAATTGCTCGCATCTCTTCAGAATGACACTACCTCGTTATGAAACCTGCAAGGTTGACAAAGGTGCCCTTTAATATAATTTTTCAATTTATTTTGGTTTTTAATTTCGTTTTTGATGAACTATTGATGATACTATCTTGGGGATTTATTGGTGACTATTGATGATTTATTGGCGAGTTATTATTAATTAAAATGTTACAAACTTAAAAAATAGAAATTCATTTTATTATTATAACTTTTATAATTTGCTTTATATCACGGGTGTAGGAAGACAGCTCTTGACAGAAAGAAGAAGCGAACAGCGAAGAAATTATCTTATTATTTAGATAACCAATTTTATTTATCTTTTAATTTTGTACCCTTGGTTTGAGTGTCATTTATGCAATTATCTCAATACGACATAATTTTGACATTAAATGTAAACTTATTCTTGTCCGATATTTATTTTTTAATTGCATGTTATATTTATAAAACGTATCCATATATACTATGATGTATCTAGGACTATGTTTATTTTATTTTTAAAGGAAAACTACTCGAGCTAATGCTCATGCTCATATCTTGAACTGTAGTTCTTTTAACTTTTTTTATCCAACTTTATAACTGTAAAGGATTTAAATAAAAAAAAAGCTGGCTGTAGCCATTTATTGCATTATGTGCACAATCAACCGAATATGAAGAACTCTGAATGAGAGGCATAAATTTCCGTGAAACCTGCAATATTGTTAAAGATCTTCCTGAATTGAATTTTTCAATTTATTTTGATTTTTAATTTCTTACTCATAGATTATTGATGATGTTTGATAAACTGTTAATAATAAAAATGTGTTAAAACTTACAAAATAAAATAAAATTTATCATTATAACTATTATATTTTCTTTTATGTCACGGATTTACGTGGGGGGGGGGGGGGAGAAAAAAAATGGAAATTATTAGTAAGAAATGAAGCAAAAGCCTTGAAAGAAGAAAAGGCCATCTGGTATTGATACATATAAATTCCAAGCATAATCTTTATGCGTATGCTGTACGTAAACTAAGATTGCATTTATTTAAATTTAAAAACAAAGGTACTCAAACACATATCACTGCTGCTCTCATCTTGAATTCTATTTCTTCAAAAATTATTATCAAACTTCATAACTGTACAGGATTTAAATTAAAACAAACTGTTTGTAGTAGCCATTTAATGCATTTTTTCGCAATCAACCGAATATGAAGTACTTGGCATGAGAGAGCTGCAACTAAATTTCCTTCACCTCCTCAAAATGACACTACTTCGTCTTGAACCATCCAAGATTGGCAAAATATCTCGAAATTGAATTTTCAATTTATTTTTATTTTTAATTGTATGTTGTTCTTTCCTGTGCTATTTTCTGAACATATTCACAGGTTACTATTAAATATTGGATAACATTTATTCATGAGCTGAATAAATTATTAAATAAAACGTTAAAGATTAACAAAATTAAATTTAATTCATCGTCAGAATAAAAAATCGTTACTATTTAACTTGTCCATATATTTCATTTCTTTCTAAATTTTATCTGCATCCATATGCGATAAACAATCCAGGATTACATTTATTTAAATTCTAACGTTAAATACTCAAACACGAATCACTGCTGCTCTCATCTTGGCTCCTGTTCTTTAAAAGTTATTATCCAACTTCATAACTGTAAAGGATTTAAATTAAAACAAACTGACTGTAACCATTTAATGCATTTGTGCGCAATCAACCGAATATGAAGGACTTACAATGAGTAGCCTACAACTGAATTGCCCGCATCTCTTCAAAATGACACTACCTCGTCTTGAAACCTGCAAGGTTGGCAAAGATGCCCCTGAAGTGACGTTCGGAGATTTCGAGTGTATTGCATGAGTCCCTTTCTCCCAAAAGTAAATTTTCATGTTAAGCAAGTTCACGTGAAAATGTAGATTGTTCAAAAGCTTTATCGATGGTATTAGTTCAGTTGTTCCTTAGAGAATCGTTCTGATATTATGGAGATCAAAGCAGGTTTATTCGAGTACTTTAGAACGACATTATAATCATTACATTTTTCCAATTATATTCGAGGAATACTATCTATTGATCTTTGTGAATAATAATAGTAAGAATATGGAAGGAGAGCCAATGCTTTATTATGTTCTAGATTATAAGCTATGGAACTGTTTTGAGATGTTCTTTTTGAATTAGAATATGATGTTATAATATATCTTGCGAATTTTTAATAAAGATTAATTTTGAAACTATTAAAACCAGGATTCGGTGATATATATCAATAGATATATATATCTTGATGCATACCATGATATATACCCGATATTTATTTTCAAAATATCATGAAGTTTGATATTTTCGATATTGTCATATATTTGACACTGATTTTCAAAATATTGCGTGTGATATTTTAAAAGTAGTGTAAATGAATTTTTAATTGTTATTGATTGTGTTATTCTGTAGATAAGAAATTTTGCTTTGGCAGGCCGTGTTCAGCTTTCCGATTCCCCCCCCCCCCCTTCTTTCCATAAAAAAGAAAAATCTTTTCCAAGCTTTTTTGTTTGAAACTCAATTTTTAAAAGTACATGGGACGATATTTATTCAAAACAGCTATTGAAAGATAAACTGTTTAATTTAGAGAAGTTATTTGCAGCATCATTAGAATCTTTTCTGGTTTTGGTTTTCTTTAGTTTAAACTAACACAACAGGTTAGATAATGAAAAAGCACGCAAGTTTACATTTATGTTAAATTCCTTAATAAAAACAAATTATTTTGTATATAATTTTGTTGTATAAAACACAAAATTCCCTGGAAACTGATAATTAATCCCGTAGTTTGCTTTTTGTGAGCGTAAAAAGCAAATTGTGTCTGTTTTCAATTATTTAATCTTCAGTTTTGTTACATAAGGAAAAACAAATACATTTAGAATATTGTTTTATTAAGTTTTCACGCTAAATGCAATACGTTTTAGTTTCTAATTTATATTAGGTCTGAAAATGTTTATAATTATCAATAAGTTGACTATTTTGAAAATATAGGATATATATGTATTGAAAATGTCGGATGTATATTGAAAATGTCGAATATATATTGAAAATGTCGGATATATATATCAAGATATTGGATATTTTTGATATTTTCGAAAATATCATGATATTTACGAATCCTGATTAAAACTGAATTTTCAAAATAATACATTAACTATTGTTTTGCTTTTCAAATTATTCTGAAGTTACAATGAAGAAAAATTTGCGTGCTAAAATAAAATTCTAAATAATTAAGAAGAAGCATATTTGAGAAAAGTACAGTCAGGAGGAAAAAAAAATCAGAGGCAATGTTTTATAATATTATATATTTTGTAACAGTATCAAATAATAATAATAATAATTTATAACGTAGTGTGTTTTTGTTTCCTTCATTTCTTACAGATAATTATTTTATAACCATTATCTTTTTTAATTATTTAGCCGATAAAGGGACTAATGTAGAAATAGCTATTTCGGCAGATATGCAATTTGTAATTAAAGAAAAGTGGTAATCAATATTGTGTGGTAATTTTTCCTGCTATAGTAAAACTTTTCGAATAAGTAATAAAATTTATAGTGAAAGTTCGAATACAAGTTTCGTATAACTTTCCTTATAGTAAAACTGAAGTTGATTTTTCAAAATAATATATGAACTATTGTTTTGTTATATAAATAATGCATTAACAATTGTATTGTTAAAATAAGTCTATTTGGTTAAAAAATATTCGTAAAATATTTTAACGAATAGCCTTTAAACCCATTCAAATTAACATACATACATCTAAAACCAAGCCCTTTCGAGCATCTGACGTGTTCATCATCCGGGTTATAATGATTTTAACCCGGATGATGAGCACGCCAGATGCTCGAAAGTACTTAATTTTAGATGTACGTATGTTAATAAACACCTTTAAGTAAATTTACGAAATTAGTTATATGATTTGACATAATAAGATGAATTAGGATTCAAGAAACTTGATATAATTTAAATAATTTTCACTTATTGTTCAATATTTAGGCAATAACAGAAATCGATTTTCCCATCTTTCAAAACCATTTTTAAATGTATCCATTGTAAATGTAGCTTGTAATTTTCACGTGTATACTTATAAAGTATAATCTGATATTAATTTAAAAATATAATTAATCAAAAGAAAAAAATATTAACAAGAATGTATTGTAGTTGCATTTATGCATTTGAAAGATATATAACTCATTATTGTTGCCAATCCTTAGCCTCT
Organism: Maratus speciosus; assembly: GCA_963932465.1. NCBI lineage: Eukaryota > Metazoa > Arthropoda > Arachnida > Araneae > Salticidae > Maratus > Maratus speciosus. Next base: position 453,427,390 of record OZ010789.1, on the reverse strand, counting down.
TCACGGCCCTTGAACACATATGTGGGAATTTTGTTTTTTATAATTACTGTCAATAGTAAAAAGAACAAAAATTTGATGATAACTTATTCACTACAGAATACCTTAACAAGAGAAGTAAAAGTTTTGTGGTTTGACTGCCCTGATAATGTTATTTCTGATGTATGCAGTTAGATATATAAAAAAAAGCGTAAAGTAATTTTTCGGCAGTCCAGTGTTATTGGATTATTTAAAAAATTATTAATATTTGATAAAAATAATATATTAAACATACATATTAGGTTTTAATAATTTGTAGAAATTTAAGAAAAAAATTTACTGTTAGTTTTTTTTATTTTATAAGAAATCATTTCACTCATAAATTACCATTAACTCTCCGCGGTCACAAATGTAGACGTTTTGCGAATTTTTATTATTTTTCCTTTTTTTCCCTCTCTTTGAATTCCTATTAATATAAAATAAAAAAAATTAAAAAAAAGAAGTTTTTTTTTCATCATAAAAAAACGGTCCCTGAAGAGGTTAAGGCATTGCTTACTTTTTTATGCTGCCATGAAATTTTAATTTTATCGGCAAAATTTTAAGTAATAAATTCAGAAAATAATTCAGTGGAAAATCGTGCAGTAATTACAAATTATAGATATCATTTATGTACTCTTTTCACTTGGGTGGCTATACTGTCTGCTGAAATTAAAACTTAACACATACTGCGTACATTCATAATTATAAAATATTAATTACTTCATATATGTGTGAAAAGTATTATGTATCAAATTTAATATGCTGACAACTACGAAACTAAATAACTAATTCAGTAAATGTATTATATATTTAAGTAAAATCTCTTGTTTCACCAGGTAATTTTCTTATCATATTATAGGGAGAATTGCATATGCCATGAAATATTTGACCAAATTGATTTTTCAGCATCTGATTTGCGAGGAAATTTCAGTATTTAACATCAGATAAAAGTTTCCAAATAATTTAGATATTTTAAACAAGCATATTTGCTTCGCTTCTTCTCTTGCCTCATATAAATTCATTAAAATTAAGAAATCGATGGCTTTAATCTAAAATATGCAAGATTGTTTAGCTGGAAAATTAATTTTCTGTGAATATTTATTACAGCTAGCTGTATATACTTTATTTGTTATGAATGCTTTTATACCTTGAAAGTTTTCATGAAAACAGATGGCGCTTTCTTAGTGCATCTTCATTAATTTATTTGGATATTATTTTTATTTTTATCTTTTGGCTGCTTCTAAACGTTGAAGAAAATTTTTGAAGCATTTTGGAGAGGGGCTTTCTGTTCTTTAAATGGCATTGTCTCTAAAATCCTTAAACTAATACGTTTAATGAAAATAAATTTAAAATTAAAATTTCTCGAAAGTAAATCTACGAGAAAAAGTGGCATAATTTAGATATAAGTTTAATTTTTAAAATAACAACTAATAATTTTTTTAAATAATAACTTTCAAAAATTTTTAATTAAAAAAAATAAACAATTATATTGCATCTGGTTTTCAATAAAAAAACTCCATTTAAAGTGTTAAATATTTCATGTGATTCTTTTTTAGTGCGTTCGTAATTATATAAATACGTAGCACCTATAATCATCGTGTGGTCCGTCTGTCCGCATGTAACCGCTCAAAAACTACCCAACCGAATGGTTTGAATTTTAGTATATATAATCGTTGCAGAATATTGTCGAGTCATTACAAATTTTATGAAAATCGAATAAAAACTTAAAGATACTAATAAAAGTTTCCTTAGTTCTATTAAATCCTATCATACGTAATTAATTCAATGATATCCTGTGATAGTTAATGATTCTGGGCCGCCATGTTAATTATTCTGTTAAATCCTATCATATGTAATTAATTCAGTGGTATTTCATGATGATAGGTAATGATTCTAGGTCGCAGTGGTGATTCCCAGTAGTGACAGAGAGGTTCTGTTCTCGAAGCTGGTAGAAGGGAGGTGATGGGTTCGAACCCAATCGCGCCTGTCGGCCTAATCGTTCGGAGTTTTCGAGGTTTTCTTCGAACCTTGGATTTCCAAGTGTAAATACGGCTTAGGTTCCCTTAGATAGACCCCCACGAAGGGCACCCCCCCCCTCTTAGGGCCCTTATCCCTCGTGTTTATAATTGGCCAACTTAAACAAAAACCAAACAAACCGCAATGGTGATTACATCCCATTTAAGATGGAGTCATATATTATTTTCATATTACTGAATTTAATATAAGGTGTCCATAACTAAACGACCCTACTTTAAAGTTGTCTACTGACAAAAATATTGTTCATAAAGTTGTGAAATTTTGTGAAAGACAAAGGGATGGAAATTTGTTTAAGCAAAATCAGAAAAAAAAGTTCAAAATTTCGCCACCAAATGGCGATTTTCAATAAATTACGCATTTAAAATTACGATAGTTTAGAAATTTTATTTACAGGGTCTCCATACTTAAAGGACCCTATTGTAAAGTTGTCTACAGACGTAACTATAGTTCAGAATGTTGTGAAATTTTGTGAAGGACATAATAAAGGTATCCGAATTTGTTTGAGCGAAAAAAAAAATGTGGCCGTTCTTTTAACGAATTACACATTTAGCATACATTTACGATAGTTTAACAAATTTTGTTGTAATCAAACATGTTCTGCATGACGGTCATCATTTTCAGATAACATCTGGAATCGTAAGATAGCATGTTCCACAGTTGATCGCAGTGTGTTCTGTAGGAAATGCTAAGAACATGTCGTGAAATGCTGTCTTTAGAATCAGGTTAAGTTAATACATAAAATTTATAGATTATCGTAAGGCTAAATATGTAATTTATTAAAAATCGCCCTCTGGTGGCAAACTTTCGAATTGTTTTTTTGTTTGTTTAAACAAATTCCCATTCTTTTATTATGTCGTTCACAAAATTTCACAACTTTATGAACAATAGTTTTGTCTGTAGACAACTTTAAAATAGGGTCGTTTAGTTATGAACAGCCTGTATTATAGAATCGTAATAAATTTTGTATTCATGCATTTTTGCATAAGGGTGCAACAGCCATTGCACCAAGCTCTGAATATTTATAAAACTAGTTATAGTATGCACGCACGCCATTTGCCACGTTCGACGTACAATTCCCCACTTGACTCTTTTAGTAAACAGCTTTTTATTAAAAAGTTTTCATTAAAATGACAAACTTTTTATTAAAATGAGTGATAAATTTAACAGATTTTATTTTATTTTTTTTATATTTCAAAATCAGTTCCTAATTTTAGGCGATGCTATATATTTGACAAAACATTAGGCCATTTTCAATTATTTATATTAACGTCAGCATATTTTAACGTGTGTATATTAAGTGTATTTCTTAAGTGTTTTATATCTTTAAACAAGCGCATTATAACTGTTCATTTTGGTTCAAATTAATCTCGCGCACACCTTTATACATAAAATACATTTTTTATGTTAATAATCCATTTATAAAAAATCGAGATTTCGAATTTTTATAGAATACAAAAGAAAGGAAAGAAATCCAAAACTAGTATGGCAAAATCAATTAATGCGTTAGAAGTTCTCTGGACTGAAATCAAACAATAAGATTACCAAGCATATAAACATTCAGGTCGTTTTTATTTAAAATAAAAGAAATTATTTTTGTAAAACAAACGTCCAAAATTGTTTTTAAAAGCGTTTTTCGGCTTGTGAAATTGGCGATAGTATAAAAATGCTACTGTATACCCTAAGACTTTCAATAATGTAAAGATAAAGAATTTGGAAAAATGGATTTTCCACAGATCACGCATTGTGCAGATTTCAACACTTTTTTTTTCTCCTTCAAATTTATATTAAATAGACATGCTTGAAGAAAAAGATGTTTCTATATTTATATGATACTCCTATGTTTCAGCATGCCCTAGTTAAACTTATGCTTCAGCTGAAGTTTAATCTGAAGTTTAGGCTAAGTGAATACTAATAGAAAATATAAGTTCACACACACACACACAAAAAAAGAACTTTGTAGAAACAAAAACGTCATATGTAATGTATATAATGTATGTCATAAATGTAATATATGTGTTAAATCACATACATATATGCCTTATTTTTTTAAATAATAGTCGTGAAAAATATTTATTTATTTTAATGCAATTATTTTGTTCAGTTCTGGCTAATCTAACTATTAAACTATCTACGTACATAATAAATTAGTCGATAAAGTAATAGTAATTTGTTATTTATTGTTTTAGAATTAAGTACCATATAATGCATCTTTCAGAGTTTGTCATTTCATTACTTAATAAAGTAGCGATTTTAATGTAAGTTAATGCCTATTGTAATTTTTTTTTCAAACTGTTTTCTTTTAAAATTTTTTCTTCCTCTGTCTAAATCCCTTCCCTTGTTTTCTTCGAAAAAAATGTCTGAAATTGTACGTCAAACGTGGCGAACGAGGTGCATTCGTACTATAACTAGTTAGATAGATATTCAGTTCTTGGTGCAATAACTGTCGCACCCTTATGCAAAAATGCTTGAATACAAAATTTATTACGATTATATATATTAAATTTATTAATTACAGAAATAATATTACTAACTAGAATCATTACCTATCATGGGATATCATTTCATTAAGTACGTATGATAGGATTTAATAGAATAATCACCATGGTAACCTAAAATCATTACCTATTATGGCATATCATTGAATTAATTACCTATGATAGGATGTAATAGAATAAAGGAAACTTTTACTAATATCTTTTTTGGTTTTGATTCGATTTAAATAACATTTGAAATGACTTGACAAATTTCTTCGTAGCTATTTTAAGTATTAATAATAATTTTCGCAGTACTTTGTAAAAATGCTGAACATTTTATTTAACATTTAATCTGATAATCAGAAATGCCTATAACAATAAATATATTATCTATCACATTTTTAAGGTAAGAATTTACTGAAATGCCCGATGATTTTATATTTTAAACAGAATATTTTATTACATCAACTAATATTCAACTGGAAAATAATATATTTTAAATGCCTGATAGAGCAAGTTCGAATAATTATAAGATTTATTCATACATTTTACCTTCCGGCTACATATAAATTTATGAAATTTCTCTTATGAGTAATTTTAGAGTAAAATATGCAGGTGCGATTAACTGAGAGATTAAATTTCCTTAGGTACTTATCACAGATGATTATGCAAGCTCTAGGCATTGATAGATATTTACTGTTTAACCGAAAATTCTAATAATAAATTCTGCGTTATCTCATCGATTAGGAAGTTAGATTATTATGCGCTTAAATTTCAACGGAATAGTAATGACTGAATTTATAAAAATGAAATAATAACTCCAGATAAATAAGTAAATGTGCGTGCTTTGTTGAGTGTATGGATGTACATGTATAGTCGTAAAAAAAAGTACCCCCCCCCCACACACACGCACTAAATTTGTAATAAATTATAGTAGAAGAAAGTTACTGGTACCAAACGCTTAAATAATGTCTACTTTTAAATGCTGTATATAAAATTTCCTTAGGGGGACATCTACAAATAAAAACCAGGTCAATTTTTTTTTCAATGGCAACACCAAATTGTGACAATATATTTTAAATCTCCTGTGCAAACTGCGCCTAGATACGAAATTTCAAGTCATTTGGATGATAAGTTTTTCAGTTATAAAAATTCAAAATTTAGAGCTTCTAATGTTAAATTACGTTTTCATATTTTTATTAATATCTTCTGAAATCATAATCCTAATGTGATAATTTTTTGTGTGGTTATAATACTTAAAAAAAAAACCATAAATACTTTTTTTAACATAAAAAAAAACATAAACACAAACAACTTTGCAATTTTAAAAATTGTATAATATGAAATTGATATTCGAAAAAAATATGAATTGCAAACTACAATTTTCTTGATAGATTTATATTTATTATGTCCTGCTTTATGAGAATACTCAATTTAAATTTTTTTTTCAAGTAGTTTTCCAATTGTGCTTAAAAAACGTCAAAATGATGGTTTAAGGGGCAGTCTGTGATGTGTAAAAAAACATAATTTCAAAAAATATATATTTTACTTATTTTATTGAAACATTTGGATTGGCAATAGCCCAAACATATAAGCGAGTGAAATGGTCATATTGGTAAGAAATAATACATTAATATAAGTGACATAGTCATTTTGTAGCGTTTCAGCGATGGAGTATCAAACTTCAATTTGGATACAACCCCTAAAATATGTTCATTTTGAAATAATTAATTTCTCTGATACTAATCGTACCAGTATCAGGAAAATTTGTGTTTAGGATAATTGATGGGTGTAGAATTTATTTAATGGTGTCAAACTTGGGTATTGCTAATGAAAAAACAAAGTTTGGGTTTCGTTTTGATATGTAGATGGCCCCCTAAGCAAATTTTATATACATCATTTAAAAGTGGACTTTGTTTCCAATCGTTTGGGACCAGTAACTTTCTTCTACAATAATTTGTTGCAGAGTTAGTAGGGGGTGTTTACTTTTCCCCCCTACGACTGTGTATATATATCTATATAATGAAAAGAATAATTTAATTAACGAAATATAATTTTTGTAATTACGGAAATATACGCTGTCGAAGTTCACTTATTATCTTATTAATTCTTTTATTATTCACAAATGTAAAATTAATTATATGGTATCATAGGGTGTAAATTGTAATAAACACATTTTTTTATATAAATTCTTGACATTATGTCTACATTCTTTCGTTCTTTTTATTTTTTTATTAATTATAACTCTATTTTCATTAGAGAATTATATGATTTACATGGTGCCTCCTCTCTTATCATTATTCAGTAACTAATTCTTAAACAGTTAGTTTTATAAGTATAGTTACAGTTTCAAAAAGGCTTCCAATATTGTTCTTCCTCATATCAAAATCCATTTACGTCAAAATTGAAACAAGCGTTTTTTTCCTTTTAATGGCAAAAAAAGCTTAAAACTCATAAAATTAAAAAGTATCATCACTTGATATGCTTTTGTTGATTGTTTTACTGTTCTGCGTGACAGAGGATGGTGGAAGATTTTCTAAATACGAGCATAACTTATATCGGGTGGTCCATCTTTTGGTTCTTTTTTTATTATAAGAGAAAACTCATTTTTACAAGTGCAAATCGAAATTCTTTATTAAACATGGAAGGTGAGTCTATGTCAGTTATGTATGGAATACATCGCATATGTGGCCACGGCGGCTCCATTTACATGCCATCACCCGAACATCAAAATTTTCGATGACTTTTCCCAGAATGAGCGGATCCGTGGCCAAAATTTCAGCCCGGACGTTACGTTTGATGTCTTAAATTGCGCGGGGGCATTGGCGTACACTTTACTTTTCAGAAACCCTCAAAGAAAATAATCCATTGGGGTTAAATCGCACGATCTTGGCGGCCAATTCATATCAGAATTCCTTGAAATGATGCGATCTGGATAATTCTCGTTCAATAAATTGATGGTTTGGCGAGCAGTGTGTGCCGTTGTGCACCATCTTGTCATACAAATGGCATACATAATTACAAATGGCATATATTTGACAGTTCATACATGCATGACACAGGACAACTGACACAAATAACCTGTGAAATATTCATAGTTCAAAAAAGAACCAACAGATGGACCACCGTATAGAACTCTGGCACCACATACTTTTTTTAATTTCTTAATTTTAAAAAATAGCTATTTTGAGACACATGGTTTTTGATATGATGAAGATCATCTGAAATATTTTTTCAATTGGAACTAAACCATACCCTATAATAGTAACGCTTTAAGTATTAGATAACAGGAGAAAGGTGGTGCACTGTATATGTAATTTTGTCTTAGTTCTATAAAACACTACTTACGTTTAATTTCTCTTTGACCCAATACGTTAATTTTCTAGCGTAAAATATCTGTATTTCTCAGATGGGAAAAATTCTAAGTTGGAGAAAGGTTCGATCACAACACTTCTTCCCCGAATGTCATTAGTTCAGAGATTTATCATGTGATTGGGACTTTATTTTTACAGCCGGCTAGTCTGGTTTACAAATATCTTGTATATGTTTAAAAGATTTATGCATGTTTCGTGAAATAAATACTCTTATTAACTACTAGCAGGATCCGCCCGCTACGACTGTCGGTTTCTCTTAACGAAGTTTGAATTAAACGGAATATATCTGTGAATTTGACCTTGTATTTTAACACTATTTCTACCGTTGTCGAATGGCACCTTTTAAAAGATTTCGATTTATGGTTTTTCAATAGTAAATTTTAGATTGAAACAATTACAAATCGTTTTTTATACATTGAAGACTGTTTGTGCTTATCACATTAAAAAAATAACGAGCAAATAAACATAAATCAAAACTTTAAAAAGGTGTCATTTGACACCGGTAGAAATAGTGTTAAAGCAATATGGATCTTTAACTGGAAGCAATATGAATCTGTTCTTCAGCATTGCTGAAAATTATGTGAATGCAATTATGCTATTATATATTTTCTAATGTGTCAGACAATGTGCCTCCGAGTGTTACTTTTCGTTCAGGGTTTTCTAATATTTATACTATATTTCATTTACCGACTTGTTGTTATATTTTCTCTGGATATGTTGTCGTTGGAGTTAGTAGGATTTTGGGTTGTTTCTTTGTTATTTCAGTTGCATCCCTTACAGTTTGAGAATGAAGAAGTGTAGTTAACCACTAATGAAATGTGCATAAGCATACTTAGTATTGCTAAAACCGTTTCAGAAGCTCTATATATTTCAGTCGCCTGTAAACGTAATTAAAGCTCCGCCACTTGGGATTCTATCGTCTTCCACGATCTTAAGATTTCGTGCTAAAATTTGTTTTGTTGAACAATTTTAAAGATATATGAAGTTTATTATATACGTGAGGCATTTTCACATAATTTTAACTTTTAAGTCCCTGAATAATAATTTTTATTTTAGTACATATTCTTTTTTTTATTTCTTATACTGGAAAACAAGCCATTGCTTGACTGTATAACAATATTAACGAGATAAATAAGCTTTGGGCGATGTTGGGGGTCCAAATATACCACGAAATTCCTTACCGCCCCGTGCCCCTGATGCTGATTTTAAGTTTGGAGCTGTCTGTATAAATTTTTTTCAATAAAAGTAATTCTATGTAATTCAACATGACCTCCAACGAAAAAAAAAATAACGTCAACCCGGTCAGTTCATGTAAAATTGGCTTACCTAACCCTCTGCAGGGCTATATTTTAAACCACTAAAATTATCCATACATGAACCAGGACATGAACCTAAGTTACCAGTGAGATACGGAATAGCATATTACCAATTCGACAGAATTTAACTTTTTACTAACCAAATATAAACATGCTTTAGCTTTCCTTCAACATCTTGTCAGCAGAGGTTGTTAATACTTGAGAAGCGTGGTTTTAATATTTATATCCCTATTGTGTGTAATATCCCAGACTGTGTCAGTTTGAATTGAAACAATGAGAAACAAAAATGTCTTATTTAAACGAAATTTTGAAGCTGATAGAAATATTCATTTCTGAACAAGTTAGAGAAAAATCAATTATTTTATCTCCAGAGAACATTTTAAAGTTTGTTTTATTCAATAAGTGATTTTCAATTTTAACAAATATTTGAAATTAAAGTTAAAAAAAATATATATTCATTAAAGCTGTTTGTAGAATGTATAATAGTGAAATCTATTAAGTTTAAATCACGCTTTCAAAGACCAATTTCTACATAGCAAATACAAAAATTGCTTGACGGATATTGCATTCTCTTTGAAATTCCCAGAGAAAATTCTTTCCAGTATATTTAAATTACCCATCATAAAATTGAATACTTATTGCAAAACAAATCAGTTTCTGAAGAGTTAGACATTTAAAACTGCCTTATTTATTGAACCGTCTTCCGCTTACATGCATATATTTGTAACAATGAAGGAATAGTTTCAAATTAAAATATGTCGGAATGTTTAATTTAAACAATTAATTTTCTGTGAAATCTTACTGCAGATGACTTTGCTAAATTTATTTGCTAATTCATGGAAATAACTGTTTTCTAAAGGAAAACATAAACTAGAACTGAAATTTCAGATTGTTCAACCATTTCAAAATTTTATGTTTATAGTATTATTTAAGAAGTTAATTGCTTATTTTTAGAATGAAAAGCTCATTTTTATTAAATCGAATTTGTATTTTTTTTCTGCTTCAAATAAGATATTTATGATGTGCTAAAATTAAATTTGGTTAAAAAGAAAAAAAAGACGAAAACTGAACTTACTACAAACATTTTAATTCAAAAAGGCTATCAGTTATTAGGTGTCTTCGTAATTATATAAATATGTAGTACCCATAGTCGTTGTGTGGTCCGTCTGTCTTTCCGCATATAACAGCGCAAAGCTACCCATCCGAATGATTTCAAATTTAATATATATAAATGTTGCAGAATTTTATCAAGTCATTTTAAATTTTATGAAAATCAAATCAAAACTTAAAAAGATATTAATAAAAGTTTTCTTTATTCTATTAAATTCTATAATGCGTAATTAATTCATTGATATCCCATGATAGGTAATAATTCTAGATTGCCATGGTGATTACGTCCTGTTTAAGATGGAGTGGTATTACTTTCGTATTATTGAACTTAATATATATAATCGTAATAAATTATGTATTCATACATTTTTGCATAAGAGTGCAACAGCTATTGCACCAAGATCTGAATATTTATAAAACTAGTTATAGTACGAACGCACCTCATTTGCCACGTTTGACGTACAATTTCCGACTTGTTTAATAACTTGTGTTTCTTAATATCTTTAACATTAAAGTTTTAAAATTATTTAAAGGACAAAATGTACATATTCTGCTATACAATGTGTTTGAATTTGAGCATTTCCTCGACGTTTCTTTTAAAACGCAAAGAATTTGATATTTTGATGCGACTGGAAAATATATCCTTCTTTTTTTCTATCCTTTCTAGTTTACTATTTAATTTTCTTTTGTGTAACTTTTCTTTTTCATTTGCATCGTATACATTTTGTAAAGGACAAAATTTTCAAAAAATTCAAATTTGGCCTCTTCCTCAAAGCTGCGTTTAAAATTGGAAGAATTTGCTGTTTAAATTTCACTGGAAAATATATCTTCTCTTTTCTCTGCCTTTCCTAGTTTGGTATACATAATTTTCTTTTGTAGAAGATTTCTTTTCATTGCCATTGTATGCATTCTTGAAAGTAAAAAATAAAAATAAATAAATAAAAATAATAAATGTAACAAAATAAAATAAGTGAATATACATATATATGTAAATATATACATTTATAACACAGATGAAAAATAAATTCAAGCATTTTCTAATCAAGTACAAGGTAAGCGTAGTGGTCGCTTAAAGACATTTATCTATTTATTATTAAAGTATTAATGAATTCCAAACGATATATATATATTTTTTAGCCTAGTCCTGTCCTAACCTTCATGTATCAGAATAAACATTCAACGTTTCAAAATATATTCTTCGGAAACAATGAAAAATATTACCTTCCTCCATGCTCCAGTAATGGACATAGTAAATTTCTCATGCATGAACTTTTAAGTTTTAAGCTTATTCAACAAATTATTTACAATGTATTAGAGTATATCAACAGCAGTTTAATCCAAAATGAAACATAATATTAAAGAAACAATATTTTAGATAAAAACTTATCTCTAAATGAAATCTCTAAGAATTTGTCAAAAAATCTGTTTTTGAAGGCACTCTAGAAAATAAACAAATGTACCAGCGAGGGGAAAAATATTCCAGACAGTTTATGGAATGTTGAGATTAAAGATGTTAGTCAATCAAATTTATTTCAGTCGCTTTTCAGAAATGCATTTTGGATTTGCTTCTAAACTTTAAAAATTAGTGACGCTTTTAAACTTTAAAAATTAGTGGCCCACTATAGGTGCCACGTTAAGCACTATATTTAACCAATTATTACGTAACAACAATGTATGAACCTTATATTTAACAAATTAAATTAATATTAGTTTTCCGTTTAACATAAAGTGAAAATCTGTCTTTTTGTGGACAGATTTTAATATATTTAATATTTAGTAAAGTGCGGTAGCTTATGGTTAATCTCGCCTTATGATTAATCTGCTTTTTTATCTTTTTAATTTACATAGGTAATCAGCTGACCATCGTGGTAACTATGCCAGTGGTTAACTTACATTATTGTAAGAAGCAAACAATCATTTTTGTGATAGATTAAAAAAAAAAAAAAAAAAAAAAAAGTCCATGGCTAAAAATTAGTTAAAAAGTCCCTAAATTGAGTTTTTAAACAAATTTCTTTTTTTCCCCCATATGTATGATAGAAAAATTGAAATTCTGGGATAATTAGAAGTAAGTATGAGCGATAAAAGTGAAAGCAATTTTGCCGGTTGTTGCCACTATCGTTATAAATTTCTAAAAATAGCAACAGGATTTTGGCAGGCGTCCAAAAATACACTACAAATTTCTGGATAGCACAATTTCGTAATGAAAGAACTTTGTTGCTGGGAAAAAAAAAAAAAAAAAAAAAAAAAAATACTTCTTTTCAAATTTACACCTCACTCTGATCCAGATTCTGAAATAAGTGAAACAATTGTTATAATCTTGGAAGGAAGTTTTTCTTTTGTCAACGAAATGCATATTTTTATTTCGGTATTGTTGCTTGGAGAAAGAAAAATATTCATACAATTAAATAACTTGAATTAATCACCCCCTCCCCACCCCCCACCCCCATCCCCCGACTTGATTATTGGTTTGATCAGTTCATATCAAAAAGAAGCAAATTTCCATTTGAGCATTATCCAATTAAGAATGAGGGCTGTTTTAAGTGTCTTTTACAGGACCACGGATAGAATGCTGGATCTGGTAAGTTCGCCTTTTTGGAAGAAGCGGCTATCACAAGTCTTGTTTCTTAGACAGCCTTTTATGTGTAAACTTTCAATTTAATATAGCCAACAAATAAGCAACAATATTGTAAAATACTGATGTGAATATTTTATTAACAGTTGTAAATTTAGCTGTCTATAAACAGAAAGTAAAGAGTGGCGGCTAGTGATGGTCAAATAAATGCCCGACAATTGTACAATCGCCGTGGTAGAAAATAACAATTCAGAAAGTCCCTCCGAAAGTCCTGTATTCGCTCCGAAATTCTGCAATCGAGATATCCTATAAATCGATTTCTTCATCAATAGTGTAGAGAAGGAAGCTAAAAGCCGCAATTCGGAATAACAATCTTTCCCCAAAGAGGCATAATTGCTTACAATTGCTATCACAAAATTTATGAAAATAGTTAAAAATAATAATCCAAACGCAAAAAATTGCAATGTCTGAAAGCTTACTTCACAAACTTGCAAGCAATACCTGCAACATGCAACATTAAATTAACTAATATCGGAGGGAACGACTTGCTACTTCATATAACTCACTGACAACCATTCTTTATACATTTATTGACAAACTTTTTATGGCATCGTCACAAATAAATTTTAACCTTCTCGTAATTCGACTCATAGATTGTACTTTATGAGTGTCTAGTATTGAGTTCTATTATCAAACTCGCCAAAACGCCAAAATCGGCACCAACACCAAATCTTCAAAACACACACAGAAAAATAAAGACCTAAAATGGGTAGAAAAATACCCGAATTGGGTAGAAAGATTCTTAGACATGAGGTTACCTAATTTGGGTCCATATGCCTATTTTGTTACCACTGTGTATCCATTTTAGGCACTGTTAAATACCCATATAGGAAAAAAAAATTCCAACCTCTTCCAACCAAAAAAAAAAAAAAAATCCTACCCAATTCGTGTATTTTTTACCCGTTTTAAGTCTTATTTTTTTCTGTGCATGCACTGCACGTATGAATAGATACATAATATGCATATGATACATAATGCCAATAATAAATAATAATAGAATATACCTAATATAAATATATGAACATTTTAGATGCTTTATTGAATAATCTAAAATTTATTCATCCCCGTATAAGAACTGGATACTATATAACATCAAATAATAAACGCATTTAAAGTGCAGTCTAGTACCATAACCTTTAAAAAATAATTTTAATACGTTAAAAAGAAAGTTTCTTGTCGTGGCAGGTGATGATACTGTCTATCAGAGTACAATCAATAATGAAATAAATAAAAGAAATAGCATTTTGGATTCAGTTTTATTCTGAATGTATCTCTGAACAATAGTATGTTTTAAAGAAATACAATGATGCTTGCTATAATTAAAATATTCCTTACCGTTTGATAGTTAATTAAATTAAATATTTACTACTTACATGCACTCTATTATCAATTCAGACCTGCCAACTGCTACGAAAAAATCGTAGTTGCTACGATTTGGACCTATAAACTACGATGCTACGAAAATCGGTCTTAAACTACGATTTTTTGCAAACAATACAAACGCATTTTTTGTTTCTAGTTGCGATTTTTATCCGGAGCAGTATATTTTTCAAGAGTGATTCTGTTCCGAGATTTCTAAAATTTCAAAGTATTCATTTCCGAAAGTTAAAAAAAAAAAATTGGCCATTAGTCCGAAAATTCGGTCATTAAAAAATTTCTGGAAAGTAAGGGGGTTTCTTTGAGGGGCAAGGTTTGAAATAGTGTGCAAAATCACAAGATTTGCGATAAACTATCGCGAATTTCGAAAAATGACTGTGTAAAAAAAATCAATTTCATCTGTTGGCAGCAGAAGAAAATAAATTTCGTCAAAGAATTGTGGTAAAAACGTGAATTTTGTCAAAATATCACAGAAAGAAAATGTGAATTTCGTCAATAGATCAGTAAGAAAATGCAAATTTCATCGAAAGATCGGTAAGAAAACGCAAATTTTACCGAAAGATCGCAGAAAGAAAACACTAATTCCGTCAAAGGATCGTTGTAAAAAACGCGAATTTCATCAAATTTCATGGTAAAAAGTGCAGATTTGAACAAAGAATCGTGATAGAAAAATGGGAATTACGATTGTGGGGAAAAAAAAAAAAATGTGAATATCCTGAAATGATCGCGGGGAAAAAATCGCGAATTTCGTCAAAATTTACTGCACTGGGCTAAAAAATTGGAGCCTGGCTCCTTTTACAAATGTAAAATAAATGCTGTGAAACGAAAAGAAACTCTAAAAATCGTATAATAATTTTCAGAGGAAAAAAAATTACTATATTGAGTTGAAACTGAAACCTTATTCCTTTTACAAATGTCAAAAGATGGCTTTGTAACAGGAAAAAACAACCAACCAACCAACCTTCAGATTAATTCAAATTTTGCGTGCTACGATTTCTCATTTTCAAAGGTTGGCAGGTCTGTCAATTCTACCGATTATCTAATTTTATAGAAAATGATTATTATTCAGATCACATAATATTTTTAGTTTCGATCAGTTCTATAAACAAAAAGATAAGAAGAAGAAAAACATTAACTACAAATAAAATAAAATTTAAATTTTTTTTATCTAAAAGTAAATTTCTTCATTTAAAAGAGACGTAGAAGTCACCGAAAGTCATTTATATACTCGTAAATACGTCTAATTTCCTGCATGAACACAAATTTAAAGCCCACAGTTCTGCTAATATATCCGCTTTGTGCTATGTAGTTTCCGCCCTATCCACGTAATTTAAGATAATTCTACGCTTTTAAAGGTCTTGTTACTAACACATTGTGGAATAAAAGGACACCAATTCATACATTCCATGGCTCATATTAAGCTTGATATATGACAAAGGGAGAAAAGGATGCCTTAATGTTCTGCAGCCATGAATAGATATCAGATTAACGACGCAGAGAGCTTGAAACCATAACTTTATCCAGCAGTATTTTAGGATTTGCAAAATGCTTTCAATCTTGTTCAGTTTTATTTTGTGGTTGAAAGTAAACGTTATTTGTACCGCACTTAATCATTTGCCTTGCAATATTTTATGTTTAAAATGTTTTTATCTGTTTAATTTTTTTTCGTTATTTAAAAGGTAATGTTATATATGTATAGATACATATTTTAAATTAGTCTTTGTTCAGAATCGGGTTGAGCTTTTTTTACTTTTTTTTTTTTAATGTGTAAACTCTTACTGCTCAAAAGAAAAAAAAATTGGCGAACAATAAAAGTAGTTATAATTTGGTGTACCGGGTGCCCACTAAAGCTCTGTCCAAACCCACTAAATTTGGAAGGACAACAGTTTTTCTCATAGTGTCTGATTATTCTACGAGATATGAAACCACTTACAGCGAGCCACTTAGAAACAAAGTGCTGAGCTAGAGTTCTTATCTCGAAAACCATGGGAGATACAGAAAAAAGTCAATTACAAAGTTGTAAAGCTTTCTCGATTTAATATGAAATGATGTCTTACATGGAAGGATCTCACTCACTTTTGAGTAACCTTAGCAATTTGGATATTCGTTAAGAAAAACTCAAATAATGTTAGTAATAGATTCATCATGAAACCCTGATTCTAAAATGGTTCTTTAACTTCCCAGTCTAACAACTTTTTCCTTATCAATTATGTGTTTCAATTTTTTTTATAATTGTTTTTACTATAGTTATGGATCTAAATGTAACTATCGGTTATAGAAATTAATAAAACAAGTGCATTATAGATCTTTACAAAGTCAAGAAAAAAATTGTAGCTCGATTTATTTCTAGATAGTTTTATGAAAGAAAACCAGAATTAATTCTAAATTCGGCATGGCAATCTGAGTTATTCAAAATTCGGGGTAGCAACCCAAGTTAATTCTAAATTTGGGGTCGCAACCCAAGTTAATTCTAAATTCGGGATGGCATGTTAGCGGGTTAAATGAAAACAAGTAAATAAATATATATGTTTTTTAAACGTGAACGAGTTCTGAAAAATATCAAAGCACGTGTAATAAGTTACATTAAAAAGGTGACTTATGCAATAAAATCTTTAAGAGTGTTGAAAGAAAAAAAAAATATCTAGCAATTTGATGATTTCAATCTTTCGTCTTCTTGCTACAAATGAAACGTTTTGTCGCGATTTGGCACAATGGCGATTGACAGCGATAACTCTGCTTATATTTAAAAATAACTTATAAGCCCAGAAATGTAAATTTTTTATATCAAATAACCAGCTTTATTATGCTACTAATGAAGTGTGGCATTAGAAATCAGGCGAACATCTATTATATATACAAAATCCAAATGGAAATTTCGTTCCGAACGCCTTGATTTCGAGTTCTACTGCATGGATTTTTACGGAACTTATACCGTTAGATAGGTATCGTTTCAGGGAAGGTTTTAAGCTATAACACATCATTCTACCTAGATTAGTTATAGAATAATGACGAAAGGTTCTGTTATTTTGGACGATAAAGTTTACCATTTTATTTCTTGGCGAAATTTATCGTTGATAAAAAAAATTGAAACAGCTATTACACCTCGAAACATAAAAGAAAAAACTGTTACTAATTTTAATAAAAAAAAAAAAATCCGTTTTAATGAGTGATAATATTAAAAAACGAAAATATTTAATTTAAACGTGAAAGGGAATGTTCGTAACGCTTAAAAAATTACTCAGTTAAAATGTTGTAATTGAAATAAATAAGATTTGGCTCTTTATCTTTTGCGTCAGGTTAAGAAAAATGCATCTGAAAAATTAATAGGATGATATCAAGGAAGTTTCGATAAGTGCATGCTCAGAAATATTTGAAAAAATATCTTCTCATGAGGCATGTATAGAAGATTCTTCTCGTTTACTAATAAAACTAAAATATGTAAAGAAGGTATTGTTTATTTCTATAAGAAAATCAAGTTAGATATGCTAAATAGATCTATTGATGTATCAATTCACAATTCTTATTGTAAACTAACTTCCCTTGTATGATTTCAATTTTTTTCCAACGTAGCAAATAATTCATTTCTCCTTACACCAATCTATAAGGCTTCAGCTTTATATTTTAATAATGTGGCACAATAAAAAAAAATCCATTATATAGATAATCATGCATTAAAAAAAAAGACCAGGAATTAGTTCGCTTATTTCCTTTTATTATGCATTTTTACTGAACAAAGATATATTTTCATTGAAATCTTTGCTGTGAAATCTCTAAAGTGCTACTTTCAAAATGCGCCAGTTATTACTTCATTAACGGGAATAAAAGCTGAGGACAATAATTGAACTTACTTCTAACAAAGCATAATAAATATTGAGATATTTAATTCCGAAAATTATTATTATTTTTTAATTTACCATTCTTATTTCTTATTTCTAATTCCCCTACTTTTTTTTTCTTTATAAAGAATTAAAAATTGTTAACATAAGAGGATTTCAATGACGCGTTTTCATAATGCTACATCTACTGCACCAAAAGCTCTAAACATGTTTGATATTTGTTTTTATGTTATAGGGTTCATCAGGGCTGATTTAAGACAAAATTCTAAACTTTTCCAGTTACTTGAGATCGATTGACTCTGGGATTAAGTAAATAGTTATAAATGTAAAAAAAAAAAAAAAAAAAAAAAAAAATCTAAAAAAAAACATGCTTTTATTAAAATTCACAAAAATGTTGAAATATGGATTAATGATTTAAATGGTAATTTCGCCAAATTTTTCAGCTATCTTCAAGTTTATTTCATAAATGGCAACTTATGTTTGTCGCCAAATTTAGCGATATTTAGCCAAAATTTGGCGCTATTGTGGTAACCCTGCCTAGGGTTCTCGGTAAGGGGGGCTGGGTGACCCCCCCCCCTAAAAAAACGTTCGCAAATGCTGTTACACTTGGCAAATTCACAAACTTAGTTGGCAAATTTGTTTGAAATTTTAATAAAAACTATAATACACTGTCTATTTCTGATAGACTTGGCAAAAGTTACAAATCTAGTTGGGAATATTATTAAACTTTTTACAAATAAGAACTATTTTGCATTTTCTAGTTGTGGTAACTTGGCAGAATTATAAAACTAGTTTGCAAATACTGAAATTTGACGTGGCAATTTAAGCTCCAAACGTTTACATTAACGTTAAACAACGTTTATATTATTGAGAACATTTCTTTTCTGTTGAACTTAGCAAACGATTTCGTATTATCATTTACATTCCTTCAGCAAAATTTGTGAACCGCTATGTACAAAATGCAACCAGTTACATCTAGTTTTGGGAAAGAAAGGTTGAGAGCGGTAATTGAACATTTATCCCTAAGAAACCGCAATATATGTACGTATTCTCGAATATCTTTCAGGAAGCACTAATTGTTTATTCCTCACGCGGATCTTGAATTTCGCCCACTTTTACTTGCATTTCTTCTTCGTATTGAGTGAATAACTTCATCTTACACTGAAATAAGACATCTGTATCATATTTTCTTAAGACAGAAACATAATTTCAAAATCCTTTAATTAATAGCTTTTAAAGTAACGTGCACATTATTCATAGCATTTCTTTTTTCAAATGAACAAAGAAGACAACTTCATATTATCATCTGAATCCCTTCGGTAAAATTTGTTAAGCACTGTGTTCAAAATCCAACCAGTTACATTCTTCATTAGCGGAAAGGAATGTTGAGAGTGATAATTGAACATTTATCACTAATAAGTCTTCATAAGTATATTTTATCTAATTATTTTCAGAAAATTATTTATTGCTCCTTCGAAATGCACATTTTTTTTCACTTTCATTTAGTCCCCCCCCCCCCCCCCCTCCTACGTATCGACTGAATAATTTAACCTTACACTGAAGAATAAAACCTCTGTATCACATTTTCTTAAAGTTTTAGCATCAGTTCAAAATTCTCTAGATTGATAATCATTTTTTCTTTTAAACAACGTTTACATTATTGAGAGCATTTCTTTTCTGTTGAATAAAGAAAACGATTTCATATTATCATTTAAATTCCTTCGGTAAAATTTGTAAAGCACTGTATTCGAAATGAAACCAGTTACAATCTCCATTAGCGGAAAAGAAGATTGAGAGTGACAATTGAACATTTGTCGCTAACAAATCTCGATAATTATTTTTTATCCAATTATTTTTCGAAAATGCTAATTACTTAGTCCTCCTTCGAAATATGACTTTTTTTCACTTTTTTTTTTTTACTGAATAATTTAATCTCACACTTAAGAATAAGACCTCTGTGTCACATTTTCTTAAGGTAAAAGCACCAGTTGAAAATCCTTTTAGATTGATAATAATCGTATTTTTCTTTTAAACATTTACATTATTGAGAGCATTTCTTTTCTGTTGAACAAAGAAAATGATTTCGTATTATCATCTAAATTTCTCCAGAAAAATATGTAAAGCATTCTGATCAAAATGCAACCAGTTACATTTCCATTAGGGGAAGGAAGGTTGAGAGCGATAATTGAATATTTATCCCTAACAAACCACGAATTTCTTTCAGGAAGCACTAATTGTTTATTCCTCGTACGAATCTCGAATTTCCCCCACTTTTACTTGCATTTTTTCTTCGTATTGAGTGAATAATTTCATTTTACACCGAAATAAAATATCTGTATAATGTTTTCGTGACATCGTTTCAGAGTTCTTTAAATAGATAATAGTTTTTTTAAAGGAACGTTCACATTATTCACAGCTTTTCTTTTTACAAATGAACAAAGAAGAAAGACAATTCCATATTATCATTTAAATTCCTTCGGTAAAATTTGTAAATCACTGTGTTCAAAATGCAACCAGTTACAATCTCCATTAGTGGAAAAGAAGATTGAGAGTGACAGTTGAACATTTGTCGCTAACAAATCTCGAGAATTATTTTTTGTCCAATTATTTTTCGAAAATGCTAATTACTTAGTCCTCCTTCGAAATATGACTTTTTTTCATTTTTTTTTTACTGAATAATTTAATCTCACACTTAAGAATAAGACCTGTGTCACATTTTCTTAAGGTAACAGCACCAGTTCAAAATCCTCTTATATTGATAATAATCATATTTTTCTTTTAAACAACGTTTACATTATTGAGAGCATTTCTTTTCTGTTGTCTCGAATATCTTTCAGGAAGCACTAATTGTTTATTCCTCACGCGGATCTTGAATTTTGCCCACTTTTACTTGCATTTCTTCTTCGTATTGAGTGAATAACTTCATCTTACACTGAAATAAGACATCTGTATCATATTTTCTTAAGACAGAAACATAATTTCAAAATCCTTTAATTAAATAATAGCTTTTAAAGTAACATGCACATTATTCATAGCATTTCTTTTTTCAAATGAACAAAGAAGACAACTTCATATTATCATCTGAATCCCTTCGGTAAAATTTGTTAAGCACTGTATTCAAAATCCAACCAGTTACATTCTTCATTAGCGGAAAGGGATGTTGAGAGTGATAATTGAACATTTATCACTAATAAGTCTTCATAAGTATATTTTATCTAATTATTTTCAGAAAATTATTTATTGCTCCTTCGAAATGCACATTTTTTTTTTCACTTTCATTTAGTCTCCCCCCCCCCCCCCTCCTACGTATCGACTGAATAATTTAACCTTACACTGAAGAATAAAACCTCTGTATCACATTTTCTTAAAGTTTTAGCATCAGTTCAAAATTCTCTAGATTGATAATCATTTTTTCTTTTAAACAACGTTTACATTATTGAGAGCATTTCTTTTCTGTTGAACAAAGAAAACGATTTCATATTATCATTTAAATTCCTTCGGTAAAATTTGTAAATCACTGTGTTCAAAATGCAACCAGTTACAATCTCCATTAGTGGAAAAGAAGATTGAGAGTGACAGTTGAACATTTGTCGCTAACAAATCTCGATAATTATTTTTTATCCAATTATTTTTCGAAAATACTAATTACTTAGTCGTACTTCGAAATATGACTTTTTTTCATTTTTTTTTTACTGAATAATTTAATCTCACACTTAAGAATAAGACCTCTGTGTCACATTTTCTTAAGGTAACAGCACCAGTTCAAAATCCTCTTATATTGATAATAATCATATTTTTCTTTTAAACAACGTTTACATTACTGAGAGCATTTCTTTTCTGTTGTACAAAGAAAACGACTTTGTATTATCATCTAAATTCCTAGAGCAAAATGTGTAAAGCACTCTGTTCAAAATGTAAGCAGTTATAATCTCTATTAGGGGAAGGAAAGTTGAGAGAGATAATTGAACATTTATCCCTAATAAATCTCCATACATGTAGGCATTCTCGAATTTCTTTCAGGAAGCACTAATTGTTTATTCCTCGTACGAATCTCGAATTTTTCCCACTTTTACTTCCTTTTTTTTCTTCGTATTGCGTTAATAACTTCATCTTACACCGAAATAAGACATTTGTATCTTGTTTTCTTAAGACAGAAAGATCATTTCAAAATCCTTTAAATAGATTATCGTTTTTTTAAAACAACGTTCACATTATTCACAGCATATCTTTTCATATGAACAAAGAAGACAATGTCGTATTATCATCTAAATTATTTTGTAAAATTTGTAAAGCACTGTGTTCAAAATGCAACAAGTTACAATTTCCATTATTTGAAAAGAAGGTTGAGAGTGATATTTGAACATGTATCGCTAACAAGCCTCAATAATTATTTTTTATCCAACTCTTTTGAGAAAATACTAATTATTTAGTCCTCCTTCGAAATATGACCTTTTTTTTTCACTTTCACTTTCACTTTCATTTTTTTTTTTTTTTTTTTACTGAATAATTTAATCTCACGCTGAAGAAGACCCCCGTGTTGCATTTTCTTAAGGTAAAAGCACCAGTTCAAAATCCTTTAGATTGATAATAATCACATTTTTCTTTTAAACAACGTTTACATTTTTGAGAGCATTTCTTTTCTGTTGAACAAAGAAAACGATTTTGTATTATCATCTAAATTCCTCCCGCAAAATTTGTAAAGCGCTCTGTTCAAAATGCAACCAGTTACATCTCCATTAGGGGAAGGAAGGTTGAGAGCGATAATTGTACATTTATCACTAACAAGCCGCCATAAATATAAATTCTCAAATTCCTTTTGGAAAAATTCTTTTGAAAAGACGACCGTCATTCTCTTAAAAATCCTTTCTCAACGTTATTTACCTGCATTAAAAATGAATGGAATACCATCCCAGGCTTGCTATTGTTTTCGATGAATGTGGGCTATTTTCTCATGACAGTTCGTCCTAAGTTCATTTCCTATTGTCCGCATTAGAACCATTGTTCTTTGGTGATAATAGGAACGCTCCAAGGGAATTTGAATTTGCCAGTGAGGGTGTACGGTTCTAATGTTATTTAAAGAAGACGGGATTTGCAAATTACTTTCAATGTCGCCTCGCGTCAGAATTGGAATCCGACTAACTAAATTAAATTAGTCCAACTCAACTTCTATTTGAAATTCTTTAATAATTCAGTTAATTTTGGGCTTAAAGTAAAAGTAAGAGTCATTGATGCGCGTAATTGGTATTTGTTTAGTTTGAAAAATTTCAAAATTGTTTCTTGGAATCTTATGACTGTAAAATGAGTTATAAATGGATAACTTTACTTCTGGAATGCACCGAATTAATTAAATGAATAAGAATGGTTAATTAAAATGCATAATATTTGTTTTAACAGGCATTCTTGAATTTCTAGCATCTTACCATAATAACTTAAATTCATTTTATTATGAAAAGGGAATTGATCATTAAAAAATATACATATTCAGTTTATGCGTGTTTAAATTAATACATAACAACAAATAAAATTCCAAAATTTATAATTATATTTGGGGTGTAGAATGTTCCATATTGTAAATAAAATTAGATATTTTTAAAAAGTATTTTTATACGCAATATTATTTGATATATGTTTTAAAGTTACTTTTAAAACATTTGAAATCCAATATTTTAATTTTATGTAATAAGGAGACCTCATTGTATTATTTGATTGTTTGTTTTAAAAAAAAAAAAAATCAATAATTTCATCGAAACACTCCCTATTATACATGTTCCCTATTATATCTAAATTTCAATGTAACTACTGTAATGTTCCGTACTGTAATAGTCGTATAGTTATAGAGATTAAGGAACATAAATATATGCAATAATACTTTCTCAATCGAAAAATTTTATTGTACTTCAGAAATATGTATGTTGATTTAATAAATGTTTTTGTTAATTCCCTCGTATTTTGTTGTGTTTGGGAGAAACTATTAACAATGTTTAATTTTCATTTTGATGTCGAATGATAACCAATATGTATACGGCAAATATTGTGATGATCAATATGTTTACCAATTTTTATGCTCGATGTTATAGCTATATTTCGACGTAGTGAATGTAATGCTCTGTAATACAATTGTTTTTAGGGTGGAGTGAAAAAAACCGAAATTCGGAAAATTATAATGTGATACCGCGCAAAAGTTGTGTTTGGTCCTCAGTAAGAAAACTGCACAGTGTTTTAGAAATCAAGTTTTATCTTCCGGTGCCCTCGGACTCCCCAATTTTTGCGAAATTCTTCAAAAATGCCTTGTACAACTTATAAATGGAAATAAACATAAAGTTGAAAAATAAAAAAGTCATACCGTGGAAAAGTTGTGTATGGTACGTAGTTATACCCGCATAGTTTTATCGAAATCGAGTTTTTGTCTTCTGGTGCCCTCGGTCGCCCCAATTTTTGCGAAATTCTTAAAAAAAGGCCTTGTACATCTTATGTATCTAAATAAACATAAAGTTAGAAAATAAAAATGTCATACCGCGGAAAAGTTGCGTATGGTTCGTAGTAATATGCCAGCACAGTTTTTTCGTATTCACGTAGTATCTTCCCGGGTCCCGGTTATTCGAAATTTCGAAAAAAAAAATGCCGTAAATTCCTTTTTATCTATTGTAGATATATAATAGAATGCATCGCACAAGAAGTAAGAGGGCCATACAAACATTTTATTTGTGAAAAGTACACAAACAATTAAAGTTCAAGAATGAAAAATTAGCATTTAAATCTGTTGTAAGTGTTCAAAAATTTTTAAAGTTCAATTAAATCAGTTCGTGCTCTTCAAAACAAAAATCTAAATATTCGAAAGGTTTCGACTTGATGTTTATTGTTGGCTCTGTTGGAGTTTTGTAATCTTGAAATCTGACTTAGTCTCAAAATATGACATAATGGCTCTTGATTGATGCATGCAAAAGAGCTGCCATTGCGACATTTGCTTCAACAGCTATGCGGATGCAGCAGGGAGACCATACATTCATAGGAGGTCGATTGAAAGAAGTGTGCATCCCTTCTCATCGTTTCTTTCAGACTATCGACGTTAATTATAACCACGAAACAGTTATTGACGATCTCAGTACCGATCAAAAATACCCGAAGGAAATGATCCTATCTATTAAGAAAGGAAGTTGTTCGGAAGACCTTGCTAATAGATTTTCTGATAGACTTTCACACAGCAGATGGATGACCACCGCTAACAGAATTTTGAGACTCTATGTGGCAGTTCCGGATCCAAAGTCGGATCTGAAGGTATTGACGGAGTTTGTAGTCAAGGTGTATGCACGTGTATGGTTTGCAATTAAGTGCAAGACATCCTTCAAAGACGGTGTATCCATATTTGGGAAATTGTTTCTTTTTCCAGGGATATGCCGCAGTTAAGTTTGTCTTTGACCCAATAATCCAGCACAATGTATTTTTTGCCCATCCGGAAAATCTCCTGATTGCCATGGTAAGGTAACTGATGACCGGAAACACATCCCGGAGCTATTATCCTTCGTAGAATCCTTAAAGCGCGAAGTGCGTACACTAGTGGAGAAGTCAGGCAATCCCAGGTTCCTGGAATCAATTTTTGCGTAACAGATTATATTGATCTGATTCAGTGGGATAAGATATAAGTTACGAACCACCGATTTTGACTAATCTTTCATACGATGATTTAAAGAAGTTCATTGAAAAACGTGATTGCGAAGATATCCTTTCGATTGCTGAGTTTCCATGCCAAAATCAAAATGTGGAATGATGTGTCAATTTGGTACTGAAACTGAATTTTGAATTTTCTGAACACTTTTAACACATTTAAATATTTGTTTCATTCTTGAAACAAATGAAGAAGAAAAATATTGTTTGTATACTTTTCACAGATGAAACGTTTGTATTGCACTCTTGCTTCTTGTGTGGTGCATTCTATTATACATGTACAACAGATAAAAATGAATGCATGGCAATTGACTTGTGATATTGAAGATATTGTGTGATCTTTAAAAAAAAAAAAAAAAAAAAAGTGTAGTCATATCACTACGTACCATACGCAGCTTTTCCGCGGTATAACATTTTTATTTTCCAACTTTATGTTTATTTCGATTTATAAGTTGAACAAGGCATTTTTTACGAATTTCGCAAAAATTGAGTAGACTGGGGGCACCGGAAGATAAAACTTGATTTAAAAAAATATGTGCAGGTATATTACGTACCATACACAACTTTTCTGCGGTATGACATTTATATTTTCCAAATTTATGTTTATATATATCAATTTATAAGTTGTACCAGGCATTTTTGAAGAATTTCGCAAAAATTGAAAGGCCCGGGGGCACCGGAAGATAAAACTTGATTTCGAAAAATTTGTGCGGTTTTATTGCTGAGGACTATACACAACTTTTGCGCGGTATTACATTTTGATTTTCGGTTTTTTCACACTACCCTAATCGTTTTATAGTTACAGAGATAAAGC
This sequence comes from Maratus speciosus, assembly GCA_963932465.1. Taxonomy (NCBI): domain Eukaryota; kingdom Metazoa; phylum Arthropoda; class Arachnida; order Araneae; family Salticidae; genus Maratus; species Maratus speciosus. The sequence goes on along the minus strand of OZ010789.1, from coordinate 453,400,743 downwards.
AAAATAAACATATGAAAATGCATTCTAAAACGAAAAATATTATCGTTCTCAAAAAGCACATATGTTTATTTAATAAAAGTTTTTGTTAATTTTCTGGTATTGTGTGATATTTAAGAAAATATTACCATTCTTTAACTTTCATTTTGATAAGTAATTTACATAAATCTACTTTTGAGATTAATAATTAACTTTTAATTGTTTACATGCATAATACATTAAATTCATTGAAACAAAGTAATTAATTTTTTTTTCTCTGTTTTAGGTATTGAATATCATTAAAAAATTTGGCAAGGTACTTTACTAAAAGAAATAAAGAAGAAAGCTATCATTTTATAGGTAAGTCGATTAATTGAATTACTTAAATCAGTGAGTGTGCGTAATTTTATGAAAGTCGTATGAGGAAACCTCATTTTGTTTTTGATTGAAAAATATATCTGTAAAGCTGTTAATAAGAGTTTAAAATGTCAAATAGTTTTATAATTCGTTATGCTTGTTTGATAATACTAGGAGCTCCGCCCTCTACGAACGACGCGAGCCATATTTTGTCCATACCCCGCGAGCACTTAAAACATGCTAATTTGCTCTTTTTTGAAAAGATTACCCGACTACGTAAGGTTAGATGAATTGAATCGTTATAATGACACGATCAGTGGCGATCTTCTGTTTTGTGATTTATTTATTAAGAAAAATCAATTACAATTTGAAAATCATCTTGTATAAAATGTTTAAATAAAAAACGTCGCTACCTCCATGAATTTTAGAACGTTTAGAAGAAAAGTTTTCTCTAAGACGCTATAAAGAAATATTTCTAAATATATCGTTTTAATGCAATTTTCATCGTTAAATGATTTTTGCGCGTAATCATTTAATTATTATAAAGCTTTCTGTCTTTTTTAATGTTCACATCTTTGTTCATATCTTTCATCAGAAAACTGTTTGGCTATATATATATATATATATATATATATATATATATATATATATTTTTTTTTTTTTTTTTTTTTGGGGGGGGGGTGTTAAAATCTGGTAAAAGCAGTTAAAAATGCCTATTCCAAGCTTTAAATTAAAGCTGCATTCAAAAAATTAAAATTCGAACAAAATTTTGGGGGGAAAGAATTAGACACATTTAAAAAGCATGATTAGGCACTGCACCCCACAATCTATTCAAGTATATATACCTGCAAAAGATGATTAAATCGTTGTGCATCGTTTTTGATCCTACAAAACTTATTCAACTGAACTGTCTTTATTGAATTCGACATTAAATAGCGCTTAAAAAATTCCTCGATTTAAAAACTGTTTGCTTCAATGTATTTATCATACATTTTGCTATAAGTCTACCAGTTTTCATGTTTTTTATGGACTTGTTTTTACAAGGTAAATTAGGTGCTTTTCTTAAAATAGAAACATATTTTACTTAGAATGTCGTTTACTGAAGAATTACGCCGTGTGATAATAGTTGCTTAGTATTTTTTTTTAATGTGAATTAGACATGCGTGCCCCGAGTAAGAGATATTTTTGTCAAAAATCAAAAGTTAACATTCTTTCGTATTAATATTCATGGAAATGTTGTTAAAACAATTTTAAAAGTTTGTATTACCATGTTGTGCAATTTATTTGGAATTCTTGTAGTATCAGTTGTTATCTAACATGAAGTTTTGCAAATACTTATATAATTTAAGGCTATATTATATAATACTTATATAATTTCCGCTGCACTGAAACTCCCCGATCGCGAAATCCCATGTTAGCCTATGGAAAAACTTTCAAGCGCGATTGCTCATTACCTAATATAATTATTAAAATACCGTTTTCACCATCAGAAAGTAGACGTTAGATGCTGATGATGTGCGTTTTTAAAAATTATCTCCCTAAATTTTAAGTACATAAAAAGTCCCTATAAACTTTGAAATTTCCATTTGATTCAATTTTATCACCTTCTTAAAAATACTTAAAATTTACGTAGACAATTTTCAAAAACGCACATCATCTGCCTGTGACGTCTACTTTCTGATGGCGTAAACGGAATTTTAATAATTATATTAGGTAATGAATGAGTCATCGCACTTGAAAGTTTTCCCATAGGTTAACATGGGATTTCGAGTTCTGGGAGTTTCAGTGCAGCGGAGCCTTAACTCATAATAACCGAAACTCATAATACTCGAGAAAAGCTTTAGTGCTTTCTAGAAAATAAATTTTATCACCAATTTATCCTCAATTGTAATATGTCATACCTCTTATAAAAATTTGAATATTTTTACGCTAACTTGGTAATAGAATTTTGTTGATAAGACTAAAATTATGATTCAAGCAGCTTACTAATAACATTCATTTCTTGGCTATTGTTTGCTTTTCTATTTACTTACAAATTATTTAAAATGTACATTTATCATCCACGTTCAAAGAATTTTTAGAAATTCGGAATTTCAGAAAAGTAAAAACTAAACATATCTCCAAATTTTTATTCGTTTAAATGTATCTTACATCCGAAAACTAATAGGAAACTGTGATATTTCAAACGACATCGCTAAATTTTAGCTTAAAGTATTTACTTAAAATATCATACGCTCTTTTTAGAATATATATGTTTCCTCCATTTAAAAAAAAAAAAAAAAAAAAAAAGCAGCAATTTAACTTTATCTTCTATAAATACCCTTTCTTACCTGAAATTTACATCTCAAATAACAATAATGCCACTTATTCTTGATAAAAATAAGAAAATTCTAGTTATTACTCTACAAATTTTTGTAACAGATATTTACCAAAACACTTTATTCTCGAAAACATATTTCCCAACAATTCACTTGAGTGAGAGATGTAACATGAAAAAATAATCAGACGACAAAACTGCTACAAAATATCTGACTTTCTCCATCTTTTGTCCCCTCTCCACGGAACTGACTTTTATATGAGTAGTGTCTTTTGTAGAAGTTGATGACTCTATTCTACATTTCCTCCCCGTCTCTTGTAATGACCTGAAGCTAGCGTGACAGGAGTACCTAATGGTTTCCCACCTATCATGCACTCTGTGGCACTCTTGATGGCTTCGGGGACGAAATTGTCGTTAGCCCATCCAACAAAGAAGTGTGTTCCGTGAGGTATTTGTTGTCCGATAATTTCTTCCTTCCGGCAATAGAGTTAGTGGATAATGGTTACCCAGTATTATTTGATGCGCCGTATTTGACGAAATTATGAAAGGCCATAACCGTTCTAAATATATTAAAAGAAATAGTTTAATAATAATAGAAAAGTACTAATGATTTTATTATACCATATATTGTAAATACAGCGTGTTCATAAATTTAATAAAAGAAAAGAAATAAACCCTGCAGTAATTAGTCAATATCCTAAAGACGAGATTCCAATTTAATTTTTAACATAATATGAAGGGTGTTTTTTTTAAGCTTTACATTTGTTTTTACAGTGACTTTTATATGAGTATATTTTCTTTATTAGGGTACTTGATGATTCTATTCTAAATTTACTTCATGATTCATAAAGTGTTTGATCGAATGATTTCTTATGTGGTTATCCTAAGGTAAAATTTACCGGGAGAAAAAAAAGAAATATGCTGACAAAATTAAGTGCTCGTATTGAAAATTTCAGAGTTCGAAAGAATTTCAACATAAGACGTCCCCCTAAGCTTTTTTAAAAAACATACATTGAAATAAAATAAAATTTCCAGTCGAATGGCTATTTTTAATTTGATTATTAAAATGTATGGAATGTTTGTTCTTCATTTTTTCCCACTGTACAATGGCAGATTTCCCACCTAAACGCTTGCATTCTGTGGCACTCTTGATGGCTTCGGGGACGAAATTGTCGTTAGCCCATCCAACAAAGAAGTGTGTTCCGTGAGGTATTTGTTGTCCGATAATTTCTTCCTTCCGGCAATAGAGTTAGTGGATAATGGTTACCCAGTATTATTTAATGCGCCATATTTGGCGAAATTATGAAATGCCATAACCGTTCTAAATATATTAAAAGAAATAGTTTAATAATAATAAAAATGTACTAATGATTATTATATATTGAAAATACAAGGTGTTCATAAATAAATTAATTAATTAAAAAAAATTCTGTGGTAATTAATATCCTAGAGACGAGGGAACAGATGTCATATTCGCCCCATATTGGCGCGATTTTTTTCGGTTGCCAATTTGGCGAAAACATCAACAGCATAATCAACATAATCCGGGTTACCACATCAAACCCTTTGGCGCAAGTTAAGTACCCGTTGCCTATATGATATTGGCGACAGAAAATAATCGCGCCAATATGGGGCGAATATGACATCTGTACCGAGACGAGTTTCAAATTTAGTTTTTATCAGAAAATGAAGGTTTATTTTTGAGCTTTAACAATGTTTTACAGTGTCTTTTATATCTGTATTGTTTATTGTAGTTAATTTTCCTTCATAATTCATAAATTGTTTGAGCGAATGATTTCTCATTTGGTATCCTAAGGTAAAATTTACCGAAAAAAAAATATGCTCTCAAAATTGGGTGCTTGTATTGAGTTTGATAAAACTTCAACATACGACGTCCCTCTAAGCTTAACATAAATTGAAAGAAAATGTAATTTCCAGTCGAATAGCTATTTTTAATTTGATGATTAAAATGTATGGTATGTTTGTTGTACTCTTTTTCCGACCGTACAATGGTATGATTCCCACCTATCATGCACTCTGCGGCACTCTTTATGGCTTCGGGGACGAAATTGTCGTTAGCCCATCCAACAAAGAAGTGTGTTACGTGAGGTATTTGTTGTCCGATAATTTCTTCCTTCCGGCAATAGAGTTAGTAGATAATGGTTACCCAGGCATCATTTGATGCGCCGTATTTGACGAAATTATAAAAGGCCATAACCGTTCTAAATATATTAAACGAAATAGTTTAATAATAGTAAAAAGTACTAATGATTTTATTATATATTGAAAATACATAGTTTTCATTAAAAAAAATAATTATAATAATTCTGTGGTTCGAGTAATAACTCAATATCCTAGAGACTAGTTTCGAATTCAGTTTTTAACTTAAAATGAATGTTTATTTTTTTCTTTCTTCTATCTTTACATGAAGAAAGTATTGGATTCATGAAAAAATTCGATTTCCGTTTTTTGATGGATTTACACGTTTTAGAAAGTCCTGAACACGATTTGGCAATTTTTAGGAAAATGTGAGTCTGTCTATATGGTACGCAAATTTTGTGGGCGCTCTATCTCGAGAACTAATGCACGAAATTTAATAAAACTTCAGATTCAGTTAGTCCCTGATATAAATTGGGCTGATTACATTTTTGTGTAAATCGCCCACCAGGTGGCGCTTCTATGCTGTATTATTCACGATTTCGGCAATAGATCTATCTCAAAAACAACTGCACGGATTTTCACCAACACTGTAAAAAAAAAAAAAACATTGTAAATTGCCAGCACATTGTGCTGTTGATTTTACGCAACTACTGTATTTTTCATATTTATATAGTCAAGAAACCAAAGAAAGCTGCAGCACATTCGACTGTGATCGAGTTTGAGCGCGAGATGAACAGTACTTTGTGCTGTAAAAATGTCGTTTTCAATTAGACGTTGATATAAGTTGTTGCTGATTAGGTTTTGGTAAAACGTAGGTTTGGTCTAAATTTCCTTCATAATTCCTAAAGTGCTCGATCGAGTGATTTCTCATTTGCCATTCTTAGGTAAAAACCGAAAAATAAAAGAAATATATTGTGAAGATTGGATTCTTGTATTAAAAAATTCAGAGTTTGATTGAATTTCAGAATAAGACGTCTCGCTAAGCTTTTTTTTTAAAAAACGTAAATTGAAAGAAAATATAATTTCCCATCGAATGGCTAATATTAATTTGATGATTAAAATGCATGGAATGTTTGTTCTTTTTCCCCTCCCCCGACTGTACAGTGGTAGATTTCCCATCGCTCTTGCACTCTGTGGCAATTTTGATGGCTTTGGGGACAAAATTGTCGTTAGCCCATCAAACAGAAAAGTGTAGTGTTCCGTGAGGTATTTGTTCTCCGATAATTTCTTCCTTCCAGCAATAGATTTAGTGGATAATGGTTACCCAGTATCATCATTTGATGCTCCGTATTTGACGAAATTATGAAATGCCATAACCGTTCAAAATATATTAAAAGAAATAGCTTAATAATAAAAGAACTACTAATGATTATTACATATTGAAAATATAGAATGTTCATAAGTTAAATAAAAGAAAAGAAAAAATCTTGTAATAATTATTACTCAATATCCTATAGACAAGTTTTAGATTTAGTTCTTTACATAAAATGAAGATTTATACAATGTTTGGTTTATAAGTTTAAAGAACATATGCAGGATATTAATAAAAATAGACCGGCTACCGCCCTCTCAAGACTGTTTCAAACTAAAGATATTGACATCCTTTTCAATAGAGCAAAAGTCATTATCCAGGCTTCTGATTTTAATAGTTGTGCTATTTTAGAGTCTTTGGAAATTTTAACGCAAGCAGAAAATTGTTGTAATGACGTATTATCATACCAAATTCCGCGTATCTGGTTTAATTTACTTAATATTACTGGAGAGTTTGGTCTCTCGGAGGATTGAGCTTTCTCTACCTTCCTCCTCCTTTAGTTTAATGGATACTACCACCTGCGGGCTTCCTGAAGTGAGTTTCCGGTCAATCTGTAGCAGTGAACATCGAGCGTCGAGTGTTTTTATCAGTCAATTCTCTTCTCCTTGACAAAGGCTTAAGGTTAGCCGAAAGCGCTCGGAGTAGCTTTTTATCATTTTAACATCTAGTGTTTTTAATTTTAAAAAACATTTGTATATTTTTTTATCACACCAATGTAGTAATGTGTTTTAAATGAAGCATTTTAAATGTTTCCATGTTTTTATATAATAAACAAAGGTGAATCTGGCGTTCAAGATTGGACTATTTTATTAAGTCAATTTATTAAGATTTATTTTTGACCTTTAATATTGTTTTTACACTCACTTTTATATGAACATATTGTCTTTTGCGGTAGCTGATTCTATTCCAAATTTCTTTAATATTTTCTAAATTGTTTGATCAAGTGATTTCTCATTTGGCATTCTTAGGTAAAATTTACCACAAAAAAAAAAAAAAAAAAAAATGTGTTGGGAAAATTGGGTGCTCGTATTAAATTTTTTAGAATTTGATAGAATTTCAGCATAAGACATCCCTCTAAGATTTTTTTAAAAACCATAAATTTAAAGAAAGTGTAATTTCCAGCCGAATGGCTATTTTTTAATTTGATGATTAAAATGTATGGAAGATTTGTTATTCTTTTTTTCCCGACTGTACAATGGTAGGTTTCCCTCTTCCACTCTGTGATACTCTTGACGACTTCGGGGACGAAATTGTCGTTAGCCCATCGAACAAAGAAGTGTGTTCCGTCAGGTATTTATTGTCCGATAATTTCTTCCTTCCGGCAATACAGTTAGTGGATAATGGTTACCCAGTATCATTTGATGGGCCGTATTTGACGAAATTAGGAAATGCCATAACCGTTCTAAATATATTAATAGAAATAGTTTAATAATAAGAAAAAGTACTAATGATTATTGTATATTAAAAATTAAAGGTGATGATAAATAAATAAAATAAAATAAAAATGTGGTAATTACTAAATATTCTAGATACGAGTTTTAGTTTTTAACATAAAATGAGTGTTTATATTTTAGCTTTAACATTGTTTTTACAGTGACTTTTGTATGGGTATTGTCTTTTGTAGTAGTTGATGATTCTATTCTAAATTTTCTTCGTAATTCTTAAAGCATTTGATCGAATGGTTTCTCATTTGGTAACCTAAGGTAAAATTTACCGAAAAAAGAACTATGCTTTCAAAACTGGGTACTCGTATTGATACTTTCGGTGTTTGATAGAATTTCAGCATAAGACGTCTCCTTAAAGTAAAAAAAAAAAAAAGCATAAATTCTAAGAAAATATAATTTCCAGTTGAATGGCTATTTTTAATTTGGTGCTTAAAATATATGGAATGTTTCTTCTTTTTTTTCCCCCGTCTATACAATGGTAGGTTTCCCACCTATCATCCGCTCTGTGACTCTCTAAAATGGCTTCGGGGACGAAATTATCATTTGCCCTTCCAACAAAGAAGTGTGTTCAGTGAGGTATTTGTTGTCTGATAATTTCCTCCTTCCGGCATTAGAGTTAGTGGATATTAGTTATTCCAGTATCATTTAATTTGCCATATTTGACGAAATTTTCCTATGTCATAACCGTTCTAAATATGTTAAAGAAAATACAATTCTAAAACATATTTTTATTTTATTTTGAAGACACATTTAAAAGACTTTGCTTTTATAAGACTACTGTCGGAGAAGTATTGTCGATGAGAAAATGAAACCAATTAATATTTTTGTGCAGGAAAAAATTCAATAACAGTTACAAATGCGATACATGCGGACACAAGAACTTAAGTCTGCTAGTCATTCAGCTGTCGATTTCCCCTTGCTTAAGCTATGTCTATGGGCGTAGAATGTATTCCTTTGGTTCAAATATCTCATCGGGAAATAAATATTTTTAACTATTTTTTTTTTCTGCGTACTCTTCTTTAAGGATGCCTGTTTTTTTCTTTATTATCAAAATATTTCTAAAATTTACGCTGAATTTAATGTTCTATGTGTTAAAAGCTGACGAACTGTGAATAAGTTTTTACACTTCATTTAAAATTAAGTACATATTTTAGAAATATTTTGAGAACTAAGAGAGAAAAAAAGCGTCATCCTTTAAGAAGAGCACACAGAAAAAATAAGTCAAAAATATTAATTTTCGATGGAGATATTTTAAATATACGAATGCATCAAACGCCTATAGACATTACATAACATTAGTGACAGGAATACGGAAGCTGAGTGTCTAGCAGCCTTAAGTTTTGGCTATATGAGTCACAGTTACACTGTAAAAAAAAAGGACTAAAATACGGAAATTGTACTGGCAATCGAGACGCTAGTACTATTTCTGTATTTTAACGGAAAATTTCCCTAGTAAATTCCAGAAAACCGAAATTTTTCTGTAATTTACGGTGTAAAATTTCCGTTAAAATACGGAAATAGTACTGATGTCTCGATTGCCAGTCGAATTTCCCTATTTTAGTCCGTTTATTTATTTATTTATTTATTTTTTACGGTGTAGTAAAGGCCTTTGCATCCAAGGGAGATTCCTTCAAATAAATTTCCATATATCAAAAGAAGCGAAAATAAAATAAAAGATGTATAAAGAGACTCTAGGAAGCTTTTTATAACTTTAAAACTGGTTTTCATTCTTAAAGTTTAAAGAGTTTTCAACTTTGAAGTATCAAATAACTGATATGAGTCATTGTCTGGTTGCTAACCTTCAGTTGGTGAATCATCAGGTTTTCCAGCGGAAAAATCAGATCTTGCAGTCATGTTTTTCATTTTTTATTTTATTCTAATTGTGGAATAAATTTCTATACTCACGAATCAAATTACTTTCAGATAAATTCTCATTCTCACATATTGCAAATTAAAAAAAATTATCAAGGTTCTTTAATGGAGTTTCGCGATTTGTAGATTTTGTGTGGTTTGAATAGAATCATGTAAAGTATGCGTGATTACATGGGCGCCCACTGAACAAAATCCAGGGAAGGGCAAGATTTAAGAACACTTATTTCTGTAGACCATTGCCGACGCCGTGTTTGCTTTCTTTCTTTCTCTTCTTTTTTTTTATTCAGGAATATAAGAATGAAATAACGTATACTATCTTTTTTTTTTTTTAGAAACTCATGTGAAGAATTTTTCTAACGTATGAACCTGAAACACAAAATAGAAATGTAGCATATGCGACACTTCTTCATTATAAAAATAAACTTCTACCGACTTTTTACAAAATAGATAAACTGAAACAGCCGTCAGTTTTTTCATCAAGTATACAATATGCACCTCCAACGAAATATCCTTACTGCCTTTTTCTGTAGAATGTTACTGGTTCTTAACCAAAGGATATGTTAAAAAAATGATATTGAAATAACTGGAATATTTAATATTACCAGATTTTAATTTTAAATAAATATTCTGGTGTGTCCTTTCGTTATTAAAAATGTAATAGCATTAAAACTTCCTTAAATTATATTTATGAAAAAATATATTCTAAATATCTAATACTTTAAAACACAAGTTATGCTACAATTCTGATTCATTAGATTTCTCAAATTCTGCAGCTTGCTGGCGATATTTCAAATTAAATAGTTGATTTCAGCATTACTCGAAAGCACATTTTTCTCTTTTCTTTTCAAAATTAATGGAAAGGTATATTCCATCTTCATTTAAAAGATAAACATTTATTTTCGCTTGAACGAGGTTTTTAAACTTTCAGCTCTACATCGTGTAGTACTGAAAATTAATGTTTTCTAGATATTTGTTGGTGAAAGTATTGGATAAATTAAGTCTGGAGCAATTCGTTTTCCCATGTTTTCATTATTCGAACTTTCAAAAGTTTTCTCCTAGCATAATGTAAAATTAAATCATATTAATCACAATAAACAAGAGTCTCAAACTAGATTGTATCATTTTTAAAGTAAAAGTATCACGTTTATTTAAACTTTCAAACTCTTCCCTGCACATAGACAAACTCGAAATTCCTTTGTGGGAGCTGGGGATTTAAAATTTTATCTCCATAATGACTTGAAAAAAATTTGGAGCTTCGGGTCTCGCAGGCCTTCTTTATTAATGACTTTTAGATGGCTACGCGAAGCCGATCGATGTTATTTATCGAACCAAGGAGGTACTTTTTTTTGTAAAACACTAGCTATTGATTTGAAATAACTATTTTCTCCCTGTTAGCGAAACAAAACGTGGCATTACAATAAATCTATCCGTGGGGCAAAGATTTCGATTATGCGTTCTCTTCTTTTTTACTGCATTAGTTGGGATAATTTCAGAAGAAGAGATCGGCATTTCGATTGTATTTTAGATTTTAAAATGTATTTGAATTGAAATGTATTTGGATACATTAAAAAAAAAGTGTAATGTTATGTATAAACAGATCTGTCGATAGTATTTGTGTCGAAGTTCGTAGAATATTTAAATTTAAAGTGCTTATTCTAGTAACTTTTAATTTGTTAGTTTGCATTAGGAAAAAGAGAAAAAGATTTTTACTGTTCCTTGGTCTGAATGTACGTATGTAGGGACAATTTTCAAAAATGGGATTGACAGTTCGACAGCATTTTAGATTTAAAAATATATTTGGATTAATATTTAAAATATTATAATATTTAAAATTGTAATGTATAAGCAGATTCGTCAATTTCGGAAGAAGAGGTCGACATTTCGATTCTATTTTAGATTTAAAAATGTATTTGAATTAAAATGTATTTGGATGTTTTAAAAAATTATAATGTTACGTATAAAAAGATCTGTCAATAGTATTTGTGTCGAAGTTCGTAGAATATTTAAATTTAAAGAGCTTATTCTAGTAACTTTTAATTTGTTAGATTGCTTTAAAAAAAAAAAAAAAAAAAAGAGGATTTCTACTGTTCGTTGCCTTGAATGTACAAATGCAAGTATAATTTCGAAAGGTGGAACTGACAGTTCGACTGCATTTTAGATTTAAAATTATATTTGGATTAATATTTATACATATTTAAAATTGTAATGTATCAGCAGATTCGTATTTCTTAGGAAGTCGGTAGTGTACTTAAATTTAAAATGCATGTGGTGGATCACGTAATTTTTAGTTTATTAACTTGTCTTTATAACTGAAGAAAATTAGTTTTTACTAGTAGCGTAACAAAACGTGGCATCGCAATAAATCTATCCCCAAGGCGAAATTTCGATTATACGCCGCTTCATTACGGCTTTAGTCGGGGTAACTTTGAAAGAAAAGATCGGCAGGTTGATTCTATTTTAGAATAGCGGAGCTTTACCCGCTTTGCTGGTCGGTTTTTCCATAACGACCCTCGAATCAAACAAATCTGCGTTTAGCGGCCCCACTGCCTTCAGTAGACTACGTCCGCCCCTGCCTCCAATCCAGAAAACCTTGAATTATTACGATTTTTTTGTTTTGACCCAGTCTAAATTAAAATTTTCAACATCGTCGTTCACGTTGCTGAAGGAACCGATTTGGCATTCTTCCAACTTGAGTTTAAATACGGCAGTAGAAAAGTTTTGTTAGGTTAAGTTAAGTTATTTCTATTTCAGAAAAAAAAAAATCTCAACCCTAAAAAAGTGCTAAAAATGCATAGGAAGAAATTTAGTATATTTGGCTAAAAGACTGAAACGGGATTCATTTTACGAATGTCAAAAATTCCCCCCAAAACGGGGAAAAAGTATAAAAAAGTTCGGAAAAAATTCAAAAATTTCTGTACGAATTCCAAATAAACTTACTGAATAGAGGACAAAATTTATTATTTCAAATGAAAATCAAATTTCAAATTATTAATTTTGCTTAAAAGGCGCAAAGGCCAATGATTTTCATTTGAAATATTGTATGCAAGGCGAATGTTTCTCACCGGAAAAATTTCCAAATATTAAAATTTATTATATTGGACTAAAAGATTGAAACTGGACCCCTTTTAATTATGTTAAAAAATTGACGCAAAACTTTTAAAAAAATCGCAAAGTAAAATATTTACTGTATTGCTCTAAGACGCATCCCACACTGAGACGACAGGATACATGTCGCACAACATTTGGGAGAAAAAACCGGTCGAAACAAAGAAGAAAGTTGATTGAAACCTGTTTTAAACCAGTTTTTCCCCTGAATTCAAGCGACATGCCTTACATGTCGCCTTAGGGGCATCCCACATTGAGACGACAAGCGACATGAAGCCAAAACATGTAGCGCATAAACCGGTCGAAACAAAGAACAAAGTTGTTTCAAACCTGTTTTAAACCTGTTTTAAACCTGTTTTTCCAGCGAATTCAAGCGACATGTCTTATGTGTCGCCTTAGTGTGGGATGCCCCTAAGTGTAGGATTCGCCTAAAAGATTCAAACTGCTTTCTTTTTACGAATGTTAACAAGGGGAAAAAAAAGCGCCACGGAACGCGAAAAAAAAAAAACGCTGACAATAGTATAAAAAAATTAGATAACACTATTATAATCAAAGATTGAAGAAATGATTTCGGGATGCGTAACTTCAAACAATTCCCTGCCAAATCTCGCATCTCTGCGTGAAACGATCTAAACCAATCATACTCAATCTTTTTTTCTCGCGGGCCACAAACATATGTTTACGTTCCGCTCAATCAAGCGTTCCGTTGCTAATCACTGCTGGTCCAACAATCATAATTTTAAATTTTCCGTAGCCTGAATTATACAGAAATGCTCATCAATTTACGATCATATATGGAAATACAGTCGGGCCTCTATTTAACGAAGTAGCTAAATCCCGAAAAAAGTTCGTTATATGGAAAATTCGTTAAATAGAGAGTCAATTTTTAAAATACTTTAAACTATATAAAACTTAAGTCCATAAACGCTAAATATAATTTACAAAAGTAATTAGTCACACTTTTTTTATAAATTATATCTGTTTGTTTTATTTATTTTACTCATCAAAAAGAAAACTTCAAGGGAAATAAGAATGAAACAAAACATTGTCTGGAAATACACTGTATTTTCAGTTAAAAAAAATAACTTTATATTAAAATCATGATTTTTTATTATGGTTGATAAGCTGTCTGGAGGAATACCAAATTTTAAAGCAGTATTTTTTTTCTTCACGCCTTTATCCATCTCATCAAGAATATTTTTTTTTTCTTTAATGATCAAGCACTTTCGCTTTGACATTTTTGAGCTACAAGAACCGAAATGATCAACACGATTAATCATGATCAACAATCTAGAAAACGGGAAACTATAGTTTAAGGACATGGGGCAGCTCCATTGATGGTTAAAAGGGAATATTGAAAGTTTGCACTTCTTGGATGGAAAGCAAAGAATCACAGCAATTTTACTGCTCTCGGTGAGTTGGGTGCCGGGAAAAACCTGTTCATGGTCATTGATCATCATAAAATGTGTTAAGAGAAAGAATAAGTTTGAAATGTCCAGTAATATTTTAAGAAATAGGGAGCAGAAAAAATTAGATCACAAGGAAAAGTTCGTTAAATAGAGAATGCACTTCGTTATTTGGAGGTTATTTTACGAAGAAATTTGCAAAATGTTCTTGGTTCCAAGTAAAAGTTCGCAAAATAGAGGTTCGTTAAATAGAGGTCCGACTGTACTATCATATATGGAAAAATTCAAACAGCTTAGTAAACGATTTGTCCAGCACGTCTACTTTTTCAAAGTTATGGTTTAATTTTCTTTAATTCGTCCTCTTCCCTCCCTCCTTACTTTTCTCTGCTTTGTTTGAACTCTCCTGAAGCATCTAGGCAGTTTTTGATTGGTCTCCCTATGTGCGCGTGAGATCGAATCCGTGGCTGTTTGTCAACAATGATTTTCATTTCGCTATTGACGGTCGGGATGTGAAGTGCGCCTCTCTGGCTCTGTCTCTCCCCTCTTTTATTCCATAGTTTTATTTAATTTTTATCTTTAATTTATGAGCACTGATGATGAGGCCTTAGAGGCTTCGAAATAGCTATATGCTTTTTTTTTTTTTTTTTACATTTGTGTTTTGTTAACGTTATTTCTCTCTTTTTAATATATTAACACAAGGTACAATCCTCTCCCCCTTTTATATATGTTTACGATTCTGAGCGGGCTGCAACATATTTATAAAAAGTGTAAAAAAAGGAGTAATTAAAATAGTAAGATAACATAAGAAGTATAACAGAGAAATACAATAAAGTTAATACTACCAGTAGGTTTGAATTTTAGTCGCGGAAGAAATTTCACCAAGAAATTTTTACATCATTATTTCCAAACAATAAACTTTGCGGTAATTTTCTATTCCAAATGTTGTAAAAGTATGCTGCGAAGTCTTTTGTTTGGAAATAGTTGCGAAAAATTATTTAGTGCCAATTTCTTTTCCCGAGACAAACGCTCAACCATAAATTGCAGAATTTTCTATATAATAAATATAAAATTAAATAATATAACAATGCAGAATTTAAGTTCTAAAGAAAAGAAAATCAGGTGATTTTCTCTAATAAATCGATTTTTTTTTCTCAATTCAAAATCTTTTTATATTTTTTAAAAGTAGAAACATATAGTGAATATTTAATTAATTTGCAGTGCTTGATTAGTGGTGATGTGCACACTAGTATAGCACAACTAGGAACTACATTTAAAAAGAACTTTTGGCTAAGCAAAAGCTATTTAAAAAGTTCTAGTACAATTTTAAATTAATTATAAATAACAGGGCAGATTTTGTTTTCTCATGTAAATAACTAAAACAACATTTAAGGTCTTAAGTATTTTTTTATCCATGTCTCAATTAAAATATGGATTAATGATTATCTGTCTCGGACCGCACACAAAAGGTCGCCGGGCCGCAGGTTGAGTATGGCTGCTAAACGAATGAAAACAAAACACGCACAGGCATACAAACAGCTATCTATTTTTATTATAAGTTTTAAAAATTTAATCGGATTAATATATTTAAAACAAGCAATATAAAAATTTTGTTTTTAAAGTCAATTCGTACTTAGGTCATGAAAGAAAAATTTAATATAATCCCTTAAGCTAATATTAGTTTTTGTTGTATTAAAATATCTCAATTTTTTGATTTTCTATAAGCAAGTAGTTTTACAATGGAACTCTATGGGAATTTGGCGAAATATTACAGATGCCGCCAAGTTGGCGTCACTTTTGGCGACTCATTTTGGACGCCAAATTTGGCGATATATCGTCAAGTTGGCGACAAACTTGGCGGTATTTGGCGACAGAACAGGGTCACCCCTATGGTAATCTCCCTTATAGATATGAAGATGCATTAAATGCTTCAATAACCAATGGCCGCCATTTTGTCTCCCATGTAAAACTAAAATTAAAATTTAATTAATGAATTAATATTTAAAAAAACTGTATTAACATCAATTGTCATCCAGTACAAGTTTTAAAAAAATTTATTTCAACTTGATAGGATGAATAATAAGTATTTTATTAACGATTGAAAATTTGAACAAGATATATATATATATATATATATAAATATAGGGAGAGTATGAAGTAATAGTAGGAATTTAAAAATATGTATATTTGTGCTAATATTTCTTTCGAAATTGGTAGAATATATAAATTTAAAATGTTTATTGTAGATTATATAACTTTTAATTTGTTAGCGTGCCTTATAATTGAAAAATAAAACCAGACTTTAATAGTAGTGAAACTCAACGTGGCATCGCAATAAATCTATCCACAGGGAATCGTTCTCCTTTTCTTTACTCCATTAGTTGGAATAGCTTTGAAAGTAGAGATCGGCATTACGATTTTATTTTAGATTTTGAAATATATTTGGATTACTATATTAAAAAAGAAGTGAATAAATGTAATGTATAAAGAGATCTGTCGATATTTGTTTCAAAGTTTAATGGATATTTAAAATGCTTATTGTAGATATATTACGTAAGCTTAAATTTGTTTACGTGCCTTGCAATAAAAAAAAAAAAAACCGAAATAGTCTTTATTAGTAGCGAAACAAAACGTGGCATCGGAATAAATCTATCCCTGGGGCTAAGATTTCGATTATTCTTTATTTTTTTTCTTTTTCTTTCTTTCTTTCTTTCTTTTTTTTTTTTTTTTTTTTTTTTTTACTGCATTAGTAGGAATAATTTCGGAAGAAGACATATACATTTTGATTGTGTTTGAGATTTAAAAATGTATTTGGATTATATTTAAAAGTATCTATATTAAAAAGAAAAAAAAAAACCTGTCTATAACTAACGCTGACGTCATATTGACGATTGCGATGTTTAAAGCAATCGATTTCCCTTTAATTATAGTTCTAAACACCGTTTAATTTAAATTTTTACTATGTCGAACAGGGAATCTACTGTACTTTCAAATATAATTTGTTTGAAAGTGATTCACTTCACGGATTTGAAATAAATTAATGTAAATAGTTCTGCATTTGTTTCGGTCTAGTATACAATAACGAAATTAACGCATTATCAACAAGTCTAACACTTTATAAATAAGCATATAAATAAAATAATATAAATAAAACACACATTTAACAGATTTGTAATCGAACTACGTGCTTAGACACTGAAATTATCGATATAAAAAAAAGCTACAAATCCATCATAGTTTTCTTTAACCCCTTGGGGACGAGCGGCACGTATACGTGCCGCATGAAGCGCTCAAAATCCTTGTTTTTCCTCACCAGCAAAATTTTACTGTAAAATTTGCCTTATTTAATCAGCGCATTTTCTCGATTCAAGAAGGTCCAAATTTCTGTTTTTAAAAAACGGTGACCAAAGATTAAAAATTTCGTAAAAGGCTTACGTCGTGAAGGGGCTAAGCTACTGATCTCTGTCATGTGACTAATACGAAAGTATAGCTTTTAATAAATTTCGAAACATTATTTGAATACATAATTTTATATCTTTCATATAAAAATGCTTTATGTTGTTGTTAGTGGTCAAACTATAAAAAATACACTGCTCAAAACAATTAAAGGATATTTAAAGTTTTATATAGAATAAAGATATAAACGAAATTTTTTTTGCCGAAAATAGAAGAAGAGAATCACAAATGCAAATTTTTCTGGTTTTCAAACTGTGGAGTATGCAAATTTTGAGTTCGACGTCAAAAACGTCGCTTCAGCGTTAGCGAATGAAATTTGACTTTCAACTGGATAAAAGAGAATGAAGACAAGGATGATCGGCATTCAGTGATTGCTTTGTTTCGATGAGTACGATGTCTCAGCGAAGTCATTTGACAGATTCAGAAGCTTTGAGAATTGTTGGTAGGTTAGAAGGGGGCCAAACTCAAGCCGAAGTAGCGCAAGCCATTGGAGTGTCACAAAATGTAATTTCCAGGATCTGGAACCGTTTTTTGGAGAGTGGATGTGCAGGCCGAAGACCAGGGCAAGGTCGTAGACGGGCAACAACGCCCAATGAAGATCGGTATTTAGCGTTAACAGCTCGGAGACACCGAACCATGAACGCTACTCTTCTCCAACAACACCTTCGCTCGGCTACAGGCACCACGATTTCAACTCAGACTGTCCGAAACCGGCTCCATGCTGTAGGTCTGTATGCTCGCCGACCGATGGTATGTGTTAGATTAACATCAAGGCATCGTCGCGACCGCAGGGAGTGGGCAACCGAGCATGTCAACTGGAGGAGAAATGAATGGAGCAATATTCTGTTTTCTCACGAGTCCCGTTTTCCTGTGCAATAATAGGCGTATTTTCATCTGGAGGGACCGTGGCAGTAGGAATAATCCTTCGTTCGTGCACGAAAGTGTCAGATCTGGCGGTGGAGGAGTGTTGGTGTATGGTGGCATCTCCATTGACGGGCGCACTGACCTCTACATCATTCGAGATGGAGCTCTGACTGGTCGCCGATATAGGAATGAGATCCTCAGACCTATTGTAGTCCCTTACGCTGCAGTAATCGGAGATAACTTCATTTTAATGGACGATAACTGCAGGCCACATCGTGCAAACCTGGTGGAGGATTTCCTTTTCGAGGAAGGAATCGTTCGAATGGAATGGCCAGCGTGTTCTCCAGACATGAATCCAATCGAGCACACTTGGGACGCTCTAGGAAGACGAGTTTCTGGCCGCCAACAACCCCCACAAACTCTCCAAGAACTGGAAAGAGCTCTTCTGGAAGAGTGGGGCAGAATACCCCAACTCGTCATTAATAGCCTCATTGAGTCCATGCCTCAAAGGTGTTCAACGTTGCTGGCCGCCCGTGGAAACCATACCCCCTACTGAAAATGCTTTGCCTTGAAGAAAACACCTTTTCTTATTCTTTTTTTCTCATATGCACAAATTGTGTTTTTTTCCTTTAGTACACAAATGCGCAATAAAATGCATTTTTCTCTGCCAAACATGTGTAATTTATTCTCATATAACCTACTATGTCTGTCGACCATGTATCAATCAGCTAAACAGTTTACCAGATACAAAATCCACCTAAAACTGCAATATCCTTTAATTGTTTTGAGCAGTGTATATTAAACGTCTAAAAGCTGCCCCCCCCCCCCCCAAAAAAAAAAATAAATAAATAAAATAAAATAAAATAAAATAAATAAATAAATAAATAAACTAGAAAACAGGAATTCTGCTTTTTCAGAATTTATATCACCCCCGATGAAAAAAAAAATGTATATATAAATAGAACAAAACATATTTCAATTTTAAGACTTACAGTACACGCTTCTATTTTATGTAAAATGACGTCATTCGCATCCGCTTAATAATAACATATTTTCTATCCACTCTTAAACATCTACAGTAAAGTATGCATAGGACGTCACTATCGCGAAATAATACACAAATGCAGCAAAAAGATTAAAGAAAGTAGATACTTTCTTTATCTTCTTTTTCTTTCCGTCATTAAAGAAAGTAGATACTTAAAATTAAATACAGTTTATAATAGTTCCATGTTTTAATAGAAATCATTCGTTTATATTTTTTCAAAATAGCACATATTTAAATTACATTTTCTTTCGGTTGTTATGAAAAAATGGCAACAAAAAGATATAATTAATATTTTACAACTATTTTTCCTTGACTTTCTACAAGAATGGAGTACTTCCGTTAAATCTTATATATACCACTCCGCCCTCTGTCGCGCGTATTGGCGGGCTCAGCCTCGGCTGAAATTTGTAACCTTTTTTTTTTTTTTTTTTTTTTTTTTTTTTTTTTTTTTTTGACCTCAATAAAGGGGACCGGGAGGGACAATCTATGCTCTACAGACTCACTTCCTAGTCTGAGCAGTCTCTCTCGGGCAGTAAAAGTAAAAAATGGCTTCAAAAACTACAAAAAAATTAATATTTCCAAAATAAATTCAGATTCAGTTTTCAAACAAATTGCATTTAAAGTACTTTTTTTCGCCAATACGACGGTATAAAAGTTGAAAATGTGCGATGCTTAGAAGTTTAAAAAATTGCTATAGAGTATTTAATCTTACTGCTTTGTTTTACGGCTGACTTCTGTAAGGTAACGTTATTTTTTGGAGACGGCACAAAATAAGCTGGGAGAAAGAAATAGCATACCGTACTGGGGGCAAATAAATAAATAAAAAATAAATAAATAAAATAATAGTAATAATAATAATAATAATAATAATAATTGATTTTCATCTATGTACAACAGAAGACCAGGTTGGATCGTATGGTATATTATAGTATTATATATATATATATGGTATTATATATATATATATATATTATATTATTATTATATATATATATATGGTGTATTATAGTATGGTTGATCCTTAATTAAGAATCGACCGAAACAGGTTTTAAGACCGAAACCGAACTTCGGTAATCTTCCTATTTTCGGCCGAAAACAAAAACAAAAATGTTCATTTTTTTTATTAATACATACATAAATATACATAATTATTAATTAATTATAAGCATCATTATGCGTGTGGCGTGTGGCCCAAGTTATCTTTCTGTGCCTCTGACCAAAACTTTTTATTTTTATATAAAATAAAATGTATCTAATTAAAAGATGATTTACGTATACATACCTTGATTTCTGTTTTATAACTATTTTTGTAAATGATCATCTGTTATACTACTCTGTTATGCTATACTCAAAGAATATTCGAAACACTTCTGCGATTTCAAACAAAAAATTTTCTATTACTATGAAGTCCGCAGCTTTTAATGAGCACCTGAAAAAGCGTCTTCAAATTTTAGTCCTAAAAGCATTTTTTTGTTTTATAATTTGAACTCGCAGCCAGTGTTTTAATCGTAAAAAAAAAAAAAAAAAAAAAAAAAAAAAGATTATATACGCTAAAGTCATGAACGTCATGTCTAGAGTCACGATATAGCTTTATTTGAATAACAAACAATTAAATTTAAAAAAATCAAAAAACCCGACTGCGTAAAAAGAAACTAATTAATTTTTTCTCATCAATGTGAAACTATTTTTTTTTTTTTTTTTTTTTTTTTTTAATTCCTAGTATTAGCTCACACTCTCGATATATATATCTTGTTCAAATATTCGATCGTTAATAAAATACTTATTATTCATCCAATCAAGCTCAAATAAATATTTTAAAGTTGTAGTGGATGACACTTTATGTTAATCTAGTTTTTTTCAAATATTAATTCATTAATAAAGTAAAATTAATTAATTTTCAATAATCTAGAGAGCCCTCTTCTTGATCAAGGTATTTTAAGACCGAGAGAGCCCTCTTCTTGATCAAGGCATTTTAAGAGGCACTCAAGAGGAAAGAAGAATGAGAGAAAAAAAATTCTCTTATTGACCTAAGTAGGAATTGACTTAAAATATTTTTTGATATTACTTGTTTATATTACTTACCTATTTTTTATTTTATTTACTTGTATTGATGACTTTTAAGTTGTGTTTAATTGTTAGTTCCTATCTATAAACACTGATTTGATGAGGTCTATAGATGTCTATGATGGTTAGAGTTGCAGTAAAGCTAGAGATTCTACATACACAACTTCCAGGTTGTGTAATATTTTAACGAGTCTTCTGACTGTAAAATAGTCAATGAAACATCGTCTTCATTTTGAAAGACCTATCCAATGATATGCCACTCAATATGGTGCGTAAAATTTTTTTTCGTCTCTACCGCCATTTTGTATTTTACGGCCGCCATTTTGACTTTATAAAAACAAAACCTAGCCTATAACCTTCGGACCGTTAAGACGAATTGATAGAGACCTCATTCATTAAAATCCATCCAGCCGTTGGGATGTTTCGAGGGTATAAAGAAATCCACATACACAGATACGCGTGAAACACATAACCCTTCTTTGCAGTCGGGTAAAAACAGAGGATATACAGGGCTTCTTACCCTCCATTACAGCCATGCTCACAACTTGAGTCAGTCACGACTGATAATTATAAACAGTGAAGTTTATAGCGCTTATTTATTTATTTTTTTTTAATACAGGTAGTTTCGGTCGAGTTTAGGTCTGGCCGAATTTTTGGCAGCCTTTTCACCGAAACTCAGATTTTGAGCCGAAAACGAAACCGAATTTTCAGTCGATCTCTAATTATAATGCAATAAGAGAAATCTACTGCTAGTATATGTTTCGAAGTTCGTACAATATTTAATTCTGTATTGACGGTTTATCTTCCCGTCATGGATAATATCTAAGGAGCATTTTTTTTTTTACTTTGCAGTAACTCTTAAGAAACAATCTTTGAGATTTTCAACGAAAAAGAAAATATCTTTATCAAAAATGTAACGTGACAAAGTACTGGAAAATTAATTTTTATGCCAAGAAATTAATTTTTTTTCAAAACATTTTTTTTCTACTTTAATCATTCAATTAATTATCTCTATACGCTCTTTAATAAAATCATATTAATGTTGGTTGGTTATAAATCATCTTTTATGATAAGTTTTAATCGCTCGAAAACACAACATCATCTGTAAAATCTGAGAAGATGACAAATAATTATACTAGGACGCTTTTTTTTTTTTTTTTAACTTAATCTTATAATCAATAGTTTTATCTCTAAAATAAAGTACACCGTGTTAAAAATTTTCCAATGCTTTCTTTACATTTTGGCAATTTGTCAAAAATGTCTTTTTTTGCCCCTTCTATTTTATCATATTTTTGAGTTACATTATTGTTGTCACATAATACATAATTTATGCAAAATTAAAAACTATCATCGGTTGCCATAATACATTAATACCTAAGTAAGACAAAAAAAATAATAATAAAATAAAATAAAATAAGATTAAAGAAGTTGTGTATTTCTTTCAAAAAGTGCAGCATCTTAAGTATTTATTTGTACGGCGATTATTCGTGAAGAAATTATCAATATGAATAATCAAGAGTTTATCACGGGTCATTTTTTTTTCAATATTCTTTAATAAAATTCTTTAATTTAAAATAATAATATTTCAAACTCATTTTTAAGGTTGTGTAATAATAATTGTTTTGAATTTTAAATGGTAGTAAAAAAATAAAAAAATAAAAAAATAAATAAATCAGAGTATATGTTTTATTCCAGTGCAGGGAATAACGACCAATATTTTAGTCCCATTTTAAAAAATAAATTTTGAAAAAAATTAAGTTTTTTAATAATAGTTTTTCAAGTAACAAAATTTTAATCTATGTTTAAACTATAATAAGTAAATATATATATATTGTAATTAAAAGCAAGGAAAGAATATTAGTTTAACATTTCTATAATACATTTAGAATTATAAATTTTTTGAATGCAGCTTATATTTTGTACTCAATAGATATGAATTGATACAATACTAAAATATCCCTGTTTGTGGGGAAGTTATTTCAGTTGATCGAAGTAGAAATGTACAAAACAAAATATTTTTGTTTAAGTTAAAAATTATTAATGTTGACATTTTTGGTACGATTCGTTAGCAAAATTTATGCATAGTTTTATTTGAAAAACAAAAGGTATGCTGATAGCTAAAAAAAAAAAAAAAAAAATGCAAACGTTATACCCTCCATTCGAGCCATGGAATTATTACCCTATTACCGTGTACACTCAAGTCTGGCGATCATAAAAAAAAAAATAAAGTTTATGTAAGGTGTGCAGAAAATTGATGCTGTCGGGAGTCAAACAATTATCCACTTTTCTACAGTCGGGTCATTGTCAATCCCGGCAGACCCGCGCGACATTGTACCATGAAACTACCGATGTTTAGAAAGAAGAGAAACATCATTTAGGTAGCTTTCATTACAAAAAGTAAAAAGCTACCTCTTGTAGCCGTCAGGAGGAAAGCATATTCGGAAAATTTAGGTATATTTTTATTTATTATGCCATTCAGACCCCAAAACAACTCTCCGTTCAAATGTTGATTTATATGGATTTGTAGGAAGATTATATGTAAAATGTTAATTTATAGATGACTTGAATAACTAGACGTTGGAATAACAACACATACACTTTAACACGTTCACGCCGGCTCGGTGGGTCACACTCGACTGTCTCAGAGTTGTGTCAAGTCTCTGACTTTTTGCACACCACTATTATTTTAGAGAAAATGTTGTTCCTTTAAATCGCCCAATTGTCCTAATTAAAGGAAACAACATTTTCTGTATTAAAATACTGGTATCCAAAAAGCCGGAGACTTAGCAGCTCCGAGCGTGAACGTGTTAACACGTTCACGCCGATTCTATAAAACGTACAATTCTACAAACGTACAATTCTACAAACGTACAATTCTGACGTACAATTCTATAAAGATAATTTTACACCACTTCGTTGATACCTTCTGCACACCTTCTGTACCTTCTGATACAGTACATTTCTCACTTAAAACCTTTAATATATTTCTTTCAATCAATCTGATTAGGCCTAACAGTGCCTTTCTTGGCATTTCATAAGCCGATGCTTCTTGAACAATATAATTTTATATACTGACTCTTTTCTAATTTTGAATATGTCCAAACCTTGATCTCGTGATTGTGAATTTTCATAATTCGTGGTTTCAAATCATGGATAATAAAAATACCAGAGCGTCAGTTAATTTGCTGATCATGCACGTCATAAAGGAAATAAACTATGTTTAAATTCGAATCCTACAAATATATATATATATCGTATTTATGAACCGATTTGAATGTGATGAACATGTGTACAGGGTATATTAATGTATCGACGGAGTTCGTTAACCAGCTACATCCGCCATCTTGTTTCAAAAGGGTTGCCATTTAAAAGTTTTAAAATTTTTTAATTCAAAAAAATGTACAAAAAAATTAGAAAATAAAAAAGATTGTTTTCTACATGTTTGACGTTGATACAAGTATTCCAGATCATTTGTTGTTTCGTCTTTATCTTAAAAAACGTCTGTAGCAGGTTGAATTTCTAGGGTGGCTGACATTTTGAAACAATCTAAGTTTTGTCTTGTAATAGCACGCGTGTTTATTAACAGATTTGGATGTGGCTGAGGACGTGTACGGAACTTACCAAAGTCTCGACCAAGTTCATTGGTTAGATTTATCCGCCGTGATGTTTTAAAATGGCGGGGCCTTCAAGATATCGCCAAACTTGGCGATCAAACATAAATCGCTCTAAATGAACAAGCTTGGATATAGCTGAATAACTTGGCGAAATTCTTATTCAAATTAAGTATTGACGGAAACTGGTATTAAATCTTCTATAATCGTCTTATTTTACTCATTTTAACTTTGTGCGTTTAAGTAATATGCCGAATTTTTAAAAACAAAGAATATGGAAGCTTTCCTCCTGGTACAAGCCGCAAGAACTTTATTTAAATAATACAGTCATCACAGATATGCAAAAATAAATTTCACGCCATCTAATGTCAATTTTGACCTTAGTCTTATACATAGAAGGAATAACTGAGAAGATTTCTTAAAGAAGGAAAGATTTTTAAGCATCGGCCAGTATTCAAAAAAGGGAAACTTTGAAAACTTAAAGGTATTACAATGTCGTGGCCACACAGAATCGAACCCACGAATACCAATAAAAAATCTATATTAGCAGTTCGGATAACCGTTTCAACCTTTGGAAAGATTTTTAGTATATTTATCTTCCAGAAAAAGTTGGGATCATAGTCTTCAAATTATCATTTTCCATAAAAATAAAATAAAGGTATTATGTTCTTATAATTATAAAATGATAGACAAAATGTTCATGGAATAATAAGCATTCGATTTTTATTGCATATTTAAAATCGTGATTCATTACACTTGTGTGAAATCACTTTTCAGACTAATTTTCTTGAAAGTGAATCACCTGCCATCAGCTGCCCACATGTACACCTACGCTGTTGCCAAATTGGAGGAAGTAAATCTATACGAATATTACGAAGACAGGTGTTTCGTGCGTTTTTATAATACCAACATATCCTTCAATTTTAAATGGGTAATCTGAATGTCTATTATGCAGATTAAACGGCAATCAAGAAAAAGACATGAAATTATTACATCATTCACGATATCTGGATGTAGAACAAATATCAATGACGAATTTCTATTGAAAAAGTGATCGCCATGTTAAGCTTAATGTATATAATAAATAATGTAAATGACAGATTACTATTCGTAGGAAATTTTTCGAGAAATATAATTCCTTTTATTTGATTAATTTATTTTTCAACAAAAACAATAAGATATGAATTAATAAAGTACAAAAGTCATGTCTATAACAATGTGTATAGCTATCATCATGCATGCACCTGTCCATCGATTGATCTGCCGATACTTATATGTACGCAATGCATGCAGGCATAAAGATCTCAATGTATCAATAATCGATTAACATAAATAACACACAAATAAAAAAAATATTGTTCATTAAATAAATAATTACGTGATTCTTTCCAACTCCTGAATTATTTTTGCATAATGCTACCTTTATCCAATAATTGAAAAGGAAAAAAAAAGTCCTTTACCTCTAATATTTAAGGAAATAATGTTGTAATGGTTTCGATGTTATAGTTAATTGCACATTAAAAGAATTCTTATTGCCATTTCGTGATATTAATCCTTTTTATTTAAAATGAAATACTAAAACTTATCTATCGCAAATGCGTAATTCTAAAATGAAAAATGAATCATTATTTATAATAAGTTATTTTGCATGTTACTTAGAACATCAAACATTAAATAAACGTTTTTAATCGAAACGATTAAAATTAATGTAATATAATATTAATATATTATTATATTACTATGTTTTTTCATTCTTGCTTTCTTCATTTTATTCGGTAAGAAAATAATAATAGCCTGCTTTCACATGTATTAAATTTTTAAGCATCGTTGAAGCCGAAATTACATTTCATTATAATAAAATGTCTTATGGAAATTGATTTTTATACCTGCATTGATTTAGGATTTTCTACATTAACGCATAAATTATACTATAATGTTTATCATATATAAATTCAGTTTTAAGAAAAATACACTTCAGTTCTTCTACTAAACATATCATTTCGATTTCCAGAGATAATGCAGTAGTTTATACTCAACATCTTATCGTTAGGTATGATATAGAGTACTGTTTTTATATTGCTTCAGAGTAATAAACTTCGTTTTATCAACTAGTACTTTTAATGCTGATCAGTCAATTTCTTATGATTAATTAAATTTAACGTTTTCCACTTTTGCAAGACGAGTGACGTGTATTATATAATAACTGTCATTAAACTTTTTCTCTGAAATTATTTTTTGCAATTCCTCGACAAAAACAATAAGTGATTTTCACCACCAGAGATGATATGACTTAATTCCATTGGTATAACAATGTCACATTTTACGGTTATTTTCCATTCCTGTATTGTTTTTTCTTTTTAATATTTTATGATACCTTTCTCATAACGTGGTTTTCTTTTGCCAAGAAAATCCCCTCCAGAATCATCAGTTCACGTTTGTTCTTCCACTTAGAGATCGAACTTAAAAATGTATTAATATTTTGCTCTTGTAAAATAAAACCGTTAGTCCGTTATTACTTTCTTCTATCTTTACAAGAAGAAATTATAGGATTAGTGAAAATTTCTGACTTTCGGTGTTCGATGGATTTACACGTTTTAGAAGTCGGGGATTCCACTAAACATGTTTTTACAAAATGTCTGTCTGTGAGCCTGTCTGTCTGTCCGTCCGTCTGTCTGTTTGTATGTGACACAAATTTTGCGGGCGCTCTATCTCAAGAACTTATGCACGAAATTTAATAAAAATGTATATTCTGTTAGTCCCTGATATCAATTGGTGCTGATTAGTTTTTGGTGTAAATCACTCAACTAGTGGCGCTGCTATGCAGCATTTTTCACGATTTCCGCAATGGCTCAGTCTCCAGAACTAATGCACGGATTTTCATCAAACTTCAGATTAAGTTAGTCATTGACATGAATTGACGTTTTATAAATTTTGATGTAAATCGCTCAAGAGGTGGCGCTGCTATGCTGTATTTTTTGCGATTTTCGCTATAGTTCTATCTCAAGAATTAATGTTTGGATTTTCAACAAATTTCAGATTCAGGTATACCTTGATATCAATTAGTGCTGTTTATGTTTTGGTGCAGTTCGCTCTATACTGCATTTTTCAGAATTTCCACTATAACTCTATCTGAACAACTAATGCACGAATTTCCATCAAACTTCAGATTCAGGTATACCTTGATATCAATTAGTGCTGTTTATGTGATTTATATAGAAGAAAGTTTTGTGATGGCCACAACATACTAGTTAAATTATTCATTAATCTGGACAAATGTAATTCCATTGGTGTAACAATTTTACATTTTACGGATTTATTTCTTTCCTGCGCGTATTGTTTTTTTTTTTTTTTTGTTTTTTTTTTTTTTTGTTTTTTTTTTTTAAATCCTATTTTTGTCATAAGATGGCTTTCGGTGGTCAAGAAAATTTCTCAAAGAATCACCAGTCTACATTTATTTTTTCCCTTAGGGAACAACTTAAAAATCTATTAATATTTTGCTCTTTTAAAGTTAAATCATTATTAAATTAGTCATTATTCTTTAAAAAACTATTTTATGCTACTTTTATCATAACTTGGCTGTCTATGGCCAAGAAAATCTCCTGAAGAATCATTAGTCCCAGTTTATGCTTCAACTTGGGGACCGAACTTAAAAATCTGTTAATGTTTTGTTCTTGTAAAGTAAATCCCTTTAAATTAGTTATTTACCTGGATAAATATAACTTTATCGGTATAACAATGTTACATATTATGGTTTTATTTATTTCCTATACTTCGATGCTTTTAATATTTTATGATACCTGTATCGTAATGTGGCTAAGAAAATCTCCTCAAGAATCACTATTTTACTTTTTTCTTCCCCTTGGAGATCCAACTTAAAAATCTTTTATTCTTTTGCTCTTGTAAAGTAAAATCGTTAAATTTTTATTAAATTAGTTATTAATCTTGATAAATATAGCTTCATTAGTACATAAATGTTACATTTTCCGGATTAATTTCAGTTCTATACTTCTTGTCTTTTAAAAAATATATATATTGTCCTACCTTTCTCATAACATGGCTTCCAGTGGCTAAGAAAAATCTCACCAAGATTCACCAGTCGAAGTCTATTCTTTCCCTTAGGGACATAACTCAAAAATCTATTAATGTTTTGTCCTTGCAAAGCAAAATCATCATTAATTTAGTCATTTACCTGGATAAATATAACTTCATTGGTATAGCAATCTTACATTTTATGTTTTTATTTCATTCCTATACTTCGATATATATATATATTATGATACCATACATTTCTCCTATCGTGGCACTCTGCGGCCAAGAAAATCTCCCCAAGAATCATTAGAGAGCTTTATCTTAGGGTTCAAATTAAAAATCCCTTATTTATCCAATTTAAATATCTATTAATATTTTGCTCTTGTAAAATGAAATCGTTAAATTGTTATTAAATAAGTCGTTGATCGGGATAAATATGACTTCATTGGTACTGAAATGTTACATTTCCCGGATTTATTTCGGTCCTATTAATCTTGTTCTTTTTAAGAAATATTTTATCATACCTTTCTCATAATACCGACTTCTTGTGGCCAAGAAAATCTCCCCAAGAATCACCCGTCGACTTTTGTTCTTTCCCTTTGAGACCACACTTAAAAATCTATTAATTGTATTATGTTCTTCTAAATTAAAATCATTATTAAATTAGTCATTTACCTGGATAAATATGACTCAGTTGGTATAATAATGTTACATTTTATGGTTTTATGTCATTTCTATACTTCAATGCTCTTTTTTTAGATATTTTATGATACATCTCTTATAATGTGGCTTTCTGTGGCTAAGAAAATATCCTCTAGAATCACCAGTGGACTTTGTTCTTTCCCCTTGGATCCAACTTAATCTATTAATATTTTGTTCTTCTAAAGTAAAATCGTTAAATCATTATTAAATTAGTGGTTAACCTAGATAAATATAACTTCATTGGTAGAGCAACGCTACATTTTATGGATTTATTTCAATTCTATACTTCTTGTTCTTCTTCAAATGTATTTTATCCTACCTTTTTCACAATGGCTTCATGTAGCCAAGAAAATCTCAAGAATCAACAGTCGATGTTAGTCCTTTCATTTATTTATCCAATTTAAAAAATCTATTAATATTTTGCTCTTGTAAAGTAAAATCGTTAAATTTTTATTAAATTAGTTATTAATCTGGATAAATATAACTTCAATGATACAGAAATGTTACATTTTGCAGATCTATTTCGGCCCTATACTTTTTTCTCTTTAAAAAACATATTTTATCCTGCTTTTCTCATAATACGGCTTCCTGTGGCTGAGAAAATCTCCTCAAGAATCACCAGTCGACGTTTGTTCTTTCTTTTAGAGACCCAACTTAAAAATCTATTAATTGTATTTTGTTCTTCTAAATTAAAATCATTATTAAATTAGTCATTTACCTGGATAAATATGACTCAATTGATATAAAAATGTTACATTTTATGGTTTTATTTCATTCCTATACTTCGATGTTTTTTTATTTCATGATACCTATCTCATATCGTGGCTTTCTATGGCCAAGAAAATCTCCTGAAGGATCATTAGTGAACTTTGTTCTTCCCTTAGGAATTCCACTTAAAAATCCATTACTATTTTGTTTATGTGAAGTAAAATCGCTAAATCTTTATTAAATTAGTCATTAACCTAGATGTTTATAACTTCATTGGTATACCAGTGTTTCGGCTTTATTTCAATCCTATACTTCTTGTTCATCTTGAAAAGTATTTTGTCCTACCATTTTCATAATGGCTTCCGGCCATGAAAATATCAAGAATAAACAGTCAATGCTAATTTTTCCCCAATTTATCCAATTTAAATAGCTATTAATATTTTTATCTTGTAAAGTGAAATCGTTAAATTGTTATTAAATTAGTCATTAATCGGGATAAATATAACTTTTTCAGTACATAAATGTTACATTTTGCGGATTTATTTCGGTCGTATATACTAAAAAAAATTAATATTTTATTCTTGTAAAGTAAAATCATTATTAAATTAGTCATTTACCTGGATAAATGTAACTTCATTGGCAAAGAACGTTACATTTTGTTTCATTTCATTCCTGTACTTCTTGTTCGTTTAAAAACATATTTTATTTTACCTTTCTTATAATATGGCTTCCTGTGGCCAAGAAAATCCCCCCCAAAATCACCAATGGACGTTTGTTCTTTCCCTTAGGGACCAGGCTTGTAAAAAACCCGTTTTTAACCCAGTCTGGGCGGGTTTTTTGGGGGAAAATAAAATTTATTCTTTTCTACAAAGTATCAAGATGCAACACATATATATGCATGTGTATATATGTTTATATCTTTTATTATACTTGAAGATACATTGTTTAATAAACATTAGAAACATTATTTAATTAATTACTAAATTAAATATTCTGCTTAAAATTGAGAATTTTCAAATATTTGCTTATACCACCAAAAAGCAACTATGTTTGAATTTTGAGTATGAAAACAAACAAACAAACAACAAAAAAAAAACTAATAAATCTGAAGAAAAATTAATATTTTATTAATTTAATTATCATTAATCCTTAATCTTCAAATAAAAGTCATTAATAAAATTATATGTAATGTACTAAAATACACAAATGTAAGTTTGTTGTTGGTTATCTTTTTTTTTATTAGAGAGGGTTATCTTTTTGGTAATCTTGCTTTCTTGTATTAATAAAATTAAACTTTTAATTTTTACTTTGAGGAATTTATTCTGTTAACTATTTTTATTACATACTTTTTTATTTAGATATAAATAAGAATGATATAGACAGACAAATTCAATAGGTACTCTTAAAACATATTACAAAAATATTGGTATTGGTTTGGTTTTAAACTTGTAAACATAAACATTTCATAACAACAGAAGTAAGATATAATATAAGTACAACTTTAACTTCTTCAAATCTAAAGCAAAACTGTTCTTATCTAAAAAGTTTTGGTTTGGATACTAAGCTTCAAAACTCTAAACTAGAGTTTTCCACAACTATAAGATCATTGGATGGTAAAGAAAGGAGTTAATTTCAAGTTAAAGTCATTTTCAAGTTAAGAATACTCACTGTATATGAAAATTAATAAATATTGTATGATAGTTGATAGGCAAGAAAATTTTGTGCATGTATGTTTATTTGTAAAGAAACATTTCACTGTTGTATTTTTTCGTTGAAAAAGTACTTAATATTACAAAATGTTGTTTTATTTGATAAAAACCCATTTTCCTCAAAAACAGCCGGGTTTTTTAAGCTAAAAAACCCAGCACGGTGGGGAAAATGGGTACCTACCCGGGCAGCAAATCTGACAACCCTGTTAGGGACCCAACTTAAAAATCTATTAATATTTTGTTCTTGTAAAGTATAAAATCGTTATTAAATTTGTCATTTACCTGGATAAATGTAACTTCATTGGTATAACAATGCTGCATTATATGGTTTTATTTCATTCCTATACTTCGATGCTGTTTTTTAAATAGTTTATGGTACCTCTCTCATATCGTGGCATTCTGTGGCCAAAAAAATCTCCTCAAGAATCACTAGAGAACTTTGTTCTTTCCCTTGGGGATTCAACTTAAAAATCCATTAATATTTTGTTCTTGTGAAGTAAAATCTTAAATCGTTATTAAATTACTCTTTAACTTAGATAAGTATAACTTCATTGGTATAACAATGTTACATTTTACGAATTTATTTCAAGCCTATATTTCTTGTTCTTCTTCAAAAAATATTTTATCCTACCCTTTTCATAATGGCTTCCTGTGGCCAAGAAAATCTCCCCAAGAATTACCATTGGACGTTTGCTCTTTCCCTTAGAGACCCAACTTAAAAATCTATTAATATTTTATTTTTGTAAAGTAAAATCATTGTTAAATTAGTCATTTACTTGCATAAATGTAACTTCATTAGTATAAGAACGTTACATTTTATGATTTTATTTCATTCCTATACTTCGATGCTCTTTTTTTTAAATAGTTTATGATACCTCCTCTCTCATATCGTGGCTTTCTGTGGCCAAGAAAATCTCCACAAGAATCACTAGTGAACTTTGTTCTTGCCCTTAGGGATTCAACTTAAAAATATATTAATATATTGTTCTTGTAAAGTAAAATCGTTAAATCGCTATTAAATTAGTCCTTAACCTAGATAAATATAACTTTATTTCTGTAGCAATGTTACATTTTATGGATTTATTTTAATCCTATTCTTCTTGTTCTTCTCCAGAAGTATTTTGTCCTACCTTTTTCATAATGTCTTCCTGTTGCCAAGGAAATCTCAAGAATCAGCAGTCGATGTTAGTTCTTTCCCTTATTTATCCGATTTAAAAATCTATTAATATTTTGCTCTTCTAAAGTAAAATCGTTAAATTGTTATTAAATTAGCCATTAATCGGGATAAACATAACTTTATTGGTCCAGAAAAATTACATTTTCCGGATTTATTCCAGTCCTATACTTCTTGTTCTTTTAAAAAAAAATATTTTATCCTACCTTTCTCATAACATGGCTTCCTGTGGCCAAGAAAATCTCCCCGAGATTCATCAGTCGACGTTTGTTCTTTCCCTTAGGGACCCAACTTAAAAATCTATTAATCTTTCTCCCTCTTCGTTGATAACTTTATTAGCAGAGACTTTTTTCTTATTCCTTCAGCCAAAAGTCTAAACGTCTTGGGAGAAGTAATTTAACGTAGTCTTTGCTTATGAGATTTTCATTAAGTATGTCTAAATAAATGCCAGAATTTCACTTCATTTCCCCCGCCCCCCAGCATCTTTTTTATGTCTTGTGTAAAGTAATTTAATTTATGACGGAAAAAAGCACAATATGTGTATTATAGTTTTTAAAGTATTAAGATTTCACAATTTTACAAGGTGTCCCTTCTTTATCATTGACCTTCTCAATGTCTGGCCTAACAATCATGAAGTTTAATGACGATAAATCAACGAGGGTACCCCCGCCTCCTTCTAATAAAAATGTAAAATAAGTATTTAGCATGAGCACAAATGGGAATGCTCGGAAAGAAAACCGCAAATTTTGTGGTATATATATATATTTATCTCTACTCTACCTATATAAAAAATTACATAAGATTATATAAACAATAATTTTTTTTTTAAACGTGCAAGAGCGAACTCTTCTATCCCATCTAATCAAAAGCTTTTTAAGATGTCTCTTACTTTCTTTCCCTTATAGGTTTCTGCGCACAAAATATGGAAAAAATAAAATAATGGTACGGCGCTCTTCTCTCTTCACCACCCCACCCCACCCCTAAAAAAGATGTGGAATCCTATGGAATGACCCAAAACTATTCGTAAAACTATAAGACTTTAGTTTGACCTAAATAATATTTAATTTCCGTCAAAAATGATTGGGAAGAGCTTACCGTTTTCCTCCCCCCCCCAACCCCCGCCGAAACAAGAATTATTGCTTTAAAACCGATGATTCACAGTTTTTTTTTTACCTTACTAATATTAATTCTTTTACGATATTGAATATCAGTTTTCTGAGGGAAAAAAATCATAAACAATTAAGATTTTAATTTATGCCACTTAATAGTTTTGTATTCATAACATTGAACGTTTTCTCAAAGTAAAGATTTTTAGTCATCCTGTTAAAGTAAATAAATTACATCTTCACAAAATAAAGAGTTAAGTTGTAACCTTACAAAATAACCTCTGCAATACATTTTACACTAAAATATTTATCAACAGCGAAAAATCTCCCTCAAGAATCGTATCGTGGATTTATCTCTTACCCTATTCATAATTACGAGGTGATTCATACGCGTTGCAGACATTTATTGAATATGCCTCAATATTTAAACACCCGGAAAGCTGAATTTACAATTCTCATTACAAATTACCAAACCTTTTTAAAAACACCGCATCAATTCCTCCAAGAGCGATTGGCAACAGCTTACCATTGCCCTCAGAGATTCTTGGTTTAAAATAGATGATTCACAATCCTTTTTTATTATTTATTCCAGTGAATTTTATAGAGTTTTTCTCCACTCTCAGATTTTTAGTAATCCTGTTAAAGTAAATACTTAAATTGCATCCTTAAAAAATAAATAGTTAAGTTGTACCCTTACAAATTAACTTCTGCAATACTTTTTACACGAAGATATTCAACCACGAAAAATCTCCCTCAAGAATCGTACCGTGGATTTATCTCTTACCCTATTCATAATTACGAGGTGATTCGCATACGTGTTACAGACATTTATTGAATATGCCTCAATTTTTAAACACCGGAAAGCTGAATTTACAATCCTCATTACATATTACCAAACCTTTTTAGAAACACCGCATAAATTGTATTCAATTCCCCCAAGAGTGATTGGCAACAGCTTATCGTTGCCCTCCGGGATTCTTGGTTTAAAATCGATGATCCTCAATTCTTTTTTTTTTATTATTTATTCCAGCTAATTTTATTAAGAGTTTTTCTCCACTCTCTTCTCCCCGAAATCACGCGTACTAATGTTTGGGGGGAAGATATTTTATGCACTCTTTGCTTATGAGATTAACCCAAAGCACGTATAAATAAGTTTTCGCACTTTCTTGTAGGCATAAAAGGGAATGAGATGAGTACGAAAGAAGCCACTGAGAAATATCTTTTGAGATCTAATGGTTGTTGTTCAATCTCTGGAAGTTCTGATTTAGAAGCAAAATATGCTTCTAAAACTTGTTTCCAGGGTAGTTTCATAAAAAGTAAAATGCAGTAGAAGCTAGAATTTCTTCTGTGGAATCCATTATGCAAAGTCATTTAACTTTTTTTTTTTTTTTTTATCTTTTCTTTTTGATGTTCATTAAACTTTTGCTTTAAGATTTTAAAGAAATTTTCTACCCTGCAAAATCCATAAAATCTTTCTAACAAAGAATTCTTTGTTCTGGATTTACCTTTTTTTATAAATTATTTTGACTAAACATCTGGAATTATAATAGTACGAAATTTTCATAAATAAAAGTTATAAAATGTGAATCATAAAAACTTTTAGGTATGGGGAACAAAGTTTTATTTATTATTGAAAACTTTTATATTACTTTTTTTTAAAGGTTTTATAAATTCGAAATTTTTTTTAATCGTAATTCATATGCCTAACAGTTTTTTTGTATCTATTGCGTCTCAAAAGTAAATATTTAAATAGTCACAATTTTTTTAAAAATCTTTTTTATTAATATATTTTTTAATTAAAGCAAAGTTTGAAAATAAATAATAACCAAAGTTCAAGATACTAATCTTTTTAAACACACACATTTACTGAATATAATGTATTAAAGTAAAATAATGATGATAGCAAAACTTTATTTACAAATCAGATTAAGAAGCCAGTAAATTTTGAATCGTATTTACTTAAAATCTCACGAAAGTTATTGTCGATATTCCACGTGAGTCAGTAACATGTAATATCTTTTGAACCATTTACAAGAATATTTCTGCTAGTCGGTGATTAATCTAATTTTTTTTCCTATTTTTTTTCTATTTGAGCATTATGAGTCCATCAAATATTCCCAAAATTTATCATTGGTAGACATACTACCAATTTTATTTGCAAATTGAACTTCTTCTTTTTGTTTTCTTGGTATTTAATGTTTTAGTACAATGATAAGTTCAATGATAGGAAATTTCTAATGTAGTGCCGCTACTCGCGACTTCATTAAACAAATAAGCATTATCTGTTATATAGTTGCTTGAAATAGTGTATGTTCAATATATTTTATCGAAAATAAAGTGCTACATTTTTTTCCCAATATGTCTGTACCGTTGTAGAAAAAAGGTCCATGTCTAAAATCCTCTGTTTTAGCCTGTGTTTACTAATCACTTCACAACAGTCATAGGTATCTCTCTATTCTAAAAAAAAGTAACTACCGCTGTCACCGCCGCCGCCGGTTTTGAATTTTTTGTGACCAGAGGTCTTTCTTCGTTAATATTGAGAAAAATAATGCATACAAAAATATGAAAATCAGTAGTTTTATACAGAAATGTTTGATAAACACGCTGATGCAGACAGTTTTCAAATCGAAGAATTATTTTAAGAGATATTTAATGCTAAAGTTGGACAAAATCGTTCCACTAAAAAAGTTTTATAGCAGCAAAAACTATACAATGCAGTGTAATCATTTTTAGATCATTTTATGCGTTAGAATTTGCCGGAGTGCAGATTGCATTAATTTTTTTATTTTGACTCATTTTTTCAGGCTTTATTTCTATTTTAAATTCAATTTTTCAGCATTTCTAGAGATATTTTTTAGAGATTTCAGAAAATTGTACTAATTTAAACTGTTGCCAACTGTATAAAAAGCGCAAGCAATAATGTTTGCTTCAAATTAAAAATTTATTTACACGTGACTATTATAAACAGGAAAATAACTTTCAAATTAGAATTAAATAATTATGTATAAAAAGCAGGAACTTATTAAAAATTACGTCATACAAAGTACACACGTGAATTTTAAAAGAGAAAGGATATTGTAAAATAATAAATTCATTAACATGCGTTAGAAGTCTTAGGAGAAATTACGTCATATTTACGTCACATTATAGTTATTACATAAAATGAACACAAAATAATATTGCATAAAAGTTTAAATTTAGAAATTGCGCTAGACATTTATTTAATATTTTGAGAGGATATTTTCAACTATTTTTGTTAGGAAACCGCAAATAATATTTCATTGCTAACAAAAGTACTTTCACGCGATTATTTAAAAGAGAAAGAATAGCTTGGTAAAAATTACGTCAGATTAAAACCGATTAATTTAAAATGTCTCATTTAAAAGAACTTTCTTTTCGCTTTGT
Organism: Maratus speciosus; assembly: GCA_963932465.1. Classification (NCBI taxonomy): domain Eukaryota; kingdom Metazoa; phylum Arthropoda; class Arachnida; order Araneae; family Salticidae; genus Maratus; species Maratus speciosus. The sequence continues at coordinate 453,362,923 of OZ010789.1, read as the reverse complement.
TAAAAAATACCAGGAGACAAAGACTCTGTTTACTTAATTCCTTTTATATTAGCTTATTTTGAAATGTTGTTACACGTGTCTACGTCATCAAGTTATTTTTATTTCGACGTTTTATTTGTATTTTTATTAATGTTGTACGAATTTATTTGTTCTTTCGTTATTTAAAATAAAAATTATGTCAATTTGTATAATTTGGCGAGTGGTTTTGCGATTTATATAATTTGGCGAAATGGGTCGACGGGATAATCAAGTAGTACCGCAGCGGATTTGGCGTTAAAATTCCCCAATCAAAGAGAAATGAATAGAAATTCGTTTATAGGGAGATCGCCACTGTTTTTTAAATTATAATTCAATCTTTCGAAATCTTTTTAACCCCTTCGGGACGGGAGCCTTTTGCGAAAATTTTAATATTTTGTCACCGTTCTTTTTAAAACAGAAATTTGTGTCTTCGTGAACGAGAAAATGCGCTGATTAAATAAGGCAGATTTTACAGTAAAATTTTACTGGTGAGAAAAAACAAGGATTCTGAGCGCTTCATGCGGCACGTATACGTGCCGCTCGTCCCCAAGGGGTTAAAGCCGATCAAATTAGCGTGCATTTAGAGCCTGCGGTGTCTGGACGGGGGTTGACGAGCGTAGCTCGTAGGGGGCCGAGCCCCCTAGTAGTAGAAAAAAACCCTGTGTTCTCCCTTTAATACATTCTGTTTAATCACCATTCTTCAATAATCAATGTTCTTTAATAATGCCATTTTTTTATGTATCCCCAAACCACTTCACGATAATTATACGTATAACATAAATGCTTGATGATGCTCTCCCTTTAATTTATTTCACAAAAAAAATTCTAAATTCTTTTTTCAGTTGATTCAAAGAAATAAAAAATATATAATGTAAAATCATTAAATCTGCTTTTTCGTAAAATGCTGAAAGTGGACACCGGCTATTTTTCTACCAAGGTGAAGATATGCAGCATGATAGCAATTCTTTAAAAATATATTAAATACAAACTTTTCATGCTTAAATGAAATTTGTAGAAAAAAAAATACCACCTCTCGAATTAGTATGTGTAAAACGTGTTTAAATGAATTTATCTTTTACCTGATCTCTTTTCAAACAGCGAGAGAAAAAGAGATAACGCGTTTAACATATTTAAAAATGGGTTCGCTTGATATCTGCACAAACTTCAATAAAATTTCATATTTTTCCATTTTTTTTACCCCCATTTATTCCATTTTTTTTACCCATTTCTATCATTATTTTGCTTGCAGAGGAAGATAACGTCCTTAAACCACCATTATACATAGTTCGCTGCTACATTCTTGCAGAGGCAACCAAAAACACACGCCTTGTATGTATTTTGATGCTAAATTAATTTTATGAAAGACAGAGTGTTCCATTATATACAGTATAATACTGATACATTTAATTCATAACAATAAAACCAGTAAAATTGGAATCTATGTATAAAATAATCCTACCTTGAACGAAAAAATAACATGGCTAAGGTGGCAGGAATACCATATAATTATGCATCTTTAGTCAAAAAAACTGCCTAAAACATTTTTTTTTCCAATATCGTGCTATCCCGCCTTCCTAGATTTTACTGTACAAACTTCATATATGTTCTCATATATATTCAGAAATGATAGAAAAAATGTTATCATTTCTAAAATTAGTCTGTGTAAAGCATGTTAAAAGGAATTTATCAGTTCGTCATTTCTCTTCAAACAGTTTGAGAGAAAGAGATAACGTTGAACATATTTAAAAATAAATCTGCTAACGTAATAAGTCCATATCTGCGCGAACTTCAATAAAATGTAATTTTTTTCCTCTGATACTTCAATCGTTATTTGGATCCAGAGGAAGATAATACCCGTAAGCTACCATTATTCGCTGCACGGGTATATCTATCTGTGTAGGGCAACCTGGACAACCCCTATACATACTTTTAGTATATATGTAGCATACTACTGGCACATTTAATATATACAACAAAACAAAACCTATATGTATATATACGTGTGTGTGTTTTCTGTTTTAGCAGATTTCTCTGCAATAAGTACAAATTTCTCATATATAAAAATATTTGCAGAAAAGAAAAAGTAACTAAATGTTATCACGTCCAAAATTAAGTACATGCAAAGCACGTTTAAATGAAATTATCATTTACCTCAACTCTTTTTAAAGACGGAGAGAGAAAGAGATAATGTTATATATCTTTAAAAATGAGCACACTCCATATCTACACGATCTGCAATAAAACTTCTGGTCTTTTTATTTTTTCCTCCTCTCAAGGTATTTCAATCGATATTTCTCTTGCAGAGGAAGATAATGCTTGTAAACCACAATTATCCACTTCACATAGTTATATATATCCCTGCTACGGCAACCGAAACGACAAGTCCCGTATGTATTATGATTGTAAATTATTTTTTTAACTATTTATTAAATGCTGAATTAGTCTTTTAATATGTATATATAGCGTAATACTGATACATTAATTGTATATAATAAAACATGTAAAGTTGAAACATATGCACATAAGGGAATTTTTGTATTTTTTTATCATTACATAAATGATTCGATATTTAAGAGATGATTCAAAAATTAAACATATGTTAAAAAATCGAGTACTTTCAACTAATACTAAGCCATCATCGGGATTTTAAAATTTAAACAGTTTTTATAAACGCTAGTTGTCCATAGCTTACTCGGACTTTACTAGGAGTAAGTTATTGGACAACTACTACCGTTCATAAGAACTATTTAAATTCTAAAATCCTGATGATGGTTTAGTATTAACTGAAAGTACTCGATTTTTAACATCTTTTTAATTGTTTAATCATCTTTTAAGTATCGAATCATGTATGTAATGTTATATTAGCATTCATAACTAGTTTATAGAATATTGTCGTAAACGAAAAAGATTCATGACACCCACGAAAATAATACCATATATACCTTCTAAGACGAAAACCTGTCTGAAACGAATCTTTTCCAATACCTTATTATTCCGTCTTAGCGGGTTTTGCTTTTAGCATAAACTACACTAGTGTTCCAACTACGAAGTTCAGTGAAATATTGATGCATATTGATTAGATTATATTGGAAGAATAATAAAAAAGATGCCATTGTTATCTCTCTTATGATCAAATAAGTAACTTACTTTATACTCTTTATAAAGTTTTTTATTTTATTTTTATGTGAGACTTACTATTCGCTACTTATATGTAAAACATATTTGCAGAAAAGAAAAATTAAATATATGTCATCACTTCTAAAACTAGTCTTTTTAAAGAAAAAATATTTTATCTCTTACCTCATCTCTTTTTAAAGAGCTAGAGAGAAAGAGATAACGTTGAACATATTTAAAAATGAGTACACTTTATATCGCACGAACTTCAAATCTTCTCATTTTTTTCTTCAAGATATTTCAATCGATATCTCGCTCGCAGAGAAAGATAACGCCCGTAAACCACCATTATCCACTGCACAGTTATATATATCCCTGCATCGGCAACCGGAAGGACAAGTCCCGAGACCATCATTAGAGTAATAATTAGTGCATCAGTCTCTCTCGGTCCATCCTCTTTGCCCATGCGATGATTGCGTTGTAATATGTATCATTATCATTTTCAACATTTTCCATTGGCTTTATTAGTACCGTTCTCCGTATGTGACCTCAAACAAAAGAACATATGGTTTCGTTTCGCGTAGTCACTATATAATTATAGAATTGCCTCACAAGGACTTGATTTAAAAGTATTTGCTTTTTAAATGGCATGACATAAAAGGTTGTGAAGGTTATGTTTATCATTCATATTGAAAATGAAATGAAGTGAGCTCAGAAAGGCGATTTTTAATCGTGGAAGAATGAAGTGATATTTAATAGTTCAGTGAAATATTGATTCATATTGATTAGATTACATGGGAAGAAGAATAAAAAAGACGCTATTGTTACCTCTCTTGCTATGATTAAATAAATTAACTTATTTTATAATGGTCTTTATAAAGTTTTTTTTTTATTTTATTTTATTTTTTCCCCCTGTGTGAACGTTAGATTAATCTATTGCTTTTTACTACATTTAATTTATTATAACATGGGGAAATTTAAAAGAGAATTTGTGCATTAATAACATTCGTAATATGTATTATCATTTTCAATATTTTCCCATTGACTTTATTAGTACCATTTTCTATCTGTGAGCTCAAACAAAAGAACATATGATTTCATTTCTCATAGTCATTCCTATGTTGATACTGGTCTTTCAGCGGCTTCCATAGTTTTCTTTTTCCCTTCCTCTAAATTCGTTGATAAACCACTTTTCACGACAAGTGCCTACCACCGATTAGGTATCTAAAATCCAGATTTCCCTACTCCCCAAGTAGGATACGTGTGTGTAATGTTCAAGAGCCAAGTCAACAAAATCAGTTAAGCAAGCGGTATAACAGAGAACCAGCAAATAACATGCTCTGCAATTAGGTCGGCCAGGGCGTTGGTCTACTGGATGGCCGCAATGCGGCGATCAAGCGGACAACCGCCCCAATGCCAGACAGGTATACTCGTTCGACTAGGGAAATCTGGCATCTAGGGGTCTGGTCATCGGTTTGGAGTCAGGAGATGTTCGCCATGCACGCTAATGGAGACTGGTGCATGTAAAATTCGTCGTGGGTGCAAAGTCCTCCAGGTTACTTGTGAATTATACCTCTGGAGGTGCCTTACCAATTGAAGGTCTCGTCACCTGATCAAGGTTCTAAATTACGAGGCCAACTTGAGTTGCAAAGCGCAGGTATAAAACAACAAGATCAAAATATTAAGTAACCGAATTAACTAAGTTCACATCTAAGCAGTAGGAACATCCGATAAGATGAAGATCTAGGCTCTCGTTAGATTTATTGCCACTACGAGGTGATTAGGCGGTCACCGCCCCCATACCGGGTATCAAACCCGTACAGCTGGGGCGACCCGGCAGGTAGGGGCCTGGTCATCTGTTAGAAAGAAAGAAAGTATGAAATTGCCTCGCAAGGATTTGATTTAGAAGCATTTTAAATGTCATAAAATGTTCTGAAAGTTATGTTTATCATGCAGTCAAGTAGTTCTGAAAAACAATTTCAAATTGTCGAATAATAAAGGGATATTTAAAATTTCTGTGAAATATTGATTTATAATGACCACCATATTATAGTGAAAAAAAAATTGAAAATGAGAATTTTGTTGACTATCTTACTGTGGTAATATCTATTTTTTTATTCTTGGGAAGCACTATATTTTATAATTATTTTTATGGTAGAAATTTTTTTTTCCCTTTCTATATTTAATTTTTTACACTATGAAAGAATTTAAAATAGTACTTTATATAGCAAGGTGTAAAATATTAAATATAGATGTAAATAATAATAATAATAATAATAGAGATCGCTAAAAATTCGGTTTCGTTTTCGGACCAAAATCTGTGTTCGGCGAAAATGCTGCGAAAAATTCAGCCGGACCGAAATTATCTGTATTCCAAAAATCTATTTTCTTCCTTTTGAAAATTTCAAAATTATTCAGTGATTTGAGCAGTATCGGCTCAAATGAGACACTTTTTTTTTTTTTTATTGCTATGAGCTTCACTGTTTATAATTATCAGTCACGGCTGCCCAATATATGAATTCAAATTATAAAACAAGCAATGCATATATGACTAAACTTTTTCACGCGCTCAAAAAAAGCTGCAAGACTTTTAACAATAATGGAAAATTTTTAGTTTGAAACTGCAAAAAATTTTTCGAATGCTCTTTGAGAAAGTTCTAGTATAACAGATGATCATTTACAAAAATCTTAATAAAAGATAAATCGAGCTATGTACAACTAAAACATTTTTTAATTAGATGAAATTCGTATAATTAGAAAATCATTATGTGTCGTTGATGAATTAATTACATTTTATTTCATATGAAAATAAAAAAAATTGGTCAGAGGAACACAGAGCCAACTTGGGCCACAAGTATAATTAATTAATAATTATGTATATTTAATAAACGGGTATAATTAATCAATAATTACGCATACCGAATAAGCCAAAACTTCGTTACACCTTTAAAAACTCATTAAAAAAGGAAGAAATTATGATAAAGGTGTGCGGTTTGCAAGAAAGTGCTCACAAGGCAGTTTGAGTTTTTTTTAGCAGCAAAAAAAAAAAAAAAAAAAAAGTTAAAAAATCACATGTAGAGAGCGTTGACAACCCGAAACACAATGAACAGGACAACAATACGCTCCATTTATTTGTTCATCCAATAACAGATGTTCTACATCACCTCCAGAACATTCTACGACACAATTGTTGTCCTGCTAGAGTAATTTTTTTTTCTGCTAAAAAAAAAATCTGACTACCTTGTGAGCTAGCCCTTTCTTGCAAACTGCACTCCTTAATCCTAATTTCTTCCCTTTTTATGTGTTTTTAAAGTTATAACGAACTTTTGGCTTACCCGGTATTTATGTATGTATTAATTACTTAAAAAATGTTTGGACATTTTCGTTTTCGGCCGAAAATAGGAAGACTACCGAAATTTGATTTCGGTTTCGATTTTAAAAACCTGTTTTGGTTAATCCTTAATATTAAATAATAATAATAAATTTTTTTCAATCACATATAAACTTACGTTTTTCCGTTTTAACTTTAGTTCGTAATATATTATAAATGTATTTGATTGTTAAAGATGTGCATAATAACCGATAAATAAATTTATTAAATTTCGATTAAACTTTATCGGATTCTTGTATAGTTACAGAAAATGAATAAAAAAATTTAACTTATAAGTAAGTTTAATTTAAAAAAAAAAACAAGTAAGAAACGTTATAAAAACATACTTTTTGTTTACTACATTAATATTACAGTATGAAAATATTTAGAACAAGCTTTGTGCGATAATAAGAGTATTAAAAACCACAATGAAATCCTTTCAAATCAGATATTATTTTGTGTTTTTCAGTTGTAGTTTGGGGTTGTAATATATAAATGTATCTGATTGCGAATGGTATAAATAAGTGATATTTAACATACGAATTCAATTTTTCGAACTGAGCGAAAAAATGCCCAAGTCGGTACTCGAATTGAACTCGTATGATATCTTCACCAATCAGTATGGAGTTCAAATTAATACCACAGTGTAAGCTCTGAATAACTGTTACCAGTGGGACCGATAAAAAATTAATTATATTCAGAGGTGGGTGTTATTCAGCGGTTTCATTTTTAAAAAAATTATAATTACATACATTTAAATAGAAATACACAGTTATTTTAATTAATCCTCATTGTTTTAATACATAAAAAAACCCAGTGATTTGCAGTTACTTTTTTTTCGGCAAATATCTTTCTCCAAAGAAATAATATAGTATGAGTTGTTTTGTTGTACAACTCATCATCTTTATGATTTAATGCAAAATTTTTGAGTTCACGAAGGTTCGTAAAAAATTTGGTATATGTGTTAATACTGGAAATTTTATGTGATTCTATAATCTCTTCCATATCCCCTTCCGCATCACTTTTCTCTTCCTCTCTCCTATCTTCCACCATTTGATGTGTGAATCAAATGTAGCAGTAACCGCCAAATCTTTGTCCAGACACACAAACTTACTGGCGTTCGTGTTAGTTATGCTTGCTGTTCTAAGAATATTATCAAAATTTCCCCCATCACAATTGTCTTCATTTTCTATGTCTAGTTTTGGAAAAGGATTAAGTGTTCAAGAGATTAAGTAACATTTTGTTGACATATTAAGTAAACTTTGTTTGATCTGCTTCAGATTTTAGTTTGCAAATAAATATGAAATTGTACCAGAAACTACCAGAGTATTTAAAAAAAAAATTCTCGTGACTTTTGAGCGGCCGTTGTTCAAAATTCCTTATTTAGAGGTTCGTACTAATGGTAATGCTATGAAATGTGTTTGGTTCCATGAATATGTGGGCGGTATTCGGAGGTTGTCGTTGTTTAGAGGTGACCGTTCAAGGAGGTTTCACTTATATGTTATTTATCATTGAAATAAATGCAGTCGTACGTATTTTGCTACAAATACAGATTCTTAAATTAATATTTATTCAAGAAACAATCATCGTCGTTATTTTAGCAGTTGCTTCACGTTAATGAAAAACCTATATTATCCAAGTTTGCAAATATCTAACTAAAACCTCAGTAAAACATAAACGATCTTCGGTATACAGATTTTCCTAAATAAAGCGAACTGAACAATTTTCAAATAGCTACATTAAGAGTAAATTGAGCATCAATATTTCTTGTCGGGCTTTTCCACCATTAATAACGTAACAATGCACCGACCATATGACATTCACGTGGTGTAATGCATCATTATCAGTGACATCAATGCCATTGACTTATTAGAAATGTTTTCATCTCGCGTGACCTTAAACAAAGGAACAACTTCATATAATATATATACGGAGGCAGCGTAATTAATTTTAGAGTACAGTTAATGCATAGAATACATGGTGGGCAGTATGGATATTGGATAAGAATATGCTTTAGAAGTAAACCGTATATTATTAATACGCAGCGTAGCGGCAAGCTTCTATTACATGTTACGTTATTTGATCTGAAATTTATTAAAGAGTCATTTTACTGTAGCGGATATACGATACCGATGGAAAAGCGTGCATTTTGTAGCTTGTTATGCCCCTATTAGTTTGTATATTCTTCACAGGTGAAGGGAAACTGTAGAAAATACTCATATCACTTATGGAATTTTTTTTATACAATATCGATAGAAATGCGTGCATTTTGTAGCTTGTTATGCGCCTTTATTTGTTTGTATATTCTTCAGAGGTGAAAGGAAACTATAGAAAATACTCAGATCACTTATGCAATTTTTTATCGATAGAAAAGCGTGCATTTAGTATCGTTTTATGCGCCTTTATTAGTTTGTATATTCTTCACAGGTGAAAGGAAACGTAGGAAATGCTCATATCCTTTGTGCAAAAAAATTTTAATGTAACAAACAGCTACAAATTATTTCTCGTTCATAGTTTTTTAAATGTATAAATATTTATGTTTGTAAAAATAGTACATGTTGAGGAAGGTCGGATATTATGGAAAGGTCGGGTAATATGGAATACTCCAGTATCTGGCGCATATGGTGTTGCAGCCAAGCAGATCTGTCATACGACTTCATAGTACTACTCTCATGAGGCACTGTACTCAGTTCTGTTTCGATGTTTATTGTTGGAGCGACACGGTGAAATAAAATCTCATTCTAAATTTTTGCAGTTTTTTTGCAGGTAAATTTTATCAAATTCCTATTAATTATCAAATATCATTGTCAGTGATGTTAACCAAGGTTCAGTATAAAGTTGAATATTATATTTATTGCTGTGTTAGTCAGTTTTCGTCTATGCTAACTTGTTCACGGATGAAGAGTTTATGTTTTTCAAGGTTGTGTTTCGGGTAATATGGAATATCAGCTAGACAACTGTTTCAAGACGAGTCTCAAAACTTAAACAATTTTTCAAAGAATCGGATGATTTATAGATTATGTACTGTTTAATAATTAAATAATTTTGATTATTCTTTTAAATCGTGGTTTTTCTTGCAATTTTAATACTCCTTATGAACCTATTCCATAAAACCCGACATGTTGCCATTGCCAAAAACGTTTTTACCGTTTTTTAAATGCTAAATATTCATATGTATTTTTTTCTTCCTCTTTAAGGGTCTCAGGACTCTTAAAATTGGGGGGGGGGGGAGTTATTTTTCACCATTTAGTATCTTAAAATGTATATGATTTAAAAACACAATTTTTATTGGTATGAAAGATATACGTATGTTCTTCTATTTCCTGTATTTAAAAAATTGCAAGACGCAGAATTAGTATTTATAGGGGGCTCCAAACACTCAGACATTTGTCGAGCAGAAAACTGGTATAACAGCTTACGCGCAGGATTACAAATAAATTTTGCAACTAGAATGAAATTTTGTGTGCCTAATTATACTTCAGATTGTAATAATTACCCTGAACCTAAATAAATTTGTATTTAAAGCATTTTTATATTTTTAAGACAATGTTTTATCTAGAGATGATGCAAAATTTTGATAATTTCAGCAATATAATCACCTAAAAAAATATATTATTGAACAATAAAAATGAAATTTTAGGTTTAATTTATACAGGAACATATGTTTTGAAAATTTCAAGAAAAAATATTCAGAAGTTTTTGAGATATCCTGCGTGTTATGCCCAAAAACGTCATTTGGAATAAAATGATTTCAACATTTCAGAAACGTTGCTTCAGCTTTTGAGCGGGTATAATTCTAAAAGCTATAATTTCTGTTCTGATGAGAATTTCAAGGAAACAATTATATCAAAATGTTCAGAAAAAATAGAAGTTTAATATCTAAAAAAAAACTAAAATTTCTAAAATCTTGAAGGTTTAAGAGTCCTGAGACCCCTTAAACGCATTAGAAATGTATGAAGAAATAGTTTGTTCTTCACTAACTTTTAATGTATCTAAATTTGTTTATGTTGTCTTACAAATAAAAATGTAAATGCTATTCCATAATACCCGAAGTTCCTCTCTCTCTATTTTTTTTTCTTCAGGCGTGCATCATGTTAAATATTATTGGTGTGATGGCTTTGTAAATGTAGCTTTTAAAAACATTTTTAAAAGGAAGAACAATTGGTTGTATGGTAAATTTGAAAAAGTAAATTTGCACCTATAATTAGAAATTAAATTATATGTAATAAGAAATGCATAAATTGCAATATTAAATACTCTCTGCACTTTAAATACATTCTAAATTGTAAACAGACATTAAAAAATTCGGATTCAGCGACCCAAAAAAACTTAAAGTAAGTTTTATAAAGAAAGTTCGGAGTGAAGATGAGAGGGAGAATGTAAACGTGTGAGTGGTTAAATGAAATTGCGCAACTTAGTTCACGCAGCACCGCGCGAATGTTCCGAGGCAGATCCCCCCTTCCCCTTCATCCTAAGTCATAATGTGATATATCTAATTTGTTGAAAATTTTGTCTACTTTCTGAATTTCTAAATATTTTTTCCCTAAAACAATAAAAATTTGATTTTGTTAATAAAAACCTTTTTTGGGGGGCTTTTTACCAAAATTTGGCGGGGTTGCCGGGGGAAATTTTGTTGGGAAGTTACACATTCGGATTCAGCGACCCAAAAAACATATAGTAAGCCTTTTTCCAGAACTACCATGAATTTTGCTAGGTAGAGCCCCTGTACTGTCTCTATTGCCTGGACTATAATGAATTTAAATTACAGTTTCGATTACTAGTTAACGATTTTCGTGAAGTTTAAACACAATATATTGTTCAAGCCCTATCACAATAAGTTAATGTACTACAAAAAACTTAAGAAAATAATAATAATTTTTTTTTAAAAAGCGAAATCAATAACTTTTCAGTAATAGAAACAAAAAAAGTTGATTTTCAATTTAAGTATGTATGTTGAATATCGAGAAAATATCTTCAGTGAAGGTGAATAAAAAGATCCTTACAAGAATTGAATACGATAAGGAAAAAAATACAACAGCAACAAAACAAAAACTACCTAAAAATCGCCGGAAGTAAAGGAAAAAAAAATCTATATCTATTTGTCGCTGAATAAAAGCATTCATTTGTCAACAAATCGTGAGAAAAACTGCGTGTACCTCAACATTAATGCGAATTGCCGTGACATATAACGGCCGTAATTAATAAACTTGGAACAACCAACTGATAGCTGATAAGAATTCCACGTGATTCGCATAGAAATGGCTTTGGAACCTGAATTACGCAGCAGCATTCATAAAACAATCTGAAACAGTTATTACTGCATCTTAATGTGATAAATTTTGCTGCAAATTGCGCTTTCTCAGCGCAGACGATTTGTTCCAGTGTGTTTACATTACACACAATGTAAATTTTATGAGTATTCTTAGTGTAACTATGGCCATTTTTAAATTATTCAGCCAGTGTAAATGTTTTGGAATGCTTTTATTTGGAGCTCATTTTTGCTGTTTATTAACTAGATAGAAACTTGTAGGAACATTTTACTGTTTGTAAAGATTGTGGTTATATATATCAGGGTTGTAGTGGGTAGCTGCCCGGGTACCCGCCCAGCTGCCCGCCCGGGCTAGGTTTTTTATAAAAAACCCACTTAAAAAGCCTGTTTTTTTTTAAGAGTATTTCTGGAAAGGAACAAATGATGTATTTGTTGTTCATGGTTATTTTGTTTTATTTATTCACTTCTTTGAATCTTAGAAAATATATTTGTACTAATTTACTTGCACTTTTAGATTGGGAACCTTATAATTTTAAAACGTTTTAGCTTTTAATTTAAAACGTAAATTTAAGCTTTTCAGTTAGCTTCAAGAGTATTATATTTACTAAACTTATTATATTTATTAAATTATTTTATGTACTTTTTACTGCTGAATGCGAAAATGACCTTCATTTTTAACCATCACGTAAGGAAGATTAAATAAATGTTTTACATTGTTTTATAGTATCAGATTTTTGCTATATTTTAACTTTGACATTTACAATTTGCAAAAAAATTATAACGTGATGGTTAAAAATGAAGGTTATTTTCAGATTCAGTGCTAAAAAGTACATAAAAATCAATTATCAAAAATTAAAAAAACTCAGCCGTCTCCTCTATTTTATAGTATTTGATTTTTGTTATTTTTTAACTTTGACAATTTATGATTTGCAAAATATCCTGAGATGATGGTTAAAAATTAAGGTAATTCTCAGATTCAGTGCTAAAAAATACATAAAAGTTAAAAACACAACCATCGCAATCTTGTGTTATCTAATCTAAAACTTTTTCTTAAACTTCTTGGCAGTAATCTATCCGAAATTTTTTGTGTTATCCAATATCCTGTAAAATAAATATGAATGGTAACCACCGAAAATCATAATAATATTAGATTGTCATCAGATTTACATCAGCATACATGTAAAATTTAATCTCGATCGGATATTTGAAACTTGAAAGTGAGTTAAATTTCGACTACAAATTTTGAACTGGGAAAACATACATACGATCGCTGAAGTTAAATAAAATAACATAATATTTCTTAAAAGAAATCATGAAAAGAAATAGTCTCAAATTCTTATAAAATAAAACACATGTTAAAATACAATAATTTTAGCCAATCTGAAACTTAATAAAAGTTAACTCAATCATAACACTTTAGTACTATATTTTTTTCAAAGCGCTGATACACATGAAAAGTTCTTCGAATACTTTAAGCACTTAGGATATGACCCCTCAAAGCATGGCCAAACTCATTTGTGTTCAGATGCAGAAAAGTGGTATAAGTCATGCATTTTTAAAGTTTCATAGCTCAGTCAATTTTAGTGTTATATGAATGGGACTTTTTTTGGTCTGTCTTGTCAGCGTAATAGGAAAATTTTACTAAATATAACTTATAGCACCGGAGGCTGTATAAACACTTAAATTTTGTAATTTTTTAAGAAATGTTTTTATTGACCCAAATCGCTTTTAAAATATTTCTTTGCCTCAAATGAAAACACTTTTGTAATATTTAAACAATATGTGTATGACTAACAGTTTTGGAATTAGCCATTGGACACTGTTGAGAGTATATATACATAAGAAACATTTTTGTTGTAAGATTTTTTTATCAACATTTGCTAATCTTATGATAATTTCAAAGGAGCAAGTTATATTTATATTTTATTATTAAATAACACACATTTGATAGTTTTGCAATTTAAAATTTGTTTGTTATTTAAATTTAAGAGGTCATATAATGTATTTTAAGAACAGAGAAAAATATTGAGATCCTTATTAAGACTATGAAGTCATTCCCATCTATTAGACTATGACGTGTTTGTTTACAAAGATTGTATTTGAGATGAGGATTGCCACTTGTTTCGGCAATCAATTTTCTTGCGCTTTCCTAAACAAAAAATTAAATTTTCCCTGAGTAATTCCTCTGAGAATTTTCAAAATTTTAAAGGATAAATTTTGCAAAGTACCAAAATTTAGTAGCCAGTTTACCCGGGGAAAATTTCCCATTTAACCCGGGTTTTTTAATAAAACCCGCCCGGGCTGGGTTTTTAACAAAAAACCCGGGTTTTTTACTACCCTGATATATATATGTGTGTGCGTGTGTGTGTGTGCGTTACATTATTAGATCTAATTCCGCGATTTCCTTATCTTATTCTAAATTACTATTTTATATTAACTAAATCCTTATTCTTAAATAATCTCTATCGTTAATTCTGTTAAATTCCCTTTAATTTAATGTCTCACTTGTCTAAATTACTTAAATATTACGCTTTTAGCATTCTTAAATTAGTTTTATTTTGAACGAAATTGCATTTAGATAATTTAAGTTTAATATTTTCAAGTCTACATAATTGAAATATTTGGTTTAGATGTTGCAGGTGTTCTTCTAAGGAGGAGGAAAAAAACAATTATGTCATCAAAATAATAACAAGCAAAATTAATTTTATGTTTAGTGAGAATTCTTCTACGAGTTCTATTGAAAATTGGGGGACCAACTTAGACACCGAATGGAAGAACATCTGCAACATCTCAACCAAATATTTCAATTATGTAGACTTGAAAATATTAAACTTAAATTATCAAAATGCAATTTTGTTCAAAATAAAATTAATTTAAGAATACTAAAACCGAAAAATTTGAGTAATTTAGACAAGTGAGACATTAAATTAAAGGGAATTTAACAGAATTAACGATAGAGATCATTTAACAATAAGGATTTAGGGAATATAAAGTAGTAATTTGGAATAAGATAAGGAAATCGCGGAATTAGATCTAATAATGTAATATATAATTTTTACCATTTGTTCATATATTTGTGATTTCATCTTTATTATATGTATATATGTTACATTATTAGATCTAATTCTGCGATTTCGTTATCTTATTCTAAATTAATACTTTATATTCACTAAAACCTTATTCTTAAATAATCTCTATCATTAATTCTGTTAAATTCCCTTTAATTTAATGTCTCACTTGTCTAAATTACTTAAATATTACGCTTTTAGTATTCTTAAATTAAATGTTCAATTTCCGCTATTTTTTCTTTAGAATGTTCTTTTAGCAACCATTTTATTTTCCCTTCCATTTTATTTTGACACTCTGTATATAAATTTTATAAATGATTTTTCTATACAACTTTTCCGGTTACTGTTGTAATTTAACTTTTGAATTGAAGATTTAAAAAAAAAATTATAAACAATTTATTTTTCATTTTATTTTTGAAATGATTATTTTTGTTCTTACATTTTAACATATCTTTATTTAGAAGCGAAAAAAAAAAAAAACACATTTTGTCAAATAATGGATAAAGCATTAACTAAAGAAGATAAATAACCTGTAGGTATAACTTTTATTCACTTTTATTGTGTATGAATTTGTAGTTATAGATTTAGAAAGATTGCTTGTTCAGCTCATATTTATATGCTCAAAGCTCTTTCATATTTAAAATTACACGAATATTCGAGCAAAGTAACACACACATTTTACTTCGAACCCCGAAAACAATCTCTTCAGTGGGAAAATAATATCCGGAACTCCAGTCGAGATTGTTGTTTAATAAATTAAATAAAAGTCTATATACCTAAAATAAGAAATAGAAGTTTTTATAAATGCATCACGTCCCTCTAACTTCGGCATAAAAGATCAGATAAAACCAAAACCAAAACTAGAATTAAAGGCAAAGCACGTTGTGGAGACAAACAATGCGTAACGCAGCGCACGATCTCAGTAAATGCAATAAGCAATATTGACTCAGCCATTGGCGTGCTACTAAATCAATGAAGCTTATTTTCTGGAGTTCAGATGCTACCTAGACGCAAGAAAACTCCAAAAAGTAAAGCAAAATAAAGGAGAAAACAGGAAAACAAAGGTGATCGCGTAGACTTACGGCGCGGCGGAAGAAATCAGCTAAGTAATCACGGTTTCGAATATATATTGGTTTCCAGCTTCACTACGTAATGAGTGCATATAAATAATAATCGCATTGCATATTGAAAAATTCTTAATCTTAAAAAATAAAATATGTTTTATTGATAGATTATTTTAAAAGCAGTTTTGTTTATTCGGTTGCTATTTTAGTTTGAGTATTCTTTTATTTAATTATCGAATTTTCTCTGGATTACAGGATATTTATAATATTATTTGATTAGATTAAATAATATGTTTAAAGTTAACAACACAAATAATTTCTTTTTCATTAAATTTCTTTTTTTTTTCTTTTTCTTGTCTAATTTTATTTTCAAGTTATTAAAAATAGCTTCTCTTATCTGAATAGAGAATTAAAGAAATCAGCCCCCCCCGCCCCGAAGATATTATCGATAAAATAAAAAGTAAAGTTTTTTTGCTAAAATAGTGTACAGCTCAGATAATAAAATAACTGCATTGCCAATTTTATAATTTGACTCACTCTTCTAAAAGCAGCTAATCAATATCCATATTAACAAAGAAAGTTTTTGCCTGCGTGTGTCTGTTTTTTGTGACTAGAAAACTCTATAGCAGACAGAGGTCTGCAAATTTAAATAAGAATAGAAGTAGACAGGTCCGAGTGTACCGGAGCCTCAGATTTTGGAGTTTTTTAATTAGATATTTTGTTTATGTTTTAAAATTGAACCGTTCTATTCAACATTCGCGTATTTCCCCAAGCGCCGGCAATTTTGACCTATTCATAAAAAAAAAAAACCATCCAAATTCAACCTTTTAACAAACAGTAGTACATTTTTTCTTTTTTTAAATGTTTATTCGGAATATATACCGCGAATTTTGAAATTTTCGAGATTTTTTTTTTAAAGTGGCCATTTTTCTGAAAATACGTTTTAATCAACAGATTTCTATTTCATACTTTATCCAATCAATCTTATATTTTTAATACCCCTGTATGGACGTGGTTTTCGTTAATCGCTACAAAAAAACTAAGTAGTTTTTTAAAATTAATTATTAAAGAAAGTAGGGTCATCGATATTTTTCTGAAACGCAGGCAATAAAAAGAGGAAAATATTCAAGCTTTGATTTTCTAAGTAAGCCTTTTATCAACAAAAACTGCTACTATGACGAGCAACGTCACCTTGTGGTCGATTTTTTTATATTATTATTATTATTATTATTATTATTATTTGGCGCTTGGAAAGAGTTTAGTTTGGAAAACAAATTAGCCTCGCGAGGTATATTTAAATTAATCACAGGAAACAGTAAGGTAATTTTAGGTATATTACCCGACTGCCAAGAAGGGTTATGTGTTTCACGCGTATCTGTGTATGTGGATTTCTTTATACCCTCGAAACATCCCAACGGCTTGATGGATTTTAACGAATGATGCCTCTATCAATTCGTCTTAACCGTCCGATGGTTATAGGCTAGTTTTTGTTTTTATTAATTCAAAATGGCGATCGTAAAATACAAAATGGTAGTAGCAACGAAAAAAAATTACACACCATATTGAGTGGAATATCAATGGATAGGTCTTTCAAAATGAAGACGATGTTTCATTGACTATTTTACAGTCAGAAGCTCCGTTTAAATATTACACAACCTGTTAGTTGTGTCGGTGTAGGATCTCTAGCTTTACTGCAACCCTATAATCCTCATAGACATCTGTAGGCCTCATCAAAATAGTGTTTATAGATAGGAACTAAGAATGAAACACAGCTTAAAAGTCATCCATACAAGTAAATAAAAAAAATAGGTAAGAAATATAAAAAATAGTTTCACGCTGATGAGAAATAATTAATTAGTTCGGTTTTTACGCAGTCGGGTTTTTTGATTTTTTAAATTTAATGTATATTTAAATTTATTTAAAGTTATTATTCTGGCCTCGGGCAAAGCCAGGGTCTACTACTTATCAATAAGTTTATGCGAGTCACTTGCGGGCACAGTTAACAATCGTCCTTAAAAAGGTAGCAGAAAAATGACCTTGAATAGATTTTTGGAATTCCTTAGTTAAAAAACTGGAGATAGATGTTGCAAAATATTAAAGATAACAGATCGTCTACTTCCTGTGTTCCATTTGAAATAAAAAACAGTTAAACATTTTCCCATAATTCAAAATCTTGAAGCAAATGAACTGAATTGAACTGAATTTCTTGTCTCGTATTTCACAATGCATATGGATTCTGAAATCCTATACAAATATTGTATTATTTATTTAAGGCATTTCAATCTTATTCATATTATATTTTTTATCATATGAAAAATTGGAGACCTTTTTCAGAATGCATTTTCTTTTAAAGTCGGAATGCATAAAATTTGATCATTATATTTTCTGTTTCGTATACAAAAGGTAACAGTAATTTTTATTGGCCTCGAAAACTAAAACTAAAATAAACCAAATGCAAAAACCCGCAACATATATTTCGTGTACACGCAAAAATATTTAAACCTTCTGTAAAGCAAAATTTACTACTTGAACTTTTTTACGAAAACAGCATTTTTGTAACCTATTTAATTATTTGTTCATTGTTTTCTGATAAATGTCCTATAGTATAAGCTTATTTCTGATTATTTTGATTATGTTCTATAATGGTTAGTTAGATACCTCTTATAACTTTTTTATAGATACATTTGCGGTATGTGTATGATCTTTTTTCTACAATGGTGTTCTGGAAAAGATGTGACAGTTTGATTTATTATGCCGTGCTCCACTTTCTTTTTTTCTTTCTCGTTTGTGAATAGATTGTTAGTAACCCAAAATATTATTAAAATTGTTATGGATGTACTTTATTATGATGGTGAAAGTATTTTTTATTTTGTTTTCTTGGTGCTTATTTTCAATTGACGTTACATTTGCATTTTACTGAAATTCGTTTTGTAAAAAGTATTTATTCTCCCCCTCCCCCTTCTGCAATGTTACATTTACTACTTCGTCAAATCTATTGGCAGAGCCTGTTACTGCCAGAACCATTTTAGTTGCGTGTTTAAATAATATTATGCTACTGCTTTTAAATTAGTTAACTTATCCTAACTAAAGTAATTAACCTAAGGTTGTGCTTTAATAGGAAGTTGCGCTGTAAGTTTCGAGAACAGTAAGTTTCGAAAAATAAAAGGGAATAATTACCATATTTACTCGGATAAATTGCTTTATATATAATTTCTTATCATTTTAGTATATTTTTCATTTTTTTACTACTTCAGCAAAAAATTTTAAAGGTTTTTTCTTCACTGTATTCAGTTTTATAAATAGATTCAATGTACTCTTATATCACTATGTAAAAAGATTTAATGTAAGATACACATTTTTGTCGTGCAATTTATAACCTTTTATCTAACTTATAAAGTTATAAATTTTAAAATATAAACTTTTTAAATTATTTATATTTCTTGTTTATCATTATCGCATGATTTTTTTTTTCAGGTCTTTGGTTTAATTGGACTAATCAACAAAATAAAAGTTCGCCTTGCTCGACGAATGTTCTAAAAGTAAGAAATTTTATTTTTTTCTTAAATATAATTTTTCGCTAGTGTTATTTCATATTTGGGAACATCCATTCACTACTCTTGTGACAATTAGAGCAATTTTTCATAAATACTTGCGATTACTTCATTATAAAATATATTTAAGATAAAAATTGATATAACCAATTAAATATCACTGTGTTCCACTCTCGTAATATATATCTAATTGGCAACAAAAAGTATTTCATTTGTTTATATATTAAATCAAAATTTTGTTACACTTGTGACACTGTGGTCACATGAGTAAAAAAATTTTGATTTATTATATAGACAAGCAAAATGCTTTTTATTTCAAATTAGATGTATATTAAATGAGTGGAGCACATTAGTATTTCACTGGTTATATCACTTTTTATCTTAACTATATTTTATAATAAAATAATTGGAAGCATTTGTAAAAAACCGCTCGAATGGTCACAAGAGTAACAGTGGACGTTCCCATTTACATTATTATCAACATACCTTTTGTTGGGCGAAATGAAATAACTTATTGGATTTCGAAACCTCAAAAACTGAAAAGTTTTTAGCGACCTTATTTTATGAAATTTTTAGAGAATCAGGTCTATTATCACGTCAACCAATTTCAAAAAATGCCGCGAAACAAAGTGATTTAGCGTCAATTATAGAAAAGCGTGACGTCACATTTGATTTAAAATGTGGGGCTAACACGCATCCATTTTTATTTATTTTTTGGATAAGCCCATTTAATTTTTATCATGTAGGATATATTTAACTTTTAACTGCCAATTCTCTGCTTTCTCTCGCATTTAGAGGAGGGGGAAAAGAAAAAAAAAAGATTTGGGATCTTAGATCTACAAAACTTAATTCGATAAAGTGTTTTCAAGATTTTCAAATTCTACCATCAAAATATAGGTGCATGTAAAAAAAAAAAGACAAATGAGGGTATACGTTTTAAGTACAGAGTATAAGCTATAGCTGTGGAGGATATACGGAGATTCTTTAAACAATCCAGAAGGTATACGGCCACCGAATCTCCACTACATCCCAGTGCATGATGTGACCTGCAAACGGATAAAAATTGCGATGTAATGTTAAAACTGTGATAAGCGAATATCTGTTAAAAAAGGAACGTGGCTGGTGTTGGACAGTTTCAAAACCATTTGTAACTAACTGCATTAAGGTTTATTTATGGCTGGTAAGATGGATTTACATCAATCATCATCAAATGGATAATAAAACAGTTGGATTTATGTAAGAACACATTGATTAATTGCAAGAGTTATCAATAGTAATACCAATGAAACAGCACACACGGTGGAAAAAAACTGACCATAAATCACAATTAAATAATAAAATTAATCACCATAAAAACAAAAGAACACACAGGACACGTTTCGGGTTATAAATTTTAACAGCCCTGTCACCAGCCAAAGTAAACACATCTCCGTAAGGGGACAAGGTCACAAATAAACAGAAAGGCCAGGGATGAGAGCTTACAAAGAATACGGCACGTGCGAAACGTGTCATGTGTGTTCTTTTGTTTTATGGTGATTTATACAAAGTTTTATTATTTAATTATCAATAGTAAATAATGAAATAATAATAGTAAACTTTGGTACATCTAGCCTTCTAGGAAGATATTCTGGAAGGATCGTATTATGTAAAATGACTAAAGTCTCTTACAAAGCGAAAAAGCCAATGAAGTATGTTTTAAATTTTCGGAGGCTTACCTTCCAACAGTCTTCAGTGTTCGGGATACATGGATGAAGCATTCAGCCACGGTTATTGGCCGAATATCGTGAACGTGTAACGAATGTGATGTGAAGTTAATGTGAAGGAAATAACAATTATGCATTTTTGGCGTAAAATCGTATTGTTTGGCGTAAAATCGCATTGTTTAGCGACATCTTTTAAATTAGAAAGTGGTCGACGGGATTATAGACAAGTATCCACAGACATACTGATGTCAGAAAATGGCCCGATTTATTTCGCGAATCTTGCAGTCTCTTAATTTAATTTTACTTGGAATGAGATTATCCCCCCCCCCCTATTAATTTATTAAAAAAACCTATTAATTTATTTTCTACTTTTTTTTCTTATATATATATTTTATATGTATATATGTTCTGTTATATATATATATATATATATATATATATAAGGGGATGGGCAGATAAGTAATTTTTTTTAGCCTTCCCCTCTCCCCTTACGTCTTAGAGGTTTTATAATTTACCATCTATATTTACTGCAGTTTATTGATTGAAGATTGTTTAAACGTTTTAGACACGATCAGCCGCATCTGTTTATTTAAAAAAAAAATAATGTACCTTAATTACATCAGCTTAAATTTTTTTTCGATATGAAGCGATTTATAACACCATCGTAGTTTTTACATACGTTTTACTCTATTTTTCACACGTTGACATAAGTAAAAACTACGCTCTTGTTATGAGCAATTCATATCGAAAAAAAAAATCAAGTTTATATAATTAAAATATATTAAAGTTTTCTAAATAGACCTATATGGCAGATCTTGTACTAAACATTTAAACAATTTTTAAACACAAATCAATCAGACAGTTAGTAAATATAGATCTTAAATTATATTACAACATTCTTATTTTCGAAAAAAGAAAGCAAATTTGACCCTATTAGAACAAAATTATCCTTATGCACCTACTCCCCTTTGTTGTATTCAACAGTGGAGCGTTTTTTATCATTTATTTTTTTAATTTTAATGTTATATCTCTATATTTGTTTATTTTTCGAATGGTGTTAAACGTCTAAGGTGTTACGCGCAGTTTACTATTATGATTTGTGATACTTAGAAATAAATTTGGATTACCATTCCCTTTTTTAATCCCTTTCACTTTTACCGACGACATCACACGGACAAAAACTTTGATTGAATTTAGTCCTAACTTTTCTTGCTTTCTCTACTCAAGATCAAGTTTTCATTATTTTTGCACATAAAAAGGGGGAAATTTCGATACGATTTTATAAACTTTAATACAAGCCAATAAGAAATAAAAATGCATTCTGAAGAAGGATTTCAATAACTGATGTGTACATTTCAGTACTTAACCCTTTCACTGTTAAGCCCGTGTTAATACGTTCACTAAGCTCCAGGTTTCACTGCAATGCAAACAATATTTAAAGTAATATAATTCTATTGATTTAATGTATTTTTAATACATTTAACAATGATTAATACTTCCAAGGATTGCATTCATATTCGTTATTAAGTTTTGTATAAAGTGTTGAAAGAATCATGTTTTTTTTTTAGCATTTAAAACAAAATGCGGATGAAACAACATTACAATTTTTGCTCTTTTCCAAGACTGTCATAGGGTTTTAATATAAATCTCCGTGATGGCTCCTTGCCCAGCATTTTGAGGACTTGGTTTCTTCCCCGGAACATAGAAATATCTCCCTTGGAAAATTTTGAATATTCTGGCAGTGCAAATATCCCCTCCCCAGAACTCCACAATCTTCTCCCGCCATCTCTCCCTCTCCCTTCCGGAGCGGCAGGGGCATGAGTTCACAATAATAATAAATAATCGATAACAGAAAGACTGATTATCATCCATTTCATATAAAATAGAATAAGAATATAAGTACTACAAATTAAAGTCCATCACAGTTTCATTCATCATTAAAAATTCGAACAATGTATTCGTGAAAAAAAAAAAAAAAATCTTCCGTGGTGTAAGCACTATGTCAAGATATTAATCAGGTGATAATGAGGCTACGCTAGATGATTCTTTCCCGCCACTGTCTCCTACACATGGCAGCCCCGAAGGAGAAAGTGTCTTTCTCTGCCACTCTTTTCGTCTTAATATCAATCTTCACGCTTGAAATATTCCTAGTAATAATCAACCGGCTGTAAGACGACCTTATTCGCTAGGCAGCCCACTTTCAGGTACAGCCTGCCACAAGTCCGCGACCCTATATTTTTCCAACTGACCGCACAGCTAAGTTCACACAGCTGCCACTGGTACTTTGTGGGGATTTAGAGCAGCCTGCCAAGTTATAACACTGTGTTATGGGATACCCATAATTGCCAGTGGCAAGTCCTGGCATTACCTCAGCTGGATAATGGATATTTGTATAAGGTGGCGAAATGTTTTATCGCTTTCGTTATACTTTGCTCAGCTTAACGCCAATTGGTCCGGTTCAATAATTTTATAGTTTTAGTTTGGAGCATGAGTTAATCGAAGTTGGAGGAATGCGATAGTAAAGAAAGACAACTACTTGTTATGTTGGATTGTTTAAGGCGTTGTTTGAACAAACATGCTAAAATATAGAGAATTTTGCTGTGTCTTTTTGCGAACTTATAATATAGCTTTGAAAATAGCCGATGTGTCAAATGAGAGATTATCTCTCTTTCTGTAATTGTTTGTTTTTATGATATATATTTTAATCAAAGTGCTTTTAGTTTCCTGTGAATTCTTAAATTAATTTATTAAGATTAAATTTAACTATTTAGGCGTGTGGTTTATAAAAGAATTTGAAAATTCACAGTGGATGTGGAGCAAATTTTAGATCCTGAAACAATTGTTAAAACAATTACTATGCAGTTTAAAATATATATATATTTGAAAGTCCTGTGTTATTTACATTTTTTCATTAATTTTTATATTAACGAGAAAATATTTATTTCGAAGAATCTGTTGTTGTTATTTTATCTTACATATAATATTGAATACTCTCATGACATGACAACAAAAACAAAAGTGCTTATGGGTAATTAAAGGCTTCCTAACATGTCCTAATTTTCAGCTTAAAATTTTTTTGACGCTTGAGATGTTGCGGCGTTTGTTCAGAAATTCGAATAAGACTCTTTGTCTCTTTTTTTTTTTTTACTCTACTTTTTTTTTGGCCATCGATGATTTTGTGTTCGTTTTTTTCGTTCGTTTTTGATTTTGTGTTCGTTCACAAAAATGAAAAAGAACTCATTATTACTTCAAAAGTGGAAATTACGTCAAAATGTTCAATGATCTCGTTTTAAAAGGAAAATAACAAAAGTAAAATAGTGAAGACTGACGTATCGAAGTCTATACTCAAAACTACCTTTTCAAATTAAGATAAAATAACAATTTAATATTTTAATTTTGGGGGCAAATACACAAACTATAATACAGAAAATATACTAATTGCTATATACTAAAGGTGCTAAAATGTTTTTTAAAAAAGCACCTCTAAATTTTCCTTGCCCATACAACTTAAAGTTGACTATTAGGCGTAGCCAGAATTTTAATTTGGCCATATTTTGATTTTTATAAATAACCCTCAATGTATGAATTTCGTTTAAGTTTAAGGGGACGAGGGTACAAAAGGGGGTAATATACGAGGGACGAGGGGCGAAAATATTTTTTTTATTTTTTGTAAATTGCACTTTAAATATTACTCAAAGGTACATTGTATGCATTATGGCATGCATTTATTACAAAAAAATAAATAAATAAATAAAAAATAAATAAATAAAAAATAAGCAAAAAAAAAAATGTTATTTTCGAGAAAAAAGTGGGATTTTACTCGTCGTCTTAGAAATCTCCGAAATGCCACATGTGCGTTCCATATCAATGAAAATCCCCAATATTTTTTTTTATAAAAGTTTGGTTTATATATATAAATAAAACTGTGCATAGAATTTTATATATTTAAATATAAAGGTATGAAAAAAAAATCATTTTTTTTTTTTTACCTTTATATTCAAATATATAAAATTCGATGCACAGTTTTATTTATATATGTAAGCCAAACTTTTATAAAAATTATTGGGGATTTTCATTGATATGGAACGCGCAGGGGGCATTTCGAAGATTTCTAAGACGCGTAAAACTCCATTTTTTCTCAAAAATAATTTTTTAAAATTGTTTTTATGTGATAAATGCATGCCATAATGCATATAATGTACCCTTGAATAATATTTAAAGTGAAATTTACAAAAAATAAAGAATTGATTTTTAAGGTTTTTAAGGTCCCTCGTCCCCTTAACTTCTCGTATTTATTCTTATATGTCCATCCACCGAAATGCAATGATAATATGCGTAGCTCCATAACAAAGAAATCTTTTCAATCCAATTTTCAATAAATTGTAACGCATTGTAAGTAAAATATGATCTTAAATTAATCTAAATCTAGAATATTAGTGTTGCATAGATGGCTAAATGAAATTAGAAATACTTCTCCAAATTACTTCAAATTACTTCAAATACTTCTTTAAACTTCTTCAAATTTAAAAATTTTGCCTTTTTTAATGTTCGTTTTATTGTTAATGTAATGCCGCTTAACTCTCCGTCTACTAGAAGTGTCCAAGAGAAATTATCGCATTTCTGTATAAAACTGGCAGTTTTATAGAGAAACGTATGATAAACACGCTGCAGCAGGCCGTTTTTAAATCGAGGAATTTTTTAAAGCGCTATTTAATGTTGAAATCTGTCAAAATACTTCAGATGCATAAGTTTTATTGGATCAAAAACTATAAATAGCAATTTAACCGTATTTTGGAGGTACTATATACATTACTAGATTGTGGTGTGCAGTGTCAAATCATTTTTTAAATTATCCTATTTCTCTTTATTTTTTTATTTATTTTTTTTTTCAAAATAACACATTGTTAAAAAAATACTTTAAATGAAAACTTACCTATAATAAAACACACACATACTACAATATATATTAAAACACACATACATACATAAATAACGCCTGCATTCAACAGTTAAAGGTATATATAAATATTTTACAGACATACATACAATAAATACAATAAACCCAACTGGAGTGAAAAATGAGTGGCTCTGGCTAATTTTTCACTCCAGTTGGGTTTATTGTATTTATTGTGTGTATGTCTGTAAAATATTCATATATACCGAAAACTTACCTGTTTAAAAAATCTATAAGAATAATAATAAAAAAAAAATCCATTTTTAATCACACTCTAAAAAATAAACTTTTCCACCAACAGAAAAAAAACGGGCATTTCAAACAATCTTATGAACAGTTAAAGGTTTTATCCTATCAGAGTTCTTTTAGTCATTTTAAGAAATGCGTTTGAGGCTTGTTTTTAAACTTTAAAAAATAGTTTTTCGCTAATGGTACGTGGTCCATTATAAGGTGCATTTACCTTAACTGAGTTATATTCTTTGTTGGTTCAGTTTGTGGATACAACCCTAAAGAATATTGTGTCAAAAAAGAGTGCAATTGTTCTTTAATACATAATATTTAACAGCTTTTTTTAAATGATTGCAATAACGTATTTTATTAGCTTGCAATAACGTATTTTATTCCTAAATGATACAAAGCTTGCCACGTTATCTTTTGTGGAAAGCTATTTGAGACAAACATGTTCAGAACTGTACTTGCTTACTATTAAGTCTCCGAGCGTCTGGGAGTTTTCCTGCAATTTCATAAAAAGGATCGTAAAACTAATGTTAATTTAAATTTTCTTTCACTGCTTGTTTCTAAAATACGCTTAATATCGCTTTATCTTACGTATATCTTAAAATACAATTCTATTAAAAATATTTTTGTCTATAGCCGATTTAAGTTGTCTTTGAGAAACGGAAAAACATGGCCAAACCGCTTAGAGGAAAGTGATTTTTTAAAACATTCAACAAGACAAGTTTGGCGATTTAAAGTGAATTTGAACGTTTCGCTGTTTTTTAAAGTCTTATATGACATAAAAAAGCAAATTTCTTAATATTATAAAACAATACTGAAATGTTGATGGAAAATATCTATTCATAATTCGATACTTTATTTATATTTTGAAAGAATAAAAAGTATTCCTCTGTTATGCTTTTTTTTTTCACTTTATTATTCTGTCTGTCTTAGAAAAATGTAATGGCTAAAAATGAATTATGTGACTTTCATGTATGTGTTGACTGCATTACTAATATATTTATGCCTGAAGCAAAATTAATTATTTAAAGTGCAATTATACTTGAAAAATTAATGCTGCTAGTCTAGCTATGGAGTGAATAATCTTAAACGTTTTCAAATAGCACTTTTATATTTTTTAAACTAAAATTTCTTTTTTCTCTTGAAAAGCTTTTAAGGTTTTTTAATAATTAATTTAAAATTCAAATGTAAATTTTTAAAGTATTTTTGGTGCTTCCAAAGAGTTAATTAAGACAATTTCTTAGAAGGCCATGTTCATAAATATTAGAAGAACGCATTAAGTGAACTTAAACGTTCTTAATATTTTACGTTTTAAAGAACTTACTGTTAATGTAAATGACAGTTTTTTACAATTAATTTTAAAGTGCCTTTTGTAAGATTTTTATATAAGGCAGACACTAAATAAAACTTTACAATGGAAGCTGTTATTCGTACTATGTTAATTTCACTACTTTTATTCAAGAAAGTTATGTTTTTATTATTATTATTATTCATAATTTTGTAAACTCGGGTAGATTTCAATGCATGCTTTATTTACGTTGTTTTTCTGAATTTTCTTACTTATTAATTTAGGGAAAGATTCTTTCTTAGGCTTTGAGAACACTTATTATTCTCTATAATTGAAGAGCTTGGTGGAAGAACATGTTATGATACATTTTCTCAAAAATTGTTTTATTTTATGGATGGAAGCGTCATGAGGTATTATATCATAATAGCCGCCCTTAGCGACCAGTTTGGTCTCCGTTAGATGTGTGCTAAGCATTGTACCATGTTACTTTTATCCAAAATTTAATTTACTTTCTCAATACCTCGCCAAATCAGAAGTTTCTTGTAGAGAAATCAAGAACTCCGTATTTTTATGGGTACTACTTGGTTATCCCGTCGACCAAAAATATATCGCCAAACTATAAGGTTAAATATCAATAATGGTTGATCGTAAATGTCATATTTGCTTGTTTTTAAGCAAGTTACACGCGTTTACGTCATCAAGTTATTTTTATTTCGACGTTTTATTTGTGTTTTTATTAATGTTATACTAATTTATTTGTTCTTTCGCTATTTAAAATAAAAATTATGTCAATTTGTATAATTTGGCGAGTGGTTTGGCGATTTATATAATTTGGCGAAATGGGTCGACGGTATAACTATGTAGTACCATTTTATGCTAGCCAGGCGCAAGTGATAAATCATCAAACATTGTGTTTCCAATCGCATTTTTTCATATTTCATTAAATTCATCTAAAATATAATAATTTCACTCATTTTATTTAAAATACACTGCTCAAAACAATTAAAGGATATTTGAAGTTTCTCTCTATTCTAAAAAAAAGTAACTACCGCTGTCACCGCCGCCGCCGCCGCCGCCGGTTTTGAATTTTTTGTGACCGGAGGTCTTTCTTCGTTAATATTAAGAAAAATAATGCATACAAAAATATGAAAATCGGTAGTATTATACAAAAATGTTTGATAAACACGCTGATGCAGACAGTTTTCAAATCGAAGAATTATTTTAAGAGATATTTAATGCTAAAGTTGGACAAAATCGTTCCACTAAAAAAGTTTTATAGGAGCAAAAACTATACATCGGAATTTAATAATTTTTAGATCATTTTATACGTTATAATTTCCCGGTGTGCAGAATTAATTAATTTTTTTAATTTGACTCATTTTTCGAGGTTTCATTTCAATTTTAAATTCAAATTTTCAGCATTTCGAGAGATATTTTTTTCTTATTTCAGAAAATTGTACTAATTTAACCTGTTGCCAACTTTATAAACAACGGAAACATTAATGTTTGCTTCAAATTACGTGACTATTATAAACAGAAAAAAACTTTCAAATTAGAATTAAATAATTACTTATAAAAAGCAGGAACTTATTGAAAATTACTTCATCAATAATTACACATGAATTTTAACAGAGAAAGGATATTGTAAAATAATAAATTTATTAACATGCGTTAGAAGTCTTAAATAGGAGAAATTACATCACATTTACGTCACATTACAGTTATTACATAAAATGAACACAAAATAATATTGCAAAACAGTATAAATTTAAAAATAGCGCGAGACATTTACTTGATATTTTGAGATGAATTTTTCAACTATTTTTTTTTTTTGGACAGCGCAAATAATATTTCATTTCTAATAAAAGCATTTTCACGTGAATATTAAAAAGGGAAAGAAAAGTTTGGTGAAAATTACGTCAGATTAAAAACGATATATTTAAAATGTCTTATTTAAAAGGACTTTCTTTTCGCTTTGTTAAAAAATACCGGGAGACAAAGACTCTGTTTTACTTGATTCATTTTATATTAGATGACTTTGAAATGCCATTGTATCTTTTAACAGCAGCTGATTTTTCCGTAAAATTCCCCAATCAAAGAGAAATGAATAGAAACCCGTTTATAGGGAGATCGCTTTTGTTTTTTTAATTATAATTCAATCTTCCAAAATCTTTTTAAAGCCGATCAAATTAGCGTGCTTTTAGAGACTGCAGTGTCTGAACGGGGGTTGGCGAGCGTAGCTCGTAGGGGTCCGAGCCCCCTAGTTATATAAAATAAAGATATAAACGAAATTTTTTTTGCCGAAAATAGAAGAAGAGAATCACAAATGCAAATTTTTCTGGTTTTCAAACTGTGGAGTATGCAAATTTTGAGTTCAGCGGCAGCGAATGAAATTTGACTTTCAACTGGATAAAAGAGGATGAAGACAAGGATGATCGGCATTCAGTGATTGCTTTGTTTCGATGAGTACGATGTCTCAGCGAAGTCATTTGACAGATTCAGAAGCTTTGAGAATTGTTGGTAGGTTAGAAGGGGGCCAAACTCAAGCCGAAGTAGCGCAAGCCATTGGAGTGTCACAAAGTGTCATTTCCAGGATCTGGAACCGTTTTTTGGAGAGTAGATGTGCAGGCCGAAGACTAGGGCAAGGTCGTAGACGGGCAACAACGCCCAATGAAGATCGGTATTTAGCGTTAACAGCTCGGAGACACCGAACCATGAACGCTACTCTTCTCCAACAACACCTTCGCTCGGCTACAGACACCACGATTTCAACTCAGACTGTCCGAAACCGGCTCCATGCTGTAGGTCTGTATGCTCGCCGACCGATGGTATGTGTTAGATTAACATCAAGGCATCGTCGCGACCGCAGGGAGTGGGCAACCGAGCATGTCAACTGGAGGAGAAATGAATGGAGCAATATTCTGTTTTCTGACGAGTCCCGTTTTTCTGTGCATCCGGATAATAGGCGTATTTTCATCTGGAGGGACCGTGGCAGTAGGAATAATCCTGCGTTCGTGCACGAAAGTGTCAGATTTGGCGGTGGAGGAGTGTTGGTGTATGGTGGCATCTCCATTGACGGGCGCACTGACCTCTACATCATTCGAGATGGAGCTCTGATTGGTCGCCGATATAGGGATGAGATACTCAGACCTATTGTAGTCCCTTACGCTGCAGCAATCGGAGATAACTTCATTTTAATGGACGATAACTGCAGGCCACATCGTGCAAACCTGGTGGAGGATTTCCTTTTCGAGGAAGGAATCGTTCGAATGGAATGGCCAGCGTGTTCTCCAGACATGAATCCAATCGAGCACGTTTAGGACGTTCTAGGAAGATGAGTTTCTGGCCGCCAACAACCCCCACAAACTCTCCAAGAACTGGAAAGAGCTCTTCTGGAAGAGTGGGGCAGAATACCCCAACTCGTCATTAATAGCCTCATTGAGTCCATGCCTCAAAGGTGTTCAACGTTGCTGGCCGCCCGTGGAAACCATACCCCCTACTGAAAATGATTTTCTTTGAAGAAAACACCTTTTCTTATTCTTTTTTTTCTCATATGCACAAATTGTGTTTTTTTCCTTTAGTACACAAATGCGCAATAAAATGCAATTTTTCTGCCAAACATGTGTAATTTATTCTCATATAACCTACTATGTCTGTTGACCATGTATCAATCAGCTAAACAGTTTACCAGATACAAAATCCACCTAAAACTGCAATATCCTTTAACTGTTTTGAGCAGTGTACATAATTTTAATTTGAAATTCATGACTTTCACTTTTTCTTTCCCCTTTTTAAGGAAAAGAAAAGAAAAATAATAAATAATACCAAAAACCATGACTTTTAATTTCAATATCAAAGCATTGTTTTAATTTACCACGCGAAAAATAAAAAATGTAAAAAATGGTGACCTGGCATATAAAAAGCGAAGCGGTCAGCCCGGAACTATTGATGACAGTCACATGACTTAGGCTATTATTATAGAGATGGTAAAACTAAAATACTAAAATTCTACTTAGTATTGAAGATACGAAACAGTATCTTTTAATATTTAATATTTTTATATTTAATAAAATAATTTCTAATATTTAGTAATTGAATTTTAATATTCTTTTTATTGGAGTTTAATATCCCCTATTAAGGTTTAAACATATGCTATTAAGGAGGAATTAAATAAGTAACTAAAATACAAAAAAAAAAAAAAAAAAAAAAAAAAAAAAAACACCTCTTACTTCAATGTTCTCGGATTCTAATTTTTGTTACATAACATCTTCCACTTAGGTCTTCAATTATTTTTGATAATTGTAAAAAATTAAAACATAAATATATAAAAACATTATTAAGTTAAATAAGGCTATAAAAAGTGATAGAATATCTTTATTAAGATTGACGATCGTTTCGTCGCACAAACGGCGACATTTTCAAAATCATTCACGATAGAAAATATTTTCACATAATTTAAAAACAATAAACATAGTAAACAATGTCACGAGACATGATGCATAATGAAAAACATTGCAAACATAAAATTAAATTAAAATTAGATTAGCTATTTGCGAGCGTGGATTAATTTTCAGAACAATAACATGGTAAACAATGTCACGAGACAACATGCATAATGAAAAGCATTGCAAAATATAAAATAAAAATAAAATTTAAAAACATTATTATCGTTTTATTGCTTTGATTTTACCACGTAAAAACATTGTCGATCATATAAAAAGACTATATTATTAAGAAAACATTTGGTACTTTATTAACATAAAATTAATCTATGACATAAATATATAAAATAAATATAATAGTAATAACTTATGTAAATATAACCCATGTTTTGGCATGACTTTATATAATAGGTAACAGCTTATCATTTTTCTTTAGAATTTCGATCTTGTTGCATCTGGTAAATGTAATCCGTACGATTGTTAGCGAGGTGATGCGTAAAATCGGAATAATGTTTTAATTTTACTTTCAAAATTACAATGTGAAGATAGTGTCAAATCAAAAAGATTCATATATTACGCGCATTTATATTTTTTAAATAAATTGTGGGGTGCAGTCGAACAGGCACATATGAAAAAATACGGTAGTTGATGCAAAACAACAATTAGTCAGATGTGCCAATCACAAAACTTTCTTCTTTATCATACATGTTTGTATTTCAAAAAGTTGTTACACATGTTAATACTTCAATGTTATTACTTCATTTTTACGCTAACTTTGATTTTCATCTTAAGTTTCTGCTTCATTTTACCAATCGAAGTAAAAACGAGTTAATCTCAATCATAATATTTAATAAATTCAATAATTTTCGTTATCCTGCAGTACGTCAGCTGCTTGAGAAATCGGGTTAGCTGGATGCGAATTGTCCGTCGTTGCGTGAACAGCATATGTACAATAGAACTATGAAAAATCGAGAAAAATCGCTATTATAACTCCTTCTTCCGGCGGATTGTTACCAAATTCGCTTGGAACCTTCTGGACATGTTCAAGAACATTTGCACATGAAATTTGGTTCAATTCTATGCATAACTTCATACACTTTTCGATGGTACAATAATGAAATGGCCACGAAAATCGCTATTACATCCCCCCCCCTCCCTTTCGGCGGAATATTTCCAAATTCAATCAGGACCTGCTGGCCATAGCAAAAGACACGCACAAAAAATCTGGTTCAATTCTATGCATAACTTCATACACTTTTCGAGGATAGAAAGAGGACATTCGGACATACGGACAGATACAGCCATTTTGTATAAACATATTTTTCGGCATCTATGAACCCTAAAACATATAAATCCGTCGAAAACCGGAAGTAGAATTTTTTTTCGGTTACAGTACTTTCTTCTGTAGAATGATGAAAGTAACGAACTAAATCAGCAATGAATGCAAAAAGTAAATAAAACCATTAAAAGATTATCGTGTAAGCCAGAACCGTAATAGACTGTAAGTTGTATCCTCTTCAATAAGTTCTTTTGTAATGATGGCAGCATCCGTATATAAGTTCTCGACATATCGTGATATTCTTTAAGTTAGTTGATTTGAAACTTTGCTAACACATTTCTTCGAATTCACGTTGTCCAAATTTGATATAAGAATAGATCTGTCGGCGAGATTTGTGAATCCATTATCAGTTTGATTGTTTTTAATTATTTTCTCTGTACAAATAGAAACTTGATTAATATTTTCAAATAATTTAATAATACTATGTATAATTGAACTTTACTTTTAATTGATTGATATTATTATTGATTTGGGGGCGGCCATAGGGGGTGGGGAAATACTGTAATCTTACCTACCACACATCATCCTTCGAAATACCGTGATATTCTTTAAGTTGGTTGATTTGAAACTTTGCTAACACATTTCTCCGATTTCATATTGTTCAAATTCGATGTAAGAATAGATCTGTTGGCGAGATTTGGTATCTATTATCAGTTTGATTGTTATTAATTATTTTTTCTGTATAAATGCAAACTTGATTAATATTTTCAAATAATTTGATAATGCTACGTACAATTAACTTTACCTTTTAATTGATTGATATTATTAGTGATTTTGGGGGGGCATAGGGGTGAAATGTTGTAATTTTACCTACCACATGCCATCCTTCGAAATATCGTGATATTCTTTAAGTTAGTTCATTTGATCCTTTGCTAACACATTTCTTCGAATTTACGTTGTGCAAATTCAATGTAAGAATTGATCTGTTGGCGGGATTTGGAATCTATTATCCATTTGATTTTTATTAATTGTTTTCTATGTATAAATAGAAACTGAATTAATATTTTTATATAATTTGATAAGTCTATGAATAATTAAATTTTACTTTTAATTGATAGATATTTTTATGGATTTTTGGGGGGTATAGGGGGTGGGAAAATACTGTAATTTTATCTATCGCATATCATCCGCCGAAAATCATGGTACGGGCCAATAATCAATTACATTACATCTTATTTAAATAAATATGATTAAAAAATTTACGAAGTTTTAACATGTTACATCTTAATTTGGGGATAATGTCGAGTTAATTCATGTATAAAATAGAAATATTAAACACTAACTTCAATCCGTATATTATTTTTAAAAAGAAAAAAAAATAGTTCTGAAAATACGAAAATAACAACCTCTGACAACGAAAAATTCTATACTTTATTCCGGTGTATTTTATAAAATTTTTGAAACACCTATTTGTATTTAAGAAGCCTATAAACCTATTAGTGTTATCATCGGATGAATTATCGATCCTTGTAATAAGCATTATTTTGTCGAAGGTAAAGTACACCAACTTCGAACAAAAATGCAAAATTAAGTCTTTAATTTCATGCGTGGCTCCCCTTGAAAATTACAAAATGGGTAACGAGGATCTGCGCGGGATTAAAGATTTCACTGTTTTAATCCTACTTCGCTTCATTGTTTAAAAGTTTGGCTCTTTTTCAAAGAAAGGAGGGTGCTTTTTCAGAAACTACAAAAGAGAGAAATATAGAGGAAGTCAATTTATGCAGTTTTTACCTCAAGACTTTCGACAACTTTTAAACATGTGGGTTTTTTTTTTCATTATTATTTTGAAAGCCATTTTGTAAGGATTTTCACAACTTTAAGTATTTTGGCTTCCGTAAGGCATAGGTATCAGTAGCTTAATTAAGACTGTTTTTTGCTATTATAAGACAAGAATCGTATACAATTCACAGATTTAAAGCATGGATTTAACAATTTAATTTGTTTTACAATGAAATAAGGCTAAAAAATTGTACCATGCAGGATTTTTGTTCATTTCTCTTTAATTTGGTGTTTAAAAATAAATTGAATGAATGTTAACTATTTTCTAACAAGTTGGAAATTGCTCGTCAAACGTGGCAAATGAGGTGCGTTCGTACTATAACTAGTTTTATAATTATTTTTTGCACCCCATATTGTACTGAATGTATATTTGTTTGCACTTCATAAGTGCATAGTCTGTAACATCATTAAAATGCACTTGCAATAATTTTTACTCATTCCCCGTAATGTAACGGAAAACTTTTGACTGTCCCTGTAATTAAACTACACATCCGATTTTCATAAAATTTTAAATTGCTCGCTAAAATATTGCAACAATTATATATTTAAAATTTCAGACCATTCGGAAGTCTGTAACATCATTAAAACACATTTGCAATAATTTTTCCCATTTGTCGTAATGTAAAGAAAAACTTTTGACTGTCCCTGTAATTAAACTATACATCTGATTTTCATAAAATTTGAAATGGCTCGACAAAATTTTGCAACAATCATATATTTAAAATTTCAGCCCATTCGGTTGGGTAGTTTTTGCTCTGTTACATGCGGACGGACGGACAGACGGACTGAACGACGACTATAGGTGCTACGTATTATATAATTACGAACGCACCTAACAAGACTGTTATATTAAAATTATGCATTCAGAAAATCATTCAGCATTTTTTACATTACAAAATGAATTTATTACTTTATTTTATTTTGTTTCTACGGTGAAATAAAATGTTAAAATTATACAATGCACATTTTGTTGTTATAAGCCAGATAATAAGACAAAAAATAAACTAAAGTTAAGTAATTGATAACAAAGAGTGTATAATTAAAAGTAATCGATAATTAAAAGAACAAAGAGTGGATACATACAGAAAATCATTCTGTATTATCATCATTCTTATAGAAATGTCACTTTTAGTTTTGACTGTACTACTATACCTTTTAACTAAGTGAGTTTTGGTTCTTTGAAAGTGACGTTCATACACATGTATGTATATCATTTGGCAAAATAAAAATGTAGAGAATGAAATGATCTGGATTCTCGTTTTCTTTAAGGGAAAACTCTGAAAAACACAGTTACGATTTTGGGTAGATTAAAGCAGACTCCGAATTTATGAACTTTAGAATATTGCTCTTCATATTTGAAGAATTATGCATGCAAAAAATGAATGAATTTTATCAAGATTGCTTGGATAAGGGAAAGAATTCAGTAGACATATTTAATTTTGGTTGTATTGTCTTAGCAGAGATACCTACAAGGAGCATTTTGGAAGTGATAGCAGCAAGCACTCTTGCCTGCTTTAAATGACTTTTTAAACACTACAATCACCTTTGCAGAGATCGTGTCATGAGTATGAATGTTAACCTTTAACTGATGTCACGCGGTCTCCCAGATCCCGCGACTCCCAGCTGTAAACACTTTTACAGCTTTTTACTTTTCTGTACTGAAGTTAAATAATATGAATAAAATACTTTTTTCATGCAATTTAATTCAAATGCTCCTAAGAGAAGTACAATGATATTGTTAGGACAAAATTTAAGTAAATTCAACCATTTGAGTTATTTCTTTTATTCATTTTATTCGAGGGGTCTGAGAGACCGGATCACATCAGTTGTGTGACAAATTTTAGTCACATCAGTTAAAGGTTAAGCACAAGAAGGATATGAGCCAAGTATTTCTTCATTAGTACAACTAACTAGTGAACGATCTTGTGAATAGTCCTTAGCTAGACCAGAAATATTCAACTTTTTCTACCCGCCACTACCCATATCTATACTTATCAACAGTAAAAATAACCTACTGCCCACTGATGCCACAATAGCTAGTGCTTACGGAATTGAGATTTTGTTTTTAAATTTAAGTGTGCATTAATTTTAATTTCCATTAATTATAATTGTTTAGAGCTTGACGTTTGTCTATAGAAAAACTCTTTTAATACTCGGTTTTATTGTTGTATAAGATCACAGTAACTTTTATTTGACTGCAAGGGCGTCTTTGGAGTTCGGGGAACGCTGTTCCCACCATCTTCGTAACGCACAGTGGGATGAACATCAGTCTATCGTTGTGTATAAAGTGTACTACATCATGTATGTCACAGATACACCGACAGCAACAATGTAAGTTTTTTAGGATAGTAATTAAGTATTAAAGTGGACATGCTTTTAATAATATAGGGAAATCAAATGTCTTACCACACCCTGTAATATCGTTGGAAATGTATCTGAATAAGTTGCCATCCTGTACATTTTGTAGCAGCGGTGCTTTTATAATTAATCCTCCTTACAACACAACAGATGAAGCACCCCGTTCAAGCGTCCTTTACATCAATAACCAAAGCACCAACTACTGAAATGTCACACAGGATTTCGTGCCACGATAATCATACTTTTCATACAGACCCCTGAGGATGTGTGTCAGTGTCAATGACAGTGGTAGTGGCAGGTAATCAAGTAAATCCGATATATGTGTCTGGTATTATTCTATTTTCCCTCTATTGTTCTAACCTCTGCGTAGGGGTTAGAAGGCATTTGGACGACACTGTACATATTAAAACATAGAACTTTGAATTTTCCATGTTTTGTTCCTGTTTTATCTTTTAACATCTGACGGATACCTGCAGCCAACGTGAAAATTTTAAAGGACTGCTAGTGGGCGGTAGGGACTAGACAAGACAAATATTGGACTTTCTCACGCATGAAAAACATTTCAAATATTACACAGTTACAATGCTCAGTTTGTACGAAATTTATGAGAAAACTTAGCATTTTATCCTCATGTTTCTGAAAATCGTGCATATTGACTACACATCTAATAGTTTGCAAAGAAAAATAATAAACTATCTGAAATACCGTATTTACTCGTGTGTAATGAGCACTGAGATTTTGATAGGGTAAAAAAAAAAAAAAAAAAAAAAAAAAACATAACGCATGTATAATGCATATTCTTTTCTAACGGGGAAAAAAAAATCTGTAGGATAATCCTGACTAGCTATACCTTTTAACATCAATTACCGTATTCACTGACATATATTTTTCACCCTTAATAAGATAACACAACATTTTTGCTTCAGCGCTAACTTGTTTTAATGTATTTATCGTTATCGGAAATGAATACTCTATATTTATACATAACACACAAACAACAACATTGAAAATTGAAATTTTTATATATTTTTACTTGCTATGTCTATATTAGTACAACTATATCACAATATCTGACGCGTTACATTCACTGACTTAGTGAAATCGGGCGTTGTTTCACATAGCTATCAGAAATATTCCTGGATAATAAACAACCCACTGTTGAGGTCTTTCTTTTTGTGGGAGGAGGGGGGGGGGGGGGAGGTGATTGCGCGTTTTATACAAGTAAATACGGTATGCGGTAAATATAATTCTTTTTGGGTGCCGTTCAAAGTAAAATATATGAATATATTGGAATAAAGTTAATCATGTGCTATAATTGGTCTGCTGCAAGTACAATAACGGAAAGTACAAAGAGTTCTTAACTTCTGTCGACGGATACTATGGAGTATGGACCCGACAGGTACATTCAAAGCTATTTTTTTCATGAAAAAAAAATTCTGTAAATATGTGACTTTTTAACATATCTACAGAAAAAGTCACATATTTACATAATTTTCAGTCTGTTTTTTTTTCTTTTTTTTTTTTCCCCATTAGAAAAATTATTTTGAATGTACCTGTTGGATCCATTGAACCCGTCTGGTAGGCGGAGGTTTAAATGCATTTTATTTAAATTTATTCTGTTGTACGTTTGAGAAAATTCAAAGTGAGAATTAGTGACTTTGATTGATTTTCTACCCGAACATAATATAAGATGAATCTAAAACCTAATTCTTTACACGTTTATTCCTTTGACGATAAAATATTGCACTAAAAATTAAACATCAAGCGACGAAGGTGCCAAATTTTCATCAGAGATTCCAAATGAAACGGCTGGCTGCACTCATTTATCGTTAGAATATCTACTGACCTTAAGATCTCTCCGAAACTCTTAACAATCATTAATCATATTTCCATATTGATGAAGAGATGAAGTTTGTTTGATGAGAAAGTATTGATTTGCGGACTTGATAGGGAACTCTCTCATATTAATAGCGCTGAGAGAGAAATGAGCTTTCATATCCAGAAATCGTGATTCATTCAAGCGAAATAAATTTTAATTTGAGGTTTACACAATCTCATAACGTTACGAATTAATATTTCGCTGCAAAATTTTATGCGTACAGAACATTTACCAGTGTTCCATTTTCTTATACACCTGTTTAATTGAATAAATATAAGTGTTGTTTTGGTAGAAGTATATTTTTGATTCTATTCAATAATGTTTTTTATTTAATATTAGAACCAGTCTCCATACAAGAGACTTTATCTCTTATTTGCATAACGCTTCAATTTTCTGGTTTTTAATTATTACTTTTTTAAAGCAGAGCTGACAATACTGAAGGGAAGGAGGTTGCACAGCACTAGGTGCCTACAAAACTTCCCAAACCCTCAACGATATTTATATCATACATATAAAATAGAAGACCCCCAAAACTGTTGCAGCGGATGCACATATGGCCGATATGTTAAAGGAGCTACCATTGAAACTAAAAGAAAAAGAAAATTTTTATCTTTGAAAATAATTTATAGGCCAAAAACTTTTCTTA
This sequence comes from Maratus speciosus, assembly GCA_963932465.1. Lineage (NCBI taxonomy): Eukaryota > Metazoa > Arthropoda > Arachnida > Araneae > Salticidae > Maratus > Maratus speciosus. The sequence continues at coordinate 453,322,844 of OZ010789.1, read as the reverse complement.
GATCCACAACTTCCTTAAGAAGTTGATCCAATCTGAAGTATAACCATTAAGTATAAAAACACATGAATCTAAAACTATTATTATTTAAAAATATATATTTTGATAAATTAAAAAAAATTAGTATTTTTCGATAGAAGTCCGTTGAATAAGCTGAGAAAAATATTAATTTTATGCATATGAAATCACAATATCCTATTTAATAATTTAATCAAAATATTTCTAAGTAAATGTTGCATAATTTTTATTAGAATTGCAGCTACATTTTTTTATTACAATTACAGTTATTAAATATTATATAATTGTTATCACAAGCCGTATACAACTTATTCCTATATTTCTATTGATAGGCCCGAAATAACCAGAAATCGTGATTCATTCAAGCGAGATAAAGTTTAATTTGAGGTTTACACAATCTCATAACGTTACGAATTAATATTTCGCTGCAAAATTGTACACGTACGGAACAATTACCAGTGTTAAATTTTCTTATACATCTGTTTAATAGAATAAATATAAATATTGCTTTGGTAGAAGTATATTTTTAATTCTGTTCAATAATATTTGTTATTTAATATAAGAATCATACAAGAAATTGTATCTCTTATTTTGCACAACGCTTCAATTTTCTGCTTTTTAACTATTACTTTTTTAAGGCAGAGCCGACCATATTGAGGAAAGAAAAACGGGGTGGGGGTTACCGGGTGCTCCTACAAAAGCCTCCTAAACCCTCAATGATACTAAAATACCTTTTCTTTATATCTTAAATCAGTGATGGAACAACTGCGCCAATTGCTCCAATTGCGCCAAATCGATAATGCTGCGCATTTCTGTGCCAAAACGACCATATTTCAACAAAATTGCGCCCAACTGCACCAATTCGATAATAATTCTTGAGCCGAATCGATCATTTTTCACCCGAATTTCGCCAAAAGATTGCGAAAAACATGCCAATTTGGTCAAAAGAACGCGAAAAACATGCGATGTTTTTCAAATGATGACGGAAAAAAAACGTGAATTTTAACAAAGAATCGCCAATTTCGTCAAAAAACGAACAAAACGCAGTCAAAAGATTGCGAAAAAACGGGATTTCGTTAAAAGATCGGTAATAAAGCGCAAATTTCTGCAGAAGATAGTGAAATACACGCCAATTTCGTCAAAGGATCGAGATAAAGGCGAATTTTGTGGAAGAGTCGCAGAAAAAACGCAAATTTCGTCAAAGAATACCAAAATGAGCATTTTTGCTACTCCAAAATAGTTATTTTCTGCTTCAAAATTGCTTTTTGTTTCTGCAAAATAATTATTTTCTGCTCCAAAATGAGCGTTTTTGCTGCTCCAAAATGGCGTTTTGCTGCTCCAAAATCACTCTGCTGTTCCATCACTGCTTAAATACAAAAATTAAATCCCCAAAAGTGTCGTATCCGGATCCACATATTGTTAATATGTTTAAGGGAGGTACAAATGAAACTAAAAGAAAAGGATAGAAAATCTTTACATTTGAAAATAATTTACTGACCAAAAGTTTTCTTACAGCCTCATCTATCTTAACCTTTTGAGAGGCAAGCTATTGCGTTTGTGTAATGCTGAATTCCCACCGGAAATTTGGAAAAAAAATTATTTCAAAATAAGGAAAAGCAATTTTGCAACATTAAAGCTATAAATGTAAAACTTCATTAAAAATTTCTGGTACACATCTTAATTAAAGTTAGGTGGGATAAAATATAATCCCACCGCCCCTCAATGGGTTAAGATGAGATCGATCCTTTCTGAAGTAATAACCATCAAATAAAAACACGTAAATCTAAAACTATCCCTATTTTAGAAGAAAAAAAACTTGATTCTTTTCCCCCACGTAGAAGGTCATTGAATAAGTTGAGAAAGATATAAATTTTAGACATACGAAATTACAATTTCCTATTTAACAATTTCTCTGAAAAATTCCAAGAAGTATATTATTTTTATTATAGTTATAGTATAGTACAGTATAGTTTTATTATTGTTACGTTATTTTTATTGCAATTGCAATTACAATTTTTTATTACATTTTCACTTAATGAATTGCATAATTGTTGTTACAAGCCATACAGCTATAATAGTAATAATAATAAAAAAAATGATAATTATTATTATAAAGTAGTAATCACAACAGTATTTGTTAACCTTTAATTATTTTTAACACAATCAACTGATAGGTAAATAATTCATATGGGTAGTCATTTTTCCATCTGAGCGAAAATGTGTCCAGGCTGGGACTCGAAATTTGTGCCCCTGTAAATGAGCGGTAAAGGCTATGTTAACCATATTCTACAGCATGCATCTTGTAGTGCAGCTCACTGCTGTATATCAGTTTCAATATGTTTTGAAGTAGGGTAATACCATCAACATACATTTCAAAACGATTTTTTCCACGTAGACCATAATGTAATTGAGTTCATTTGAGCGTCCCTGAGAACGAACTATAAATGCTACATACTTCCTTTTCAATAGTGAACATGCCACTGTAAACCTCAGTGACATATATAAACTACATGGCAATCCGAGTATATTGATTTACGCGAGTACAGACGGATAGACAAACAGAAAAAATACAGGGTGATTCATAATGAATGGGCCAAAAAGAATAGCGCAGTGTAACTGCCGTAACGGATTTATTCCGCCGAAACAAATTTATTCTGCAACTACAATTATACAAGTTTTATTTGGCAGCAGGGAAAAATTATCGAATGACGAACTCGCCGCTAGAGGCGCTGTTAAACAAAATGTCGTCCATGCAGGAGAAAGCGTACTGCGTTTTCGAATATGCCAAAACCTCCTCGGTAACTGTTGTGCAGACATTTTCCCAGGAAATTTCGTAAACAACCATCGCATCGGCATAACATAAGCAGGTGGGTGAAGCAGTTCCAGGATACCGGCTGCTTATGCAAGAACAAAAGCCCAGGACGAAAAGAAACAAAACCCGAAGTGGTTGAAAGAATTCGTGAACGCCCTGTGATTTTTTTCACTGGGGTTTCGTTAAAGACAAGGTGTTTGTGCCTACACTTCCTCAGGACTTAGAGGAACTGAAGCAGCGGATAACTGCAGTGTTGAACTCCATCACAGGGGATATGCTATCACGAGTGTGGCAGGAGCTTGATTACCGTGTAGACAATTGTCGTGTCACCGGACGGGCACATATTGAACACCTGTAGAAACTTGAATAAATGTAGTTTTGAGGTAAATTTGAATTTTCTAAATATATTAATTACAACGTTCGCAATCATGTTTTATTTTTGTCCCATTCATTATTAATCACCCTGTAAACACTTTTTAGCTGTATCAAAAGGTGTAAAAAACAAACAAACAAACAATGATAACTCTTTGTGCAGATAACGCTGCGTACAGATATTAACTCTTTGCATTATCTTTGTCGATTGTGACTCAACGTTTTGGGTTTTATGGCTGTTAAGAGTGTAAAAGGTTAAAACAAAAAATCTGAAATATTATGTCAAATTAAATGTTTTTGCGATCAGTTTAGAAAATAGGATATTTAAAATGAAGCGAAATTCTATCTAGGAATTTATCTTTTTCAAAAATCTTTATTAGTACGTCAACGATTTTAATCAAATGATTTAAATCAGTGATTAAATCGTGATTTTAATCAAGTGATTTTTAAAAAAAATCATTGATTAAAATCAAATTTCCTAAATGTATAAAATGGCATAAAAATTATTAAAATTTAAGATGGACATAATTTGGAGAGTTTCTATTGGTGTTTTGTCTTATGAATATACAAAATAAAGCTTTCTTTAAATAATTTTTTTAAAATTGGACTTGTAAAAAATTAAGTACGGTAAGTTTCTAAAAAGCAAGTTTTTATCTGGCATAAAAAGCATTTTATTTAAAAAGTATATTTAAATCTAATTTACAATGTCATAATTCCGTTCATCTAATCAAATTATTCATTCTTTTATATAAAATAGTAAGTACAGCAAGCATATTAAATGTCTGCAAGTAAAAGAATAAGTAGCCAGTATGTTATTTTCTCACTCTACTTTTGCATTAATAAATGTATAGAAATTTAAGTTAAAGAAGAATGAATGAATGACAACTGCTTAACAATTATTATAAAAGAAAGTTTAAGAGACAAAGAACTAATTATTATAAAAATGTTAGAACAGAAAGAGCTTCTTTTGGTAGAGTTTGAATAAATGTTTGTACTTTTATTTTATTTTTTATTCGTGAACTCGTATACACCAAATACAGAAATTAGTTAAGGATTGAAAAGGCAACAAAACCTTTTTTAATAATCCCTACTGAGTGTTAATAATGCTGTTATTTAATATTTTCAGGATTTCAGATATAACTGGCTATTTTTATATTTACTCTGTGTGGGTGTATGAATGGGTACAACTCATTTTTATAATTTTTTTGGTTAGCGTACACATAAAGGTGCGTAAGTTTAGATTTAAGTGATTAACAGTAATTTTTCTAAGTACAAATGCAAATGAGCTGCAAATGATATTTATTTGTTTTGTTATTTGTACTGCTAACTAATGAAATTATACTTATTTACAGTTTTTATTAATTCTGTAATTACTTTACTGTGTTATTATTTGTGTTATTATAACCGATTGAAACCGGTTCTGAAATTGAAACTATCCTAATAATAATAATAATAAAAAAACTATAACCAAAATCGAAAAAGTAAAACTGGCCCGGTTGTAGATCGTCCTCAGCTATCCTATGCAAAAAAATAAATAAAAAATCATTCAACATTTTAAAATCAAAGCGAGAAATTTGAAAATAATGCTTTTAATAGACTTAACATTATCATTTTCCTTTCTTTCCGTGAGTGAAGTAGCCTCTTAATGACAAGAATGATAACAGGTATATCAGAGTAATGTATTTTATGCCTTCTAAATTCCCTTCCCCCCCCCCTATATTCTCGTGAAGAAATATTAATCCAAGAAGCTTTATTGCATAATTAGAAGGCTAAAATCTCATTAAAAATTTATAGCTAAGAAAAACTGAATATTTTCATAAACGCTTTTAAAATATACTTCCATTCTGTAAATTGTAATTTTGTAGACAGACTTATCCTTTGTTATTCCCATGTGGTTGGAGAAGAAACTTCTTTGGAGTTTATATCCTCCTTCATGTAAAACGTTCTCTTGAGTTTAATCGCGACATTTTAATTTAATTTATAAGCGTAAACGTTATATATTTATTTTAAATTTAATTATATTTAGTAAATATCATCACTAACTATAATTTTGAAATATTGATTAAAGGTGGTCATCTCTCCTCGATTTCATGTGGCCATCTCTCCTGAAATTGAAGGACTGATGGCCGCCCATTTTAAAGCATCAATAGTCATCGTACGTCTTTGTTTTAGTCTTAAAAATAAAGATTAGATTATATACGTGCCTTAAAAGCCCATATAGTAATAGGGTAGATGCACCAGTTTTAGCCACTTTTAGAGAAAATTCAAAATAGAAATTTTACAGTTCTTGACCGATTTAAGCATATTAAATCATAATAACATCATTCTTTAGTAAATTTAATTGTCTTTCTGTTAGCTATAATGATTTTCTACAGAATATTTTAGATTGTGAATAATAACTCATCAAGTAATTTATTCCAATTTGCACCAGTTTTGGCCACCCCTACACCAGTTTTGGCCATCTCTATGCACCAGTTTTGGCCACTCCAATATCATGTAGTTTAACAAACGTTTTAATTGATAATAAGTAAAAATAAAGCATTTTTATGCAACATCTATTTTACCACACATATATTTGTTTGCTGTATTAAGAGAATTTTGCAAATTTCTTTATGAATTGATAAAAACATCAAGTAAAATATACTTATTTTGATTTTAACTGAAAGTTTCAATTAAAAAACAAAAAAAATATATTTAAATTTTATTAATAAACGGGACAACAGTGCCTATAGGACATAAAGATTAACTATTTAATCAGTTTTATAATTATTCATGGATTGTGGCTTGTTTAGAACACTTGAATCTTCATCAAAGTGTTATATTTCTTGAAAGCATTTTCTGATTTTGGTTTGATTTTCATCAAAAAGTTATACTTCTTGAAATTATCTTTTGATTTATATTAGCTTATATGCCTTATTTATGTACCTTGCTTCTTTGCAAGTTATTTTAGGGTGTGATTTCAGAAGCGAATCATACCATTTCATGCCTGGTCTTCCATCTTGAAATGGAGTTTCTATCTTATCGGCTACAATTTTCTGGACAGAATCTTAAAAGTTGTTCCATTTTTATAGGAAATAGTATTCTGACAATATCTAAGATCCACTTTTCTAATTGATTTTTAACTTCCAATTCCTAGTACCTAGATCTACTACTTGAGATTCAACATTATTAGAGGAAAGTGGTGTCCGTCCTACAAACTTCTGATGTAAGGCAAGAACGGGTTACTCCAAAACTTTGCTAGCTTGTAGTGCTGGCATTACATTTTGAATGGCCTTAATTTTACTTCTTATCTTAGAGCAGTGTTTCCTCTAGGCCATTTTTTAAGAGCACAGAATCTCTTTTAAACTTGTTAAAATGAATCCTCTTCTTTTTAAATAATGTTAAAAACACATTCTTAGTTGTATTCAGATTCTCTAGTAAAGATTTTCACAATATTTAGTATTTTTAAATCCGTGTGCCTGAAATATTGCAAAAATTATGGAACGTCTTCATTTCTTTAGGAAAAATACAAGCAATTAAATCATGCTATAATTTTATTGAATGTTTTAATTTATAAGTTGTAAAATCTTTCAAAATTTATGTTTTAGTTTATTTATCATATATAAAAATTACATATCACCTCCCCTTTTGCTTTATCAAAAATAAACACAATACTATATTTTCTTTAGTGACTAGCACAATGTCCTTTCTAAAATGAATTATCTATTGGACAGAGAATAACAAAATCTCTTTTATAGAACTGCCATTAGCCTTGCTTTTATTATTATTATTGAAGCCATTACTATATAAAACAAAACTAAATTGGTTTTGATTTATCCAGATGTTCTTAAATTTATTAAATGGCTAAAATTCCCTCTATAATGATAATGAATCATGTGGCCAAAAGTGGAACATATTTTGTACCCTTTTTGGCCACCCCCATGGCCATAACTGGTACATATAGCAAATTTAATGCACCAGTTTTGGCCACCCCCCATTAAACTGTTAAAATAAGTAATTTAAATGTAAAATTGCAGTAGAGAGAAAGCTTACCTCATAAAACCTAATAGAAATTTGTTTCAGAACAAATAGAACCCTATAAGTGCCTAATGTTGAAAGATTCTGAAAACTTGTCAGCTAAGCAAAAATCTTAATACATGTAAGTACACACTGCAGTTTCACACATTTATTATTTTTTGCAAGTCACATTTTAGCAAAAAATAAACAAATGATATTGTAAATGATAAAAGAGAGTTTGCTTAAAGTGTAAGAATGCATATTATTTGTTAGCATGAATTCACAGGCTAAATATTGGACAAATTGATCCAATGTGGCCAAAACTGGTGCATCTACCCTATATATATAAAACGTACGTACTGCAAAACATTCAGATACCTAAGTCAAAAAAAAAATATTCAACCATCTATTTAGTTTACATTAAAATTACACTTCCTTTTTATAATCGAAAAACACAATTGCACGTCACCATAATAAACTCGTTGAACTATTTCATACGAGCAATGTTTATATTGCAATCTATGTACAAGTTTTCGAGATACTTGATACAAGTTTTCGAGAGAGTTACCCTATATTTAAGCGAGTTAAGAACAGACAGACAAACAGAAGAAATAAACACACTTCCGCTGTAGGAAAGTGTTAAAAAGGCGGAGGGATAGCGAGTATTATAACTAGTACATCAGAGAAGTATATTTTTTCTTTTCTAAATTCCTCTTTTCTCTATTTTCTCGTTAAGAAATATTAATCCAAGAAGCTTTATTTCATAATTAGAAGGCTAAAATTTAATTAAATATTTATAGCTAAGGAAAACTGATTATTTTCATAAGCAATTTTAAAATATACTCCCACTCTATAAGTTGTAAATGTAGACAGACTTATCCATTGTTATTCCCATGTGGCTGAAGAATAAACTTCTTTGGTGTTTATAACCTCTTTCATGTAAAACGTGCTCTTGAGTTTAATCTCAATATTATGTATTCGTTGTCCCAGGTACTCGTATATATTTAAGCCAGTTAAGAACGAACACACAGACGGACAGACAAGCAGAAGAAATAAACATTTTAGCTGTCGGAAAGTTTCAAAGGGGTTGGGAGGTGTAGCTAGAATAACAGGTATATCAGACTAACATATTTTTTCTTTTCTAAATTCCCCTTTTCTCTATTTTCTCGTGAAAAAATATTAATCCAAGAAGCTGCATTTCATAATTTGAAGGCTAAAATTTAATTAAATATTTATAGCTAAGAAAAACTGAATATTTTCATAAGCAATTTTAAAATATACTCCCACTCTATAAGTTGTAAATGTAGACAGACTTATCCTTTGTTATTCCCATGTGGCTGAAGAAGAAACTTCTTTGGTGTTTATAACCTCTTTCATGTAAAACGTGCTCTTGAGTTTAATCGCAATATTTTAATGTATTTCGTTATCCTAGGTCTTCGTATATTTTTGTAGGGTTTAATATCCTTATTCCCCTTAGAAATCGTTGATGTATAGGCAGCTTAAAAATTCAGAACGATGCCGTAGACTAAATAAAAGGGAAGTAACTTTTTACACGTCTTCTAGTTGACGTAATTTTTATCATTATTGAATTATCTGTAACCGCACAAAAAACTGGAATAAAAATATAGCAACTTTTACACGTTTTTCACTCGCCATAATTTCATCATAAATCAATTAAATTGGTAAATCATACATAAAAGCATTTGTATGATAACGAAATAGTCTGTGAAAAATAAAGCATTAATTTTCAAACGTCAATTTGTTATCCCAAAATGACTGGGAAAAGGTGTGATAAAAATATTTGTCGGCGAAAACATCTAATGACCTTAAGATCTTCTTCCACATTTAAAGAATAATTAATCACACTTCTGTATTGATTACGTGTTAAATTTGTTTTATGGAAGTGTATTGATTTAGCTTATGTCTAGTTTTCTAAATACAGTAATAATTACAAAATTTTTCAACTTTAAAGTTAATTTAAACTAACTATTATTTGCTTTTATGATCTTCCTTTAGTAATAGGAGTGCGGCTTTATACTATTTTGTAAAGATTTACTGCTTTGGCCAAAAGATAATTTATTTATTAAACTAAAGTTATAACATCCTAAAAGTGAAACAAAATACATTTAAAGGCGCATAAATGTTTAATGTATTTAACTTATTTTCAACATCAAAAAGTATTTTTCTATGAAATATATCAATTATGTATTCAAATAAAAATTTTAAATTTATTAAAAACGGTTCTTTCGTATTAGCCTCATACGGGGGTTAATACACACAAAAATAAATCGTCAAAGGTATTCTGTTTCCTTCAGTGTAGTTCGGTTATATAATTTTTATGCTTGTATTTAACTTTTTTTTGTGTGTGTGTGTGAAAATTTTATTCCCCTATGGAGTATTAGCCGGAAACAAATGCTAAACTATTTACGTTGTTTTAAGTGCAAACGGGTTAATCTTCCAAAATCGTACTTCGCGCGATAAAGATAGATTTTTAAAAAGTTCATGCTTGAAAACTATTTTAAAAACCGTAAATAAGTCGTAAATTGAGATACAGTTTTCAAACAAATTGCATTCGAAAGTACATTTTTACTTTCTTCTATCTTTAAAAGAAGAAAGTATTGGATTCTTGAAATTTTTCGACTTCTGATTTTCGACGGATTTATACGTTTTAAAGGTCAGAGATACCAAAAAACATGATTTTGCAAAATGTCAGTCTGTAAGTGTCTGTCTGTATATGATACAAATTTTATGGGCGCTCTATCTCAAGAACTAATGCACGGAATTTAATAAAAATTTATATTGAGGTAGTCCCTGATATAAATTGGTGCTGATTAGTTTTTGGTGTAAATTCCCCAGCAGATGGCGCTGTTATGCTGTTATTTTTCACGATTTCCGCAATAGCTCTATATCAAGAACTAATGCACGAATTTTCATCAAACTTAAGTATACCTTGATTAATATTGCTGCTGATTATGTTTTTGGTGTAAATCGCTCAACAGGTGACGCTGCTATGCTGCATTTTGCTGGATTTACACGATTTCAGCGAAAGTCATATCTCAAGATCTAATGCACGGAATTTCATCTTATAGAATTTTCATGATGAGCATAGATTGACATTTAATTTCGGCCCTGCGATAGCGAATTTTGAAGTGTTAATCTGTATGAGGTAATAGAATGTTTTGGGAATGGTACATCCGGCTAGTTTCTTATTGGACAGAATAAAAAATCGAAATTGTGCGATATTTAGAAAAAAATTGCAGTGAAAGCGAAATTTATTGATTAGATTGTTGTCTCCGTCAATATGACTGCCGCCTTACTCGCGGACATGTTTTTACCTTATAGTAATATAGAAACACAAGAATCGAAAATTCGAAATAGTTTTTTTTTTTCCCAGATAATATAGGTAAAAATTCAATTGTTACATTTCACTTCGAACATTTTCGATTACATTTCGAACCAAGTTAAATTATACCTACTATCTCATTCAATCTGTCTAATTTATGTCAGTTATCATTCTATGAAAAAGAAAATGATATTAAATCGCCAATAATTTTTATTATTAACTTCATTAGCTGTACTAGTTTTCATCAGTATTATTACGAGTTTTAAATATAAATGAATAAAAAATGATAAATGAGCTCTACTATCTATTGCGTTTTATTTTCTTATTTATCAAATTATTTTATCCACATATTTTTAGTTTCTTTAATCAATCTTTTATAAAATGCTTTAATAAATCATATACTGATACGCTTTCACTTTACATTGTTAACAGCGAAGCAACAGAACTGTATTGGTTGTACTGATTCCCTAATAATTCAATGAAACATTATATTGTCATTAGGTGATGTACACATCGGTCTACAGTTCGTTCAAGCAAATTTTGTTTTGAAGCAAATTTATTCTGATGAAATGGGAAACAAAATCTGTTAGGACATAATTTACCGCGACAGCGAACCAACTTAACACTTTCGGCCCTGAATTTTTTTTCAGTTTGGGGTAAAAATCCCTTTTACACTAGTAAAATTAAAAGTAACTAACCAGATCACAGAAGTTAGGTTTTATTGAAATTTAACGAATATGTTAGTTTCTGAAACCTAACGAATGTAGTTATTTCGCGTTCTTTGCATATGACAATAGTCGACGGAAGAATTTTTGGAGACGTTTGGAAAAATGTCGTATTACAACAGTATTTAACAGACATAAAAACATACTAGTATTTTTTATTGTTTATCACGAATTATTCATTCGGAAAAGTAGTCTCTAATTTAAGTTTAAACCATTTCGGCCCAGACTTTTTTCTTAAAGTCCAGAAAAATTAAAACTTTTGTCAACTTTATTCGTTTTTTTACTATTTTAAAGCTAGATGGCGCTACTTGTCCACTAAAAAGTCAAAATATAGAATGCACATATGTGATTATGAGGTTTTTACGTATCTGCAAGGCGTTATTTATAGTTTAAAGCATTTTAAAAGTAAGGAACACATATGTGACCGCCAGGACCGAAAGAGTTAAGGTAAACGCACCAGTAGTGGGCCACTTAAGGACATTTATCTAATTATTATTAAAGTGTTAGTAATATATATATTTAAAGATATATATATATATATATATTTAGCTTGGTCATAACCTTCATGTATCAGAAAACACATTCAAAGTTTCAAAATATATTCTTCTTCGGAAAAATTAAAAATAAAAATTGTTAACTCTCTCTATGCTCCAGTAGTGGGCCTAGCAAATTTCTCATGCATGAACTTTTAATTTTCAGTTTATCGAACAAATTATTTACTATGCAATAGAGTATATCAACAGTAGTTTAATTTAAAATATGACATAATATTAGAGAAACAATATTTTAAATAAAAACTTATTTCTTAATGAAATCTCTAAGAATGTGTCAAAAAATCTGTTTTTGAAGACACTCTAGGAAATAAACAAATGTACCAGCAGAAAATAAAACAATTGTTCCGAACAATTTATAGAAAATTAACATGTAAGGATGTTACTCAGATTTCTTTCTTTCGTTTTTCAGAAATGCGTTTTGCGCTTGTTTTTAAACTTTAATAATTAGTGGTCCACCCCTGGTACGCGGCCCACTATAAGTGAATTTACCTTTCACTATACCACATGCTATATATTTACATTATACCATTTAGAAACTATAATCTCATTCATTCATTCATTCATTCATTCATTCATTCATTCAGTAAAAGAATTTGCCTAATTTGTTCCATTTATCATTCGAAAAAGTGGAAAATGATCATTATCCCACTAGTAATTTTTACAACTAGTTTCATTAACTTTGCCAGTTTTAAAGAATATTATTACTAATTTCATTACTAGTTTTAAATATAAATGAGTAAAAAACGATAAATGAGCTGAAACATATATTCTGTTTTATTTTCTTATTCATCATAATATCATTAATTAATCATTAATTTTATTAGTATATTTTAATTTTGTTTAATTCATCAATTATAAAATGTTTTATAAATCATATATTGATACTCTTTCAACTTACATATTCAACAGCGAAGCCAAAAAAATGGTATTAGTTTTAATTTTCATTAATATTCAATAAAACATTATATTGTAACTAGGTAACGCATGCATTGATCCACAATTTGTTCTTAACAAATTTATTCTAATCAAGTGATTTTTTTTTTTTGTCAGTTTACCCACGACAACGAGCCAGATTACATTATGCCATTTAGAAAAACGATCATCATGTTAATTCGTTCATTAAAAAAATTGTCTAATTTATGTCATTTATCATTATAAAAAGCAAAAAATGGCATTAACCCGCAAATTAATTTTTACAACTAGCTTCATTAACTTATGTCATTGATCGTTTAAAAAAAAAAAAAAAAAAAAATGGCAGATGGACTGAATTAATTGCTCCCTTTCATTTTCCCATTCATCATATTATTTTTATTTTAATTTAATCCATCTGTTACTAATAAGTTTTATAATTCATATATTGATACGCTTTCACTTTATACTATATTCAAGAGCGAAGCAGTGAAACTGTATTGGTTGTACTTTTCCCTAATACCCAATAAAAATTATGTTGTTATTAGGTAATGTACACATGGATCTACAATTTGTTCCGCCAAGTTTAGTTTTGAAGCAAATTTATTCTGATGAAATGGGTTAAAAATCAGTCACAATGGTTTACCGCGATAACGAAGCCGTTTAGAAAAACAATCATCTCATTCATTAAATCATTAAAAGAATTTGTCTAATTTACGTCATTTATCATTCTAAAAATCAGAAAATGACACTAACTCGCAAATGATTTTATTAACTAGCTTCATTAACTTATGTCATTCATCGCTTTAAAGAGAGATAGAAAAAAAAAAAAAAAGACAAATGGACTGAATTAATTGTCTCGTTACATTTTACCATTTATTATACTGTTTTATCAGTATATTTTTAGTTTCATTTAATCCATCTGTTACTAAAATGTTTTTTAATTCGTATATTCATATAATTTCAATGAAAATATTCAAAATCGAAGCTGTGAAATTGTATTGGTTTTACTTCTCACTAATATTCAATAAAACATTATATATTGTCATTAAGTAAGGTACACATCGATCCACAGTTTGTTCCGACAAGTTTTGATGAAATGGGTAAAAAATCAGTTGCAACAGTTTACCGCGTTAACGAATCCGTTTAGAAAAACAATCATCTCATTTATTCAATCATTAAAAGAATTTGTCTACGTCATTTATCATTCTAAAAATCAGAAAATGACACTAACTCGCAAATAATTTTAATAACTAGCTTCATTAGCCTATGTCATTCGTCGTTTTAAAGAGTAAAAAAGAGACAAATGTTGTGAATTAATTGTTCCGTTTCATTTTCTCCTTCATCATACTATTTTATCAGTTTATTTTAGTTTCATTTAATCCATCTGTTACTAAAATGTTTTGTAATTCATATATTTATGTATTTATGCATTTATGTATTCAAAAGCGAAGCAATGAAACCGTATTATTTGTACTTTACGCTAATATTTAGTAAAACATTATGTTGTTATTAGCTAATGTACACATGGATTTACAATTTGTTCCAACAAATTTGGTTTTGAAGCAAAATTTCTGTGATGAAATGGATAAAAAATCAGAACAGTTTACCACAACAAAGAACCAAGGGAAGGTACATCATACCATTTAGAAAAAATCGCGCCCGCCAGCCTAATCGTTCGGAGTTTTCCGTGGTTTTCTTCGAACCTTGGATTTCAATGCGTAAATACCCTTAGAAAGACCCGTACTGAGGGCACTTTTCCTCAGGCCTATATCCTCATGCAGATAATCGGCCGTCATAAATAATAACACCACCATTTAGAAAACGATCATCTCTTTCATTCAATCATTAAACGAATTTGTCTAATTTAAATCATTTATCATTCTAAAGAACTAGAAAATGATATTAACCACAAATAACTTTTATAACTAGCTACTTTAATTTATGTCATTCATTGTTTTTAAAGAGTAAAAAAAAAAAAAAAAAAAAGACATGGAATGAATTAATTGTCTTGTTTCATTTTCTAATTCATCGTAATATTTTAATTGCGTATTTTTAAATCCATTTAATCCATTTTTTACTAAAATATTTTATAATTCATTTGATACAGTTTCACATTACATATTCAAAAGCGGAGCAATGAAACTGTATTGGTTATCCTTTTCATTAATATTCAATAAAGCATTATGTGTTGGAGTTTAAGTGGCCTATCAAGCCAAAAGCACCCCATTCTCGATAGCAGGAATTCGCTGTCTCATATTTAAACAATTAGAAAAAATCTCTTGTGGCTATGCTGCTTTTGAAATGGAAATAGGTAAAATGCTCTTACCTGGGATTCATCAATATCGCGATGACATATAACTTCATCGGTGTGGCGTGGTCAGGGATTATCCAAAAGCTTCTTGAAGAAATTATTTTATTTTATTTTGTGAAGCATTATTTATCCTTTGAAGTATCCTTTGAGAGCTTAATATGAATCGCTAAATCCATGGGAAGATATAATGTAATATGAATTAGTATTGTGTGTTTTTACGATAAAGAAAGATTCAACTTTTAGCTTTAAATACTTATAATTAAACATATTACTGGAGTATAAGAAACTCCGTCTTAACAGAGAAGCTACATGATTAAGAGTGAGTATACATAAAAGCTGCTAAAAAAACACATATTCGCAGCGTAGAAAAAATATATAATAATTAAAGGTGTCTGGCAACAGTCAAAATGTTCAGATGTTCCTTTTTGGTTACATATGAGTGGTGAAATCTTAGTTATTAGCACATATGCTTTAGAGAGTTACTCAAGTGGTCTGTAATAGCACTCATTATCAAATGCGGAAGTAAAGAAACAGTTCGTAAATTTGCTTGTTAAAATGATCTGTGTTTAGTAACAAGTTCTTTCTTTTATTTTATTAATCACTTTTAGCAGTTGCCGAAGAACATCTGGGGAATTAAATTTAACACCCCTCCTTAATCTCCTCAGATGGATAAGGTAACAAGTTCATAGTCTTGATGTCACACAAAAGTTGAGGTTTGGGTGTGGGCTTTGTCAAGCAGTCAGCAATCATGTATTGCGTGGGACAATATTTTAATTCGATAATTTTATCCTCCTTTAATTGTCTTATGGCGTGAAAGCGGATATCAATGTGTTTTGTCCGCTTCGAAAATTTTTCATTTTCTATCATCTTTATACTGCTTTGGTTGTCATGGTAAAGTAAAATAGGTTTTACTTGATACAAGTTAAGATCTTCTAGCAGTTTTAATAGCCATAAAATTTCTTGTCCTGCGGTTGCTGCAGCAACATATTCCGCTTCAGCGGAAGAATATGCAATGCTTGACTGTAATTTTGTAGTCCATTGAATGGGATTATCACCCAGAAAAAAAATATTGCCGGTGGTAGATTTTCTATTTTTAGTGTCCCCAGCCCAATCAGCATCAGCATACGCGATGAGTATTGGTGGTTTATTTTTACTTATTGTTAGGCATAGGTTTTTTGTGCAATTGAGGTAAATAATAATTCTTTTTGCCGCTTTCCAATCCTTCTCGCGTGGCGTTGCACTTCTCCTACTAAGTATATTTACTGGTGCCATAATGTCGGGTCGAGTGACTGTGGCAATATATAAGAGCGAACCGATCGCTTGCCTAAACTTTGTATTGTTCGGAAGTAAATTGTCGCTATCTTCTAATTTATAGAAACCTACTTCCATCGGTGTACCAATAGGTCTTGCATCTGTTAAATTTAACTTTCTAACCAAATCTTCTATTTTTGACTTTTGGTTTAATTTGTAACCATCATTCGTTTTGATTATGTTGGTTCCTAGGTACTGACTTATTTCGCCTAAGTCTTTTACTCCGTACTCATTTTGCAATTGTTTTATTACATCTTTAATTATTTCACTTTTACTCGCGATTAAAATATCGTCAACGTAGACGATGATATAAGTGAAATTTTCCTTTTCTTTTCTAGTAAACAAACATGAGTCAGCAGTGCTTTGCACAAAATTCATGTTTTTTAATGATTCTGCGATCTTTTTGTGCCAGGCTCTAGCTGCCTGCTTTAAGCCGTAGATTGTTTTATGCAGTTTACACACTTTGTTTTCACAATTTTTTTCTATAAAACCCTCTGGTTGTTTCATGAAAATTTCTTCTTCTATTTCGCCGTGAAGAAATGCAGTGTCGATGTCAATGTGTTGAACAGAAAGATTTTTATATGCCGCTGAGGCTAAAAATGTGCGGATTGTTGTGTGTGAAACTACGGGTGCGAAGGTTTCATCATAATCTTCGCCGTACTTCTGATTATATCCTTTCGCTACTAAACGGGCCTTGTATTTCTGTACATTTCCTAAATTATCTAACTTTCTCTTAAAAATCCACTTACAACCAATAATTTTCTTATTTGGTGGGGGATCCACTAAGTCCCAAGTTTTATTTTTCTTTAATGAGTGGATTTCTTGTTGAGCGGCTTTGAGCCAATTTTCTTTTACTACTGGGTTGTTCATGTTTGCTATGTCATAAAAATCGGTTGGTTCGAATGTGTCATTTGTTTTTACGTGACATACGTATCTGTCGGGTGGTACTCCTCTATTTGACCTCTGAGACCTTCTCGGTTCTACGTCGGGTTGTTTGGACGCGGTTGGTTCTTCGTCCGAATTACTTAACTCTGTTTGAATGTAGTTGTTGTCATTGTCTGAGTTTGCTACCTCTTCGCTTTCTTTTAAGTTGTTTTCTCTTTTTTCTATAAATTTAACTGTTCTCGCTATTATTATTTTGTTTTCTTTTGTAAATATACGGTAACCTTTTGATTTGTTGTCATACCCCACAAGTATTCCTTCCTGCGCTCTATCATCTAATTTGTTTCGCTGATGTTTTTGTATATAGGCATAAGCTTTACAGCCGAATGTACGCAGGTAGTGTAAGGTGGGTTTTCGGTTGAACCAAATTTCGAACGGTGTTTTGTTTGTTATTTTGGTTGGTAGCCTATTCTGCAGGTGATTGGCGGTATTTATGGCTTCTCCCCAGAATTTTTGAGGTAAGCCTGCTTCGGAGAGTAGACTCCTAGTCATATCTAATAATGACCTATTCTTTCTTTCCGCTACGCCGTTTTGGCTCGGACAAAATGGTACCGTAAACTGGTGTTGGATACCTCTTGCCCTTAGGTATTCTTCCGTTTGTTTACCTAAATATTCCCCTCCATTATCGGATCTAATAGCTTTAGGGAATCTGCCGAATTGGGTTTTCACCATGGCTACATAATCTTTTAACTTTTCGTGAACTTCATTTTTATGCGAAAGTAAGTAAATTACTGTGAACCTTGAATAGTCGTCTATAAAAGTGACGAACATTGTTTTTCCCCGGTTAGTAGGTGTACCGATAGATGTGCACACGTCCGTGTGTATCAGATCGAGCACTTTGCCTGTTTTGGGACAGTTTGTTGATTTCGGATATGGGGCATCACTTATTTTTGTTTGGATACATATTTCACACAATGCATTATGATTACAGTTATTTATTTTTATACCGTCTGCTAAGTTTTTATTTATTAATTCTTTTATCGCATTATAGTTACGATGGCCAAGCCGTTTGTGCCAAACTTCTATGCAATTTTTATTTTTACATTCATGTGCAATGTTTACTTTATTAGTTTCAGCGCTTTCTAATAATTCGACTTGATATAAATTATTTTTCATTCTTGCTTCAAGATAAATATTCCCGTTTCGGGATAACGTGCATTTTTCTTTATCGAAAATTAATTTATAGCCATTCTGTGTTGCTTTGCTTACCGATATGAGGTTCGATTCTAATTCTGGTACATATAATACTTCTTTTAATGTGATTGTGTTTATCCCTCCATCGGATGTTTTTGTTTTAAATGTCGTTTCACCTGTACCGTGTGAATTCAGCGTTTTGCCATTGGCAATGATGACTGTCGTCTTTTCAGTGTCGTTAAACTTAGTGAATGCATCTTTACTGTTTAGAATGTGTGTCGATGAACCTGAGTCGATTATCCAGGTTTGTTTTCCTGGTTTCTGGACTAAAAAAGCTGCGTCGCTGCCTTTTCCTGAATTGCCCTGTGTTTTGTTAATCCGAATTGGTTCTGTTTCACGGTTTTTGTTTTCTCTACAATAGTTTGCGTCTTCATAACATAACGATGATGTGTAATACTTAGATTTGTGCGGCTGTTGTTTTTGTGACGGTGAGTAAGTGTTTCTGTTCTTAAGATGCCAGCACTCTCTGTATGTATGGTTTTTTAATTTACAGTATGTACACTGTTTGTCCTTTTTATTATAGTGTTCAGCCGGAAACTTTTTATGCGTTTTAAACGCTTTTGAGGAATTCTCGCTCTGATCTGTGTTTTCTAAACGTCTTGTATATTCATCAGTGAGTTTTCCTTTTATAAACTCTGAATTAAGTTCATTTTCTGGACGGGCCTCGAGGGCTATAATTAAGGTGTTGTAGCTAGGTGGTAATGAACAAAGTAACAGAGCTGAAATGTGCGAGTCATTAATAGTTTCGCCTATGGCTGAAAGTTTATCAACAAGTTCTAAAATATGTGTAATGTGTTTTATTAGATTGCCGTTTTCTGGGAGTTTTGCTCCGTATAATTTTCTCAGCAAATATAACTTGCTTGAGAGATTAGCCCTTTCATGAATTGTTTTTAAAGCTTGCCAGGTTTCTCTGGCAGTGTTTAAGTGCTTTACATGCACGATCTGTGAGTCTTCAATACTCAAGTTGATAATTGCACGTGCTTTACGGTCCCTCTTCGTCCAGTCCGTGTTAATTGGATCTGGGGGATTTTCTGTTATTACATCAAACAATTCTTCTTTTATTAAAATCATTTCTACGCGAAATTTCCAATTTGAGTAATTTGTCGAATTTAATTTTTCGACTATTTGAGTTTCTTTTATCCCTGCCATGTTTATTTTTATTTGTTTATGCGACCAACCTATTTCCTTTTTATTTATTTATTTACTGTAAAATGTAAAATGAACGATTTCTTTTTTTATTATTATTATTACTCACAACCAACAAATTGTTCATTCACTAATTATTTAAATGTTCATTACATAAAACATAAATATATAAATGTTTCTTTTTCATTCACCTTTATATTTCTGGTACAATAACATTCATAATTTTATTCAATGCAGCATCTTTTTATTCAGAACATGAATATTTTTAATATTTATAATCTAAGCCACTATATAAAATTTTTCTTCTTTTTCGCTAAACATGAGCACTTTATCTGTCTCATTAATCTTTTTGTTGGAGTTTAAGTGGCCTATCAAGCCAAAAGCACCCCATTCTCGATAGCAGGAATTCGCTGTCTCATATTTAAACAATTAGAAAAAATCTCTTGTGGCTATGCTGCTTTTGAAATGGAAATAGGTAAAATGCTCTTACCTGGGATTCATCAATATCGCGATGACATATAACTTCATCGGTGTGGCGTGGTCAGGGATTATCCAAAAGCTTCTTGAAGAAATTATTTTATTTTATTTTGTGAAGCATTATTTATCCTTTGAAGTATCCTTTGAGAGCTTAATATGAATCGCTAAATCCATGGGAAGATATAATGTAATATGAATTAGTATTGTGTGTTTTTACGATAAAGAAAGATTCAACTTTTAGCTTTAAATACTTATAATTAAACATATTACTGGAGTATAAGAAACTCCGTCTTAACAGAGAAGCTACATGATTAAGAGTGAGTATACATAAAAGCTGCTAAAAAAACACATATTCGCAGCGTAGAAAAAATATATAATAATTAAAGGTGTCTGGCAACAGTCAAAATGTTCAGATGTTCCTTTTTGGTTACATATGAGTGGTGAAATCTTAGTTATTAGCACATATGCTTTAGAGAGTTACTCAAGTGGTCTGTAATAGCACTCATTATCAAATGCGGAAGTAAAGAAACAGTTCGTAAATTTGCTTGTTAAAATGATCTGTGTTTAGTAACAAGTTCTTTCTTTTATTTTATTAATCACTTTTAGCAGTTGCCGAAGAACATCTGGGGAATTAAATTTAACATTATGTTGTTGTTAGGTAATGTACACATATGGATCAACAATTTGTTCCAACAAATTTGGTTTTGAAGCAACTTTATTCTGATGCAATGGAAAAAAAAAATTAGTTGTAACAGTTTACAGCGACAATGAACCAACTTACATTGTACCATTTCAAGGATTTGCCTAGTTCGTGTCAATCATTAAAAGAATTTGTCTAATTCATGTCATTTATCATTCTGAAGAAGTGGAAAATAACCCGCAAATAATTTTTATAACTAGCTTCATTAACTTATGCCATTCGTCGTTTTAAAAAGTGAAAAAAAAAAATGACAAATAGACTGAATTAATTGTCTCGTTTCATTTTCTCATTCATCATAATATTTTATTTGTGCATTTTTAGTTTCATTTAATCCATCTATCACTAAAAATGTTTTATAAATCATATATTGATACGCCTTCACTTTACAGCCCTTCATCATAAAACATGACTCCGTTGAGATGTTATGACATTCAAAGCAATTCAAGAATAATTTCTTTGAGGCTAACTTCGGTATTCTCCAAATTCGGTTCAGTTTAATTTCGCTGAAAGCCATCATAACGTGTGACATTTTTAGATGTTTCGATTGTAGAACGATGTACATTTATTTATTCTACTGAATTTAATAAAAATTATGTTTTTCGGGGGGGGGGGGGGGGTCTATATTGATTGAAACAAAATATTTCAAAATACAATTTAGATAGTATTTGGTTTCACTTCATTAACTTGTCATTCATTGTTTTACAGAGTAAAAAAAAAAAAAGAAAAAAAAAAGACAAATGGACTGAATTAATTGTCTCGTTTCATTTTTTCATTCATCATAATATTTTATATGTGCATTTTTAGTTTCATTTAATCCATCTGTTACTAAAATGTTTTATAAATCATATATTGATACGCCTTCACTTTACAGCCCTTCATCATAAAATATGACTCCGTTGAGATGTTATGACATTCTAAGCAATTCAAGAATAATCTCTTTGCGACTAACTTGGATATTCTCCAAATTCGGTTCAGTTTAATTTCGCTGAAAGCCATCATAACGTGTGACATTTTTAGATGTTTCGATTCTAGAACGATGTATATTTTTTTTACTGAATTTAATAAAAATGATGTCTTTTGGGGGAAAAAACTGTTTTGTTTCAAATAAAATATTTCAAAATACAATTTAGATAGTAGCTTCCAAACATTTTAAAGACATGTGGAATTACGAAATAAAAAGGAAAATGGTTAATTTAATAGTAATTGGATTGTATAAAAAAGTGAAAGGAGATGGTTTATGGCTCCCCCGATAGTTCCAATTTTTACTTTCTTATATCTTTACAAGAAGAAAGTATTGGATTCGTGAAAAATTTCGACTTCCGGTTTTCGACGGATTTATACGTTTTAGAATGCCCAGAACACGATTTGATGGTTTTTAGAAAATGTCTGTCTGTAAGTCTGTCTGTCACTCTGTCACTCTGTGAGTCTGTATGTGACAAAAATTTTGTGGGCGCTCTATCTCAAGAACTAATGCACGGAATTTCACAAACCTTCATATTTAGTTAGACCTTGATATAAACTGGACCTGATTAGTTTTTGGTGAAAATCGTGCGGCATTTTTCACGATTTCTGCAATAGCTATATCTCAAGAACTACTGCACGAATTTTTATATAAAACTTCAGATTCAGTTAGTCCAGGATATAGTTTGGTGCTGATAACTTTTTTGTGAAAATCGCCCAACAGGTGGCGCTGCTATGCTGCATTATTCATGATTATCGCAATAGCTCTAACTCAAGAAAAAAATGCAAGAATTTTCATGAAACTTCAGATTTAGTTAGTCCCTGATATAAATTAGTGCTGTTTAATTTTTGGTGTAAATCTCCCAACAGGTGGCGCTGCTCTGCTGCATTTTCACGATTTCCGCAAGAACTACATCTCAAGAACTATTGCACGGATTTTCATCAAACTTCAGATTTAGTTAGTCCTTGACATGAATTGACGTATAAATTAGTGCTGTTTAATTTTTGGTGTAAGTCGCTCAACAGGTGACGCTGCTATGGTGTTTTTTTTGCGATTTCCGCAATAGCTTTATCTCAAGAACTAACGCTTAGATTTTCAACAAACTTCAGATTCAGGTATACCGTGATATCATTTAGTGCTGCTTATTTTTGGTGCAAATCGCTCAACAGGTGGCGCTGCTATGCTACATTTTCAGAATTTCCGCTATAGCTCTATCTCAAGAACTAATGCACGAATTTTCATCCAACTTCAAATTCAGATATACTCTGATATGAATTGGTGCTAAATTCATGTAATTTCATGTACTATTTAAATGATTTAATTGACGTGATTTATATAGAAGAAAGTTTTGTGATGGCCACAACATACTAGTTTTCTGTTTCCTGATATGTTTGTATGGTTTTAATATTACTAAGGGAATCAACTCGCGCTTTGTGGGATTGGTGAAAAGCATTTTATTTTAATTAAAAAATATTTTTTACATTTATTATATATTTTTTTAGACTACCCACTAGTAACATCAAAAAGCATTTTTATATAAATAATATCAATTATATATTCAAATAAAGTTTTGAAATTGTTTAAAAGAGATATTTTCGTATTAGCAGCATGCCAAGGGTTAACAGTAAAAGAAATCGTCAAAGGTCGCTACTTACAGCTGCCTTTTTGAGTCTAATAATTTCAGTGGTTTAATCGCATAGTTCGATTTCATTTCTGTTAAATTTGTGGTTTGATTATATTATTTTATTTGTTTATTGTTAAATTTTTAATTTCGTTATGTTATATTATCGGCAAACAAACGCTGAACTATTTATATTGTTTTAAGTGCAAACGCATGAATCTTTCACAACTGGGCTGCATACGATGGAGATAGGTTATAAAAAAATTCATCCCTGAAAATTATTTTAAGAACCATAAAAATTCCGTAAATTGACATGCAGTTTTCAAGCAATATTATTGCATTTGAAAAAACTTTTTATTCCTATTTGGCGGTGTAAAAATTTAAATTTGGCGATGTTTAGAAGTTAAGAAACGTGATTAAAAAACGTAAAAGCGAAATTTGTTGGCCAGTGACGTCAACGTTACGCACAGAAATGCTTTTGATTTATAGTATAGATTTGTGATCTATATTTACTGCCTGTGTGATTGGTATTATTTTGATTAAATATAAATATTATACAGGATCGTAAACTTGAGTATTTTTAGCCTATTTTAATGTACTGCAGTTACATTCATGTGAGTTGTGGTTAGAGATTCCCATGGAAACACACTTAGCAACTAGATATGTATTTCGAAAATGGTAACGACTTCCGCTTTATAGCCACTCTACTTTTACCAACAGGCATATAGATCATCATTTCTGAGAAAGAAGAGCATACTTTGCTAATGACTACACTGTTCCATTCTGTTATTTACAGCGTTTTCCCGCATTGCATGTTATAGCCAGTCTACTTTTACCAACAGACACATAGATAATCATTTCTCAGAAAGAATAGCATACTTTGCTGATGAATACACTGTTCCATTCTGTTATTTACAGAGTTTTCCCGCATTGCATGTTATAGCCACTTCCGCTTTATAATCACTCCATTTTTAAAAACACACACATAGATCATTATTTCTGAGAAAGAAGAGCATATTTTGCTGATGAATACACTGTTCCATTCTGTTATTTACAGCGTTTTCCCGCATTGCATGTTATAGCCACTTCCGCTTTATAACCACTCTACTTTTACCAACAGACACATAGATCATCATTTCGAAAAAAGAAGATCATACTTTGCTGATGTATACACTGTTCCATTCTGTTACAGCGTTTTCCCGCATTGCATGTTACCACCTTAAATGCTTATTGTTTGAGCGTTCTGTTCTAATTTTCTGGAATGTGACACCACACACCTCTCATACCATTGCAAAAGTTGACGCGATGGCTTGTGCTATTAACCCTTTCAGGGGCGCCGTTTGCAGTCTGCAAACACTTAATTTTAATGACCAAACAGTCGTTTTCCCGCATTGCATGTTACCACCTTAAATGCTTATTGTTTGAGCGTTCTGTTCTAATTTTCTGGAATGTAATACCACACACCTCTCATGCCATTGAAAAAGTTGACGTGATGGTTTGTGCTATTAACCCATTCAGGGGCGCTGTTTTCAGTCTGAAAACGCTTAATTTTAATGCCCAAACAGCCAAATGGCACCAGTAATTTTTTAGTACAATTTCGATCTCATAATATATGCGAAGAAAAGCTTTTGATTATTTTCAAGTAAATATGTTTGCAAATTGCGGTGCGAGTTGATTACTTGAACATTTTTGGAGCAGAAATGCCTTGACCCTGAAAGAGTTAAAGGAGTACTTCTGGAGGAATGGCTGGAACCCAAATCTGCAACAGGGATTCGTTGCGGAACTGTTCAAGTCTAAACTGGTGTTGTTAAAAAATCACGTATAACTCAATAAAGGTCTCCAGTTTTGGTCTGTAGATCAGCTATGGCACGATGCTCTATGCGTGATGCATGACCTGTTGTCAGTCTCTTTGTTACATATACAGTACATTGCACATTTCCTCGAGAGTCCATTACCACCAAATACGACAATCAGATTTAGTCTCAAATACCGATTTGAAAAGTTTGTTATTATTTTTTCTCATGCCATTTCTAGGACTTTTGCTTTTCGGGGTTTGATAAAAGAAGTAATAACATGTTTTCTTTTTTCAAATGTATACTCCACATCACTAGAAAAACTTTCGAGTTCTTTAGTTTTAACGACTTTAACTACTTTAGTAAGCATATTTACGACATAAAGATCATGATGTAGCTTGTTGACTATGATATGGCATTTTATGTATAAGTCTAACGTGTGATTTTATTAAAATATTCAAGACATTTGATAAGAAGATTATTTCAATTTTTATGAAAATAAAACACTGGGTTTTGAGTTTAAAATCTAATGTTTATTTATTGAAATTTAGTCAAGTAGACACATTTGGCTATCTGCCTATATTTTGGAAAGGTCCGATATACCTACTCGTGTATAACTGTCACTTTAGCCGCAGATATATCTATAATGCTAATTTCTCATGAATCACCGTATAATCCTTTCAGGAGAAACATTCTATTTACGAGGTCGTGTTTGAAATTCTATTCACTCATTTCATGTCAACTGCATTAACCTCAAACAATATGACATTCAGTGACGTTGAGTTTCCGTGTGATAATGAAGATATCATAGACAAAAGGCGGAATTCGAAGGTTTCTGTACGTCACATCACGCACCTGTGACATGTGTTTTCTCACCTTCGTGAATAGATATGTCATTCAGAGCGGTTTAATTTTCAGGTATTTGTTTTTGGTATTTTGAACAAAAATGCTTATAAAAAATAAGTTTCGTTAGTGCCAACTAATAATATATTATTTTTTCGATTGAATGTAGAGATTGAGTTAAGGATACTCCCAGCAAAGAAATATTTTCAAGTGAGGCAATATTTGTATGCGTGTTTGTCCCTCTAAGTTTGTTACATTCAAATTATTTCTGAATAAGGTAGAACTTCAGGGCTGCTACTGGCAACTATTTTTATATTCTGTTCGCACCACTATTTTTTAAAAATATATTTTGTAGTATAATTCTCTTGCAAATATTATCAAAGCGTATGTAAAACATGTTTGTTTTGAGAAAGTGGTGCGAAATAGAATTAAAAAATAGTCGCCTGTGGCAGCACTGGAACTGAGGCAGTTTTATTCCAGCGCTTTACAGCTTTTTCATAGTCTGACATTTATTTAGAAGTACGTTGGCCGGCGCCATCTGTCTGCTGGCTTGCTGTATTTGTTTGAAAATTATAATTACCCGACTGAAAAGAATGGTTATGTGTTTCACGCATATCTGTGTATGCGGATTTCTTTATACCCTCGAAACATGAATTTTAATGAATGAGGTCTCTATTAATTCGTCTTAACGGCCCAATGGTTACAGGCTACGTTTTGTTTTTATAAATTCAAAATGGCGACCGTAAAATACAAAATGGCGGTAGAGACGAAAAAAGAAAAAAAAAATACGCACCCTATTGAGTGGTATATCATTGGATAGGTCTTTCAAAATGAAGACGGTGTTTCATTGACTATTTTACAGTCAGAAGCTCCGTTAAGATATTATACAACCTGGAAGTTGTGTATCTAGGATCTCTGGCTTTACTGCAACTCTAACCATCATAGACATCTATAGACCCCATCAAAACAGTGTTTATAGATAGGAACTAACAATTAAACACAACTTAAAAGTCATCAATATAAGTAAATAAATAAAAAAAAGGTAAGTAATATAAACAAGTAATAAAAAAAAAATATTTTAAGTCAATTCCTACTAAGGTAAATAAGAGAATTTTTTTTCTCCTATTCTTCTTTCTCTTGAGTGGCGCTTAAAATACCTTGATCAAGAAGAGGGCTCTTTCGGTCGTAAAATACCTTGATCAAGAAGAGGGCTCTCTCTCGATTATTGAAAATTAATTAATTTAATTTAATTAATGAATTAATATTTGGAAAAAACTGGATTAACATCAAGTGTCATCCACTACAAGTTTAAAAATTTTTATTTGAGCTTAATTGGATGAATAATATGTATTTTATTAACGATTGAAAATTTGAACAAGATATATATAGTGAGAGTGTGAGCTAATAGTAGGAATTGAAAAAAAAATAGTTTCACATTGATAAGAAATAATTTCGGGTTTTTTGATTTTTTAAATTTAATTGTTTATTACGTTTTGAAAATTAAAGACCCTATAAAATATTTAAAATTAAAACTTACGACTTTTAAAACCTAAAAAAAACATCGAAGTTATTAAAACTCGACACTCAAGTGCTTTCAACAGTTTCAAACAGTCATCATCAGAGGAAATTTTTGAGGTAAAAAACTGTTGAAGATGTTAAAACTTGACACCAAAACGTTTTCACTTGTTTCAATCAGCTATCATCAGGGAAAATTTCTGAGGTAAAAAACCTATTTCATGCATTTTTAGCACCTGTTTAGTAAAATAAATCATAAGTTTCTGTTTTGAATTTTTATATATTATGACGGTGAACATGGCGTTCCAGAAATTATAGTTGAACTATATTTTCCTTATTAAAAAACCCTATTTGAGCTTGATATTAAAGGCTCAGAGTATTTATGCCAAAACAAAGAATAACGTACTAGAAATTAATCTGATTCAGTAATCAATAGTTGAGCGTGTATTCTAAGAGATTTTCAAAATAATTAATCTAAATAAAAAGATGAATGATTTTAACATTAATTTTGTTATAAACCAGTATCATTTAGTATGGGACGTGTATTTTTGATAACATTTGCAGTAATTATGTGTGGTAATTTTATATCGATAAAATTGATGATATGTCTTTGTTATGCGGAAAAATATCTTTAAAGCTGTTCTCAAATCCAAAAGGACAACTTTGTGACATAAGTTTTAATTTATTTTTGTTCTGAAATGCATGAAACTAGCAGGTATTGTTGTTCAGAAACTGTGTAATTGAGCTGTTTTTTCCGATTTTTTAAAAAACACAATAGATCATTCAGAAAATAGTGTCAAAGTGGGCATTTTGAACCAAATTTCCGCGCGAAAGAAGAATGATCGCTCAAGAATGGGTGAAAATCTTGTTCGTCACGTGATTAAAATCGCTTATAACTCAATAGGTAATTGATTGATCCAAAAATGGAAAACACAGTTCGATTCCAAATCGCTTCCATGGTCAGTCTTCCAATTTTATATCTTTCTGTCAAAAAATGAATTTATAAATGTGTCAAAACGTTTTGCGCTTGTTGAGCAGAGCAGTTATTTCAAATCCAGCCTTTATCTGCCACACCCAATACCGTCTTACAGCTCTTACCTCTTATATCAAAAAAGTCTTTTTCATGACCATTATATTTAAACTTATTATTCGAGAATGCATGGAAATCCATCTAACTATATAGTGAATACGAATAGATTGACAAAGGAAATTGCAATTATTAGTTAGCTATTACTATAATTTTTCTCAAAACTAAGATAATAAATACATGAAATATTACATTATTAATAAATCTTCATAACATTATTAATTATTATATTGATAGTCATATTTTTCATTCCTACGGTACATTTTTAACAATTTTGAGTTTTGGCTTAGAAGATTTCAGATATTTTAGGGGTTCACCGTATTGAATTTAAAACTTCTTATTTAATTTATGCATAATTTGTGATAACACAAAGATCTGAATATTTTTTTTTATTATGCATTGTTGAGCATAAATAAATAAATAAAAGTATATTTTTTCCAGTTTAAGTACTATCTATCTGAATATAAGTTAGAAAGTGCAAATTACTTTCATTAAAATTATTAATGCGCAAAACTAAATATATTTTTTAATAAAATAAATATTAAAAATAAACTGCAATAATAAAGCATTTTCCCCCCTCCTTCATACTCATTAAAACACCAACACGATAAAGTTTTGTAATATTTCATACCTTTCAAACATTGTATTTGTTTGCATACATTTATGAAAATTTTCCCATTTATTATAAACTTCTAGAGTTATCCGCATTTTTTACGACCTTCGCATTCTTATTTTACTGCTAGCTGTCAATAAAAACCACCCTATAACGTTTCCTAAATTAGACACTATCGCTTTCCTGAAAGTGTTTTGGGGAGATTTTTGTTTGTAATTATTTCTAATTTTGGATTCATAACTTCTCTTTTTATTGACGCCTTTCCAAGCATTATGACATCCTGAAGGTATACGAAAATAAACTTTTCTCTTACCGATCTTACTTGGCCTGGCTCCAAGCTTTGTTCACTTTAATTCCTTTTCAAGCCTTCGTTATATATGATGTACCTGGCTCCTTTGACGTTCAGTCGATAGATTTATGTGCAATAGTTAAATTGAAATTGTTGCCTTTGAGATGTTTATTCTGAGGCTGTAAGAGGCTCTTCTTCGACTGAGGCGTAAACTCTTCAGAAACAGCTGTTGTGTTGTTTGAGGTGTTTATTCATGTCTATTTCCGTCGATGTTGCCCAGATGAAAGGGGATTATTTCGGCTTTTATGAATTGCACTTGAAGATTTCAGCAGTCATATTGATTGAGTAACATTCAGCATCACTGATGTCTTTCTTCCAGTTCAAATTTCGCCCGAGAAACTGTTTCACGTGTATTTATTAACCCCTTCGGGACGAGCGTCCCTTACAAAGTTTTTAATCTTTTACCCACGGTTTTTCAAGACAGAAATATTTGTATAATTGGATGTCAGAAATGCTCGATTAAATAAGGTAGAATTTACAATATAAAATAACTGGTGGAAATAATCAAGGATTCTGAACAGCTTATGTGTCACGTGTACGTGACGCTCGTCCCGAAGCAGTTAAGTCTGTTCTCAGAAAAATATTTTTCTCGTTCAACAAAGTGAAACTTTCTGATACATCTTTAAACATGATAGCATGGTACTTGCTGGCATGATTATTGAAAAGCGATTTCAGCAGTCATATTGATTGAGTAACATGCATCACTGCTGATGCCTTGCTTCCAGTTCGAATTTCGCCTGGAAACTGTTTCAGATGTATTTATTAAGGCGATTCTCAAAAAAATATTTTTGCTCGCTCAACAACGCGAAACTTTCTGACACGTTTTCTGACTCATCTTTAAACATAAAAACATGGCACTTGCTGGCATGATTATTGAAGTGATTTGTAATCAAACAGTTTTTTTTTTCATTATTGAATTATAAGCGATGTTTATTCTGAGGCTGTAAGAGACTCTTCTTCGACTGAGGCGTAAACTCTTCAGAAACAGCTGTTGTGTTGTTTGAGGTGTTTATTCATGTATATTTCCGTCGGTGTTGCCCAGATGAAAGGGGATCATTTCGGCTTTTGGGAATTGCACTTGATGATTTCAGCAATCATATTGATTGAGTAACATTCACCATCGCTGATGTGTTTCTTCCAGTTCAAATTTCGCCTGGAAACTGTTTCACGTGTATTTATTAACCCCTTCAGGACGAGCGTCCTGTGCAAAATTTTTCAACTTTTACCACCGGTATTTCAAAATAGAAATATTTGCATAATTGAATCGCAGAAATGCTCTGATAAAATAAGTCAGAATTTACAACATAAAATAACTGGTGGGATCAAGGATTCGTAACAGCTTACAAGTCACGTATAAGTATCACGTCACGCTCGTCCAGAAAGATTTAAGGCGGGCATAATTATTGAAATAATTTGTAATAAGTTTTTTCATTTTCCGTAAATGAATTACCACTTGAATTATAAGCGATTTCAGCGGTCATATTGACTGAGTAACATTCACCGCCACTGATGTCTTTCTTCCTGTTCAAATTTCGCCTAGATACTGTTTCACGTGTATTTGTTAACGCGGTTCTCAAAAAAATATTTTTCCTAGCTCAACAACTCGAAACTTTCTGACACGTTTTCTGACTCATATTTAAACATAAAAGCATGGTACTTGCTGGCATGATTATTGAAGTGATTTTTAATAAGTTTTTTTACTTTTCCGTAAGTGGATTACAACTTGAATTATAAGCGATGTTTATTCTGAGGCTGTAAGAGGCTCCTCAGAAACAGCCGTTGTGTTGTTTGAGGTATTTATTCATGTCTATTTCCGTGGATGTTGCCCAGATGAAAGGGGATTATTTCGGCTTTTATGAATGGAATTTATTCACCATTATGAATTTATTCACCAATGGCTGATATCTTTCTCAGAGTTCAAATATTTCCTGGGAACTGTTTCACGTGTATTTTTTAAGGCGGTTCTCAAAAAAAAAAAAAAAAAAAAAAAAAAAAAAGAAAAGAAACATCCTCTCTCAACAACGCGAAACTTTCTGACACGTTTTCTAACTCATCTTTAAACATAAAAGCATGGCACTTGCTGGCATGATTATTGAAGTGATTTGTAATCAAACAGTTTTTTTTTTCATTATTGAATTATAAGCGATGTTTATTCTGAGGCTGTAAGAGGCTCTTCTTCGACTGGGGCCTAAACTCTTCAGAAACAGCTGTTGTGTTGTTTGAGGTGTTTATTCATGTCTATTTCCGTCGGTGTTGCCTAGATGAAAGGGGATCATTTCGGCTTTTAGGAATTGCACTTGATGATTTCAGCAGTCATATTGATTGAGTAACATTCACCATCGCTGATGTGTTTCTTCTAGTTCAAATTTCGCCTGGAAACTGTTTTACGTGTGTTTATTCTTCAGGACGAGCGTCCTGTGCAAAATTTTTCAACTTTTACCACTCGTATTTCAAAATAGAAATATTTGCATAATTGAATCGCAGAAATGCTCTGATTAAATAAGTCAGAATTTACAACATAAAATAACTGGTGGGATCAAGGATTCGTAACAGCTTACAAGTCACGTATAAGTATCACGTCACGCTCGTCCAGAAAGATTTAAGGCGGGCATAATTATTGAAATAATTTGTAATAAGTTTTTTCATTTTCCGTAAATGAATTACCACTTGAATTATAAGCGATTTCAGCGGTCATATTGACTGAGTAACATTCACCGCCACTGATGTCTTTCTTCCTGTACAAATTTCGCCTAGATACTGTTTCACGTGTATTTGTTAACGCGGTTCTCAAAAAAATATTTTTCCTAGCTCAACAACTCGAAACTTTCTGACACGTTTTCTGACTCATATTTAAACATAAAAGCATGGTACTTGCTGGCATGATTATTGAAGTGATTTTTAATAAGTTTTTTTACTTTTCCGTAAGTGGATTACAACTTGAATTATAAGCGATGTTTATTCTGAGGCTGTAAGAGGCTCCTCAGAAACAGCCGTTGTGTTGTTTGAGGTATTTATTCATGTCTATTTCCGTGGATGTTGCCCAGATGAAAGGGGATTATTTCGGCTTTTATGAATGGAATTTATTCACCATTATGAATTTATTCACCAATGGCTGATATCTTTCTCAGAGTTCAAATATTTCCTGGGAACTGTTTCATGTGTATTTTTTAAGGCGGTTCTCAAAAAAAAAAAAAAAAAAAAAAAAGAAAAGAAACATCCTCTCTCAACAACGCGAAACTTTCTGACACGTTTTCTAACTCATCTTTAAACATAAAAGCATGGCACTTGCTGGCATGATTATTGAAGTGATTTGTAATCAAACAGTTTTTTTTTTCATTATTGAATTATAAGCGATGTTTATTCTGAGGCTGTAAGAGGCTCTTCTTCGACTGGGGCCTAAACTCTTCAGAAACAGCTGTTGTGTTGTTTGAGGTGTTTATTCATGTCTATTTCCGTCGGTGTTGCCTAGATGAAAGGGGATCATTTCGGCTTTTAGGAATTGCACTTGATGATTTCAGCAGTCATATTGATTGAGTAACATTCACCATCGCTGATGTGTTTCTTCTAGTTCAAATTTCGCCTGGAAACTGTTTTACGTGTGTTTATTCTTCAGGACGAGCGTCCTGTGCAAAATTTTTCAACTTTTACCACTCGTATTTCAAAATAGAAATATTTGCATAATTGAATCGCAGAAATGCTCTGATTAAATAAGTCAGAATTTACAACATAAAATAACTGGTGGGATCAAGGATTCGTAACAGCTTACAAGTCACGTATAAGTATCACGTCACGCTCGTCCAGAAAGAGTTAAGGCGGTTCTCAAAAAATATTTTTCTCATTCAACAACGGCGAACTTTCTGACACATCTTTAAAGATGAGAGCATGATACTTGCTGGCATGATTATTGAAAAGCGATTTCAGCTGTCATATTGATTGAGTAACATTCACCATCGTTGATGTCTTTCTTCCAGTTCAAACTCCGCCCGGAAACTGTTTCTGGTCTATTTATTAAGGCGGTTCTCAAAAAAATATTTTTCCTCGCTCAACAACGCGAAATTTTCTGACGCATCTGTAAATATAAAAGCATGATACTTGCTGGCACGATTATTGAAATGATTTGTAATTAGTAATTTTCATTTTCCGTAAATTAATTGCAACTTGAATTATAAGCGATTTCAGCAGACATATTGATTGAGTAGCATTCCCACTGCTGATGTCTTTCTTCCAGTTTAAATTTCGCCTGGAAACTGTTTAACTTGTATTTATTAAGGAGATTCTCAAAAAGTTATTTTTTCTCTCTCATCAATGCGAAACTTTCTCACACGTTTTCTGACTCATCTTGAAATATAAAAGCATGGTACTTGCTGGCATAATTATTGAAATAATTTGTAATAAGTTTTTTTCATTTTCCGTAAATGAATTACCACTTGAATTATAAGCGATTTCAGCGGTCATATTGACTGAGTAACATTCACCGCCACTGATGTCTTTCTTCCTGTTCAAATTTCGCCTAGATACTGTTTCACGTGTATTTGTTAACGCGGTTCTCAAAAAAATATTTTTCCTAGCTCAACAACTCGAAACTTTCTGACACGTTTTCTGACTCATATTTAAACATAAAAGCATGGTACTTGCTGGCATGATTATTGAAGTGATTTTTAATAAGTTTTTTTACTTTTCCGTAAGTGGATTACAACTTGAATTATAAGCGATGTTTATTCTGAGGCTGTAAGAGGCTCCTCAGAAAAAGCCGTTGTGTTGTTTGAGGTGTTTATTCATGTCTATTTCCGTGGATGTTGCCCAGATGAAAGGGGATTATTTCGGCTTTTATGAATGGAATTTATTCACCATTATGAATTTATTCACCAATGGCTGATATCTTTCTCAGAGTTCAAATATTTCCTGGGAACTGTTTCACGTGTATTTTTTAAGGCGGTTCTCAAAAAAAAAAAAAAAAAAAAAAAAGAAAAGAAAAATCCTCTCTCAACAACGCGAAACTTTCTGACACGTTTTCTAACTCATCTTTAAACATAAAAGCATGGCACTTGCTGGCATGATTATTGAAGTGATTTGTAATCAAACAGTTTTTTTTTTCATTATTGAATTATAAGCGATGTTTATTCTGAGGCTGTAAGAGGCTCTTCTTCGACTGGGGCCTAAACTCTTCAGAAACAGCTGTTGTGTTGTTTGAGGTGTTTATTCATGTCTATTTCCGTCGGTGTTGCCTAGATGAAAGGGGATCATTTCGGCTTTTAGGAATTGCACTTGATGATTTCAGCAGTCATATTGATTGAGTAACATTCACCATCGCTGATGTGTTTCTTCTAGTTCAAATTTCGCCTGGAAACTGTTTCACGCGTGTTTATTCTTCAGGACGAGCGTCCTGTGCAAAATTTTTCAACTTTTACCACTCGTATTTCAAAATAGAAATATTTGCATAATTGAATCGCAGAAATGCTCTGATTAAATAAGTCAGAATTTACAACATAAAATAACTGGTGGGATCAAGGATTCGTAACAGCTTACAAGTCACGTATAAGTATCACGTCACGCTCGTCCAGAAAGAGTTAAGGCGGTTCTCAAAAAATATTTTTCTCGTTCAACAACGGCGAACTTTCTGACACATCTTTAAAGATGAGAGCATGATACTTGCTGGCATGATTATTGAAAAGCGATTTCAGCTGTCATATTGATTGAGTAACATTCACCATCGTTGATGTCTTTCTTCCAGTTCAAACTCCGCCCGGAAACTGTTTCTGGTCTATTTATTAAGGCGGTTCTCAAAAAAATATTTTTCCTCGCTCAACAACGCGAAATTTTCTGACGCATCTGTAAATATAAAAGCATGATACTTGCTGGCACGATTATTGAAATGATTTGTAATTAGTAATTTTCATTTTCCGTAAATTAATTGCAACTTGAATTATAAGCGATTTCAGCAGACATATTGATTGAGTAGCATTCCCACTGCTGATGTCTTTCTTCCAGTTTAAATTTCGCCTGGAAACTGTTTAACTTGTATTTATTAAGGAGATTCTCAAAAAAATATTTTTTCTCTCTCATCAATGCGAAACTTTCTCACACGTTTTCTGACTCATCTTGAAATATAAAAGCATGGTACTTGCTGGCATAATTATTGAAATAATTTGTAATAAGTTTTTTTCATTTTCCGTAAATGAATTACCACTTGAATTATAAGCGATTTCAGCGGTCATATTGACGGAGTAACATTCACCACCACTGATGCCTTTCTTCCTGTTCAAATTTCGCCTAGATACTGTTTCACGTGGTATTTGTTAACGCGGTTCTTAAAAAAATATTTTTCCTACCTCAACAAAAAGAAACTTTCTGACACGTTTTCTGACTCATCTTTAAACATAAAAGCATGGTACTTGCTGGCATGATTATTGAAGTGATTTGTGATCGTTTTTTTTTTTACTTTTTCGTAAATTGATTACAACTTCAATTATAAGCGATGTTTATTGTGTGGCTGTAAGAGGCTCTTCAGAAACAGCCGTTATGTTCTTTGAGGTATTTATTCATGTCTATTTCCGTGGATGTTGTCCAGATGAAAAGGGATTATTTCGGCTTTTATGAATGGAATTTATTCACCTTTATGAATTTATTCACCAATGGCTGATGTCTTTCTCAGAGTTGAAATATTTCCTGGAAACTGTTTCACGTGTATTTTTTAAGGCAATTCTAAAAAAAAAAAAAAAAAAATCCTCTCTCAACAACGGGAAACTTTCTGACTGATTTTTAAGATAAAAGCATGGTACTTGCTGGCATGATTATTGAAATGATTTGTAATCAGTTTTTTTACTTTTTCCGTAAATGGATTACAACTTGAATTATAAGCGATGTTTATTCTGAGGCTGTAAGAGGCTCTTCAGAAAAAGCCGTTGTGTTGTTTGAGGTGTTTATTCATGTCTATTTCCGTGGATGTTGCCCAGATGAAAGGGGATTATTTCGGCTTTTATGAATGGAATTTATTCACCATTATGAATTTATTCACCAATGACTGATGTCTTTCTCAGAGTTCAAATATTTTCTGTTAACTGTTTCACGTGTATTTTTTAAGGCGGTTCTCAAAAAAAAAAAAAAAAAAAAAAAAAAAAAACCTCTCTCAACAACGCGGATATTTCTGACACGTTTTCTGACTCATTTTTAAACATGAACATGATATTTGCTGGAATGCTTGTTGAAGTAATTTGTAATCGAACAGTTTTATTCATTTTCCCTAAATGAGTTATAACATGAATTATAAGCGATTTCAGTAGTCATATTGATTGAGTCACATTCACCACCGCGGATGTCTTTCTTCCAGTTCAAGTTTTTCCTGGGGAACTTTTTAAGGTGTATTTATTAACACAGTTCTCCTCCTCACTCAACAATATGAAACTTTTTTGCAGATTTTCTGACTTGTAATTTGTTGAATGCTATCCATTTACCGTATTTGGTGCTTTTCTAAAAAAATAGTAATCTTTTTAGGTGTTAATGCATGTATACCTTATTTTTTAAAACTCACTATTGTATTTTTTATACATTTTGTTTTTACATACACTGTAGAAAAAGAAAAAATGTTTATTAATCTACGAAATAATAAAGTAACCACTAAAGAAAATATTAATTAACCTCTTCAAAGTTACCCACGCTCCGAAAAGTGTTCTTTACAATTTCTTAAAAAATCCAGATACCTATCTATTTTCGTGATTTAAAGAAGCATTTATGTGGTGACAGAATTTGAACTCTGCACTGCAAAGACTAGCACATTCTTTAAATGAGGCTCGGGACGATCCACCCTAACCTCTGAGTCTACGAAAAAACTGCTGAACTTACAAAAACTGTTGTGAGAAAGAGAGATGACTGTTGATTGCTCTCGAAAACGGACGTGTTAAACGTCGTGTCGACCGAATACCGGGTCAGCGGACCACGGTTTTAAAGCAGAATGTCGCCGGCCAGTTATATTTATCATGGTTAAATTCAAATGTAAATACCCCATATGTAAATACCTCATCCATATATTCAAGAACATTAAAGTTTAAGATTTAGTTAAAAATTTGTCTGGACTAATTCCTTCTAGACACCGACCACAGTAGAAGTACATTTATTCGACAAGTAAATGTGCATTAAATTTCTACATTTATAAAAAAAAAAACTTCCCCTTCTGCTTTTTGATTTGTTGAAAAGTTCTCAATTTGCTTCTATACTGCTCTATTAATCAGTTTATTCGAACCAGAATATTCGTTTTTAGAATGATATCAATTCTTAATTAACC
Source organism: Maratus speciosus (assembly GCA_963932465.1). NCBI lineage: Eukaryota > Metazoa > Arthropoda > Arachnida > Araneae > Salticidae > Maratus > Maratus speciosus. The sequence goes on along the minus strand of OZ010789.1, from coordinate 453,284,974 downwards.
ATTGTCAGCTGCGTAATTGAATCTATACTCGCAAAATAACATAAAATTATAATTTTTAATATATATGTTAATGTTGTTAATTTATCATTTTTGTCTGTAAAACATGTTTGTTGAACATGATAGCATCCCAAAATCCTATACTCCTGTTTGAGAAAACTGATTAATACACTATAAAATTACTCGGAAACGTTTCTGAAATTCAGTGGTAGCAAAATGCTTCTTTAAAACTCGAAAATATATTGGTTTCTGAAATTTCTAAAGATAAAGAACGCTTTTCAAAATCGTTAGTAAATTGAAAAAGTTTATTACATATTTTTGTTCGTGGTTATATTATATTTTCCTTAGATTTAGAAACATATGACTTATTTTACAGTGTAGCACCGTTAAATATTACACTGTAAAAAAAAATACTGCCAGTTTTCCGGTAGGAATCGAAAAAATAGTTGTCCTTATCGTACCGGAATAATTTCTGACCCAGCTCTGAATAAAATCCGTAAAAATAAGGAAATAGTCAGTAAAACGGTATTTTACGGATTTTATTCCGAGCTGGGGTTGGAAATTATTCCGGTACGATAAGGGCAACTATTTTTCTGATTCCTACCGGAAAACTGGCATTAATGTTTTGCAGTGTATATTACAAATTCGTTATGTCGGCGATATCGCAAAACGCAACCCAACACAATGTGAGACTTATCTTTTGTTGATGCATAGATGTACACTGCAAATTCGCAACACACATTGAGAACAAACACACTTGGAAAACTTTGATTCAAAAAAAGCGTACCAGCTACCTTAATGTGTACTGAAATGTGTTCCGAATGTGCTCTGCTATAAAGAAAATGTAGCGAAAGTGTTCTGCTCAGGATATTTCTTAAATCTAAACTTGGAAAGATATTTAAGAACAGATTGCGAATACATTTGGGCACACTTGTGAAATCACGCATTCCCAAAAGTGTCCAAAAAGGGCTCTAGAAAGTGTGCTGAAAAAAAATAGTGTTCTCAGAAGTATACTAAAAACTATTCCAAAAGGTGTGTCAAAGTGTATGAAAGGTGTCCTTCAAAGTGTTCTAAAAAGGGGCTGTTCAAATATTACGTAAGCATGTTTTTGACAATTTTTGACCCCCCCCGCCCCCCTTGTCAGCAAAAATAAGCAAATCGCAAACCCCCTCTGAATAATTACGTAAGCAAATTGCAACCCCCCCCCCCACTTAAAAAAAAATTAGGACACAATAGAAATTTAAAAAAAAAAATTGTACTCGACTAAAAAAAAAAAAATAAAATAAAAAATGCTTGTTTTATTTCCTTACAATTCTATTTAAGAAAATTTCTTAGATCACAATTTTAGAAGGACTTAACCACTTCAAAAATTTAAATTTGAACATGCCCATATCTATTTCGGTGCTTTCCACGGCTGCTTAAGCCATTTTTCCATATCTGTTATGATATTGGTTTCCAGTTTTACTTGATTATCTTCATCACTTTCTTTCTGGATGCAATCTTGATCAACTTCATCTTCATTGATCCACTCAACATCTTCCGCGATTTTTACGAAGCACATAAGTTCATTTGCTCGACGAGCAGCAATTCTCAATGGTCGTATAAGGCAGACCTTCTCGCTTTTTTCACTGTGTTGAATTTTTTTGTGTCTGTTTGCTTACTTCTGAGATGCATGATATTGGTCACAACTTCCACAAGTTCTTGCGGATAATTGCAACTTAGTAACTTAACAACTGCGGATAAGAACAAAAAAAAATAATACAGCATCTTTAAAAATCCCTTTGCTGTCATATTCAGATTTAAGGCCAGACGGAGACTTAAATCTATAAATTTCCCCTCCTCACTTGTAATGATGTCATTTGACGATTGTATCATTTTAATTGGAGGAGGAATGAATCATCTTTTTAGTATACGAAATAATCCACTACGTGCAGGAGAGCAACAATTCTTTTCTTCGGATTTATTTACAATTTTCAGCAAGTATTGACTTTCTTGTACGTGCTTCGAATACCAATCCAAGTCATAACCAAGAGAGTCTGGTTCGCCTGAATCAACATATGAGGCAGTAACAGGATAACCGTCAATGCTTAATGGGTTCCAGATATCTGTGAGAGTTTTACCAGCATATGCAAAGTTATTTTGCTCCATTTCTTCATCAATAGTGCGGCTGTTCTCATCGAGATGGGAACCATAATGGTCATGAGGGTGTATAAAAGCAGGCAATTCTCGACTGAGTGGTGCCATTCGCCTTTCTTCTCAATTATATGCACTTCTTCCAGGAGCACCGCACGCTATGGAAATTCCACCCAAATCATGCTTTTTGGAATGGTTATAGCAAACGATATTGGTAGCGAGGATTCTCGTCTGGACCTCCATCAACCGTAACTATGATTACAGATTTGATGAAACCCTCTTCTGTTTTCACTAATTTTTCAAAGTCTTTGAGTATTAATAGAGTTTCAAAATCCTGAGCACGAATATTTGCTGTGGAAGAACTGTGTTTCCCACTTCTTATAGCTATAAACGTTGGACCAGAATAACCTATGGCTTTACTTTGACCTGCCATACCAGGAGTAATCACAATACCAGCGTAAACAGATGGGATAAGTTTGTGGCGTTCAGCAATGACCCAGTCGTGGTCGAGTAAGGATACACGATACTCCATATGCATCAGTATCAGAGCCTGTTTATTGGCTGCTGTAATTCAAAAAGGTACACGCGCTTTGTCATCCTATGAAAGAAGAAACACTTGCATTGGTCCAAGAATTGAAGCTAAAGTTTCTAAATAGCGGATGGATGTTACTGCACATTGGGTATCAATGTGAGATCGGTGATATCAGCCTGAACCCAAGAAAGTTTTATCAGCACTGTGGTGACATGGCTTCGACCCTCGATGGTTGAGGAACTTTTTGGATGCAAACGAAGATATGTTCTGCTTATTGCAAAACCAATCTTTTTCAGTTCTGCAGCCAAGTCATCGAGAGTTTTGACACTTCGTATCGACTCGCTTCTTCTTTTGCATCTGCAGTGCTTCCAATAATAGCTATGTCTACTATTGCCTTAAGCAATATTGGTTGATCTACATTTAAACTTGGTCTTCCTACTGTTTCCCTCAAAGCTACTATTTTTTAATGTCTGGATTATCATAGCAGATTTCTCCAAGCTTTGTTTGTTTGGTGGTTCGATGTTTTCTTTGGTACTCAGCATTTTTTCGTTTCCTTTTTTAAGGATTGTTTTTCTTAGATCACTGGAAACCTTATTTATCTGTTTTCGAATTTGAGATACATTGGTTTCAATTCAATTGGATTGCATTTCGTTTTTAGTGAGGTACAAAATTTGAAAACAGTTAGAAGATTATCTGCTACAAAATTTACATATTTTTTAATTTTTTTCTCCCACGGATGCATTAATTTTCGAGTTATTTGAAAAGAAAAAATAAGACTTAGCTTGGCTACGCCATATTTAAAAATTAATAGCTCATTTTTTGACATTTCTTTGGCCTTTATTTATTCCCATACTGACCATGTTTCGCCAAGGTTACACGGTCATTTTATTTTATCTATCTTTTTTCCAAATTTTACACGTAATTATGTAAACTTAAAGTTATGATAAAATATATTTAAAATTTTAAGAATAAATTGATTATAATCACCTTTATAAAATAATCCAGAAAGACTGATTTCTTTTTTATTGCCTTACGCAGTTCGTCCTCAATTCTTTTTAGCACCAATACCTCTAACTCTTTGTCAGTTTTAGAAGACTTTTTGTACTGCTGTCACACATCATTAGTTTTACATTGGATATCCTTCAAAGGTTTATCTGATGCAGACATTTTTAAACTTTCAAAAAGTTTTTTATACAAGATTTCTCGAAATGAAGACATATTTCTGATTTTATTTATTTTAAACACCACTACACTACACTACAGTACTCAGAGGTTTTCAAAACTCACGAGACACTAGACAGTAGAGCAGTCAATCACTATGGTTATAGGGTTCAACCACTTGACAAAGGAGGGGTGGGAACAAAAAAGAGGGAATTTTACTTAAGTTTTGGAAGCTTTCCCGGAAAACTTATATTGTCACAATACAACATATCGCATCGGTCAATTCAATTCTATTCTATTCTCACAATTTGAAATAGTAGTAAGTTCTCAGAGATAATAAGCCCACAAGCATCAAACATGAACAGTCACCTCTAGATAAGAGATCGTTTATATTTTCCTTGTGCAGTCAAAATAGCTGCTATCAGAATTTCAAGTTTAATATCCTTTTGCTATTTCTTTTTTTCAATTCGAAGTTTTTAATTTTTTTTTTTTTTTTTTTTTTTTTTTTTTTTTTTTTTTGCAATTTAAGAGATTTTGAAAATGTCTTACGTAAGCATCATTCAAATCCCCCCTCCCCCCTTGTCAGCAAAAATAAGCAAATCGCTAACCCCCTCCCCCCCTGTAGGTGCTTACGTAATATTTGAACGGCCCCAAAAGGAGACAAAATAAGTGTTCTAAAAAGTGTTCTGAAAAGTGTATATGATTTGCAGTGTAGCTTTGCGTTTACATATCATGCAGTGTTTTATAAAAATAAATAAATAACAAGTGGGCAATTTTAGGTCAAACATGGCAAATGAGGTGCGTTCGTACTATAGCTAGTTTTATAAATATTCAGATCTTGGTGGAATAGCTTTTGTGCTCTTATGCAAATATGCATTAATACAAAATGTATTACGATTATATATATTAAATTCAGTAATACGGAAATAATAGGATTCCATCTTAAATAAGACGTCATCACCATGGCATCCTAGAATCATTACCTATCATGGGATATCATTGAATTAATAACGTATGATAGGATTTAATAGAATCAAGAAAACTTTTATTAATATCTTTTTAAGTTTTGATTAGATTTTCGTAAAATTTTAAATGACTCGGCAAAATTCTGCAAATTTCAGTCCATTCGGTTGAGTTTTTCTTTTATTATTATTATTTATTTATTTATTTATTTATTTATTTTTTGCGCTATTATATGCGGACAGACGGACGGACCAGATGACGACTATAGGTGCAACGTATTTATATAATTACGAACGTACCTTATTAAGTTTAATTCCCCGTTATAATTTAATAATTTCTCTTATTCAAATACTTATTCGTGAATACGCATGGAAACGAAACTGTATTTTACTTAATAAAATCAAACAACTTCGTTATTTGTTTTAAAAATGGATTTGATTTTTTTTTCTCTATAACGGAGTATATTATTTTCGTTTCTTCGATCAGTGTTCTAAATTTAACTTCATGTACTCAAATTTTAACTTTCATTTCTGCGGCATCTTAAAAAAAAAAAAAAAAAAAAAAAAAAAAAAAAAAAAAAGTTTAATACTCATATTTGGACCATAGCCAATCCTTTTAGAAGTTATAATCTTCAAGACAGGAAATACGTGGACAGAAAATATATAAAGTTTTATTTATTTTTTCCTCTTCAGACTTTTATGCATGATAAATATTCGAAGACAGTGAGAGAATTTCAGTTTAAAATAGGAAGTGCATTTCTTGTATTATATTTTGTTTAGATCGTTAGGAGGTTATTTTCTTATATACATCTCTTGCAAAAAAATTAAACAATTCATTTTTTGATGTTGGAAATAAATTTGTTGAATTTCGAAGCGTAGCGCAGCATTCAGTCATAGAATAGGGTTATTCTTTTTATTTTTTGTATTTATATCTTTGGGACAACTGTAAATTTGCCATTCATCGATAAGGGGCTATACTTATATAACGTTATCAACATTTTTCTAATTTTGGACCCCCCTCCCCCTACGATATCATACGTTATCATTAGTCGAACCCAACCCCCCTCCCTTGATGTTATCAATGTCTAAAAATTATTTTATTTTTACATTCTTTTTATTTTTTATACTCTTGCAGTGGTATACACATATGATCTCATATTTATTAGTCGCATACTTTACGGATTGAAGAAGTTAATAAATTATCCTTACTTGAAATAAATTTTTATCAAGCAATATCTAAAAGTGTTAGTTACTATTTAAAAGTATTTAATAATAACTTATTGTTACATAATGCATTCAATAGAAATATTTTCTTCTTATACGCTTGCAGTGGTATACACATATGACCTTACCTTTATTAGTTGCATACTTTACGGATTCAAGAAGTCAATAAAATATCCTTACTTGAAATAAATTTTTATCAAACAATATCTAAAAGTGTTAGTTACTGTTTAAAAGTATTTAATAAAATCTTATTGTTGCATAATTCATTCAATAGTAATATTTTCTTCTTATACGCTTGCAGTGGTATACACATATGACCTTACCTTTATTTGTTGCATACTTTACAGATTCAAGAAGCCAATAAAATATCCTTACTTGAAATAAATTTTTATCAAGCAATATCTAAAAGTGTTAGTTACTATTTAAAATTATTTAATAATAACTTATTGTTGCACAATGCATTCAATAGTAATATTTTCTTCTTATACGCTTGCAGTGGTATACACATATGACCTTACCTTTATTAGTTGCATACTTTACGGATTCAAGAAGTCAATAAAATATTCTTACTTGAAATAAATTTTTATCAAACAATATCTAAAAGTGTTAGTTACTATTTAAAAGTATTTAATAATAACTTATTTTTACATAATGCATTCAATAGTAATATTTTCTTCTTGCACTTGCTCCCTGCTAGGGGAGATTAAAAGCAGAACTTATCAACAAAACAGTGGACAACTTATTTTCTTTCTTTTCTGGTAAACGCATATATCATTTCCTAAATATTGTGCTCCTGATTTCTCTAGCAGCGAATTATATGGGCATATGGCAGAAGAATATGAATGACAAACGTTGGGTTATTCCAAATTTTGGAATGAAATGATTTTATAAACATTTAATCGCTTTATTAACAGCTTTATATTTTCATAAAAACGTATAAAAAATAATAATAAAGATAACAGACTATTTGGATGTAACGAAAAGTTACTAAAAAAAGAAATGTTTGGTTGGATAAAAAAAATCATAACGATATCAAAAAGTATCCCCCTCCCCCCAGAGATATCTTACGATATCATGTGCCAGACCTCCCCCCTCCCCCCTAAAATAATGTTAGATATGCACAGACCCCCTAAGATTCGAAGAAATAAATTACATACAGAAGATCCTGCTGATTAGAATAACCCCTTTTTTGACTTTTAATTATTCTAATTAAGTATTAAATTATTATAATTTAGAAATATGTCGAGAAATGAGCACTTAAAAATGACAAATAAAGTATAGTTATGTTCATTTATTAGAATAATTATTTCTTTAATATTAATTTCCCCATTTATATATTACAGAATTATTAATTTTTTTTAATCGCACGGCAAACTTGAACCAAATTCAAATTTTAAGACACACTTGAGCCTATATTCGACTTTTGTGGCACACTTAGGTTATCGAAATTGAAAAGTGTACGAATATATATTTTCAATTATTTATTAACACAAACTGTATGCTTTGCCACGGCTAAAAAAATAAAAAAACAATTTAGTTTATTTTAAACAAAATAGTAGGAAACAAAATTTAAGAAACGTAATTTTTACTCCCTTTTAATATTAACATTTAATCATACAGCTGAGTTTGATAAATGTTTTAGGTACAAAATCCTTGTTGCAACATAGAATTTGTTCGATCGACATACTTGTTAATATTTTTAAAAATAACTAGCTGAGATCTGTGTTTATGTTTGATAAATTTAATTACCGAAGAGCTTATTATTTTACAATATAATGTTGAGAACTGAAAATTTCATTTGCAATATTTCTAAATAGAGAATTGTGAGAAAATCAACAAATTGTAGCGTGTATTGTCGAATTTTTTCATTTAATATTTCACATACTGTATTATGTGAGCGCACAATATAAATGTATTATGTATGTTGTTCTGTGTTGTAAAAGTATACACTCTTAAATACATTTTTCTTCAGATCCAGTGAAAATGTGTTACATGGAAGAATAATTACGCAAAAAATGTAAATTTAATTCGATTTGTTCAGTGATAATTATATCCAAGTTGCATGTTTTCACTAGTTCAAATACAGTTGAACCTTGTTAATACGCGAATTAAGGGACCGATCAAAATTCGCGTATTAAACGGGTTCGCGTATTAAGCGAAGTTGCGAATTTTCGTCCAGTGGTCCATCTAATAACAACCTATATGGATAAAATACGTCTTTTTGGCAATTTTTAGCGTTTTTAAGACATAAAATGACTTTATTTGTTTTAATCATTATGTGCTTATTAAGCAGGAACGTTTGAAAGCTGGAAATTCAAATAAGTGTTATTATCTTAGGTAAAAATCCAAGAAGTCTTTTCAAATTTAGATTTATTATGTATGACGCATAAAATGGAACAAAACGAACACAAAAATTTCTCCTCACCATTTTAACTAAAATTAATATTAACAAAATTAAAATCCTTGTTAGCTATACAGAACAAATAGGGAACAGTGTTGATAATAATAAACAAGTAATATAAAAATTTTGTTTTTAAAGTCAATTCCAACTTAGGCCATCAGAGAAGAATTTAATATAATCAAGCTAATATTAGTTTTTGTTGCATTAAAATATCTCAATTTGTTGATTTTCTATAAGCAAGTAGGTTTACAATGGAACTCTATGGGAATTTGGCGAAATATTACAGATATCGCCAAGTTGGCGTCACTTTTGGCGACTCATTTTGGCCGCCAAATTTGGCGATACATCGCCAAGTTGGCGATAAACTTGGCGGTATTTGGCGACAGAACAGGGTCTCCCCTATAGTAACCCCTTATTGAAAATACTTTCATTGAACTTCAATAACCAATGGCCGCCATTTTGTTTCCCATGCAAAAGTAAAATTAATTAATTAAAATTTAATTAATTAATATTTGAAAAAACTGTATTAACATCAATTGTCATCCAGTACAAGTTTAAAAAAATTTATTTCAACTTGATAGGATGAATAATCAGTATTTTATTAACGATTGAAAATTTGAACAAGATAAATATATAAATATATAAATAAATAAATATAGGGAGAGTGTGAGCTAATAGTAGGAATTGAAAAATCAATATAACAAACAAAAATTAAAATTTAATAAAGTCAATAATGATATAAAAAATACATTTTAGCTACAGGATGTGTCCAGGAAGTAATAACACTGATTCCATAAAATTCGTTTATTTGAAGATAATTTTTCAGACGCTTAATATTCTTCAAAATACCCTCCTCCTACATTAATACACCTTTGCCATCACTCTGCCCCCAATTTATGTTCGCCTGAAAGCCTTCAACTGGAATGCTGTTCAGAACATGCCTTACGTTTTTCTGAAAGTTCTTCCGGTTGTCAAAAGGATGACTTTTTAAGCTGGATTTTTACCGAGGGATTAGAAAAAAGCCCGACAGGGACAGATCGGGGCTGTACGCTGGCTGTGACAGCGCTGCGATGCTGTGTTTTGCTAGGAATTGAGTCGCATTGGCCGTTCTTCCGTGACGATTTGATGCGCAATCGATTTTGTAAATCCCAACGTATCCGCAATCATTCGGACACTCATCCGACGAACAGAGTCCAAAAGCACACTTTTCCAAATTTTCCAAATAAATTTATCCAAATTTTAGTCACATTGTCTGAAGTTTGAGAACTTGATGGACGCCTAGCGTGCTGTTCGTCATCGCCGTCCTCTCTTCCGTCTTTCAAGGCTTTGTGCCACCTAAGCACTTGCGCCTTGGACAAAAATCCTCCCCATAAGCTTCTTGTAACATGGCAAGCGTCTCAGTAGCCGATTTGTTTAGCTTTACACAAAACTTTATGGCGTATCGTATCGTTGCTCGACACTCCGCTGAATTCTGAAAACCTAACGCCACTTTCAAACACGTGTCTCCGAGCGCTGCAAAGGCTCAAAGCCAACTGACTTCCGCTAGACTCTGTAGCTTACATTCCTCACCCACGTACCGCCCGCAAACTCTGCCCCTTTGGCCCTGTGCTTGGAGCGTAAAAAACAGTCATTATTTCCTGGACAGACCCTGTATTAATTTTGGCCTGTTTGACATGCAGTCGCGTTGTTTTCAGCCCTATTCAGGTGATGGTAAAGCTTGCTCGTCGAGAAATTTTCGTCCAGTGACGATGCATACTGTCTGAAAAAGCTGAACCCATCCATAATTTTGGAGAATGAATATGGGAGCCGGACGCGTAAGTTCATTATCTTCTTCCACCTCGTCCGGTTTATCAGTCTGAGTTACATCGGCTTTGATGTCATCCAAACTTCTGAGTTAGGAGGTGACTAGATCTTTGTCGATATTAATAAACGTGTCTAAATCGACAGAATCTTCTACAGTTTCTTGTATGTCCAGTCAGTCTTCTACAACATTAGGGTGCAAGGTTGGCTCTTTGTAAATTATGTCCTCGATACTTCCGAAACTCGCTTTGCAAAATCAATTTGCAATCGTCGTTGGGGTGACACTTCTGCGGAAAGCATGTGCATAGCGTCGAGGACTGTAATAGGACGACACTCATAGCAAGAATGGTTGCTGCCGTGTTCCATTTAGTGAAGGTATCGTCGTACTAGGCGAGTCTTGTAATTTATTCTGGTGATGTTACTTATTCCTTGGCCCATTGGCTGAGTGACACTGGTCGAATTGGAAGGTAGAAATTCTACTTGAACATGCTACAGACCCTCGTTATCTTTTGGATGAGCAAGACAATTGTCCACAATAAGACATGGCGCGATTCTTTTCCCAAACGCCGGACAATATTATGAACTCTTTTTGAAAAGCTTGCTCGTCATCCACGCTCTACACTGACTTCCGTACAGGAAGGGAATATTCTTGAAATTTTAAAGCATTGCGGGTTACATGATTTCTCTATGACCAGTAGCCTTACATTGTCTGATGTAAGGCGGTCATTAGTTTATCCCCATGGCCTGTTTTTCCTTTCATAGCCATTGTTTTCTTGAGTGTCATTTTCTTAAAAACCCCAAATTCGTCCATATTGTGAATATCGCAGCTTGATTAGTTTTTTACAAGCTACGGAAGCACACTTTTTTCTCCAAAAGTCGACGTCTTCATTGTTAACAACAGCTGACTCACCGCACACTTGCTTGAATTTTATTCCGTGGCGAGCTTTAAATCCATCCCCCCATCCATCCATTTGAGGCATTAAAATCTAGTAATCTCTTTTTGCAGCGACTTCAGAAGCTTTATCTTGGAATAGCAGGCCGCTTATTGGGATATTCGTAGAACTCGCTTGAACAAACCACTCGCGGTTGGTCTTCTCCATGTCCTGAAACTTGGCGGTTTTTATTTTCTTGTTCTTTGTTCCCCCAACAACAGCTTGGTTAACGATGGCATCCCTCTTCTTAAAGTTCTTAAACTAATAAAAGTAACTCCAATAAGCCTTTTTCTTTGGCGAACGCAGACTTTTTCGAGACATCCTGGGCAACGTACTGAAATATACTTTGTAACTTCTCAGTGATGGAGAGAGCCATTGTTTTAATATGTTTTGCTTCTTTCGCCATGGTATACACGAGATTATAATTTTAAAAGCACAGGTGGATATCGTAGACTAGGTTCTGTTGATAACAACAAGTGACCCTCTTTCTTTTTGAGATATTACAGCACTGACCAGGTAGCGAAAGGGAAGGCTCGCGTGATTAATCTGCGATTGCAGCGCAGTCTATCAATTCGCCACCGCTTTAAGTTACGAGGGGCGGTCACATAGTTTCTCACTGGTAGTGGGAAAAGTTCGATTTTTTTTTCTTATCGGAGGAGACCTCTTCAGGCTCTTTCTGGTTAGGGAAAAACAGAATTTTTGTTTATTTTACAATGCCCTTGTTAAAAGTAAAATTTTCTCTTCTCTCTTCCTGGCCTGTTTAACTATACGAAATAATCGAGGCCGGGGAAGAATTCTCTTTTAACCGGGAGAGGTTGAAATTGGTATTTTTACTATAGCTATTCATGGTTGCATTAAATTTTGACATAAAAAAAACATGCATAGTTTAAAGAATTGTCGTATAAAATGCTTGAGAAAATATTCCCTCTAAAACTAGGTCTGTTTGGAACCAACCTCATTCGCGTATTAAACATAGGTTTTTCTTGGCAGGGACTGATAAAATTTCGCGTATTAACCATTCGCGTATTAAGCGGGTTTTTTATATGCATAAGATAGGCGTATTTCAAGGGACCTAAGTAAATTCGCGTATTAAGCGGGTTCGCGTATTAAGCAGGGCGCGTATTAACGGGGTTCGACTGTAGTTGAATACCAATTTCTGTTTTAACTCTACAGCAAAACTTTTTTTCTCTGGAAGCATTAATTTATTTGTAAGTGTGAGAACATTTCCGTAAAATTTGTTCAATGATAACTTTAACCAAGTTACGTCCTTCCACTAATTGAAATAAAAAAATACATCGCGTAACTTAAAATATTTAAATAAAAATGTACTACTTTTAATTTTCAAAAATGACAAAACATCTCTAAAACTTAAATCTCGCAGCATATCTAACATCTACTTCTTTTTTTAACTGTACATCGGTGCAGCCAAACCATATTTTTTTTTTCTCTTGTTCAGGATTCTTTAATGAATAAGTTATTATCAAATTATTTTTTTTATTATTGACAGTAATTATAATTACAAAAAACTAAATTTCCACATATGTGGCCAAGGGCATGAAAAAGTTAATGTACTAAAATGCCAAATGAAGCTTTGAATTAATTCTTTATGCATTAAAAAAGATACCTAGCTCGTCTTTGTTGCAAAAAATACTTGACTGTCCTGCTTATTTTTTAAACTATGTTCAAATCAATATTATTATTGTTACATTAACTTTCTATTGACAGTCATTTAAAAATTGGTCTAAACATTTCATATAGACATGGGGCATTCTCACAAACTTTTAACTTTCGGGAGAAAAAATCTGGTGAAATTAAACTTGCTTAAATAACAATTTAATCTCATAAGACAAATGCCTTAATGATTCAAAATAAAGAAAAAATGGTCAGCAGCGAAAAATATTTTATGTAACTGAGGTTTAAGTTAAACTTGCGAGTTTAATTTTCCTTACCATTTTACCACTATAACTTTTTATTTTCTTCTAAATTTTTACTTATAATGAATTCGCATGGTACCCACAGGACATTCAAATAAGAAATAATAAAAATGTAGTACTTTTAATACATAATTTTTGTCTAACATTGTCTTAAAGGGGTGTTAAAGAAGGGACGGTAAGGTAAAAAATGGGGACGGTATAGGAAAAAAGAGACGAAATGTTAAAAAAAAGGGACGGTAAGGAAAATTGCCACCTATTTTTAGGCAAATCATGTTAAGACTAAGTGATAGCCACAATGTTCATTGATTTTTAGAAACAGTTGTTAACATTGGATTAAATTATTATTATTATTTTTAATTTACCTCGAAAAGTGCAGGAATAAACCTTGGGGACGGTAACACTACCAATAAAGCCACGGTCTTGAAATTGATATTTAAATGGTGATTTAAATTCTGCAGTAAATTTCCTGTCAAAGAATTTTATACATTCTTTCTCTAGCGTACTTTTGCATGAGAAAAAACTTGAAAAAAAAAATTACTTGGCTGCATCTGAAGTGATTTACTGTATAAGTTTAGCAAGAGAGACGGTAAGTATGAAAAATCCAGGGACAGAATTCAAAAAATAATATCAACCCTAAAAATGTGTGCAGGTTAATTTTTTTGCTACATATTTATATAAAACAGTTATCCCAGTTTCGGAAAAAAATTACATCGAATTACTTTTATTGAAACAATTTTATACAGACAGCTCTAAACTTAAAAATCAGCATCAGGGACACGGAACGGTATAGGAGTTTTCCTGGTATTTGGACCCCCAACATCGTCCAAAACTTATTTATCTCGTTAATATTGTTATGCAATCATGCAATGAATGGGATGTTCCCCAGTATATGAGATTAAAAAAAAAACACAACATAAAAAAGTGTTTTAAAATAAAAATTATTATTCAGGGACATGAAAATCAAAAGATTGTGAGAATGCCCCACATACAGATAGAAAATTCATTGTATTAAACATTCAGAAATATTCTAAAACACAATATCCAGCATATTCAAATTAAATTTATCACGTTCGAGTTGAGAATAATTGTCTTTGCTATTCACATTATAAACTTAATCAAGAGAGTTCTAAAAAATATTTAATCATAGTAATCAGAAACTTAATTTTCTTTCTTGAAAATCTTATAATAAATTGAGTAACTACGCTCTAGTGAACTTTAATGATTTTATCTGCAGCTGACTCTTTTAAATTGCGCTATTATTTTTAATCTTATCTGGAAAACCCGCCCATGATATCTTGGGTTTATTGATTAATTATTCGTAATCTCATTTATTCATAATTTAGTTTAATTTTATTGATTACTGTTCAGTGTTTTACGCTGGGAAGTTGGTTATCAGTTTACGACAACTATAAATTCAATTTCTACTATGACAAATTGAAAATTTCTTGAAATACAGAAAGATTTTGAAAATGTAAATCATTAATTTTCTCGGTAAAATATTATTTCCTTGCTTTTAGAAATGCGTTCCTTAAATAAACAGTATAATGAAAGTATCCATTATTATACTGAAATAGGTTGACGTAATCAAGAATGTATAAAAGTATTCAATTATGAACCATTTGGAGCATTTCCTACGTTAACTTAACTGACAGATTTCCCCTTATATCCTTGGGATTTTTTTTTTTTTTTTTTTTTTTTTTTTTTAAACAGACATGACTGTTTTTAACATATATTTATAATATTGTTTGTTATATTTATTAGTCTTACTTCGCTGTACATCAAAAGGTGAAATGCCCTGTTATCTGATAAATTTATTTCTCATTGCATAAAGTCTTATATGCATGTAATAAATAAGGTAGTTGCATAATTTTTCTTATGGGATAATATCTCATCTTAGAAAATAAACAAGAACATGTCAGGATTCGTAAGGGAGGTAATGTTGTTTGTAAGGGAGGCAATGTTGCATTTATAGTTTTTTTTATGTTACTAAAATCAGAAATATGTAAATTTATTTAAACAATTAGAATTTTATAAAATGTGTAATTTTATACTTACAGAATTTGTGCTATTTTCCACGCAACTAAAATTAAAATCACAAATCAGGTACCTTTTAAAGGGTTCAAAAATCGATTAAAAAATAGCGTATAAATAAATATTGTTCTTTAGGTACATTTAAAACTGAACCCCATTCAAAAATTCCCATTAGAATAGTGTGGAAAGTGTCGAAAACACTTTGAACTTTTTCTATATGATCATTGATCAAGGGCTGATTTAATCTTTAAAGTAAATTTTCTCAAAACGGCGATTTTGATCATTGCACGCACGATTTCTGAAAAATGGGTAGCCAGAATTTTATGAAATTTTCGCGGAATGTTTTAAGGGGACATATGACCCCTTAAAAAGATGAAAAATTTGATTTCGGAGACAAATATTTAAAGTGGCCCCATGCACTCATTTTTGCACTAATCACATCAGTTTTTTTTTATTAATTCTGTAATATGTTCTCCATGTAATATAATATATAATTTGCATTAAACGCTGTATAATTAATTGATAATTATTATTTCTTAATGTATGCTTTTTTAAAAATTAATGATAATATATATACAGCTTGTGCGCATGATTTAAAAATATCAATACCTTCTAGAACTTTGAAACTTTTATTATAAGTTTAAGAATATTACAAAAATAAAATGGACTAAAATCTAATGAATAAACAAAAATTTTCTAAAGTTTTGTGATTTTCAAAATAAAAATATGAAAATTTTGATAATTTTTGTCACTCGAATACCCATACATTCAATAATTTTTGTTTAATTTCTTAGATTTTAGTTCAATAGAAAATGATCTAGTAAAGATAAATATAAAGTTTCGAATCATTATCCTTAATATGTTTGGAGTTATCGTGCGCGCAAGTAAAAAAATATCGATTTTAGGAAAAATCAATTTAAACATATAGACCAAGGCTAATTTAAATTTTTTACTATAACGAGCGCAATTTTACGAATATTTTGATGCGGTTTGTGGCAAATTGTTCAGAAAAGCATTAGCTGCCAAATGAATTTAAAAACAAAAAATCGATTTTTTAAAGATTTTAAAGGGTCGTATGTCCCCTTAAACGTACAGAGATGCGAAATGACCTAATATTATGTTTCTTAAGTCCGAAGTTTAGAATTCACGACTGCTTTTTTATAAAAAAAATCTCTCGATATTTTGAGTTTCTTAAAGAAAAAAAAAAGTAATCTCGGGATCTACAAGTTTTATTTTTTTTCATTGTAGGTGATTTTGAAAACACATTATATCTGTACTCAATATGAAAAAAACCTTGGTTTGTTTTAGTCATTCAAATGTTGAAAATCATGTGCCTAATGCATGCAAGAATAATTATTTCGTAAAAAATTGTATTACTATCTATAAAAATAAATTTTAAAACTTTGTGTATATGTATACTTTTTCGAGAACTATAATTGACAAAATAAATCTTTCTTAGTATGTGTTTTAAATTTTATAATTAAAAGTCAATTATAGAGTTACTGCAATTCGTAAAGAGGTAATTTTTTTATGTATTTTGTTAGTTCAAAGTGTACCTGATCTCTTAAACTCTTTTATTTACAATCTCTATTTTCAGTGCATTATAGCACTTTTGAGATAATGCTTTTATAGACGTGTAAATTTCCCATCCTTTTTAAAGAGTGCATACATTGCTGTGTCACACAATATTTCGTTAGCCTTTTCTATTAATAATTCTTGCTTTATTCTAAACCACACCCCAAAAACTTATTTTTAATTCAGTGCATCATCCTAACATGAAATAACTTCCCCACAGCAAATTACTGAATAACAACGGTCAAGTTTTTAGTTCAAATGATGAAAATGTACGTTTCTTATTTTATTTGATAACATGTTGTTGAATGATTTATATGATAAAAAAAGTGTTCATGAGATCCATTCAGTCGTGTTTTGGTAGAGAATAACCCTGCTCGTAATTGCTGTATAAATTTCAACAGTTTATTTTTACACAAAAGGCTGAAATACCAACGAGTCTGAGATTGAAAAATAATACTAATAATAATAATGCGTGTAAGATTGATTATAATGCGTGTAATGTCGCGTGTAAGATTATGAAACACTTTCCAAATACTGTATCGAAACTTCACAATTTAATAAGGTAAAATAAAAATATAAATAATGAATTTAGAAAACCTATAACTCAGTTGAACACCCAATTTCAGCACTCAGTAAAAAAACCCAAGAAATAAAATTGTAGTATCCAAGGTAAGCGTGATAGAAATCGTGTAAAGAAGAACTACGATGTCGTGAGATTAACAGTAATTCAAGTGGTCAAATTTAGATGTTTGCTTGTAATATTTCGAAACGAATCTTCTGTTTTTCTGGATTTATACAAACACTCACAAGCACAACACAAACATTTAAAATCTTAATAACCTATCAAAAATCCGAGGAGGCGATATTTTCGAGGAAGCGATCTTGTTCAAAAATTTAAACATCACTGAGCTTCAGCGCGGGCCTACCATGGCGCCACACGTACGCACGTGTGATTTGCTACACTCAGTGCCCAATGTCGTTCTGATAATCGAATTCTTTTGAGGAACCCTGTACACGATCTATAGATTTGTATACACGCCACATGGTTTTCTAAAATTTAATTTCGCTAGAAAACGCACAACATATTTAAACAATTTCTTTCCACAATTACCACCCTTAAAAAGTAATTTGATTTTTATCTGTGCAGCCCTATATATAATCTACAGATTTTTATACATACCACATATTAAGATAAAATTTAATTCAGCCAGGAAACGCATAGCATGACTAAAATCACACTAGTAATAATTACCATTCGTAAACCGTAATATATCCAGTTTTTTTTAAAATTATTATTTATTTATTTATTTATTTTATGTAGCTTAATACTGTACGCACTGGATACCTATGAAACTATTTATATTCTACACACTTTTCTTAGTATACTAACTAGAATTAAGCTAGAAAATGCATTTACAATTAAAAAGTACCTCTATGTAATTCACACACATAGACAGTAATACTTACGAATTCTTTTGTGCATCCGTATATATGAGCCACAAAACTTATACACACCACGTAATATATACTGAAAATTGTTTAAGCTTAAAATACTGTGGCTGAAAACGCACTTCCAATTATTATATCATAACTGTAACCAAATTATTTCTGTGCTATCTGTAACAAAGCAATAAATGCTATGCATACCATATTCTGTATTTAGCATCTTGCACTGTACCCTGCACTGCACCTTAGTAATTTGTATCAATTTGTTTGAGATAGTGTAACATCTCTAAAATATACTGAAAGGGATATTTATTCTGAGCCGTAATGTATTAGAATTCTCTTGTGCGTCTCTATAATAGTGTAATAAATACTATGTACTGTCCTGGGAAAAAAAAAAGTAAACACCCCCTACTAACTCCTCAACAAATTATCGCAAAAGAAAGTTACTAGTACCGAACTATTGGAAATAAAGTCTACTTTTAAATGATGTATATAAAATTTGCTTAGGGGACCATCTACATATTAAAACGAACCATAACTTTGTTTTTTTTTCAATAGCAGTACACAATTCTGACAGCATAAATGAACTCTACACCCTTCAATTAGTCTAAAAACAAATTTTTATGCAATTCGTACCGCAAGTTTCCGAGAAATTAATTATTTTAAAACGAGCTTACTTTAAGGGCTGTATCCAAATTGAAGTTCGATACTCGGTTGTTAACCGAGAGAGCTCCCTTCTTGATCAAGGCACCTTAAGCAGTCAATTAAGCCTGTTAGATTAAATGATGGTATAAGAAATTTCAAAATATTTAGTCACTTCTATCATAGACGGCCCCTTAAACCATCATTTTGCCGTTTTTTAAGCATAATTTGAAAACTACTTGGAAGAAAAATGTGAAATTTTGAATTTCCATAAAAGAGGACTTAATAAATCTGAATCCATCAAAAAAATTGTAGGTTGCAATTCATAATTTTTTTTAATATTAATTTCATAATTCATATCAGAAAATTATAAAAATTGCAAATTCAACGTATTTATGTTTGGGTATATTAGTATTATTGCTACACAAAAAATTAAAATATTAGGATCATAATTTCAGAAGGTATAATTTAAAAATATGAAAATGTAATTTAACATTAGAAGCACTGGATTTTGAAAGTTTATAATTCAAAAACTTATTCAAATGACTTAAAATTTGGTGTCTAGGCATAATTTGAACCAAAGATTAGAAATATCTCATTAAAATTGTGTATTGCCATTGAAAAAAATGAAGTTTGGATTCGTTTTAATATGTAGAAGGCCCCCCTAAGCAAATTTTATATACGCCATTTAAAAGTAGACTTTATTTCCAATCGTTCGGTACCAGTAACTTTCGTCTACGATAATTTGTTGAGGAGTAAGTAGGGGGTGTTTACTTTTTTTTCCCCACGACTGTACACCATATTTCATATTAAGCATCTTGTAATGCACCTCTGCAATGTAAATGTATGTTTGGAAAAGTGTAATATATTTAAAATGCACTGGAAAGATTTTTTTTCAAGTATGTCATAATGTAAGAGAATTATTTTGTGTGGTCCTGTAAATGGATGAAAAATGCTATGCATTCCATATTTTGCAGAAAGACTTTTGTATTGCACCTAGATAATGCATATATGTTTCATTATGTTTGAAATAGTGTAACCTCATTTCATTGCCCCGCAAACGATTTTTTCTGTATCTCATAATGAAAGGGAACTTTTGTGTGTGCCCCTGTAAACGAACTATAAATACTACGTATTTCATTTTCAATAGAGAATGTTCTATGGTAAACCTCAATAAAATATAACATTCTCAAGGTAATCGAAGTATATTTATGGGATTTAGAGCTTGAAAAGGCAGACGGCCAGACAAAACGAAATAATAAACACTTTTCCAACTATGTTGGAAGGTCTTAAAAACTTGGTTAGTGAAATTACGGTTCACGCAACAAAAATTTTAATTCCACACTTTAAAGTTCTGTTTGGTTTAGGATCACAGTTTGCAGCATGTTAATGCACTTTTAATACTTAATGTTTTCATAGACATATACGCATTTTTTTTTCAAGTTTTTCTTTCATTCTTGTTTTCAAGTTTTTCTTTCATTCTATTTTTAAGCGTGTGGCACTAAATTTCCCTTGCCGTCTCTATTAATAATTCTTTATTTATTCCAAACCACACCCTAAGAAGTTATCTTTTATTCAATGCGTTATCACAACATGAAATAACTTCCAGGGAACAAATTACTAAATAACGGTAGTCATTTGTTAGTTCAAATAATGGAATTGTGCAATTCCTATTCCGTGGACACTTACTGCAATGTAATGAGCATGTTGATAATGTGTTGTTAAATGACTTATATGATAAGAAAGTAGTATATGAGAATTATTCTTTTGTTTTGGTAGCTTAATCGTACTCATAGTCATAACTGCTGAATCTATTACGCCAACTCTGTTTATTGGGGAAAAAAAAAAAAAAAAAAAAAGGCACAGAAAATACTGTTTTACTCTAGAGGTTGAAGTTAAATTATAGCTAGTGAAGTTTAAATTATAAAAGCTTTTATGTGATTCTTTGTTAAATTTAATGACATTAAGGGGATAAACCTGAAATTTGGTGAAAAATCGATTATTTAAAAAAAAAAAAATTAAACGAAAGCCTGTTTAATTGTGAATATTTTGACACACTATTTTTACCCTTATGGCAATTATATCGCAAGGTATTGTAAACTTTGTTAATATGCCCAGCTCAATTATTCTCAGAAATTAAAACTTTAAATGGTTTTTTTCTGCATGTTCTACTTTCTTCACTTTTGTGTATTAAAAATGCTAAGGCCTTTTTTGTATTTGAGGTAGGGATTTAAACTTTTTTGTACAAGATCTTTTTTATATATGTGACAAATCCGCGCATGGAATTAGCCTTCAGGTATTTTGTTATTATTATTATTATTATTATTTATAAAATATATCATAATGTGTTTGATTTCATCGTTTTACACTATATGGGGCATTCTCACAATCTTTTGCCTTTTGGGGAAAAAAAAATCTGGCGAAATTAAACTTGCTAAAATAACATTTTCATCTGATAGACGAATGCCTTAATGATTCAAAATAAAGAAAAAATGGTCAGCAGCGAACACATTTTTACTTAACTGAGGTTTAGGTTAAACTTGCGAGTTTAATTTTCCTTACCATTTTACCCCTATAACTTTTTATTTTTTTCTAAATTTTTACTTATAATGAATTTGCATAGTACCCACAGAACATTCAAATAAGAAGTAATACAAATGTACTACTTTTAATACAGAATTTTTGTATAACATTGTGTTAAAGGGGTGTTAAAGAAGGGACGGTAAGGTTAAAAAAAAAAAAAAAAAAAGGACGAAATGGTAAAAAAAGAGACGGTAAGGAAAATTACCACCTATTTTTAGGAAAATCATGTTTAGACTAAGTGATAGCCACAATGTTCATTGATTTTTAGAAACAGTTGTTAACATTGGATTAACTTATATACATTTTTTAAATTTACCTCGAAAAGTGCAGGAATAAACCTTCGGGACGGTAAGACTACCAATAAAGTTACGGTGCTTGAAATTGATATTTAAATGCTTATTTATATTCTGCAGTAAATTTCCTGTCAAAGAATTTTAGAAATTCTTTCTCTAGCATAGTTTTGCATGAGCAAAAACTTGAAAAAAAAAATTCTGTCGCTGCATCTGAAATGATTTATTGTATAATTTTAGAAGAGGGATGGTAAAAAATCTAAAACCCAGGGACAGAGTTCAAAAAATAATATCAACCCTAAAAATGTGTGCCGGTTAATCTTTAGCTACATATTTATATAAAATAATAGTTCCAGTTTCAGAAAAAAATTACATCGAATTATTTTTATTGAAAAATTTTTATCCAGACACCTCCAAACTTCAAAAGCAGCATCAGGGACACGGGACAGTAGATGAGTTTTCCATGTGTTTGAACCCCCAACATCGTCCAAAACTCATTTATCTCGTTAATAGTATTGTGCAATCATGCAATGGGATGTTCCCAAGTATATGGAATTAAAAAAAACCACAAAAAAGTGTATTAAATAAAAAATTATTATTCATGGACATGAAAGTTAAAAGATTGTGAGAATGCCCCATATATATCAGTAAAAAAATTATATTAAATGTAATATTTAGATACATCATGTATCTAAAAATCCATGCGCAGTCTTATGCAATACACATTTGAAAATCTTAAAATAATAAATTGGGCAAAATCATCAATATTTAAAAAGTAGTAAATATTTTTAAAAATTCAATTAAAAAAAATTTAATTAAATATGCAGTAATTTTTTTTTTTTTTCAAAACGTACTTTTAGTTGAACATTAAAATACAGTGAGTTCACGATTTGTACCATATTTTTAAAAATAAACAAAACTGTTGAAAAGGTAAACTGCCCCCTTAATATGGAATGTCTCCAGAATTTAAAATGGCTTATTAGTACATACAGTGGAACCTCGATTTCACGATTGCAAAGGATTTCTTGAAATAATCGATAAATCGAGGTTGTCGTTGAGTCTGGGTACGTATTAAATAAAGATCTTTATATATATATATATATATATATATAAAATTAAATTTTGATTAAAGAATTTGATTATACAGTAAAACCTCCGAATAGCGGGCACTTCCGCACGGAATTCGTCCGCTATTTGAAAGTGTCCGCTATTCAGATGTATTTTTAAAAATATACAATAAAATCTCCATAACAGACACTCCCGAATAGCGAACACCTCTACCTAGCGGGCTCTTTTCCGATCCCCAACACCTATATATCTATACATTTTTACCACTCAATTACGGGCATCACCGAATAGTGGGCAAATTCCGCGTTCCCAAAGTGCGTCCGTTATTCAGAGATTTTGCTGTATTTCTCTTTTTATGAATTAAATATACGCCTTTGAAAATAAAAAATATGTTGATAGTGCTTTGATTTTTCCTCATATGTAATATGTGACATGGATTTTCTGGTTATTCCAGAAGCATTACATAAATGTCCATCTATATCCAAACCTCACAAATAATAAGTAAATATTAATTAATGTGAAATGTGAATACTGTATTTTTTCGAGGTATCGAACACAGACATACTTTTTGGAATTGAAGGGATTTTCGACATTTTATCGTATTCTGTGTCAAAATCAGTATCGAAATTACACGTTTTTCGCTTTTTTCTTTAATAATATCTAGTTTCTAAACAGAAACGTCAAAGTCATAATGCACATGATTTAAATAAATATCCATCGGTATCTGTTAGAAAATGCTCTTTTGTTTCAAGAACATTCCACCAGATGGCAGCATCAGACAATCTTATTTTTTGATCTACTGTGACAGACACTCAGAATAGTTAGTGTTTCTCCTTCCCTTATAGCAGTTGGCAGCAAATTGCTGGTGGATTAAAAATCCAATAATATTCCAAAGGAATGATAATATGTTAAAAAAACTGCAACAAACCATAGTTCAAAGTATTTCTTTGTGTTTGTAAATAGTCTTATTCATCTTTTTTGTTTTATTGTGAAGTGTGATCAGTATTGTGTCCAGCATATATATATTATTCTAGTGTATTTAATCTTCAAATAAATGTTTTTTGTTCATCCTAAGAAGAATATATTTCTATTGAAATGCATCAAAACATAAAGGTAAAACTTTTAACTTTTTATTGTTTACCTATTGAGGAATTTCGTATTCATGCCTTCCATATGGAATAACATTCTAACAGTCGATTATGAGACTGAACTTATCTCAATTTTGTATGTAATAATATAAAAGAAGAAAATATAATATAATTAAATTCAAAGAAATAATTATTTTCTGAATGTTGATATTTTTCGCAAGTGAAAGAAGATATATAAAAGAAAATTCAAAGAATTGCTCTTATTTTTTAAATCAAAAGTATTGTGTATTGATAAGAAAAGAAATTATTTTGAATTTTATTTTGCCAATTTCTTATTGAAATTTTATTATACAAGTTGCAAATGTAAATTTATGTTTTAAACAAACAATTGAACATTTAAGAACAGTTTTTCTGAAATCAAAAGTAACTTCAAAAATTGTTCTCAAGAATTTTATTTTGTTCTTATTTCATCATTAGCATTATATTTGAGTTTATAATTGTTGTTTTGATGTATTAATAAGATAAAAAGTTTTATTTTCTGTGAAATAAGCAAATATTATTATATCATAATGTCTAGTATTAAAAAATCTCATTATGTTGATAAATTAACTGATGACAACTATTCAGTTTGGAAGTTCAAAATAGAACAATTGTTAATCAAAGAAGGTCTGTATGATGTTGTATTTGAGCCTAAAAAGGAAAATGATGATAATTGGGTAAAAAATGATAGAAATGCTTTAATTTGTTTAAATATCTCAGATTCACAAATTGTTCCTGTCAGACAATTAAAAGTGCTAAAGAAACATATGATCAATTGAAATCTGTTCATGAAAGAGTAAATTTAACAAATAAACTTTATCTTCTTAGGAAGCTGTATTCCATTAAACATAATAAAAGTGCAAAAATGCAGGAACATATTAATTCTGTCTTAGAATTAGCAGAAAAATTAAGAAGTATAGGTGAAGTAATACAAGATGATAATTTAATAGCCATTTTGCTCTGTTCCTTACCAAATTCTTATAGTACCTTTATAACTGCTATTGAAAGTAAATATGAAACAGATTTATCATTAAAATATGTTCAAAACAAATTAATTGATGAGTATCTTAGAAGAGTTGAAACTAAACAAATTTCAACAAAATTTGAATCTATTGCTTTGAAGGGTAATAGGGATAAACCAAAGCATTTGAATAAGCAAAAATTTTGTTCTCATTGCAAAAAGAATAATCACAACCGTGAAGATAGTTTTCACTTAAAGGCTAATAATAGTAACAAAACAAAACCAAATTTTACTCAAGATAGATCACGTCAACAGTTTAAAAAAACAAACAATTTCTCTGCTTCAACTGCTAGTCAAAATGAAAATCTATCAGATTCTCAAAACTATCATGAATTAATGGAAGAATCAAATTCTTCGAGTTTTGTTATGAAATCTCAACAAAATGGAAATAAAAACAAAAATTTGTCTTTTATTATTGATTCAGGTGCGTCTGTTCATTTAGCTAATTTCTTGGAACTGTTCTCAGAATTAAAAAATTCGAATAAAGATACAATTACAATTGCTAATGGAACTAAATTAACTGCAAAGGGAAAGGGTAAATGTACTTTTAGTATTGAAACACTTAATGGTCAAACAAATAGTTACATTAGATCATGTGCTTTATGTTCCCGAGTTGGATAGTAATTTATTATCTGTCCAGTCTTGTACTGAGAAAGGTTTTGTTGTAACATTTAAAGATGATATATGTTTAATTAAAAAGGGCAACATCTTAGTTGCAGATGCAAAAGCTGATGAGGGGTTATACAGATTAAAAATAATACCTACAAATGAAAAGGTATATAGTGCTTTAGAAATATTAGCCGTTTGTTCTAATTTTAACTGCATTCTAAAATGGCACCAAAGGCTGGGCCATAGAAATTTGGAATCCATCAAGAAAATTCAAAAGGATGATTTAGCTTTAGGTATTACTGTGAATAATTGTTCTCATAATACTGAATGTTCAAGTTGCATAAAAGCTAAGCTAACAGAAAAATCGTTTCCAAAAGAAACACAATACAGAAGTAAAAAACGACTTGATTTGATATACAGCGACGTATGCGGTCCTGCAGAAACAAAAAGTATGGGATCAAAAAGATATTTCGTTACATTTATTGATGATTACTCTCGTTATACACAAGTATATTTTATTTCTTCTAAAGATGAAGTATTTGATAAATTAAAAGATTATGTTGCATCAACAACAAATAAATTTAGATTGAAGATTAAATCCTTGCGTAGTGACAATGGAACAGAATATTGCAACGAATCTGTCAAAGACTACCTTAAAAACTTAGGAATAAATCATGAAACAACGACGCCATATTCACCGTCCCAAAATGGAGTCGCAGAAAGAAAGAATCGCTCGCTTATTGAAATGAGTAAAGCCATGCTTATAAATGCTAAATTGCCAAAAACATTCTGGGCAGAAGCCATAGCTACAGCAGCCTACTTACAAAATAGATTATCCACAAAATCAACTGAAAAGACAACATATGAACTGTGGAATGGGCATAAGCCAAATTTGAATCACCTTAAAGTATTTGGATGCAAAGCATATGTGTATGTTCATAAACAGAAGATAAAAAAATTTGACGAAAAAGCCACTGAAGGAGTCTTTGTTGGTTACGATTTAAGAAGCAAAGGATACCGAATTTATGTAGGCGGTAGAAAAATAGTGATAAGCAGAACAGTGAAGTTTTTTGAAAATATAAACTGTGAAAATGTTTTTAAAGAAAATCCTGAAGAGCGAATCTCAGATTAAATGCATTTCAATTTTTCAGAAGAAAATCTTGAAAATGATAGTGAAGCTGTCCAAATAGAAAATACTGCAGAAGAAATAAAAATGGATGAAAAATCAGTGAATGCCAACAACTGAAGAAAGTGAAGATAATTTCCAGAGAAGAATATCTAACAGAGAGACTAAAGGAATTCCACCAGAAAGATATTCTTACAAAACTGAAGACAGTTGTTCCAAAAATCAAGATCCTGAAACTTTTAAAGATGTTTTACAATTACCAGTAAAATATCAATAGAAATGGTTTCAAGCTATGAAGGAAGAATTTAACTCTTTAAAGGAAAATGAAGTGTTTGAGCTTGTTACTTTACCCAAAGGCAAGCACGCCATTGACTGTAAATGGGTTTACAAAACAAAACACGATGAAAATGGAGAAGAAATAAAATGCAAAGCACGATTAGTTGCCAAAGGTTTCTCTCAAAAATTAGGCACTGATTATGATGAAACCTTCTCTCCTGTCGTCAAACATACAACTATTAGAGCTTTTCTAACCTGGGCAGCTTATCATAAAGCCAGAGTATTTCAAGTAGATGTTAAAACAGCCTTTCTACATGGTAAACTAAATAATGAAGAATTATATATGCATCAACCAGATGGCTTTCGTGATGAAGAAAATAAAGACAAAGTCTATAGTTTAAAAAAGGCTATATATGGTCTTAAACAAGCCGCCAAGTGCTGGAATGAAGAAATAGAGAATACTCTAAAGGCATATGGATTTAAACAAAGTGAAGCTGATCCATGTTTGTTCATAAAAGAAAAATCAAAGAAGACAATTCATCTCATATTATATGTAGATGATATACTGATGAGCTCAGAAGATGAAAATGAAGTTAATGAAGTAATAAATTACTTAAAGAAATCTTATCCCCTAACATCCACTAGGAGAAGCAAAATACTTCTTAGGTATAGAAATTTACAGAAGAGAAGATGGAAGATATTTACTTTCACAAAGAAGTAAAATAAATCAATTAGTTAAGGATTTTCAGCTTGAAGAAGCCAAACCAACTTATACCCCAATGGAAACTAACTATTATAGTTTAGATAAAGAAGAAAATCTTTTATCATCAAATGATAATTATAGACAAGCTATAGGAAGTCTTTTATATATTTCCTCATGCACAAGACCTGATATTACCGCTCCTACACACATACTAAGTCGAAGATGCAATAATCCAAGACAAAAGGACTGGAATGCTGTTAAAAGGGTAATAAGATACTTAAAAACAACGAAAGACCTTGATCTCCACATTTTTTCAAAAGAATATACTAATATAGTTGCATACTCGGATGCAGACTGGGGACAAGATGCTACAGACAGAAAATCCACATCAGGAAATGTAATCTTCTTAGGCAATAGCTGCATTTCTTGGTTTTCACGAAAACAATCATGTGTGACATTATCGTCAGCAGAAGCTGAATATGTGGCACTGTCACAAGGAACGCAAGAGGTGCTATGGATCTTAAAATTATGTAAAGATCTCAATTTACAACAACATTTTCCTATTAGAATTTTTGAGGATAACCAATCTACAATTAAATTGCTTGAAAGTGAAAAATTTAAATCTCGCACTAAGCACATTGATACAAAGTATCATTACATACGAGATTTAAAAACGAAAAATGTTATAGATGTCAAATATCTATCAACAAATGAAATGATAGCAGACATAATGACGAAGCCGCTGCCAAAGGGCAAATTTGAACTTTGTAGAAACCTTATCCACCTGGTGTCAGATTCTATCACAAAACGGGAGAGATGTTAGAAAATGCTCTTTTGTTTCAAGAACATTCCACCAGATGGCAGCATCAGACAATCACTTTTTGATCTACTGTGACAGACACTCAGAATAGTTAGTGTTTCTCCTTCCCTTATAGCAGTTGGCAGCAAAATGCTGGTGGATTAAAAATCCAATAATATTCCAAAGGAATGATAATATGTTAAAAAAACTGCAACAAACCATGGTTCAAAGTATTTCTTTCTGTTTGTAAATAGTCTTATTCATCTTTTTTGTTTTATTGTGAAGTGTGATCAGTATTGTGTCCAGCATATATATATATTATTCTAGTGTATTTAATCTTCAAATAAATGTTTTTTGTTCATCCTAAGAAGAATATATTTCTATTGAAATGCATCAAAACATAAAGGTAAAACTTTTAACTTTTTATTGTTTACCTATTGAGGAATTTCGTATTCATGCCTTCCATATGGAATAACATTCCAACAGTATCTAACCTCATTAAGTATTTTTTCGAGCTATTGAACACTGACAGAATTTTTGTAATTGAAAGGATTTTCGACATTTTATCATGCTCTGTGTTAGAATCACTATCGAAATTACAAGTATTTCGCTTGTTTCTTTAATAATATCTAGTTTGTAAACAGAAAAATCAAAGTCATAATGCACATAATTTAAGTAAATGTCCATCTATATTCAAATCTTAAGTATTTTTTTGATGTATCGAACACAGAATTTTTTTAATTGAAGTGGTTTTCGATATTTTATCGTTTTCTGTGTCAGAATCAGTATCGAAATTACAAGTATTTTTCTTTTTTCTTGAATAATATCTAGTCTCTAAACAGACGCGTTAAAGTCATAGTCCACATAATCTAAAATTGAAAAATTCTGGCTAGAAATGTCATTCGAAACTCATGTTTCACATTTCTCTGAATATTCATCATCACTCATAGGTCGGTAGATAAAGAACAAAGTGAAAAAACACGCAATATTTGTAATTAAAAAAGACATTTAAAATATTTGGCATTCATCAAAATTATCGTTAAGTAGATGAAAATTATCATAAAAACGAGGATCAATCAACATATTGGTATATTAATATAGGCGAATCCGGATCATATAAATTTATCGTTAAAGTGAGGAAATCGTTAAATAACATTCGTTAAATCGGTGTTATACTATATTGATATTTCCTTGACATACACAAAATTACAAAATCCTTTTTACTATTTTATAGCAGTAAACTTAAATTTAATGCATTACAAAAGTTCAAATATGAAAGCATTCGTCTTGCATTACTTTGTTTATCAGACGGATAGTCAAACTTTGTTCAAGAATTCGTTCGAAGCTTAGATGTTTTCTTTATTCAATTTACCGAAGAATAATCTTATAATGATGTGTTTTGCTCATTGTTTTACAAACAAAGTGATAAAAGTATTTTTATGCATGAAATATGCTCAGAGGTATCGTTATTTTAACTAAAATAAACGTTCCTACAAAATTTGTTCAGTGTTTTTTTTTTAGTTTACCTTATGTTACTACTTTAAAATTTTGCACAGTTTACTGTACAAAGAAAATATCTTTTTTTTTTTTCCTTTTTACTGTTTTATTATTATCTAAGGATATTAAAAATGAAATTTATTACATTTTCATTACCTTTAGAAATGAGAAGAGTTTTAATTTAACCTTTCTTCAGGGTAAATATCAAATTTGTATTAGTTAAATAAATACTTTTTTAATTAAACTTAAAAATAAAGCACAATTACAACATTAGCTAGCTGCAGACGGGACTAAGTATTTATCAGAACCAAACTTTCTACTCGTAGTATATAGAATTAGATTTTATTTTTATTCTAAATAATAAGTAAGCATAAGAAAATAAGAAAGTCTATGTCTATTTTCTTTTTTATCTCCAGTTTATTTGTTAATCACTTTCTGCATGTAGATTCTAAATGAAAACTCCCAGTTCTTTAAGATACTGAAGATTCTTATTAAATTAATCCCAGTGTCTATCATAACCACCAACTACTACTTTAACGCTACCCATTCATTTACCAAACCAATTTCCTTGAATACTGTATTACTCTGTACTGAATACTGTAGTTAAACTTAAAAATAAAGCACAATTACATCATTACTGAATACTGTAACTGAACTTAAAGCACAACTACAACATTACTGAATACTGCGTACTGCATACTGAAATTAAACTTAAAAATAAAGCCCAATTACAACATTAGCTAGCTGCAGACGAGACTGCTTTGTAGAACTAAACTTTCTACTCGTAGTATATAGCATCATATTTTATTTTTATTCTAAATGATATGTAAAGAAGTGAAAAAAGAAAGTCTACATCTATTTTTTTTTTCATCTGCAGTTTATTTGTTAATCACTTTCTGGATATAGATTCTAAATAAAAACTCCCACTTCTTAAGATACCCATGATTCTTATTAAATTTATCCTAGTGTCTATCATAACCACCAACTGCTACTTTGATTCTACCCATTCATTTACCAAACCTATTTCCTTGAATACTGTATACTATATTACTGCGTACTGAATATACTGTAATTAAACTTAAAAATAAAGCACAATTACAACATTATTGAATACTATGTACTGAATACTGTAATTAAACTTAAAAATAAACTCAATTACAACATTGGCTAACTGCAGATGAGATTGTTTATTAGAATCAAAATCTTCTTCTTCTTATATAGAATTAGATTTTATTTTTATTCTAAATGGTAAGTAAGCATAGCCTATGTCTATATATCTTTTTTTTCTTCAATGTATTTGTTAATCACTTTCTGCATGTAGATTCTAAGCGAAAACTCCCAGTTCTTAATATACTCAAGATTCTTATTAGATTTATCCCAGTGTCTATCGTAACCGCCAACTGCTACTTTAACTCTTCCAATTTATTTAACAATCCTATTTCCTTGAATACTGTATTACTCTGTACTGAATACTGTAATTAAACTTAAAAATAAAGTTCATTTACAACATTAATGAATATTGTGTCTTGAATACTGTAATTCAACTTAAAAATAAAGCACAATTACAACCTTAGATGGCTGCAGACGAAACAAAGTGTTTATTAGAACCGAACTTTCTACTCGTAGTACATCGAATTGGATTTTGTTTTAATTCTATAATGATAAATAAGCAGGAGGAAAAAACAAAGTGTACGTCTATCTATGTTTTTTTCTATCTGCAATTTATTTGTTAATCCCTTTCTGCATATAGATTCTAAGTGAAAGCTCCCAGTTCTTATGTAATTAAACATAAAAATAACGCACAATTACAACATTAGCCAGCTGCAGACGAGACTTAAGTGTTTATTAGAACCAAACTTTCTACTCTTAGTATATAGAATTATATTTTATTTTTATTCTAAATTATAAGTAAGCAGAGTCTACGTCTATATATCTTTTTTTTTCTTCATCTGAAATGTATTTGTTAATCACTTTCGGCATGTAGATTCTAAGTGAAAACTCCCAGTTCTTAAGATATCAAGATTCTTATTAAATTTATCCCAGTGTCTATCATAACCACCAACTGCTACTTTAACTCTACCCATTCATTTACCAAACCTATTTTCTTGAATACTGTATATGCGGCTCATCCCTCATTAACGACACAATCATCGTACTTAATAACCATCTGCGGAGGATTTGACAAACCCAATAACCGCCCTCTGCCCGCAGGACTTTCCGACTTTCTCATCATTGTCCTGCGGCTTTACTCGATGTCGTGTGGCTTTTGTGAATTAAAGACGTCGTAGTCTATTCCCTGCTAAAAGAATAGTCCATTCATAGAGCTGTCATGTATCTAATTATATTACTGTCAGGTTATTTCGATAATCATGTCGCTGGAAGCCAACTTCCTGTGTTATTATGATGTCAATGGGCGGTCAGTATTTCCCATTGACTCTTCTTTTAGACTGTCTGCGGCAAATCTAGATTAGTATTTGTTTTTTGCCTGTCGAAAAAAAACCAGACTATATTCAATGAACTTTAAGCTTCATTTATTCTAATTTATTTTGAGCGTTTTCATCTGTATCGCTTTTATTGTGCGTTTTACTGAAGAGAGTCATGTACAGCTCCATACTATAGGAGATGAATAGAAATTAAAAAAAAAAAAAAATATCCAAAAAATGTAATGCAGTTTTTCTACTTGATTAGGAAAGGTAATAAAGGTGATTTTTTTTTTAAATGACCTACATAAAATGTATAAATTTTTATTCTTTTATTTGTTTTTCCAAAATATATAAGTTTTTGTATTAAAGTATGGTGATTGTCTTAAAACTCAGTATTTTGTCAGTATTTCCCATTGACTTTTGGACTGTCTGTGGTAAATCTAGATTAGTATTTTTGTTGGGGTTTTTTTGCCTGTGAAAAAAAGAAAGAAAAAAAAAACAGACTATATTCAATGAACTTTAAGTTTCATTTATTCTCATTTATTTTGAGCATTTTCATCTGTATCGCTTTTATTGTGCGTTTTACTGAAGATCATGCACAGCTCCAAGGCGGTATTCAAAAAAATATTTTTCCATGCTCAACAACTCGAAATTTTCTGGCATAACTCCAGATTCATTTTTAATAGGAAAAACATGAAACTTGTTGACGTGATTTTTGAAGAGATTTATAAGCGACCTGTGTTTTTAATTTTCGTTCAATTAATTAAAACTTGATATAAACAATTATTTTCTCAGTAAGACAATATTTTTTGTTTCTAACACAATCTCTTCGAGAAATTCCGTTCAAAATGCCCACTTTGACATCATTTTTTGAAATATATTCTGCCTCTGTCAAAAAATCGATCATTACGGTACATTATACAGTTTCTGAATAAGCGAATCTACCAATTGGATGCGTTTGAGAGCAAAAATGAATTTAAAAATGAGTCAGAAAATAAGCAGTTTGGATTTGAATACTCCCTTAATACGATGATTTTTCCAACACAATCCGCTTCGGGAAATTCGGTTCAAAGGGCCCACTTTGACAGCATGTTTTAAAATATATTCTGCCTCTATCAAAAAATTGACCATTACAGTACATTATATAGTTTCTGAGTAAGAAAAGGTACCAATTGGAAGCCTTTGAGAGTAAAAATGGATTGTAAAATGAGTCAGAAAATAAGCAGTTTGGATTTGAATTCACCCTTACGATGATTTTTTTCTTCAACCGCTATGTATTTTTAATTTGTTTTTGCTGTAAGAATTGGTCCTATCCAAAACTTGTCTATATAGATGTTGTAGATAATATTAAGAAGATATATGATAAATTCATGGGGATTTTATATCTTTTGAATTGACGGAGTTATGGATTTTTTTCTTCTTCAAACGCCCTTTTGTTTTCGTTTTTAATTTTTTTTTTTTGCGGTACGAATTGGTCCTGTCAAAAACTTGTGAATATAAAAGTTGTAGATAATGTTAAGGAGATTCATGATAAAATTAATTGGATTTGATATCTTGAGAATTGACGAAGTTATGAATTTATTTTTCCCAACAACCCTATTTTTTGTGCCCCTTGAGCCCATTTTTAACTTTATCAAAAATCTGTGATACATAAATTTTTGGCCCTATTTTTAGAAGTAATAAAAACTTTAAACTGATTCGATATGTACAAAATTTAAGAAGTTATGGGGTTTTTTCTGTTTTCACAAAACCCCTCCCTATTTCCATCCCTTGGTCCGAAGCCCATTAACGAACTTGACCGAGATTTTATGCCCTTTGATTTTATGTATCAGTTTGGAAGAGATTGGTGCAGAATTGTGGAAGTTATCGTGTCCAGAAGAAAGTGATATATATAGATGCATACATACATAGATAGATAGATAGATAGATAAAGTTTTTTACTGAGGGTGGTTTTGGGCTCTAGGGGTCATGATCGGTGTAGATCTGCAAAAATATTTCAGAAATTCCAACATAGGAACGACGCCAATAGGTAGTATTTCATACGAAATCTACCTAAAAAAAATCCAAACAGTGTAATGCAATTTTTCTACTTGATTAGGAAAGGTAATAAAGGTGATTGTTTTAGAGATGACCAACGTAAAATGTATAAATTTTTATTCTATTATTATCTGATTTTCCAAAATATATAAGATTTTGTATTAAAGTATGGTGATTGTTTTAAAACTCAGTATTTTGTCAGTATTTCCCATTGACTCTTCTTTGGACTGTCTGTAATAAATATAGATTAGTATTTGTTTGGGTTTTTTTGCCTGTGAAAAAAAGAAAGAAAAAAAAAACCCAGACTATATTCAATGAACTTTAAGATTCATTTATTCTAATTTATTTTGAGCGTTTCTATCATATCGCTTTTATTGTGCGTTTTACTGAAGAGAGTCGTGTCATATTATAACAGATGAATAGAAAGTGTAAAAAAAATCCAAATAATGTAATGAAGTTTTTCTACTTGATTAGGAAAGGTAATAAAGGTAATTGTATTAAAAATGACTAACGTAAAATGTATAAATTTTTATTCTTTTATTATCTGTTTTTCCAAAACGTATAAGATTTTGTTTCGAAGTATGGTGATTGTTTTAAAAGTCAGTATTTTGTCAGTATTCCTCATTGACTCTTCTTTAGACTGTCTGCGGTAAATCTAGATTAGTATTTGTTTTTTTTTGCGTGTGAAAGAAAAAAAAAAGCTATATTCAATGAACTTTAAGCTTCATTTATTCTAATTTATTTTGAGCGTTTTCATCTGTATCGCTTTCATTGTGATTTTACTGAAGAGATTCATGCACAGTTCCACATTATAACAAATGAATAGAAAGTAAAAAAAAAAATACTGTAAATCATAAATAATGGAATACAATCTTTCTACTTGATTAGGATAGGTAATAAAGATGATTATTTTAAAAAGGACCAACGTAAAATGTGTAAGTTTTTATTATTTTATTATCTGTTTTTCTAAAATGTATAAGTTTTTCTTTCGAAGTATTTTTCTAAAGTTGCATTTATACCACGTTTTGTTTGGTTTTGAAATATTGAATTATATATACTGTACTTAATTTCAATATACTTCTCAAGGTTAATTTTCCGGTCTTTATCTTTGCTCTTTATCTTTTGTCAGTAACTATGGTAGCATTGCATTTAGCTGACTGACTGCTCTTTTTTCCTCCATCCTAATTCAGATAAGTAGAAAGCTCCATTCTTTGTTCGATTATAGCAGTGTTATCAACGAGACTGGGGTTCTCGTTTTGTAGCGACATGACAACTGAGGCATGAAGTGGAGTGGACGGATGCGTTTGAGAAGCCAATTGAAATTACATAGAGTATAAACCATAGCTGCTACGACAACATGATAAAATTATTTGAGTTGCTTTAACCACTTAACCCTAGAACTACCGGAAATTTTACTCAAGTTTTATAAAAACATTCTACACCAGAATTTTTACTTAAAACTATTTAATTTGTTTATTTAACTTATTATTGTCTGATTTATACATTTAGTTTGTTTTGAAGAAATTTTCTGGTTTGAATAGATATTTTGAATATACATGTCGGGTCCATTGGAGCCTTCTGGTAGACAGAGGGTTAACACTAATTTTTATGACTAAACAGGTTATTTTAGTTACTAGAAAAAAGTCTTACTGTCTTATCATTTATTTTTATCGTGGAATTATGTCGTGGAATCTTATGTTACAATTATTTCATATTTTAGGAGTTATGATAGTTTTACTAAAAATTTTCGTATGCGCAAAAAAAGCCATGGCTAAAGTCAATTGAAAAATAAATAAATACTCAGTCGTATGTCAGACGACGAAGACTGGTAAGTTGTTAACACATTTTAGACATATTGTGTAAACTTTACTGAAATATAAAACTTAATTAATATATTCATATGGACAAATATTGTGTAAACCTATCTGATATGGCGTTGTGCGATGAAATATTTAATTGTCAAGATCTTTCCACGCCCAACCGTTTTAACTAGATTTTTTTCGTCCACATTTGATTCCGAGTAACGTGTTATTTAGTAGTCTTGTAATATTTTAAACAATTTTCATTTAAACAGAAAGACATTCCTGAAAACATGAAGGAAAACGACAATGTATTCTTACCCATGTACCAACTTTTATTATTCTTGAAAAATGTATTTTTTGTCATTCATAAAAAGCTCCTAGCTTATTTCGATAATTTAAAATTATTTCCTTCTTATTTCTACCACCACATATTTCAAAGCGTTTTCTGAACTGTTAGAAGTACCTCAAGGTATTAACTAAGTAGTTCTTTTAAGTATTGAAATTTAGTATCCTCTGTAAGTAATATTTAAATTAAATACACTATTGCGTCATATTGCTTTTCTTCAATTAATGAGTCATATGGCAACTTTGAGCCCTGAAGTGGTTTTTCTTTTCTTTTATAATAAAATGTCATTGTTCCATTTAAGATACATAGATAAGTATACGCTAAAATCATGATCTTTTAATCGAACGAGGGAAACTCAAGACTGTGTAATTAATTGCATTTAAAGTGGAAGTCGTTTCAGGATTTCCGCTTTCGGGAATGAATGCCAGTTGTGGAAAATACACGAAATTAACTTAAAAAGAATTTAAGAATTGTCATTTTAAATATTGATTTAAACTAATTGTACATAACGACGAAGATCGGTGTATAAAATAAACATCATTCCTTTTGTGATGCTTTTTCAAATAAAGTCTTATTATTCAACGAATTATAGCTGTTCAAACGACTATCTGAATGATTTCTTTTTTGAGGTGCAATTTTATCTTTTGTAAAATCTGTTTCACTTCAAAAATATTTTATTTGCTAAAAAAATTTACTCGATTTGTGCATTTGCTGTGCACAGGCTGTGTTATATCATAGAATTCGTCATTTAATAATTATCTTATACTGCATTTACTAATTACTTGCTTAGCTTTAATTTTTTTCTACAATTACGAATTAGTATTTTCATTCTGGTGTATTGTGCACATTTCTTCCATTTTTTCCCCCCATAAAAAAATTAAACTCCTGTTGAAGTAAAAGAAAAGTGAGTTTTGTTTTAATGATATTTATTGATAATAATCTCTCCCATTAATATTTATTGATAACGCCCGAGCCCATCAAAGGTGCCCTGTCAGATTTTAGTAATACCACAATGTAGCTAAGTGTTTCTTTTAAACATTCAAAGTTAGTATCCTCTGTAAGTATTAGTTAAATACAGTATTGTGTCAACGCTTCTTTACTCCACACTCCTTTTGTTTTAAAAACCCACACTTCTTTTTTGCACTTGAAAAACTTGAATTTTTTTTTAATT
Source organism: Maratus speciosus (assembly GCA_963932465.1). Taxonomy (NCBI): domain Eukaryota; kingdom Metazoa; phylum Arthropoda; class Arachnida; order Araneae; family Salticidae; genus Maratus; species Maratus speciosus. The sequence continues at coordinate 453,247,326 of OZ010789.1, read as the reverse complement.
TTGTTTTGTTTTTTTATTTTGTGCTATAAATTAAATTTTAAACAAAATTTTTTGTATATATTTTGGTTTTAATTTAGAAATAGTTGTGTTATGATTCTATTTTGTTCGAAAATTATTTTCTATATGCATAATTTAGAGTTTTGTCACGCGCGCAGCATATAATGATTTTAATTCATGCATTAGTGAGCTGAAGTTTTAAATCTAAAATTTAAATATTAATTTTGCATATACAAAATTAATTTTTCTGAATAATATAAATAAGAATATATACTTTAGGCAGAAAGGGGAGAAAAAGATCTTAATTGCATATTATTTGTGTTTTGGTACTGTGGAATAGACAATGTTTTTGATCGTTTCAAGAAACTCAAAGGTCTTATGCCCCTTAAACATTCAAAGTTAGTATCCTCTCTAAGTATTAATTAAATACAGTATTGCGCCAAAGCTTCTTTTCGCTACACTTAATGAGACATATGATAGCTTTGAGTGCAGAAGTGGTTTTTCATTTATTTTCTAATAAAAGGTCATTGTTCCATTTAAGTTTCATAGATAAGTATATGCTTGAATCGTGGTTCTTTAATCGAACTCAAGGCAAATGTAATTAATTGTATTTAAAGTGGAAGTCGTTTCAAGATTTCCGCTTTCGGGAATGAACGCAAGTTGTGGAAAATGTACGTAGGATTTCTTAACAAGAAGTTTAGAATCATTTAAAATTTCGATTTAAATTAATTTGGCATTATACAGATTTATATATGAGATAAGCGTCGTTTCTTTATTGTGCATTTAAAAAAATAATTTTACTATTGAATGAATTATTGCTATAAAGGGATGTTAAAATTCTAATGCTAAATTATCCCTGAGTAAATAATTAAAACTCTTATGAAGCACAAATAAAATATACTAAAATTGCTTTTAGGTGCATATGTATAAAATATAAAATAATTTAAAATACATTAAACTACCTTAAAAATACATTAAAAATCTAATTAAAATCCCAAAAGGTTTTTGGCCAAATTCACATGGCCATCATCAGTGGTTAATTAAATGATGTTATTTTTAATGTTGTCTAAATGTTGTTATTGTAGAAACAACAACATTTAAATAACCACTGACGATGGCCGTGTGAATTTGGCCGAAAACTTTTTGTGATTTTAATTTGATTTTTTAATGTATTTTTAAGGTACTTTAAATAATTTTATATTATATATATGCACCTGAATTCAATTTTAATACGTTTTATTTGTACTCTGTAAAGTGCAAGTTTCATTTTAACAATGATTCATTTTCTAAAATTAACAGATTTAATTTGAGTTCAGCGGTTACGAATTAGCACATTATTTTTATACATTTTTTGCATATTTTTTCTTACTTATTTCATACCAAAACTGAAAGCAAGCTATAAAATATGAGTTTTTTAAAATCTATATTTTAGAAGTACAAGTATGCCTAACGCTAAGCTCAAGCGTAAGAGAAAATATCGTGAATTTATCAATGGACTTCGCTCTAATCACATTTCACATATATCTTCCCTTTTAAATATTACATAATTTTGTCTTGTCCGTCGATAAGAACAATAAATAAATAAATAAAATAAAAGTAAGCTGTAACTAATTTTTTTGAATTTTTGCGATTTTTAAAAAAGTAATTTTTCAGTATGTAATTTTGTAAATCTATCAATGACATTTGTTGCTCAAATAATATAAACCAAACTTAGAGAACACATTCTTCTGGCCTTTATTGATAAGTTTCAGTTTTAAATTGCTTACATTAACAAAATACATAATAATTTTTAAAACGTATATTAGCTAATTTGGTCCCTAAGGGCTTGCACTAAATCTATAAAGCTGTAAAGATTAACTCTCCGGTGTAGATTAGCTATTATCCATTTGCTAATTTTTTGAAAAAATTGAAAAAAAAGTGAGGAAGGGCTGGGGGGTAGGGGATCGTTTTTTGAAAGTTAATGCTTAAATAAATAACTATCGCACTGAAAACAAAACGGTCAGTATTTCCCATTGACTCTTCTTTAGACTGTCTGCGGCAAATCTAGATTAGTATTTGTTTTTTGCCTGTGGAAAAAAAAAAAAGCCAGACTATATTCAATGAACTTTAAGCTTCATTTATTCTAATTTATTTTGAGCGTTTTCATCTGTATCGCTTTTATTGTGCGTTTAACTAAAGAGAGTCATGCACAGCTCCATACTATAACAGATGAATAGAAAAAAAAATATCCAAATAATGTAATGCAGTTTTTCTACTTGATTAGGAAAGGTAATAAAGGTGATTTTTTTTTTTTAATGACCTACATAAAATGTATAAATTTTTATTCTTTTATTTGTTTTTCCAAAATATATAAGTTTTTGTATTAAAGTATGGTGATTGTCTTAAAACTCAGTATTTTGTCATTATTTCCCATTGACTTTTGGACTGTCTGTGGTAAATCTAGATTAGTATTTTTTTTTTTTTTTTTTTGGGGGGGGGAGGGGGTTGCCTGTGAAAAAAAGAAAGAAAAAAACCAGACTATATTCAATGAACTTTAAGTTTCATTTATTCTAATTTATTTTGAGCATTTTCATCTGTATCGCTTTTATTGTGCGTTTTACTGAAGATCATGCACAGCTCCAAGGCGGTATTCAAAAAAATATTTTTCCATGCTCAACAACTGGAAATTTTCTGGCATAACTCCAGATTCATTTTTAATAGGAAAAACATGAAACTTGTTGACGTGATTTTTGAAGAGATTTATAAGCGACCTGTGTTTTTAATTTTCGTTCAGTTAATTAAAACTTGATATATAAACAATTATTTTCTCGGAAAGACAATATTTTTCGTTTCTAACACAATCGCTTCGGGAAATTCCGTTCAAAATGCCCACTTTGACATCATTTTTTGAAAGATATTCTGCCTCTGTCAAAAAATCGATCATTACGGTACATTATACAGTTTCTGAATAAGCGAATCTACCAATTGGATGCGTTTGAGAGCAAAAATGAATTTAAAAATGAGTCAGAAAATAAGCAGTTTGGATTTGAATACTCCCTTAATACGATGATTTTTCCAACACAATCCGCTTCGGGAAATTCGGTTCAAAAGGCCCACTTTGACAGCATGTTTTAAAATATATTCTGCCTCTATTAAAAAATTGGCCATTACAGTACATTATATAGTTTCTGAGTAAGAAAAGGTACAAATTGGAAGCCTTTGAGAGTAAAAATGGATTGTAAAATGAGTCAGAAAATAAGCAGTTTGGATTTGAATTCACCCTTACGATGATTTTTTTCTTCAACCGCTATGTATTTTTAATTTGTTTTTGCTGTAAGAATTGGTCCTATCCAAAACTTGTCTATATAGATGTTGTAGATAATATTAAGAAGATATATGATAAATTCATGGGGATTTTATATCTTTTGAATTGACGGAGTTATGGATTTTTTTCTTCTTCAAACGCCCTTTTGTTTTCGTTTTTAATTTTTTTTTTTTGCGGTACGAATTGGTCCTATCAAAAACTTGTGAATATAAAAGTTGTAGATAATGTTAAGGAGATTCACGATAAAATTAATTGGATTTGATATCTTGAGAATTGACGAAGTTATGAATTTATTTCTCCCAACAACACTATTATTTGCACCCCTTGAGCCCATTTTTAACTTTATCAAAAATCTGTGATACATAAATTTTTGGCCCTATTTTTAGAAGTAATAAAAACTTTAAACTGATTCGATATGTACAAAATTTAAGAAGTTATAGGGTTTTTTCTGTTTTCACAAAACCCCTCCCTATTTCTTTCCCCTTGGTCCGATTTTGCCCATTAACGAACTTGACCGAGATTTTATGCACCTTGATTTTATGTATCAGTTTGGAAGAGATTGGTGCAGAATTGTGGAAGTTATCGTGTCCAGAAGAAAGTGATACATATAGATACATACATAGATAGATAGATAGATAAAGTTTTTTACTGAGGGTGGTTTTGGGCTCTAGGGGTCATGATCGATGTAGATCTGCAAAAATGTTTCAGAAATTGCAACATAGGAACGACGCCAATAGGTAGTATTTCATACGAAATCTACCTAAAAAAAATCCAAATAGTGTAATGCAATTTTTCTACTTGATTAGGAAAGGTAATAAAGGTGATTGTTTTAAAGATGACCAACGTAAAATGTATAAATTTTTATTCTTTTATTATCTGTTTTTCCAAAATATATAAGTTTTTGTATTAAAGTATGGTGATTGTTTTAAAACTCAGTATTTTGTCAGTATTTCCCATTGACTGTTCTTTGGACTGTCTGTAATAAATATAGATCAGTATTTGTTTGGGTTTTTTTGCCTGTGAAAAAAAGAAAGAAAAAAACCCAGACTATATTCAATGAACTTTAAGATTCATTTATTCTAATTCATTTTGAGCGTTTCTATCATATCGCTTTTATTGTGCGTTTTACTGAAGAGAGTCGTGTACAGCTCCATATTATAACAGATGAATAGAAAGTGTAAAAAAAATCCAAATAATGTAATGAAATTTTTCTACTTGATTAGGAAAGGTAATAAAGGTAATTGTTTTAAAAATGACTAACGTAAAATGTATAAATTTTTATTCTTTTATTATCTGTTTTTCCAAAACGTATAAGATTTTGTGGTGATTGTTTTAAAAGTCAGTATTTTCCATTGACTCTTCTTTAGACTGTCTGCGGTAAATCTAGATTAGTATTTGTTTTTTTGCGTGTGAAAGAAAAAAAAAGCTATATTCAATGAACTTTAAGCTTCATTTATTCTAATTTATTTTGAGCGTTTTCATCTGTATCGCTTTTATTGTGAGTTTTACTGAAGAGATTCATGTACAGTTCCACATTATAACAAATGAGTAGAAAGTAAAAAAAAAAAAAAAAAAAAAAAAAAAAATACTGTAAATCATAAATAATGTAATACAATTTTTCTACTTGATTAGGATAGGTAATAAAGATGATTATTTTAAAAAGGACCAACGTAAAATGTGTAAATTATTATTATTTTATTATCTGTTTTTCTAAAATGTATAAGTTTTTCTTTCGAAGTATTTTTCTAAAGTTGCATTTATACCACGTTTTGTTTGGTTTTGAAATATTGAATTATATATACTGTACTTAATTTCAATATACTTCTCAAGGTTAATTTTCGGGTCTTTATCTTTGCTCTTTATCTTTTGTCAGTAACTATGGTAGCATTGCATTTAGCTGACTGACTGCTCTTTTTTTCTCCATCCTAATTCAGATAAGTAGAAAGCTCCATTCTTCGTTCGATTATAGCAGTGTTATCAACGAGACTGGGGCTCTCGTTTCTTAGCGACATGACAACTGAGGCATGAAGTGGAGTGGACGGATGCGTTTGAGAAGCCAGTTGAAGTTACATAGAGTATAAACCATAGCTGCTACGACAACATGATAAAATGTGGTCCCTCATTTGTGTTGCTTTAACCACTTAACACTAATTTTTATGACTAAACAGGCTATTTCAGTTACTAGAAAAAAGTCTTACTGTCTTACTTATTTTTATCGTGGAAGTTTATCTTATGTTACAATTATTTCATATTTTAGGAGTTATGATAGTTTTACTAAAAATTTTCGTATGCGCAAGAAAAGCCATGGCTAAAGTCAATTGAAAAATAAATAAATACTCAGTCGTATGTCAGACGACGAAGACTGGTAAGTTGTTAACACATTTTAGACATTGTGTAAACTTTACTGAAATATAAAACTTAATTAATATATTCATATGGACAAATATTGTGTAAACCTATCTGATATGGCGTTGTGCGATGAAATATTTAATTGTCCAGATCTTTCCACGCCCAACCGTTTTAACTAGATTTTTTTCGTCCACATTTGATTCCGAGTAACGTGTTATTTAGTAGTCTTGTAATATTTTAAACAATTTTCATTTAAACAGAAAGACATTCCTAAAAACATGAAGGAAAACAACAATGTATTCTTACCCATGTACCAACTTTTATTATTGTTGAAAAATGTATTTTTTGTCATTCATAAAAAGCTCCTAGCTTATTTCGATAATTTGAAATTATTTCCTTCTTATTTCTACCACCACATACTTCAAAGCGTTTTCTGAACTGTTAGAAGTACCTCAAGGTATTAACTAAGTAGTTCTTTTAAGTATTGAAATTTAGTATCCTCTGTAAGTAATATTTAAATTAAATACACTATTGCGTCATATTGCTTTTCTTCAATTAATGAGTCATATGGCATCTTTGAGCCCTGAAGTGGTTTTTCTTTTCTTTTATAATAAAATGTCATTGTTCCATTTAAGATTCATAGATAAGTATACGCTAAAATCATGATCTTTTAATCGAACGAGGGAAACTCAAGACTGTGTAATTAATTGCATTTAAAGTGGAAGTCGTTTCAGGATTTCCGCTTTCGGGAATGAATGCCAGTTGTGGAAAATACACGAAATTAACTTAAAAAGAATTTAAGAATGTCATTTTAAATATTGATTTAAACTAATTGTACATAACGACGAAGATCGGTGTATAAAATAAACATCATTCCTTTTGTGATGCTTTTTCAAATAAAGTCTTATTATTCAACGAATTATAGCTGTTCAAACGACTATCTGAATGATTTCTTTTTTGAGGTGCAATTTTATCTTTTGTAAAATCTGTTTCACTTCAAAAATATTTTATTTGCTAAAAAAATTTACTCGATTTGTGCATTTGCTGTGCACAGGCTGTGTTATATCATAGAATTCGTCATTTAATAATTATCTTATACTGCATTTACTAATTACTTGCTTAGCTTTAATTTTTTTCTACAATTACGAATTAGTATTTTCATTCTGGTGTATTGTGCACATTTCTTCCATTTTTTCCCCCCATAAAAAAATTAAACTCCTGTTGAAGTAAAAGAAAAGTGAGTTTTGTTTTAATGATATTTATTGATAATAATCTCTCCCATTAATATTTATTGATAACGCCCGAGCCCATCAAAGGTGCCCTGTCAGATTTTAGTAATACCACAATGTAGCTAAGTGTTTCTTTTAAACATTCAAAGTTAGTATCCTCTGTAAGTATTAGTTAAATACAGTATTGTGTCAACGCTTCTTTACTCCACACTCCTTTTGTTTTAAAAACCCACACTTCTTTTTTGCACTTGAAAAACTTGAATTTTTTTTTAATTTTGTTTTGTTTTTTTATTTTGTGCTATAAATTAAATTTTAAACAAAATTTTTTGTATATATTTTGGTTTTAATTTAGAAATAGTTGTGTTATGATTCTATTTTGTTCGAAAATTATTTTCTATATGCATAATTTAGAGTTTTTTCACGCGCGCAGCATATAATGATTTTAATTCATGCATTAGTGAGCTGAAGTTTTAAATCTAAAATTTAAATATTAATTTTGCATATACAAAATTTATTTTTCTGAATAATATAAATAAGAATATATACTTTAGGCAGAAAGGGGAGAAAAAGATCTTAATTGCATATTATTTGTGTTTTGGTACTGTGGAATAGACAATGTTTTTGATCGTTTCAAGAAACTCAAAGGTCCTATGCCCCTTAAACATTCAAAGTTAGTATCCTCTCTAAGTATTAATTAAATACAGTATTGCGCCAAAGCTTCTTTTCGCTACACTTAATGAGACATATGATAGCTTTGAGTGCAGAAGTGGTTTTTCATTTATTTTCTAATAAAAGGTCATTGTTCCATTTAAGTTTCATAGATAAGTATATGCTTGAATCGTGGTTCTTTAATCGAACTCAAGGCAAATGTAATTAATTGTATTTAAAGTGGAAGTCGTTTCAAGATTTCCGCTTTCGGGAATGAACGCAAGTTGTGGAAAATGTACGTAGGATTTCTTAACAAGAAGTTTAGAATCATTTAAAATTTCGATTTAAATTAATTTGGCATTATACAGATTTATATATGAGATAAGCGTCGTTTCTTTATTGTGCATTTAAAAAAATAATTTTACTATTGAATGAATTATTGCTATAAAGGGATGTTAAAATTCTAATGCTAAATTATCCCTGAGTAAATAATTAAAACTCTTATGAAGCACAAATAAAATATACTAAAATTGCTTTTAGGTGCATATGTATAAAATATAAAATAATTTAAAATACATTAAACTACCTTAAAAATACATTAAAAATCTAATTAAAATCCCAAAAGGTTTTTGGCCAAATTCACATGGCCATCATCAGTGGTTAATTAAATGATGTTATTTTTAATGTTGTCTAAATGTTGTTATTGTAGAAACAACAACATTTAAATAACCACTGACGATGGCCGTGTGAATTTGACCGAAAACTTTTTGTGATTTTAATTTGATTTTTTAATGTATTTTTAAGGTACTTTAAATAATTTTATATTATATATATGCACCTGAATTCAATTTTAATACGTTTTATTTGTACTCTGTAAAGTGCAAGTTTCATTTTAACAATGATTCATTTTCTAAAATTAACAGATTTAATTTGAGTTCAACGGTTACGAATTAGCACATTATTTTTATACATTTTTTGCATATTTTTTCTTACTTATTTCATACCAAAACTGAAAGCAAGCTATAAAATATGAGTTTTTTAAAATCTATATTTTAGAAGTACAAGTATGCCTAACGCTAAGCTCAAGCGTAAGAGAAAATATCGTGAATTTATCAATGGACTTCGCTCTAATCACATTTCACATATATCTTCCCTTTTAAATATTACATAATTTTGTCTTGTCCGTCGATAAGAACAATAAATAAATAAATAAAATAAAAGTAAGCTGTAACTAATTTTTTTGAATTTTTGCGATTTTTAAAAAAGTAATTTTTCAGTATGTAATTTTGTAAATCTATCAATGACATTTGTTGCTCAAATAATATAAACCAAACTTAGAGAACACATTCTTCTGGCCTTTATTGATAAGTTTCAGTTTTAAATTGCTTACATTAACAAAATAAATAATAATTTTTAAAACGTATATTAGCTAATTTGGTCCCTAAGGGCTTGCACTAAATCTATAAAGCTGTAAAGATTAACTCTCCGGTGTAGATTAGCTATTATCCATTTGCTAATTTTTTGAAAAAATTGAAAAAAAAAGTGAGGAAGGGCTGGGGGGTGGGGGATCGTTTTTTGAAAGTTAATGCTTAAATAAATAACTATCGCACTGAAAACAATTTGTGACATGTGTCTTTTGTTTTACATGCTCTTTTGTCATTAAATAAGTTATGAGTTAGTTGTGGTGAAAGTGAAAATATTTAGTAGCTTTTTATTTATTTATTTATTTAAAGGTTTGTTCTTACCTTCGAATTAATATTTAGAAAGTGAAATAGTATTATTATTTATGGTTTGAATTAATGCAAATTGGGTAAGTTTTATTCAAGATTACTTCATATTTAAATTTTATGAAACTGTGCTTTGCAATATATTATAAACTACATTTTTTTCATTATTAAAGGCACACATATATTAAGGCAGACTTTAAACACAATTAATACGATAAACCCAACTGGAGTGAAAAATTACACAGGGCCAAGACTCGAACATGGGCCCATAGCGTACCGTGCTGTTGCTCTAACCACTAAGCTACCCTGGCCGATACCCTAGCTCGGCATTGACCCAGGTTCGAGTCCTGACCCAGGCTAATATTTCACCCCATTTGAGTTTATTGCATCAATTGTGTGTTAAAGTCTGTCTTAATATATGTGTACCTTTAGTAATAAAAAAAAAAATGGAATTCAGACGTTAATTTATGTTCTTTTATATATTTTTTTTTTCCTTTCAAACTATTTTGAACATTCAGAATTTATAAAGTTACATATGAAAATCACTTAAAATCATCAAACTAATACTTTCTAAAAGTGATAAAAATACACTTACAAGACAAAAAAGTACCTTTATTTATTCAGGTCGACACGTGTCATTGCTCAGACGGCGACATTCTCAAGATCTATCCTGATACAAATTTATTTCGCAAAGCAACTTTTTAAATTGAAAACTATTCAGAATTTGTAAAATAATTACGTTATAAGATAAATATCCGGACAGAATCTTTTCAGATAGTTAATAATAAAAATAAATATTTTCTGTTTCATAATACGTTTTAAAATTTATGATTCAGTATATTTATATTCAGTAAATATTTCAGAATGTAATAAAATATTTCCCTTTCTACATTTCACATAATGATCATGTAATATGATTAATCAGTAACGTTTAAAAATTCTTTTTATAAGAGGAAAATCTACTGTCATCTTTTCTAGTTAAAGAAGTATTTTTAGCTTTTTTATGGATTAAAAATCTATCTGAAAATAGCATTATTTTTGTAAGATATTTTTCGACATTTTATAAGATTATATTTTTCAGATTCTAAAACACGTTTATCAACTTCATTCATCTCTTTTTTCGCATCATTTTGTTAAAGCTTCTATCAATTTCTACCTACGAATACTTCAAAAATATCATAGATACATTTTTCTTTTTTTTCTTTTTTAACAAAGATACATTATATATTTTCAAAACTAAATTTTCTCCAGTTCTTTACCATTTGGTTTATGTCCATAAAAAAGCAGTGTATAATAGAAGAGTGCTTTTACTCAATTTCTGGCTATCTCGAATGAAAAGAAATGAAATAAAACAGCTTAAGAGTTACTTAAACTGAGCGGCAAATCAGATATACTTCCTCTATTTCATTAGAGTTATTGGCTGATAAATGTCTCGTTGAAAACAATTTGTTAAGTTAGAAGTCTCAATTTATCTCTCCCATATAATCTTGAGGTAAAGTCCTTTACTTAAATTACTGTTTGTAGTTTTACTTTTTGTAACTTTTTATCAATAAAACGTTATGAAAACTACTTAAATTGATTTATCCGAAAATTTTATTTCCCTCCTTTTTAAATGATAAATTTTGATGTATTGTTTTATATCATTTTCGTCTGGTATTAAGTATTTGTATTTATTTATTTGGCGATGTCATCAATCTATTGGACCGGTCTATTTGATACTTGTATATAAAAAAAAGTGTTACAATAGATTTTTAATATGTGTAAACTGCTTAAATTGATATATTCAAAAATTGTATTTTCCTCCTTTTTAAAATAATAAATTTTGATATATTGTTTTACATTAGTAATTTTAAAATAATCTTGATCAATACATTATAGAAGTCTCAATTTATCTCTCTCATGTAATCTTGAGATAAAATCCTTTACTTAAATTACTGTTTGTAGTTTTACTTTTTGTAAATAAAACGTTAAGAAAACTACTTAAATTGATTTATCCGAAAATTGCATTTTCCTCCTTTTTAAATGATAAATTTTGATATATTGTTTTATATTATTTTTATCTGGTTTAATTCTAGATTCTTGTCAACAAAGTTATTAACTTTTAACCAACTTAATTTTTTTCACTGCAACTTGTAAACGTATTATTTATAATCATTAATAACAAAAAAAAAATTATCCCTTTGAAAGAAAGCTCATTAAGCTAATTTCGAAACCTACCAGAAAAAAATTTAAAAAATTGGTTGTTAATAACAGTCTTCTGTATTCAATTTATGGACAATTTGGCTTTAAATTTGTAATAAATATCAAACGTAAGATTTTAAGGCTTTCTGAACCGAAATGGTGGACCTGCATAAATATCTAAAGATAAAATATTGTATTTTATAATTACGTTCTTATAGTCTTCAAATTACTACAATTGAACAAACCTCCCTAATTTGTTTTCCGATATATATATGAGTAAAGTTCCATAATTTATTTACAAGGATGAAGATTCAATTACTGCTACTGAAGCCATTGTAAAATTCTTTTACTTTTCCTTCTGAACATTTTGGAGTTTTCCTCTTAATCGCAAAACCGTATTTTTTCGCACATTCTGCAAATATTAAAATTTCCTTAATCCAGTTCTAAAGAACAAAATTATCTTTATGCAAAATACACAATATGAACTTTAAAAAGCTCACTGTTTTACTTAAAAGGCGACAAAAAATAATAATATAGATGTTAAAGTTAAAAAAATGTACGTTTTATTTAAAAATCCTTAGTACTTTCGGCCTGCAATTCCCGCGGCCATGGTCAGATAATATTTTTATTATTCTATTTATTTTATTATTTATTTATACTAAAAATATTCTCTGACGATGGCCGCAAGAAATGCTGGCCGAAAGTACTAAGGATTTTTAAATAAAACGTACATTTTTTAACTTTACCTTCTATATTATTATTTTTTTGTTGCCTTTTAAGTAAAACAATGAGCTTTTTAAAGTTCATATTGTGTATTTTGTGATTGAATCAAGGTGGAAAATTGCATTTCGTCTTATCATTTTATTGAACTTTATGCATTTTTTTTTCTTTTTGACAGTGCGTTTGAATTACAGTCATTTACTACATTAAGGCCACATTTTCATGGTTTCTGCGTCCAGAAAATCCTTTTAAAGCACCAACTTTGATATTGTTTCCGAAACATGATTTATTACTATAGAAAAAAGAAAAAAAAATCTGTTCTTTATAACATGAATGGAGATATCGGAAAGTTTTACGTAGTGTATGTTTGAAAATTATTTATCTACGGTAGAAAGTAGTAAGTTTAGATTTCGGGGTAGATTTCAGTTTGGTTTCTTACGGGAGTTTAACATTCCTATCTCTAGTTTAATAAATCGGATACATTTATGCAAATGAAATATATATCTACATAGTAAAAAAATAACTTCTTATCGTTAAACTAAACTTATACATGCTAAAAGTGAAAACAATACATTTAAAGCCTTATAATTACCGTTCAATAACTATAACAAAATATTTCGTACACATAATTGGCGACATTATCAAGTTCAATACTGAAAAATAAACTATTTTTGCAAAAATTTAACAAATGAACATGATAAATAAAAACCACGAGATCACGGGTACACTGTAAAAAAAAAAAAAAAAAAAAAAAAAAAAAAAAAAAAAAAAAGATATGAATCTATAAAATTAGTTTTTCTAAAAGCTACAGAAATCTGTAGACTTACTAAAACTTTACCTGTACACTGTACAGAAAAAAAGATGTAAATCTACAAAACTAGTTTTTTAAAGCTACAGAAATCTGTATGCTTACTAAAAATTTACCGGTAATTTTTGATAATTACAGGATTTCTTTTTGTTGGAGTTAAAAAGTTCTAGGCATCCCAGTTTCCTAGAAAATTCGTAGTAACATTACAGATTTTTTTTTGTTTGTTTAGAGCGCAAACGTGTCTGTTTCATGATTTTTTTGTTTTTGTTTACAGCGCAAACGTGTCTGTTTCATGATTTGTTGTTGTTGTTGCAGCTACATAAAAAGTTTTAGGCATCCCAGTTTCATAGAACCTTACTTTGTAACCTTATAGATTTTTTTTTTTTTTTTTTTTTTTTTTTTTTTTTTTTTTTTTTACAGTGTATGATGAAAGCAGGTTCTTTAATAAAATTGGTCATCTCTGAATGTAAGTTATATTATCCTATTGTTTTTTAATTTATGTAATTCACGCTCACAGATGACCATTTTTATTAAGGGGACGGTGGAGCTTAAAATCCTTAAAAATAATTTTTTTTTATTTTTGTAAATTTCAACTTAAATATAATTCAAGGGTACATTATATACATTATGGCATGCATTTATCGCAAAAAAAATTAAAAAAAAAATTTTTTTTTGAGAAAAAAATGGAATTTTACGCGTCGTCTTAGAAATCTTCGAAATGCCCCATGCGTCTTCAATATCAATGAAAATCCCCAATATTTTTTTTATAAAAGTTTGGTTTATATATATAAATAAAATCAAGCATCGAATTTTATATATTTGAATTTAAAGGTAAAAAAAAAAAAAAAATTCAAAATTTCAAAAAAATTTCAGAATTTTTCAAAAAAAAATTTTTTTTAACCTTTAAATTCAAATATATAAAATTCGATGCTCTATTTTATTTCTATATATAAATCAAACTTTTATAAAAAAATATTGGGGATTTTCATTGATATGGAACGCGCAGGGGGCACTTCGAAGATTTCTAAGACGACACGTAAAATTCCATTTTTTTTGTCAAAAATAAAATTTTTTTTTTATCTTTTTTTGTGATAAATGCATGCCATAATGCGTATAATGTTCCCATGAATAATATTTAAGATAAAATTTACAAAAAATAAAAAAAAAATTGAAAAATTTTGAAATTTTGAAAATTTTTCGAAAAAATTTCAATTTTTTTCAACTTTTTTTTTAAATCTTTAAATTCAAATATGTAAAATTCGATGCTCTATTTTATTTCCATATATAAACAAAACTTTTATAAAAAATATTGGGGATTTTCATTGATATGGAAGACGCATGGGGCATTTCGAAGATTTCTAACATGACGCGTAAAATTCCATTTTTTTCTCAAAAATAAATTTTTTTTTAAATTTTTTTGGGATAAATGCATGTTATAATGTATATAATGTACCCTTGAATAATATTTAAGTTGAAATTTACAAAAATAAAAAAAAAAATATTTTTAAGGATTTTAAACTCCACCGTCCCCTTAAGGCACCTGCTTTCATTGTACAACCTGTGATCTGTTTTGATTATTATTATTATTATTATCACTATTATCAAGCTTGCTTTTCAAATTTTTGGAAAATGGTACCTTAGTAATTTACCAGTATTGATTTTGATAGCGTTGCCGTTTGTGTGCACGAAATTAGTATGTTTATTAAAATGTATTTTTAAAAGCCTTTAAATGTACTGTTATCACTTTTTGTATGTATAACTTTAGTTTAATGACATATAAATCTTTTAATGTATTTTAATTATAAAAATAAAGAGTAGAAGAAATATAGAATTAATTGTGCATTCTCAGAATGTATTGCTATATACTGTTGCTATCTATAACACAAAATACTTTTACTTCGACTACAAGACTTCTTTAAAATCCGGCGAGTTCATACATTAGAAAATAAATAAATTTCTTTTCTTCATCTGTTATATTAATTGACCACACCTCCTAATGGAGGTGCGTCGTTCTTTAGGTCTTTCATCTCTGGAGTACCATCTTAGGCGGAGTAGTTGAATAAAGCATTATCTCTTTTATGAAAACGCCCATATTGACCTCCATTAAATACATTAATTTCCTTTTTTGAAAGTCTATACATTAATATCATTAATGCTCGGTTATCTTGAGCTAGGTATGTAAATATAAGTTTGTAGTGCTACGAAAGAATGTGAAAATGACTTTTGGTATACTATATCTTAATAGCGTAATATGCTTCAAAATTTCTTTTATATTGTATGATTAATGTGAAACACTTCAGGAAAACAGAAATTTAATAGGAGATCAAAATATTACATAAAATTACAGTAAGCCGTAATATCGAAGCATATATGAAAAAATATTTGTTTGAAGGCAATTTTTCTTATGTTCAAGAATTCATTTTATGCGGCAATATCGAAAGTATGCAAATGGATAAATTTTTGACACATTTTTAATTGAAAAGAGTGTAAACACGCACACACACAAAAAAGAAAAACAAACAAACAAACAAAGATTAAGCTTCGATTCTTCATGTACTAATGATTTCACAAAACATTTTCATTTAACTGGTCACATTGAATATGAAGATTCATATTTAGCATGATCATTGTTTTGTACTCCCCCATGTATGTTAACCCTTTATGCCCCGACGGGACTTTTAAGTCCCATTAAAGAAAATGCAATATAAAATTTATTTAATTTGTCTACTAATAAAATTATATGGTACTTATCATACAAAATGCTTTACTGAATCACATTCAGTAAGAACTGCAAAACAGTCGAAGCTAAATATATTTTAATGTGGTTATTTTCGCCACCATTTACATGGATTTAGCTTTTCTCTCCTATTAAAAAATGTTTTACGAAAAATTTGCAACCAGAAAACACTTCTCAGTTACAGATAAGATCACAATGCATTTAGTTACATTGTTCTTGTTAGAATTGTGAGCTTTCCATAACAGTATTTTTTGTTAATTAATCTAATTATTCGTGTAAATATTTTATAACCCCCCACCCTCTAACTGCCGATTTATTAAATCAGTTTAATTTGAAAATCTATCTAAAAATCAAATTGTTATTATATAAATTGTTTTGGGTATCTTCGGGCATTACGAAGATAATTATTGAAGAGGGGCAAATTTCTGATTGATAAAAAAAAAACCCCTCTAACTACCGATTTATTAAATCAGCGCTATTTAAAATTCAAATTGTTATTATATAAGTTGTTTTGGGTATCTTCAGGCATTAACGAAGATAATTATTGAAGAGAGGCAAATTTCTGATTTATAAAAAAAAAACCCTCCAACTACCGATTTATTAAATCAGTTTTATTTGAAAATCTATCTAAAAAATCAAATTGTTATTATATAAATTGTTTTGGATATCTTCAGGCATTAACGAAGATAATTATTGAAGCGAGGCAAATTTCTGATTTATATATATAAAAAAAAAAAAAAAAAAAAAAAAAAACCCTCTAACTACCGATTTATTAAATCAGTTTTATTTAAAAATCTGTTTAATAATCAAATTGTTATTATATAAGTTGTTTTGGGTATCTTCAGGCATTAACGAAGATAATTATTGAAGAGGGGCAAATTTCTGATTTATAATTCGTGATATAAAGAATTAAATCAATATGACTATCAAGCACCTGTGATGACATTGGGTGATTGGCAGTGATCGTATTTAATTAAAAATGCTAAAAATATAGTTTTATGCAACGATTGATTTTCTTTAGCTGAAAAAATAACAAAACATAGATAAAATGATAAATCATTTGTAACTTCTTTTGTGTGCAAAGAATTAATTGGAAGTAAGTTTTACTTTTCGTTACATTAATCGAGAGAAAAATAAGGAAGTATAGCCGACAGTATTATTTTCTGTAAATATAAAATATGTTATACATCTTACAAACATTCTTCACCTAAGTCACCCTTCTCCATATCCAAAAGTGTAGGCTTGTTTTATGCAAAAAATTCGAAATTCAATCTCATTTGGACTAAAAAAAAAATAAAAATAAATAATAACAAGCAGGAAGCAGGAATTCTGCTTTTTCAGAATTTAGTGTTGCCCCCGACGAAAACAAAAATATATTGATATAGCTAGTACAAAACATATTTCAGTTTTAAGACTAAAAATATACGCTTTTATTTTATATAAAATGTCGTCATTTGCATCCGCTGAAGAATTCCATATTTACGATCCAGTCTTAAACAACATCTACAGAAAAATATGCATATGACGTCATTATCGCGGAATAATATACAAACCCAGAAGAAAGCGATGTCGTCATTCAAGAAACTCGACAGAAAAATCGGGTATCTAATGATTCATATGTCTGTATTTGTTTTTAACATTAATATGGATACTGAAAATCAGAAATCATTCATTTGTATTTTTTTCAAAATTTGGAAAATGTATGGGATTAATAAAATTGCATTCTTTCAGCTTTTTAATATGAATTAAGTAAGTGCGGAGAAATGAAAATCGCACAAATATTCTTTAAGATACATTTTTATAGCAGACGATGTTATTGGTATAACACGTATTTTAATTAAATTTTTTACAGATGTTATGATCAAATATGGCAACAAAACGATATAGTAATCTACTCTTTTCCCTTCACTTTCTTCAAAAATGGAGTACTTCAGTTGCTACCATTACATAAATGGCATTAAAAAACAACAAAAACCTAATATCTCAAAAATAAATTAACATGCAGTTTTCAAACAAACTGCATTTAAAAGTACTTTTCCCCCCCTAAACTACGGTATAATAGTTGAAAATGTGCTATGTTTAGAAGTTAAAAAAAAATTGCAGTAGATTATGAGTATTTAACCGCCCAATGATACACCTTCTTCGTTTTACAGATGACTTATGTTTAGCTGCAGCGCTGTTTTTTAGTGACGACTCTTTATTTGTTATCTGAAAAAAAAAAAAAAAAAAAGCATATCAGGGGCTAATAATAAATAAATAAAATTGTGTTTTTAAAGAATTTTTACTGATTTATATCTTATCAGTAATGTATTAAAACAACCAACAAAAATAGAAATACGCACCGATCAAATAAAATGTTAGGTATGCATTAAAAAATCCATATCCATATACAAAGCATTATTTTGTAAAGCATGTTTATTGCCTTTATAGAAGAAGATTTCGTTTGACATACAACTACTTCTAGCTCGAGGCAACTGGAACAATGAACTTTTATTTTACCTGTAGTTTGAAATATAGATGTGTGTGCATCCAGTAACTATTACACGAATGAAAAATATAAAACAAGCGCTATCTTAAAAAGTTCTTACGCAGCACTTTTCCCGATCAATAAAGTATTTTTAAACTTCAATAGAAAGTGTTATGATTGAAAATCAATATATCGTATCACATACTTATAGGAACTGCGAGAAACTTAAGCAAAAATCATTTTGTTTGCCTTTTATCTTATCTCCCATACATTTCCTTTTTCTCTTGTTACATCGGGTCATTATTTTAATATTCCTTTTTTTCTAAAAATAAGTACTCTAAAATGTTTAAGCCTGAAAAATGTCGAAAGCACTGAGCAGCTTTGTTGTTACTCAGATTGGATGTCTCCGTGTGATAATGCATTCTGACATTTAAAAGCTCTTGTCTATGGACAGTAGTATTTTTAAAACAATAGCGTATTTTTGTTCGAGGAGAAATAATTGCTTTGTATTGTATTTTGCGTTTGGAAATTGTACGGATATAATCTTTAATGCATCACAATTGTTATTGACGACAAAGAGGTTTTAGATTTTAAATGAATATTTGTTTTAATCTGAAATTGAATATAATAGTGTTCTATTTCATCCTTATTTTACATGTAAAAAGAGAATAGCTAAGGTTTTTGAACTGCAATTTAGTCATGTAACATAAAATGTAAGCAATTTCAAAGCAACACACGTTAACATAAGTCATTTTTAGTTTTCTACTACTATTTATAACTAATATTACCTTTGTCAGTAGCGGAACTGATACATTTACTGACAAAGTTTATAGTACTACTGATTTTACACTAATGCTAAATGGATGAAGCTATTACAAAAACCCCATCATAAAATGGAGTAAATTGGCAAAAAAAAAAAAAAAAACTATTATGTATTGTATGCGATAAATGATTAAAAGATAGGCTGCAAAGCTTAATTTTCTATATGTAGTCATTTCTTTTCCATTTCGCTAATTTAGCTGAATCTTTCTACACTGAACGCAATACTTTCGAAATTTGTATAATTAGAAAATCATTCTGTGTCGTAGATGAATTAATTACATTTTAATTTATATGAAAATAAAAAGTTTTGGTCAGAGGCACAGAGAACCAACTTGGGCCACACGTATAATTATTAATAATTATGTATTTTTAATAAACACGTATAACTAATTAATAATTATGTATATTTAATAAACACGTATAATTGAATAATAATTATGTATATTTAATAAACAAGTATAATTAATTAATAATTATGTATATTTATGTATGTATTAATTACTTAAAAAATATTTTACGTTTTCGTTTTCGGCCGAAAATAGGAAGATTACCGAAATTCGGTCTTAAAACCTGTTTCGCTCGATCCTTAATTATTATAATCGTAATGTTTCCTATTATAAAAATAACACAAATAAATTTTACTTGTATCATTTAAATGACTCGAATTTTTCTCCATTGAACAATGACTGTAAAATGAGACACTTTTATCTCTTCGAGCTATTCGGAAAACATATACACATAAACAAATAAATCGAAAATATGATTTAAAATATGTGTCTTGAAATATTTGAAATGCGAAATATATATAACTAGTACCCCGTCAGATCTGAAGCGCTGTTGCTCTGCACTTTGACTAAACCACTTCGAAAAGTGTGGCATTGTAACAACGTTGGGACCAAAGTAAGGAAATGTCGCTGAAAGCACGTTCTTCAAATACGTAGTCTCATATGTTTCGGAATGAAATAAATAAAACGAAAAAGCTGTGACATTCGAAGATTTTTAGAGGCCCTTATAAAGTTGTGAATAAAAAGACAGATTTCTTCATTTTTATGCAGTTATATCGATCAAGCAAAGTTGGGAATGCACAAGCTCTTTTACTGTCTCTTCTTATTTTTATGGTCCCGCCATCAAAAAGGGATGTTTTCTTGTGTGCGGAGAAGTATTTTATTTTCGGTTTTAATGTAATGGTCGATAATGAGTTTGTTAGACATAGTAGTTTGTTGCTGCGCAGCTTAATGGTAATGAATTTGAAATGGTTTTCTTCAGTTGTAAAACAGAATGTTAAAGAGCGTTTTGTAATAAATTGCTTGCAATAAAACGCGAAAATTTTCTGTTAACTGCAGACTACATTTAGTGTATTACCTTTTTACATTTTTTTTAAATCAATAAAAAAAAATTTCACATTATGTTTTTAGTAATGAAAACTAAATGTTATGATGAAATACAAAATTTTCACATTATGTTTTTAGTAATGAAAACTAAATGTTATGATGAAATACCTTTTATGAGGGGGAAAAAATGCATTTTTAAATGTTTTCTTTTAACTTACAATTCTGTTTGTACGGGGCAGTCAAACCATGTTACTCATTAAAATTAATAATCATTGTTTAACGTCTGATATACGATTTAAAAATAAAAAATATATTACAATTCATCAGACATACAAGTAAAAATTACATAAATACATTTAATACAATTAAAAAACAAACATTTCGAGCTAAATTTTAGCCCCTCATAAGTGCAATAAATAACATTCAAATGACAAAAAACTATATATCATGTTTACAGTTAAAAATTATTAGCACTTAAAATTAAATAAAGTATAAAAAATATAAAAACAATGCTGTGTATTCAGGTGGAAGTGCACATGATTCATTTATCTTCGCCGATAAATGTAAATAAATGTAATATTCGCCTTATTTAATGACAGAATTTTTGCAATTAAGAAGATATTTCTGTCAAGTGAAAAGACCCGTCCGATAATGCTAATCCTATGGAAGAAATTTATAAAGATATCTCGGTTAAATTTTGATATTTTTAAATGATTTTTTTCCCACTGGATAGCTGAGATCGATCTATACAAAGGACATTTTTTACTTTTTTGATTTTGTTTACAGATATTTTTAATGAGGACACTTTCATTTTCGGAACGGGTTTCGAAACTCAAAGCATCCTCATAAAAAAAAAAAAAAAAAAAAAAAAAAAAACACCTGCAATCGAAATCGAAAAAGTAAAAAACGGCCTTTGTACAGATCGATCTCAGCTATTCAATAGAAAAAAAAAAAAAAAAAAAAAATCATTCAAAAATATTGAAATGCAACCAAGGTATCTTTATAAATTTCTTCCATAAGATTAACATTAGTGGACGGGTCTTTTCACTTGACTGAAGTATCCTTTTAAACAAGGCGAAGATTTCTATCAAAACAAAGTAGTAGCTCTGCAGCTCATGGGGTCACCCACTGAGTACTACTTCTCTAGCGCTTTCTTGAATTTTCAAATTAAATTAAATAAATGATGTATATATATGTCGTAATTTTTATCTTTTTTAACCTATTAACGGCCGCTTAATATTTGGAAAAATCATCAAAAAAGTACCTATTTTTTAATTACAGAAATTGAATAATTATAAGGTTTCTATATAAAACATGCAATTATTATTATTATTATTATTATTATTATTATTATTTTTTTTTTTTTTTTAAGGCGAAAAAAAAAAAAGATGTTATAGAATAAATTTACATTTGTGGAAAAGCTATCATGCGAGAATTCTGTGTTTTAATGTTTGTTTTACGCCATACAAATTATTGCGAATAAGACCTTTATTTTTCACATCTTAGATCGTTATTTATCATCATAAAACAAATTTTTACAAATAATATTTGAAATAATATAATATGCATTAAATTTTAATTATTAATAATATTTTTGAGTGTGATATATTTCGAAACATACAATACAAAGTCCAGCATCACAATCAGCGCCAAAAACCAAACCAAAACGCCAATATTCAAAGACGTCGCACCGAAATGCCAGTTAAATTTTTCTGGTTTCAGAAGATTTCTGCATCAATAAATCTCCAGCCCGGAAATACGACGGGCACGAGAAATAACGAACGACACCTCTGCCCGTATGATATTGACGGGACCTAGAATTAAGGGGTTAAACTGTTAAATTTAGCCTGGTTGAGAATACAGTTTTTTTACAGTTTCTTTTTAATTGTGTGGTCCCATCATCAAAAATGAATGTTTACTTGTGTACGGGGTAGTATTTCTTTTCTCTTTTTTTAAATTATGGTCGATAATGAAATACGTAGTACGTAGTAGTTTATAGAACTAAATCTCCTTTTTTTTCTCTTGAATACTAGAGAGACGGGGAATTTTACTCAAATTTTATAAAAATATTTCACACCAGAATTTTTATTTCAAATTATTAACTTATTTATTTAACTCTTTTTTTTTTTCTTTGTATCTTTTAAACTAGTTTTATAAAAAAAAAATTCTGGTTCGTATCGAAATATATTCATTTGGTAGCGGTCAAAATAACTGCTCGCCATCTTTCTAGTGTTAAAGTGAGTAAAGAAACCCAACCATAGTTTCTATTGTACTTTATTAACTTCTCTGATCATCTGGTGGTTAGTATCAGAGACTAGTTTATACAGTTTTTGAGCATCTGAGGGGAAATTAATTTGAAATGATTTTCTTCAGCTATAAAACAGAATGTCCAGACGCGTTTTGTAGTTTTTTTTTTGTTTTTGTTTTTTGTTTGTTTTTTTCCCCAGTAAAAGGCGGGAATTCTCTGTTAACAACAAAATTTGCTTTCTCACTTTTTGAAATGGCAATTGATTTTTGTATAAGTGTTATGCTATAAATGCATTTTACTTTTATAAACGGCAAAAAAAGCTGAAATAGAAATAATTCAAATAAAATCATAAGGTGAAACGCAATTTTTCACCTGGATTCAAACATAAAATATATAATGTGAACTTTAAAAAGTTCACTGTCTTACTTAAGAGGCGACTAAAATAATGAAAAAGATGTTGTAAGTTAAAAATATACATTTTATTTAAAACTTCTTAGTACTTTCAAGCTTTTGCAAGCTCATGATCAGAGAATATATTAATAACTAAATGTACTACTTTCAACTCTAGTAATTATTGGCTCTCTCATTTTCAAAACAAAGTGACGTAATTGTATAAATAAACAACATTTAGTTATTAACACTTTCCGTTTAGGCTACGAAATAAGACTCCCGTTATACAGAATCTATAAGTATCACTCACCGATGACTGACGCGGCCCAAACGAAAAGATCAGTGTCAGTCACCGGTGACTGACGTGGCATTCAACGTGTTAAAATATTGTCTAATGATGAGCTTGGAAAAGCTTGAAAGTACTTAGAAGTTTTAAATAAAATGTATATTTTAACTTGTAACATCTTAAGTTAAATAATGCTATAAAAAGTGATAAAATATTTTTATTAAGATAATTTAATTTTAATTTAATTTTGTGTTTGCAATGTTTTTCATTATGCATCATGTCTCGTGACATTGTTTACTATGTTTATTGTTTTTAAATTATGTGAAAATGCTTTCTATTGTGAATGATTTTGAAAATGTCGCCGTTTGTGCGACGAAACGATCGTCAATCTTAATAAAGATATTTTATCACTTTTTATAGCATTATTTAACTTAATCTGTTTATAAGTGATTATTATACATGTTTTTGTAACATCTTTTTCATTATTTTAGTCACCTTTTAAGTAAGACAGTGAACTTTTTAAAATTCACATTGTATACGTTATGTAGAAATCATTCATTCGCGGTTTTTATCACTTTCGAAAATTTTAAATTTAATTAAATTATAAGAAACGATAAAAGACGATTAAACGATTAAACGATAAGACGATTAAATTATTAGAAACGATATTTTTAAGGATACATTTATTAGAAACGATATTTTTAAGGATACATTTGATAATACCGGTTGTTAACAAGAATAAAAAAACAAAAACAAAATTATTTAAAAAGGATATATCACTTGCATTGTATCAAATGAACAAGCTATTTTACTATCTCTTCTTATTTTTATGGTCCCGCTATCGAAAACGGATGTTATCCTGTGTGCGGAGAAGTATTTTATTTTCGGTTTTAAAGTAATGGTCGATAATGAAATACTCAGTAGTTTGTTGCTTATGGGTAATGAATTTGAAATGGTTTTCTTCAGCTATAAAACAGAATGTTGAAAAGCGTTTTGTAGTAAATAGCTTGCAATAAAACTCTAGAAATTTTCTGTTTACTGCAGAATGCGTTTACTGTGTTCCTTTCGTGTAGTTTTTTAAATCGATAAACAGAAAATTTTACATTATATTTTTAGTAATGCAGGGTGTATATTTTGATTAAGTACCTTTATAAAATATGTAATAAAGGTATAATTATTATACCTTTTACTTTTTAAAAAAAAAAGTGTTTTTATTTCATAAAGAGTAATAAAGCCGAAACAAAAATTCCTTGCTCTAGTTTGTTCATCTCTTTTCAAAAATTTTAAAATGATTTTTTTAAATGGCATTTCTAATTTGTAATTTTAACACTTTGAGGTCTGCGCTATTTCAACCCTCTAGACTAAGGGTATTTGGTACTTTTCATGATTAAAAAAAAAAAAAAAAAAAAAAAAAAGAAAAAAAAAGAAAAAGAAAAAGAAAAACTTGTAAGATGTGTATTGTAATAATTTTTATAATTATAAACTTCAAACTGTTCTTATTCATAATGAAGGAACGATTTAAACATACTAGAAATTAATATTTAATGAGAAATTATTAAAAAAACAATGTTTTATATTTTTAATAAAAGTTCCGCATAGTAAACTTAATTTTATAACATACAATTTAACATAGAGTTTAACGTAAATAGACTTACCCAAATGTTGTACAAATAGCTGAAAATAAGTTTTATTTATTTGTATATAAACATTTTATAGTAAAATTTGTATTTGTGTGGCACATTTCAAGACACGGATTTGCACAAAGAGCAACACCACAAAATTCACAATAAGCTCGAGTTAAGCTCTGATTATAGATATTTTCATATACTTCTGCTTAGTTCTGCAATCTATATATATTTTTTTCGAAATCAAAGGGTCTTAGATAATATCTGAAAAGACCGTGAATGTTTATAGTCGTTACTTTTATACCTCAGAGAGTTAAAAGTTGATTCCAAGTGATTCTCGGCCTTAGTTCGTTTCACCGAAATTGGCAACCCGTGTGACACTCGGGCTTAGACCTCAAAGTGTTAATCATTTGTGTGTAGTTATAAACTGTAAAAAAAAACGACATTTTTACAGTACAAAGTACTGTTCATCTTGCGTACAAACTCGATCACAGTGAATGTGCTGTATCTTTCTTTGGTTTCCTGACTATATTAACATGGAAAATACAGTAGTTGCGTAAAATTAACAACACAATGTGCTGGCAATTTGGACGCTAGCAGTTTGTGCTGTAAAAAAAAAATGCATCCAAATTGCCAGCACATTGTGCTGTTAATTTTACGCAACTACTGTATTTTCCATGTTAATATAGTCAGGAAACCAAAGAAAGATACCGCACATTCACTGTGATTGAGTTTGTTCTGGCAAATCTACAGTGGTTTTTTTACAGTGTATCGATTAAGCAATGTTAGGTATACACAAGCTCTTTTACTGTTTTTCTTACTTGTATGGTTCTGCCTTCAAAAATAGATGTTTTCTTGCGTGCGGAGAGGTATTTTATTTCCGGTTTTAAAGTAATGATCAATAATAAAATACATAGAACTTTTTTCCTTAAGAGTAATGAATTTGATATGTTTATCTTCAACTGTAAAACAGAATGTTCAAATTCCTTGTGTAGTAAATTGCTTGTAATAAAATTCGAATTTTTCTGTTAACTGCAGAATATGTTGAGTCTGTTACTTTTTCTTTATAGTGTTTTAAATCGATGAATGAAAGATTTTCACAAAAGCAAAATTTTGCATGATTAAAATAATTTCATCAAAGTACTCATTTTGTATTACTAACATTCACTATGAAAAATGATATTCACCGATTTAAAATAAAAGGATGAAAAGCTGAATGTATTATGTAGTTAAAAGAAAATGTTCACATTTTACCGCAAGTAATTCACTACAAAATGAGTCGGAACATTCAGTTTTACAGTTGAAGGAAACCATTTCAAATTCGTTATAGTCTTGAGCAGCACAGCAACAAATTATTATATATTTTACTATCTAACATTACTTCAAAACCCAGAATAAAATACTTCTACTTCTGGTTTAAAATTTGTTTATTTGGTATAAAAAAAGTGAAGAATGGCTCTTAAATGATAATACATTGCTGCTGTGAAGCTTAATGGTAAGGAATTTAAAATCGTTTTCTTCGGCTGTAAATTTGTATGAAGTTATAGAAAACAAGAAAGAAAAAATCATGCGTCAAGCATAGATTATGAAACACTTTCCAACGCATTCAGAAGAATGTAACAAAATTGCATCGTTTAAAAGTTTTAAATATTACGTCTGATTTTAACCATATGGAAACGCATAACACATTTCAAAACCTAATTTCAACTGTTCCCATCCACAATTGAAAAATTATCAAAATTTTTTCAGCAGCCCTGTATATGATATTTAGATTTGAATCTATTAACTAGTACATGTATGCCAAAATTTTCTTCACTTAAGAGATATATATATTTCAGTTGAAAATTTACCTTCAGCAATTTCCTCTAATAAGGAGAACGGTACATGAATACTTTTGTGCAGCCCTGTATTTGAGGTATAGAATTTATATATAACGATTAAGATGCAAAAAAAATTAATTTAATTTAAAAGCGCGTATCAATTTTAAACCGTACACTCCAGCAATTATTACTCAAAGACATTACTGTACTGTAACCTATTTCTTTTGTGTGTCCCTGTAAACGAATAAACAATGCTATGAATGCCCTGTTCTAACGTTATCGCAGTGAAATTCAATGACTTATATCAGTTTCAATACATTCGAAATAGCGTAATGTCATTAAAATACTCAGCAAACGATTTCCCCCCATATAACCATAATGTGATGGAATAATTTTGAGTGCCCCTGTAAATGAACGATTAATCCTAGATACTTCATATACAATACCAAACATGTTTTGGTGACCCTAAATAACCTTTATAAATTTCATGAAAATCCGAATATATTTAGGGGAGTTAGGCGTGGACAGACGGCCAGACAAACCGAATGTATGAACACTTTTCAACTTTGTTGGAAACTGTTAAAAATTGATATTATCTCGTGTGCGGATAAGTATTTTATTGTCGGTTTGGAGTAATGTTAGATAGTGAAATACATAATAGTTTGTTGCTACGCACCTCAAGACTAATGAATTTGAAATATGGTTTCCTTCAACTGTAAAACAGAATGTTCCGACGCATTTTGTAGTAAATTGCTTGCGGAAATATGTTGACATTTTCTTTTAACTGCAGATTACGTTCAGCTTTTTACCCTTTTATTTTAAGTCGATGAATGTAAATTTTCACAGTGAATACAAAATGAGTACTTCGCTGAAATTATTTTAATCATATAAATGTATTTTACTTTTAAAAATGGGGAAAAAATTGAAATAAAAACAACGTATTGAAAATTACGTAACGTTTTTGAAAATTTTAAACAGAATGAAAAAATAAATTGTTTTGCAAACGATATTTTTAAGGATAAATTATATGATCTGTTGTTAATATTTTTTTAATTAAACCATATTAAAATAAGATTTGACATAATTTGCAGCAAATCCATAAGCTTTTTAACACAACTTCTTAATTCCCACCAAAAAAATGAACGTTTCCTTGCGCGCGGAGAAGTATTTTATTTTCCCTTTTTTCAGGGTAATGAAATTGAAATGGTTTTCTTCAGCTGTAAAACAGAATGCTCTGAAGCGTTTTGTAGCAAACTGCTTGCACTAAACTGCGAAAATCTTCTGTTAGTTGTAGAACACGTTTTATTTCTAAAAGTAAATTTTACATTAATTTTAAATTGATAAATACAAAAAGAAAAAAAAATACTTTCCTAGAAATGCAAGATGCATATTTTGATGAAATTTATTTTATGAAAAGAAATGTATTTTCCTTTTATTAATAATAATAATAATAATTATAATAAGACATCTCTTGTTATAGATTGTTTGGAGATTTTAAAAAGTTTGAAATTGAAAGAAGAAATGATATTTTTTAATGTGTAATGGCTTTTAAATAAATTACACAATCTTGTTGTCATGTATTTTTTCTTGTAATCGTGATTCATTATTTTTTTTGTCGGGGGGGGGGGGGGGGGGGGATAGTAGCTATTTTTCTGTCTTTTATTTATTTCTTTAATTGAAATATTTTATATTTTTCTTAGCCATTATTTTCTAAAATTGCACTTTTTTTTTTTTTCAATTTGTATATTCACCATGACACTCCATGTGACCAGAAGAAATTATAAAAACTACCTTACTTCACGCAGTCTGATGGAACTATATAGTGCTGTTGTACATGTTACTTTGTGTTTCAATCATAATTCTCTTTTTATAATCATTGAACCTTGCTTTCTTTATTTCTGTTTTTTAATCTAAATTTAAATTTTTGATCTGATTCATTATTTTGTAAAATGATTCTTTTTCACTATTAAATTTCCCTTGCGTTCATATTCCCCATGATACAAGTAAACAAAAAACCAACAAACAAAGAAACAAAAAAGATGAAACTATATTCTGCCTTACACCATGAAATCTGATGGACCAGACAAATTACTGATTATTTCATTATAAATAAATTTAAAATGCCTAACGTCAAAATTAGAATACAAAGTCTTAACCCATAGCATTTTATCACTTTAAATGAATAAACTTTACTTCAATTTCAGCTATTTTGAATGCTGAATCCATAATGTTTTACATGCTTTTAAATTTTAATTCGTGATAATTTTAATGCTATTGGTTTATACAATAAACTGATCGCGATAAAATTGTAAATATTTGAGACTGTTGGAATTAAATTACCAATTCAGCAAGCTTTAATAAATAAAATAATTAAACTTCATTTGACATTCATGAACGAATATAATGCTTTGATAGATTTTAAATGGGATATTCATTAATATTATTTACACATAATTTTTTTCTATGTTATATTTAATGAACCTTTTCATCTTTCATTTAAATTTAATTTCAATTAGTAAGTAGATAATGAAATTATTCGCATTATTAATTTGGATTTGTATGTTATTTTCAGATGAAATTTGATAACAGAAGTTAATGGATTGTTAAATAATAAGTTCTAAGGTGAGTGAAAAACTTTTTACTTGTTTAGTGTTTTTAAAAAGCATTGCACTATATTAGTAGATGTGTTATCATTTTATTATAAAACAAATATAGATATATAACAAAATATATAATATAAATATAAATATATAACAAATTGACAACTTGTAGTAATATACTAATTTTAATTGTTAAAAGGCATGTATTAAAACTTTAAAAACAGTAAAAATAGTTTTAATCAACTGTTTACAGGTTCCGCCTCTAAAAACAGTAAAAATAGTTTTATTCAACTGTTTACATGTTGCGACTCTAAAAACAGTAAAAATAGGTTTATTCAACTGTTTACATGTTCCGACTTTAAAAACAGTAAAAATAGTTTTATTCAACTGTTTACATGTTCCAACTCTAAAAACAGTAAAAATAGTTTTATTCAACTGTTTACATGTTCCGACTCTAAAAACAGTAAAAATAGGTTTATTCAACTGTTTACATGTTTCGACTCTACCCGAGTCATTAAAAGAAAAAAAAAAATTGAAAATGACTCGGGTAGAGTCGAAACATTTTCATGTAAACAGTTGGATAAATTAATTTTTACTGTTTTTAACGTTTTAATTTGCACCTTTTAGCAATTAAAATTAGTATACAAATATAGGTACAGTAGAACCTCGATTATCCGAAGTAATTGGAACCGACCATCTTTCGGAAAATCGAAATTTTCGGATAATCGAGAATGCTTCAATTTTAAGATTAACAACAAATATATGCGCTATTTTTTTATTATGATAACAAGTGCTTAATAAAAATAAAGCAATAGAAAAATAGAAACAAGAATAAATTACTTGAATTTTAATTTTCAAATTAAGTACCTTTTATATAATGAATAGAAGCACCACCTGCTAGACCACATTCACACATTCCGGTTCATCCTTCTCCTACAGTGTTCTGGTCCACTCCGCAGCTTGCTGGAGCTCAAGTTAAATTCAAAGGAATTATAAGAAAGGGGATCAAAATATTTATCTGTACTTGTGGTTCGTAAAGGACTGCTTGCACACAAGTAATCTGATAGAAAAAAAAAAAAGCTTTAAAAATGGATTTCGGTTAACCGAAAGTTTCGGTTAAAAGAGTTTCAGATAAAAGAGGTTCTACTGTATTTGAAAACTGTAGATGAAAAATAAGTTCTTCAATATTATTATTGCATTAGTACAAGGAGATAAACCCGGGCTTCCCTGGAATATTGGCGAAAAACCATTTATTAAAATTGACAATCCTATTAGATTTTTTACATTTAATATATTTTTTTAGAAATGCCCACTATCAATACCAAAAATCATACTTACATTAAAAATAGCAATAATGCGTTGAATTCAAATTTTGAAATTTATTAAAATCCATACTTTGGTATTGGCCTAATGACAAGAGTTAACAGCCGAAGAAATCGCCAAAGATCTCTATTTACAATCAGACTTTTTGATTCTATTCATTTTAATGGTTAAGCTCGTCGTTCAATTACGTGTCTTAAATTTGTGTTTTATTTATATTTTATTGTTATACATTGTTGATTGATGAATTTTTTTATTTTGTTTTGTAATATAAGCTGGAAATAATTGTAGAGTTATTTATATTAATTAAATGCAAACGGATTTATCATTCGTAATCTTCTGCACGCGATAGTGATCGATATTTAAAAAAAATCCTACTTTGAAATTATTTTAAAAACAATCAAAATTGAGAAAATAGCGATACAGTTTTCAAACAAATTAAGATACAGTTTTCAAACAATTCCATTTGGAAGTACTTTTTTCTCCTATTCGACGGAGTAAAAATTAAAAACGTGGGATAGTTAGAAGTAAAAAATAAATAAATAAATAAACAATAAAAGTTAAATTTAATCGTCTGCTATTGCCTATCGCCAAAATGACACCAGCCTTGACACACCTTTGTTCTGTATAATATCGATAAAGCATTTTAAACGATTTGAAGTGTTGTTTTCATTTTGAAAAGCAGTCATTTATTACAATGCTTAAGAGGACTTTTTACGCTTAAGACTCGTAAAATTTTAACGTTTAAGCTCGTTATAATTAGAAAATATTTAAAATTTTGCACTATGCAATATGAAATATAAGGAGAAAATATTTAACTTGAATATCTGTACTTAATTTTAGACACCATGTATTCATGCCAAAAGAATGTTCAAAATTAAATGCGCAACCAGCCTTGCAGCGTTCCTAAATTTTTCTAGTTTTCTTACCACTATTTTAAAACGAAGCTCCTCATGGTCTATTCCTAGCAGGGGATTCGGGATTCTTAAATGGGATGAAAAATAAGTCCTTCAATATTATTAATATCAAGTAATTTAAACAATTTGAAGTATTGTTTTCATTTTGAAAAGCAGCCGTTTAATATCATGATTAAGAGGTCTTTTCACGCTTAAGTCTCATAAAACTTTAACCCGTCATAATTAGAAAAATTTTAAATTTTGCGCTATGCGAAATGAAA
The DNA here is from genome assembly GCA_963932465.1 of Maratus speciosus. Taxonomy (NCBI): domain Eukaryota; kingdom Metazoa; phylum Arthropoda; class Arachnida; order Araneae; family Salticidae; genus Maratus; species Maratus speciosus. Next base: position 453,215,540 of record OZ010789.1, on the reverse strand, counting down.
TATAAAGGGAAAATATTTCGTATCTTAAATGGGATGAAAATAAGTCCTTCAATAGTTTTATTATAAGGTATTTTAAACAATTTGAAGTAAATCTTGAGACGTCTTAATCATAAAATCTTAACTCTTCATAATTAGAAAATATTTAAAATTTTTCGCTATGCAATATGAAATGTAATGGCCGTATCAGACGGAGAAGGATAAAGAACAAACATTTGAGCAAACTTTTTACAAAACACGTTCGCCCAGCAAGCTGCGTGCTCGGTCAACAGGTTCTTCAAAATTTGCGGGTAGGGTTATTATACGTTGTGCATTGTTTGGAGGGGTTACCTGATACGTTGCCATATCTTTGGCGTGTTTTCATCTTGACACTGTTCGACTATTTAAAACATTTGGCGCGACAACAGAAGCACCACGAGGTTGCGATTACACAATTGTTTACATTTATTTATGTTTTATTTTATGAGATTAAATAGAAATGGTTAAGGCCGCAATAGTTTCAAACACTGACAAAAAAAAGCTTTGCGCGTTAATTATTTTACTGTCAGCATCTTCAAAGAAAAAAGAAGTAAAAAGCAGAAAATTGTGGTCAAGACAATGGCTTTTAAAAAGAAAAAAACTGGGATGTTATGAAAATCTGATGAGAGAGTTAGCATTACAGGTAAGGCTTTTACTTTTATTTTATTTTATTTTGTGCATTATTCTGTGAAAAATTAGATGACTTTTGAAGTGAGTTGAAATCGAATAGAGTTTTTCATTTTTCAAAAAGTGTAATATATCTTAAGTTAAAATCAACTACTACTTCACATCTTTTCATGGGCTACTGGCTTAAAATGCCGACTTTTACAGTATTATTTAAAAGGTGTTTTGCCTTTACTGAAAAATGAGAAACGCAATTCGATTTCCCTAGCATTTGCATAAGAACAACTGCAAATATTTAAGAATAAATTCATAAATGTGACGAAAAGTAGCATGTTTGGATCTGACAGCAGCCGTATGTTAAAATTTAGCACTTGACTAAATTGTGAAAATAAATTATTATTATGTAGCAAGTTCTCATAAAGTAAGATTTTTTTTTATTTAATTATAAAATTTCAAACACATCCAACTTGCTTCTGAATTTTAGAAATTTAATTCACAAGTAACTGTAATGAGCTGGCTCCTCCTGATCATAATCTTTTCATGATTATCCATTATAGAAAATTGACTTAAAATGCCAACTTTAATATCATTTTCTGATTTTTTTTTTTTACACAAGAAAATGAGAAGCTCTGTTGCAAAATTCTTGGCATTTGAATGTGACATGCAAATTTTATATTTATATGTATGTACCTGAAATTTTATTCATATGCAAATTTACGCATTTAATGAATGAAAATGAGTTTGTAAGTGTAAACAGTTTGGAATTGTTGATAAAATTAAGATATAAAAATGATTTGTCCCTCAGCCTTTTTAAAATTAAAGACACAACTCTTTTTAAATGTAGGGCTGGATCCTCTGTATTGTTTGGATGTGGATGGTAGCCAATTCCCTTAATTGTTTTAAGCCATCCGATTGTAAATCAACATTCATAATCACTTATTCATTTTAAGAAAAGAATTTTGTATTTAGAGTCAATTGATTATTAAACTTGATAAATTAAGTTATAGAAATATACTATTAAAAGATCAAATTACTATTAAATGAACAGAGAATCATTTTTACATTTAATTTAGCATTAGATTCATCAATAAATCTTTATAAATAAAATATAAGTAATTAAATTTATAGCTTCGTTAAAAAAATTGCACTAAAAATGAAACTAATTTTTTTTATATATATATAAATGTGCAGGATAAAGAAGGCTATCGACAATGGATTCGGATGGATACTGCAACATTCGAATATCTACTTGAGAAAGTAACGCCATTAATTATAAAACAAAATACAGTAATGCGAGAAGCCATACCAGCTGGTGAAAGATTGGCATTGACACTTCGATATTTAGCCACAGGTAAGTAAATTGTTTTTATGATTTATTAAATAATGGAGTTTCATTAACTTCCCTATATTATAGCTTTTCTTAACTCGAATGTTTTTGTCATTTGTTTTTACAATAAAGTACACGGGTCGATCCAGGCAAAATTTGGGGCCCATTTAGGACCTCTTCACAAATATTCATTTAATGAAACTGCCCCCTTCACAAAATTCCTTATAATAAAACAGCCCCCATCACAAAATTCTGCTCTTCATTATTTTTTTATTGCTGGGGTCAGTTCAGACTTTTCTCTCAGGGTCCTGTTTTTGTGAAATTGCGAGCATCATTTGCAATTTACATTTGAGAAAAATCCAGTCCCAATTTTGTGAATTTGAAATAACCGTTATATCCAGGTTCTTTTTTATATGTTTTTAAGAAGATATATATATGTAAAATATATATATTTCCATATATATGTAAAAGTGACAACTGAGATTTCAGTTTTAAAGATTAAATTTGTGAAATGTTTAGTTTAGAGGAGCAAAAATTTTGTAAAAAGATCTATTTTTAAGACAAATTTGTGAAAGGTCCTTCTTTAAGGTGAAAAGTTTTGTGAAGGGTGCTGTTTTGAGATTATAAATTTTGTGAAGGGTGCTGTTTTGAGATTATAAATTTTGTGAAGGGTACTGTTTTGAAATGAAAAATTTTGTGAAAGTACCTTTAAAGGAGCCAACTTCTTTCTAAACAGATCCTTGTATTGTTCAGTTTTAAAATGTGTAAATTGCAAACAAAACAAGTTCGCCAGAAATTTAAGCTTTAGCATAAGGATTTCAAGAAGATATTATTTATAAATGATTTGTACGAACTTCAGTAACTTGATTTCATATGTTGATACAAAAGGTTACTTTTTATAAAAATAAAATAAATTTCACAAAAATAACTTTTTTCATAAAATGGGCCCCAAGAAAAAATGCCTACATTAACCCCACTATTTAATTTTGCAAACAACTTTAAATGATTGCACATATAGATTCATTCTGCTAGTCTTATTTATAGCTAAATATTAAAGATAATCATATCCTGTTTACATTATGGTCAATTTATTCTTTTAGCTGCATTTGGAGTAAAATATTTAATTTTATCAAAGAAAATACCCGTTCCCTTTTTAATGTAATCAGTGTTGAATCCAGACACTTTTCTCCAACAGGAATTTCCATAGGTTCAGAGGAGATATAATAGGGTAATATGGGGGGTGGGGAGGCATCTCATTGCTTCTATGGGAGAGTCCCACTCAGGCCAATTATTTACTTTTATCTGTAATAATGCAAAGAACCCAATTGCTACTATCTCAAACAAATTTCAGAAGTTTTTTTAAACTTAAAATATAAAAAAATAGGAATATTAAAAAAAAAAAGTGCAGGTACGTATACAAATAAACTGCCTTCATTAAAAAAAAAAAAAAAATCTTTTTTCCAAAGTGGATTGTACATTTTGTTAATACATATGCAAGACATTCTGAATTATCTTTTCCCCAATATCAATAATATATTGGTAGAGTTTTTGCAGCTGTTTGAAGCATATAAAAAATATTAACTTTTCAATTTTATTTTCTATCATTATTCTTCTCCTCTTTTACTTTAAGGGATCAAACCCGGGCTTCCCGGGTTACAGAGTATAGGTGAAAACCATTTTTTAAATTTAAAAATATTTCATGCTTCAAAATTGCTATTAAAACCATAGACAATCAGGAAACCGAGATGCAGTCAGCAAACAAATATCATTTAAAAGTTTTTTTATTTTTTTTTTTTTCTATCCGGCACTGTAAATATTTAAATTGTTTGATTACACATATGTTAAATTTCTGTGCTTTTTTATAATCTTTCATTTATTTATAGAGGAAGATTTAATTTTGTTATGTAATTAGAAATAAATGCTGAACAATTTTTATTGCTTTATACGGGCAAAATGTTCATTATTATGTAATGAAGCCTGCATGTGATACAGATAAATTACAAAAATTCATGCTTGAAAAATACTGTTAAAAATTAATAAATAAGTCAATTAAGATACAGTTTTCAAATAAATTGCTAGATTTCTTTCCACCATATGACGGTTTAAAAATTATAAATGTACAGTTGTGGGAAAAAAAAAGTAAACACCCCTACTAACTCCTCAACAAATTGTCATAGAAGAAAGTTACTGGTACTGAACGATTGGAAATAAAGTCTTGTTATGGACAGATATGTTTACTTTCTATAATATTATAGATAATAGATAGATAGTTTCAGCAGTATTTGGAAATGAATAATATTATTAATGTGACAAAATCAAATATATTTAATTTATAAACCATTGATTTTTTTTTTTACCACTATTTCTGATTAATAATCTTTCTGTTGTGTTTGGCACATGTGTTTTCTGGAATTACTCTGTTAAAATTAACTATTTTACTTTGATTTTTTTTTTTCTTTCAGGAGAAACTCAACGGTCATTAGCCTTCACCTTTCGCATTGCACAAAACACAATATCAGGCATTATCCCAGTTGTCTGTCGAGCCATTTTTGAAGCATTAAAGGATGAATATTTACAGACACCCGACGAAATTCAAAAGTGGAAAAAGATTGCTTCCCGTTTCCAAAGCCTTTGGAATTTCCCCAATTGCCTAGGAGCCTTGGACGGCAAACATGTAAAGATTTGTCCACCCCCACAATCAGGCTCATCTTACTACAACTACAAAGGAGACTTTAGCATAGTTTTGCTAGCATTGGTAGATGCAGACCTCAGGTTCATTTACGTAGATGTTGGCACCAATGGCAGAATTAGTGATGGAGGAGTTTGGTCTAAGAGCACTTTGAAAAAAGCATTTGATTTAGACCTCCTAAATATACCATCACCTGATTACTTGCCAGGGACAAATGATAAAGTACCCTTTGTAATTGTAGCAGATGATGCTTTCCCATTAGGCAACAACCTAATGAAGCCGTTTCCTGGGGCAGGAAGAAAAACACTTCCACATCAACAGCGAATTTATAATTACAGGGTTTCCAGAGCCAGACGTGTAGTAGAAAATGCATTTGGAATTCTCGCAGCGAGATTCCAGATTTTTAAAGGGAAAATTCCACTGCATGTTTCTACTACAAAGTTGATTACTCTTGCTGCGTGTGTTTTGCACAATTTACTACGATCAAAAGTATATTCTAGATATATACCTGCTGGTACTTTGGATCGGGAAGACATGCGCACAGGAGAAATCAAGACTGGCGACTGGAGAGACTACAGAAGTAGTTTATCGAATTTTAAGAAGTCTCCATTTAAAAGCGCAGATGTTGCAAAAGAAATTCAAAGAAGATTCTGCAACTATTTTAATAGTGTAGGGGCAGTACCCTGGCAAAATAAGATGTGTAATTTACACTAGATTCTATTAAAAAAATGCCTACAATTCAGATTTTTCTTGTTTATTATACTTTAAAATTATCTAAATTATTTTAATGTTACTAACCGCTTCGGGACAAGCGCCCTTTAGAGAATTTTTAATCTTTTATCACCGGTTTTTCAAAACAGAAATTTTTTATGCAATTGAATCGAGAAAAATGTTCTGATTATATAAGGCAAAATTTTCAATATAAATTTACTGGCGAGAATAATCAAGGGTTTTGAGCACCTTATGCAGCACGTATACCGGTTACTTGTCCCCAAGGGGTTAGACATGTATTTGCATCTGCAATTCCAATATTAAATTGAAATTTTGTTGAAACGAAATTTTAATTTCAGTGAATAAAAATAGAAGTTCAAATTTAACTTGAACTGAACTCAGATCACACATTTAAAGAACAACAAGAATTAATATCCTAGTAGAGCAGGCATGTCAAACTTGTGCATCATGGAGGGCCAAATTACGCATTATATACAAAGCCATGGGCTACATAAAAATTAAAAAAAAAAAAAAAAAAAAGTAGATATATTTAAGTACTGCATATAATAAAATACAACCATGTTTAAAAAATTTTCAGTATACAGTTCCAAAGTTATTATTATTCATAGTGTATTTGACGGTTTTCTTTTCAAAAAAAAAAAAAAAAAAAAAAAAGCTATTTTATAATATGATGTAAAATAGGTTGATGAGAGTAGTAAAATACAGAAGTAATAGAAAGTCCTAAGCACCCATAGAAAAGTTGGTGGACCAGGGCCACAAGTTTGACATGCCTGCTGTAAAATAACCATTCTGATCAAAAAAGAATTGCCAAAAATTCAGATAAATATAGTAAATGACCAAGACATATTTTTTCAATTAGGATGCAAAATAAAATAACAAATTTTTATTCATATATATATCTAAGTAACAATTCTTGGATTTCAATCCTTGCCATGTGCCGTTTTTTTGGATCTTTAATTTCGTTCAACATTGACACGATAAATTGTCCGTACGCATCTTCTGAATCTGTTGTGTTTAATTTTTTTAACAGCTGGCCAGCTTCTTTTATTAATTCGTCATTTGGGTCGTGCTTCCTTTTTCTGCTGTTTGTTGGTGCCTCTTTTGAGCAACCTGGGACAGCCAATTCCTCATTTTCAATAACAATTTGGGGCTCATCCTCCTCATCCTCTAAATCAAGGGCACAGTCATTCTAAAATAAGCAAGTCAATAAAAATTAGTTTGGCTATTATTATGAAAACATCAAACATTGTTTATTATAAGTACATCATTTATTTATTTTATTTATTTTTTTTTTTTTTTTGCATTGGATTGCAGAGGTCCTACAAAGGCTGTTTTTTACTTTTTTTAATTTTGTTCACAGATTTTTTTTTTTTTTACTTGGATACTTTCACTTATGGAATTGGTTTCAAACAGTGTTGAATCCAATTTTTGTGGATGTGAGGGGAAATTGCACTTTTTGATCATTGAAAATACAAAATCTCAAATCTTCCAGGGAGGCATCTCATTGCTCAGGGAAGAGGGGGGGGGGGGGGTCCCCCGGCTCACCACTTGAATTCGAATGCTGTATTAATCAGCTTTTAAGACAAAACCGAATGTCAATCAAATATTTGTTGCATTCCTATTTAGAATATCATGCATATATATTTTAATTACATACGAGATTTGATAAATGGGTGAAAGAATGAATATTGTCCTTCATTTCTCTTTAACATAAAATGTTAGCCCAATATGAAGAAAAAAAAAATTAATGTTCTCAGAAAATTTAGACATCGCAGATAGCAAAGATTTTAAAGAAAATGTTTTGACATTTAGGGATTCGAGATTAATGTACATTGAATATATCTTAGTTACAAAAGAACTAGTATATAACCCCGTCAAAAATGATGGAATGTTGATTTGCATTTCATTTTTGTTAAGACCTCACATAAACAAAATGAAGATTTGATCATTGAACTTTTTCCTTATTTTTATTGTTTGTATTGTAGAAAAGTACATTTTAAAAGTGACAAATGATTTCTACATATATCAATGATGAGAATATTTTTTTACTCAATATTAAATATCTGGAATAGTTCAAAAATTGGATGAAACAAACAGCAGTATTTATTGCAACAATAATAATAATTAGTAAAGTGAAACACTATTTCTGAAGATTTTACAAAACATTACAATTAAATATTCAATGTGTTAAAGTTTTTTTTAAATATATTATTTTTATAAAAAGAATAAATGTGAATAAGGATCTCATAAATGGCTGAATCAAGGCATAGATTTAATACATAGAGATATTGTATTAGGACTCTGGGGGATCACAACAGCGCTTTGAGTTTCATTTCTAAATACGGATTTGGCGCCATTCATCATCAAATAATATAAACAAAGGAACTTTTAATTTTTTAAAAAGAAAATATTCAAGATTTAATACAAGATAAATTTTGAAAAGCTTCAGTTATATAAATTTAAAATTTCATTTGTTATAAATAAAACAAAAATTACCAATTATCATTATTTCTTTTGTAAAATTTTAATTTAATTTTATCATTTTTTTAAAACTTACTTTATATCCACATGAAATTGTCTTGTATTGCAAATAAAATTAATATTTCATACCAAATGTAGTTAAAATGTAAGGGATGTACAATACCATGTTATGTACTACATATATTAATTATATCAACGAGATAAAATTTCGATTTTTAACATAACATTAACATTTGAACATAACTTTGGAGTGAAAACACTAATTTATAATAGGCTAGTTCCATGGGTTTTTGTAATGTAAGTAACATAGCTCACAACCAATATACTTGTTGGTCACCGTTATTTTCGTGACGTTTGCTTGGCCTTATTTAATTAATGAGATAGCACCCATAAAATTATGTCACATTTTTCCGTTCTAAAATAGTCAAAAATCGTAGCATGTGACTTATACTACAAGTACTCATGGAAATAGACAATATGAACTTTAAAATGCTCGCTGTTTTACGTAAAAGGTGATGAAAAAATTAAATAGATGTTATAACTTAAGAATATAGGATTTTAATAAAAACTTCTAATTTTAGCCTGCCAGCAATCATCGTCAGAGAAATTTCAGCTCTTCCTTTATTCATACAACATAATGCAATAACATTTTACTGTCCAGCTACACATTTAAAAATGTAAGTGACCTATTAGGATAAAGTGATGTAATAAATGGAACTGCAGTTAATACAGTGAAACTTGTTTAAGATACAAATCAAGGGACCGAGGAAATTTCTCATCTTAAGCGGGATTGTATCTTATCTTGGTAATTTTACACAGGTTTCATTTTCATGAAACAGCCGATCATTTGTAATTTGGGATTTTTATTTATATGTTTTAATAAAAGCTGTTTAATTGCCAACCTTGTATCGTAATTTAAAAAAAACAAAAATTCAAACAATACTATATTGTTTTAAAGAATATGATTTTTACTATCTGGTATTATTGCTATAACTTTAGATACGATTTCATTTTTCATTGGAGAAATAGCATTAAATTACCTATTTCACAAGTTATTAATTTTATGTGAGAAGTAGAATTTCTGCATTTACAATATGTACTTCATAAAATCATAAATAGAAAAGAATTCAAGGAAGGAACTTACTTCATGAATATTTGATAATGTGCTTTGTTGAGAACAGTCTAGATTGCTGGTGCTGTCCTCAGCTTGAACAGTGTCCTCTAAAAAGGACATGGTTGCAAAGTGGATCCATCTGGGTGTAAACCCAATACCTGCGGATCCACTTTTCAAAATTTTAATTTTCTTCAATTCTCTTTGATATGACGATCTCAGGGATCCAAACTTATGTAAAACAACATCTGAAAAATCAAAATAAATCAAATAGTAAGACACATTATATAAAAAAATCAAAACAGAAAAAGCTGATTAAATTACTTTCATACTAGTTAGTGATGTAGCTAATTATTTTTATTAAATTTTTAATCATTTCAAACATGCAGACAATGGCGGATCCAAGGGGAGGTCACGACCCCTCCTCTGAACACCAACAGAAATACTCTAAAGATAATTTTTTAAATTAAATATACAGTACAGTCCTGATTATCTGTGTCCCGCTTAACCGAGTTATTTTCTTCTGATGAAAAAAAATTAGCATTTTTTTCCCTATTCTGACCAGAAAATCAGAGTTCTAACTTTTTACGGCTGCTCTTACATCTTCACCTAACACTTCATTCAGAGTTTCCCGCAGGTTTAAAAAAGGGCAGGGTGCTGCCTGTGTGACAAGGGCACTTTTGGATTCTTAAGGGCATTTCTTGAAATTTTTAAAGGCATTCTTTTGATTTTTAAAACTACTTTTTAATATTTAATAGACAGAACACTATTTTAAAGACAGCAATGAGTCAATTTTTACTATGTAAGTAAATTTTTTAATAAACAAAGGAGTAAAGGCACTTTTTTCAGGTGGGGCAACAAGGGAGCTAATTTTTTAAATGAGGGGCAAGAGGGGTGCTATCTTGTAAACCTAAGGGCAGACAGGGTGCAGCACCCTCCTGAAACTGTCTGGGGGAAATTCTGCTTCATTTATAATGGCTGTTTCGTAATAATAGAAGCCACCAGTCCATCAGAAGAAAAGGATCCATTCCAAAGGTATAAGTTCGATTGAAAAACTATTTAATGTTTTGAGCAGAAAGAAGAGACTACACCTTCAATTTTCGTGACACTAATAGAATCACATAGCTGCCAATGTGTACGGTTTTGTTACCAGAGTTATATAATATAGACACACGCGTGTACGCCGTGCGTGGAAAATTTTCCGAAAAATTCGGAACTTTGCAGAAAAAAGTTAAGAAAAGAAAACATATGTTTTGTTTTTGTAACTTTTTTTAATACCAAAAATTTAAAATATTCCCTAATTTTATATACGATTTATATATTGTTTGTTCACAATTCAAAGTTTAAAGACTCAAAACATTATTGTGACATTACCCTTTTACTTCTATTTTCCGCCGGTGGCTGCAATGACTCGGCAACGGCTGTTAAATCGAATAATTTCATAGTGTTATAAGAGTGACTGGCACTTTGTGCGCAGAGATCACAATATTAAGGATTGGGTTGTTTCTAAATTCATTGACAAAATAATTGAAAAAAATTCACCTTCCTATCATTGATTTTTGCTTTATTATTTTTAAATTAAAATAATTATTCTTTAATTAATATTAATTATTTTTTAATTTAAATAGTAATTATTTTAAACTATAATTTTTAGTTCATATCGTCAAAATAATATAACACATAATTTTATTAAACATTAAGTTAATTTGTCATCCATTTAAAGAGTCATCCATATAGATTTTTATCTGAAGGAATTTTGATTTTTTTTTTTTCGAAAAATCGGGTTCAGCTGAACACAACCTACAAGAATCAAAATTCAATCAGAAACCGACTTGTACCCAGAAGAATTAGTTTAGTCAATCCGACTTGAAAGGAAAAAAAAGGAGCTCCGAATCAGCCGAACCCGAACAGGCCGAAATTCAAAAGTCAAAATATTTTTCCTGACAACGTTAAATTTTTACCCCGGAGAGGGGTGGGTGGTGGATATTGACATTCAGACAAATCATCGTCATCAAATACATAAATGCAAAAATGTCATGTAATTACTAAAATTATCTTAAAATCAACAAAAGTAGGCTAGTGTTGTGTCTAGAAAAAAAGGGCCGCCGGGCAGGAATTTTTCAAAAAGAGAACACTTTTCATAAAAAAGGTCACTTTTTTTCAAAAAGTGCACACATGTACCTTGTTCACAAAAGATACTTTGAACTGGTTTGTTTACAGCCCTCTAGAATTTATGATATTTTCCCACAGGAATTCAGACACTTTTCCCCAGGAGAGATATGTATGGCTCCAGGGAGGGGGGACCTTTTATTGCTCAAGGAGGAAATGTAACCCCCCCCCCCGGGCCACCCCTTGAATTCAATACTGTTTTCCAGGATCAATTGAACTGCCATGGGGCACATAGGAAATGTTTAAAAGTGCCGCCTGGTTCATAAAAGAAATAAAAAGGGCCAACAGGCGCTGTGCCTTGCTAAAACAGCTTAGAGTCAGCACTATAGGCAAATGTGCATGTTTAAAATAAAATTCCTATTTTTTTATTTTTTTTGGACTGGACTGTATATTGTTATAGCTAAACCCTCTTCTTTAAATCAGGCAACAGGTTTAAATAATGAGATTTTTTATTTCTTGTCTTCCCTCCTCCACCCCCCCCCCCAAAAAAAAAAAAAGAAAAAAAAAGGGAGGGATATTTTTAAAAACACACTGTCATGATTACTATTTGAAATACAATTTTCCAGATATAAAAATCACTAAAAAACTTACAACCAGTTAAAAAACCACTATATGCATGGTAATAGATTTATTGTTTTAATATTCACTTTATCATATTTATTTATTAGGGAAAGAGGTATTCAAATCATTTACCATATACGAGAATATATAATTATATTATAATCTAGAGAGTAACATGGGCTAATTGTTATTTACATTATTCAAATATTTTTCTTAATAATCCAAAATTTCGCTTTTTTTCATAGAGAATCAACAGACATAATTGTAGACATGTAAATAATTCAAAAGCCGTAATATTAATTTGTTTATTTTTAGTTGAATGATTTTCACATGAAACATGAAACTGAAATAGTTTTTTTTTAAGAATTGAAAAGAAGGTTAATATGGCGTCATAGTGGAAAAAAAAAATGAATAATTCTTGATAATAAATCTTGGACTTTTACCATTTTTAAGTTGTAAATATTTATACTGCAGATTTTGCATTATGTTTATGACGATTGTATATAATATGATAAGATACATGCAAAATGCAAAACTTTAAAAAAATCTAAAAGCTTTATTTCGCTTTCATTTGAACGGAATCTAAGTATTTAGAGTGTTTAAAGTATTATATTGTATGAATTTCATTTTTATTTTTTAATGTTCAATTGGTTTAACTTATTTGTTACAAAAATTTAACATAAATGCAGAACGAATTGAATGAAATATCTTAATATCTGCCCTTTCTCGGGCTTAAACAATTTAGGAAATAAATTGTTTTTTAATTTGTTCTGCAAATTAGGTTTTTGTTTAATTGTTTTTATGACTGTATTTAGAACCAGAATTTAATGAATACATACTAATGAAACAAAATAGTTATTTTGAAATAAATTTAGCAATTAGGATACCAGTAATTAATAAAATATTTGTGATAATCATTTACCGTTTGCATCAATTATTGTAATTATCAGAAGATCAATGTTTTAATTATTTTAGATGGACAGTTTAAAATACTAAATATCAGGCAATTAAAGCTATCAAATTATTGAAACAGTGGGGGATTTAAAAGGTACTTAAAAAAAAAATGTTTTGAAATATTAGTGTTTAGTTTTGTCTCATTAATTTTAACAATTAATCTTCCATAGACTATTTGATATATCATTTGTAACAATTAATATTACAAATATAAAAGAAATGATATTGTGAGTTTAATATTTTAAATACTAAATAAAATAATTTCAAAATAAAACTATAACTGATGTTTGAGGCCACTGATCTGCAGATTTACTATCATGAATATTACCTATAACTTCCATTAATATTACTTTTTTTTTTTTTTCCCTGTCAGAAGCAAATAAGGAAACATTTAAGATTTTTAGAGCTTCTGTAACTTAATCGTTTCTATTTTAAACAGAGAGGGATTAAGCCCCATGAGCCCCTCTTTGACTGTGCTCTTAAACAATATTTTCTGTTTCCTGGCTGGTTTGATTGCCAGATTATAAAATATGCAAGGTACATATATATTTTTTAAAAATAATAATAAAATTTTGAAATTTTATTAAAAGTTTCACTGTTATTACATTTTCATAAATATAATTTAAAAATTAAATTTGATTATTTACGTTTGCAATTAAAATCAAAATATTTTATGCACTATAAACATAACTGAAATTGCATTTTAGCAATGTATACACGGGGTGTCCATTACTGGAAAATAATTAACCATCCTAGTAATGGACACCCCCTCTTAAAACCTTAAAAATAAATAAAAATTTGTAAATGGCTGTTAGTATTATAAAATTCTAAGTTTTCTATTGCTACTCAAACAAAAATATTCAAATTTTGCAAGAAAATAAATAATATATAAATTAATTAAATGAAGCCAGCTCTTAGCCTCTTCATTAAGATTTTCACAGAAAAACAGCGAAACTTTGAAACATTATTTTCTGCTTCCTGATCAGTTTAATTAAAAGTGTCAACAATAACTCAGTTTATAAAACATGCAAAGGGGAATTATAAAAAAAAAAATAATAAAAAGCTAAATATTTATTAGTTATTTTTTTATGAACCAAAAACATCAAGGAATGTCTATTACTGGCGCATCTACCCTATATATGAGAATATAATTAAGTATGAAATTATTTTGTAATTGTGTAAGAAAAAATGTTTAAAATAATTTTTCAAGAAAAGAAAATCAGAAATATTATTAAAACTGTATTTTACTTGAAGAAATAGCCAAATAAATAAAAGAAAAAAAGAAAATGAAACTGTTTCATGCGTTTTAAATTCAATACATAGATTATTTAATGAAGAACCCCACCCTAATTTAAAAGTGACCTGAATATAACGATTATTTAAAATTCATAAAATTTAGGCTAAATTTTTCGCAAATATAAAACACTGTTGACTATTTTACAAATTCAGGACCCTCTGGGAAAAGCCTGGACTATTTTAAAGTAATAAGTGCGTCATTATTATTATTATTATTTCCAAGGGGAAAAAAATCTTCTGGCACTTGAAATAGAATATCTGAAATTTGTATTCGAAGTAGCCTCAGCTAAAACTCATATGCATTTGTTTATAAACATTGGCGACTTGGCGACGAATATCCTGAACTATAACATACATATGCATTACGAGTAGTATGAACATAATCTTAGATAGAAATTGCATACTGCAAAATACTATAGATAATTAATAACAATGTAAACAGAAAACAATATATCATAATAAAGTTAAATATGAATTAATAGTACTTACCCGTATCAAATAGCGTAGAATAATCTGGCCATCGGTTTGCTAGATTGAGGGCAATTTCTTCATAGGCCACCCTTTTTAAAGTTTTCTTTGTGTAATGGGTATGCCTTGTATTCCACAAATATTCTTTTTTTCGGACCTCTTCGATGAGATCCGCTTCTATTTCCTTAGGCCAAATTTTTTTTGCCGACATAGTTTTAGTTACCGATGAGACAGCCGCCATTTTTTCAGTATGAAAACAAATTTCTATCTTCGCTCCTATTGGTTCAGGTGATCAGAGCTGGATGAACGGTCAGCAATTCCCGGGCGATATGGAAAACGCTCAATGAACAAGAATAGAGAGCAAAATCCTCTCCTTCAGCAAGGTCAGACAACTTTTGTTGGCTGAAATGTTCTGTTGTGTGAAAAGTTCTGCGAACGGGTTCCGTGTGATATGGCTATAAGGGTAAAATATTGAACTTGAGTGTTTGTACTTACTTTTAAATGCCAAAAGAATGTTCAAAATTAAATGCGCAATCAGAGCTCGCAGCGATCTTAAATTTTTCTACTTTTCTTAACACTATTTTAAAGCGAAACTCTTCGTCGTATACTGCTTCAAGAAGACTTAAGATTCTTAAAATGTCGAAAATGAAAAAAAAGAATTGACCATTTCTGTTATTTTATATCTTTAAAAAGTATAGATTACAATAACACAATTTTTAAAGACAGTAATGCCTACAGATTTCTTCTTTCATTCCATATTTTATGAAATTTTTTATAGGTGTTTTAAAACTTGTTGAGCAGAAAATTTTAATCACAGGTTTCGCGCATGATTATAAAAGAAAAAGAAAAAAAAAAAGAAAAAAATTCTGCATGTAAAACAAGATTTTTGGTATCTAATTATACTTGGTATTCTTGTGCTTACACTGAACCTAAAAAACTGAGTATTTATAGAATTTCTATCTTTAAAATAAAAACTGTATCACGCTTGTATAAAATTTTCAAAACTTTAGGAACATAACCCCAAGAAAAAAAAAAAAGTTTTCCAATGAAAAAAAATATTAACATTTAGATTCACTTTATAAAGCCTACCAGACACTATATATTTAAAAATTTTCATGGAAAATATATTTAAAAGTTTTTTTTTTTATAACTACCTTACGCCCAATATTCCAAAATCACATTTTGAGAGAAATTATAAAGTTCTCTTCTTCAAAATTGTTCATATTTACCAGCTATTAAGGATACTTTTTGTTTTAAAATGTTCGGAAATGATTACTCTTTAAGGGGTCTCAGGACTCTTAAAATTGGTAAATAAGAAAAAAAAGGCCATTTTCAACATTTAATATATTAAAATGTATATGATTTAAAAACACAATTTTTATTGGGAGGAAAGACATAAGTATGTTCTTTCATTTCATGCATTTAAAAAATTGCAAGATGCAGAATTTTTGCAGGTTTTTACAGGGTGCTCCAAAAGACATTTGTCGAGCAGAAAATTGGCACAACAGCTTACGTGCATGATTACAAAATAAATTGTGCAACTAGAATAAAAATTTTGGTGCCTCATTGTACTTCAGGCTGTATTAATTATCCTGAACCTCAATAAATTCGTATTTAAAGCATTTTTATATTTTTAATAGAAAATTGTATTAAGCTAATGCAAAATTTTGAAAATTTCAATAGTATAATCACCTAAAAAAACATTTTTTTAATAATAAAAATGAAATGTTAGGTTCAGATTATACAGGCTGGCATGAAATATATGTTTTGAAAATTTCATGAAAAAAATATTCAGAAGTTTTTTAGATATCATGCGCGTTACGCACAAAAACGACATTTGGAGAAAAATGACTTCAAATTTTAGGAAACGCCACTTCAGCTATTGAGGGGATGTAATTCTAAAAGTATAACTTCTGTTCGAATAGGAATTTTAAGGAAACAATTATATCAAAATGTTCAGGACAGATAAGGATTTAAAATATAAAAAAAAAAATTAAACCTTCTAAAATTTTGAAGCTTTAAGAATCCTGAGACCTCTTAATATAAGTTGCCCTTAACACGAGCATTAAAATTTACCACAAAATTCACTGTTTTATTATAGTGGTAGGAAATGTAAAATATACTAGGGTTGGGTTGGGTTGATTTTTGACGGCCGATTATCTGCACGAGGGATATAGGCCCTAGGGGAAGTGCCTTCCGTGGAAGTCTTTCTAAGGGAACCTAATCCGTTTTAACGCACGGGAATCCACGGTTGGAAGAAAACTCCGAACGATTTGGCCGACGGGCGCGATTGGGTTCGAACCCAGCACCTCCCGTCTACCAGCTTCGAGAGCAGAACCTCTCAGCCACTGGTGGGGCTAAAATATACTAGGAGCGCTGCTATCCTAGGAGCACGCAATATGAAGCATGTTTTGCAGGATTAGTACGAACTAATCGTGCAGAAGACACAAATCGAAGCGAAAAACTGTAGCAGAAATAAATGTCTGTGCTTATGCTTTGGAGCTTCCGATTTGTTTGTTTTATTCAGACAGAAATCCAATAATATATTCCGCAGAGAAAAGTATTTTTATGCTTAACGTATTAGATAAATATACAGTTGTTTTGTTCACGTCTGTTGCACAATAAAATTTAAATATTTATTTTTCATAGTTGTATATATCTTTTAACCAAGCACTTAAAAAAAGGGGGAAACATATCTTTAATGTTGGAGATAATTAGGCATTGTAAATTGCAGCGTTGTTTAAATTAAGGAGGAAAATAAGAACATGCTAACAAAATCTTCCTACCATTAATTTTGAAAAAGTTAGACTTATTAAAATTTTCTACGACCCCTCTAAACAAAATTGGTCAGTTATATATATATATATATATATATATATATATATATATATATATATATATAACCATTATATAATATTGCAATTCGTCATCTTTTTAAAAAAAATAAAAAATAATAAATTGAGTATCAATACATTACACTGACATTATACATAATAAATCTGGATCAACTATTAGCATTAATTTAACTAATCATTAATGATTTTTTTTAATAAACGTATGTCCTAATCACCAATATATGATGCATTAAAAATTAAAAATTGGAGAAAGGAAAAAGAACAGGAAGGCGAATTCATAAAAGAACATTTGCAATATTTTTTAAAACTATTTGTAACTAAAACAATTTAAAAAATGAAAAAAGACCTGAAATAATGAATCATTGTCAGCGTCAACAATTCTTTGCACGAAATGAATGATCTCAAAATTGAAAATTCATTAATTTAAAAAGAAAAACTACAAAATGAACTTAAAATGAGAGAACAATTATGAATAAAATTGGAATTAATGATTCGTAACTCGTTTTCAAGGGCAATATTATGAAATCATTAGTAAAAAGCGGTTAATTTCTGAGGAAGAAATAATAAGCTACTGCGTAAATGCTTATTTCCTCCATTGCCCGATTAACCACTACCATAAAAAATGAAAAAATATATATAATTAATCAATATGTAAGACCCGGATAGAACAATGTCATGCTCAATAGAAATAAAAATGAAACATGCGAGTTAAAAACTTACACAGCAATAGAATCATACAATTTTTTAACGTGCCATATTTTAATCGTAATCAAGCTTCCCCACAATCACAGCAAAAACCCGCCATATTAATGGCGAATTCTCACAGTTCAAAATCATCACACCAAGTAAATAATATTATTAATAATTTAAATATAATAATTATATACTATTATCGTAATTAACCTAAACATTATAAATTATTTTATATGCTAATTAAAAGATCCCAGAGTAAATCCATTACAAAATAGGACTGAAGAAATACAGTTATTAAATTGAGTGGTAGGAATGACAATAATTATATAAGTAGGCAACACAAAATTTTAATAAAAAAGAATGTTAATAATTTGATAATGCTGCCCTCTACTGATGATTCTTCAAGCTATAAACTAGTTTAAATTAAAATTAAATAAAAATACAATTAGTGCTGCCATCTGTCTTAGATTATTGAAATTAAGTATGCAGAATTACAATGCAAGTTTGCATATCATAACTCCATATTTATTCTTAATTTTTAAAAAGAACCAAACAGCACAACATGTATAATTCTATATCAGCTAATTAGAATATAGATAACAAATAATTATCATCTATAATGTAATGTTTTTATAACTATTTTTAAATTATAATTCAGAAGAAATTAAGTAAATATATAATAACATTAGAAAAATAAATTAATAGAAAAATACTGCACTACCCGTCCCTTTATAAATTAAATTTTTTATTTTTTATTCTTTTTCTTTTTTTTTTTGGGGGGGGGGGGGCAGATACAACTAAATATAACATTTTTACATGTTTATATATACATATATCATATACAGTATTAGAGTCCACTATTCATAAATTATAATATATAGAAGTAAATTAATATAATTTAAAATGGTTTTATGCATTATTAAGGATTGCTTATTCATCACAACCAACATAAACTTTAAAACTAATTATTACAATGTACCTCTCCATTTTTTAAATAATATTTTTATTAAATCAACATTTGCGTATAAATTATCCAGACAACGCCTTCCTCCTTCATAATTTAACATCTACCCACCCAGCCAACCTATTAAATTTATATATATATATATATTGTATTTTTAATTTTTTATGATTATTTTATAATTTTTTAATTTATATATATTTTTTTTTATAATACGCAAAATGTTAATACTAACATATAATTTACTTCCCTGCTATCCATTGTTTAGATCATCAATAAACTAATTGTAGATTAAAGAATATATTAATTTCTTAAGAAAACCATGATTTAATCCATCAAATATTAATTGTTTAATGTTTTTATTAATAAGATGTGAGGAACATAAACTTTTGATTCTATACAAATGATTAAGGACTACATTAAGGTAAACTGAAATATGTAGACAGGATTTAAAACGAGTAAATGAATTAACTTTGAATTGTAAATCTTTACGTTTGTCATAAAGATCAGTTATTGTTTTGTTTTCTGCGATTTTAATTTTTAGATCTAAAAAGTTAATATTATTGTTTGTTAAAAGGTTTCCTGTCAATTCTAAATGAGTTGGATAATCTACAGGAAATTGTGAAATATTTGATTGATTAGTGTCAATTAAAATTATGTCACCAATGTAACGATGCATAAGAATACTATATCATTGCAAGAAGTAAGTTCATATTGATAAAAATATAAATCTGACAACAGACTGGACGTACAGTCGTGGGAAAAAAAAAAAAAAGTAAACACCCCCTACTAACTCCTCAACAAATCATCATAGAAGAAAGTTACTGGTACCGAACGATTGGAAATAAAGTCTACTTTTAAATGATGTATATAAAATTTTCTTAGGGGGTCATCTACATATTAAAACGAATTCTAACTTCCTTTTTTGTCAATAGCAATACCCAATTTTAACGAGATATTTCAAATCTTCGGTTCAAACTATGCCTAGACACCAAATTTCAAGTCATTTGAATGATAAGTTTTTGAATTATAAACATTCAAAATTTAGTGCTTCTAATGTTAAATTAAATTTTCATATTTATATTTATATCTCCCGAAATTATGCTCGTAATGTGCTAATTTTTTTTTGTGGTAATAATACTAATATACCCAAACATAAATAAGCTGAATTTGCAATTTTTATAATTTTATGATATGAATTATGAATTATGAAATTAATATTCGAAAAAATTATGAATTGCAACCTACAATTTTTTTGATGGATTTAGATTTATTAAGTCCTGCTTTATGGAAATTCAAAAATTTCACATTTTTCTTCCAAGTAGTTTTCGAATTATGCTTAAAAAACGGCAAAATGATGGTTTAAGGGGCCGTCTATGATGGAAGTGAGTAGACATTTTGAAATTTATTCTGCCGTACGCTAATCTAATACGCTTCATTGACACCTTGAGTGGCGCTTAAGGTGCCTTGATCAAGGAAGAGGGTCTCTCGGTTAACAATCCAGTACGGAACTTCAATTTGGATACAGCCCTTAAAATAAGCTCGTTTTAAAATAATTAATTTCTCGGAAACTTATGGTACGAATTGCATAAAAATTCGTTTTTAGGCTAATTGAAGGGTGTAGAGTTCATTTATGCTGTCAGAATTGGGTACTGCTATTGAAAAAAACAAAGTTATGGTTCGTTTTAATATGTAGGTGGCCCCCTAAGCAAATTTTATATACATCATTTAAAAGTATACTTTATTTCCAATCGTTCGGTACCAGTAACTTTTTTCTACGATAATTTGTTGAGGAGTTAGTACTGGGTGTTTTTTTTTTTTTTCCACGACTGTACATTCCGACTATTTGTATATAAATAATATTATCTTGTAAAATTTAGTTATTATATATAATGAAATTAGTTAAAGTGCGAAAATAGTTTGTATCCATATATTTAGGAAGAGTTAATTGATTTTTATATGTTTTAGATCGTGTATTAATTGTATTATGCAGGTCCAGAAGATTTATATTATTAGAAAGATCTTTGAAATCATATGTCCGTATATTTTTTACACATTTAAGGTCTTTTAGTACACTAACCAGTTGATAACTATTTTTTAAGCAATGTGTATTATCTATTGCAATTGTAAGTTTATAATTTGACTAAGAATTTTTAATAAAATATTGTTAGCATAATTGTTATATGTATTACATCCACTTGTAACTTTTCTAAATTTAATTGGTGTCTTATGAAATTTAGGAATAAGCACTAAATAAGGATAGTTAAAGATTGTAGGTATAATATTTCGTGTTTATAATAACTATTAATTTTACGATTGTTTACTGTTATATCATCATTAGTTTCTTTGGAAAGAATTATTTGATGAAATACAAGATATGAGAAGGTGGTGATAATACGATTTGCAGATGGTTGCATAATTATTTGCGGATTTGTCTATATATGTAATTAAACACACACGCATATATATATATATATATATATATATATACATATATATTTGTAACAAGATCATTACAAAAAATTGCATACCTGTATCTTTAACGTTGAATGAGTTATTTAAAAATTCATCATTGTGAATAGGGGCTATATATTATATTATTAGAAAAGATATACCAATGAAATATTTGGGGGAAAAAAGGAAATGATTATGCATACAATAAACATACAATAAACAGTTATACAATAAACAATTAAATTTAAAAAATCAAAAAACCCGACTGCGTAAAAAGCGAACTAATTAATTATTTCTTGAAACTATTTTTTTTTCAATTCCTACTATTAGTTCACACTCTCGCTGTATATATCTTGTTCAAATTTTCAATTGTTAATAAAATACTTATTATTTATCCAATCGAGCTCAAATATTTTTTTTAACTTGTAGTGGATGACACTTGATGTTAATCCAGTTTTTTTCAAATATTAATTAATTAATTTAATTTAATTAATCCATTATCAATAATCGAGAGAGCCCTCTTCTTGATTAAGGTATTTTAAGACCGAGTGAGCCCTCTTTTTGATCAAGGCATCTTAAGCGCCACTCAAAAGGAAAGAAAAATGGGAGAAAAAAAATTTCTCTTATTGACCTAACTAGGAATTGACTTAAAATATTTTTTTTATATATATATTATTTGTTTATATTACTTACCTATTTTTTTTTTACTTGTATTGATGACTTTTAAGTTGTGTTTAATTGTTAGTTCCTATCTATAAACACTGTTTTGATGAGATCTGTAGATGTCTATGATGGTTAGAGTTGCAGTAAAACTAGAGATCCTACATACACAACTTCAAGGTTGTATAATATTTTAACGGAGCTTCTGACTATAAAATAGTCAATGAAACATCGTCTTCATTTTGAAAGACATATCCAATGATATGCCACTCAATAGGGTGCGTAAAAAAAATTTTTTTCGCCCCTACCGCCATTTTGTATTTTACGACCGCCATTTTGAATTTGTCAAAACAAAACCTAGCCTATAACAATCGGGCCGTTAAGACAAATTGATTGTGACTCATTCATTTAAATCCTTCCAGCCATTGGGAAGTTTCGAGTGTATAAAGAAATCCACATACACAGATACGCGTGAAACACATAACCCTTCTTTTCAGTCGGGTAAAAAATAATCGATTCTTTCAACAAAATTCGTTGCGAAAAACTCAAAAGTCTTGCAAAGCTTTGTTATAGTATCTCAGTCATACATTAGAAATGATATAAAATACCTTGAAAATGCTATGTAAATTGTTTTTTTTTTTTCAATCATATTTCGATGTTTTAAAACTACATTTGTTTACACGATCTTTGGCTGCGTAAAGTTTTATTATTATACTCTTGTGACTATATATATATATGGCCCCTGTGTTTGCTGATGAACAGAGTCAGATAATATAGACGAACACGCGAACGCCGCGCCGTTCGCAGAACATTTTCAAAGTTTGCAGACAGTTTTGATGGTTTTTTTTTTTTTTTTTTTTTGAAAATTTCTTTATTTATAGGGGGGGAGGGATATAAAGACCCCGGGGCGGAGAATCGGTGCGATGCACGTTGCAGACTCTTGAGAAGGTCTGCAGGCTATTTTTCAACTGGAGAGAGAAAAAAAAAAGCTTTTAAAATTTTTAAGAAAGAGTCACAATATTAAGGAATGGTTTGTCTCAAAAACAGTAGATAAACTGATGAGTAAGAGTTCATATCTCCAATTCATGGACTAATAACTTTTTTATTTTAACATTCATTTATTCATATTTCAGTTATTTTATAGATTAATAAAATAAGTTTTGTTGTGCAATCATAAATTTATGTAAATTAATGATTAAAATATTTCGCATTTTAATAAATATACTTTTTAAATTTTTCATTAGTTTTTTTTTTTTTTTTTCATTTATTAGTTGCCTGTATTAAGCATACCATTCAATACTATATTTCTTGACTGAGTTTTAATAATGCTTGTAAATTAATATTTTTCTTTTAGTGGTGTTGCGTAGTGGCACTCCACTCGCATATAACTTTTTATTTTTACTGTTAGTGGCTATATAGGACTCGGGAGGGGAGCGACCTTTTTTCTTTCTTTCTTTCTTTCTTTTTTTTTTTTTTTTTGCAGAAAATTTTTAAGAAATTATTAGAGTTCGCAGGCAGTTTTACACTTTATCTAAGTCTGCTGATGAAATAAATAGACTTTTAAATGCTACAAAAAATGAACATTTTTATTTTTTATTTTTTCATCGGAATTAAAATAGGAATGAGATAGCTTAATTAAAAATACTAGTAAAAATTCAATCTACCCAAAACATGATAGAATCTGAAATTTACAACAAAATTTCACTTTTCGTAATTTTCCATGATATAGAAGTTTGGTAAATTTTAAATTTCATAATAATAATAATAATAATAATAATAATAATAATAATAATAACTATACTTTTTTATATATTTACATGATAAAGCTCATGTATCTGAGCTCTTTTATCTACTTGATAAAACCCAACGCTGATTTTAAGTATACTTAAGGTTATTATCACGTGCCCGGGTGGGTCAGCTATTTAGAAATACTTTCAATGTTAACCTCCAACCCCCTTCCCCTCCCCCCTCCCCCAAAACCAAAAGTAATCGTTTGCAGAAAACTTAATAGACTTTATTATAGGTATTTTTTAATTCTCTAATTGCATTAATTTCTGATGAAAATTTTAAGATATTTTAAATATTTCATTTATGCTGATTAGATTGATTTTACAAAACTTGAATAGTAGAGAGTATAACAAAAGGTGGAAAAATAAAGTAAAATTAAGATACTAATGTTCTAAAATTATCTTTTTACTCTTGAAAAAAGTAATTTTAATTTGAAGAGACTTGGATAAGAATTAAGTAAAAGTAATTTTCAAATATTTTAAAGGAAACATAATTATGAATAAAGCTATGTTCTAAATTCAACTATACAGACAACTGTATATAGTTATTCATTTAGACACAACAGTTAGCGATTTCAGCAATACTCGTCATATATTACTTTTTCATTTGTATTATTTTTTTTAATGAATAATGTAATTTTAGGAACATATAACATATAATGTAATGAACACTCAACTAGTTTTTGAAAATAATTTCATAAATATATAAAAGTAATTTATATAAAATTATTGCGTCTCTAATCTTCTTAATTTTTATCAAAAATACACCGAAACACATCAGTATATTTAATTTCCAGAGCCTAAAGGACGTTCCAAAAGAATGCAAACTCCCCTTTTCGTAAGAATGTTCTGTATATCATAACATTACATTCCAACCTTAAAAAATTTATATCTCCGCTATTCAGACAGCGTAGGAAAGTGAAGAAAAGTGCCACAAACCACGTACTGCACATGAGTACCCCATACATTTCCTGGCAATGATAAATAAAGTAGAATGTTCTGACGTTTTCAACATTTTAGCTGCACACCTGAACTCACGTGTAATATATACACTATACGTCTGTTCGTTCCCAGAACACAAATATCGATCACAACACATAGCAAGATGTTTTTCTATGTCGTCGGTTATGTGACTATAACATCAAATATGTAAGCAATTGGCGTACGTGACAGCGAAAGGGGTAGTTTTATTTTTGGATTTCATGTTACGAGTTGATAACGGTATAAACATGGAATCGGAAAGAGTTTTCGTTGGACTTAACCGAATCAGCAATTTCTTTCAAGGCAGCATTACCTGAATCTCCAGTGTGCTTTTGTATTTGGAAAATAATTGAAAATGTTTATGAATGAAGTCTTTTTTTTTTTTAAATACAAACTACTTTCAAATATACTAAAAAATAGATTTATTTTAAATTTGAAATACCAATTAAAAAGTTTAAAAGCTAATTAAAGTAATAAAAAAAATTTATGTCTTAAAATTTGGTTAATATTAAATTTTAAGATATGCCGAGCCTGACAATTTAACGGTTTTCTGATTTGGTTCTCGAAAATTCCGAAAATATAAATATTATTTTGATTAAATATTTACTGTTTTTTAACACTTTACAATACAAATTGATATCTTAACCAATTTTTCTCCAACGGCCTTCTAATATCACGTATTAGTATAAAATGAACTAAAGTTATTATATGCTAAAATTAAAATATGCATTTTAAAATTATCGAACTGACAGATTTCAATATAAATAGATACACAATCAACGGCTGTAAATCTAGTGTTAATTATGAAACAATGTCTTCGATTTTGAAAACTACATTTCTATATCATAAATACGTCCATCTATTCATAAATATATTTATGTACCATCCATCATTTCTATATTATAACTATATTTTTTAACTAATTAATACTTTTATTAATTATTTATTAATTAATGCTTAATTATTTATTAATCATTTTTACCTCAATCAAACTGATTAATAAGGACTGTTTGGCTCTTTGTCTGGTCACATTTTCAATCAGTTTGGACAATTTTAATTCTTATCATTACTTTATCGATCTGTTTGATTGAAGTAAAAATAATAACACTGGGGTAGAAATTTTTTTTATTATTATTTGGCTTTACATCTCTTTGGTGATTTAATGCATACAAAAGTTTATAATTATGGAATATAAAGTTTTATTATTTCGATATTATGACTATGTTTTTTAAGTAATTAATATTTTTATTAATTATTTTTACCTCAATCAAACTGATTAATAAGGACTGTTCGGATCTTTGTCTGGACATTTTTTCAATCAGTTTGGACAATTTTTATTCTTATCATTAATTTATCAATCTGTTTGATTGAAGTAAAAATAATAACACAGGGAAAGATTTTTTTTTTCTTTTTTGCGGCTTTGCATCTTTTTGGTGATTTGATGCATACAAAAGTTTATAATTATGGAATATAAAGTTTTATTATTTCTATATTACAACTATATTTTTTAGCTAATTAATACTTTTATTAATTATTTTTACCTCAATCAAACTGATTCATAGGGACTGTTCGGTTCTTTGTCTAGACACTTTTTCAATCAGTTAGGACAATTTTAATTCTTATCATTACTTTATCAATCTGTTTGATTGAAGTAAAAATAATAACATAGGGAAAAATATTTTTTTTTCGGCTTTACATCTCTTTGGTGATTTGATGCATACAAAAGTTTACAATTATGGAATATAAAGTAGCTGGAATGGCTATGGCTTTTGTAAAATTTTGAAAGATTAGGAGCTAATATGAGCGTTAAGATAAATTTTTTACATAGTCATTTAGAAAGATTTCCTGAAAAATTGGGTGATTATAATGAAGAGCACGGTAAGCGGTTCAACCAAGGTATCAGAATAATGTGCGTTAAGAAATTATAAGACCATTTTGATTTTGAAAATTATGAAGTAAATAAAGGTTCTAATTATAGTTTAAACACATGAGATATCAAAATGCAACATATTTATTAAAATTTGTTTGCAATCATTTTAAATAATGCAATAAATAAGTATGTTAACAAAAATATAAGCAATGATTGAAAAATATACTGTTAACAAATTATAAGACCACTTGTCTAAAAACAAAAATAATATGTAAATTAATACGATATTGGTCCTCCATTTTTCCTTATAACCTCAAAAACTTCGTTTTTCATAGAAGTGACCAAGTGATTAAGTACAGATTCAGAAATATTGTGCCATTCTTTTACAGTGGCTACTTCTAGTTCATTGGCAGATAAAAGCTGTTTATTATTAGCATATTTTTTGCGACTTAATAAGCCCCAAAGATTGTCCAAAGGGTTCAAGTCTGGACTTCAACTTGGCCATGACAAAATATGATTTTTTTTTCTTTTTCAAACCATTGCTGGGTGAATTTAGACACATGGCAAGAATCATTCTTCTGCTGAAACATCCAGTTAGCATCACCTAAAAAAGGTCCAAATGGTACCAAATGATCATATAACATAGCCTGAAATTGAGCAAAGTTCAAACGTTCCGAAATTCGGGTTACATCGCATAATCCATCATGAAAAAAAGCTCCCCAAACCGTTATTGATCTTACCCCCATTTGTCGACTGAAGCACTGTTTCGGTTCCATCATCAAATCATACCAATAGTGCTTATAACCATTCGGACAGTGAAGATTATTTTTTTTCACCTAAAAAAAAATCACTTGTTTCCATTTCTTGTCCCATGACTTCACATTTTTAGCCCATTTCAGTCTTTCTTCTTTATGGTGTTTTATTAACCTCGCTTTTTTTCAACAGTTTCATGCATTTTGCATTACTATTTGATTTCATACTCTTGCAAACTGTTACGTGTGAGGTTCTTTTGCTAAAACGGTTCGAAATTTCCCGAGTTGAAAGACCTTTTTGAGTTGGCAATTAAAATATATTTTTCGATCATACCGTGCTGTCAAAATCCTTTTTCTTCCAGATATTTTAATTTTATTTGAATCCTTTTTTCTTATTATTTCATAGTGAATGGTAATTTGATAACGCTTCATTAACCGAGCTATTTCTCGTTCAGATTTACCAGCACCCTTAAAAAAACAAATTTTTCTTATTTCGGTCGCAGACAACTCTTTACACCGCAACATCTTCAAATATATCGTAAGTACACTATCTAAACCTGCACCTTTGCTTCTCGGGAATACTTTCACGATATACAAACGCGTACGTTTTATAATGATTTTGATGTGACGCATAATATACTAATTTCCTCTGGTAGTCTTATAATTTCTTAACAGTCACCTTATTTATGTTTTAAAAATTAGAAGATTTTAATAAAATGTAACTTAAATTTTAATGTAGCAATTATAATAGAAAACGCTCTACGATCAATTTTAAATACACACGCTAAAAATTTGCATATTGTGTCTTCTTCTGCAGAGGTGCACCAATTCGTTAGCGGTCTTATAATTTTTTAATACATTGTAATGTTGTAAAGGTTACGGATCGCCACTTGATAGTTGACTACTGCTTGACCTTACAAACAGATTGTCCTGAAGAGAAACATTCTAGAAAATTATACAGAAAACTGTTTTGATAGTAATGTTAAATCTATATTTCTGTTTTACTCTACTCTCTCTAAATACAATGCTACAAAATATGTAAAATAAAATAAAAAATGTCATTATATATTTAATTTTACTTTTTTGTACTTGTGTCATTTATCGGATTGTTGGCTTTGTTTAAAAAACGAGAACCAATCCAGAAAGCCTTTTATTTTCGTATTCAGCAGACTAAAATTACTCGAAATCCGTTGTCCAACTCCTATTCGCAAAATCACTGTGGAGTTCTTTTGCCTGTGGTTTATTCTGTTGAGTTATTTCACATTACAAACCAGAAATTATTCCCAAAATGTTTTCTGAGTGAAATGTGTCCACTAGAGTTGTCCAGGTGGTAGAGCATACTCGTGTTACGCGAAAGGTTCCGAGTTCAATTCCTGGTATGCATGCTTTTCCACTCAATAAATGGTGCCTCCTATTTTGGTATTTCATTTTGATAAGTGTTTGCAAGTGTCTAATCGGAAAGTGTTTTTCTTGAACTTGAGGGACCGCTTCGCTGAAACTCCCCGATCTCAAAAAGCCGCGTTAACCTATGGAAAAATTTAAATGCGTGACTACTCATTACATATTTATCGAAATATCGGATGCCGACAAGGTGCGCTTTTTAAAAAGTGTTTCCGTAAATTTTAAGTATTTTCAAGAAGACGATAAAATTTTAAAGTATAGTTTATATATATATATATATATATATATGTATATACACTCAAAATTTAAAGACACATTTTTTTAAAAACGGACCTCGTTCTCATCTGAGGTCTACTTTCGGATGGTGAAAATCGTATATTGTTAATTATATTAGGTTATGTGTAATCGCGTATTTCAATTTTCGCATAGGTTAACAAGTAATTTCGCGCTGCAGGAGTTACAGTGAATTGGATAGTTTAGCTGAATTAATAGTTCCTTTCCAGAGAGCAATATCTGAATCTCCAAAACGCTTTTGTGCTTGAAAAAAAAAAAAAAAAAAAAAAAAAGGAAAATATTTATCAATAAAGTTTCGTTTGGAATATTACCTATGGCGATACATGAATTAAAAATACCAGGCTGCTTTTGAATTTTAAAAATAGTGCAAACTTAATGATTTTTTTAAAGCACCAATTAAGTTCACAAATTAATTAAAGTGCAAATTGACATGTCTCAAAATTAGGTTAATTATGGAAATATCTTTTCAATTTTGACAGCAACTGTCTTGATATAAATAAGTGACATTTTTAACGTATTGAAAGAAATTTAAGAGAATTTTATGAAAAGCTGTGTGATATTTGTTACAATAAGTATATTATAAGAATAATGAAATTGTATACAACGACCAACGACGAAATACGATAACGACATAGACATATAATAGTAAAGTTTTTGATGGACTTAACTGAGTCAATAATTTCTTCCTGGGTAGTAATATTTGAATGTCATTTTTTTTTATTTGTTGGATGTGTGTGTGTTAACAATAAAGAAAAGGCTCATTTATGAACAGTGTTTCGGCTTAGATATTAATTTGTATCATACTTAAGTATCTGCGCATTGCGATACTGTGCAACATCCTCATCATGACATCTGTCATCGCCAAGTGTAACACACCAGTTAGAGCTGAGATGCAGGTCCCTTAACATAGCCGACATGATTGATTCTCCTGCCAAGTGCTAGTGTATTGTCTGACGTTACGTTGCCTGCAGAGATTCATTCAAAACAAAAGAAGAGGCAAGCCGTCTTCCGGAATTATTTTCATTCATGACAACACATAATGCATGCTGCTGCAGTAAATCAACAACTTCGTTGCCAATTTTGATGAGAAGTGTTGGATTATCCGGCATACATGCCAGACCTGTCTCCGAATGACTTCCACCTTTTTCAAGAGCTGAAAACAGGTTTGGTAGGTCAGCGGTACCACACCGACGAAACTCTTCAAGTTGCCGTGAAGACCTATCTCAACATGCTAACTACAACCTTCTATGAAGAGTGTATTGGAATATTCGTCCACTGGTAGATCAAATGTTTCAATCTTCATGGTAACTATGTCAAAAAGTAACTTTGATTGTAGCTAATAAAACTCCGGCCAATAAAGCCATTTTGTTATTAACAGTTGTGTTTATTTTACGCCCCATCGAAGGTTGACAAAAAGTACTCCTCGTATTTATATAATGATTATCAAATTTAAATTTTACGCGTGCCAGAGAAACTGTACGCGCCGCTTTGGGCATGCGTGTCATACGTTTGCCATCCCTGCACTTAGAGATAATACGAGAAGGAAAAGAGCCTTCAGACGAGTTGATCCTGCGTTAATTAGTAAGTTTTTTTTTTCTAAATATTGCAGTTTATCTCGAAAGAAAATTTTCAAAAATCAGCTGATGACTGTGTATGATTTTAGAAATGGATGTAATATTTAATGAGAATATGTATAAAAATGTATAAAAATACAATATTGATAAGCAGAAACATTTATCAGTATGAAAAAAAAAAAGGATCATACGGAAATAATGGAACATCATCATTTGGAGAACTTATGGAACTGACTTAGTTCAAACCAAACGTCTGACGTTTGTAGCAATTCAAATCAATCCAATGTTTTAGATTGGTATCTACAGTTTCTTAAAAATTAAAAAAATTATTTAAAGTATATTTTACAGTTTTATTAAGAAAAAGAAAATTGCTGGTAAAAGGCTCTGTACAAATATCATTCATCTATAAATCAATTACTTGTGCAAGTTTTAAATATATAAGGTAAACATACGAATTTAATATTTCCAACTGAGCGAAAAAATGCCCAAGCTGGGAATCGAACCCAGATCCTTGGCTTACAAGTCCAGTTGCTTTACCGTTTAAGCTAACTGGGCCGACAACCAGCCAGCATACTTCGTTCAGAAAATTTTATTGGTAGTAACATCTGGTCTGTCATGTAGGCAGCACAACAGAATAAACCGCAGGTAACGGAACTTCATATAAACGATGAATACGTAGATGAACTATTATTTTAACTGAGACAAACTGATCGGTAAAGTTATCATACGAATTGAATATTTCCAACTAAGCGAAAAAATGCCCAGGCAGGGAATCGAACCCAGATCCTTGGCTTACAAGACCAAATGCAAATGTGTTAAAATAATACCTTGCCTGCGGTTTAATTCTGTTGAGCTGTCTACATGACAGACCGGATGTTACTACCAATAAGGTTGTCTGAACGAAATATCCTGGCTTGTTGTTGGCCCAGTTAGCTTAAACGGTAAAGCATTTGACCTTGTAAGCCAAGGATCTGGGTTCGATTCCCAGCCTGGGCATTTTTTCGCTCAGTTGAAAATATTCAATTCGTAGGATACCTTTACCAATCAGTTTGATTGTGTAAAAATAATAGTTCATATAAGGTAAAACTTGTTAGAAGGCAGGAAAGTGACAAATCTACAATTGCTAAACATTGTTGTAATTCCAACCACAAAATTTAATTTTTCATATGCTAAAATTATTCAAAAGTGTAATTCAGTCTTCGATCTAGACTTTTACGAAGCTTATTATATAAATAAACATACTTGTTCCTTGGTAAATGATGTGACTAGTACCCCTTTTCTCTCGCTAGTATGGAGGGATCGTGCGTAGTGACTCCTATTTTCCAATGTTTTCCTGTCAGTTACGTCATTTCTTTCGTATATATAAACTCTTACTTTCCATACTTCAGTCGCGAGGAAGGGGATCCAAGAATCCTTGAAACGGCTGTATGTGGTTTCTTGTGTCATGGTGTTTAACGTATTCGTGCGTTTGGACATGTAAAAGTTTTACCTTATATATTGAAATATTATTCACTGTATTTTTATAAAATGCAATAAGTATAATAAATGTTGAAAGGTTGAAATGAAATGTTGAAAGGTTAAATAAACAATGTTGAAAGGATGGGACTTACATCTTTAAAGAACGCATAATGTTTGGCATATTATGTTATTTATACTAGTTTTAATATAAAGGGATTACATAGAGATTGAAAATTTGATACTTTTAGATCGTTTTTTTTTATATAAGAATAGAAAAAAAGTGAAAATTATGCTACGTTAGAAGTTATATTTTACTTAAAAAAAAGGTTTATTTTACATGCATTATTGATAAATGTATTTATATTTTTGCATTTATATATTTTTTTTTTTTTGGAGGGGCAGCAGATATTAAGCCGATATTATGATGATAATGAAATGTTTTTTCCCATATTTAATGCTTTCTAAATTTAATTATTTATAATAGTTAAGTTCATCCGAATTTATTTATTGATCTGATTTGTTTAGTCATTTTTATAATGAGGAATTGCCTCATCTAAATATTGTGAAATAGGAGATTTTCTAGAAATTTATTAGTGTCATTTTTTTTTACATTTTACTTTTACAGAAAAAATAAATTTCATATTTCATTATCGTAATATTCATTTTTTATTGAGTGAGAAAAAAGGTTTCATTTCTACATAAAATTGAAGTCTAAAAGAACGCTTTAAAAAATCAGCTAGTAAATTTTTCACCTCTGGGATGAAGTAATGAAAGTATTGCTTCAGCTACGAGTCTTTGAAATAAAATCATACGAAGTCACTGAGTCATACGTTGGGGAATATAGTTTTGATGTAAAAGTCTAAAGCACGGCGATTTGGAAAAATAACTGAGAAACGATGTTACATAAGGGTGAAATATATCAATATTCAAGCTTATCAGAAAAGACAGGGATTTTTGAAAGATCTAATGTATATATATATTTCCAAAATTTAAATATATATATGAGTCAATATCACAAAATGCTGGAATATCAGTCCGCACTATAAAATTTCTATTTAATGTTATATAATGCAATTTTCTTTTTTACACTCTAATAAAAAATATTCTTAGGAGTATTTTCAAGAGATATTATATTCATAATAACACAAAAATAAAGCAATTAAAAGACTTTCTGCTATCGTGTACAAATATCCCTTTCTAGTTTTTTTTAATTTCTAATTAATAATTATACCTTATATAACACATATATGTGGAAGGTAACAAGTTTTGTAGTTTACAAATAATTTTTCGTAATTAAAAAAATGATTGTCACTGAAAATGAATGTTACTGTCCTGGTCTGCTCCTTTTAGTTCTTTATGAGGTATAAAGATGGCGCTTCAGAGTAATTCTTCTTGTTCTCGACATAGTTCAAATCAGAAGTAGTAAAATCAAACCAGTAAGATCTTTTAGATATTTCTTTGAAAATACTGTGTTTAAAGGTCTTGTAAAAATTGAGTAGACTTTTATTATGTCATTTTCCCGGCTTCTATAAATTACAAATAAAACAAAACATTACACTGAATTTGAGATACTATAAAGGAAACATGTTCCTTTAAACAAAATTAAAATGGTAGATCTAAAAAAAAAAAAAAAAAAAAAAAGAATGTGAAAAATGTTTTAGAATGAAATTGTCATTATCCTGGCATACATATGCCAAGAAAATGACACATAATTATAATTACATAAAAATGAACTTAAGCTTTTCAAACTTTAACAATTTTACATGTAAATTCCTTTATTCAGCTGTTCAACCAACATTAAAAAAAATCAAAAGCTTTGAAACGATTTAAATTTTCAAAATTTTTTTTCAAAATCTCACGTTTTGTGATATTCACCCAAATATATATATATATATATATATATATATATATTTGGGATTTCATCTCTATTATGTATATATATATATATATTGCTAACAAGTTTTACAGAAATATATACTTTACTTGAAAATATAATGTCACATCAGAGCTTGTTGCGGTCGTCAGGTCGCCATTGGCGTTCAAGTTATTTAATCGGGTAGTTTTTTTTTTTTTTTTTTTTTTTTTTTTTTTTTTTTTTTTTTTATAAAAATTGACCTAAGAAATGAGCATAAACTGTATTTTATCTCACTTTCGGCTTTTTTATCTACCGGTGGAATGAAGTGTAAATAATTTTCCGGCACGTGCGGAATACCAACACTATACGCTTCCATAGACGGCGGGGACTCAAACCGGAGATTAGTTTCTTTCGAGGTTCGTATAAATTCGAGGCCCCGATGTAACGAGGGGCCCGCTAGTGAGCGAAGCCAGCTAGTTATTATTATTGATATTTTACATTTGTTAGAAAAAATTTCGTAAAGTTCTCCTATACTATTCCGCATGTCACTATTCTATACACGCCTCATTTTTATTTAATGATCACCATTATGCAATTGGACTAAAGAGTTCTTTTAGAAATTTGAAAAGTAACATCGTTTTGGTTTTTGTGCAATCTGTTATTGAGAAAATGAAAATCATAACACTCAAAACATTTAAATGAATAAACCAATTGAAAAATAAAATAACAGTCGCAGATTTATTTAGCCTAATATGAGTAACAGTCAAATTTCTCCTTATTCCTTTGCTTTGTCATTATTATTTTTTTTCTTTTTTTTTACATTCTTTCGAAAAATTTTATAAAGTCCACCTATACTATCCAAATATCATTATTCAATACACGCTTATCTCGTAGAGCACTGGATATCAAAATAGGGAAAAAAATCCCATTCAAGAGTCACGAGTGATGCTATTTCCTGCTGTATTGAAACCTTGGTCTGCATTATTATTATCTTTTGGCTGGCAACACAAAAATGTTTCCTCGAATTGTTACCCATCTATTCGATTCTGGATTTCTATCCGTGATTGATGTCTTTGCTTCGAGCTCCGGGCTAAGATTTGTCGGGCATTAAATTTTTTTCCGGTACTTTCGATCAAGATTGTGTTCTTCTTTGTGTTTCTCGATGGTATTTTGTTAACGTAATAGGAGCCGGTAAAAATTGTAATCTTTGTTGATATATGTCTGCAGTGATCCCTTGAAAAATGTTTTTAAGTAGTCTCAGATATATTTTGCTGGATTTTTACTAGTAAATAAAGAGATTATGGAGTTAAATGATTCGCTATTTTGAAATTGTAATTTAGCATCGAGGCAAGTATTGGTCTGCTCTCTGACTTTAAATACTTTATGAGAATAGGCCATCCTAATTTAAATGTATTTCCTTTTAAGTTCAATTTATAAGATTTATCATAAATTAGGTCTTTCTTTCAAATTATACATAATTTTCACATTCTTTAAAAATACAACTTTTTTTTTAATTAACGTTTATTACTCGAAATGTTTTAATCAAAAACTTAACAACTTTAAATATATATGAATTATAATAATGCATTTGAAATTGTAAGAGAGACAAAACTATTTGGAAGCGCTTTAACTCAGAAAATGAGTTCGATGGAGTTACTCCAATTAAAAACATACAGCAGTATATTCGTGTGAGGAAGTTTATAAAATTGCATCCTTAAAGTATATGATCATATAAAATTACCATAAAACCCTATAAAATAATCTGAATTTTGAATCGAATGATAATTTTATTTCTAAACCCAAAATATTGAAAACTTTATTTCATCTTTCACTTAAACACATTCATACTCTTGATATTTACAGTGCAGAATTTCAGCGCTGCGTGCATAAAAAAGTGATAATTGATGGTGTGACTTCTCACTGCTTTTTAAAACTTACGACTACTATAACTGCACATGTAAAATGTGATAGATGGATCCTGTAATTAACAGACGAATCAGAGATATTGAACATTCAAAATATTATTTTTTATGTAATGCATTTATTAAGAAAGTAATAATATTTTTTATACACATTAATCTTGTCTGATACAATTTTTTATTAGTTTACTAATGCTATTTTCTAAAAATTGTTTTTTTCATGGAATTTTCTCATTATATCTTTCTTTATAATTACGTTATCGGAGCATCGACCAGCCATTTTCAAAGGCAGGATAATTGGCCAATTTCCAAACTGCGCGATATCGGTCCTGTATCGGATGGGTTTACCCACACCCGATCGATCAATGGTTCGATTCGGGTTGACATTAACTTTTTTCAGTGCGAGTCGGTTTGACTGTTTCGGATTCGGGTCGGTTTCAGGATGAATATTCATTCTTTCGGATCGAGTTCGGGTTTATCTATTTTTTAAAAGAAAGTCCTGAATATTTTTTTAATGAAAAAACGATATATGTTTGAATATTAATAAGTGTATGTTTGTTAATTTGTATACAACAAGGTAAAATTGATATTAGAAATATAATTGTTGACTACTTTTCCATAAATGTATTCAAATAGACGGCTTGCACATGATGTCACATGTTCAGAAGAATCTGACATAGCTTCATATGTCGCCCAAATATAAGGCGAATGTGGTGCTCTCTATTTGACTTATTAGACATATTATCACTATAATAATAAAAATAAGAAAAAATCTAAATTAAACAGAAAGACAACACGTGCTTTTAATGGCAAACAGGGAGTTTTGACGTTCCAGATGCAATGCGAGATTAGAGCATCAGTCGTTGTTAATAGCAACGTGACGTCAAATTTAAGCCGCCTAGTTTATGGATTAATTTTCCTTTAATTCGGGATCAGGTTAGAATATTTTGGGTTCAGGTCGGTTCCAACTTGAAGTGTGTCGAGTCAGGTTCGAGTTTTGGGTTGAGGAATGTTTTTTCTGTTTTGTCAGGTTTCGTCCGGGATTCGGGTTGACCTTGAGCAGAATTTTTGGATTCGGGTCGGGTTGTACCTGACCCGTGCAGTACTCTGGCGTGATATCGTACCCAAGAATACTGTTCAAGGCGGCGGCAAAAAAAAAAAAAAAAAAAAAAAAAAAAGTATTTTCGGAGGCAATTTTAATTTTGTGTGATAAGCATACTTTACGTACATACTTCCTTCAGAGAAAAGTACGAAACTATAAATTAGTAAATGCCGCTATCTGAGTTACTGTTCACATTGATAGAACCAATCATATAAAAACAATCGTCAAATAAACTATTTCATTATTTATTATTATTTTATTATACAAATCTGACAAAACGTTTTCTTAATAGCTCTAAAATGTACAATTTGTTTTTCTGTATGTTTTTAATTATTGCATCTTACATTCAATGTAAATGAATAATAATTCAAGCATCGATCTCGTCTCATTGTTGGCTAAGTAATGTAGCTTTATGTTTTCTGCATCAAATGATCTATATTTGAAAATCGCAGTCTTATCTGGTAGTATAATTTCGATTTTTCTGTTAATTAAAATAAATAAATAAATCTCTTAGAAAAATATAGTGGGAGATAGGAAAGTGCCATACTTTACAGAGCAGTGGACTCAAACAGTTTGGGAACCACTGGAACTAAATGAGAAACTAGAAACCGAAAATATACCAATATCATTTTGCAATTTAGCAATTTTTTGGAAAAAAAGGGAGTCTAAAATTCACCGTAGAAAATACTAGTAAGCAAAGTAATGTTCATTATAAATTGAAATGATGTAAATTGGGTAATATTGACGAATAAGAAAAAAATCTAAATAATAAGAAAAAATGTCTAGATTTTAAAGTGCGATATAGAAATTCATTAATTAATTCAAATGAAAAAAAAGAAAGCATGGAAGGGGGCTGGTCACTCAACTTCCGATTTGCTCTCACTAATGTAAAGTCTATGCGCATTTGATGCATTCGTATATTTAAAATATTTCCTCGGGAAATTAATATTTTTAACTTTTATTATTTGTGTACACTTCCTAAAAGATGTCTCTTTTTTTCCTTAGTTATCGAAATATTTCTAAAGTATAGACTTAATTTTATATGAAGTGTTAAAATCTTACTCACAGTTCGGCAACTTTCAACATATAAAATATTAAATTTAGCATAAATTTTAGAAATATTTTGAAAACTAAGAAAAAAAGAAACCATCCTTTAAGAAGAGTACACAGAAAAAAGATGTTAAAAATATGAATTTCATCAGAAGATATTTTAAATATACGAATGCATCAAAAATCCATAGACTTAACATTACGGAGGAGAATTCCGAAGCTGAGTGACCAGCCCCCTTAAGGCTAATGTCAGACGAACATCTTTTTGCACGCTCCGTCTGACATTAGCCTAAAAGTGTTCGGTTATTCTGGGAAAACGTGCAGACTGATAAGCATAAGCTACGGACAGTTGTTAGACTTTACGTAGAAAAAAAGAGAAAGAAAAATGGGAGGATTTTTGTTAGAAAAAAAAATGGACGCGTAATGTACATGTTAAAAGTTTTTTGTTTTGCACCCAACTTGGAAGAATTTG
The DNA here is from genome assembly GCA_963932465.1 of Maratus speciosus. Classification (NCBI taxonomy): domain Eukaryota; kingdom Metazoa; phylum Arthropoda; class Arachnida; order Araneae; family Salticidae; genus Maratus; species Maratus speciosus. The sequence continues at coordinate 453,176,975 of OZ010789.1, read as the reverse complement.
AGAGAGAACTTTTACTATTTTAAAAATATTTTCACTTTTATGTTAGTGAATAGTTAAAAAGTAGAAAGATGGCAGCAAAAAAATTATGAAGAGTTGTAGTCGTTTGACAGGTAAATTTCAGATAAAATAAATGATGAATTACTCGAATAAAGATACAATACACAAGTGTTTCAGAAAAAGGCTTTTTCTTCAGAAAAAAAAAATATATATATACGTCATTATTACAGAGGCCGAGTCTATGTATTATGTCAGTTCAAAAATAATGTTTTATTTAGATCAGTTTCTCCGTGTTATATATTCGTTGAAGGACAACAGCATGTATTTAACATAATTGCTTATCGTATCATAATAATAAGTGCAATTATAGTTGATATATAACATTAAGATATTGATTCATTTCCACATACGCATTTTAATTTATATAAATTGAAATTGAAATTTTTAGCACATTTTTATTTCTTATAGAAGTGTAAAGGAAACGTTGCTTTCTTCCTCTTTTATTTTTATCTCCGTCTCATCTTACCACTTAAAAAAGAAAAAAAAGAAAATGAAGAAAAAGAGAAATCTTTGTCATATCCAGATGCTTCTTATTTCGTTCTTTTACTTCATTTGCATAAGTCCATTTACTCCAAATCAAGAAAATATTTATTCCAGTACTTTTAGCTACGTTGTGGGAACAAAAATCGTCATAAAAATGAAAAAAGCAACTCATCATCGTTTTGAATGCAAATAAGCTCTTTAAAACGTTGCGATATTATGACATTAAGATTAATTAATGCAACTAGTAACAATTCTTTTGATCTTTTTCCTTATTTTTAGGAATGCAAACGGAATTTTTATCATATTAAGTGAATCGTTTTTTTTTTTTTTTTCCCCTTTTTTCTAACTGGAGAACTTGAAAGATGACGTCCTAGCAAATACATTATTGGGAAAATATGACATAAACACATTGAAAGTAGAATTGTAATAAGTTTTTATTTCTAAAAAGTAAAATGAAAAAGCCAACAAAATAGTTTTCGCATTATTTTGATATACATACTTTTGCGTTATTTTATAGTGAATCGGAATTTTTGAGGGAAATTAGTTTAGAAGTCAGATAAAAAATAAAATGAATTTAAAATATAATGCATTATATTCAAAGGATAATTTGTTTACCCGATGATTATTTTTATGACCTTTTTTTAAGACTTTCATTTGATTTATTTGTATAAAATTAAAAAATAAGAATTTAATTCAAATTCGTCGGCATTTATAAGCATTTGTTCATAAACACGTACTTTTAGTTTCAGAAAATTGTTCGCATAATTTTATTATTGATGTTGTTTGCTTTACTTTTTTGAAGTAAATTACTTTAAGAGTCAAACTAATAATAAAGTTAATTTAAAGTAAAATAATTTAATGTGTTTGCCTGATGGTTTTTTTATAACATTTTATAACTTCCAGAATTTTTTGTATAAGATAATAAAAAGACTATTATCAAACATTTAATAATAACAGTTTGTTCGTGTTATATTTCTATAGCAGCACACACTGTTTGCATTAATCCTAATTGCATAGAACATCAAAATCCGAACAATAATGCCTAAATTGCAGCATCAAAATATTGAATAATTTCATTTTAAAGAGTCAATTTAATTTATATGTTGATTGTAATAATATATATAGAGAATATTTAGTACATTTTTATTTCTTACGAAACTATTAAGGAAACTTATTCCTTATTTCCTCTTTTATTTTTATCTGTGTCTCATTTTCAGTTTTGCTCAAGAAAAAACAAGCAAAGAACACCATAAATGTTAAAAGACATTTTCATTGTCTTGTCCAAGTGCTTCTTCTCCAGTTCTCTTACGTCATTTACGTAAATCCATTTACTGAAATAAGGAAAATACGTATTCCAGTACTTTTAGATAATTTTAGGGAACAAAATCTTTAAAAAAGTACTCATCACCATTTTGAAAGCACCATAAATGTTAAAGGATATTTTAATTGTCATATACAAGTTCTTCTTCAGTTCTCTTACTTCATTTCCGTAAATTCGTTTACTCAAATCAAGAAAATATTTATTCCAGTACATTTATATAATTTGTGGGAACTGTTGAAAATGTACTCAGCAGCATTTTGAAAGTAAATAAGCCCTTTGGTATTTGTGATATTCAGTTTAATTAATGCGAGCAATAGCAATTCTGTGGTCTGTTTCTCTTATATTTAGGAATGCTAAAAGTATTTTCATTGATTTTTTTTTTTCCAACTGAAGAATTGAAAACATGACGTACGAACAAATACATTATTGGAAAAATGTGTCATAAACACATCGAAAATTGAATTGTAATGGATTGTTACTAAAAACATATCAGAAAATTGTTTGCTTTATTCCGTTGTTTATGTTGCTTGCATTATTTTACAGTGAACAGAAAACACGATAAATGCTATTTTAATAAAAAATAATTAATGCAAAATTTTCGTAAAAATATTATTATTTTTTTTTTTACACTAAAGCTTATTTAATATTAACACTTTGACATGAAAAAGTAATCCATGTTTTTGAAATCAAAATAATAATAGTATAGTTTTTAAGAAAAGTGCATCAAATTTAAAAGTTATTGTGTATATCCGATGATTGTTTTTAGGAGACGAAACCGTACTCTGTCTGTCTGTCAGTCACAGAGTCCGCTCACGAAAACTGGATAAGTTTGAGAATTGAAATTCTTTGTACTTACAGCTGAATACCCCATGTCACACGACAAATTATGAAATTTTGAAATAGTCTTATATTATTTTAATTAAATGAATTTTCTGCGATTCAGATTTCAAAACAGAACCTCAATTTCAGCATTCGTTGCAAAGAATGTTTAGTTGGTATCCCGTTCGTCTTGTAAACCAAATATAGCGGGTTTAACTCTCGTTCACAGAAGATAAAAATTTTCAAAACTTACAATTATTTTATCGGAATTTCTTTTTTAAAATGAAGTTGCGAAGTATTGCGTGTTCTCCCCCACCACCACCACCACCAAAAAAGAAGAAGAAGAAAGAATAAACATTTTAAAGACAGAATAACTTTTCAGTTGTTTTTGCTGTTCTGAACAGATGTTATGATTGATCGTTTTTAAAATTGTGACAAACGGTAAATTTTACATCTTTATTTTAACAAATTTTGAAAAAAAATTTTTTTTTTGTCTATGTCATACATTAACATTAGTTAAGTTTAAGGTACAGATTTAATTTTTCAGACTTCAGCGATCGTAATTATTGCTTGCAAAAATCTGTCTGTTTGGTGCTGCTATCTACAAATAATATTTCAAAAACACTTACAATAGAAATTCGCATAATTTTCAATTAAAATGGTTTTTTTAATTTGTATTTTAATTGACATTTGATATTTATTTTTTGGAAGATCTCGGATACTCATTTTTGGTGGGGAATATTAAATTTCGTTCAAACAATTTGATTTGTTTTGAGAAAATAAGAAATTTTCAATTTTTCTGGAACTTCTACTAAATTATTGAGAAATTTCTGGATATTAAATTTCGCTTAAACATTTTTTTTTTGTTGTTTTTAGAAATTTAAAATTTTATTTTTATTTCCGTTAAATTTTTATCATTTAAGATTCAAAATGTTAGAATTTTGAATTTTGTTTAAACAATTTTATTTGAATTTTTTTATTTTTATTTAAAAAATGACGTCCTTTTATAATAATTAAAATTAAATAAATTGATGCTCCGATATATGTAAGGATTTAATAGTTATAAATTAACAATTTGGATTTATTAACTAATAGCCCAGTGGTAGGGGAGCAAAAAAAAAGGCCCAATTCGGAAATAATTAGGGGACAGCTGGAAATTGGTTTAATCCCTTCAGTTTGTGTCTAGAATGAATATGCTACGTTTTCCCCCTCGTACTAGGTGAGCGTTAGGAATTATACATTGATTTATAGTCAAAAAACACGGTTTTTTTTTTTTTATAGCATAACACTATCTCGAAATCACCAACTTTTTCAAAAACATTGTCAATGCAAATGTTATAGAGCTTAAAATTCTGAATAAAATGAGTACCTACGCTTAATACTTTTGTTGAATATTAAGGTCACAATTCTACTTTAAAGTTTTAGCCCCGTAGTCAGAGGGTTGAACTCAGAATTAATTAGGGGAAAACTGGAAATAGTTTTAATCCCTTCAGATTAGGTCTAAAATGAATATCCTATGTTTCCACCCCTCGTACCGAGTGAGCGTTAGGAAATATGCACACATTTACATTCGAAAAATACGTTTTTCTTTAATATTTTTAACAATATCTGAAATTGCGACCTTAATTTTGAAAAAAAAAATATTAATGTGAGTATTCATTTTATTCAAAATTTTAAGCTCTACAACATCTGTATTGGCAATTTTTTGATATAGTTAGCTGTTTTGAGATATTGTTAAGGTAATCTGGTCTCTCCTATCTTGAAGCTCTTGATTAGTGATTAAGGCAAAATTTTGAAATGGAATTACGACCTTAATTTTGAACAAAAATATTAATGTGGGTACTCATTTTATTCAGAATTTTAAGCTCTACAACATTTGCACTGACAATGTTTTTGATAGACTTAGCTGTTTTGGGATATTCTTAGGTAACTTGTTCTCTCCGGACATCAAGCTCTTGATTAGCGATTAAGGCAAAATTTTGAAATTAGAATTGCGACCTTAATTGTATTAAAAATACTAATGTGGTTGCTCATTTTATTCATAATTTTAAGCTCTATAGCATTTGCATTGACAATGATTTTGATAGAATTAACTATTTTGAGATATTGTTAAAAATATTAAGGAAAAACATGTTTTTCGAATGTAAATACGTACATATTTCCTAACGCTCACTTGGTACGAGGGGAAAAACATAGAATATTCATTTTAGACCTAATCTAAAGGGATAAAAATGATTTCCAGTTTCCCCCTAATTAATTCTGAGTTCAAGTCTCTGACCACGGAGTTAAAACTTTAAAGTAGACTTGTGACCTTAATATTCAACAAAAGTATTAAGTGTAGGTACTTATTTTATTCAGAATTTTAAGCTATACAATATTTGTATGGACAATGTTTTTGAAAAAGTTAGTGATTTCTGATTTCGAGATAGCGTTATGGTATTTAAAAAAAAAAAAAAAAAGTGTTTTTTGACTATAAGTCAATGTATAATTCCTAACGCTCACCTAGTACGAGGGGGGAAACGTAGCATATTCATTCTAGACCTAAACTGAAGGGGTTAAAACAATTTCCAGCTTTCCCCTAATTATTTCCGAATTCAACTCCCTAACCACTGGGCTATAAAGGATAAAGTGTTTTGAAAAGTACATTAAACGAAATATTCTGTGCGATCTCCGATCACACTTATCCATTTGTTTAAAATTCGTTATAATATCCAGTTTTGTTTTTATTTTGTGTTTATGATTAAACAAGAAATAAAAAATCATTCGCCAAGCATAGATTATGAAACCCTTTCCGACACATTCAGAATAATGTAACAGAACTTCACCGTTTGATAAGTTGAAACAGGATGTCTAATTGAATCATTTGGACACGCATTAAGGGGTCAGGTAACCTTTGAACCAATAAAGTACATGGAAAAGTGACCTCTGTAAGAATTGCAGTCATTCTTTAACTAATTCACTTTTGATTATAAAATTGAAAACATATGTTAGGAACGATTTATTTGATCAATCAAAGTTGTTAGAAAAGGTATGCACATATATAGTTTTTTTTTATTTATTTTTAAAGATAATACAATTTTTACGAAAGAATTATTCTTGCATGCATTTCGCACATGATTTTTCCCATTTCAATGGCTGAAACAAGCCAAGATTTTTTTAATGAGTACAGATATAAGTGTTTTCAAAATGACCTACAATAAAAAAAATAAAACTTGTAGATCTCGAGAAAAAAATTTTTTTTTAGAGTAATTCGAAATATCGAGATTTTTTTTTATACAAAAGTAACCGTGCATTCTAAACTTCTTACGTGAGAAACATAATAATAGGTCATTTTGTGCTTTTGTACGTTTAATACATCCACCAAAAATTTCGTGAAATTCTAGGCAACCGTTTTTCAGAAATCGTGCGCGCAATGATCAAAATCGCTGTTTTGAGAAAATTGGCTTTAAAGATTGAAAAACCCGTTGATCATATAGCAAAAGCTGAAAGTGCTTTAGACATAACTTCTCTTCTAATGCGAATTTTTGTATGGGGGTTGATTTTAAATGTTCCCAAAGAATCACATTTAATTATAAGCTATTTAAAAAAAATTCGATTTTTGGCCGCTTCAAACGTTACCTGACCCCTTAACACCTTTGAAAAAACTATTTCAGCAATTCCCATCTACAGTCGGAAATTAATCCGAATTCTTTGAGAAGCTCTGTTTATGACATATACCGGGTGTCCCAAAAAGGACTGACTGATTTTAAAATTCAATAACTTGCAAACGGTGACAGGTATTTAAAAAATTCTTGCAGGAGGGTTATGCATAAGGTCAAAAGTTTTTCTACAGTGATTTTCGATTTTAGTTCGAATTACAAAGAATAGATGGCGCTGCGATCAATAGACGCTGAATTCAGGTTCGATTTTTGGTACTTCGTGGCCCGGATAATACATTTCCATCTCCTTTTTCTGCATGGAACAACAGAAAGGACCAAAAATCGAGCCTGTATTTAGCGACTATTGCTTACAGCGCCATCTATTGTTTGTAATTCGAACTAAAATCAAAAATCACTGTAATAAAACTTTTGACTTTATGCATAACCCTCCTGCAAGAATTTTTTAAATATCTGTCACCGTTTGCAAGTTATTGAATTTTAAAATCAGTCAGTCCATTTTGGGACACCCGGTAGATTTGCATGTATATAAACTGCATACTACATGCAAAAATTGAGTTCAGTTGGGAAATACATTCCACAGTTCAGGGTTGCCGGCTTTTAGCCAGGCCAAAAAAAAGCCGGCCGGCTTTTTTTTTTTTTTGGTTTTAACCACTTTAAAAAAGTCTGCTTTAATTGAAAAAAAGCCGGCTTTTATTTCTCAAAAAGGTAGTTTATAGATAATTCATATAAAATTTGGATTAATTTATTTTTAATACACTTATAAATATTTTCTTCTAAAAAAATATAAACTTCTATTAAATTTTGCCAAATAAATAAGTCCTTATAACAGCTAGAATGCAACTGTAAAGGCATTATGTCAGAAAAAAAAATTATAAATATTCACAAGAATACATTAAATTAGACTCTAAAATGTTGGTTTGGAATTCTTTATTATAGCTCTACACATACCACGCATTTTAAAGATTATATGAAAGAATAAGAAATGTCACACATCAAAATATAAACATTCTTACATACTGATATTTACTTTTAAAATTGATTAAAATTAAATAACATATATGGATTTAATAACTGGAATTATCTTATATAATACTTGAGAACACCCAGTAATAAGCAATTGATATTCTAACTTATAAAAATTATATATGTAAAAAGTTTTTCTGCTACTAAGCTGTTATGTAATTTATTTCAGATAATGTCCATGCGGACAGATTAAAATCGTAGAATGAACAAAGTTGAAAGAGAAATTAGGGAGGATATAACTTTGAAGGAATTTTAGTACATGTAAGTGCATAAAATTAAGAGAATAATTTTAAAAAAATTCTCCAAATAAAACTTGTTGAATTAGAATTTTGAAAATTAGAATTTTGCTTTTTAAAATAGTGCATATTGATGCATAAATTAATGCATATGTTATTCATGATACTGTTTTAATAGAGAGAAAGATGTTTTTATTAAACGACTTTATGTGTGAATTTAAATAAATGTTTATGAGAAATAAAATAAGACTTAATATCTGTTAAAATTAGTTAATAAAATATGTAACTAAGCAACCATTGTCCTTTTTAATTATATAAAGCAGTAAAAATGAAAAAACAGGGTGTTAAGGTCAGTGTAAACCAGAGAAAGCAATTGGTATGGCCTTTTATTCCAATATTAATTGTCTTCATTATTGAAAAATTGGGTTATATTGATTTCTACCTCAATTAAATGTCTTTAAAACTAATTAAAAACACATAACAATGTTTCATTTATAATTAAAATGCTTCACTGTATAAAAGCCAATTTTAGCCAAAAAAGGCTAATTTTGGACAAAAAAAGCCGGTTAAAAACAATGAAAGTCACATATATAAGATAATTTATTTAAATTTTAGCCGGCTTTTTTGCAACCCTGCCACAGTTAGAAATTCCCCTTCAGCAGTTTTTCTGCTAATAAGGAGAATGGTACGTAAATTCTTTTGTGCATCCCTCTATACGAGGTATTGAATTTATAATACACAACAAGTAACATGCAAAAATTTGGTTAAATTAAAAAACGCATTATCGAAATTGAAAACGCGCTTTCAGCAGTTATTGCTCAAAGACAGTAGTAACCTATTTTCTTTGTGTGTTCCTGTAAATGAACGATAAATGCTATGAATGCTCTATTCTATAGTAATCATCTTGTAGTGAATTTTAGTGATGTATATCAATTTCAATGCATTTGAAATAGCACAATACCATTAAAATACACTGCAAACGATTTTTCTCCATTGACCATAATGAAACGGAACTTTTATGAGTGCCCCTGTAAATGAACGTTTAATCACGTCATATTGAATACCAAACATGCCATGGTAAAAATCATTAACATATATCTATCGCATGGGAAGTCCGAGTATATTTGGTGCAGTTAGAGCGTGAACAGATGGACAGACAAGCCGAATTCATAAATACTTTTCAACTTTGTTGGAAAGTGTTAAAAAGAAACCACATAGATTTTTTAATTTACATGCTGATGTTAGTAGAGATTTTCATTCGTCTTCTTTTGTTAAATATTTAGTTCACTTTCATTTTTTATGAAGGTATAAAGGAAACGTTTTCTTTTCTTTCCGTTACATTTTAGTTCAATTGGAGTTACAAGGTTTTGGAAATAAAAAATCATAAATTTAGGAGGAATTCTTATTGTCATTTGCAGGTGCATTTCTTACTTCATTTCCATAAGTCCATTTACTCCAAAGCAAGAAAATATTTATTCCGTTACTTTTAGATAGTTTGTGGAAACAAAAGTCGTTGAAAAAATAACTAATCATCGTTTTAAATGCAAATAAGCCCCTTGGAATGTTGCGATATTATGACATTAAGCTTAATTAATGCAACCAGTAAGCATTGCTTCGATCTTTTTTCATTTTTTTTTCTAATGCCAAGAGAATTTTTATCATACTAAATGAACGAAGTTTTATTTTTTCTTTTACTTACTGAATGTTGACGTACGAATAAACGCCTTATAGGAAAACATATGCCCTAAACATATCGAAAGTACAATTATAATTGGGTTTTATTTCTGAAAATCAAAGTGGAAAAATTACAGAAAATTTATACGCATTATTCTGTTATTAATGATACTTCTTTATCTCAGCCTTAAAATTGTTGAACGACATTAGTTGTTGAAGGAATTTGGAAGTCAAATTACTAATAAAAGGAATTTCAAGTAAATTGCATTAAATTCAATGATAAGTTTCTTTGCCCGATGATAAATTTTACCAACTTCTATATCTTTCAGCTTAAAAAAAAAGATTTATCAAGCTCTTAATAACAATAACAATTAGTTTTTACCATATATACATCACGTCACAAAAGTTTTTTGTATTACTCTTATTCAAATAAAATAAAATACAACAATAACTAAAATTCTTTTTAAATACTTCAATTATGATACTGCTAACTAAGCGTAAAACCAACAGAGTGAAAAATGTCCAATCTGGGATTCGACCTGGATCCTTGGAATAACGCTTCAATGCTCTACCATTTGAACTACGAGGACGATATCCAGCCTGGCATCTCTCATCCAAATTTATCGGTAAGGTTGCAACCGCAGCACAAGATGAATACATTGTATTGTACATATATGTCTTGACCTATGCAGGGCTTTAGTTGCGTTTCATATTGCGTTGTAATTAAAGACTTTTAATTGAACACTGCAATAATTTTCTAGAAGTAAAAATAGTTTTCCGAGTATTTTTTCACATTTTAAAAGGGATTTGAATATATCGGCCACCTTTGGAACACTATGCGCCAAAGGTGGCCCACAAGCTACAATTTTGAAATTGCATTATAAAAATAATTAAATTTTATAAAGAAGAGTACAGTCAATCACGGTAACTTTGATCCTCATTTTCTCTATTTTCATACGCCACACTCTTATTTGAAGAATATTGCCGCAACTAGTGGCATAAAAGAGAAGAAAGGATTCTAAATTATTGTTTGACTATCAAAAATTAAGGAATAATAAGGATAAAAGCAATAAAAAATGGATTTTTAGCCTGTTTCAAAGTTACCCAGCCATTTAGAGTAACTTTGCACCATATGATAATTTTTTATATAAAATAATTAATTATGAAAAAGTATTGTAGTCAGGACAACTTTAAACACCAAAAAAACGTTTTCAGATATGTAAAGACTGCGAATTTACATTTCCCAACATCACAAGATTTGTATAATTTATGATATTACAACAAATATCAGGCATAAGAAAAGTGGAAGAAGAGAACCATGAACATTTAAAAAAAAAAAAAAAAAAACTGTTTATTGTTCATATAAAACATAAAAATGCAGTGAAAAACAATTTTCAATGTTTTAACTCTATAATATATTCATAGTTACAGTAATACATACAAGTACTAGTATTATTCAAACAAGAATAAAAACGTCGAACGTATGAAATGTCAAATTTGAGTAGCTCCGCCCCTAATTACGCCTCTAAATGAATTTTATGTATTTTGCACATATTTGTAAAATTATTTACATGTCATATCTAATGCACACTTTCGGCATTTATATGAAATATACGTGCAAATATGGGAAATTTTCGACAGTAGCACCTATAATCAGTAAATTATAAGCATCAGTGTAACTTTGAGCCGGCTCAAAGTTACCCTGAAAATGCGGTAAAATGCTAGTGCCTTCTTATTTTACATTTTATTAACTATTAATAAATAAATAATCACAGAATTTTAACACATTTACAACATTTAGATAATAATATGTCTGATAAATGAGTATATTGTTATATTACTTACTATGAAAATTTAATTGGATTACTACAACTGCAAATCAGCATTCAAAATTAACTTGAAAACAGTACTTCACAAAAATAGTTAGATGATGCAATTACTTGCGCATAATGTTGCTAATTTATTTTCTAAAATAAAGAGTAGAAATCTCAATTTAGAACCTTGCCAACAGAACACAGTTCTGGAGTTTATTTAGTCTTTTAGAGTAAAAAATATTGAAAAATAAGAGGTGGTGCAAAGTTACACCCCGTGGTTCAAAGTTACCCTGATTGACTGTATACTTGATATATGTTAGGTATAAGTGTAAAATTTTACAAAAAAAAAAATTCAGCCACATACACCTAACCAGAAAATTATTAAAAAAAACCCTCAAAGCTTAACTATGACCACCTTTGGTTCACCCACATAGTTATTTTTAAAATGTTTAAAATTTTACACAATCCTTCAGTCCTATAAATTATATTTAGAAAACTTTGCCGTAGGGTTGTGTGTTCATGAAAACTTTTCCATGTTATGTTGTTGCGGTTGCAGCCTTATCGACGTATGTGAGTGAGATATGTCGGCTGATTATCGACCCCGTAGCTCAATTGGTTTAGCATTGGAGCGTTATTCCAAGGATCCGGGTTCGATTCCCTGCCTGGACATTTTTCACTCTGTTGTTTTTAAGTTTAGTTATCAATGTGATTCATTTATTTAATATTCAATAATTTCCGGCTTAATTTCCCTGCTGCGAAATTATTTAAAATTATACATATAACTAAAATAAATTTTTATACATCTGGAGGGAAGTATTTAAGTAAAATATTTAGTACATTTTTATATCTTAAGACGGTATAAATGAAATTTATTCTTTTTTTTTTTTTTTTTTTTTTTTTACTTCATCTATATGTCATTCATTTCTACAGTTTTGAAAAAAAAAAAAAATCAAAATTTTAAGAGAAATTTCTATTATTATATCCATGTGCTCCTTCTTTCGTTCTTTTACTTGATTTACATAAATCTATTTACTCAAATGAAGAAAATATTTGTTCCAATACTTTTATTTAAGTTGTGGTAACTAAAGTCGTTGAAAAAAACGACTCATCATCGTTTCGAATGCAAATAAGCCTTTTGCCATGTTGCGATATTAGGGCATTAAGATTAATTTATGCAACCAGTAACAGTACTTTTGATCTTTTTCCGTATTTTTAGGAATGCTAAGGAATTTTCATCATATTAAATTAATCATTTTTTTTTCTTCTAACTTCTTAACCCAAAAAATGACGTACGAAGAAATGTATTATTGGAAAAATGTGTCATAAAAACGTAGAATATAGGATTGTAAAGTGTTTTTATTTCTAATGAGTAAAAGGAAGCAGAAACATATGAGCATTATTTCACTGTTGATATTATTTCTTTATTTTGAGGAAGTGTTGAAGGAAATTGCAGTGGAACGCACATTATAAAAAAAAATGTATTTAATGTAAAAGTGCATAAAATTCAAAGGTTGTTTGCCCCATTTTTGTCCAATTCGTTTGCTTTATGGTTGATTTTTGTGAAAATTTGCAATTATTATCTGTTTTGTGTATGATAGCATTTATTTATGTTACAATAAAATTAAATTATGATAGTTTGTTCTCGTCATATGTACACCAGAGCATAAAATTTTTGTATATGTCTTACCATAGTAAAAAAAAAGAACAAGAAAAAAAATCATGTGTCAAGCATAGATTATGAAACACTTTCCAACACATTCAGCATAATGTAACAAAACTACTTCAGTTGAAAATTTCCCTTCAGCAATTGCCTTTAATAAAGAGAATGGTACGTGAATACTTTTGTGCAGCTCTGAATATGAGGTATAGAATTGATATATAACGATTAACAGGCAAAAATTTAATTAAATTTAAAAGCGCATACCGAATTTTAAACCGTACACTCCAGCAATTATTACTCAACGACAGTACTGTAATCGATGATATGAAATGAATAAAAATCAATGAAATGAATAAAAAAAATGCTATGAATGCCCTGTTCTAACGTGATCGTAGTGAAATTCAGTGATTTATATCAGTTTCGGTACATTTGAAATAGCGTCATGTCATTAAAATACTCTGCAAACGATTTTTCCCCATATACCACAATGCAAAGGAAAACTTTTGAATGCCCCTGTAAATGAACTATTAGTCCTACATATTTCATATACAATACCAAACATGCTTTTGTGACTCTAAATAAACTTTATCAATTGCATGAAAATGCGAGTATATTTACGGGAGTTAGAGCGTAGACAGACTTACAAACAAATAGAATACATAAACACTTTTCAACTTTGTTGGCAAGTACTAAAATGCAGTAATAGATAAAGTAGTATAAAAATATCTATTCATTTCCAGAAAAATATTCCATTTAAAAAGTAAAATTTCCTTTCTTATACGACCAAAATTTACCGTGTTATAATTATTTTAACTGTATGAATTTTTAGCTTTTAGAATTTTGACTATCTTACTTATTAGTCCACGGATAAAGTTTTCTAAATATAATTTATAGGACCCAAGGATTCTATAAAATTTTAAACATTTTAAAAATAACTATGTGGGTGAACCAAAGGTGGCCATAGTTAAGCTTTGAGGGGTTTTTTTTTTATAATTTTCTGGTTAGATGTATGTGGCTGAATTTTTTTTTTGTAAAATTTTACACTTATACCTAACATATATCAAGTATACTTTTCTTTATAAAATTTAATTATTTTTATAATGCAATTTCAAAATTGTAGCTTGTGGGCCACCTTTGGCGCATAGTGTTCCAAAGGTGACCGATATATTCAAATCCCTTTTAAAATATGAAAAAATACTCGATAAACTATTTTTACTTTTAGAAAATTATTGCAGTGTTCAATTAAAAGTCTTTAATTACAAAGAAAAAATTACAACAAACATTTTTTTTTTCAAAATGTACATTTGTAATTGTATTTCATGCAGAAAGTGCAGATGAAAATTTCAATTTTGTCTTAGGAAGTCTCTGACAGTCTTCGCGTACATATTGCAAGAACTGATTACGCAATCGCATTCCATTATTTTGTTTTTGTTACATAAATGACAAAATCAGATTATACTGGGGGGATACTGGGAGATACTGACTTCTTTTGACGGATCTCTGGTGTTCTGAATAGTGTGGAAATTGTTGGAGTAATCTGATAATAAGTAGTAATAAATGGTAATAAGTTATTTTCAGATATTTAAGTAGAAATTTAAAAAAATACTCTTACTGCATGGATTTCCATATTTGTTCCCTGTTGGACCACTTTTGGAACATGCATATGGCCTCCAATTGCACGACGTAAAACTATTAAACTGTTAAATTTATTAGAATTAGAATAAATGCGGTTAAAGAGAAAGAAATAAGCTTTCAGAAAGCATATCATAACTCAAAGTTCTATGAATTTAAACACACGTAAATTAAAATATCATCTCACCTGGAAATTAGCACGACTACCCCTCAAAAGTGAAACCTCTGCATACAATGGCAGCAGATCAAGTTGATCTCTTCAAATTCAGCGACATGCGCTGCAGATAAATGGTAGTAGCGTCATTTTGTGGTTTAAAATGAAATTAATTCTACTTTTGCGGGGCTGGCTACCTTAGGAACACTGACCCACCTTTAGCTCACCTATCTTATATTGACGAAAATGAATTTTCATGCGATGAAGAACAACAATTGAAATGCTTGTGGAGTTACACCTTTAAAATTAATGGTTTAAGAATTAGCTATTGATCAAGGATAAGAAGTTACATTATATTCTATTTATTCTAAAAACATACTGTTTTGTTTTAGCTCGGTTTCATCTCGTCACGCAATGATCATATCACAAAAGTACGTATTTAACCTAATTGTGTAGTGTACGCTGGCCTCCAAAAGTTAAGGTACAGGGACTGGATGCTTTCGATTGCACACGTTTTGTCGAATATCTACAAAAATTATTGGCGAATTGTTCTTGAACTTCTGGGATGAAAAGAACATGTTTGATTTTATATTTATCGGTGAAGATTTAACTTTCCAAAAACCTGACAAAGAGTAGTAGAAACATTATACTGCAATTAAAACATGAATATATTGAATATTTGATGAGATATGGGCATTTTTATGAGATAATTTTTAACTGCGCATGCACGGAAGATTTCAAAATTTTTATTTCATAATTTGGTATTAAGCTATTTAGGTCAACTTATATAAAAAGTCCAGTCAAATATCGCGAAAATTCACAAAGATAGGGTCGATATAGTGAGTTGCTTCCTAAAAATAGCTTTATTATAAGGGATTTTCCACAACTTTTCAATCAGCTCACTATATCTTTCTAAGTTTTCACAATATTTGATTCAACTTTTTTTGAAGTTGCCCCAAAATACTGACTACCAAATTATGAAATAAAAATTTTGAAATCTTCCGCGCATGCGCAGTTAAAAATTATCTCATAAAAATGCCTATATCTCATCAAATATTCAATATATTCATGTTTTAATTGCAGTATAATGTTTCTACTACTCTTTGTTAGGTTTTTGGAAAGTTGCGTTAAATTTGGTTTGTATGCTGTAAACAAAAACCTTTTGAATTTTTCACAAAAACGTTAACATCTTCACGAATATGAGTGCAATGCTTGCTTACACAAATGCATACAAACGTTGAACAGGACCCAAATAGTCATTTACCACAGTGACAAACCATTTCGAACCTTTCCTGTTACATAGGGGGTCGCAAATATTATTTTATTATTAAATTTATTATTAGCCCCCTAATTGTACCCTCGACTAAATCTTCACCGGGAAATATAAAATCAAACATGTTCTTTTCATCCCAGAAGTTCAAGGACAATTCGCCAATAATTTTTGTAGATATTCGACAAAACGTGTGCAACCGAAAGCATCCAGTCACTGTACATTAACTTTTGGTGGCCAGTGTATTAAAGTAAATGCAACAATAATAATTAAATTGTATTATTAAATTATTTATTCCTTTCCCGATAAATGTTCTCATTTAGATAGTATAATTTAAAACTAAATGCTTAGTATATATTTTTTTTCCTTTCGAAAAGTATAAAGAACACTTGTTCCTTTATTCCACTTTTAAAGTTTTTCTTGTGAATGTATAAAGGCCACTTATTACAAAGTATCCCTATTACATCGTGGCACTTTCGGGAAAACAAAAATTATAATTTGAAGAATAATGTTTATAGTCATATTCAGGTGCTCCATCTTTCGTGTTTTTTTTCTTAATTTACATAAGTTCACTTACTATGGCGAAAATATCTATTCCTTTACATTTAAAATTGACTTGTGATCAAATAGGCTATTGGATAATTTGTCATAAACACTTCGGAAGTGTAATAGGATTTTATTTCTAAAGAATAAAATCGAAAAAAAAAAAAAAGCAGAAAATTATACGCATTGATATTTTTTCTATGTTTTAGTGTGGTAATGGTTAGGCCAAATTGGAGTGAAAAAAATCACATTATTCATAAAATGAATTTCACATAAAATGCATAAATTCCAAGTTTAATTTGTTTACGCGACTTTTCTCCGATTTGTTTGCTTGATGGTCTTTTTCCTATGATTATTTTATGACATTTAGTTGTTTTGTATACGGGATGAAAAAAAGACTATTCAAGCATTTAATACTAATAGTTTGTTCTTGGCAAATATACATCATAGTATACAGACATTTTGTATACAACACAGAAGTAAAATAAAATGCAATTATAGTTAAAGTAGGATATGAAAATATTCATTTATTGCCAGAAATGCTTTTAATTTACATTTTTAGGGAATAATTTAAAGAAAATAATGTAATACATTTTGATGTTTTATGAAAGTATAATGTAAAACGCATTTGTCTTATATTACTTTTATTTTCACCTTTACCTGATCCCTGATCTCCACGGTTCTGGTAAAAAAAAAAGAAAAAAAATTAGTTTTAGGAATAATCTTTATTGTCATATCCAAGTGGTTCTTCTTTCCATCTTTTTCTTGATTTTCATGAGTCTGTTTATTCATATCACACACATGTTTATTTTATTGCTTTCAGAAAAGTTGTGAGAACAAAAGTCGTTGAAAAAAGCAGTTCATCGTAGTTTTGAATGCAAATAAGTCTCTTGCAATGTTGCGATATTATGACATTAAGTTTAATTAATGCAACCAGTAACAATTCCTTTCATCTTTTTCCTTATTTTTGGGCAGGCTAAAAAATATATATATATTTTTAAATATTAAATTAATAATTTTTTTTTCTTTTTCTAACTACAGAACTGAAAAGATGACCTTTTAACAAATACATTA
The DNA here is from genome assembly GCA_963932465.1 of Maratus speciosus. NCBI lineage: Eukaryota > Metazoa > Arthropoda > Arachnida > Araneae > Salticidae > Maratus > Maratus speciosus. The sequence goes on along the minus strand of OZ010789.1, from coordinate 453,159,556 downwards.
TTGGGAAAATATGATATGTCGTAATTCATAAACACATCAAAAGTAGAATAGAATTGAAATTGGTTTATGTTTAAAGAGTAAAATGAAAATTAAACAGAAAATTATTAGCACTATTTCTCTATTAATGTTGTTTCCGTTATTGTATTGTGAATTGTAATTTTTTAAAGGGATTTTGTTTAGAAATTATATAACTAATATATCTATACTAATAAAAGAACAAATCGTTCTGTGTGTGCGTGTCTGTCGGCGATGGCTAGCGAAATCTACGGCACTACGAGGTTCAAAATTTTTGCGAAGAGAGTCCAAGGCCTTTCTTAATGTACCTGATCCTCAGAATTTTAAAATTCTTATTATTAGCTGAGTAATTCATTAATATTCGGACATCAATCCCATAAAAAAGTAACTATTTCATCTCCAGTCATGAACGCGCATGCCCAGTACGCATCCCTATTAAATTGAATGTAAATTTCGAGTATTTTCAAATGTCGTCTTGGCCGTTCGGTAAAGCGTCAGACTGCCACAGTGAAGGTACTTGGTTCGATACTCGGTAAGACCAAAGATAAAATTTTCTGTTTATAAATAAAAGGTATTTTTTTTTCTGAAATTTTATGACTTTCATTTATATGCAAGCGCATTTTTATATATAAGAAATCTTTTGAAAGGATTGCGTAAATTTCTTATTACAATAACAGTAACTATGTATATTTTAAGTTTTTTAAACATTTTTATTTGTGTTCTAAGAAATTTAAAATGATTTAAAAATATTTAAAATACAAAATTTCTTAAAATCTACTACAAAAATTATTCTAAATTAAGTAAATTAAACAAAATTAAAACTAATTCAATTTTTAATAATATAAACTAAAAATTAAATTTGACTAAATTAAATAGAAAAATATTTAGAATGAATTATAAAATTTAAAAGAAACAAAAAGAAGTTAGAATCTTCCTGAAGAAACAACATGTGAAAGATTTAACAATTCGTATTGCTGTCATCCAGCGGTTTGCCCCACCAGTGGCCGAGAGGTTCTGCTCTCGAAGCTGGTAGACGGAAGGTGCTGGATTCGAACCCAATCGCGCCCGTCGGCTCTAATCGTTCGGAGTTTTCGTGGTTTTCTTCGAACCTTGTATTTCCAAGCGTTAATACGGGTTAGGTTCCCTTAGAAAGACCCCCACGAAGGGCGCTCCTCCCCTTAGGACCTATATCCCTCGTGTTGATAATTGGTCGTCATAAACACAACCAACCAACCAACCTGTCATCCAGCGGTGAGTTAGAAATACAGGCAATGTTCCTAAAAAAGGACACCAAAAAATGTCGTCTTATATAGTTCAAAGAATGGCTTAAGATTTTATACAAAATTATGACTTAATACCACAAGGATATCGGAAAAAAATGGCCCCATCATTTTTCGAAAATCGTAATTTTTATGTACTCAGAAAAAAAAAAAAAAAAAATCAATATTTAAGTCTAGAAATAGAGCAATTTTAAGTATAAGATTAATACTAGAATAAAAACGTTAATGCTTAGTGCTGCCATCTATTATGGTAAAATGAAACTAATTGCAACTTTTCCTGGAGTTTTTGGAATTTTACTAGGGATTTTTATTTTTTGAAAATTTTGAATTTGGTGTCCTTTTTTAGGGACACCGCGCCGGAAAGAGTTTCAAAAGGGTTATCCAGCACGGGCACGGACAACGCCGAGCTTTTCAGCTAGTAATATAATTAAATTAATATGTACTGCAGTATATTGAAAGGTTAATTTGTTTGCCCCATGATCGATTCTTACGATATTTTATAAATTTAGGTTGTTTGTATAATTTTTTTTTAAATATACGTCCAAGCATTTAATACCAACAGTTTGTTTATATCATATATTCATCGCAGTACACATTTTTTCTGGTACTTTTCCAGTATAGGGCCATGGCGCTTTTTTAAATAAGTTTGGCTGAATTCGGGCTTCAGAAAGTGAAATTTGTCGCCAAATGATATAAACATCTATGGAAACATACCTAATGCACTTTTATGCTTATTTACATATGTGTATGTATATTATTTATATATATATTATTTATATGCATATTATTATTGTTTTTTATGTACATTGCATTTCTCTTTGTATATTGAAATGGATAAATGGTTTCTTTATGTTAAATAAATTGTGTAACTATGGAAAACTGTTTGCGTATATGAAATAGTGAAAAGGTTGTCAGAAAAATATATTGCCAAATTTCCTTCTCTCATCAAGGCCATTTTCTCCATCTCGCCAAAGTCCCTATACTTGAAAAGTACCTTTTTTCTATTGATGTTATTGCATAGAAGTATTGCACAGAAGTATTGGAAGTATAGAAGTAAACACAAAAATACTTTAAATACAATATCAAAACATTGATTTATTTTCATAGAATCATTTTAATTTGCATTTTGAGAATAGATTTGAACGTAAAATATTGAATTCATTTTTATTTCTTATGACAGTATAAAGAAGAAATTCTTTAGCTTTACTTGTTTTTTTTGTTGTTGTTGTTGTTGTTGTTGTTGTTGTTTTCTATTTAATCTCCATGCTTCTAAAAAAAAAAAAAAAAAAAAAAAAAAAAAAAATCCTAATTTTAAGAACAGTCATTTTTATCATATACAGGTGTTTTCTTATTACTTGATTTGCATAAATCCATTTACTCAAATCAAAGAAATATTTATTCCGGTACATTTAGATAAATTGCTAGAACAAAAATAGTTAAAAAAAAAAACAACTCATAATTGTTTTTAATTCAAATAGGCCATTTGCCATGTTGCTATATTATGACATTAAGCTTAATTAATTCAGCAAGTAACACTTCTTTTGTTCTTTTCCCTTATTTTTGGAATGCTACGGGACATTTTATTATATTTAATAAATCAGATCCCCTTCCCCCTTTTAACTGGATAACATAAAAGATGACGTACGAACAAACAAGTAAAACAAATAAATTAAAAAAAATGTCATAAACACATTCAAAGTTGAATTGTAATAGATTTCCTTTTCCAAAAAGTAAAATGAAAAGCCAATAGAAAATTGTATGAATTAACTTACTATTGTTATTATTTGTTTAATATTATTGTGACGGAATTTTTGAAGGAATTAACATTTGAAATTAAATTAATAACAAAATGATTTAGAGGTAAAACCCATTAAATTAAATGATTTAATGTATTGCTCAATGGATGTTTTTCTGAATAACTTTCATTAATAACTTTCAGTTGATTTGCCACCCTTAAATTACAAAAGTATTTTTCAAGAATTTAATACTGATACATCGACATTTATCTACCTCAATTTATAAGAATATCTTTTTATTTCAAGCTATTTGCTCGATAACGGATGATAACATTTTCTAAAATTCAAATTTAAATTTTTTTTTTAATATCAAAAGCAATTCATGAAGCGAAAATATAATAAGGTACTTCCTTGCTTCTAAAAATCGAGTAAATTATTCGAAATTAAGGAGAAATGCTATTTTTGGACTTTTAATTTAATATGGAAAGTTTTTATTAGGATACGTTTTGCTAATATCAAAATTTTATTATATTTAAGTATTCTATTCTTCTATTAACATTTATTCATCTAATTATTAATACCTTATTACATACTTTTATGAAGTTTATAATAAATTTATTATGTATTTTTCAGATAATTTTTTTCAGCTTTTTTCTATTTCTTATTTCTAGTTTGTAGTTTTCCATAAACATATGTTAATCTTCATAGTTTTCAGGCAGATTCAGTTAAATCCATACTTTGATATAGAGTCAGTTAAATCCATACTTTGAAACAGTCAGTTAAATCATTAAAAATTTTTTTCGAAGGAGCATCAGAGAAGGCATCTCGCTTTTAAAATATCTAATCGTATATAACCGTCAATTCCTAATGTCTGAGAATCAATAGATTCTTTCTTATTAGCCCTTGGCACCAGCTACTTTTACTTTTAAAATCTCATGCTGGTAAAAAAAAAAAAAAAAAAAAAAAAAACAGGGAATATACCTTGAAACAGGAGTAACAAATTAGGTGTGACGCTGACAGGCCATTTGTACCAATCAACCTCTTCCATTGCACTCACAAAACATATATGTTTTTGTATGTATAAATGCATAGTTTCCATTTATGGGCAACTTTATTTAATCAAGAAGAACTGATTATTTTTTTCTTAAATTATTAAAAGATTTTATCAAGCATTTAATAAGGAAATATTTTCAATCTCTATTGTATATTTGGTATAATATCTAATGTGAATAAAAGATTAAAAGATACATTTGCACTGGAAAGAAAAATGAAGTAACTATTGATGAATATTGTTTTTTTTCCTTTGTACTTGTAAAGTAGGTTTGTTACAATTTAATTTTTTCCCTACATATAAAACTACATCCATCTGCATATATGACTGTGTAATTTATGGAATGTATAACATCGTGCACACAAAAAGTAAATATTTTGTGCGTGTGTGTGTATTATAGCAATTGTCTATTCTTTCATATTATATTCTTCTACTATTGATTTGCTTACTTATTTCCAGTATGGCTTCGGATTGTAAAACAAATGTGTGAAATTTGTATTATTTATAAACACTGAAAGGAATGTACCACTGTAGAAGTACAGAGGTGATGGAGAAAAGTAAAATTTTTGACATATCGATTAGACTTATTTTAAAGCGCATTATTTTTTGTATGTGAATCTTACGACTTTAATATTCAGCTCCATTAGAATAAAGTAACTCTAAGAAATGTTTGAAACTCTACAAAAATAACCCCAGTCACTTTTCTAAGTTAAATGGGATATTTTACATTAATTATTTTTGACGTGAGTTAGTAAATAATATATAGGACGAATCGCTGTCCTTGGATGCAATAAGATTTTTGTTCATTGTTTGGATAGTAATACAACAAGAGATAAAGTCTTTTATTAAAAAATTATCTAAATACTAAAAGTATAAATTGATTTTTCAGTTAATGTTTTCAGTTAGTTTATTAATATTGTTATTGTATTTTCTGAATTGAAGATATCACTGCGATTTTAAATTGAATATTTATGTAGGATATTATGTAAAAAATAATGCTTTTCTTTGAAACTTTATATTTTAGTGAAAAAGAACGCACTAACTGAAGCATACCAGTTCATAAGTTCATAATAACAATAAATAATTCACCTATGATTTGTTTGCAAACAACTACATTTCATCCAAGAATTGAGATTTATAGCAATTGAAAAGATATGTATAAATTCAAAAATTATTTTTTTAAATATATTATTATTTAGCTTGTTCGTCACCAAGATTCTTTTCTTATGAAAATATTTCTTTTACAAGTAATTATATTTAGTAAAATATTTAAAATATATATATATTTTAAAATTAAGTTGAATTCTTTATTTGGTTTATAAATATATCTATTGTATTTTCTAGATTAAGAATATCACTGCCTTTTTAAATTGAATATTAATGTAGGTTATATAAAAATAATGCTTTTCTTTAAAATTTTATATTTTGATGAAAAGAATGCTTTAACTGAAGCATAACAGTTCATATGTTAATCATAAAAACAATAAATAATTCAGCAATGATTTGTTGCAAACAATTATTTTTCTTTCAAGTTTTGTGATTTATAACAATTGAAAAAATATATATCAATTCAAAAATTCATCTTTTTTTTTTTACATTTGTTATTATTTAACGTCTTCATCCGCCAACATTCATTTCTTATACAAATATTTCTTTTGCAAATAATTATCTTTAGTTTTATTTTGAAAACTGAAAAACAGTTTTTTTCTTTTCATAAATAGCAGCGGTATTTTTTTTTATTCGTAGTTTTTTGCGATAATATAATTAACAAATTGTTTTAATTAAAAAAATTACACAAAGCAGATTACATTTTGTTGACAGTTTTTAATGCTTTTTTTGTATTGGAGTACGTTACTTATTATTTATTGTTACAAAAATTAAGAATGCTTAAAATTCTAAAAACTAATGCCGCTGTTTATTAAAAATAATAATAATAAATAAATAAATTTAACATATGAAAAGAAAGATATATTTGTTTTTTCAGAATGTGGTATTAAAGTACTAAAAATTGTGTATAGTGAAGATGGTGCAATTCTTATACTTTCATGGTTATTTATTATTCCAATATATTGTAATATTCAGCTTAATGTGTTTTCTGTTAAAGATAATAATTGAATTTCTAACAAAATAAATAAAAATATAACAATAATCAGGCCCATTTATTGTAGTCTTATCATCTTAACAGATAAGATAAAGATAAATTCAGCAGCCACTAATATCTTATTAATTAATTTAAGTGTTAAAAATCGAGTAAATTATACAACAAATTTATTATGTTTTTTTAATCATATACTTTACGAGGAAAGCATTCATGACCTCTGCAAATAATGTTAAAATCAACAAAAAAAACGGAAGAGGGGCATTATCAAAAGGTTGTGTATGCTTAGCATTTTAATGTTTGGCTTATGTACAAACCAGGAAAAGATTTAATGCAGCCTCTTTTTTTTTTTTTTTTTTTTTTTTTTTTTTTCTCCTTTCTTGACTTAGTTCTGCATGCTTTGAATACACAATGTGATCAACTGAAAAGCGTAAATTGGTAAAGTGCCTTTAAGGGGAAATGGAATCATGAAATAACATTGCTGAAAATTGCGAAAAGATATATCTTTCAGATGGAGAAAATAAGAATAAAAAAGAGAAAGAAAGCTATCGTAAACTTTTCAGGTTTTCTATTATTTGCATACAATAGGCAGTCAAAAGATCTTTCCGCATACAATGAAAGTAAAATAAAATAAACATGTAAATAAGAAAGAGTTGTTGCTGCATTAATTTAGCGTTACTGGAGTTAATTGAATTTTAGTATTATGGGATTCTCGTTCCCTTTGTTTAAAGAGTGAAGAACCGTGTTTTTATTTATTGGAAGCAATAAAATATTTAATAGCAAAGCGTGAGGGGGTAAAAATTCTCACTTTGTATTTTTTAACCAGAGGATCCAACCGGGGTTTCTGAAATTACAGAACATAATAGGTGGAAACCCCCTTTTTTTTAATTCAAAACTTTAAAAATACATTTTTCAGTTAACATATAGTTTTTTTTTTTTTTATATCAATATACGAGGGCAAATCAAAAAATAAGTTACACTTCCAAGTTATGGCCATTTATTAAACCACATATACATAGACAACACGGCTATGACAACATACAATGTAAGTTCACTTTTCCATATAGTCTCCAAAAGACTGTAAACATTTCTCGGAACGGGCCACCAATTTTCCGATTCCGGATGCGTTGAAATCTCCTCCAGCGCTATGTAACCATCCGGAGACAGCGAAATCTAAGTTGCTCGTGAACAATGGAGAACACACTGCCGTACGAAATGTTCAGCATTCTGGTTCAACGTGCACGGATATCACGGGCGAATATCTCGAAGGCAGGCCCGCAACATCCAGTACCGTTGAGAATGTTGGTCGTGTGGATGCGATCATTTGAGAGAATCGGTGCATAACACTCCAAGAAGTTGCCAGCATGCTGAACATTTCGTACGGCTGTGTGTTCTCCATTGTTCACGAGCACCTTAGAATTCGCTGTCTCTGGGTGGTTGCATAGCGCTGGAGGAGATTTCTACGCATCCGGAATCGAAAAGTTGGTTGATCGTTCCGAGAAATGTTTACAGTCTCTTGGGGGGACGATGTGGAAAAGTGAACTTACATTGTATGTTTTCATAGCCGTGTTGCCTATGTATATGTGGTTTAATAAAGAGCCATAACTTGGAAGTGTAACTTATTTTTTGATTTGCCCTTGTATATTGGATTGTCCGGAGAGTGTCGATTTTGACAGAAAATTGAAACGCAGAAAATTTAAATTTTAGTGCACATTTATTAAATTATATAGGCACCATTCTACAACCTTCTTCCATCTGTCCAGAAGTCTCATAATGCCTTCTTTGCAAAACATTTGTGATTCGATGGCAAAATACTTATAGAAATGCTTTTTTTTTGTCATTCAAAGAGTCAATTATTAGGTTGAGCAAAAAGTTCTGGGAAATTTGTAATCTAATAGTTACCAGAATTTTTATCGTATATGATGTCGTGCCATCAATGCCAAGCTCTATTGCCAGCAGATGGATCGCGTCTACGGCAAATTGGTGCAGAAGTATGCAAGATTGGTCCGCCGAAAGCACGTTTTATTTCAGCAGGACAATGCCAAACGGCACGCGGACCAAAGGACAAAGGACAAGTTTGCACAGTTGGACAGCGTCGAAATTCTCCCACACCCCGCCTATATTCCAAACGTGGCTCCATCCGATTATGGCCTCTTTCGATCAATGTAACACTTTTTCAAGGGCCGTCAATTTGTATATTTTAATGAAGTTGAAGAAGCATGTCAAGAGTTTTTCCATTCCAAGGAGCCGCCATGGTACTTCCAGCAAACCGGAATCTGGCAGAATGATGGCAGTAAGTCGTGGACTATGATGGTCTCTACTTTAAGGAATAGTCCTTGTTGCTTTTGTTGTTAATTTGCGCATAACAACGCAACTTTCACAAATATCCCAGAACTTTTTGCTCAATCTAGTATTTATTTATTTTTTGGCGAAGAGAATGTTTGAGAAAAAGAAACAAAGAGTAAGTCGGACAGAACAACGTCCGGAGCGTAGGGAGGGATTGACAGAATGTCTCTAATGATTGCAATGAGTTTGTTTCTGACAGTCAAAGTTGTCCCAAAAGTTTGTTTATCAACTCACGTGATATTTTTAAATTCATCTCGCACCACTTTTTGAAAATAAAAATCTTACACATATACTTTGACAGCATTTTCAAAAGAAACATACTATAAAACATATATTTTTTTAAATAGTGGTACGAATAAAATATAAAAATAGTTACCAGTGTGCACGAATCTGCATGAACTTTACGTACAACCCAATATTTCCGTCTGCATTATTATAGAAAATATATCAGTTGTGCTTTCAAATAAAATTTCTAAATTCACTAAAACACACTATTTCATGTTAGACGCATGCCAGAGGTAATAGCCAAAGAAATCGCTACTTACAGCACCTTTTTTGATTGTGATAATATCATTGGTGTGTAGCTCGATTACATGTCTGTTAAATTTGTGCTTTATTTATATCATTTTACATATTTATTGATCGAGTGTTGATTTCGTTACAGAATATTAGGCGGAAACAAGAGCTGAACAATTTACATGTTTTAAGTGTAAACGAAGTTTTAAGCCTTCCTTAATCGCGCTGCGCGCAATAGAGATAGATTTTTAAGAATATTCATGTTTTAAAATTATTTTTAAAACCATATAAAATCAATAAACTGATATAACAGATTTCAAACTAATTGAATTTGAAAGTACACCCGCCTCTTTACGCTCACCTATACTACGGTCTAAAAATTAAATTTGTGCAATGTTTAGAAGCTAAAAATTAATTTTAATGTTTTAAATTTTAATTGTACTTTACCGAATTGGGGGGGGGGGGGGGTATAGACAAACAAATTACAACATTTCTTCATACTGATAATTACAAATATCATAAACTATATTAATGTCCACCATTATAAATCGATATATATTGAAGTAAATCAATAAAAATGACTTAAATTCATATCAATATAATATAAATATTTTAATACAATGCTAAGGACAACAAACCTCGTGAGAATCACAATAAACATACAAACTACAAAATTAACAAACCATTCCTTTTTTTAACGTGCCATTCCCTTTTTCAGTATATAATATAGATATTAAAACAACATTTGCGTATAAATTATCAAGACAACTCCTCCCTCCTCCATAATTTAACATCTACCCACCCAGCCAACCTATTTTAATTTTTTTTGTTTATTTTAGTTTTTTTTATATATTTTTTATACGCAAAATGTTAATAGTAACATACAATAAACCGCCCTACTATCCATTGTTTAGATCATTAATTAATTGTAGATTAAGGAATATATGAATTTCTTAGGAAAACCACGATTCAATGCATCAAATATTAATTGTTTAATGTTTTTATTAATAAGATGTGAGGAACATAAACTTTTGATTCTATATAAATGATTTATTAGAATATTACGGTAAACTGAAATATGTAGGCAGGATTTAAAATGAGTAAATGTGTTAACTTTGAATTGAAAGTCTTTACGTTTGTCATAAAGATCAGTAATTGTTTTGTTTTGTGCGATTATTATTTTTAGATCTAAAACGTTAATAGTATTATTTGTTAATAGGTTTTCTGTCAATTCTAAATTAGTTGGATAATCAACTGGAAATTGAGAAATATTGGATTATTTAGTGTCAATTAAAATTATGTCATCAATATATCGATACAATAGAATATTATCATCACAGAATTTTATATGTACCAAATTAACAGAAAAACTGTCAGTTTTGGCGCTAGTGAATGGAAAACAGTTTAATTTACAGAAAATACTTGTAATTTTTTACAGAAAACAGTTTTTTCTGCAATCACGTGTATTTTCTTATATCACGTTTAATGAGAATGAGAAAACGATTCGTAGTTAAATTTGACTTTTATAATATTAATAGAACAGAGGGAAAAAAAAATATATTTACTATATACATTTATTTTTCAGTGCATTAGTGTTGGTAACATGAGGGAATGGTAGTCACTCTAGTTAGATCAAAAAATACTTCTTGCTCTTTCATTTTACCAGTTATAGCTTGAACAGAACCTGTAAACATTTAAATAAGATAACTCTTATTTTTCAATTTATGTAACGTACAATCGTCCTATTTGGATCAAATCATTATTTTTTTTATATAAGTTTATATGATGGATTTTTTTATATTTTACATTATACTTTGTTTATCTTTTTAAATTTCAAATCTTTGATAAAATTTGTTATTTTAATATTGTGGAATATATTTTGATATTTTATATAATGGATTGTTGATCCGAAAATGTGCTCTATTTCATATTTTTCTAAATATACAACAGTCAAAGGATTTAAAATATGCATAATAAACACCTCCTTCGTCATTGTTGCTGTTTTGGATAACACTATATTGTTATTTTTATTATCTTATTGCGAAAGTACAGGTAAGATAAAGACACCATTAATAAGGAAAAGAGTGTCTTATGTTAAGATTGTTTTCTTGGAAATGAAAGAAGAATTTCTCTAATGATACCTTTCTTTATGCTAATCGGCTTAGACAAATTCCTGTCTTTTGTAGTTTCTCACATTCACTTATCTAAATAAGTTGCAACTTTGCAGAATTTTCAGGCTAATGTTAATACTTCAAATGTGTCTAATTGGCCATTAATATAGGGAAAAAAAGTGAACGTTTCGACGAGAAGAACTTAATCTCATTAAAGGGATTGGTGGGCCACGTAAATTTCTAAATCTTTTTAAAAAACATCGATAACATATATTTAAAACAAATATTATTTCACATACACACACACACATATATATATATATTTGTAAGCATTAAAAACATATTGATGCATTGAAAATATTGCATGAAACGCGTACCTGCAGACTATCCATCTGTATAAAATTATTTAAATTGGAGTTAAAAAAGGACCATTGTACAAATTGAAGGAGGGTATTCGATATTCAAAAAATAATTTTATTTAACTTTATTCCCAGCATGTGTTTTATTGTGTTTGCTATAAAAATTTATTTTGCTTGTACCAAATATAATCTTATTAATATATGGGGCATTCTCACAAACTTTTGACTTTTGGTGGAAAAAATCTGGCGAAATTAATTTTGCTAAAATAACATTTTAATCTGATAGACGAATGCCGTAATGATTCAAAATAAAGAAAAAATGGTCAGCAGCGAAAATTTTTTTATTTAACTGAGGTTTAGGTTAAATTTGCGAGTTTAATTTTCCTTACCATTTTACCCCTATAACTTTTTATTTTCTTCTAAATTTTTACTTATAATGAATTTGCATAGTACCCACAGAACATTCAAATAAGAAATAATACAAATGTAGTACTTTTAATACAGAATTTTTGTATAACATTGTCTTAAAGGGATGTTAAAGAAGAGACGGTAAAGTAAAAAAAGGGACGAAATGGTAAAAAAAGAGACGGTAAGGATGGAACGGTAAGGAAAACTACCACCTATTTTTAGAAAAATCATGTTAAGACTAAGTGATAGCCACAATGTTCATTAATTTTTCGAAACAGTTGTTAACATTGGATTAAATTATTTTTTTATTATTATTATTTACCTCGAAAAGTGCAGGAATAAACCTTGGGGACGGTAAGACTACCAATAAAGCCACGGTGCTTGAAATCGATATTTAAAGGCTGATTTATATACTGCAGTAAATTTCCTGTCAAAGAATTTTAGATATTCTTTTTCTAGCATACTTCTGCATGAGCAAAAACTTGAAAAAAATTCTGTGGCTGCATCTGAAGCGAATTTCTGTATAATTTTAGAAGAGGGATGGTAAGGAATCTAAAACCCAGAGTCATAGTTTAAAAAATAATAACAACCCTAAAAATGTGTGCAGGTTAATTTTTAGCTGCATATTTATATAAAACAATAGTTCCAGTTTCAGAAAAAATTACATCAAATTACTTTTATTGAAACAATTTTATACAGACAGCTTCAAACTTAAAAATCAGCATCAGGGACACGGGACGGTAGATGAGTTTTCCTGGTATTTGGACCCCCAACATCGCCCAAAACTCATTTATCTCACTAGATTAATTTTCACACAATTATTCTAATTGGTAAACAAATCATATTAGATGTAAATTTCCACTGGGCGAAAAATGTCCGGACCAGGATTTTTCGCCCAGTGGAAATTTACATCTAATATGATTTGTTTACCAATTAGAATAATTGTGTGAAAATTAATCTAGTGTAATTTCGTATCCAGCGATTTCTGGAGTTCCATTACCTGAGATTTATTCTGTTGAGCTGAACCAGGTTTCAGACCAGATGCTGTAATCTTCAAGGTTAGCTGGGTGAAAAAGTTCGACCAGAATCGTCCGGGATAGCTCAGATGGCAGAGCACTGGCGGCTTCAGCCAGGAGGTCCCGGGTTCGTATCCTGGTCCGGACATTTTTCGCCCAGTGGAAATTTACATCTAATCTCATTTATCTCGTTAATATTGTTGTGCAATCATGCAATGAGATGTTCCCAAGTATATGAAATTAAAAAAACACAAAAAAGTGTATTAAATAAAAAAAGGATTACTGGGACTACTCAGATAAGGGTAGATAGACCTATGATCTTGTCCCAGTGGTATCTTTGGATCTTCTGCTGCTCACTCCATCCACTACAGCTTTCCTTACTTGGTCCTTTTGGAGCATACCTCTACAAGTTCAAAAGAGCCCTTTCTCCTATATGTGAGTGCGATGATGATGCTGTTGCCTCTCATTATTTCTATAATTGTCCTTTAACAGCTCGCTGGCATATCCGCCGTCCTCCTGTTCTTCCAGTTGGTTGATTAGCAAATATTTTATCGCGCCCGACTTTGCTCTCAAAGCATAAAAACATCTTCAACTTCTTATGTAACCTTTCAGTTTTACTCCATCACTGAGACAGGGACTTGGATTCTCCCTTATTCAGTACCCAATGTCGGGTCGCAGCAACTTGTATAATATTGTCTAACTTTGTATAACACGGCATTATTTAATGTCCTTATGTTTGTTTCACAAATTTTGCTAATGTAACATTTATTTATATCTTATATATACCACTCTGCCCTCTGTCGCGTGTATTGGCGGGCTCAGCCTCGGCTAAAATTTTTAACTTTTTTTTTTACCTCAATAAAGGGGACCGGGAGGGACAATCTATGCTCTACAGACTCACTTCCTAGTCTGAGCAGTCTCTCGGGCAGTAAAAGTAAAAAAAAAAAAAGATTGTGATCCCCATATACGTTATTTCCCCCGCCCCCCTCTCCGCGCCTACCAGATGGGACCAATGAATCCGACAGGAACATTAAAAATATTTATGCATATCAGATATTTCTTTAAAATAAACTAAGTATATAAACCAGACAGTGCTGAACAGTAGAGCAGCATTGAGGGGTTTCCTAGTTGAAAGCAACTTAATACCCAGTCTATTGGTTGATCGTTATATTATATTGTGTGACATTGGAAAGAGAAAAAGTGTAGTTTAAAAATATTTAAGAAATAAATTACAATACAAATAAAAAATATATAAAGAAATAAAATTTTAATAAAATTTAAAAGATTAAAAGTGAAAATTTAAAGTTAAAAAATTTAAGTCAAGGTAAGATTAATATGTACAATAAAAAATATAAGTGATTAAATTAGGTTCGAGTATAGCTGTAGTGACCAAAACTACTAAATTATAAACCAGACAATAGTGAGTTAGATAGAGTGTAGAAAATTTTGACAAAACTTGAGTAAAATTTCCGGGGTTAAATCAACGTTAGACACAGCTAAAATATGAACATTTTTACGAAATCTCTACTTTCAATTACTGCGTCAATTAAATTGAAAAAAGAATTGAATATTTAAGAAGAGAAAAGAGAGATTTCTTAATTTTATTATTTTTATTCTCTTAAGAATAAATATCTTTAAGAAAAAAATATAATAAAAAATAAAATCTTTTTAAGAGAAGAAGAGAAAAGGAAATTTCCCCTATTTTTGCATTTTGAACTATACCTATAAATATAAGGAATTATAAATTAGCTATTGAATGGAGAACAGAGACGACATCCTATATACACGTGGACATGCAGAAAATATTCTTAGATAAAGTCAATTAACATGTAAGGATGAGGATATTCCGCACATCAATGATGATCCCGTTCAATTTGATATTTTTCTGCTTTATATTACGCTAAAAACATAAAATATATTATTACGACGTGTTTTATGTGTTTAAAAATATACACTAAAGTTTGAGAAGAATATTCCAGAAAATTATACATTACATATGAGTCAATAATAAAAACGACGTAGTCATTTAATACTTATACAGAAAACTTAAGATTTGAAGATAAAATTTAATATCAGAAATCCAATAGTTGAGCATATGCTCTAAACCGAAATGAAAATATTTTTGGATTTCAAAGTACTATAAATATCGACTTTAATATTTGAAAAATAAATAATAATAATAAAGATAATAAATAATAAGAAGAAAGAAAGAAAAAATACGAAAAAAAAAATAGAATAAAAAATTTCTTATATATCTCTTAAGATGAAAAAAGAGAGATTTCTTTTCATATTTCCTTTTATATTTTATTTAGAGAAAATTAAATATAGCTAAATATATGTGACTTTCATGAGGTTTAGCTTCATAGAATTCAAAATAATAATCGTTACGTATTTAAAAGAATTTAATCCCTCCACCTTTTTTTTTAAATCAAAAATTATTTTCTAAATTTCAAATAAAAAAGAAATTTTAATAATAAGCATTTACTAAGAAGAAAATCTTGTGTATACATAATGTTTAAATTAGAACTAAAAATCATATTATATTATAATCATATTACTATTATATTATATACTAATGCAATAGATATTCTTTAGTTATTTTTTTTTTAATCTGGAATAAAAACCATTTATAAATTACAAAAAACTTGCATTTTTACAAACAAAAGCTTTTTTATAAAAAAAATTGTACAAATGTTTCTGAGAAAAGTTCACTTCATATTGATCAGGGATATTTATGAAATATTCTGGCAAAATTGCAAACAATAATATGTAGCAGTTTATATAAAATGTTGCATCGAAGTTAAAAAAGCAACATTTTGAGAAAATTGAGTTTAAAGATTACGTATGCACCTTTAAACAAAGCGAATTACTTAAAAATGTTGAACTTCTTGTTGTCGTAGAAACAAAAGTAATATACCATTTTAAGAGGTGTGTGTGGGGGGGGGGGAATAAAGGATTCAAAATATTAAAAAATAAAAGAAGACTTTTCCACGAATATGACATTACGATTGCGTACGAAACGAGAGTGATCATACTTTTGGAAGAAAATTAATCCAGAACTTACATATTGTAAAATCGTAATTACTAAACATTATTTTGGTTTAAATGAGAAAAACAAACAAAAAAAAAACAGAGATAACCTTTTGGTTGATTTAATTATATATGATTCCTTTAGTCAGCATTAGACACACATCCAAGACAATGAAACATTTTCTGAATTCTTCTTTATGAATCACAGGAATAAACATAAGAAAAAAAAAGTTGAAAAATACTTTTTTTTTTATTCATTTAATTTTTTTTTTATTTCGTTTTGAAATGGAAGTTAAATTTAGTCAAACATGTGTGATCTTTATGATGTCTATAAAAATAAATAAATAAATATGATGATAATAATAACCTTTTGGGAAAATATAAATTTTCTTTTCGTAAATTAATTATATTTTGAAATTAAAAGAAAAATGTTTTTAAAAATGAACGATGAATCAATTATTTTTATGTGCAAATTTTGGAAAGAACTATTTTTTTTTTTTTTTTTTTTTTTTTTTTTTTTTTTTTTTAATACTAAAATACTGCGCCGGAGTTCGTTTAGAAATACGAAAGATTTTCCGGCTTTTAAAATCTTTCATATTCCGTAACCCGCACTTTAGTCAAAATACATTCTTAATCACATATGTAACTTTTGCAAACGTGTCTTTTGTGAATTTAAAATGACGATGAACAAAATGAGTGATCATATTTTTGAAAGGAAATTCGCCCGGATCGTATATCGAAAAAATCGTGTGCGCTGGATTGTTCGAAATTTCCATTCAACCATAAATTATAATACAGTTTAAATACAGTATTTAATACAGTGAAACGTTCTAAAGTGGAATTTCAAGTGACTGAAAAAGATTCCGTTTTTAAGAGGTTTCGGTTTTAGAAGTTGTATTTTTACAATATTCCTTCCATAAGGGACATGAATATTTTTCTTTATGAATAGGTACAGATTTCATATGATTTATTGTATTTTTATGTCCTGATTTTGGTGCCACTGTCCCAATTTTCCTGTCTCACTTTTATTGTCTCGCTTGTCTCGCTTTTTGTGGCAGTAGACCTGTCAACACTAACCTGATTATTTCGTTGTGAAAATTAAGTTAAATTTTATGTGTGATTTTTATTATGTTCATCGAAATAAATAAATAAATGTGGTAATAATAATAATCACTTGAGGAAATTTATGTTTTTCGTAAATTAATTCGCTTTCAAAATTAAAAAAGAAAAATGTTTTTTTTTTCTTTTTGCTGAGAAAGCAGAATCAATCATGTTTATGCGTAGGTTTTCGAAATAATTAATTCTTTTTAACTGCGTGGAGTTCGTTTAGAAATAAGAAAGATTTTCCGGCTTTTAAAATCTTTTGTATTCGCAACCCGCAGTTTAATCAAAATACATCCTTAATCACATATATGTAACTTTTGCAAACGTGTCTTTTGTAAATTTACAATGCATTTCTAGGCTTAATACGCCACGACGACGAACGAAATGACTGATCATATATTTGAAAGGAAATTCGCCCGTCTCGTATATTGTAAAATCATGTGCGCTGGCTTGTTCGAAATTTCCATTCAACCATAAATTATAATACAGTTTAAATACAGTATTTAATACAGTGAAACGTTCTAAAGCGAAATTTCAAGTGACTAGAAAAATATTCCGTTTTAGACAGGTTTCGGTCTTAGAAGGTAGGTATATTTTTACAATATTCCTTCCGTAAGAGACATGAATATTTTCCATTATAAATAGGTACAGTTTTCATATGATTTATTGTAATTTTCTGTCCCGATTTAGGTGCCACTGTCCCACTTTTATTGTTTCTCTCTCTCGCTTTTTGTGGCAATGGACCTGGCAACACTAACTTGATCATTCCGTTGTGAAAAGGAAGGCAAATTTAGTCAAACATATGTGATTTTTATGATGCTCATCAAAATAAATAAACATAGTGATAATAATAATCCCTTGAGGAAATTTAATTTTCGTTTTTCGTAAATCAATTCTCTTTGAAACTTAAAATATATATGTATATATATATATATATTTTAGATGAATGCTGGATCAATCATGTTTATGCGTAAATTTTGGAAAGAATTAATTCTTTTTAACTGCGCGGAGTTCGTTTAGAAATAAGAAAGATTTTCCGGCTTTTAAAATCTTTCGTATTCC
The DNA here is from genome assembly GCA_963932465.1 of Maratus speciosus. Classification (NCBI taxonomy): domain Eukaryota; kingdom Metazoa; phylum Arthropoda; class Arachnida; order Araneae; family Salticidae; genus Maratus; species Maratus speciosus. Next base: position 453,141,424 of record OZ010789.1, on the reverse strand, counting down.
GCAACCCGCAGTTTAATCAAAATACATCCTTAATCACATATATGTAACTTTTGCAAACGTGTCTTTTGTAAATTTAAAATGCATTTCTAGGCTTAATACACCACGACGACGAACGAAATGAGTGATCATATTTTTGAAAGGAAATTCGCCCGGATCGTATATTGTAAAATCGTGTGCGTTGGATTGTTCGAAATTTCCATTCAACCATAAATTATAATTTCCTCCAACGTACGCTCTCTTCCCTTTTCAAGACCATAATAAGTATTCTCATTCATTTTGAACAATGGATCATTAACTTAGTGATGTATGGTAATCCCATTCTTTTTCTTTTGTGGCCATTCGCTTTCAATGTTAATTCTAACCAAAGCGCCGGTAAGTTAGTTAAGATGGATTTTTGGCGGTAGTGGATTGGGGAGGGATGTCAAACAGCGTCTACCTCTTTGTGTTATACATAATATGTATTGTGTCTGCTTTCGTTTTTGCATTGACTTTCCTGGAAATGATCAAAATGATGTTAGACTTGAGAATGCGTCGGAATATTTGACAATTTTTAACGAAATGGAAAATTTCGCAGGAAGTCTATTATGTTTCGGTAATTTTGCTATTTGCTTAAGACACTTTATAATTTTCTCAAGATGTTCTTCACAGTATTGAAAGAGATAAAATGTACTTTAATTAGGATTTTAAAATTGTTTAATTATATTATATATTTCATTGTTCTTTTTTGAAAAAATTTCCATGCCTTATTATTCGATAATTTTGTATATTATATGGACCACTTTAGATCTATTTTCAATTTATTTTCAGTAAAAATATGCAAAACATATTTGAAAATAGAATACAGAATCATTTAATTTAATTTTAATGTTTAATTGATATTCCTATAATATGGTATTTTTTATTTTATTTTATTTAAACCCTCGATATGCTATATCTTTCGGGCAACAATTAAAGTGTCGTCTCTAAAAAATAACGTTTCCCTACATAAGCCGGACATAAAACGAAGCAGATGTATCATTGTACGGTTAAATAATGATAAAATAAGTACTGCAATTTTTTAAACTTCTAAACATCGCACATTTTCTATTTTTACACCGCCATATAAGAAAAAAAAAGTATTTTTAAATGCTATTTGTTTGAAAACTGCATCTCAATTTATTTTTGAGATATTAATTTTTGTGTACTTTTTAAAGCCATTTCTGTAATGATGGCAAATGAAAAACTCCATTTCTGTAGAAAGTAAAAGAATAACAGTAGATTACTATATATTTTTGTGGCCATTTTATCATAAAAACTAAAAAAAGAAATTTTAATTACGTTCAATATGTGCTATGCCAAGAATATCGTCTGCTGTAAAAATGTATTTTAAAGCACGTATGCGTGACTTATTTTCTCCGCATTTACTTAATTCCTATCAAAAAGCTGAAAGAATGTAATTTTATTAATCCGAGTGTAATAGCGTTCTCCGAATTTTGAAAAAAAAAATAAATGATAAAACAGGAAGCTATTAAAAAATATATTTAATTTTCAATATCTATATTAATGTTACAAACAATATATATTTCATTGTTCTTTTTTTTTTTTTTTTTTTTTTTTTTTTTTTTTTTTAAACATTCCATTCCTATTTGATAATTTCGAAAATTATATTGACCACTTTAGATTTCTTTTAGTAAAAATATGCAAAACAAAACATATTTTAAAACATGAATTAGAAATCACTTCAGAATTCATTTTATTTAATTTAAATATTTAATTAATATTCTTTTAAAATCGCATTTTTTATTTTATTTTATTTCATTTTTTTTTATTTTCTTTGTATTACAATTTACAATACATGGTAATTTATTAAAATTTTGGAGGGAAAAAAATTGAGGGACCTTTATTTTTACACGTCTATTCAATTTTGATTTTTTAAAGAAATTTGCAAGAAACTGTTAAATTAAACAGATAATATTAAAATTATGTATGAAAATCACTTAAAATCGTCCTAACTAAGTTAATAATTACTAAAAGTCATGAAAAAATACACTTCAAAGGCATATAAATACCTTTATTCATAAATAAATTATGAATAAAGGTGTTTATAAAGATATTATAATTGAATAAAGATATTTATATCTGTAGAACGATTTAAATTCGTTGAAAGATTTCGTGCAGTCCCCACCATTTTTTCCCAAGTACTTTTATTTGGGGGTGAATGTTTTACACCGTAAAAAGAAAAGTGAAAGTGTTTACTGTAAAATTTACACGAGGACAAAAATAGATAAGTATTCAAAATCGCAATCTTAATATTTTTATTTCTTAAGTACACATTAATCACTTTTTTAGCTAAAACTGTTCCGATAATGAATTTCCTTCGAATGTATGTAACACTTATTTGTTTTAAATGATTATTTCGATGCATAACATTTCTCTCTGTAACTATGTAGCCTTTTCTAGATTTCCGAACATATTCAATATATTTTTTCTGAACTAAATAAGAGTTAATTTTGAGATGATTGATTTTTTCGAATTTTAGGCTTAAAATATGCTACATAAGTTATCATTTTATAACTATTGCTTTTGCAAAAATCTGCTAAAAACTATAAAATTAAGTATTTAAAATGCCAAAATGTACAAATGAAAAAAAATGTATATGTATCTGTATATGTATCCTGTAATAGTTTTATCTATTAGATCTTTTTTCCAAATCGATCAACGACGGACTAAAACTTGAATACTTATGTAAAAAATATAGTAAGAAAATCAGTATACACAATTTAGACAAAAGCAATTTAGTAAATTCGAGTGATTAATTAAAATAGACAAAATTACATTTTGTTTATTCATTTATTTTAAAATGAATTTTGTCAGCGAAAATGCTTTTGAAAGAATAAAATGACTTTTAAGTTTTATAAAACAAAATGAAAGTTTTTAATGAATACCAACTTGTTTACAAATATTTTTTTACACTTTCTTTATTCCTGTATACTTTTTTTTATGGGAAATACCATGCAACTTTTTTTTTTTTTTCAAAAAACTTTTTTTCTATTGGCAACTATTGCATTTATGTGACTATAAATAACCAGTTTGATACTTATGTGGCAAAATATATTCCCGTGAAAGAAAAGTTAATTATTCGCTACAGATTAACATAGGCAATTCCATTTCAATACCGTCCCATAATCTACTAAATCTCCGATGATTTTTTCAAACATATTCAACGTAAAAAAAATTTCTCTGGCAGTCTATTAATAAAAGTGGATAAAATAACAAAATTATGACTATTAAATTATGAAATAAATATTTTGAAATTTTTTACGTATGCGCAGTTAAAAATTATTTCATACAAATGCCCATATTTCATCAAATATTCAATATATTCTTGTTTTAATTGCAATATACTGTTGCTACTGTTCTTTGTCAGGTTTTCGGAAACGTGTGCTAATTTGGTTGAAAACTCTGCTTGATATAAATAAAAAACTTTTGAATTTATCACAGACACAATAACATCTTCACGAATATGAGTGCTATGCTTACACAAATACGCACAAACGTTGAACAGGACCCAAATAGTCATTTAACACAGTGACAATCCATTTTTAGCATTTTCTGTTACATAGGTGATCGCAAATATTATTTTATTATTAAAGTTATTGTTAGTCCCTTAATTGTCCTCCCGACTAAATCTTCACCGAGAAATATGAAAAAAATGTTCTTTACATCCCAGAAGTTCAAGAACAATTCGTCAATAATTTTGGTAGGTATTCGACAAACCGTGTACAATCGAAAGTGTCCTGTCCCTGTTCCTTAACTTTTGGAGGCCAGTTTATTTAAAATGCCAAAATGTACAAAAGAAAAATATGTATATAAGTATCCTGTAATAATTTTATCCATTAGATCACTCTTTTCAAATCGATCAACGACGAAGTAAAGCTTGTATACTTATGTAAAAAATATAGTAAGAAAACCGGTATGCACAATTTAGACAAAAGCAATTTAGTAAATTCGAGTTATTAAATTAAAATAGACAAAATTAAATTTTGTTTGCTCATTCATTTTAAGATGAATTTTGTCAACGGAAATGCGTTTTTTTTTTTTTTTTTTTTTTTAATGAATACCAATTTGTCACAAATATTTTCTTACACTTTCTTTATTCCCGTATATTTTTCTTATGGGGAATACCATGCAACATTTTTTTTTTTTTCAAAAAACTTCTTTTTTCTATTGGCAACTATTGCTATAAATAACTAGTAGGATACTTTTGTGGCAAAATATATTCCCGTGAAAGAAAAGTTAACTATTCTCTACAGATTAACATTGGCAATTCCATTTCAATACCGTCCCATAATCTAATAAATCTCCGATGATTTCTTCAAAAATATTCAACTTAAGAAAATTTTCTCTGGCAGTCTAATAATAAAAGTGGATAAAATAAATCCCATTGGCGCCCCTGTTAAAAGCGATCGCCAAAGTTGTTCCAAGATTTCTCGCTCGCTGAGAAAACAAAATTAAGTGAAAATAGTAAGTAGGAATAAATGTAATTACCATAATAAGAGGCATTTCCTCCCTACTAATTCCTTTTCCGTTGATTTGAATGAAAACTTTTGCGTTGATTGGATTTGCTCTGCTTTCCTCCCGTTGGTACGATAGAGAAAAGCACTCTTCCAACGCGAAAATCCGTTTTTGAGAGGTCTCAAAAATAAGATAATTATGTAAATAGCGTTATGACAAATAAAAATAAAATTACTTAAAAACTGAAATTGCGTTTTAATTTACGTTTTACTTACGAGGATTTTTTTTTTATCTACATTTTTTCTCTCTCACATTAATCTAGTACGATGCTGAAATTGGGTTTTCGCTTTTTTATATAGTAATGAGGTTAATTTGATTAACGGTTGTTTCTAAATGGAAAGTACGTTGAGAAATAATTGAAAAATGCTTGTTCCGAGATTTTTTAGAAAAATGGCATTAAAGCCACACTTCATTTTCTTCTGCTTATTGTTCTCGTAAATGGAATCGTAGGTTCGCCCAATGCATTATTTATTGCAAATAAGTGATTTCAACTAGAAATCAATATTGCTAAACATAGGTTGTTTTAATAAATAATTTATTCACATGGTCATTGAAAAATGGTCATCTAGCGAGCGTGGATCAATGTGACCTAAACGCAACTCCTATTTTCCTTATTGGTGATACGTAACGTGGAATCCCGGTAGCGTAGTGGTAAGCACGCCTGTCTGCCACGCTACAGGTCGCGAGTTCGGCTCCCGTCTGGGCAAGGTTCACCCAAGCTTTCATCCTTTCGGGGTCGATAAAATGAGTACCAAGCTTGTTTGGAAGGGTCTCGCGTAGGGCTGATCACCCGCCCAGGGCACATGCTGCATAGCACCTCGGGGTCCTGGGTTAAGTAAGCAGAGTTGTGCATTTTGGGACCTGATCCCTCATGGATCGTACAGCCACAGGTTAAATTTTTTTTAGATACGTAACGTAAAAATGAGTCACTGTGAAGTCGATGTGTCTAATTTTGTGTCGAGACGCAAATGATTCGGAAATAGATTACCTGGCTGAATGAAAACTTTGCTTTGATTAGATTTGCTTTGCTTTCTCTCGTTGGTACGATAGAGAAATCATTCTTACAACACCGAAACCGTTCTTGGGAGATCTCTAAAGTAAGATATTTATGTAAATAGCATAGTAACAAATCAGAAAAAAAAAGCAATTTAACAAATTACAACGACCATTTGGAAAATGATTTTTTCAAAGACTAAAATTTAAGACATAAAAAATCGCACGGAATTGATCATACATTACGTACGCCATAAATTAAACATTAATAGTGTTATTACACGTAAAAATTGCAAGCGACAAAAATTGTCTGCGACTCGTCAGATTTCCTGAAACTTACGTATTATCCACCTAAAACTTTCGTATTATCCAAGCATTTCATTGGCTGTTCGGAGATTTCTTGGAAATCAGACGAACTATTTTAAATGAAATTTCATTCTTAAACTTCTAAACATCTCACAATATTACTTTTTACACCGTCGTATAGAGAAAAAAATGTACTTTTAAATGCACTTTGTTTGAAAGCTGTATCTCAATTTGTTTCTGAGTTATTATTATTTTTTTTCTAGTTTTTATTACTTTTTTGTCATAGTGGCAACAGAAGTATCCATCTCTGTTGAAAGTAAAGGGAAAATACAGATTACTGTATAGACCAATGAGAAAACGAATAAAATGCGGATTCAACCAATAAAATGCTTCAGATATGTTTTTGATTTCCTACCCTGACAGAGAACAATAACCATTTTTCCAAATGGTTAATAAAATTAGCTAAAAAATAAAAATTCGTTTTAATTTGCGTTTTCCTGGCGAGATTATTATTATTTTTATCTACATATTTTCTATTTCTCATTAATCTAGTACGATGATGAAATTCGATTTTTACTATGTTTTATAATGAGGTTAATTTGAATAACGGTTGTTCCTATATGAAAAGTTGATTGTGAAATAATTATTCCAAGATTTTATCGAAAAATGTATTAAAGCCACTCTTTATTCCCTTCCGTCTATTCTGCTGCCACTAAATTCTCATGCTTACTGGTTCTTTTGACCAGTGACTTTTTTGTTTATTTATTCTAACGCTGTTCTGCTGGCTTTCATTTAAATAGGCTTTATTTGTGCTATTTATTTTGTTAGGCCATTTTTAAAACAAATATTTATTAATAGAAAAAATAATTACAAAATCACGAAAACAGAGATATTAAATTTAAAATCATAAAGAGTAGAAAAAGAAAATGATTGTATACTTTATTAGATAACTTAATTTCATGAAGAGCTGAATATAGCTTATTTAAACAGCATTATGGTACTTACGATGCTTAAAAAAATTGCTTTACACTTCGCTATTTTTATAACACATGTTTCTTTCCATATTCTAACAGAATTTGTTTGCTTTGTTATATAATTTTCACGAAAAATAACTTTTAAAACTAAATATTAGGAAAAACCATTTATTTTTATCAAACATGAAATTTTGTTTGTTTTTATGTAAAAATTTTTCTTGAGAAAAAAAAAGATATGTGCGATAATTCCACTTAAAACATGTCGTCACTTAAGTCTCTGTTTATTTATAAAATATCAAAAAGATGACAAGAAGTGATAAAATAAAGTGTCAATGTAAATAATGTTTTGTTGACTTAGGCTTGAAACGTTTAAGTGGTATGCCTTACTGATAAAATAACATCTATAAGATAAAACCAACTTAATTCACGTCCATTCCTTTCTGTATTTTATGACAAAAGAAAAGAAAGTACAATAGAGTTTCTAACAGTTTTTTGGGGATTTGCAAGGTTCTTTTTATATGAAGTTTGGTGGAAATGTTTTCTTAAAGCGTAGATGAAAGTAAAATGACTTCATAATATTTTCCGGTCTGTGCATGTAATTGACAAGGAAGTTGTTATTTTGCTTTAACTCCTTCAGGACGGGTGTCACATATACATTTTCATATGGGGTGCGTACGCTTTTTATTGTTTATTAATCACAATATTTTAGTCGTAATCTTGAGCTTGTCTAATAGTAAATTCTTTTATTAAGTAAGGCGAAAAATATTATACAAAATTACTGGTATTAAAAGTTAACGAGTCGAAAATTGTTCGTCAAACGTGGCAAATGAGGTGCGTACGTACTGTTACTAGCTTTATAAATATTCAGACTTTAGTGCAATAGCTGTTGCACTCTTATGCAAAAATGCATGAATACAAAATTTATTACGATTATATATATTAAATTCAGCAATACGAAAGTAATATCACTCCATCTTAAATAGGACGTCATCACCATGGCAACCTAGAATCATTACCTATCATGGGATGCCATTTATTACACATGATAAGATCTAATAGAATGAAGAAAACTTTTATTAATATCTTTTTAAGTTTTGATTCGATTTTCATAAAATTTGAAATGATCTTCAAAATTCTGCAACGATTATATGTATATATTAAATTTCACTCCACTCGGTTGGGTAGTTTTTTCTCTGTTATAGACTACCAGACGGACAGACAGATGGGCGGACTGGACGATGATTATAGATATGTACTACGTATTTATATAATTACGAACGCACCTAAAAAGGCGTTAAATGGCGCCCATCCTGAAGGGATTAAGTATAAATTGTTCTTTTGCTTTAACCCCTTCAGGAAGTGTCAGGTATACATTATATGTAGGGCGCATACGGTTTTCATTGTTTAATACCAGAATATTTTAGTAATAATTTTGAGCTCGTCTAATCGTATAATTTTTGCATTAAATAAGGCGAAATATGCTATACGGAATTAGTGATATTAAAAATGAAATTTTCGTTAAATGACGTCCGTGTTAAAGGGTTTAAGTATAAATTGTTCTCTTGCTGTAACCCCTTGAGGATGGGTGTCAGGTATACACTATATGTAGGGAGCGTATGGTTTTCCTTGTTTAATACCAGAATATTTTATTAATACTTTTGAGCTTGTCTAATTGTAGAATTTTTGGATTAAATAAGGCGAAATATGCTATACGGAATTAGTGATATTAAAAATCAAAATTTCGCTAATTGACGCCACGTCTTAAAGGGGTTAAGGATAAATTATTCTTTTGCTTTAATTCCTTCAGGACATGTGTCACGTTATGCATTCCATATAGAGTGAGTATGGTTTTCATTGTTTAATACCAGAATATTTTATTCGTAACCTTCACTTTGTGCAATCGTATGAAATCTATTAAATAAGGCGATAAGTACCATACGAAATTACTGGTATTAAAAATTAAAAGGTCGATAAATGATGCTTTCCTGAAGGTATTGAGGATAAATTGTAAATTTGCTTAACCCCTTTAGGACGGATGTCACGTATACGTTCTATATAGGGTGCGTATGATTTTATTGTTTAATACCAGAATATTTTAGCTGTAATCTTGACCTTGCCTATTCATTGAATTCTTGTATTAAATAAGGCAAAAAATACTATTTGAAATTACTGATATTAAAAATTAGAATGCTGTCTTGAAGGGATTGAGAATAAATTGTACTTTTGCTTAATTCCTTTAGGACGAGTGTCACGTATACGTTCTATATAGGGTGCGTATGATTTTCATTGTTTAATACCAGAAGTTTTAGTCATATTCTTGACCTTGTCTAAACGTAGAATTCTTGCATTAGATAACGCAAAAAATACTGCATGAAATTACTTGTATCAAAAATTAAAATGTCGTTAAATGATGCCCGCCTTGAAAGGATTGGGGATAAATTATACTTTTGCTTAACTCCTTTAGGACGGTTGTCAAGTATGCGTTTTATATAGGATGCGTATGGTTTTCATTGTTTAAGAGGCTACTTCAGTCAGGCGAAAAGACCCGTTCGGTAATGCTAATCCTATGGAAGAAATTTATAAAGATATCTCGGTTGCATTTCAATATTTTTAAATTATTTTTTTTTTGCATTGGATAGCTGAGATCGATCTGTATGCAGGCCATTTTTTACTTTTTCGATTTTCATTACAGACTTTTTTTATGAGATTGTTTCCCTTTCGAAACCGGTTCCGAAAATGAAAGTGTCCCCATAAAAAATATCTATAAACAAAATCGAAAAAGTAAAAAACAACCTTTGTACAGATCGATCTCAACTGCCTAATGCAAAAAAATAATTTAAAAATATTGAAATGCAACCGAGATATCTGTATAAATTTCTTCCATAGGATTAGCATTAGCGAACGGGTCTTTTCGCCTGACTGAAGTAGCCTCTTAATACCAGAAGTTTTAGTCATAATCTTGACTTTGTCTAAACGTAGAATTCTTGCATTAGATAACGCGAAAAATACTATATGAAATTACTGATATAAAAAAATTAAAATATCGTTAAATGTCGCCCATCCTGAAGGGATTAATGATAAATTATTCTTTTGCTTAACCCTGAGTATGGGCGTCATGTATACGTTCCATATAGGGTGCGTATTAATTTTTTTTAATACAGGCATCCCCCGACTTACTTTACTAGGCTTGCTTATTACGCGACTTACATAAATTCACAGTTGCTTAATAAATTTCAAAAATTACATTTGTTAACATACTACGCGTTTGATACACAGTTGCATATTTATTTATTTATTTTATAAGTAAAATATATCGATATAAACCACAACCGCAATGTAGTTTATATATTAGATAGTTATAATTTTATTAGTACATACAATCAAATCTATAACAAAATAACTTAATCTTTATTGTTAGTTATTCTTAGTAGTCATCTAATTCATAATAAATACAGTTTGTGCTTATCAAGGATTATTTTATTTTCTGAGGGCTATTCAATTGGCTTGCCATCAGAAATTAATGGAGAATAGGATAAATTAGTTCTATTTAATTATTTCTTATTTTTTTAGTCGTTTGATGTGGATTCAAAATTGTTATAAATTAATTCATCAATCTTAGATTCACAAATCCCGTATTCCACAAGATATTTGAAAAGGGCTCTTTCAGTTTGTTTTTATATTTTTTCATACTTTTATAGTTTACATACGAGTAAATACTGCCGCATGATGCTTTATTGATAAACTAATACGGTGTAAATAATATATATCAGGTTGTAACGAAAGTTTCCCGCCACAGCTAATACGGTCTGTGCAAATGTTTCGCGTTGACGTGTTTGCTCATATTTTGTCAAACGATTTATGGCATTTGAAAGAAAGAAACTTGCTTTATAACACTGTGTTGGGAAATTTGTAAAAAAAATGTCGTTATCATTAAGTACAGGGTGTCTGAAATGGAACTATCACGCTACCAGATTAGAACCATCATTTACTTGCAGTTCTGTTACAAAAACTCAGCAACAGAATGTCACCGAATAAAGTGTACAGCTTCAGGTACTACTGTTGTATCATATGACACTGTTAAGATTTGGCGTAATGGTGCTTATATATAAAATTACAGTTAATTATATATAGTATAATTAGTATTATGTAATGGTAATTTGGCGGAAAACTTTCGTTACAACCTAATATATATATTGCCGTTTCTTACAAAATTTTACCTATGCAACTCACAAATTTGACTTACGTAAAATTCAAGTTACGTAAAATTTTACTAAACGCATTACTTACGTAAGTCGGCGGATGCCTGTACAAGTATAATTTAGTCTTAATCTTGGACTTATCTAATCATATAATTTTTGGAATAAATGGTGTGAAAATACTAATCTTGGACTTATATCTAATCGTATAATTTTTGGAATAAATGGTGTGAAAAATACTATATGGAATTGCTGGTATTGAAATATGACTAAATAATGCTGTAACTGAAGGGGTTAAGGAAAATTTGGCATTAATGTATGGAATAAGACGGCAATTTTCAACAGCATCTTAACTGCGTTAACCACTGGTGGCTTATTCTCTTTTTTTTTTAACCTCCTGAGACCTGAACAAAATAAAATACATTATAAAACATCCATTTTAATGGATGCCAGGTCTCAGGAAGTTATAGAAAGAGAACAATAAACAATGTAATGTAATTTGAAGGAAATCCTGTGGAATTTAGTTCGACTTAAGACGAATAATGTTTCGTTTCAAAATTTGTTTATGTTAATGAGCGTATCAATGATAAATAATCCAAGACTGTTTAATTTATAAAATTTTAAAGCTGTTTTACGACTGAAATTAACGTTTTAAAAAATAAGTATATGTTATAATATTCTATGTATAATATTTTTCTTTTTTTTTTTTTGTCTTTAATATGTTTTATTGAGCTTTACACAATAATTTCAAATGTAGGATTCGAAATGTTTTCTGTTGTTATTGAAATTGTGCAAAAAAGCGATAAGTAAATTAGCATTTTGGTCTGGTCCTTTTTAATCCTTTCAGTGGCAAAGTACTTGAAATCGTAAAATTTTGAAATGATTGACACCAGAATTTAGAAACGAACGTATTTAAAGACTTGTAAAAGTTTTTTTTCCCTTCAAGCACTGAAAAAGAGGGAAAATTTTCATTAAAAAAAATCTGGTGCCAACATGGCATTTTAATGACTTAACGATTATGTCATGCCAGCTTATTAAAAATAAATGTAAATTAAAATTAACTACTCGGATATGCCAATCCCAAAACTTTTTTCTATCTCATACATGTTAATACTTCAAAATTCTCTAGTACAGTGCCAAATTTGAATGACAACGTATGCCCATTCTAAAAACCATTAAATCATGTTCAGGACCCTCTGAAACGTATAAATCCATCGAAAACCGGAAGTCTAAATTTTTCACGAATCCAATACTTTCTTCTTGTAAAGATAAAAGAAAGTAAAAATATAACTGATATTAAAATATTTAACGAGACACCCATAAACTTTTCTAAACCAAACGCCTGTAGCTAGAATTTTAGTTTCCAAGCAGTTTTTATTAAATGCGAATTTTTTTTTTTTTTTTTTTTTTTAATTGTCTTATTCTGAAAAATTTGATTGTATGTACTATGTAGAGATTTTCGTAAAAAACTTTTCTGTTGAATGATTGAGAATATTTGTTGTGATTGTATACTAGTTTTAATTTCTAAAAATCAAAAATAAAATATGATTTTATTAAAAAAAAAAGAAAAAAAAATCTTGAAAATCAATGTTTTATTTTCTTGCACAAAACACATAGAGTATAAAATTGAAGAGTCACTAAATAAACAGATATAAAAGCCTTAGACGTATCTGGAAAGAAAAACGTTTGCTATAATGTTTCTAAACGTAGTTCAAATAATCTGAAATAAAAACTCGGATATTCAAGTTAGCTGAAATTTATAAAGAAATGACTGGATGCAATTTATGTAAAATATTCATCTGTAATAACATTTTTAAGCTTAGTTTCACTATACTATTAGCAAATATCTCAATTCCATTATACTATTTACATACTATATCCTTCTCTTAAATCAACAATATGTGAAATTAAAAATTTTCTATTCACTGGAATATTGTTAATCTTCATTACCTCTTCTATAGATATAACTATATATAGAAGTATCATATTACTTTCATTTTGGAAAATTTCCCTACTACATTTGCAAATATACGTTGGGAATCTTTAAAATAGATATTTTTAACTAAAATGATATTTTCATATGGAAGTATTTTTGATACATTTAAAATTGGATTACAATAAATTGAGTTATGGTAAAGAAATCTCAAACAAGAAATAACTTATTATTTCGTAGAACAAAACGAGTATTTTAAAAAATAGTAAATAACCGTTATTCTTTGAAATAACTGTAAAGAAGAACATTTTCTGCATAATTCAACTCTAATAACATTCCTAAACCAGGTTCAAATCACCAGAGTGAACACTCAGATATTCAAGTTAACTAAAATTGATGAAGAAATGACTGTGCAGCTAAAAGAAGTTGGTTGCTTTTCTGAAAACATGGTAGCTGTAGAGAGAGAGAACCTTTTGTATATTCAATTTCTTTAAAATATTCATTTATCTTCGAAAACTAGTTCCATTACACCATTAGCATAAATTTTCTGTCCATTATACCAACATTATCTATAAATCAGTTTTTACATTAATTGGAATATTGTTTTTCATCATTAGTTTTTCTATGTATAGAAAACTCATTGTATCTTGTATTTGATTATTTTTCTTCTTACATTTGGTCCCACCAGCAGTTGAGAGGTTCTGCTCTGAAAAGCTTGTAGACGGGAGCTGCTGGATTCGAACCCATGTCGCGCTATTCGGCCTAACCGATTTCTTCAAACCTTTGTATGTACGGGTTAAGTTCCTTTATACAGACCCACTACGGAGAGCAACTTCCTCCTCGGCCTACATCCCTCGAGCAAATAATTGGCTTTAACGAACACAACTAACCTTCCTACATTTGCAAATATTATATACTATATTCGAATTATTGAAAAAAAAATATTTAAAAAGATCGTGATATAGATGTATTTTTGGCAGATTTAGAATCGAATAATAGTAAAAAAAAAGGGATATTAAGAAAGACAATCATTCACTTTATCCCCCAGTACAACGGTTATAAAATTGAAGAGAACTAAATAAACAAACATAATTCTTAGAAGTAACGGTAAAGAAGAACATTTTCTACATAATTCAACTCTAATAACATTCCTAAACTTGGTTCAAATGACCAGAGTGAAACACTCAGGTATTCAAGTTAACTAAAATTGATGAAGAAATGACTGTGAAGCTAAAAGAAGTTGATTAGTTTTTCTGAAAACACAGTAGCAATAGAGAGAGCACTTAGATATGCAATTTATTTGAATAGAGTTCCATGGACTGTAACTAAAGGACGTAATCGACTTCTCTGGACACAAGAGCTCCATTAAGAAGCCATGGGTTGCCTGGATAAGTACGTTTCTCTCTTTTATGGTATGACGCCAGGGTAACATATTGTACCCAGCACTATTGGGTGAACGCCAATTTAGAAACATCGTAAAGATAAGTTTTAATGGAAAACCACACATTCTTGAAAAGCCTCGGAGTTTGATAAAATTAAAGATAGTTTGAATTTTCGATAAAGTTGCGTAAAAGCAATAAATTTGATATTTTTAAGTTGAGTTTGTTGGATGTGTTTTCTGTATTCGTGTGAAAGTTAAAGGGCAAATGTTTCATTTAAAAGTAAAGTAGTATAAAATGTTTTACTCCTCAAACAGAAAGATAATAAACGAAGACTATAATTGTAAAATGCATTACGTGCATTATTTTATTGTATAAAAATATATACAGTAACTCCACTATTGTAACTGCCCACATGAAAAAAAAAAAAAAATTGTTGAAAAAGTAGAAAAGCGGTCATATATCGACATTGAATTTCCTGTGAGAAAAAAAAAATATTATAACAATATTAAAATGTAGAGAGAAATTTGAAAAGAACGCTATTACGCTGCATTGGTTTAATATTAGCTGGCGAGTGTCTTCGTGTTACTAGAGTAGGCTCTTAAGCTTGTAAGTAGAGATCAACCGAAAATTCTGTTTCATTTTCAGCCCAAAACCTGAGTTTCGCCGAAAATTCGTTTTCGGCAAAAATGCTGCCGAAATTTTGGTCGGACCGAAAATATCTGTATTCCAAAAGTCTCATTTCTTCCTTCGGAAATTTTCAGCATTATTGATTAATTTGAGATGTATCGGCTCAAATGAGACACTCTTCATTTATTGCTGTGAACCTTACTGCTTAAAATTATCATTTATGACTGACTCACGAAAACGAAAATGCAAATTTTCGTTTTCGATTTTGCCGAAAATAGGAAGATTACCGAAAATCTGTTTCTGATTCGTCGATCCTTACTTATGGGCTTCATTCAGGTCAATGTGTAAATCTCTGTCTTCAGTTCAGTTTCAGTCAAAGAATTAATTCAGTAGTATCGGTTTCTATTTACGTAGAATTAAACCAGTTAGTAAGATAAATAAATAAATAATAATTTAATAAAAAGTGTACAGTTTTGCAAAATATCCTTTATTTAATGAGGATGTCTCATTATTTTAATCTTATTAAAAAGGTGAAATGTAAAATAGACTGCTCCAAAATGGAAAAAAAAAATGGATACTTCAGATCAATGAGAAGTGCTTTTTAAAAAAATTCCTTTTAGAATTATTTCATAACAAGATTAAAATTAGTTTGTGATATAACTGCAAAATTTGTTTTTTGTGTTTTATGAATTATAGACATAAATATGAATGTGCTATACTTGAAAAATGTTTTGCTCGATTTGTTTAAATATTTAATTAGTATTATTTTTCTTTTCAGTTTCTTTATACTCTGGATATGAATATAATAGTAGGTAGGTTACACTTTTTTATGTTTTTATATACTGCTATGAAATTTTCATAGCAACGGAATATTTTATAGAACAACAATTTAGAAAATAATTTAAAAGAACTTAAAAGTGATTTTTAAAAAAAGAGAGAGAGAAATGTGCTTTTGAATTGTAAGATATAATTTTTGCTCATCCAAATTTTCTCTTTTTAATTTTTGCACTGGCACATTTATTTACATTCATCCCGCTATCTAGCTCTCATTTTAACTATAAATCGAAAAATGAACTCATCAAGTGTAATTCGTAGCTCTGATTTCGCCAAAGAATATCTTATACACATACTATTTCAATGTTAGCTTGACAAAAAATTCTTCAGGACCCCCACTTGAAATCTGCAACCTGTACATCTGTCTGAACATAAACTTCCTTTAAAACTCCATTTTTTTTTTTTTTTTTTGGTCAATAAATAAAAGAAAAAACACGTATTATTATATACATATATATTTTTTTAGATTTAAAGACTTAATTTGAGAGACATATATGTATGTTTATACATAGTATGTCTCTTAACATAAACTTTCAATTAACATTAACTATAAAAAAAATTAAAATTCATATAAAAAGCACAAATAAATGTTATAAAATTACTTGCAGCTGCATACATATAATATAAAATTATTTAAAATACATTAAAAAACCAAACCGTTTTCAACCATCGCACGGCCGTCATCAGTAGGGATTTAAATATTGTTATTATTTTTCTTTGCGCTCATTCGAAAAATTATTGTAATTTAAAGGTTTATTTATATCAGATGAGATGCCAGATAAAGTATTCAAATTTCAACAAAACAAGCTTTCATCTATTATGCAGCAAATATTTCCGTACTCCATGGATATCGTATGATAGTGCATCGTTACAAGTTGTATCTTTATTAGCAATTATTTCAATTGATTCTCTTATAATAGCTTCCCGGGGGATTAAAAAAAGATGGGAAATTTTTTAAGAGGTGATAGTACACACCCAAACAAACATTTTGTATCAAAGAATGCATTGCCGAAAACTAAACGTAAAAAAGTTAGAGGGCGCCAAAAGTTATGTTCTTATACGAGGCAAAAACACACAATGAACGATTAAGTTAAGTTACGAAAACAAATTTAATGGCATTTGATTACAATAAGTGCTCAAAACATTGACCGGCAGCTGTTATGCACGCAGTACAACGGCGAAGAACAGATTGGCGAATTTTCTGAAACACACCAGTCACCACCGCGCTCGCCAGGTCTTTCATGTCTCGATTTTATTTTTTTTTTTTTTTTTGTGGGGACAGCTAAAGGCTCTTGTGTATGAGACTCCCATTGAATCCGCAGAAGAACTTGTCGCCAAGCTTTCGGCTGCTGTAGGGGAAGTTCGCGATATGCCTGGTGTGTTTCAGAAAATTCGCCAATCTGTTTTTCGCCGTTGTACTGCATGCATAGCAGCTGCCGGTCAATGTTTTGAGCTGTGTACTATCACCTCTTAAAAATTTTCCCATCTTTTTTGAATCCCCCTGTATAAGAAAATCAATTGGAATAATTGCTAATAAAGTTATATAGTTTGTAACGACGCACTATCATACGATATCCATGGAATATGGAAAGATTTGCTGCATAATAGGTAAAATCTTCACTGTAAAAAAAAAAAAACGGACTAAAAAACGGAAATACTACTGGCAATCTAGACGCCAGTACTATTTCCGTTTTTTTACGGGAATTTTTTCCCATAAATTACAGAAAAATTTCCGTTTTTCTGATTAAAAACGGAAATTTTTCTGTAATTTATGGGTAAAAATTCCCGTAAAAAAACGGAAATAGTACTGGCGTTTAGATTGCCAGTAGTATTTCCGTTTTTTAGTCCTTTTTTTTACAGTGTTGTTTTTTTTAAATTTGAATAAGTTTATCTTTCATCTCATCTGACGTGCAACCTTTAAATTACAGTAAGTTCTTCTAGACCAGGGTTGGTGAACCTTTTTTCATCCACGTGCCAACTTTTTCCAAGAAATATAATTCGTAGCCATGGCGTGCCATCTATAAAACGAATTTAATGGATAAAAAAAAAATCAAGAATTAAATTTACTCGAAAATTATTTATTGAGATTTTAAAAATATGGGCAACATACACGTAGTATTACATTGTAGTATTTATAGAAATAAATATATTTTAGAAAATAATAGTAAAACATTTAATGCGATTAAAAGCGAATTCTATTGTTGCATCTTGGAGGGAAAAAAATACGAGGCTCATACATAAGTTCATTTAACAGTACGCAAGCTGAATTGATTTTTATCTGACAAGTGGCTTATATTTCAATTTTAATATTATCACTTGTGAAAATAATTATGCGCAGTCGTAGATAGGCGGAAAAGTTTTTTTTAATGCAAATACCAGTTTCTTAAAAAAAAAAAACAAAAAAACAAAAACTCTGGAATTAAATTCCAATTTGCTGTAATTTTATCATCAGCATTTTTACTTATATTTCTTAATAATCTTTTCGATGTTTCCCACATGTTGCCTTTGTTTGATAAAAATTTCAGTCCATTTTCAACTAGATTGGAATTTAATAAGCTGCAATTTAAATTCTTCAATATCGAATGTAAACAAGCTCAACTCATCTATATAGGTACATTTTGTGTAATGAATGTCGCTGTATCTTGATTTAAAACCTCAATCAACGGCGTGCCAAAAATGTTCTTTTGCGTGCCACTTCTGGCACGCGTGCCATAGGTTCGCCGACCCTTTTCTAGACAATTCTCGAATAAGCGCAAAGAAAAATAACATTTAAATCCCCACTGATGACGGTCGTGTAATGGCTGAAAGCGTTTTGAATTTGGTTTTTAATGGGTTTTTATGTACTTTAAGACATTTTTAATGTATTTTTAATAATTTTATATGTATACACCTAAAAGTAATTTGTGCACATTTATTTGTGCTTTTTATATGAATTTTAATTATTTAACGGAATGGGAATTTAGCACTAGAATTTTAACTTTCATTTATTGATATAAAGAATTTGCCATGAAATAATAAAATGGATGAGAAAGATTAACGAAACAAATATCTCTATTCTAAACAAGTTGGAAATTGCTCGTCAAACGTGGCAAATAAGGTGCATTCGTGCTATAACTAGTTTTATAAATATTTTTTGCACTGCATATTGTACCGAATGTATATTTTAGTGCACTTCATAAGTGCATATCATTTTCATTCTGTTCGAAAGCCTGTAACATCATTAAAATGCACTTGAAATATTTTTTTTTTTCCCATTGGCGTAATGTAACGGAACACGTTTGACTGTCCCTGTAATTAAACTATACATCCGATTTTCATAAAATTTGAAATAACTCGACAAAATTTTGCAACAATTATATATTTAAAATTTCAGATCATTCGGAAGGCTGTAACATCATTAAAATGCATTTGCAATAATTTTTTCCCATTGGCCGTTATGTAACGGAGAACTTTTGACTGTCCCTGTAATTAAACTATACATCCAATTTTTATAAAATTTGAAATGACTCGACAAAATTTTGCAAAAATTATATATTTAAAATTTCAGACCATTCGGTTGGGTACTTTTTGCTCTGTTATATGCGGACAGACGGACTGAACGACGACTATAGGTGCTACGTATTTACATAATTACGAACGCACCTAACAAAGGAAGTACTTCTGCTGCTGCCTCCGCCGTACTTGAATTTATTATGACCTTTTGATTTTCTTGATTCACAATCGAAAAACTGTTGCATATAAAACAAGTTGGAAATTGCTCGTCAAACGTGGCAAATGTGGTGCGTTCGTACTATAGCTAGTTTTATAATTATTTTTTGCACCCCATATTGTACTGAATGTATAGTTTTTTGCACTTCGTAAGTGCATAGTCTGTAACATCATTAAAATACACTGTAATAATTTTTTCCCATTCCCTGTAATGAAACGGAAAAATTTTGACTATCCCTGTAATTAAGCCATACATCCGATTTTCATAAAATTTGAAATGGCTCGACAAACTTTTGCAACAATCATATATTTAAAATTTCAGACCTCTCGGAAGGCTGTAACATCATTAAAACGCACTTGCAAGCATTTTTCCTACTGCCCGTAATGTAAAGAAAAACTTTTGATTGTCCCCGTAATTAAAATATACATCCGACTTTCATAAAATTTTAAATAGCTCGACAAAATTCTGCGACAATTATATATTTAAAATTTCAGACCATTCGGAAGGCTGTAACATCATTAAAATGAACTTGCAATAATTTTCCCCATTGGCCGTAATGTAAAGAAAAATTTTTGACTGTCCCTGTAATTAAACTATACATCCGATTTTCATAAAATTTGAAATGGCTCGACAAAATTCTGCAACAATCATATATTTAAAATTTCAGATCATTCGGAAGGCTGTAACATCATTAAAATGCACTTGCAATAATTTTTCCTACTGCCCGTAATGTAAAGAAAAACTTTTGATTGTCCCTGTAATTAAACTATACATCCGATTTTCCTAAAATTTTAAATAGCTCGACAAAATTCTGCAACAATGATATATTTAAAATTCCAGACCATTCGGAAGGCTGTAACATCATTAAAATGAACTTGCAATAATTTTCCCCATTGGCCGTAATGTAAAGAAAAACTTTTGACTGTCCCTGTAATTAAACTATACATGCGATTTTCATAAAATTTGAAATGGCTCGACAAAATTCTGCAACAATCATATATTTAAAATTTCAGATCATTCGGTTGGGTAGTTTTTGCTCTGTTATATGCGGACGGACAGACGGACAGACGGACTGAACGACGACTATAGGTGCTACGTATTTATATAATTACGAACGCAGCTAAAAAATTAAAAAATGGATGTAATAATGGATAAAAAGGCATATAAAAACATGAAAACTGACATTATATGCAGAGGGGGCTTAACGAGCGTAGCTCATATGTGGAAAAGCATTTTACTAAATTAAAAAGAAAACAACAACAACACAATAACACCGAAACGCAACATTTGAAGTACGCTAACTTTCCGCGATTATGTTAAAAACTACCTAAATTTAAAGTTGTAAACTTATTTTCACGTGTTACTTAGAAGTCCATTATTGAAAGTTGGTATTTTAGCAGTTAATGTAAAGTAATAATAATAACAAGAAGAAGAAATTCAGTGAAATTTACAAATACTTTTTTTGAGATGAAATCATATTTCTTTTAAGTGCAAAATTCCAATGTTAACATTTTTATGGAAATAAACTACATAAATTTAGATAGATTGTTTTACAATTTAATATATTCGTGTATTTGGGGCTCCTTTTGATTCCGGAAACTCGAATGCCAAGGTTTGACAGCGCAATAATATTTGAGCCTGCACTGGTGCCATGTCCAGACTTTGATGTTCTCTGTGTGTTTCATTCCACTTTAAACGGAGCATTTACTCCTCGTATAAAAAATGTGACCATAGTGTTCCAAACAAACCAAAATATTAATATAAAATATGTGTAAAAATGTCATCTTCTATATTTCGTTATTTAGTTAAAATTCAAAAGCTACTTTTATATCTCTTATTTGTTAAATTCCTATTTCATTTTCATGCAAACATTTTTTCTAGAGTTCTTTTTACCATTCCTGTCAAAAGCATATCATGCAAATTGTATATTGCATATTGTGTTTTAATCTGGATCACCAAATATACTCATTTTTTGTAAAAATCTCGAAACTACATTTAAATGTTAAAAATAAAATAAATTTATTCGATTGAGTTAAAATTTTCCCCGTTTCCTCCTTTTTTTATATTTGTTTTATTTCATTTTTATTCTTTTACATTCTTACTCCTTTATGTAAAAAATAAAAAGGAATTATTACAGATGTCTTTATTTTTAAATTGGAACTCTTTTTTTTTATGATGATCTTTTTTTCTTGCATTTTTATGAGTTAGAAAATCTTTAACATTTTTAAATAGGGTATAAGATTTTTTATCCTGAAAAAGTGTTAAAACTTCATTATCCAATTTTTTGCATAACTTAACCGAGAATTAAATCTAAAGTAACACGACATTTATGTTTCATTTTGTAAAGCGATATTAAATAAATAATTTTTATTTATCATATTTCTTTTTTGTATCGATAATTATCTTTAAATTTATAAACTTGTTTTTTCGCCCTTTTTTTATTAAAATTTTCTGTTTATCTTTAAGTATTTTTTTTTTCAATGTTAATAAAAAACAATACGATATTTCTGTTTTATAAAAATATAAATAAAAGTAATTTGAATGATTTGACTACCGCTCTGGTACAATTTTAAAATACTAATAATTTAATAAAAATTACTTGGGAATGCGATTTCCGAAAAATTGAATTGCCTTTATTTATAACAAATGTCAGAACTTAAGTTTCTTAGAAAGTAATGCACAAAAGTTCTTCGAAATGACATAAAGTGTTTTATTCCTTTTTTTAAATATTTGCCTTTATAGGGCTGCCATAAGCGGCTATTTTTTAATTCTATTTCGCATTATTTTTTCAAAATAAAAATCTTTCAGATACGCTTTGACAACATTTGCAAGAGAAATATACTACAAAAGGTATTTTTTTTAAATAGTGGTGCGAATAGAACATAAAAATAATCGCTTGTGGCAGACCTGATCTGTAGAATCTACACACTCGAATAAACTTAATTTCAAAAACAATTTTACCATTCAGAAAGTTGTATATCGTTTGGCATTAATTGGCGGAAATTCCTTTCATTTACGACTCATTGCACTGTTGTTTCTTTTGCTTGGCGAGAAACTCTGTCGAGTTTCTATGATGGCAGAAACATGTGATTTATAGGCTTTAATTTCACCTTATTATCTTAAATCGGTAACCACAATTTTAATTTTGACGAATGGGAATTTAAAAAAAGTCACTGTGTGCTAAACCAGGAGAATAAAGACAATGGTTCATCGAATCAATTTTCTCTTAATAGGAATAACTAATAGTTTACAAAGCGAGCTTGCACTGCCATGATGATGGGCAATGTGATTTTACACGTTTTCCTTTCTTACTTTAATAATTATTTCCGGCAAACAAACTATCGAATGCAAATTAGTATTCATTATTCAATGATTCTCCAAAACAACCAAAACAACAGTTTCTACATGGCTGTATTTACGAAAATTTGAAGCAATCATTTTCTTTGAATCACCTTGTGGGTGAAGAACTTCTATCATATTTTGTTCATTTTCAAATGACCAAAGAACGAATTCTGTTTTATTTCGTATTTATAGGAATAAAACCAAATTACATTATCTGTTATAGTGTCATTGGCATGTTTTTAGGCACTCGCTTTGAATGATTTGAGAATTTTCCTTGCACCACTTGATACGACCATCCTTTTAAGCTTCAGTTAAAATTTCTGGGATCCAGGGTTCACACACTTTTTCCATTCAGAAGTAATAATACTAAACTGAATCCCTGGAATATTAAAAGCAATACCTCGATTTCCTGTTACATGACGATCTAAAGTATTTTTTTTTCTGTAATCGCTGCAGTCTTTGGCTAATTGCCAAATTCATCTCTAAGAATCTTATGTGTACAACTCCACTGTAAAATAAAATTTGTAAAGTTACTAAAATTTTTCTAGGAAACTGGGATTCCAGGAACTTTTTATGTAACGGCAACAAGAAAAATTCCTGTAACAGATGCTGTTACAGAAATTTTTGCTGTTGCCGTTACATAAATAGTTCCTGGAATCCCAGTTTCCGAGAAATATGTTAGTAACTTCACAGATTTTTTTTTACAGTGTGAATCCTTTACATTCGTCTCGAATTCTTGGTTTACACTCTAAATCGAAATGTCTTAAATTCAGACACTTAAGTGTCTGAAACGGAGTGTTCAATTTTCAGACATTTTAAAATGTCTGAATTTTTTCAGACACTTTTTGCGTCTGAATTTTAGACACTTCAAACGTCTGAATCGCAGCCATTTTTTTAAAGCATTATACGTAGCCATGTTTGACCACGTTGATCCTGGAAAAGTATATGGCCATTATTCTGCCCTACTCTCCCCCCCCCCCACACACACAGCCTAATTTTAGGGGCTCCAAAATATGGTATGCAATTTTCATAAAGCTGATAATTGAAATCTTTTTCGACTTTGTACTGATTATAATCAATATTTTGAATTTATAGAGTAGAATAAGATTAAAAATTAAAATATTTGTCACAATACAGTAAAACCTCTCAATAGTAGGCACCTTAGAACCGTGGAATTTGTTCGCCATTCGGAAGTGTCTGTTTTTCTGAGGTAAAAAATATAAAATATGTGCATGTTGTTAATAAAAAATGTGCTTCTTAAATAGTTGTGTCCTCTATGTAGGAGTGTCCGTTATGGAGATTTTACAACAAAACTTTCATAGGACAATTTTCTTCAGCGAACACTGACCTTTTTCAAGATAAATACATTTTTTTTACCTCATAAAAGCGAACACAATCGAATAGCAGGCAAATTCAACATTCCAAAACGCGTTCAATTCGCGAGGTGGCCGCGATTGAGAGTTTTTACTGTATTTATTTTTTTATTTAGTTTTTAATCTAATTCTACTTTTAAAGTTCAAAATGCTGATTATAATCAATAGAATGTTGAAACACATTTAAAATATAAGCTTTAAAAAAAAAATCCATATCGAATTTGGAGCACGTAAAATCGTAGGGGGGGTGGGGGGGGAGGGTCTGCCCATGCTTTAATTAGGCCCTTCTTCTGGAAAAAGTCCAACCCTGTATTATGATTCGATAAATGTACGTGTCAGTTTTAAGTGCAAAATCTAGCTATATGCAAATAAATATTTTATAAAAATCTACCTTTTTACTTTGTATTCATTTTTAATTTCAAATTACTTTTTAACTAAAAGTAATCAAAAAATCAATATTATATAATTATTTCAAATGAAATATATCTGTATATTTTTACCGCATTCTTACAATTACGTTAACGGTACATGATTACATGAATTTAAGAATCTAAAAATAATCATTAAAATTTAACAAAGTGACTACAGATAACGCGAGATCCTTTTTCTAAATCTTTGTTGACATCAACAAATTTTTTTCTGATTCAACGTCTACATTAGTGACGTCAATTTCCGTTCAAACCACAGCCACGTGAAGCTGTGGTTTTGACTTTTGAATCATAAAAAGATTATATGTTGACTATTTTCAGTATAGCAAATGTGATATTTCTAAAATACTCGGAAACACTAAAATTATAGCAAAGGGAAATCTTTTAATTAGAATGACCGGATTTAATGAGTTTTATCAGTCAAAACATTTTAAAATAAATAAATGAACACAAGTAATTCGCTGTATTAAATATATGGGGGAATCAATGAATGGAAGGATGTTCGAACTATATTCTTTTTAAAAATTTATGATGTACACAATATGAGGCAGAAGAAAACTTCATTAGACAAGAAAAGCATAAATAATAAATAAAAGCAGCTATTAACAGGAATGTTTACTATAAATGCTTTTGAATTCCAGTACATAACACATAATAAATCTATCAGAAATGTAAAAATCGATGTAAACATTACAAATGCTGCCGCATTAAATGCTTATAAAAATATTGTATACGTAAATAAATAATTAAAAAGGGTACTTCAGAGTAATAATTACACCAAAAAATACTATTAAGGTAGTCTTATGGTAATTAAGAAGTATGAGCCAATCAACAGGCGATGTCACTGCGATTTTTAAAGTAATGGCTACATAAGAAAAGGCTTAGGAAGGTGTAAAATTAATAAATTCAGTAACCGCTAATATACACCATGCAGAGACACCAAAATTTATTTTAAAGATAACATTGGATAGAAAATAATACAGAAATATGATTGCAGATGATTTGAAGAGTAGAAATTTAAATATTAGCAAAATAAAATTTTAACATGGAAATACCATAGGCAAAATGCTTTGAACATATTTTGGCATAACTCAGGAACTAATAAAGCTATAGACTCGTGTGAGGTCTTCATTTAAAGAGAAAACAATCACAGAGAGTTTTAAATACATAGTTAAGACCCCACTTACCTGGGAAAAGGTCTGATTATTCCAAAAGCACATTCGCCCAGAGGACGTCCGGATTGGAGGCTACGTTAGTATCCGTTAGTTAGGCAGACTTGGATATTTAAAAAATAAAATCCCCTTGCACATCCGGCTAGCTCTGTTAAAAGGATGGAAAATTTCCATCCTGAAAACATAGCCCGCCAGACAACAGTTCTCTTTACAAATTTGACGAGATGAAGAACACTGTATTAGTTTTATAGATAAATATTAATACGGAGTACCACTATGTCGATAGAAATTAAATCCCGGAACTTCACATTCCGCAAAAAACAATCAAGTCAAAATAAATTATTAGTTAAAATGTACGCGTACATAAAAACAAGCATTCAGTTTGAATTACAAACGAACATCGAGTTCGAAAGGAAGACGCATGCGCAACTGAGAGTGCCCCCTGGTGAATGCGGAGCGGAGTTACAAAGTGTCTTAAAATTAGACACTTGCAGATTTTTTAGACACTTTTATCAGTTCGTGTACACTATGATCATAGTAAGACACTTAGGTGTTTTAAATTAAGACATCTATTGTGACTGAATTTTCAGATTCAGACACTTAAGTGTCTGAAATTCTTTTTCAGTCACATATGTATCTTAATTTAAGACGCCTTTATTTGCAGTGTAGATGAAATTTCATTGCTAAGTCAAGTTTATTTTTTTTTTATTATCACTATATTATTATATTTGGTACAAATTTGATCCAACGCCGTAAAAAGAATTTTGTAAACTTCCTCGTTATTTAACAACCAATGCTCATGAGAGAATCAAAATTCTTGAAAAATCGACGCGCTGAAAGATTTGTTGTTGTTGTTGCTTGTTTAGTTTTGTTTTGCAATGCCAGATTCTAAAATTATAAGTGCTGACTTATGCCATCCCACGAAAAACGTTACATTTTGGGCATAAAAGTTTAAATAAGCTATATTATAAAGCAAAAACATGATCGTGAGGGACACTGACGTCATATAAGCGGTGGTAACGACCTGAAAAATCAATTTCGTTCTGTCGGAAATTCCTTAACTTTTAAACATTGCACAATTTCAAATTTTACACCATCGATTAAAAAAAAAAAAAAAAGATATTTTTTAAATGCAGCTTCTGTGAAAACTGTATCTCAATTTACTGTTTTTTTTTTCCTTTAAAATTATTTTTTAACTTGACTTTTTAAAAATCTATCTCAAAAATGAACGATTACGGAAGATTAATCCGTTTACCTTTAAACAATGCAAACAATTCAGCATTTGTTTGCTTTGTTTAATTCGTAACTAAATTGTCGAAGGAAATTAATACTTCACAAATAAATAAACAAATCATTCAAAAACATTAACATCAAACACTAAAACATTCAATATTAAAAAAGTTACTATAATCGCTGAAGTCTTTCGTAATTAACCGCTGGCACTCAGCTAATACGAAATTACCGAAAATGTGTTTTAAATGTGTACCGAAAATGTTCCCTAGTTTTTGGGCAAACTAGTGAAATATACGAAATTTAAAAAATCGAGTAATATAGAGTTTTCGATTAAAAATTATTTTCAGCTATTTTGTGCACACCAGACAGTATATCGAGAATCTGGCTTGACATTGGCTTGGGATAGCAATGTATATTTAATGAAAAAAAAAAACTGATATACGCAGTTTATCATTTATCGCTTTTAGGATTTATCTAGGTTGCCGTACAGCTTTTCCTTATTTGGTGCTTAATTTATTTTATGAGGATTTAGGGGGTAATTTTATTAAGAATATCGTAAAGGAGGATTCAACTGCAGAGGATACAAATACAAAATATTTTCTTTATAAATGATAGACTTATTTAGTATAGGATATGAAACTTGAGGTAAATATCTCCGAAAGAAATAACACATTTGAGTTAAAATGTTTCAGAATATTCCTATTAGCTGGCAGATGCTAATACGATTTGTAAATCATTGCATATAACTTTATTGTAGCGGAAGGTAGATGAAAGATTTTTAACAGTAATTCTAATATATATATATATTTATATAAATACTTAAAAAAAATAATTTACGTATAAAAGAACTTTCAAAGAAAAAAATACATTATTTAAGAAATATTATATTTATCACATTCACAAAATAAATGAAGATTTAATAGAGAAAATTAGGTGTAACACGTAACTAAGGTGTATATGCATACTTTCTTTCATCTAAAGGGGGAAAATTACAAAAATTCGCAAATCATCCGTTGTCATTAAAATATATTTTTTAAATGCATTATAAAATAACCTGAAAATATTATGTCAAACAATAACTGTCATATGTTGATAAAATATCTTTTTTGTAGAATGACCTATCTACATATCTTGATTCGCATTGTAATAATATTAGAATATTTAATTCAACAATTTAAATCAGACTTAAAAAATATATAGTCACATCAATATATATCAGTCAATATTATCACAGTCCTTAAAAAAATATTTAGTTATGTAATTGATCTAACAATCGATGTGCTAATAGAAATATATATGTTTAGCAATGTACTCGAAATTACAATCAGGCAGGTTCAGGTTTTAAGTAAAGAGTAAAAGAAAAATAAGAAAATGATTTTGCTGAATTTATCTTTCGTTGAAGTGGAATTGCAATATTTCTCCAAGACACCAAATTAACACATTGTTAACCAGTTACGAGTATACTCGTGATTGAATCAAACGTCATTCATTGTTTGAAGCCGTGTTCATCGGAGGGCGTGATCAGAATCCCTTGTGAACAAGTCACGAGTATACTCGTGTTTGAATTAAATGCCTTTCATTGACTGAAACCGTGATCAGGATTCCTTGTGAGCCACTCACGAGTATACTCGTGTTTGAATCATACACCGTTCATTGACTGAAGCCGTGTTCATCTGACGGCGTGATCAGAATCCTTACCTCTACCTTAGATATAGAGTAATCTTGTCTCTACCCATATATCATTCATTTTATCAAATAAAGATAGTGATTTTATCGAAATCAAAAACTCATTTTAAAGAATTTATTTTATCGTTGAACTGGAATTACAATATTTCTTTAACATACCAACTTAGAACACTTGTCAACCACTCACGAGTATACTTGTGTTTGAACCAAATGTCATTCAATGACTAAGGGTGTGTTAAGGATCCTTACTTCTGCACGTACATTTATTTTTTACACTGAAGACTTTTTAGTTTTCTTCAGAAAAAAGAGTTATGATGTGAAAGAGAACTTGACTGTTAAAATGTTTTACATTGAATCTATTGAAATATTTTGCATTGTTCCTGATATATAATCTTATAAACCCAACCAAGTAATCAGATTTCCAAATACTTTCGATAGAGGACGGCGCTTTTGTTGTTTGAAAATAGAGATTTGAAAATGAATTACTCGTCGACAAAAATTATGTATGACATCCCTAAACTTAATACAATTATACAGGGAATTGATCCGAAATTAGATAATATTAAAATAACAAAAGCCTCGAACATCGAATAGGTTAAAGTTATAAAACTTTGAACTCATTTTAAAATGCCGGCAAAGGTGGATTAAAATTTCTGTAGTTTTAAATTTACCTAATTATTTTGAATCTGAAAATATGAGGTTCATGGAAAATAAACCAAAATTGAGCAAGCAGCATGCTCATTCTTTTTTTTTCTGAAAATCAGTCTTAAGTTTTAGGTGTTATTCAGTTTAGTTTAATATTAATGCAGAAGTGAATAGGGGATAAATCTTCTAATAATTCTATGATCGATTAAAAAAAAAAAAAAACTGATATATTTTTTGCTCCCTTTTGTATTCTTATTTAACAATTTATAAATAATTCATATGATACATATATATATATATCTTTTATTATGTCGCAACTATTTTTAAAAAGGTAACATTTTTGTGAGTGCCGTTATATAATATGCATGTATATATATGTGATGAAAAATAGTAATAGAAAATGAATTATTCCCAAATAAATAATATAAAGGGGTTAGACTTTAAAAAAATCATAATAATAATAAATGTGCCTAAGACTTTACTTTTTTTATTTGCGATTATGTTTCCTTGTTAATGATGTGCTCGTGTTTCATTATGCTATATAACTTCTTTTAAAGAGAAGTTTTTTCTTATGAGAGTAATTTTTTCTGCATATACTTGTAAATGCATTTAGGTCGTAAATTTTGATAATAAAAAAAAGGTGTTCCCTTAAAAAGATATGTTTTTATTTACATTTTCAGAAGTTTGTATCTTCTTTAACTTAAAAATGACTTTGAAAAATTAATAAAGTTCCTCTTAAAATTGGCTATTTCCATTTATTTCTATTATAAATTTTGTTTCTTAAATTAACGCTATTTATATACTTTTAAGTATTATTATTTTTTATTATTTACTGATATCTGCGCATTAAAAAAATAAATAATAAAAATGCTTATTTTAAGGAAATAAACAATGTTAAATGAATTTATTTAAAACTTCCGTGAAAAAAATTATAATTTTTCTTTTCGAAATTGAAAAAGTTTGAGATTTTTCGTTTACGTTGTGCTTTTTGCAATGCCCGTATTATAATTATATGGTAATTGATAAACCATGCTATCAGGCATTATTATTATTATGGAGAGCAAAATCAGTAAAGACCCTTCGTTATATGTTATTTTTTGTTATTAAAAAGACACACTATTTTTCTTATAAAATTCTTCTATATTGTCTGTAATAATTTACATTATAAAAAAATCATTAAAAATGTTGGTTACTTAAAAAAAAATCTATAGTCTGACACCTAAAAGTTATAACATACTAATACTATACAACTTCCTTAGCAGTTCTTATTTTGAAGAACCGCTAAAGAAGTTGTATAGTATTGGTATGTAATATATCTTTTAAGGGTGTATTCCAATCCAAACTGCTTATTTTCTGATTTATTTTTAAATTCATTTTTGTCTTAAACACATCAAACTGGCAAATTCTCTTATTTAGAAACTGCATAATGTGCCGTGCTTGCCAATGTTTTGATAAATGCAGAAAACATTGCAAAAAATGCTGTCAAAGTTGGCGTTTCGAACCGAATTTTCCGAAGCCAGAGATCTGGGAATGAAAAAAATGGTCATACTGAGAAAATAATTGTTTAAAAATCAAATTCTAATTAATTGAACGAAAAATGAAATCACACGACCTCTTATACATCTCTTCAAAAATCGCCTCAGCAAGTTTCATGTTTTTACTTTAAAAAATGAGTCTGGAAATGTCTCAGAAAATTTCGAGCTGTTCAGCGTGGGAAAATATTTTTTCGAATACACCCTTAAGTGTGAGACTATATGTTTTTTTTTTTTTAATTTTTTAAGTATCTAAATATATTTTTAATGATTATTTATAATGTAAATTCTTACAAACAATATAAAAGAATTTTTTAAGAAAAATAGTGTGTCTTTTTAATAACCAAAAATAACATATAACGAAGAGTTTATACTGATGTTTCTCTCCACAATAATAATGCCTGATAGCATGGTATACCGATTAACATGTAATTGAAATTTTGGCTTACAAGAATAATTTTTATGTCCCATTATTCGTAGCTGTGTATATATCTTTTATTTTAATAATTAAAATTGAACAAAAATGCTTTCGATTAAAAAAGTTACGTTTTATTTTTATTTCGACGAGAAATTTCTAATATCTTCTCTACAACCAGAAATGACTCAGAAAAAACATTAAAAGTGAAAGGTTTTGCTTTTAATGCTTTTTACAATTGTACATTTTATTATATTATCATTGTTGACAACTGTGACTACTTATTTAAAATTTTCATTAAAAAATTTCTTTTCCTGAAAAAATTATCTTAAAAGTCTTTATTTACAATTTCCGTGACAAAATCGGAATATCTCTTCTCGAAATTGAGAAATTTCTGTGTTTTTCATCTATCTTTACGATGCTCGTTAGTTGGCCACTTGATGTAGCCAACGGGCATATGGATGAATAATATCTTTCCATCAGTGTTCCGAGAGCAGAACTTACCCCGTAGAAATCCTAAGCGCTCCAATAAATTGGTCCTTTGGCTGTTAAGACAAGCTTCCCAGCTTCCGACTCCCTTATGGTGTCTTTTAATGACAAGCTCGCAGGATTTATGAACCATGTTTTGGTCGTGAAAATACAGCACTGAAACTTATTTCTCAACAATTGCTGATAAACGTTTTATTTTCACATTTTTCTTTTTTTCTTGTTAAGAAACTTTGAACTGAAATGTGTTTAGAATGAAATAAACGGATTGTTTTAGTAAAACAAGGATTTTGTATTCCTTGATTCGTAAAATTATTTTAAGAAATTAAACGTTTTAAAATCTTACCTTTTATTCAGGTTGGAAATGGGTTTTATTTTTTGTTACTTTTATAAACTTGTAAATTTGTTGTACAAATTGTAAATTGTAATAATTTACAAATTGTAATATAAATATAATCTTTTATAAATTGTAAATTTCTTTTCAATTTCTTTTAAGAAATTAAATGCTATAAAATCCCCTGTTTTATGCTGGTTAGATGTAGATTTTATTTCCTTTATTTTTATAAATTTTTCTTATTTGTAAAATTCACTCGACAATTTTTATTTGCTCGATTTGTAAATATATCTTTTTTTTCAACTTGTTCTCCATTTTATTAAATTATCATTGTTGATAACGCGATGTATTAATTTTAAGTTTTTATGAAGAGTTCTTTTCCTGAAAAAATAAACAATCTTAAAAGTCTTCATTTACTATTTCTGTGACAAAATCAGAATATCTCTTCTCGAAATTGAGAAATTTCTGTGCTTTTCATCTATCTTTACGATGCTCGTTAGTTGGCCACTTGCTGTAGCCAACGGGCATAAGGATGAATAATATCTTTCCATCCGTGTTCCGAGAGCAGATCTTACCCTGTAGAAATCCTAAGCGCTCCAATAAATTGGCCTTTTGGTTGTTAAGACAAGCTTTCCAGCTTCCGACTCCCGTATGGTGTCTTTTAATGACAAGCTCGCAGGATTTATGAACCATGTTTTGGTCGTGAAAATACAACACTGAAACTTATTTCCCATCGATTGCTGATAAACGTTTTATTTTCGCCTTTTTTTTTGCATGTTAAGAAAATTTGAACTGTAATGAGTTTAGAAGGAAATAGAAGATTGCTTTTAGTAAAACAAGGATTTTGTATTGCTTGATTTGTAAATATCTTTTAAGAAATTAAATGCTTTAAAATCCCCTCTTTTATGCTGGTCGGATGTAGATTTTATTTTTATAAATTTCCTTACTTAATTTTGAACACGATAATATGTATCGCTTGATTTGTTAATATATATATATATATTTTCAATTTTTTTATATTGCAAAATTCCTTATTTTAGGGGGGAAAAAAAGCGCGTACTTCGTTTTCATTTTAGTATTTATAAAATTTTATTTTCTTGAATGACGTAAATAATTGCTAATAAACATTTTTTTTCGCATTCTTTTCTTAAAAAAAAAAAAAAAAAAATCTATAATGAGTTTAGAAGGAAATAAAATAAAGGATTTGAGGGAAAGAAGAATTTTGTATTTCTTGATTTCTAAATATGTTTTTAAGGTTTTTTTTATAAAGTTAAATATTGCTTAATCTTTTTAGGTGCGTTCGTAATTATATAAATACGTAGCACCTATAGTCGTCGTTCAGTCCGTCTGTCTGTCCGTCCGTCCGTCTGTCCGTCCGTCTGTCCGTCCGTCTGTCCGTCCGTCTGTCTGTCCGTCCGCATATAACAGAGCAAAAACTACCCGACCGAATGATCTGAAATTTTTAATATATAATTGCTGCAAAATTTTGTCGAGCCATTTCCAATCTTATGAAAATCGGATGTATAGTTTAATTACAGGGACAGTCAAAAGTTTTTCTTTACATTACGGCCAATGGGAAAAATTATTGCAAGTGAATTTTAATGATGTTACAGACTTCCGAATGGTCTGAAATTTTTAATATATAATTGCTGCAAAGTTTTGTCGAGCCATTTCCAATTTTATGAAAATCGGATGTATAGTTTAATTACAGGGACACCCAAAAGTTTTCCGTTACATTACGGCCAATGGGAAAAAATTATAGCAAATGCATTTTAATGATTTTACAGCCTTCCGAATGGTCTGAAATTTTTAATATATAATTGTTGCAAAATTTTGTTGAGCCATTTCCAATTTTATGAAAATCGGATGTATAGTTTAATTACAGGGACACCCAAAAGTTTTCCGTTACATTATGGCCAATGGGAAAAAATTATTGCAAATGCATTTTAATGATTTTAAAGCCTTCCGAATGGTCTGAAATTTTAAATATATAATTGCTGCAAAATTTTGTCGCGCCATTTCAAATTTTATGAAAATCGAATGTATAGTTTAATTACAGGGACAGTCAAAAGTTTTCCGTTACATTACGGGGAATAGGGAAAAAAATTATTGTAAGTGCATTTTAATGATGTTACAGACTATGCACTTATTAGGTGCGTTCGTAATTATATAAATACGTAGCACCTATAGTCGTCGTTCAGTCCGTCTGTCTGTCCGTCCGTCTGTCGGTCTGTCCGTCCGCATATAACAGAGCAAAGACTACCCGACCGAATGATCTGAAATTTTAAATATATAATTGCTGCAAAATTTTGTCGAGCCATTTCCAATCTTATGAAAATCGGATGTATAGTTTAATTACAGGGACAGTCAAAAGTTTTTCTTTACATTGCGGCCAATGGGAAAAATTATTGCAAGTGAATTTTAATGATGTTACAGACTTCCGAATGGTCTGAAATTTTTAATATATAATTGCTGCAAAGTTTTGTCGAGCCATTTCCAATTTTATGAAAATCGGATGTATAGTTTAATTACAGGGACACCAAAAAGTTTTCCGTTGCATTACGGCCAATGGGAAAAAATTATAGCAAATGCATTTTAATGATTTTACAGCCTTCCGAATGGTCTGAAATTTTTAATATATAATTGTTGCAAAATTTTGTTGAGCCATTTCCAATTTTATGAAAATCGGATGTATAGTTTAATTACAGGGACACCCAAAAGTTTTCCGTTACATTATGGGCAATGGGAAAAAATTATTGCAAATGCATTTTAATGATTTTACAGCCTTCCGAATGGTCTGAAATTTTAAATATATAATTGCTGCAAAATTTTGTCGAGCCATTTCAAATTTTATGAAAATCGAATGTATAGTTTAATTACAGGGACAGTCAAAAGTTTTCCGTTACATTACGGGGAATGGGGAAAAAATTATTGTAAGTGCATTTTAATGATGTTACAGACTATGCACTTATGAAGAGCAAAAAATATACATTCAGTACAATGTGGGGTGCAAAAAATAATTATAAAACTAGTTATAGTACGAACGCACCTCATTTGCCACGTTTGACGAGCAATTTCCAACTTGTTTTATAGAGATCTGATCTTAGTTTTTATTTACAGGGTTACTAGTAAATAATGTTACACCCCCAAAAATACGAATTAATTTTAATCGTTTGGTAAAACAATTTATTTCTCTATTTTAACGTTTGGCAATCTTTTATTAGTGGAGACGAATTTTGCTATAAAGCAAATATATAAAATTATTTTAAAGAGGGAAGCCAAAAGAATAATGATTAAACAGCTCTTTGATCGCAGATTTTCCGCTGGTGAAATCTTTAAGCAATTAAAATGCCTTGATTTTAATGGAAGATTTATATATAGAACTATAAATCGATTATTGGATACTAGGAACTATGTAAATATCGATCTAGGCGTGGAAGTCCACGATCAGTTCGCACAACAGAGCGCATCAAAAGAATTCGTGAAAAGGTGTGAAGAAATCCACAACGTTCTGCAAATAAAATGGCTGCAGAAGAGAACGCGAATCGCAGAACTGTGCAAGTTATTATAAATGAAGATCTGTGTTATGTCCCTTATCGCAAAAGAAAAATTCAAAGTTTGACTGCTGCACAAAGAATAAAATGATTACAAAGAAGGAAGAAATTGATGAAGCGAAAATGTAGGAAAAGTGTTGACAGAATAATATTTTCTGATGGGAAGCTCTTTTGCACTGAATAGTGTTATAATGCTAAAAATGATGTCGTATATTCAGCAACCCTCGAGGATATACCCGAAACCTTTCGAACTGTTAAACGCTTTTTCAGAACCAGAATTCTGTGATGGTTTGCGCTGCAATGTCAAACAATGGAAAATTGCCTTTGAAGTTCATCGATAAAGGGATAAAAATCAATGCGAATATTACAAACAGGACATATTGGCTACACATTTATTGCCACAAGCTGAAAGGTTGTATCCCAAAAAGAATTGGATACTTCAGCAAAATTCTACATCTTCGCACCAAGCTAAATCAACACGGGCTTGGTTCCCTGTCAATTGTCCAAATTTTATCATGGAAGAAGATTGGCCACCTTCTTCATCGGATCTAAATCTTTTAGATTATTGCGTCTGGGGGATTTTAGAGGCTAAAGTAAATAGCAACAAACACAGAAGTTTGGACTCTCAAAAAGTTTCCATATTGCGTGAATGGTACCGATTACCTCTTAAAATGATTCATGCCGCAGTCGCACAATGGCATAAGAGATTATCTTTGGTAATCGATAAAGATGGCGGTCAATTCGAGTAAAATTTTTTCCTGGTAAACTTTCATCTCTGATGTTCATCATATTAGTGTAGTTATCATTTTCTATTTTATATCTGTAAAATAAAATGACTGAATATTTTTAACAGTATTTAGAAGCCATTCTGGATTTAGGGTTTTTTTTTTTTTCATTTTCAAACCAAAGTAAAGTTGTACATACAGTTTAGTTTGATTTTTCAAAAATTTAAATAAAAAGTACAATATGGACAAAAATACTTGTCATTGAGGGGTTTTTGTTTTTTGAAGAAACTAAAAAAAATTTGTTCCAAAATATCCCATAGATGATAGCTTCCACATGATAGCTTCAAAACTTTAAAAAGCATACGTACATAAGCGGCTATAGGTGATTTATTTTGTACAATCTCTACTACCATATTTCAACATGTAGAATGAACCTAATTGTAGAATGAACCTATTTAGATGTGGTTCAAGATTCCAAAAGCAATCACATTCAAATATGGTAGTAGACTGTACAAATAAATTGTCTGTAGCTGCTTATGCACGTAAGCTTTTTTGCAGTTTTCTGTAATTCGAAAGCAAATTTATTAGATTTTATTTAATTGAATTTTAAATGGGCCAAAGACTTTTTGCCCACTTTGTATATTGCATGAAATATCTTATTTTTATACTTAATGTAATGATAATATTATAACGGAATTTCATACGATAAATATCTTTATACTATTCCGTTGTGTCATTTTAGAAAAAAAAAACTATGTATTTCAAATTATTTATATACAGTTGAATCCGGTTAAAACGCGTTTCGAGTGACTGGACAACAGTTGCGTATTAAGCGGGATCTTGTATTAAACGTGATTTGTATAACTTTGCAAGAACTTAGCATATTTGCACGTCTAATCGTTTGAATGAACTTTACCGCTTTCATTAATTATGTTCATGCCGAAAAGTGAGGTTCTTTTTTTAACACATGTTTAGTTTGCTATTTAACTCTATTATTGTTTAACTTATTGTTTGTTTATATGGGACCGACTGGAATAAGTTTTTATAGGACCGACTGAAATAATAACTGAAAATAAATATGTATTCAAATATGGCTTTATTCTCGATTAATACGTCACAACCACAAATAAAAGAAAAAATTAAAACCAAAAATAATTTTCCTGATAGCCTAATTTTTTTAACACAAAGCAAAAATATTAAATCTTTTAAGCTCACCCCAGTTATTAAAATTATATTTAGTACTTGTGATAATGAGTATCCTTATAATCAGTCTTTAATTTTTAATCTAATAACAAAAAATCTCCTTATTAATCTTTGTGTAAAAAAATATTCTTAGAATAGCAAAATGAAACAAAACACAGTAAATATTAAAGAAATTTACAATCTCAGTCGCATGAATTCGCGTCTTAAGCAAACTTTTTGCCTATTGGAATCGAAACTTTGTCGAGTATTAAGCGGGATCGCGTAATAACCGTTCGCGTATTAAACGTGATATTTTTAATTAGTCTAATGGCGATGATCAAAGCACTTGAAAAAATGCGCATATTATGCGGGATCGCGTATTAACAGTGAGCGTCTTAACTATCCAACTGTAAAAGCATTTTAAGCTTTATTGACGATAGAAAAAAGGTTGTTTGATGAGTCGTTTGTAAGTAATTATGTTACATTTACTTTCAAAATAGTTGTTTGCTTTAATATTAATTACATTTATAAGTTTCGCGAATTTTGCAGTTTAATTTTTGGATTACATTTTTTAAATACATATGTTACTAACACAAATGTCGTTAAATTTCCTTTTCTTAAAAATTATTTGAAAATGTATTTTCTTTAATAATGTGTTCAAATTTCTTTAAAAACTCAAGTATTTACTGACATTATATTTCTATTCATTACAAAGAGATGTCTTTTCACTTAAATAGAATAAAACTTAAATGAAGCCAAATTCCAAAAATGACATCTGTCATTATGCTCTTTTCAATCTTCTAATTTTTGTAGAAAAAAATGGTTGAAACTATTTTATTATTTTTTCTTCAACAAAGTAAAAAAAAATAATAATATTGAAGTCTTTTTTGTTATGAGAAAATTACAGAAAACATTCTATCCAAGAGCATTTTCATAAAAAATATCTTAAACAAATATTGTAGACGTACTTCCCTTTTAAAGTGACCATTTATTCATTCGCATTTTCCCGACAGAATATTTTATATTCTAAAATGAAATAAAGAAAATAGAACAGATAATCCTCACGGTTTTCATCAAAGATGGCGATTTAGCCTGAAAGAAAGTGCAATAAAGTTAACGATTTCGAGATTTATTTAGATGGAACAAAAGACAACAGCAAATCATTCTGTTACGACCATTAATGTTAGCTTGACATTTCTTTCGGTGTATCTCCGGGAAGCCATCAACGAGTATTTCAGGAAGAAAATGTGAAAAACCTGTTACATTAACTTGTATTCACATTAATTCAAGAATTTATTCCAAAACAAATTATGCGAATATTTTCCAGATATTGATAAAGAAAGTTGTAAAATAAGTCATTGTCGGAGCTTTTATTATTTTCCGATATTCGCATTCGTGTATGTTTTAAATTTATTTTTCATAACTGTACGTGTTGTATGATTTAAGAAAAAAAAGTAATACATTAATTTGCTTAAGAGTTTTCTGGTCTTTTTTTAAATATACATTCAGTTTAATTCTATCTTTTTATACAAGAACTTTCTCACTTTTAAGTAATTTCAGAAATTTAGTGTACTAATAATTTTTTGTTCGAAATAGTCATCAAATTAGTACACAAGTTCAAATTTTAATTTACTGGTTGCAACTTAACTTATTCAGAAATTTATTCCAAAACAAATTGTATGAACGCGTTTTTTCAGATATTGGAAAATAAATATGCGCTTTCTTGAAATTAGATTTACGAAATCAATATTGTTTTATAATCACAAAATTTTTACAATTTTCCACTTTTTGCATGCATGTTAATTTTATAATTACCTTTTACAAATAGACATTCTATATCATTTTAAAAATGTTTATACTAATTTATTTAGCAGATTTCCAATGTGATTTATTTATTTAGAAATTTAAATTTAGTTTAATAACTAAAATAAACTATCATTAGGCTTATTTATTCAATATTTCTTAAATTAAATCTGAACTTTAATAAGTATTTTTTTTTAAATATTTTATTCATACTAATCTAAAAATAAAATTAGAAGACAGTAATAAATACACAATAAAAATTTTCAACAACATTTATGCTTTTCATTTTTCAGACCGTATTCTTTGCTATTAACCTGTATTTTGCTATTGATTTACTTCTACTGAGCAGTTAAGACTGATAGAATGGCTGTAACAAAGAAAAAATAAATAATTCAGGAAAGAGGACTGTTTGTTTAGAAGAAAACAATATTTTCTTGATAGTTTTGAAAACAAAGTATTAAAAAAAAAAAGATGGGGAAAGCGTCTTTTTATTTAATAAAGTTCCTTTTATTTCAAATTTCATGAAATACAATTCGAATTCAAGTAGGCTAGTTGTTTTTGTTAAAAATGTTTAACTGAAAATTATCCCTTGCTTTTTGTAGTTATTCATGCAGAAAACAATATTTTCTTGATAGTTTTAAAAACAATTGAATAAGGTTTCTTTTATTTCAAATTTCATAAAATACAATTCAAATTGAAAGTTTTTTTTTTTTTTGGGGGGGGGGGGGGGGAAATTTTTGTGAAAATTATCCTTTGCTGTTTATAGTTGTTCATACACAAACAGATTTTAAAATTAAGTTCTAATGAAAATGTTGCTTTTCTAATATTAGTTTTTATTTTAATTACATATTTAGTTTTATTTTTGAGATAATTATTTTTTTATTTAGAAAAATGGATTATGAGATTTAAAAATTCTTACTTTATTTTTCTCTAAAATTTACTTTAAGGAGTTTTTTAATTTGATTTTTTTTTTTCAAGAAAAATGTTTTATAACCTGTTTTTGAATTGTTATTTTTTTTTTAATAATCTTAAATAATGTAAATATTTTTAATAAGTGCTATGTATATTTTGAATCCTGTTTGAAAAATTACATGCAAAAGACTAAATCTAATTTGTAAATTTTTATGCAACATTTCTCTCTTCTGTAATTAAAGCAGACCTGCCAACCTTTGAAAATAAGAAATCGTAGCACACAAAATTTAAATTAATCTGGAGGTTGGTTGGTTGGTTTTTCGTGTTTCACAGCCATCTTTTGACATTCGTAAAAGGAATGAGGTTTCCATCTTTCAACTCAATATAGTAAATTTTCTCCTCTGAAAATTTTTATACGATTTTTAGAGTTTTTTCGTTTCACAGCGGTTTTTTTTTTTTTTTTTTTTTTTTTTTTTTTTTTTTTTTTTACATTTGTAAAAGGAGCCTGGTTCCAATTTTTTAGCCCAGTGCAGTAAATTTTGACGGAATTCGCGATTTTTTTTCCCGCCATCATTTCAGGATATTTACAATTTTTTTTCCCACAATCGTAATTCACATTTTTCTATCACGATTCTTTGTTAAAATCCGCACTTTTTACCATGAACTTTTGACGAAATTCGCATTTTTTACGCGATCCTTTGACGAATTTTGCGTTTTTTTTACCACGATCCTTTGACTAAATTAGTGTTTTCTTTCAGCGATCTTTCGGTGAAATTTGCGTTTTCTTACACATCTTTCGATGAAATTTGCATTATCTTACTGATCTTTTGACGAAATTTGCGTTTTCTTTCTGCGAT
Organism: Maratus speciosus; assembly: GCA_963932465.1. NCBI lineage: Eukaryota > Metazoa > Arthropoda > Arachnida > Araneae > Salticidae > Maratus > Maratus speciosus. The sequence goes on along the minus strand of OZ010789.1, from coordinate 453,100,237 downwards.
ATTTTGACAAAATTCACGTTTTTACCACGATCCTTTAACGAAATTTATTTTCTTCTGCGACCAATTGACAAAATTGATTTTTTTTTACACGGTCATTTGTCGAAATTCGCGATAGTTTATCACAAATCGTGCGTTTTTGCACACTATTTCAAACGTTGTCCCTCAAGGAACCCCCCCAGAATTCTTAAAATGGCACCCTTGTTTCTAAGGAAGGGAATTCCTGTATAAATATTTACAAAAACACGTTTAGAGTGTTTTATGTTAAGAAGTTTTTTTTTTTTGCAGCCCAGAATTTTTTTTTTTTTTTTTCTCATGAGCATTTTCTAATGTCCGAATTTTCGGACTCTAATGGCCCATTTTTTAAAACTTTCGGAAATGAATACTTGGAAATTTCGGAACAGAATCACTCCTGAAAAATATGCTGCACGGGATAAAAATCGAAACTAGAAACAAAAAATGCTTTTTTTTTTTTTTTTTTTTTTTTGCAAAAAATCGTAGTTTAAGACCGATTTTCGTAGCATCGTAGTTCTTAGGTCCAAATCGTAGCAACTACGAATTTTTCGTAGCAGTTGGCAGGTCTGAATTAAAGATTATTACGCACATTTTTACAATATAAAGCTACCAAAAGTGAAAATAGATATTATGCAAAAGAACTGTGATTATATTTTTCTCATTGTCAATTCGAAATATGTATACTTTCGAATATTGTTTTTGTAATTTAAAATATTTTTTGTTTTATTTACTTATACAGTCGGACCTCTATTTAACGAACCTCTATTTTGCGAATTTCTCTATTTTGCGAACTTTTCCTTGGAACCAAGAACATTTTGCGAATTTCTTCGTAAAATAACCTCCAAATAGCAAAGTGCATTCTCTATTTAATGAACTTTTTCTTAAATTAAGTTACATAATGCTATAAAAAGTGATAGAATATCTTTATTAAGACTTACGATCGTTTCATCGCACAATCGGCGACATTTTCAAAATCAATCATTCATAATAGAAAATATTTTCACATAACTTAAAAAAACAATAATATAGTAAACAATGTCACGAGACATGAAGCATAATGAAAATATTGCAACCATAAAATAAAATAAAAATTAAATTAGCTATTTGCGAGCGTGGATTAATTTTCACATAATTTAAAAACAACATGGTAAACAATGTCACGAGACATCAAGCATACTGAAAAACATTGCAAAACATAAAATAAAATAAAATTAACTTGGCTATTTGCGAATGAGAAAGTATGTGAAAACAGGCATCAATCACTGTGGGAGTAGTTAAAACAGAGTTCGTGCACCTTCTGAATGGACTATCTCATTTTTTTTTTTTCAAAATGGACTCGGTCTAGTAGGGTTGTAAACCTCTCATATATAAAAAATTACATGAATACAATAATGTTTAATCAAACGAGAACAAAAAAAAAAAAAAAAAAAAAAAAAAAAAAAAAAAATGAATCAATAATCAAGATTGCTCTCAAAAATTTTTTTCCCGTTCTATGTTGTAATCATTGCTCTCTCTCTCTTTCTCTCTATGTCTATCTATCTATTGCATATTAATCGTACTAACCGGTTATTATTAATAATTCCCAATGAAGCTCGGTCAATATGATTAATTAACCTTAGTAACTTATACGTCCTTTACTGGAACATGCACTATCATCATTGTATGAAGCTACTAACAAAAATAATTGTTAAGAGACAATAACACTCAATCAAAAAATGTATCCTATTAAATGGACGGCAAAGCCTAAGGGGTTAAAGATAATTATTTTACAATTACTGAATCAATTAGGGAAAATTTTAAACACTGAAATAATGAAAGAATAATTATTTCAGTTTTAAAGTGCATACTTTTAGCAATGAATGTATATAAAAAAAAAAGTAGTAAGTTTTAAATTTAGACTTCTATTAAATTAATTTCAATGTATAGCAAATATATTAAAATAAGTTACTGTCTATATGAGACAATTTTTGCACCAATCTATTACCCTAAAAAATACGTTGGTCATGTCCCTAACCCGCCCAAAAGTACCAGATTAGAAGGCCATCGAAGAGTAGAAGAAAATACATCTTGCCAATACGGGAGTACCAAATGCAATATTATTATTTTTATAAGAAACAGCAAATTGACAACAAATCTCATTAGAAATTCAATATTATTACATTTCTAACAAATTATTTATTTTGGCAGGAAGAGGTATTCTGGCATTTGCAGTTACAAAGGGTTTTTGAATCTGTATTACATTTTTAACAAATTACTTATTTTGGCGGGACGAGACATTGTGGCATTTTGAGTTACAAGGGGTTTTTATTTTTTTTACATTTCAAGCAACCATATTTGCAATTGCCTTTACAATTGTAATATTGGAATCCTATCTTTGACCACCTAAGTTCGAATTCTTTACGAGCACATTCTCTTAGACTTATTGCATTCACAAGAACTTCATTAACTGAAATTAAAGATAGCAGAAAATAAAATCATTCTTTGTGTACAGTTGATTTGAAATTCCATGTTTTTAACCAAGTTTATATAAGTTTTCATTTCCCTTAGAATTTATAACAGCTATAATATTTCGGCTATCAGCCTCTGATTTTCTTATTAGAACAGTTTCTCCTACATTTGCACTAGGAAATTTTAACTTGAAAAGCAGTACTATTTTTTCCGCTTGCTTATTTAGTTGGTTGTTTATCTGAACTTTGATCTTCTTGAATATTTTTCAAGACTTCATCTAGTGAAAAAGAAGAGTTTTCCTTGTTTTCTTCAAAATTTTCCATTTCAACATAAAAGAAACATTTTTTTTCTCTTTTCTGTTTCAGAATTATGCTGTACACCTTCAGTTACTGTTTAAATATCTTATTAAAGTTTTTGACTGAACCCTCAACAATTCCTCCATTCTCAAGTTTCAAGTACATATTGTCATAATTCATTGCTCCTATATCCTCATCCTCAATTGAGATTGCAGTGTGAAGTTAGATATAATTTCTAGACTGATTTCTTATGCAACAAGACCTTCTATTTTTAATTAATTTTTCAACTACATTTCAGCAGTGAAATTACGCTTGAAATTATTGAATATTAATGATGTGAATTATCACATTGCTACAAAGCGTAAACCAACTTAGTGAAAAATGGCCAAGCCGGGAATCGAACCCGGGTCCCTGGAATAGATCTCCAGTGCTCTACCACTAAACCACAAGGACGATGTCCAGCCTGGCATTTCTCACATATATAAGTCGGTAAGGCTGCTACTGCAACACAAGATGGAGAAGTCTTCATGAGCACACATTCTAGCGGCGTAACATGAGACGCAAATAAACCCAGCATCGGTGAATATACAATTTTTAATTAATTTTTCAACTACATTTCAGCAGTGAAATTACGCTTGAAATTATTGAATATTAATGATGTGAATTATCACATTGCTACAAAGCGTAAACCAACTTAGTGAAAAATGTCCAAGCCGGGAATCGAACCCGGGTCCCTGGAATAGATATCCAGTGCTCTACCACTAAACCACAAGGACGATGTCCAGCCTGGCATTTCTCACTTATATAAGTCGGTAAGGCTGGCTACTGCAGCACAAGATGGAGAAGTCTTCATGAGCACACATTCTAGCGGCGTAACATGAGACGCAAATAAACCCAGCATCGGTGAATATACACTATTTTTTTCACTAAGTTGGTTTACGCTTCGTAGCAATGTGATAATTCACATCATTAATATTCAAGACCTTCTATGTAACTCCTGGCAAAGTATCGACTAGCAAATAGGTTATTAAACCTACATTCGCTTTATAGCCAAATAAAGCTTCTTATGGACTGCGAACTATTTCAGAGTGATGTGCTGTATTTTTCATAAATTGAATAAATTTTAATCGTTCCGACCACATTTTTGTACTATTAGTTTCAAGCCAAGTGGATAACATCTTTTCAATGTCTTGCTCTGCTCTTTCAACTAAGCCTTGCGATTGACTGTGTCTTGGTTTTCCACGAAAAAGTTTGTGTAGATTCCACATTCCACAAATTTATTCAATAATTTTATTAGCAAATGTTTGGCAATTGTCACTTTGCAAGAAACACGGTGCTCCAAATACTGCAACACATTCATTAGGTGTTAAGCAACTTATTCGGCTCGTTTTGTTTTTAACGTTCTTAATTGAATAAATTTCAAACTCTCAACAAAAATTACATCAAATTGATATTACTTGGCACGCAATGAATCGAAAAAAAAAAAAAAAAAGTCGAAACTTCGGCGAAAAATAAATATTAGTGGAGCGTCCCGGAAGATGCGGCTACCTGCATCTAAAATAAAAATCAATGGATATCGTCAAGTTGTTGCTAACGGACAAAAACAGACTTGCGCGCTCAAAAAAAACTATTATACGATTACACAATACTCAGACACTGATACGGATTAAATATACGCATGCGTAATGAAAATCTCAAGCTAAACGAGTTGAAATGTATTATATTGTCCAAACTTGATTGGTCATTATTAATAATAATCGGTTAATTTGATAAATTCTCATAAATGAATCATATTAACCGGTTTATTTGGATATTATTTGGTAATTATTAATAATAACCGATTAATCAAATTGACAGTAACATATAATATATATATATATATATATATATATACAGAGAGAGAGAGAGAGAGAGAGAGAGAGAGAGAGAGAGAGAGAGATTAAACTCACAAATCTAAATAATTCAATTATTACAACATAGAACGGAAAAAAAATCTTTTTAAAAACAATCTTGATTATTGATTAATTCTTTTGTTCTTGTTTGATCGAACATTCCATGTAAGTAAAACCGCCAAATATAACAAAACATTGGCATCTTGATGCCCATTCATCTTTTTTTTATTTACTTAAAAAGTTTAAAAAAGAATCTGATTTATTATTAATAAATATATAAACACAAGTTTTAAAAGAAAAAATAACGTTCACAATTCTATTCGGAATTCTTAATGTCTGGCTTAGGTAAAATCTTTCAAATCTATCAATTACTGTTGAGCAAGTATCGTCAGAATATGGTGTTAAGTATATAAAAATCCTGCGCACAAAAACAAAATGAATAGAAATTACAAATTAAATCTCCCGTACCCTTAAATCACTTCAGTTATAACATGCTTCCTTGAATTTGTGATCAATTTTACTACCACTGTAATATTGTTCTTACGGATAGTAGAGGTCGTATTGTATCTCTTAATAGGTATTCTTTGGTACGTTCAAAAATTTTAGCTATTCGTAAATAATTGTCGTCGGTTTTGAAGTTGTACTATTTAAATATACCTGTTTGAAATACTTATTTTGAATCGCACTTTATTTACATTAAACGTGTTTTTATATTTGCAAAACTTTCCTTCATCTTTATTTTTTTTTCTTTATTTAATAGAAATGAAATATCGGTAACTAAATATAAATCGCTTCAACTATAACATGCTTCTAATTTGAGATAAATTTTATTACCGCTGTAATATTACTCTTACCGATAGTAGAGATCGTATTGTATATCTTAAGGTATTCTTTGGTAAGTGCAAAAACTTTAGCTATTCGCAAATAATTGTCTTCTGTTTTGAAGTTGTACTATTTTTTAAATATACCTGGTTTCAAATATTTTGGATCGCACTTTATTTACATTAAAAGTGTTTTTATATTTACAAAACTTTCCTTCACCTTTAATTTTTTTTATAAATTTAATACAAATGAAATCTACCTTACTAAATATAAAAGAACTAATTAAAATAATTGGAACTAATGCATCTCATAAAATACTTAAATTGCACTCTTATTATTTATTTATCATAGAATTTAAATGTATAAAGGAAGCTTTTTTTTACATTCTCAATTTAAGTTAAGAGTATCATTTTCTTTTTCCAGTTATACAAAGATTTAAATTGCTTAAAGATAACTCTTAAAAGCCAAGAAAGAGAAATAATTTTACTTTATTAACTTTTTCCCCTTTGTTCCCATTCAACTTATATTCTCTAATTTCAACAAAACAAATGGGATCCGATTTTGCTTCTTTCCGTTTATTTATCCCGTTTTATCACAGGAAAATTTTCAAAGTCTTGAAAGAATGTTGAAATTGTTAACTTTATTGGAGTTATTACTCAGCCCATTGTTTACAGCCGTAGAAAGGTGCAGGCATTTTTCTCCTTTCTTCCAAGCTTTCATTAAATCTCCCAAGGGAAAAATAAAAGAAAAAAAATACTTTTCTCTCTCTACCATTTTTTTTTCTTTTGTGTAAATTCGTAAATAAATATTTTAACAAAAGTTTTGACTCAGCCTTTTGTTTTACTTGCCTTGATTTCTTTTTTTTTTTTAATTATTCTGGTTACTGTAGAATCCTTTTTATGTCTAAGTGCTGTATGGATTCAATGTATTCTTTTAGAAACAAAGAAACTTAATTCTCTAAGATAGTATGTGTTTAATTTTGCTGTCGTTTAAAATATTTGGCATTACAATCTATTTGTAAATAAGTGTTGAGTTTGAAATTAGTAAGTGTTGTAGTCTGTTCAATTCTAAAATACTTTTCAAATCTGTAGAAAAAATAATGTTATTGTAATTCACACTTATTTTTCTCTCTTTTTTCATAGAATAATATTTGCATTGCACACGTTTTCCACATGTTAAAATGTATTTTATGCTGCACTATTTATGAAGTCTATAAATATCTGTTAAAAGCTAACAAAATTTTTCGTTATCAGTAGATAAATAAAAAGTGATATAGTAATCGTATTATACAACTAGTTTTAAATGTTAAACTTTTAAAGAAAAGTACCTTTTGAAAATATCCAAAATAGAAAACAAATTACTCTAAATTTAGTGAATTTTCGGCATGTTTAGAAAATGAATTTTCGTTCTCCTAGCAAGCTATAGAATCTAAGTTTGAATTTAAAATTAGTAATTACATATTCAGTTAATGAGTTAATTTCATCAGCTGTTGTAGCAAAATGTTAAAGTTGAAAAAAATTGTAACGTAGTACATAATATTTCAATTCACATTTTATCTGTTTTGCAATTTTTTTTAAATGAAGCTTTTTCTTTTAGATATTATTTTTTATCTAAACATTGACTCTTATACGGTATTATCACTTATTCAAATCCATCAAGCCTAATACTTCAATGCAATTTTAAATTTAATATATTGTGTATAATTCAGTAACTTTGTAGAAGAAATATTTTTAATAAGCCTATCAGAACTATTTTCATTCATTTTATTTATTTATTTATTTCTGACGGATTTAATCATATTTTGAAATATGTTGATGACGTACCCTAAAACTTAATTAGAAAGGTATCCATAATGATTTGCATTATAGTTAACATTACTAATAACAAGAACGTAAAATGCGTGCATTAAGTATAGATTATAAAACACTTCCCAGCAGCAAGAAAATATTATTAAAAAATTTCAATTTTTGCTAAGATAAAATCAAATAGTTAAATAAATAATAATAAAAAAAAACTTGGTAAAAATACATTTTCAGCAATTTTATACACACGACCTAATACATTTAAAATTAGATTGTTTAAGGGGCAGTTGAAAGGCACATTTGTGTAAAAAGTCCGTTTTTATTATTTTTTAATATTTTAAATCCTTCATTTTCTCCCTTTCGAACGGTATATTACTTTTGTTTCTACCACAGCCTGAATTTAAAAATTGTAAAGTAATTAAGTTTGTTTACATCATACATAAACATTACATGCATAAACTTTAATCTCAATTTTCTCAAAATGTACCTTTTTATAGACTCTACTACATATTATTGTTTGTAATCTTGCCTGAATATTTTACACATATCCCTGATCAATCTGAAGTGAACTGTTTTTACAAGCATATGTACAAAAATTTTATAAAAAGATGTTTCTTTGGAAAAATGCAAGATTTTTTAGCCCCCTATATGCTATTTATTTTTCCCAGCAAATAAAGTATCCTCTCCAAAAAATAATGTTCCGTTGTATAAGCCAGCCGTAAAACAAACCAGATGTATCATTGTACTGTTAAATAGTCTACTGCAATTTTGCGTCGTATTGCAACAAAAAAAAGTACTTTTTAATGCAATTTCTTTGAAAACTGCATCTGAATTTATTTCTGAGATTTTTTTTTTTCGTAGTTTTTAGCGTCATTTGTTTAATTTTGGCAACTCAAGTACCCCATTTCTGTAGAAAGTAAAGAAAAAATAGTTGTAAAATAGTAATTATATCTTTTTGTTGCCATTTTCCCATAACTACTGAATAAAAAATAGTAATTAAAATACGTGCTATTTTGAAAAAATATAAATGAACGATTTCTGATAAAACTATATTTGACATAACTATCTATATTACAAACAAATGAATCATTAATAAGCCGATTTTTTTTTTTTTTTGGTCGAGTTTTTTGAGTGACATCTGTTTTTTGATTTGTGTATTATTCAGCGATAGTGACGTCATATGAATACTTTAGTGTAGATGTTGTTTAAGACTGGATCGTAAATGAGGAATTCTTTAGAAGATGCGAATGACGTCATTTTATATAAAATAAAAACGTGTGTTTTAAATCTTAAAACTGAAATATGTTTTGTACAATCGATATTTATATACATGTATATTTTTTTCATCGAAGGTGACGCTAAAATCTGAAAAAGCAGAATTCCTGTTTCCTAATCTTTATTATTGTTTGTAATCTTGCTTGAATATTTTACACATATCCCTGATCAATCTGAAGTGACCTGTTCTTACAAGCATATGTGCAAAATTTTATTTAAAAAAATTGTTTGGAAAAATGCAAGTTTTTTTGTAATTTAAAGTGGTTTCTATTCCAGTTTCTTTTAAAAGTAAGTAAAGAATGTCTGTTAATAATGTTGACTTCACTTTATTGATAATTATTCGTATTATGTACATAAACAATTTCAAGTGAATAAATTTGGTAGTTTCTGAGTAAAGGTACATTAATTTAAAATGGTAGGTATAGGGCCTCCCAACTGCCCTTAAAAAATGGACGCCACAGCGAAAAACGCACTTCCAGCAATTATATCGATCATAGTCAGTCCTTTAATCGAATTCTTCTGTGCATCTCTAAATGAAAGATAAATGCAAAGCATTCTATAATCTGTATGAAAAACCTATTATATTGCACTTCAGTGATTTTATTATGTTTGAAGTATCATAACATCATTAAAATTCATTGCAAATGATTTTCCCCATAGATCATAATGCAATGGAATTCTTCTGCGCGTCCCTGTAAACTAGAAATGCTACATATTCTATACTCCTGAGAAAGCATGTTGTAGTCCAATTCTGTGATGCATATCAATCTCACTATCTTTGAAATAATGTAGCATCACTAAAGGGCGCAAACGGTTTTTCTTCATAAACCATAATGTAACGCAATTCTTTTGTGTGTCTATAAACGCTTCGTTTTCAATAACGAATATTTTGTAGTAAACCTCAATAACATATAAATGTTGAATGCCGATCCGAGTATAGTTACATGAGTTAGCCCTTAAATGTCTGATTTTTCAAAAATCATTGTAATAATGTTTTTCGACTTTCATTCTTTAAATAAATCATGGGAAAAATGCTTTAAAAAATCATATTTTGTTTTAAGTATAGTTTACGGCTAAAAAACAGTTTGTTACTAATCGGCAATACTGGTGTTTAATTGAAAAAATAATTTTCCTTGATAAAATTCTATAATATTAAACACACAAGAAATTTAGGAACTATAGTAAAAAATAAATTTTACTTGCTCACTGCAGGTCAAAATAGGGTATTTCGCAAGCTTTAAAAGAAAACAAAAAGAACAAGTAGCAACAATTGAAAAAATAAATCTATCTTTATTCTTAAACAGCACAAGTGTTGCCATCTACATGTTGAAAATCGATTTAATAATATTTTTAGAATGTATTTTATTAGCAACATTAGGCATTATAGCTTCAATATTATTCTAATAGTATTTTAGAGCCTAAATTAGGTATGTTGCCGAAAGCAACACCATGCATTTAAGGGTTAGAGAACCTACAGACGGTCGGCAGACCGACAAATTCATAAACAACAACAAAGTATGTTGGAAAGTTTTTTTTTAAAAGCTTGTGTATTATTTTTAGATAAAAAAAAATAAAAATCATAATCTTTTCGCCCGTTTGGACATTTAAAATTAACTTTTAATATTCGATACGCAGAAATGATTATAATTATACAGATTGTCCATAAAAGAATGCGTCAGTTATAAATTTTAATAGTATCAACTCTCAGCGTTGTAGAGTGTTGATTCAAGGTCACAAACGAAAGAGTAACTCAAACAGTTTTAGATAAGTTTTGGGCTGAACATTTAAAAGCGAACGCTACCGCGGTACGCCATTGCGATTTTTTCCTTTGGAGCTTTATAAATGATCGTGTCTACGTTCCGACTCTACCTAATGATTTTACCATAGTTGAGACACAGAATGAAGAGGCTATTGCTTCCAGTGCTTCGAATTTGTTAACCGAAGTGTGGGAAGAATTCGACATTTAGGTTTGATGTGTGCCGTCAAGGTTGTAGAGGTGGGTATACGGAGGTATACGCCGTATACCTTCTGGATTTTTTAAAGAAGCTCCGTATACCCTTTGTTTCTCAAATAAAGCTATAGCGTATACTCGAGGGATGACGTTAATAAATTTAGCGTATACCCTCTGTTTTTTTACGGCTACAACACTGTGTGCCGTATAACTAAAAGCGCACATATTGAACATTTGTAAGATAAACTAGGTTAGTTTACCTTTATATATGTAAATAGCCTAAATTAAAATGTTATAATATACCAGGGTTGGCGAACCTTTTTGTTATCGCGTGCCAAAATTGATCCAAAATTATTTTACGTGAGCATGACGTGCAAACTAAAAAACAAATTTACTAGTTGGAAAAATAATGTATTAAAATTACTTAAAATTTTCTGTTAGGATTTAAAAAAATAGGAGGAACATACATGTAGATATCACACTATATAACTTATGGAAACAAATACATTTTAGAAATCAATACAAAAAAATAATGCGATGTAATTTGATTTCTGTTGTTGCATCTTAATGTTGTTAATTTTAATGCAAACTTTAACCGGATTTATCTGACAAGTGCTTACAGTTTGAGTCCTGATGTTGTTCATTTCTGAAAACAGCGACTCTCGAAAGCAGAGATTGGCAGAAAAACTGTTAAAATGGCAAACGCCAGTTCCTTTAAATAGCTCTGAAATACATTCAAAGTTGCCATAACATTACCGTCTGAATTTAGTAATGTCTTATAACAAATTCTTGTCTATAGTTTTTAAATATCGTCTTTGTTCGAAAAAAAAATGAAGACCATAATTAATTAGATTGCTTATTAATTAGATTTCCATTTAATCGAAAAGATCAGTCGCTGTTTTGTGTAATCTCACTTTATTTTGATTTAGAGCCACAAGCAATGCCGTGCCAAAGTTATTCTTCCGCGTGCCAAAGGTTCGCCGTCCCTGTAATATACCATTCAAACTAGGACATTCTTTTATGAACATCCTGTATATTTAAAATAAATACAAAATATTTTAATTAAACAAAACGGTACTTTTCGGTTAGTCGGGCGCCAGTGTTATATATACATATACCGGGTGTCCCAAAAAGGACTGACTGATTTTAAAATTCAATAACTTGTAAACGGTGACAGATATTTAAAAAATTCTTGCAGGAGGGTTATGCATAAGGTCAAAAGTTTTTTTACAGTGATTTTATATTTTAGTTCGAATTACAAACAATAGATGGCGCTGTAAGCAATAGTCACTAAATTCAGGCTTGATTTTTGGTACTTCCTGGCCCGGATAATACATTTCCATCTCCTTTTTGCGCATGGAACAAGATAAAGGACCAAAAATCGAGCCTGTATTTAGCGAATATTGCTTACAGCGCCATCTATTGTTTGTAATTCGAACTAAAATTGAAAATCACTGTAAAAAAACTTTTGACCTTATGCATAACCCTCCTGCAAGAATTTTTTAAATATCTGTCACCGTTTACAAATTATTGAACTTTAAAATCAGTCAGTCCTTTTTGGGACACCCGGTATATATATGCATATATATACACAGATATGTACATATATATATATATATATACATATGTATGTATATATATATATATATATATATCTGTGTGTTTGCACATATATATATATATATGTGTGTATATATATGCATATATTGTTATATAAAAAATTTTACTTTTAATATTCATTTAAATTATTCTAAATTGCCACCATATTCATTATTTCCTTTTTTTTAATACGCTCTATTATTTATTTCTAGTTAAATTCCTATAAATTTAAAACGCGTATCTTAATAATAGTTTTATTCCAAAACGTAATCTAAACTTTTAATCCCTTCATTAAATTTTAACGTCTACCAAACTGTAAAGTTCTGAACGCAGTTACTTATTTTTCGAATGTGTATCAAAGCCATTTTTACATTTTTATTCTATTTCATCTCATTTTCCCGCCAGCTAGGCGACAGCCTTTTCACATCAAAATCCTCCCATTACCAGCACCGGGATTCTTTTCTGTGACGTTTCTTGGTCGCTCTCCATTGGCTGAGTGACGGATCGCAATTTCACTTCGAGTCTTGTTCGTGATTTCGTTTGGTTAGCCTGAAGTTTTCATTTCAATCGGATTTTCCTCCGCGCATTCTAATAAATAGCTAGAGCATGAGCTCAGGAGTAGATTTTTTATGCTGTTGGATTGTTTACTTAATTTGTTACCCGGTGTCCTAAGTAGCGTAGAATATTCATTTCGTTAATTAACATCTATTTCGTATGAGTAACTAGTTCATGCTCGAGTGGAATGCTCTGATTTCTCATCCTGTGAGAATTGTTTAATGTTGGTATGTTCTGATGGAATAAACAGTTTCCTATGACTACGTTTCCATGTTTTTAATTGGGAAAACCCCAGATTTCTTCATACGCCTTTTTTCACCACTCACGCGGCCTAATCTGCCTTGTCTTCATCATGAATAAATAAGTGTTTGATTGGACTCTACCAATATTATCATCGCTCTACAGCTGCTAAATTTTCACAGAGTTGGCACCTCCACTAGCGATGCTTGTGCTAAGTGGTATGATTGCTATACAATATCACCAACGGCTCATTAAAAGGTGGTACGAATCCAGTAATATGTAATAAAAAGCACGACGTGATTGTTCGACTTAACCCATTAAATGTTTCGTAATATATATATATATATATATATGTATATATAACACCAGCGCCCGGCTAACCGAAAAGTACCAAAAAAACTGTAGTAAAATTTCTAAAATAGTCCGTTTTATAACATTGTTCAAAACACTTGAATCCGAATATATGATTAAAAATAGATTAGTTTTCACTTAAAACTAATTATCTTTTACTCTTTGAAAACAGATATATATTTAATATCATATGCTGAGAAATAAATACAAACTATTAGAAAATAATAATAATAATGTGTAAATTTCCAAAATAAAATAGTCTGTTCTATAATATAGTTCAGAATTTCGGAATCTAAATATATGACAAAAAATAAAGTAATCTCCAAAATTCTGCAAGTTTTACTCTACACCTGACTCTAAATTTTGGAAAAAGACTCTAAATTTGTGAATTTTGAAAACACCATAATTTATTTTCTTCGAGAACGTGAGACTCTAATATCTGAAAGAAACACTAATTCTGGAGAGGGTATGCATGTGCTATACATAGAATATTCTTAGAATTCAAGTTCTAGAGCAATTTCTCAATATGGTAATTTATCTGTCTGGAATTTTGCCGGTTAAGAAGAAATTTAGATAGAAAGTTTGGAAAGATATAAAATATTACCGACACCATTTCTTTCAATTAGGTAAAAAATATTCCTTGTGGTGTGCATGAATATTTTGTTGCTATTTAGCAAAGAAAAATGTAACGTAATTTCTGAAGTTAAGATATATATTCTAAATATAGTTTACAGATTTTTTTTTCGTAAACTGTAAATTTAATAATGATATATTACATAATACATAACTCAAAATGCTAGTCATAGTTAAAACTTATGGTATAAGAGTATTTTATATAAAGTAAAAATCAGAAGCCCTTTTGATTAATAAATACAGTTAAATAAAGGTGAAATTTATTTTCTCTGTTTTTCTTTCCTATAAATAAAAAATGATAAAATGAAAGACCTTTTTATTATTATACGGAAAAAAAAACTTTCTATTTTTTACGATCATATTTGACCGAGCTATACTAATTTAAATTTCTCGAATTTTAAGAACCTGCAGCATGTAAGAACATATCTCGAACTCTTTTTTCTAAATTTGACAACATTAATATTATTTTCAGTTTTAAATGCCGTTTATTTCATTACTGAAGGTGGTTGAAGCTTTGTTTAATGATTTTCAACGCAAGTTTTATTTTTATTTATTGTATTAAAACATTGTTAGTCTTTCTTACTCCCCCCCCCCCCCCCTTGTATTCTTGAATAGAATTAATATTTAAGACTTTCATATATTTGTCCTTAGCGCACAATTTACTTTTGGTAATTCACAAGTAATTGTTGTTACTTTCTCGTTATTTTATATAAGACCCTTCCCCTATTTCTTAGAATTCAAGGTATACCAACTTTTTTGTTTTTATTTTATGCATTAGTGCATAACGAGTTTTGTAAGTACATAACGAGTAATATGACGAGTTTTGTACAAATACGCTACTGAACGATATCAAATTTAGATTATTTCTCTAACTGAATTTAATTATTCAAATTTCTACTGAATTTTTTCCTTATTAAAAGATACTTAATCTTACATAAATATAATATTTATAATTTCACAATAATATTCCACAAATTCATAATTTAAGTTTCAGAATTTGCTGTTTTGTTTTAACTTAATTCGAAACTAAGAAGAATCTTTTAAATTTTACAGTAAATTTACTTGAATTGATTCCAATATGTTTCTTTATTTCTTTTTTAAATACGTAGAATTAAAAAAAAAATTGCTTATTTATACCAATTCTAATTTATACTAATAATATATAGCCGCATTCTAGTTGCAGTTCTCAAAATTTGCCTTATTAGTTGATTGTAAATGTAATTTTTTTTAATGCTCTAAGCATTAGTTTTCTAACATTTCTTATAGCGTATTCACCAGGGTTGTAATTTTAACCCTTAAATGCCGGGTGTTGCTTTTCGGCAACATACCTAATTTAGTCTTTAAAATACTATTAGAATAATATTGAAGCTATAATGCCTAATGTTGCCAATAAAATACATTCTGGAAATATTATTAAATCGATTTTCAACATGTAGATGGCAACAGTTGTGCTGTTTAAGAATAAAGATCGATTTATTTTTTTCAGTTGTTGCTACTTGTTCTTTTTGTTTTGTTTTGGAAGCTTGCGAAATACTCTATTTTGTTCTGCAGTGAGCAAGTAAAATTTATTTCTTATTACAGTTCCTAAAATTCTTGTGTGTTTAATATTATAGAATTTTATCAAGGAAAATTATTTTTTCAATTAAAGACCAGTATGGCCGATTAGTAACAAAATGTTTTTTGCCGTAAACCATACTTAAAACAAAATATGATTTTTTTTTAAGTATTTTTCCCATGATTTATTTAAAAAATGAAAGCCGAAAAATATTATTATAATGATTTTTGAAAAATCAGGCATTTAAGGGTTAACCAGTCAAAAATAATTTGAATCGGGACAGTGGTCTAAATCTGGTCAAAATTGGTTTTAACCACTCAAAATTGGTCGGAACTCTATTAAATAACTTTAGCTTACATAAATTATCAAACTATGGGTATGTTTAAGTGAATATTAGTGCCATATTATATTTATATATGTTATTATTAAATATAGATGGTACTTTTCTGTACATTTGCAATAATATTTCATAGCACAAACTTACATTTCAGAAATCTTATTTTTCTTAAAGTTTAATTAATACCATTACGATATTTGGTATGAAGTAATAAAAGTATTGCTTTAGAATTTGCAAATTTCATAATGTATGTGGTGAATAGTTGTGCTAGCTCTTACCCAATAGAAAGGTTATTTTCTAAATTTGCTCTCATCCAGAATAAACTATGAAATTGTGTTATCTGAATACAACAACAGTAATCCTTTTTTTGAGTTCTAAATAGAATTTCTTTAAAAACTTTTGTGCTATTAAAAAAAGTAATACAAATTAAAGTATAATACTAAGTACAATTTGCAAATACTTCAAAATGTTGTATTCAATATTATTAAATGTTATTGTGACAAATCATTTCAAAAGTTACATTAAATTTATCATTTAAAAAAATAATTTTTTATTTCATAATGGGTTTTGACCCCTGATGGTCAAAACATTTTTTGATCAGGACGGTTAAAACCGGTTTTTAAAACCAATATAACTCTGATATTCACCATCTAGAAAATTTTGTTTCATTTTTTTTAGATATTTAAATCTTTTTTACATACTCTACTTTTGAAAACTGATTATTTTCTTCATAGACATTCACACCTGAAGCCTCAAGTTTTTTTCCTGCATTAGGATAAAGTAAAATACACGTTCAGTGATCATGAATCCGTGTATATAAATATTTATACACCACGACAATCTCTCTATTGAAACTCATAAATATTTTAATACAATCATACAGGTTTAAAACTGAAATGTTTCCTCACATTTATATACCAGCAAACTAATTTCCCCATTTCTATTTTAAAGTACCTTTTGTAACAAAATACATTTCTCTCTTTTCCCTATGATATGATTATACGCGGAAAGCAAATCCGATTGGTAGTTTTAAGAAACACTATTCACTGGAAATTCTCTTCGCATTGGGGATTTTTAGCTGTGGTGTTTTCAAATCCTTCAATTTTTGCACCAACTTAAAATTGTGTCGGCATTTTCTGCGTTATTTCCCATTCATATTAATGTGGGCTCAAAATATCTCTCAAGAAATCTACATCCATGCATAATGTATGTCAGAAATTCTGTCTCTTATACGACATTTTTCTCCCTGTACCTTTTTTCTACAATGTTTGGTTTTTAACCTACTTTGTTCTTGAGTTTTACATCTTCTTATACATTCCGGAAGTTGAGCAAGACGAAAATGTGCTGGTTTTACAGATATAGTATTTCTATTATGACTCAGACATGAATAATTTTCCCGGTTTTCACATTTCGTAGGGTGTAGGATTTTCTGCTTTTGAAATAATGCCTTGTTAAAAAAAAAAAAAAAAAGAAAGAAAAAAAAAGTGATTATGGGTTGCTTTTGCTGTGGTATATATTTTTGTAGAAATACTTATAAGTGGCAATACAGTAGAACCCCTCTAATCCAAACCCCGCTGATCCGATTTTATTTTCGAAAATTATACTTGAATAGAATAAAACTGAATAGAAGAAAAAAAATTACTCAATAATGTAAATATACAACATATGTACACGAATATAAAATGAAAACGTTCTCTGAAGGAATACTCGTAGAAGGCATCTTAAAAAAGATCTCGAATATCAGTATATAAAATTGTTTTCTAAAATACAAAAAGTATTTCATTCAGATGATAAAAATTTATTTTTCCTTTCAACAATTTTTTTCGCAAATTACCTACAGAATGTTTTTTCTTTCCCCTCGTCGACGTGGTGACTGAGCCGTTTATGGATTCGCGATTTTGAACCGTTTGTAATGGGTTGTTACGTAATTCCTCATTCTGAAGTTCCAATGGGTTATTATAAACATATGGAGTGATTAAGCAAGAAATGCTATTTTTTTTCCCGAAAGTCGTGCCGAATTATCCAGCACGCCGGACCTTAGGATTAGAGGATATTTACTGTGCTACTGAGTATTTATAACTTCATTTTTTTAGAACGTATATTTTTCTTTTCTATTTTTATCGGAATTTCAGGTAATCCGAACAGGCACCGGTCCCAATTAGTTCGGATTAGCGGGGCTCTACTGTATATAGCCATTAAGGATTATAATTTGCTAAAAAAAAAGTACGTAAAAATTTATGTTGCAATGTGGATAGTATTTGTCTCCGGTAATATTCAAAATTGAACTCACAATGCCTTATGTTGTTTTGTTTTAAATAGAGATGCACAGAATATTCGGTATCTATTCGGTATTCGGGCTCTTCGGCCATGTCATCGAATTTTCGGTTTGGCCGAATATCAAACTATTCGATATACCGAATATTCGGATTGGCCGAATAGCAAACTATTCGGTCTGCCGAATATTTGGCCCAACCGAATACTTAAAAAAAATCTTTTAAAACATTTAAATAAACCTTATACCATTTCTAAGTTTAACAGTCAACTTATAAAGATATTCAGAATAATTAGAAACAAAATCATATATTTAAAAAAATGGTTTCTTACATTATTTATTTGCTGTTTGTTAAGTATTATTTAAGAAAATTAACCAATCACGAGGATTTTCATAAGAATTATGTACAAATGCAAGTTCCTAAACATTGTCCAATAAATAATCTGTTTCTTGCTAAGATTTTAAGAACAATGTTTACAATCTCTGAAAAGGATCGCCCACTCCAGACACCGATCTAGGATGCCTTTAAAAACTTCCTTGCTTAAGGTTGTTCTCAACTGCTCTGCTCAACAAGCGCAAAACGTTTTGACACATTTACGAATTCATTTTTTAACAGAAAGATATAAAATTGCAAAGCCTGACCATGGAAGCGATTTGAAATCGAGCTGTGTTTTCCATTTTTTGATCAATCAATTATACCTATTGAGTTATAAGCGATTTTGATCACGTGACACGGCATTTTTCTTCCCTTACTGACTGGATTTTCCTCTTTCCTTCGGAAGTTCGGTTCAAAATGCCAACTTTGGCAGTATTTTCTGAAAGATCTATTGCATTTACAAGAAAACAGAAAAAACAGTTCGATGACATAGTTTCTGAATAACACCTTCTAGTTTCATGCGTTTCCGTTTCCGAAGAAAAATTAATTAAAACTTATGTCAGAAAGTTGACCCTTTGGATTTGAGAACAGCCTTAATCAAAGGGAGTAGAACAGTTATTCATGCTGAGTTGCGATCCTATAAAATTTGAATAGCTTGTATTATTTATTTACTTTTACTTTAGTCTTTTCCTGACAAACAAATAATAAATGGTCTTGTACAATTTTTCTTCCAATTTTTTCACAATTTCTCTTTGATTTTAAAACGTTTGTTTTAGAATTTAAGAAAATTTTATTCATGTTTTAATTCACAGAAGAAGCCATGAAATTTAACATTTTATTAATTAAAAAAGTTTTATAACTATCCTCTTCTTAAATAACTCAAAGCAGATTTTTTTCAGCATAAAATTTCTTGAAAAAAGCTCTTGATTTATCAAAATGAAAGTTTCTATTTTAAATATTATGTAAAACTCTTTTAAAATTTAACATTTTAATTCCTTTAAACTTTAAAACATAAAATTATTCGACAAGTCGAATATTCGGTATTCGGTCGAATTGTTACTATTCGGCTGGCCGAATATTCGGTATTCGGTTAACCTGTAGGCCGAATATTCGGTATTCGGCCAAAATCACTATTCGGTGCATCTCTAGTTTTAAACTATTTTTTTTCCTTTAAAAAACAAACAATTGTTTTTCTTACAATAACTAGAATTATTATTTATTTTCTTGGTTTTTAATAAGAATTGTCTGCATTGATATTGCATGTACTAAAGAAGGTTTTGCTTCAACCTTATGCTTTAAACTCGCGAATCTCGCATAACATTTTTATGATTAATATATGGCTATTTATTTAGTGATTTATTTACTGAAATACTTCACAGTTAGTTGCTTTTGGCAAAACAGCAACATGGGAAATTTTAAAGTTCAAGTGGAAATGTATATATAGACTTGCGTAACAGAAGTCATTAGGTTTACCCCAAAATAACTTTACTCTGTCCTTTTTTTTTCGGTTAATAATGTAAAAAATTTAATTTTTTCATTAAAAAAAAAAAGCCATTTTTTTTTCTTTGAGTTTAGCATCATGCATGTTTACCCTTTAAGAGGGGTCACTCAGATTCGGAATTCTCCTCCGTAATGTTAAGACTATGGGCATTTGATGCATTCGTATATTTAAAATATCTCCTATGGAAATTAATTTTTTTTAATTTCTATTTTTTGTGTACACTTCCTAAAAGATGTCTCTTTTTTTCTTAGTTCTCAAAATATTTCTAAAATATAAACTTAATTTTATAGGAAGTGTTAAAATCTTACTCACAGTTCGCCCTCTTTTAACACATAAAATATTAAATTCAGCATAGATTTTAGAAATATTTTGAAAACTAAAAAAAAAAAAAGAGACATCCTTTTAGAAGAGTACACAGAAAAAAGATGTCAAAAATATGAATTTCCCGAGAAGATATTTTAAATATACGAATACATAGACTTAACATTACAGAGCAGAATTCCGAAGCTGAGTGATCAGCCCCCTCAACCCTTTATGTACTGAATTATGAATTCATGAAAATTTTATCTAATAAAGCATTTTTCGTGAATTGTACTACATTAGAAGATTTACAGAATCATTTAATAAATTTTAGAAGGATTAGAGGATTTTGAAGGATTAATTAAATTTAAATTTATAGGGATTTTGTGCAATATTTATAACCTCACTCAAATCTTTTGTTTTTAAATATTTTTCTTAGTATTTTGTAGAACTAGGAAATGTACGAATATAATGTTCTTACAATAGAAATATTTCCGAATTGAAAACTCCCCCCCACCCCCACCCCCCAAATGCCAAGAAATCTGAAAGATGCAAAGGCAAAAAAAATCATCCTTTTAAAAATATTTTTGTTTTGTGTAACCAATAATTCTTTTGGAACAAGATAAAGTAATGTATTTATAATTCATTCTAAACTGTATTACAACTAACCGATGTATTAAATAAATTTTATTACAAGTTATTTTAATGATACTTATAAATACCGTCAGTAGATAAAGTGTTAAATGTTTGTTTCATGACGTAAATTATATGGAATCTTTTGGACTGATAGAGAACGATTGGTTAACATAAAATAGAAATAAAAATGAATCAATTTATTAATAAAGATGATTACTCATTAATTTTTAATTCCACCATAATTATGCTATTAATAAACAAGGATGAAAGCGGATTTTTAAAAATCATGTAATTTAAAATAATTTTCTATAATGCTAGAATTTATTCTCATTTAATTTAAAGCTGCTTGTTAAAGTTACTTTTAAAATATTTTTGCATTTTCTGTACTGAAATACAGTTTTTTTTTTTTTTTTTTTTTTTTACGGGGAGAAAAAAAGAATCACGTATATTTTTTGCCGCATTTATCAAAGCTATCACGAAAGTCTTTGTATGTTAATAGAACTTAAAAAAGAACGATTAAGAAACATATTCCTTATTATTGTTTTATATTATGTTTTTTAACAGTCGGATTTTAAATAAAATACAAAATTTATATTTTTCTTAATGATAATTATACAAATACTTGAAATTTCATAACAATATCAGTAACATAAATTAATTATGTGTAACAGTAATATTGTTAAAAGAGTAAAATAATTTATAATACTTAAGAGGCACGTCACTGTGTCCATTTTTTAATATTTATTAATTTAAAAGTCTGAAATTGTACGTCTAACGCGGCAAATGAAGTGCTTTTGTGCTAAAAGTAGTTTTATAAATATTCAGATCTTAGTGCAATAGCTGTTGCACTCGTGTGAAAAAATGCAGAATAGAAAATTTATTAGGATTTATATATATTAAATTCAGTAACACGAAAATAATATATGACTCCATCTTAAATGTGACGTAATCACTATTGTCACCTAGAACCATTACCTATCATGGGAAATCATTGAATTAATTACGTATATTAGGATTTAATAGAGTGAAGAAAATTTTAAATAATATATTTTTAAGTTTTAATTCGATTATCATAAAATTTGTAATGACTCGACAAAAATTGACAACGATTATATACATTAAATGTCAAACCATTCGGTTCGGTATTTTATGCTCTGTTATATGGCGACAGACGGAAACCCGGTTCCCGCTTTTCGGTGTCTTTAATTTGTGCAATTTCCCTTTTAAATTTGTCCGGTTGCATTTTTTGATTTTTTCCGCCCCTTCAACCTTGCTTTCACTAGAGTGTCTTTTACTCGGACAGTCTTTGCGATACATTAGAAGCTGGTTCACATTAGTATAAAAAAATCCTTATTAATACAGATTCTTAAAAAAAAAAAAAAAAAAAAAAAAAAAAAAAAAAGTGATGGGTTTTTTAGAATTTATCAATTTCACTATCTCGATGATTCTGCACGTAATTGGTACTATTGTTTTGACTCATTATCATAAAAGATGACATCACTATTTGAAGAAACTATAATATTAAAAAAAAGAAATGTTAAAGGCGTTTAATTAAACGAACTATTTCTTATTATTGAGTGCGCTCGCCTTCGGCTGTATTTAATTAGCATGATACGAAAAAAAAGTATAGAGAAAAATATTTTTGAGATATTTATTACCGAACCTAACTTCAACAACCCCTCCAAAAAGAAAAGAAAATTTTTGCATTATAAAAACTCTCATTTTATTTCTTCTTAATTTTTTATAAAAGTAAGTAGATCTTACGTAAATATTGCAAAAATATATATTTTTTTATGTCTGTAAATTACTTTACAGTTCTTCATAACATGGTACGTGCTATTTGTGATTGCACAATATATGTTATGCCATTTTTTATGACCTCGAGAAAACAAAATATCGTAATTGAGAGAAATATTTCTTCTTTAATTAGATGCTACATATATATTTTATTTTTCTGAAAATGAAAAGGGGTATAATTATAAATAAGAATGCTTATGTTTAACTTATTTTTAAAATACAGGTTGTTTACTCTCAACGATGCCCAATGCCAATTCCTTAATTGCCGAAACGTCAGTGAAGGCTTACTGTGGAGACACGAAAAGTTTTGATTTCCGTTTGTCTGTCTGTCCGTCTGTCTGTCTGTCTGTCTGTCTGTCTGTTCCGCGATAACTGCCGCAAAAAGCACCCGATCAGCTTGAAATTAATTGGGCATATTCGTGAGATACCCGGACGTAGCTGTATAGTTTTTGGTTAAATTTGGTTCATTCGTTCGGAAAATATGGAAGATTTTATTTTTCTTTACAATGCTTTTCTACGGCAAGTCAGACGATTTTCAAATTTCCATTTGTTGAAAGAAAATGGCACGTTTGATTAATGGATTTAAATGTCAAATTATGGATACTAACATTCCAAATAAGGGTTTTAAATTATTCCTAATATATTGAAGTTTTATCAATGTATCTATCAGATTTTTTTATTTACGTGTATAATGTTTTGAGGACATTTATACATGTATTCCAATAATATAAAGAATTTTTAAATTAATTTTCTTGTTTTACATGATACATATTTCTTTTTTTTTTCCTTTTCTTCGTTGCCTAGCGACTGTTATTCGTAGCCTATCATTGCTTCAAATATGAATGAAGTTAGTAAATTACGTTAGTTTGTTGCATGTACTATTAAAAGGCTATCACAAAAAATATTTTATCGCGCCAAATCGATGCAATTTATGCAATTAACAGTGGGCACGATAATGAATTATTTTCCAGTAGATTTATAGATCTCCAGATATATTTTGGGGGGTTTTTAATATGTTATTGCTATCGCATGGATTAGGATGTTTAAACTAATGTTTAACCATGCTATTAGTGAAAAAAAAGTACAGTTAAAGGCATGTAAATCCTTTTTAACACTTTCCAACATGGATGAAAAGTATTTATGACTTCAGTTTTTCCATCTGTCGCCTGCCGTGTTTCTCTACGTGCTCTAACTCGCGTAAATATAGTCGGGATTGCATGTAATTGATATACGTTATTGAGGTTTGCCAAAGTATGTTTGGTATTAAAAATGAAGAGTGTAGCATTCATAGCTTAATTACAGGGGCCCTCAAAACTATTCCGTTACATTATAGTCTTTGGGAAAAATCGTCTGCGGTGTATTTTAATAATGTTACACAATTTTAAACGTAATGAAATTTATATACTTTATTAAGGTGCACTAGAACCTGGTTACTATAAAATATGTTATGTGTAGCACTTACAGCATGCGTACAGGGAACTCAAAAGTATTCATAATATTACAATCTTTGAAGAAAATCCTTTTGTGGCGTTTTTTAATGATGTTACTCTGTTACAAAATAATAAAATTGATATGTATTTTTGAAACATTTTTGTGGTATATGGGGTGCAAAGCATATTTTTTTTTCAGGGTCACACAAAAGTGGTCGATTAAAATGTGATCTATGGGGGGAAAAACTCTTCACAGCTTATTTTAACACATTAGCGACGGGAAACGAGAATTCTCGTTTTTATTCAGAATACGTCATTGGCTAAGGGAGTGACTTCTACCTTACAGAAAAGACATTTATATTGTGTTGTCCATATTTTTTATAGATTGTAAGACATTATATATTACATCCGTACATTGAAAGATATTTACTGCTGCATAAACATGAAAAACATATCTCAGAAACCAATTTCCGAGACACTTTCAGAAGAGGGAGGAGCTTCTACTGTTTTTAAACCCAGATTTAATTAAATTGCCTGTCGTCAGTGTGTTAATTGTGTTGCACTAATTCAAACATTATGAAATTAAATTACATTACTGTGGTTGACTACAAGAAGCTTGAATATGATTTGTATCGTATTTATCGTTCATTTATAGGGTCACATAAAAAATTTCGGATACAGTTCTGGTCTATTAGGGATGATTGCTGAAGAGCATTTTCGATTATGGTGTGCGTTTTAACGTTAAGTAAATTTGTGCTTAATAAATAGTGCTTAAATATTGTATAGACCATGTACAGGGATACACAAATGAATTCGTAAGTATAAATGAAAATGAGCGCGCGCAAATTGCTTCAGTGTTTTTTTTTTTTTTTTTTTTTTTTTGAGTTATGTATTTCCCAGCCCAATTACATTTAGTATACTAACAAATGTTTGCAGAATTTAAATGGAACCATATACAGGACTCCACAGAAACTGGATATATGGTGCACACTATGCATACTAATCCCCGGAAATGTGATATGAGCAGTTTTAAGAGGGTTTTTTGTCTGCATTAAATTTAAATGTTATAGACGACGCGTAAAAATCTTCACGTAATATACAGGGCTGTAGAAAATAATTCATGTACGTTTCCGTCTATTGGTAGAATTTACTAAAGGACATTAACACAATTAATTGATAATTACAAATGTAAATTAAATTACACTACGAAGGGGTTCAGGGGGGCAGACCCCCCCCCCTGAAGAAATCTACTTTATTATCTAAAAATTACCAGAATAAGTAGCTCATGAGATTTTCAGAATACCATTACATAACAAGGGGTTTAATTTAACGCTTCTAATGTCAGAAACCTTCGAAATATTTTTTCGTTTTATAAATGTTTATGTAATTTCAAAACTTTAAATTTCGTTTTTTGTAGAAAGATTAATATTACTCAAAGGGCGCTAAACACAATGAATTGTAGAGCTGACGTTGAGGCTCCTGATCTGCAGATTTACTAGTCTTTAGTCATAGACATATAGTTCCAATTACAAAAATGTTTTGAATTAAGTAAAGAAATATTTTAAAAGCGATTCGGGCAAGAAACACTTTTATCTACCGAAATTTAATTTTTTATACGGTCCCTCGGTTCTATAAGTGATACTTAGTAAAAATATCCTATTATAATAAGATGTAAGACAAAAAAAAATCGCCATTCTTCTACCATTAAAACTGACCGAATAATAACTCTTGAAATTTGGAGCATCTTTTTTGCTGCGAAATGGAGGTCTTCCACAAATTTAGTAGAAATATAAATGATTGTCAAATATTTAAAAAATAGTAATAATAGTTAAGAGTAAAATTAACATTACAATATAAATTTGAAATCTATTTTCATTATGGCATATTAAGAAAAATATTCAACGTGTATTAAAAATATAAATTAAAAAGTAACAGAATTTTGTTAAATGAAAGATGAAAATCAATAGTCTCAAAATGGTTTTAAAATGCTATTAGATTATCTAAAACTTAATTAATAAAAATTAAAGTTACCTTAACCCTTCAGTGCACGACGTGCCATATCTGGCACATACCTGAAAACCTCATAATTTTCATTATGTGCCATGAATTTGGCTAATATGATCACTGTAACTGATCAAGAACAATCCAAAGCATGTAATAACACTTATTTTGTCCATGTCAGACAGCTGCATTATACATAAAATTAGAATTTGTTCTTCTTAAACAAAAAAAATTTCAATCAAGCTATTAAGGTAATATTAACTTTCATTATTTTTACTGAATACTTAAAAATATTAATATAATAATAGTTGTACAGTGTTAAGCAGATAAAATTAATTAATTTAAGCTCATTTAAAAATATAAAATATAGCAATACAATATTTTAAAATTCTAAATGTGTACAATCGTGGAAAAAAAAGTAAACACCCCCTACTAACTCTTCAACAAATTATCGTAGAGGAATGTTACTGGTACCGAACGATTCGAAATAAAGTCTACTTT
Organism: Maratus speciosus; assembly: GCA_963932465.1. Taxonomy (NCBI): domain Eukaryota; kingdom Metazoa; phylum Arthropoda; class Arachnida; order Araneae; family Salticidae; genus Maratus; species Maratus speciosus. The sequence goes on along the minus strand of OZ010789.1, from coordinate 453,073,655 downwards.
TAAATGATGTATATAAAATTTGCTTAGGGGGCCATCTACATATTAAAACGAATCCAAACTTCATTTTTTTTCCAATGGCAATACTCAATTTTAACGAGATATTTCAAATCTTCGGTTAAAACTATGCCTAGACACCAAATTTCAAGTCATTTGAATGATAAGTTTTTGAATTATAAACATTCAAAATTTAGTGCTTCTAATGATAAATTACATTTTCATATTTTTATTTATACCTCCTGAAATTATGCTCCTAATGTAGTAATTTTTTTGTGTAGCAATAATACTAATATACCCAAACATAAATACGCTGAATTTGCAATTTTTATAATTTTATGATATAAATTATGAATTATGAAATTAATATTCGAAAAAATTATGAATTGCAACCTACCGTTTTTTTTATGGATTTAGATTTATTGAGTCCTGCTTTATGGAAATCCAAAATTTCACATTTTTCTTATAAGTAATTTTCAAATTATGCTTAAAAAACGGCAAAATGATGTTTAAAGGGGCCGTCTGTGATAGAAGTGACTAGATATTTTGAAATTTCTTCTGCTGCCGTGTAATCTAGCAAGCTCCATTGACTGCTTGAGTGGTGCATAAGGTGTCTTCACCAAGACACCTTATGCGAAGTCTCTTTCGGTTAACAATTGAGTACGGAACTTCAATTTGGATACAGCCCTTAAAATACGCTCGTTTTAAAATAATTAATTTCTCGGAAACTTATGGTACGAATTGCATATTTTTTTTTAGGCTAATTGAAGGGTGTAGATTTTATTTATGCTGTCAGAATTGTGTACTTTTGTTGAAAAAAACCCAAAGTTATGGTTCGTTTTAATATGGCCTCCTAAGCAAATTTTATAGACATAATTTAAAAGTAGTGTTTAGCTCTATTTCAGCCCCAGTTCAATTTATAATTTCTGGTAAGTTCTCGTTACCTGTCTCTTGTACTTGTCTGTAGCCTTTAGATGCCTGGAACTTCTTACAAAATTAAAATTACTAATAACAATTTCAGAAGGCATTGTGACATTCATTCAGCTATATAATCATTTAGAGATAGCAGTACGTACATATTCCTACAAGACCTCTAGATTTTACAAATGTTTAGCTGTAGATATTTTTTATTTCAAAAATTACTCTTTACATTTTAATGACAATTGTTTGAAATAATGAGGGGGTTTGCCCCCTAAGCAAATTTTATATACATCATTTAAAAGTAGACTTTATTTCCAATCTTTCGGTACCAGTAACTTTCTTCTACGATAATTGTTGAGGAGTTAATAGGGTGTGTTTACTTTTTTTTTCCAGGACTGTACATATGGCAGACACCATAAAATATCAAATTTTATCTGAAATTTTGAAATTAATTTTTTTTTACTATTTTTCCCATTATTAGACCGATATATAGATTTCAAATAAAAAATTTCGTAAAAATAGAAAAATTCGTGCAGTGAAGGGTTAAAACTTGCTTGAAGTAACTCATTCGGTTGCAGTGCAGAGACGTACACGCGAAATAAATCCTTCTAATACTTTAAGCACTTTGTGTACGATCCCTCGAACCTTGGCCCAACAAATCAGCGCCCAGTTCCAGAAAAATGATTTAAGTCGTGAAGTTTCATAACTAGGTCAATTTTAGTGTTAGATGAATGGGACTTTTTTTTGTCTTACTTGTTTGTGTAATAAAATTCTTTTGCTAAATATCACTTATAGGACTAGAGGACAGAGTAAAAATTTAAATTTTGCATTTTTTAACAAATGTTTTTCTTGACCCAAATCGCTTTAAACTTCTTTACTACATTTAAAACATTTTTGTAACTGCAACTATATGTCTATGAATAACAGTTTAGGAATTAGCCATTGGGCGTCGTTGAGAGTGGACACCCTGTATATCTGTTGCAATAGGATTATTATTTAGTAAGTTCAGTCTTAAAATCCCTAACCTTCTTAGAAATAAAATCCCACTAAAAATAATTCTATTTATTTTTTTATTTCGTCCCTTGACCCCACGAATTAAAAAAATACATATTCAAATACTAAATAAACTGATACATCATATTAATCTATTTTATGAATTAAGACAACGTTTGCTAGAATCATTAAAAGGATTTTTTCAGTAGACGCAATAGAAATGCAGTAGAAGATATTTGTAACGGAATTCTATATAATGAAATTCTCTATATAACGCACAACTTCTGACATGTAAATAATGACTTTTGCCTTTAAGAAGTGCTTGCAACCTACACTGTAGATATATAGCTACCCTCTAGAGAACTAAGTTTCAAACATTATTCCATCTCATCAAATAAGCGTTTTTTAATGGACATATTGATATTATCATAATAACAAAAAATAATTAATATAATGATTTTGTCCATATTTGGATCATGTTTAAAAGGTAATTTAACAATATGTGAAATGATCTATATTATGCAAAAATTTATAATCTGCTCAATTTTTTATCACAAAGAACGCAATATAAATATCTCCTATTGTATAATAATATGTTCGAGACATATTTTGCCATGTTTACAAGGTAAATTTTAATGATGTATGAAATGAAGTATGTAATGCAAAACCTTGCGTTTTTAGGTTTGCGTTATAAAGGTCTTGTACGGTAACGACCAGTCTTTGGGAGGAGAGGGGCGTGAAGTTTTCGACAGGGCACTGGTTGCGCTGTTAAACAGTTCAACCAAATTAAACGAAGGTGATTTATTTCGAAAAATAAGATTCTGATTTCGAAATTCACAAGTCCAAGCCTGAACACCTGTCTTTTTCGCTTTGGCTATTGGATGTGATGGCGGTAGAGGTTCTGCACTGGTCGGAATTTCCAGGCCCAGGTCCGATCCGTTTAGATTTTCACAGTTCTCGGCCCGGGCCGTACAAAAATCAGTGAAAACAGGGCTGGCCCGACTCAATTTCTACAAAAAATTACATTTTTTCTCGACATACAATTAAGATTCTTTTAAGGAATACTACATACATATTTATGGGTACATTTTATTGTATATTTTAGATTACTATGGGCTCGCAAAACAGAAAACATACGATAAGTAACATTAATGATTATTTACAGTCTTAGACGTTTCAAAATTCAAATACGGATTCATTAAAAAAATTATGTAATTTAGAATATAGGGTTAAAAGCATGATAACTTTTGAAGCTGTGTGATAAAAAGTAGGTTTTTTAAAAATATTCCTGTTTCATCTTTAAAGGCTTTTCTCAAATCCAAAGGAGCTACATTCTGACACATTTCTGAATTCATTTCTTTTCGGAAATGCATAATATTGGCAGGTATTCTTATTTAGAAACTATGTAAATGGCTGAGAATTTGAGAAAATGCTGCTAAAGTTAGCGTTTTTAATCGAATTTCCGGAAGCAATAGCACGGGAAAGGAGAAAAACGTACAGTCACGTGACGAGAATCTCTTATATCGCTGTAAGTAATTTATCAAAAATGGAAAATGCTATTCGATTCCAAATCCCTTCAACAGTCAGGCCTTTCAATTTTATACCTTACAGTTAAAAATAAGTCGGAAAGATTCGCATTTTGGAGCAATGAATTTGAGAACCACCTTAGGGTATATTTTCAAAGATACTGTTAACAGAAGTTCATGATCGCTATTAATAATTTTACAAAACATATTGCCTGCCCTACACATCCTGAGAACGATTAAGACCAGTTCTGTGCCGACAGGACTTCATAGAAAAAAAAATGCAAGCCTGATCTCGACCCGTCACGAGTCTTCTGGAAAAATTAAACTTAGGGTCAGACTCCATGTAACTGTCCGATGCCGATTTCAAGCGATGGGCATGTTACATTTCTGTTAATGTTGCCAAACTTGCATTGGCTCGTGACGCACATTTATACATCTTCTCGCGAAAGTCATTTTCATTGAAAATGGCTCATATTTTATCGGCTTCGTTCAAATTTTTATATCGGGCCGGTAGGCCCGCTTAATTTTTTTTTTATCTGCCCGGCCTGACCCTGCAGGCCCGTCCAATTTTTTTGCCGACCTGGCCCGTTTATTTTGTTTGTCGGCCCGTTGAAAAAATTGTCCTAATTCTGCCGGCCCAGCCCGTTTGAAAGTTCGCCTTCATTGGCCGGGCCGGATACGGACCTCGGGGCAAGCCCGGGCCCGTGCGGACTTCTAGCTGGCGGTGAGAAAATGGCATTAGAGAAATATATAAACAAAGATGTTACATATAAAACTTTAATCGCAAATTTTACTCTTTAAATATTGGATTACAAGAATTGTCGTCTTACCTTTCTATACATCTTCCCATGGTCGTTAGGGTGTCAAAGATTCAACCAGAACGATACCGTTATATAAAGATACATGCTTTTTCAAGAGATTTATTAATATCATATCATGTAAGTGTGTAGTTAAGGGAACAAAGGACCTTCAAACTCATTTATTTATTTATTTATTTACAATTGCACATTAAATACTATTCAAGGGAACACTATATGAATTATGGCATACAAGATTTTTCTTTCGGGGGGGGGGGGGAGAAAAATGAGGAATTTTCCTGAATATCTTAAGCGTCATCAAGAAATTTCAAAATGTCCCAACCTACCTCGATATCAATTTCTTTTTGCCAGTTTGCTTTACATATACAAATAAAACTGTGCATAGTTTTTTAAAACTAAATATAATTGGAAAAGTTAAGGTAGTTAAGTGCAGAAACATGATGCAAAAATGCTGAAAATTTCATAAAATTTAGAAAATATTTTTTCCCCTTTATATTCAAATATATAAAATTCGATGCGCAGTTTTATTTGTATATGTGAACCAAACTGGCATGAAAAATATTGGGGATTTTAATTGATATGGAGTGATGTTGGAACATTTTGAAAGCTATTGATAACGCTTAAATATTCAGGAAAATTCCTTATTTTTATCCCAATTTTTTTTTTAATTTCTTGTGTGATAAATATATGCCATAATTCATAATACTCTTGGATAGTATGTAAGGTGCAATAAAAAAAAAATGAGTTTGAAGGTCCCTTGTCCCCTTAAATGAACTTTTAATTAGTTCTAATAAGATGGAACACAAATTATGTTTGTCCGCTTTCCTAAACTCCACATGCCTAATGTTACTCTTTACCACAACATTCCCGTGAAAAAGATTTTTCATGAATAAAGATTTTTAACCATTTGGAAAAATGGTTACTATCCTCGTCAGGGTAGGAAATCAAAAGCATATTTGAGGCTTTTTATTGGTTGAATCCGCATTTTATTCTTTTTCTGATTGGTCTATACAGTAATCTGTATTTCCCTTTACTTTCAACAGAGATGGATACTTCTGTTGCCACTATGACAAAAAGTAATAAAAACTACAAAAAAATATAATAATAACTCAGAAACAAATTGAGATACAGCTTTCAAACAAATTGCATTAAAAGTACATTTTTTTCTCTATACGACGGTGTAAAAAGTAATATTGTGGGATGTTTAGGACTTTAAGAATGAAATTTCATTTAAAATCGGTCCAGGAACATTAATGTTTAATCCATGGCGTACGTAATGAATGACCAACTCCGTAGAAGTTTAAAAATTTACAGTACCGAAAAATGTAATCCATGGCGTACGTAATGTTTGATCAACTCCGTGCGATTTTTTATGTCTTAAATTTTAGTCTTTGAAAAAATCATTTTCCAAATGGTCGTTGTAATTTGTTAAATTGCTTTTTTTTTTTTTCCCAACGGAAATGTTGTTGTAAAAAATAACATTACGCATTTGAAGATTAGGACAGCGGACAAACATAATTCGTGTCCAGTCTTATTAAAACTAGTTAGAAATTCATTTAGATACACTTATATGGTATTAATAAGTTTGTCGAAAATTTTACGTTTTTTTTTTTTTGTTTTTTTTTTTTTTTTTTTTTTTTTAAGAATTTATAACTTAAATTTGCTTAGTAATTCTGGTGCTGAAAGTACTATAAAAATATTCCTAGATCTATTTGCTTTTTAATTATTTTCGGACTTTATCCACCGAAATTACAGTAAAAATATCTGAAAACTTTACTTTATAAATACATCTTTTTTTTTAAACCCACGGAAATTATTTGTTTTTTTTTTTTAATTTTACAAAGCTAAAACCTGCATCTTTTTAAAGTGCTTATTGATGCGGCTCATTCTTTCAAAAGAATGTTAGAGAATTTTCTTTAAAAAGCTGATATTAACTTTCTACGAAAAAATAAATCAAGTGTGCCGTTTAATTAGACGAAATATTTTTGAAGATTAATTTTTCATACCCTTGGCTATATTTAATTAGGACTAAAAAACTACATACAGCTAAGGAAGGCTTTTCATCTTTTCTCTCTTTTCATGATTTTTTTTTTTTTTCGTTTCATAAAAAAGTATTTTTTTCTCTCTTACCTTACAGTCTTTGCTCATTTAGTCCATATTTTTATTTAAGTGAAAAAAAAAAAATTGTGCGCATTAAATTCGCATGCTATCTGAATTTTAAATTTCTTTGCCGCACCTACATATCCATATAGACGTGAACATTCCATAACAGAAGATAATTTTATTATTATATGAAAAAATGAATGTTTACTTGCAATAAAACGTTTCATTGAGATAAAAAAAATTGTGTCACACTTTTTATCGATCTCTATAAGTATAAAAAATAACGTTTGAAAATTATTTATCGAATTTTCTCTAACAGAAAGCTTGGATTTCATTGAATTTGCAGGAGTAAGTTTTAATTAACAGACTGTAGACAGAATAGACTGCTGTTTTTATTGCAGTTTTGAATGGGCTCTTTATTATTTATTTTGATGAACGATTCGTTTTTAAACTATCTAGAAATTAGAATTTTTAATATGAATTCCAGCAGGTATGTTCTACCGTAACAGCAAAAAAAAATCTTGGTTCTCAAACCACAATCTTGATGTTCAGATGTTTTATATTACTTTTTCTTGTTTTAAATAGAAGAGACGGGTGAGAGTTTCTATCGCGCGTTGGGTCACTTGGAGTGGTGACCCTTCAGCTTGAGATGACTCAGCGTTCTCTCTCTCTCTCTCTCTCACTCTCTCCCTATCTCTATCTCTATATCTCTATCTATCTATCTATATCTCTCTATATATCTCTCTCTATATCTCTCTCTATATCTCTATCTATATATCTATCTATCGCTATCTCTCTCAATAACTTCCAAGATTTTTGCTGGCACTATATATAAAAAGTAGTGTAATAAAGATACTCTAATTTTAAAATTGCATTAAAAATTTTAAGTATTTATTTACAACTGATGTTTCGTTGAGAAAAAGTACTCTGAAAATATATATATATATATATATATTAGGGATTGGCCGAATACCGAATGGTTGATTCGGTATTCGGTGATTCGGCATGTAAACCGAATATTCAGCTTCGGCCGAATAATTGCGGATAAGTATTTTCTTAGAAGTAGAAGTATTCTCTTTTACTTTGAAGTAGAATAGGCTAAACGATGAGTTTCAATATTATGTGCATGAGTTCAGATTGCAGCTACACTACAAAAAAACAAGTCAAAAGCCATTTTTATTAAAAAAAAAAAAAAAAAAAAAAAAAAAAAACTTTTTCCTTCCTAAAATAATCAAGATAAGGGTAAAATCAGAACAACTTTCTGCGATAGAGGGAAAAAAAGTAAGGAAGATGGGCATCATTTCCTTATCATTTAATTTTAATTATTTCTACATTAGTTTTCTTAATTTAAATTTATTTAATGTGTATTTTCTTTAATATACACCTCAAATAAGTATATCAGAATTCATCTCTGTATATCTAAGGTGTATATTAAAGAAAATACACAAATAAGTATACTCCTATGCCTATCCTATAGCTTTTATAGCCATTAAATTCACTCAAATTTATCTTCACCACCACAATGTTAAAATATTAATCAACATATAAATATGTATCAATAATTTGACAGAAAATAGTTAAATGTACAAATAGATACACATTTTATATTTCAAAACATTTCTATTCAAAATGTTTATAATTAGACTTAAACAATCAGTAAACCAGCTTAATGAAAACAGTTCCTTTTTATATGAATGAACTTTTGTTTTTCTGACAATCCTTATCCTTATTAATATCCTGTATAGTTTAATACTTTCATAGGTTAATTTGGGTATTGACTAGTGATAAAATGATAAAAAATAAGTGATGGATTAAGGAATTTGTGAATGGAAAGAAGTCATTAAATTTTTTGTATAATTAGATATAAGAATAAAAATGTAACTGAGTTAAGTTATTAAGAATTTAATTTTAATTAAAGTTTATTAAAAAAGCTAATATATGCAAAAATGTGTATTAAAATTTCTAAGTATTCGGTTGCCGAATACCGAATATTCGGTATTATATTTTGACCGAAGCTTCGTATTCGGTATTCAGCAAAATTGCTGCTTCGGTCAATCCCTAATATATATATATATTATAAATAAAACTTTAAAATATTTCGTATCTAATTTTATTAAAGGTTCTTTTAGATGCTTCATCATGGAAATTTTGTTCTGCCGTATACTTTTTTTTTATATTGGTTTTGTTATACTTTCTACTGACGCAAAATTTAATATTAAATAAATAAACGCATGGAAAATAAATAACTATTTGATAGTTATAGTGTTTTTCACTACATATAGATAACAGTGTTTTCTTTATTATTTTTTCCCTTTAGTATAATATCTTAACTGAAGTTGCTTTATTTAATGATGATCGACAATTAAAAGAATACTAAATTATGTCGAATATTAATTAATGTAATATTGATATTTTAATAACATTAATAGTTGCAAAATGAATAAAATAAAATAACCAAAATAAAGTATATGGGACATTCTCACAATCTTTTGACTTTCGGGAATAAAAATCTGGAGAAATTAAACTTGCTAAAATAACTTTTTAATCTGATAGACGAATGCCTTAATGATTCAAAATAAAGAAAAAATGGTCAGCAGCGAAAATTTTTTTTTATTTAACTGAGGTTTATTTTAAAGTTTAGAGTTTAATTTTCCTTACCATTTTACCACTAAAACTTTTTATTTTCTTCTACATTTTTATTTATAATGAATTTGCATAGTACCCACAGGACATTCAAATAAGAAATAATAACAATGTAGTATTTTTAGTACAAAATTTTGGTACAACATTGTATTAAAGGGGTGTTAAAGAAGGGACGGTAGGTTAAAAAAAGGGGACAATATAGGAAAAAAGGGACGAAATGGGAAAAAAAAGAGACGGTAAGGATGGAACGGTAAGGAAAATTACCACCTATTTTAGGCAAATCATGTTAAGACTAAGTGGTAGCCACAATGTTCATTGATTTTTAGAAACAGTTATTTACATTGGATTAAATAATAATAATAAAAAAATTAATTTACCTCGAAAAGTGCAGGAATAAACCTTGAGAACGATAAGACTACCAATAAAGCCACGATTTTGAAATTGATATTTAAATGCTGATTAAAATTCTGCAGTAAATTTCCTGTCAAAGAATTTTAGACATTCTTTCTCTAGCATACTTCTGCATGAGAAAAAACTTGAAAAAATTCTGTGGTTGCATCTGAAGTGATTTTCTGTATAAGTTTAGCAAGAGGGACGGTAAGGATAAAAAACCCAGGGACAGAGTTCAAAAAATAATATCAACCGTAAAAATGTATGCAGGTTAATTTTTTGCTACATATTTATATAAAACAATTGTCCCAGTTTCGGAAAAAAAATTACATCGAATTACTTTTATTGAAACAATTTTATCCAGACAGCTCCAAACTTAAAAATCAGATTCAGGGACACGGGACGGTATAGGAGTTATCCTGGTATTTGGACCCTCATCATCGTCCAAAACTTATTTATCTCGTTAATATTGTTATGCAATCATGCAATGGGATGTTCCCCAGTATATGAAATAAAAAAAGAACAAGAAAATGTACTAAAATAAAAATTATTATTCAGGGGCTTAAATGTCAAAAGATTGTGAGAATGCCCTATATCCTTTGCATTTTGTTAATAAAATCTAAATGTTTCATGAGTGCTTCTTGAACTCGAACAATATAGCCATGTGTTGGAATTAAACTCATATGCGCAAAAAGTATTGAAGAACGAGATACCAGTTTTGAAAACATTTTGATTTTGTCGCAAGAGATTTCGCTGTAACGAATCGTTTGGTCTGAAAAAAAAAATATTTTAATTAAAAAAAACAACTAATAAATTACAAATTAATAAGTATATTTTTTAAAGGTGCTGAAATGTCAATAATTTAATTTTCTTTCATTAAAAAAACTTGCATTTGGCCACTAGTATTATGGCAAATTATTGGGGGGGGGGGGGAATGTTTTAAAATATTAATATTAATCATTTTCGAAAAATACATTCCATAGTCAGTTTAAGCCTGGATCAGTGCTTAATTTGCACCGGAGCTTAGCTCCGGTACTTCTTTATTTTTAGTGAATATTTAATTATTATTCAGAGTCCAACGGAGCTTATAAATTTTGCGTTCTGAAAATTTTCCACTCCCACCGGAACAGCACTGCGTGTTACATTCTGCTGGTTGACAAAAAATCCTTGTCGAGTAAGATTTTCTGAAAACTCCCTATATCTGATGATAAATATTTTTGAAATCACAAATATAAAAATAAATTGACAGATAATTCAAAGGGTGAACATAGGAAATTAGAAATGCAAAATTAAAAATGTTTTAGAGGGGGGTGGGAGGAGATAGATTAAAAGGATATAGGGAAACCTAAATTAATTAATACCAAAGTAATTGTATTTGGCTTTCAGGAGAATAAGATAGCAATAATGGCGCATAATCTACAAGATGAGAACAAGTTGAAGATTAAATGGAAATGAGACAGGAATAATGCGCAAATGCAGCTATAAAGTCCTGTATTAAGAGAATTAAAATGAATGATGATAAATTGAACAGTTAAAACTAAGCTATAATAATTACCAAGCAAAAGTTACCTTTTACATGATAAAGAGAGTACCATTAAAAATGCCAGATAATAAAGAGGTTATAAAACTAAAGTAACAATTGTAATATCACGCGCATGAGGCAGCAACGTTCTTAGAATGCTGAAATAATTAAAATGAAATCACAAATATAAAAATTAATTGGAAAAGCAATTCAAAGAATGTACATAGGAAATTAGAAATTTGAAAATAAAATGTTTTATATGTTGGGGGGGGGGGGATATATATAAATATAGGAAAACCTGAATTAATTAAGCGAAAGTAAATATATTTGGATTTCAAGAGAATAAGATAGCAATAATGGTACATAATCAACAAGATGAGAACAAATGGAAGATGAAATCGAAATAATATATTATTCAAAACTTGCCTTATTCAAAATTTAAAAAATCGCGTGTTCTCTGTTAATCGGTAAACTTACACTGAAAAAATACTACAATCTTCAAAAGAACTAGTGTTATCCTGTATTTCTAACACTTTAAAATCTCAGTTTAGCACGGTAATGGGCGCAGTTAGAGGCTTTTCGCGTTTTCCCAAAATTTGATTTTCTGGATAAGGCGAATTTTGAAAGTAACGTCCTTGTGTGTATCAGCGTTAGAATTTTTAAAAAAAGTCAGTAGTCCCAAGGATCAGTGACCATGAAAATTTACTGGTCCGCAGGCATCATCACTGGTCCGCGACATAAAATTCTATAAAGTCATTTAATGTAAACCAAACTTACTTTGTAGTTATCCAAAATTTTCCCCGTAATAAAAACTAAAGTTAAAATTTGCTAAAAATTAAATAAACAACAGTACATAAAGTAGAACTATAAAATTATTAATTAGATATTTTATTTCCAATTATTTGTTTCAACTCACTGTAAGATTTAGTGCAAATAATTTTTTATTATTTATTTATTTATTTAATTTTATGTTTTTAAATAAAATAAAATTGTGTGATTTGTGTCCGGTTGCAGTTTTCTTAGGTCCGGGAAACTTTATGTTTGCCTGCCAGAAAGAAAAAAAAAGTTACTGGTCCTGCGGACCACTAAGTTTCCAAATTAGTGGTCCAATTGGATTTTTGGTGGTCTCGGACCAGCGGACCACCAAGGGTTTCAAATGCTGTGTATAATATATTAAAATTTTATTTTCCTGAAGAAAAAAAATGCTTTAAATGTTGCAAATATAGTATGAAATATAAATATGCTTATGAAGAGGATGATGAGGGAGGGGGGCGCTACACTACGAGGTTTGTGCTGCAGAATATTAGGTTCTGGTATTTCCTTTATTATAAACTAAGGCCTGCCTAGGTTGCATAATGTGATTAGATTAAGCCCGGTTGCAGATGTATGCTATAATGGTGATTTATACACTTATGCATTCTAGGGTTAAACAAGCCTCCAATATAGCATAGTAATACCAGATTGAAGAAATCTAATTTGCATTATTTTTTTGTAACTAAAGAAGAGATTTTAAAATAGAGGTTACATTACTTTAATGTAATATTTATAATTGCCATTTTTAAAGTTAGTCATATGTTACAAAGTAAATCTACCGAGAAAAGCTCACTTACTAAGAATGTCATCTAAATTAACCATTTTAATTTTACGAAAAGTTAATTACAGTTTGTTTCTTTCTGAACTAAATTATTTTTTTTTTCTAGAGGATTAAAAGAGCATGCTATTCTTGCTATGTTTTTCTTTTCAAAACACAGTGGGATACTTTTTGTGTAGATAAATACACGGTCAACTTAAATAAAGGAAATAAAAAAAATCTTTGCAAAATTAATATTAGCTTTCTTTTAAGAGTAAATCATGTAAGGCTTTTAATTACACGCAATATTTCAAAAGATCAAGCTATCATACTGTATTTTGTTTTTAATTAGCAGCAACATAAAATATGTTACAGGCAAGAGATTTTTTTACTATATTTTGTTTCTGTCCAATCTGTGTTTCTCTATTTATTAAAAAAATATACCTGTGTAAACGTTAAAAAATTGAGTTCATTTAACTTTTTTTTTTTTTTTTTTTGTGAATAAGTGACTGCTGTTTTAGTAATGAAAAAGCATGCTTCTAGAGAAAAAAAAAATAATTTTTAAAATTGTTGGGAATATTAGCGATTTGATTAGTACTTTTATGCAATAGCGAATTTTTATATTTTTCATAATTTTGTGTTATTCTAAATTTGACAATAATTTTTAAATATAACTCTAAAATTTAAGAGGGAATAGATAAAAACTGAATGAAAAATCAAAAACCGGAAAAAGGAATAAAATATATAAATAAAACAAACGAAACCCAGAAGTGAACCGAAATTTTCCCCTCCCCTCGAACTGAAAAAACGTTTTTATTCTTAAAAAGTATTTATAAAAGTTATAATATTTCAAATCTGTAAGGGGTCTCAAATTATATATTTTTCTATTCTCAGCCACGCAAAACTGTTTCACGTATTCACGTAGCCATCTCATGTTAAAGCATGAAAATAGCAGACATGACTAGTAAAATAAATTGAAATCGAATGCAATGTTTCAATTATTGAAAAATGGATTACATCGTGAGTTATAAGAGATTGTTGTTTCAGGTTGTTCGATGACCTTTCTGAAGGTGTTCGCAAATTTGATTTAAACGAGAACTTTACCAGCATTTTAAGAAAGATCATTTGCCTTTAATGAAAAATGGAAAACGCTTTTCGATTTCATTTTTTTAATAAAAGCACAATATGTCAAAAAGTTTGGATTTTAGAACAGCCTTAAAAGGTAAATTAAAACACAAACCATCGATATCCTTTACTTCTGCTCTTTATCTTTTTGATCTAAGGTATATGAAAAGATAAATCAGAAATTATGTATAAAATGAAATTTATTAACCTGCCTAAAAGGAATTCAACATAATCAAAAACCAAAAATCGAGGAATAAAATATTTATATTGAAATTAAAACTGGAACAGTACCAGAGACTATTCTTTTTAAGGAACCAAAACCGGAACTTAAACAAAATACTTTACGTTAGTTGAAACGAAAGTATAACTGAAGCAAAAATATTGCAGTTCTATGCCTTCAATATAATTAAAAACTTTCAACCTTGTGGATTTAGCTAACAGCGAGCTTTGTTTAAGACTGTATACTGTAAGCAAAAGCTGCAAAAGTTTTCTGTAATTTTATGCACCCAAACAGCCAGAATTTTTTTTACTGTAAATTAACTATAAAAGACATGTCTTAGGTCTGTTTGTTTTTTAAATTTAATTGCGAAAATTGCTGTGATCATGCTAAATGTTAGAGCAATTCTTACAATTTTGATGCATAAAATTACAGAAAATATTGTTGTAATTCTTGCTGTTTTATTTCTTACAGAGATTACAGATTTTTTACAGATTTCTTACACTTTCTTATGTAATAAAATAGTTATGTTGTGCATGGTGAAATTTTCTCCGTGTAAACTGTAAGCAGAATAAAAAAAAATAATATTTAAAATCCTATTACTATTGCTTTTGCGATTTTATTCATTGCATGAAAGACCCCTACTTGATCACAGAAGCTTAGGTTAAATAGGTTTATGATGCTATGAAACAGTGGATTAATACCATGATTTTTAAGTAAGAAACATAATAACTCTTCCGTAGCTGCCTTATCGAATTTCGTTTTAATTCGAAATCATATAATTAACATAATTAGAATTCCATTCGGATCATGTTCCAGAATCTTCTTTAGTACCAAAAACAACATTGTTCCCGACTTCTATTTTTAATATGCACATACACGAAAACTTTATTAGTAATGATTTTATTAATATATTTAAGAGATTTGTGTATTTTTTGTTCTTTTAATTGCATTTTAGAATGCAGATTTATATGTATATTATTTTTAAATTTTTAGTCATTAAATTCGGCCTTTAAAAAATCATAATACAATTCTCATGATGGCATTTAACGTTCAATAAATGTAATGTCATTCGAAAGTTACATCGATTGCTACAAGAGTGTATTTTATGCTAGATATTAGTGTGGAATTAAACTTTTTTTTAAATTACCTATCATTTTCAGACTCAAATTCAATGCTTTATGTCTTTTGGATGTGAAAATATTAAAGGTAGCCAATCCCGGTGTGTAGCGTGTTTGAAATCATTATATAAAACACACACACACACACACACATGCATTCAAAATGCTCAGAAGAATTTGAAGTCACAATCTTTAATATGCAATATCTTTTACTACATTAAAGTTCTGGGTACTACTTGATTATCCAGTCGACCAAAAAACTATTGCCAAAAACTTTAAGATTAAATACCAATAATGGCAGATCGTAAATGTCACATTCACTTGGTATTCAACATGTTACAAGTGTTTGTTACGCCATCAAGTGATTTTTAATGAGAATTTTTATTAATGATTTACTAATTTATTTGTTCTTTCGTTATTTAAAATAAAAATTGTGTCAATTTGTATGATTTGGCGATTTACATAATTTGGCGGAATTGATCGACGGGATAATCAAGTTGTACCAAACTCTTTAACCTGTCGAGAACTGAAGTTAAAATACACATTCACTGCGTTTGCAACAGCAAAGTGACATCACAGATTGTAGAAAAAGTCCCTTATTCTGAAATTGATACTTCAAGGAACTAGTAATTTACGATTCACAAATATGGATCTAAAACTATTAGCTCCCATAAAGTTTCAATTTAATTATGAGTAAACTAAATTCACGAGTGACAAATCGAAGAGCTTTAAAGAAGTAAATAATCTACAAATACTACTAAAAAATTTAGGGTAAAGGGTTTAAGTAAAATAATTATGAAAATTTCTTACTTTCTTGGTCACACTGTCTTGAAGGCATTTTGTAAACTCAGATGAAAATAGCATTTATTTTATGAGGAAGGCATCAGTGGTGCCATTTATTGGTTTGTTCCAAAGCAAAAAAAACCAAAAAACAAGTAGATTTAACACTAGAACCTCCGGTTATTTTACTGAACTTTTATAAAAAGTGTTTCACGCCAGAATTTTTATTTAAAACTATTTAACTTATTTAATTAGCCTATTTTTGTGCTTCGTACATATAACATATCTTATGAAAAAATTTCTGGTTCGAATAGACTATTATCAATTTTGGCAGGGATCAAAAGGACCCGTAACGGCAGTTCTAGTGTTAACGAAGTAAAATAAAAGTGTAGTAAAATCAAATATTTTTTTTATGAGGAAAATAATAGAGGTCCACATTTGGGTACCTCAGATCGGAATAGGACAAGCCAAAGGAAATATTTTGTCTGATTACTAGCGAATTTGTTTATCAAAAGATGACTCCGTACTTGCTTATATATTTTATTTTTTCAGCAAATTAGATATAAGATTTCTGTTTCTGTTAAATATTTTGTAGTGAAAATTTTGCTTTCGCAAATACAAGTACAAATCATGGATGGCGTGTAACAGAGATTATTAAACCATAAACTCATTATTACTTAATATTTCCCATTCTATACAAAAAGGATTGAATTTAGGTATTAGGTTTCTAGTACTGTATAGGGATAACGGTTGATTCTTTATGAAATATACTATCGTTGATTGAAGTAAACAACGATAGTAAAATTTTTCATTACTCATAATAATGGAAATTTTGTTCGAGAAAAATATTTTGAATGTTAGAATCCTTGCAATAGATGCAGATTTTGATCTCAAATTTTGTCCAAAGAGACGGAAACTGTATGATGAAAAACCAAATGTTCTTGAGAATTTTAATCCAGAAAATGAAATTTCAAAGAAAATTTTTTATCAGTTCTTTCCCAACAATAATTCCTTCAGCGAAAAAGAATTTTGAATCTTTTAGCAAATTCTCAGATTTTCTTAATTTTCCCACAATTTTAAAGAACGTGAAAGAATAAAGAAGGAAAAAAAGTAAAAGAACAATAACATTGAACGACGCATGGAATGAAGATGTCGAAAAAAAAATGAACTTTAATAAAAAATATTTTAAAAACAGTGTCAATAATATATAGTTGCAGGGGTACGGGCAATGATATTCCTTAAGTGGTTTAACAAATATAAGCTGGAAGATTTGTTTAAGCTTCTCATAGCAGCGACAATTGTGTTTTACTTTATTTGTTTTATTTGCTAAAGGCTTTTTATTTGTAAACGTTTTCTAAAATGAAATTAGTTAAAAATTATTTGAAATCAACCACGAGTCAATAAAAATATGATGATTTTTTTAATACTTACTTGGAAACGATGTTGTTCGACATTGACGAATTACTTAATAGACTCTGAAAAAAAGTCTGGCTTTTTCCATAAATTACTGTTTTTTTTAGGATAATTATTATTAAAATTATTATTTTGTAAAGGACAAATATTCTTGAAAAAATGTATATGATGCAATGAAACGAATTTCACTGTCTGTGTTATTTAATTGTATTTCAGTACCTCACTTATTAATCAGAGTTTTCAGTTCTCTGTCTCTAAATGAAACATAATGATGGCTTCCTTCATGTTTATTTGTTCGGCAGCGTTATAACTTTCATAATAATAAATTCCAATCAATATGAAATTGAAAATTTTTACGAAAAAAACGTTGCTCTGCTCGTTATTGAGATATGTGTGTAAGGAAAATGATGATAGTAGTTTTTTCCCCCGGAATTTCGTTATATAATTAAACATTATCATGAAAGACTAGTAGCAATAGTAATTCCATTTCTTCAATTTACAAAATAACGTTCAATGAATAAACTGGTTATAATTTAAAATATATATATTAAATGGTACCTAAAGACACGTATTGTAACATATGCAGCTAGTATTTTACAAACAATGCAACGTGGAATGTCAGAAAACTGATTTTCAGTAGATTTAGTTTAAAATGTATTAGATGTCAGTAGATTTAGTTTAAAGTGCATTAAAGCGCATGTTTATGATTTCTTTCGACTTCAAGACTACAGATTTGAATAAATAGATAAAAGATTTATACACTAGGTATTTGTTTGTGAAAATATTGAATATTTGAATGCCAATATAAATGGTAGGGATAATTTCTGCACCAAATATTTGATGAAGTGGATATGTATTAATTTTAAAGATATTTTGTTTGATGCCGTATTGAAAATTAACTCAAAAATGTGAAACTCTGGCTGTTATTTATGTGAAACACACAGTAATATACGTGCGTAAAATTAGAAAGTGCTCTAAAATTCCTGAGAAATTTTTGTCGCCTATTTCTTCAAAACAGGCCAAAGGATTTTTTGAACACACTGCACTATCCATGTGTCGCGCCGGCCCTGGGTATCCTATGAAAAGAAATATATTCTTAAGTTTAATTTTTACCCACTAAAACTGTTTTTCCCATTTGGAAAAAATTGGTTTTTCCCAAAGTCTTCAAATAATCTTTCCTTTAAATGGTTACTTTGTCTGCCTTAAAAAGAAAAGTTTCTAAGTTCATATTCTTTCATTCGAAAATAGAATGACAGTGCTGTCGCTGAGATTAGGAAACTTTAAAAGCCATTGCCGATTCTTCCTTTGAAATATGTTCGCGGGTATTTTATTTTTGTCTTATTTAACAACATGAAATCTTTGCAGCTACAGAATATCGTCCAAATGTTAGCTTTCGCAGGTATTAGGTTTATTTCTTTAGAAATCGACTTATTGCAATCGCTCCTTTATATATATATATATATATATATATATATATATATATATATATATACATATATCCAGGGTGCAATATGTTATCTATCGCCAACCTTTAATTTCTCAACCGTTGGTCGTAGACATATAGTTCCAATTACAAAAACGTTTCAAATGAGGTAAATATTCATGTGGTGACATTATTTAAAGTAAAAAATCCATTTTATAAAAACTACGAAAACTAACTTTTTATACGGTCCCCCATTCCCTATAGTTATATTTAGTAAAAGTTTACACATATCATAACAGATATAACACAAAAGTTTGACATCTGTACTACAAAAATTGACACAGTTATTAAATTTTAAAGTTTGAGATTTTTGCACATGATTTTGTTTTTTATTGAGGGATCAGTTAAAAGATGAATTAAAGTAATTCGAGATCAAAATCAGGGTGCTGTGTCCTTTTTACGACGAAACCACCTTTAGCCGGTATCGCCAAATTGTGGAATCATCAAATAGGGTTATTTCATCTAAAAATTTTAGCTGACTTTTATGGGTCGAACAACATTCAAAAGTACCGGCGATATCGGCTAAAAGTGGCTTCGCAGTAAAAAGGACATTACACCCTGATTTTGATCTCGAATTACTTTAATTCACCTTTTAACTGATCCCTCAATGAAAGACAAAATCATGTGCAAAAATCTCAAACTTTGAAATTTAATAATTGTGTCAATTTTTGTAGTACAGATGTCAAACTTGTTATGTTATGTCTGTTATGATATGTGTAAACTTTTACTAAATATAACTATAGGGACTGGGAGACCGTATAAAAAGTTAGTTTTCGTAATTTTTATAAAATTGATTTTTTACTTTAAATAATGCCACAACATGAATATTTAATTCATTTGAAACGTTTTTGTAAGTTGAACTATATGTCTACGAGCAACGGTTGAGAAATTAAAGGTCGGCGATAGATAACATATTGCACCCTGTATATATATATCTGTACCTTGGAACAAAAAGGGCCAATGTCTATTTTTCTCAAATGACAGGAAACCCAATTTAAGTTTGAGGAATTTTAAGAATCTTGCTACGATTTCTGTACTATTATTTTTCAAAGTTGTACCTTTCAATTCAGTAATGTTTTTGTCACTAAAATCTAATGTTACATTGATTTAGTTTTTTTTTTTTTTTTTTTTTTTTTTTTTTTTTTTTTTTTTTTTTACAATTTAAATTGACTATTTTTACATTAGCTTTAAGTAACTTTGGCCTCGACAAAATATTTTGTTTTCAATGATCTAATATTGGGAGGACTTTGGCCCTTTTATCAGTTACTGTATATCAATTATTTTAGGCTTAATTCTTGGTGAATATATGTTATTTCATTCAATTTTGTTGGCATAATGCCAACAAAATTGAACAAGACATTCCCAAACTAAACCAAAATTACACATAAGAGATTAAAAGATAAATAATGAATCCTGAATTCATTCGTGCATTTAACTCAAATTTCTCAATTTTGGACATTGGACCTTTTTGTTCCAAAGTACATATATATATATATATATATATATATATATATATGTCTAATTAAAATGAAATCGCAGTGCATGAAAAAGGTGATACAATGCTGCTGATGAAAAAATGCGAATAGTGGAAACTGGAAAATGTATAATAAGAAACTATGAATAACCTACAGGATCATCAGAGCAGCTTGCAGGCTTAATTCTTAGTGAATGTATGTTATTTCATTCAGTTTTGTTGGCATTAGGCCTAAGATGACAAAATTTAGCTCCTTATTAACATATCAAGACATTCCCAAAATAAACCAAAATTACACATAAGAGATAAAAAGATAAATAAATGAAGATAAGAAAACACTTCAATGATATATAAAAATCTATAATACAAGAAGTTTGACTTACGAATGGAGAATGTGCAAAGATGTGAATGGATTTGAGATAAGTATCATCAGGGCCGAAACTGGGGGGAGGGGGAGGCAGAGGGGGCATGTGCCCCGGGCGCCAAATGAAGGATTATACCTTTGGAATGGATCATTTTCTTCTGATGGACTGATGGCTTCTATTTTTATGAAACAGCCATTATAAATGAAGTGTTAGGTGAAGATGAAAGAGCAGTCGTAAAAAGTTAGAACTCTAAAAAAAATTATGTCCATTTTTTTTCTTCCCATTCTGACCAGAAAATCAGAGTTCTAACTTTTTACGGCTGCTCTTTCATCTTCACCTAGCACTTTATTTATAATGGCTGTTTCATAATAATAGAAGCCATCAATCCATCAGAAGAAAATAACTCGGTGAAAGCGCACACTCGGTTAAGCAGGACTCGGATAATTGGGACTCTAACTGTATATTTCATTTTAAAAATGATCTTTAGAATAATTTTGTTGGTGTTCAAAGGGGAGTCATTACCCCCGTGACCTCCCCCTTGGATCCGCCATTGTAGATTACGTAGTTCAGTATTCCATATTTTAAGATTAGAAGTTTTAAATTTTAAAATAAGTCGGCTATTAGAAAATTAGTAAAATTCTCTTTGTAAATATACCTTGCGGAAGAGGGGGGAGGGGGGGTGCCAAAATCCATGCTTCCCCCGGGTGCAAAAAAGGCTAGTTTCGGCCCTGAGGATAACCATGTGGCTGTAATTTAACTACTATAAAAGCAGATATTTTATAAATATAGAAATACTGCTGCCCTCTGGTGTGAAAAATGATACTGTAAAAGAAGTTTTTAACAAAATTTAGTGCTGCCATCTATTGATAAGAATTAACTAATAAACTTTAATTGATAGTGATCAAAAATAAAATGAAAAGTATGAAATAACTCAAAATATATATAAGAAAATCTTAAAATAAACAACTAAGTAAGAGTTGAAAAAAGCATTGATTAAATTGATTATTTTAAAACCGTTATATACCGAATTCGACCGACAAATTCAGAGGGATGATGGATGATAGTAGGTATCAAGAGAATAAAAAATTACCACAGAATATGGGGTCGCACACCACGTATTTAATCAAAAATACAGGATGTTCTACCATAACTCAATTTAGGTTGACGGTGATAACTATCAGAAAACTGACGTACATTATAATAAAACTTTTAATATATGTACTCACCTTTGTTATGTGCGTTCGTAATTATATAAATACGTAGCACCTATAGTCGTCGTTCAGTCCGTCTGTCCGTCCGCATATAACAGAGCAAAAACTACCCAACCGAATGGTTTGAAATTTTAAATATATGATTGTTGCAAAATTTTGTCGAGCTATTTCAAATTTTATGAAAATCGGATATATAGTTTAATTACAGGGACAGTCAAAAGTTTTCTTTACATTACGGCCTATAGGAGAAAATATTTCAAGTGCATTTTAATGATGTTACAGCTTTCCGAATGGTCTGAAATTTTAAATATATCATTGTTACAAAATGTTGTCGAGACATTTCAAATTTTATGAAAATCGGATGTATAGTTTAATTACAGGGACAGTCAAAAATTTTCCGTTACATTACTGGGAATGGGAAAAAATTATTGCAGGTGCATTTTAATGATGTTACAGACTATGCGCGTATGAAGTGCAAAAAAAAATATACATTCAGTACAAGATGGGGTGCAAAAATAATTATATAACTAGTTATAGTACGAACGCACCTCATTTGCCACGTTTGACGAGCAATTTCCAACTTGTTGTAAATGAGATAGTGGCAGAAGTTTCCATTATAAGCGCCAGCAGTATGCTGTTGACTCTCCACATTTTGGACTACGATTACCAGTTCATACGGTATCATCGGATTGCTTGAGCACCCGGTTTTTCCAGAACTTCTCGTGATGTTAAAACAAGGTATATATCGTTGCATTTTCATTGCAATGTTTTTATTTTTCTCAAAATTATTACCTCCAACCCAAGTTCAGTTAGGATGAAATACTCTGTATTTGCGACCAAATAAGTGGTTTGCGAACCCATGTTCAATAGCGATTTTTCATCCTCTTGATGCCTACTATCACCCATCTGAATTTGTCTGTTGAATTTGGCAACACTCTGTATGTATAAATCACTTTTGGAAAAATAAACGGGAACGAAAATTAAAACACAAGAGAGTAGTGCAAATACAAAAATAAGAAACCGTGAATATGTTATGGATTCTCCAGATGAGCTTCATATATAAGCACAATTCATATTATACAATATATTTCGTTGCATATTTTCGGTATGACAACATTGAGCTTCTGACAACGTATCGAAATATATTGCAAAACATCATCTCTATAACATGCGGAATACCGAGCAAATCTGCAATTAATTGGGACAGTGCATTGATCTTGCAAATATGTTGAATGAGTTCGTTATTCAAGTGGGTAAGTCTTATAGTTTGTTTACGAAACGTACAAAAATATTCGGTTCTATTATGGTCTGTTGTGATAAATCGTTTGCGATGTATTTTAATGATATTATCTTTCATGCGAAAATTTGTTTTTTCTTTTAAAGTAAATTATATTGGACAAATTCTTTAATCAAGAAGGTTCCGAACTCATCCAAAAATAATTGCCCTTTGAAGATCCGAATAACATTATTCTCAAAAGGGTTTTAGTTTCAGTTTATTATTATTACTATATGTCAAAATCCTTCGATTTAAATACTTTTTTAGAAGCTGTTTATTCTGTTAGGTGAAACAAATGGAAATTTTCGATGGCTTTTATTGAATGATTTGAGTTGGAACAACCTTGTTTGATCTTCGGAAATAAATTATAGGCTAAGTGCAATTTTTAAATTGGGATTTTTAATTTTTTCCTATAATTACCTCATATTCCTTCAAATACTTTTCGTGCGTCATATTTAGAACTTCTCTACAAATTACATTTCATACAAATATAGCGAACTCAGAAGGAATAAAACCAGTTTATTTGTAATTTGTATTAAATCTACAGTATGTACCTAAAAAGAGAAAATAAAAGAAGTCGTCATCTTTTTTTTTTTTTTTTTTTTTTGACTAATGGATAAACTTGTTATATTTATGAAATTACACTGGTTGTATCAGTTAGAAATTTTATAAAAAGTATTCTTTTTTAAAGTTTCACTGAGTACTTGAGCATCGTGAACTGTCAATAAATTATTACTACGAACATACCGATATTTTCCGTAGCACTGTGTTATATATTATGTTTTATATGTGTTATATATTATACATTATGTTTAACTTAACTTTTATATTCAATAAATTATTATAAAATTATGTATTATTTTTATTGTTTTAGAGACTGATATTGAATTTTTATTTTACAGATATCAAATTAACCTTTAATATTCAGGTAAGAAACGTTTTAATAATTTTATGTTTAAAATATTTAATATGTTATTATTATTCTAAAGAAGTGAAATGAACACGTACAATACAAGGGCAAAAATTGTCTGATTTACAAACGTGATAATCCAGTGATCTATAATATATTTTTTAGCAATGTTTCTTCAAACTTTTGTTTGACAATATACATCGCTAACATTCAACTCGCCATCTAACTGGTAACTCAACTCAGATTTCGTATTTTAAAGTCTGTTATTTGACTGTAAGAAATCAAAGGGTTTTGCCCCCCCCCCCCCTAAAGTTTCATTAGAATTACTGGAGAGAACTGCAAAAATCCTTTTCCAGGGTCCTAAGTTCTACCATCGTCTTGCTTTAGCAAACTATTAAAGTTCATGACTTGCCGATCTGACAGTTTGACAAGTTGCATTGGAAAGCGTGAAAACACTAATTATGAGACTTTATCTTAAAGTGTATTAATACTAGATGGAAGTCTGTCAACACTGTAAAAGAAAATCCGTTTAAGCTGAACATTTTACACTATCCGAAACGGGAAATTTCTTTTTTTGAAATTTATTTTAAAAAAAGAAAAAAAAAATCGCTTAAAATCGGCCTTATACATCCGGAAATTATTTACAGTGAAATATGACGGACAAAGAACAATTAAAAAGTAAGTTAAATAACATGCTTTTCCTTTATATATATTTTTTTAATGACATCGAGAAAAAAATCAAATACTCTTATATAGAACACTAAAAAAAGTTTAGTTTTTTCTAAAAAAAGGTTAAGTAAATAAATAGAAAATGTTTCTTTCAAAAAACTTTAATTATTATCTCTATTTATAATTCGCAACAGCATTTACGCTTGGCGATAAATGTATCCTGGTAATAGAAAAATACTTATTTATCCCGTGTGATTAAATGCAAAACATAATCGCAGTACGCATTGTTATATTAAGAATTTATTTGTTCCCTTATATGTAATAAACAAAGTGTGGTTAAAATCCATGATGCAACAACTGCGGTGTTACAGGCACTTTTCTATTTCTTAACATTTTATGATAATAGATGTGAAAAAGTTAAATATAAAGAATGAAGTTGGAGAGGGAGTTAGTGTTATCAAAATAATCAATTGTAAAATAGATACCGTATTATCCGGCCCTAATATGCCATGTCAGGATTTAAAAAAAAAAATAGTGTCGACTTATACGCAGTAAAATACGGTACATTCTTAAAAATATATCCTTTTTATTCTGTGCATTTTTTAAATATGTGTTTGAATTTAATTTTTTAACATTCTTTTAAGAATTTTAACTATTATAAAATTTTACATATATATTTTGCACAATAAATTTCGAATTTTTAATTCTTCCCCATAAAATAAAATATAAAGAAAACTTTTTTGCATATTATTATATAATATTTAACTGTAATTTCGTTTGCTTTATTTTGTTTGCCTTTTATCATCTGAAGCTTTAGTTTTTACATCTCTTATCTTTCCTACTCAAACGATTAGAAAAAGTAAAGAAAAAAAAAACCCCACCTATAACTGATTGTGAAATTTAAAATAAAGAGGAAATGGAACGATGAGGACGGGAACAAGTTGTTATGGGCTGATTTCAGAGAAAAACACACATGATATTATATTCCTAATAAAAGGAACAAATACTTATTCAATGCTTATTCAGTTGCTGTATTTAATATCTAACTCTAACTTCGTTTGCTTTTCAAGATTTATTACTCGCTGTCAACATTAGAAAGTGTGAGTTCATCTTCTTCAAATACCTAAAAATAGTAAACGCTTTAAAAAAAAAAATTCTCGGCGGTAATTACTTGCAAAATATAAAATAAAGAGGAAATTAAAAGGCGAGGGCGGAAACAACTTGCGGTAGATTACTTTCACAGGAAAACAATGTTGATATTATATACCTAATAAATTAGAAAAATATTAAATCATATTTACAATATTACTGTATTTAATATTTAACTCTAACTTTTTATTTGGAAGGGGGTCAACATCAGAAAGTTTAAGTCCATCTTCTTCAAGTATATTTAAAAATAGTAAACGTTAAAAAAAAATTATGACGATAATTATTTGTGTATGAAACCATTTTGAACATTATTATGTGTATTATTCAAATTCATTCTCTTTATAAGATTTATTGATTATCAGAATCATTGTTTTTTGGAAAATTCATCTTTTTTATTCCAACACTTGAAAAAAAACAGGCGATAATTACTTGTGAATTTAAAATAATAAGGAAATTGGAAGAACAGGACAGAAACAATTTGCTGCTGACTGCTCTCACTGGAAAACAATATCAACATCAACGTCGATTAATTCTTGAAATAGAACTTTACAACATAAACTATTTACTAGTAAATCTGCAGATCAGGAGCCTCAACGTCAGCTCTGCAAGTCATTGTTTTTAGACTCACTTTGGTAATATTCAGTTTCCTGCAAACCGCAATTTAAAGTTTTCAAATTATGTAATTATTTATAAGAATAAAAAATACGAAGTTTTCAGACATTAGAAGCATTAAATTAAAAACGTTATTTAAGGATATTTCGAAATTTTCATGAGCTGTTAATTCTGGTATATTTTTTAAATAATAAAGTAGATTTCTTCAGGGGGTCTCCGCTCCCCTGAACCCCCCGTGGTCTTATTAATTTACATACGTAACTTTTTATTGATTGCGCTAATGGTTAGCGCAAATCTTAGATTTCTTTTTACACTTCCGAGCCTTATTTTTCAATTCTGGTAACACAGAAAATGATTTACATTGACGCAATTATATTAAACGTTTAGGTTTTATGAATGAAAATGTAATTTCCTTTAAAAATAAAATAATTTTCATTCATATTTTCTGAAATGAGGCGGCATTAAGAAGTAACACCCGTCAAAAAACATTTTTTCAGGCAATCTAGTTAATGGTTGGTTTTTAAGGATGAAAATATTTATTTCCCGATACAATGAGGTCATTTTCGACAGCGATAATTTTGCGGTGCATAATTTTGATATATTTGCTCTTCAAAAGTTTTCTTTTCCTCATTGGAATTTTCGATTAGGAATTAACATTTCTGTTAGCTGTGCGCAGACGATAAACCATGAAATATTAGTAACATTTTTTTTTAATAATAAGAATTAATATCATAACACAAGCCCCTTTTATTTCAACCTCAAAGCGTGTTCGTTTTATTTTTGATATATGAGATCAAATTCACCTTCTTTTCGTATTTTCACTTTATTTCTAATATGAAGGCGTATTCATGTCTATTTTTTATTTCATTTTCCTCTCGCACATAAAAATCTTTCAAATCAAAATTAACTGTTTAGGATAAATTTTTATTCCGGGATTAAATTTTTGTGGCAACGGCAAAAAAAAAAAAAAAAATGATTGTTAAATTTCATAGCAAAATGTCGATTTATTCCTTATGAAAATAATGAACTTTTTAATTTAAAAGAAGAATATTTGAACAAAATAAATAGAACATAGTCTTTCTTTATTTTTGTGATAAATTCCATCTATATGTAAAGACACAAAGGCATTAATTCGTCCCTTTTGACTTTGATTTAACTTCAAACAATTACACATACTTTCACATTTATGATATTTTTAGGTGTAGTTCGCTGCTAGGTAACAGTTAAAAGATAATAAAAACAATTAAATATGTGCTTAAAAAGAAAATTTATATTAAAAAAAATATTTTATATTATTGAAACACATATATAAAATCCCTCCATAAAAGTTATACACCGAATTTAAAAACTCTGACAAATGTATACACAAAATTTCAAACTAATATGAATAATGTATGGTTCTAATTAGGAAATTTTATCATCCTTAATTTAGCATTTAAATCCGTTAATCATATGAGCCATTTCTTTTCAACAAATAAAAATGGAAAAATCGTCTGAATTGCTATAGGAAAGCATTAAGTCGCAAAATAAAATGTTCTATATATTCCGAACGAATGAACCAAATTTAACCAAAAACTATACAGCTAAATCCGGGGATTTCACCAACATGCATCCTTAATTTTAAGATAATCGGATGCTTTTTATGGCAGTTATCGCGGAACAGACAGACAGACTAACAGACAGACAGACTAACGGAAACTAAAACTTTTCGTGTCTCCACAGTAAGCCTTCACTGACGTTTCGGCAATTAGACCACTTTATACATTATTATGTTTAATATTGAACCACATTCTCTTTTTTTTTATATATAAAAAGAGAAAAATCTGACGATAATTATTGTGAATTTAAAATAAAGAGAAAATTGAAAGAACAGGACAGAAACAACTTGCTACGAAATGCTTTAACTAGAAACCAACATCAATGGCGACTCATTCCTCATGAAATCGAATTTAAAAACATGAACTATATATTTATTAGACCATTTTGCATATTATTATGCTTAATATTGAACTCCATTCTCTTTATAAAAATTCTTGATCATCAGAATCATTGTTTTTTGAAAAAATCATCTTTTTTTATTCAAACACTTAAAAAAAAAAGAAAAAAAAAGACCCAGACGATAATTACTTGTGAATTTAAAATAAAGAGGAAATTGAAAGAACAGGACAGAAACAACTTGCTGCAGACTGCTTTCGCAGGAAAACCCAGTTGATATTGGCTCTGCGTCAAGGATTCTTGGGTTTCACAGATGAAAAGAAAAAAAATGACATGCATAAAAATATGTTTTTCTTTTGACAGGATGACATATGTTTTGATGAATATACCAGTTATTCTTGATGAACAATTTATAGATACTTTGGGATATTTTCGTAATTTTTTAAGTATTGCCATATTTCAAATTTTAATGGCGAATTAGTATGACCTTAAATATTTTACAATTCAAAGTGCTCGTTAAAATATCTTAGTGTGTCTTTTTATCTTGCCGTTTGCCAAATATTCGAACACTTGCTTTTATTTTAAGAGTGAAAGAAACATCTACCTTTATTTTAAATTTAGAAAAAAAAATATTTTTTAATCATTTATGTCAAGTTAACATGTGTTGATGTAATTTTTAACTCACAGATGTAAAATTCCCAAAGCTTTTGCGAATTTATTTTACGTAAAAACAAAGGAAATTGACAATAATTATTATTTCTTTAAATTCTGATGTATTGCGCTAATGATTGGAGAGATTTCGAACGTTTGGAATCTCTCTTTCAAATGCCAAATATTTCACTAACTAGTTAGTCGGCAGTTTATTACTTTTTAACTAGTCCACCAGTTAATCTTCTATTTGGTAACTATACTTCGCAACAAATTTAATTTAATTTTAACTTATTAGGTTTATATGCTCAAAATAATAATTAGTTTAATGCTTCATTTTTATATGTGGAAGAAAGCCCTGTTTAAATATATAACAATAATAAAACACTTTTTAAGCATATAGCAATGCGATCACCATCTTTATCCTAACTGAAAGTTAAATGACTCAAGCATTCAAATTATTGTCGTTCATACACAAACTAAAGGAGACTCTGTACAACTTCATTTGGAAAGAAATGACGAAATACCAATTTTCCAATTTTTCGCTAAAAATGTATTTAGGTTTTTTTTTTTTTTTTTTTTTTTTTTTTTAGAACATTCTTGTAATGTTTCGTAAAGATCCAGGAATTAAAAACATACGGGAAAGGCGTTTTACTGCATTCATATCCTTTTAAGTGCTTAATTTTAAAAACATTTTACAACAACACATCATTTATAACAAGAACTGTAAATTTTCCTGATGCTTTCCGAAAGCTTTTTTAGTAAATTTGAACTAAAGTCAACAATTTTAATTGAGCAAACGTAAAGTTTTTTTAAATAAATTTTTCAACTACTTTTCAGCAGTGAAATTACGCTTGAAATTATTGAATATTATAGACTTGAATAATCACTTTGCTAACAAGTCGTAAACCAACTTAGTGAAAAATGTCCAAGCCGGGAATCGAACCCGGGCCTCTATTCCAGGCCGGGAGATCTATTCCAGGGGGCAGTTGCAGCCTTACCGATTTATATAAGTGAGAGATGCCAAGCTGGGCATCGTCGTTGTGGTTTAGTGGTAGAGCACTGGAGATCTATTCCAGGGGCCCGGGTTCGATTCCCGGCTTGGACATTTTTCACTAAGTTGGTTTACGACTTGTTAGCAAAGTGATTATTCACTTCAGTAATTTCAAGCATAATTTCACCGCTGAAAAGTAGTTGAAAAATTAATTAAAATTGTATATTCACCGATGCTGGTTTCCTTTGCGTCTCATGTTTCGCCACTAGATCGTGTGCTCTTGGAGACATTTCCATATAGTGCTGCGGTTGCATCCTTACCGACTTATATAAGTGAGAGATGCCAAGCTGGGCATGGGCATCGTCCTTGGAGCTTAGTGGTAGAGCACTGGAGATCTATTCCAGGGGCCCAGGTTCGATTCCCGGCTTGGACATTTTTCACTAAGTTGGTTTACGACTTTGAAAGTGATTATTCACGTCTATAATATTCAGTAAAGTTTTTTGTTCTTTTGAAGACATATGGAGAAATCATAGAAACATCGGTGTAATGTACAGAAAAATAATAGCATCATTCCATATTTTATATGTAAATAACGCTAAGTTTAGTAATGCAATAATAATGCAAATAACATTTAAGAATTTGTATTTTAAATATCTTTATATTATATTTATGCACCTGAAAGTAATTTTGTTCAATTATTTGTTTGTTCAATTATTTGTTCAATTATATGTATATTTTAATTAAGTAAATAACGCTATTAATTTAATTAAATAAAAACTTCGCCACATTTTAAGTGAAATGTTAAATTACTCAAGAACTGTCATTATTACTATTTATATACAAACATTTCTTCTTAACTCCTTGAAGGGCGGTGGGATATAATACAGGGTGTTTATAAAGTCCCGAACCCATTTTGATGTTTAATAACTCATAAAATAATAAAGATAGCTTAAAATTAATGACATAAATGGTTAGATAGACTTAAAAAGTTTCATGACCCTTGTCAATGAACTTCCATGTGTGCCCCCTTCGTCGCACGGAGATACGTCGATAGTCAATTTCACACCAGGTACTTCGTTCGTACTTCTTTGAATGACCATTTTCCAGGAAGATGGATTGGGCGAGGAGGTCCAATTCCTTGGCCACCCAGATCACCTGATATAACGCCGCTGGGCTTTTTCCTTTGGGGATTTGTAAAGGACAATGTTTACAGGAGGAGAGTGTCGAACATTGATTACTTAAAAGCCAGAATTACAACCGCAATAGCCTCTTTGGATGCCGACATGCTTGCCGCTACCTGGCGTGAAATTGACTGTCGACTTGATTCGTGCGACGAAGGGGGCACACGTGGAAGTTCATTGACAAGGGTCATGAAACTTTTTAAGTCTATCTAACCATTTATGTCATTAATTTTAATCTATCTTTATTATTTTATGAGTTATTAAACATAAAAATGGGTCCGGGATTTTATAAACACCCTGTATATTCCACTTAATTTTAGTTGCCAAATGCCACATTGACACCAGAATTTTGAAGCGAAAATGTTAATTTTGTTAAGTACGTGAAGAAAAGCTTTTACTATTTTGGAATAAATCTCTTTTTAAATTCTGGTGTCATTCAATCATTTTAAAATTTTTCAAATAGAAATACTTTGCCCCTAAAAGGGTTAAGGCTTGTTATAAGTCAGAACACAATATCCCCTTTCTAATGCTAAACCTATGGGCTTGTAATGCATCCGTATTTTTCAAATTTCTCTTCGGAAGTTTACAATTTTTACCTTCTGTGTTTCTGCATGATCTTCTTGAAGAATATTTCTTTCTGTTTTATTTGCCAAAATTTTTCTAAAATATATATTTAATTTTATATTTTAAGGGTTAAATTCTACGTAAAACAGGCGAGTTGTAAGTAAGCTCATAACACTTTAAATAAAACTAACTAACAACGCATTTTAAAAATATTTTTTCTAACAAAAAAAAAAAGAAAAAAAAACATTCTTCAGGAAGAGAATACAGAAAACAGAAGCAAAAATTTTAATTTTCCGAGAAGAAATTTGAAAAATACGGATATATTCGAATAGAAATACTTTGCTTCTAAAAGGGTTAAGGCTTGTTATAAGTCAGAACGCAATAACCCCTTTCTAATGCTAAACCTATGGGCTTGTAATGCATCCGTATTTTTCAAATTTCTCTTCGGAAGTTTACAATTTTTACCTTCTGTTTTTCTGCATGATCTTCTTGAAGAATATTTCTTTCTGTTTTATTTGCCAAAATTTTTCTAAAATATATATTTAATTTTATATTTTAAGGGTTAAATTCTACGTAAAACAGGCGAGTTGTAAGTAAGCTCATAACACTTTAAATAAAACTAACTAACAACGCATTTTAAAAATATTTTTTCTAACAAAAAAAAAGAAAAAAGAACATTCTTCAGGAAGAGAATACATAAAACAGAAGAAATAAATTTAATTTTCTGAGACGAAATTTGAAAAATACGGATGTATTTAAATAGAAATACTTTGCTCGTAAAAGGGTTAAGGCTTGTTATAAGTCAGAACGCAATATCCCCTTTCTAATACTAAACCTATGGGCTTGGAATGCATCCGTATTTTTCAAATTTCTCTTCAGAAGTTTACAATTTTTACCTTCTGTTTTTCTGCATGATCTTCTTGAAGAATGTTTCTTTCTTTTTTATTTGCCAAAATTTTTCTAAAATATATATTTAATTTTATATTTTAAGTGTTAAATTCTAAGTGAAGCAGGCGAGTTGTAAGTAAGCTCATAACACTTTAAATAAAACTAACTAACAACGCATTTTAAAAATATTTTTTGTAACAAAAAAAAAGAAAAAAAACATTCTTCAGGACGGGAATACAGAAAACAGAAGAAAAAAAATTAATTTTTCGAGAAGAAATTTGAAAAATACGGATGTATTCCAAGCCCATAGGTTTAGCATTAGAGAGGGGAATTTCTATCCTGACTGATGAGGAGCCTTAACAAAGAAATTGCTTTTTTTTTTTTTTTTTTTTTTTTTTTTAAATCTAATATCTATCATAATATCATCTTTAACTCTTTATGTACTGAATTATGAATTCGTGAAAATTTTGTCTTCTAAAGCATTTTTCGCGGATTGTTTAAACTGCATTAGAAGATTTACATAATTATTTAATAAATTTTGAAGGATTGAAGGATTTTAAAAGGATTGAAGGATTTAGAAGGATTAATTAAATTTGAA
Organism: Maratus speciosus; assembly: GCA_963932465.1. Classification (NCBI taxonomy): domain Eukaryota; kingdom Metazoa; phylum Arthropoda; class Arachnida; order Araneae; family Salticidae; genus Maratus; species Maratus speciosus. The sequence continues at coordinate 453,040,562 of OZ010789.1, read as the reverse complement.
TTTATAGAGATTGTGTGCAATATTTATTTTTGTAGAATTGGGAAATGTACAAATATAATTTCTTACAATAGAAATATAGAAATATTTCTGAATTGAAAAATCACCCCCCACCCCACCCCTTTCCCAACGCCAAGAAATCTCAAAGGATGCAAAGGCAAAAGAAATCGTCCTATTAAAAATATTTTTGTTTTGTGTAACTAATAATGCTTTTGGAACAAGATAAAGTAATGTGTCTATAACTCATTCTAAACTGTATTACAACTAATCGATGTATTAAATGAATTTTATAACACATTATTTTAATGGTACTTATAAGTACCGTAAGTAGATAAAAGGGTTAAATAAACAAAAAGATGTCGAAGCGTGATTCTTTTCCTGTTTTTTTTAAACGTTCTTGTAAACTTAAACTATCAATCTACACCTTAAATTTCGTAAAGCGTAAACTGTTTTATCCATCAAGCACGCAACTACACATTTCTTCAGAAGACAGATGGAGAAATCATAAGTGAAATAAACGAAAGGGAAGAGTTAAAACAGCGATTATCCGGCCTGCCTGATGAAGAAGCCTTAACAAAGAAACTGCATTATTTTTATCTAATATCTATAATATCATACTTTACAAAATAAACAAAAAGATGTCGAAGCGTAATTTTTTTCCTATTTTTTTTTTCCTAAAACGTTGTTGTAAGCTTAAACTATCAATCTACACCTTAAATTTCGTAAAACGTAAGTTGCTTTATCCATCACGCACGCAACTACACATTTCTTGAGAAGACAGATGGAGAAATCATAAGCGAAATAAACGAAAGGGAAGAGTTAAAACAGCAATTATCCAGCCTGCCTGATGAGAAGCCTTTACAAAGAAACTGCATTATTTTTATCTAATATTTATAATAGCATATTTTAAAAAAATAAACAAAAAGATGTCGAAGCGTAATTTTTTTCGTATTTTTTTTTCCTAAAAACGTTCTTGTAAACTTAAACTATCAATCTACACCTTAAATTTCGTAAAACGTAAACTGTTTTATCCATCACGCACGCAACTACACATTTCTTGAGAAGACAGATGGAGAAATCATAAGCGAAATAAACGAAAGGGAAGAATTAAAACAGCAATTATCCAGCCTGCCTGATGAGAAGCCTTAACAAAGAAACTGCATTATTTTTATCTAATACTTATAATAGCATATTTTAAAAAAATAAACAAAAAGATGTCGAATCGTAATTTTTTTTCCTAAAAACGTTCTTGTAAACTTAAACAATCAATCTACACCTTAAATTTCTTAAAACGTAAACTGTTTTATCCATCACGCACGCAACTACACATTTCTTGAGAAGACAGATGGAGAAATCATAAGCGAAATAAACGAAAGGGAAGAGTAAAATCCAGGGCTGCGGAGTCGGAGTCGGATCTGTTAAGATTTCCGAAGTCGGAGTCGTCCATTTTACAAGCAGGTCTGCGTTTTCGGAGTCGAAGTCGGAATCAGCCCATTTTTGAGCGAAAGAGTCGGAGTCGGATATGTTAAAATTCCCGGAGTCGGAATCGTCCATTTTTCCCACCGACTCCGCAGCCCTGGTAAAAACAGCAATTATCCAACCTACCTCATGAGAAGCCTTAACAAAGAAACTGCATTATTTTTATCTAATATCTATCATAGCATACTTTAAATAAACAAAAAGATGTCGAAGCGTAATTTTTTTCCTGTCTTTTTTTTTTCTTTCTAAAAACGTTCTTGTAAACTTAAACTATCAGTCTACACCTTAAATTTCGTAAAACGTAAACTGTTTTATCCATCACGCACGCAACTACACATTTCTTGAGAAGACAGATGGAGAAATCATAAGCGAAATAAACGAAAGGGAAGAGTAAAAAAGAACAAGACTCTATCCAGATCTCTTCCGCCGGAAAGTCTAGTTGATCTTGGCTAAGCATCAAGGATTCTGGCTCTTATGTTTTGCAGATGGACGACATAAAGAAAAACCGAAATAATGATATACGTGAAATGATTTAGTTTTTGACAAAATCTTTCCACGTTATTTGCTGATGTTATTTACTTGGAAAGAAAATCTCCGCGATTATTGATAAATCCCTTACTCTAAGGTAAGAATTCTATTTTTCTTGGCTCAAGTACTCGTTCTACACCAGGAAATACTTAATGTTTTTTCGGTGTTTATCTTTCGTATTTTAAGTTAGCATATATTGCCTAAATAATTCCTGTTTTTTATATTATTTAAAAATTTGCTTTATCTGCAAATTTATTATGTAATACACTAGTTATACATTGAATGATATTTTACCAACTTGTGTACATGTATGAAAAATATCAAAACAAAAGTTGTTTTCCAGTAATAACCAGCTTTTCCATTTAGTTTTAAAATCAGTTACTACATTTTAATTTAATTTATTTGTTGACTTATAATTCGTTAGTTATAATTGTATTTTTATTTGCCAAAGTACTGCTTCTAAAGTAGGATATACTTAAGGGTGTTCGGGGCTCAAAACTCTATTTTTTTATATTTATAGAAAATTTGTTATGACATTTTTTTCTGAAATATGTTTTAATATAGTAAGAATATTGCGTATAAAAAATCTGGAAAAATTTTAACTATTTAAAAAAAATGTAATTTATTTTAATTTAAAAACATATTTAATTTTTGATATAACTTGGAAGTACTTATTCGATTTACAAAATTTTACAGTTTTGTGTATAGAAAATGTCATTTTAATTTGACTTCATGATTTCTTAAAATATTAATTATGAATTTTATTTAAAAAAATTAAGTAAAAAAAAATGAATTTTTTTTATGAGTGAGTTTTGCATCAATTAGCATCCTGCAAATTCAAAAAATTGTGAAAGTTTGCGAATACATGGTGCACATGGAGGTACGTATTAATGATTATTTTTTGTTGCTCAAATTCTCTTTAAGCGGATAAATTTTACCCCGGAATATTGATATTTTCTTATTACTCATCAATTGTCAGAGATAGAGAAAAATTTTAAGCTAAAAATTGCTAAATATTTTCTCCTATATCTTACCATTAAAGCTGCTGGTCAGCCAACTTCCGAATTCCCAACGCTAATGCTAAATCTATGGGCGTAGAATGCATTCGTATATTTAAATATCTCCTCGAGAAATTAATATATTCCACTTCTTTTTTTAATACTTTTCTTGAAAGGCGTTTATTTTTTTTTCTTAGTTTTCAAAATATTTCTAAAATATAGGCTTCATTTAATATTCCATCTCTCTATTCTAAAAAAAAGTAACTAACGCTGCCGCCGCCGATTTTGAATTTTTTGTGACCGGAGGTCTTTCTTCGTTAATATTAAGCAAAATATTGCATAAAAAAATAAGAAAATCGGTGATATTATAGAGAAATATTATAGATATATATATTGATACGGTGATATTATAGAGAAATGTTTGGTAAACACGCTGATGCAGACAGTTTTCAAATCGAAGAATTATTTTAAGAGATATTTAATGATAAGTTGGACAAAATCGTTCCATTAAAAAAGTTTTATAGGAGCAAAAACTATACATGGGAATTTAATCATTTTTTCGATCATTTTATTAGAATTTTCCGGTGTGCAGACTGCATTTATTTTTTTTAATTTGACTCATTTTTTGAGGTTTTATATCTATTTTAAATTCACAGACCTGCCGACTGCTACGAAAAGATCGTAGTTGCTACGATTTGGACCTATAAACTACGATGCTACGAAAATCGGTCTTAAACTACGATTTTTTTGCAAAAAACACAAACGCATTTTCGTTTCTAGTTGTGATTTTTATCCCGCGCAGCATATTTTTCAGGAGTGATTCTGTTCCGAAATTTGCAACATTTCAAAGCATTCATTTCCGAAAGTTTTAAAAAACTGGTCATTAATCCGAAAATTCGGACATTAAAAAATGTTCATGGGGAAAAAAAATCTGGGCTGCAAAACAAAATTCTTAACATAAAACTCTTTTTATGTATATCAATCACAAGTGAATCGTATTTCTGTAAATATTTATATAGGAATTCCTTAAAAACAGGGATGCCATTTTAAGAATTTCTGGAGGGGGTCTTTGAGAGGCAAGATTTGAAATAGTGTGCAAAATCGCATGATTTGTACAATTTATTATTAAACATTTCAATTTACGAATTATTATTAAACATTCCATTTTTGCGTGGTATAAAACGCAACATTCATCAAAGAAATGCGGTAAAAAATGCGAATTCTTCAAAAGTTCATGGTAAAAAGTCCTTCCGGCCAGTGCCGGCAGGAAGAGGTAGCTTTCATATTCCTTATTTTAAAAAAGCCAACTTATATTATTCAAACACACGAAGCTCAATTTAGTGGAAACCGAATATAGGAGATTCAATACTAATTTTTATCAATACTAAATCATTATGAATGAGAATTTCGCGAAATTAGTCAGCTTTATCCAAGCTGCTTTTATTTAAAATAACTTATATTTGGCTGCCAAATTCGGCGATTTCTTAAAGTGCCTGCCATTTTAAGACAACACGGTGGATGAGGCTAACCAGTGAACTTGGTCGAGACCTTAGTAATTGCTGTGCACATGCTCACTCACATCGGAATCGGTTGATATATACGAGTGTTGTCGCAGGCAAAAAATAAGATTTTTCAAAATGTCACCCACATTAGAAATTGAAACTGCTTTATCTGAGCCATTTTTTAAGATAAAGACAAACAAAAAATGCTCTTGAACCCTTATATCAAGGTCAAATACTTAAGAAAGAAACCTTTTTCAATTTCTAATTTTTTTGCACCTCACTTTAAATATAATTTTTTTTAATTTAATGGCCGCCATTTTGAAACAAGATGGCTGATGAAGCTGGCCAACGAACTTGGTCGAGATATTGATGCATACTATCCACATGCCTTCTTCCATCGAGATAGGCGAATACGTGTGTTATCGCGTGACAAATGCAAGATCGTTTCAAAGTGTTAGCCATGCTAGAAATTCAAAGTGCTATAATTCAACTATTTTTTAAGATATAAACAAAAGAACAAATTTTCAGAAACAAAAAGTGCTCCAGAATCTTTCTATCAAGGCCAAACACATAAAAAAAAATATTTTTCATTTTCCAATTTTTTAATACCTCATTTTAAATTTTAAATTAAATTTATTTTTAAATGGCAACCCTTTTGAAACAAGATGGCGAATGAAGATGGCCAACGAACTCGGTCGAGACATTGGTATGTACTATGTACAGACCAAGTTACATCCAAATCGGTTCATACATACGCCTGTTATCGCGTGACAAATATCAGGTCGTTTTAAAATGTCAGCCACAATAGAAATTCAAAATGCTATAACTCAGCCATTTTTTTAGATATGGACAAAAGAAAACCTGTTCCGAAATCTTTGTGTTAAGGTCAAACACATACAAAAAAAAATCTTTTTCATTTTCCAATTTTTTTATATCTCATTTTAAATTTTAAATTTTTTAAAATTTTTTAAATGGCCGCCATTTTGAAACAATATGGCGGATGAAGCTGGCCAACGAACTCGTTCGAGATATTTGTATGTACTATGTACACACCGAGGTACATGGAAATCGGTTCATAAATACGTCTGTTATCACGTGACAAATATCAGGACGTTTCAAAATGGCAGCCACGCTAGAAATTCAAAATGCTATAACTCAGCCATATTTTAAGATATAGACGAAACAAAAACTGCTCCCGAATCTTTTTATCAAGGTCAAACACATAAGAAAAAAATATTTTTCAATTTACAATTTTTTGGTACCACATTTCAAATTTAAATTTTTCTTAAAAATTTAAATGGCCACCATTTTAAAACAAGATGGCGGATGAAGCTGGCCAACGAACTCGATCGAGACATTGGTACGTACTATGGATAAACTAAGTTACATCCAAATCGGTTCATAAATACTCCTTTTATCGCATGACAAAGTTCAGGACGTTTCAAAATGTCAGCCACGCTAGAAATTCAAAATGCTATAACTCAGCCATTTTTTAAGATATAGACGAAACAAAAACTGCCCCGGAGTCTTTGTATAAAGGTCAATTACATAAGAAAAAAATATTTTTCCATTTTTAATTTTTTGGTACCACATTTCAAATTTTAAATTTTTGAATTTTTTTTAAATGGCCGCCATTTTGAAACAAAATGGCGGATGAAGCTGGCCAACGAACTCGGTTGAGATATTGGTGCGTACTATGTACACACCAAATTACATCCAAATCGGTTCATAAATACGAGAGTTACAGTGTGACATAGGTCAGATATATATATATATATATATATATATATATATATATATATATATATATATATCAATTTTGAACGGAGGGTGGTTTCGGGGTCTGGGGGTCATGATCGATGAAAATATACCAAAATTTTTTGAAATCGCTTTCCACCGAACGGCTGCAATAGGTAGCTTTTTGTAATGAAAGCTACCTAAAAGTGCGGATTTCAACAAAGAATCGTGATTGAAAAATGTGAATTACGATTGTGGGAAAAGAATTGTGAATATCCTGAAATGATCGCGGGAAAAAAATTCGAGAATTTCGTCAAAATTGCACTGGGCTAAAAAAATTAGAACCAGGCTCCTTTTACAAATGTAAAAAAAAAAAAAAAAAAAAAAAAAAAAAAAAATGCTGCAAAACGAGAAAACATTTTCAGAGGAAAAAAATTACTATATTGAGTTGAAAGACTGAAATTTTATTCCGCTTACGAATGTCAAAAGATGGCTGCGAAACACGACAAACCAACCAACCAACCTCCAGATTAATTTTAATTTTGTGTGCTACGATTTCTCACTTTCAAAGGTTGGCAGGTCTGAATTCAAATTTTCAGCATTTCGAGAAATATTTTTTACATATTTTCGAAAATGGTATTAATTTAAATTGTTGCCAACTGTATAAACAGCGCAAATAATAATGTTTGCTTCAAATTAAGAATTTATTTACACGTGACTATTATAAACAGAAAATATAAAAAGCAGGAACTCATTGAAAATTACGTCATAAAAACTGTATTTACACGTGAATTTTAAAAGGGAAAGAATATTGTAAAATAATAAATTCATTAACATGCGTTAGAAGTCTTAAATGGAGAAATTACGGCACATTTAAGTCCAATTACACTTATTACGTAAAATGAATTATCATTTAATATTTTATGTGTTAAAAGCAAACAAACTGTGAGCAATATTTTAACATCCCACATAAAATTAAGTATATATGTTTTAGAAATATTTTATCAACTAAAGAAAAAAAGTGACATATTTTAAGAGCACACAGAAAAAACAAGTTCAAAAGATTGATTTCCTGAGGAGATATTTTAAATATACGAATGCATTACACGCCCATAGACTTAGCTTTAGCGAGGGCAATTCCGAAGTTGAGTGACTAGCAACCTTAACCCTTTACGTACTGAATTATGAATTCATGAAAAATTTATCTTCTAAAGCATTTTCGAATTTTTGAAACTACATAAGAAGATTTACATAATCATTTAATAAATTTTAGCAGGATTGAAGGATTTAAAATGATTAATTAAATTTGAATTTATAGGGATTTTGTGCAATATTTATAAGCCCACTCAAATCTTTTATTTTAAATATTTTTCTTGGTATTTTGTAGAATTAGGAAATGTACAAATATAATGTTCTTAATATAGAAATATTTCCGAATTACCCCCCCCCCCCCCCAATGCCAAAAACGCTGCATTTTAAAATGTATTACTGCTAATCGATGTATTAAAATAATTTTATAACAAGTTATTTTAATTGTACTGATAAGCACCGTCAGTAGATAAAGGGTTAATGAGTAATAACGCAATGTTGAAAAATATTCCGGGGTAAAATTTATCCCTTTATAGTGAATTTGGGCAGCAAAAAATAATTTCGAATTACATATTTCATAAACCTTATATACCTGTAAGTTTGTTGTTAAGATTTTTTTGTGCGTTGGAAACATCCTGTGTAAGTATTAACTAGTTTAACTTTTAACTTGAAATCATCTATTATACTCATTTATATTTTATTTCTCGCTTCGTTACTTGGTAAATCTTTGGAACATATTTCCTAGTGAATTGATATTTTGTTTAATCGAAAAGTTCGTTCTATTTACAAATTTGTTATACACTTAATCTGTTACATTAGTTATATTTGGAATGATGCTTTACTAACTTAAACTGCATGAAAATATTAAAATGAATATTATTTTCAATTATTAAAAATTGCTCTTAAGAATGAATTATTGTATTTTAGTTTGATTTTGTTGCTGGCGTACATTTTATTATGTGTCATTACTTTTATCTCCCAGTTTTATCAATATTTGGGTAAACTTAAATTTTATTTGAGCAAAACTAAAAAGGATTGTAGAGTTATTACAAATAATTTTCTCTTGAGAAAATGCTACGCAGTTTAACATAAACACTTGTTAACAATTCTTGCGAAATTTAGTTTCTTTTATAAAAAAAAGAAGAAGATGAACAAATTATTAAAATTTTAAATTTATTTTAATATTTTTCTTGAAAAAATATATTGTTTTACATTGCAAGAAATGTTTAAGTATTTGAAAGGTTTCTATTAACTTTGTTATAGTCATCTTTCTTGCATTAGAGTTTTTTTTTATATTTATTATTATTAACATTTGCTTGCATTAACAACTATCTGAATGCAAACCAAGATTTTACAATGCTTAGAAATACCGATAAAACTAGTTTCGTTACAGATTCGGCGCAGGTTTACTAACAGAATAGACGGAGAGAGAAAACATGATTTTTATTCTGTTTGGAAGAGGCGAGTTTTGAAACTGATGTCTTTATATATAGTGGATGATTTTAATATTACTTAGATTTTTTAGTTAAAATTTCACTAAATATTTTTTTAAGTTATTACATTTTTCAAAAATAATCATATTGCTGATTATTATTATTTTTTAAATGTCATCGTTTCGTTAGATTTTCTGCTTTTTAAAAAACCTGAAATATTTTTTTTAAGTTAAAAAAAAAAATGTGTTAGTAAACATAGTCATTCACCTTAAAAAGTGATTTCCAATACAAATAAATTATGTGCCATAATTCTGAATTTCAAAATTTTATTCATCACTTTCTGATAGACTGTTGTTGTTCATTTGTTGGTAATCCCTTAAGTATAATCAAAAACATCACATGATTGTGTGTATCATATATAACATAAAGTTCACGTGAATAATATGAGAATATTTCTTTATTTAAAATATCTGCACGCCAAGGCATATCAAATCTTTGAATCCAAGCCAAAACAATTCAGACATACATTGCGGAAGAGTTCTAGTTCATGCTGCTTTAACCTTGACAAATGTTACCTATGTAACTTCAGCTCTAGTTGAAGATCTTTTTTTACGAATTAACTTGTTCTGTCTTTCAAAAGTGATTGAAAACATGCATGAACACCAAATCTCATGAATTTAAATAAGGGATGAGTAATTAGGGTAATGTTTAACCATCGTTTTAAAACGATTAAGTAGTCATTACTTACGATTAAAACGACTAAGCAGTCATTTAATAAGGATATTAAAGTTTCATTTTGATAATTTTGAATAACTGTAGATAATTTTATTCTTTAAATTAAAAGCTGTAATTTATAACCTGCTGAAACTGTAGAAATGTTTACGTCACTTTGACCAACACAAAAAAAAAAAAAATCAATATTCAGTAAGTAAGAAATATTTATACATGAAAGTATAAAGAAATTTTATGCACAGTTAAATAGACACTGTTTGCCATGGAAGTATTACAAGTTATTGTTATAAATCAAGGTTTATATTTTCAAAAATGTTTTGAGACAATTTTTAAGTTTACTTTTTTGATTTATTTTTATTAATTCTTTAATATATGTTGGGTATACAGGATGATTGAGAATGGTTGTCCTGATTTGAGATGACAATAATCTCGTTGTAAACAATTACATGAACAATTACTTTTTTTATGGGCTTTATAACTGTTTTACATGACATTTTTACCACGAGAAAAGCATTCAAACTCTAGTCCATTTCGTGCCAGACATCCTGAAGCTTATTCATACCAACTGCATTTGTTTTTCAAATTGTGATAAGAGTTATATCTGTATACCCAAATAATTGCTGTCTGCTACTGTTGCCTCAATGAAAGAAAAAGAATTGGACAACTTTGCTTTTGAAATCAATCAAAAAGCATTAATTTTAGCTGACTATGTGTGACCAAGAAGAGTTATAAAAACAATTATAAAGCACAAAAGCAAAACTTTGGATGTCTTGTTGTATTATGTTAATTTTAATTTCTCACCATAATTTGCAACGAAAATCGTTGTCATTATTAATCAGGGTCATCATTTTGAATTACCCTGTACGTACTTTATCTCTTTGAAGTCACTTTTTCGTAATGCTTTAGAAACGATCCAATTTTTATATCTTTTATTCAATGATTCATTTACACGACATTTTTACATCTAAAACCGTTCATAATATGTTAGCAAATGGTAATCATTATAATGTACAATTTTAATTTTCACAAGCATTTCTTAATGCATCTTAGTATTATAGGAATAATGCAGTATTTAAATAAGGGGCTTGAATTCCATGTGAATATCCTGTATCAATAATAAAATAATGAAATCATAAATAATAATCTTGGGCTTATAAAAGATGCAATGATTAGTATGATTTTTATAGTCATTAGTGAAATACTGAATGTCTCAAACCTGAGCATTAGTTTTTAGTAGGGATGCACCGAATATTCGGTATCTATTCGGTATTCGGCCTATTCGGCCATGTTACCGAATATTCGGTTTGGCCAAATATCAAACTATTCGGTATACCGAATATTCAGCTTGGCCGAATAGCAAACTACTCGGCCTGCCGAATATTCGGTTTGGTCGAATATCGAAATATTCGGCCAACCGAATATTTAAAAAAACTTTTAAAACATATTTTTAAAAACCTTATACCACTTATACGTTTAACAGTAAACTTATAAAGATGTTCAGAATAATTAGAAACATAATCATATATTTAAATAAAAGAGAATGTTTTTACATTATTTATTTGCTGTTTGTTAAGTATTATTTAAGAAAATTAACCAATCACGAGGATTTTCAGAGGGATTAATTATGTACAAATGCAAGTTCCTGAACATTGTCCAGTAAATAATCTGTTTCTTGCTAAGATTTTAAGAACGACATTTACAATCTTTGAAAATGATCACCCACTCCAGAGACCAATCTAAGATGTATTTAAAAACTTCCTTGCTTAATAAAAGGGAGTAAAACAGTTATTCTTGCTGAGTTGCCACCATGTAAAATTTGAATGGATTGTATTATTTATTTACTTTAGTCTCTTCCTGACAAACAAATAATGTATGATCCGGTACAATTCTTCTTCTAATTTTTTCACAATGTTTGTTTTAGAATTTAAGAAAATTTTATTCGTTTGTTTTACTTCACAAAAGGCGCCATGAAATTTAAAATTTTATTAATTAAAAAAGTTTTATAACTATCCTCTTCTTAAATAACTCAAAGCAGATTTTTTTCAGCATAAAGTTTACTTGAAAAAAGCTCTTGATTATCAAAATGAAAGTTTCTGTTTTAAATATTATGTAAAACTGTTTTAAAATTTAACATTTTAATGCCTTTAAATTTTGAAATATAAAATTATTCGGCTGGTCGAAAATTCGGTATTCGGCCTAGCAGTTACTATTCGGCTAGCCGAATATTCGGTATTCGGTTCGCCTGTAGGCCGAGTATTCGGCATTCGGCCAAAATCACTATTTGGTGCATCCCTAGTTTTTAGTTAATTTAGATTTATATGAACGTTAATGTTGAGAATGATATTAATGTTTTAACAACCCATCTTCTACGTCCTGATAACCGCTTATCCAGTTTCTAATTTAGCGAACAGATACTTTGTAATTTCTCTACACCGTTAACTATTGTCATCGAGACAGATACTAGTATAACCTAAGGAAATGGTTTTATGGCCAGTTAGAAACGCTTTGTGTCCAAAGTGGCTTTTAATACGCATCAGAATGTGAGCTTGGATTAATGATTTCTCATGTCATATGTCATGGTTTGAATCGCTGCAAATGTCATACAATATGCGATATGCAATTAAATGAAGATGGAAGTTTAACATAATTACTATTATCATGATATTTGTGTGGCAATAAAATATTATTAATTATAGCTAATAATTTAACATATCAGTATACATAAATTTGCAGACTTGTGAGGTTTTTATATACACATACATGCATTAATGTATGTATGTATGAATATATATATATATATAATTATACATACAAAGGCAATGAATAGTCGTCTACATCAACAGAAAATCTTTTACAGGTTGACAAAAAATAATTCAGACAGATGTTTTAGCTTTTAATTCTTTTAATATCCATAAAAATAAAATCAACTTGTTAATAGACAATGTAATTGTTCTGTGATTTACAATGAGAAGTGAGAATAAATGAGAAGGGGTTATGCAGGTCAAAAAACTTCAAAATTACGTCATTTTATCAAGGCTCATGTGTCTATGTTCTTTCGTTTCATGGTGTAGTACGTTTGCGGGCGGTCTGGCTGAAGGGAGATGTTGGGTTTACCTGCGGCAGAAGGGGTTATGCAGGTGAAAAAACATCAAAATTAAGTCATTTTAGCCTGATTTTTGTTTATAACATCTGTTTCTACAGACTATTTGTGATATTAATCCATTATTGCCAGATGTTACCAATGTTGCTAATACCCTGCCCGATCCACATTTATAGGTAACATATTACTCTTTGGCTGTCAGACAACCTATTAATAATTTGCAAGACATAATTTCGATTGCAAAGTTAATTCCAGACGGCTTTAAATATGGAAACGAAAGTGCTTGTTTCAAGAGAGGTTTATAGTTTAAAAATTAGAAGTCTTCTTTACGTCATTTTATCAAGCTTAAAAGTTACAAGATATTACTCTTTGGCTAGCAGACAACCTAATATTAATTTGCCAGACACAAAATTCGGTTGCAAAGTTAATGCCAGACGGCTTTAAATATGGCAACGAAAGTGCCTTTTTCAAGAAATGGCATCTTTTGTAGGGATTTGGTTTCCTTTAATGACAGTCAACCCTTAATTGTTACCATAGCAACAATCGTCTCTTTGTAAATCTATACTAATATTATAAAGAAGTAAAAATTGTTTGTTTGTTAGAGGTAATCTCTGGAGCTACCGAACCGATTTCAAAAGTAATGGTATCAAAATGATCGTGTTAGTCCGACTTAGAACATAGGCTATATTTTATGTCGGTGCCACTACCCCAAAGGGGGTGCTGGAGCAAAAAACGTTCTAAAAGTGTATTTTTTGTGTTATGGAAGGGCCTAGAATCATGAAATTTGGAATGGTAGTTACTTATAAGATATAAATGATATCTGAGAACATTTTCTAAACAATTCGAAATTTAAAAGGGGTGAAAATGCGCAAAAAGGTTTCTTAAAAGCGTTCTAAATGGTGGTTTCTACACAATCTCAGGAAATACCAAACCTATTTAAAAAATAATGGTGTCAAAAGGATGGTGACAACCCTTGCTCCAAAAGAGGCTATATTTTATGTCGGTGCCACTACCCCAAAGGGGGTGCAGGAGCAAAAAACGTTCTAAATTACGGTTTTTGCGTTACAGAAGGGCCTAGAAATATGAAATTTGAAATATCAGTTACTTATTAGATATAAAGGATTTCTAAGAATAGTTCTTAAAAAAATTCGAAATTTAAAAGGGGTGAAAATGCGCGAAAAGCGTTCTAAAAACGTTCTAAATGGGATTTTCTACACGATCTCATAAAATACCAAAGCGATTTTGAAAATAATGGTGTCAAAATGATGGTGACAACCCTTGCTCTAACGTAGGCTATGTTTTATGCCGGTGCCACTACCCCAACGGGGGTGCGGGAGCTAAAAACGTTCTAAATTACGTTTTCTGAGATACTTGAAGGGCGCAAAAATATGAAATTTGAAATATTAGTTACTTATTAGATATAAAGAATTTCTAAGAACAGTTCTTAAAAAATACGAAATTTAAAAGGGGTAATGCGCGAAGAGGGTTCTAAAACACGTTCGAAATGGTGGTTTCTACATAATCTCAGGAAATACTAAACCAATTTAAAAAATAATGGTGTCAAATAGATGGTGACAACCCTTGCTCTAACGTAGGCTATGTTTTATGTCAGTGCCAGTACCCCAAAGGGGATACAGGAGCAAAAAACTTTCTAAATTACGGTTTTTACGTTACTGAAGGGCCTAGAAATATGAAATTTGAAATATTAGTTACTTATTAGATATAAAGGAATTCTAAGAGTAGTTCTTAAAAAATTCGAAATTTAAAAGGGGTGATAATGCGCGAAGAGGGTTCTAAAAAACATTCTAAATGATGATTTCCTCTCAATTTTGGGAAGTATCGAATCGATTTCAAAAGTAATGGTTGTAAATTGATGGTGAAAGACCTTGCTCTAACATGGCTGTGTTTTATGTTTGTATCACTACCACCTTGGGGTTGCAGGAGAAAAAAACGTTCTAAATTGCGGTTTTGTGTTATGAAAGGGCCTAGAATCATGAAATTTGGAATGGCAGTTACTTATAAGATATCAATGATCTCTAAGAACATTTCCTAAAAGAAATCGAAATTTAAAAAGGGTGAAAATGCGCGAAAAGCGTTGTAAAAAACATTCTGAATGGCGATTTCTATGCAACCTCAGGAAGTACTGAACCGATTTCAAATATAATGGTGTAAAATTGATGGTGGCAGCTCGTGCTCCAAGATAAGCTATACCTTATGTCTGCTTCCATTACCTCAGAGGAGATGCAGGACTTAAAAACGTTCTAAAAATGCGCTTTTTGAATTATGGAAGCACCTAGATTTATGAAATTTTACGTGATATATATTTATTAAATATAATCGATCCCTAAGAACATTTCTTTAAAAATTCGAAATTTAAAAAAAGTGGTTAAAATGTGCAAAAAGCGTTCTAAAAACGTTCTAAATGCCGATTTGTGAGCAATCTAAGGAAGAATCAAATTGATTTCAAAATAATTGTAGGCAAATTGATGCTGACAGCCTCTGCTCTAACATAGATGCTATTTCATGTCGATTTCACTATCACCTGGAGGTTGCAGGAGAAAAAACTTTCAAAATTTCGATATTTGTGATCAGTAGGGACAAGCAACTTGAAATTAGACAAGGTACATATTTATTAGATATAAATGATCTTTAAGAACAGTTTTAAAAAAAATTGGAAATTTAAAAGGGGTGAAAATGCGCGAAAAGCATTCTGAAAAGGTTATAAAAACAATCCAAATTGCGATTTTATTCAATGTCAGGAAATACGAAACCTACTTCAAAAGTAATGGTTGCAAATTGATGGTGACAGTCCCTGCTCCAACATAGGCTATATTTTATGTTGCTGTCACTACCATGTGGTGTTCCAAGAGCAAAACATTTTCTAATTTGCGTTTTTTGCACAACTGATTCGGCTAACATTTTGAAATATTGCATGGTATTTACCTACAAGATGCAACTACTTTCTACGAACAGTCGAAAGAAAATTCCAAATTTAAAAGGATGAAGTGAGCAAAAAGCGTTCTAAAAACGTTCTAAATTACAATTTTTATGCAATCTTATCAAATACCAAACCGATTTAAAAAAGAATGGTGACAAATTGTTGGTGATAGAACCTGCTCAAACATAAGCTATATTTTATGTCTGTGCCACTACCACCAGAGGGTTGCAGGAGCAAAATACTTTCTAAATTGCGATAACTGTGATATTGAAAAGGCTAGAAACTTTAAATATGACATGGTGGTTACTTATAAAATATAAATGTCCTCGAAGGACTGTCGAAAATAAATTCGAATTAAAAAGGGGTGAAGCGAAGTGGAGGTGCGAAAAGCGTTCTAAAAAAGTCCTAAATTATGATTTCCATGCAATTTCAGGGAATATAAACCGATTATAAAAGTAATAATTGCGAATCAATGGTAACAGTCTCTGATCCTACACTGGCTATATTTTATGTGGATGATTCTACCACCTGGGGTTCACAGGAACAACAAACGTTCTAAAAAAGGCCTTTATACGCTTACTAAATTACGTTTCTATGGAGTATTAGGAAATAAGAAAACCAATTTCAAAATTAATGTTGGCAAATTAATGGTAACAGTTCCTATTTCAACGCGTATTAATTGCGCATAATAGTTTCAAAATATTTTCTAAATTATCGTTTATTTAGTTTTATTTCTTTTTATTAATTTAAGTCTAATTTCTGTCTAATGCAGTGTAATAATGAAGTTTAGTCAAACTATGTTTTAAATAGTATTTTTTGAATTATTCCTAAAAGTATAATTTCTTTTAATAAAAAGTAGACATATAAATATCACTTGGCATATTTCAAATATTACGCGAGCAAAGCCGCGGGTTTTGCTAGTATATATATATATATATATATATATATATATTTACAAAGTGGGTGTAAGTTTTTGTGTAATTAATATCAATTTATGTAATTGTAATTTTTAAACTGTAACTTTTAAACTATAAAACACTTTTGATATAAATTTGCAAATTAATCATAGTTTGTGTGCTAGCCAAAGAGTAATATCTTGTAAATTTTAAGCTTGATAAAATGACGTAACGATGATTATAATTTTTAAATTATAAAACACTTTTGAAACAGGAACTTCCGTTGCCATATTAAAGCCGTCTGGCATTAACTTTGCAACCGAATTTGTGTCTGGCAAATTAATTATAGTTTGTGTGCTAGCCGAAAAGTAATATCTTGTAATTTTTATGCTTGATAAAATGACGTAAAGATGACTTATAATTTTTAAAATATAAAACACTCTTGAAACAGGCACCTTCGTTGCCATATTTAAAGCCGTCTGGCATTAACTTTGCAACCGAATTTGTGTCTGGCAAATTAATTATAGGTTGTCTGCTAGCCTAAGAGTAATATCTTGTTATTTTTAAGCTTGATAAAATGACGTAAAGATGACTTTTAATTTTTAAACTATAAAACTCTCCTGAAACAGGCATTTTCGTTGCCATATTTAAAGCCGTCTGGCATTGATTTTGCAAAGCTACAAAAGGAAGTGACTTAAAAAATAGAAAGTTATGGAATTTTCCAGATAATTCTTTTACCGGAAGTACGGATTTCAAAACGACGTTTATGATTTTAAAATGAAATGTAATGTTACGCCAGAAAGAAAAGCTTACAGGGGAAGCTTGAAAAAAAAAGGAAAGAATTAAAATAAATTTGGAATGCGAATAATAAAATTAAATGAATAATAGATTAATAAAAATATTTTCTAAATGAAATTAAATAAAAATATGGTAGTGGTTGTAAGTAACCACAACATTTGTGTCTGGCAAATTAATTATAGGTTGTCTGCTAGCCTAAGAGTAATATCTTGTTATTTTTAAGCTTGATAAAATGACGTAAAGATGACTTATAATTTTTAAACTGTAAAACACTCTTGAAATAGGCACTTTCGTGGCCATATTTGAAACCGTCTGGCATTAACTTTGCAACCGAATTTGTGTCTTGAAAATTAATTATAGGTTGTCTGTTAAACAAAGAGTAATATGTTACCTATAAATGTGGATCTGGCAGGGTCTTAGCGACATCGGTAACGTCTGGAAATAATGGATTAATATCACAAATAGTGAAAAAGTTAGTAGAAACGGATGTCATAAACAAAAATCATGCTAAAATGACGTAAATTTAAAGTTTTTTGACCTGCATAACCCTTCTCCCGCAGGTAAACGCAATGTCTCCCCAAGGCCAGACCGCCTGCAAACGTACTACATCATAAAACGGAAGAACATATAGAAAAATGAGCCTTGCTGAAATGACGTAATTTTGAAGTGTTTTTTACCTGCATAACCCCTTCTCCCGCTGGTAAACGCAACGTCTCCCGACAACCAGACCGCCTGCAAACGTACTACACCATAAAACGGAAGAACATATAAAAAAATGAGCCATGATAAAATCACGTAATTTTGAAGTTTTTTTATCTGCATAACCCCTTCTTCCGCAGGTAAACGCAACGTCTCCCGACTGCCAGACCGCCCGTAAACGTACTACACCATAAAACGGAAGAACATATAGAAAAATGAGCCTTGATAAAATGACGTGTTTTTTGACGTTGCTAGCTCTTAGACTAATATGTTTACACATTAAATTAGTGAACATTTAAAAGAATTCCAAATTCTAGGATATTACTATAATCAGATAAAGCTTATTCTGTGATTTGTTATAATAATATACTGAATTGTAAATCATGCGTTGTAGATTAAGTTATTATATTAAGAGAGTAAATTTAAAAATAAATTGCAAAATATTATATTTGAAAAATGAAATCGTTTAATTGTATAAAGTATGGTGTTTGAACGAATCTTTATGTGTAAACATTTAAACTTTATTATATAACAACATTGCATTGTAAAAGAAAAAGTGAAATTAAACCAATTAATATTTTCTTCTCTGCACTGTAGTAATTTGAAGGTTTAGACTGTTAGTACTTTTTATATACTGAAACATTTATGATTGCTAAAAGTAAAATTGTACTGAAAATATCATTTTTGCAGTAACAGCAAGAAACTCTATGATATATTACGCAGCTATTTTTAAAATGTAAATATTTGTAAGACTAAATTATTGTTTAATAAGGAGGATCTTAGGAACCACCTTACTCCATAAAGAAAACGATTCGGACCGTGGTTCGAGTGTATCCGTACATGCTTACAATGATGTTTTCGAAAGGCTTACTTTTTTGTCTTGCTGCTGCTGTTAAATTGGTAGTGCGTCTTCTTACATCTGAATGAGAAAAAGCCTTGTTACTTCCAAAACGTGTACAACTTATTTAATTTTTACAGTACTTTTGATTTATTTATTGTACTGCACTGTAAAAAAATTACATAACGTTACTCTATAAGATTGGTGGCAGCATGCTGCCTCCAATTTTATGTTGTAATTTAACTCATACAATGCTGTAATTTAAACTGATATAACTAGTGTAATATTACGCATTAGTGTAACGTAACACCGGTTATTTCGGTTATATTACTCCATAAAATGGAAGCAGTAAGGCTGCCATCAATTTTATGGAGTAACGTTGCATACATTTTTTACAGCGTGTATTTTATGAGCTTTTATGTCAGTTGTATTTGGTTTATTTTGATGATATTGCACAACAGTAGCGCAATACATGTTTTTTTATAACCATGCTCCTGAATTTACTACTAATAAAGCTAATAACTATTGTATTAATAAAAACAGGCATTTAACAGTCTTAAGTTAAAACATTAGAAATTTGAAAAACACCTACAACTTTTTTTAAAATTAAGTTTTGTTTATAAACTATTCATATATTTCTCCATCCTTTATTCAGATTTTACTACACCTAATGTCGATTATTTCATAAATTATTCAACATATTATTTTAAATTTATCCTTCTATTAAATTTTAATCACATTTTTATATTTCGCACAGTATCACTGAATCGCAGATTAAAACTATTTTGCATAACGTTTATCATTATATATAACGCAATTAATGCTACAGCACAAAAGACTGATATCGCTTTCACGTTGGTAATTCGCAAAAGTTGTTAATTTAAAAGGCTTCTATCGTAGAATTAGACATAACAGTTAACCATAATGTTAAATGGAGACATACAGCGAGATACTAGCATTATTCAAGGAAATGATTTTATGGCTAACTAGGAGAGGTTTATGCTTCAAGTGTCTTTTTAATATGAATTGAAATGGGAAACTAAATTAATATTTTGAAGACATGACTGAATATCTCTTATTAACCTGTGCTACTAAATGAGTAGTTTAAAGGACAGGGTTTATTTGAATACATTTACTTGGCTTAATGTTGTAATGGTTAGAATTTTTATATTAAGAAAATAATTTAATGTAAAATAAAAAATAATAATTTTGTACAAACACATTATACCGATTGATATTAATAGAGATACCCTCATATCGGAAAAAATTGATAAAAAAGAAGAAGAAAGTTTATTGCATTTTTATTTTATTTTATTCTTATACATAAATGGGAAACTTACATAATATAATAACCAAATGGTCGGCATAATAAATAACCTGCATAAATGAAAAAAAAAAATGTAAAACCATTCAGCTGCTGTTTATTATGTTTAGTAATTAATAATTTATCAGTAATTATACTGGATGCACATCAGTAATGGTCAGTGTCGTAAGCAGATCTTTGTGGTTTGAACCAAATAGCTATAAAAGCTTAAGCTGGTCAATTTTAAACAGTAGGACTTTTTAGGTGCGTTCGTAATTATATAAATACGTAGCACCTATAGTCGTCGTTCTGTCCGTCCATCCGAATACAACAGCGCAAAAGCTACCCAACCGAACAGCTTGCATTGTTAAATATATAATTGTTGCATAATTTTGTCGAGTCATTTCAAATTTTATGAAAATCGGATGTATAGTTTAATTACAGGGACAGTCAAAAGTTTTCCTTTACATTGCGGCCAACGAGAAAAAATTATTTCAAGTGCATTTTAATGATGTTACAGCCTTTCGAACAGAATGAAATTGATATGTACTTATGAAGTGCACTAAAATATACATTCAGTGCAATATGCAGTGCAAAAAATATTTATGAAATTAGTTATAGTAGGAACGCACCTTATTTGCCATGTTTGACGTGCAATTTCTAATTTGTTTTTATTGTCATAAGTTGCTTACCTGCATTGGGCAGTGCTGCCGTCAAATACTCCTCAATGGCGTAAACAGATATATTGAAATATTGGTGAAAATCGGCCAAAGCTGGACCAGCTAATGTAAAATGGCCAACTTTTTTACGATATTAAGAAATATTGTTTATCACAACAGACAAGTCCAGTTTGAAAAACTAGCCAATGCTGCAGTATTAGTTGTTGACTCAATAATTATTAAAACTCATTATATGATGAACAATTGTATTTAATTTTATAACGATTACATGGAGGCATTGCCACTTGATAGGTTCTTCTTACAGCTCTATATTGCAACTGTATCACTTCTTCAGACAACGGAGATGTTAACCTTTCACTGCACGATTTTTTCTATTTGTATGAAAAAATTTATTTCAAATCTATATATCGGTCTAATAATGGAAAAAATAGTAAAAAAAATAACAATAAATTTCAAATTTTCAGCTAAAATTTGATATTTTATGGCGTGTGCCCTATGCACACAATTAGGGTTTCAAAATATTGTATTGCTATATTTTACAACTAAATGAGTTTAAATTAATTAATTTTATCTGCTTAACACTCTGCAACTGTTTTTATCTTACACAATTAGGGTTTTAAAATATTGTATTGCTATATTTTACAACTAAATGAGCTTAAATTATTTAATTTTATCTGCTTAACACTCTGCAACTGTTTTTATCTTAATATTTTTAAGTATTCAGTAAAAATAATGAAAGTAAATTTTACCTTAATAGCTTGATCGAAACTTTTTTTGCTTCCGAAGAACAAATTCTAATTTTTTGCCAAATACAGCCATCTGACATGGACAAAATAAGTGTTATTCATTCTTTGGACTGTTCTTGATCAGAGATAACGATCATATTGCCCAAATTCATGGCACACAATGAGAATTACAGTGTTTTTAGGTATGTGCCAGATGTGGTACGTGGTGCATTGAAGGGTTAAAACACGTGGCTCTCAAAGATGACTCAACATAACCTAGTTGAATGAATTTCATTCAACTTTACAATAATTAAATAACAATGATACACACAATTGTAAACAATTGATAGAGTGAATACAGTAAACAAGAAATCAAAAAAATATAAATAAAATTTGCAAAGAAGCGATAATACAATAATTTTTTCTATAGGTAAGAGACAAATTTTAGTAATTGTTCACTTGAAATTTCTTCGCTGTGTTTTTTATACTTACTGCTGTAATTTTTCTTTTACTTCTGTAACATAGCTCTACAATTCTAATCTAGATGCCAATTGCAAATAGCACTGTTGGTACTCTTTAATTAATACCAAGTCATTTATTTCAACGTTGTCCTCCTCAAATATCCATTTTCAATTTTCTTGTAAGGAGCTTAAATAATATTTGAACATTTTTTTCCAAATTAATTGTGTCATTTTTGTTGTTCCTTTCCATAATTTTTATTTAGTATCGTGAATATTGGTTAATTTCAATTCAACATTAGAGTTGGTTGGTATTCCAATGAGAAAGTGGTTGGGAGTCAAAGTATTCAGATCAATCTACATCAGATGAGAAAGGTACAAGGGAAATTAATTTAGAATTTCTTCAATTTCTGTTACTACAGTTAAAAAGCCCTGATTTGCTAATATGGTTGTTACCATCATTCGCTTCAGATGATATTTGAAGCATTTAAGATGCTTCGCGGTTGTTTCCAAAATTTGATTTCTAAGTGGGATAAATTCCCTATTAAGAAATATCTAGACAAATGGTTTATCTGGTATTCTATCAAGGTTATGTAACCCTTTGAGTTCCTTATTGCTGGCTGTAAAATTATCAGAAAAAAGACTTGCAATTTTTCTTCTCCTAGCAAAAAATCTTTTAAAGTTACTGTGAAAGCTTGCGAAGTTAATTCGGTAACAGTCTATAAATGAATTTCACGTGCATGAAAACAATTAAATATAGCTTGAAATACTTTATGCTAAATTTTCTTGCGTTGGTACTTATATTTTACAAGAAATGTACCAGTAAAACATTGGACCAGGCACCAGGTTTGGACACAAAAACAATTAAAGCGGTAGTTCTCAATTATCCCTTTTTTATTATCATTATTCCTCCTGAATTGTTGACAAGAGATAGGTTTTGCTTTAAAACGAGTAATAAAATAATTGAATATTTTTCTCATATAGTTCGACCATTTTAAGGGCCAAAATTCTGTCTTAATTGTAAGACGAAAACTTGTGGATCGAAATGAAAATATCGTTTATGAAAATAATCTAGTATCAAATATTTACTTTTTATAAGTAGCAAAATCAGAAATATTTGGTTAACATTTAAATTACTGTTTAACAACCTATTTCCTACTGTAAGAATTCAAAAAATATTTCGTGTTCATATGCAAACTTAATGATTAAAACATAATGATTACGTCCATAATAATTACAAATCGCCATATGTAAACTGGGCAATCCAACCCGGTTTAAAGATGCCCGATACATTACCGCGATTTAACTGCATGCAGCGGTCAGTCACAAATCATTTCACTATTTATTACAACCTTTGTAATTCTAACTATTTCTGTGTTTAAGCGAGTAGTTCCGATTATATATCAGTTAAATTCCTATTTTAATTATTTATTTCAGAAGCTTAAACTTCGTTTCGCAATTTAGTTATCGAATATTACACGTTAACAAATAAATGCTGAATTAATTGCATTGTTTTAAATGCAGACGGATTAACGTTCTGCATAATTGGGTTCCCAGCTTGAAAATTAGTTTAAAACCATGAAAAAAAATCAGTAAATTGACATATAGTTTTCAAAAAGATGTGAAAGTACACCTTCTCCTATTTGACTGCTTAAAAATTCAAATTGTGCGATTTTTAGAAGCTAAAATAATTACAGTACAAGCAAAATTTATTGACTAGGTCGTTGCCACCGTCAAAATGACGTCAGGGTTACTCACGAACAGGTTTTTGTTTTTTGTTTTTTTGTGTTTGTTTTTGTTTTTAGGGTTCCGTACTTAAAAAGTAAAAACAGAACCATTATTAGATCACTCCAGTGCCCGTCCCTACGTCTGTCACAGCCATTTTACTC
Organism: Maratus speciosus; assembly: GCA_963932465.1. Lineage (NCBI taxonomy): Eukaryota > Metazoa > Arthropoda > Arachnida > Araneae > Salticidae > Maratus > Maratus speciosus. The sequence goes on along the minus strand of OZ010789.1, from coordinate 453,016,743 downwards.
GTAAACTATGGAACGTGGAAAGTTCAAATTCGGGGAAGTAATAAAGACCATTGACCCACATATTTTCAGATTAATAAACATTCGTAAATATAATTAGTAAAAATGTAGTGGGGCTAATTATGGCACTTGAAAAAAAAAATCATATCTTTGTATATCGTGTGAAAGCTTTCATAACGCTGAACTCAAAAATACATTTCTTTTAATTTTAGGTACTATATTTCCAAAAATATCGTCGAAAATGTAGCGCAAAAATATGTCCCCCCACACCCATGTAATTCCGAATCTACTGAAACTAAAATTATGAAAAAATTAGAGGTAGTAGACGTTAATTTAAACCTTGCCGGAAAATTATAGCGATCGCCATAGGTCACATAGTTTTTGAGAAAATCGCATTTTTCTGTTGCACACAAATTCCGATTTACGGCATTCAGAAAAATTGTTGAGCATCGCTGGATGTACCTATCGTAGCAGAAGTACAAAAGCATTGTTGATATTGAATTTCGAAAAAAATCATCGGTAATTAGACGAGATATTAACCCTTAAAGATACGGCCAGTTTGGACATACACACTGACAGGGGAGGCGTACTCTATGCCTAGTTAACAAGTTTTAATGATATATATGTGTAATGTAATGTCCAGTAACAGTATAAAAGCAATAAATGCCAAATTGTTAAAAACATACTAATTTCAGGGGTCACAAGACACAACAAATTGGAAAAAAGAAAGACCATTTTCAACATTTAATGTCTAAAAATGTATATGACTTTAAAACACAATTTTTATTGGGATGAAAGATATAAGTATGTTCTTTCATTTCATGTATTTAAAAAATTGCAAGAAGCGGAATTAGTATTTATAGGAGGCTCGAAACTGTTAGACATGTTTCGAGCAGAAAATTGGCATTACAGCTTAGGCGACGGATTACAAAATAAATATTGCAACTAGAATAAACATTTTAGTGCTTACTTATACTTCAGATTGTAATAATTACCCTGAACTTAAGTAAATTTGTATTTAAAGCATATTTATATTTTTAATGCAATGTTGCATTTCGCTAATACAAAATTTTGAAAATTTCAACAGTATAATCACATAAAAAAATATTTTCTTGAACAAAAAAAAGGAAATTTTCGGTTCAGTTTATACAGACTAACATGAAATATATGTCTTGAAATTTCATGAAAACATATTCAGACGTTTTTGAGGTATCCTGCGCGTTATTCCCAAACAACGACATTTGGAGGAAAATGACTTCAAAGTTTTGGAAGCGCCGCTTCAGCTGTTGAGCGAGTATAATTTTAAAAGCCATAACTTCTGTTCTAATGGAAATTTCAAGGAAACAATTATATCAAAATGCCCAGAAAAGATAGTAGTTTAACATCTAAATAAATTAAAATTTCTAAAATTTTGAAATTTTAAGAGTCCTGCGACCACTTAACCCTTTCCGACGCGGAGTAACTCTGTTTATAAACTTATGAAATAATGGACTGACACCAGAATTTATAAACGAATTTATTAAAAATACGAACCTGCTTATTTTCACGTACATGATAAAAGGAAAATTTTAATTAAATATTCTTGGTGCCGTTTGTCTGTTTTGGAATTAAAATTACGTGTGCTTTTTTTTTAAGGACAGTGCCCTCGAAAGGTTTAATTAGAATGAATCACATAAATACTGTGGGATTCGCGACTAGATTGCATTGAGTGTATCTCTCAATACGCCTCGAGTGACTTTAAAAGTTAATTAAAAATCTACCTGGAAAAACGCGGCACTGACCAAGGCGGCGCAGCAACTTTGCGACCTTCTTTCGAAGCGCGCTTAGCACAATGCCAAATTTAAACTTTGAACAAAGGTTTTGTTTTAGCTACACTGTAGAAATGTAGGTTTATTTCTAGACTGAATAGTTTTATGAAATTCCAAAGGAAGTTTAAATATGCACTGCTTTTACTGTCAGTACCGAATTAAGTTCATCCTAAACAGATTAGGATAATATTAAAAAATGAGTTATACAGAATAGCTATATTTGATATTATTTATTTTCCATATCTCTTTGAACTTTCATGATATATCCATTTACACTTTTCTAATATATACTGTTATACCCAACCCTACGTTGTATAGTTTTTTTTACAAAGTCTTAGTATTATTTTAGCAACGTTTTTTTTTTTTTTTTTATAATACAATTACAAATTCATATATTTATTCTACGGAACCCTTTGTGCGCGAGTAATACTTGCACTTCACCGTTTATTTATAATATATATAAAGTTTTTGTAAATATAAAGACATTAGTCATAGTATTAAAGCACACATAAATTAAAGTCTCCATTCATTTTTGTTAAAGGTACGTATATTAAGACAAGGCTTGAAAACAATCAATACAATAACGCAATAGAAGTAAAAAATGAGCTGGGGCCTGAACTCGAACTTGGGTCCACGGCGTACCGTGCTGTTGCTTTGATCATTAAGCTGCCCTGGCCCTTAATTAGTTCATCAGCTATTTTCGACAGTTCTTGTTGAACTAAATACTTCTGCATGTGTATGCATGTATGCCCTGTAAATGTATGTTGTATGAATATAATTTAATGAACGTCAAAAATAAACTTTTATTATATTATTTTAACTTCGCATAATATATATATATATATAAATGCTACTAAAATTAAACGTGAACGTTCTCATTTTTCTCATTCTAATAAATGTTCTGTACAATGCATATTTTCAAAGAATTTTTTTTCTCATCTGCTGCACAAAGATTTAATTAAATGTTTCATATCATTTAATTTCGTTCTTTCTTGATCTTCTCATAAGTTTCAGTGAAACATCATTCATCATTTTGAGTATTTTTAAAACTTAAGTGGTTTCACACCACCTACTCAAATGATGATATTAAATTAAGTCTCCATTTGAAGAAACACTCATAAGGATTCGTTGTAATAGCATAAGGATTCGTTGTAATAGCGCATGGAATTACTTTTTTAATGCTCAATTTATTACTACGAGTATTAATGATTGTTTCATTAAGAAGTTATATTAAAATATTAAGTTTCTTTTAATGATTGTGCCATTATGCTACACTTTTGAAGATTCTGCTTAACGATTCTTTGTAACATTATACCTGAAACGGTTAATTTAATTGCTCGTACCATTTATCAAATCTAAGAATAATTTATGCTCTCCATAATTCGGATAATTATTATTTACATTTTGTGGATACAGACAATAATTCTCAAAATGTACCTGATTTATTATGCGTATATAAACTGTTACAACGTATTTACTGCTGTACTTTTATTAAAAGGGAGTGTGTATTAATAACACTTGGTGTTGAATTAGAAGGAATTATTAATTTTGCAACGGTAAAGCTTCAATTAACATGGCATACATTGAAATGAACATTGTTACAAATATAAAAAAAATGAAAAACATGGATTGAATTTTTTTAAAACCAGTAATAAATATTTAGTCAAATAATACAAGTCGTAAATTGTACGTCAAACGTGGCAAATGTGTCGCGTTCGTACTATAACTAGTTTTATAAATATTCAGATCTTGGTGCAATAGCTGTTGCACCCTTATGCAAAAAAGCATGAATACAAAATTAATTACGATTATATATATTAAATTCAGTAATACGGAAATAGTAGGACTCCGGCCGAAACAAGATGTAATCACCATGGGAACCTAGAATCATTACCTATCTCGGGATATTATTGAATTATTACGTATGATAGGATTTAATGGAATGAAAAAACTTTTATTAATATTTTTTTATGTTTTGATTCGATTTTCATCAAATTTGAAATGACTCGACAAAATTATGAAACAATTATATATATTAAATTTCAAACCATTCGGTTAAAATTTAATGAAAAGTCCTCATTTTTCTCATTCTAATAAACGTTCAGTACAATGCATATTTTCAAAGAATTTTTTTTCTCTTCTGCTGCATAAAGATTTAATTAAATGTTTCATATCATTTAATTTCGTTCTTTCTTGATCTCATAAGTTTCATTGAAACACTATTCATCATTTTGAGTATTTTTAAAACTTAAGTGGTTTCACACCACGTACTCAAATGATGATATTAAATTAAGTCTCCATTTGAAGAAACACTCATAAGGATTCGTTATAATAGCGTATGGAATTACTTTTTTAATGCTCAATTTATTACTACAAGTATTAATGATTGTTTCATTAAGAAGTTATATTAAAATATTAAGTTTCTTTTAATGATTGTGCCATTATGCTACACTTTTGAAGATTCCCCTTAACGATTCTTTGTAACATTATACCTGAAACGGTTAATTTAATTGCTCGTGCCATTTATCAAATCTAAGAATAATTTATGCTCTTCATAATTTAGATAATTATTATTTACATTTTGTGGATACAGACAATAAATCTCAGAATGTACCTGATTTATTATGCAAACATATAAATGCATATAAACTGTTACAACATATTTACTGCTGTACTTTTATTAAAAGGAGGTGTGTATTAATAACACTTGGTGTTGTATTAGAAGGAGTTATTAATTTAACAACGGTAAAGCTTCAATTAACATGGCATACATTGAAATGTATAACAATGTTACAAATATAAAAAAAATTAAAAACTTCGATTGAAATTTTGTAAAACCAGTAATAAATATTTGTCAAGTAATAAATTGTTAATATTCATGTTAATCCTTAACTGCTGTTTAAGTATAGAAATTAGTGAAATTTTATTTCATTTGGAGCCCTAATACTATTACTAGAGATTTCTAAATGGGGGAAATTTAATTATATTAAACCTGTGCATAAAGTTTAGTACATAAATATAGTATCCTATGAGTTAATAGAGCTATTTAATCATCCTTCGATACAGCGCTCTCAGAGACCGCCTCACAGTAGTTATTCCTCAAATTTGTGTCACATCAGTTAATCTTGATCGCATTTGTTTGTTTTTAGAAAATAATTGAATCTAATAACAAATTCCAGGACCTTTTACGAAAAAATTGTATAATTTCGTTGCTCATTTTGTTATTCACAATTGTTTTTATTTTATGGCCATCGGAGGTTGAAAAAAATATATAGCTCTTGTAAATATAACAGGTATGTTTTAATACCTGTTATATTTACAAGAGCTATATATTTTTTTCAAACATACCTGTTATATTTACAAGAGCTATATATTTTTTTCAACCTCCGATGGCCATAAAATAAAAACAATTGTGAATAACAAAATGGTTTCATAACTAGGTGTCAAGTACAATCAAAGTTATGTTTTGACATAGTCACAGTGAAGATTGAGACATTTTCCATACCGGTGAGCGAGTTTTCTAATACCCTCTTCATAGAACGTTGCCGCCAACGTGTTGAGATACGTCTACAAGTCATCTTCAAGGTTTTTGTCGGGATGGAAAAGCTGTCCTCCCAGAGCTCTTTTCAGTTCTTGAAGAAGATGAAAGCCAATCAGGGCGAGATATGGGCTGTACACCTGGTGATCGAACATTTCCCATCGAAATTGTGAAGTTGTTTTTATAACCAGGAGTCAAGTACAATCAAAATTACTTTTCGACATAGTCAAAGTGAAAAATGAGACATTTGTCATACCAGTGAGCGAATTTTCCAATATCCTCTTCATAGAAGGTTGCTGCCAGCGTGTTGAGATATGGCTCCAATGCGCCTTGAAGATTTTCGTTGGGATGGAAGCGCTGTCCCCCCAGACCTGTCTTCAACTCGCGAAAAAGGTGACAGTCATTCGGTGCCAGGCTGAACTGATGACCCAACAACTTGTTTCAGAATTTCGATGGGAAGTGTTCGATCACGGCATATAACCCATATCTGAGACCGATTGACTTTCATCTTCTCCAAGAACTTAAAACAGGTCTGTAAGGACAGCGCTTCCATCCCACCAAATATTTTGAAGATGCCTTGGAGACCTATCTCAAGCCTCTGGCGGCAACCTTCTATGAAGAGGATATTCGAAAACTCGCCCCACCGGTATGACAGGTGTCTCAATCATTACTGTGACTATGTCGAAAAGTAACTTTGGTTGCACTTGACCCCTGGTTATAAAAACATTTTGTTATTCACATTTGTTTTAATTTTACGGTCCATCGGAGGTTGAAAAAAATAGCCCTCGTAGAAATCAACACATTTCCGAAATTATCAAAAATAGTTTTTCTTCGGCATTGGCGACAAAAAAGAAGGGCTTTTCACAAACGGCCCTGTAAAACAGGGAATCTTTAGTTTCCCGAAATTTTTAATTGATACTTCTTAAAATGGATTGTGGATACATGGTATATTCTTACGGAATCATGGTAATTCCAGGTTATATTACTATTTTTATAAATATTTCTGCTGTACTAAGAAATTTTTGTGCGATTTTTCACAGGCACAGACGATATATTGACCATGTTTATGTAGATGCGCTATGTTCAAAAGTAGGGTGGTTACACTAGGGAGGGGGGGTTGTAAGAATTCCTTTTATACAAAAATCAAAATTCTTAAATAAATATTGCAGTACCAATTTTGTTTTAATATTGAAATGTACTACATAAGCGAACTTAATTACAGTATGTAGTAATTTTCTTTATATAATTTGTTGTTATATAGATCTAATTTTACACAAAAAAATATTATGAAAATAGATTCGAAACCACAAATCTAGGCAAATCCAATATTTGAGCAATATTAAGTTGATCCGAAATGAGGCTAATCTGATAACACCCTTAACGCTTTAACCTACAACTACTTGTGAGACAAGCTATCTTGTATTTGGGCCAAAACTGCTTATCACGGGCCTAGCCCGTAGTACATCAGTTGGGCCAAATGTAAATATTACGGGCATGGCCCGGCGTGCTTGTAATCGCGGTTTGTAATTTGTCCACCACAAACAACACAGAACATTCCCGTGATAGATTCTTATTACTCTTTTTATTATAATCGGTTACATGTTATTCTTGGTCACGTTTCCACTTTGAAATATATTTTCTTAAATATTAAAGAAGTGTCCCCACAAAATGTTTTCAGAAAGAATATTTTGCGATGAGAACAGTGAGAGTTATGTTGATACTTCTGCTATCGGAAATGAAAGTGGTGACATTATACATTCTGTATTAAAAAAAAATACAAGCGATTAGTTATTGATTTATGTTATATTTTAGTGATTGATGATAAATTTTTTGTGATATATCTACCACAACTATTACATCAGGCTTTAATTACTTATCAAATGTTCCACAAAATTAATCCAGTTGTATCTTACACATGTATTTATATTTCGTAAGTCGTGCGCATTTGGTACAACTTAGGACCGATTTGCCAAAAACCGTGGAATAGCTCGAAGGCTGCGAGATCTTGTTTACATTTTGGGGCCAGCCTGTTGAAACTTAAATCGTAGGTTAACGGGTTAAAGCATGTATGTAATCAAGTGGGGAAAATTTTTTGAATAGTATGAAGGCATTTATTAAAAATCTGTAATAAATAATAAGCAACATGAATTTTTTGAAGTTGTGTCACTTTTCTTGCGAGGGAGAGATAAATTGAACCCTTGGTGTCTTTTTCCATTAATGTTAAAGAATGATTACAATCTTGTATTTTTCGAAATGGTGAAAAGATTAAAAAAAGAAATGTTCATCTATTTTGTTAAATACTATTTCTTGAACAAAATAATGTACGCTTTGTTAAAATAAATGTTTTTCTAACATAGTTATGTTTATTAACATATGTATGACAATTGCATCATAAAATATAATAAATACGATTTATTCGTTAAAACATGTAAATTTGTTCACTGTTACACATAAACAACAACTTTTATATGAACTTTTACAAATAAAATTAACGATAAAGAATAATATCGACATTTTGTAATTGATCAAGATTCGGCAGGAAGCTTTAATCTCTAGATTTTTTAAGCATTTCAACATCATATTTATCCTGAAGACGACTGCAAAAGCAGTTCGAAACGTCGATATTATTCTTTATCGTTAATTTCATTTGTAAAAGTTCATATAAAAGTTGTTGTTTATGTGTACTATTCTGCAAGTTTATGTGTTTTAACGTATAAATCTTATTTATAGTTATGTTTATTAGCTCACAGGCTATCAAAGCCTGAGAGCTAATGTGCCCGCAGGTTCTGTATGTATGTATGTATGTATATATGTGCGTATGTAACGCGATAACTCATGATAGAAATATCCGATTTGCTTCAAATTTTGTTTTTAGGTTCATTCTTATGAGGTGCTTCCCTGATTAGTTTTTGGGGATTCATTGGTTAAGTACAAATTAGGGGGAACGGGGGGGCTAACCCTCCCCCTTAGATAAATGGGTCTTTCATGCAGAATTATCAAATTTTCTTGAAATTTGTTACCGGTTAATTCTGATAAGCGCTTTCCTGATTAGATTTGAAGGTTCATTGCTTAAATCTAAAGGGGGAGGGGAACCGGGGGCTAAACCCCCCCTTAATTTAAATAAATGGATTTTTCTATCCGATTTGCTTCAAATTTGGTATACCGGTTTGTTCTGATAAGGCGCTTCCCTGATGACATTTGGAGACTCATTGGTTAAGTATAAAGAGGGGAAACGGGGGAGGGCTAATCCCCCCTTAATTTATTTTTCGAAGGACATTATTCTTTGAAATAAGACTAATATACAATTAGTGTGAATAGCCTGTGAGCTCAATGCCATCAGTTTAACTGGGCACTTTTCTTTTTTATTTAAATATTATCCCTACTATACAATTAGTGTAAAAAACGAAGTAAAATGCACTTCTTGACTGTACTTCGCCTGATAAAATATACTCATATATATGCATGCATATTCGACTGTCAGGCAGGTAAAATTTCTGTTATCATTTAAAATCATCTGATTTCAATTTTAGAGTCTCACTGTCTAGACAGCTGTGATTAATTTCTGGATTTCCAATACTGAGTTAATTTATTCATTCGTTTAACTTTTCTACGAAAAGCAGATGGGTGCATTAATCGCAAATTACACACTTCAAAGTAAATTTGACATATCGTGTGTTATGAAAATTACATGTCAAAAGAGTCGGTGGAACTGGCAAGATGACACAATTTCGTTCCTTTTCTAGAAAGATTAAAAAAAAAAAAAACTTAATCGTTATTTGTAATCGCACAATATGTTTTTCTTGGGAAATAATTCAGAAACTATTATTAAAATATACAGGGTGTTCCAAAATTCAGCCGACAAGTTAAGAGGGGTGATAATAATACATCAAGAGGATGAAAAATTGCCATAGAACACGGGATCGCAAATCACTTATTTAGTCACAGACACGTGATGTTTCATCCTAACTGAACTTGGGTTGACAGCAAAATTTTGGGAAAAATAAAAACATTGCTATGAAAATGCAACGATATGTATTAAGCCTAATGTCTTAGATGCCTATATGCTCAATTTCAGAACTGTAGCTGCTATATTAACATTTTTTTTTTTTTTTTTGGTATGAGAAGTCGCATCTAGCTTCAAGGGGGGGGGCTGTGAGGGGGTGACAGTGAATGAGACGTGGCTACTGTCGTTTGGACTCGGGGTCATAGTGATGTAGTGACGTTCATCCACTGTCACAAATCTATCACATAACTGCTTCAGGTCTGGCTCCATACCAGCCTCCCCCCCCCCTTTCAAGCTAGATGCGACTTCTCATACCAAAAAGGGGGGGGATGTTAATGTAGCAGTTACAGTTCTGAAATTGAGCATATAGGCATCTAAGACTTTAGGCTTCAATATTCCACATCAACCGTCGCAGTACAAATATTTTACAAACATTCGGAACAATCATTATTGAACCACCCTCGTATTATTAATTTTTATGTTTTATTTATATTCCTTTAATATTAATAATTAGTTTATGTATTTATATCTTTTAATTTAATATTAAGTCATACTCTAATGATAACAGCCGAAATAAATTTAAAAAAAATATTATAACATTAATTCCTTTGCAATAGTACCCCTTTAAATATGTTTTCTCTCATATTTTTCATAATTCGAACATTTCTTGTGGTCCCGACGAGTTCGAATTAACGAGAGCCGACTGTACTTTGTTTTTTGCGAAATGTTATAACATTACGTAAAATTCTGGGAAAACAGGGTGCTTACGTAATCGATGATACCGTATGAACTGATAATCACGGTCCAAAATGTGATGCGCCAAGTGCATACTGCTGGCTGTTTTTTTGTTTTTTTTCTTTAAATGGAAAACCAGTTTAGTTGATTTATTTACGTTCAATATATATGAAAAATGCTTAATGTTGATTTTGTAAAATATTGATATAAAATATTCATATAAATTATTATTGTAATGGCACACGTAAAATAACAATTTCTAAGAAGTATCTATCGAATATAAAAAAAGATATATAGATAATCGTACATGTCAAAAATCCATGTTTTTAGCTCGATATATCGATCTTTTTCGGCCATCCTTGTCCTTAGGTGTACTTTTAAAGTAACTGCATATGTATAAAAAAGTAAATGTGACTTTATGTTGTTAATTTATTGAGAAAATTATATTATGCGCATACGAGAATGTTTTGGAGACGAATATAAAGCATTTATTAGTTAACTCCGTTCTTTAATTTTCAGTGTCTGGATTATATCGCGCATTCCGACGTATCGCGCTTTTTTTTTTTTTTTTTTTTTCCTTCCGTCAAACGTTAAATACCGAGTAGCTACTGTATAAAAGAACGTTAAAAAATAAAAAATAAAACTTTTGACTACATTCTTAGAAAGAAAAAGAAAAGGAATTATAAAGCATGTGCATTATGGGATAAAATTGTATTAGATTGTTTTGGTAAATTATTAATTATTATGTTTTATAATATATGTTTTATAATATATTATGCTTTATAAGAAGCATCCAGTTATTTATTTATAACTTTTTAAGTTTATTTTTAATTTATCTCTCAACAATAATTATTTTCATAAAATGTTTTGGTGAATATATTTGTTTAATTTTTATGTACTTTTTTTTTCAAAAAGGGAAAAAAAAAAAGAAAGAAACACAATTTTCTCAGCTTTTATTATATTGACAGATCTAAATTCCACAACCTTTTACCAAAAGAGTAATAGCATGTCTTTATAAACGGTTTAGTAATTTCTTTTTACAAAAATCGTTAAATCCAAGATACGAAACATGCCATTATTCATTGTAAAATCCACTCATTGTTACTATTTGCTATACAAATATTAATTACTTTTAATCTTTAAAAGGCATCTTATTATTTACATATTTCACTAAAAATTTTCATCTGTCAAACAATTATTCATTTGAATTAATTACTTTGCTGAAACTTTTGCAAAAACTGAAGAAGAGTTGTTGTAATGCATTGGCTATATCTTTAATAATCTAAATTTTTAAATTCGAAGCTATAATTAATCTCCAAAATACAGAGCATTTACGCAGAAAAATAATTTTAAGTTCAAAATCAATCGAGATTGATTTTCTTATGCCTCCGGAATAAAATTATTTACAGTTCACTTAGGTGAGCTAATAGGAAAATCAAACATAAATGCTTGTATTATAAAGTACACATCACAAATCTAATTTATTATCAGTGACAGCATAATCGGCTGTCATAGCAATACCGTACTCATTAATATTTTAAATCAACTGACTGTAATTTTGGCGTCTAGGTGTCCAGACAGCGTAGTTAATTTTCAGGGTGTGTGATAAGCAATTAATTTGTTTATATTAACTTTTCCATTGGGAACAAATCGGGGCTTTATGTTCACGAATCTTGTGGGAACCGATTGAACAGCAAGTCAAAGCTTCATTTCCGTCAGCAGCAGCTTAAATGTTCACAAACGCTGAAAGGAAGATTGGAATCGGATGCTGTTGTCTGGCAAATTGCCTGTTTTCGAAGCTAAAACTGATTAATTGTTGAGATCAAAAGAAAATAAAGAGCAGAGAGTGTTTTCTAAAAAATAAAATTTTCTGATAAGTAGAGTTGACATATTTAGATTTTAATTTGTCTTAATGTCCCGAAAAGACTTTTAATTTCCATTAAAGAAATTTCTCATAAAATTTATTTTATATGTCTATTAATAACAGAAAGTCTTATGTTTCATACAAAATACTTTGTTTTACTTGAGTTAATGAAGAATAGTTAGTTTTATTAATGGTACATTTCTTTAAAATGAATTTTGAAAAAAAAAAATAGCTTTTTTCTGGCATCTGTACTAAAAGAAATGGACTATTTCAGAAAACATCTTTACATTTTATGGCATAATTAAACGAAATAAACAAAGATAACTGTGTACAGTTTTGTACTAAATAAAAAAAAGCAAAGATTTTTTGGGTTTTTTTTTTCTTTTTTCTTTAATCCATTTAGACGCATTCTTACATTTATCGCACGTAATGCATCTGTTTATCGTAAATCTCAAAATGTAAAATAAGATCATGTGATTCACTACATAACGAGTTGTTGAGCTTTTATATTTTTCGAACTATTTGTCCTTGCTACGCTTTAGGTTTTAATCCAGTATCATTTTCTAGGGACTTGCATCCTTATACCATTTTCCAGAAGGATGGGATACATTCTAGATTTTTGAAACTTGCAATGTTTAACCTGCAAAATTCTAAAAGTATTGGACTGAAAAAGGTTGTCCAATAACTTGACCATCTAGATTTCGCTTTTGAATTTTTGTTTTATTCAGGTTCACCAATCCCTAATTCGTAAAATTGAAGTTCAAAAAGGAGGCATTAAAGAGGCCATCAAAACTGTAGATTATCACTTCGCAGAAAATCTCTTGTTGACACAATGTGTTAAGTGAACCAGCTGACGCGCATATTGAAGTATTCAAACTATTATGAATTGAAATTTTTTAACTGGGCGAAAAATGTCCGGTCCAGGACTAGAACTAGGGATGTCCCAGCCGAAGCTGCCAATGCCCTGCCAATCGAGCCATCCCGGGCGAATTCGAAGGACCCAATTCACCCAGCTAACCTTATTGGTCATACCATCTGGTCTGATACATGAATCAGCTCAACGGAACAAATCACAGTTTATGGAATTCCAGAAAACACCGCATGTACCCGGCGAATTCGTACCTCCGGATTCGTCCAGCATCGCTCGGTTGGCAGAGCATTGTCAACTTCGGCTGGGACATCCCTGGTTCGAGTCCTGGCCCGGACATTTTTCGCCCAGTTAGAAAACTGCCACTCATGTGAACTGTTTGCCATTTTGAATAATTTTGTTAAAATTGACCTAGTATTCAAATTATTATCAAGAGAAAGGGATATGTTTTTTGTTGAATACAAAAAAATATATATATATCGTTGTTTGTTTCTGTTTCATGATTTTTGGAAATGTGTCAAAATTCTTTTCAGATACGCTGTGTAAGATCTTTCACTAATTCAAGAAATTTCTGTGAATGTTTCGTTAAACTAAACGTTTCATGTTATAGCAATATAGTGATGAGTTCGTTAACCGCTCTTATAGTTAATTTATAGAGGGACACACAAAAGCAAAATATGCTTCATCATGATAGCTTTCGAAATGCCGAATCAATTTGAACCCAAGTATTACAAGTAGTTAGTACAATGTATTGACATTATAAGTATCTTGGATGAGTTCGTTAATCAGGTATGTATGTCTTATAGTTTGTTTACAGGGACGCACAAAACTTTCATTGAATGACCTGTGTTTGAACTTCATTTGAGTATCGGAAATAGAGTCCATTGGCGATATTTTAACTATGATTTCAACACATTTTTAACATTATTGATATCATTGTCTCATATGTATTCAATTCCATTTGGTAAGTAAAATTTAAAATTTTCTTACAAATTACTTTTCTCTCCAAAGTAATGAAATAGAGAGTGAGACCTTTTTGTATAATGTGTATTAAATCTGATGCAAATACTTTGCAAATAAATAAATAAATAAATAAACCTTTTCTCCGGCTTTATGTTATTTTCGCCTAGACTAAGGGCTAATTGTAATCTTAAGGGCACTCTGTTCATGTTTATAAGAGTTACAGCTATGTTCATATTTATAAGGGTTACAATTCGAAAATTCTTGATATACGTATGTGGTTCCATGTTTAGCTCTGTTTCAGCTCTCTTTCAGTTCTCTGTTCTTCCCCAGTTCAATTTATAATTCCTAGTAAGTTCTCGTCTCCTGTTTCTTGTATTTGTCTGTACTCTTTTCGTCTCCCGTCTCTTGTATTTGTCTGTACTCTTTAGATGCATGGAACTTCTCACAAAATGAAAATTACTAATAACAATTTCAGAAGGCATTGTGACATTCATTCAGCTATATAATCATTTAGAGATTAGCAGTACGTACATATTCCTACAAAACCTCCAGATTTCACAAATGTTTAGCTGTAGATATTTTTCATTTCAAAAATTATTCTTTACATTTTAATGACAATTGTTTGAAATAATATTTTAGTTATTACTGAAATAATTTTTATGATGAATCTTCAACGTTCCTATGGAAAAAAAACTATTTATCTTCCTCTAGATATAAATTAAACAAGTCTGAAGGCTATTTAATAAAAAATAGTTATAATTTATTAATGCTCATTAAAATTCATTGGAAGATAGGTTTAACTGAAACAAGAGCTATTTGTTCTTTCACTAAATGAAAATTACTAACAACAATTTCAGAAGCCATTGCGACATTCATTTGTCTGTACAATCATTTAGAGACAGTACGTGCTTTTCCCTACAAAATTTAGATTTTACAAATGTTTAACTGTAGATATTTTTCATTTCATAAAGTATTCTTTATATTTTAATGACAATTGTTAGAAATAATATTTCAATTATTATTGAAATATTTTTAATGATGAATCTTCAATGTTCTTGTGAATAAAAACCCTATTTATCTTCTTGTAGATATTAATTAAACAAATCTGAAGGCTATTTAATACAAATTAGTTATAATTTATTAATGCTCATTAAAATTCATTGGAAGAAAGTTTAAATGAAACAGGAACTATTTGTTCAGGATCTTTGTAGGAAGAAAAAAAAATACGTTATATGGGTTGTTCTTTTTCTATGCTTTTTTTTCTCCTAGACAAAGTGATTATGCATAATTTAAAGTGTTTTATTACTTTATGCAGTAATTGCTTTTGAATAATGTGTACAAATTTAAAAGAGTGCTCTTGAAATGCTAGAATAATTAATTTTAATGATGAATATATAAACAAAATGCCTGAACTTTCAATTAAGGTTTTTATTTCTTTTCTTTAAAAATCTAGATATTACAAAAAAAAAAAAAAAGTTTTCGAATGTCTTAATTGCATCTCTAAACATTCGATCCGATAGTGTAAGTGTAAATATTTTATTAAATTCGCTTTTATTTAAGTACGCCAAATTTTCTTCTTTCGACGTAACATGATAAATATTTACTTAATTAAAAAGATATTATAATGGCGCAGATGAAAAAGTGGTATCGCTTCGCGTGTTTTTTTTTTTTTTTTATTCCAGTTTACATTTTATTTTTAATTAACCTTTTTAACAGTTACTCTCAGAGTTCGTTTTTTTATTATTTCGTTTGTTCTTAACGAAACGATGAAACTTTTCTCAGAAAATGAAAATTATATACTATTTGATAAAACAGTTTCTCTCTTTCTTCTTTCTTTCTTTTTTTTTGCGTAATTTTATATTTTATCTTGATATTTTCTTGTAGGCTTTATATATATATACAATTTTCGCTCTTAAGACTTGTGTACATTACATAACTCTTTAATATCAAAATTCTAAAATTTCCTATTTCTCATATTCTATTTCTGATACCTGATTGAAAATAATAATTTATATTATTTTTTGAGTAAAATTTAAATTAAAACATTATACTGAGAGCTATTTTTAAGCATTTAATTTTTGTAAAAATTATGTATAAAAATTATAGGTGCAGATTCACGGTCACCAGTCGCTACGTGTCGACTAAATATTTTGCTTTGATAACTAATTTTCGGCGTATAAGTCGCCCTCCTTAGGCGAATTGTGCGTTTTTTCCCGCGATCCTTTGACAAAATTCAGATATTTATTGCGATCCTTTTGCGAAATTCACAGTTTTTTCGCTATGTTTTGAAGAAATTTGCGAGGGGGGGGGGGGTTGTTGTTGTGATCTTTTGATAAAATTCGCGTTGTTTCTGCGATCCTTTGATAAAATTAGTGCTTTTTTGTGATCGTTTGACAAAATTAATGTTTTTTCTGTGATCCTTTGACGAATTGACGATTCTTTTGCGAAAATTGGCGAAATTCGTATTTTTTCCGTGATTCTTTGGCGAAAAAAGCTTTTTTTTCGCTGATCGTTTGACGAAATAGGCAATTTTTATGAAGGGATTGGTGAAATTCACATTTTTTTTTCGTGATCCGTTCAAGACATTCACGTTTTTTTTTTTTTTTTTTTTTTTTTTTTTTTTTTTTTTTTTTTGCGTGTTTTGTCTGATGTCACGTTTTCTTCTACTGACGATTGGCAAAATTGATTTTTTTCGGCAATCATCTGTCGAAATTTGTGATACTTTTAAGCCCGAATTTTTGGAACCGAATGCCTTAAATTTTCGGAATATTCGGAACAGAATCATTCCTGTAATAGTCTGTAATAAGTTTTTTTTTTTTTTTTACCATAATTTTTCTTGTGTGTTCTTGAAAAATTAAATTGCATTGTGGTTTTTACAGTGCAAAATAATCTCACGCATTCATTTTTTTTTTATATATATATATATATATATATATATATATATATATGAACTCTTATATGACAAAATGAAAATAAGAAATATAATTTTCCTTACATTCCTCACTACCATGATTGCTTAGCTTATTCTTATAGATATATTTTTTTACCCTCTATTTTGCTCAACTTTATCTTCTGACCGTACATAGCTTAAGATTTATATTATTATATCCAAATTAAAAGAATTGTGTGATTAAATGAAATATACACACTTTAATGCAATTAGTCTGTGTTTCTTTTATACATGTGTATAATTATTTTTCACTTTGAATTCCTGATTCTGTAATTTATGGAGAAATTTTTCCGTAAAAAAATGGAAATAGTACAGGCGTCTAGATTGCCAGTAGAATCTCCGTTTTTTACAGTGCACTGGATTTTTCGAGTTTAGAGGCATCTGGCTCCTTAAAAATTTTGGGAATCTGCACCTATAATGTAAATACTTAAAATTATCCAAACTAAGCTAATAATTGCTAAAAGTTATAAAAAATACACTTATAAAGCATATAAATACCTTTATTTAGATCGACATTTGTTTCATCGTTCAGACGACGACATTCTCAAGATCTTTGTTGACACAAATATTTTCGCAAAGTTTTTTAAAAACAAGAAATTCGTAAATAGAATCACAAGACCACATGTAGAAATTAATTCACGCTCACAAATATCCATTTTTTTTTTTATTATACATGTGATTTCTTGATTTTATTTATTAGTTTCTTGTTTTTAAAAATCGTCTGAGCGATGAAATATATTTCGATCTGAATAAACGTATTTATATACCTTTTTAGTGTATTTTTTTATAACTTTTAGAAATTATTAGTTTAATTTGGATTAAAGTTTTGTACAAAAAGTGACATTTATAGAGAAAAATTCAAGTAGAGAAAATATATTAAGAAGCCATTTTTATCTTATCCTATTTTCCAGTTACTTGGCGTATAAAATACGATCTTAACCCTTAATTACCTAATGTTGCCAATAAAATACATTCTGAAAATATTATTAAATCGATTTTCAACATTTAGATGGCAACACTTGTGCTGTTTATGAATAAAGATAGATTTATTTTTTCAATTGTTGATACATGTTCTTTTTGTTTTGTTTAGAAGCTTGCGAAATACCCTATTTTGTTTTTCAGTGAGCAGGTAAAATTTATTTCTTATCATAGTTCTCAAAATTCTTGTGTGTTTAATATTATAGAATTTTATCAAGGAAAATTATTTTTTCAATTAAAAATCAGTATTGCCGATCAGTAACAGTTTTTTAGCCGTAAACCATACTTAAAACAAAATATGATTTTTTAAAGTATTTTTCCCATGATTTATTTCAAATAAGAAAGCCGAAAAAACATTTTTAAAATGATTTTTTAAACTTCAGGCATTTAAGGGTTAAGGTAGAATGAATATCAAGTCTTCAAATATGTCAAAACTATCTGTGTTTTCTATCGACCTCATGATAACCTAATTACTAAGAAATGTAAATAAAAATAAACTGATATACATTAAAATTTTAATATGATAATAATTTAATTTGATAATAAAATAAATGCTTAAAATGTCAAATTATTTTTTTTCAGAATATCCATGCGCTTCCTTATTGGTAGCAGTAATAAATAATTTGTATGGGCGTTTTTTGATATAATACGATCTATCCTTAGTAAGCTGATATATGCAAGAAATTCGAGGACGTTAACGAGTTTTAGCAGTATACTATGAGTTCGAAATAATTTCAAGTGACTAAATGTATTGCGTCAGAAAAATATTAATTAAAAGACATTTAAAATCAGACATAAAATCAGTGCTTTTATTGTTCTGAAGTGTTTATTAAAAATAAATGTTTTTTTTTTTTTGTTGTTGTTGTTCACATACCTCAATTCAAACACTACAAATAATGTGTGTAGTTTATCTATTTGTATGTTAGAATATACTTTTTAAAAAAATGTAAGAACACGTGATTTTAACGAAATTGCGCAAATGAATCTACTGATAACCAGCATAAAACGAAGCAGGCATAGTCTTAAGAATAGCAGTAAGCAGAAAAAGAAAATTTCAAACGGAAATCAACGTTCATGACGTCAGATAGCAGAAAAAGGATATAAGTGCTGAAATCGTGATTTCACAGAAGCTTTTTCTCTCTTTCTTTTTTGCCCCGTGAGGATTTTTTCCCGAAACTGCCTAGGTGACCGCCAACAAATTCAAAAAGAACGAATTTCTTTTGGATAACCCTGTAAAAACTAATGTACCGAAAGCCTTCAAACTGTAGATTATGATTAAATAAACTTATTCTAATAAACTGTGTTCCTTTTTATAAGCATGGCATGGATGCTCCTAGAGAAATTAAAGTTTTTATAAAAAGAGTCCCAAATTTTGCCAAGTTTTTTGCTTATAATTTGTAGAGTTCTTAATATAAAAAAAAAGTTCTTTTCAGAAAATATGACAAACAACATTGTACACAATACCCTGCAATCAGAATCAAAAAATAATAAAAATTGTATTAAAAATGAGCACGTTTACTAAATAATGATTCACTGCGCATGGCCGAATGCAATCAAAATATAATTTGCATAATATGTTTCCTAAATGTATAGAGCAACTTTTGTGAAAGTCTAAAAAACGTAGTTTGAAAAGTCTGAAAATTATCGTTGATAGAATAAGCTCAAAATCCGATATTCCCAAAAGTAAGCAAAAAGATGAGGGGTTCTATCAAATACAGTAGTGCGTGCAAGATTGTGGATGCTGTACTGGCACTAATTAATGGGTACATGGATACAGTCCCACATCTTTTTGCTTCATTTTGGGAACAACGGATTTTGAGCTTATTATATCAACGATAGTTTTCATAATTTTCAAGCTATGTTTTTGGAACTTTTACAAAAGTTGCCCTATACATTTAGCTAACACATTATGCAGATTATATTTTGATTGCGTTCGGGCATGCGCAGTGAAACATTATTTAATAAACCTGCTAATTTTTCATACAATTTTTACTATATTTTAATTCTGATTGCAGGGTATTTGTACAATGTTGTGTGTCATATTTTTTGAAAAGAACTTTTTTTCATATTTCGAACTCTGCAAATTATAATAAAAAAACTTAGCAAAATTTGAGACTATTTTTATGAAACCTGAATTTCTCTTCGAGTATACATGCTACCCTCATAAAAATGAACATAAATTATTACACTTTACAATTAAACATAAATTATCGCAATTTCGAAAGTTTTTTGGTCCTGCAACCCTCTGGAGGTAGTGGCACGGACATAGCTTATGTTTGAGCAGGTTCTATCACCACCAATGTCCAAGGAATTTTTTTTTAATCGGTTTGGAATTTCATAAAATTACATAAAAAACGTAATTTAGGACGTTTATAGAACGTTTTTCACTAATTTCAGTCTTTTAATTTTGGAATTTTCTTTTGACGGTTCCTAGAAAGCATTTGCATCTTTTAAGTAATTACCATGCCAAATTTCAAAATATTAGACCCCCAGTATCACAAAAATTCAATTTAGAATATTTTTTGCTCATGCAACCTCCAAATGGTAGTGACAACGACATAAAATATAGCGTATGTTGGAGCAGGGACTGTCACCACCAATTTGCAACCATTATTTTTGAAACCCGTTTGATATTTCCTGAGATAGCGTAAAAATTGCAAGTTAGAACGCTTTTTGCGCATTTTCATCCGTATTAAATTTCGAATTTTTTAGAAACTGTTGTTCTTAGAGAACATTTACATCTTATAAGAATAACCCTGCCAAATTTAAAGTTGCTAGCCCCTGCCGTATCACATAAATCGCAATTTAGAATTTTTTTGCTTCTGCAACCCCCAGGTGTTTGTGACACTGACATGAAATAGAGCCTATGTTGGAGCAAAGGCTGTCACCCTCAATTTCCAGCCATCACATTTGAAATTGGTTAGGTACTTCATGAGATTGCGTAGATATCTCAATTTAGAACTTTTTTTGCGCATTTTAACCGTTTTAAATTTCGAATTTTTAACGAAATGTTCTTAGAGATCATTTATATCTTATAAGTAACTACCATGCGAAATTTCATTTTTCTAGGCCCTTCAGTAACACAAAAATCGCATTGTTAGAACGTTCTTTGCTCCTGCACCCCATTTGGGGTAGTAGCATGAACATAATAGCCTATGTTGGCACAGGGACTAACGCCATAATTTTGATACCTTTACTTTTGAAATCGTTTTGATATTTTATGAGATTGCGTAGAAATCGCAATTTAGAACGTTTTTTAGAATGCTTTTCGCGCATTTTCACTCCTTTTAAATTTCGATTTTTTAATGAAATGTTCTTAGAGATCATTTATATCTAATAAGTGATTACCATTCCGAATTTCATGTTTCTAGGCCCTTCAGTAACACAAAAATCGCATTTTTAGAACGTCTTTTGATTCTGCACCCCTTTTGGATTAGTGGAAACGACATAAAATATAGCCTATGTTGTCGCAAGGCTTGACATCATCTTTTTGATACTATTATTTTTGAAATCGGTTCATTACTTCTTGAGATTGCGTAGAAATCGCCATTTAGAACTTTTTTTAGAACGCTTTTTGCGCATTTTCACCCCATTTAAATTTCGAATTTTTTAAGAAATGTTCTTAGAGATATTTTATATCTTAAATTTACTACCTTCCCAAATTTCATGTTTCTAGGCCCTTCCGTAACACAAAAATCGCATTTTTAGAACGTTTTTTGCTCCGGCACCCCTCTTTGGGTTAGTGGCATCGACTTAACGTATAGCCTATGTTCAAACGTGGACTAAGACCATCCTTTTGATTCCATTACTTTTGAAATCGGTTCGGTAGTTCCAGAGATTGCCTCCTACAAACAAACGAACAATTTTTACTTCTTTATAATATTAGTATAAATAATC
This sequence comes from Maratus speciosus, assembly GCA_963932465.1. Classification (NCBI taxonomy): domain Eukaryota; kingdom Metazoa; phylum Arthropoda; class Arachnida; order Araneae; family Salticidae; genus Maratus; species Maratus speciosus. The sequence continues at coordinate 452,995,142 of OZ010789.1, read as the reverse complement.
GCAATAAATTTTGTATTTAAACATTTTTGCGTAAGAGTGCAACAGCTATTGCACCAAGATATGAATATTTATAAAACTAGATATGTAGTACGATCGCACTCATTTGTCACGTTTGATGTACAATTTCTGACTTGTTTTTCATTATATTTTTACCGAACTATTGAATAAAATATTGGATAGATGATTTGATTATCTTCAACATATCTCTGGTCGAGTTGATTTAAGAATGCCTTATTACACTTTGAGTTTATTAACATTTTGTTTCTTTTAAAATGCTAAGTATTTTATAACAGATTTTGATGTTGAATTTTATTAACATTAAACTTTATCATTTTATCAATACGAGACATATAGTTTAAGCTTATGGTTGTTATTTTCCATTCCATTTCGAATCTTTCCGTTGAAATTTCTAAAATCTTTCATTTTATAGATGCTCTTACATTAAATTTCCAATATTAATTAAAATTTTGCCTCGAAACTAAAATGTCAAAGATGTTTGTTTCAATTCAGCGTGATTTCTGTAAAATTTTAATAATATTTTTGTAAATAACCGTAATATCATCTTCTGTCTTATTTCAGATATTCTCAGCTTTCTATGAAATGAAATTTCTTCAGAATAAATTAATAATTCATTTCAAAAACTACATAAGTCAAAGGTTCACAAATTTTCGGGAATAAATAAAAACTGTGCTACACATAAAAGCTAGATTTTTTTAGAATTTTTTTGTGCTCTTTATGATTCTTAAATTATCATTTATTTTATAAAAATTTAAAAACTTGAAAACAACTTTTGAATATGCGTTGTTACGATAGAAGTAGGATTTAGTGCCCTATATGTGACAAACAAAAAGGTATTAGTAATATTTATATTTTGTCGCTGGCTTCCTTTATGTTTAGAAATGCGTCAGAAAGTTTCGCATTGTTGAGCGGAGAAACATTATTTTTTGAGAACTGCGTTATCCGTTAAATATCATGTATTTAGAATACCGCTATTTTTGGATGGTAATATTCATCTTTTAAATCGCAGAATTCTGCGATTAAATAATGAAAAGATTACTTTCGGGAAATAGTGGTAGTAAAAATCTGTAAGCTTTTGCCTTTTTTATATTACGACACGTGATTGTGTTTACCGTCGTGTTCGACCACATTTCCTTCTTGATCTGTTGTTAGAATATATATTGATGTTGTACTTTATTTTTGTGATAAATGAGAATATTTCAGTATTTTTTCACTGGCAATGATAAATAAACTTGAGTGTTTTGCCTGAGCATGTAACCGTACCTTCAATGACAAGTGTGCTGCAAAATGTATTTTTCGGAAAACGTTGGAGTTCTGAAGGTTTTGGAATGTCTTATTCAAGTAATGATGCGAATAATTTAAACTGTAAGAACAAAAATGTCAAATATTTAAATTGCAGAATGTCTGTAAAATTCTTTATCTTGAAACAGCGACCAGTAAAAATATCAATTCTTGGGTAATATGCAGATACACTATATGGCCAAAGATGACCGGTCACTTGCGATTTTAGACGCTTTGCTAAATATCTAGAAAAATACATGAGGAATTAACCTGAAACTGCAGGTGTGTAAACAGTATAGTATAGGTCTGTTTTCGCGAAGATTTGCGAAGAGTGTTCGCGAAGATTTTTTCCCAAAACCCCATAGAGGACCGTCAACAAATTGAAAAAGAACGAATATCTTTTGGATAACCCTGTAAAAACTAATGTAGCAAAAGCGTTCAAACCCGAGACTGTTAATAAGTGGCTTATTTTAATATACTGTGTTCATTTTTATGAGGATAGCATGTATGCTCGTAGAGATATTAAGGTTTTTATAAAAACAGTCTCAAATTTCGCCAAGTTTTTTACTTAAAATTTGCAGAGTTCGTAATATAAAAAAAAAGTTCTTTTCAAAAAATATTACAAACAACACTGTATATAATAAATATAATACCCTGCAATCAGAATTAAAATATAGTAAAAATTGTTTGAAAAATTAACAGGTTTATTAAATAATGTTTCACTACGCATGCCCGAACGCAATCAAAATTTAATATTCATAATGTATTAGCTAAGTATATAGAGCAACGTTTGTGAAAGTCTGAAAATCATAGCTTGAAAATTCTGAGAATTATTGTTCCTGGAATAAGCTCGAAATCCGTTGTTCCCGAAAGGAAGCAAAAAGATGCGGAGCTGTATAAAATATCTGTTGATTAGTACCAAGATAGCGTACAAAATATTACAGGTACTACTATATTTGGATTCAATTAAAGTTTTTCTTTTAGAAATAAGAAAGAATCATTAGGAATTGAACCTGATTCGTTGAACTGAACCTGATTTCGAATATCGAACCTGAATTTCTCTATGCGATGACATAGCGAAATGTATACTTTCTATGTTTTTTATTTTTATTTTAAATGTTTTCAAGTATATATTTTAATTTAATTGTTTTCAAATGTATTTAAGACAGGAGATTCTTTGAGTTCCACAGGGTAGATCGGAGGTATTTTTAAACACGGCTGCTCTGTATTATGTTCCATCCATGCATCTAACTAAAATTAATTTATTAATTAATTGAACCTAAGGTTTCCGTAAGTGTGTGTTCAATAAGAATAGTACGACCTGTGTTTTGAGATACAGCTCTCAAATAAATTGCATTTAAAAGTACATTTTTTTCTCAATGCGACGGTGTAAAAAGTAATATTGTGAGATGTTCAGAAGTTTAAGAATGAAATTTCATTTAAAATTGGTCGTCAGATTTTTACGATGGAAAAGCCTTTTCCCGAACAGCCAATAAAATGTTTGAATAATACGTAAGTTTCAGGTGGATAATACGTAAGTTTCAGGAAATCTGACGAGTCGCAGGCGATTTTTGTCGCTTGCAATTTTTACGTGTAATAACACTATTAATGTTTAATTCATGGCGTACGTAATGTAGGATCAACTCCGTGAGATTTTTTATGTCTTAAATTTTAGTCTTTGAAAAAATCATTTTCCAAATGGTCGTTGTAATTTGTTAAATTACTTTTATTATTATTATTATTTATTTATCATTTGAGCCGTTTTGCAACGTTTTGGACTTCGTAAATTTTGTCAAATTAAAAAGGTCTGGAGACATAAAAAGAAAAAAAAATAGCTTTTTTACACAGGTAATTTCGTATAGTTTACATTTTTTATTAGAAATATTTATAAGAAGTATGTAATTTTTTTTATTATTTCAGATATGAAAAAAGTTCTCTTTAGTCAATATATATATATATATATATTATCTTCTAAATATTTGTTTTTATTTTTTACTTGCTTCTTATACTTGACATAAGTGAAATAAAACTTTATTTTATACATATTAATGACTAATTAAGAAAAAAAAAACAATATTACTTTTTTTATGTGAGGTGTGATAAGGTTCTGAAAACGCAACGTCAGTACAAATCAACTACATTTTTGCCATATGAAAAGTTTTAAAGCTACTTTTTCACTATTCTGCGGTACATTACATTTACTGCACATAGTTAACTACAATATCCGTATCTTGAATTGCTGAAATTTATTTCATTTTTCTAAGTGCATGTATGAACGCAATCCGAAATTTATCGATTAAAAGTTTCTAAACATTCCGTACTACTTCATTCATATTTCTAATTTTTTACAACTCGAATCAATTAACAATTTTTTCATGAAAATAAAAGTCTTATATACAATATGTGATAATAAATTTGTTGAAAAAGATATTCACAATAAAATAAAAAAAATCCCAAACGTAATTTTGCAAAAACGCAACATCAATCTTTAATGGGTTAAAATGGTGTATTCCAACATGTGTATGTGTGTAAATGTTTTTCGAATCAGACATGTTGAGTCACCAAAGGTTAATGTATTTTGAATTATTTGTATCCGTACTAATTCATTAATATTTCTAATTTTTTACAACTCAAATCAATTTAAAAAAATGTTCATGAAAATAAAAGTCATATATACAATATGTGATAATAAATTTGATGTAAAAAATATTCACAATAAAATTTAAAAAATCACAGACATAATTTTTCGAAAATGCAACGTTAATCTTTAATGGGTTAAAATGATGTATTCTAACGTCTGTGTAAATGTTTTTCAAATGGGAGTTGTTGAGTCACCAAAGGTTAATGTATTTTGAAATATTTGTATCCGTACTACTTCATTAATATTTCTAATTTTTTACAACTCGAATCAATTAAAAAAAATGTTCATGGAAATAAAAGTCATATATACAATATGTGAGATAATAAATTTGTTGCAAAAAATATTCACAATAAAATTAAAAAAAATCACAAACATAATTTTTCGAAAATGCAACGTTAATCTTTAATGGGTTAAAATGATGTATTCTACCATCTGTGTAAATGTTTTTCGAATCGGAGTTACTGAGTCACCAAAGATCAATGTATTTTGAAATATTTTGTATCCTTCATAATCATAAATATGTAAGGTTAAAAAAGTTTTTCTTTTCTTTTCTGTGCCAACATGAAGAAACATTTAAGTATACTGTGTTAAAATTATCATCCTGAAAATGACTTAACATAGCCGACCGCTTTTTCAGTTGTTTTCCCTGTTATACAAGATTGCTCATTACATGACATTTGGCTGGCTTCTCATGTAATCTTACATTTAATCCTAATTTGTTTATGAAGCCATAGTAGGAATGACCACTGTTTAATCACCGAAAAATGTCCTGTTGATTCAGCAGCAGAAGTGCATTACTTATACTTTTTAGAAGCTTTTTTTCCAAAATAAAGGCGGACCCGGTTAAGACGCTCACGTTTGGGTTGAGTTTTGAAAACCGATTATCTACTCGAGGGAAATAGGCCGAAGGGGGAGTGCCCCCCGTGGGAGGTCTTTCTAAGGGAACCTAATCCGTATTTACGCATGGAAATCCAAGGTTCGAAGAAAACCACGAAAACTCCGAACGATTAGGCCAATGGGCGCGATTGGGTTTAAGACGCTCACGGTTAATGCGCGATCGCGCTTAATATGCGGATTTTTTCGGATCCCTTTGAACATCGTACAGAAGTCTAATGCAAAAATATCATGTTTAAGGGAGTACTAAAATCCAAACTGCTTATTTTATGACTCATTTTTAAGTTCATTTTTGCTCTCAAACGCATGCAATTGGCAGGCTCTCTTATTCAGAAACTATACAATGCGAGGTATTGGTCAAGTTTTTTGATAAAGGCAGAATATCTTTCAAAAAATGCTGTCAAAATGGGAATTTTGTTAATATCCATTTGGACATTAAAAAAATAGCGTAACTTTTTTTAGTATTTTTCCAGTTCATTTTGCAACATTTTAAAGTGATTTTCTGAGAAATCTGAGTGAAATCTGAGAAAACAAAAAATCAGGCACAAAGGGGTTAAAGTATGGAGCGATCTGCAGGTGTTCAGGTTTGACGTGGCAACCCTTTCTTACAGGGGATGACATTGTTGGCGATATGACATTATCAAGACTCCGAAATTCGTCATTCGTGTCGATGAAAATCCTAGGAAGTCGATGAGGACACAAGCTAGGGAGCTGCACGTTCATGAGGCCGCCATCCGATATGCGATTCGTGAGGACCTTTGTTAGAAGTCGTAGATGATGAGAAGAGGACAGTTCTTGTCCGAGAGAGTCGGGGATAACCGCCCGATTATTGCCAAACACTTCCTTAACAAGCTGAAACATGAAGAGAAGCCAGGAATTCTGTTGTTTTTCTCAGATGAGAAAAAAATTGTCCAGGTTCAGGAAGTGAACCTCAAAATGTACGGTGGTATAAAATACTGTATAAAATACTAGAAGAGGTTCCGACCGTCATGCACAAAAAATTTCCAGTCTTAACTTATGATTCTGGGGCGGGTCGTGAGCAGAGAAGATAACCTGATGCCTCCATATGTCGTTTCTTGAGGTGCCAGAGTCAACACCGTTGTTTATACAGAAGTGTTCAAGAAGACTCTACACCATCCCATATAGCCCATAAAACCCAATAATGAATGACCAAAAACTTTCATGAGCATGTCATCCTAAACTTGTTCCTCCCCAGGTAACCCAACGGGCTTAAGGCTGTTCTCAAATCCAAAAGGGCAACTTTATGACATAAATTTTAATTTATTTTCGTTCGGAAATGCATGAAACTAGCAGGTCTTGTTGTTCAGAAACTATGTAATCGAACTGTTTTTTCCATTTTTTTTTTTTTTTTTTTTTGGAAACGCAATAGATCTTTCAGAAAATATTGTCAAAGTGGGCGTTTTGATCTGAATTTCCGCGTGAAAAGAGAAAAACCACTGAAGAAAGAGTGAAAAACGTCTTTGTCACGGGATCAAAGTCGCTTATAACTTAATAGATAATTTATTTATCAAAAAGTGGAAAAGGCAGCTCGATTCCAAATCGCTTCCATAGTCATATCTTCCAATTTTATGTCTTTCCCTTAAAAATGGAATTTGTAAATAATGCATTTCAAAACGTTTGCGGTTGTTGAGGAGAGAATTTGAGAACAGCCTTAAAATGCAAAAAAATGCTCCAGTGTCTATTTATGATCGAGAGTAGTTTTATTGAGCTGGAAATAACATTTTAAGGGAAAACTCTAACTGAATTGTAAAAACATTTAAAGTAGATAACAATAAATAGGTAGACCTTTATTTAACCTCTTTATTCTTATATCCTTTTATTCTCATCTATGATTTATTTCAAAAAAATCTGTAGCCTATGCTCATTAGAGTTTCAATCGAAACACTTTCTTTTATTATTCATAAAATGCTGATGCAAAATAATGCCTTTAAAGAAAACCAAGAAGGGTCATACAATTTTACTTAAAATATTAAAAATCTATTAGCCTCAATTTTGAAATAAAAATTAGCTATTTTTCCTTTCAAGGAAAAAAAGTGTAAATTCTTTTAGAAATGTGCATAATGTGTATAAATGTGTATAATACATATAAAAATGAGTATCGTGATTTTTTCAAAACACTAGTTTTATTGATCGCGAAATAACATTTTAAGTGAAAATTCGAACTGGATTGTAAACCTTTAAAATAGATAAACCTTTATTTAATCTATTTATTCTAATTTTCTTTTATTATCATCTATGATTTATTTCCTAAAAATCTATAGCTTATACTCATTAGAGTTTCAATCGAAACATTCTCTTTTATTATTCATAAAATGCTGATGCAAAATAATGCCTCTAAAGAAAACCAAGGGTCATAAAATTTTACTTTAAATGTTAAAAAAGCTATTAGCCTCAATTTGGAAATAAAAATTCGCTTTTTTCTTTTCAAGGAAAAAAAAGCGTAAATTGTTATAGCCTTGATCAAGAAGAAAAAAAAAACTTTACTCTCAATTAGTTTGAATTTTGGTTCTTTCCCCAATTTCTTTAAGTAACGTCTCTACCCTCAAATAGAAAGAAAAAAAAAATTCGCAAACCAGTTTTTAACCGAATTTTAAATTACATAAAGTATAAGCGCAGCAATAAAATTTTCAATTAAGTTTAATTCATCTTTTATAAAAGGTGCGCATAAAAAACCTTAGCAAGAATTTTAATAAGTATCTCCTGGTAAAAATGAAAATAACTCCAATAAAAACGCTAACTCCAATTAATGAGTCTTATTTAAAACACGAATTTAATGCAGAGCTAGCACGAGGACTTCCGTTTTCAGCATTAATTTGCTTTACGATGCAACTAAATGAACATATTATTCAAAGGGGCAAAAAAAAAAAAAAAAAAAAAAATTGCGTTCCTTAAAAAAATGCTTTTTACAGAAGATGGAATTATTTCCTTAATTTTTCCGATATTTTGCAAGCAATTATTGGCAAATTTCAGACGCCATTTTTAAGAGCAATGGTTTTAGGATTAAGACGAAACTACCTTTTGAAAAATGGTTTTTAAGATGTAATTAATTTTTATGAATTGAATTTTTTAAAGATAAAAATAAAAATATTTAAAAGGATTTAAATGTCTTAAAAGACATGAAATTACTTTAATAGTTTAAAAAGCGTTTTGAAATTTTAAAGTAACTAACGAATGTTATCTAAATAAAAATTGACAAGTTTTCACTAAATGTGTATTACAGTAATAGAGACATTTTATTCTAATAAACAATATTTCTCACAGGTATATGGGCAGTTTTGTAAAAATATATATTTATCTTAAATTAAAAATTTTATATTAACTTTTTAATTATATCCAAATTGACTATCAAATTTTAATAGTATTGTATTATGTAAAATTTAAAATTAAAAAAAAAAAAAGAAAAGAAAAAGAAAAATGCGTTCGTCGGAAAAATGCTTTTTGCAGAAGATGGAATTATTTCTTTAATTTTTCCGATATTTTGCAAGCAATTATTGGAAAATTTCAGTCGCCATTTTTAAGAGCAGTGGTTTTAGGATTAGGCTGAAACAATCTTTTCAAAAATGGTTTTTAAGATGGAATTAATTTTTATGCATAGAAGTTTTTAAAGATAAAAATAAAACTATTTAAAATGATTTAAATGCCTTAAAAGACATGAAATTATTTTCATAGTTTAAAAAGTGTTTTGAAATTTTAAAGTAACTAACGAATATTATCTAAATAAAAATAAACAAATTTTCACTAAATATGTATTACAGCACTAGAGACACTTTATTAATTTCTAACAGATATATGGCAGTTTCGTAAAAATACATACTTACCTTAAATTTAAAATTATATATTAACTTTTTAAGTATATTCAAATTAACTATCAAATTTTAATAGTATTGCATTATGTAAAACTAAACATTCAAATTGCGTTCCCTGAAAAAATGCTTTTTACGGAAGATGGAATTATTTCCTTAATTTTTCCGATATTTTGCAAGCAATTATTGGCAAATTTCAGCCGCCATTTTTAAGAGCAATGGTTTTACGATTATGCTGAAAACCTTTTCCAAAATGGTTTTAAGATGTAATTAATTTTTATCCGACTGCCAAGAAGGGTTATGTGTTTCACGCGTATCTGGGTATGTGGATTTCTTTATACCCTCGAAACATCCCAACGGCTGTATGGATTTTGATGAATGAGGTCTCTATAGATTCGTCTTAACCATCCGATGGTTATAGGCTAGGTTTTGTTTTTATAAATTCAAAATAGCGGACGTAAAATACAAAAGGGCGGTAGAGACGAAAGAAATTTACGCGCCATACTGAGTGGCATATCATTGGATAGGCCTTTCAAAATGAAGACGATGTTTCCTTGACTATTTTACAGTCAGAAGCTCCGTTTAAATATTGCACAACCTGGAAGTTGTGTAGGTAGGAGCTCTAGCTTTACTGCTACTCTAACCATCATAGACATCTATAGGCCTCATCAAAGCAGTGTTTATAGATAGGGACTAACAATTAAACACCACTTAAAAGTCATCAATACAAGTAAATAAAAAAAAAGGTAAGTAATATAAAAAATAGTTTCACATTGATGAGGAATAATTAATTAGTTCGATTTTTATGCAGTCGGGTTTTCTGATTTTTTTTTAATTTAATTATGAATTAAATTTTTCAAAGATCAAAATGAAATAAAAATATTTAAAAGGTTTCAAATGTCTTAAAAGGCATGAAATTACTTTCATAGTTTAAAAAGCGTTTTGAAATATTAAGGTAGTTGTTATCTAAATAAAAACTGACAAACTTTCTCTAAATATGTAGCTTCATTCTAATACGCGATATTTCTCACACATATATAAAAGTTGTATTTTTCCTATAGGATAACATGTGATTCCACTAATTTTCCCTCCCACTAGATAAGTCCCCTTAAGGATTGGGATCTACAGTGTACAACCCTGTTTTCTTGACCCTGAACCCTGAGGTGCTATACAGTATATGTCTTGGTCAGGTGGTCAACCTAACGCAGGACCTTCAGTGTTTAGTTCCCAAGGAATATTGGTGCTCATTTTACCGATCCTGAAGGGGTGAAAGGTTGCGTGAACCTTGCCTGGAGACAAATTTTGGACCTATTGCGTGGTTGTCAGAAGCACTGACCACTACGCCACTGGCTTCTCGTCAGATTGTAACACATAACATATTAAATTAAGCATAGATTTTTGAAATATTTTGTCGATTAAAAAGAAAGAAGAGTTGTTTACTGTGCATCTTGCAACAAGTATGAGTCAAGTTATATTGGTGAAAGTGTCGCACCTTTTGGAATTAGACTGAATTGAAGAAGCATAAATAATCATTCAATACCGGAAATCTAAACTTCAAATTTGTCTACGCCCTATATACAGACCATATCTCGGATTTTGCGAACTCTACCATAATTAAACTGAATTGCAATTCATGTGTAAGCCGCATTTTTCTTAAGGTTTGGTACACAAGATTAATTAGTTCACCCTTAAATGAAGCAAGCCGTGTTCCTTTAGAGTACACGGTTTTGCTAATGACTTTAACTTGGACTTTAATTCTTTTCACATGGTTCTTGTAATTTCATCTTTTATGACTTGAACGTTTGTTAATGTACTGGTGACTGGTGAGAGACTTATGTTTGTTCGAAACGCCTACATGCTTTTTAATATTTTTGTAATATGATTTTATTGTGTATTTTATTAAATTGTCGGAATTTAAAGTGTTAGTTTTCGTATAATTATTTTGATCAGACCTAGTATGTTCACCTATCTTTAAAAAAAAAAAATAATAATAAGTAAAAATAGTTTTTTTTTTTTAACACTCTTTTATAAACATTCAATGTTCATCTTCTAAATCACGACTAATTTCTTTTTACGGCACACATGTCATATACGCACCACGTTGGGGCGATTTTTTTCCTGACGCCAATTTGGAGAAAACCTCGTTTTCGAATACCAGTTACTTATATATTTTTTAAAAGGGAATAACATTAAATTAAAAAAAATGCAATTTAACAAATTACAACGACCATTTGGAAAATGATTTTTTCAAAGACTAAAATTTAAGACATAAAAAATCGCACGGAGTTGATCATACATTACGTACTCCATGGATTACGTTTTTCGATACTGTAAATTTTTTAATTTCTACGGAGCTGGTCATTCATTACGTACGCCATGGATTAAACATTAATATTCCTGGACCAATTTTAAATGAAATTTCATTTTTAAACTTCTAAAGATCCCACAATATTACTTTTTACACCGTCGTATAGAGAAAAAAATGTACTTTTAAATGCAATTTGTTTGAAAGCTGTATCTCAATTTGTTTCTGAGTTATTATTTTTTTGTAGTTTTTATTACTTTTTTGTCATAGTGGCAACAGAAGTATCCATCTCTGTTGAAAGTAAAGGGAAAATACAGATCACTGTATAGGCCAATCAGAAAACGAATAAAATGCGGATTCAACCAATAAAACGCTTCAGATATATTTTTTATTTCCTACCCTAACGGAGGACAATAACCATTTTTTCAAATGGTTAAAAAACATTCTTTGAGGGCTGGAAAAATAACTGAAAATTATTAGTTTTCAGAAGAGATATTTTATAAATAAGAATCATTCTACGCCATGGCTTTAACATCACCGAGGGGAGTTCGAGATCTCACCGACCAACTCTCTTAAAGTACACTGTAAAAAAAATTCCGCTAAAATGCAAAAATTGTACTGGCAATGGCCAGTACTATTTCCGTATTTTAACGGAAATTTTTTCCGTAAATTCCAGGAAATTTTCCGTTTTTCTGGAATTTACGGGGGGAATTTTCCGTTAAAATACGGAAATGGTACTGGCTTCTCGATTGCTAGTACAATAATTTCCGTATTTTAACTTCTTCTTCTTTTTTTTTTTTTTTTTTTTTTTTTTTTTTTTTTTTTTTTTACAGTGTAAACTTATCTTAGTCAAATAAACAAGTAAATGTATAAATAAACAAATCATACAAAATAAAAATATCTATATCTTAAATATTATGATAATTCCTTTCTTTTAAATTAAAATATTGTTATGAAATGATAACATAAACAGTTTTAAAAAATAATAATAATTTTTGTTTTATACCACAAACTTTGGAAGACTTATATGGGGGAAAATGAAGTTTATCTAATTTCAAAAAAGTATTAAGAACAATATATCAATTGAAATTTTTGAAATTATAATACAATAATTTTTTTCCCAAAGAACCATTCTAAATTTAGTAACCTACTAATCTATGCATACCAAATTTCGCCAAATCATCTACACTTTAAATAAAAAAAAAAAAAAAAAAGAAAGAAAGGTATTATTGATTTTTCTGAAAATAATTAGGACGACACTAGTTTCATTTTCACTGACAAATGTGTATAATCTCCAGAAATATCTGTATCATGAACATTTAAGTATAGTTGAGATAAGAGAACTACTGGAAAAACTAAGCGCGTAATCAAGATTTAGTGCGCAAGCGCATCTTTGAAAAGATCGCTGCAAGCTATCGGTAGTTGCCATCTTCGTAATGCGCTCGAAAATTTCTTTTTTCTCGGGTCGTTAATTTCTTTTCAGGAAAACTGGCTCTACTTTTCGAAGTTGACATTGTTAAAGTACGACTAATCATTTAATTTTAATATTTTATTTGTAGAGGAAACAAGAACGAAAAATCATGCATCAAGCATAGATTATGAAATACTTTCAAAACACTTCCAGAAAGAATAACAGAACTTTACCTTTAAAGGGGGAATGATGATATATAAGTAAACAATTTGGAAACGTATTTTATACATGGAAACCCAATTTCAGGAATTACCATTAATAGTCGGGAAAATATCCAATTTAAGACGGTTTAGTTTGATTAGATTGTTTATTTTCGAAAATTTATGCAAATATGAAGTCGATTTGCTTCTTATATAAAAAGTTCCTGAAATTTATGTAGGGTTGCTGATTCGGTCCTAATCTTTTCACACTAAATTGTCACTCGAGCGTTCGTACGTGCGTACTATAGAAAAAACAAGAGGGTAAGTGTGATTGAAGATCACATAAAGGTTTTCGTTTAATATTACTTTCAAAACACTTTATCATTTAATGAATAAATCCAAATCATTAATTTATAATTATTAAATTCTTACAAAAATTATCAGCACCATTAAATTAATTTTTAAATGATTACAAAAGAGGCTTATCTTTTTTAATCAAATTAAAAATATTCAAGTAAAATTATTTTAAGAAAATTCCACAATTTATCGGAAGTTTAAATAAAATTTAAAATTTATAAAAACAAACAAAATGTTTAAACGAAACATTTTGTTTGTTTTTATAACAACAACGAATGCTGGAATTTCTCACGAATTTAGTGGATATTTAAGCAAAATTTAAAACTTAATTTTCTCGAAACAAAACAAATTGTTTAACCGGAATTTAAAATTTCGTAATTTCTCAAAAAAAAAAAAAAAAAAAAAAAAAAAATCATTTTTGAATTAAAAAAAATAATTGTTGAAATATTATTCAACAACTTTTGGCCTTAAAAGGAAAAAAAAAGTACTAAAATTTTATAAAATTGAATATATCACATAGTAAAATCTATTCGGGAAAATATTTCGAACACCGACGCAAAGCTTCGAACCAGGATCCTTTTGTATAACAAGCATTACCACTGAGCCATGTAGCCAACGCGAAAAAGACTAAAATTAACATTCTCTTTTAAAATCTAATTCGCAGAAAAGATCGGATGTCATTAAATTAATTCATTTAATAAAATCATTTAAGACTTTTTCAAAATTTTATGATTTGTCGTGTGATTGTATGTATTCAGCATGCAATATCAGTGTAAGTATGCAAAATTTCAAGACTCTAACTTATACAGTTTCTGAGAACGAACTCTGTAACAGACAGAGGATTGAGACGAATAGGGTTTCGGCAGAGGAACGAAACCTTTAAAAGAGATTGCTTTAGCTGAATACTCTATCTCTAACCAAGATTATGATATTGTAATCTGTTGTATCTTTCATTGGAATAGTTACACCTTCAACAGTGGGGGCAGATGCCTTGATTGAACTATAGAGAATTATTGATTTTATATGATTAATGAATTTTTATTTGTTTTATTTTATACTCTGGTTATTTTATTGTAAAATGTATTTTCTTAACATGATTTTGTTTAAATTTTCTCTACAAATTCTATGGAATATTTGAACGTTATTAATATACGTTTTTTTTTTTGTTTTTTTTTCAGGTGGATAAACTTTTGTGGTTTTGGATATGACGCATGATCAACGAATGATGTAAGTCAATGAATTTTTCTTCAGTTGTTTAGTGTTATCAGATAACTGGTTATTTTTACGTAAATTATTTCAAAATGAATTGCAGAGTGTTTGCAAGCTTAAAAGGAGATTATGTTTGCAGCGAAATATGTTGCATGTTTGCTTATATACTCCTTTAATTCAAAGTTCAGATAATTAGTTCACTGTTATATAGTCTAATATAAAAATACTTTTCAAATTTCTTTTAAGTATTTCTTTAATCTATAAAAAGAAATAAAGCACAATTTATTAATATTTATGCGCAATTACTGTATATTGTGAAACATTTGAAATAATTTTCGTACAAATAACATGTAAAATTGTGCGGAGTAACTTTTGCGATGCAAAAGTAAAATATTTTATAAATAAATAACCGGCAATTGCGAATATTACTCGGGTACAGAAGGTTCCGTACAATAAATATATCAATTAGTAACTTGGCATTGCGTTACACAAATATATCATTAAAAGTTGTTATCTAGTCTTTAAAAGCCGATGGCGTTTAGAGAACACCGCCCATGTAAGCCCAAACCGTCCGTGTCTTTAAGAGTTAATATCTGGGTTAATTACGGACAAATTTTGTTTTTCGAAAATCATCTCAACAATCCTTTTATACTTCTGCGACGATAGGTACCTTCAACTCTCCTCAACTCCTTTGCTGAAGGCCATACCTCGGAAAATATAATACCTAAAATTAAAAGAAATGTATTTTTGAATTCGGCGTTATGAAAGCTTTCACACAAAAAGAAATAAACAAGAATACAAAGAAAATATTTTTCTTTTCAAAGTAACTTAATTAGTCCCTCTACATTTTTCCTAAATATATTTGCGAATGGTTAATAATCTATAAATATGTGGGTCAATATCCTTTATTACTTCAGCCAATTTGAACTTTCCACGTTCCATACTTTACGAGTAAAATGGCTGTAACAGATGGGCAGACAGGCATAGGAGTGATCTTATAATGGTTCCGTTTTTACTTTTTAAGTACGGAACACTAAGAATATCAAACATCTATCATATTGAACACTGTTTTTTTACATACATATAAAACTTATAATCAATAGTAAATAGATGAAAAAACATTACTTTAGGTTTATCTAAATTGTTAAATTCTATTCTGCACTTCCGATAACATTAATCCTCTATAATGATTTTTGAAAATAAACTTTTACACTAGTTTTAACCCGCCTACAACAACTAAAGCTTTCTTGAAAATTACTTCTTTTATATAACTGTAAAAAAGTGCTATTCAACAGTACATTAGAATCTCGTTTTAGCTTTCTTTACTGACTTGAAATATGAGGCATTTTGAAACATGGTTTCCTTTAAATTTTAATATTTTAAAAAAGAATTCTCTTATGTCATTTAAAAAGATTTATATTTTAGAAACGTTATATTCTGTCTAATAGAAAATTTCGTTTTAACATTTCGTAAAGAATTTTTCCTGTCTCTGCATATTTACGGGCTTAAAAATGAAATGATAAAAAATCATACTCAAATAATGTATATTTAGGAATAAAATGTCCACAATTTTTATGCACAAATTCTTGCTTATTTATTACACATTTATAAAATCTGAAAATAAATTTTATTACATGTAACAAATTGCATTTGGATTATGTGTATAAATAAAAGTGAAATAGCCAGGGTTACCGGCTTTTAGCCAGGCCAAAAAAAGCCGGCTGGCTATTTTTGGTTTGTCGGTTTACAGCTAATTCAAATTAAATTTAGATTAATTTATTTTTAATGCATTTATAAATATTTTCTACAGAAAAATATTATTAATTTCTATTAAATTTTGTCAAATAAAGAACACTTTATGACCGCTAGAAGGCAACCGTGAAGGCATTATGTCTGAAAAATATATACAGGGTGTATCTGAAAAAGAAGATAAAACTTTACGGGGTGATAGAACTCAGCTATACGAGCAAATTTCGTCATAGAATGTATGGTCGGAACGCAAGCGGTGAGAAGTTTAAAGGTAGTTTTTCACTGTCACAGTTAAAGAATTAACACAAGAATGAGAGGAAATACTTCAGAAAAGATTTTGTTAAGAAGAATGTAATTAATGTACATGCTCAAAGAAATTGCCCAAAAGATCTTCCGCCAGCTGCAATGCATGCTTCACACCCCCGGGATAAGGACTGGCGTACATCTGCGAAGACACCCGGCATTTCTCGAATATTTCCGGCAGCAATCCTGGCGACTAGATCCATATCGGTTTCAACGGGGCACTCGTAGATTAGGCTTTTCATATGACTTTACAGGAAAAAGTCCAAACCCGAAAAATCCGGTGATCTTGGTGGCCAAGCTATGGGACAACCTCGACCAATCCATCGCCCTGGGACAGTCAGACCTGCCAACTGCTACGAAAAAATCGTAGTTGCTACGATTTGGACCTATAAACTACGATGCTACGAAAATCGGTCTTAAACTACGATTTTTTGCAAAAAACAAAAAAACGCATTTTTTGTTTCTAATTGCGATTTTTATCCCGCGCAGCATATTTTTCAGAAATGATTCTGTTCTAAAATTTCAAAGTATTCATTTCCGAAAGTTTTAAAAAATTTGTCATTAATCCGAAAATTCGGACATTAAAAAATTCTCATGGGAAAAAAAAATCTGGGCTGCAAAACAAACTTCTTAAAATAAAATCCTCTTTATGTATATCAACCACAAGTGAATCGTGTTTCTGTAAATATTTATACAGGAATTCCCTTCCTTAGAAACAGGGATGTCATTTTAAGAATTTCTGGAGGGGGAGGGGGGATCTTTGAGGGGCAAGATTTGAAATAGTGTGCAAAATCGCACGATTTGTACTATTTATTATTAAACATTTCAATTTACGAATTATTATTAAACATTTCAATTTTGTTTGGTAAAAAACACAAAATTCGTCAAAAGTTCATGGCAAAAAGTGCAGATTTCAACAAAGAATCGTGATAGAAAAATGTGAATTACGATTGTGGGGAAAAAATTGTGAATATCCTGAAATGGTCGCGGGAAAACAAAATCGAGATTTTCGTCAAAATTTACTGCACTGGGCTAAAAAATTGGAACCAGGCTTCTTTTACAAATGTAAAAAAATGCTGCAAAACGAGAAGAAACTTTAAATATCGTATAAAAATTTTCAGAGGAAAAAAATTACTATATTGAGTTGAAAGACTGAAACCTTATTCCTTTTACGAATATCAAAAGATGGCTCCGAAACACGAAAAACCAACCAACCAACCTCCAGATTAATTTCAATATTCTGTGCTACGATTTCTCATTTTCAAAAGTTGTCAGGTCTGGACAGTGGAAAACTACCTTTTAACTTCTCACCGCTTGCGTTCCGACCATACATTCTTTTTCAGATACTCACTGTATATAAATGGTTTTGAAAAGAATACGAATTATACTCCAAAGTTGTGTTTTGAAATTCTATATAACATAGCCCCACATATAATGCACATTTTAAAGATTATATATTTAATTAAACAATGACAAAATGTAACACATCAAAGTGGAAACATTCTTACATGTCCATATGGAAAGATTAAGTCATAAATGAACAAAGTTGAATGAGGAAATAAGAAATAGGAAGGATATAATATTTGAGGAGAGTTTAGTATATAAGTGTATAAAATGAAGAGAGAGCAGTTAAACAAAAAAAAAAAAAAAAAAGAAAATTCTCCAAATAAAATATTTTGAATTAATATTATGAAAAGCTTGTTGCTATTTAAAAAAGCGCATATTCATGCATAATATTGTTTTTAATAGTGAAAAATGGTATTTTTATTATATAACTTTATGTATGATTTTAAATATTTATGAAAAATAAAAGAAGACCTGTATATTAATAGGTCTTACAATTAGTTAAATAATAAAACAGGTAACTAAGCAACCATTCTTCTTATTAATTATATATATCAGTAAAAATGAAAAAAAGGGGTGGGGGTTAAAGGTCAATGTAAACCAGATAAAGCAATTGGTATGGCCTTTTTAAAATTTGGGTTACATATTAAACTCTTAAGTCAGTTAAATGTCATTACAACTAATTAAAAACACTTAAAAATGTGTAGTTTATAATTAATATGCTTCATTGTATAAAAGCCAATTATGGCTAAAAAAGGCCAATTTTGACCAAAAAAAAAGTCGGTTAAAACTAAAAAAAAGCCACTGAATAATTAGGAATGCGCGTGGAACGTTTCAAACGTTAGAAATGTGCAAATATTTCAATTTTGAGAAAACAGCATTTTAAGTAAAACACACTGCATAAGTACAATAAATACAGTTTTTACAAATATAAAAGCTTATATATCTCTGCGAAGAAGCATCAGAATTGGAAAAATATTTTGCATCGGATAAATTTGAGCATTAGTTTCATAATTCTGCAAATGAGAAAAATCAATTTCTTTTGTCGAATTTCGTGATTTTGAAAGTCTGCTCTCTCCTTAAAGTGTTAGGAAATTATTATTCTTTGATATATATTTTTTTTCAAAGACTGAATTTTTTTTTTTAAGGTTTAAAAGTCTTATGACCCCTTAAATGAAAGCATGTAAAAAGCCATGGCAAAATTTTAAGATAGGAGTCTATTATCTAGCCGCTATAAAGATAAGATATTTATTATGGCAATGAATTTCCGAGTGTTGTCTCATTAAAATATCTTGATGACAAACATTGTATGCAATGAGTCCATAAAAAGTGAATGAGAAAGATGAATACAATAACACAACAAACTCTACGAAAATAGGTGTTGTTGTTTTATAACGGCTAATTAAGTGCACTTGGGATATAAGCCCGAAGAGAGGAGAGGGTGCCCTACGTGGGGGGGGGGGTCTTTCTAAGGGAACCTAACCCATATTTACGCAAGGAAATCTAAGGTTCTAAGAAAATCACGGAAAACTTCGAACGATTAGTTCGACGGGCGCGTTCGAACTCAGAGCCTCTCAGTTTACGAGCTTTGAGAGCAGAACATCTCGGCCGCTGTTGGGGCTCTCTACAAAAATAGAAGATATTTATTTGTTTTCTAAATAGCAACAATTTTTTTTTTTTTTTCAAAGACTGAATTTTTGAAGGTTTAAAAAGTCCTATGACCCTTTAAATGAAAGCACGCAAAAAGCTAATTGATAGCAAAATCTTGAGATAGGAGTCTATCATCTAGCCTCTATAAAGATAAGATATTTATTATGGCAATGTATTTCCAAGTGTTGTCTCATTAAAATATCTGGATGACAAGCATTGTATGCAATGAGTCCATAAAAAGTGAATGAGAAGGATGGATACAAAAACACAACAAACTCTACAAAAATAGAAGATATTTATTTGTATTCTAAATAGCAACAGTGTTTTTATATTGAGTTATGCGCAAGCAAAAAAAAAATAAAATAAAAGATCCGCTAAACAAAGTTTTATTTTAGTGACATAGGAAGATTTCTTGGAACTGATTGTTCGCTTGTGAGTTATAAATGCTTGATTTAACACACCTCTTTTTAGTTCAGCTTATTCTTAACAATGGAGTACTTCCTTTCAAGTTACAAATCACCAAAATGCTCTCAAATAGATAGAACGATTTGAAGGGGTGAGGACTACATGCAGTGGTAATTTCAAGGGTTAACAATGAACTTTCCAAGAAATTAACTTTGTGCAAGACATACAATGTCTGTGTATTGTAACTACTGAAAAAGCTTATTCCTTTCATCATTATAAATGTATCATATATTTTTTTGAATGGATGCTTGCGAATAATTCTATGCAAGACATTTCAAAGAACTCCTTTTTTTGTAATACTCTAGCATGTGGGTGGCACGATATTATCCATATTCAGAAAAGAACTCATTTTCTTTTCAAAGAAAAAAAAATTGATTTATTTTTCTGATATTCCATTTGCATTTAATTGTAAAGCATTTCGGAATAGAATTAAAAAGTATATATATTCAATTATACAAATGGCTGGTTAAACAAGATATATCTTCTCTAATTTAAATAACATAGCAGTAATAAAAGCGGTGTTATTCTTATAGGTTTATTCAAATTTCGTAATGTTAAGATAGAATATCTACGTTTATTCGGTTTTTGTATTTAAATTAAATAATATCTAATCTTTTGAATGTTGAAATAGACAAAAATAGCCTTAAAAATGCATACTTGCCAACTTCCCGAAAAACTCTGTCAATTTTACCGTCAAATAATCATGTTTCAAACCAGAAATTTAATAAACAAAATGCTTATCACGTAGGAATAAAAACGTTTCACTAACTACATTTTCTGGTTCAAAATATTTATTTGACTTAAATCAAAATGGAAAGTTTTATGAAAGATTGGAAAGTATGAAAATGAAACATTTCAATCACTTATTTTTACATTATACGTTATTTTTAAACAACTGATATTTTAATAAAATAGTGCTGATAAAAATGATGATATTCTTATAATCTACATTAGACTTAACAATTTTAAGATAGAATGTCTTCATGTCAAAACTTTTTTACTTAAACTTAAATAATATATCATTTTAGTGTTAAATACAGCCGTGAAAATGAAAGATTCCAATCACGTTTTGCATTATACAATTTTTAATAACAACTATTTAAATTAGACCATAGTTGTAAAAATGATGATATTCTTTTCGATTAAATAAGGCTTCATAATATTAAATTAGAAAGTCGGTTGGAAGGTTTAGGGATTTTACAAAAATTATTGGAAGGTTTTACGAAAAGTTGGACCTCGTATGAAAATGAAAGATTTCAATCTCATTTTTTTTTATATTATATGTAATTTTTTTAACAACGACTATTTTAATAAGATAGTAGTTATAAAAATAAGGATGTTCGTATAGTCTAAATTAGGCTTCACAATGTTAAGATAGAATGTATCCATGTCACAACTTTTTTACTTTCACTTAAATTAAATATGTTATCATTTTAGTGTTAAAAAAGGCAAAATATAGCCATAAAAATTAAAAATTTTAATCACGTTTTGCATCACACGTTATAATTTTTAATAACAACTATTTAAATAAAAATTAAATTAAAAAATCAAAAGACCCGACTGCGTAAAAAGCGAACTAATTAATTATTTCTCATCAATGTGAAACTATTTTTTTTATATTACATACCTATTTTTTTATTTACTTGTATTGATGGCTTTTAAGTTGCGTTTAATTGTTAGTTCCTTTCTATAAACACTGTTTTGATGAGGTCTTATAGATGTCTATGATGTTTAGAGTTGCAGTAAAGCTAGAGATCCTACCTACACAACTTCCTGGTGCCCCACCAGTGGCTGAGAGGTGCTGGGTTCGAACCCAATCGCGCCCATCGGCCTAATCGTTCGGAGTTTTCGTGGTTTTCTTCGAACCTTGGATTTCCAAGCGTTAATAAGGGTTAGGTTCCCTTAGAAATACCCCCACGAAGGGCACCCCCCCCCTGCGCCTATATCCCTCGTGCAGATAATTGGCCGTCATAAATACAACCAACCAACCAACCAACAACTTCCTGGTTGTGTAATATTTAAACGGAGCTTCTGACTGTAAAATAGTCAATGAAACATCGTTTTCATTTTGAAAAACCTATCCAATGATATGCCACTCAATAGTGTGCGTAAAAGTTTTTTTCGTCTCTACCACCATTTTGTATTTTATGACCGCCATTTTGAATTTATAAAAACGAAACCTATGCTATAACCATCGGACGATTAAGACGAATCGATAGAGACCTTGTTCATTAAAATCCACCCAGCCGTTGGAATGTTTCGAGGGCATAAAGAAATCCACATTCTCAGATACACGTGAAAGACATAACCCTTCTTTTCAGTCGGGTAATGAGACAATAGTTATAAAAACGATGATATTCTTTTAGATTAAATAAGGCTTCATAATATTAAATTATTTTCCCCTTCGTGGATAATTTTCAAATAAATTAAATAACGTGTAACATTTTTAGTGTAAAAACGAAAAATTTTAATCCCCCCCCCCTTTTTTTTGGCTACAGTTACCCTAGTTTATTTTGATGCTTTATAGATCCATCCACTTCACTTCTGAACTCCTTTAAATAAGACTATCGATTGTTCATGACAGAATCACACTGTGCCACAATAATAAATTGATTTTTGAATGTTTCAACTAACTTTTCTTATTTATTGTACGACATTTATATATAATTTTAAAGGATAATAAAACCTACCAAAACGGAATAGTATGTGACTTGTTGAAAAAGTCCGTTTTATACAAATTTCTGTCTTAGCAGCTAACTTAACACTGTATTATTTCTGGATCTTTTCTGTCGGGATTTTTTTCCGTTTAACGCAGGATTCCGTTATAAATAGGTTTCGATTTCATTGGTTTTAATTTATTATTCGTTAAGAAAAAATGTACGAATTTTCAGCAAAATAGAAATATGTTGATTCACTTTGTTAGGCGCGTTCATAATCAAATAAATACGTACCACCTATGGTCGTCGTCGGTCCGACCCTTTGTCTATCCGTCTGTCCGCATATAGCAGCGCAAAAACTACCAAACTGGATGAAATTGAATGTATATAATCATTGCAAAATTTTGTCGTCTCATTTCAAATTTTATGAAAATCGAATCAAAACTTTAAAATATATTAATAAAAGTTTTCATCATTCTATTAAATCCTATCATACGTAATTAATTCAATGATATCCCATGATGGGTAATGATTCTAGGTTTTCATGGTGACGTCCTATTTAAGTTGGAGTCATGTTATTTCCGTATTACTGAATTTAATATATATAACCGTGATAAATTTTGTATTCATGCATTTTTGCATAAGAGTGCAATAGCTATTGCACCAAGATCTGAATATTTATAAAACTAGTTATAGTATGAACGCACCACATTTGCCACGTTTGGCATAATATTTTAGACTTGTTTATTCACAGTTTAGCTTATAAACTTAATAACATAAAGAAAGTATTAAGTAATATGGAAATTATAAAATCACTACTTGAAAAAAATATGTAATCCATAAAATTTTTAACAGAAATCTATTTCTAGAAGCTTTAAATACGCGAATCCATGAATACAGCTAATTCTGTCAAGTAGTTTTTGAGTTATGCTTAAATGGTATCTGCACTGCAGTTTTTTTTTGCACTGCATCTATTAAAAATGTATTAGAGGGAGGTTATTAAGAGCCTCGGACTTATCGATATAATTTTTTAAATACTTCACCGATATCTTCCCGTGCCGTATTCGATAGTAAAATTTACCAGAGAATCCAAATATGATATCGAAATTTGTTGGTCGAATTGAAAATTTCACGTTTTGTTCCAATGTCAATTTGGAAACGCTCCCCACCCTACGATTTTTTTTAAAAACATAAATCCAAAGAAGACATAATTACAATAAAATGACTATTTTCGTTTTTATAAGAACTTTGGCACAATTTGGCAATCGAAATATATGGGATGTTCTTTTATTCTTTTCCCCTTACTACTGTAAGTCCAAGAGCATTAGTGCAATGCATTAACGCACGTGCAAACTGAAAATTAATTTAATTTTGTGGCATAATGTTGAAAAAGTACAGAAAACCTAATCTGAAAAGATAGTAAGTGCAAATCACACATTATTATTATTATTATTACAAAATTTACAGTCTCATACAAATAAATGCAGCACTTCACATTTTAATGTGCATATGAGTTTCCGCACTTTCGTGTTCATATAAATTATTAAAATAAGGTATTTCGTGAATGTAAATCATTAATCGTAACTCTCTAATGGGGATATTTCAAAATTGTAATCGAAGCTTCAAAAGACTACCAACTAATAAGATACCCTCTCCA
This sequence comes from Maratus speciosus, assembly GCA_963932465.1. Taxonomy (NCBI): domain Eukaryota; kingdom Metazoa; phylum Arthropoda; class Arachnida; order Araneae; family Salticidae; genus Maratus; species Maratus speciosus. Next base: position 452,971,177 of record OZ010789.1, on the reverse strand, counting down.
CCTGCCCCCAATCCCACAGCCCCTAAAAGTATTAATAATAACAAATAAATAAAATTTAGACAAATAATTATCTCTGTTATTTTTGTTTTTTAAGGGAAAAAAAGAAAGTAGGGTATTGCAATGCTAATTTATTTATATTATGTGTGTCTATTATTATTATTATTATTATTATTATTAATATTTTATAATTTTTGCAATTAAATAACTTCAATTTAATTTAAAATTTGTTTTAAAATTTGAACCCATAGGCTATAAAATATGCAATGACAGGCACAATAATAATAATAATAATAATAAGATGAACAATAATACCAACATAAATATTAACAAAGACAGTACAGTATATAAAACAAGTGTTACAAAATCTGCGTGGAAGTTATTTATCATTGAAAGCAAAAACGGACACACCCTTTCTAATTTACTTAATCAAACTCTTTGTTTGCTTTGTCTACTCTTATCCTGATATTTATGTGGGTCTTAAACATTTTACTTACTGGATAAATAATCAAATGTTTAATGACTTCTGGAAAGCTGTTTGAAAATCATATCCAAACCGGGCCGAAACTAAGGGGGGTGGGGGCAGGGGGGCATGTGCCCCGAGCGCCAGAACGAAGGGGCGCCAAATGAAGGATTGGACTGGATAATTTTCTTCTGATGGACTGATGGCTTCGATTATTATGAAACAGCCATTATAAATGAAGTGTTAGATGAAGATGAAAGAGCAGTCGTAAAAAGTTAGAACTCTGATTTTAGGGGCAGAATGGGGAAAAAAATTGCCCATAATTTTTTAAAAAGTTAAAACTCCGATTTCCGGGTCAGAATGGGAAAAAAATTGTCCATAATTTTTAAAAAAAGTTAGAACTCTGATTTTCGGGTCAGACTGGAAAAAAAGAAAATGGCCATAATTTTTTTAAAAAAATTATGGCCATTTTTTCCCCATTCTGACCCGAAAATATCAGAGTTCTAACTTTTTACGACGGCTCTTTCATCTTCACCTAACATTTCATTTATAATGGCTGTTTCATAATAATGGAAGTCAACAGTCCATCAGAAGAAAATAACTCGGTTAAAGCGGAAACTCGGTTAAGCGAAACTCGGATAATCGGGGCTCTACAATATATTTCATTTAAAAAATGATCTTTAGAATTTTTTTTTTGTGTGTGTGTGTGTGTGTGTGTTCAGAGGGGAGTCATGACCCCCGTCACCTCCCCTTTGGATCCGCCATTGTAGATTACGTAGTTTACGTAGTTCAGTATTACATATTTTAAATTTTAAAATAAGTCAGCTATTAGAGAATTAGTAAAATTCTTTTGGTAAATATACTTTGTGGAAGAGGGGGGGGGGGGGGCGCCAAAATTCATGTTTGCCCCGGGTGCAAAAAAGGATAATTTCGGCCCTGTATCCAAATAACAAACACAAATGATGTATTTCTTAGTCGTATAGGATTGCTTAGTAGTCAAACCGTCTCCGAAATTGAAGAATATCATTTGCGCTATAATTGATTCAATTAATTTTGGGAATTACTCAGATATTTATGAAATACCATTTATTAGAGCATATGGATCAAAAAATTATTATATTGGTAGGACTAGCAGGAAATTTAAGTATAGAAAAAATGAGTATACAGCTGATATTAAATATAATATAAAATCCACAGCCCTAGCAAGATTTTATCAAGAAAAAAAACATCCAAAGAAATTTCAATGAAAGTAAAATAATTTTCCCCTCTAGTTTATACTACCCACCCATTATAAGAGAAACCATATAGATTGTATCGCGCAAAAATTCAGTATGTAACGATGCAGCATCATTTAACTTACCAAAATTATGGCTCAAGCTACTCAATGATTATGAAAATAAAATAAACAGGCAAGTAAAATAAAAACTAACGTTCATTATATCAAAGAATACGTGGAAGATTGAATGATGGTGTTTCATAGCCCGTGTAATTTTGGAATATTTTTATTTATTTGTTCTGAAAATGACTCGGGCAGAGTCGAAATAAATGTTTTTTTAGTGGTTTTAAAGTTTTTAATTTACACCTAGCAATTGAAATCAGGGCTGGCTATTTGCCGGCAAAAAAGGGTTTCTGCCTTGCCAGTGGCAGAAACTGGTTATAACCGGTTTTAACCGGCAGAAACTGGCAACAACTGGCATAAACATATTTCATGACATAATATGAGACTTTTTTACTAGTATTAAATTCCTTAAGTACATTTTATTCCGTATAAATAGCAAATGAAATATTGTGGGTAGTTTTAATTAAAAAATAAATAGATTTGTATTAGAAAAAATGAGTAATGTAACAGATAAAATTTTTGTTATGTTATGGTTATATAATTTTATATGTAAACAATTATTAGAGTATTTTAAAATTTCAGTTTAAAAATCAAATACAAAACGATATCCAATACTTATTTTAAATTAAACAATGAAAAGAAAAGAAAAATATTCAGTACTTGCTCAAAATAATTTTCTGTAATTTAACGTATTAATTTAATAATAACACTATAAATTATCTCTCATAGAAATGTTATAGTTATATGCAGATCGTGTAATTCCATGAATTTAAAAAACATTTCATTTAAATACAGTATTCAAAGGAACAAATGTGACTTTTTTTTTTTTTTTCAATTTAAGACTGTTATAAGCATAGATCAAACTTTGTGCGAATTTTAGTAAAAAAGCTAAAATCTTTAACAATGATTTTACGCACAAATAACGTACAGACACAATCGAGACAAAAAACGATCATATGGGATATTTTTGCCGTGTCTGTATGTTATTTGTGCATAAAATCGTTGTTAAAGATTTTAGCTTTTTTATTAAGACTGTTAGTTGAAAATGTTCCAACCACATTTTGCACTTACAAAACAAACAACTACAAAGGTTCAAAGCAGATTTGATACAGTAATAACCGACTACCATATGCTAACTTATTTACTTCATCCTAAGTATATGGGATCAAAATTGACATATGAGCATAAAGAAAAGGCAAGGAAATTGCTTTCTGATATTAATCCCAATTTTGTGCCACATATAATATCCTTTGAAGCAAAATCGACTCCTGCCTCAGAAACATATTTCTCCAAGGAAGCCCTAGAAAATGTCTTGCCCTTACCTTCTATGTGGTGGTCATCTTTAAAAACGAATACTGGTGAAAATGAGGATTTTTCAAATTTGCATCCTCAATAATGACATTGCCAGCAAGTAATGATAGTCTTGAAAGAATATTTTCAAACTTTTCTTTCATTCAAAACAAAGAAACAGTGTGTTCAGAAAGATTAGCAAAATTTTGTCCTATGCTATGGAATGTTCTGTGGAAAAAGTAATAATAGTATATTTGAGTGGCAATTTTGTTCTTTCAATATTGTAAAATAATTGTGCAAGATATTTCATTAAATCTTTTTTTCTGTTATTTATTGTGCTTCAATTATTTACTTATATATTTTCACAAGAATCATAATCTTTAAGTTACTGCATTGCATTATTTATTTAAAAATACTCTGAAAAATACATTTGTTAAAATATCACAGATTTTTTTGTAAATTTCCTTTTTTACTTTTAAATAAAAATTCAACTCTAAACAATAATATAAAATAGTTAAACTTGTACAGCATCAGACTACCATTGAAAATTTCTGTTTTTCAAGTGAAAAAAAATTAGTACCTATTATTATATAAACAAAGTATATTTATATGATAATTTTGAAACTTTTTTACAACTTTGAATAACATTCATAATCTTTAATTTTAATTTTTAACTTAATTGTTTACACATCAAATACATGTATGAATTAAGAATCATTGCACATTAAAGTTCTTATTAATATTATTTCTGAGTTTCTGCCAGTTTTTGCCACTTACTGGCAGAAACTTAGTTTCTGCCATGCCGGTTTTAACCGGTTATAACCGCTGGTTTTAACCACTCTGGCAGAAACTTGCCAACCCTGATTGAAATTACTGTAGGATGTATTTCTTTACATGAGTGTTGTAGCCATAGTTAATTATGTAGCCATATTCACATAATTATGTAGCCATAATCCACGATTATATATTTCCACGAATATAATCCACGATTATATATATCCATATTTCAGCCTGCATGTAGCCAGAATGTCAGATAATTATATAACCGTTTTAAAAGATAAAAAAGTAGATTGTTATGTCATTGTTTTTAAATATCGTTAGTGAAAACAAAAGAGATGTCCTCTTCCTAATATACTTAAGAAAAAAAAATGATTGCATTGTTTCACTTTTATGCTTGTCTTAAGTATTTTGTTTTTTGGATAAGCTGTCAGATATTTAACAACTAAAAAGCTGTTTGAAAATCTTGGATTTTGCTTTGCAAAAATCATCCAAATAAGAAGTACAAATGATAGTTTGCCTCTGATCATAAGAAATAATTATGTAGCCACAGATCAAAAAGCAAATTGTTTTTGTCATATCGATTGAGACAACGTAGCAGCATTTAAATAAGGATAGTGAAAATAAAGGATGATACCTGTCTAATTTATTTAATAAATCACTTTGTTTGCTTTTTATCTGCTCTTTTATGATAATATGTATGCAGTTCTTTCGTGTTTTGTTTATTTGATATATAATCAGATATTTTACCAACAATTGCAAAGTTTTTTGAAAAACATCATCGATTTTGTATAATGTCCTGTAGGGAAAAAAAAAAAAAAAAAAAAAAACATAACTGAAGATTTCCTTTTACACGAATTGCCACTAACTTTTTTTTCTCAAAAACGCGAAAATATCGATTTTTTTTTTCTTGCTAAATATAAACTTTATCATCTATAGTATATTTGACTGAAGTTTTAAAACAACCTGACAATTACAACTGTAGTAAAACACCTTTTGTTATTTTGACCTACCTTTAAATAACACGCCCACTAAATGTTTGCACCATAAAATGTTCACCAATACGATTGTATACGTTTGTAACTTAAGGCTGCTAGTCACTCAGCTTCCGAACTCCCTTCCGTAATGTTAAGTCTGTGGGCGTTTGATGCATTCTTATATTCAAAATATCTCTTCAGGAAATTAATATTTTAACTTCTTTATTCTGTGTTTTCTTCTTAAAGGATATCACCTTTTTTCTTTGCTTTCAAAATATTTCTTAAATCCACGCTCAATTTTATATGAAGGAAGCTCAATTTTTAAAACGTAAAATATTAAATTAAGCATAAATTTTAGAAATATTTTGACAACTAAGAAAAAAAGTAGCATCCTTTAAGAAGAGAATACTGAAAAAAGAAGTAAAAAAAAAGGAATTCCCTGAGGAGACATTTTAAATATAAGAATGCAACAAACGCCCACAGACTTAATATTACCGAGGGGAATTCGGAAGCTGAGTGACTAACAGCCTTAAGACACTTCGGGTATATAAGCTAAAAAGATATTCAGTTAGTATTAAAAAAATGAAACTATTTTTTAATAATTTTTTCTAAACACAACATCTTTAACTTTATTTTTCACATATTTTTCTTTTTTAAAACTCGCCGGGTTTAAAATGCCAAAACTTCAACAATTATTTTTCAATTGTCTTGATTATTTTTTATGTATTCAAAATCATCTACTTAATAAAATTAGAGATGGATTTTTCAATATAATGAGAAGAAAAATAAAATTAAAAAAATTTAACGCAACCGTGTTTTTTCTAGCACTTCTCGATAGATATATGGGTCAATATCTGAAAACCTGACAATTTCACTCCAGAATTTTTATTTTTTTGAATTAGTGTATCAACTTCCAAATACAATTATATACTATGATACATGTTTTTTCATTTGAATGCTGTAGTGTTTGAGATCAAGGATGTATATTTTATGCGTAGGATAAACTTTTATGGAAAAAAGTGTCTGTTAACACCATAATCAGTGTCTAATAATTGGGGCTGAGATGATGGGACTGGGGTGATGTTTTTGTCTTAAAAGCTGCACAGCCATTTTATTGAATCATTTTGAACACATATAAATGATTAAATATTCCATGTGACATTTGTATCTTATATAAATAAAGTTGCAATAAGCTTTTTTTATAGATAAAAAATTAAATATGGGGACATGAATGATGCTATAGAAAAATACTCACCCCTTTTCAGAACAAAAACTAAATATTTCTAAAAGTGAAACAATGAGAAGAACAACGTACCTTCATCCATGGTGGATAGTTGAACTATAGTTTCTGTTGCAATGGAAATAATTCTGCCAGCGCCACCTAGTATCTGTTAACCTAAATGTGTGGTTAGAGGGACTGAGAGGATGGTCAACCTCAGGGACAAATGTATTTACTACAGTATTTTACTATACAATCTATACGAGTAAACGAGCATTATATTTTCCCATACTGTATATATATATATATATAGGTATAAATATATAGTAGCAAAAGTTAAAAATATTTATAAAAATTTTTACAGCATACATTTAATATTGGTTGGTTGGTTGTATTTATGTCGGCCAATTATCAGCACGTGGAATATAGGCCCTAAGGGGAGGGAGTGCCTTCCGTGGAGGTCTTTCTAAGGGAACCTAACCCGTATTAACGCTTGGAGAACCAAGGTTCGAAGAAAACCACGAAAACTCCGAACGATTAGGCCGACGGGCGCGATTGGGATCGAACCCAGCACCTCCCGTCTACCAGCTTCGAGAGCAGAACCTCTCGGCCACTGGTGGGGCACATTTAATATTGGATATTTGTACCTGGGGACAGGGACTGAAATGATGATTTCGTTTGTTTAAAACTTAAAATTAATTATTTATACATCATCATATCTCCATTTAACATTGGTAATTGTTATAACAAGTGTTACAATATATTACATTTTTCAGTTTTTGGTTTTAGTATAATTAATGGAATATTATTGGCGGTGGACGCAAATTGTCCAATTTTCAGATATTGACCCATATGCGTTTTGTTTTTTTCACTCAAAAACTAATTAATTAATTTCAAAAATCGATCCTTAAAGTTATTGAGTAGACTCTTTATAAACAAAATTTTAAAAAATATGTGCTTATTATTGCAGTACTTATCAGTGAAAATTGAAAAAAAATAAGAAACTATTTTAAAATCGTTGATTTTTTTTTTTTTATGTAAAAATTTGAAATTTTATTAATTACAAAAATAATTAAAAAGATTTACTAAAAGACGTATACTACATATAAACATTTTTAAAACATTAAATAAAAGTTTAAAAACCAACAAGTTTCAGCCACCCTGTGGCCTTCATCAGGGTCATTTAAGTGCAGGAGAGAAAGAAATTTATAAGTCCGTAAAAGTAAAAAAATAAACAAACAAAAGCACACCTCTGAAACAGCATTGCTCCTTAACATCTTTAGAACTGCATCCCAACCATCCAACCACGAAAGAGAAAAAAACTTGAAAAAACTAGATTATAAATGTCGTTAATGCCGTCAAACTTCAACTTTGAGTTAAATTCCGCCTTAGATAATCCAACCTCAACTTATGAATGCCGTAAGAAACACCTTCGTTACAGGCCTCATCATTCCTCAATTCAATTTCCATGGATTCCCTAATTAAACTTTTATGCGGATGGGTACACGGCCAAATGATTTTTGCGTTGTCATAATCTATAGCTTTAATCTGACTTCTAGAACAGAATTTTGCAAGGGCTGTGGTTTGTCTGTTATATTTTATGTCAGCTTTATGTTCCTTCAATCTTGTTTTAATAAAATCCTTTTTACACTGAAATATGACCCTGATGAAGACCACAGGATGGCTGAAACTTATTGTTTTTTAAACTTTTATTTAAGTCCTACACTGAAATATGACCCTGATGAAGGCCACAGGGTGGCTGAAACTTGTTGATTTTTAAACTTTTAAACTTTTATTTAATGTTTTAACAGTGTTTATATGTAGTATACGTCTTTTAGTAAATCTTTTTAATTATGTTTGTGCTTTTAGTTTCAAGACGTAATAGTCCTTCAATTTATTTACCAATTATTTTTTTTTTCAGCTAAAATAAGTTTATCTAATAATAAATTCTAATAATATGCATAAGAAATAAGGGGAAATGTTTTCGTAAAAAAAAAAAATAATTGTTATATGGTATCAGATGAAGCAATACAACATCATTCAAATAACATTTAGTAAAACTTAATATGTCACCCCTTTTTTGATTTATTAAATATTTTCAAATAAATTAATAATTATTAAGAAACAAGTAAATTTATTTACCTTTACTTTGTATTGACTATTATTAATCTACCTTCTAATATTATCCTTGTATGGTCGTATCAAAGTTCGTCTCACGTATTTTCTTTTCCTGATAAATAATCAATTATTTAACGGTAATTGAAATCTATTTGAAAAACTTTGATTTTTCTTTTGTCAAAATCATAACCAAATAAGGAACACAAATGATAGTTTTCTTTACGTGAATTATCTCTGATTAAGTAAGAAGTTCTGAAGAAGTAATTACGTAGTCATAGTTTAAAAGATAAAAAATAAATCGTAATGTCACATCAAATGAAGCAACGTAACTGCATTTAAATAGCGTTTCGGTCCATGATTTGAAACGTGACGTACCAACCCACGTATCATTCTTGCAACCAAAGGCAAACAATCGCAAATACATAAACAAAGGGAGGGGTGAAAATTACTCCCCTAAGGCCTCACAGAAGGAAGGGGGTTTTGGCGGAATAAGAAGTGTCACGTTCCGAATTTTCCGTAATGCCGTTTTCCTGATGCTCCGGGAAAAGGGATCGATCTCCCGGAAAGTGGGGAGCGGATGGTATAAATCACGTCCAGAAAATTCCCTTTTATTTTCCCTGTAGAGTTGAGGTTTGGAACTGCAGGATTTCGGGTCAGGAGAAATATAAATGCAATTGTTCTATGAGATGTATAAATATATTCAGCGTTATACTTAAGGGTAAATTTTATGTGGACGAATACTATTTGGGCGCAAATGGAATTAAACAACAGCAACAAAAAAAATCATTATCAGAATAAATAATCATGCTATCATTATTTAATTTTTTTCATTGTTGTTACTGTTCAGGCCAAGAATTCAATTAAAATAGATTCTTGATAGCTTTTCCAATCGAATTCTTGACTTAACCCGCCTAGTACCATTAGAGGTCTTTTGTGACCCCCCCCCTTTTTTTTTATTAATAATTCGATGTTTTTAATTTTTCGAACCAAATAAAAATAATTATTTAATCTTAATAAATAAAATCAAATAGACTCCTCGCAGGAAGAAGCTACATTTAATCGAATTAAATTTCTGGTTCGAATCATGAAAAACTACGAACTCTCATCTCGTAATTAATACCTGGTGCTAGGAGGGTTAAACAATACCAAAAACAAAAGTTAAGTAATGACAGCATAATTATTACTTTGATAAAGATTGATTTTCTATGTTTAATTCCATTTTTTTTTATTATTATTCTTTTCTAAAACCATTTTAAAGATGAAAAACCATTTACAGCAAATGAAGTAAATATTTTGATTTAATATAGCATTTAAAAAATTTAAGTCTTGGAAGAGTAGTTTTGACCAGGACAGCTACTTTAAAGGGCCTTCGTTTCTAAGCGAATATTGTCAATATTCATGCAATTTTAAAAATAATAATAGAAAGTGGCGGTCAGCTAAAAATTATGATTCATGAAATTAACTCTTTTACGATATGATTCCTGAAAGATTAGTAAATCTTTCAAAATTTAGTCATCTGAAAGATTTAGTAATCCTGATTTAGAGAATTATTAAACATACTGGGTTTAAGGCACAAATTGGATGTTATACCGAAATGTGTCCCCCGTCATAGATCGTGAAATCTCATGTTAATCTATAGAAACATTTGAACATAACAAGACCTATTATGTAATGTAATTACAGTTGTTAATTATAATTGTTTAATTTTCGCCATCACAATGTAGACATACGATATTTATGCACTTTGTTTTCAAAAAGTATTTTCCAAAATTTTAAACGTTTTTAAAAATTCAATAAAGTTTGAAATTATAATTGGAACAAAATTTAAAAAATTCTTCTCTCCTTAAAAATGCTTAAACTTTTAAGGATAATTTAAAGCTATTTAAGTTTTTTGAATGTCTAAAAACACACTGCTTTCTGATGGTGAAAAGAAAATTTTTATGGTTATATTGGGGGCATTTTTCATTGTCACTTAATGTTAGTTAATATTAATTCTGTTAAAGTGAATTGATTCTTTTATTTAATAAAATAAGTAACAAATAAAAAGTTACATTTTATTATCTTTATTTTATTTTCGAAAGTATGTTTAATTATTTTGTATTCTGACATTGGCAAGAATCGGAAATTTTATAAGAATAAAAAAAAAAAAAATTCCTTATTTCAATTTCAGATTTTACGCCTTTCTGTAATTTATATTATTATAATAAGTTTTTCGATGTTAACATGCGTAAAAGTTTATGTTTCTCCGCTATTTATATGTTATTTCTTTATTTAATACAAAGTATAAAAATCAAATTCTATTGTGTAAAAGTAATATTCATGTCACATTTTACTTGTTCAAAACAGGCATAGTGTTATTAATTTGCTTTTAAAACGTGATTTAAATCTGACAAATTTTTTAGTCTTAAAACCTTGTAAATATTTTAATCATGGATAACCTGGACTCATAAAGTGGCTTAAATCATTCGTTTTAAAGTAGATTAAATTTACTCAAAAAACAACATCATTAATAATTTCTATGGATTTTTTTTTTTTTACTTTTTTTAAACTTTTATATTACGTATATTTATAATGATTTATTCTTTCATACATCGTTATTTACATATTTTATGTGAAATTAGATTTCGTACCTTTTATTTTGCTAAAATTAAACAAATTTTAGCAAAATAAGGATTTAAGGATTTTGTATTATGACATTGAAAATAATTTGAAATTTCATAATCATATGCACATTCCTTTGTTAAAACTAGAGATCGACCGAAAATTCAATTTCGTTTTCATTTCCGGCGTAAAATCAGAGTTTCGCCGAAAATTCGTTTTCAAAACGTGATTTAAATCTGACAATTTTTTTAGTCTTAAAACCTTGTAAATATTTTAATCATGGATAACCTGGACTCATAAAGGGGCTTAAATCATTCGTTTTAAAGTAGATTAAATTTACTCAAAAAACAACATCATTAATCATTTCTATGGATTTTATTTTATTTTATTTTTACTTTTATATTACGTATATTTATAATGATTTATTCTTTCATACATCGTTATAGTAATTTACATATTTTATGTGAAATTAGATTTCGTACCTTTTATTTTGCTAAAATTAAACAAATTTTAGCAAAATAAGGATTTAAGGATTTTGTATTATGACATTGAAAATAATTTGAAATTTCATAATCATATGCATATTCCTTTGTTAAAACTAGAGATCGACCGAAAATTCAATTTCGTTTTCGTTTCCGGCGTAAAGTCAGTTTCGCCGAAAATTCGTTTTCGATGAAAATGTTGTCGAAAATTTGGTCGAACCGAAACTATCTGTATTCCAAAATTCTCGTTCCTTCTTTCAGACATTATGCATTGATTTGAGGCTATATCAGCTCAAATGAGACACTCTTTATTTATTGCTATGAACTTCACTGTTTATAATTATCAGTCATGGCTGACTCAAAAAGTTAGTGCAAATTATAAAGCAAGTAATGTTAATGTTATGGCTAAATTTTGAAGATGATTTTCACGTGCTCATTAAAAGCTACAGACTATTTTTTAGTTTGAAACCGCAGAAGTGTTTCGATTACTCTTTGAGAAAGTTCTAGCATAATAGATGATCATTCACAAAAATCATTATAAAAGATAAATGGTGGTGCGTATATCTAAAACAATTTTTAATTAGATGAAATTCGTATAATTAGAAAATCATTCTGTGTCGTTGGTGAATTTATTGCATATTTTTTATATGAAAATAAAAAGTTTTGATCAGTGGCACAGACAGCCAACTTGGGCTACGGATATAATTAATAATTGTGTATGTTTCATAAACACGTATTATTAATTAATAATTTATGTATATTTATGTATGTATTAATTAATCAAAAAAAATTTTTTTGAACGTTTTCGTTTTCGGCCGAAAATGGAAATATTACCGATATTCGGTTTCGGTCTTAAAAGCTGTTTTGGTCTATCCTTAGTTAAAACGCACGAATTTATGTCTGTCTGCAATTTACGGAAAACTGATTTCAGATAGTAACATGCAAATAAATTTAAATTTCTCCGCTTTAATTTTATGTGTTTGCTTAATCGAAAAGTACAAAAAATAACATTCTATTGTGTATAAGTAACTTTCATGTTACATTTCCCTAGCTACAGAATTAGCATTATGCATTTCGGTTTGCTTTATTACTAATTTAAATATATCTTTGTCATATCTATATTGGCAAAGTTCTTTAAATCATTCATTTTAAAACTAAAAATCACAATCACTAAACATATGCATTGAATTTGTTAACACATTTAAATTACAGTTCTTTATAATGTTGTATTTATAGATTATTATAATAATTTACATATTTTATATAAAAAATAAGATTGTGGAATAATGTGATTTTATTTGACTATGTAACTCATTTTTTAATCCATTTAATAAAATTAAATAAAATAATGCTACTAAACAGTACTATCATTTCTTAAGTTAAAAATTGTTTTATGCATGTGCATACTAAGTAGAATCTGCATGAAAAAAACTCTTGTATTTATATAATTAAGAATTTATTATTTTCCTTCTCCAACATAAAACATGTATGAAAATTTCAGTTTCTCAACAATGTAAGGCTCCTTTATACAGACATCACCAAGAAAAACCTTTCCTGAAAATTTTTCTTTCAATAATAATAATAAAAAAAAAAAAAAAATAAAAAAAAATTGGGTATTTCGAGATGTGATTTATGCCCCTTGTTTTCAAGATTCTTGGGAAAATTGATACTTTCCCCATATTATAAGCGGAGATGTGTGCTCACTGTAAAATCTCAAGGGTGATCTACATATTCCAACGCACAGTACCTTTTGGGAATAATATATTAAAATGTTACTTTCTTCATGTTTACAAAGTTTAACTTTTTTCTACGTTTGTGAACTGTAATGTAAATAAAACATTGCACTGCTGAGATTTAACTCAGTATCAGTTTTCTTTTATGATTTATGTACTTTCATAACCCTACGCATGTAAATGATGTTGTATAATGTTTTGCAGAAATGTCCTCAGAGAGACCGATTTTAGTTTGATTTTGGAATATTTAATATTTTTAATAATAATTTGTGTAAATGACATAAAATCATAATTTATCTGTGTAAAGTGAACTCTTGTTAGTGCGGACTTCCAAGAAAGGTCATATTTCGTCCACATTAAAGAATGTAAACATTTGAAGGTGTAAATTAATCCCGAGGTCTGCACGGCCTAGGCTCGGGCCTATTGTCATTGAAGACACTTGGGCCGGGCCTGGTCTTCACTCCTTTCGGGCCCGGGTCTTATATTTTTACGAAGGCTCGGCCCGGTCGTTGTCACTACTATTTCCAGACCGGGTTGAGCTCCGGCCTTACTTTTTCTGAAGGATCGGGCCGGGCCCAACTTATTTTTTCCGTACCGAGCCGAAACTGGCTTCATTCTTCCTTATTTGTTAGGGCCGCACAGTATCTTTTGGGAATAATATATTAAAGTGTTACTTTCTTCATGTTTACAAAGTTTAACTTTTTTCTACGTTTGGGAACTGTAATGTAAATAAAACATTGCACTGCTGAGATTTAACTCTGTATAAGTTTTCTTTTATGATTTATGTACTTTAATAATCCTACGCATGTAAATGACGTTGTATAATGCTTTTGCAAAAATGTCCTGTGAGAGACTGATTTTAGTTTGATTTTGTAATATTTAATATTTTTAATAATCATTTGTTTAAAGGACTTAAAATCATAATTTATCTGTGTACAGGGAACTGTTGTTAGTGCGGACTTCCAAGAACGACCGTTTTTCATCCTCATTTAAGGATGTAAACGTTTGAAGAGTGTAAATCAATCCCTTTAGAGGTCTGCACGGGCCGTGCTTAGGCTGATTTTCATTCATGACACTTGGGCCAGGCCGGGCCTTGTCTTCACTCTGGGTTCGGACCTTTTTTCCGAAGGATCGGGCAAGTCCGGGCTTAGGTTATTTTTTCCTTACTGAAGCGGGACTGGCTTCATTCTTCCTAGGTCTGAACCGGCTGGAATTTTCAATCCCGATCTCGACCCAGCCCGTATGAAAATCCTTGTCTCGTCGTTGCCTAGTCCGTGCAAAAATCAGTAAAATTTAGCCCGACCCAAAAATTGTTGCAAAAAATCCATATATTTTTAAATCGCCATTATTTTACAATTAAACATAAAAATTTATTCTTTTTCAAGAATAGTAGATTTCTAGGCAATAAAGTTAAAATAAAGTAAAACTTGCAAAAAAGAACCTGCTTATTACGGAATCCTGTCTTAAACGAAAAAATGTGTTGATCCATACGAAGTAAATATAATAATACATGAGAAAAAATATAATACATTTACACCTGCTAAGAAGGAAACTTGTATATAGCGCAATTTTTTTTTTCTTTCCTGTGAGATTCCGTCTTAGAAGATTTTACTGTATAGCATTTTTCAGATTGTTAAGTTTCCAATACATGGAATATAGATTAACGATATTAATGATAACTGACACGTTTACATACAAATAGAGTTTCATAAAAAAAATAAATTTCGCAGCCTAGGTTAGGGTCCTTCTTTAAAACACAACTCCTCGTACGAGACAATTTTTAACCATATCGCCCTAAAAATCCATGTTTTGTAGAAATTCAGTCGGGCCTGGCCGTGTTTGGACCCAGATTTTAAGTTTTTTCGGGCCGGGCCGGTCTCGGGTGGAACTTTTAGTTTTTATGCTGGGCCAGGCCAATAATTTTATTGTACGAGCCGGATAGGGCTCAGGCCGAACTTTTAACTTTCATACCGGGCCTGCCTGACCATTAATTTTTTGTACGGGCCGGGCCTGGGCCTGGAAATTTCGGCCCATGCAGACCTCTACTTGCGTTAAATTGATTGAATTCAGTCTTTAAGGGGATTTAAATAATGTTATACTAACTTTATGCTAAATGAAAGAAGTTTTTCTTTAATTTAATTATTTTAGTAAAAAATCAAGTTAATGATATTTTGTTAATACGATAGAATAAATTACTCAGCGTAAATTATGAATGCAAAAAATTGGCCTTAATTAATCTTTTATTTTTATTTCCGGTAATTGAACAAATGATCCTTTACCATATCATTTTCTACTTTTGCGACAAACTAGAAAACTTGACAAGTTTAAAAATTTTGTAAACACAAAATACTATTTAAATTATCAAAAGTGTTTTTATTCACAATAAGATACATTTAAAACCAAGTACTTTCAAGAATATTAATGCTCATCATCAGGGTTAAAAACGATAAAAGCCATAGGTTGAGTCCTTTATACCTGATGGGCTGATCCAAACTTTAAAGTGAAAAAGGGTGTGAGGCTATGGTGTCGGATTGTTCCAAAGTTCTACAGAAGTGACCAGTGCTGAGGTTATTCTCAGTTATACTAGACCAAATTTATGGAATGATGTACGATAACGTATCGTTACAAGTATAATTAACACGACGCAGATTTTCTATTGACTCCATAATTGCTAATTTTTGGTAATTTGATAATGTCTTTAATATTTTAGCTTCTTTAAAATTAATTACAATTTTGCTCCTGATTTAGTTTAGAAATAGCTGTTCGACACCGGTTAAGCTTGACTTGACATCTGTGATATGTTCTGTTAAACGCTCTTTAAATTCCCATGTTGTCATTACTGACATTAACCTGCTTTCCTTTTTTATTTTACAGTCTTACTTTTAATTTTCTCGGCGTGTGAAGTGGTTAAATTTATATTTCTTTAATTTAAACCTTAAACACTCAAACAAACCTGGAAGATATTGAAATTTGTGCAACTTTACTTCATATTATTTAAATTTATTATTGCTATTAGTTCCATATTGAGTTTGGTAAATATGTTTATTAATAAACGTAAGTGAAAAACCATTATCATTTGCTATATTTCTAATGATGTCCAATTCCTGATCGATAGATACGTACATTTCATAGTACCAAACATTGAATGCACGTTTTATATAAATTAGCACTTTTTTAAAAGTATCTTATAGTGAATAAAACACCTGAGTAATTTAAATAGTATTTTTGTTTACAAAATTTTTAAACTTTTTGTGGTAAGGTGAATTTAAGAATTCCAAGGAAATGATATGTTATGTTCTTTTTTAAATTAATAGAAAATTTGATGTTTAACATCTCATTTTGATTGATAATATGGGTGAACAGTCTTTAACAATTTTTGAACCTCTCAACATTTTGGTGGTGGAATGTTTCTTTTTTTCTTTTCCACTGTCACGTGCAGTTTACTGTTCTCTTCAGAACCACAGTTACAACAAAGTTACTTTTGAAGATGTAATGTACAAAATCGGTTTCGATTCTACCTTGTAAAATTGTGAAAAAAAAAATATCCCCATTATCCGATAAGTACGCATTAAAAAATGTACTTAACATTAATTGCAAATAGAAGATGAAGGGGAAAACGAAATTGTCCTCATTAATCGAAGATACGTATTAATAGACGCTTTCAGTGTGACGTCAGTCCTGACGTTTTCCTTGAAAGCTGACTCCAAACAAACGGTTGCTACGTTGTATTTTCTATTTCATTTGTATATTACAGCTAAAATTTATAGCTATATCTCACAGCTAACTGTTTTAATATTTTATAAGCAGCGGTAACATTTTCTACAATTTTTATTAAATAAGAAATGTAGCATAGCAACCGTTTGTTTAGAGTCAGTTTCCAAGTAAAACCTCATGACTGACGTCACGACTGAAAGCGTCTATTGGAGATGCATTATTTCCTTTTTATTTGCCACTGTCACGGGCAGTTTATCGATCTCTTCAAAACCAAAGTTACACCAAAGTTACTTTTGAAGATGTAATATACAAATTCAGTTTAGATTCTACCTTGTAAAATTGTGAAAAGAAAAATGCCCCATTATCCGATAAGTAGTACGCATTAAACAATGTACTTAACATTAATTGCAAATAGAAGATGATGGGGAAAACGAAATTGTCCTCATTAATCGGAGATATGTATTAATTGGAGACGCATTGTTTCCTTTTTTTCCGCCACTGTCACGGGCAGTTTACTGTCCTCTTCAAATCAGAACCATAGTTACACCAAAGTTACTTTTTCAAAATAAAATGAATAAGTATAACAGTAAAAACAGTTTAAAATAAACCAGTCTTTTGTAAGCAAACTAAGGGGATGGTAGACTTCGAAATGAAAAAATTGACCAAAAATAAACTTTTGTCTTTGTGTTATTAACATGTACAAATTAAAAAAATAAATATTATTCCTATATAATTGACAGAAAGTGTCTTTTTATACATTTTAAAGGTATAAAATGTAAATAATATATGGTAATGTATTTTAAAAGCCTTTTTTCTCAAAACAAATTTTTCACTGTCTATTATGCATCTTAAAAATGCTACGTGCGTTTTACTTTTTGTTCATAATTCTCAATTTGTATAAGGGAAATCTCGGTATATATATATAGTATATTACAGTAGATCTATGTATCCGTTCTGGAATTTTGCATTTTTAAGATCCGGAAATTAGTAATGAAGTATATTAACATGTGATTTTTTAAATAAAAAAGTTGTTTAGTGCAATCTTTTTATATAAAAAAAAAAACTGTTAATCGTATTAAAAGGAAGATGCACATTTTTTAAATAAGGTCCTTAAAAAAATTCCTTTAAAGTATTTTTTAAAAGTAAAATGCATAAGTATAAAAGTAAAGATAATTAAAAACACTTCGGATAACGTTTCGGCAACAATTCGGCAACGTTTATCTTAAAAATTATGACTAAATTCATGAGTGCAAATTGTTGTTGTGCCGTTGTGCCAAAATTAAATGACAAATCTATGCCCATCATGAGGATTCTAAAGTTGTAAGATTTGTTGAATTGTGTGCATTTAAAAAGGAGATATAAGCATAGCATTGTTTCAAACAAATTTAATTTCGGCACCTACCCTCTTTATATCTGCAACCAAATTTCTCAACCCAAAGAGCATAAAATTGTTGAATAGTAAACATCAAAGCTTAATAAGGATCTATTTATGTGAAAGTGTAACAAAATATGAAGTTTGATGAAATTCTATGCATTAGTTCTTGAAATATGACTATCGCTAAAATCGTATAAATGCTTAAAATTGCAGCATATCAAAGTCACCTTTTGGACGGCCCCACCAGTGGCTGAGAGGTTCTGCTCTCGAAGCTGGTAGACGGGAGATGCTGGGTTCGATCCCAATCGCGCCCGTCGGCCTAATCGTTCGGAGTTTTCGTGGTTTTCTTCGAACCTTGGTTCTCCAAGCGTTAATACGGGTTAGGTTCCCTTAGAAAGACCTCCACGGAAGGCACTCCCCCCCTTAGGGCCTATATCCCACGTGCAGATAATTGGCCGACATAAATACAACCAACCAACCAACTACAACCAACCACCTTTTGGACGATTTACACAAAAACCAACTTAGCAACAATTTATGTCAACGTCTAACTAAATCTGATGTTTGATGAAAATCCATGCCTTAGTTTTTGAGATAGAGCTATTGAAGAAATTGTAAAAATGCAGCATAGCAGCGCCAATTGTTGGCGATCTGCACAAAAAACTAATCGGCACCAATTGATACCAACATTTATCTGATTTTAAAGTTTTATTAAATTCCGTGCGCTAGTTCTTGAAATAGAGCGCCCATAAAAGTTTTGTCACATACAGACTCACAGACAGACATTTTCTTAAAACAGTTAAATCGTGTTCATGACCGTCAAAAACATATAAACCCGTCGAAAATCGAAAGTCAAAAATTTTCACGAATCCGATATTTTCTTCTTGTGAAGATAGAAGAAAGTATAAAACTATCTTACAAAATCACAGTATTTTGTAAGAATAATATTAAACAAATACAATTGTTTAATTTGTAAAAAAAATCCTTCAGTTTGGTGTGCGTAGAATTTTGTTTAATAACTGATAAATCTTTATACATTTTGCCAAAGATTCTAAAGTAGAATTAATATAACATATGGCTGAAACCTAACATTAATATTCCTATATTCGAATGTGACTGAAAGTCATTTATTTTCGAGTATTTCAAATAACACATATGTTTATCTTAAGAGGAATGGAGTGATGAAAAGTTCGTCGAGGATTTACTCATTTTAAATCCAGCCAAACAATTACTAAGGGCGTGTTGAAAACCAGCTTTCTTTTTGTGCGGTGACATATGTCTTTTGTTCTTTCTTGCGATAAATGTCACACATACAACGCAATTTCCTTTAGCGATTTTGGTTTATTCTACGTTAGCTTTTAGCTACGCATGTGTCACTAAAGTTCTAAAGAATCTAACAACAATAAAAATATATTTATATATTTAAAGAAAAAACGGATTTAACATTTAGTAGCTTCTTTCTTTTGCATATTTTGAAACAATAGCTAATTCCTAAATCGTTAGTTTTAGAGCTATGGTTCCAGTTGCAAAAATGTTTTAAATGTTCTTCGTCACATAAAAAACCATTTACCAAAATCGGGAAAACGCATATTTAGTGGAAAAGAACGTTCGAAATTCTAAAATTTGAAGTAGCTGGCGATATATATTTTTTATATTTGCTCGGTTTTTGTTATTTCAACGGGTTAGTTTGTTTTTTCGTTTGGTCTCGACAGGTATGGGGGAGCGTTGTGCACTCAAAACTAGTTCAACCCAGTAGAACATGTCACAAATCATGCCACCTGTCACCAATGGTTTAATTAAGTTATTTACGTTTTAAGATATTTCCTATTGTTTAATGTTTGCTGGTTTGGTGTTAAGGGATGGTTTTTAAGTTAATTAAGTTGTTGTCATTTTGTTTTATCAGTTTATTTTATTTTTATTTTGGATCATTTCAGCATTTTTTGTAAAGTATAATATATTTTTTGGATATATATATATATAATAAAATCTATTAAATGAATAGAATTAACAGATTAAAATCAGGTAGTGGAGAATTTTCAAAAGATCTTATTCGCCAAGGATTTCTTTGTATCATCTGGTAAAATAAAACACACACAGGACTTCGTTGAGCGTTATTTATAAACTCTGGTAGTTTCTGACAAATATTTAAATATTCAATAAAAATAAAGAAGTACTAAAGTTCCATTCCTATGAGCTTCAGTGGAAATTAAGCGCCGCGTTGGATCTAATAAATTGATAAGAAAAAATGTTTTACAAAAAGGAACAAAAAACAGCGTGTAAACATAACACGGCAACGAGTAAAAACGGTAGATACGGTGGCGTTAATTGAGGCATTCCTAGTCGCCATTTGGAGACCATTGAGACAGTAAACCATATATTTGTCCGCACTGGACAGAAGTAGGCTTCTTCGTGTGCGACATGCTACATCACATATGTAAGCGCTTATGGTAGGAAAGAACGCAAAGAATTGGATATTGGAGAAACAGGAAAAGATAATTGTGGCTTCAGTATTTGGAAGTGCTGTTCTGTAGGTCTTCTAAGTGTAGTACACTATATGGCCAAAAGTAACCGAACACTTGCGATTTTAGACGTTTTGTTAAATATCTAGAAAAATACATGAGGAATTAAACTGGAACTGCAGGTGTGTAAACAGTATGGTATAGGTCATATAGTTCCGCGAAGATTTTTTCCAGAAACACCATCTGGAACCATCAACAAATTGAAAAAGAACTAATATCTTTTAGATAGCCCTGTAAAACCTAATGCAGCAAATACGTTCAAACACGAGATTATTAATAAGTGGCCTATTGTAATATACTGTGTTCATTTTTATGAGGATAGCATGTATACACGTAGAGAAATTAAGGTTTTTATAAAAACAGCCCCAAATTTCGCCATTTTTTTTTTGCTTATAATTTGCAGAGTTCTTATATAAAAAAAAGTTCTTTTCAGAAAATATGACAAACAATATTGTACACAATACTTTGCAATCAAAATTAAAAAATAATAAAAATTGAATGAAAAAAGAGCAGGTTTACTAAAAAATGTTTCACTGCGCATGCGCGAATGCAATCAAAATATAATGTTCATAATATATTAGCAAAGTATATAGAGCAACTTTTGTGACAAAAACAAGCAAAAAGATGAGGGGTTGTATCCAAATATAGTAGTACGTGCAATATTGTGTGTTATTTTTATTGTTATCTTGGCACTAATCAACAGATATTTGATACAACCCCTGATCGTTTTGCTTGTTTTGGGGAACAACGGATTTCGAGCTTATTCTATCGACGATTATTTTCAGAATTTTCAAGCTATGATTTTGAGACTTTCACAAAAGTTGCTCTATATACTTAGCTAATACATTATGCGCATTATATTTTGATTGCAAAGTTTCGCGTTGTTGAGAGAAGACTTGAGAACCTGGCGTTTTACACGTCCTGTAAGGCACCACCGCCAGTGAAAAGTGGTGTGATTTAGAGCTCACATAAATTTTTAAATACTTATTGAAATTATATAAATATCTGTAATATATTTAAGCCATATTTACAGCTTTATAAAATAGAAAAATAAACTCTTTTAGTATAATATAACAAAAAAAAACATAATTTTGTTATTATTCCAAAATAAATTTCACTGAACGGTATATCACTGAACCGAGAAAGGATATATGAACTGTTAAAATGACTATATTTTATAGAATAAATTAATGACACATAAACTCTTTGACAGACACTAATTCACTTAAATTTGAAAAATAGAAAAAGTTTGGAAAAATAATTAATTATTCATTAAAAAAATAAGGGATGTTGACCTATTATGATGTAATTATCTACCATAAGCAAAAAGGCAGCATTTAATATTGGTTATTGTGTGAAAATTTTCTATTAATTCAAATAAAATATTTAAGGAGGCTCTATAAGCTTTTAGTTTAAATTCTGTATGGCGCCACTAAATATTGTGCTTCTGCTGCGGTAACGGTATGCAGCGGTATAGTGGTCTTTAAAAAATGGTTTCTAGCACGTTTGTATTGTGCTTACGGATTCTGAAATACCATGCAAATTTTTTGCAATTTTAACTGAACTGTATTTTATATGATATTACTTTAAGTTTTTTATTTTACATTTTATAAATCATTAAGTATGACTTAAAGATATTGCATATTGTTATGTAGTTTCAATAAGCATTTAAAAATTTTAAAAAGTATTCGAAATCACATCAGTTTTTACTGTCGGTGGAGTCTTTGAGGAAAACACATTAATGATACTTACTTTTTTTTAAAAACGGAGTAATAAAGGCTTGATAAAAGTAATTTCCTTTTTTATATGTGATGACTGCTACAGTATTTATCTAATTTTTCACTGAAATTATTATTTTTAATTAATATGCCTTAATTAATTTTTCATCTCATTAATCTGTAATATTTAAAAAATTCCTAGAGAAAAATTAACTGTGTCTGAGATCATTAAAGAATTCGTGAAAGTATTTCTCCTTATTATCGGTGGCAAATTGACAAAATAATTACAGTAAAGTAATTTGCAATTTTTATATCCTACGCCACATATAGTACAATGACAGCATCTCTGCGATTTTCACTTAAGAATTGCTTGTTAATTTGGTAACCTAATTTATTATGTTTAACGTAAATGCTATTTACTTTGTAGCGTTATTTATGTTCACATTCAGGGGAAGTGATGTTGAATAATTAATAACTTAAGTTCATGTTTACATACTCTTAAGAGTGGATATAAAAGTTATTTAGCGATAATTATGAACTTGTGATTTCTCTACTCTTTTCCCCGAAAAGACCTAAATAACGTGTTAGGTAATTTTTACTGAACTGTTGTTTTATCATACGTCGAATATCACCGATGAGTAATATTTTTCAAGCATTATGCAGGGTGTGTCATAAATGTGTTCACATTTTAAAAATACATACAGTAGAAACTCCCATAACCGGACTAATGTCGACTGGAGCAATCCGGATAAGAGGGAGGGACATATTTTCTATTAAAAATTATTCACAAATGTACCTAATCGACATATAAAAACATTTATTTTCCTTTTTTATTACATTTGCACAATATTATTGCAATTACAATTTGAAGTACATAAATTTATTTATTTTTAAATATTGCATTAAGGGTGTCTATTTTTTTTCTTCGCTCGATTCGCTGATGGTCTACTATCTCACGCCTTATTATAATTACGTCAGTAGATTCGCTGTGCTGTTCTGTATATCGCTAGGTAAGCTTTATAAAAGGAATTAAAAGGCAGGCTCCATTAAAGGAATTAAAAATGTATAGAATTCAGTGTCAACTTTAAAAACTGTTAAAGAATGAAAAAAAAAAATACATACCTCTACTGCTTGGTAATATGAATAATTATCCGAACAACTTATAAGAAATGCAGGAGAAATCGAGTTAGGAATGAATGCATGGATCCTAGTGCAGTAAATATGCAAACAATTAGCTTGGACATCTTTCAAGTAGGCGGAATTTTAAGAACATAAAAAAGAAATTACAAGATAGCAAATAAGTTTTGAGTTTTTACCAGTTCGGATATGAGAAGACCTAATATGGGTGTGTCATTTGTAATGATTTAACAAATTCTCACACCGAAGAGTGATTTGCGCTACAAGATTTGTCAAAACGTTGAAGTTTTTGCGACTGACAAAAAAAGGGTTCAAAAAATTTTGCGCATTATTTTTTGCCGCAAAATATCAGACCATTTGATAAGTTTTCTGTTGTAAACCGCACTCAAATGTGAATTTTTTAAAAATTTCTATGAGTTTTTGAAGTTTGAACGGACTCTTTGAACTATTTTGTCTTTTGCGAAAACAATTCTAACTCTATGATATGTCTTATGGTTCAAACCGTACTCTGATACGATAATTTATTTATTTATTGCGAATTTCGAAAATGCGACGGATTTCTTGTATAGACTGTACGCATATTTCTTTGTTCATGTATTAAGGGGTCATAGCATTTTTAAAGTATCGGAAAGTGGAAAAATATGACCATTTTTGTCATTTTATATCTTTAAAAGTTTACATTACAAAAACACAATTTTTGAAGGTGGTAATAAATACGTATTATTTTCATTTCATATTTGTTTCAGATCATAATGGGCAAAATTTGTTGTTATAGTTTTTTTTTTTTTTTTTTTTTTTTTTTTTTTTTTAAACTTTTTGAGCAAAACTCGGAAATCACAAGTTTCGCATATGGATTACAAAAAAATTTCTGTGTGTAAAACAAAATTTCTGTATAAAATTTTACTTGAGAGTCTTCTGCTTACATTGAACCTAAAAGTAATGTTTATTTCTAATATTTTTATGTTTTGAAAGCAAAACTCTATTTTGCTTATACAAAATTTTCGAAATTTTAGCAATATAACACCAAGAAAAAATAGGTTTTTAATACGAAAAAGATGAAAATTTACGTTCACTTTACAGAACCTACCATATACTATATATTCTGAAAATTTCCTGAAAAAATATAGGAAAGTTTTTTAACTAAATTGTACGCAAGAACCGAAATCACAAGGAAAAATGTATGGATGCTAGTGCAGCAGTCATTAGGAAAAATGACTAAATTCTCTCTTTGAAAATATCCCGCATTTAACAACTATGAAAAGTGTCATTAATCTTTTAAAAGTTTTCTGAGATTATTATTATACATATTTAATAATATATAATATAATTAAATATATTTATTGGTGTATAATATATATTTTTAAATCTGTATATTTTTTTAATACTTTAATACTTTAAATTTTTTTAATAAGTCCTATGACCCCCTTAACATGTTTTGTGCGTACTTGCTTATTTTTGCATAATTCATTGAATAATGTAAAAATAACTAGTGAATTAGTGGCATTGTGCTACAAGTCAAAGGTTCCATTTTTATTTTATATAATGTCAGTGTTATGTATTGAAACTAAATTTATTAATTTCATTTTAGTAATTAGAAATAGATGATGAATTGTAATTATATATACCGGGTGTCCCAAAAATGACTGATGGATTTTAAAATTCAGTAATTTCCAAACGGTGACAGATATTAAAAAAAATTCTTGCAGGAGGGTTATGTATGATGTCAAGAGATTTTGTACTGTGGTTCTTGATTTTAGTTCGAATTTCAAACAATAGATAGCGCTGAGAGCAATAACCGCTCAGTCCAGACCCTGTTTTTGGTACTTCGGGATCCATTCAATACATTTTAATCTTCTTTTTTCGCATGGAAGAAGGCAGAGGCAGAAAAATTGAGCCTGGATTTAGCGGTTATTGCTTGCAGCGCCATCTATTGATTCTATCTATTGACACTCCTGCAAGAATTTCTTTAATATCTGTCACCGTTTGCAAGTTATGGAATTTTAAAATCAATCAGTCATTTTTGCGACACCCGGTATATATATAGATATACATCTGTGATTATCAATACAGTGTTCTATGGTCTAACAGCAATATAATTTTTCCCTTCCTTTGTTGTTCTTATTTTTTTTTCTTTAAAATATTAATTTAATGCTTCAAAATATCTTCACAGACATTTTATAAGGAATTTTCAAAATAATTTATTCTATGACAGCAATTTTCTGGTGTTTTTTAACGTAAGATAAAGACACTTATCCTAAATTTTTTTTATGGATAACTGTCATGCTTTTAGACTCTTTATCAAAAGAGTAAATCTGCGCAAAGGGATTGCTTTTGAGTTGAGGTGGTCTACCTAAACGCCCACGGGCACACTTGCTTGCGGCCATCGATTCTTGTTCTTCCGCTCACGAGGCTTCTTTAAATTTACATATAAATATATTTTTTCGGTATAAATATATATTTTTCATAAATAAAGAGAATTTTGAGGCATGTTGTTTCTCTTTTTACATGCTTAGTAGTTTCAAAGAAGCTTAATAACCCCTTCCACATGATAATTTTCGTAGATATAGATGTGCATATATATCTATCCAACATCTATGTATGTTGACTTGTGTGTGTGGGAGGCGCCCACGAAGATGTTTTAAAACTTCAAGCGAACACGTTATAGTAAAAAAAAAAAAAAGTCGATGACGTCTGTTTCAGAGCATTGTAAACTATATTTTGGTATGTTTCATGGTTCATATCATAAATGTGTTAAAGTTGAACAATTTTAATGCTTTGGTCAGTGGTCACTAAATTGTAATTAATGGCTCAAACTTATTTTGTACTATATACTAATTTGATATAAACAAAAGGACTACGTCCGAACAAATTCATAATTGCAAATTGTCATCAAGATTACAGACATTATATATACATTTAAAAGATAAAAGTTCTAAACAACATTTAAAAAGAACTTTCGGATTCATTCAGAATCCCTCATCAGATAAATCCTAACATAAAAGTCATTAAAAATTTGTTAAAATTCAACAAAAGAAAACATTACATCAAGCTGTTAACGAAAAAATTAGAGTTAAACTAACACTGAGTATTTCATTGTTGGCGATGCAGCCTCGTTAATTACTAAATCAGTAGTTCTAGTGTACCAAGCTTCCAAAAAAATACGACTTCCGTATTTGCTGCAGTTCGATGTGATTATAAAAGAATTCTCGAAATTCGGGAAATGATCTGTTTTTAACATGTGGTCAACAATCTTGGAATTTGAATTCCTATTATAAGCACGTTTGTGCTCCTTAAGACTTATTTCAAATGTACGGCTGGTTTCTCCTAACACATCATTTCCCGAATTTTGAGAATTCTTTTATAATCAGACCTAACTGCAGCAATTCCGGAAGTCGTATATATATATATATATATATTTTATTATTATTATCTTGGTACACTAGAACTACTGATTCAGCAATTAACGAGGCAGCATCGCTAACAATGAAATACTCAGTGCTAGTTTAACTATAATTTTCACCTGATAATTCACACCTGTAATGTTTTCTCCTGTTGAACTTTAACAAATTTTTAATGACTTTTACGTTAGGATTTAGCTGATGAGGGATTCTGAATGAATCCGAAACGTCCTTTTAAATTTTTTTTTAGTACTTGTATCTTTTAAATGTAAATGTAACGTATTGTAACGTAAATGTAACGTATTGTAACGTAAATGTAACGTAAAATCTTGATGATAATTTGTAATACTAATTACTTATTTTGTACTTTTAAGACTATGATATATTATTTTTAAACTTATTTGATTTCTTGGTAATAGACTTAAGCTACATCGATTTTATTTTCGCACGGTTAAGACGTATTTATGCGGAGAATTAGAAAAATTATATGTATAAATTTTTCATTTTCTATGTTTCTTTAAACTGCAAAAACAGACTTCTAAAAGTTTTCTCCTCTGTAGTATACCCGTAGCATATTATGACGAATAAACTCTTTCAGACATATTTGCGATTTGAAAATACGTTTTCACTAATATTTCTTACATAGCTTACATTTAAAATTCACATTTAACCTCATAAAGATCATTTCACGACAGTTCAACTAATAAGTTATTTTGTCATATGATATCCATTGCTATAATATTTATAAAAAATAGCGCATAAATTTTTGTGACATAGGTTTGAGATTTAGAAAGCTACATATTTACCAATATGTCTTAAACAATTTTAGTTTAAAAGAAAATCTTTTTGACCTCATAAATATTTTTTAAAGAATTGACTCATACAAAATACCATTATTTAGTATATATTCTAAACGAGAGGTTGTAAGATGGAGAGGAGAAAGTTTTCAGTTCGATTTATATTCCCGTATTTCCAAGGGAAAATTGATACTTTTTCCATATTGCATGGGAGCAAGCGGAAAAGGAGAAACATTTTCACTTCCACTCTAGGGTTTTTACATATAATATCTTACATGTGAAATGCACTATATTTTTGTACAATCTCCTTTTTTCGTCTGTTTGTATGATTAATAGTTCGCTTAAAAAAGTTGACCGTAGAAAATTTATTTTGGGCATAGGAGATGAAAGAATTTGTATGTATGTTTATATATTTGTATTTTATGCCATTTTTTTCTGCTGTAGAAAAATGATTATAAGAGTCACATAAAAAAAATATTGCCTACATGATGTAAAATTTTAAATTTTCACACATGTAAGTGCAAACATAAAACAGTTTTTTAAAGGTTTTAAATACATGATCTAAAATGTTTTTAACTGGCGTCTAGGGAGCTCAGTAACTTTGCTGATAGAGAGATGGTACTATAGTGCCATTACATATTCATATTTAGCAACTATACAAATTACTCTAATATGAAACTAGATGGATGTGCCAATCCCAAAACGTTCTTCTATCTCATGTATCTTAATATTTCAAAATCTTGTTATGTACACCAATATTTCATTTTTATTAGTTTTATTAGTATTTTTATTAGAATTATGCATAACTTCATACACTTTTCGATGGTACAATATTGAAAATTGCACAAGAATCGCTATTACAGCATTCCTTTCCGGTGGAATTTTCAGTATTCAAGAAGAACTTTCTTGCCATGGTCAAAAGCATATGCACAAAATATTTGATTCAATTCTGTGCAAAACTTCATACACTTTTCGATGGTACAATATTGAAAATGGCCCAAAAACCGCTATTAATGCGCCCCCTTCCGGCGGAATTTTTCCAAATTCAGGGAGGACCTTCTTGCCATGGCCAAAAACATACACAAAAAAATTGGTTCAATTCTATGCATAACTTCATACACTTTTCGATGGTACAATTTTCAAAATGCCGCAAAAATCGCAATTACAGCGCCCCCTACCGACGGATTTTTTCCAAATTAATGGAGGACCTGCTTGCCATAGCCACAAACTCAAAAAAAAAAATTTAGGTTCAATTCTATGCATAACTTCATACAATTTTCGATGGTACAATGGCGACATACAGACACACGGACAGACAGACATTTTCTATAAACATGTTTTTTGGGATCTCTGACTCCTAAAACCAGAGTTTCCCCAGGTTTAAAAAAGGGCAGGGTGCTGCTTGTGGGAAAAGAGCACTTTTAGATTCCGAAGGGCATGTTTTGGATTCTTAAGGGCATTTCTTGAAATTATTAAAGGCATTCTTTTGATTTTTAAAACTACTTTTTAATATTTAATCGACAGAACACTATTTTAAAGACAGCAATGAGTCAATTTTCACTCTGCAAGTAAATTTTTTAATAAACAAAGGAGTAAAGGCACTTTTTCCAGGTAGGGGCAACAAGGGATCTAATTTTTTTAATGAGCGGCAAGAGGGGTGCTATTTTGTAAATCTAAGGGCAGGCAGGGTGCAGCACCCTCCTGAAACTGTCTGGGGGAAACTCTGCTAAAACGTGTAAATCCGTCGAAAACCGGAAGTCGAAAAAAATTTCGATTACAGTACTTTCTTCTATTGAAGATAGAAGAAAGTAAAAAGACAATGGTCATAGAAATCTATTCTAAATGTACCGAGGAACTTCATTATTTCATTTTGTTAATCCCTTTCTTTATAATAATCTCGATCTAAATAATTAAAATAAAACCTGATTAACCCTTTGCGCTCAGGTGATGTTCGCAGATGTATGTCACTAGCCACCAGTGTTGCCGCATCTGTCAGATATTGAATTTTGAATTCACATCACAAAAATTTTATTGGTAATTTTGTGTTTCTTTATTTATGGAAAATCGATCATCGTGTAAAGCAAAAATAATAGTTAAAACTTTCTAGTGAGAATTCGGAATGTCTAATTAAATAATCAGCCAGATATCATGACGTACGCTACGTACGTCACAGAGAGCAAGAGGTTAATTTAAATTTATATTATTTTTGAACGTATTCAGGGTGTACAAATGATATGATCAGCGGAATACATATATTTCTTTTAATTAAAGGAAAATAAGAAAATTTTCTAATTTTTGAAAGAAAAAGTTGTCATTTTCGAACATTGAATTCTGAAACAGAAAAAAAATATATACATAAAAAGCAATTTAATAAATTACAACGACCATTTGGAAAATGATTTTTTCAAAGACTAAAATTTAAGACTCAAAAAACCGCACTTAGTTGATCATACATTACGTATGCCACGAATTAAACATTAGTAGTGTTATTTCACGTAAAAATTGCAAGCGACAAAAATCCCCGGCGACTCGTCAGATTTCTTTAAACTTACGTATTATCCAAGCATTTCATTAGCTGTTCGGGAAAAGGCTTTTCCATCGTCAGATTTCCAAGAAATCTGACGACCAATTTTAAATGAAATTTCATTCTTAAACTTCTAAACATCCCACAATATTACTTTTTACACCGTCGTATAGAGAAAAAAATGTAATTTTAAATGCAATTTGTTTGAAAGCTGTATCTCAATTTGTTTCAGAGTTATTAATTTTTTTTGTAGTTTTTATTACTTTTTTGTCATAGTGGCAACAGAAGTATCCATCTCTGATGAAATTAAAGGTTAGTGTATAGACCAATCAGAAAACGAATAAAATGCGGATTAAACCAATAAAAAGCTTCAGATATGTTTTTGATTTCCTATCCTGACGAGGACAATAACCATTTTTCCAAATGGTTAAAAAGTCTCAATACAAGTCACGGTGTGGGAATACAAAAACTTTCGTACCTTATAACAAGGACATGTGTTGTTTATTAGAGTCTTGTGTTGTTTATTAGAAGCTTGTGTTGTTATTAGAGAATTGGGTTGTTTTTAGAAACATTATGAGTATATTTTTGTTGAGAATTACCAATCTTGTGTTTCTCGTTCACTTTTTTGATGCTTCAACAAATATTGTCGTTTTGAAATCTTCAATTTTTAGCATAAAGTATTTTCCTATAGATGTGAAATGTTT
Organism: Maratus speciosus; assembly: GCA_963932465.1. Lineage (NCBI taxonomy): Eukaryota > Metazoa > Arthropoda > Arachnida > Araneae > Salticidae > Maratus > Maratus speciosus. The sequence goes on along the minus strand of OZ010789.1, from coordinate 452,940,295 downwards.
TGTAAAAAACAGTAATGATAATATAGTATCGATAATAATATGAATAACAGCACCAATAACATTCGTCAAACAAAAATGTGATTTCTTGAAGCAGTTCTTGTTCATACAACAAAATTATATTTTTAACGTAATAATGGAAACAGTACTGCATTTATGTATTAATTTTAATTGTAATGCAAATTTAGCAACCCGCCAAAAAAAGAAAATTTTTCTTTTTCAATTTCGAAATAATTTTTTAGATAGTTTAGTCAATACAAGTCCCTGTGGGAAAATACCAAAACTTTTATAACGCATAACGAGGGCATGTTTTGTTTATTAGAGGCTTGTGTTGATTTTAGAGGATTGAGTGTTTTTTAGAGGCTTTGTTATTTTTTAAAAACCTTCGTTTTTTAACGAGGACACGCGTTGCTTTTTAATGGCGTGTGTTGTTTTTAGAAGCTTGAGTTGCTTTTTAGAGGCTTGCTGTTTAACAAGGACATGTATTATTGTTTTTTAGGTAAACTGCTTGAGAGCGTTATGACTATCTATCGTTTTTGGGAATTAACAATATTGTGTTGTTCGTTCACTTTTGTGATGTTTGAACTAATGTTGTACTTGTTTTGAAACCTGTTTGGAATTTTTAGTATAAAATATTTTCTTGTAGATGCGGAATGTTTTTTAAAAAACAGTAATAATGGTAATATAGTATCGATAACATTATCAATAATAGTATGGATAATATTCGTGGAACAGAAATATGATTTGTTAAAGCAATTCTTGTTCATATAACAAAATTCATTTTATAACGTAATAATAGAAACGATACTGCATTTATCTATTGTTATTATTATTATTTATAATGCCGATTTAGCAGAAAAAAAGATCTCGTTTCCAATTTCAAAAGAATTGTTAAATAATTAAATTTATTTATCTACCCATGTATTACAAAGAAAAAAAAACATGTCTGTGAGTAACACTGGTGTCATATTGATAGTGACAAATCTTGACCAATAAATTTCGGTTTTACTTCACTTCTTTTAACTTCTGAACATCACATAATTTCAACTTTTACAACGTCGAATAGGGAAAAAAATTTCCTTTCAAATGCAATTTGTTTATAAACTGTATCTCAATTTACTCATTATATAGGATTTTAAATATATATATATATTATCTATCTCTATCGCGTGCCTTTAAAAGAATCTGAATAGTTCAGTATTTGTTTCCTGCTGAAATTTCATAACGGATTAAAACTTTATCAATAAATAAATAAAATCATATAGACAAAACAGAATTTTAACAGATATCGCTTCGATATTTTTATATAACAAGTTGGAAATTGCACGTCAAATGAGGTGCTTTCGTACTATAACTAGTTTTATAAATATTTTTTGCACAGCATATTGTATTTAATGCATATTTTAGTGCAGTTCATAAAGTGTATATCAATTTCATTTTGCATCATTAACACGTTCACGCCGGCGCGGTGGGTCACACTCGACTGTCTCAGGGTTGTCATGTCTGCGGCTTTTTTCACACCACTATTATTTTAGAGAAAATGTTGTTCCTTTAAATCGCCCAATTGTTCTAATTAAATAAAACAACATATTCTGTATTAAAATACTGGTATCCAAAAAGCCGGAGACCTGGCTGCTCTGAGACAGTCGAGTGTGATCCACCGCGCTGGCGTGAGCGTGTTAAAACGCACTTAAAATATTTTTTTCCCTTTGGCCGTAAGGTAACAGAAAACTTTGGACTGTTCCTGTAATTAAACTATACCTCCGATTTTCATAAAATTTGAAATGACTCGACAAAATTTTGCAACAATTATATATTTAAAATTCCAGACCATTCGGTTGGGTAATTTTTGCTCTGTTATATGCGGACAAACAGACAGACAGACAGTCGTACTGAACAACGACTATAGGTGTTACGTATTTATATAATTACGGACGCACCTAAAAATGCTTTTCGATATTTTTAGTAGGCAATCAAAAAAAAAAAAATATTTAAAATGTAAACAAATGTATTAGCGCGTCCAATATTTATTTTTTTTTTTTGTTCACCTATGTTCTAAAACGCGGGAAGTTCGGTTTTAATCCCTTACAAGGAAGGTCTCCTCACAGGGCATACTCAAAATATGTTGAAAAAAATGCTAGTGAAACTACTCATGTATGTAATAAGGGATCAGTCAAATTTAACGGCGGAATTTCAGTAGAAAATCTGTAAAAAAATAAAATACTTTCGAATATTTAGCACGAAAATACGAAAGTGACACGCGATTTGGCGAGCAGGATTTTTCCTCGCCAAAAGCAAACGTTTTTAATGCATCTGAAAATTGTTTATTAATTGTTTTTTAGAATGCACGGTTTTTAATGAATTTAAACTTAATCAATGAAAGAGGTTATTATATATTTTTTTATATTACATATATATGTTGCTTGTTGCTGTAGTTCTTTAATTTTATCACTGTAAAAATATTTTGTATGCTTTGCAAGTTGCAAATATCTATTTTAAGTTATAGTCAGCTGACATTTGATTGCCATAATACATTTCCATAACGAAGACGAAGTCGTTTCCATAGCACCAAAATCAAATCGACAGTGTTCTATCTGCCTTATTTTTCAGCTTGAAATAATTTAAATCAATTTAAATTTTGTTTTAAATCGTAAAATGTGATATTTAGATTTTATTATAAAGGTATATAAATATATATGACAAACTATAGTTAAAACAAATTAAAAATGACAAAACTATAGTTAAAACAAATTAAAAATGACAAAACTAAAGTTATTTAAATTAAACTTATATAAACAAATTCAACATAAAAAGTTTTTTCCTACATAAAAGAGTATTTTTTTTTCATCGCCAACCGGTGATAAATCGCCAAATAAACGAAAATTTCGTTTTTTGTTTACGGACGCTGTATCGGGGTTCCGCCAAAAAATTTTTTATAAACATATATATCATATGAGAAGAACATTCTGTAATTTTTTCAGATTTTTCTGAGTATGCCCGTATGGAGACCTTCCTTGTTAGTTCATTTAAGAATTACGTCAATTAACCCACCGCAACATAACCAAGAGTCAATGTTACTTTAAAAGATTGGGCTTTAAAAGATTATTTTATTTATTATTGCTCCCAACACGTGTATCTCCTTACACAGCAGATAATATAAATTATTTATTGAATTCTCAACACAACTGTGTTAATTTTTCATGCCAAAGATTTATTTATCATTTAAGGGGGCTGGTCACTCAGCTTCCGGTTTCCCCTCACTAATGTAAAATCTATATGCATTTGATGCATTCGTGTATTTAAAATATTTCCTCGGTAAATTAATATTTTTTACTTCTATGTTTTGTGTACATTTCCTAAAAGATCTCTCTTTTTTTCTTACTTCCCAAAATATTTCTAAAGTATAGACTTAAATTTATATGAAGTGTTAAAATCTTACTTACAGTTCCCCCGCTTTTAATACATAAAATATTAAATTCGGCATAGATTTTAGAAATATTTTGAAAACTAAGAAAACAAGTTGGAAATTGCTTGTCAAACGTGGCAAATGAGGTGCGTTCGTACTATAACTAGTTTTATAAATACTTTTTGCACCGGATATTGTACTGAATATATATTTTAGTGCACTTCGTAAGTGCCTGTCAATTTCATTCTGTTCAAAAGGCTCTAACATCATTAAAATGCACTCGAAATAAATTTTTTCAATTGGCCGTAATGTAACAGAAAACTTTTGACTGCCCCTGTAATTAAACTATACATCGATTTTTATAAAATTGGAAATGAGTCGACAAAATGTTGCAACAATTATATATTTAAAATTTCAGATCATTCGGAAGGCTGTAACATCATTAAAATGCACATGCAATAATTTTTTCCCATTGGACGTAATGTAACAGAAAACTTTTGACTGTCCCTGTAATTAAACTACACATCCGATTTTCAAAAAATTTAAAATGGCTCGACAAAATTTTACAACAATTATATATTTAAAATTTCAGACCATTCGGTTAGGTAGTTTTTGCTCTGTTATATGCGGACGGACAGACGGACGGACGGTCTGAACGACGACTATAGGTGCTTCGTATTTATATAATTACGAACGCACCTAAAAAGAGACATCCTTTAAGAAGAGCACACTGAAAAAAGATGTTAAAATTATGAATTTCCCGAGAAAATATTTTATATATACGAATGCATCAAAAGTCCATAGACTTAACATTACGGAGGAGAATTCCGAAGCTGAGTGACTAGCCCCCTTAAGCAATTTCACATCGTTATTGGTAAAATGAACAAACTAAATTTTGTAAAATTAAAAAGGTTGGAGACGTCCAAAAACAGGTTTTTTACAACGGTAAGTTCGTATACTTTACGATGTTGTTTTAGAAAATTGAACAATGTTTATGAAAAGTATGCAGTTTTATATTTATTGCAGATGTAAACATAGTATATTTTAGCCATTTTTTTATTTTTATTTATTTTATGTGTGTGTGTTCTAATTTTTCTTAAATGCTTAAAATTATGTATTTCAACATCTGAATAAATATTTTTTTAAATCTGAGTTGTTGAGTTACAAAGGGTTAAAATCCTTTCAATCGAGAACAAAAAATTTTCGCTCTTTTTTTTTTTTTTTTTTTTTGTGTGTGTGTGTGTGTGTGTGTATGTGTGTTCTAATTTTACTGTAATGCTTAAAATGATGTATTTCAACATCTGAATAAATATTTTTTAAATCGGAGTTGTTGAGTTACAAAGGGTTAAAATCCTTTCAATCGAGAACAAAAAATTTTCGCTTTTTTTTTTTTTTTTTTTTTTTTTTTTTTTTTGTGTGTGTGTGTGTGTGTGTATGTGTGTTCTAATTTTACTGTAATGCTTAAAATGATGTATTTCAACATCTGAATAAATATTTTTTAAATCGGAGTTGTTGAGTTACAAAGGGTTCAAATCTTTTCAATCGAGAACATTTTTTTTTAATCGATATTTATTCGATTTTTAAGCTGTCTGCTAAATTATTTTAATTCAGATTTTTGAAAATACTTAATGGTTCAACTCCATACATCACTTATTTTTATATTTTATTTCTTCCCTCCCGTGAGAGTACAGAAGAAGGGAAAGTATTAATTAAAAATAAACCTGAACTTTTTAGACGTTTTCCTGCAAAACGGCTCGGAAGGAATGATATACTTGTTCCCATCGCGAAATTTTATCCATTTTATTTATATGCTTATGTCCCCACTTTTTTCAATACCGACAGTTCTGGAGATTGATGATGAACCATTCCTATGGGGACAACGTTCTTTTTTGAAGAACCTAACTTTAGTCAATAGCGCCTATGCCCTGCAATCTATTTTATAACATATTCGCTGTTGCTATTTTCCCGGTACTTCTGTTTTCTTTTTCGGGAAAAAAAAGAGGAAAAAATTGCAAAGAAATGATCCATGCTACTTGGGAATATTTGGAAATAACCTAATTTAGAGAAAGTGCAATGGCTGAGTTGATTTAATTGCAGAAAAGGGATTGGTAGTTATTTGATATAAACAGTTTTTCCGATGAAAATATCCCAGAGAAAAATATAAAATGGAATAAATAGAAAACGAAACTTCAAACGAGTTTTGTAATTTTCCGGAATTCGATTAATTGAAGCTTGATTATTCTTTATCTTGCAGTTATTTAATACCCATTTGTATTATTCTGTTTCACGTTTTTATCATTCTCGTCTCATCTAATTATTAACTCCATCCGGAAATAAAAATGTGATATAAATAAATCTCTGTAAGAGTATTTTATTTTTAAAAATCTGTTGTTCATACTCTTGTCCATGATTATTATTTTCAAAACAAGATATTTTTTTGCTGAGTGTAATAATATGAATAATATAAAAGGATTTTTATGATTTTCTTTGAAGAATAAACTGAACTGTGTGCAATGTACATACATTTAACGTCTGGATTTGCAACTTTTAAAACACTAAATAAAATAAAGTATTCTGAAAAATTAAATATCTCTAAGAGTATTTTATCTTTAGACATCTGTTGTTTATACTTTGGTCTATGACTATTATTTTCAAAACAAAATATTTTATCCTGAGGATATAATATAAATAATATAAAAAGATTTTTATATTATATTCTTAGAAGAATAAACGTAAATATTTGCAATGTACAGTCGTGGAAAAAAAAAGTAAACACCCCCTACTAATTCCTCAACAAATTATCGTAGACGAAAGTTACTGGTACCGAACGATTGGAAATAAAGTCTACTTTTAAATGACGTACATAAAATTTGCTTAGGGGGCCATCTACATATTAAAACGAGTCCGAACTTCATTTTGCAATCGCAATACCTAATTTTAATGAGATATTTCAAATCTTTGGTTCAAACCATGCCCAGACACCAAATTTCAAGTCATTTGAATGATAAGTTTTTGAATTATAAAGATTCAAAATTTAGTGTTTCTAATGTTAAATTACATATTTTCACATTTTCATATTTTTATTTATAACTTCTGAAATTATGATCCTAATGTTCTAATTTTTTGTGTTGCAATAATACTGATATACCCAAACATAAATACGCTGAATTTGCAATTTTTATAATTTTCTGATATGAATTATGAATTATGAAATTAATATTAAAAAAAATTATGAATTGCAACCTACAATTTTTTTGATGGATTCAGATTTATTAAGTCCTGCTTTATAAAAATCCAAAATTTCACATTTTTCTTCCAAGTAGTTTTCAAATTATGCTTAAGAAACGGCAAAATGGTGGTTTAAGGGGCCGTCTATGATAGAAGTGACTAAATATTTTGAAATTTCTTATGCTATCCTGTAATCTAACAGGGTTAATTGACTGCCTTGGTGAAGAACGGAGCTCTCTCGGTCAACAATCGAATACCGAACTTCAATTTGGATACAGCCCTTAAAAAATACGCTCGTTTTAAAATAATTAATTTCTCAGAAACTTATGGTACGAATTGCGTAAAAAATTGTTTTGGGACAAGTAGACTTTATTTCCAATCGTTCGGTACCAGTAGCTTTCTTCTACGATAATTTGTTGAGGAGTTAGTAGGGGGTGTTTACTTTTTTTTCCACGACTGTACTTAAATTTTAACGTCTGAATTTGAAACTTTTAAGAGACTAAATAAAATAAATAAAGTATTCTTAAAAAATAACTTTAAACTTTAACTGTACTTGATTTGTTCTGTTTGTTTTACAGTGGTTAAATTGTAGTGATGAGGCCTTGCAGTTGTTTGACAAAACGTCTACTAAATATATTTTTAATGTTTTTAGTATTTTAAACTGTATTCAAGTCTGTCTTACTTTATTTATTTTATTTAGCCTTTTAAAACTGAACTATCTTTTTAGTTTTCACGAATGTACATGTACAACACAAATGTTGCAAAAAGAGAAGATGCTCGCTTTTACTATAAATGTTTTTCTAATCTCATATGTTATTTTCGATATCAACATCCCATTTTCTATGAACATAAGTTAGGCACAACGAGGAATGAGGTATCATTCGAAATGTTTTTAAGCAGACTTTTGTCATAGGACAGTCACTTTTCTTTAAATCCCGTTTTTTTGTTCAAAATTGCAGTTAATTAAACATTAATGAAAAAGCATACCAGCAAACAATATTGTTCTGTTTCGCGTTTTTATCATTCTCTTCTCATCTAATTATTAATTCTATAAGGAAATAAAAATGTAAATCAAATAAATATCTGTAAAAGTATTTTATTTTTTGAAATATGTTGTTTATACTCTCGTCCATAACTATTATTTTCAAAACAAGATATTTTATCCTGAGGGTATAATATAAAAGAATTTTTCTGATTTTTATTAAAGAATAAACTAAACTATCTTTGTAGTTTTTACGAATGTGTAACACAAATATTGCTAAAAGAGAATATGTTCGCTTTCACTATAAATGTTTTTTTTCTAATCCCATATGTTATTTCTAATATCGAGATCCCATTTCTATGAACATAAAATAGGCACAACGAGGAATGAGGTATCATTCGAAATGTTTTTAAGAAGGTTTTTGTCATAATACACTCACTTTCCTTTAAATGTCCTTCTTTTATTACAGTTAATGAAAAATTAATGAAAAAACATACCAGCAAACAATATCGAAAAGATTGCAGCGCGAAAGACTTGCACAGATCCACTGATTAGTAATTACTGTTGAAACAATTTATAACGAATTACGATATAACGAAATGCTCATGATCATATCCAGTTAGTCTATATTTTAAAGAGTACTAGATTAGAAACGATGTAACGAAATATTTATAACAAAAAATAACGATATAACGAAGTATATATAGCAAAAAACAACGATACAACGAGCAGAATTCGAGCATGAAAAGTAAAGAAAAAAAAAAGATATATAGCAAATTTTTATCATTATTATTATTTTTTTTTTATTTAAAAAACGTCGCGGGAAATAGAATTTATTTCTTAATATGCGGCGTGCATAAAAATCTGTAGGTATGACACAGGACTGTACAAAAGAATTCAAGTACGTTTTCGTGTATTGATAGAAATTGCTGAAGGTGAATTTGCAACCGTTTTGTTACTAAACTAAATTTTAGCATACAGTAGGATATATACAGGGCTTTACATATGAATTACAGTACTTTTATGGCTATAGGCGGTAATTGCTGCAACTGTTTTCAAATGCGTTATGCGTTTTCTAAAATGTTTTCTTTTGATTGTTCTTTACCTGACTAAATGGCGAAGTTTTGTTAAAGTATTCTGAAAGTATTTCACAATTTATGCTTCATGCATGATTTTACTTTCATGTTACTGTTTGTAGTAAGAGATCCTTCCTATGAAGGTTTAATATAATATGAATTCATAAGGCCAATCTTTTTTTTAGTTAAACAAATGGGAGTTTAAGAGCTATCTTTATGTAATAAAACGCCCTTTTTTACTTACCCATCATACGTAGTATAGGGTGTCTTGTAATCGTTTTAAAAATCGAAAAAAAATATTTTGTCCGATTTACACGTTTCAGACACTGGAGATTCCGAAAAACATATTTTTAGGGAAAAAAAAAAAAAAAAAAAAAAAAAAAAAAAAAAAAAAAAAAAAAAAAAATTGGTGTCCGTCTGTGTGTGTGTGTCTGTAATCGCTCTATCTCCCGAACAAATTAAGATAGAGGCTTGAAATTTGGTGTGTACTTAGGAAGTAATAATGGGAAGAAGCCTATTGAATATCAGTAGCCTCGATTATCCAGAACTATTTTTTTTCGGACTCTCGAAAAATTCTTTCTGATAAAAGATATACAAAAATTTTCGAAATTGTTTATTTGATGGAGTGAATATAAAAGACAATAAAAAAACACAAGTTTTGTATCAAGAATGAAGTCGATCGGATAATTAGATACCGAGATATTTGTAATAATATTTTTCACACTCTTCGATTTTTCATGATCCTGTATTTCATTCAAATTTCAATTCAAAGATATATTTTAATTGGAAATGAGACGCTTAATCCGACGCAGTAAACTGTTAGTTAATCTGTTTCATTTACGCAATTCGGTACTACTCGATTATCCCGCCGACCAAAATACTATCGCCAAACTGTACCAGGCAGGAACCTCATTCTAATTAAAATTGTATTGAGTCCTATGCTTTTTTGCAAACTGTATTTATTAGGGCATAATTGCAATTAAGTGTAACCCAATTCATATGTGTGTTTCTTTCCCTGGCGTTGTGGATCTGGGTGCCATCTGCGGATGTTCACATGGCTTAGGTATCTTTGGATGTTTAAATATTGGTGCATTTATTGTCATACATCATTCATCATTTATATTTTATCATTTCATTATTGTGTTTTGTTGTGGATCTGGGTGCCATCTGTGGATGTTCATATGGCTTATGTATCTTTGGATGTTTAAATATTGGTGCATTTATTGTCATACATCATTCATCATTTATATTTTATTATTTCATTATTGTGTTTTGTTGTGGATCTGGATGCCATCTGTGGATGTTCACATGGCTTATTATCTTTGGATGTTTAAATATTGGTGCATTTATTGTCATACATCATTCATGATTTATATTTTATTATTTCATTATTGTGTTTTGTTGTGGATCTGGGTGCCATCTGTGGATATTCACATGGCTTATTATCTTTGGATGTTTAAATATTGGTGCATTTATTGTCATACATCATTTATATTTTATTACTTCATTATTGTTTTTTTAAGTATTAAAAGTGTAAAGACCCGGTTCGCCCAGAAAAATTGGGTAACCAATTGTGATTGGAAATGTACATAATGTTAAATGAAAATAAATTTTCGGCATCGGAAAGCGGGACGGTTCGGTTCTGGTGTCTTCCCCCAGGGACTGCACTAAAACTCAAAAGCATTTGCTGGGTTTCCCTGGGCGGCCATCCTCGCCAAACTATAAGATTAAATGCCAATAATGGCTTATCGTAAATGTCAAGCATTTAATGCATCTCCGTACCTATAAGGGGGGGGGGGGGGGGGTTACCACAGGAGAGACCCTGTTCTGTCGCCAGCTTGGCGATATATCGCCAGATTTGGCGACCAAAATGAGGCGTTAAAAGTGACGCCAAATTGGCGGTATCGCTAATATTTCGCCAAATTCCCATAGGCTTCCATTGTAAACAATAGTGTTTATTTGCTTACAGAAAATCAACAAATTCAGATATTTTAATGCAACAAAAAGTAATATTAGCTTAAAGGATTATATTAATTATATTTAAGGGAATCCAAGTAAATTCAATTATGAATAAAAGTAACATGATACAATGCTTAGCTTGTATCACATGTTTTATTTTCATATTTTATATTATGTATATCCATGATGGGTAAGTATTACGGCGGCCCCCCAACGACTAGTTGTGATTGTCTCCATTATTTGGGCTTCTACATAATCAAATTACGGTCATACCACATTAGTCTCGATAATTTTATCCTGTACGGTATAACGAAATAATTCGTTTTTTTTTTTTTTTTTTTTTTTTTTTTTTTTTTTTTTTTTTTTTTAACGAAAGAACGTTATGACGAGCAACCCCTTACAGCACTTTTGATTTCGTTATAAGGTGCTTTAAATGTATTACTATTGCTAAAAAATTAATGAATATTTTATGCTATCCTTCAGTGATGAAAAAAAATTATCACAAATGCAAATCTGGATTTTAATAAGAACAGAAAAACAAACAAACAACAAAAAAAGCAATTTAACAAATTACAACGACCATTTGGAAAATGATTTTTTCAAAGACTAAAGTTTAAGATATAAAAAATCGCACGGAGTTCATCATACATTACGTACGCCATGAATTAAAAATTAATAGTGCTATTACACGTAAAAATTGCAAGCGACAAAAATTGCCTGCGACTCGCCAGATTTCCAGAAACTTACGTATTATCCACCTGAAACTTACGTATTATCCAAGCATTTCATTGGCTGTTCGGGAAAAGGCTTTTCCATCGTCAGATTTCCAAGAAATCTGACGACGAATTTTAAATGAAATTTCATTCTTAAACTTCTAAACATCCCACAATATTACTTTTTACACCGTCCTATATAGAGAAAAAAATGTACTTTTAAATGCAATTTGTTTGAAAGCTGTATCTCAATTTGTTTCTGAGTTATTAATTTTTTTTGTAGTGTTTATTACTTTTTTGTCATAGTGGCAACAGAAGTATCCATCTCTGATGAAAGTAAAGGTTAGTGTATAGACCAATCGGAAAACGAATAAAATGCGGATTAAACCAATAAAAAGCTTCAGATATGTTTTTGATTTCCTATCCTGACGAGGACAATAACCATTTTTCCAAATGGTTAAAAAGTCTCAATACAAGTCACGGTGTGGTAATACAAAAACTTTCGTACCTTATAACATGGACATGTGTTGTTTATTAGAGTCTTGTGTTGTTTATTAGAAGCTTGTGTTGTTATTAGAGAATTGGGTTGTTTTTAGAAACATTATGAGTATATTTTTGTTGAGAATTACCAATCTTGTGTTTCTCGTTCACTTTTTTGATGCTTCAACAAATATTGTCGTTTTGAAATTTTCAATTTTTAGCATAAAGTATTTTCCTATAGATGTGAAATGTTTTGTAAAAAACAGTAATGATAATATAGTATCGTTAATAATATGAATAACAGCACCAATAACATTCGTCAAACCTACCCTGACTATTTCCTACCCTGACGAGAACAATAACCATTTTTCCAAATGGTTAAAAAAAACTGATATAAATATACAATATGCTGATATAAACGTATTTTATGCATTTTAAGTTAAATGGGAATTTAATTATAATAAAAAAATCTATTAAACTAATATTTACACGCATACGAGGAAAATTATTATTTTCTCTTACATTTTAAATCTCTTATGCATTTTGCATTTTTTATAATTATAGATGATGATAGTGCGATTACATAAAGTCATAATAGTTAAGGTAAATAAATAACAAGATAGTTAACGCAATTTTGTGACAGTACTAATTTATGATAGGAACTGTAATTTAAGGGGAAAAAAACATATCGAGTTATTGGTTGCATCGAAGAGTAGCTATTGCATTTTCGTAATGATTTTTTTTTTCATTATTGTCAGAAAAATGTGTGTTCGCCAATCTTGGGCGTAAACTTGTGCGAGTGTTGTTTTACATTTATTACAAGGATATTGACATAGCTAACCAATGTTGTCAAACAATGCCTTAATGATGCGATCCGACATCACTTGCTTCAAAACCTCCTAAAAAATTTTCCTGGACATTCTTTTCCAAAGACTTTGATGTCATCAACAAAAGAAAAAAAAGTCTGAATTCTCAACAGAAGAAAAAAAAGCGGCTATAAACATGTCAGTGATCTCTTCCGCTGACCTCTGACCTGTTGCCGAGTTTCAGAAGAGCGACTGCATCAATGAAAACGACTGACCACACCAAAGCTGCCGCTGTAGCAGGGTTTAAGCTGTTCTCAGCTTAAGAGGCTACTTCAGTCAAACGAAGAGACCCGATCGCTAATGTTAATCCTATGGAAGACATTTATAACGATATCTCGTTTGAATTTCAATATTTTTAAATGATTTTTTTTTTTTTTTTTTTTTTTTTTTTTTTTTTTGCATTGAATAGTTGTGATCGATCTGTACAAACACCGTTTTTTACTTTTTCGATTTTGTTTACAGATATTTTTAATGAGGACACTTTCATTTTCGAAACCGGTTTCGAAAATAAAAGCATCCTCATAAAAAAAAAAATCTGCAATCGAAATCAAAAAAGTAAAAAACGGCCTGCATACAGATCGATCTGAGCTATCCAATACAAAAAAAAATCAGTTAAAAATATTGAAATGCGACCGAGATATTGTTATAAATTTCTTCCATAGGATTAGCATTAGCAAGCGCGTTTTTTCGTTTGACTGAAGTAGCCTCTTAAGGCTCCTGTCCCTGCCTGTGAAGACACTCACGAGCTAATGCTAATCCTAGGTGGAAGGATTTTTCTAATATCTCGTTTGCATTTCGACATTTTTAAATTTTTTTTTTTATTTTTGCATTGGATAGCCGAGGTCCGTCTCTATATCGCACCTTTTTTACTTTTTCGATTTTGGTTGCAGATATTTTTTAGAATGACACTTTCATTTTCAGAACCGGTTTTCAAAGTGAAAGTAACTTTATTAAAAATTTCTGCGACCAAAATCAAAAAAGTAAAAAAGGTGCGATGTAGACGCGGACCTCGGCTATCCAATGCAAAAAAAAAAAAAAAAAAAAAAAAAAAAAATTTAAAAATATCGAAATGCAAACGAGATATTAGAAAAATACCTCCTCATAGGATTAGCATTAGCTCGTGAGTGTCTTCACAGACAGGAACAAGAGCCTTAATGCTGCATTTAGATCACATTTTCAGAAACAGCTACGAGAAGTCAGGAATTATTTCTCTGGGCTTTTATAAAGGCTCTATGGTTATCTGCAAAAGAAAGAAGAGGGGATAAACATATCAGGGAGTCTCCTCCGTTGTATTTCCCTCTTTTCCAACGGCGACAGAAGACTCATCACGTCAAAGAAAGCTGCAAACGAGCTGCCATCGCTAAATGCTGTATGATCGCGCCTCAAGATTAAAACACACTACGTTTCTCTAAATGGTACTTGTCATGTGGTAAGGCGCTCTTTTTCATGAGGACATTCCCTCTCTTTGATGTTTTCAGCCTTCCTAGCTTGTATAAAGATCAGAGGTCAACAGGGGACATCGCTGACAGTTTTATCACCACATCTTTCTATTGTTGAAAGTCCCTTTTTTTTGTTGATGACCACGGAACCTTAGGAAAAGATAGTCTAGTCGAATGATTTACCGGATTTTGTCCAGGAGAAAAGCTTATAAACGCAGCTTAAGGTGCAAACAAACAAATTACGACGAAGCAACTTTCTTCCATAATAGGAGCGTAATATAATTTTTAGAAGTGATGCTTATTAAACAAATGAAAATAAAAACTACACTATCCTTAAAAGAGAGTGTACTTAACTTTGTTCTAGTCTAGATTTTTGGAACACAGTTATAATATTTTGAAGATATTCTGTCAAAATTTTACTTATATCTAAGCAGAAAGAAAAAAAAATTAAAATGCGTTCGCACGTGAAATATAAGTATATGTATTATGTTGTCTTACAGTGGTTTTATGTATGTATATATCTTCTCTCATTATTTTTCTAAAATTAACAGCAGTTTTTCTTCTTCATATTAAAAAGTATTTCCCTTGTTTAAGTTTTAATACTTTGAGATTAAAGCTATTTCTTCATCTTATTATATTCTTTTAACAAACTTTTATTAATCCGAGGCATCATCTTAATTCTTTTAATTAAACTTTTTTTTAAATTTAATTTTTTAGGAAAATCAGATCTTAAACCTTGGGCATTGACTGTGTTCTTCTTCCCTTTAGATGTTTTTTTATTATTTCTTTAACCCCTGAAAATATTATGTAATTATTAATATTTTTTATTTTTACAAGTTTATGAAATTATGTTGAGTAGTGAATTTTTGCGTTCGATCCAACAGAAATTTTTCTTTTAAATACCCTAAGAAAATGTATAATTTATTCTATCTTTTTCTACGAATGCTGAGTATTTGTATGCAATGATGAATTTCATTCTTTTTGCGTGAACATTTGGAAAATCTATACACTTCTTTGGCCGGTATCATAAAGAGAAAGCTCCTGTAGCGCCATCTTTTGAGTACATACAAAATCTTGATTTTCATTATGATGTATTTTATCAGAGTTTTCAATATTTCCCAATTGATTTGCATTTATAGAAAAGTATTATATTAATGATTATTTTAGAATGTATTGACATTTAATTTATTGTAAATAATTAAGAAAACAAATTACAATCTTTAATATTAAAAATTAAAGTTTTTTGTAAAGCATTACGAAGTAAAAAATTAATATAAATAATCATTTTACATTAGTACTTATTATTATATTACTTAATATTTATTATTATTACTATTTTCAATTATTATTCAAAATTATGATATGTCACTAATCACCAAATTGTGTATCTTAGATTATCATTTTATTTTTTAAATCTTAATTTGGTAATGCAATTTTGTTCTGGTTACAGTTGCTCGTGGTTTAAAAGAAATTTAGTGATTTAAAAAATATAACAAGAAAAAGATATTGAAAGCGTCAGTTGAATGCAGCCATATGGAAAATATATATAAATCATATTTTAGTTTTTGCTTCTTAATTAGATATTTTACACGCAATTAGTATTCATGTAATTCAGTGCTAGTTTTAAAAGAACATCTGTGGTACAATTACATACAATATTGTCTGGCATTTACGATTTTTCTTGTTTTGTACTTATATTATAGTTTAATCTCAAACGATTTTTGGCTGAAAAAGCACTTTAAGAAAAAGGGAGGGAAGAGAGGTTCATTTAGAGCAGCCATACTCAACCTGAGGCCCGCGGGCCGCATGTGGCCCGGCGACCTATTATGTGCGGCCCGAGACACCTAATCATTAATCCATATTTATAAAACTAGCAAAAGCCATGCTTTGTTTGGATTCGCGAAGCATTATTTCATAAGATAAATATTTGAAAGGAACAATATATTTTTTTTTTACATTATTCTTGCATCTTTATTAAGCAAAAACGTTATTTTTTGTTTTGGCGCATTTTAATTTTCGAAATGTAAATTCAGCCAAATAACTAAGAATTTCTTCGGAATTTTTTATCTATGACCTAAGACAGGTGTAAATAAAAATATTTTCGAAGCAAAATTTTACAATAGATATATATAAGGAATTTAACAATTAATTTTATTTGTTTACAATTCTTTTGTTGCCACTTTACAAAAAAAAAATAATATAATTCTTTTAAAATCCGTAAGTATCGTCTGCGTAAATGATTTCACATAATAAGAATAAATTGTGTATTTGAATTATTTGAATGTATTTCTTAACACTAAAAAATACTTTTATAATTAAATGTAAATAATTGAATTTTCACAAATTTTATTTCATTAAAAATATGCTATAATGTTCATAAAAAGGGTACTTAAAAAATTTCTCAAAAGACCTTCATGATTTATTTTTTTTTTCTGAAAATATACGTGTTTGAATTTTTATTTGCAAAAATGCGTCCGTAATGAAAAAACATGTAAAATAAATTAATTAAAATAATAAATTTTTAACGTTATTCTGTAAAAAAAAAAAAAAAAATAAAAAAAAAAAAAATAAAAAATTGTGCAAATCTACAGATCATAATTATTTTTATGTTTAATTTCAAGTCAAAATACTGGATAGTTTTTCTGTAAAGTGTACGACAAAATGTAATTTGTGTAGCCTAGTAGAGGATTCGCTTTGCTCATCCTAATTAATTGAGATCTGCATAAAAAGTATTTGAGTTCTTGTATATATAAAACATAGGATATAAAACTTAGTGTATATAAAACAACAATACTATTGTTTTATATATTTTCATGGGAAGACAAACTTTCCATATTATTTGTAATTGATTTAAAAGCTTGGTAAAGCATCTTAAATGCGTGTTTTTAGTTAAAAGTTCTTTTCACGTGTACTCCTATTTGTGCTACAGTCCTGTAATAAATTCTTAATCTTCAACACTTTTTTAAATATTATTACAGTTTAATTAAATTTGTATAATATATTAACAATTAAAAAAAATGAAAAAATATGTTTTGCACAGAGCAAAAGATTATAAGAGAAAATCTCCTGATTTTTTTTCTTTAGGACTTGGGAATTATGCACTGTTATATTATTACATTTTGTGCTTATTATATAGCTAATGCTGCTTTTCAGAGTGGAACGTTTGTCTAGGAAAAAATTGCCACCAAAATGTTTTACACACTATTTTCAAACAACAAATTTTGCAGCATATTTTACTTTTACTTCATTTGGAATAGACGAAATTTATTGTTTAAAAATAGTTCTACAGTATGGGACCCGCTATCCTTAAACCCGTATCCAGAATGCTCTGGAAACTAGAATGCAAAATGATAACCGAAAAATAATTTGTTTCATTTCAAAAATGTTATAACTACAGATGTATCTTACATCAAGCATGGGATACAGCAGACAGATATATACTCATCCATGGGTTATACTATTTGTTGTCATCTGCAACATTTCTTTATGGTGTAAATGAGCATGAAGTTGAGACTTTAAAATTTCCAAGGAGAAGGAAATTATAACAGATCTGCAGGATTAAGATAAAGAGCTTTCATTTTCAGAAGCTCAAGTGTTGGATCAAGAGTCAGTGGAACATTGTCTAGTTGCTGATGATGATACTCCTGTAAGTCATCAGACGACTGACAGTGAGATTTGTGACACGACAAATGATATATCTAATGAAAGTGATGATGATGACCACCAGAATGAAGTGGGCGAAAAAATTTCAAGTGAGCTACTGATATTTTTCAACAGAACAACTGATAACAAAGAAGCTACTTCCATGAGCAGCAAATCATGTCACTATACTGGATACGGGAGCAATTAGTGCAAGAGACACACTAAGCAACCAATCTGAATAAAAATGTTCTAAAAATCTAAATGAAAGGATATGCGTAAAGTTGGAAGTTGTAATTTTCAGTGAAAATCTACCAAATTTGGATTTTACATAGACTAACTACACACACACACATAGCTACATAGTCAAACATCATACAAAAAAATTTTAACAATGCGAAAAATTGTTTTTTTTTTTTAAAGTATCTTAAAAATGCAAAAGGAAAAAAATTATTTCAATTTCGATCCCCCGAAAAATCCAATACGCCGAGGATTAACTTATAACTAAATCAAAATTTATTTCTAAATGAGTAAGTAATTTAATTTACATTAAAATAAGGCACAGAGAAAGGTACTACTTATCAGTGGAAGACTAACATAACGAAACATTAGCCATCTAAACATGAGGAAAAAATTTTAAAAAATGTCATGTAAAAGTATTCCTAATTTCGTCTCCGGGACGAAAATAAGAACTGCAAAAGGGCGGGGGGCTAAATTGGGACTAACTACTTCTGTATGTGACGGAGATTCAATTCCCGTAAGGGGAACTGGGCGTCCTAAAACTCACTGTATGCTACTGTCAGCATCTTACGAACGTAAAATACGTGCAATGAATAAGAAATAAATACTTTACAGTACAGTAAATAACGTTCTACAAACGTCGTAATAAGAACTCAGGTCTTCTAAAAATAGGAAATTCGCCGTCTTTAATTTATGTATGCGTCTTGGCGAACGAAACTTTCAACACTGATTCCCCTTTTACCTCCGTCCCCTGTGCATTACGTCATAAGTGGCGCCACTTTCGCAGAAGCGGAGAAATTAAGGGGGACGAAATTAGGAGAGGGGACGAAATATGGGCACTTTACCCTATATGTTAAGTCATACGTTAATGTAATTTTTTTTTAATTTGAATTGTAATTTACAGTGTTTTTTATTTTGTGCAAATAAGTTATTAAATTAACAAACTTGTAATTATGTATTTACATATATGGAACAGATGTTATATATTCCCGCGGCCGCCATCGTGGATTCTTTTCTTGGCGTGAAAACCCCTTTTGCGCCAAGTAGTAAATCTCGCCAAGCAGCAATTTATGAGCATATAAGCTTCACGGGGTTGCCAGAACACGGCACTCGTCGGGGTTGCCTTATCGATAAACTCCAACAAAAAATCGCCAAGAAATTCAAGATGGCGGCCGCGGGAATATACTAGGTTGAGCAAAATGTTCTGGGAAATTTGTGAAAGTTGCGTTGTTATGCGCAAATTAACAACAAAAGCAACAAGGACTGTTGTTCAAAGTAGAGACCATCATAGTCCATGACTTTCTGCCATCGTTCTGCTAGATTCCGGATTTGCTGGAAGTACCATGGCGGCTCCTTGGAATAGAAAAACTCTTGACATGCTTCTTCAACTTTATTGAAGGATTCAAATCGACGGCCCTTGAATAAGTGTTGCATTGATCGAAAGAGGCCATAATCGGATTCAGCCACGTCTCGACTGTAGGCGGGGTGTGGAAGAATTTCGATGCTGTCCAACTGTGCAAACTTGTCTTTGGTCCTCTGGGCCACGTGCGGTTTGGCATTGTCCTGCTGAAACAAAGCGCGCTTTTTGCGGACCTATCTTGAATATTTCTGCACCAATTTGTCGTAGACACGATCCAACTGCTGGCAATAGAGCTCGGCATTGATGGCACGACCATCATATACGATACAAATTCTGGTAACTATTAGATTAAAACTTTCCCAGAACTTTTTGCACAACCTAATATAATATCTAAGCCACATATATTATTCATATTTTATACATTTCATGTTTTTATTTTGTACTATCCTTGATACTTATAGTAAAGTGTTCCGATATACGGAAAACCCCTTATCCAGAATATCTTAGGTCTCAAGTATTCTGGATAACAGATCTTATACTATATTAGTTTTTTTTTTTTTTGCTAACATTTCCTCCGCAACAAATGCTCTGTTAATATTAACTTCGTTATATTGCTTTAATATACTACTTATGTTATGTTAATAATTTAATTACTCTTTTGTTTTACCATTTCAGAAGTGTGTTGCGGCCCGCCGAACGTCGCAAACATTTGTATGCGGCCCTCGAGAAAAAAAATTTTGAGTATAGCTGATTTAGAGAGTCAGGTAAGAACTCCTTTTATTTTATATCGTTCTGTTACTTTCGTAGATTTATCTATAAACAATTCCGGATACAGAAATTCGAAGCTCTAGTCTATATCTAAATAAAAAGTAAGATAAATTTATAGCAAATTATAAAGCTAATATAAAATCAATCTGAAACACTATATTTAATAAAGAACAAATAAACATGCTTTGTAAAATATGGGCTTTAAATTCTATATTATTATTATTATTATTATTATTATTTAAATTTATTTCCAAAAGATGTGAAATATTTGTGACAAAATTCTGAATTTTGAAAGTTTAAATTTAAATAAGAATAAGAATAAGAAACGTTTAAAATAAATGATAAATTTCATGTAAAAAGATAAATTATAATTTGTATTTTTAAGATATATCTGGAACAAGAAGGCCTTAAATTGTAGTATATTTCTTTCTCACTAGCTCATTACCTTTCTTTCTTTCGAATTTTTATGTAATTTTGATATTTTTAACTACACTAATTTTTTCAAAAGTAAAATGTTTGTGACAAAATTCTGAATATTTAAACCTTAATTTTTCTTTAAAAAAATTTTCAAATCTATAATAAATGATAAATTTTTGTGTAGAAACACAAATGCGAAACTTTATACTTAAGAAAGCCATAAAAAAAGACATATAAAGTATAATATAATTCCATCTCTCGTTTTTATTATCTTTGTTTATTTTATATTTTTAGGTAATTTCGATATTTCCCATTAAATATATTTCCAAAATAAATAAAACATTTGTGACAAAATTCTCAATATGATATTTTAAATCTAAAGATGAAACATTTTTGAATATATGGTTGCAGATTCATTTATTCATGAAATCTTTTTTTTTTAATGGATTCATAATAAATAACTTTTAATAGCCTTAAGATTAACACTACTAAATAGGAGAATTTAATTGGGATAAATGCTTTTTGATACAGAAGGAAGAACTAAAGAAAAAATACTTAATAAAAGAGATAATGAACAAACATGACAGGGAACCACCACTTTTAATGAAGAGTCTAACGGTAAACACTTTTACGAGTTGCAAAAGAAAATAACAGGTAATAACTCAAAAGGTGTAGAACATTATTATTTTTTATTCCCAGTTTTTTGCTTTATTAATAAATCATAGAAAAGGAAATTTAATCTTTTTCTACGATAGCTATTTCTCTAAATGTGAAATGCTCATAGCATATTTAGATGGTTTTTTTCCTGACAAATGAAAAAAAGTATACGTCATTATAATGTAAAAGAAATTTACTCTGTACTCTAGAATTTATGCATTCAATTTTACGATGTTTTTTCTTTCACATTGATTGTTTACAATATTGTATTTTTTCTGCTCTCATTATCTTCGTTTCTTTTATATTTTTAGGTAATTTTGATATTTCGCATTAAATATATTTCCAAAATAAAACAAACATTTGTGACAAAATTTTGAATATCCATATCTTAAATTTTTAAACAGGGACATTTTTTAATAGTACACGGTTTCAGATTCATTTATTCATAAAACTTTTTTTTTAAATGCTCTCATAATAAATAACATTTAATAGCCTTAAGATTAACGCTATTAAACCGGAGAATTTAATTGTGATAAATGCTCCTTAGGACAGAAGGAAGAAGTAAAGAAAAAATGCCTAATAAAAGCGATAATGAACAAACGTGATAGGAGAATACCACTTTTAATGAAGAGTCTAACACTGAACACTTTTACGAAATGACGAAAAAAAAAAGAACTGGTAATAACTCAAATGGTGTAGAAAATTACTATTTTTAAAAATAATTTTGGTGTGTCCCTTTAAATATATTTCCAAAATAAATCAAACGTTTGTGACGTAAAAAAGGGATTTTTGAACATACGGTTCTAGATTTATTTATTCATAAAACCTGTTTACAAAATTGACCTCATAATAAATAACTTTTAATAGCCTTGAGATTAACGCTACTAAATCGGAGAATTTAAGTATAATAAATGCTTCTTGGGACAGGAGGAAGAAATAAATAAAAAATACTTAATAAAAGAACACTAAATACTAACTCTAACACTAAAACTGTAACACTATTACTTTTACAAGATGGGAAAGAAAAGGACAAGTAGTAACTCAAAAGGTGCAGAAAATTACTGTTTTTTAAGTAAATTTGATATATCCAAAATAAATTGAACATTTGTGGCAAAATTCTGAATATCCATATCTTAAATTTAAAAAAAAGGGCATTTTTGAATATACGGTTCCTAATTCATTTATTCCTACACGATTATTTTTTTAAAATTGGATCTCATAATAAATATCATTTAATAGCCTTAAGATTTACTCTACTAGATAAATCGGAGAATTTAATTGTGAGAAATGCTTCTTGAGACAGAAGGAAGAAGTAGATAAAATATACTTAATAAAAGAGATAATGAGCAAACACGACAGGAGAACACCACTTTTAATGAAGAGTCTAACGCTGAACACTTTTACGAGTTGCGAAAGAAAAGAACATGTAATAACTCAAAAGGTGTAGAAAATTATTATTTTTTATTCCCAGTTTTTTGTTTTGTTAATAAATCATAGAAAAGGAAAGTTAATCATTTTTTACGATAACTATTACTCTAAATGTGAAATGCTCATAGCATATTTAGATTTTTTTCTGTCAAATGAAAAAAAGTATACGTCATTATAATGTAAAAATAAATTTATTCTATTTATAATAAATGTACTTTAGAATTTATGCATTTCAGTTTCACGATATATATTCTTTTAAATTGAATGTTTGCAATATTGCATTTTTTCCCCACTCTCATTATCTTTGTTTCTTTTATGTTTTTAGGTAATTTCGATACTTCCCATTAAATATATTTCCAAAATAAATCAAACGTTTGTGACAAAATTTTGAATTATTTTTGAACATGCGATTTCAGATTCATTTATTCATAAAACCTTTTTAAAAAATTGACCTCGTAATAAATAACATATAATAACTAAATCGGAGAATTTAAGTATGATAAAGGCTTCATGGGACAGAAGGAATAAGTAAATAAAAAATACTTAATAAAAGATATAATGAACAAACACTGAAGGAGAACACCACTTTTAATGAAGAATCTAAAACTAAATACTTTTACCAGATCCGAAAGAAAAGGACAAGTAGACTCAAAAAGTGTAGAAAATTACTATTTTTTTTTTTTTTTAAGTAACTTTGATATTTCCCATTAAATATATTTTCAAAATTAATCAAACATTTGTGACAAAATTCTGAATATCCATATCTTAAATTTTTTTTAAAAGGCCATTTTTGAATATACGGTTCCAGATTCATTCATTAATACAACCTTTTTTCTAAAAATTGGACCTCATAATAAATATCATTTAATAGTCTTAAGATTTAGTCTACTGAATAAATCGGAGAATTTAATTGTGATAAGCGCTTCTTGGGACTGAAGGAAGAAGTAAAGAAAAAATACTTAATAAAAGAGAATAATGAACAAACACGACAGCAGAACACCACTTTTAATGAAGAGTCTAACGCTTAACATTTTTACGAGTTGCGAAAGAAACG
This sequence comes from Maratus speciosus, assembly GCA_963932465.1. Classification (NCBI taxonomy): domain Eukaryota; kingdom Metazoa; phylum Arthropoda; class Arachnida; order Araneae; family Salticidae; genus Maratus; species Maratus speciosus. Next base: position 452,916,586 of record OZ010789.1, on the reverse strand, counting down.
AACAGGTAATAACTCAAAAGGTGTAGAAAATTATTATTTTTTATTCTCAGTTTTTTGTTTTGTTAATAAATCATAGAAAAGGAAACTTAATCATTTTCCACGATAACTATTACTCTAAATGTGAAATGTTCACAGCATATTTAGATTTTTTTTCTGTCAAATGTAAAAAAGTATACTTCATTATAATGTATAAATAAATTTATTCTATTTATAATAAATGTACTCTAGAATTTATGCATTTCAGTTTCACGACATATATTCTTTTAAATTGAATGTTTGCAATATTGCATTTTTTCCCCGCTCTCATTATCTTTGTTTCTTTTATGTTTTTAGGTAATTTCGATATTTCCCATTAAATATATTTCCAAAATAAATAAATAATTTGAGACAAAATTCTGAATATCCATATCTTAAATTTAAAAAGGAGCATTTTTGAATAAACGTCCCAGATTCAATTATTCATAAAACCTTTAAAAAAATCGAATCATAATAAATAACATTTAATAGCCTTGAGATTAACGCTACTAAATCGGAGAATCTAATTGTGATAAATGCTTCTTGGGACAGAAGGAAGAAGTAAAGAAAAAAATACTTAATAAAAGAGATAATGAACAAACACGACAGGAGAACACCACTTTTAATGAAGAGTCTAACACTAAATACTTTTACGAGATGCGAAAGAAAAGAGCAGATAATAACTCAAATGTGTAGAAAATTATTATTTTTTATCCTCAGTTTTGTGATGTTAATAAATCATAGAAAAGGAAATTTAATCCTTTAACTTTTTCTCTAAATCTGAAATGAGCATAGCGTATTTAAAGTTATTTTTTTCTGTCATATGAAAAAGGATACGTCATTATAATGTAAAAAGAAATTTATTTTGTTTATAATAAATGCACTGTAGAACGTATGCATTCCAGTTTTTTCACATAAATGCTTTTAGATTGAATGTTTGCAATATAGTGTTATTATTATTATTATTATTATTATTATTATTATTTAACAGATTAATGTAGTAAAATGCGTTTCTGAAACCAGTCGATTAAAAATCATTAATATAAATATGCTTAAAAAATTCCTTATTATTCTTCTCCAAGAAAAAATTCTCCTTGCATGTAGGCAAAATATAACATAAAAAATTAGCGAACAAAAACGTACATTGAACTAAAGAATTTTGTTTTTCATATTAAATAATAACGTATAAATTTTATAAAAATTTTACTTATATTCAAATTCACTGAAAAAATAGCATTAAAATATATACAAAACATTGCATGAATGATTTCGTAATTGTACTTTTGCAGTTGCGAATGTACTTGGACGTTAATTATAATTAGCATACGAATGCATTCATTTAATTTAAACATTATATTAAGCAATTGCGTAAAAGTCTGAAAAAGAAATTAACATTGTTTACTTGTTACAAAGGTGAATTCTAAGTAGATTGTCACAGAAAACAGTTTGATGCTCACAATGTTATGAATTTCTTATTTAAAGCAATAAACAATACGGAATTAATATTTGTCGAATATATAAACTAGTCGTTGGGGGCCACCGTAATACTTACCCTTCATGGATATAGATAATATAAAATATTAAAATAAAACATGTGGTATTTCCTAAGCATTGTACCATGTTACTTTTATTCATAATTTAATTTATTTGGACTTCCTTAAATATAATTAATGTAACCCCTTAAGCTAATATTACTTTTTGTTGCATTAAAATATCTCAATTTGTTGATTTTCTGTAAGCAAGTAAACGCTATTGGTTTATAATGGAAGTCTATAGGAATTTGGCGAAATATTAGAGATACCGCCAATTTGGCGTCACTTTTGGCTACTCATTTTGACCGCCAAATTTGGCGATATACCGCCAATTTGGCGACAAACTTGGCGGCATTTGGCGACAGAACAGTGTCCCCCCCCTATTGTAAACCCCCTTATAGGTATGGAGAGGCATTAAATGCTTGACATTTACGATAAGCCATTATTGGCATTTAGTCTTATAGTATGGCGATAGTTTTTTGGTTGGCTTGATAAACGAGTAGTACCGAATTGCGTAAAAGAAACATCCTTATAACTCGAAAAATTATAATCCTATTAACTGACAGTTTACTGTGTTGGATTAAGCGTCTTATTTCCAATTAAAATATATCTTTGAATTGAAATTCGAATGAAATACAGGGTCATGAAAAATCGAAGAGTGTGAAAAATTCAATTACAAATATCTCGACAACTAGTTATCCGATCGAGTTCATTCATGATGCAAAATTTATGTTTTTTTATTGTCTTTTATATTCACTCCATCAAATAAACAATTTCGAAAATTGTATAGTACCTTTTATCAGAACGAATATTTCAAGAGTCCGAGTTCCGGTTAATCGAGGTTACTGATATTCAATAGGCTTCTTCCCATTATTATTGCCTAAGTACACACCGAATTTCAAGTCTTTATCTCAATTTGTTCGGGAGATAGAGCGATTACAGACACGCAGACATACAGACGGACGGACAATTTTTTTTTCTAAAAATATGTTTTTCGGAATCTCCAGTGTAAATCCGTCAAAAGTTTTTTTTTTCGATTTTTAAAACGATTACGAGACTTACCCTATACTAAGTATGATGGCTAAGTAAAAAGATTAAAGCTTTAGAAAAAATATATTGGGGAAACAAAGTGTATTTCTTTTTACGTTACAATGTGTTTGAGTGGCAGTCATTGGGAATAGCAAAGGTGCATTCACACTTTTATTCGCAAATTGTTCCGATTGACCCAAGATATATAAACTTGCTTCAAACCAGAAATTTTAATAAATGAAATCAAATAGAAACCTCTTTGACATAATATATATATATAAGATTTACGATATTATAATATGAAAGTTTTCTTGTCTGTTCTGTATGCCAATTAGCTTTAATATAATATTTTTTATAATGATTAATGCATTATATTTTTACATTCCATCTCCATTTAGAATTTTGGTTAACATCGTTATATGAACTTGCAAGATAAATTTTGATTCAAAGGTATTATATATATATATATACATATCATCATCATCATTATCATCATCATCATCATCAACAACGGTTTTCAATCCACTGCTGGATGTAGGTCGCTCCCAGATTTTTTCAATGTTTCCTGTCTGCTTTTGTCATCCAATTAACACCGGCCACTTTTCTGATTTCAACACTCCATCTTACTTGAGGTCATCTTCTTGGTCGTTTTACATATCTGGGATACCACTGTAGGGCGTTTGTGCTCCATGTCTTGTCTTATTTTAATGTGCCTAGCCCATTTCCATGTTAGCCGTTTACTTCTTTCAATGATGTCAAAAACTTTCGTTTGACTTCTTATCCAGGTTATTCTTTTTCTGTCTCTTCTGGTTGTACCTAGCATACATCTTTCCATACTTCTCTGTGTTGTTTGTAATCTTTGTACCATCCGTTTTGTTAGTGTCCATGTTTCTGCTCCATAAGTCAGTACAGCCAAAACACGTTGGTTAAACACCTTTCTTTTCAAACAAAGAGGCATGTTACTCTTCAGAATAATATTGTTCTTACCAAAAGCACTCCATCCATTTCTTATTCTTCTATTGATTTCATTCATGATGGTATGATCCGATGATATTTCCTGTCCAAGGTACACACAGTTCTGCACTTCTTTAATTTCAGTGTTGTTGCGTAGACGATTTTCTTTTTTGATGCAAATGAATTGAACATCGCCTTAGTTTTTTCCTAATTTATTTTTAATCAATTTAGAAACTATGGATAGCTTATGGATTCGTCAGAGGAGCTGCGTAAGCTTAATTCATATTAAAGATATGTTATTTCGTCGAATATTGTCGGCATTAGGCCTAAATTAACAATATTTTGCTCTTTATAACATAACGAAAATTCCCAAATAATTGAAAGAAATTATAAGATCCAAAAAGTAAATTATTGTACATAAGATATCCAGGAACTAAATTATAATACAACTGTGATAATTAAAACCTAAAAAAGTAACATACATAACTCACCAGAAAATAAAACGTGGCAATGATGGAGAAAGATAAAGTATTTTGGACCATGTGGACAATTGATAGCAAAAGCTATGTGACACAGCAAAAAGTTAATATAAATAGTACAATCAACTATTGTTCAAAAGAAAACAAAATACTATCTACAAACAAAAAAAAGTTCAAAAGTTTTGTTCAAAAGAAAACAAAAACAAAATACTATGATGTCATCTATCAGTAAAAGTGATTAGCAAATGAAATAACTATTGTAAAATAAGTGGGTAAATGTGATCACAGATCGCACAGAGGGTTTTGTTTAATATTCCTTTCAAAACACTTTATCCTTTTTCAAAATCTGTTAGTTCTACATTTCGCAACCAGGGGGTGCACTCTGTTCAAAACAATCATCTATCCAAACGAAACTCCGTTTTACAACCTATCCGTAGATATATTAGTCGAGGGGATCGGGGCCATAGCACCCGAGATAGGTATGCGCCCCCTGGTGGTAAAAAGTGGAACTGAAAGATGTAAGGCTATGTGCACAATATGAAAGAGTAGTCAAAGGGGTGTCGGCAAAAGTTAGAAAAGTACCCACCTGATGCAATGGGGGGAGGTTAGAAAAATTGCTTAAAATACATAAGTTAGAGACCGGAGTGGTAAATATAAGACTTTTTGAAAATTTTATGTTTTGTGGTGTGATCGCAAGTGTTCAGCTATAATTATGCAAAATTTCAAATCTTCAACTTAATTAGGGGCTCAGTTAGGAAAAAAAAAGCTTAAAATGTATAAGTTAGAGCCTAGAGGGTTAAATATAAGACTTTTTTCTAATTTTATGATTCGTCGTTTGATGCGAGGTGTTCATCTATTAGTATGCAAAATTTCATGTATTCAACTTAATTAGGGTCTCCGTTAGAAAAAGAAGCTTAAAATACACAAGTTAGAGCCCAGAGGGTTAAATATAAGACTTTTTCGAAATTTTATGATTTGTCGTTTGATGTGAGGTATTGAGCTATTATAAGTGTGCGAAATTTCAAGCATTCAACTTAATTAGGGTCTCAGTTAGAAAAAAAAGCTTAAAATACGCAAGTTAGAGCCAGAGGGGGGGGGGGGTAAATATAAGACTTTTTCAAAATTTTATGATTTGTTGTTTGATGTGAGTTGTTCAGCTATAAGTATGCAAAATTTCAAGTGTCCAACATATATAGATTTTGAGAACGGGCTCTGTGACGGACAGACAGACAGACATAGGAGCGAGACGAATAGGGTTTCGTCAGATGAATGAAACCCTAAAAACAGGAAAAAATACTGAGATATGAAGATAGAGAGATAATGTAGTAATAAGCAATAATTAATATAGCTAAAATGTATTAAAAATGGAATGGAGATAGGTAATAGCTTAAAATGAAAATTGAGTTAACATAGAAGAAAGTTCTAATTAAAATTTAAAAATATTTAAAGAAATTAAAAGGTAAATTAGAAATTAATATTCAATAAGGATTAATTTAAGAGAGTATAATGTAGCTATGTATTAGGTGCCAATATGTGAAACATTTTATGATATATGATTGTGGACGTAATGCATGAAACCCAAATTTTGAAAAATATTAATGTATAAAAATATATGTATCTATATGAATTTCAAAACCTTTTGTATTTGTGAGAGAGGAGCTTGAAACGTGTTTATTTGATTTGTAATAATTTCTATAACTTTCCATAAGACTGATAAGTATGTGCATTCTATAAACTTCAAAGTATAATGTCAACATAGGGTAAAGATGAATGTGAAACGCAATAAGCGTATGACGTTAAATTTACAGAAAAAATGCATTAAAACATAGGAAGGTCGATATGAAAGTACATACAGATTCATAAAGGTATGCAATAAACCATTTGAACTACAGAATCTGAGAAATTACTAGAATACATTTTTATACTTATGATTTGTTACTTTTTTTAGCAGTAGATAGATCTTTTTTACGTTAGCTTGAGGCAACGCAAATTATCACGACTGGGACAAAATCAGTTACATTCATTGGGTGGTTTTAGTAATGCATATTTCTAATGCTAGCTTCGGGCTACACAAATGATCACGACTAGGACAAAATCAATAATATTATGTTTGCAATAATCTAGTCAGATTAATTTAGTAAAATTTCTCTACTGATATTAGTATGCTTGTTGAAAATCGTGATCATCGGAGCAAATAAAAGAAAATAAGGGGGAGTAAAGTAAAACTAATAAAGTACAGCGAAAGAAAGTGCAACGTTTATAAAAAGATAAAGGTTATGCAAAAATAAGATAAATTCAAATGAGAAATTGCATTTTCCTTTGTTCCAGTTTCCAACTCATTTGTATATGTTACCTACATGAATTAGAGTTTAGCTCATATTGGTGTCATAATTTTAAATTTTATCCGAGTACAAGCCTTAAATTCTGACAAAAAAGTATCGGAATTCTAATTTTGTGCGGCAGTAAAAACCATGGTGTATCCCTCCGCCCCTTCCATCCTCATATTTATATTTCATACATTATTTGCAAAATTTAAAGCAATTTCGTCATCAGCAAAAAAAAAAAAAAAATTATATAGACTATATGCGATTCTACATTAAAAAAAAAAAAAAATCTAATAGATGAACAGAGCAAAAATATTGAAATCGGGAGTGAGCAATTTTTACAAATCCTAATCGCCAATGATTTCTTTATATCAACTAGAAAAGCACAACCCACAGAACTGTCCCGGTGGGCGTCGGTGCGCTGTGTTCCGAGTAATATTTAAATATTCGCTGAAAATAAAGTAGTACTGGAGCTGCCTCCTGTGAGCTTCAGCGCAAATTAAGCACCATGTGGGAGCTGAAAAGTTGATCAGTAAGAATGTTTTACAAACGCGGATAAAAAACAAAAAGTAAACATACAACACTAACACTTGCGAGCGCTAAATAGTAGTAAGTGTGCGACATTCTACGTCACATATGTAAGCACTTTAGTAGGGAAGGAAGCAAAGGATTGGAGATGTGAGTAAAAGGAAAAGATAATTTAGGCTTTGGTATTTTGAAAGCGCTAATGCGCTGGGCTGCTGAGCGCCATATTTATGAGCTCAGGTGAATTGCGGTCAAAATTGAAGCTAAAAACAAAGAAGTAGCGGAGCTGAGCTCGGTAAGCTCCGGTGAAAATTAGCACTGTCTGAGTAAAATAAAAATTATAAAATGTACCAATGATTTCTGAGTTTTTTTGTGTGTTGTTTATGACGGCCAATTATCTACACTACACCGTAAAAAAAATTCCGGAAGGTTCTGGCAAAAACTGGTGGCATTAAGATTTTATTAATATTTTTATTAACAATTTTATTAATATTTTCGTTTAAATAAGTTACATAGAGCTTAAATTACTAAATATATTTACCTACAACGGAAAATATTATTTAAAAAAAAAAATGCAACATTTTTCTATACCTTCTCAACACAGGTTATAATTTGTGCATTTCTATTTCTATCATGTAGCGAGCTATAATATTGTTCTCGATTTATGATTCAAAGAACGAGTTATTGTATTTTATATTCGTGACAATGCATTATAGAACATCTATTGTTTAGCTTTAGTACTTCAGTTAAAAATGTGATGCCTCTCGGATGTAAAAAACCAAAGAAATTTCCACTTGCAATATATTTAAAGAGAAATCTTTTCCATTCTTCAGTTTTCTGTGCTGAATTTTAAATGCATAAAATCTTATTATTTTGCAAAGTTTGGTTTAAATAAAGCCTCTTAAAGTTTGTAATAAATATTCTTTTGCTGTTATATTTTTTTTTTATACAGAATATTCAGCTGAATAAGAAAGTTAAAAATTTTCTCTAGAAGTTATTTTAATCAAAAATTTAAATTGAAATTTTGTTGAAATTTTCAAACATATTTTTGTGTGCATATAAATTTTCAATGTATCTATTAGTTAGAAATAACTTATTTGTATCGACTGTTATCTTTAAATACATTTTACTATAAGATTTCAAAAAATATATAATTTGTGCATTTCTATTGCTATCATTTAGAGAGTTATAATATTGTTCCGATTTACGATTGAAAGAGCGAGTTATTTTCTGCTATATTCATGACAACACCTTAGGGAGGAGTATATATTGTTTCATTCTAGTGCTTCAGTTTAAAATGTAGTGGTTTTCGGTTCCAAAAAAGCAAAAATTTGTGCTTTGTAAAAAAAAAAAAAAAAAAGTTTCTTAGTTTACGAAAATATAATATAACCACGAACAAAAACGTACAATAGTGTCTTACGAATTACTCATAATTCCGAAAAGAGTTCTTTGTCTTTGGAAACTTCAGAAACCAATATATTTAGGAGATTTAAAGAAACATTTATAAGAAAAGTTTCTTTTACTGCCACTGATTTTCAGAAATGTTTCCGATTAGTTTTTATAGTGTATTAATTCGTTTCCTGAAACCCGAATATTGGTTTTCAAGGATGCTATCAATTATCAATTTAACATTTCCTGCTGCGCAATTTAATTTATACATGCAACAGTAACAAAATAATTTTAACTTTAATGATAACGTTATCGCTGTTAATTTATCATATTTGTCTGTACAATATGTTTTTCTGAACCAGAAAATGTTTATTTGACAGCGGGTAGCATCGGAAAAAACTCTATTCCAGGTTGAGAAATCTGATTGATACAATATAAAAAAAAACTCGTAAACGTTTTCGAAAATCAGCGATAGCAAAAGAAATTTTTTTTTTTTTATATAAATGCTTCTTTAAATCTCGAGAAAAACCTTGCCATAAATGGCAGTGTATACAGCTTTTTGCGTAGCCCTGCATATTAATTTATTTATATTCTAAAAATATCTCTTAGTATATACTTGAGCTGGAAAATACTAAACACAAGTAAAATTCACTCAAAAACAATTCACGTCCGTAGACAATATTTGTGCATGTTTTTGTGCATATGATGTATATGGTCCATGGAATTAATAGACATCATATAATATGCTAAAAAATAGTTAAATTTGAATGCGTATACTACAACGGAAAACGAATTTCCAGCATTTATCACTCATATCTGAAACCTGATTCTTTTGCCAGTCTCTGTAAATGAACAGTGGAATACTATGCACACCATATTCTACAGCGTATTGCAACATCAGATGCGATATAACGTCCTGTAGTGTACCTCAGTAATGTTTATCAATTCCATTATATTATTTCAAATAATATTATTAAAATCCATTGAAAATAATTTTGCCTCGTAGACCATTATGTAATTAATTCTTCTGTGTGACTCTGTAAAGGAATTATAAATGAATTTCATTCCCCATTCTACACAGTGTATGTTAATGCACCTCAGAAATGTATATCTACCGCATTGTATTTGAAATAGTGTAACATCGTTAAAACACACTACAAACTATTTTCTTTTTATAGACTATAATGTAACGGATTACTTTTAAGTATCCTTGTAAACGGACTATACATACTAACACTTTATTTTCAATAGCTGACATGCTATAGTAAACCTCAAAAATTTATATCAATTGCATGACATTCCGAATATTTTTTTTCGAGAGTTACAACACGAACAGACAGACAAACTGAAGTAGTAAACACTTTTCAACTATGTTGAAAGGTAATATATCATAAGACGAAACGCAATTTTTCACCTTGATTCAACATAAAATATATAATGTGAACATTAAAAAGGTCCCCAATCTTACTTAAAAGGCGACTAATGTAATCAAAAAGATGTTACAAGTTTAAAATATATATTTTATTTAAAACTTCTTAGAACTTTCAAGCCTTCCAGGTTCATCATCAGAGAATACCTTAATAACTAAATGCTGTTTATTTATATATATACGTCACTTTGTTTTGAAAATGATAGAGCCAATAATTACTAGAGTTGAAAGTAGAAGTAGCAGTAAAAGTTTCTTGGATTGAATTTAATTAGAGGAAATATATATTATTATTATTAACTGCAGTTCCGTTAATAAAAGTCTCGTTATACCTTACAAGTAAAAATTTTTTGTATTTGACCTTGTTAAAGAAGCATATAAGCCGTGTATTAAACATAAATATCTGGACCGTTAGGTTTAAACTTCATTATTTCGATACCATATAAACTGAGAATTGTATTTTAAAGCTAAAAATTACCTATTCAGCTAATCGAAGTCTATTTTGTCAACCTATTAAACCTATTATTATTAATATTATTTTCATATGAACAAATTATGTATCTACAAAAAAAAATATATGTTAACACTTAGGAATTAATTTTTTATTCCATTTGAAGAACTGTTTCCAGTATAGTTTTATGCCTGTTTCCACTTCGCTTATAAAGTAAAGTTACTAATTTAAAATTAGAACAGATTTAATAATAAATATGTAAGCTCTTCCAAATTTTACAGGAAGAAAACTAGGTTTGAGTTTGAGGACAGCAAAGTGAATTATATATTTATTGTATTTAATATCAACAGATATAACCATTTGTATTTAGTATCAGTATATATAATTATTGTATTTAATATCAATAGATATAATTATTATAATTAATATCATTAGATATAATTATTGTATGTAATATCAATGGGTATAGTTATTGTATTTAATATTCATACAGATTTTTGTGAAATTCTATAATGAAAACACGAAACAAAGTAATGAAGTAATAATGAAAATTACAATGAAATTAAATAATAGTGAAAGTGATATTGAATTTAAGTAATAATAATGAAATTTATAATGAAATTAAGTATTAATGAAAATCTGCTACATAAATTCTTTTCAAAATAATTATAGATTTTGAAAATGACTTCATTTTTCCTTTTCCAGAGAATGACCCATATTTGCGGTTTTATAAATTGGTTGTTTAAATTTTATGTACTTATATTTTTGGAACTGTAAAGTTTGTTTTATACAGTTTAAAAATAAAGTCCCAAACTATGTCCACGTAAAAACCTTCCATAAATTACTCACATACTCTCTTTTAAATAAAATCCTGTCGCTTCATATCCTTTAAATAACCCTCTTATTCAAAGAGGCGACTTCTAAAAAATACGTAATATGTTTTTACTACAACTTTTGTAAATTCTTTTCGAATACCTCTCTTGCGTGTATGAAAAGTCAAAAGATTATTTTAATGCAACCATTTGTATTTATTCCTAGCAGGCGCTATAAAAACAGTCCTGATTTATACTTGCAAGCACAAGTTATTGTCTTATGTTTTATTCGAAACAGCGCATCTTCATGCGATCTATATTTTGGTTTTAACTCGTAAATAAAAATATGCAGTGTAATAAATTTTTCGATTGCATTTTATACTCGAGAATATTGTGCAATTCAAAAGCATCTTTTACAACATTCGTTGAATTTTAACCTTAAAGATGATCTGTTTTTTGTGCTTTTCTTTAAAATTTGCATTTTTAAAAAATTATTTTTGTGCTTTGTAAAGCTATTCTATAATTCTGAAATTATTTAATTAATCGGTATGCATCTCTTCGTTTTGATGTAGAAAACTGTGCACCAAAATATGAAAATTGAAATATTATTAAAATGTATACATGTACAGTCGTGGAAGAAAAGATAAACACCCCTTACTAACTCAAACCAAATTTCAAGTCATTTGAATGATAAGTTTTTGAATTATAAACATTCAAAATTTAGTGCTTCTAATGTTAAATTACATTTTCATATTTTCATTAATATCTCCTGAAATTTTACTCCTAATGTACTAATTTTTTGTGTGGTTATAATACTAAAATACACAAGCATAAATACGTTGAATTTGCAACTTTTATAATTTTATGATATGATTTATGAATTATGAAATTAATATTAGAAAAATTATGAATTGTAACCTACGATTTTTTTTTATGGATTTAGATTTATTAAGTCCTACTTTATGAAAATCCAAAATTTCACATTTTTCTTCCAAGTAGTTTTCAAATTATGCTTAAAAAACGGCAAAAAGATGGTTTAAGGGGCCGTCTATGATAGAAGTGATTAATTATTTTGAAATTTCTTATGCTATCCTGTAATATATCCTTCAATGACTGCTTGAGTGGCGCTTAAGAAGCCTTGATCAAGATGGGGGCTCTCTCAGTCATAAATCGAGTACCGAACTTCAATTTGGATACAGCCCCTAAAATACGCTCGTTTTTAAAATAATTAATTTCTCGGAAACTTATCGTACGAATTGCATAAAAATTTATTTTTTGGCTAATTGAAGGATGTAAAGTTCGTTTATACTGTCAGAATTGTGTACTGCTATTAAAAAAAAAAAAAAAAGTTATGGTTCGTTTTAATATGTAGATGGCCCCCTAAGCAAATTTTATATACATCATTTAAAAGTAAACTTTATTACCAATCGTTTGGTACCAGTAACTTTCTTCTACGATAATTTTTTGCAGAGTTAGTAAAAGGTGTTTCCTTTTTTATTCCACGACTGTACATCTAAGTGACATAGCCGACTGGTGGCGTGATCAGTAGCGGTAACCGCTGCCACGCTGAGGTCCCGAATCAGGCATGGATGTAATTGTGTGTTCAAAGAAGTTATACAGGGTGTTCCAAAATTCGACCGACAAATTAAGAGCGGAGAAGGCATCTAGAGGATGAAAAATTACCATAGAACATGAGGTCGCAAACCACGTATTTAATCAAAAATACAGAATATTCTGCCCTAATTCAGTTTCTGTTAATGGCAATAACTTTCAGAAAACTGAAGTATATTATAATAAAACTTTTAATAGACATTCTCACTAGGGTGGAGCGAAAAAAATTATTTTTGAAAATCAAAAACGGGTAGGTGCCAAAAGTTGCCTTTATACTAGTACATCATCTGCGTGCAATATTACCGCTGAAACAAATGGCTTGAGTCTGCGCTTTTGGTCCAAAGTTGAAATTTTGGGTAAAATTTGACATTTTTTCAAAAAAATAAAAAAAAATCCTATACAGCTGGCCATTATTTAAAAGTGTTATTTAAACTTTTATTATTAATGACTTAACATATTTAAACGATAAAATGATATCTTTGTTCTGTATAACGGGAGCAAAACTGACAGCTTTTGGTAAAAAAAGGCGTTTCCACTCTGTTGTGTCTTACAACTAATTGTTATTTGGAATACAGCTCTTACGTAATTGCTTTCAAATCTACCAAGGGGGTATCACGTGGGAGTGGCTGCATTTCATGACACAACAGTGCATAGCTTGACCACCCTTCCATCTGAGCACAATGTTTTATTCATATATTGAATTGTGATTTTTTATCAAAGACTGACATAAGATTCCTATGTATCAACCTAATCCACCTCTTCTTTGTATGCACAAACGTTGGGTGCTGCTGTGACACTTCTTCACGTATATTTCTACTGCTTGTGTATGATAAGGCAAGCAGTGGAATTAATGGAATCTATTCAGCCCTCTAGATCTTCACCAAAATTACATACAGTTACTGCATAGTGATTGGGAGTTCCGTTTCAACAACATTTTACAACATTTAGGTATTTCATCTTTGAGTATGCCATCATTTACTCTACCTCTTGAATTTTTTATATGCTGATAAGCTTGTTGTTTAATGTGATGGCGATCGTCATCGAAATTGCAATAAGAATTTGCTCTCGATGTGAAAAGCTACCATTGTCCTAAATAATTTTTTTTAGTATTTGTTTTTTGCCGTTTTCTGTGATGTTTTGTAGCAGAGTAATTTCCCATAAGTTTTTAGATAAATTTTTTAGATGTGAATTTTATTTGGTGTAAGCCATCATGTGGCATAAACTTGGATTACATACTCTGTGAGTGAACCAGACTCTGATGGTCAATCAGTGCTTATATAAAGGCGAATAATTTTATGCGCCGTTGTGGGCCATCTTGCGTAGGACATGTTTCTTGGGTTCCTATTCGCTAGTTCTTCCGAGCAACATCTTGATGAAATAACTTTGCAGATATCTATCAGGTATTTCTGGTACGTGCTGGGTACCCTTTTCTTGATTTCAGGAAATAATGTTTAAAAATTACTCTCTATGGCTTCAAAAATTGAAATAAGAAGGGAATAAGCACGTGGATAAAGATTTTCCTATTGGTCCGGCGCATCCCTGTGGGTTAGAATCTAATTTTTGCCAACGATTTTATCTAATAAATGATGCAGAGGAAATTAACTGGACTTGAAGTAGACATATGATCAATTATAATGGTTCATTCTAAACATGCCCCTCGCAGAATGGATGACAACGTCTAACAGAATTATCCGCCTTCAAATGAGCACTCACTGCCCATCAGAGTCTCTACGTTCACTCAAAAAGTACTATGTTATCCAAGTTTGGCTCTAGAATAGTTTACAATCAAATGTAATCCACAGCTAAAGAAGGGATCTAAAAACTCATGGAAAATTGGCTACACAAAAACAACTTGGCTACTAAACAACACACAAAACGGAATAAAAAAAGCACAAAAAAAAGGTTATTTAGGACAATGGTTGCTTTGCATACGCAGAGGAAATTCTTATTTCAATGCTCTCTGACGATTGTCATCACATTAAACAGCTAGCTGCTCAGCACATAATAGTCGAAAGATGAGAGTAAATGATGGCATACGCAAATCGGAAATATCGACAATCAACTTTGAAGCGGATAATTATATAAATCTAACTCATAGGAAAAGTGTTGTGGTAACAGAACCTCTGATCAATATGCATTTATCGTGTGCAATCTTGGTGAAGATAACAAAAGGCTGAATAGATTACATTAATATCATCCGCACTGCATTACACTGTTTGTCTTCTCTTATACAAACAGTAGAAAAATACGTAAATGAGATCACAGCAGCAGCATTCAAAGTCTGTGGATCCAAAGAAGAGATGTACCAGGTTGATACATAGAAAACTTATGCCAGTCTTTGATAAAAAATCACAATTCAATGTATAAATAAAAAATTGAGTTCAGATGGTAGGGTGGTCGAGCTATGCACTGTTGTGACATGAAATGCAGCCACCTCCACGTGGTACCTCCTGGGTAGTTTTGAAAGTAACTAGGTAAGAGCTGTATTTAAACAACAATTAGTTGTATGACACAACAGAGTGGAAACGCCTTTTTTTCACCAAAAGTTGTCAGTTTTGTTCCAGTTATACAGAACAAAGATATAGTTTTATCGTTTAAATATGTTAAGTCATTAATAATGAATGTTTAAATAACACTTTTGAATAATAACCATCTCTATATAATTTTTTTTTTAATTTTGAAAAAATGTCAAATTTTACCCAAAATTTCGACTTTTGGACCAAAAGCGCAGACTCAAGCCATTTTTTTTCAGCGGTAATATTGCACACAGATGATGTACTAGTATAAAGGCAAATTTTGGCACCTACCCGTTTTTGATTTAAAAAAATTAATTTTTTTCGCTCCACCCTAATTCTCACCTTTGTTGTAAATGTGATAATATTGCAAAAAGTGATAGAGTTTCCATCATGCGCGCCAGCTGAATGCGCTTGAAGCTCCACATTTTGGATTGCGATTGCCAGTTCATACGGTATCATCGATTGCTTGAGCACCCTGTTTTTGCAGAACTTTTCGTGATGTTATATCATTTCATACAAAATAAGGTGCATATCGTTGCATTTTCATTGTAATGTTTTGATTTTTCTCAAAATTATTACCGTCAACGCAAGTTCAGTTAGGATGAAACACCCTGTATTTTTTGACTAAATACGTGTTTTGCGATCGCATGTTCCATGGTAATTTTTAATCCTCTTGATGTCTTCTATCACCCCTCTAAATTTGTCGGTCGCATTTTGGAACACCCTTTATATAGTATATGTAGCGGAAGAAATAAAAAATTGTTATGTCTTGCTTGTGTTATCTGTTTCTGTGTATAAATAAAGATCATTCGAGGCGACAGCTGTAGTTGCTACAGACCTCAAAGCCTATCTCCACTATGGTGGGCTTCAAATGTAAAAAAAAAATGTTAAGTGACGTATTTTGTAAATTAATTTTAATCTATCTTGTAATTTATTATTCCGTGTAACGTTTAAAAAAAATAATTAGCTTGTTATTAATATTATATTAAGTATTCGCCGTGTCACTAAAAGCTGTTTTATTATGATACTTCTCTAATTCTTATTTAAGCCTTTTCTTGACTATAATTTTAAAATCAACTAATAAATAAATAAGTAAAATACATTATTTTAATAAATTCTGAATGGCTAGTCTGTTATTCGCTTTAAAAATTGTTATTAGATGTAAGTTTACTACCTGTTCATATATTATGTTTTCAGTCAGTCAACGTAGTTTCTGGATTTTCTAGCAGAATGTTTCGTCGAACAGATTAGAAAGAGCCTTTTCTTAGCTTTCCCATAATTTTAAAATCAGCTAATTAATTTAAATTTAAAACTATATACTATTTTAGTAAAATCTGGATGGCTAGTCAGTTATTCGCTTTAAAAATTGCACAGAAGATTAAGTTTACGATCTGTTCATAAATTGTGTTTTCGATAAATTTACAGTTTCTTGGATTTTCTGGAAAAACAGTTTGGTCGAACATATTTGAAAGAGTACTGCCATCTCTTAAAAAGCTTTTAATACCGCATGCACGTTGCAAGCTGCGTAAGATTGGTTCCAATTAAGTTTGGTTTTCATTATATTTTGCAAATCTTTCCATTCAATTAATTTTGAAATTCATCATCTCAAATACTGAACTGGCATTTGTTTAATTTCTTTAACAGTTTTAGAAACGTTTACACGCAATAAGTAAATTCAATTGCATGAATTATATCCGCCAATGCATTTAAAACATGTAATAATCGTATAAATATTGTTTTCGTATTAAATCATATTAATACAGTGAAATCTCTCTCTGTGACCACCTCCTTTAAGCGACCACCTACCTGAACGACCATTTTTTTCATGGAACGAAATTTATTCCCATAGGCTCAATACTAATTTTACCTCCATTCAGAGAAAATTCCAGTTGAACTTCTATCCATGTGCGAGCCATTTCTTTGAAGAAAATGAAACAAATTCCGTTTTTTCTTGGTCGCTTGAAGAAGGTTTTATTAGAAAAATAATTCCGGAGAGCGCATGATTCATCAAACTTCTAAACTAAGTTTAGATTTTTTTCATTCCGGTAACTTTTAAGTATTTAAATCCCGTTGTGCCTTTTTAGGCAACAAATTTAAAAGAATGACAGTCAATAAACTCCCCTGTCCTATTCTGTCAGGAAACTCTCAAAGGAATAGATAAATTAATGAAATCGTCATTATTTGTTTCCATCCAAAAAAAATTGCATTTATTTACCGAACTTCGAAAGGACTTGGAAATAAAAGTTATAAAAGATAAAACCGTAAAATCAAAGCAAACGTCAGTGTATTCCTTTTTGAAACTCTGCAGTAATTAACTAATGTAATTAACTTTTATTTTGATACTTAATTCTTATATTTTTTCCTAATGTGAAAAATAAATTTTAGTAACGTTAATTGTTACCTTTTTTCAACAATTAAAATCTAGATTTAAACATAACCTCCATTTAGAGACCACCTCTCGGAGCGACGAATTTTTATTGTAACAGAACGTGGTCGCTTTAGGGAGGTTTTACTCTATCTCATTTTAAGCATTCTCCTGAATTTTCCCTTTAAATTAGAGTAAATCAAAAAATGTTTTTTTTTTTTTTTTTGCATGAACCCCAAACAGGCGAACGAAAAACACAAAACAAAACAAGCTCTGAAAACTCTTTTATTAGCCATGTTTATTACAGTTAATCAAAAAAATTTCAAAATAAGAACAAGAGCGTTTCTTTAAAACAAAATTTAGTTCTCGAAAGTTTAAAAAATGTTTGGGGGAGAGACCATCAGCGTTGTGCGGAAGTTGTTCCAGTTTGTGTTTTTAGAACATTTCACACATTACGTCTAAAGCTCAACTTTTAAAAGAAAACCATTAAGACTGTACTAGAATAACAGGGGAAAATACTTTACTTATATGATAGAAAAAAATGCTTAGCTAAGTTTTTCAGAAGTATCATAATGAAACGGCCAAAAGTTAATCAAATGTTATAATTGCAAGGTATGTTAAAAGAACATTAACGTTAATAATAAAATGCAGTATAGACCAATAATCAGTTTAGTCTATCTTGCAATTTATTATTTACTTTGACAAAAATAAAATAAAGCTATGCACCAAAAACTTTTCCTTTTTAGCCGTGTATATTATAATGAATCAGAAAAATCTCGAAATAAAAACAAGAGCATTTCTTAAAAATAAAATTCAGTTCTCGAAGGTTTAAAGTTTGGAAAGACCACCAGCGTTGTAGAAGTTCCTCCAACTTGTGTTTTCAGAACCTTTGACACATTTCCAGTCCCACCTCATGTTTGCGTGTACAAATCTGTAGTATTTAGTTTGAAGTGGGAAGGAGACCGGTCTACAAGAGAATTCTTTCTTCTTGATGATTCGTGACCTTCTGAAGTCTTGAACTCACTTTTCTGTAGTGCTTCGTGTTCTACTGGAGAGTGTTTCAAGTTTAAGAAACATGCGAATAAAAAAAAAAAAAGATTTTTTTCCCTTTCAACTTGAAATATTGAAAATTCAGTACGCTTCCATATAATGATACTTGCCATTTTCTGAAAAAAATGTGCTGGGTACCCAGAAGTTTCTCTATTATTGTAAAAGCTAATAATGTGAGACTTTTGACAACTAACTTTTGTGTAGTGGCTTACGTTAATAGTAGCGATGTAATTTGCTTGCATATAGTCTTTTTGTTATTAAACATAGTAGCGGTGTAATTTGCTTGCATATAGTCATTTTTCACAATTTCTGCATGCTTGAATGAATATTCAGGATGGTAAAAATGTCAGAAATGATTTTAATGTAATAACTTTTGACTTTGTTATTTTATTATATTTAGAATCTGGATACTTCGGAGTTTTATAATGCACGGACTCACAGTTTCACAAATGCAGCAGTAGTACAATTTTATTATCTGGGGAGTGTTTCACGTTTAAAAAATATGTGAATTAAAAAAAAAATGGATTTTATGTGTCATTTTGAATTACTAGAATTTCAGCGCGCTTTCATGATTCTTGTCATTTTCTGTATATTCGATAGAATATACAAGGTGGTCCAAAAGTTCCTAGATCAGTTGTAATACGTAGTTAATAACTTTTTGACATTATATTTTGTTCTCTGTACGTTCCTAGTCTAGGCACTTTTGAATTTTACGCAGCAGAAATTCAAAATTGAAAGAAGTATAGTAGTGGTGTAATTTGCTTTCATATAGTCATTTTTAGAGTTCCGTACTTAAAAAGTAAAAACGAAACCATTATAAGATCACTCCAGTGTCCGTCTCTCCGTCTGTCACAGCCATTTTATACTCGTAAACTATGAACGTGGAAAATTCAAATTGGCTGCGGTAATAAAGGCTATTGACCCACATATTTATAGATTATTAACCATTCACAAATATATTTAGAAAATAAAATGTAGAGGGGCTAATTAAATTACTTGAAAAAGAAGATTATTTTCCTTGTATATCGTGTGAAATCTTTCGTAACGCCGAACTCAAAAATACATTTCTTTTAATTTTAGGTTTTATATTTTCAGAGATATCATCGAAAATGTTATGCAAAAACAGGTCCCTCTATTTATACAAGGCAAAAATAGGTCCCTCTATCTACCCTCTATTTCCAAATCTACTGATATTTTTTTTTCACATTTTTTAGCGGTTTAGTTTTTAGTTCATTGTATTTCTTTTTATATGTGTATGCTAATTATTAGTAAGTTAATACTTTTCCGCAGATAATTTTGCCTAGAGGTTTTATTAACTGTTTTCTGTTTCATTTGATTTTATTATTTTTTCTTCTAGTGTGAAGCTTTCTCTGGCATGAACTTTTCAACAGCATTAACACACTTAACTGTGCATGAGGGTTTTTTTTTTTCGGATCTAAATGAACAGAAAAACTAGACATTTATTTCTTTTCTATCATTCTTTTACTAACTCATCCATCACTTTTACTTTTTTTCCTATCTTCTTTTGTTCTTGTTCCTTAGAACTCGGAATAAATGATCACGTTCAGGGCAAAAGTGTTTGGTTGTAACCTTTAAACCCGTATGTAGCATACTACAGGTTTTTTTCCCCAGTTCATCTTGAATTCTTTAAAAATAAAAACTGCAAGATATTCCTTTACATTAGAAGAAAAAATTAAAATTTCTTTTTACCTGACTGCCAAGAAGGGTTATGTGCTTCACGCGTATCTGGGTATGTGGATTTCTTTATACCCTCGAAACATCCCAACGGCTAGATGGATTTTAATGAATGAGGTCTCTATCCATTCGTCTTAACCGTCCGATGATTTTAGGCTAGGTTTTGTTTTTATAAATTCAAATACAGAATGGCGGTAGACACAAAAAAACATTTTTGCGCACCATATTGAGTGGCTTATCATTGTATAGGTCTTACAAAATGAAGACGATGTTTTATTGACTATTTTACAGTCAGAAGCTCCGTTTAAATATTACACAACCTGGAAGTTGTGTAGGTAGGATCTCTAGCTTTACTGTAACTGTAACCTTCGTAGATATCTATAGGCCTCATAGAAACAGTGTTTATAGATAGGAATTAACAATTAAACACAAATTAAAATTCATCAATACAAGTAAATAACAATAATAAAAAAATAGGTAAGTAATATAAAAAAATAGTTTCACATTGATTAGAAATAATTAATTAGTTCGTTTATCAGTCGGGTTTTTTGATTTTTTAAATTTAATTTTTATTAAATTATTTTGTTGTTCTTCCCCAAAGTTTTATTTTTGCGGTACAAACTTAAAAAAATAAATTTTTAGAATATATAAAGAGTTATAAATTCATTCCTCAAATCTACATATGATATTCTCGGCATCATCAGTATGTTTTATATACTGAAATTTGTTTAATATAAATGATTTTATTTCGATTGGATTATAGTTTTCTAACTGAGTAAAGTTTTCATTTTATAAATTTAAAAATATAATTTAAGGAGAAACACAAATTAACTTTTAGAATAATCATTTAACATTTAATATGTGACATTTAATATGTCAGTGATAACAGTATCCTCTAAGTTCAATAATATATGTGTTTTTTGACGGAAATAATTCCTTTAATATTTCGTATAGATATGAGGTTTAAACCTTTTGCTAAAAATCCGCAAATGCGAATTGTAAAATAGTGTTAAGTTTGGCAGTTTATTTTTTATCTTTAAATCTTCGCTACTTAATATTGACATTTAATTGAAAATGACTAATTTGTGGGGAGTATTTTACAAGGAATTCGACTCATCTTATGTGCTTATTATGAAGGGTTACAATACTTAGACTATACACTGAATTGGCAAGCACCACACAGATGTGAAATAGGAATTACTAAATTTTAGAGATTTATTTTCTTAAGTATTTTATATGAAATATTTAAGAAAGAAAAACATTTTGATGTCTTTTTATAGCTATAATTATGGAAGCATTGTAAATTGTATCTTTAAAATGTAGTGCTACGATTAAAGTATCGAAATATAACTAAGCAACAAAAATAATTCACAAAGATTTTGGTTTAACAATTTTAATTTAAAAAGTCCTTCCGGCCAGTGCCGGGAGGAAGAGGTAGCTTTCAAATTCCTTATTTTAAAAAAGCCAACTTATATTATTCAAACACACGAAGATCAATTATTGGAAACCGAATATAGGAGATTCAATACTAATTTTTATCAATAGTAAATCATTATGAATGAGAATTTCGCGAAATTAGTCAGCTTTATCGAAGCTGCTTTTATTTAAAGTAACTTATATTTGGATGAGATGTTGATGTATACTATCCACATGCCTTCTTACATGGAAATAGGCGAATACGTGAGTTATCGCGTGACAAATACAAGATCGTTTCAAAATGTTAGCCATACTAGAAATTCAAAGTGCTATAATTCAACGATTTTTTTCAGATATAAACAAAAGAACAAATTTTCAGAAACAAAATCTGCTCCGGAATCTTTGTACCAAGGACAAACACATAAAAAAATCTTTTTCATTTTCCAATTTTTTAATACCTCATTTTAAATTTTTAAATTTAATTTTTATTAAATGGCAATCCTTTTGAAACAAGACAGCGAATGAAGCTGGCCAACGAACTCGGTCGAGACATTGGTATGTACTATGTACAGACCAAGTAACATCCAAATCGGTTCATAAATACGCTTGTTATCGCGTGACAAAAATCAGGTCGTTTTAAAATGTCAGCCACAATAGAAATTCAAAATGCTATAACTCAGCCATTTTTTTAGATATAGACGAAACAAAAAACTGTTCGGAATCTTTGTATTAAGGTCAAACACATACGAAAAAATCTTTTTCATTTTCCAATTTTTTTGGTATCTCATTTTAAATTTTTTAAATTTTTTTAAATGGCCGCCATTCTGAAACAAGATGGCGGATGAAGCTGGCCAACGAACTCGGTCGAGATATTTGTATGTACTATGTACACACCAAGGTACATCCAAATCGGTTCATAAATACGCCTGTTATCACGTGACAAATATCAGGACGTTTCAAAATGTCAGCCACGCTAGAAAATTCAAAATGCTATAACTCAGCCATTTTTTAAGATATAGACGAAACAAAAACTGCTCCCGAATCTTTGTATAAAGGTCAAATACATAAGAAAAAAATATTTTTCCATTTTCAATTCTTTGGTACCACATTTCAAATTTTAAATTAAAAAAAAAAATTTAAATGGCCGCCATTTTCAAACAAAATGGCGGATGAAGCTGGCCAACGAACTCGGTCGAGACATTGGTGTGTACCATGTACACACCGAATTACATCCAAATCGGTTCATAAATACGAGAGTTACAGTGTGACATAGGTCAGATATATATATATATATATATATATGGATATATATATATATATGGATATATATATATATATATATACATATATCAATTTTGAACGGAGGGTGGTTTCGGGGTCTGGGGGTCATGATCGATTAAAATATACCAAAATTTTTTGAAATCGCTTTCCTCCGAACGGCTGCAATAGGTAGCTTTTTGTAATGAAAGCTACCTAAAAATTTGATAAATCCGTGGCTTTAAAAAAAGATAAAGCTTAAAAAGTTATTATTTTCATAGTTTTAAAGGCTTTACATTTGATTCCTGTTATAAAATTTGGTCATCTTAAGTATAACTATATTTCTGAAATATTTTCTCTTGTGTCATATCTACTGTAAAAGGATAAATATTCATATAAAAGCCTTGTTAATTTTCAGGCAAGTTCTACTTTAAAGCATCTTCTATTCAATGTTGTTATTCAACATAATCTTCAGACTTTTACATACGAACACACACACGTACTCGTTTATAAAGAATACAGTAAATTTTCATATTTCAACCGTAATAGATAATGAATCCATATTCACTTACGAAATTAATTGCATATAGTATCATAATCATGTAAGAGAAACTATGGATATGCTTTATGAGTAATCTAACGTTTTATCGCATGATACATGTTGAAAAAAAAAATTATAGATTTAATTTCTTTGTTTTCTTTTTATTGTATAACTGAAGAGTTGTTTTAAAGCATGTTTTAATAGAACAGAAATTGTATAAAAAAAATTAATCGTGCTAAGCTTATATCATTATTACTAAAATACGATTTCAAGGGAAAGGAAGCATATATTTGATAGTATGGTAGTTTAGAATTATTCCTTTGAAAATTACTTTCAAAATCGATACTTTAGATTTTAAAAAAAAGAAAGAAAACTTAGTATCGTATAAAATAAACGAACCTATATCTGCCCCTGAATGGCTCAGTTCAACAAGCACAAAAAGATTTTATCGAAAGTTTATTTGTAAAAAAAAAAAAATAAATAAATAAATCAACGTTTAATTTTATTCCAAAAAAGTGCATTTCAGTTTACCAGTCGTGCATGTCAAAAACACTGCAAGCATGTATACACATCTATCGTTATACATGGGTTCGTCCAAACAAAGGAATGGTATTTTTTATGCTTAAAAAAGTAAATAAAATGTTTCCTTATATGAATCTGTTCCAACATCCTAGCTGTTTCTTTTTTTCTTTCGTTGGCTTAATTCCGAATAAATAGAAAACTGTTGCTTTTTGCCCCTCTCCCTTTCAACAAAACGAAAGTTTTGTATTTCCTCCCCCATGTTTCTTTGTTCCTGTTTCCCGCCATTCTGCCATTAAATTCCTTTTTCGTCTGTTAACTTTCTGTTGCCAGATTTTTTTTCGCCTGTTGTCCTTTGTAATGAATGCAAATGTCTCCCAGCGGGAGATTTTTTTCTGACAATAATCTAGTCGATTCTTGATCTTTTTTCATTATATTTTTTAATGTTTTCTGTGGAGATGCATGTATAAGCAACAATGTGGGCATTTTTCCTCAATGTATAATCAAAAGGTTATTGTTGTGTTTGATGCGTTTCGAATTTATTCTGTGCTATACAGAATGTCTTTTCGAAAATGGCACAATATATCCACTTTTTTAAAGACTTTTTTCATCTAAAGAATACTCGATTTCTTTTTCCCTAGTCGATTTATTTATTTTTTCGATGTTCCATACAAACTAGATGTTTTATTTAATCTGTAAAATAAATGAACATAAAAAACACTTCTATGGAACAAATTAATTATTTACATCCGGCATTTTAATAACGGCGACAATAAGGATGATGATGATGATGATGATCTGGGTTAATTAATCTGTGAATAGCGAATAATTAGCAAACAAACTATTTTTTACAAAAAATGATTTTTTTGTATTTTTCTATCAAATATAAATATAAATCAATGTGTGGTTATCATTATACTAAAATTTGTTACATATAAAATGCAACAAGCAAAATTTACTTACTGAGATATACATACTAATGAATATTTCCATAATATTTCCGATTTTTTTTTCTATGAATTCGAACACTTTGAACAGCATTCTCCAAAGAGTAAATGCAATAGAAAAATTATGCATATCGAAATGCTTTTTGTACTCTAAATAGCAATTTTTTTGCTATAGACCTCGCAGTCAAGGACTTTAACCTTAAAGCTATTCAAGTAAAGCAATTTATCAATTCTAGCGGGGAACTAATATTATTTTTACTATTATGTATTATTTCTTCCAATATGAAATCATTGGCAGTCTTATCATACTTAATAAATTTTAATTATTTTTAAATAAATTTAATCTCTCTCAGTGGTGAAGTCGAAAAAAAAAAACCATACAGAGTATACGCTATATTTAGAAGGTATACACCAGAGAGTGTGCACTATAACTACGGCGGTATACGGAGTTATCCAGAAAACAAACTGAGTATACCACCGCATACCCTCCACTTCATCTTACTCTCTTGATTTGCAACAAAGTAAACTGAATGTATATATATATATATATGCATTACCAACAACAACCGTTGTCATTCCACTGCTGGATTTTGGTGGCCCCCAGATTTTTCCATTGTTTCCCATCCATAGTGCTTTCTTCCAATTAACTGTTGTCACTTTTATAATGTCTTCGGTCCATCTTATCCGACGTCCTCTTCTCGGTTGTTTCTGGTATACCAGTGCACGGCGTTTGTACTTCATCTATTGTTTTGTCTTCTTGTAATCTATCCCAATTCATTTCAATTTTAACTGTTTAATTTCCTCGATATGTCAAACATCAAAAGCGTTTCTTCCATTTTATTGTTAGTCCGTTGATATCATTGATGGTGCTGTTGTTCGATGTTATTTCTTATTTCCTGTCCAAGGAACGCATGACTATACAGAGTGGTACAAAAGGTCATGTCCAAACGGCACGTGTGGGTGTGTCAAATGATGAGGAGCAGAAATTACATAGGAACTGAGGTCGGAAACGCGACTGTGCCCCTGTACCGTGACCACCGCGATCCCCGGACCTAAACCCTCTGGACTTCTACCTCTGGAGATATCTTAAATCTCTGGCGTGCAAGACACCCGTTCCATCGGCCATGGACCTCATGGCATGAATCGCTGAAGCGGCGGCACGTGTCCGGGAGACTCCTGGCCAGTTAGAAAGTATTTGTGATTTCATGCGGCGTCGATGTGAAGCATGCATCACGGCTAATGGGTCATATTTTGAGCACTTCTTATGAGTTGTAACATTTTCTATTTGTAGTTTTTGTAAAACAAAGGTCTTTTTACACCGTTTGGGTTCTTTTCTTTGCGCCACAGTCACAATGCAGTTGAATCGTCACGATCGCGTTTCCGACACACAGTTCCTATGCAATTCTTGCTCTTCGTGACCTGACGTGCCGTTTGGACATGACCTTTAGACCCACCCTGTATGTATAGAATATTACATGCGCATATATATATATATGTATATATATAACCATTAAATATATATATACTTTCTGTACAATTAAACCATTTAAATACATGAAAATTGACCAATATATGTATATATATATATATGTGTGTGTGTGTAATAAATCGCATATGTCAGTGATATTTTGTGTCGTTTTATAATGGTTATTTGTATCTATATGGTTTACCCTACACTCTCTTAAAAACATAAAATATTACAAAAAAAAAAAAAAATGAAATATTCAAACAGTCTGCGGCCTAGTCGGCGGTAAGTTAGTATAAAAACAGCCATGCATTCAGAGCAGAAGTTTTATTTAAAAAAGTATGCATTTGCGGTGAAGGATTTTGGCCAGAACGCTGCGATTTCGGCTAATATCTACTTTTGTTACGCAGCGTTTATGCTTAGACCCACCCTTACAAATGCATAATATTTGTATATTTATATGTGTATGTGTGCATATATGTATGTATATATTATGAATGTAAGTATATTTAAATATCGAGCGGCAGCGAAATATTTATATCCAGTGTCACTCCTCAATGTTAATTTAACATAGAAAAGCCTATGGAGCTCATAACTTTTTCACTTTTTTTTTTCTTTCCACCTTTTTTTCCCTAATGCCACATTTTGTTTTAATTCTTTTCTAATTCTAATGATATTATAAATTTAAAGTGTAAAAATGTTTGCCTGACGACAGGGTCAAAACGGATGATAAAATGCCTTTCCACATGGGTGAATTATAACAGAGAGTAATATTAAATAGAGTATTATTAAACAGAGAGTAATATGGGCCAATTTTTATTTACATTATTCAAATGCTTTTCTTAATAATTCCAAATTTTGCTTTTTTCATTGAAAATTAACGGACATTCCCCCTATAAAATTTAACGTTTTTTCTTCATTGTTGAAAATAATTCAAAAGCCGTAACAATAATTTATCTCTTTTTAGTTGAAAGATTTCCACGTGAAAAATTAAACTGAAATAATTTTTTTTAAGAATTAAAAAGGTGAATATAGCGTCATAGTGGAAATAAAAAGGATATTTTCAGAATAAGTTTTTGCTTTAGTCAAGGTTATGTTTCAGTAAAATGTTTCAAATGGATAACTATTTTTACGCAGGTAGCGAACTTAGTGAGGAATTACATAACTTAAATTTTAAAATGTATTTTTTTTTCAAGATGGGAACAAGTTATACCCCAAGTTAAACTTAGGTAATAATTTTTTTTTGTGTGTTTACATCACCACTGGGAGGGAATAAGGTAACAAAATTTAAGTAAAACTTTCTTTTTTAATTTTTGTATCACAGCTATAATATTGTTAAATATTAGCAATAAGGATTCGACACAATTTATTTTTACATTCGTAGAGTTCCTGAATAGGAAATAGGGTATCTAAATTTAAGTGAAGTTAATTGTTTATGTTTTGGTTGTAGATTTTTTACGTTCAGATTGGAAATTTTTGTCCAAACTACAGCAACCTGCATTACTGCAGTGTGGTGAAATATTTTGGATTATACATGGGTAAATGCATACATGAAAGTCTGATGACGATACCCTCCATTAATTTTGAAATTAGTTCGTCTGAATGCTGTAGTTATTAAAAAACTTTACATATTAAACAAAAACATAAATTGAAAAACAAATAATAAAAAAAATTATTTCCTACATTTTTTAAGCCCGAGAAGGAACAGATATTAAGATATTTCATTCAGTTAGTTCTACATTTAATGTTATATTTTTGTAACAAATTAGTTAAGCCAATTAAAGATTAAAATATAAAAATAAAATTCCTACAATATGATACTTAAAACCCCCTAAAATATTATATTCCGTTCAAATGAAATCGAAATTTTATGTACAATCGTCATAAACTTAATACAAAATCTGCAATACAAATATTTTCAATTAAAAATGGAAGAAGTCTAAGATTTATTTCGATTTCATTTGAACATAATCTAATTTTTTAGGGCGTTTTAAGTATCATATTGTATGAATTTTATTTTTATTTTATAATCTTCAATTGGCTTAATTAACTTGTTACAAAAATTTAACATTAAATGTAGAACTAATTGAATGAAATATCTTAATGTCTGTTCCTTTTCGGGTTTAAAAAAATGTAAGAAATATATTTTTTTCAAAACATTTTAAAAAATATATATATGTATATATTATGAATGTATGTATATGTAATGTATGTATCTATGTATATATATATATATATTAATACTTACAGAAAGGTATTGTATGCATGTACTGTACACGGTTACGTACATATATGCATAATGCATATGCACGGACTTGTGAAAAATGCGAAATACAATATGATAGGAAAAACAATATTTGCAGCTTTTCATTTTCAAATAAAATAAACTCAAAATTTGCTTTAAACCTCTTTCGGTGGAATGACTTCTAGAAAATAGAATTTTTCCATAAAATCTTGACAACAATATCCTTAAAGAAAAAAATAATAAAACGAGAAATCGAAATTGAAATAGAAAACGGATGATACGGCTTCGAAGTCAAATTCATCGTGAAAATGAATTTCTCCCAATTACTTAGAAATAATCTGTTCTATTGTTTCACATTTTCTCCTGTAAAAGAAATAGAATCGACAGTAATAAGATAAAGATTTTCATTTCGGTAAAAATCTCGTTTCGTTGAAAATATCTTAAAAATAATAAAGATCGGATTCTTAAATAATTAAATCTATAGTATGACCCTCCATTTATATTATTCTTTTAACTTTTTTTTCCATGAGATATTCTCAAATTCTACTAAAAAACAAATCTTGTAATTTTAAAACTTCTCCACTTGAATCGATACAGAGTAAGTTAATTTTGAGGACATCTGAAATTTATTAAAAAATGATGAATAAAATATTTAATTAGATCTTCTGACTTTTGTAGAAGAATAAGAGAAAAAGCTCGAAAGATAAAACGAGAACACGGCAAGTTAATTTATTCAATTATTTTTTTCTTCAGTTTCTGTAGGGAATTCACCCTTTTTAAGAGGAAGATTTTCATTATAACAATTAATATTTTCTTACTGACACTAATTCGAAATTATAGTTAAAGATGTAGCTACATTTAATTATTTTTGTAAAATTTTTTATATTATTAAATTGTTAAAATTGTCTGGAACAATTTTTCAATTATATATGTTTAATTATTCTTATATGTATTTCTTTTTATTTTATATGTTTTTAAATCTGCTTATGAAATACAAATTTTTATTAGAGCGGAACATGCTGGGTATTTTTTCTATACTGTGATAAATATGCGAGTAGGCAAACGAAAGTTAAAAATGATAATAGTTTTAGTTATTTTCCTTATTTTTTTTTTTTTATTTGTAGATATAATGACTTACCAATAATAATATAACCAATATTGTTTATATTGAGGCACAACATTGCGCGAATTCAATATTTCATTCCCCGAAAAATGAAATACCAATGTTGGGAATAAGGAAATACTCGTATTATCAAAAAATAGAACGAGAGCGCTGCAAGTTAATTTATTCAATTTTTGTTTGCATTCTCTCACGAGAATTCGCCATTTTTAAGAAGATTTTCATTATAACACTTAATGTCTTTCTTACTGGTATTATATCAAGATTATAGTTAAAGTGTACAATTAATCAATTCTACTATATCAGGAAAATTTTCTTACTGACACTATTTCGATATTATAGTTAAGAATGTATCTACATTTAATTATTTTTGTTATAATTTTTTACATTATTAAATTCTTAAAATATTCTGGAAAGCTTTTCAATTACAAATGTTTAATTATACTTATATGTATTTCTTTTTATTTTATATATCTTTAAATCTGTTTATGAAATACAAATTTTTGTTAGAGAGATATATGCAGAGTGTTTTTTCTGTACTGTTGCTAAATATCTGAAGAGGCAAACGAAAGTTAAAAATGAGAATTGTTTTAGTTACTTTCCTTATTTTTTTTATTTGTAGATATAATGACTTACCAATAATAATATAATCTATATTGTTTATATTGAAGCACGACATTGCGCCAATTCAATATTTCATTCCCCCGAAAAATGAAATACTCGTATTATCAAAAGAGCAAGTAATTTATTCAATTTTTGTTTGCATTCTCTCACGAGAATTCGCCATTTTTACAGAAGATTTTCATTATAACACTTAATGTCCTTCTTACTGGTATTATCTCAAGATCATAGTTAAAGTATACAATTAATCAATTCTACTAAATCAGGAAAATTTTCTTTCTGACACTATTTAGAAATTATAGTTAAGAATGTTGCTACATTTAATTATTTTTGTATAATTTTTGTATAGTTTTTTATATTATTAAAATATTATCAAACACTTTTTCAATTACAAATGCTTAATTATTCTTACATGTATTTCTTTTGATTTTATATATCTTTAAATCTGTTTATGAAATACAAATTTTTGTTAGAGAGATATGTGCAGAGTGTTCTCCTGTACTGTTGCTAAATATCTGAACAATCAAACGAAAGTTAAAAAGGAAATTTTTTTAGTTATTTTCCTTGATTTTTGTTTTAGTTTGTACATATAATGGCTTCTTAGCAAACCGATATCGCTCACATTGAAGCACAACATTACGCCAATCCAATATTTCATTCCTCGAAAAATGAGATACCAATGTTGGGAATAAGATAATATTATCAAAAGGTAAAACGAGAGCGCAGCAAGTTAATTTATTCAATTTTAGTTTTCATCCTCTCAAGATAATTCGTCATTTTTAAGAAGATTTTAATTATAACACTTAATATCTTTCTTACTGGTATTATCGCAAGATTACAGTTAAAATATATAATAAAACAATTCTACTAAATGCACAATAATTTGTTGTTGTTGTTGTTTTTACCGGTTTGTTAGAAACTTTTTTTTAGTTTGTTCTTTCCAAAGAAGAAAGTACTGTAATTGTGACTTTTATCGACTTCCTGTTTTCGACGAATTTATACTTTTTAGGGGTCAGAGAATCCGAAAAACATGTTTATGAAAAATGTTTGTCTGTCTGTCAATGTGTCTGCATGTCCGCTTTGTATCATTGAAAAGTAAATGAAGTTATGCATAGGCGCTGAAATTGCGGTTTTTGTGCCATTTTCATTATTGCATCATCGAAAAGTGTACGAAGTTATGCATAGAAATGAACCAAATTTCTTGTATATGTTTTTGGTGGCAAGCAGGTCCTCCTTGAATTTGGAAATATTCTACTGGGATTTTATGTGATTTTTTCGATTTTTCGTAGTTCTGTTATGCATTGACGGTTGGTTTAGCATCGAGAACTTCGCATCCTGCTAAGACAGTGATTTGTGCTCAAGTTCAAACGAAAAACGAAAAATATTCATTTTATTAAATAATATGATCGAGATTAACTGGTTTTTACTCAGATTAGTAAAATGAAGCAGAAACTTAAAATGAAAATCAAAGTAGATGTAGTATTGAAGTAATAACACCGGAAGATTAACATGCGTAGCAACGTTTTGAAGTATTAACCTGTATGGGACGAAGGAAGTTTTGGGATTGGCACATCCGACTAGTTTTCTATTATAAATGTTATATATTTTTACATTAATTTCTTTCTAATATATTTAGAAGTGCAAATCATTTTTTTAAGAATTGTAAGTACTTTTTTCATAGAATAAACCTCCCACTTTTGTCAGTACAAATTTTTTTTTATTAAATTTAAAATAAATTCTTTATGTTGTTTTATGTTTTGGATATAAAATAATTAAAATAGTTCACCTTTAAAAATGTTTCTCATCTCTAAGAGAAAGAAAACTTAAACATAAAGCCTTAAGTGTTTTTATTAATTAGATCTAATCTGTCAAAAATAAAATTTCTGACACCCATTACATTTTAATGTGACGTTAACTTTTTTCCCTAATACATTTTATTCTCCCTTTTTTCGATAAAAATTACTTTCTCTCTTATTCGATTTTCCATTCAGTTTTTTACTCATGCATTTTCTCTTCTCCTTGTTCCAATCTTCTCATTAAATTCATAGAATGTTTTTATTAAATTAGAAGACACTCACAAAATTCTAGAATAATACAAGGTCGGTGACGAAGAAGCAAAAGGGAAAAAAATGCATCATGTAATTAAAACTTTTTGCAACGTCCAAAATGTAAAATTGAGTAATTTCCAGGCTTATAAAAATCACACTTTTTTTCTTAATGGATCCGTTGGAAGCTATCCAGTTAGAAATGTATTTATTTTTTCTTTCTTTAATTTTTTTTCTTTTAAATTCATTCTAAAATGGATTTATGCAATAAAAAATACAAATATTAGGGTATGAAAACATCTTTGTTCTTTGTAGATATGGCGAGATGGAATGTTTATGTAAATGTCTCATTCAAAAATTTTAAAATATTTAACGGGGTCCAAGGTACAAAAATTATTAAATTTTCTAAAAATATTTTATTGCATTAAATTTTTTTCCCCTGCTTAAAATAACGTTTAAATCATGTCCATTTCTCGTATTTACATTATTATAAGTCAATAGCCGATAAAGATAAATTGTTCAAACTTGGAACATGTTTTTTTTCAATTGTTTTACTTCAATTTTGATTCAGGAAATTTGAAAAAATATTTACTTTTGAAAATATGATTTTTTTTTTTAAAGTTACATCATTTTTTTAAATTTTTACTTTAAATATTTTTAATCTTTATTTAAATTAATATTTTTAAAAATGATGAATCAAAATTAAAACTTATATATTTTTGCCTATTTAAATGAAGAAAAATTTAATTCTACAAATAATATTTCGAGTTATAACAATTTTAAATTATCCCACTTAAAATAATAATAATAATAAAATAATATGTATATATATATATATATATATATATTAAATTTTCTTTTAATTATGAGAAGTTTTATCATGTGATTTTGTTTACAAATGATATGGTTGACCATCACAAAAAATTTCAAAATTTTTACTCAATAAATAAAGGTTATTTTAAAATGTGTCCCGGATCCCCTTAAATTATATATATATACAGGATGCAAAGGAAAGTCCCTTTAACCTGAAAATACTTGCGGACGGAGAGAGTTACAGCTATGCAGGTGAGGTAACGGTATTGTAAAGCGACTATGCCCGACCTAATGCAAACGACACCAGCGCCCTAGTGGCGAAAATTGGAAGATAGCTATTGAAAATCGTAAACAAAAAGAGATAGAGCAAAATTTCCAATTTGAAAGTTTTATAGCATCAATTAATTAGTACGAAACGACATTTGGTTCACACGGATAACATAAATCGTCGCCTGTATACGCAAAAATGCCCGAAATCGATGAGCGACGATTCTACTCTGCATATTCACATTCCGTAAATGTAGCATTGCACAATTTCAGATTGTGACGTTGCAGTGTGCTGTAATGTCTGTAAAAGTTTAATTTTCAATGCATTTAAAATTTTATATTAACTCTTTCAGGGGCAGAAGAATTCTGTTCGTAAACTGATGAAATAATTTACTAAAACCAGAATATTCAAACGAATTTCTTAGAAAATAAAAACCTGCTAATTTTCACTTTCATTAGAAATGCAAAATTTTATTAAAATATTCTTGCTGCCATTTGTCAGTTTTGCAATTAAAATTAGGTGGCTAGACCGTCTAGCCACCGCCCTTGAAAGGGTTAAATTTGTGTCGTCGTATTGAAGAGGCTAGCAATAGACGTTCCATGCTGAGAAATGTGGCATGTAGAATTACTCTCACAAATACAAACGTGTATCGTGAGCAATGGCGAACTTTTCGAACATACTGAATATTAACTTTTTATCACTGTGAGACAGTTTGTCTTTTTTGTTTTTTGTGTGATGTTATCAAAATGTATTGATATAAGCACCTATTTATACCATAAGTTGTGCGCATTTCTTCATACTTCTGGCTATTCCATTCAAACTTTTACACAAAATAGAGTGCATCGATTTCGGACATTTTTGGGTATACAGGCGAAGATTTATCCTATCAATGTAAACCAAATGTCGTTTCGTACTAATTAATTGACGCTTTAAAACTTTCTAACTGGAAAATTTTCTCTATCTCTTTTCGTTTTCGATTTGCAATGGTGGCGACTTCCAAATTTCGCCACTAGGGGCGCTGTCGTCGTCTGCATTAAATCGGACGTAGTCAATTTACTATACCATTACCCCACTTCAATAGCTGTAGTTCTCTCCGTTCGCAAGTATTTTCAGGTTAAAGGGACTTTCCTTTGCACCCTGTATATGTGTGTGTGTAATATTCACACACGTGTACTGAATTTGTCAATGTTTTATGGCAACATCTGCAGATTTGTCAAATCATGCATGTTTTTCTGGAGTTTTTATGAGTAATGCTTCCTCAATTGAATCATTTACTCTATTAGTTTTTTCTTTCTCTAAGGTATTTTAATGTATGATTGCCAAAATCTCCCTATAAATACATGTACTGAATTTGTCAATGTTTTATGGCAACATCTGCAGGTTTGTCAAATCATGCATGTTTTTCTGGAGTTTTTATGAGTAATGCTTCCTCAATTGAATCATTTACTCTATTAGTTTTTTCTTTCTCTAAGGTTTTTTTAATGTATGATTGCCAAAATCTCCCTGTAAATACATGTACTGAATTTGTCAATGTTTTATGGCAACATCTGCAGATTTGTCAAATTATGCTTGTTTTTCTGGAGTTTTTATGAGTAATGCTTCCTCAATTGAATCATTTACTCTATTAGTTTTTTTTTTCTCTAAGGTTTTTTTAATGTATGATTGTCTAAATCTCCCTGTAAATACATGTACTGAATTTGTCAATGTTTTATGGCAACATTTGCAGATTTGTCAAATCATCATGTTTTTCTGGAGTTTTTATGAGTAATGCTTCCTCAATTGAATCATTTACTCTATTAGTTTTTTCTTTCTCTAAGGTTTTTTTAATGTATGATTGCCAAAATCTCCCTGTAAATACATGTACTGAATTTGTCAATGTTTTATGGCAACATTTGCAGATTTGTCAAATCATCATGTTTTTCTGGAGTCTTTATGAGTAATGCTTCCTCAATTGAATCATTTACTCTATTAGTTTTTTCTTTCTCTAAGGTTTTTTTAATGTATGATTGCCAAAATCTCCCTGTAAATACATGTACTGAATTTGTCATGTTTTATGGCAAATAAATAATTTGCAAAATCGTGCAAATTTGTCAAATCATGCATGTTTTTCTCGAATTTTTAGGAAGAAATGCTTCCTCATGTGAATAATTTAATCTCGTATTATTAATTCATTTAAATTCAGT
Source organism: Maratus speciosus (assembly GCA_963932465.1). Lineage (NCBI taxonomy): Eukaryota > Metazoa > Arthropoda > Arachnida > Araneae > Salticidae > Maratus > Maratus speciosus. The sequence continues at coordinate 452,880,973 of OZ010789.1, read as the reverse complement.
TTTTTTAAATGTACAATTGCCCAAGTGTTGTATTATTTTAGCTTATTACCGCTTGTACAAGGATGAAATTGTACATCTTTTGTGGAATCTGTAGTAATTTGGGCTAGAAAATTCTGTCACAGATTCACAAGTATTTCAATAATTCACGTTGTTTCATTTTAATTTATCTTTTCTTTGTTATATATTTTTCCTTTTTTTTCTGGATATTATTCAAAACTGGTATTAGTTCATATTTCAATGTATGATTTTTATTACCCCATTTGGGCATGATGTATCTCCGTTATATTATACGGTTATTATATATATATATAGTTAAAAATCACATTGCATCTAGAAATAAAAAAAGAAAGCAAAATTTTTATTTTAAATTTTAAAATGCATTATAAATTGTTAAAAGTCTTTCTTTTTCAACTGTTCGAATCTGTTAAAGGTGTTAATCAGTGAGATCTCAAATTATCCTCGCTAATGTTAAACCTATGGACGCGTGATGCATTCGTACTTTTGAAATATCTCCTCAGGAAATTAACATTTTTTACTTTTTTCTATGTCTTCATCAAGAAGGATGTCTCCTTTTTTTTAGTTGTTAAGATATTTCTAAAATGTAAACTTAATTTTATTTGAGTGTTAAATTCTCACCCAATATCGCTAAGACTTTAACACTTAAAATTAGAAATTAATTATATATTTTTTAAATATCTTAGCAACTAAAAAAAAGAAAAAGAAAGAAACATTTTATAAGAATAGTTCACAGAATCAAAATACGAATGCATCACACGCCCATAGGTTTAGCATCAGTTGGTTTGGATATAAGATCTCACTGATCAACAGCCTTCAGTTGTTTGGTTTATATATTTTTTTTTTAATCACGTTTTCATTAAATATTAAATGACATGAAATAAAGCCCTAAATTAGAATGTAGAAGCTTATGTATACAACATCAGTAATACAATTTAAATAAACAGCTTCCAATAAAAGAAATTTTAGTAAATATTTTTTACTTGTTGTATTATGACATTTTTTATTAAAAGGAATTTTTTTTTTCATTCATAACACGACTATGCAAAATTTGGGTTGTGCCATATTGCTTAGCTTTTGATAATTGATTCTTACGTATTTTCTAGCGCTGAATCCGAAAATGGCCTTCACATTTTTTACCATCACGTCAGGATTTTTTTGCAAAATGTTTACTTTTTAACTTTGAAATTTACGACTTGCGAAAAATTTTGACGTGATGATTAAAAATGAAGATTATTTTCAGATTTAGTGCTAAAAAGTACATAAAATCAATGATCAAAATTTAAAAAACACAAACATCACATCTATTTTATAGTATCAGAATTTTACTATTCTTTGACTTTGAAATTTACGATTTGCAAAAAATCCTGACTTGATGATTCAAAATGAAGGTCATTTTCGAATTCAGCGCTAAAAATATATACAAAAATCAGTTATCAAAAGTTAAGAAACAGAAACATTTTCTGTATCTTTCAGTATCAGATGTTCTCTATTTTTTGACTTTTTACCATTAAAATTTACGATTTGCAAAAAATCCTGACGTGATGGTTAAAAATGGTCATTTTCGAATTCAGCGCTAAAAAAGTACATAAAAATCAATAATCAAAAGCTAAACAACACAATCCTCGCAGGCTTTTTATTTAATGACAAACTATAGATGTAACAAAAGTGTCATGTTCGATGACCGTTTTATGGTATTAATGCTTAGTGCTATTGACATTCAAAATTCAAGCATATTTCTAAATCTTAATGAAAAATTATGTTAATTTTAAGAAAAGTTTATGCTTTAATTTTACCAGACATTTTATGCCATAAATTTGTAAAAAAGACAGATGAGAAATGAAAATGCAAGTAAACAGATTTGTAAGCTTTGTTAAATTACTATAGTTTTGCAAAATATCAAGTAGTCTGTCTATCTCTCAGAAACCCCTCAATAAATTTCTTTATCGCCAAGTGAAACGTTTCAAATGAAATGAGTTTGAATGTTATTTTTCTATAATGTGAATGTTTTTAGTAATTTTAAGAATATTTATTGTGTACACGAATATACAACATTAATTATATTTCTTCTATTTTTCTAGACTGTGGTGAAATCTGAAGTTTGGAACACATTTTGAAATCTGAGGATTGGTACTAGAAAAACAACACAAATACATTACAAGCATATTAAAGCTCATAATTATAGTTATTTTGAACTATACCATATGGAAATAAGTGAACTAAATGTACGGTAGTCTTAATTATCTTTCTCTCCTCGAACAGTGAGTATACTACAATGATTATTATTTAACCCTTTATGTACTGGATTATGACTTCATGAAAATTTTATCTTCTAAGTTATTTTTCGTGAATTTTTGAAACTACATTAGAAGATTTACATAATCAGTTACTAAATTTTAGAAGGATATTAGAAGGATTGAAGGATTTAGAAAGATTAAATTTGAATTTATAGGGATTTTATGGAATATTTATAACCCCACTCAAATCTTTTATTTTAAATATTTTTCTTAGTATTTTGTAGAATTAGGAAATGTACACATATAATGTTCTTACGATAGAAACATAGTAATATTTCCGAATTGAAAAATTCCCCCTCCCCCTCCCAATACCAAGAAAGCTAAAAAGATGCAAAGGCAAAAGAAAACACCTTTTTAAAAATATTTTCGTTCTGTGTAACCAATAATGCTTTTGGAACAAGATAAAGTAATGCATCTATAACTCATTCTAAACTGTATTACTACTAATCAATGTATTAAATGAATTGTATAGCAAGTTATTTTAATTGTACTTATAAGTACGGTCAGTAGATAAAGGGTTAATATGTTGAAATTTTAATTTTATAAGTTCACCGTATTAGTTTAATACTGATGCGATGCGATATGTTTTTATGTAGTTTAAAGTCACATTTATCTTCAACTATTCATGTTTAACCATATATCTGCATAAAAGCTCAAGAACGGGAATGCTTAGATATATATTTTATAAAGAATGTTGAGTTTATAAGTATTGGTTATTGTTCCCCTAGATAACCCCCCTTTTTTATTTTTCTAACATGTTTGATTATTTTAATTATAATGTGTTGTCCATATTTACTGCCCCTCTAAAGGATTTGTGTTTGAAGGTTATTTAAATGTGTTATACATGATCATAAACATAGGCTATTGTTAGGTGTGTTTATTAAAGCAAATTGGTAGAATAGAATCAAAAGACTGAACTAAGACTAGTGTCGTGATATAGTTTTCACCTTGTTATTAATATAAATGTTAAAAACATGCGTATAATTACTTAAAAGGTGCTGAAAACATATAAAGATGTTAGTTAATATAACCCCGAGGTCTTCCGAGCGCACACGCGTTCATTTTCAAGGAAAAAAGATGATTGTAGATGATTGTAGGTTTAAATTTCTGGGTATTTCAAGATCTCCTGAAAATATGACTTAATCCTTACCCCCCCCCCCCTTTTTAGAGCGGTGGACTGGCCTTCGCTTGCACATGCGCAGTATTCTATCTTATTTTACTGATATTTTCTTTTATTCCAGTCAATCATCTTTTTCCCTTGAAAATGAACACGTGTGCGCTGGAAAGATCTCAGGATTATATTAACTAACCTCTTTATATGTTTTTAGCATCTTTTAAATAATTACATGCATGTTTTTAACTTTTATAGGCATATCGGTAAATAGGTATTGATTATTGCCCCTATCAATTATATTTGTTTTATTTTTTCTAAGATGTTTTGATTATTTTAGTGTTGGATTAATATTTACTGCCCCTCTACTTTATTTTTGTTTGAAGATTATTTAATTGTGTTATAGAAGATCATAAACATATTATTTTAGTAGTTTCAATTTGATTTTTTTTTCTTTAAACCACTCATAACATCACACAAGTTTTTACATATATTTTACATTATTTTTTACATATTAGCATACCGGGTCTTCTAAACTGGGCTGACTGATTTTAAAATTCAATAATTTGCCAATGGTGACAGCTATTAAAGAAATTCTTGCAGAAGAGTAATGTGTGGTATCAAGAGTTTTTTTTAGTGTGATTCCCAGTTTCACTTTTAAATATGAGCGATAGATGACTCTGCGAGAAATAGACGTCCAATTGAGGCAGAAACAGAAATAACCCAGCCATGATGCCAACGAAGGCGGTCAAACGTATGGAGTGAGAGTCATGTTCATCGGTACACTTTTGTTTTTAGGGTCCCGATTCTGAACTTATTCTATATGATATTATTTTTGAATCGGAATCAGACTCCAACAATATCCAAATGATATCGATTTCATTCAAAATCGGACCCTAAAAACAAGATTATATAGGCGAATGAGACCCACTCCGTAAATTTGACCTCCATAATTCCCATTATTGCTATGTGATTTCTATTTCTGCCTCGATTGAGCGCCTACTGCTTGCAACACCATCTATCGCTCATATCTGAAACTAAAACGGGGAGTCACAGTATTAAAACTCCTGGCATCATACACTGTTCTGCAAGAATTTATTTAACACCTCTCACTGTTTGCAAGTTATTAAATTTTGAAATCAGTAAATCCATTTCAGGACACCGTATATGTAAAAACTATGATGATATGAGCATAATTTCACTCGACATTTTTTAATGTGTGCATATATAGAGAAACATCGAATTAAACTTCCTTAATTCATGGGGCTATGTAAGGCATTGACTGTTCATAACAATGCACTGGAAAAAGGATAATTCAAATCGTGCTCTCAATAGTTGGGGATAGACACCGCTGTATTCCTTATGAAAAGTGATTCGCACAAACGGAGCTTCTGTGAAACTCATGAAAATAACGAAATCCCATAAAAGAGAGCGGAAAATGCTGCACAATAAGAGTTTGAGGTTAGCTATTGCGTAATGTCGATATTGAAAGAAAAAGTTCTCATTAGTAGAGCTTTTCCCCTGAAAGAAGTAATTGCTAGTACCGTGATTATAGTATTCCACCTGGAGAAAAGCTTACTCAGCACTTTTGTACTTTTTAAAAATAAATATTGAACACACGTTATGAAGCATCCGAACTCTAAAAAAGAAATAAATAAATTTCAACAGACATATATTATACCTTTAATCTTAATGAACGAACGTTTTTCCGTTTTGATTTGTCCATTTTTTAAATTACCGAAATTTATTAAATGTAATCTAAAGGTGAAATAAAATTCTCTAATCCAAGTTGTATTCCTATAAGGTAGGGTTGACGAACCTTTTTGTTACCGCGTGCTAAATTTGATCAAAAATTATTTTATGTGACCATGACGTGCCAATTAAAAAAAAAATAGTAAGCGGAAAAATAATGGATTAAAATTATTTAACATTTTATATTAAGATAAAAAAAAATGTGGGAGCATACATGCATATATTACACTATAATAATTATGGAAACAAATATATTTGATTTCTGTTGTTGCATCTTAACATCAGGCTAGTTTTAATGCAAGCTGAACCGGATTTATCTGACAAGTGCTTATACTTTGAGTTTTGATATCATTCGTTTGTGAAAACAGTGACTCGAAAGCGTAGATAAGCAGAAAAACTTAAAATCACAAACGCCAGCTTCTTTGAATAGCTCTAAAATAAATTCAAAGTTGCCATAACTTTGCTATCGGAATTTAGTAATGTCTAATAGCCATTTCTTGTCGATAGTTTTCAAATATCGTCTTAGTTTGAAAAAATTTTCAGACCATAATTAATTAGATTGGAATATAATATGCCGCAATTAAAAATTTTTAATTCCCATTTAATCGAATTTAGAAAAGATAAGTCGCGATTTCGTGTAATCTCACTTTATTTTGATTTAGAGCCATAAGCTGTGTCGTGCCAAAATTATTATTTCCCGCGCCAAAGTTGGCACGCGTGCCATAGGTTCGCCGTCCCTGCTATAAGGTGTTCCGAGAAGTAAAACGGGATTGATGGTTAGTAGTTTTAAAGTTTATTGACGGAATTTTTGAGTTTCCATTCTCCCTCAACATACTGGAAAGTTGCCAATCGAAGCTGTAAATTACCGAAAATTGTCCAGTCTAAGTTAAAAATAACCTGAAATGGTTCAATTTAATAGGTATGTTTATCACCGAAATTCTGTGAAATCACGGATAGTTTTAGGCAATTCTGTTGTAATTTTCCGTTTTTAAGCATTTTTTTTTTTTTTTTTTTTTACTTGTTGCCGGAATTTCATGACCTTGTGACAAATACAACACCCTACACAATCCTTTTAAGTTCTGAAAATACAGTTTTGACAATCTTGTATATAGTATAAAATGAAAAATCTAAAGCAATTTATTATTTTATCATTATCATGTATATTTTTAAGTTGAGAATTTTACCTTTTAATTCTATTTTACTGGTGCACTCTTCTAGCACTTATTTATTCGTAAAATACCATTATTACTTAATATAAAGCTTTTCACGAATCTATTTCGATTTTCTTTTATTATAAAATATATATTTTTTTTTCACATTTTACAATCGCAAAAACTATTTTTTTTAATCCAGTAATATTCCGGTCTTTAGATTGGCACTTTTCTTTCTTTCTCTTTTTTATAAATTTTTTAACACTCAGAAAATCGTTAAATTGCTTTAAAATTTAATGATTTCGCTTTGGCTTTTACGAATTCATTCGAACAAAAACTAGTTGAGAGCAATCTTGGATACTGTATCCAATTTCGGAAACTACTAATCGATAAACACGCGTTTTCAGTTATTCAAATGCGATATATTCGGTTATAATTATCTACGTTTTCACGGAGGAAAAAAAACCCTTTTAATGCTTTCGAACTTAGTTTTAAGTAATAAACTTTGTCATTTTTAGGTATTTCAGTTTAATATTATCATCTCCTTTATATTCAGCTACAGATTTTTTTAATAGGAACTTTGGTTGATTTATTTTTAATAAATGGATAAGGAATTCAAAAGATTTTTTTTTCTTGCAATCAGACACCTAATTAAGTAAAAAAATCGATACTTAAAACAATTGAGTAAGTAGATGTTTTAAATTAACTTTGGTTTTTCTTCATTGGATTTTCGATACCGATTCTCTTTAACGAAAAGAAAAATATTATTCTTAAAGTAATTGTTTTTAGCTTGCATGTTTTAATAAAGGTTTTATATAGATATTTAGTGTAAGCAATTTAATTTATTTCCGAAGTATTTATAATCAAACACTCTTTTCTTTGCTGGTCTCTTTTTTAACAGTTATTTTTTGCTTTTTGTTATTTTACAAAATTAAAATCCTACTAATGTTCTATATTCAGGAAATTCTGCACAAGACTTCACGGTTCTTACAAGTACCACAAATTACGAATAATAATCGTCGCATTATTTAATCTCAGAGTTTATGTTATTAAATAAGACACTATTTCTGTTAAAACGTGGTACTAAAATACAAGAACCGTGCAATTTCTGCGAATAATCCGTATGCCTGCATGTTATGCATCATTATGTGCAACACACATTTTTATTTCAGTAAATATTTAGTTATCTGCAACTTTAATATTTTTTTCAAGAACTGCATATAAATGTGTTTATTAAATATGCAAAAATAAACGGAATTTCATGTGTGTGAGTGTGTGTAACACTAATAAAATAAATGTAAAAAAAAAAAAAAAAAGAGAGAGAGAGAGAGAGAGAGAAACATGCTTTCATTAAAAATCAGAAATCACTATATGTAGGGGAAAAAAAAAATTAAATGCAGTACCATATTTGGCGATGTTTCGACAAGTTGACCAAAGTTTGGCCCTATCATGGAAACTCTGTCATTAGTACCTTTCAACAAATACTGATTGTTGAAGCTGATTCTGATTTCTCCATAGGAAATCAAACTATAATTGAGTAACTATTAAGTTTAAGTAGCGTTAATCTTAGAAGTGTTAGTTTAACCTTAAAGAGTGTTTTTGCGATGTCTTTAGAAAACGGAGATCGCTTGGGGGCAGATACCCTGAAACCTTTGCCATCCTTAAGGATCGGTTTTGAAAAATTCCGAAACTGCTAATACTACTTATTACTACTAAGCTACTACTATAACTACTATAAACCTACTACTACTACCATTTATAAAATATAACATATTATCTTACATATTAATCGTAGTTTATAAAGCTTTTAAATTATAAGAGATTTTTAAGCAATCTTTAGCATTCCTTTTCCATTTATAAAATATAAATTACAGTTGCTACTATACAGTATAACTACTATATAAATTCATACTAAGCTACTACTAAGCTACTACTAAGTTACTACTATTACTACTAAGCTAATACTACTACTTATACCCATATTAGCTATACTGTAGGCAAGTCAAGTTTCAAGATTTTATTTCGTTTGGTTTATTCAAATTCAAAGCTCTATGCCAACACAAAGAGGGTGAAAAATGAGTCACAACATTGCCATATACAAACATACAAACACTAAGCTAAAAGAAAGCATGTAAAAACTCTTCCCCAGTGGATTGATGTTGTAATTCTTAGGCTGCAGCTATGTTCTAGTTTCTTAACGCTTAGAAAATCCTTAAATTGCTTGAAAATTTAATGATTTCATTTCGGGTTTTACGAATTCATTCGAACAAAAAATACTTGAGGTCAATCTTTGATACTGTATCCGATTTCTGAAGAACTACTAATCGATAAATATGCGTTTACAGTTATTCAAATGATATATATCCGGCAGTTATTAACAGTGTATACACACGGTGAGGGAACTTCCTTTTAATTCTTATAAAATTATTTTTAAGTAATAATCCTTGTAATTTTGAGTTATTTCAAATTAATATTTTCCTTTTAATTTTTTGTATTAAGTTCAACTAAGTATTTTTTTTTTTTTTTTTGAAACTGTAATTTATATTTTATAAATGGAAAAGGAATGCTAAAGATTGCTTAAAAATCTCTTATAATTTAAAAGCTTTATAAACTGCGATTAATATGTAAGATAATATTTTATATTTTATAAATGGAAAAGGAATGCTAAAAGTTGCTTTAAAATCCTTTTTAATTTAAAAGCTCTTTAAACTACGATTAATATGTAAGAAAAATATATTTTATACAAGTAGCATATTTTGAAATAATGCAAAAAATTTCTTGACGTAAAATATATCTGATGAAGATAATGTCCAAAAATTTCATTTTAAAATGTTTCATGCGATTTCTTTATAAACTAAAGATTATTTTTATACAAGCTCAGCTTTTTAAATTACAACGATTTGTTTATTCATTTTCATATAACATTAATTATTACAAAATTTATTGAAATATTTTATCAAGCTTTTACCTTTAATTCTGCATTTTGTTATTATAACTTTGCTATTTTATTATTACATTCTTAAAAGTTATTACATTTTACAAGGTTTCTTTATTTTATACGCGAATGACCAGTTATTTGAAACATAAAACCATTAAAGTATTTGAGAAATTAAAAGGGGATTGGAGAAAATATAATTCACATCAGATACTTTGGTTGCATGACAGATTTTAAAATTGCGTACGACTAATTAGAAACTTGATTTGATTTAAATTAGATTCAAACTTATTTAAGGTGAATCCAAAAAATTTAGTAAAAACATTCCCAAATCAAACACTGTTTCTTTTTTCTTGTATTTTTATTTGATTAATTTTCTTTCCGTTTTACTCATTTTCGAAATTCACTATGACATTAACAGTTTTTTTTTTTTTTTTTTTTTGCCCTACCAGTGGCCGAGAGGTTCCGCTCTCAAAACTGGTAGACGGGAAGTGCTGGGTTCGAACCCAATTCGCGGCAGTCGGCCTAGTCGTTTGGAGATTTTCCTGATTTTCTTCGAACCTTGATAACCTGCATAAGTAACATTGCGTAAATACGGGTTAGATTCCCTTAGAAAGACGTCCCCTTCAGGCTCACATTACTCGTTTAGGCCGTCATTAAAAAAAAGTTTTTTTTTTTTTTTTGCTTTGTTTATATTTTAAAGAACTCAAGTAACTTAAATTCAACTAATATGTTCCGTTGCACTGTATACATAACTTTCGTTTAAGTGATATTGGAAAACGAAGTATCTGTAATTTCAATTTATCATATGGGTCATTCCTTAAGAAACATATTTTTAGTGCTAAATTTTCTGAAAATAAAGTTTCAAACTAACGGGAAAAAGTGAAAATATTGTTTTGTGTTTTCTGGCATCATGCCATTATTTTCCCAGCTCACAAGTAATATTGTATTAAAATCACATTTTCATATACCGGTTGTCCTATAACGAACTGAGTGTTTTTAAAAATCAGTAACTTGCAAATAGTGACAGGTGTTAATTATATCCTTGCAGAAGGGTATGTAAGACAGTGTTTTCGCTGGGTTTTGACGAACATTCGCGATTTGACGAATAAGAAATAAAAAACAATAGCCAAATGAAAAAAAAAACCTCTTTTTTTTCAATATGTTCTAAAGGTACCTACATTTTTGTAATTACCTATAAAATAGAAATTCGACTATCCGCTACAGCAACTATTAAAAATAAGTACATTCTGAATGTCTCCTAAATGTGTAAATGTTTCAGACATTTTTTTAGCAGTCTAAATAAAAATTAAAAACAACGACGATCTTTGATTTACCGTTATGGAAATATACACTAAAAATTGCTATGAGATTTCTACTCTTAACAGATAAAAAAGACTGACCCGCCACTGATACTTTGCACACAACTAATAAATAGTAGGGTAAATGGCTAATTTCAAAGCCGCATTCCAGCAACACTTTTCAGTATTTGGCGCTTGATGGAAGTAATTTTGTTTATGTTTTTACCGGCGCGATGCCGGTGCTTAGATAGTGATCAACTGACAATAGGGAAATACCTATCGCATAATCCTTTCTGTATCTTTGGCTGTTGCTAGACTGAATTGGTGTGGACTCAATATCTCTATAAATAGAGTAATGTAAATGGCACGGTACGATTGAACATGAAAAGTGACATCAATCGTTCAGGTTCAGTAACGCGGATAAGAATCTGGACTGCACTGGCACACGCTTAAAAAGAGCAGAAATTGAGCACTCGCAATTTCGCGAGTCTGATTGTTCGTTTACTCGCCAAATGAAGCATTTTGTCGCAATTTGGCGCAATGGCGAGCGGCAGCGAGAACCCTGATGTAAGGAGTTCTTTTTACTGCTGTTCTGCATTTTAGTTCCAATTAGTAGAGATATAGAGCAAGCAATAGGCGCTTAATAAAGGTCAAAACCGAAATGATCCCGCATTGAAGCGAAAAGAGGACGTGAAATATATGGAGTTGGGCCCTAAGAACATGATTGCTTTGGCGAATAAGATCTACTGCATATATTTAACCTCCGTCCTTCGCATTAATGCTGGGTGTTTTCGGTTCTGGCCTCGATTGAGCATCTATTGCTTGCAGGGCCATCTATCGCTACTATCTGGAACTAAAACCGAGAAGGCCAGTAAAAAATCACCTGACATCTTACATAACCCTCCTACAGTTCTTTTTAATAGCTCTCACCATTTGCATGTTATTGAATTGCAAAAACAGTCAGTCCATTTTAGGACACCGGGTAATGTACCGTATATATTACACCGTTATACAAGGGTGAGTGCAAATGATGGACCCGATTTTAAAAAATCATATTTTCGAAACTACTGCGCATATCACAGTAACTGATATATGAATTCCAAGAAAAATACACCAAGATTTTTTTTTTAGTTACAAATGTTCGATATGTGACCCTCTTGTTACACGGCATACGTCCAATCTGTAATCCAGTTCGTTCCAAATATTTTGTAGCATCATTCTGTCAGTGGTTCTGAATGCTGCACAAATGCGTTCTTTAAGCTCTGGCAGTGTTTTCGGCATTCGTGGTACATAAACAATGTCTTTGAGGTAACTTCACAAAAAGAAATCAAATGGTGTTAGGTCTGGGGATCTTGGTGATCATGTGATTAAAGGTAAATCACCGTTACCCGCTTGAGGACAGCGTAGATTTTGTATTTCAGCAGGATGGAGCCCCACCTCTTTGGTCTTTGCAGGTACGTAGTTACTTGAACCGACCCACACTGGTGGATCGGGCTTATGGGTTTGGAAGGAACTGGATTACAGGTTGGATGTATGCCGTGTAACAAGAGGGTCGCACATCGAATATTTGTAACTGAAAAAAAAAACTTTGTGTATTTCTCTTTAAATTCACGTATCACTTATTGTAATATGTGCAGTAGTCTCGAAAATATTATTTTTTTTAATCAGGTCCATAATTTGTACTCACCCTGTACTTGGAATTTATTGCTACGATTAAAATGACTAACAAGCTTATCTTTCATTGTGAAGGCTTTTTTTATTGTTGCTTTCTTTTGAGGTATTTAGAAGCTTTTACTTTTTTATTCACAGGCACGATTCAATTTTTTTTTCGATTATAGTTGTTTATCAAACGAAACTATAAATAAACAATTTGAAATTGAACCTGAGATAAACTTTATAAAGCACCGAATTAAAACTAAATAATGTATCATGAAAAAAAAAAGTTTTAACTCAACACAACAGTACCAATATTTAGTACAAATTGGGGCTGTAACAGTCCAGGAACGTGATTTGTCAGGCTCTGTGTGTTTATTGTTTCTATGAAAACCTTTTTTGTTTAATTATTCTCATGCATTGTTTTGCTATACCACCCCATATTTCTATTATAACTGTTTGCATTTTCTGAATTTCAGTTACTTTTTTAACAAATAATTTGTGGCATACATTTGTACTTCCTATGAGAATGACCTATATATAGTACTTCTCTTATGTTATTCCTAGAACTGTTACTAAATTTATTGAAGCTTTAAAATAAATAAACAGAGTCACATATGCATGCGTGTTACGCTTATTAGTTCTTCCTCACTGGATCAATTTAATGCTGGTAAAATTATTAGATCATTTTAAATTTTAACGTTTTCTCCCTTTTTTATCTATAACTTTTAAAAAACTATTTGAGAGCAATTTCTGATACAATTTTCGAAACCACAAGTTTCTAAACTCATATTTTTAACTTTTCCATTTAAATGAGGTATATTTGTCAATAAGTTTTTAGCATTTGCACGGTGGAAAGAAAGTTTTTAAATTTTTGATTTTTACATTTCATTTTTCACTGAACAACATATTTTCATAGAAGATTTGGTTAATTTATTTCTAATAAATTGATAAGGAATTCAAATGATTTTTTAAAAAAATGAATCCCACTCACAAGTAAAGTTAAAAAAATTCATCTTTAAAGCATTCATATAATTAGATTTGTAAATTAGTTTCAACTTTTCTTTTTGTTCCTTGTTCTATATTCATAATGATTCTAGGATTAATTGTTTTTACAATGTTAATTTTATTGGAGGATTTTAGAAAATCATTTAGCATAGACAAATTAATGAATTTTTAAAAAGAATTTTTAATTAAATATTTTCGTAAATGTTCTGTTTTGTTTTGTTAAAAACTTCGTTGCTTTCATATTATAATTTTATACAAGACTTCTTAAGGAAATCTCTTTCAAAAAATGTAATACACAGCAATAGTACAAAATAAAACTCAACAGTATAAGTACTTGAACACCAATGTTAAAGCTAATAAATAATGAATTACCAGAATTATTGAAGTTACATGGCGGAAGTTGAGTGAATGCAATATGAAGAAAACAAAATTATAAGCAATTCAACATCACATATAAATGTTACAAGTCACTACTAATTTGTATGATATATCTGATCTATGGGGAAAGTTAAATTGTAATTTACAATAAAATATTAAACCAATAAATTTTATTATTTTTTCGATACTGTTTTATGTTACTAAAAACTTCTATTTAATCTAAACCCATAAATTATTGAAAATTAAAATACCATACTGTTGTTTGGAAATTATTTTTTAATTAATTAGATCAAATATGTAGTTAACTCTTTATTTTTCTTTAAAAGAAAAAAAAAACGGAAAGACAATGATGCCTGAAGCATTAAAAGATGTAGCAGTATGCGTATTAAAATATGGAAGGTGATTTAATTTTTCTTTTAAATTAATTCAGCTAGTTTATAGCGGTATATATATTTTAGTTAGTTTAATATTATAGATTAACTATGACCAATAACTTGAGAAATATAAGTTAATTTCTGTGATGAGTTGTACATAGTTTTCGGTAGGTTATATTATATCGTATATAAAAATTTGGAGATTCGGAAGAAGGAGCAATCTCTTTATGAGATCCTGATTTTTTTAGTCTTGATTTTATCTGAAGCAATTTGCAGCATAGTTTTTTAAGTGATGTTTATCTTATAAATGATTGTGCAAATAGAGTGAGATTAAGTTTCATTCAGTATAACCAGACATTAAAAAAAAAAAAAAAACTAATTAACTCAAGTTATAACACTATAAAAGCCCATGCAGCAAATCCCTGATGTTTTATTTTTTAATACTGCATCAGATATTCAGGGTTAGCGAAAAATGTTATTCATTACAGTGGGCACTGTGGTGCGTTCTATTGCTCGAAATGAAATGAAATTTGAACTGCACATAACTCAAATAATGCACTTATCATTTGTAAAGTACAATTTTTCTTTTTACAAAACTTCGTCGAAAGGGGATGCTATAACATTTAAATAAGTTTTCAGTACATTTGCACATTTTAATTCCCAGTACGCTTTCACATAAATGTTTAATATGCTTTCAATAAATGGTCAGCATTTTCATCTTTATTGTCAAAAACGTGCTGTAATTGTAAAATTATATTTATTTTTGCTAAGTGCATTGGGTTTGACTAAATCTACTCTCTACCGAAGACTATCCATTTGCCATTTGAGACTGTACTCGAGGAAAGTCTGAAATAATGTCCAAAATCCCCAAATAATCTATTAGCTTGGTAACATTTGATGAAATGCCAAAATTTTCCCTCAGATTATGACGTTAAATGAATTACCAAGTTGGTGATAACACGCTAATTTTGTGAAAATTCTATTCAAACGTTAACAACATAACATTTACCTCTTTTGTTGAAAATATTCGGAAATTGAGACATTTTGATCGAGAAAATTTTAAGTTTTAATCAGTAAGCATGCAACTGAAGCATTATATACTAAAGTAATTTTTCTTATTTCAAAATTCGTAGGTTACCCCACTTCTAAAGGCTGTATGACCTAGGAAATATGACTTTTCTCAGACAAGAGGTCATGATTACTTTGAATTTCAAATAATTTTTAAAGCGGACAAATTATGAAAACTCTAAATTATAAATATGAAAATAACTACAAAGGAGCAATCCATTACTTATATAATTGAAGCAACTAAGATGTTAAAAAACAGACAGACCCAAAACACATGCAATTAATCTGTATATTAGACTGTCCATTCATACACTTTTAAATTTCTAAAAATGTATTTGGAGTCAAGTATCTAAAATATGTTATTGGGGTAAATTTCAGAGTATAAAATATAGTATATACAGGGTGATTCAGAACTATTTTTTCAAAAATGTAAAGGCAGGTAAAGGGGACCTAAATAAGTAGATTTCGTGTAGGAATGTGGGTGCGGAAATGCAGTGTTGAGACAGTAGAGGGCGCTGTTGAATGCGGCGGATGAATGCTCTTCGTTGGCTTGAATCGTTATTTCCCGCATGGATTTCGAGAAATATGCATTATTTCACCAATGCGGAGCTTGCCGACATGCATTTCATGTATGGGATTGCAAAAGGAAATGGATTGACTGCTCAAAGGATTTAGATTAACGATTTCCTGGTAAGATTCTGCCGAGTCCCTGAACACTTGAGCGTCTTCATTAAGAGTTGTGCGTGAGTGGGTCGTTTTATGCTGCCAGGCGTGATAAAGGCGCTGTAAGATATCGCAGAATTCTTGCTGTGGAAGAAGCCGTATTACGCACAGTAGAGTGTAGTCCTTCGACAAGCTCAAAAGCTGTTGGACATGCGTTGAGTGTGAGACATTTCCTTGTGCAGTCCCATACATGAAATGCATGTCGACAAGCCCCGCATTGGTGTAATGATGCATGTTGCTCGAAATATGTGAGGGAATGAGGAATCAAGCCAGTGAAACACTTTGATCTGCCGAACCTAACTGCCCTCTACTGCCTCAACGATGCATTTCTGCACTCACATTCCTATACGAAATCTGCTTATTTTGGTAGGTTCCCTCTACCTGCCTTTACATTTTTGACATATAGTTCTGAAACACCCTGTATAACATTTCAATACTTAACGAAAACTTTCTTTCATAGCTGGTATAGATATATTTAATGTTTTTTTTATTATTATAAAAATTTTTTAAGCACATGACTAGCATATCATTTGAGCTATATGTAATCTGTCCTCGACAAACCGACCCATGGAGTAATGCACATTTAGCTCGATTTATTTTTAAATTAAGGGGCTTCAGGGCATGATCGATAACGAAAAACATGTAAACAGAGCTCTCGCTTCGAGTTCATATAAAAACAGAAGTATTCAATGTAACTACTTTAAACTTTCTGATATTTTTAAGGTAAGGTCTTATAAAATTATAAAACGAAGTACTTCAATGTAATAAAACAAAAAATATAGCAAAATTTATATAACACGCTTTTTGGAAAAAAATTTAGGTGTCATATCACCATTCGTAAGATATCGTAACGTTAAATTGACATAAGAACCTAATTTTTGCTTTACAATGATCAGGGAACTTTACTCTATAGAATGAATTAAGGATATAACTAACACTCAAAGGAAACCTTATTAAAAAAACCTCTCATATTTGAAAATGTTAAAAACCCTAAAAAAATACAACTTTTTTTTCATTAAAAATACTCAAAATATTAAACTATCTAAAATATATTAATTCATTCTATTGATAATGCTGTTATATGCATGCAAAAAAAAAAAAAAGCCATTCCATCAAATAGTTTTTTTTTAAATCTTACGGATAGTCGTCAAAAATCAAGTTTTGAGAAAACGCGACTTAAAGTTGCAATTAAATGGGTGCGGCTTTGTAACGATTGTTACCTAAATGCTCATAACTCCGTTAAAAATGAAATATTTTTGTGCAGTTTTTTCAATGTGTTCAGAATTAATGCTAAATGTCAAAATAGATGCTAAAAGAAAAATCGATTTTTTAAAAATTTTCAAGCCCTGAGCCCCCTTAAGGTGGCAGTTGCAACTACCAAATCCATTGGTTGCTTTCTTTCCCCATTAGCGTCACGAACTCTTGTCATAAACTAACTTTTCGTAGCCGGAATAAAGTTTAAATTTCTTTTGCCACGTTGCAATATAACATATTCCACACGTCTCAGAAATTTGTAACTCTTTTTTTGTTAACCCTGTACTATTGCATCTTAATGTTGACTATATAATTTTTATTTTTTCTTTTAGCTCTATTGGGCACCACTGAAAAAATTCGAGTACTTCTCCGATGAACCCGAAACTTTGTCTCAGCCTGATACTTGAAATGTTGAGCAAAGTTTCAGGTGTGTTGGTGCCGTGCATCATCGTCAGTCAACCTGCTGTAATTTCAAGCAAAATAGATAAGGCTAACTAGGAGAATAAGAAATGCGAAAAAAGCTTTTGCCATGACATTCAAGAAATATACATCAGCTGAAGCCTAACTGCAAGTTAAAGTTTTCTCCCTTTCACCTGGAACGTTGTCTCAACTAGTCACCACGCCACCTGGAAGACCAATAAATGTGGAAAATCTTTTGCCATAAAGTTCAAGAAATAACATCTGATTAAGGCTCTTGTCCCGTCAGGCGAAGACACTCGCGAGCTAATGCTAAACCTATGGGGAGGTTATTTGCTAATATCTCCTTTGCATTTCGACATTTTTAATTTTTTCTTTGTATTGAATAGCTGACGTCGATCTCTACAACGCCCCTCTTTTACTTTTTCGATTTTGGCTACAGATGATTTTTTATAAAGTTAGTTTCACGAAACCGGTTCCGAAAATGAAAGTGTCATCATAAAAAGTATCTGCGACCAAAATCGAAATAGTAAAAAAAGAGCGATGTAGAGATCGACCTCAGCTATTCAATGAAAAAAAAATATTTAAAAATGTCGAAATGCAAACGAGATATTAGCAAATAACCTCCCCATAGGTTTAGCATTAGCTCGCGAGTGACTTCGCCGGACGGGACAGGAGCCTTAAGCCTAACTGCAAGTTAATTTTTTCACCCTTCCACATGGAACATTGTCTCGCCTGGTCAGGAGGCCAACTGGAAGAGTGATGAAAGTGGGAAATCCTTTGTCAGGTGAAAATTCCTGTGCCAGTCCTTTGTATAAGAAATATACACCAGCTAAAGTATTACTGCGAGTTAAAGTTTTCACCCTTCCACCTGAAACGTTGTCTCAACCTGTTCCAGAATGTGAAGGTGAGCAAAATTTCAGGTGTGGGGGCGTAAAATTTGTTATGCTACATTTATTTGAACCTACATCAATAGGGATCTTTTCAGATAAGTAAGTTTCATCTTTTTTTTTTTTTTTTCAAGAGTTCATTGTTGAATATTCACAGTTTTATTTATTCGTTCGTAGGGAACGGTGTTGTACCTTAGACCAGGGCATGAAATTTCAGTTGAAAAACTACTAGCCAGACTAAAATTTTTGCTCGCCACTATTTTACATCCATTCAGACAGTAACGTCGGTCACCGCACCTGCCCAGAAAATGAACTATTTAGGACAAACTAAATTTAAATTCATCATTGTTAGAAGGAACTGACTGTTAAATCCAGAATATTTTATATTCATGAAAAATATGATCAATTTTTAAAATGCTAACAGATGTAGTAAAAAAAGCAAAATCATAAAAGAATGTAGAAATTGAAAAATCGAAACATATTTATTGAAAAGAAAAAATACATATATTAACTCAATATAAGGTTACCATAAAGTTTCAATGATTACAGAAATTGTGGTATATCACTAAAACGTCATGAAAGAAACACTTCCTGTATTTTAGCACTTCATTTAGCACTTTTTGTAGCTCTGCCTTTCTGCACTGAAATACTACTTGGAAATGGGTGACGCCGCATTTTTTCTCCTTTTGGAATATAAATGCCATCGCTTGATTTTAAAAAAACATCCGCATGTCGTTGGATTGAGGATATTCTGACGTATATAGTTTGATTTGAAGCACAACATTTTAAAAGACGAAACTTACTCGTCAACCTTAAATATTTGCTCGCCAATGGCGAGCCGGCAAGCGGAAATTTCGCGCCTTGCCTTAGACCTTTTTTACAATTTAATACTTTATTTAATTGCTATAAATTATATTTACTAACATAAATGCTTTGATATATTATATTTTCATGCAAATTTAATTAGCTTTCCGCATCTTCCTTGTATTTAAAAGATTAAATATATATATATTACATATGTCCAAGGTACAATACTCATGTGGTATCTCGGTCCTTAGTACGTTGCACCTTAAGCTATTTTTTTAACAAAAAATCATTATTTGATAGAACGATTACATCTTCTGATTCAAATATTTATTGTAACAAGTAATAAAAATATGATTTTACATATACATTTACTAAATACCTATTAAAGTTATTATTAAGCAAAGAAACGCCGAATCAAAAACTTTGAAATTAGCGAGCTGAACCACTTGTAAAATATGGATATAGGGGCATTACTGGTTCTTTTTTTTTTCTTTTTTGTTACAAAGAATAATATTTTCATATACATATTCTAGTAATTATTTATTTCCACAAGAAAAGTAACATTTTAATAAAATACGTTTAGTGTTAGTAAAATGTTTGTATTTTTATATAACTGAGATTTAAGATTTCTAGAACTGCGATGAAGACAAATTTCTGAAAGAATATCTCAATTCGTAAGTAATTGCTGTAATTTTTAAACTAAAAATTATCTTATTACCAAATTTTGCGTTTTGTTCGCCATGTGGTAACAAGCACATATAAATATATCACATATCAGCTTATCAGTCTGAGATCAATACATTTTATACTAAGAGAAGAGCGGTTTTTTTTGGTCAATATGCCTTAAAGTGAGTAAATGTTAATATTTTGAACATGGAAGATATGAATAATAGTATTGATGATTTAAATGCTGAAAACAAAGTAGGTATGTTCTAAGGATGCACCGAATATTCGGTATATAGTCGGTATTCGGCCTATTCAGCCAAGCTACCGATAATTCGGTTAGGCCGAATATAAAACTATTCGGCTTTACTGAATATCAAAGTATTCGGCCAAACCGAATATTTAATAAACGGTTAAGTGCGAGTATTATTCGCGCTCAGAGGGTTCCGTACAATAAATATATGAATTATTAACTGTATTATTAAAAGAAATCTTTGCCAAAAGAATAATAAGACTTTGTAAAAAACTATACAACGTATCTTTTCTTTTTACAGTGTAGCTAAAATAAAACCCTTGTTCAAAGTTTAAACTTGACATCGTGTCAAGAGCGCTTCGTAAGGAGCTCGCAAAGTTTCAACGCAGCCTTGGTCCTTGCCGCATTTTTCCAGATAGGTTTTTAATTAACTTTTAAAGACACACGGTGTGTATTGACGGATCCAATCAATGCAAACTAATCGCGAATCCCATAGTATTTATGTGATTAATTCTAATTAAATTACTCCGTTTTTAACAATTTGATGTTTATTGCTTTTATACTGATACTGGACATTGCATTACACAAATATATCGTTAAAAGTTGTTATCTAGGCTTTAAAAGCCGATAATACATAGAGTAATGCCCCCCCCCCCCCTTTCATTATGTATATCCAAAGCGTCCGTGTCTTTAAGCACCAAAAATGGAAAAACGTGTTTTTAGTGCCAGAAAACGCTGAAAATGCGTGAAATTGAAAATATCATAACTAGGCTAATATCATAACTAACTAACTAACCAAAATTTAAGTTTTTAACTGCAAACTTATTTTAATACTGTAGATTCATCTCAATTATTTCAAATATCTTGTTTAAAGGCCTTCTAATTAAAACATCCGCTGACAGCATACACAGCGATTAGTTAGTTATACGTTACAAAAATAATACGTAGTTGGGACCTATTATCTGTGCAACAATGGAACGATGTAACCTGTTAGCCAAAAGTAAATCTATTTCCCATCTCTTGTCCAGATACAGATACTTTAGACCTGATAGTGTTTATTAAATAGGTTTCAAGCTATGAAATAAATTTATCACAGTTCATTAATATCTCCAATAAACAAGGTTTTTTTCTTATTTCTAATAAAAACAAATTATGTTTTTTTATCGGTGCAGTGTGCCAGAAAAAGGAAGCCATAGTACTTCCAAAAAAAAAAAAAAAGTCTGTCCCATTGTATCAAGAGTTTTTTATGTAACAGAAGCGTATTTTTTTAGGGGGCAGCAAACTTGAACTATGTGATTTACTTTGTATTGAGATTTAGCGTAACAAAGTAGAATTTTTTGTAAGTTTATTTCAGTGTTTAAATGCCCTTAATAAGAGTGTGTGGAAAATCATCTTCAGATACATCATGCTTTCTAAGAAAGACGAGATAAAAAATATAGTAGAAATATTAGCGGTAAAGATTTTTATCCTTTATAATTGCATAATTTTTTTATAAACTTTAAATCTATAGTACACATATTTTTAGAAAATTTCAACTCACTTACACCTCTTGGTGTAAAATGTATGAACATTCGACCTTCCAAAGAAGATATTTAGTATTTTTTTCGCGTTCTTCTGCGAATTTTTGACATTAGTAAAAAGAATTTGGTTTGAAATGGTTTGCGTAGATTTAATTTTGTGGTAACTAGAGTAGATTTAATTTTGTGTGCATCATCTGTCTTGTCACTAAAAGGAAAGGACGATCAATATTTTAGTAGAAGGATGGCAGAAGGACGATCTTAATTTATATAAATTTTCAGTAAATGAATATTAATAAAAAGTTCATTGTTTATCCCCTTAAATGAATAGAAACATTTAATACAATTTCACTGATTTACTTATAGGCCGAGAGCCGGCAGCACAGACACATGGTTCGTGCGGATACCGTTCTTTCTCCAGGAAAACTACCAGTACCTTTTTACAGAAAAATAAATCTAGGTTAAACGCGCAAAATTTCGCCTTCTTTTAAGAAGAGTTTTTCTATAAGATAATACTGGTGCCAAAAAATTTTCTGGTCTGCAAAATTCAAGGAGGCGTACGAACCATGACATTGATTTGGTTTGCGTAATATAGCAAATTTTGTTCTCCGCGCTTTTCGAAGTATTTACGATTTTTAATATGATATTACTAATATATACTAAATTACTGATATTACTACAAATTTTATTCTCCGCGATTTTTGAAGTGTTTACGACTTTTAATGTGATAATACCATTTTTATCATTTTTTGCGTCCTGTGGTGATTTTCTAAAATTCGTAAAAAGAATTAGGTTTCAAACCTTTAGCCTAATATAATACACAGACCTGCCAACTGCTACAAAAAAATCGTAGTCTCTACGATTTGGAGCTAAAAACTATGATGCTACGAAAATCGGTCTAAAACTACGATTTTCCGCAAAAAACACACACTCCGAACAAAATACAATTTCGTTCATTGTTTCCAGAAGAAAAAAAAAAAGTTAATTTCGTCAAAGGATCGCGAAAAAGCGTGAATTTCGTGTAGTGATCCCCAAAAAGCGTGAATTTCGTGAAATGATCGCCAAAAAGCGTGAATTTCGTGAAATGATCGCCAAAAAGCGTGAATTTCATGAAATGATTGCCAAAAAGCGCGAATTTCGTGAAAGAATCACGAAAAAACCGCAAAATTGTTCAAGGGATCGAGAAAAAAAATTCATCAAAGGATCGCGAAAAAACGCAAATTTCTTCAAAGAACCGAAAAAACCCCGCAAATTTCGTCAAAGGATCGCGGGAAAAACGCATTGTTCCAAAGAATCGCAAAAAAGGAAAATTTCGTCAAGGAATCGCGAACAAATGCGAATTTCGTCAAAGAATCCTGGGAAAAAAGGAAAATTTCGCCAAAGGATCGTGGAAAAAAAATCCAAGTTTCCTTAAAGGATCGCGGACCCCACTCCCGAAATTTCGTCAAATGATCGTGGAAAAAACGCGAATTCGGTCAATGGATCGCGGGAAAAAATAAATTTCGCCAAAAGATCGCTTAAAAACATGAATTTCGCCAATGGATCGCGGGAAAAAATAAATTTCGCCAAAAGATCGCTTAAAAACATGAATTTCGCCAATAGATCGCAGAAAAATGCAAATTTCGCCAAAGCATCGCGGAAAAAAAAGAATTTCATGAAAGGGTCGCGGATAAAAAGTATAATTAGCACCGTGAAGAAATCCCCCCACCCCTTGGTGTAACCTTTCAGAAAATTTTCTGTTACTTTCTGATTTTTTTTTTTTTTTTTTTTTTTTAACTCAGAACCACCCTTGCTCTGTGCTCTCTCCGGGAAACATCACACATAGACAAAAATCTATGTTTATTATTATGATACATATAGTTTTTAACCTAAAGGAATATACAGAACTAACTTTTGAAAAAGTCGGGTTAACCCAATCTGCAGGAATCTAAACTCGGTCCGAACGGAAAGCAGTCAGAGTTAACCCGATTTGCAGCGTAAAACACAACAACCAACCAACTGACCTCTAGATTCATTTGAATTTTGGGTGCTACTATTTCTTAGTATCAAAGTTTGGCAGGTCTGAGTACATTTTATCCCGCGATTATTAGTTTGATTTTAAGCTTTTCGTGTTTCGCACCGATTTTTTGACATTCGTGAAAGAAGTCCGGTCAGACTGTTTTAGCCAATTGCAGAAAATTTTGCCCTCTCCGATGTTTTGATTTTTACCCTTTTGTTGTGGCGATTTTCCTACATCAGTAAAAAGAATCCGGTTTAAACCTTTTAGCCCAATATTGTAAATTTTATCCTCTTTTCAATAAAGTTTATACGTAACTCATGCAGCAATTTTTAAATTTGTCGTGAATTTTTTAATGTGATTTAGCTTCCGCTGTACGAGGCTGGAAATCCCTGAAAATCGGAACATTTAGCGTCCACTGGACGGGACTGGGAACTGATGAAAATAGGGAAGCCTGGTATCACTAGCTGTTAAATGAATAGGTTTAAAAATTGTGGTTTAAGCCTACAAATGTAAAGTTTATTATGTGTAACATTTTTTGTTCAATATTATATCTATATTGCTGATCGGATGCTTTATCTTTATAAATATTACATCATACAGTATAACTTCAAAAATCCGGCATCAAAACGATCTTTTTCCATTCTTTTTCTTTTACACTTTCAAGTTATGGGAGAAGAAAAATAGCAATTATTTATGAATTAAGAACTTCAAAATCGAAAGTAAAAATGCGAAAAAGGAATATTTGACTTTTTTTTTTCAGATGCGATTATTTTCTGAACAAATTTTCTTGGAGCTACAATGTTGCTTAGCAACGGCGCCGAGACTAGTACACAAGTTGTTTGAGAGATAAAGCCGGGGACGTGAATTGGAAGAGACGAGCTGGTCAGAGGACATAGGTCGTAGTATCTAATTAAAAAAAAATTAACGAATTTTCGACAACAGCGACATCGATGATGAAGAAGAATTTTCAGGTTTTCACATTTCCCGTGAAAAAGCCGCCATTGATGAGTTGATTGAACACGCAAAATCTTGAAATGCATTAAGTGTTAAAAAAAAAAAAAAAAAAAAAAAAAAAGATATAGATGATTGGCTAAGCATTGACGAAAATGCACTAACAACGAACAATTTAACGGACAGCGAGATCGCTAACGCTGTGCTAAATAGAATCGCCGATAACGCTAGTAGCAGCTCAGAAGACTAGGATGAACACTCCGCAAAAGAAAAGGTGTCGCTAGAAAAATGCGTAAGTTTGACAGGAAATTAATATCTACTTTAGAGAAACAAGACTATATTTCCGAAATAGCATTTTATTCATTTGTATAAAATAGAAAAAAAACTTTTTAAAGAACGACAAAAAAAAAAGCGACAGCGATGTTAAGAAATAATTTCACACTTTATTAGATTTTTTTCTGTAACATAAAAAATATCAATCAAAATAAGTTTTTTTTTATATTTAATTTTATCTTTTTACATATTTATCACTCAATAATGAATCAAACTATGGTTAAAGATAATATTAAGAATATAATACTTTTTTTGATGTTCTGAGTTCCTAATTTTGATATTCCTTCAATAATCCGGAATTTTCAAAAATCTGGCATTGTCTTGCTCCCGATGATGCCGGGTTTTTGAAGTTATATTAAAATTCTGATAATTTACCGCTGTCCGTCTAGCAAAAAAACTTGCCGTTATAATCTCTCACATCACATATAAGCACGCATTGATCTCTTACGTCAGTGCACATAAATAATGACACTGTTTAAAAAAATAGCAGTGTTCATTAAGCACAAAATAAAACACCCGAACCATACATTATTAATCATGACTTACCTTGTGACATAAAGTGAGATTAATTCATTTAGAGTAATACAATAGACTTCATTGTTTTGAATGATTTATCTCTAAGATAATCAACTTTCCCTTTTGTCACGGTTTGAAAAAAAAAATGCTGGAAGGGTAATTTGAAGTTCTGAACAAATGACTTTAAACGATTGTTTTCTCTCGAAAAAGTAATAATCGAAGGAGACTGTTGTAGAAAAGCTGTGGAAGAGTAAACAAATCATTGAAACATGTTAACCAACTATAAAAATGTGTAAATGGAAAGATTCTGTAATGTATGGTATAATTAAATATTAGTAGTAGCTTTGTTAAAGAATAATTTTCACGGGCATGTTTTTGTAAATAAATTGTTGCCTGTCTTTTATTACTTTAAAACAAAACGTTTTAACATTAAGTGTAAACGGCTTTAGAATTATCAAAACAAAACCATGTAAAAATTTCCAAATATTTATTTGACAAAAGTTAAATTTTCAATTATAATAAAGAATAGACAGAATATTAAACATCTCCGGCATGTTTTTGTAAATACAAGTTTTAGTTACGTTTCACTTTAAAGGCCTAATTTCTATACAGGGTGCCCCGAAAATGACGAGTGCAATTGAAAAATGAAATACAGCAAAACGGAAAGCCATAGAAATACACATTTTGCTGCATTCTACTTGGAAAGCCACTAAATTTGCCGTCACACAGAACTTAGAATTTAGTTGTGACTACGCCAGCAGGATGCCGCTGCAGGAGATCTGTGACAGCCCATGAAAACGCACTCTGCCATTTATGCATTCTGTACTTTGTCGTACTGCTGTTAGCGTGTGCTACTCAGAGACTCCAAGTCGCTGTGCAGAAGTGGTTTTTATTCCTTAGAGCAGCAGATATTTCTTGCAGTGGAATTTCACCGCCTGGATCACAGTATTGCTCAAACTAAGCCCTAGTTTTTAAAGAATACTTTATGACACAAAAGGACCGAAAAAGATGCAAAAAAGGCTCTGCTTTGAAGATTTTCAACGGGCTTGAAATGTTAATGATGTTTCTGTTGGAAACATCGCCTGCCTGCGTGCTTGTAGTTATAGGGCGAATGTTGTAATTGTTCAGTAATGGATCCAATGTAGACCTTTGGATTGCCGTGTTGTAATTTGGGCTGGACTGCAACACATGTCCACCCACCGTATCAGGTGCCAATGCCTACACCTGTTTCCGCAGAGTATTCAAGAGCACTAACCGCTTAGTGCCTGCAACTATTAATGCACGCGAGACGATCGCGAACGCTCTGCTGCAACAGCTGCATGCTGGCGAAATCGACGTGAGAAACATTTGATTTTTCGATGAAGCGTATTTGGACCTGTACAACTTCGTCAATAATCAGAATTGACGTATGTATTTAGGAAATGGAAAATCACCATTTTCCTGAATCCCCATTTGGGCCACCATTTTCTTTTACTGTATCAGTTTTCTGACAGCAAACAAATATTGACGCTCTCTATCTAGACATTCTGAGTGAATTTATTACAGTTCAAAATGCCTTGGAGGACAATGGCAATACCTCATGGTTCATGCAAGACGGTTCCCGTCCACATGTAATGTCTGAAGTCTTTCATTACCTCAGTGAACATTTTGATAATCGTGTCATTGCCCTGCATTGTTGGAAACATACAGGAAGGAGCATAGATTGGCCTCCCTATTCGCCATAATTTACTCCCATTTTCATCAAAGACGAGGTAAAACAGTACTTTTTTGCTGCACATAAGACCATTTCGTGTGTCACCATAGCACGGTTTTCTGGGATTTATTTTAATCAGACTGAGACTTGTACCAACAAATGGTGGATATAGTGAAAATATCGTTGTTTAGTTTTTTCAGATTTCATCGCAGTATATGCATTGTTTGAGTTTTATGACTTAGCAGCGATCTGTTGGCAAATTTTATAACTAAATTTGAATTTTTGTATGACTGAAAATTTACTTGATTCACAACTAAATTGCAGCAAGCGGTGTATTTCTATCGCCTTCTGTTATTCTGTGTTGGGACAATTAGAATGTAAATATCTTTTTTATCACTCCTCCTTCCTAAAAAAAAATCCTTTAAAATTTGTAAATGTTTTGTATCTACAAGTGTTAAATAAATTGAAAACGAATTAAAAGTAACCCCCCTCCCATTAAATGAATACAAACATTTAATACAAATTCACTAATTTCCTTAGTATGGCATGCAGATCGCGTGTATGTAAAGGCAAAAATACCTCTATGAATTTCAGTCCGACATCCGGACAGTAAGTTTTATGCACATATTATTGTGTCTTTTAATGTTTTTTTTCCTTACATTTGTAGATAGATGACATTTTCGCCTTAGTTGTTGGAAGACCACATATACATCGTTCGAGATATGCTGTTGGCTGCATGAAACATTTTAAACTGTAGGTGCTGCTTCCGAAACTAGAGTAGATTTAATTTTGTGTGCATCATCTGTCTTGCCACTAAAAGGAAAGGACGATCAATATTTTAGTAAAAGGATGGCAGAAGGACGATCTTAATTTATATAAATTTTCAGTAAATGAATATTAATAAAAAGTTCATTGTTTATCCCCTTAAATGAATACAAACATTTAATACAATTTCACTGATTTACTTATAGACCGGTAGCCGGCAGCACAGACACATGGTTGGTGCGGATACCATTATTTCGCTTTCGCGCAAAATTTCGCCTTCTTTTAAGAAGAGTTTTTCTGTAAGATAACACTGGTGCCGAAACATTTTCTGGTCTGCAAAATTCAAGGAGGCGTACGAACCATTAGACAACCACCTCATCGAGTTGGAGGCTAAATTACAAGAATTAGCTAAACCTCGATTCCCATATTATCTGCCAAGGCATATCTTGGTGGAAAACACCTAAAAACCCGATTTTACCGGTTGACTCGTAGCTTTACCATAATGTTTTACTGCTCCCAGTCCGCCATGTTTTCTTATCTTTAGTTGCAGGTAAACACAATGGTAAATCTACGAGTCGACCGCTAAAATCTGATTTTTAGGTGTTTTCCACCAAGATATGACGTGGTAGACCGATTGCGTTTTAATATGGGAATCGAGTTTTAGCTAATTCTGGAATTTCAGCCTCCAACTCGATGAACTGGTTGTCTGTGCTGTCGGCTCCTGGTCTATTTGTATGGCGTGCAAATCGCGTGTATCTAAATGCAATAATACCTTTATGAATTTCAGTCCGACATCCGAACCATAAGTTTTATACATATATATTTTTTATTGTGTCTTTTAATGTTTTTTCCTTACATATGTTGATAGATGACATGTTTGCCGTAGTTGTTGGAAGACCACATATCCATCGTTGGAGATATACTGTTGGCTGCATGAAACATTTCAAACTGAAGGCGCTGCTTCTTATAGCAGAGAAGACTTAATGTTGTGTTCATTATCTACCTTGCCCCTAAAAGGAAAAGGACGGTCAATATTTTAGTAGAAGGATGGCAAAACCTTCATTGTTTATCCCCGTAAATGAATTGAAGCATTTAATACAAATTCTCTGATTTCTTTAGTATGGCATTCAAATCGCGTGTATCTAAAAGAAAAAATGCCTCCATGAATTTCAGTCCGACATCCAAACAGTATGTACATGTATATATTTTAATGCTGTCTTTTTAATGTTTTTTCCTTACATATGTAGATAGATGACATTTTCGCCGTAGTTGTTGGAAGACCACATATCCAGTGTTGGAGGCATGTTGTTGGCTGCATGGGACATTTCAAACTGAAGGTGCTGCTTCCTAAACCAGAATAGACTTAATGCTGTGTTCATCATCTATCTTGCCACTAAAAGAAAATGGATGACCAATATTTTAGTAGAAGGATGGCAGAAGGACGGTCTAAATTTATATAAATTTTCAGTAAATGAATATTAATAAAATCTTCATTGTTTATCCCCTTAAATGAATGGAAACATTTAATAAAAAATCACTGATTTCCTTAGTATGGCATGCAAATCGCGTGTATCTAAATGCAAATATTCCTCTATGAATGTCAGTACGACATCCGAATAGTAAGTTTTATACATATATATTTTTTACTGTGTCTTTTTAATCTTTTTTTCCTTACACATGTAAATAGATGACATTTTCGCCGTAGTTGTGGGAAGACCACATGTCCATCGTTGGAGATGTGCTGTTGGCAGTATGAAACATTTCAAACTGAAGGTAGTGCTTCTTAAACCAGAGTAAACTTAATGTTGTGTTCATTGCTATTTTGCCACTAAAAGGAAAAGGACGATCAATATTTTAGTAGAAGGATGGCAAAAGGACGATTCAAATTTATATAAATTTTCTGTAAATGAATATTAATAAAAACTTCTTTGTTTAATGTGAAAAAAAAACGCCTGCGGGATATTTTAATTAAGTTAACATATTTCACAAGGCATCCGCGGACTTCCGTAAGTAATGCGTTCCGTGAACTTTTACGTAAGTCGAATTTGTAAATTCCTTAGGTAAAATTTCGTTAGAAACTGCAATATTTTATATATATATATATAATATATACATTAGGGTGGAGCGAAAAAAATCAATTTTTTTTTTATCAAAAACGGTTAGGTGCTAAAAGTTGCCTTTATACTAGTACATCATCTGCGTGCAATATTACCGCCGAAAAAAAATGGCTTGAGTCTGCGCTTTTGGTCCAAATGTCGAAATTTTGGGTAAAATTTGGCATTTTTTCAAAAAAAATTAAAAATTTTCTATAGAGCTGGTTATTATCTAAAAGTGTTATTCAAACCGTTATTATTAATGACTTAACAAATTTAAACGATAAAATGATATCTTTGTTCTGTATAACTGGAGCAAAACTGACTACTTTTGGTAAAAAAAGGCGTTTCCACTCTGTTGTGTCATACAACTAATTGTTGTTTAGAATACAGCTCTTACGAAGTTGCTTTCAAATCTATCCAGGAGGTATCACTTGGAGGTAGCTGCATTTCATGACACAACAGTGCATAGATCGACCACTCTTCCATCTGAGCACAATGCTTTATTTATACATTGAATTGTGATTTTTTATCAAAGACTAGCATAAGTTTTCTATGTATCAACCTAGTCCATCTCTTCTTTGTATCCACATATGTTGGGTGATGTTGCTGTGACACTTTTTCACATATATTTCTACTGCTTGTGTATGATAAGGTAAGCAGAATAATGCAGTGGAATTAATTAAATCTATTCAGCCCTCTAGTATCTTCACCAAAATTGCATCCAGTTACTGCATAGTGATTGGGAGTTCTGTTCCTACAACATTTTACAACATTTAGCTATTTCATCTTTGAGTATGCCATCCTTACTTTACCTCTTGCATTTGTTATATGCTGATAAGCTTCTTGTTTAATGTGATGGCGATTATCAGAGAGCACCGCAATAAAAATTTGCTCTCCATGTGAAAAGCTACCATTGTCCTAAAAGAATTTTTTTAGTATTTGTTTTTTACCGTTTTCTGTGATGTTTAGTAGCCGAGTAATTTCCCATAAGTTTTTAGATCAATTTTTAGATGTGAATTACGTTTGGTGTAAACCATCCTGCGGCATAAACTTGGATTACATACTATGTGAGTGATCCAGACTCTGATGGCCAATCAGTGCTTATATAAAGGCGAATAATTTTGTGCGCTGTCGTGAGCCATCTGGCGTAGGACAAGTTTCTTGGGTTCCTATTCGCTAGTTCTTCTGAGCAATATCTTGATGGAATAACTTTGCAAATGTCTAGCCGATATTTCTGGTATGTGCTGAGTACCCTTTTCTTGATTTCAGGAAATAATGTTTGAAAATTACTCTCTATGGCTTCAAAAATTGGAATAAGAGGGGAATAAGCATGTGTACAAAGATTTTCCTATTGGTCCGGCGAATCCCCGTGGGTTATAATCTAATTTTTGCCAACGATCTTGTCTAATAAGTGATGCAGAGGAAATTCATTGGACTAGGAAGTGACGTATGATCAATTGTAATGGTTCATTCTAAACATGTCTCTCGCAGAATGGATGACAGCGACGAACAGAATTATCCGCCTTCAAATAAGCCCTCACTGCCCATCAGAGTCTCTACGTTCACTCAAAAAGTACTATGTTATCCAAGTTTCGTCCCAGGATAATTTGCAATCAAATATAATCCATAGCTAAAGAAGGGATCTAAAAACTCATGGGAAATTACTCTGCTACTAAACAACACACAAAACGGAATAAAACAAATATTAAAAAAAGGCTATTTAGGACAATGGTTGCTTTGCATACTCAGGGGAAATTCTTAGTTCAATGTTCTCTGACTATCGCCATCACATTAAACAGCCAGCTGCTCAGCATATAATAGTTGAAAGATGAGAGTAAATGATGGCATACGAAAATCTGAAATATCGACAGGCAACTTTGGAGCGGATAATTATATAAATGTAATTCATTGGAAAAGTGTTGTGGTAACAGAACCTCTAATCAATATGCATTTATCGGGTGCAATCTTAGTGAAGATAATAGACGGCTGAATAGATTACATCAATATCATCCGCACTGCATTGCACTGTTTGTCTTCTCTTACACAAACAGTAGAAAAATACGTAGAGGTGATAACAGCAGCAGCATCTGTGGATCTAAAGAAGAGGTGGACTAGGTTGATACATAGAAAACTTATACTAGGCTTTGATAAAAAATCACAGTTCAATGTATAAATAAAACATTGTGCTCATATGGAAGGGTGATCGAGCTATGCACTGTTGTGTCATGAAATGCAGCTACCTCCACATTATACCTCCTGGGTAGATTTGAAAGCAACTTCGTAAGAGCTGTATTCTAAACAACAATTAGTTGTATGACACAACAGAGTGGAAACGCCTTTTTTTCACCAAAAGTTGTCAGTTTTGTTCCAGTTATACAGAACATATCATTTAACATATCATTTAAATATGTTAAGTCATTAATAATAAAAGTCTAAATAACACTTTTAAATAATAACCAGCTCTATAGAATTTTTTTAATTTTTTTGAAAAAATGCCAAATTTTATCCAAAATTTCGACTTTCGGACCAAAAGCGTAGACTCAAGGCATTTTTTTTTCGGCGGTAATATTGCACGCAAATGATGTGCTAGTATAAAGGCAATTTTTGGCACCTACCCGTTTTTGATTTAAAAAAAATCAATTTTTTAATGCTCCTCCCTAATATACATTATTTACACAGTATTTTATAAATAAAATAGAATGCAGCAGTATTTACTTGGATATAAACTATAAAAGTATGAAAAAATATAAAAACAAACTGAAAGAACACTTTTCAAATAAAAAGTATCTTGTGGAATATGGGATTTATAAATTTAACATTGATGAATTAATTTATATGAATTTTGAATCTACATCAAACGAACAGCTCTGAAACTGGAAGAAAAAACACTCGTTCCTCTTCACCGAAACTTTAAAATTAGGTTTCGTTATGGTTTGAATTCAGCTAACAAAATTGTAACGGTTAAACA
This sequence comes from Maratus speciosus, assembly GCA_963932465.1. Classification (NCBI taxonomy): domain Eukaryota; kingdom Metazoa; phylum Arthropoda; class Arachnida; order Araneae; family Salticidae; genus Maratus; species Maratus speciosus. The sequence continues at coordinate 452,848,085 of OZ010789.1, read as the reverse complement.
GTTTTTTGGCTCATTTTAATCAGATTAGTATTTGTTTTGTTAAAGATTTAATTGTATATCTCAATAAAAATATAACTATATCTAACATGTAAAACTATATTGTTGTGGTTTTTATCTGCATATTTTATTTATAAAACAATTATCAAAAGTATGCAAATGTGTATCAAACGCGCTAGTATGTTCATAAATGTAATTTTCGAAATTTTTTACGTAACTGCGAATTTACGTAAGTCGAGGGATGCCTGTATATTTAATGATATTAAATTCTAAATGGGTTTAAAAAATATGAAATTAAATTGATATCCAGCGACGAATACCTCTAAATTCTTACATTTTTATGTTGGATCAAAAAAATATTAAGCTTATATATGTGTATATTTATTTAAATCACACACTTAGGTGGCTGTTTCTTTATATTTAGACCATGTTTCTTCATATGTTAAAATTCTGTTAATTTTCCCAATTTCATTTCTGTTTTCATCCTGACAATAAAATTTGTCATCAAACTTTCTAAATACACGCATAAGCATTGGTCTTTTACATCGACTCACATTAATAAAAACGGTTTAAAAAAACAGCAATGTTAACTAAGTTCAAAATAAAACACTCGAACCATATATTATTAATCATAACTTGCCATCTTGTGACAAGAAGTGAGATTAATTCATTTAGAGTAATATAATAGATTTCATTGTTTTGAATGATTTATAGCTAAGATAGCCGACATTCACTTTTGTCATCATTCTAAAAATAAATAATAAATAAAATGCCGTTCCAAGCTTCAAACAAATGACTTTAAAAGTTTGTTTTCCTCTTTAAAAAACTAAATTCGAAAAGACTGTTGTTAAAAAAAAGCAGCATAAGTGCAAACAAACCATTAAAATGTGTGAACTATAAAGAAGCTGTAAACAATTGTGCTGTTAAATATCTGTAATCACTTCGTTTAAAATTATTTTCCAGAGCAGGATTTTGTAAATACAATTGTTGGTTTTGTTTTATTCTTTTAAAACAAAATGTTTTTAAAATGTTAAAATGTCGAAATGTTAAGTTTGTGTTAGTGTGACCTTTTTTGTACGTTACACTTTAATAGCTGTTTAAATATTATCTTTAGAAATGTTACTTTACGTATTAAAATTCTGCTGATTTTCACTACTTATGTTTTGTTTTCATCTTAGAATTAAAATTTATCATTAAGTTCTCTTACGGCACATTTAAACATTGATATTTTACGCCATTCCACGCAAATAAAGACATTGTTTAAAAAACAGCAAAGTTCATTAATTAAGATTAAAATAAAAAAATCCAACCTTATATTATTAATGATGACTTAATTTGTTGAAAAAAAGAATATTAATTCATTTCGAGCTATACAATAAATTTCATTTTAACTGATTTATCGCCAATGAGACCAAATTTCACTTTTGCCACTGTTCTTAAAAAAGAAAAAAAATGCTGTAAGGGTGATTTCGAGCTCGAAGCAAATAAGTTTAAATGCTTGTTTCCCCTCATGTTTTCTCTCAAAAAAGCAATAATAGGAGAATATTGTAGTAGAAAAGCTATAGAATTGTAAACAAACCATTGAAACTTGTGAACTATAAAGAAAAGTTAAAATGGAATGTTTCTTTAAAGATTTTTGCTGTAAAAAAAATCAGTAATCGTTGTGTTTAAAATCATTTTCTCCGTCAAGTTTTTGTAAATAAAAATGTTACTTTTATTTTATTTTTAAGACAATATGCTTTTTAAATGTTAAAAGGCGAAAATATTAATTTTATATAAGTATGACCTAATACTTCTCAGTCCCTTTAAATAGTACAAACATGTCTTGAATAGCCCAACAAATAAACCTTGTATAATTCTTAAAGTATTTAATTGATAATTTTTAAATTTGAATAGATTGAAAATAAATCACAAGAAACAGTATGAAACAAAATTGTCAGAAATTACTAGTTTTTTAAAACTTTGAGTGCATAAATAAAAGGAAACAACAACAAGTTAAAATCAAATTAAAGCCGAAAATAATATTAATTGCTAGAGTATTTTGAATTGAAATTTAATATCGATTCATCGATTACCTTTTATCTTTATAGCATGCACGTCACGTGTTTTTACATAAGTTTATATCTGTATAAATTTCTCGACGAAATGCAATGCAATTTTTTTTTAAATATTGTATGATAATTTTTAAAGGATTCTTTTCTTTATGCAGATTTATTTGGAGAGAAAGCATTAGTAATTCGAGGATTTCGCACATAGCTTTGGAGATATTTGATTCCATGCGCCAAATATGTTATGCAGAATCATCTAAATCAGGGATTGTCAAACTATGGTACTCGTACCAGTACTGGTACGTGAAGCTCTGTTTACTGGTACGCGAAAGTCCGGTACTGGAAGAAGTTCCCCTCTGACATCTGTAAAAGCTTTAAAATGCCTGCTTGATTTTATCAGAAATCTTTGTGAATGCGCTTTCTCTTCACTTCTTTACATAAAAAACAAATACAGGAAGAAACTGAACATCGAATCTGACTTACATCTAATTAACTATGATTGAACCAGACATGAGGAAACTGTGCTTGATAAAGCCGGCAGACCCTTCTCAATACCAATACAAGGGAATTAACAGAGTCACTCTACTATATATATATCAATTTACGCCAAAATGTCAGCTTTTATTCTATCAAAACACTGTATTTTTATAATGTACTATTTTTAAAATGTAATGATGATACTATCTTATATTTGAATATGAATATAAAGCAGTCAATCTAAGTACCAATTTAATAATGTAAGCATGCACTTAAAAATAGTAAACTTTGCTGAGACAAAAGTACAAAATACTGGAAAAATATTTCGTTTTAGATATATTCCATTTACACGGGTTTTTCTGTATTGGTTAGGAGTTTGTCACCTGGTGGTACGCGGAATCACCAACCTCTGTTTAGTGGTACGTCTGTATAAAAGTTTGGGAACCTCTGATTCTAAATAATATGTTCAAGAATTTTCTTAAGGTATCTGCCTGCGTTCGGAGACCTTTTTCTTTTTTTAAACGTACAATATTGAATAAATACACATATTTTTAGTTACAGAATGATGAAAAAACATTTTAAAAAACCTAGCATTAACTCCATAATAATAAAAAATATTCGGGTTTTTTTCACCATTTTATTTAGCAAAATTTTATGCTTACGCCAGGCAGCTTACACTCAATTCAACTAAATATATTTAAATTTCTTTTGTATTATTTACTACTATTACATTTACCTGTTCTGAACTAGAAATTTTACAATACCTTCAAAATTAACTGAAATATTTCAAAATATGTCAAAAAACAAATACTTTTTATTAAAAATTACCATTTTTTTTATATTCGAGTACCTATAAAATAATTCCATTATCACATAGAGCTTAGATTCTCGTACAGAACATAGTTAGTAATATGGATAGCAGGCTGATAAAATTTCACTGAAATATGTTTAAAGCATTTTATTTAATGAAGTTTATCGAACATAGCAATAACGAAAAAATTCATTTTCTAGAAACCGTATTTAGATATTTCTTATCCATTTTATTTCTTATCTATAGAATTAATCTAGAAGTGTTAATTAAGGTTTATTAGTGTTTTTATGTAAAAAAAAAGTAAAAAAACCATGCATAGTAACATTGTTTACATTGCTCCTGGCCTTCTTATGCCCACTTCCCGTATTTGACTCATTAGGTCCTGTTTATTAAATTGACCATAACTCCTCTTCTGGTAATCGCAGGTATAAAAAACAGATTTGGAATAGTAAAAGATTGAATTAAGTTTCATTCAATGAAACAAACAAACAAAAAATCGAAATTTTTCACTTAAACGAGCTTTTTAATGCAGGCAGATATCTTAAAGTTTACGGGTAGAAGAGAGTCCAGATGTTATAAGAAAGAAGATTGAATTTGTGTAAGAAAGAAAAAAATCTTGGAATTTTCATGAAATGTTTGTATGTTAATATTTCAGATTTTAATTGCTTAAAATGCGTACAACCAGCAGAGTGAAAGAGTGTCCAATCCGAAACTCAAACTCAGTTCATCGGTAGAGCGCACCGACGTTCTACCAACTGAACCACTTGGAATTGCTTTTTTTTTTTTTTTATTATTATGTTTTATTCCGGCTTGAACACTTTTATACTCTGTTGGCTGTACGCCTTTTAAGCAATTAAAATTTGAAATATTATTGAATGCGATGCGTGAGAAATTTTCTACAGGAAAAATTTTCAAGAATTATATAGATTGTTTGTATGTTATTCAAAAAAAATACGGTTGGTCAAAGAAAAACATGTACCACGTTCGTCATTGAAATAGAGACTTTTTAAAGTTCATTTTATAGAGTAAAAGCTACAGTTATTGACATCAAATCGGCAATTGACACTTCAGCAAAAATCTAACTCAAATAAGGCTTTTCTTGTAAAATTCTACAAAGTAATGTCATCTAGTGGCAACTTAGACACTTATTTTTGTTTTGGACACAATTTATATTCCCCACTAGTAGGCCAAGACCATATTCAATGAGGAAGAAACTTTTAAAAACACAAAAGTACCATTTTGATGCATCCATCTTATTTCTATAAATAAGGTAGTGCTTTTTTAAAAATCTCTTTCTAATGTAATTATCCTAAACTTTTTTTATAACTTATACTTGAAGAAATTTAGTTAAATCATACCTGTGATACATTAAGACCATGATTTCTAGTTTATAGTTATTTAATTTAGCTTAATGGGGATGTCAGTTATTGGCTCCAGTAATTTCATTTCTCCAGTCGCCAATAGAGGAATTATTGTTAATATTAAAAAAAGTTGAAATATATACTATCTGAACTGTTTTAAAAAAAGAATAACAAATTAAATTTATCTTGTAGTCAACGCCATTAAAATTTACACCATTTGTCAGTTACTGGTTCATAGATGTCAGTTATTGGATATCTGCGTTACTAATAATTTTAAACAGGAAAAAAGGGACACACGCATTTGTAGTATGATATCATATATAAATAATGTTTAACTATTTTGTTTTTATAATAAAGATTAAAGTACTGTTAAAGCATAAATTCATTGAAATATAAAATTAACCTCTTTTTTTTTTCTTTGTAAGTAAAGTATCAGACATTGGTTCACTCTGTGCCAGTTATTGTTTTTTCAAAATGTGGTTGGTGTCAGTTATTGGAGTTACTGACCATATTTATGAAAAAAAAATTAATAGTACAATGTATAGTTTTTGAGAATTCAGTCAACAATAATTTTTTAATGTACGAGGGAAAGTCAGTAAGTAGGTCACAAACCGATGTGAGAGGTCGGAAATTAGTAGTAAATTGTTTCCAAATATGCCAATAGGTGGCAGCACTGTCCAACTGCAAGATTTCAATTTCGAATTCATGAGACAACAGTTGTACAAGATGAGCAGGGGCGTTCAAAAATTGTTGACGAAGAACGAAATGGTCGTTCTGTTGAGACCGTGACAGAAGACACAGTGCGGAAGGTTGAGGAAATGGTTAGAGCTGACAGGTGAACAACAATAGACAGCATAGCAACTGCAATAGGGTGTTCACATGGTTTAGACTACAGCCGACTGATGCAGGCGTTGAATGTGAGGTACACAGGTGGCTGAGAGTGCAGTCCAAAGATTTCATGCAGCGAGTATTAGAAAACTCACAAAGAGATGGTACGAATGTATTAGTGTAAATGCCAATTATATAGAGAAATAAACATGCCTTTTAACCCTTTCCGGTGCGGAGTAATTCAGTTTATAAACTGATGAAATAATGAACTGACACCAGAATTTATAAACGAATTTATTAGAAAATATGCACTTGCTTATTTTCACGTACATTATAAAAGTAAAATTTTAATTAAATACTTTTGTTGCCGTTTGTCAGCTTTTTAATTAAAATTAGGTGCCCTTTTTTAAGGACAACTCTCTCGAAAGGGTTACTTATGTATCTTGGTTTCCTCCCTTTTTATTAGCTTTTGTGACCTACTTACTGATTTGCCCCCGTTTCTCTAGTACCTTTTCAAAAAGCAAAATAAGTTTAAAATGGATTCAACATTTTGTAATAGTGATTTGAACAAAAAAGAATCTTTAAGGTGTCAGTTACTGAGTTTTTCATCCTATAAGCAGAATAAGTTTTCCAATGTCACATTTATTTCGCTATTTTATTGTTTTATATTTAGATCATGTTTCTTCTTATATTAAAATTCTGCTAATTTCCCGACTTACTTCTGGATAACAATCTAGCGATGAAATTAGCCGTTAAAATCTCTTATCTTACATGTAAGCATTGATCTTTTACAACAGTTCTCATAAAACAAAGAAACTATTTGAAAAAACACCGGTGTTCATCAAGCAAGCTCAAAACAAAATACTCGATATTATTAATCTTAACTTACCTTGTGACAAAAAGTGAGATTAATTCTCTTAGAGTAATACAATAGACTTCATTGTTTTCAATGATTTATCGCCAAGATAGTCAACTTTCACTTTTGTCATGGTTCTAAAAAAAAAAATGCTGAAAGGATATTTTCGAGCCTGAAGCAAATGACTTTAAATATTTGTTTTCTTTAAAAAAGAAAATAATAATTGGGGAAGACTGTTGTGGAAAATTCATAGAGGTGCAAACACAACATTGAAACTTGCAAAGTGTAAAGGAGGACTAAATGATATTGTTAAATAGAAATGATCGCATTCTTTAAAAATATTTTAAGCCGGCATGTTTTTAAAAATTAAACTATTAGTTTAGTTTTAATACTTTACAACGAAATGTTTTAAATAGGTAAACGTCTTTTGAATTATTCAAAAGCATGCACCGTTAAAAATTTTGCAGCATTCTGGCAGGTCATTCGACCGTTTTTTGTAAAAACGGGTTCATAACCATAATTTAACTATATTCTGACCATGAAATGGCCAATAATATGATCATAATAGTGTTAAAATTACGGTTGTGGCAGTGTTGATTTCAGGGGGTGGCCCGGGGGGGGGCATTCCCCCCCGGAGCAATGAGATGTCTCCCCCGGAAGATTTGAGATTTTGTATTTTCAATGGTCAAAAAGTGTAATTTCCCCCCCCCCCCCGGAACACTATGATGTCCCCCCCGGAGCCACAGAAATCCCTCCCGGAGGAAAGTGTCTGAATTCAACATTGGGTTGTGGAACCGTTTTCGGAAAAACGGTCAAATAATCTGCCAGAATGCTGCAAATTTTTAACAGTGTGTCTTGTAAAATTTGTCAAATTACTTAATTTGTCTTATATTCAGGGCTGCGGAGTCAGGCCCATTTTTGAGCGAAAGAGTCGGAGTCTGATTTGTTAAAACTCCCGGAATCGGAGTCGTCCATTTTACAAGCAGGGCTGCGTTGTCGGAGTCAGGCCCATTTTTGAGCGAAAGAGTCGACGTCGGATCTGTTAAATTTCCCGTAGTCGGAGTCGTCCATTTTTTCTCACCGACTCCGCAGCCCTGCATGTATTGCTAAATTTCTAGTTTCAAATATTGCATAGACAAAAGATAAATGAAAGGAAGCAATATGAAACACAAGTATCGACAACTACACTGCAAATCTAAAAACACTTTTCAGAACACTTTTTAGAACACTTATTTTGTCACCTTTTTTAGAACACTTTGAAACACACCTTTTGGAACAGTTTTTAGAATACTTTTGAGAACACTTTTGGAACACATTTGAGAATACTTTTCGGAACACATTTTTGTCCCCTTTTTTCGGAACACTTTTTAACACGCTTTTTGGAACACTTTATAGAACACTTTTGGAACACATTTGGAATACTTTTCGGAACACAATTTTGTCTTCTTTTTCGGAACACTTTTTAACACGCTTTTTGGAACACTTATATTTCACCAGTACACATTCTAGCGCACATTTGGAACACTTTTCAGAACACATTTTTGTCACCTTTTTCGGAACACTTTTTACCACAGTTTTTGGAACACTTATTTTTAATCTGTGAGAAGATTAAAAAAAAAAAAAAAATTAAATCCCAACGCATTTTGGATTGAAATTTAACATGGTTATTTTTATTATCCGTCATTTTTACGCCTTGTTGCAACTCTTCCCGGGTTTTTTTACTCCCACACTGTAAGAAAAATCTGTAAAGCTACTAAAGTTTTTCTAGGAAACTGGGATTCCTAGAACTTTTTATGTAACGGCAACAACAAAAATTCCTGTAACAGATACACTTTTTCACCGAAAATCAAAAAATCTGTAAGATTACCAAGAATTTTTTAGGAAACTGGGATGCCTAGAACTTTTCATGTAACTGCAACCAGGGTTTCAGATAAAATTTTAGTAAGTGTACTGTAAGTTTAGCAAATTTATTTGTAAAGCTATAGATTTCTGTAGCTTTACAAAAACTAGGTTTGTAGATTTACAGCTTTTTTTTTGTACAGTTACAGAATGAAAGTTTAGTAAGCATGTAACTTTACATCTGTAGAACTACAGATTTTTTTTTTTTTTTTTTTTTTTTTTTTTTTTTTTTTTTTACAGTGCAGTATTTCTGCATAACAATATTAGGTTTATTTAATGACAGAAATTCTGAGAGAGACACAAGACAAAAAGTGGTTTCAAAACATCATATATATTTTTATCTAGAACATTCTACGGGTGTATTTGTTGAATAAGGCTGTTAAACGATTTTATATTTAAGTTACTTTATTTTAGGTTATTGTAGCTAACATAAAAAAATCATTAAATGGCTTTTTTTATGTTTAACTAATTAAACTAGTATGTTGTGGCCATCACAAAACTTTCTTCTATATAAATCACGTCAATTAAATCTAGTACAAGAAATTACATCAATTTAGCACCAATTCATATCAAAGTATATCTGAATTTGAAGTTTGATAAAAATTCGTGCCTTAGTTCTTGAGATAGAGCTATAGCGGAAATTCTGAAAAATGTAGCATATCAGCGCCACCTATTGAGTGATTTACACCAAAACATAAACAGCAATAATTGATATCCAGGTATACATGGATCTGAAGTTCGTTGAAAATCCAAACATTAGTTCTTGAGATAGAGCTATTGCGGAAATCACAAAAATAACATAGCAGCGCCATCTATTGAGCGATTTACACCAAACTGTATAAAATGTCAATTCATGTCAAGGACTAACTGATTCTAAAGTTTGATGAAAATTCGTGCATTAGTTCTTCAGATACACCTATAGTGGAAATTCTGAAAAATATAGCATAGCAGCGCCACCTGTTGAACGATATACACCAAAATGTCAATTCATGTAAAGGATTAACTGATTCTGAAGTTTGGTGAAAATTCTTGCATTAGTTCTTGAGATACAGCTATTATGGAAATTCTGAAAAGTGCAGCATAGCAGCGCCACCTGTTGAGCGATTTGCACCAAAACACAAACAACACTAATTCATACTAAAGTATACTTGAATCTGAAGTTTGTTGAAAATTCAAGCATTAGTTGTTGAGATTAAGCTATTGCGGAAATCGTAAAAAATGCAGTATAGCAGCGCCACCTGTTGAGCGATTTACACCAAAATGTACAAAACTTCAATTCATGTCAAGGACTAACTGAATCTGAAATTTGATGAAAATCCGTGCATTAGTTCTGGAGATTGACCTATTGCGGAAATCGTGAAAAAGGCTGCATAGCAGCGCCACCTGTTGAGCGATTTACACCAAAAACTAATCAGCACCAATTTATATCAGAGACAAACTTAATATAAATTTTTATGAAATTCCGTGCATTAGTTCTTGAGATAGAGCGCCCACAAAATTTTTGACACATACAGACAGACAGACTAACAGATTCACAGACTCACTGACAGACATTTTGTTAAAACATGTTTTTCGGGTTCTCTGACCCCTAAAACGTGTAAATCCGTCGAAAACCGCAAGTCGAAAATTTTCACGAATCCAATACTTTCTTCTTGTAAAGATAGAAGAAAGTAAAAATCATTAAATGGCTTTTTTAATCCGTCGCTTCACATAAACTATAATCTCTAAGCCTTATCGTAGCGCACTCTATCTTATCAATGAAATATCATGCTATACACTGTAAAAAAAAAAAAAAAAATCTGTAGTTCTACAGATGTAAAGTTACATGCTTACTAAGCTTTCATTTGTAACTGTACAAAAAAAGCTGCAAATCTACAAAACTAGTTTTTGTAAAGCTACAGAAATCTGTAACTTTACAAATGAATCTGCTAAAATTACAGTAATCTTACTAAAATTTTATCTGTAACCCTGGTTGCAGTTACATGAAAAGTTCTAGTTATCCCAGTTTCCTAAAAAATTCTTAGTAACCTTACAGATTTTTTTATTTTTGGCGCAAAACTGTGTCTGTTACATGAATTTTTGTTGTTGCCGTTACATATAAAGTTCTGGGAATCCCAGTTTCCTAGAAAAAGTTTAGTAACTTTACAGATTGTTTTTTGCAGTGTACCATATCTTATCTTTTAATTATAGTCCTAGATAAATTTAATATTTTTGTATGAAATACAAAAGAAATTATTCAAGTAATAACCGATCTTAGTAAGTAATACATTGCAGTATACTTACACACTGCACATACTTACATACTTATACACTGCAATATTGCGGAATAATTGATTCATAGTTCCATGACTTTTATTTATTGTATTTATATGTTAATTTTAAATATCTCAAAAGGATACAAAACTGGCATTATCTGTAGTGCATACGTTAGATTTTTTTTCCAGCATTATAAATTTACTGTCCGTATTAATTGAATCTGTGATGCACTGTGTTGTTTTAAATTTGTCCTTAATTATTGTGTTGTTTTAGAGGAATAATAAAGATTTTATCAATTATTGTACGACTCAGTTACTTGTTACAAAAGTTGGTACTTTAAAAAATAGAAATATATTACAATTCATCAGACATACAAGTAAAAATTACATAAATACATATACAATTAAAAATGCAAACGTTTCGGGTTAAGTTTTAACCCCTCATCAGTGCAATAAAATTCATATGATCAGAAAACTATATATCATGTTTACAGTTAGAAATTAAGGGGTCTTGTACCTTTTAAACGCGTCGAAAATTAACGGAAAACTTCAAAGTTTGAATTAGTCTATCTTCAAAACCTTTTTATGTATAAACATAAAATTTTGGATATTGATTAAACAGATTGTGCTTTGTAATATACTAGCAACAGAAATTTATTAACCCTTTACAGAATTTGTGTATTGCTGAAATCAAAATAGCTCTTTTTTTTACCCCATAAGTCATTGCGCGCATGATATCTTGAGAAAGTATGTATGGATTGTCATGAAATTTGGTAAATATACTAAACAAATATGTGTGTTTAAAATGATCTACTTTTAAGTATTTACAATGGTAATATTTTTAGTTATGACTATTTTTATTCATTAAAAATACAAAATTTTTATTTTGTTTTTACGAAAATATTTTTTTATATAGTTAATGAAATAATTTTAGCCTAAGAGTAGATCATTTTAAACACACATATATGATTAGTATCTTTACCGAATTTCATGCGAATCCATACATACTTTCTCACGATATCATGCGCGCAATGACTTATGGGGTAAAAAGAAGAGCTATTTTGATTTCAACAATACACAAATTCTGTAAAGGGTTAATAAATTTCTAATGGTGGCATATTACAAAGCACAATCTGTTTAATTAATATCCAAAATTTCATGTTTATACATAAAAAGGCTTTGAAAATAGCCTAATTCAAGCTTTGAAGTTTTTCGTTAATTTTCGACGCGTTTAAAAGGTACAAGAACCCTTAATGACAGCTAATATCAAATAAAGTATAAAGAACCATATCAAAGCAATGCTATGTATTCAGGTGGAACTGCACAGGATTCATTAATAAGCGAAATTTGCTTACGAGTGAACACAAATTCAAGAAAAACTCTACTTTTAACGTTAATGCAACTGGATCTGATGAATTGTAATATATTTCTAATTTTTTTAAATTTGTATATCAGACGTTAAACAATGTTTAGTTACACTAGATTAATTTTAACACAATTATTCTGATTGGTAAATAAATCATATTAGATGTAAATTTCCAACTGTGCGAAAAATGAGGATTCGAACCAAGGATCTCCTGGCTGAAGCCGCCAGTGCTCTACCATCTGAGCTATCCCTGACGAGATTACCTGAAATTTATTCTGTTGAGCTGAACCAAGTTTCAGACCAGATGCTAATAATAATTAAGGTTAGCTGGGTGAAAAAGTTCCACCAGATTCCTCCGGGATAGCTCAGATGGTAGAGCACTGGCGGCTTTAGCCAAGACATCCCTGGTTCGAATCCTGGTCCGGACATTTTTCGCCCAGTTGGAAATTTATAACTAAAATGTTTAGTTATTTTAATATTAAATAAGCTGGTTTGTTTATTATCCCGTCTATTGCTTTCTATATTGTGTAAATAAAAAAATGTTGCGAAACAATGGACATATTTGTATATAATTTGTATTTAACGTCAATAATACAAAAGCGTGAAGTCACGTTTGATTTAAAATGCACATATTGCAATTTACGTATTGCATTTTTATTTATTTTGTGGATAAGCCAGTTAAATTTCCCAATGTAGGATATAAGGTAACTGGTATTTTTCTGTTTTTTCTCGCATTTTGAAAAAAAAAAAAAAAAAAAATGTTAAAGATCTGAGATTTTCCATCTACAGGACTTGATATGATAAACTATTTTCAGGACTATGGGATTCTACCACAGAAAAATGTTTCGTAGTAGACAATACATGAGTTTATAGGCAAACGGATAAAAAGTGGCGGTGTAATATTAAAAACCGAAATAAGCAATTTTTTTTTTTTTTTTTAAGGAAAGTTGTTCGACGATTTAAAAATCGTTTGTAACTGCATTATGGCTGACCAGAGGAATTGACATCATTCAAATGGAAAAAAGAAAAGGAGCGAGAGTACAGGACATGATTGGAATAGTTATTTCCAAGACATTTGTTCGTCCAATCTTCAAGAAAGATATTCTAGAATAAAATTAAATTTAAGAAATCCAAAAACCCGACTGCGTAAAAAGCAATCTAATTAATTATTGCTCATCAATGTGAACTATTTTTTTATTACTTATCTATTTTTTTTTAAATTTACTTACATTGATTACTTTTAAGTTGTGTTTCATTGTTAGTTCTTATCTATAAACACTGTTTTCATGAGGCCTATAGAGGTTTATGATGGATAGAGTTTCAGTACAGCTAGAGATCCTACCCACACAACTTCCAGGTTGTGTAATATTTAAACGAAGCTTCTGACTGTAAAATAGTCAAATGAAACATCGTCTTCATTTTGAAAGACCTATCCAATGATATGCCACTCAATAGGGTGCGTAAAAAATTTTTCTCGTGTCTACCCCCATTTTGTATTTTATGGCCGCCATTTTGAATTTATAAAAACAAATCTAGCCTATAACCATTGGACGGTTAAAACGAATCGATAGAGACCTGATTCATTAAAATCCATCCAACCGTTGGGATCTTTCGAGGTATAAAGAAATCCACATACCCAGATATGAGTGAAACACATAACCCTACTTGGCAGTCGGGTAAAAATCGGAACTCTTAAAAAGACTGTAGAAATTGATGAAAGTTTTTCTAACTGGACGAGAAAAATCGGTTTTGTATTTTTTAAATTTTTGGCTTGGAATTTGCGGACTGCCTTCCGTATTTGGAATACATGGACAAAGCATTCGACCCTACTTATTGGCCGAAAATCATAAACGTGTAACGAATAAGACGTAGCGATTTTCCATTTTTGTCGTTAAATCTTAATTTTTCGAGATAGATATTTTTTAATAGAAAGTTGTATGAGGGATAATATACAAGTACCCAAAATATGACAGCTGTTTTTTTTTAATCTTCTTATATAAAATCCAAGTGTAGGTAACCATTCCGGGGCGAACCGCGTCATCTATATATTTAAAACGCCATGCTGTTTTTTTTTAGTGATCTATCCTGAGCTTTTTAATGAACCGATTTTGCTAATTATATTTTTAAATGATAGCTGTTCATTTGTAGATATGCTGGCACTAGCTATTTTTAAATATTCCCATTTTTATATTATAATTTTTTTTAAAAATAATGAAATTTCTTCACTAATGGTGTCAATTGGATAACTTCCATAGTTTCAGAAAAAAAAGAGAAACATGAAAACAGGAATTCTGCTTTTTCATAATTTAGTGTCGCCCCCGATGAAAAAAAAATATATGTATGTACAAACAGTACAAAACATATTTCAATTTTAAGACTTACAGCTCGCGCTTTTATTTTATGTATAATGACGTCATTCGCATCCGCTTAAGAATTCCACATTTAAGATCCACTCTTAAACATCTACAGTAAAGTAGACATAGGACGTCACTATCGCGTAATAGCGTAATACAATTGCAGCAAAAAGATGCCGTCATTAAAGAAACTCGATCAAAAAAAAAAAAAAAACGGCTGTCTAATGATTCATAGGCCTTCATTTGTTTGTAACACTAATATAAGATACTTAAAATTAAATATAGTTTATAATAGCTCCATGTTTTAACAGAAATCCTTTGTTTATATTTTTTCAAAATAGCACGGATTTTAATTACATTTTCTTTCGGTTGTTATGAAAAAATGGGAACAAAAATATATAATTAATATTTTACAACTATTTTTTCTTTACTTTCTACAGAAATGGAGGTCTTCCGTTGCCAATATTAAGCAAATGGCTCCAAAAACTGCAAAAAAATTAACATTTCAAAAAGAAATGGAGATGCACGTTTTCAAACAAATTGCATTTAAAAGTACTTTTTTTTCCCCAATACGACGGAATAAAAATTTAAAATGTGTGATGCTTAGAAGTTTAAAAAATTGCTATAGAGTATTTAATCGTACTGCTTTGTTTTACGGCTGGCTTCTGTAAGGTAACATTATTTTTTGAAGACGACACAAAATAAGCTGGGAGAAAGAAATAGCATACAGTACCGGGGCTAAGATTCAGACACATGGCTTTTTGGACGTATTTTTTCATTTGCAAGCTATTTTCGGTAAATATATACATATGTATATATGCACGTGTGCTTTATTTTTGTAAGTGAATAAAAATTCATATTTATTGAGGCATCACGAGAATATTGTATATTGGGTTTATTTTATCTTTAAACATTATGACTTTATTAGCTTTTTTCATTACAATTAAATAGAAAATTTATTTTCAGTTGATTATACTGTGATTAAGCATAAAAGTATGTATATAAAGTATGTTTGAAAAGATTGCACCGGTGACATTATGCTTAGCTTGAAATACATTTTTTTACATTAATTAAAATAATGAAGAAAAATGATATGATTGTGTCAACATGACGTAAATTTTCCTTATTTTTTATTTCTTAATTCTAATAATTAAAATCGGAGCCGTTATTGATTGTTGAACTATTTCAGAAATTGAATATTGAGTAAATAAAAAAATCCTCATTATTCATATTTGTACAAATCATTTGTCATTTTTAAAATATATGTTCTACAATTACGAGGGGAAAACATAGCCAATTCATTCTAGACCTAAACTGAAGCGATTAAAACAATTTCCAACTTTCCCCTAATTAATTCCGAATTCAACCCCCTAACCACCGGGCTAAATACAAACCTTTCAGTAATAAACTCGTCACACTGTTCGCTTCTATGAAGTCTCATGAATATGTAACGCAAATCAAAATTTCGTCACTTTTGACGAGTGTGATATACTAGTGTATTATATACAATTGATATTATTAATTATATTGATTATATACAATATCATTTTTAAAAGTCAAATTATACTATTTTTTCTCTACCACGCCTTTTGAAAAATACTTAATAGTTCTTTTTTAAACCTTTTCCTTAGGTAAGAGTTCTTTTTGAAACCTTTGCACTACTTATTGGATACTGATGAAGCACTATTTGTTGGATACTGACGATGTATAATTTCACAGCATTATTAAGAAAAAATAAATATTAATGTTATTTAACAGCTTGCATTAAAGTTAAATTATCATACTTGCTAAATCATTTGTCATTTTTAAAATGTACTTTCTACAATTACGAGGGGAAAACATAGCCAATTCATTCTAGACCTAAACTGAAGAGATTAAAACAATTTCCAGCTTTCCCCTAATTAATTCCGAATTCAACCCCCTAACCACCGGGCTAAATACAAACCTTTCAGTAATAAAATCTTCACACTGTTCGCTTCTATGAAGTCTCATGAATATGTAACGCAAATCAAAATTTCGTCACTTTTGACGAGTGTGATATACTAGTGTATTATATACAATTGATATTATTAATTATATTGATTATATACAATATCATTTATCATTTTTAAAAGTCAAATTATACTATTTTTTCTCTACCACGTCTTTTGAAAAATACTTAATAGTTCTTTTTTAAACCTTTTCCTTGGGTAATATTTCTTTTTGAAACCTTTGCACTACTTATTGAATACTGATGAAGCACTCTTTGTTGTATACTGACGATGTATAATTTCACAGCATTATTAAGAAAAAATAAATATTAATGTTATTTAACAGCTTGCATTAAAGTTGAATTATCATACTTGCTCCATTATCGCGTTAAAAACTCTTTCCTTTGATCCATTTTCAGATACGGGTTCTTAAAATCATACATTTTTCGCAATCTGAAATCTTAAGGCAACCATTTTTATACAAATTATGATGAATTGCTGGATTTTTGATGAACGTTATATTTAACTTCACTGAAACCACTTGTGCAAATTTGTGACTTTTGGGGTGAAAGACATGCAACGTTGCATGACTGTTAACAGCCACATGAGAAAATTGAATGCAATATCACGCATGCAAGTGATACCTAATTATTATTATTTTTGATCAAATTTATTAAAAATGAGTACTCTGCCGTATCTTAAAAATGAAAAGAGTTAGTTGATCGTATCAATTTATAGAACACAAAAGGTTCTTGATTTTCTAATATACTTAGTTGATATTTTAAATAAATTAATATCATAATTAATAAATTAATTAATAACATAAATTAATACATAAAATGTTTTTGCGCTTTTATTTGTAGTTTATTTAGACTGATTCTTGCTTTATAAACAAAACTTATGTAAGTATTCCAGGGAGATAATATTTCAGCTATCGTAATCGTAATAATATTATAAAGATTAAAGTGTGTTTGAATGTTTGTCTATGCTTCCGACTAAAATGACTGACTTGTTCCCATTAAAACTTCGTACATAAATTAGTAATAAGAACTTCGTTCGGTAAACAAATTACACATGATACAAACGCAGTAGCACACCAATATTGGTTTACAACAATATAAGCATTCATTGTAACTATTTGCAATTTAATAAAATATTGGTTTAACCCTCCGCTAACAGACGGGTCCCATAGACACGACAGGAAAAAACGGAATTAGCACTAAAATCCAGCTAAATGTGATAAAATTAAAAAAAAAATGGTTTTGTAAACTCGTATTTTTAGATCTAAAATCGTAAAAATCTAGAAACGTTTTAATTTTAGGATTCTGGATCAACTTTATTTAAAAAAATCCTTGCCGGCCCGGCCTACAGGCAAAGGTAGATTTCGAAGTTAAGTATATTATATGCACCAACAACAACTAAATCATGATTAGATATAAATCCACTTTAACAGTTTTATCTGGCCGCTTTTGACGAATTTTTATTTCATTTTTATGTAATAGCTGGTTTTATCAGAATCATGTTTAGGCGATATTAAAAAAAATACTTTTCCATTCTCAACAACTCGAAATTTTCTGTCACATTTTCAGATTAATTTTTAATAGAAAAAATACGAAACTTGCTGACGTGATTTTTGAAAAGATTTATAAGCGACATGTGTTTTTATTTTTCTTTCAATTAATTGAAACTTGATTAATAAACAATTATTTTCTCATTAGGGCAATATTTTTCGTTTCTAACACAATCGCTTCGGAAAATTCTGTTCAAAATGCCCACTTTGACATCATTTTTTGAAATATATTCTGCCTCTATCAAAAAATCGATCATTACGGTACATTATATAGTTTCTGAAGAAGAGAATCTATTTTGGCGCGAGTGGCGCCGATGGGATACGAACCACGGATCCCATGATCAGGAGGCGAGAACGCTAGCGTCGAGATAAAGGTCAAGCCAGTTACTCTAGTCTAGTAGCTCGCTTTATACTGATCATGTGAGATGAGATCGCTACACACTCCCTCCCCAGTGAGAAAGACATCTTGTCGATGTCTGACGAGCGATATGTACTCGTGAGTCGTGAGTGATGCGCAGCATGCCAGTGCTGTGAGCGTTTAACCAGTTGGTTTCACAGGCTTATTGCTAGAGATGATTTGTTTGGTGCTGCCATCTGTTGGTTATGAGGGGAGGTGATTGTTGTTGAAGGTTGCGTGTTTTCTCCGGGTCACCACTTTGGCGCGAGAGTGGCGCCGCTGGGATACGAACCACGAATCCCATGATCAGGAGGCGAGAACGCCAGCGGCGAGCAAAAAGCCAAGCCAGTTACTCTAGTCTAGTAACTCGCTTTATACTGATCATGTGAGACGAGATCGCTACACATTAGTTGTATTAGTTATTTTTATTATGTATATGTTATTACTATTTAGTTGTATCCCATAGTCGCTGAGTTTCTGAAACAGTTGCTTCAAATGTGCTTCGTGCTGCTCTTCGTTGTCATAGAAAACTAAAATGTCGTCCAAGTATGCAACTCAAAATCCCAAATCCTTTAAAACTTCCTCGATAAATCGCTGAAAAGTTTGGGTGGCGTTGCAGAGACCAAAATTTAAAAAGGGAAATTCGAACAGGCCAAAAGGTGTTGTTATTGCTGTTTTCGGAATATCCTCTTAGTAAGCCCTAAAAATGTCTAACTTTGAAAAAATAGTTTTGCCATGGAGAGCAGAGGAGAAGTCTTGTAAGTGGGGAATTGGATAGCGATTTGGGATTGTTTTTGCGTTTATTCCCCTATAATCGCCAACAGGACGTATACCACCTGCGGATTTAGATACAACATGAAGGGGTGAAGACCAGGGGCTCTTGGATGGGCGACAAATGCCCTTCTCAATCATAAATTCAAATGCTTTTCTAACGGCATCGAGGGTTTTTGGATGTAACCTTCGAGGGCGACTATGTATTGGCGGCCCGACTGTTTCAATATGATGCACAGTGGAATGTTTGGCCCTATCAAATTTAGGATCTGGGGTCGTAATATCTGGATAAGATCTTAACAAAGCGTGATAACGAGAATTTTCGATAATGACTTTAATTGCCGCTTGTTGAGAATTGTCGAAACTACCTGAGGTGCCTAACTTTGTTATCCCATCGATGAGTTTTTTATTCCTAATATCAACAAGTATGTTGAAATGCCTCAAAAAATCTGCTTCGATGATAGGTGCAGAGACCTCAGCAACTATAAAATGCCATAAAAATAGCAAATAAAGCCTTTGTGCAACAATATTAAAAAGCAGAAAAACCAGCGTTTAAAATGCACAAATAATATATGAAAAGCAGCAAACAGCTGTTTCGAATCTACTAGCGAGATTCTTCTTCAGTGCAAAAGGAACAGCGTGCTAGAAAAAGCAAGGCTGAGCAAAATCATAGACAGAGACGCGCTGGCTTTTATACCCTATGCGGGTGGCGAAGGGTATAAAAGTATTTATTTCCCATTTTAAACGCTGTTATTTGTGCATTTTAAACGCTGGTTTTTCTGCTTTTTAATATAAAATGCCACTTGAAAGCGCGGCGTAAGCCAAAATCTAAATGTAACAATTTAGTACCGAAGGTTTTTATTTTGATTGATTTGCTGCGTATAATTCTAAGGAGTCAGGGATGTGTTGGTAACCGTGTTGATTTCTTTTAATTGGTATGCATGAAACATCGCTACCGGTATCAATTAAAAATTTCATATTTGTAGCACTATCATACACGCAAAGGCGGTTATTAGTTTTAGCTACCGAAACATCGCTACCACCACAGGCGCTTGTTCGGGTGGTAGAGCATACTCGTTTCCCGACTGGTAGAATGAGCAAGGTTGCCTACACTGCCCAGCGAAGCGATCAAACCGATTATGGTAGAAGCAAAAATTTTCATTGTTGGCATAATCTGGATTTCGGCTACCATTTCTAGGTTGGCTTCTAGACGCGAAGCTTCGATCCCTTGAGTGAGATCTACTCCTTTCTTGAGAAAGCTTCTCCACATGCAATGTTAACTTCTCAATTTGCTTTTGCAAGTCTAAAATAGATGGCTGAGCTATTGCCGCAAACGCTTCCGTATTTGCAACCGAATATACATGTGCACTATCAGCGGTAATTTCGTGTACCTTGTCGGCTAAAACCGCAAGCTGGGGTAAATTTTCGTTTGAGGCTAATAAGATGGATTGAATATTCGTTGGTAATCTCTGTAACCCTAAGTTCTGCAAAAAGTCTTCGTTAAGTTTGCCTTCGGCCAGGTCGCGCATTTGGCGGAGTAATGTAGACGGTTTACTGTCTCCCAACTGTAGTTCACTCAAAAGTTTTTTTAAGCGTTTTCCATCAGAGTCTGCGAACTGAGTAAGAAGTCTGCGCTTTAATGTATCATATTTATCCTGTTCTGGGGGACTGTATATAAGATCGCTGACATAGTTTAAACTTCCAGAGTCAATTGACGCCACGAGGCTAGCATATTTAGTGTCATCATTCGTAATTCCAGATAATTAGAATACGGCTTCTACTTGTGATAACCACAATTGAATATTTGGTTCTCAAAACGGCGGCACACGAAGTGCAATTCTCTTAACTTCACCGCCCTGCATATCACTATTTGTAATTTGCAAAAGTAAATAGTATTAAACAAAAACCTAATTTGCTGAACAAATTAAAAAATCAAAATTTATTTCCTAAATTGTTTAAGCCCGAGAAGGGGCAGATATTAAAATATTTCATTCAATTCGTTCTACATTTAATGTTAAATTTTTGTAACAAATAAGTTAAACCAATTGAACATTAAAAAATAAAAATGAAATTCAGACAATATAATACTTTAAACACCTATATACTTAGATTCCGTTCAAATAAAATCGAAATAAATCTTAGACTTTTTTAAAGTTTTGTATTTTGCATGTATCTTATATTATGTACAACCGTCATAAACATAATGCAAAATCTGAAGTACAAATATTTACAGCTTAAAAATGGAAAAAGTCTAAGATTTATTTCGATTTCATTTCAACGGAATCTAAGTATATAGGTGTTTAAAGTATTATATTGTATGAATTTCATTTTTATTTTTTAATGTTCAATTGGCTTAACTTATTTGTTACAAAAATTTAACATTAAATGTAGAACGAATTGAATGAAATATTTTAATATCTGCCCCTTCTCGGGCTTAAACAATTTAGGAAATAAATTTTGTTTTTTTAATTTGTTCAGCAAATTAGGTTTTTGTTTAATATGTCAAGTTTTTTAATAACTACTGAATTCATACGAACACATTTCAAAATTAATAGAGGGTATATATCATCATCAGGCTTTGATTTGTGCGATATCGCATCACAATTTGTGATGCAATTTACCTATGTATAATTCAAAATGTTTCACCAGTGCAGTAATGCAGGTTGCTGTAGTTTGTTAAAAAAATTACAATCTGAACTTTAAAAAATATGCTTGAAAATGTCATTTTTATTTCCACTATGACGCCATATTCATCTTTTTTTTAATTCTTAAAAAAAAAAAAAAAAACTATTTCAGTTTCATGTTTCACGTGAAAATCATTCAACTAAATATAGGCAAATAATTATTACGGCTTTTGAATTATTTACAACAATGAAGGAAAGAAAGTTAAATTTTATTAGAAAATGTCCGTTGATTCTCAATGAAAAAAGCGAAATTTGGAATTATTAAGAAAAATATTTGAATAATGCAAATAAAAATTAGCCCATGTTACTCTCTAGATTATAATCCACCTATATGCAAAGGCATTTTATGATCCGTTTTGACCCTGACGTCAGGCAAATGTTTTTACACTTTGAATTTATAATATTATTAGAATTAGCAAAGAATTAAAAATGAGTGGCATCAGGGACAAAAAGGTGGGAAGAAAAAATGAAAAAGTTATCATCTCCATAGGATTTTCTATGTTAAATTAACATTGAGAAGTGACACTGGAAATAAATAAGTATTGCGCTGCCGCGCAATACTTAAATTAATATATGTATATATAAATGTTGAAATAATGCGCAATTATAATATGAAAATTTGTTTTAAATACAGTAACGCTAATAATAATATGAGTTAACCACATTAAAATTCAAAAAGAAAAACACTCTCTTTCAAAATTATAGAAAATAGAACTGACATGTATTTCATTTCTCTCAGACGGTTGGCTGTTGTACACCAGGTTTAATCATCACAATCTTCGTTGAATCAAATACTATCAGCTTCAGAAGTAATTAAATAAAAGTTTGCGGTAATATTCATAGTTGGAAAGCATGTCACTCAAGAATAAATGTCACCGATCTCGGAAGAATAAACCGCAGACGATATCACATCGAGTTCTAATCAAATATTTTCCATTTGGGAGTAGATATTGCGTGAACAAGTTTTAAGATTTCCGGGTCACCACTTTAGCATTTTTTAAAGTACAAACATACTCCATTCTACTATTACGCTATTTAATGCTAAAATATTACTTATGATGTATTACAACGATACAGTTGCACTAGGAGAAAATAAAGTTAGTAATAACATATCAGATCGTCTCTTTTCGAAGCACAAAATGCCAGACACGAGTGGAGTGGAGAAGTTCTTGAGTAACGGCGATCCCGTTAAAATATTTCAAAAGATTGCTGGTAGTTACAGTTAAGATGCCACATCACGTCCGGGTCAACACTTTGGCGAGAGAGTGGCGCCGCAGGGATACGAACCACGGATCCCATGATCAGGAGGCGAGAACGCTAGCCTCGAGCAAAAGGCCAAGGCAATTACTCTAATCTAGTAACTCGCTTTATACTGATCATGTGAAATGAGATCGCTACACACTCCCTCCCCAGTGAGAAACACATCTTGTCGATGTCTGACGAGCGTTATCTACTCGTGAGTCGTGAGTGATGCGCAGCATGCCAGTGCTGTGAGCATTTAAGCAGTTGATTTCACAGGCTTATTGCTGGAGATGATTTGTTTGGTGCTGCCATCTGTTGGTTATGAGAGGGAGTGTGTAGCGATCTCATCTCACATGATCAGTATAAAGCGAGTTACTAGACTAGAGTAACTGGCTTGGCCTTTTGCTCGACGCTTGCGTTCTCGCCTCCTGATCATAGGATCCGTGGTTCGTATCCCATCGGCACCACTCTCGCCAAAGTGGTGAGCCGGAGAAAACACGCAACCTTCAACAACAACCCCCCCCCCCCCCTCATAACCAACAGATGGCAGCACCAAACAAATCATCTCCAGCAATAAGCCTGTGAAACCAACTGGTTAAACGCTCACAGCACTGGCATGCTGCGCATCACTCACGACTCACGAGTACATATCGCTCGTCAGACATCGACAAGATGTCTTTCTCACTGGGGAGGGAGTGTGTAGTGATCTCATCTCACATGATCAGTATAAAGCGAGTTACTAGATTAGAGTAAGTGGCTTGGCCTTTTGCTCGACGCTAGCGTTCTCGCTTCCTGATCATGAGATCCGTGGTTCGTATCCCATCAGCGCCACTCGCGCCAAACTATCAATTGGACGCGTTTGAGGGCAAAAATGAATTTAAAAATGAGTAAGAAAATAAGCATTTTGGATTTGAATACATTCTTAATAAGATGATTTTTTTCTTCAACCGCTATGTATTTTTAATTTGTTTTTGGTGTAAGAATTGATCCTATCAAAAACTTCTCTATACAAATGTTGAAGATAATATTAAGAAGATATGTGATAAATTCATGGGGATTTTATATCTTGTGAATTGACGGAGATATAGAAATTTTTCTTCTTCACCCCCCTTTTTTGTTTTCGTTTTTAATTTCTTTTGCTGTACGAATTGGTCCTATCAAAAACTTGTGAATACAAAAGTTGTAGATAACATTAAGGAGATGTATAATAAAATTAATTGGATTTGATATCTTGAGAATTGGCGAAGTTAGGAATTTTTTTCTTCCAAAAACCCTATTTTTGCGCCCCTTGAGCCCATTTTTAATTTTACCGAAAATTTTTGATACATAAATTTTTGGTCCTATTTTTAGAAGTAATAAAAACTTTAAACTGATTTGATATGTACAAAAATTAAGAAGTTATGGGTTTTTTTCTGTTTTCACAAAACCCTTCCCTATTTCCATCCCCTTGGTCCGATTTTGCCCATTCACTAACTTGACCGAGATTTTATGCCCCTTTATTTTATGTATCAGTTTGGAAGAGATTTGTGCAGAATTGTGGAAGTTATCGTGTGCAGAAGAAAGTGATATATATATATAGATAGATAGATAGATACATAGTTTTTTACTGATGTTGGTTTTGGGTTCTAGAGGTCATGATCGGTGTAGATCTGCAAAAATGTTTCAGAAATTCCGACGTAGGAACGACGCCAATAGGTATTATTTCATACGAAATCTACCTAATAAGTATTTTGCCCTATCTTAAAAATGAAAATATTTAGTTGATCTTATCAATT
This sequence comes from Maratus speciosus, assembly GCA_963932465.1. NCBI lineage: Eukaryota > Metazoa > Arthropoda > Arachnida > Araneae > Salticidae > Maratus > Maratus speciosus. Next base: position 452,823,424 of record OZ010789.1, on the reverse strand, counting down.
TATATACCGAAAAAATTTAAATACCTAAAATCAATATTGAATGATTTAATATATATTAAATAGTGCCAATATAGCATACATAATATTGCACGTACTACTGTATTTGGATACAGCGCCTCATCTTTTTGCTTCATTTTGGGAACGACGGATTTCGAGCTTATTCTATCAGCGATAATTTTCAGAATTTTCAAACTATGTTTTTGAGACTTTCACAAAAATTGCTCTATACACTTAGCAAATACATTATGCACATTATATTTTGATTGCATTCGCGCATGCACAGTGAAACATTTTTTAGTAAACCTGCTCATTTTTCATCCAATTTTTATTATTTTTAAATTCTGATTACAGGGTATTATGTACGATGTTGTTTGTCATATTTTCTGAAAATAACTTTTTTTTTTATATTAAGAACTCTACAAATTATAAGCAAACAACTTGGCAAAATTTGGGACTCTTTATATAAAAACTATAATTTCTCTACGAATATACATGCTATCCTCATAAAAATGAACACAGTTTATTGCAGTAAGGCACTTGATCGTAATCTACTGTGTTGAACGCTTTTGCTACGTTAGTTTTTACAGGGTTATCAAAAGGTATTCGTTCTTTTTGAATTTGCTGACGGCCCCCTATGGGGGGTTCGAGAAAAAATCTTCACGGAAATATATGACCTGTAATTTTCTGTTTACACACCTGGAGTTTCAAGATAATTCTCCATGTATATTTCTATATATTTAAGAAAACGTCTAAAATCGCAAGTGACTGGTCACCTTTGGCCATATAGTGTACAAGGTTTGCCTTTTATGTTTCTACAAAAAGTAGGTAGAAAACGACTTTTTCGGGAACGAACTGTTTTATTGCTCTTCAGAATATTCGCCTTTAAAATTTATATCCTTTTCCATCTGTTCAAACCAATTCTTGAAACAGTTTTTCCTCTCTGAAGTTGATATCTCAGAAACATAGTTTTGGTAGGCTACTGGCTGGTTTACGGCTTTGCGGCTTCTTGAGGTAATGAAAATCGCTACCCACGCATTTTTTGTTTCACATAAGGGAACAGGAAAAGTCGTTACGCGACAAATCAAGAGAATATAGACAATGAGACATTAATTCGATATTTTTATCCTTAAAATAATCAATTGTTTCGCATGCTGTATGGGAGCTGGCGTTATCGTGATGAAGAATGATGCGGCGTGTTTTGTTGTTTTTCCTGATTTCGTTGATGACTTTGGACAAAAACAATTTCTGTATACCATTTAGCGTTAACATTGTTTCTATCCTCTAAAAGAATGGTTGCGATATGTCCTGTAAGGCCGAAGAAACAAGCAATCATTTTCTTGGAAGTGCTTCGTGAACGAACAACTTTCATAGGATTCGGTTCATCTGGAAACACCCAAACAGTGGATTGCTGTTTAGTTTCCGGCTCATACGAATCTATCCAAGTTTCGTGACCTGTAAAGAACCACCTACATATCATCCCTATACAATGCTAGCGGCATTGTGTAGGGATGATATGTAGGGGGAAAAGCGAGCAAAAAGACGTTCGTCTGACATTAGCCTAAAGACAAATTTCAGTAGCGCCTTCTATTGGTCGTTTGTAAAACCATAAAAGGCAACCCTGGTATGTCGGTGTCGCTACCACCTGGGGGTTTGCAGGACCCAAAATTTTCTAAATTGCGATTTCTGTGATACTGCCAGTGACTAGCAACACGAAATTAGGTATGGTACTTACTTATAAGATGTAAATGCTCCCTAAGGACAGTTTCTAAACAATTCAGTGTTTAAAAGGTGTGAAAATGCGCGAAAAACTTTCTAAAAACGTTCTTAATTGCGATTTCTACGCAATCTCAGGAAATATCAAACAGATTTCAAACGCAATGGTTGCAAATTGATGGTGAAAGTACCTGCTACAACTTTGGCTACATTTTATGTTGTTATCTCTACCAGAGCAAAAAAGATTCTAAATTGCGTTTTTGTGGTACTGAGGGATCTAAACATTTTGAAATTTGGCATGATAATTACTTAAAAAATGGAAATGCTTTCTAAGAACCGTCGGAAGAAAATTCTGAATTTGAAAGAATGAAATGAGCGAAAAGCGTTCTAAAAACTTTCTAAATTACGATTTTTATGCAATCTTATGAAATACCAAACCGATTTCAAAAATAATGGTTGCAAATTGTTGGTGATGGAACTTGCTGAAACATAAGCCATATTTTATGTTGTTGCCGCTACCACACCAGAGGGTTGCAGGCGCAAAAAAATGTTCAAAATTGCGATTTCTGGGATACTGAAGAGGCTAGAAACTTAAAAAATGGCATGGTAGTTACTTATAAAATATAAATGACCTCTAAGAACTGTCGAAAGTAAATTTGAAATTTAAAAGGGGTGAAGCGAAGGGAAGGAGCGAAAAGCATTATAAAAGAAATCTTAAATTACTATTTGTATGCAATCTCAGGAAATAATAAACCGATTACAAAAGTAATGGTTGCTAATCATAGGTGCCAGTCTCTGATCTACACAGGCTATATTTTGTGCGGGTGCCACTACCACCTGCTGTTGGCAGGAACCACGAAAGTTCTAAACAAGCCTTTGAAAACTTTCTAAATTACGTTTCTATGGAATGTTAGGAAATACCAACCGATTTCAAAATTAATGTCGGCAAATTTATAGTGACAGTCTCTGTTTCAACATAGGTATTTTATGTTATAACATAAAATACCTATGGTTATGGGTGAGAGGTGGTAGAGCGTTAGACAAGAAGCTTGGAATTTGACATGATGGTTAATTTTGAGATGTAAATGTGTACTAAGAACGGTTTCTAAAAAACTCAAAACTTGAATCTTTAAATGTGCGAATGAAATGAGCATAAAAGCTTCAAAATACTTTCCAAATTATCATTTATTTAGAAATAGTTGTAGTTTTTATTATTAATTTTACTTTCGTTTCTGCCTAATGCAGTGTAATAACGGAGTTTAGACAAACTGTGGCTTAGTTAGTAATTTTTGAATTATTCCTAAAAGTATAATTTCTTCTATTAAAAATTAGACATACGAATATCACTTAGCATATTTCAACTATTACTCGAGCAAAACCGTAGATTTTGATAGTAAATACATATTTTTGGGGAAAATCTGAACTTTGCGCATCTGCATTTTTACACCGAGAGCTAACATTAAAATTTTAATGTTTAATTCTTATTCTGTGACCCCAAATTAGTATCAAAATATATCGTTTATTTAAGGACATTTTTTTTTCTGTAGACCAGTGTTATTTTACAGAAATCATCATTAAATTTGGAAGCATTCAGGACTTGACATTAGTGGACACCCTTTGAGAGATTGGCGAATTCATATAAAGTCTAATTCTTCAAACGTACATTTTGTAGCTGTTCCAATGCTTTACACAGTTTTCTTTAGAAACAATTCAAAATTTAGAATCTCTCGTCTACCAATTTCGACAAATTATATAAATCGCCAAACTACTCGCAAAATTATACAAACTGGCATAAGTTTTATTTTAAATAACGAAAGAACAAATAAATTAGTAAAATATTAATAAAAATACAAATAAAACGTCGAATTAAAAATCACTTGATAACGTAGCAAACACGTATAATGTGTTTTAATGTCAAGTGAATGTGACATTTACGATAAGCCATTTATCGACATTTAATCTTATAGTTTGGCGATAGTTTTTTGGTTGATGGCATAATCAAGTAGTACCGAATTGCGTAAAAGAAACATCCTTATAACTCCAAAAATGATAATCATATTAACTAACAGTTTACTGCGTTAGATTAAGCGTCTCATTCCTAATAAAATATATCTTTGAATTGAAATTTGAAAGAAATACAGGGTCATGAAAAATCGAAGAGTGTGGAAAATATGATTACAAAAATCTCGGCAACTAATTACCCGATTGAATTTATTCTTTATGCAAAATTTATGTTTTTTTATTGTCTTTTACATTCTCTCCTTAAAATAAGCAATTTCGAGAATTTTTATGTACCTTTAATCAGAACGAATATTTCGAGAGTCTGAAAAAAATAGCTCCAGATAATCGAGGTTACTGATATTCAATAGGCTTCTTTCAATTATTACATAATAAGTACACACCCAATTTCAAGTCTCTGCCTCAATTCGTTGGGAGATAGAGCGTTTACAGACAGACGGATGGCAATTTTTTTTTTTCTAAAAATATGTTTTTCGGATTCTCCAGTGTCTGAAACGTGTAAATCCATCAAAAAAAATTTTTTTTTCGACTTAACGATTACAAGACTTACTCTATACAACGTATGATGGGTAAGTAATATATTTTTTCGCGTGGCATTATTCAACTGGAGCTTTTGATAATCATTTACTGTTTCTCTATTTTTGAAAAAGTAACTAATGCTGTCAGGCGTTCTGCTGTTTTGAATTTATTGCGAACTTTTAATTTTAACGGATTATAATAAAAAGAAAAAAAAATACATGGCGTATAAAAACATGAAAACTGCTAGTTTTGTAGAGAAATGATAAACACGCCAAAGTAGAAAAATTTTATATCGAAGGATTGTTTTAAGTTCTATTTACTGTTGAAATCGGTGAAAATAGTTCAGTCAAAAAATATTTATACGATCAAAAACTGTACCTAGACATTTTACCATCTTTTTCTAGCACATATTGTACTAAGTTCCAGTGTGCAATTTCCAAACATTTTTTTTCATAATTTTTTTTCAAATTTTTATTGAAAATTTCATTTTTAAATTTTATTCAAAATTTCCTCTCAAAGAGATTTATTTCATATTTCGAAAAATTCATTTTTTTAATCTATTATTTCCGCATTTAAAAAAGTGCAAATAATAATATTTTCAAACATCTTTCAATTGGAAAATGTATTTCCACGGGCATATTATAAAAGAAAGAAAACTTTAAAATAATTAAATTATTATGTGCGAAAAACATTTAATGAGAAAAATTACGTCTTAAAAGCCCAAATAACAACATTGCCAAACACCTTTTAAATTTAAAAATATATTTCTACGTGGATATTAAAAGTAAAAGAAAACTTTAAAATAACTAAATTACAACCGGCGAAAAATATTACTTGGGGAAGAAGTAAGTCATATTTAAAACGTAATATTTAAAGCGATTTTCTTATAACGTATAAAATAGAAAACTTTTCTTCTAGACGTTATTATAAAATTTCGGAAGCTAGCGACGTTTTTTATTTAATCATTTTTTAGAAGGTGTTTTTAAAATGTGTCATAGATCTTACTTAATCAGTCCCCAAATAAGACTTCCGCTGCCGCGACAGCGAAGGATGCTGCCTTGAGAATGGAAAAAAATCCCACCAGTCAAAAGGAAAGGAATGGGAACTGGATTACAGACAATCGCCACTGATCGGGATAAAATAATCCAATCTTCGTTAATGCGGTTATCTGTTTAAAGCAGCAAATTAGCGTGATTTTGAATCTGAGAGATGTGCACGCGGGTTTGCCAGCGTTGATCATAAGGCACAGATTTCCCCAGTAGATTAAAACGTAGCAGTTGAATGCTAAGTTTAACTTTAACGAGATCTTATATCACAGGCGTAAAAATATGCAATCAAATCAGCCAGTATTTTTTGTTTTTTAAAAAAATGTTGTTTTTATGATAACAATCAGGATGTTTTTTCTAAGAAAAAGTTTAGATTACTTTCAGTCTGACTCCGCATTTTAGCGAATTGTCTTCGAGAGATTCCAGACCATTGTAGCGGTAGTCTTTTTTGTATTTGCCTGTACCCAAATAATAGCGGATTATGTAAGCCATCTCAGCAGCATGTTTAGTACGCACAAATCCTCCTCTCTTTAAAAACTAAAAACACCTGTGTTATCATTAGACTTTACATAAAATTTAAAACATCGCTTAATATCCCCAGTACCTCTGAAACTAGTTTAGCGGGAATTTCATATTTTAGGGTTTCGTTCATCTGACGAAACCCTATTCGTCTCACTCCTCTGTCTGTCTGTCCGTCCGTCTGTCACGATACTATAAAAATTTTGAAAAAGTCGTAATTAACAGACGTTATTAATTTAAAACCCCAAGTACAAGATCGGAAAGGCATTCATAATTCAACAAAAGCATGGATTTTTACATCAAATTACAAAAACGATTTCTTCGACGGATTAAAAATATGGCCATTTTAACGGCAGATAAGGACTGGCGATTCTCCTAAGGTTTACCAGGAAAATGGGGGGTTGCCAGAGCACACTTTAATCTAAAAAGTGAAGTGAACATTTTTAAATCGACTAGCATCTTAGAAAGTTTTCGGCCTAGAAATTTTTAACTTGGACAGACAGACGCTGAAAAAAATCTACTTTCAGCAGGTATAAAGGTCATTTCTCTGCGATGTGTATAACAGAAAAAATCCTCTAAAAATCGATCGATAAAAAATCAATTTGATTAGAAAGGCAAGTGTTCATGACTTTCATTTCCGATGGCAGGAAGATGTTTTTCTCTCAAGATATACGGCACCTGTAACTCACATGATTTTTATAGTAGGATTTTTTAAAACGAATGTTAAACTTTTTAATTATTAAATTTTTATACATCCGGACGTGAAAAATTTCGCTGATTTCATACATGTCCATTGCAATCTTCTATCTTAATTACAAGCTGATATATTAATTATTATTATTTCATTAAGTGGATCATTTCTTTAAAACTTTCCTTTCAAAAGGTTCTGGAGGGGCAAATTTAAGCAGGTCACGTGGTTCATGCTGGGATATTTTAGAACGAATGTTAAACTTTTAAATTATTAAATTTTTAGATTAAATTTTCATACATCCAGACGTAAAAATTTTCGCTTATTTCATAAATGTCAATTTCAATCTTCCATCTTAATTACAAGCTGAGATATTAATTATTATTTAACTAATTGGTTTTTATTTCTATTAAACGCGTATTTTAAAATGAAGGCACGTGATATTTTACAGCAGCATTAGCGTTTTGTTCTGTTTTGCGTGCCATTTTCTGACGGCAGGATGAGATAATTACTACTTATTCAATATCAAAAATTTTGTAAGCGTTCATACCACTATTTTCGAATAGTAATTTCAGCAAATACATTAAATACTTGGTTAAGACCGCCACCCCCCGACCCATGTGTCTACGGATAGGTTTTGTACAGGAGTTTAGTTCAGATACGCTTTTGTTAAGAATAGAGTTCTCTCCCTGGTCGTGGAATGTGGAACTAACAGATCGCGATTTCATTTAAAGTAGGAAATCTAACAAGGCGATCTGTTTGAAACTTTAAGATAGTTTATAACACATAAGAAAAAGTTTATAAAAGAATGGCGCGTGAAATTTCGGGCAGGTGGGGGAGGGGGGCACTATTTCAGAATAGTAATTTCAGCAAATATCTTAAATTGGTGTTTAAGACCGCCATCCCCTCCACTAATGTATCTACGGATAAGTTGTAGATAGGAGTTTCGTTCTGATACAGTTTAATTAAGAATAGAGTGCGCTCCCTGGTGGTGGAATGTGAAATTAAAAGAACGCGATTTTATTTAAATTAGGAAATCTAACACGGCGATCTGTTTGAAACTTTAAGATAGTAACACATAATAAAATGTTTTCAAAAGATTGGCGCAGTGGGGAAGGGGGATCTTTTTTTAAACCTTAGCGTTTTTTACCTTTTATGTGCTATTTTTAAGGATTTAATAATTATAAATTATATGAATTTGGCTTTATTAATTAAAGAATAAAGTGTTTTGAGTAGAATATTAAACGAAACCCTCTGTGCGATCTGTGATCACACTTACACACTTGTTTAAGGCTTCGCTCATCATAGGGTTTCGTATTTGCCTGCACTCAACTCAGCGACATATTCAATGACAAAATAATGTACCACTCTTTTAAAAACAAACAAGTTTAAATAAAAACATCTGTGTTATCCAACAGACTATACATAAAATTTAACAAATCGCTTAATATCGCCTATACCTCTGAAATAAGTTTAGCGGGAATTCGATATTTTTCCGCTCTTTGTGCGATTTCAGCTCATTGTACTTCTAGACTTTTTCGTATTTACCTGCATCCAAACAATAACGGATTATATAAGCCATCTCAGCGTCAAAACGGCTCCGCTCTTTAAAAAACAAAACAACAACAAAAAAAAAACATGTTTAAATAAAAACATATGTGTTCTCAACAGACTACACATAAAATATAGCAAATCGTTAAATGTCCCAGTACCTCTTAAACTAATTTAGCGGGAATTCCAAAATTTTTCTCTTTTTCTCTTCTTTTTATTTTCTTTTTATTTTCTTTTTCTTTTTCCATCAACTCCATCCTGTCCCTATAAAAAAATACCCTATTAATAACTATTGCGACTTTAAAATTAGTAATTTTATCCAACAAGTTATTTGCTATCTACTTAAAATCTTGTCTTTTCTTCTATTTTTTTTTATTTTAATTTTAGAATTTAATCTTTTATATATTTCATATTGCTAAAATTAAGTACAGAACACTTTATTTCAGTATCGAAATTCGTTTTGTAAACTTCTAAATCTGCATTTAAAAATAAATTTAAAATTATTTTGTATTTTATTTGTTGTTTTTTAGAAGTGTATTTAAGATATCTTACAATAACATGCTAAATTTGATAATCTTTCAACTCCAGAAGTTGTGGATAAAATCTTGTTATATTTGTTGTTATTTTTAATTTTTCTAAATTTCCAAATGAAATAATCAACAAAAAACTTTAAAGGCATATCGTACTTAAATTAAATTTTGATTGCAAATCTTTAGTTCCGGTCTTTAAATCATACTGAAAATTATTCTTTGCTATGCATATTTTTCAAAATCCCTTCACATAATTTAATACTGAAGTGAAAAAATCCCTTTTTTATGCATATGTTTATATTTAGAAATGTTACCCTTTAAATTAATATATTTTCATGTTTCATTCTTTCTTCAGAATGAAGAAAATTACAAAACATTTTAAGAGTGATATATGAAATTTAAATCAAATTTTGTCTTAAATCAAAATTAAAATTATTTCCTACTCTACATTCTTTACAAAATTGCTGTACATATTCTTCAACACTTCACCCAGTTGCTTATCCGTGTTTAGAAAATTTGACTGAAATTTCATCTGATTTATTTTGATACTGCATTGATTTTTTAAAAATGGAGCAGAATTTGGAAACGCTTTTTAAGATACGGTAAATTGGGGTAAATTTTTATTTGAATATATGTGTTTCTTAATTATGGCATCTAAGAAAATTAAAACTATTTAAATTATTTTGCATGCTTCGTCTTTGATATGTGCGATGTCTAGATCTTTTATAAGCTTTAGGTATTTTTCAACAGCAAGACAAAGTGATTAATCCTTCACTAGATGTTATAATTTAACTCTTACTTGGTACAATGTTGTGATATTTCATTCAATATTTCAGGGTGAAATACGAATAAAAACTTTAAAACGTAAGATAAATTGGGGTCAATTATTATTTGAATAGTATGCATGTGTACCTTATGTTCCATCTAAAATTTATGTTTAAACTATTCTGCACACTTCATCTTTGATATGTGCGATGTAGAGGTCTGCGCGGACAGGAACCCGAACGAAAGTTATCTTGGTCCGGACCGGTCCATTTGTATTTTCGCGGTTCATGCCCCTACCCGGACCGTGCTAAAATTAATGAAAACAGGCCCGATCTGTGCAAAAATCAATAAAATCAGACTTGACCCAATTTCCACAGAAAATACCGATTTTTCTTAACATACAATTAAGATTTTTTCCCTAGAATACTGCATACATATTTATGGGAAAATTTAACATTACAGATGATGAATATGTTCGCAAGCCATAGAATGCAGAATGGTATTACAGTGCATCTCAAAAGTATATATATGGACAGGTGATTTTTTTTTTTAGTTTAAAAAATGAAGCAATAATCAAAACAAAATAATTAGCATATGTAATCATAACATAAGTTTATTACAATACAGAAATATCATACTTATATCACAGAATGTTTGCAAAAAAATAAAATTCAAAATAAGCTGTGTAAAAAACATATGGACAATGAAAAGAATCGCTTTTATTACCATGGTATCAAAACAATTTGCGTATTCTGCGTTCTGTACATGTCACATAACCACTTCGAACTACAAAATCACTGCTGGTTCTTCAATTCTTGAGTAACTGGAAAATACCTCGAAACGTTCAATTCTCTGCAGCTGATATAGCTAAAATTTGGCGTTTAAATGCTTAAAATGTTAAAGTTTCTGATACTGCTAAACAAATTAAGCGTAGACGATCTGGAACTTATGAAATTTTATCGAAAGGTGACAATGCGATTGCAAAAAATCGTTCCGGTCGACCAATAAAAACATTTCAGCAACACGATAGAGAGATAGAGACTAGCAGTATCAACCTCAAAGAAGTGTGTGAAATTGCGAAGACTTTAGAGTTTCCTATTTCGAGATTTAGTGTTCACCGTCGCATACAGGAAAACCAATTTCTTAAATATCGCAGAATGTGTTGTACACTATGCTGAAATTGCACCATGGAAAGGCACGCGTTTTTTAGACTAAAAAAATCCACGCATTGGATGGATGAATGGTTAAATATTTTCTTCAGGGACGAAACAAAATTCAATTTCGATGGCTCTGATGACTGGGTACACTATTGGGATGATCCTAGGGCGAGAATCTTGTGAGTTCTATTAGTCGTCAACAAGGAGGGCGTTTTCTCATGGTGCGGGGTGCATTCTGTTTCAACGGAACAACTGATATTGCTTTTTTAAATGGTCGACAGTGCTCTAAGGGATTATCAAAATGTCCTCAAAAGCAATATACTTTCAATTGAAAACACCTTAGAACGGGAAAACTGGAAATTCCAACCGGACAAAACGTCGATTCATACCTCCCACTCAACAACAGCTTGGTTTACGCAGAATCAAGTGAATGTTATAGACTGGCCAGCCGTCAGCCCAGGCCTGAATCCAATTAAAAACCTTTGTAGAGTACTTGCACGAGAGGTTTATGCCCATAGTCGTCAGTTTTTGACCTTTCAGCAATTAAAGCTAAAAAGTAGAGCAGAGTTGGTTTTCTTTACAACCACAGAGTCTCCATACACGAGTTTCTAGCATGCCTGATATGATTTTTAAGATAATTTAAAGGAATGGGTAAAAAATTTGAATTTAAATACAAAATACTAGAAAAGTCCATATATTTTTAGGACAGCCTATTTTGATTTTGATTTTTTTACAAAAATTCTGTAAAACTTATACTGTATTTCTTTGTTGTAATAAACTTATGTTATGATTCCACATGCTTATTATTTTTTTCCTAATTATTGCTTCATTTTTTGAACTGTTATTTCAAAAAATCACCTTTCCATATACTTTTGAGACGCACTGCAGTACCGGCCTGCCATCTAGACCCAGTATTTAGAAAGAAAATGTAAACCTGATACTGGTCCGGTGATGCAACTGGCAATGCCGATCTCTACGCTGGAGTTGTTATATTTCTGCATTGATGTTGTCAATCTAGCATCGGCTCGTGCATCATATTTATACTTATCCTCGTCATGTCCGTCGAAAACTGTTCCCATTTTATGGGCTTCGTTTGATCCTATTAAAATTTCTATCGGGCCGAATTTTTTTACCGACCTGTTAAAAAATATGTATTTAATTCGCCGGTCCGGCCCGACCTGTTGGAAATTTTCCCTTCTCTTTTCCAGGCCCGGGTGCGGTCCTCGGGCTAAGCACGGCCCCGTGCAGACATCTAGTGCGATGCAGATCTTTTATAAGCTTTAGATATTCTGCAACAGGAAATTAGACTAATTGATCTTCAGCAGTATGTTATAATTTAATACTCTATTGATTTATTGTGATGTTTCATTCAGTACTTCAAGGTGGAATACGAATGAAAAAACTTTAACAGAGGTAGTGAAACTAAAATTAAATTTGTTTGTTAACTAATATTCGTGTGAAATACTTAATTTCTGAGTTCGAAATCATATTGAAAACTATTTTGTGCTTAATATCTGTCGCAAAATCTCTTTAGCTCGTTTGCAACAACACACAAATGTTATGAAATTTTTTTTAACATTAATGGAAGTTTTATCTTACTTATTTTGATGTTTCATTATTTTCTTCATTGAAAAATTAAAAGATATACCAAATTTAAATCAAATTTGGTTTACAAATCATAAAATCCAGCAATCTGAAATCAAATTCAAAATTGTTTTGTGCTGTATATATTTTGTATAATCCCTTTAGACATTCTTCATCTCTAGCAAAAGTGACTTATCCTTCTTTAATAACTGTAATTAAAAGCTCAATTGGTTTGTTCTGATACTTCATTGTTTCTTTCACAACGTAATAGAATACAAAACACTTTTAAAGATACAGTAAACAGTAGAGTCAGATTAGATGTAAAATTCCAACTGGGCGAAAAATGTCCGGACCAGGATTCGAACCCGGGACCTCCTGGCTGAAGCCGCCAGTGCTCTACCATCTGAGCTATCCCGGACGATTCTGGTCGAACTTTTTCACCCAGCTAACCTTGAAGATTACAGCATCTGGTCTGAAACCTGGTTCAGCTCAACAGAATAAATCTCAGGTAATGGAACTCCAGAAATCCCTGGATACGGAATTACACTAGATTAATTTTAACACAATTATTCTAATTGGTAAACAAATCATATTATAGATTTGTTTACCAATTAGAATAATTGTGTTAAAATTAATCTAGTAGAGTCAGATTTTTTTTTTTTTCAAATCCTTAAATCTCTCATCTAAAATTAAATTCCAAATTATTTAAATCATTTTCTAATCTTCATCTTTTGATATGTGCTTGATATTCAGGTTTTTTGTGCGCGTTTATTCTACAAAATCCCGTTCAAGTGAATAACCGTACTTCAGTAAATAATGTGATTAAATTTCATTTGAGTTATTGCGATAATTCATTTTTAATTCCAGAATGCAAAATGAAACGAAAAACTTTAGTAAACTATGGGATCAAATTTATTTTGCGACTCCTTAAATCTGCCATTTAAAATTAAATTCCAAATTATTTAAGTAAATTTGTACTCTTCATCTTTTGATACGCGCTTTAAATGTAGTCTTTTGTGAGCTTTAGACACTCTACAAAAGTAAGTTAAAATGATTAGTGTTTCATGAGTAGGTATTCTAATTGAGATTTTATTTGATTTATTGTGACAAATAATTTTTGATTTTAGGATTTAAAACGAAACAAGAGAACAACCAACTTAAAAAGCATTATTAAAGCATTAAAGCATGCAAGTATCAAGCATTGATTTTTGTCGCACTCCGATAGGGTCAAGAATTTTTCTTATTTTTAGGCCTTATATTCTCGCTTCTCTGTCTGTCCGTCACAGCCTCATACACGGAAACTATTTAAGTAACAGACTTGATTTTTTTTCTTTTTTTTACATAGAGCTGAATCCACTTTGTCATACCCAAAATCATAAAATTTTGAAAAAAATCTTATATTATATTAATTAAATGAGTTCGTTCTTTTTCGATTTCAAAACTTAATCTTAATACAGTAGAGCGCGGATTATCCGGCCGCCGGTTAACCGGGTTGTCCAATTAACGAATTTATCAAGGAGCATACTTTTTTCCCGTCTTCTCCCAAAATTTTTGACTTGAAACTTTTTTAGGCGAAGTTTTGTAAATTCGGCTGGATGTCACAAAAGTTAACCGTTAAATAACTATTCCCTGATCCTGAAATAATAAATCGCCAACAAATGCAAATAGAGCAATGCATAAAAGCAACTGTTTCTAGAATCTAAGAAGTTTCACTTAACGCTCGAGAGTGCCATGCATATTTTTTTCCATGAAAATCCCTCTTCTCTAGCAGAAGACTATCAAGAATTTCTTTTCCCTATCACAATGAATTTTTTTATTGTTCGTATTCTACAGTGTATAGATACATGCATGTAATAATTTCTATGTGTACTTCTATGTATAACTTTATACCAATTTTGGAGAAAATAAAATTTTGAACCCTAAAATTTTATATTCATTATATATAAAATTATATTAAAATTATTAAATTATTATATTAATTTAATATTACAATTCTAAACTCTAAATACGCCATTTGTAATATACTAAAAGGTGCACTACTACAACTTCCAGTCCTAAGCCAGGAAAAAGGGTAAAAGGGAGTTACCAAAAAAGGTTGCCATAGCCGTTTTTTTTTTAATTGTCCAATTATCCGGATTTTTCATTAACCGGATCGGCCTCAGTACCGTCTACTCCGGATAATCGGCGCTCTACTGTATCAGCATATACCAGTGAGTGTCCATAGTGTAGTGGCAGGGCATTAGTCTTCCATGCAGAGGATTGTTGGTTCGAATCTCTCAGAGGGAGCTTTAATATATATTCATTATTATTACTCTTTTTTTCAGATAGATTTAATTAAAAGAAAACTCCTTCTTTTTTTTTTTTTTTTTTTTTTTTTTTGCCCATTTTAAAGGTTTGTTTTATTTTTTTGCGTAGTGGTAATTTTTAAAATATCTTTTTTTTTTTTTCAGTCACAGAAAATCTGGAATTTCAATCTAGATTAAATGTGTTTTTTTTTACTCAAATGTGTTTTTACATACCCAAATATGGGCACATGATGTTTTATTCTTGAGTGTTTGCATGTTTTCAGAAATGAGTATATGCATGTTTCAAACTTGAGTAATTTTGATTAGGAGCCATTTTGACTATGCATCTGAGTATATTTTGCTCAGTTTTGGAAATGCCGTTTTTAGACAGTACGCAACATGTTACATAGTACATAATCTTAAGATAACTTACAGTAATTAAATGTGCGTAGAATAAAAATAGGGATAAATATTTCGAACACACAAAATTAATGAGATTACCTTCAAAATTTTCAAAGAAATCTTGCAAATTCCAACTGCGAAGTCTTTCTTTTACGAATGCATCCATTCTTCAGTTTTGAAGGCTAAAGAACTAACTACGCTTCTGCGATCCCATTGCGAAGACTTTTAAGTGTTCTTCCGCGATTCCGATAAAAATGTAGTTCACCACATTTCATGTAATAAAATATTATTGAAAGGAGCGTTTCGTCCGAAATCATAAGAAATGAAATAATATGAATAAATTCAACTACACTGGAGAAATTTACTACATTGAATAAAAAGTAATTTTGTTTGAAACTAAGTATATCTGATATTTCAAAATTGAAAGCATTGGGTCATCATATTTGAAACAAAAAGTTTCTTAACAAAATGAAAACATCGATTTGTTCAGATTTGAAAGTGTCATTTTTCTCAGTGTTGCTATACCAAAATTGCTTCTTTATGTGTACTTTACCTTCCCTTACAGTTTGGCCCATGAGTTCAGGAACAACTTGTATAAAACATTCAAACAACCTTTGAATAAAAGACAATCAGAAATGCAATAAACGTACATCCTATATATTACATTTAAATATTAAAACATCTTATGAAAAAGAAAAAAACTTTTGACATTGTCAAGAATGGGTGGAGGGAGGGGTGCGAAAATCCATGTTTATTAACCCTTCTTATTTTCGATGTTTGAAATTATATTGAAAATTACTTTGTTCTCAACCTATTTTGGAAAATTCAGTTGCATAGTTTGTAACAACACACTCAAGTGATGAAAATTTCTTTAGTAAGATGTGTACTTGAAATCTTATCCTATTTATTTTTATGTTTCAATGTTTCTTTTAGAATATACAAACAAAATGATTTGGAATCAAATTTGGTTTGCTAATCATAAAATCTGGTATCTTAAATCAATTTAAAATTCTTTTGTATTCTATATCCTATGCGAGATCTCTTTAAATATTCTTCAACAATACACCAATGTGATTAATATGTCTTTTCAGTAAATTTAATTAAATCTCATTTGACTTATTGTAATGATTCATTAGAGAATGGAATAGGATATAAAACACTTTAAAAGAAACAGCCAAGTGGTACCATATTCAATATTTAAATTCTTGTATTTATCATACAATATAAAATCCAAAATTAGTTAAATTATTTTTGCTTTTCATCTTCTGAAGTGCTCTTTAGATATCCTATGAAAACGAACTAAAAACTAATATCTATCCTTTTTTTTACTTTCTTCTATCTTCACAAGAAGAAAGTATTGGTTTCATGAAAATTTTCGAATTCCAGTTTTCGACAGATTTACACGTTTTATGGGTCAGAGATTCCAAAAAACATGTTTTTACAAAATGTCTGTCTGTGAGTCTGTCTGTCTGTCTGTCTGTCTGTCTGTCCGTCTGTCTGTCCGTCTGTCTGTCTGTATGTGACACAAATTTTGTGGGCGCTCTATCTCAAGAACTAATGCACGGAATTTAATAAAAATTTATATTCAGGTAGTCCCTCATGTAGATTGGTGCTGATTAGTTTTTGGTGTAAATCGCCGTGCAGGTGGCGCTGCTATGTAGCATTTTGCAGGATTTCCGCAAAAGCTCTATCTCAAGAACTAATGCACCGATTTTTATAAAACTTCAGATTCCGTTAATCCTTGATATGAATTGGTGCTGGTAACGTTTTGGTGCAAATCGCCCAACAGATGGCGCTGCTATGCTGCATTTTGCAGCATTTACACGATTTTCGTAATAGCTCAATCTCAAGAAATAATGCACGGATTTTCATCAAACTTCAGATTCAGTTAGTGCTTGACATGAATTGACGTTTTGCCCCTTGTGGTGTAAATCGCTCAACAGGTGGCGCTGCTATGCTCCATTTTTTGAGATTTCTGCAATAGCTCTATCTCAAGAACTAATGCTTGGGATTTCAACAAACTTCGGATTCAGGTATACCTGGATATGAATTAGTGCTGTTTATGTTTTGGTGTAAATCGCTCAACAGGTGGCGCTGCTATGCAGCATTTTTCACGATTTCCACAATAGCTCAATGTCCAGAACTAATGAATGGATTTTCAGGAAACTTCAGATTCAGTTAGTCCTTGACATGAATTGATGTTTTGTACCTTTTCGTGTAAATCGCTCAACAGGTGGCGCTGCTGTGCTGCATTTTTGTGATTTCCACAATAGCTCTAGCTCCAGATCTAATGCACCGATTTTCATCAAACTTCAGATTCCGGTATACCTTAATATGAATTAGTGCTGTTTGTGTTTTGGTGCAAATCGCTCAACAGGTGGCGCTGCTATGCTGCATTTTTCAGAATTTCCCCTACAGCTCTATCTCAATAAGTAATGCACGAATTTTCATCAAACTTCAAATTCAGGTATACTTTGATACGAATTGGTTCTAAATTGATGTAATATCTTTTACTATTTAAATGATTTAATTGACATGATTTATATAAAAGAAAGTTTTGTGATGGCCACAACATACTAGTTTGTAAAGATATAATGTCCTTGAAATTACTTTTTTGAATAGAATACAAACAATTTAAAAGATACAACCAACAGGTGCCAAATTTAATTTGTAAATTCTTGTATTTATCATATAATGTAACATTCAACATTGTTTAAATTATTTTTTCTTCTTTATCTTTTGAAATTACTCTTTAGATATGCCATGACAACGCGGTAAACCTAATAAGTATCTATTTATTCCTAAAAATATAATATATTTGAAATTCCTCTTTAAGATAGAATACGAAACACTTTAAAAGATACAGTCAAGTGGTGCCAAATTTAATTTGTAAGTTCTTTTATTGATCATATAATATAAAATTCAAAATTATTTTAATTACTTTTGTTCTTCATATTTTGTAGTACTCTTTACACATGCTATGACAACATACTAAAAACTAATACGTATTCTAACGTACGTATACTGATACGTAATAACTAATGTATTCTTAACTAGGACTTCCCTCAGAGGGATTAGTCTGAGCGATATTGCTGAGAACATAGATTTAATAATAACATGTAGAAGCAAAAAAAATGAGATTCTTTAATTGTCCATATACTGCGATAAATTGAAATGATGAAAATAAACGAATCGTAGAATTACAAAATCATATATATAAATTCGTATACACTGTTTAAAAACATCTGAAAACAAACCATGCAAGATAGCCATGTATGGATATAAAATTGAAAATACGCAATACATTAAAAGTAAAATAGAAAATGAAACACTAAATTATCTTATATTGGAATTTTAACTGTATAAAATGATGTCAAGAGGATAATAAGACGCTGCGCACAAATTTGAGTAACTTTAAATGACAAATATATGATGTATAGAAAGAATGGACAATACTTTATATGGTTTGTGCTCCCCCGGAATAGTTAAAATTGGACAATATCTGTTTTCCACGGATGCAATAAGGTTGTCGATAAGAGTTAAGAAATTCTCTCTTCAAAATCTGACATAGTATCAGTAAGAGTCCTGGACAAAAACTCCATCGCCTAGTCTAGACGCTCTGATTAATCGACTGCCGCCGAACATTTAGGCAAGGAAAAGTGGCAACGAAAAGAGGATGGAAAAAGAAAAAGATGTGCGTAAAATGTCGCATTTTTACCTTGTAAAATGAAATTAATATAGTATCGTGTCGAATGTTATTTGTGTTGTGCTATCAGTGCTAATAAATGCATAAAGAGTTACCGGCCAAGTTATTATTGAAAATCTACATGCATCATTCAAGTAATATGAAGCACGGTTCGCTCGATGAAGTTGATTATGATTAGAACCTGCATAATGGCGGAAAATTTAACTGGCGTAGTCGGCAGGATCCCATCATATCGGATATATATATATATGCAACGTGAGAGTTATATTTTTTGTAAGTGGCTTCCCATTAAAGGATTGTTATTAATTATTTAAATAATGTTGTGATAAAAGTTTGAACTATATTATCTAACGATATGCTTTGTTTATTGTTACGAAAAAGGATATTATATGTGATAAATAGTGTAATTGTAGTACGGCAGTACTACTGTAAAATATTGTACGACAGTGCAAATGAAGTGAATTTTTATTTATTTATTTTTTTTTTTTCGAAACGTTATTGAATGTGGCACGCCAGTGCTGAATTGAATAGTTATTTTAATCTTGTACGACAGTGCAAACGAAGTATATTTTTATTTTTTCGAAACGTTATTTAATGTGGCACGCCAGTGCTGAATTGAATAGTTATTTAATAAGTATAATATTGTAGTTGTACGACAGTGCAAACGAAGTGTATTTTTATTTTTTTCGAAACATTATTTAATGTGGCAAGACAGTGCGTAATTGAATATTTATTTAATAAGTATAATATTGTAGTTGTACGACAGTGCAAACGAAGTGCATTTTTATATTTGCATAAATTAAGAGTATTGTCTTGTTCAAGTATAGTATACGGCAGTATAAATAGTATTTTAACAGTGTATTTTATATAGTATGAGTTTAACTATCAGAGTGGAAGAGTTATTTTGGGTTTTTGCATTTATATAAATTGAAAATATAGAGTGTATATTGAGATATAAGATTATGATATATAATTCAGGTAATTTGAAAGTGTATAGGTTGTGAAATAATCACACA
Organism: Maratus speciosus; assembly: GCA_963932465.1. Taxonomy (NCBI): domain Eukaryota; kingdom Metazoa; phylum Arthropoda; class Arachnida; order Araneae; family Salticidae; genus Maratus; species Maratus speciosus. The sequence continues at coordinate 452,803,924 of OZ010789.1, read as the reverse complement.
CATAGCGTGCATAGTAATATATGAGTTTATATGTAGTGGCATAGTTGCTTTTCGAGTTGTCACTTGCTCCTTGTGATAAATGAGTGGTGGATTAGTGATATTGAAGTAAATAGTGGTATGTTACGAATTGATTGAACAATTAAAATTTTTGGTCAAGCGGTTAAAAAAAAATGTCATTTTTCGGAAAGGGTCGTAAGGTAGATTTGCGATGTTTGGCAGAGGAGTTGGGAGAACAGCCGAGTCCGGATGCAAGAATAGTTGATCTAAAGGAATTGATTATGGGTGGTAGTAAGAATTATGAAGTCGAATTCGTGAAGTTGTTAGTGGGTACAATTATAGAAGAAAGACACGAAAATGAGGTGAAGCGTTTGGAAAATGAAAAACTTGCATCAGAAAGAGAGTTTGAATTGGAGAAATTACGAATGGCAAAGAGTAATGGAATGAGGGAATCTAAGACTGGAGTAGACATGACAGTTTATAATTATGGAGAAGAATTTACAAAACTCATGCCGAAATTTCATACCAGTGGTTTAGAGAATGAAAATGATACACGAACGGACAATCAGGTTAGTGGAAAACAGAACTGTAATTCTGAGACAGAGAGGGGGGGGGGGTGAATTTGCAGGTGGATCTTGTGTGCTTGGTTAAAGAGGTTCCTGAGAAAAGAAATTTAATACTGAAAATTAATACCAGTGGTTTAGAGAATGAAAATGATACACGAACGGACAATCTGGTTAGTGGAGAGCAGAACTTTAATTCTGAGATAGAGAGGGGGGTGAATTTGCAAGAGGATCTTGTGTGCTTGGGTAAAGAGGTTCCTGAGAAAAGAAAAACACTATCAAGTATTGATGTTATTTATAAAGCAGAAGAGGAAGCAGAGTGTTATGCTGATGAAAATTTGTTGGACCTTGTGCGCTTATTTGAAGAAGTTTCTGAGAAAGGAAAAATAATATCAAGCATTGATGATATTGATAAAGCAGAAGAGGATGCAGAATGTAATAATGATGAAACTTTCTACAGCAATTCAAGAGCTTCTGAATTGGCGTTAGCTGAAAACCAGTCATTGGCTAAGAAACTAAGTGAATCTTTTCAGATTGAAATTAGTGATACTGAAAACCTAGTTGAAGTGCTTGAATTGTCTGAACTTCAAGATGGGAAAAGAGAAGAGGGAAGAATGATGAAGGAGAAAAGTAAAGCTCATGATAAGTTGAACTTAGCACCGATTAGTGGAAATGATGATACTGAAAACGCTATGACTGAGATGATGAGGGAAATCGCGGAAGGTAAGCAAAACCCCCTTACGGTTGATTTGGTTAGGAGGGCAATTAGAGTGGAAGGTGAACCTTATCTTGAACTTGATTGGTTATTTGATCGATGTGAAAGAAGTGTAGAAGGGAAACCAGGTAGGGAAAGAATGCTGAGGAATCACAAATTGAGGAAGAAATTCCAAAAACGCCGACACTTTATCCCGGCACCCATACTTTGATTAGCAGTTAAGTTTTACGAATTGTGTACAGTTATGTTAAAATGGTATTAATTATACGTATTGAAATTGTGATAATTGTGTGAAAAAAGGGTATATTTTGTTTAATAATAAGAAAAAAATGTTAGATATTTATTTAGTATTGTGTGTTGTAACACACTAACGTACATGTTGCAGGTGATATAATTTTAATGTATTGTTCTATGCCATTTTAATGTTTTATTTTGCTATTGTCTCATTGAAAATTATTTCAATAATGTTTCATATATATAATATATACTGTGTGTTACGGTTCTTCGTTTAAGTATTTAAAAATGGGAAGTTCCACATTACTCTCACCCTTGCTAATAAATGTGCTTTTCATAAGTGTGATTTTAAAGCTTCATTGTGACAAAAGCCACTAATGAGCTCTTTTAGGAGGGAGTAGTAAGAGTCCTGGACAAAAACTCCATCGCCTAGTCTAGACTCTTTGATTAATCGACTGCCGCCGAACATTTAGGCAAGAAAAAGTGGCAACGAAAACAGGATGGAAAAAGAAAAAGATGTGTGTAAAATGTTGCATTTTTACCTTGTGAAATAAAATTAATATAGTATCGTGTCGAATGTTATTTGTGTTGTGTTATCAGTGCTAATAAATGTATAAAGAGTTACCGGCCAAGTTATTATTGAAAATCTACATGCATCATTCAAGTAATATGAAGCACGGTTCGCTCCATGAAGTTGATTATGATTAGAACCTGCGAATGGCGGAAAATTTAACTGTATCAAAGTACCGAACACATCAACAGTGTCATGCAATGCGTCGTTAGAGTGTGTTTTAGATATGCTCGATCCTATTTAAATGATGAGTGTATGCTGACCACTACATACGCTGTATTTTTTTTCAAACATATTCTGCACAACTTGAGCTGTATTTAGCATGTATTAAATAAAAGAAATCGGCAATGATTGCAACATAAAGTATGACACAAGATCTGAATGTATCGTCCGCATAGCCTTTGAGTTGTCAAAGTGTCATTTGAAGAAACTTACAAATCCATACACATTTTTTCAGCAAATCATGCAAGCTAAAATACGCCAATATGAACCCGATTATGAAATTTCACCAGAATAAGTCAATATACAAAAAATCTACTAATGACAATTGAGAATATGCCCTTATGGTAAAATGTCTAGAAAAATGAATCAGAAAAAAATTTCATATCGCTTTTAAAACGGCACTTCCCTCTGTTAGTGGCCTTGGCGAGAGAGAGAAAAGCCTGGAGAAGGAACACTTTAAGAAGTACTTTCGGGCAACCTACTCACTGTTTTATACAGGTCTTTATTCAATATTTACACAATGTATTTAATGATAGGTCGGTATCTATCAGTTTTGTTGCATTTGAATTGCATGTTTTGTAGAGGAAATGCGCTATTATGAAATATTTGAAGTTTCTATACCCAATAATTCCAAATTAATGGTAATTGAGATCGCTTTCCGTTCATTTCATCTTTTTATATTTTTAATTTTTTAGAAACCATTCATAGAGACAATTTTACATTTTAAAAGTAACCCAAAGCAAAATTTCAAGTTTTTGGGCTCAGCAGTAACACAGAAATAGAAAATTTTCGAAAGTTTTTTGTTTCTGCTGTGTTTTATGTAGCGACATTTTTAGAAATTTTTCTATTGCGAGACAATTTACGTCATGATAAATACAGCCATATCAATTTTCATGTTTATATTCCTAACAATTCCATGTACTTCCTTACTTAAATCATCTTTAGATCTTTTTCCGCTTTGTTTAGTAGTTCGATTTTTTAGAATTCGTTCTACAACGAGCATTTACATCTTATAAAGTACTGTCATGCCAAAGTTCTAGTTTCTAACCCCAACAGTATCCCAGAAATTTTAGCATTCCAAATAAATCATAATTTAAAACTTTTCTAGAAATTTTTACGTTTATCTGTCAAACTGAGTATTCGAACCTTTTAGAGAGCGTTCATAACGAGTATTTACATCTTAAAAGCCACCACCACACCGAATTTAAAGTTTCTAACCCAATGAATATCACAGAAATCGCAATTTTAGAATTTTTTTGCTCCTGCAGTGATGTAGATTGTTGCACTGACATAAAATACAGCCTTTTTTTCAGAGCAGATATGGCCACCAACATTTTTTTTAAGTTGGCTATGTAGTTTCAGAGATAACACCTCACAAATGTACAAACATTAATAATATTATACACTTTATAATATTATAACGCTTTATAATATTAGCATTAAATGTACAGATACAAAAGCCATTTATTTGTTACAAACTAAATTGGCAGGTGTTGCCCAGAATTTGAAGGATGTTTGTTCTGAAAATCAATTTCAAAATTTAACATACAACATAAAACAAACATTAAAAAAAAGCAGTCGAAGTGTTGTACGCATGAATCAAATGAAAACACAATATAAAAATGTACATAACAGACGCAAATGAATACAGCTATAAATAAACTTATTTCAATTTATAATTCGAGCAATAATGTTAAAATACGCCAATATTTCCATAATCGGCTTTTTATCATGCTTTAATACGTTTTTTCATACTCATATGACGTTATACTATATTCACCACGTCCTTTATATTTCCAATATGACGTAATATTTTCGTCTTTCACGTGGAAACATTGAAATAGAAAAGTTATGAAGTTATATTAACTTTCATTTAAATTCGTCAAACTATTTATTTCATTTTCCTTTTTCACGTGAATATCTTGCAATAGAAAAGTTATGACGTAATATTCAGCATTTTTTAATTTCGGCAAACTATTTATTTCATTTTCATTTTTCACGTGGAAATCTTGCAGTAGAAAAATAATTGTTGTAGTAAGAATTTTATTGTGTATTTTAATTGTTGGCAACTGCTATAATGAAAAATGTTTAAATTTGATAAGAATTTGCTGTTAAATTGGCGGTTTTTTATTAATTAAATATTATTTATAAATTATTTCGATTCCGGATTACTTTAGTTGCCTCGGTCGTGTTTTAATACACATGTACGTATCTTTTCACAATTTTGACTTCCAAACTGTGGATTTGTATAGAATTACAAACAGACAGATAGACAAATTTTCATTTTTATATAATAGATTATATACAAACATAAATAACTTATCTAATACCTGTTAGCAGATGCATTTTAAAATATATACATATAAACCCGTATAATACTTATTCTGTTTTATTTTCATAGTCATTTATATCATTTGGCAAAAAAATCTCACTTTCTAAACTTTCTTCACTTATCTTTGTTCACTTTCTTCACTGTTCTATAATTATATCATTTTTTGATTATTATTTCCTTTTAAAAATAATAGAAAATGTTTTGTTTATCAATTTACTTTGTTTTCATATCGAAATAAAAAATAATGTGCTATTATAGCACGCTATAGGTAACTGGTATTCGAAAACGACGTTTAAAAAATCACGCCAAACCCGGTGCGTTTATGGCATCTGTGGCATAAATATAAACATTTTATTTATATATATAATATCATTGGTTTTTAAGTACAGTTTACTTTTGTTTGCATATAAAATTAGGTAACTGGCTTGTTAACACAAAATAAATTGTATAAAACTTTAAAAAACTGCTTGAGTATATGAAACAATGAATAAGTTGCACAAAAATACGCATAAAAGCTAACTTGTCTCGCCAAACCCATTTTCTCTACCTCGCCAAGGCCCTTATACAGGAAAAGTACCAATTTCATTTTTAAAGACTAAGAAGAAATTAATATAAATGGAAATCGTTTTTTTTAAATCATGCTTTCATTAAAATTCACAAAAAATAGAAAAAAATATATTTTTTAAATGCATTAAATAGTAGAAATGACTTGAAAAAAACCTTAAATGCACAGAGTTTAAATTTAATTCGGTGAGTTCAATTATGGAAGATAAATGAATTTAAATCTGAATTTTGTCAAATTAGCCAGGTATCTCCAAGTTGGCTTCATATATAGAAACTTTTTTGTCGCCAAATTTGGCGATATTTCGCCACGTTGTCCAAAGTTTGGCGATATCGTGGTAACCATATCATTAGTACTTTTCAACAAATACTCATTGTTGAAGCTAATGCTTATTTCTCAATAGAAAATCAAACGAAACCATTAATTCACCCCACCTCCACCGTTGCCCTCTTAGAGATCAAATTTTAAACAAGTGGGTAAGTGTGATCAGAGATCGCAAAGAGGGTTTCGTTTAATATTCCTTTCAAAACACTTTATCCTTTTGAAAAATCTGTTAGTTCCTCATTTCGCAACCAGGGGCGCACTCTATTCTAAACAAACCTCTATCCGAACGAAACTCCGTTTTATATATTATCCGTAGATATATTAGTCGAGGGGATTAGGCCGATAGCACCCGAGTTTAGACGCCCATGGCGGTAAAAACTGGAACTAAAATATGTAAGGCTGTGGTGCATAATATGAAAGAATGGTCAAAGGGGTGTCGGCAAAAGTTGGAAAAGTGCCCCCCGGGTGAAAAGGGCGGAGGTTAGAAAAATTGCTTAAAATGCACAAGTCTGAGGTATTCAGCTATACGTATGCAAAAATTCATGTCTCCAACTTAATTAGGGGCTCTCATAGAAAGAATTGCTTAAAATACATATGCGGTAGCTCAAAGGGTTAAATGTAAGACTTTTTCAAGATTTTATGATTTGTCGCCTGGCCTCAGGTGTTCTGCTATAAGTATGCAAAATTTCAAATCTCCCATTTAATAAGGGGCTCAGTTAGAAAGAATTGCATAAAATACGCATGTGGAAGCCCAAACGGTTAAATGTACAATTTTTTCAAAATTTTATGATTTGTCGTATGATATGTGGTGTTCGCCTATAAGCATGCAAAATTTCACGCCACCAACCTAAATAGGAACTGGCTAAGAAAGAAATGTTTAAAATACACATGTGGGAGTCCAAAGGGTTAAATGTACGACTTTTTCAAAATTTTAGGATTTGTCGTTTGATGTGAGGTGTTCAGCTATAAGTATGTAAAATCTCATGCCTCCAACCTAATTAGGGGCTCACTTAGAAAGAATTGTTTAAAATACACATGTGGGAGCCCAAAGGGTTAAATGTATGACTTTTTCAAAATTTTATGATTTGTCGTTTGATGTGAGGTGTTCAGCTATAAGTATGTAAAATCTCATGCCTCCAACCTAATTAGGGGCTCACTTAGAAATAATTGTTTAAAATACACATGTGGGAGCCCAAAGGGTTAAATGTACGACTTATTCAACATTCTATGATTTTTCGTATGATGTGTGATGTTCAGCTATAAGTATGCAAAATTTCAAGTCTCCAACTTGTATAGTTTCTGAGAACGGGCTCTCCCTCATAGCATGCATGGTCACAGTGACGTCGTTGTGACGTCACTGTGAGTCACTGTGGTCACGTCACATCTGTGAGCGAAATGCGACCACTCAGTGATGTCACATTGTGAATGAGATGTGAACTTCTTAGAAAACTTTAAAAAATTACAAAAAATCTTCAAAACATGTTGTTACTGTAAAATTTTATTTTTCTGGCAATAAAAAAGAATTGTTATGTCACTGCAAGTAACGTAGGTCACGACACACTCACAAAAAAAAATTGTAATAAATTGTAAAAAATTGTAACCCATATTGTAAGTCACAGTGTGAGAAAAATATGAACTTCAAAAATCTTTGAAAATGAAGAGAAATGTTTTAAAAAGGCCCGCGTTACAGCGGCATAAGGAATGAAAATATATCAGTGGGTAGCAAGTAGTAAATTCAGACACGAAAAGATGGTGGGGTGGGGGGCATATAAAGGAAAATGCACGGTACAAGTATCAACAAACTAGATTTCCATGCTATATTTTATCAATTTGATATCTAAGAGTGTGGAAGTATACTTTTTTCCTGATTTCAATTTTATCTAGTATTGCAATTTAATATAATAATCCTTCTCTTATTCTTATTATTATAAAAGTGTTTCTCGGAAAAATGGTACGTGCTGGAGCAATTTGGATAACATATTTAGAATTAGGAATATTAAATATATACACTTTACATATTTAGTTTGCAGGAAGGAAAAGTTTTAATTTATTTTTACCGACCACTGGTATTCGAAACACTTTTGTGGCTTCAAACTAAAAAATTTCTATTATAGTTAAGTCTGCAGCTTTTAATGAGCACGTAGAAAGAGTCTTCAGAGTTTAGTCATACATACATTTCTTGCTTTATAATTTGCATTCAAGTCATATTTTTTCCTCTTAGTGTACCTATTTTAAGTAACTATTTTTAAAAAAAATTCTACTTCTTTCAGACTTTAAAAATAAAATTAGCATTTTCCGAATAAATAAAAATAATACAAAATGTATGCAAAACCGATGATATAATTTATTATTCGTATTTCAAATTTGTGTTTTAGAGATATGACTAAAAAAAAGTTATTTTACGAATTGTTTTATTTTACAGGAAATTAACATGAAAAGAATGACGATTGACAAAGAAATTTTTTTTATCCTCGATATTTATTTATATCGTTTTATTTTTTAGGAAGATATTTTGTATTTGTGTGAAACAATCTTTACTTAGAAAAAGGGAGGGGGGGGGGGGTTAAAACTGATAAAAAGAAAAGGTAAAATACATTGGAAAATTCTTCAAATACAAAAATTTAAATACAGACAGTCTCATAAAATGATTGCACATATAAGTTCCATATCTGTTTACATAAAAGGAAATAAACTCACACCTGCCCCAAATCGTCTGCCACGATACCGCAGGGTAAACAGAGAACTTTTTGTTCTAACAGATGCGGTAAGTTACTAGTCTAAAATGTAAGCTTTTGTGTGTGCTTTTTTTAATGGAAGAAAAAGACGTCGCCATTTTCGGATACACACGGATATTAATAATTAATTTATGGAGCTCAAAAAGTAAGTCTTATTTAATTTAAATTGTTTGTTCCTGTTTTGTATATTTGGTGAGATGAGTTAAATAGTTTTAAATTATACCTATAGAAAGAGACTGTTCTGGGATTGTTTTTCAGATTAGAAATTAACATTATACTGAATGGGAAATGCCGTTTTACATACTATAGTAGTGAAACTTTTGAAAGACTTTTTTTCATTGCTAATAATATTTTAAATTATTATTTAAAATCCTAAATCTTCATATCAATGTTTTCAGATATAACATTTGCCAAAATTATAAAATAATAGGAATTCTTTGTAACATATGGAGAGTTTTTTGAGAATTTGTTAAATCTAATAATACATTTAATTCATCTATTGTACTTTGTTGTTGTTTAATAGTACAATTATAAATACTAATTATATAGTGTTTTTCAAATTGGTATATTTATTTTTTAAATTGTATGTAAGCACGTTTTTGCTGTTCGTGATTTTAATCAAACATTTAATTGTAGACATTCAGAATCAGTTATTGAATTTTCTTCGATTGTAAATTCATTTTCTACGTTTTCGATACACGTTCGATACTTCGCATTAAAAAATAAAATATGACAATTAAGCATTGAAATAAAGTGTTTTTCATGCCTGATAACAAGTTTATAGATTAAACTGCTTTACTATACTTTTTAAAATTTGATATTTATAATATTTATAAAAAAATATTTATAATTTATGATATTTATAAAAGTTGATATTGTACTGTTCATTAGCGATAATTACTGGAAATGCATTTTTAATTATAATATGCGCTTTTATGATCCACTATATTTATGCATAGTATACGGTGTATATAAAAGCTATAATTCATATACAAGGCTACACAAAAGTATACGTAAGAGTTAAGGGGTATGGGCGCAAATTGCTTAAAGGTGTTTTTTAGATGAGTTATGGATTTTTATGTTGAACTGCATTTAATTTACTAAGAAATGTTTGTAGAATATGGATAAAATGATACACAGGGTCACGCAAGGAAATGGATATATGGCCGTCTATAAATTATAATTTCTGGAAATGTGATTTCAGCAGTTTTAAGAGTGTTTTAATTTGAATTAAATTTTAACTAAATAGTGGCGTGTAATAAAGATTCTAGGTAAACTACAGGGTTGTACAAAAGTATTCAAGTATGTTTTTATATATTAGTATAAATTTTTGAATGAGAATTTCAACCTGTTATGCATTTTCTTGCTAAACTAAATTTTCACATTATATACTAGTATATATCAACCTACAGATTAAATACAGGACTATTCAAAAGAATTGGAAAACATATTTGGCTATGAACGGTAACTGCTGAAATCAGTTTTTCAAATGTTTTATGCGTTTTCTAAAATATTTGCTTAGTTATCTTATTTACGTTATTTCCTTAAATGACGATGTCCAGTTAAAGCATTCAGGAAGCGTTGGAAAGTGCTTTATAATCTATGCTTAACGCATGATTTTTCTTACTTGTTTTTTCTATTTCCCAGATCAGTCATTTCCTATAAATCATACCAAATCTATTTAGCTCATATTAACAAAATACAATATACACGGGAATAAAAAATTTAAATAAATATGGCTTATCTTATTCTTCTTTAAATAGGAAATGTATTAATATCCGTTAGACTCCATGTTCGTATTTAATAAAATAATAACAAATCACAACACACAAAACATTCTTAATATAAAGCTTGAACTCAAGATCAAGCTTAGAACTTAATAAAAAAGGATGCCAGTTGATAAGCATTGTTTTTTCAGTGTAAAAATTCAAAGTATTTTAGAAGAATAGGACTCCAAAATAGCGATACATTGCTAAAAAGTACGGTAAAAAGATAATATTGTATATTTCAAACAAAACTTTATTTTAAAATTCATCACAGTGTTTATAACAAGAATCATCACAGTATTAATGCTTGGAAATTTTTCCAGAGAGAAACATTCGCCTTGCAAACAATATTTCAAATGGAAATCAAATTTCAAATTGATTGCTTAAAAGGCGCAAAAGCCAACATAGTGAAAAAATTCCATAACGGTACTTGAATCCGGGCCATCAGTATAGCGCACTGACATTCTACTGACTAAACCACATGGAACGAGACCCAGCCTGGAAAATTTCTTACTAGTACATGTTGGCAAGGCTACAAACGCAGCACAAGATGGAATATTTATCATGAGCCACCGACATGGCGCAAACACGAAACTTAATTAAATCCAGCAGCGATTCAAACTATATGAATACTTGGAAATTTTCCCAGAGAGAAACATTCGCCTTGCATACAATATTTCAAATGAAAATCAAATTTCAAATTAAAATTGCATTTTAAGCAATTAATTTGAAATTTGATTTTTATTTGAAATATTGTATGCAAGGCGAATGGTTCTCTATGGAAAAATTTCCAAGTATTTATATAGTTTGAATCGATGCTGGATTTAATTAAGTTTCGTGTTTACCCGATGTTGGCGGCTCACGATAAATATTCCATCTTGTGCTGCGTTTGTAGCCTTGCCAACATGTACTAGTAAGAAATTTTCCAGGCTGGGTCTCGTTCCATGTGGTTTAGTCGGTAGAATGTCAGTGCGCTATACTGATGGCCCGGATTCGAGTCCCGGCTTGGAATCTTTTTCTCTATGTTGGCCTTTGCCCTTTTAAGCAATTAATTTCAAATTTGATTTTCATTTGAAATCATCACATTGTTTATGACAAGTTCGTCACAAATGACACATATTTCACAAATTAGTCACAGTGTGACGTCAAAGCATTGTCGCTGTCGTCACAGGTTAATCACAAAGTTAATGCCAAAATAGTCACAAATGACACACTTTTCACAAATTTGTCACACCGTGACTTCACAGAGTGGTCACAATGTGACGTCACAAACGACCTCTAAAACGGCCATAACGACCTCACATTTTAGTCACTATGACGTCACATCGACGTCACGTGACGTCACATCGACGGTCACAAAATCACAGTGTGACTTCACAACGACGTCGCCGTGACGTCACCATGCCTTACGGGCTGTGACGGACGAACAGACAGACAGACAGAAGAGCGAGACGAATAGAATTTTATCAGATGAACGAAACCCTAAAAATCAATGTCCAATTCATATATTGCCCTCAGAAATACATATATATTCCAATTTCAAAACTCTATGTTAACAGGAAGTGGGTGAAAAATGAATCACAAGATTTGAGTGCTACAGACAAACATAATTGTAAGTTAAAAGAAAGCATGTAAAAAAAGAAAGAAAGAAAGAAAGAAAACAGGAAGAAATGATGCTATACAGCAAAGTATTTTATTAAACATCATATAATTGTTTCTAATTTTCACACGCGAAATATAAAATATGCTTTTGACGATTAAAAGAGATTATTGAGAGATTATCGCAACATCTCAAATCAAAGTTTTTATGCCTTTTTTTTCATTTAAATGGAAAAACAAACAGATTTCTTTTCCTGTTCGATTAAATTAAAAAATGTTTTATGCCACTTCAATATTACTGTGTGCGCATTTTTTTTTATATTTGCTCCATGTGTTCAAACCAGTTGTCTACGAAAGCATCCACCGGTGAAAGTGACGCACACCAAATTTCTGTGACGTATGCAGATAAATTGTGCTTTTTTATCAGTTTTTTTAATATAATTTTTAAACGGTTTGGAATTTATTTTTCATAGTAGACGACTCTCAGTCACATACAGACGACTTAGTCAGTAGACGACTCTCATAGGTACCTTCTGGTGCAATCAGAAACGAAATCCGATAAATATTTTTTGAGTTATGCTTGACGAAAGGTTTTTATTAGGCTTTTTACTTTCTTCTATCTTTACAAGAAGAAAGTATTGGATTCGTGAAAATTTTCGACTTCCGGTTTTCGACGGATTTATACGTTTTAGAATGCCCAGAACACGATTTGATGATTTTTAGAAAATGTCTGTCTGTGAGTCTGCCTGTCACTTTGTCACTCTGTCACTCTGTGAGTCTGTATGTGACAAAAATTTTGTGGGCGTTCTGTCTCAAGAACTAATGCACGGAATTTCACAGAACTTTATATTTAGTTAGACCTTGATATAAACTGGACCTGATTAGTTTTTGGTGAAAATCGCCCAACAGGTGGCGCTGTTATGCGGCATTTTTCACGATTTCTGCAATAGCTATATCTCAAGAACTACTGCACGGATTTTCATAAAACTTCAGATTCAGTTTGTCCAAGATATAGTTTGGTGCTGATTACTTTTTTGTGAAAATCGTCCAAAAGGTGGCGCTGCTATGCTGTATTATTCATGATTATCGCAATAGCTCTAATTCAAGAAAAAGTGCACGCATATTCATGAAACTTCAGATTTAGTTAGTCCCTGATATAAATTAGTGCTGTTTAATTTTTGGTGTAAATCTCCAGACAGGTGGCGCTGCTGTGCTGCATGTTTCACGATTCCCGCAAGAGCTGTATCTCAAGAACTATTGTACGGATTTTCATCAAACTTCAGATTTAGTTAGTCCTTGACATGAATTGACGTATAAATTAGTGCTGCTTAATTTTTGATGTAAATCGCTGAACAGGTGGCGCTGCTATGCTGTATTTTTTGCGATTTCCGTTATAGCTTATCTCAAGAACTAATGCTTGGATTTTCAACAAACTTCAGATTCAGGTATACCTTGATATCATTTAGTGCTGCTTATTTTTGGTGTAAATCGCTCAACAGGTGGCGCTGCTATGCTACATTTTTCAGAATTTCCGCTATAGCTCTATCTCAAGAACTAATGCACGTATTTTCATCCAATTTCAAATTCAAATATACTTTGATATGAACTGGTTCTAAATTGATGTAATTTCTTTTACTATTTAAATGATTTAATTGACGTGATTTATATAGAAGAAAGTATTGTGATGGCCACAACATACTAGTTTTCAGTAGGACATGGCGTTAATATCCATCGTAGCTGTATGTATCCGGACAGTAATATTGCGTAGCGTATTAGCCTTCGCTTCGCTCAGACAACTATTCGTAAAGATTTAATATTCTTGAAATTAATTTATAGAATAGAATACAAAACACTTTAAAAGCTACAGCCAACGGATCACAAATTTAAATTTTAAATTCTTGTCTTTATTATAAAATATACTCTGAAAGAAAATTCTGCCACTGGCATTTAGAAAATAAATTTTGTCTCTAGAAAAGATAGTTCCATGTAATCCTTATAAATTCTAGTTCCCTTTGCTATAGAGTTCTAGTTATCCCTATTAAAATTCAAGAGCGTTTTCCTATATTATCGTGGTAAAACATATTTAAAAATCTCTGCAAATAAATGCGAACACAAGAAATGAGTTAGTAACTATAATTCTAGTTTAGAAATTAATTCTAGAAATCAAGTGATCATTTCTCGCAATTCAAACGATTCATAATATAATGTATCGTTTTATCACCTAAAAAACTATACACTAGTAATTCTCGATCATTTCGTCTATTCTGTTTATTTGTTTACCTTATTCGCATAACTCAGAAATCTATATTTCTAATTTAGGGATTTAAAAAATGATAACTATTCGTTCTAGATCAGTGGTTCCCAACGTGGGGCGTACGCCCCGCAGAGGGGAAATCTGACTTTTTAGGGGGTCAATCCCAAATTTGGTACTCACCCTTTCGCTATCAATTTATTTTGTCCTTCTTTGGAAAGGTAATTTTATAGACAGAAAGTAAATGGAATACAAATGAAATTTAAAAAATCAGTTTTTTATTGAATTTTAAAAATGTTTCCGATCAAAAGTTTAAAACAGAACCCACATCAGAATAATTATACAAATAATCCTTTAAAATACGTTGACATCCTTTGTTAGTATTAAAAATCTTTATATTTTTCTGGTTGCTCTTGTATTTAGAATTTTTCATAATGCTTCAGCTATTTTTGAATGGGGTTTCTACATGTATTTGCACTGCTATATGTCGCACTAAGAATCTTTTACCTGTGAAACTACTTTGGATATATATAAATCTGACTGTCTTTAACATATTTAACCTAAAATATATCTAAACAAGGTACTACCGACATTATAAAATTTATAAATCTTAAATAGTATTAGAAAAGACAATGGGTAGATCGTAAATGTCTATGGTTCTAGTAAAGATATCCTACACAGTAAATTTACATGATGACATACATTTTAAATTTTAATATCAGACAATATATGGAAAGCAATTACCGATATTGGGGAAGAGAAAATAGAAAAAAAAAATGCGTTGTGGTGGGTAATAATGGCTACTTAAAATTGATAAAGATGAGAATCTTGAAAAGTTTCTCATGTATTGTGTTATCCATAGAAAGAAAATTTAGTGTTCAAAGCTTTTCCACTAACTCTTAAAAAGTTATAAAAATGAATTATAAAATGCGTGAATGTTATCAATTTTAATGCAAAATGTAAGTTTCTTCTCAAGATATTTTGTGTAGGTAAAAATGCAGACCATATAAAAAATTTCTTTAATATTTAGGTAAGTTGGAAAAGTACAACAAAACTCTTTCTGGCAGAAAGGAGAAGACGTGTAGCCTCATTGCATTTTTAGAATTATGTTAAAAACACATTTGAGACAGAAAATTCACCTATTTGATAAGTTAAAAACTGTAAAAGGAATAGTTATTGTTAATGCTCTATTAAGTGTCCATCGTGTGAATATAGTTCACTTTTTAAATAATAAGAGACATAATTTGCAGAATGAGGGGGGGGGGGGACACAGTGATTTTAATGATGCTTTCGTGGGGTGTGGCCCATAAAAGGTTGGGAACCACTGTTCTGGATGAAGGCGGTATATTTTATTTTTCAGTGTAAAACTCGAAAAGTTTTGAATTATTTTTTTAGTCTTTATCTTTAGAAAACACTCTTTGGATATTCCAGGATAACGCACTAAAATTTAATATTTCTTTTATAGGTGTTGGTGCACCTGGATTTGTTTTAGAAATGTTTTGAATAATTAAGAATACCAGTTCTTAGAACACAGCTGTGCATGTTTTTTGATTAGTGAAAATCACTTAAAGATAAGAATTCCCAGAATACACCTGCACTTGTTTTCGAATAATCCATGTCACTTATGAAGAAATTATTTAACCTGATTTCCGCTGCTTTGAGCAAATGACATAAGTATTTCTTATCACTGTCTTCCACAATCGACAACTGCCACTTTACAGCGAAAGTTTTGCGGTGCATAGCTTCATGCATTAAATTCTTAAATCTGGATAATGTTTTGGCTGTCAAGTTTTGTAATATGTGACAGCTAATTATTGAACAAGCGTCTGTATTCAGAAGAAGAAAAAAAATATGAAAAATTTCAAACACTGATTTAAATGTTTCACACGCACATAGAAAAATTCTTTCAGTTGAAGCTCAAGGAAGCAATATACTGGAATGTTTTACACATTATTACATCAATATTACATTATACAATGCCATTTTGAATTTATAAAACAAAACCTAGCCTATAACCATCGGACGGTTAAGACGAATCGATAGAGACCCCATTCATTAAAATCCATCCAGCCGTTGGGATGTTTCGAGGGTATAAAGAAATCCACATACCCAGATACGCGTGAAACACATAACCCTTCTTAGCAGCCGGGTAAATGAAAATTCAAAGCTTGAAACTGACTTGCACATTTTCAAAAGGAAATTACTGTGTATACTAAAAATATCCTTATTCGAAATAAAGTATATTTTTAATGAAGGTACTAGTCAAGTTTAACAATTAAGGGATTTTGTACCTTTTAAACTCGACGAAAATCAACAAAAAAATTCAAAATTTGAATTAGTGTATCTCTTTACGTATAAACAATCTTTCTGTGTATAAATATGAAATTTTGACTGTAAATTAAACTGAGTGTGCTATTGAATATACTACCATTAGAAACTGACTAGACTTTTACAAAATGTGCGTATTGTTGAAATTAAAAAAGCTCCTTTTTTACTCTGTTGGTCAAAGTGCAATTTTCAATATTGTACGAATCAATATTATACATCGAAAAGTGTATAAAGTTATGCATAATTCTAGTAAAAATGCTAATAAAACTAATTAAAATGAAATATTGACATGAGATAGAAGAAAGTTTTGGGATTGGCACATCCAACTAGTTTTCTTCTTACGTTATGGATGTTCGGTCATATTTATGCTTTGTGTTTTTGGCAATATATTTTATCGCTGCATTCTATTTACCCGTGTTTCTGTTTTCTGTGTTAGCCATGAGTGGCGCCTTTTGTTATATTGTGAATAATTTCAAGTATACCAGAGCGTTTAATTTAGTTTTTATTGAGTATCTGTGTATTTTAATAATGAGTAATCTAATGTTGGAGTGTATAGGGGAATAGAGAAAAGTAGGTCAGCGCATTTGTGAGTAGTATTCAGCGCTTCTTCTTTAACAACTAAGGATACCTCACTTACCGTATTTTATGGAAGAAACCCCGCACCCGTCGTAAGCGCCGCGCTCCTTAAAATTGGTCTAAATAAGCTTAAAAATATCGTAAATACCGCATTTGTGGGAACGCTACTTTTGTCGACAGTGTCTCATTGACCTAATTTTAATCAAAGTTTTCTGAACAGTGTAAGGTGCCTCATTTTTAATAATTTAGGGTTCTAAAATTTTATTTTAAATATTTAAATCAGGTTTTAAATAATTTTATGTAATTTTTTTTAATTAAGGAGACGTCAATTGCCATTAAAACCATCCAGAGCGTGGGACGCGAACCCTCTCCTTAGGCGCTCCACATTATTTTAAGTTGCCGTCGCAACTTAGCACTCTTTTTACGTCGCATGCACTTTAGACCTTTTTAGCTCACAGGCTATCAGAGCCTGACAGCTAATGTGCCCGCCCGTTCTGTATGTATGTATGTACGTAACGCGATAACTCTTGATAGAAACATCCGATTTGCTTCAAAATTTTTTCCTAGGTTCATTGTGATAAGGCGCTTCCCTGATTAGTTTTGGGAGTTCATTGGTTAAGGATAAAGGGGGAAAAACGGGGTTAGTCCAACCCCTTAATTCAGATAAATGGGTTTTTCATGCAGAATCATTCGATTTGCTCCGAATTTAATATACCGGTTTATTATGTTAAGGAACTTGCCTGATTAGTTTTGGGGGTTCATTGGTTAAGGATAAAGGGGGGTTAGTCCACCCCTTTTAATTCAGATAAATGGGTTTTTCATGCAGAATGATTCGATTTTCTCCGAATTTGGTATACCGGTTTATTATGTTAAGGAACTTCCCTGATTAGTTTTGGAGGTTCGTTGGTTAAGGATAAAGGGGGAAAAGGGGGGTTAGTCCACCCCCCTTAATTCAGATAAATGGGTTTTTCATGCAGAATGATTCGATTTTCTCCGAATTTGGTATACCGGTTTATTATGTTAAGGAACTTCCCTGATTAGTTTTGGAGGTTCATTGGTTAAGGATAAAGGGGGAAAAGGGGGGTTAGTCCACCCCCCTTAATTCAGATAAATGGGTTTTTCATGCAGAATCATTCGATTTGCTCCGTATTTGGTATACCGGTTTATTATGTTAAGGAACTTCCCTGATTAGTTTTGGTAGTTCATTGGTTAAGGATAAAGGGGAGAAACGGGGTTAGTCCCCCCCCCCCTTAATTCAGATAAATGGGTTTTTCATGCAGAATCATTCGATTTGCTCCGTATTTGGTATACCGGTTTATTATGTTAAGGAACTTCCCTGATTAGTTTTGGGGGTTCATTGGTTAAGGATAAAGGGGGGTTAGTCCACCCCTTTTAATTCAGATAAATGGGTTTTTCATGCAGAATTATTCGATTTGCTCCGAATTTGGTATACCGGTTTATTAGGTTAAGGAACTTCCCTGATTAGTTTTGGGGGTTCATTGGTTAAGAATAAAGAGGGAAAAGAGAGGCTAGTCCACCCCCTTAATTCAGATAAATGGGTTTTTCATGCAGAATGATTCGATTTGCTCCGAATTTGGTATACCGGTTTATTAGGTTAAGGAACTTCCTTGATTAGTTTTGGGGGTTCATTGGTTAAGGATAAAGGGGGAAAAGGGAGGTTAGCCCGCCCCTCTTAAATTAGATAAATGGGTTTTTCATGCAGAATGATTCGATTTGCTCCGAAGTTGGTATACCGGTTTATTATGTTAAGGAACTTCCCTGATTAGTTTTGGGAGTTCATTGGTTAAGGATAAAGGGGGAAGGGTGGCTACTACCCCCCCCCCCCTTAATTTATATAAACGGTTTTTTCATGCAGAATTATTCGCTTTGCTCCAAATTTGGTATACCGGTTTATTATGTTAAGGAGCTTCCCTGATTCGTTTTGGGGATTCATTGGTTAAGGATAAAGCGGGAGCTAGTCCACCCCCTTAATTTAGATAAATGGGTTTTTTTGCAGGATTATTCGATTTGCTCCAAATTTCGCATACCGGTTTATTATGATAAGGAGCTTCCCTGATTAGATTTGGAAGTTCACTGGTTATGTATAAAGGGTGAAACGGGGGCTAATTCCCCTTCACTTATTTTTTTGAGGGGCATTATTCTTTAAAATAAGAGTATGATATACAATTAGTGTGAATAGCCTGTGAGCTCAATGCCATCAGTTTAGCTGGGCATTTTTCTTTTTTATTTAGCTTCTACTCGAAACCCTCAAACTCTGAGTGGCAATAATTGAGTGGAAGAGTAGTAAATTTTCTTTATCCACCTATATGGTTCAGTATCATCATCCGAAATGCCCCAGTTTTCATAATCAGTAAAGTCAGAAAGTTTCGCGTTGTTGAGCAGGGGACTTAAGAACAGTCTTATAATAATATATATTCATGGTATTACTTAATTTTAGCCCTTTTTTATTAATGATTGAGGAATTGATTAATGTATTAAAGAATTTTTATTTCATCCCAATTTTACGCGAGCAGGAAAAAAAAAAATCGTTAACGCCGCACTTGACAAAAAAAATAACTTTCAAAATCGTAAACGCCGCGGCGTTTCTTCCATAAAATACGGCAATTCTATACAATATAACGGAGGTGTAATATAAGATGATTTATTCTCAGTTATGGCGAGATTAAGAAAATATATCTTTGTTTTCACTGCATATGCCTTAGACTATCATTTTTACTTTCATTTAATTTAATAATTGCATCATTATAACTTTAAAGACAGTTAACAATCAATTACAATCATATATCTTAATCCAGGAAAGAATAAAAACTCAGTTTCTTGGTTTTAAAATTGGATCATATTAAATAATTAATTAGTTCTTCTTTTTGTTTGATTTCACGAAACCTTGTATGATAGATTATTCTACAGAAATTAAAATGCAGACTTGAAAGATCTTCCCCAATACAATCCTTTAGAAATTTTTTAAAGCATTATTCACATTAATTGTAGTAGTATTATACAATTCAAATAGTCAAAATGTCATCGCATTTGCTCATTTTGAAAGTCTGAAACACATTTTCGCAGTAAACATCTTATATCCAAGGTTATAAAAATATATTCATGCTGCAAATTTATGTTCTAAAAACAAATTCTTCGAAATACATTCTTCGTTAGTCCGTTAGATCCGTTAGTTTAAATTTTAATTAGTTACTCTGCAAAGTACAAAAAGACAAAAAATCCAAATATATATATATATATATATATATATATATATATTAACACAATATGAATGTATATATTTAATATATATATATATTAACACAAATTATCCAAATTTATCTGCGGGTTTAAAAAGTGGTGTTAGAATTTTAAAATTTTAATTAGTTTTTAAAATATTAATTTTTTTCTAATTTTAATTACATTTTTCTAATGATGGCAACAAAATGACTCCATTTTTGCAAAAAAAGGGGAAACTATAGGGATTATTACATTTCTTTTTCTTCCGCTATTTTCAAATTGAGTTTGAAATTATCTTTTATTTCAATCAATAGTGAAAACAATATTGTGATTAAATTATGTTTTTCAAGAAAAATTTAAAAAATAATTCATTAAATATTAATAATAATATTAATATTAAATAAATAATACTTTCTTATTTAGTTTAATTAAATTTTCATCATTTCAAGAGATATTTTTTGCATATTTCAGAAAGGATATTATTTCAAGTTACTGCCAATCGTAGAAACAGTGCAAAGAATAATGTTTCCTTGCGATTCAAAATTTATTTATACGTGACTATTTAAAACAGAAAAAACTTCTGAATTAAATGATTACTTGTTAAAAGCAGGAAAATATTGAAAATTACGTCATAAAAATTGTATGTACAATGACTATTAAACGAGGTAGAAAACTTTAAAATAATAAATTCATTAATATGCATTAAAAGCAGTAAATACGAGAAATTACGTCATATTTAAAATGGCCAAGTAATAATACTGCCAAAAATTTTAAATTTAAAAGTATATTTAGGCTAATGTCAAACGAACGTCTTTTTGCACGCTTTTTTCCTTACGTATTATCCCTACACAATGTCGCTAGCATTGTGTAGGGATAATACGTAAGGAAAAAAGCGTGCAAAAAGTCGTCCGTCTGACATTAGCCTTACGAGACTTTTATTTCATATTTCGAGATGAATTTTTTTAACGTTTGTCGTCATTTCTTTGGCAGCGCAATCAATAACATCAATAATAATCCTTTCTAACAACAAAACTATTTTCACGTGAATAATAGAAAGAGAAAGAAAACTTTAAAATGATAAATTCATTAATATGTGTAAATGGGAGTACGTCATATACGTCATACGTCATACGTCATATTTAAATGGACAAATAAAAATACTGGTGAACAGTTAAAAATTAAAAATATATCTATGCGAGACTTCAATTCCAAAGATTTTGTGTGTGTGTGTGTGTGTTCCCATAACAACAAGATGAATTATATTTCAATAAAACTAATAACGAGTCTGTACAAATTCATGGAGACTACACACTTTTAAATTAAATAATGTACATACTCGTGAATCTTAAAAGGGAAAAAAACCTTAAAAATAAATAAATTATTGCATGAGAAATGCATTTAATAGTGAAAATTACGTCATATTTTAAAATGACACCTTTAAAACTATTTTCATTCCGGAGAATTTTAATGCGACGTCACATGGTATAAAAGTAGTGCGGCTAGAAAATTTATTTGCATATTACATCACTTGATGCAGCATAAATACAGGTAAATATATGCGAAAAATACTTTACATGAAGATTCGATAAATACATATTAGAAAATTCAAATATTCTCTTTAATTAATATAAACAATATGCAATATAAAAATAACATAAAAATATGCATGACTGTGTATCAAAATAGAAATAAGATACGCCTATTCCGGAAAATATCCAAAAGTTGATCAAAACATATAATATAAGCGCAAACACAATGGTTTTCAATACCGTGGTTCTGAAAGTTATTCCCAAGCAGACGGAGTTTTTTAAACCTAGGACTTACAGGGAGAATATTGTCCATAGCGTGTTTATAAAAGTCAGAAAGATAACGACATTTTTAACGTACCATTTTATACAAGCTGATTTTCCAATGTAAAAGTGATCTTACTTATCAACCTCATTGTCATCAGTTGTTACGACAATGATGGATGAAGCCATGGTAACAGAAAAATGCCCCATTCAAACGGAGAAGCATGGCAATCCGATTACAGAAGATAGCCACCGCTACGGGGATAATATCATTCAAGCTTCCGTAACCTGGTAATATTTTTTAAACAGGGCATATTACTATATTTTGAGAGGCTGCGAAGTCTGAACGGCGATTGGCGGGCGTAGCTCGCAGGGAGCTGAGGCCCCTTATATTAAATATAAATTATTCATTTTTTCTGTTTTGAAACTGCTGGGAGGATCCAGGCTCATTAAGGAAAGCTGCTTAACCCTTTAATGTCCAGACCAGACATACAGTGTGAGGGAGAGATTTATAAAATAGTAAGGTAAGTAAAATAAGTTAAATGGCTAAAGGTGAGGGGAAACTCTTCCAATTTACAGAGAGTGGATTAACCTTAGCCTAAATTAATCACTCTTCAGTGTGTTATTAAACACAATCTTTACCTGTTGCTCATAGTGGCTGTAATAATGCTAGTAATAATAATAATAACATGTGATCGTTAATGATCCTGGCTAGCCCCTGAGATAATTTAATAATCCAATTATCCCAAAATAAGGCTGGAGGCAAGGCCTCGACCAACCCGAATGCGCTGTGTAATTTTTCGAAGAAGAGGCTAACGTTTAGATTGCACCGCAACGCATACATTCCAGGTCTAAGACAGGCCGCCCAAAAGAACTACTAAACGTCTAATCAATTATTATCATTAAAACCATTCTTATTCTTTAAAATCGGCTTTACCTTAAATGTAAATGTTGAAATTACTGAAAATAATTGAGACTCATGTTTGGGAAAATAAACACAAATAATTAACATAATTAAGGCTGTTCTCAAATCCAAAGGTGCAACTTTCTGACATAAGTTTAAATTGATTTTTGTTCGGAAACGCATAAAACTAGCAGGTGTTGTTATTCAGAAAATGTGTAATCGAACTGTTCTTTCCGTTTTATTGTAAACGCAATAGATCTTTTAGAAAATGTTGTCAAACTTGACGTTTTAAACAGAATTTCTAGACGAGAGAAGAAAAAGAGTCAGGAAGGGAGAAAAAAAACTTGGTCACCTGATCCATTTCGCTTATAACTCGATAGGT
Organism: Maratus speciosus; assembly: GCA_963932465.1. Lineage (NCBI taxonomy): Eukaryota > Metazoa > Arthropoda > Arachnida > Araneae > Salticidae > Maratus > Maratus speciosus. Next base: position 452,780,836 of record OZ010789.1, on the reverse strand, counting down.
AATCTATTGATCAAAAAATGGGAAAAACAGTTCGATTCCAAATCGCTTCCCTAGTCAACTCTTCCAATTTTGTACCTTTACATTTATGAATGAGTTAGTGAATGTGTAAAAACGTTTTGCGCTAGTTGACGAAAGCAGTTGAGAACAGCCTTAAATATTTATTTACATACCCTATATACAAACTACTAAAAATATGTCAACAAATAATCTCGCACAATTGCGAGTAGAAATTACTTTTCTTAACATTCTACTTAGATTATTTAATTTTACCCTTTAAATTATGACCTTTATTATTTAAACGCAATTGGGCCATACAATACCCTGTAGTACTTCTTGGTACACATAACTATAATACAGTGGAACAAAAATAAACGTAATTAGTCATCTAATTGGTAATCGAGGAGAACATCACGGTAGGTCCTATTACATGGGGCACAACAAATGTTCATCATTAGCCATAGTTTTAACTCCCGCGCACAAACACCATATCCTACTTCTACTTATTTAACAAATTCGAAATTAAGCTATTAACTATTCTTTCGCTCTAAGCCGATATAATACACCTGGTCAAAAACTATGTATCTAGTTGACCAGTTCGAAGAAAGCACCGGGCATAATTTCTGGTCGAGCCGGTGGTAGAAGCATTTCCGTCGTTCTGTTACGGCAGGTCGCATAACAAACTCTCAACTGCTAAAACTCTGCAACTCCGAGAGAACGTCATGAGAATCTCTCCAAAGTGAACACTTCTAGCATGATTGATGAATATTGATATCTGTCTACGTATATGACTTAGGTCCACTCTGTATATTTTCCTTACTTTACTCCAGGAGAATGGGGGGGGGGGTGGTGGTCCTGGAACCCTATGTTAATATAATGGATCTCGCCATTGGCCCTGAGCTCTCTCCTCTTCTAGGCTAACTCTCATTCGAAGATTACCAACGTGCGTACTGCATCAGGCCCCACCTCTTCTTGGTAGGCGATTTCCAGGATCCCTCGTCACATGACCATTACTGTGAGGTCCACTTATGACACCTCATAAATTCTATCGTAAATATAAGGGTGACATGACCTGTCTACCCCATTATACCAGGTTACCAACCCGACGACCATCTTGCAATCGTAAATATTACTGGGAACTGATAACCAAGCCCCTGGACCACCGTGTCTCCTAACATGTTTTGAAAACAACTCTATACTTAGAATAAATACTTTAAACACAATTATATACATACAAATAATAATTAAAATAATAATAATAATAATAATAGTACGTTACTTCATAAATTTCATACACATATAATAATAATAATAATAATTTTACAATATTTATTCGTTTAAGACCATATTAAGTCTGCGGGACAACCAATGTACAGCAGAAACATTAAAAATTTTTAAATAGAAAATAACTGGTGTCAAGTAAGACCCAAATAGTACTAGAAGAGTTAATAGTTTGATACGTCTAGATACCTTCCATACACTTCAGTCTAAATTTCAAATTTATTGATTTACATTCCTGTGATTTTAAACGTCTCAATTGAAGGGTTTTCGACAACAGCAACAACAACAACAAAAAACATTTGACAGCTCAGAATTTTCAGTGAGAGGGAAAAAATGTCTCTGTACAAGTGTTGTTTGTATGGGCTAACTAAAATTTTCTCACCGCCCTAAGGATAGCATTTTTTTTCTTTATCTTAGTCAAACAGTTCAAAGTGGTATGAGTATTGTTGAGAACAACAATATTCGTGATGTTGATCCAATTTTCTGATATTTAGTCAAGTGTTGTTTTCATAGCGAACACATTTTTATTGCATTTGTTTACGGGGTGTAGCTATTAAATAACGAGACTAATGCTTCTACAGAAGAACTGCGCATATGCCAAATTCGTACGACCAATATTTGTGTAGCGCATAGCCTTCAGTATCGATTACATCCTCTAAATTAATTGTATTCCAATTAGTCTGGTAGTGACCTTCATTTGTTCTGGACCCTGTTTTAGTGTTTTGTCAGAAAAATGTCGAGTGTTTTAAACGAGCAACAAATTAATGTGAAATTCTTTTCAACTTGGAAGGTCTGCTACTGAAACTCATCATTTGTTAAGAGTAAACGGTAATGAATATTTATTACACGTGCGAATTGTTGAGTGGCTTAAGCATTTCCAAGATGGCCGAGAAGACATTGAAGATGATGTTCGTCCGGGTCGCCTTTCCACGTCAGCAACGGAGAAAATTTTCGATATTTATGGGATTGTGTATCTTCACTGAATTCTGGAGGTAAAAAAAATTATCAATATTACTACCTTGAGGTCCTTCTTCAACTCCGTGATAAAATACGAAAACAAAACGACCCGAATTGTGGAAGAACAAGACATGAGTGTTTGACCAGGAAAATGCACTGGATCACACTGTCTTATCAGTCAAGACGTTTTTAGCTAAGTATAGCATCTCAGTTGGATCATCCGCCTTATTCGTCTGACCAGACATCATGTGACTTTTATCTATTGCCCAAGGTCAGATCTGCATTAAAAGGAATCAGATTTCAGACATTTGAAGCTGTGAAAGAAAAAGCGGCATGCGTCATGAAAGAGCTGAAAACTTCCAGCACTGTTTCAAACAATGTAAAATTCGCATGGAGTGTTGTAGGGATGAAGGAGGGGTGTATATTGAAAGGGATAATACTTAAATAGGTATAAATTTAAAATAAAATATTTTACAGCATTAGTCTCTTTTTTAATAGCCACACCTCGTGTTCTGAAGACATATTTTCCCTCCCTTAACATTAACACACTATTAAAAAAATATATTCGCAGTTATAAAGTAATTTTGTAAAAGCAAATTCTCTACAGTACGCATCTTTGAAGACACGCATTTCATTATTAATTTAAATTCTGAAACTCTAAAATAAACCAAATGTAAATAAGTGCAAGTAATAAAGCAAAATAATTTTTATATTGTGATATAAACTAAACCTTCTGTTGTGGTTACTTACAACCACTGCTATATTTTTATTTAATTTGATTTAGAAAATATTTTATTAATATTTATTCATTTAATTTTAATATTCGCATCCTAAAATTATTTTAATTCCTTCCTTTTTTTCAAACTTCCCCTGTAAGCTTTTCTTTTTTGCGTAACATTTCGTTTCATTTTAAAATCATAATCATAGTTTTGAAATCTGTACTTCCAACAAAATAATTCTCTGAAACGTTCTACATCTACAGCCTTCTATTTCTGATATCCTTTCCTCTTGTAGCCCCTCCCCTTAGCCAATCATATTCAAATCAGTTTAATACGTAATTTCAAAAATTTTAACTGTTTACTACTATTTGACATCTTATCTTAAAGAAACCTGTAAAGTTTCCTCTAATTTGAAGCAGTTTTTTCATATCCTTTTGCATTACAAGTTATGCCAACTCTGCCAAATTGGCGTCTTTCAATTACTACAGCAATCCTTTTCCTCTTTTCTACGCAGAGTTTGTGCGTTTCTCAGTTGGGTTATATTTTTCAAGGCAGAATGGTTCCCCTTTTGCTGTTCTGCGAAGAATCATATGTGTGCAGCGAAAGCAGTAAAAATGAAAGGATATATTCAAATGTAAGATGGTTTTGATCGGCTGTATAATTTCTTCTGTTTATGGCGAGGTTGATAATAGTTCCACCAACGGAGATGGAACGGTGATTTCTTCAATAATAATAAGTGGGTAGAACCCTACTGATCGCTGTATGGCATGAGCTATTATTATTTTTTCATTTGACTGGTGCTTTTTTTTCGGATATTTGAATCGTTGCTAAGAATCATCTAAATGCTTTGCTTTTTTTAGACGAGAGCCACCACACTCCCCAAGAGAAATATTCTATTTTCTCATAAATCAGTGTTATGAAAAAACGTCGATAGTTTATTATTCGTCATAAAAAAGTTCATCTAATAATAAGAGATGTCCTTTGCAAGTGTTTCTCAAGAAGAAATTCTTTATAAATAAAGATTATTCGATGATGACTTTCTTCAGTGCATTTCCTTTCACTAAAGCGTCCACCATTTTTGTTTTTCAGATCACTTCAGGTAACTTTTTTTTGTTTTTTTTTCTTTTATATCTGCATATTTATTTTAACGAATCATTTTTAAAATTATTGTCATGTCAATGTGGTCTTTTGTGGCCACAATTCAACGTACCAAATATTATGCCCTACATATTGATCACGAGAAATAATTCTTGGATTATTAATAGTATTTTCAGTGTTTAAAAATAACTCTACGATATTATTCTTCACCTTCTATTATCCAACCATCACACCTTTAAATATTAAGTTGTATCAAAAGTAATTTCGTTTTCACATTTAACTCCTTGCAAATATTTCAATGCAATGTTGCAATATTTCAATACAAAATCAACATATCACAAATCAAAATATAAACTCTTAAATTCTGTGGTTTCTTTCCAACTTCTGGCAAGTTGAAGAATACCGTTTTGATACGAATGTTTGGATTTGGAAGCAAAAAAGCCTGGACAACCCCGTTCAAGATCGCCAAATTAGAAAAAAGAATTATGACGAAGATAACAACATGTGATAGTCCGACAGAAGGTGTACTCCATATAGTCTGGACTATATGGAGCATGAGGTAAAATTTCAATTCCTTCAAGTTTCTCTACTTTATTGCGAGAAGTGTGCAATCGTGCATTGTCTTGTTGGATAAGAGCTCTCCCTCTGTTAACCAATGCAAGATATTTTCTTTTCAAAGAAGCATAGATCCTGTAAATTTCAGAGTTGATCGATCCACCATGTAGAATGATTTCAAAATGAATGACTTGCTCAAAATTCTACCAGACACCGATCATGAACTTATTTCCAACCTGCCTTTGTTTTGTAACAGATTGGGCTGATTGCCTTACATCGAATCATTGTTTCAATTATCTGGGTTTCGTAAATATGCCCATTTCTTATAACATGTTACTGCGTTTGAAAAACCTCAAATCCTGTGCGTTTTCCACAAGAGTTTTGAACATTTCCACTGTATAATTTTCTTGCTGTGCAGGGGCGTAGCTATAAAAGAGTGTGTGTGGGGGGGAAATGTTCAAAATTTTTCCAACTTATAGTTCAAAAATTTCCCAACATGAAACAAATTGCTCTATTTTCGAACTAAAACACGAACCATGACTCTATTTTCGAACTAACAGTGTGTGTTTAATGATAATGATACTTATATGAAAAAAAATCTTTCCAAAGAAAAATGCTCAAACTAAAAACATAAAAATTATAATTATTTGTTCATTTAATGAAAGTTTTTGTCTTCCATTGTGTACGAGTCATAATCGTACTTCATATGAAAATAGCCTCATATTTTTAGATTTTTGAGGAAGAAACAAAGTTTTGGAGGAAATGTGTTAGAGATACTGTTGATGGACAACAGTAGAGAAATTCAGGTCTGGTAGATATATGATATTTTCGTGATATTTTCGTAGCACGGAGAAACATAATGAGAAATTGAATCTGGCTCTTTTTGTATTTCTTTTGAAAGTTTAACTACTTTACTATTACAGAAATCAGAAAAACAATATTTTTTTTTTTTACTTTTTATTTAAAAAAAAAGAAAACGTGTTCCAAAGATCTATAATTTCCCGACACTAAGCTCAAATTTCCCAAGTTCACATATATTGGGGGGAGGAAGGATCCCCCCATAACCTCCCATCGCGACGCCTCTGTTTCTATGTAGTTCATGAGGAATTTCTCTAGAATTTTTGTACGTTTTCTGTAGTTTATGTAATGCTCGGCGTCCTTAGACGGGCCTAACTCCTTTGAAGGTTTCCGTTTGTTAATGGTTAGATTCATCTCCACTTTTTGCTTCAAATTATTCAGATTAATAAGCGATGGCCTCACACTTCTGTATTTCATTTCAAGAGACATGTCACCTCCCTTAAAATGTTTGAACCAGTTTTGGGCTGTACGATCGCTTACCATATCATGCCTCTTCAACTTTTCGAATTTTACGAGCTGCTTCAAAAGCTTTATGACCCATTTAAAAATAATATCTTAACGTATATAATATTTCAATATTTGTGACAATTACCCATTATATAATCTAGAAATAGGTAAAAGTATAGCTATTAGTGTAATACAATATGCACGAACGTGTACTCTGAAAATAAAATTTCGCATTGGTCATTAATCATAAGATAATTCCATCTATAGTCTTTCTTATATAGGTATTCAAAAAGCAAAAATACTTTTGATACACTCAAATATATTATCCTGTTGCTACATACTAATTTTTAATTATAATAAAACCCATGTAAAGAGGAAATAACTTCGCGTCCAATAACTTTTTCAACTGTATTTCTCAATTTTGAAGATTTTGAACACATCTTAACATAAAATATCTTCCATCTAAAATAGCATTCATTTCAAAAAATCATATAAATAAAATGAATAAATATATTTTTTAAAGAAAGCAACTTTGTATTCCATAAATTGATGTTCTAAAAGCAAATTCTCTGCAATAAGCATTTTTGAAAGCCCATTACAAGTTTAAATATTAATTCAGTTCCTCTGAAAAGTATTATCTACAAACTCAAATATTCAAATAATATTCTTCTTCTATCATACCAACTTTCAACTGTGACGGAATTCAAGAAGAAATGCAAATAACTGAGAATCCAATAACTTTAACAATATAAATAATTTTTACTTAAGCTCAGCTTTTTCTGGAAATATAATAAATGAGACTAAAAGAGTCATAATTTATATTTACAAATGTATATTATATTTTTGAAAAAATTGCAGTGAAATATTCTTTCAAATAACTATCTTTCCAAACAGAAAATGTAAAAATACATAATGATTTCTTACCATAATTTAAGTATCTTTGTGAAAAAAGAGGAAAGATTCATATTAATGAAAATAGTTGTATACATTTGTCATTCAGTTTCAAAGACATAAATAAAACGAATATTTTGAAAAGAAAGATGCCTTGTATGCTTTCTTTAAATTAAAGTAGAAACGTTTAAGAATTCACTGCTATTTTAAAAGCTAATAAAAGCATTAATATATTTTTTAGTTAATTGCTTTTGATATTTAAGATTTTTAATGTATTCCTCAATGTTCTTGCAAGTTATTTTGCCCTGGTAATTATCTTTGAAAACGTAATATCTAAAAATGCCTTTTTTAAAAGCCATAATTGAAATTTCTTTAATAAAGTAGTTATTTGCAGAAATTTAAATAAATTTTGTGTTGTCAAAATATTTTTCTTTTAACCTAAATCCGTTATCTTAATTAAAAAGGGTACAAGCTTCACGACGATATATAACACCATAAACAAATTAAAATTAGCATTTGACAGGACGAGATTGAAGATGAAATTTAAGAATTTACTTGTCGACATAATTAAGTTTAGCAAAAAACAGTCTGTTGCTATTTTTTGAGCATTTCTCAGTGGTACCCAGAATTTTTATTTTTAAAATTTTATAAAAGAACGTCCACATATTTCTATGTCAAATATTGAGAAATTGCTACTAACTATCTAAATATGAGGTTTCACAAACATAGTAAACCAAGTCCATAATGAGATAGTCCATTTAGAAGGTGTATAAAATCTGTTTTATCTACAGCCACAGTGAAGTAAGCCAGTTTTCACATACTTTCTCATACATGGAATCTGTTTGCAGACTTGGTTCACTGTGGGAGTGAATAAAACAGATGTTATGCATATTATAAATGGACTATATCATTTTTTCTGAAAATGGATTTGGTCTACTATAGTTGTGTGCCCCTCATGTAGCAAATCCTTGAGGATGCGAATTATAGCTCTGAGTTACATTTAAATAAAATGTTTAAATAAAACGTTTAAATAAAATGAAAGGCAGTGGACGCCATGACTGGCGGCCTTTCTTTACAACAATTCAGGCGATCTAATTGGTTAACGAATAAGTGGTCTACAATACAATTTGGTCTACGCCATCATTAAGAGCCATTGTTTTGAAAATCAGACAAGTGTGATAGTTGTATTTTTTGATTTGCTTGATATTTTTTCATGTGGAAGAAGATCACATTTAATGAATAATGTGCAATTTTGAAGCCCTAAAAAGTTTTTCCCTTCACTGTAAAAAATGTCAGAGTTCAAGGTTGTGACCGCCATTTTTCATGAAAAGTGAAATGCGAGTATGTTTGAAGTGCTAAAGCTTGGGAAAGCAACGACATCCCAAAATTCTTTTGTGGTGATATGTTAGTATGACACTACCTGCTTAGTAAACTATATTCGTTTCCATGGGGCATTTTTATTTTACGTTGTTATGTTGCCTCAAAATGCAATGAAAATGACGTTTTTGTCCGTTTTCCGCAAGTATTTTCTTATTTAAGCAATAGTACCCCAAACTTTTCTCTTATAGAATATCAAAGTGTACTACTAGGACAAGCTAAATAATATAAAACTTTACCGGAATATTGCTTCTGTTAGCAAGCTGTTAAATATTCAAAAATTTCAAAATAGGCAGCATTTCAATTAGTCTTTTCTCAAAACAGCGTCACGGTTCAATAAAACAAAATATATCACGTTGTAGTTGGAAGTATGTACAAACACATGGAAAAGAAAAAAAGAGGGGCCTCGTCATATTTTTAGAAAAAAAAATGTCAAAAGTCACAAAAAAGACTGTCATTTATCATACTTTTTCCCTATCAGAAAACGAAACATCCCTTTTCTCTTTCCACTAGCTATGTTTTTTTCCCTATGAGAAAATTAAATATCCCCTTTTCTTTCCCCTTCCTTGTTCTAAATGGAAAAAAAGGAAATTTAAACGGGATACTTTGACTGTGAATTTTTGTAAATTTTGTTATTTTTTTTCTAAAAATATGACGCGGCCCCGCTTTTTTTTCTTTTCCATGTGTTTGTACATATTTTCATCTACCACGTGATACATTTTGTTTTATTGAACCGTGACGCTGTTTTGAGAAAAGACTAATTGAAATGTTGCCGATTTTGAAATTTTTGAATATTCAACAGACTATCTCTGCTAACAGCAGCAATATCCCGGTAAAATATTAGATCATTTAGATTGTCCTAGTACTACACTTCGATATTCTATAAGAAAAAGTTTGTTATACTATGGCTTAAATAATAAAATACGAGCGGAAAACGGACAAAAACGTCATTTTCATTGTATTTTGAGGCAACATAACAATGTAAAATAACAATGCCCCATGGAAACGAATACAGTTTACTAAGCAGGTTGTGTTATACTAACATTAGAACGTGAAAAGGAAATTAACAGCAATAACAATAACAATTTTAACGTGGAATAGTCGATTTGCGTTAAAATAGCTTTGATTGTGAAATCATATAATCATACTAGATATAACTAAGCACCTACTAACATTGTCATTTGTTCAAATATTTCACAATATCCCAAGTTTTAATTTTATTTACAAACACTCCTTAATAACATTAGATTCTGGCATGTGGATCACATTGGAACATTCTTGTATTCCATGTGTTAAAAAAAAGCATGTGGGATATAAGATTTTTAACATAAGTTATGTTTGCATATTCCTTCTCCAAAGTACCAGTAGATAATTTAAGAACATAGTTTGTTTTGTGGACAACATTAGATGTTAGATATTACTGATTTTTAAAGAGTGTAAACTATAATTAGTGTTAGTCCAGTTAAAGCTCTTGAAACAAAGGCCTCAAGGACATTGGAAGTTTCAAGAGCTACTGCAGCGGAAATGGGAGCTGCAATGCACAGTAATTCTTCTACTTTTGTGAAATACCTGTTACCTTTTCTTCCGTAATTCTGTCTCAATATCTTAGACTACATTTATCTGTCACTTAAAATAAATGAATTTGTATGGGATCAAAGTCATTATTATAAGTAAGGATCGACCGAATCAGGTTTTAAAACCGAAACCGAATTTTGGTTATTTTCTTATTTTCGGGGAAAACGAAAACGAAAATGTCCAAAAAACATTTATCAAAGTAATTAATACATAGGTAAATAAACATAATTATTAATTAATTATACGTGTTTATTAAATATACATTATTATTAATTAATTATACGTATTTATTAAATATACATTACTATTAATTAATTATACGTGTGGCCTAAGTTGCGTCTCTGGTGTTGGTGTTGGTGTTGTTTATGACGACCAATTATCTGCACGAGGGTTATAGGCTAAAAGTGGGAGGATGCTCTCTGTGGGAGGTTTTCTAAGGGAACCTAACCCGTATTTACGCAAGGAAATCCAAGGTTCAAAGAAAATCACGTTGCCTCTCTGTATACCTCTGACCAAAATTTTTTATTTTGATATAAAATAAAATGTAATTAATTCATCAACGACACGGAATTATTTTCTAATTATACAAATTTTATCTAATTCAAAAATATTTCACATATACATACTTTGATTCATCATTTATAATGATTTTTGTAAATGATCATCTGTTATACTATAACTTTCTCAATGAGTATTTGCTCACGTCTTGAGTCAGTCATGACTGATAATTATAAACAGTGAATTTCATACCAATACGTAAATAAAGAGTGTATCGTTTGCGCCGATACATATCAAACCAATCAGAGCAATGTTGAAAATTTCCGAAGGAAGAAACGAGATTTTGGAATACAGATATTTTCGGTCCGGCCGAATTTTTGCCAGCATTTTCGTCGAAACTCAGAGTTTGGACCGAAAACGAAGCCTAATTTTTGATAGATCTCTAATTATGTGGGATTAAATATTTATAACTCAAAAAATGTATGCTCTTAGCTCTTTACAGCTGTCATAATATTTTCTCTTATTATTCGATAATTAATTTCACATAACATAAATAGATATTGTTCTTCATTTGAAAATTCGTAAAAAACAACCTTTAAGAGCATTTTGAAGTCTCGCAATAGTTTATATAACATATAGAAAAATTTCGGAATAATCAGTTTGTGTGACAGTAACTCTATTTCTATTTTTTCGTTAAACATGTTAAATAATTTTTTTAAACAAAATTCCATCTAAAAGAGTAATTAAGGAAAACTTTGTTTTCGAAAAATTTATGGCAGGTAGAAGAATCTGCGTAAATTCAATGTTTATAGAGCTAAGATTAAATGTGTGAACGAAACGCTAATTTTATTTACATAAATGTAAGGTTGTCCTTAAAACGTTGTCTATATGATTTTTATTTTATTTTCACTTTGAAAAATAGAAACACAAAGCAAAAGTAATATCTTTTAACTATTCACAGAACTAAAATAAAATTATTTGTACTAATGAACATTGTCTCAGAAATTTACTTTGTAATTCGGTAAAGTTCTGTTTTTAAAAAGTGAAGGAAAACATGTATTCTTTTGAAAAATTCCATATTGTTTGGCGTCTTTAAATTAGTGAAATGATTCTTACTGTTATTTATTACCACTTCTTTAAAACAAATTTCTACATTTGTTCTTCTATTTAGTTTTAATAAGCATTTTTTCAAATAATCAGTTTCAGTTCAAAATGTATTAAGAAATTAAATTATTCCATTTTCTTTTGTTGTTGTGGATTTAAGAAGTTAGATGAAATGATGCATCGTCAAGTGTCACAGTTAGAAAACTATATGTGTGCGTAATTTGAAAGTTCCCATCATGTAAATTTATGAAGTTAGTTACTGTTATTAAAGTAATTATTGAAGGGTTGAGTCATTTTATGCTATCTGAATCAGATTTGTAAGAAACTTGGAGCAGATGGAAATAATAATAAAAAAAGTATTTATTTATATATTCAGTTTCAGTTTAAAATATATTAATAGACTCCTTCTTTTTGTTAATGTTTTGTGGATTTAAGAGTTTAAAATGAAATGTTATATGGACAAGTGTACTGTTATAAAAATTAATATGTGTGCGTAACAGGAAAATGTTTTCACGTAAATGGGAGTCATTTTATGCTCGTATTTGAAGAAAACTGAGTGACACATTTTGATTTTTATAAGCATTTATTTATATAATCAGTTACAGTTCAAAATAAATTAAGGAATAAAAGTGTTCAACTTTTCTTTTGTTAAAGTGTTGTGGATGTAAGAATTTAGATGAAATGATGTATGATCAATTGCCATAGAAAAGAATGTGTGCGTAACTTGAAAGGTTCCTCCATACAAATGTATGAAGTTACTGTTATTAAAGCATTTATTGATGAGTTGAGTCATTTTATGCTGTCTGAATCAGATTAGTACAAAACTTAGAGGCACGTGGAAATAAAAATTGTATTTATATATATATTCAGTTCCAGTTTAAAATATATTAATGAATTAAAGTACTCCCTTTTTTCGTTAATGTGTTGTGGATTTAAGAGTTCAGATGAAATGATTTATGGATAAGTTTACAGTTGGAAAAAAGAATATGTGTGCGTAACTGGGAAATGCCTTCATGTAAATGTATGAAGTTACTGTTATTAAAGTATTCATTGAAAAGTGGAGTCATTTTATGCTATCTGGATCAGATTTATACCAAGCTAAGAGGTACATTGAAATTTTAATAAGCATTTATTTATATAATCAGTTCCAGTTCAAAATGTTATAAGGAGTTAAAGTGTTCCATTTTCTTTTCTTTCTTTTTTTTTTTTTTTTTTAGTAAATTGAGGATTTTAGATAAAATGATTTATGGACAAATGTACAATTGGAAAAAAAAAATGCTCGTAACTTGAAAGCCCCTTCATGTAAATGTATGAAGTTGTGATTATTAAAGTATTCATTGAAAAGTGGAGTCATTTAATGCTATCTGGATCAGATTTGAATGAAACTAAGAGACGCATTCAGACTTTAATAAGCTTATATTTATATAATCAGCTGCAGTTCAAAATATATAAATAATCAAAGTGTTCCATTTTCTTTTGTTAAAGTGTCGTGGATTTAAAAATTTAGTTGAAGTGATGTATAGACAAGTATCACAGTTAGAAAAGAATATGTGGACGTAACTTCAAAGGTCACTTCTTGTAAATTTATGAAGTTACTGTTTTTAAAGTATTTATTGAAATGTTGAGTCATTTTATACTATCTGAATCAAATTTGTACCAAACTTAGGGACACATGGATATTTTTAAAAAAGCATTTACATATATATTCAGTTCCAGTTTAAATAAATGTAGGATTAGATTTGTGCCAAAGTAAGAGGCACATTGAAATTTTAATGAACATTTTTTTTTATACATTCAGTTCCGGCTAAAAACATATTAAAAAATTAAAGCGCTACATTTCCTTTTGTTAAAATGTTGTAGATTTGAGAGTTTAGATGAAATGATTTATGGACAAGTGTCGCAGTTAGAAAGGAATATATGGACGTAACTTGAAATGTCATTTCATTTAAATTTATGAAATTACTGTTGTTAAAATATTTATTGAACAGTTGAGTCATTTTATACTATCTGAATCAGATTTGTACCAATCTAAGACGCATATTGAAAGTTTAATAAACATTTATTTATTTAACCAGTTACGGTTATGTATGAAGTTAATGTTTATTAAAGTAGTCATTGAAGAGCGGAGTCATTTTATGTTATCTAAATGAGATTTGTACGAAAGTAAGAGTCACAGTGACATTTTATGTAATTTGCGAATAAACAACAAAAGTAAAATGTACAATAGTTTTAATTATTCTTCCATCTGTTTTGTACAGTTTATTTGGTAGGAATTTACACTGTTAGAAACCTACAGCAAACTCTGCAATCATTCAGCTATTTTTATAGATAATGGTTACATAACCTTAATTTATCTCCCTTCTGAGCAATGAGAATGCTTACTAATATGGTCAAGCAATCGTTCTCTATAACAACGGTTGTTTAACCAGTTTCCTGCAGATTTTTAATAGTGTATAATTTCTGTTCTTTTTTTTGCCTGTAATTTTATTTTATCTGAATCAAATTTCTATAAAGTAAGAGACACATTGATATTTTATGTAATTTGCGAAGAAACAACAAAAATCAAATGTACAATAATTTTAATCATTCTTCCATCTGTTTTGTACAGTTGATTTGGTAGGAATTTATTAAAAAATTACAGCAAACTCTCCAATCATTCAACCTTTTTTATAGTCAATGGTTACATAACCGTAATTTATCTCCCTTATGACCAATAAGAACGCTTCATAATATGGTGAAGTAATCGTTCTCTGTAAAAGCGGTTGATTGAGTTGGAAGTTTCCTGCAGATTTTCAACAGTGTATCATTGCTGATCTAATTTACTTTTTTAAAACTTTCCAACATAGTGGAAAAGTGCTTATAAATTCGGTTTGTCTGTTTGCCGTCTGTCCGTCTCCCTCTCCGAGCTCTAACTCGCTTAATTATGATCGGATTGCCATGCAATTGATAGTATATGTTATTGAGATTTATTAGGTTGAGCAAAAAGTTCTGGGAAATTTTTAATCTAATATTTACCAGAATTTGTACCGTATATGATAACCGTGCCATGAATGCCGAGCTCTATTGCCAGCAGTTGGATCGCATCTACGACAAATCGGTGCAGAAGTATCCAAGATTGGTCCGCCGAAAGCGCGCTTTGTTTCAGCAGGACATTGCCAAACCGCACGTGGCCCAGAGGACCAAAGACAAGTTTGTTTGCACAAGTGGACGGCAGGCGTCGAAATTCTTCCGTACCCAGCCTGCAGTCCAGACGTGGCTCCATCCGATTATGGCCTTTATCGATCAATGCAATACCTTTTCAAGGGCCGTGAATTTAAATCCTTTAATGAAGTTAAAAAAGCATGTCAAGAGTTTTTCAATTCCAAGGAGTCGGCATGGTACTTCTTGCAAATCCGGAATCAGGCAGAACAGTGGCAGAAAGTCGTCGTGGCATAGTCGTGGACTATGATGGTCTCTACTTTGAAGAACAGTCCTTGTTGCTTTTGTTGTTAATTTGCGCATAACAACGCAACTTTCACAAATTTCCTAGAACCTTTTGCTCAACCTAGTACTATGGCATGTTTGGTATTGAAATAAAGTGTGTAGCATTTAGAGTTCATTTACAAGGTCATTCAAAAGAATTCTATTATATTATGGTCTGGGGAAATCGTTTGCATGTATTTTAATGATGTTTCACTTTTTTTAATACATTGAAATTGGTGTATATCACTGAGGTGCGCAGCAAGATTATTATTGCGGCTGACGGTTTTTTTGAGTGAATGATGTCATCAGTCGTGTATGTGGTCACGTCACCTGCAAAGAATTTTTATCAGTAAAATTAATAGTTTTTGATTTATAGCTTTGCATCAGGAGGTCAGAAGCTTAGGGGATTAGACGGTTGGGATTCAACCCGAGATACTTATTTATTAATCAATATACATTTAAAAAAATGGAGGGGGGGGGGGGGTGTGGGTAAACGATAAAATACAATTTCAAAGTGTTATTAAAAAAATAGTATTACTTCAATAGTTACAACAGACTGTTTTAATTACGCACTTTTATTGCATATTTATTAAATTTTTGTTTTATTAAGAAATCTTAATTTTGTTGTAATATATTAGCTGGAAAACCTGGTTTACCCAGAAATATTGTAAATGCTAATTGTGTGTTTATTAGAGCATAAACTAGCCGAACTTTGCTCATCTAAACGCTTCCATATTTTCAATTATTTTTTTATCAGTTTTTCAAATTTCAAGTGAAAAACACAATTTTTACCCACCGTCCTAGGACGGGCATTTACACTAGTTTTAGTATAATATGTAAGTTCATATCAGGGATGTAGTGGAGGTTATACGGTGGTACAGGCCGTATACCCTCTAGATTTTGTTAAGGAACACCATATACCCTCTGTTTCTATAAAAAAAAAAGAAAAAAAAAACTATAGTTTATACACGCCAGGGTTATACTCTCTGCCTTGAGCGTATACCCTCTGCTTATTGTGTATGCCCTCTACTTTTTTTACGACTACAGCACTGATACATATACATATCCATAGATCACGTATAAGGATTCACAAACGAATTTGAATTCCTTTCGGATTATATATGTCAATTGCAAAAAATGTGTTTTCAAATGTTTTATTAGTTTTTCAAATTGTTTACTTTTTAATTGTTTATTTTTTCCCATACAAAACGGTGAAGGTTTGTTACAGTATTCTGAATGCAATGGAAAATCTTTCATAATCTGTGCTTGGCGCTTTGATTTTTCTATCTTGTTTAAGTGTGCTTTTTACTCTTTTTTGTAAAAAATAGTATTTTTTATATTTTCATATTGCTTTGAAATCAACATTGCATTTCTTTGTTAGATTGCAGCAGAATTAAAGTTTTTGTACATCTGATTGAAAATAAAAGAAGCCTTTTTCCTTTATTATACGATAACAAACTGCTGATTCTTTTTTTTTCTGATAATTTGAACAAAACAAACTTTAAGAGTATTTTTAAATCAAGCAATAATTTATACAACATACCAATAAATTTCGGAATAATCAGTTTCAATAAAAGCATGTCTTTCTTTATTTTAATTTTTGCGGTACGCGTGTTTGATAAGATTCATGAAATTTCTGTCTAAAAACTTAATTAAAGAAAATTTAGTTTTCGAAAATTTAATGTTAGATAAAAGAACTGAATTTACATAAATTCCATGTTTGGAGAGCAACGATTAAATGAGTAGAAGAAACGTAAATTATATTTACATAACTGTATCTTTTTTAAAAACGTTATCTACGGGATTTTTATTTCCTTTTATTTTCACTCTGAAAAATAGAAATGCAAAGCAAAGGTAATATTCTTTTAACGAATCACTCAACTAGAAGAAAATAAATTGTATTTGTATTAATGAACTTTGTCTGAGAAATTTATTTTATAATTCAGTAAAGTTGTATTTACAAAAGGAAGGAAAACGTATTCTTTTAAAATATATCTATGTTCTTTGCCGTCATTATGTTACCGAAATTCTTCTTATGATTATTTAATGCAAATTCCTTGAAACAAATTTTTGCTCTTAAAATTTTTTTATTAATCATGGTACACTTTTATTTGTACATCCAGTTCCAGCAGAAAATTTATTAAGAAATTATCATTAAATATTAATCCTTTTTCACTCACAAATTCCGATTTGATAAATATTCACTACTCAGATGCTAAAAAACCTCATTTTAAGTTCGTAAAAAATAATTTAAAAAAATTTAGAATGTAAAACTAAAAAAATATTGACTAAAAGTACTTTTTTCATATCTGCAATAAACAAAAAAATACATACTTCTCATAAACATTGTCCATTTTCTGAAACAAGATCGCAAAAAATCTATTTTTGGCTGTCTCCAATTTCCCAAGTTCACATATATTGGAGGGGGAGGCTCCCGCCCCCCATAACCCCCCCCCCCCCCCATCGCGATTCCTCTGTCTCCAGTCTTTTAATTTTTAGAAAATTTTCGAAGTTAATTGTAGCAATAACGATGCGAAACTGCACAAATGATAAATAAAACTTTGTCACGAAAAATTAACTCAGTATCGCCATCTATTGAGAATTCTATGAACAATTTATATTAACTACCGTGTTGGGAGATAGTAGAAAAAAAACAAATTCGTCTTTGAAAGCCCACTGTATACATTCTCAGAAATACTTTCCCAATTTACGGAAATATTCCTGGCAACGCTGCTACCGATATATATCCGAGAATTGGAGAAATTTCCGTTCTTTTTTTTTCGGTTTTAGGATACAAAATTTGGGTAATCTGACCCCCCCCCCACCCCCCACCCCCCACCCCAAAAGAAAGAAAGAAAGAAAGAAAAAAAAAACGAAAAAAAAAACCGTCTTCCCTTCTTCCGTGGATCCCCTCGGCTTTAAGAGCCTACTCCAGTCACGCGAAAAGACCCATTCGCTAATGCTATTCCTATGGAAGAAATTTACAAAGATATCTCGGTCGCATTTCAATATTTTTGGATGATTTTTTTTTGCAGTGACTAGCTGAAGTCAATCTGTATGCAGGATGTTTTCTACTTTTTCAATTTCGTTTACAAGTATTTTTAATCAGGACACTTTCATTTTCAGAACCGGTTCCTAAAATGAAAGCATCCTCTTGAAAAAAAAATTCCAGTGAAAATCGAAAAAGTAAAAAACGGCCTTTTTACAGATCGACCTCAGCTGGCCACTGCAAAAAAAAAAAAAAAAAAAAAAAAAAAAAAAATCATCTAAAAATATTGAAATGCGACCGAGATATCTTTATAAATTTCTTCCATAGGAATAGCATTAGCAAACGGGTGTTTTCGCGTGACTGAAGTAGGCTCTTAAATCTGTGACCGCTTGTTTCATGTAGAGCAGTGGTTCCCAACGTGAGGCGTACGCCCCACTGGGGGGGGGGGGGGAGGCAATTCCAAATTTGTTGCTCACTCATTCTCTATCAGTTTCTTCTTCTTCTTTTTTTTTGAAAAGCATTGTTACAGGTTAAAAATAAATGGATTGCAAGAAATTTTTTTTTTAAAGCAATTTTTTATATTGAATTTCAAAAATGTACCCAATGAAAACTTTAAAATACATTTAACACCATAATATTTATCCGAAAAAATTTTAAAATATGTTTTTGACATTAATTAATATTAAACCACTCTATAATTTTTCTGGGACGGGTTTTTACATTTTATTTTTTAAATAACTTTTTCGATTATTAATTTAAAGATCTTTCTACTTCTATTTGGTTTGCTATTTGTCACTCGAAGATTATTTCACATGTGAGATTTCTTAAAAGAACATGTAAATTTGACTGTCTTGAGCCAATTTAACCTTAAAAATATATGAAATATCTGAACGAGATACTACTTTATAAAACTTTATAAAACTTATAAATATTAAATAGCATTAGAAAATAAAATGGGTAGATAGTAAATATATGTAGTTCTGGTGCAGGCATCCTGCACAGTAAATTAATTTACATGATGACATAATCATTTTAAATTTTAAACTCAGATAATGCATGGAAGATAATTAACGATATTTCGAAAGGGAAAACATGAAAAATGTTTTGTGATTGAAAATAATAGCTACTTCATTTTTATAAAGATGAGAATTTTGAAATACTTCATGTGTATTGTATATTCCATAGAAAGAAATTTTAGTGTACAAAGCTTTTCCACCAGCTATTAATAAGTCACAAAAATGAATTGCTGGACAGATATTTACACTTATTTTTAACTTGTCTACTTCACACAATATTTTCAATAATCCAAATTTATCCAACCAGTCTACTACAAACTACTTGGTATAAATTATTTATACCGAAATTAATTATCATAAAAAGTGATCGTAAATTAAATTTTAATTTTAGTAGAAGAGCATCGCGAATTAAAATTTTAAATGAAATAAACATTCGCGCATTAAAGTTAAACTATCTAATTAAACAAATTCCAAAATAAAAATTAATAGCTTGCGTTGTGAATATTTACGTTGTCTCTTCCACTTATGAATTATGCTCAAATTAAGCTGAAAATAAAATGACACACATTAATTTTTACCACTTAAAGAATTACAGAGAATTATATCTTGATTAAATATTAGGTAGCTTTCATTACAAAAAGCTACCTATTGCAGCCGTTCGGAGGAAAGCGATTTAAAAAAATTTTGGTATATTTTCATCGATCATGACCACCAGACCCCGAAACTACCCTCCGTTCAAAATTGATATATATATATATATATATATATATATATATATATATATATATATATATATATATATATATATCTGACCTATGTCACACTGTAACTCTCGTAATTATGAACCGATTTCGATGTAATTCGGTGTGTACATAGTACATACCAATGTCTCGACCGAGTTCGTTGGCCAGCTTCTTCCGCCATTTTGTTTCAAAATGGCGGCCAATTTAAAATTTGCAATGTGGTACCAAAAAATTGAAAATGGAAAAATATTTTTTTCTTATGTATTTGACCTTTATACAAAGATTTCGGCGTAGTTTTTGTTTCGTCTATATCTTAAAAAATGGCTGAGTTGCAGCATTTTAAATAGCTTTCATTACAAAAAGCTACCTATTGCAGCCGTTCGGAGGAAAGCGATTTCAAAAAATTTTGGTATATTTTCATCGATCATGATCCCCAGACCCCGAAGCCCGGCCGCGTCGAATTCAACTATTTGCCCCTAGACATCCATGAAACTGTTGTGAAATCCAACTTCTGAAATATTTAAGATCTGCGAAGATTCTGTTCAAGTTCTCTCCGATAAGGAAAGAGCGAGAGAAAGAAGATCTATTGACTTACTTATCGACTCACCAGTTTTCTGTGTGTGTGTGAAAGAAGACATCTGTGATATTTTTTTCGTTCGCAATGGATATGATCAAGCCATTCGGCGTTTTCTTTTAAAAGGATACCAATTTGGAAGTAAGCTTTATTTCTTATTCAGCCATGTTTTTGCAAGATATACAGCCGGTGTTAGCTCAAATTAATTCGGCACGAGTTGAACGAATCAAAATTCTACATACCTTGGTATTCGGCACTGATGAAAATAGAAATAATCGGACAAATTTACGGAAGTTTCAGGGATTCAAATTTAAAATTGGGGATCCTGAATTTGACGATAAAATCGCTGAAACGGCCAAAAACTTCCCCTTAGCTCAACTCATTTCTATAGCAAATTTACTTTGTCTAGACATTGCTGGTAACGAAGCGGAGATTTCACGATGTATTATTGAAGCACTTTCGGACCTAATAAAGTTCCATTCCTCCATTTCACCACAAACCGATTCCGAACCCGAAGATGACGAATCTCTCAATACTTTGCAATACAATCCATTAACGAGTTTTTCTGGTACCCCTTTGCAATATAATGCTGCGATTTCCCCCCATTCGGCACCGCGTCAGTCCATTTCTTTTACCGATTTCGAAAATTTAATTACGCCTTTTTCCGGCAAGCCAGTAGAAAACATTCTACATTGGTTAGAAAGATTTGAAGGCTTGGCCACAACATTTCAACTGAATGAGTTGCAAAAATTTATTTTCGTCGAAAGAGCTCTCGAGGGTATTGCATTTTTATTTGTCCGCAGTGAGCCAGAATTAACATCGTACGCACCATTAAAGCAAGCGTTAATACAAGAATTCGCGCATATTGCCTCTTCCGCCCAAATACATGAAATGCTAGCTTCACGTACTTGTAAGCCCAACGAAAAAATGAGTGAGTATTTTTTAATAATGAAAGAGATTGCCCAACGAGCGAAAATAGACGACGCATCACTCATGCATTATGTTATCACTGGTATTAGAGATACACCTAACAATAAAGCAATTATTTTTGGCTGTCAAACTCTCACCGAACTTAAAAGTAAGCTTCAAATTTATCAGCAAATTTGCGATCAAAGTCCCCACCATCGCCAGTCACAGCCGCGGCCTACACATGTCAGTAATAAACCCCTACACGCGGAAAAAGCCCCGAAAACGATTTGTTTTTCTTGCGGAGAACCTGAACACCATGCGAAAGATTGTGTACATAAAGACAAAGGAATTAAATGTTTTTCGTGTAATAATTTTGGACACAAAAGTTATAACTGCGCTCAGACCACCCGCCCTAAAGTTTCAAACTCAGACACCTCTCCTCCTGCAATTCGAGTAGTTGAATTGGATAAACCGCGTCAAAACATGACGAAATTAGTGAAAATTGCAGATTTAGCGATAGATGGGTTGCTGGATACCGGTTCGCACATTACGTGTGTAAGAAAAGATTTGTACCGCTTACTGGGCTCCCCACCCTCAACGAGGCAAGCTTACAAATCGCAGGCTTCGGTAACAGCAGTGTCACACCAATCGGGTCGTTCAGCACAACCATCTCTATAGACGACAATGCGTATACAACCACAGCTTATGTCATAGAATTTTCTCGCATGAACATTCCTCTCATCATCGGAAGAGACATAATTTCCCAGGGAATACTCACTTGTGATCAGAACGGCATCTCACTCCAAAAACCACTTCCACCCGAAATATCTGTCAATTGTATCACCGTTTGTGAAAGTGTAAACAACGTAGACTTCGACCACAAACAAGAGGATGTCGTGTTACAGAACTTAGTTTCAAGTATCCCAGAATTTTGCGAGGACGTGCCTTCTCAGATCCTACCATCCCCTAATTGCTCTCGTCACCACGCACCTGTGCAAAAGATGTTCGTTGCTCCAAATTCCCTTGTGTACGTACTATGCTTCTTACTCGTCATACTACATTCCACAAGTGCATCGCATACCCGTGTTTTTGGTATGGGAACTTTCATCCATTTTCTCGAGGCATATTTTTCATTGTGTATGACGGAATATTTTTACAGCTCACTAGTGCCAGCTCTTCCCAATACTAGGAAAATAAAAACACGTCACCGAAAATGGAAACGAAACAAAATTCGTTCCCGCACAATATAGCTACAAAAAAGACAGAGAAGAAAAGTGTTTTTTTTAAGTATGCTTCTTTCAGTGTTGTTTTCACCGTTTCTTTGTTTCAAATAAGCATCCGCGCTGCGAAATCGTGTTTTTTTTTTTTTTTACTTCGCCATAGGAGTGTTCATTTTTTTTGTCTGTGTGTCCCGTCTACCAGCCAAGTATCACAGTGTTAATAGTGGTGCATTTTTTTTAATTTCACGTAAAGTCACTTATTTATCGACACGTTATCCCGTCAGCAGACTGTAAGCACTTTATTTTTCGTTTTCTTTATCTGGATTCATGATTCAGACTGTCTGATCGGTGCTGACCGTTATTAACATATCTTATTAGCATTTCCAGTGAACAACTCAGTTCACGAGTTTTGTTAAAATCTTTATCACAGTTTTGTTTATATCTTAAAAAATGTTTGAATTATAGCACTTTGAATTTCTAGCATGGCTAACATTTTGAAACGATCTTGTATTTGTCACGCGATAACACACGTATTCGCCTATTTCGATGTAAGAAGTCAGGTGGATAGTATACATCAATACATCGACCAAGTTCACCGGCCAGATTCATCAGCCATCTTGTTTCAAAATGGCGGCCATTAAATTAAAAAAATATATATATTTAAAGCGAGGTGCAAAAAAATTAGAAATTGAAAAAGGTTTCTTTCTTAAGTATTTGACCTTGATATAAGGATTCAGGAGCATTTTTTGTTTGTCTTTACCTTAAAAAATGGCTCAGATATAGCAGTTTCAATTTCTATTATGGGAGACATTTTGAAAAATCTGATTTTTTGCATGCTACAGCACTCGTATATATCAACCGATTCCGATGTGAGTGAGCATGTGCACAGCAATTACTAAGGTCTCGACCAAGTTCACTGGTTAGCCTCATCCACCATGTTGTCTTAAAATGGCAGGCACTTTAAGACTTTTTCGCCGAATTTGGCAGCCAAATATAAGTTACTTTAAAGAAAAGCAGCTTGGATAAAGCTGACTAATTTCGCGAAATTCTCATTCATTATACTGATAAAAATTAGTATTGAATCTCCTATATTCGGTTTCCACTAAATTGAGCTCCGTGTGTTTGAATGATATAAGTTGGCTTTTTTAAAATATGGAATATAAAAGCTACCTCTTCCTCCCGGCACTGGCCGAAAGGACTTTTTTTATTTAAATTAAACAAGATTATTTACATATACACATTAATTTATTTAAAGAATATAAGCAAAATTTTAGTTTGCTTTTCATTATTATAGTTTACACCTGAAATTTAAATTCTCAAACAATAATGACTTAAATTATTTTTATTTTTAATAACAAGAGAATTTTTTTAATCACCTTATTTATATATATTTACTAGTTCGTTTGGATCCCATATGACCACTATACCGTTAAATATCATTTATTGGATATTTATAAATTGAGTATATATTTTGTGGTATAAGAAAATTTAGAGTAGTACCTTGAATTGGACGGGTCAGTCGCATTCCTTCATCGGACATCAGAGCCGTCGAGGTACACGGGATTGGATTAGGTAGTTGTTCGAGTCATCTCCTCCCAAGGGTGGCAAAATAGGCATGGTTTTAAGCAGAGCTCCGGGAAGCATCGGGCAGGATCCATTCTAGTTTTGGTTTTGCACTTTTAAGTAGACTCCTTAAGGTAGCATCCCTCCTCGGCCTTTCCATCACTTCACCAGGGCTGTCAGGACCGCACTTGCATCTTCAGAATATTTTTTTAGACTGACTTTTTCAAGCTTTACTCTTGCACATCATACCTTGGTGGTGGGCGGAACAATTTTTTATAGCCCTACCTTATTGGTTGTGAGATAACTTTTTAGTATGCTTGGCTCGACCTATTAGGTACGAGTCCGCAATTGTCCCTCACATATACTTTAATTTTATTACATGCCATAAACTCTAGGTGGTCCATCGTCGTAAATATATTCTGACACTTTTATTATTTTACGATTCCCTGTCATAAAACAACCTTTGCTTTAATTGTCATGCCACGACCCTAGAGCGTCTAGCTATTATTCTGGTCTTATTATCCACTGGGATCCAAACTTACATACTCGAAATTATACACGTATTTTCATATAAAACAATTTTTTAAAATATCTATTTAATATTTAAAATAAAATTAGTAATTTTTATAGGAATCTCCATTCCTATTTTACCCATACATATAATTCTTACAATTGTAAACTCATAATTATATTTTATAAAAATATATTTTTACAACAATAACATCAAATTACGCAACTGTACTGTTTCTTAACCAAAATGTTGCGGGAACAGACTATTGCTATATTGTGTTCCAGCATGAATTACAAAACGTTTGAAAGAATGTCATCAGTTTTAATGTTAAATGTAAGTCTCTCTTCAAGATATTTTATGAAGATAAAAATGCACAAATGAAGATTAAAATGTTCGGTCTGCATTATCACATATCACTTTTCTTTTAACATTGAGATAAGTTAGAAAAGAACAAAAAACTCTTTATCGCAGAAAGACGAAGATGTATAACATCATTGCATTTATTAAAATTTTGTTAAAACACATTTGTCACAGAAGATTCATCTCTTTGATAGGTTAAAAAATGTGAAATGAATAGTTATTTTTAAGGTTTTATTATGCTTCCACTCTGTGAATACAGCTCGCTTTTTAAAAAATAACAGACCTAATTTACAGATTAAGAGGGGGGAGGGGGCATAGCGACATTACTGACGCTTTGATGGGGCGTGACCCAAAAAAGGTTGGGAACCACTGATGTAGATGGAGAGTTTAAAATGAAAATATGGTTTTCTTCAAATGGGAGATTGGTAATAACTGTTAAATTTCTTGTTCAGAGTGCTTGGAAATTTATACTTAATTGCAGGGACATTTCGACGTTATGAAATAATGTTGGTGTTTTAACACTTATTAAAACGCTTAACAGAGGATAAAAAACATATTAGTCATATTTTTAGTAAGACATAATTTGGTTGTTGTATGACTATTACATTTTTAATTAAATTCGAGAAGAAATATTTGCTTTTTTGAATAAAATCGATTTTTTTTTACTCGATTGGACTTCTACATACATACATACATACATATATACATACATATATATATATATATATATATATATATATATATATATATATATATATATTCTCAGTCATAAATTATCTCAGATCCTAATTATTCAAATTTTTGTAAAGCATTTAATGTTATTTATTGCATAAAGTGCAACTTATGTAACATGAAATATATAGGTGAAACATCAGGACCAATTCATAAACGTATCAATCAACATCGTTCAGACTCTAATAAAAACAAAGCAAAAAATCTACAGACTACAGCTGAAATTGCACATTTTCATAAACATCAATTTAAAAATACGACAATTGAAATCCCTCAAATTCTAAAAAATAAATCAGAACAGCTTTATATGGAGTCATCATACATGAAATATTAGAACACAATATATCCTTATGGCCTTAATTCTGAAATATTTAATCGACCTGTCAAAGTCTTCACATCTATAAATAACACAATTGATTATTCTCCAATTTATCTTACTCTTAATCATAATTTAAATTGTAAAACAACACGAAACAAACGTGAAAGGGTTCATCTTCAGGTGTAGTTTCTAAAAAATATATCACTAAACAAATTAATGATCTTCAAAGTAAATATTTAAAGCATTATAACTGGTTATTAATTCGAAAATACATATTTGCTATTAAAAAGAAACAGATTATACAACATTTAAATGTATTTCTAAGTAAAGCTTTCTCTAAACATTTTTCTGATATTTATTTTGATCTCATTATGACTAGGGTTAATCTTTTAAATATTAATTTACAAAAAAAACAAAACATAAAATTCATAATACGAATACTCAAATGATAATAACTTTTTCAAATCATATATTTAATAAAATTAATATCAATTCTGTAATTAACGATAAAAAAAAATGTTATTTTCCTATTAATAATCTTCATATAACAAAAACCTTTAAATATCCGAATACAATTGATAGAAAGATTTTTAACTACAATACATTTTCAAAAAATACATCTGCTGCAAGTAATTTTCCGTGTAATTGCAATGACCCCAATCTAAAAAACTATATAAACAATGATCATGGACATATAATCACTGGAAATCTTAATATTGTTAATGATTTTAAATTGAAAAAACTAATGGGTTTTGGTACTAAATATAGACTTCCATCTAAATTTACTGTTAAATCTATAATCAAACAGTTTACATATAATATAGATATTTTTATATATAAAATTTCAATCTATTACAATAAACCTATTGCATATTTTAATCAATGGAAAATATTAGTAATTGAAAAATTAACTATGGCTTTAAAAAATAATATTTCTGATTTGGTTTCTATTAACACAAAGCATTTTTTCGAACAAATAACTAAATTACAAAAAAACTACGTTATTACATATGTAGACAAATCTCCCAATAATTATGCAATCATATGTAAATCTTATTATCACCAACTTCTTACAACCTGTATTTCTTCTAATAAATCTTTTCAAAATACTAATGAAAATGTAATTGTGAATAATCGTAAAATTCAAAGTTATTATAAACTATTAAATACTCTATCTACTAATTTTAATTAACCTTATTTAGTTCTAATTCCCGAATTTCATAAAACTCCAATTAAATTTAGGACTGTAACTATTGGTTGCAATACTTATAATAATAAAGCCAATAAACTTCTATTAAAAATTCTTAATCAATTATATATACTTACTACAAACTACAAACAATGATAATACACATTGTATAAAAAATAGCTATCAACTGGTCACTATTTTAAAAAATCTTAACTGTGTATATAATATAACGACATATGACTTCAAAGATCTTTTTAAGAATATAGACTTATTAGATTTACATAATATAATAAATGCATTATTTAAAAAGTATTATAAAAAACTGAAATTACCATCTAATATTGATATCGCTTATTTTAAATCATTAACAAACTTTATTATCTACAACAATTATATATTGCAAGATAATACATTATATTTACAGCACGTCGGTATACCACAAGGTGGTTGTACATCCAGTTTATTATCAGACTTATATCACTATGAACGTACTTTTACTAATAATAATCTCCATTTATATCGTTATATTGATGACATAATTTTAATTGCCACTGATCAATCTAAAATTTCTCAATTTCCAGTTGATTATCCCACTAATTTGGAATTAACGGAAAACCTCTTATCTAACAATACTATTAACTTCTTAGATCTTAAAATTACAATAAAAGACAACAAAATAATAACTGATTTATATGATAAACGTAGAGAATTTAATTCAAAGTTTTATTTACATTTACAAATTTTAAATCTTGTCTTCATCATTCTGTATATCGAAATATACTACTTAATCATTTATATAGAATAAAATGTTTATGTTCTTCTCATCTAATTAACAATAATATTAAAAAACTAATTTATGATGCATTAAATCATGGTTTTCCAAAAAAATTCATATATTCATTAATATACAATTAGTACTTACATGATCTATATAAAAAAAAAATTAACACATGCGTAAACAAAATTACAAAAAAATTGCAAAATAAAAAATATTTATAAAAAATTAAAAATTGTAAAATAAAAATAAACAATAACTATAGGATGGTTGGGTGGGTAGATGTTAGAGTACGGAGGAGGGTGGTGTTGTCTGGATAATACGCAATGTTTAATTTATAATAAAAAAGGGGGCTTTTGTATTATAACTACATTTCTAATACGTACTTTATATGGATGTTGATTTGATGTTTTATATGTAATTGGTGACTTTTCCTCTTTTTTTTATTTCATATTAAATTTAACATTTTTAATCAAATTCAATATTAACTTATTTTTAATTTAGTCTACTCGGGACAATGTCATATTAATTAATAATAGTATACCAACTTTTTAGTGAGTATTATGCATATCGGTTTATTTGATTAACTAATGTTATAATGTATGTATTAAAATTGGGTAAATAGTTTTTATTATTATTATTCCTCTATACTATTTAATATTGTTTTATTTTCAACATTGTATTCCATGATTAATTATTGGTTTATATGTTTGATTGGCAGAATCATATAGTTTTTTAGCTTTTTATGACTAATATAAGGATAATTCACACACTATATATGTGATCTTTAGGCTATTTGGAATTTTAGTATCTGACAATCTTATATAAACATCCATTTTTATTTATTTATTTTAAAATTTATTTTTTTTTTCTATACTGTTCATTTTTTATATGTAAAGCTAAATATTAAGACTATTATATTTTTATAATATATAATTTATTTTATTTTATAGAATATAGCCTATATTCTATATATTATCAAGTTAAAAAAGTTTTTTAATTTCTCAGTGTAGATTTAATGGTATGGTAATAGAATATATTGTATTAACATTTAATTTATTTTAAAAAAAATTCTGAATAATGAAATACAGTATGGTATTGTTTATATTAGGATGTGTGTAGGAATGCAGTTGATACATTTTAATTCATTAGCATGTATTAGGTTCTACTTACTGTGACAATTGTATAATCATAATAGTTTTTAAAATAAAATAATAGATGGCAGCACCATAAATTTTGTATTTTTAAATAGCCTCTATTAATGTTATAATTTTAATTTTTTACACTAGGTGGTAATTCACGCTGTATATTGGCAATGTTGTAAAATTGTTATTATACAATTTAAAATTGTTTTTAGGTATTATAAATAATGTAATTATTTTTTATTTATATTATATTAATTATATTTATCACAATATTTCAACATGAATTAACTGACTCCATAGCTTTTAATTTCTGTGTTAACTGTTTTATTCACCTTAATCTTATCATGCATTTTGGATTCCATGTGCGGGAATATATTTTGAAAATCTACTGGGAATTAATACGGTATGTTTTTGTAAGATTTCTATTGCTATAAATTAAATATTTAATGGGTTGTAGTTTGCTTCCATTTCATGCCATTTGATAATGTTCTGTATTCATCTTGAAACTATTATTTTGATTATATTGGTTGTTTGAGTACAGAAGGAAATTTTTTTTCAGCTTATAGCTTTTTTCCCACAGAAAACAACCGATTTGCTTATATCATTGACTTCTGTACTCTTGAAAACGTAATTCAATATATAAGTTTTTCAATTTTTTCGGAATCCATATTCTTCTTTTTTTCTTCCATGTTAATTCTTGTAATTAGGTATACGGTACTTTATTTTACACATACAGTTCTATATTGTTGGTTTATGGCGTGTAGTCAATCATTCACAATATTGCAGTTTTTGATAATGGTCGGTAATGTTTAATTAATGGTTATATATATATATATATAATGTGTTCGTTTAGAATATATTTTACATGCGAATATTTTTTCTTAATACACTGAAAAATAAATTTCAAATAAGTTTAAATTAATGAGAAAAATGTTACTTTATTAAATTCGAAAGTATTATTTTTGTTTGATTGTTTTTAAATAAATTAGAAATGTTAATTTATTGAATTTTTGGTTTTTCATTTTAAAAATAAATTTGAACTTTGGTATTAATAGAGCCAATACGCATGCGTGTCAGGAATAAACGGAATTTCCCCCCTCTTTTCAGGGAAGAATTAACAGAAAAATCATAAGATTACGGAAATTATTTGTTTAAAAATGACAAATAATTTAGTGTATAAAGACGACTTTTTCTTGTAGTGTACGTAACATTGACTGTTGGGTATGTTGCAACATGGTGATATAAAAGGTTAAAGTACACTGGTTTTCAAAAATTAAGGAAAAGTCACAAAATGCTAATTTTCAAATACGCGAACACTCAAAAGGAAATAATATAATTCAAGTAATTACTATCTCTATAACACAGCTAGTCCATATAACATTTCATTCATGTCACACATGGTCACAAATGTCACAGTCACTACGGTGAAGCAAAAAAATAGGAAAATCCATACATCTCATTATGGGTCTCAAATGATCACTATATGTGACTCCACTGAGACGTCACTGTGACTGCTGCTTTGGGACGAGTCACCATGTGACTTTACAATATAGTTACATTGTGACTCTCACGTGACTGTCATTTGTAGACTCAAAGTCATCGTGAACGCTGCATTGTGATAAGTTTCCAAATAATGTCGCATTAAAGTCACATGATGACTTTCAGGTGACAGAGAGACTACTGTGAAGTCACCATTGTGCTCTTTTGGGAAAAGTCTCCATGTGACTATAATATGATATTATTTGGTGACTTATCATAATGCAACGTTCATGATAACTATGAAATTGAGTCTCAAAAGGACAGTCACATGAGAGTCACAATTTAACTACATTGTAAAGTCACCTGGTGACTCTTCACAAAGCAGCAGTCACATTGATTTCTCAGTGAAGTCACATATAGCGATCATTTGAGACTTATAATGAGATATATGGAATTTCCTTTTTTTTTTGCTGCACCGTAGTGACTGTGACACTTGTGACCATGTGTGACCTGAATGAGACGTTATATGGGCTAGCTGTGTTGTAGAGATAGTAATTACTCGAATTATATTATTTCCTTTTGAGTGTTCGCGTATTTGAAAATTGGCATTTTGTGACTTTTCCTTAATTTTTGATAACCAGTGTATTATCGCCCCACCAGTGACCGAGAGGTTCTGCTCTCAAAGCTGGTAGACGGTAAATGATGGGTTCGATCCCAATCGCGGCCGTCCGCCCAATCGTCCGGAGTTTTCATAGTTTTCTTCGAACCTTGTTTTTCCAAGCGTAAATACGGGTTAGGTTCCCATAGAAAGACCCCACGGAGGACACCCACCCCCTTTGGGCCTATATCCCTCGTGCTGATAATTGGCCGTCATAAATTCAACCAACCAACTAAAGCATTATCTTTACTTTCGTGGATTTAACAATTTAAGTAAAAAAGATGGACAAGTGAACAGATTTAGAAGGATATGTGAGCGCAAATTAAAATTCCCCAAATGTAAATGTACGAAGATGTTTTTATTAAAGTATTAATAGAAAAATGAAAAATGGCATTTTATGCAATTTGAATTAGTTCTGTATGAAACTAAGAGATACTTTGAAAGATTTTAAAATTCCGCAAAATAAATAAATAAATAAATAAATAAAAAATAGAAAATTTGAATCATTACCTTTTTTGTTTTGTACGGTTAATTCTACAGGAAATACACTGGCTTCCAAAAGTTAAAGTACACGGACTAAATGCGTTCGATTGCACACGTTTTGTCGAATATCTACAAAACTTATTGGCGAATTGTTCTTGAACTTCTGGGATGAAAAGAACATGTTTATTTCATATTTCTCGGTGAAGATTTAGTCGGGGGTACAATTAGGGGGCTAATAATAAATTTAATAATAAAATAATATTTGCGATCACCTATGTAACAGGAAAGGCTGGAAATGGTTTGTCACTGTGGTAAATGACTATTTGGGTCCTGTTCAACGTTTGTATGCATTTGTGTAAGCATAGCACTCATATTCGTGAAGATGTTAACGTTTTTGTGAAAAACTCAAACTTTTTTTTTATAGCATACAGAGTTTTCAACCAAATTTAACTGAACTTTCCAAAAACCTGACAAAGAACAGTAGAAACAGTATACTGCAATTAAAACATGAATATATTGAATATTTGATAAGATATGGGCATTTTTATGAGATAATTTTTAACTGCGCATGCGCGGAAGATTTCAAAATTTTTATTTCATAATTTGGTACTCAGTATTTTGGGGCAACTTCTATAAAAAGTCCAGTCAAATATTGTGAAAACTTAGGAAGATGTAGTGAGCTGATTGAAAAGTTGTGTAAAATCCCTTACAATAAAGCTATTTTTAGGAAGCAACTCACTATATCGACCCCATCTTTCTGAATTTTCGCGATATTTGACTAGACTTTTTATATAAGTTGCCCTAAATAGCTGACTACCAAATTCTGAAATAAAAATTTTGAAATTTGCTGTGCATGCGCAGTTAAAAATTATCTCATAAAAATGCCCATATCTCATCAAATATTCAATATATTCATGTTTTAATTGCAGTATACTGTTTCTACTGTTCTTTCTCAGGTTTTTGGAAAGTTGTGTTAAATTTGGTTGATAACTCTGTATGCTAAAAAAAAACAAAAAAAACAACAACAACAAAAAAAAAGTTAGAGTTTTTCACAAAAACGTTAACATCTTCACGAATATGAGTGCTATGCTTACACAAATGCATACAAATGTTGAACAGGACTCAAATAATCATTTACCACAGTGACAAACCATTTCCATTTTTTTCTGTTACATAGGTGATCGCAAATATTATTTTATTATTAAATTTATTATTAGCCCCCTAATTGTACCCCCGACTAAATCTTCACCGAGAAATATGAAATGAAACATGTTCTTTTCATCCCAGAAGTTCAAGAACAATTCGCCAATAAGTTTTGTAGATATTCGACAAAACGTGTGCAATCGAACGCATTTAGTCCGTGTACCTTAACTTTTGGAGGCCAGTGTAATAACTTCGGCTCTAATTGGTAATTTTTTTCTGTACTATTGGATGTAAGAAATAAGGTTAAGAAGAAGAAGAAAAAAACGTTAGTTCTTTCATCAGCAACACCACATAACTTAAAACTTGATTTATTTCCGTTAACTATAAAAAGGACCAAAAAAAAAAAAAAAAAAAAAAAAAGCGCATTTTTATTTTTTTTATAAGTTTTAGTTTCTGTGAAATAAAAAAAATATATTCTTCCGAATTTATTATTTTCTTTTTCATTAATCGACTTACAACATACAACAAAATTACTGATCAGTACAATTCTTGAAAAATAGCAGATTAATCACTATTAAAATCATTGAGAGTTTCCAGATTCTTAAAATCGTTGAAAAGATGACAGAACATTGTAATCATTGTGAGTGTGCTCCCGCAAAATTCGAGACTCTAAATGCTCTGGACACCAGTAATGTCTTACAGTTTATTTCGCCATCTTTAATCGCAGATATTTCTGCCATTAGATAAGGCAAAGAAAAATAAATTAAAATACAGGTGTCCAGATCATTTAGAAGACCCGATTTTTGCAGGAAACCTGGCAACACTAGTTCTGAGCTATGTTTAAAGGTAAAAAGTAATAGCAAAATTCGAGATAATTTTAAAACATTTGATTGAAAAAATATTGATGTTTCTGACTTGGAAAAGTGTCAAAATGCTGATTAAATTGAAAATTTCTTAATGAGAAAATCCACGTTATGCATAAATTTATTGAAATTTAGGGCACCAGAAGATTAAGCATACTGAAATGTTATACTGGAATTTAAAAATTGAGGCAATCCCACCAATAAAAATGTAATTTCAAAATGAGGCTAGTTTCTGGAAACGTCCATAATATTTGTTATAATTTTGCTTGCAGTATTAAAAAAAATAAAGTTTTGTAAATGTAATTGTGAACTTGGGATCAAAATAACTTTTATTCTCAAAATAAAAGTTATTTTGATCCACATTGTTGTTCTCAAAATTAAAATTGTTTCTTTCCTGGTACAAGACTTAGAAAAATATTTAGCATATATTATTTAAAAGAATGAAACCATCTTCTCTTTTACCATAAAACAGGAATACAGTTTTATCAAGCAAAAGAAAAGAAAAGAAAGAAAGGTCCCATTCTTCACATAAATTAGTACAATGTGAAGAAAAAATAGAATTAAATGAATGCAATAGAAAAAGAATAGAATACTTTTTCAAAATTTTTTGCGGTTTCATAAATTTCACTATCATATGGTTTAGTAAAAAAAAATGTTTAATTACTTTCTACTAGTAAAAATTGACGATGAATTTTCCTAGGAAAAAGAATATTGTGTGATATTTTTTCAGTCTATTTGTACAAGCACTGTAGAGTAGGTATTTTGTTTGTCTCATCATCATGTTCTTTCACACTACGTGTTCTAATAAATGTTAAATAACCAGATTGCTTCCTGATTATCTCACGCTGCTTAAAATTTAGTCTAAAAAAAGAAAAATAGATGTTTTCCTTAACAAATTAAAGTGAATTGAAGAGCTAAGTGGAAGAACATGTTAAGTAACAAAAATTACATTTGAAGAAATTTGATGTGAAAGTTTATGTTCTCAATTTTAATGATTTATTTTCTGTTTGATACCATGTGTTTAAAATATTAACAGGTGTGGTACTAAACTCTATCGAAAAAACGTATTCATATTTAATTTTTAAATATTAAAAAGTATTAATATTATTTGGATTATTAAATATTAAAATATTAAATATTAATGAATAATGTCTTAAATCTTTAAGGCTAAATAGAACTTTGGTATTTTAGCTTTACCATGTGATAGAATACCTGATAACACCTTCGTCCAAACGATAAAATCATTTTAAAGAAATTGTAGCATAACATGTTTTTCCACTCAGCTCTTCAATTTTAAACACGTTAAACATGATTTATAGTTTTCTGCAACAAGAAATTATTTTAAAGTGCAATTTTGTATTCAGAAAGGATAGAGAACCCCTAAAATGTATAAAGAAAAAAAATCATTATAGAAATCACATGAATATTTTAATGATAATAAAGTCTTTTTTAAAATAGCAAACGAAACCTGTCTCTTTATAACAATTCTATGCTCAATGTTTCCCCAGAATTTAAATATTAACAAATCGGAAACTGCACGTCAAACGTGGCATATGAGGCGCGTTCGTACTATAAGCAGTTTTATAAATATTAAGATTTTGGTGCGATAGCTGTTCCACTCTTATACAAAAATGCATGAATACAAAATTTATTGTGATTATAGTATATATTAAATTCAGTAATACGGAAATAATTGACTCCATCTTAAATGTGACGTAATCACCATAGCTACCCAGAATAATTACCTATCATGGGGTATCACTGAATTAATTACGCATGATAGGATTTAATAAAAGGCAGAAAACTTTTATTAATATACTTTTAAGTTTCGATTCGATTTTCATAAAATTTTAAAAGATTCGACAAAAGTCTGTAACAATTATATAGATTAAATTTCAAACCATACAGTTGGATAGTTTTTGCGCTGTTATATGCGGACAGACGGACTTAAAAAAAATATTGTATTAAGTGTTAACTTCCTATTCAATGTACGCAAAACATCCAGAATTTTATACAAAAGTTATGGCTTTTAATCCCTTAATGTCTGTGGTAGCAGCTATACTTACAAAAGAAATCCCCCCCCCCTTCCCTTATGTTAACGATGGTTTCATTCAGTAGTATTATGAAAGGATAACTTCACTTTAAAAATTTGTAAAATGTATCTTTTTTTTATTTACTTGTTCAGATTCTTAATTACAAGGTGTATTTATGAAATAAGAATTTCAAAATATTTAAGAAATTTATATCCACCATGCCCTTAATTTTTATACCAATAAATACATTTATACAGGGTGCCCAATCCACTCTTAATGATGTGCAATGGCTAATTTCTAAACCGTTAGCCATAGGCATATATTTCCAATTGCAAAATAATTTTAAATGATGCAAAAAGTTATTTTAAAAGTCGTTTTGAGCAATAAAAACATTTCTTAAAAAGTTACGAAATTAAAAGTTTTACACGGTCACCTGGTCCTACAAATGATTTTTAGTAAAAGTTTTCTATTATACTGACAAGTAAGACAGGAATATCCCATACATCTAACTCTAAAATTGACCGAGTTATGATACGTTGAATTGCATGCCTTATGCCACTTTTCTGCACCTGAACAGATGAGTTAGACTAAGCTTCGAGGGACCGTACACAAACTGCTTAAAGTATTACAAGGATTTATTTCGTGTGTACAGTTCTGCTGCGCAGTTGAAGAGAGTCACTCCATGCAAGTTTTAAGATAACTTTAATTTTAATTAATTTTTACATTAGATTAACAGAATTTTAAAATATGTATCATTTTGTAAAGATAACTGCTGTTTTTGATCATTTCAGTTAACAAAAATTCTGTTTTTAACACTTTCCAACGAAGTTGAAAAATGTTTATGACTTCGGTTTGTCTGTCCGTCTGTCCGTGCTCTAACTCCCGTAAATATACTCGGATCGTTCCAAAATTTTTGGATGTTAGTGACCTCTGCCATAGCACGAACCCTATTTCAAATGAAGTTTGTAGGTTGTTTAGTTCATTTACAGGGACAGTCAAAAGATTTCCGTTACATTACGGCCTATGGGAAAAAATCGTTTAATATGATTTTTAATGGTGTTACATGCTTTCAAATATAATAAAATTGATATGCATTTATCAAGTGCACTAAAATATGCATTCTGTAGAATATGCGATGAGTTATTATTAATTACAGGGCCACACAAAAGAATTCCGTTACATAATGATATAGGGGTGGAAGGAATTTTTTCCGGCTTATTTTAATTACGTTAAATTATTTCATGTATAATGAATTTGATATACGTCGCTGAGGTTTACTATAACTTATTTCATGTATAATAAGATGTGCATAGCATTTACAGGGACACGCAAAAGATTTCAGCTAGTATGT
Organism: Maratus speciosus; assembly: GCA_963932465.1. Taxonomy (NCBI): domain Eukaryota; kingdom Metazoa; phylum Arthropoda; class Arachnida; order Araneae; family Salticidae; genus Maratus; species Maratus speciosus. The sequence goes on along the minus strand of OZ010789.1, from coordinate 452,743,962 downwards.
TGTATCCAAAATACTGTACAGTAGCGATGATTGCTTGAAATGCATTTTTAATTATGTTATGTGCTTTTATGTTTCACTATATTTATGCATTGCATATGGTGTGTATAAATGCTGTAATTTATATACAGGGCTCCACAAAAGAATTCGTTTGGTTACTGGGTATGATTGCAAATTGCTTAAAGGTGGTTTTTAAATGAGTTATGCATTTTTACGCTGAACTGAATTTAGTTTATAAAGAAATGTCTGTAGAACATAGATAAAATGATGTACAGGGTCACGCAGAAAACTGGATACATGGCCGTCTATATATGATAATTTCTGGGAATGTGATTCCAGTAGTTTTAAGAGTGTTTTACTTTGAATTAAGCTTTAGCTCAATAGTGGCGTGTAATAAAGGGACTAGGTAAACTACAGGGTTGTACAAAAGTATACAAGTATGCTTCCATCTATAAGTATAAATTGCTGAAAGAGAAATTTCAATCTGTTATGTGTTTTTTTGCTAAACTGAATTTCCCCATTATACTATAGTATATATATCAACCTACAGATCAAATACAGGGCTGTTCAAAAGAATTGGAATACATATTTGCTATGAACGGTAACTGCTGAAATCAGTTTTTTAAATGCTTTATGCTGTTTCTAAAATGTTTACTTAGTTCTCTTATATACCTCATTTTCCTAAATAACGAAGTTTTGTTAAAGAATTCGGGAAATGTTGGAAAGTGTTTCAGAATCTATGCTTAACGCATAATTTTTCTTAAGGTTTGTTGGGATAAGTGGAACCACGAGGTAACTGGGCCATAGGATATTTTATAAAAAACTGTTGGTGTTTTCTAAGTTTTAGCTTTTGTGAGCAAGGCCCCTTTATCTCTACTTCCTAAAACAATGTGTATCAACTCAATCATAACTCTCACTTTGCTGTGATAGGTTGTCAAAAATTTACGTTTCTTTTTTTAAAAAGAGCGTCAATATGGTTGAACTTCCTCGGATTTTTATTAAAATACTGTAAGTACTTTTCTTAAACAATCCTTTTTTTTTTTTTAAAGATTAGACATATATTATACAATACATTAATATTATTAGGTATCTATACATATTTACTTCATGTTTTAAACGTAAGCCCGGTGGCGCAGTTACCCCATAAATGTTTCAAGAATGGGGTAACTGGGACATGTATCCGGGGTAACTGCTCTATGCTGGATCCAGTTACCCCAATAGTTATAAATAATTTTTTTGTTTTCTCTTACTACGGGAAGTAAATTTCTCCATTGGTTTTTGCTCACAATAAAGAAAATGATAGAATACCTTATTAAAATAACGTAATGAAATTTAAAAAAAAGCATATTGAGTGGTATCAAACCAAATTTCTTGTCCCCTGGAGAGGCGGTGATGCCGTTATGGCATCACTTAATTTTAATTCCTAATTGCCACATTGGCACCTGAATTTTATAATTAAAATTTAACCTTTATTATGTACGCGAAAATATACTTTTACATGTTTTTAGATAGATTCTCTTGTAAATATTGGTGTCATTAAATTATTTCAACATTTTACGAATGCAAGTACCTTGCCCCTGAAAGCCAGATATACCTTGAAATTGTACTATACACAGGGGTCGCATTCTACAGGCATAGCTGCCAATTTTTACGCTTTCTTGCTACCACTAAAATTTAATAGAGATTTTCGTTTTGTTTAATCATAAGATTTCGACGATTAAATACGACAACATTTACTATAATATTTTAGTGGTAAGAGGAAAGCGTAAAAGTTGGCAGCTATGCTATAGGGAATCTTTTATCGTCCCTACCACTATTTTGAAAATAATATCTTCATCACACCTTTCTTTAAGGAACAATAAAATTTTCCCTATATAATGCGACCCCTGGATAAAGTACTTAAGTACTTACGTAGCCTTTTGTTTAGAGATTTACCTTACTATTTTTTCCTTAAAATACCCATGTGACATTTATACTTATTATCTATACTAAAGTACATAAGTACTTACTTAAGTTTTATATTTTTGGTATAAATAAATCTAATATTTTAACTTTTAGTGCTTTTTTTAGGCACACTGACAGCAAAGATTTTTCTTACAACGCTGTTTATTGACATATAATTTACATGATCTGCCTGGTTTAAATTTTTTAAAGTTTTTTCACTGTTTCAAACAGGACCTGATATCCGATATGAAAAAATATAAACGCGTGTGGAACATAGACCCCCTGGTCCAGTTACTCCATTTTTTGGGGCAACTGGACCCATGATGGAAGAAAAATGAAATATGCATATTTTTATATTTTTAAATATTAAAATGTAATTTTGAGCATTTCTGTCTGATAGAGGGAACCTAACTGAACACATTTACAAAAGTTCAGACTTTAATTGAAATGAACATTATCTTTTTGAAGCTGAATTGTCAGAAGCTCCAGAGTCACATTGTAAAATCATGTCCCAGATGCCCCAATTAACCTTACTTGTTTTAACTTATATTTTTAGTACAAGTTATATATTTTTATTTAATGTGTCGGAGTGAAAATAGAATTCAAATTTATATTGCAATGTTAATTTTACTCAGTTAATTTTTTATATCTGACGATTATTTATATTTCTGTAATAGTAATTTTGTGAATGACCCCTATTTTACAGCAAAATTGATGCTTCAGCATTAAATAGCTATTACTCAGTCAGTTTTAATCGTAGAAAAACGTAACTTTTTTTTTTTTTTTTTTTTTTTTTTTTTTTTGTCTTATTTCTTAGAGTAATAGACTATTTTTACTAAGTATAAATTACAGGATCAGGACCAGGGGAACGTATAAAAATTTAGATTTCGTATTTTTTTAAGAAATATTTTTATTGACCCAAACCGCTTTTAAAATGTCTCTTTAACCCATTTAAAACACTTTTTTAATTGGAACTATATGTCTATGCTTAACGATTTAGGTATTAGTCATTGGACATCGCTGAGAGTGAATATCCTGTATAAAATACAATTTATTTTAATGTCGTGTGGACGATTTGCAACTTTCCTCTATTAGATTTGATTGTTTTAGAAAATCTGCTGAGTTCAATTAGTTGAAAAGATATAAATAGGTTGTATTAAGGCGAAGGTGGACCTTCAAATCGACCAAAATCATCCAAAATTTCGAAAATTATTTTTTGTCCCCAAAATATGAAGCGCTTCGCAAGCTACCGTATTCAGGTCGAATTTTTGCAATCGCATGATTTTTATGGATTTTATTAATATTTTAAGAAAATTTAAAGGGCCGCGCTGATCAGCTGATCTTTGTTTACATTGTGTTTGTACTTTGTTTACAAATGTTTTCAACCGAATTTTTTTGCCCTAATTAACTGTAAGTTTTTATTTATGAACGCTAATTGGCAACAGTTTGATTTATTGATTCTGAGTTTTGTTTATGATCGTTGTATCTTAATTATAGGCTGTTTTTTCACTCTTTGAAGTAAATTTTCGTTCAAAATCTGATAAAAAGCTGTCGCTGATTAGTTATAAGTAACAGTAAGCAATTGTACGTAATACAAACTAACTTTTTTTATTCGCTATGGATACAATTAGCTCCCGCTGGCGTAAGCCTAAAGGACGCCCGAACAAACGAAGGAAGGCTGCTGTTGAAAATGCTTCGAAGCGTAAATGTTCTAAAATTGGAGCTAAAGTAACTGAACAGACTGCTTTTGAAAGTGTAAATTATACAGTTGTTGATGAAAATGCATGGACATCATTACTCAGCAAAGTTTCATGCGATTTGTGTACGTCTGTGAACTGTTTGAGAGTTGTTGTGGGACAAGCGTATGGGTTTTCAAAAAATTTAGAACTCATTTGTTCTGAATGTGGCCATTCCTTTGGAAAAACATTTTCAAGTGCACGAGAAGAATGCTCAAGGAAATTCATAATAAAGCAAAAAATTGTACAGGCCTTTTTAAGCATGGGTAAAGGTCATTCAGCAGTCGAAACTTTTGCCATGATTTTAAACATGCCATGTATGGATAAGAAAACATTTTCTAAGTGTTTAGAAGACTTGGCTTTCAAAAATGACTCTATGAAAAAACAAATTTTGAAATTGTCTCGAGATGTGGTGCGAAGCACATATATTGAACAAAATTCACTGGATAACAGTGATGATTCTATTTTAGATATAGCCGTCTCATATGATGGAACTTGGCAGAAAAGAGGCCATACGTCTTTGTATGGTATTGGTACTGTCATCGATATAATCACGGGGCTCGTTCTACACTTTGAGATATTATCAAAGTACTGCCCTGAATGTGCCTCCGTTGCAAAAGATCTGGGAGAAAACAGTGCGGAATTTGCTATTTGGAAGGAAGGACACAAATCCTACTGCCAAAAAAATTTTGAAGGTTCATCAGGCAGCATGGAGATGAGCGCAGCATTGAAGATTTGGAAGCGATCAATTGAAAATAATAAAATGCGCTACACTACAATGCTATCAGATGGTGATGCTAAAACACATCAGCATCTTAATGAAAATTGTGTTTATGGCACAAACGTTCCAATAAGAAAAGAAGAATGTGTAAATCACGTTTCAAAAAGGTTAGGAACGGCTTTAAGAAATAAAGTAAAAGAGCTGAGGATAAAGGGGATTACAATTGGTGGACGCAGACATGGTAATTTAAAGGAAGAAACTATTTTAAAATTGCAAAATTTCTACAGAAAGGCGATAAAGGACAATGCTCCAGACATTGAAAAGATGAAATCAGCTATTTTTGCTACATTGTATCATTGTATGTCATCAGACAAAAAGCCGGTACATAATAAATGTCCAGTTGGAGCCAACTCATGGTGTTTCTATCAGCGGGCGATAGCTTGTAATGAGAAACCTAAAAGCCATGAATCGATGAAAACTCGCTTGTCTGAAAATGTTGTAGCACATATATTACCTGTGTACCAAAGATTGGCCTCGGATGAAATCCTTCAACGCTGTGCTTCTGCAAAGACTCAAAATTCTAATGAAACTTTGCACAGCTGCATTTAGCAGAAGTGCCCAAAAGAAGTATTTGTGTCAAAAAAAACGGTTGGAAATTGCAGTAACAACAGCTGTGAGTGAGTTTAATTTTGGGTGCATGGAGTCATTGAAAGTAATGTGCAAAGATACAGAAATATGTAATGAATCGATGACCATAGCAAAAAAGCGAGATGTTCGCAGATCGAAACAAAAAGAGCGACGATCATTAGAATCTAATAAAAAACCTGTGATGCAAAAAAAAATGAAAAAATTAGCTCTAAACGCTAAAAATGAAAAGAAGGAAGGCATCACCTATGGTGCCGGAATGTTTTAGTTATGATTTATAGTGTTTTTGCATGTGAAAAATTTGTTTTTATGTTTATCATTATCTATATTTTCAATTTATGTGTACTACAGTTGCAACTAAGTTTTATCCCATGGTCTGACAGGTATCTTCAAACAAAAGTCACCTTTTTCTTTTTGAAAAAAAGGGGCATTGATCATTTATGCTTTATGATCAACTAAAACACCATTACTGCGTAAGTACCTCATAAAACAACAAATAATTTTTTAGGAAAAATATGGTTTTTTTACATATTTATCATTCAAATGTTATTGTATGCTTATATATATGTATTGTAAGTAATATTCATTCAGTATATGGTATTTAATGTTGTTTATTATTGAAATACTGAAATTTCTAGCTTAAAAGTTGATTTTCTCAAAATGAAAATTTCCGAATAACGTCAATTTTCAAAATGTTCCATGCGCATCCCTAATTCTCCAAGTTCTTCAACATTTGTTGTGTATTTACCTTATGGTGTATAAAATGAATATTAGCTAAATAAATAGTACTTCAGAACTCATAGGCTGTAAATTCTTTAGCGAAAGAATGATTTACAGAGTTTTTGCACGATAAAAATTGTTTTTTCCACTTATTATTATTTTTATTAATTTTTATTTTCTATTCAGGCTTACAATTCCAACTAAGTTTTACTCGTAAGTCTGAAAGGTAACTCATGGATAAAAATCACCTGATTATATGCAAAAGAAATGCGCATGGAACATTTTTTCTTTTTGGTTAACCAAAACGATGCGTAGCTGCGAAACCATCTCGTAGAACGATGAATACTTTTTTAGTAAAAATATAGGGTTTTTTAACATGTTTATTATTTAAATGTTATTGTATGCTTATATATATGTGTTATAAGTAATATTCATCCATTATATAGTATTTAATATTCTTTATTATTGAAATACTAAAATTTCTAACTTAAAAGTTGATTTTCTCAAAATGAAAATTTCCGAATAATGTCAATTTTCAAAATGTTCCATGCGCATCCCTAATTCTCCAAGTTCTTCAAAATTTGTTGTGTATTTACCTTATGGTGTATAAAATGAATATTAGCTAAATAAATAGTACTCCAGAACTCGTAGGCTATAATTTTTTTATCGAAAGAATAATTTACAGTGTTTTTGTACGATAAAAATTGGTTTTTACACTTTTATTATTATTATTAATTTTTATTTTCTTTTTATACTTTCAATTCCAACTAAGTTTTACTCTTGAGTCTGAAAGGTATCTCATAAATAAAAATGACCATATTATATGCGAAAGAAATGCGCCTGGAGCATTTTTAATTAATTAATTATTTCAATTATTAATAATTAATAATTACTAAAATAATTAATATTTTTTTGTAAAATTTCTGATATTTTTATGTAACTATAAATTCAATCACATATCTCATTTTCAAAGAAATCGGTTGGAAAAAAAAAAATTTTTTTTGAGAGTCCACCTTCGCCTTAAAAAAAAAAACTTTCACATTTTTTAAAATCAAAGTTATTTTATGTAACGACTTATTACGTCTGTTAAGGAAATCTAAAATATAAACCACTTTTTTACTTTTGTTTTAGATACATCAGTTTTCCAGAAATTGTACAACACGATTTCCAACTGAAGGAAAAAGAAGTTATGGAGATTAAGTTTAATACCGCAATCAATATTTTATGCAATCACATATTAGTACATATAATAAATATCTTTTTTCTGAACTACATTAATATTTACAATTTTTCTAATTCATCTTATGCTACAATTTCAACAACTTAACTAAATATTCACCCATTGAGAATTATTAGATAACAAAATAATTTTCAGATAAAAAACGAGAAAAATATATACAAAATTTAAAAGACAGATGAATGATATCGGAGTAAAATATTGTGCCCAACTTTCTGGCAATATTTCGGCAGATAAATCAATAGTTAAACCGTAAAAATAATCCCCCAAAATGTCTTGTTGTCTTATAAGGCATATACAAAAAATATCCTCTATATTTTGTACTAAATATACTATGAAGTAAAATAAATTATTTATTCATGCACAGTAGCCCTCGTCATATCGCGCCTCGTAATCTCTCTTTAACAAATATCGATATATCTTCATATTTACAGAAGAAAAAGGATAAGCTGTATCTAAATGGAAATAGAAAATATAAAAAAAAAATCATAATAGAATGTGATGAATTATGAATGTTTTTATCTCAATACGGTTTTTTTTAATAGCAAACGATACCTCCCTCTTTATAACAGTTCTATTTTCCATATTTCCGCAGAATTTACATATTAAACTAGTCGGATGTGCCATTCTTAAAACTTTCTTCAATCTGATACATGGTAATACTTCAAATTCGCTATCACTCTGCTAAAATTAAATTACAATGTATGCCCATCATAAGGATTCTAAAGGTATATGTTCTTTTAATTGTGTGCTTTTAAAAAGGAGATATAAGCAAAAGGAGCATCGCATAAAAAAAAAAAAAAAAAAAAAAAAAATATATATATATATATATATATATATATATATATATTGAATTTTGGCACTCATCCTCTTAGATGTCTGCAACCAAAATTCCCACCTCAAAAAGCGACACCTGTTGGGCAGAATACAACCAAGTCTAATAAGGATCTATTTATGTAAAAGTGTCACAGAATATGAAGTTTGATTGAATTACGTGCGTTAGTTTTTGATGCATGACAATAGCTAAAATCCTGTAAATCCGGAAAAATGCAGCATAACAGTGCCACCTCTTGGGCGATTTGCATCAAAATCTAATTAGCAACTACTTATGTCAACGTCTAACTCAAACTGAAATTTGACGAATATATGTGATTTAGTTCTTGGGATGGACCTATTTCTGAAATGATGAAAAATGCAGCATAGCAGTGCCATCTGTTGTACGATTTATAATCAATAAATACTGATGTTAACTTCTAACTGAATCTGAATTCTGATGAAATTCAGTTCGTCAGCCCTTGCGATAATCTTTCTATGGAAATCGAGAAAATGGCTGAATTATGGCTCCACTTGTTAAGCGATTTACACCAAAACTTAATCAGCAACAACGTATGTAGAGTCTAAATGAATTAAAAGTTTAATGAAAATCCGTTCATTAGTTCTTGAGATAGAGCTATTGCGGAAATCGTGTAAAATGCGGCATATAGCAATGAAACCTGTTGGGCGATTTACACCAAAAACTAATCATCACTAATTTATATCTAAATCTAATTCAAAAAGCATTAAATTGGGTGCATTAGTTCTTAAAACAGAGTGGCGAAAATATGTATCACATACGGACAGACTCACAGAGAGACATTTTTTAAAAACAGTTAAATCGTGTTCAATTTCTTCTAAAACATATAAATCCGTCGATAATCGGGAGTTGAAATTTTTCATGAACCCAGTAATTTTTTTTTAAACATAGAAGAAAGAAAAAAATAGCGTACTGAGTATAACTTGTTATTCAATGTACTCAAAAGTTCAAAAATCTAATCCAAATATTAGGGCGTTTAATCCTTTAATATCGTGGTAACAGCTACACTTCCAAAGAAAAAAAAATACTTTTTCCCCTTACTATAACGATGTTTTCATTCCGTATTATTATGAAAAGATTACTTCACTTTAAAAATTTAGAAAATATATATCTTCTCTTTTTTAATACTTGTTCAGATTCTTAAGAACACGGTGTTTTTAATGAAATAATGATTTCAAAATATTTAGAAAATTAGTATGGGGCATTCTCACAATCTTTTGAATTTCGGGAATAAAAATCTGGTGAAATTAAACTTGGTAAAATAACATTTTAATCTGATAGACGAATGCCTTAATGATACAAAATAAAGTAAAAATGGTCAGCAGAGAAATTTTTTTTATTTAACTGAGGTTTAAGTTAAACTTGCGAGTTTAATTTTCCTTACCATTTTACCACTTTAACTTTTTATTTTCTTCTAAATTTTTACTTATAATGAATTTGCATAGTACCCACAGGACATTCAAATAAGAAATAATAACAATGTAGTATTTTTAGTACAAAATTTTGTTATAACATTGTCTTAAAGGGGTGTTAAAGAAGGGACGGAAGGGAAAAAAAGGGGATGGTATAGGAAAAAAGGGACGGTAATTAAAAAAAAAAGGAGTGCTAAGGATGGGACGGTAAAGAAAATTACCACTATTTTTTGGCAAATCATGTTAGGACTAAGTGATAGCCACAATGTTCATTGATATTTAGAGACAGTTATTTACATTGGATTAAATAAAAAAAAAATTAAGTTACCTCGAAAAGTGCAGGAATAAACCTTGGGGACGGTAAGACTACCAATAAAGACACGATGCTTGAAATTGATAGTTAAATGCTGATTTAAATTCTTCAGTAAATTTCCTGTCAAAGAATCTTAGACGTTCTTTCTCTAGCTTACTTCTGCATGAGAAAAAAATTGAAAAAAATATATATTAACCGTAAAAATGTGTGCAGGTTAATTTTTTGCTACATATTGAAATTAAAAAAATTGTCCCAGTTTTAGAAAAAAAATTACATCGAATTACTTTTATTGAAACAATTTTATACAGACAGCTCCAAACTTAAAAATCAGCATCAGGGACATGGGACGGTATAGGTGTTTTCCTGGTATATGAACCCCCAACATCGCCCTCAACCTATTTATTACGTTAATATTGTTATGCAATCATGCAATGGGATATTCCCCAGTTTATAAAATAAGAAAAAAAAAAAAAAACAAGAATATGTACTAAAATAAAAATTATTATTCAGGGACGTAAAAGTCAAAAGATTATGAGAATGGATGGATTGGTTATCCATCCAGCAATTAAGTTTTTATACCAATATATACACTTATATGAAATGTATATGTTTTTCTACATACATTGACTTTTAATATCATGTGTACAATTTACAATTTCTAACTATTAGACTTGTTTGTTTTAGGAAATCGTCCGAGTTCAATAACCTGAAAAGTTAAAAATGAATTATATTAAAAATCTTTAGTTCAGACAATTTCGACATTTTTTGAGATCGAATGCAAGTTATTTTATATAACGACTTATTTCTTTCAAATTTAAAAACATAACAATATTTTCATAATCTGGATTTTATCATAATTCTAATACTTTCCCTCGTTACAGTCCCTGACCCTGAAGTTATCGAACGGCCGTTGAGACTTCGAGTTTAATGTTTGTCTCGGTGGCGGTCGGTCCGACTGCCGCGAAATCCGCGGAGAGCAAGCTCAATGCTTAAGCCATACGTCCCTATGCGAGGACACTGTCTGTGTAAGAACAGAAAAAGTAAGTTAAAAATTGTGTATTAAAAAAATACACTATGCTAAGGAGGTACACAAATTAAAATACACACACACACACAAAAAAATTAGATTTGTGTGTTTTATAACATTCTGAAGACGTTCGCAGATGCAAAATGATACGTTGATGTTTATTTGTATTTTAATGTGTGTACCTTTTAGCATAGTACATTTGTGTTTAATACATATTTTTAATATATTTCATGGTGCAATCGTCCAATTTTTAATTACAAAAAATAGGTGCTTCCCAAGCCTTGGAACTAAAAAATATTTTGTTTATATGTTGAAAGTGGTAAGTGGATGTCAATTTCCATAGTGGATGTGGATTTCCAGATGGACTTGGAACAAGAAATGATGTACGGAAAAAAGAAAGAAACATTTATGTATAACTACTTATTACATTAAATATTAGTAATCCATGGGGGAGGGGGTTACGGTAGTGAAAATCTCTTTCTCTTTCTAGTTTTATGCTTATCTTTTTATTTCATGTGAAGTCGTATTGTGTTAATGTCTGTTTTGAAATGTGGTATATTTCTTTAATTCTGAAACACTTAATATTTTGCAAGCTGCACAATAATGCTTTGCTCTGAACCTTATCATATATTTATACTTCAATTTCCCATATGGGGAAGTTCCTCTTCCTCTTGAATTCGATTAATTGTAAATTTCGATTACCGGGGTCAACCCACCCGGTCATTACACCGGAAAAACGAGATTCTTCCTTATTTTTCAAAAACACAAAAGTAAAAAAAAAAAAAACATTTTGAATCTTTAGCAATGTGGATAACAGCTACGAAAATTTTACCCTTTATGTTTTAAAATCTCTCTCAGGGATTTATCAAAATTTCAGAAACTTCTAGGTGCTGCGTTGAAGAAAAAAATATAAAAAAAGAATTAACCTCTTGTTGACTTCAAGAACAGATGAGCAGTCTTCTTTTTCCTCAGAGTTATATATTTATTTCATTATTTTTGTGTAAAATAAGTTATAATATGCTTCTACAGAAAAGCTAAATGCTATCTAATACCCATCTTAAATATGTTTCGTGCATTTTTGTAGAAGTCATTAATTATTATAAATAGCTAAAATTATTATTTTTTAATCAAGTCATTTCCAATTTCCAATCATATACAATCATGTAGAATTTGATACATTTAGTAGAATATTTTATTTATTTATTTTAAGAACATAGAATTTAAATTTTAGAAAAGGCAAAATAGTGTATAGTTTATTTGAAGTTAAGAGTTTCTCAGCTGAAAACACTTATTAGAAATTAAAATTAATCAGATTTGACAATCAACACATCATTAAGGATTTGATAGTTAAGAACTTAAGGGCCTTTGTAGCCCCCCCCCCCCCCATATGGGTACCCTTGCTTAGCAAGTTCATTGGAATTGTTATGAAAAAACAGTTTTAAAGCTTTTTTAATGCACTGCATATAGCGTAAATTTACTGAGATTTCTTATAATTCTGTAAAAAAACTCCTTTTAATTTGCTAATATGGTGTAACATTACTAATCTAATATACAAATTAAACGATAATATTTTTAGCTATGTGTTGATTCATAAATAAAAAGAAAAAGTGCCCAGTTAAACTGATGGCATTGAGCTCACAGGCTATTCACACTAATTGTATGCTCTAATACTAATTGTATCATTAATTGTTACTCTTATTTCAAAGAATAATGCTCCTCGAAAAATAAATTAAGGTAGGGATTAGCCCTGCCGCTTCCTCCCCTATATACTTAACCAATTAACCTCCAAATCTATTCATGGAAGCTCCTTAACATAATAAACCGGTATACCAAATTTGAAGCAAATCAGATAATTCTGCGTGAAAAACCATTTCGCTAAATTAAGGGGGGTTGGGTTATTAGCTCCCATTTCCTCCTTTATGCTTAACCAATAATTTTTCAAATCTAATCAGGAAAGCTCCTTATTACAATGAACCTAGAAAAAAAAAAAAAGTAAATTGGATAATTCTGCATGAAAACCCATTTATCTATGTTAAGATAAGGGGAGTTGCCGACCTTTCCCCTTTTATACTTAACCAATCAACCTCCAAATCTAATGAAGGAAGCGTTATACCGTAATAAACCGGTGTATAAAATTTGAAACAAATCCAATAATTCTGCATGAAAAATCCATTTATCTAAATTAAGGTGGGGTGGGGGCTAGCCCCCCTTTACATTTAATCAATAAACCTCCAAATTTAATCAAGGCAACTCCTTAATATAATAAACCGGTATACCAAATTTGCAGCAAATCGAATAACTCTGCATGAAAAACCCATTTATCTAAATTAAGAGGGGGGTCTAGCCGCCCTTTCCCCCATTTATACTTAACTAATGAACCTCCAAACTTAATCAAGGCAGCTCCTTAACATAATAAACCGTTATACCAAATTTGGAACAAATCGAATAATTCTGCATGAAAAACTCATTTATCTAAATTAAGGGGGGGACTAGGCCCTCCCCTCCCCTTTATTCTTAACCAATGAACCCCAAAACTAATCAGGGAAGTGCCTTATCGGAATGAACATAGAAAAAAAAATTTAAGCAAATCGGATGTTTCTATCAAGAGTTAACACGTTACGTACGTACATACATACATACATACAGAAGCGGCGGGCACATTAGCTCTCAGGCTTTCATAGCCTGTGAGCTAAAAAAGTAAAGTAATTTTTTAATCTATTTTTCCATTCTATTTAGTACTGTGGTTTAAAAATCTGAATACTTTACTTATCAATAATAACTTTTGGTATTCGCTTCTAATAGCATGATTCGGTAATGGTGGAAAGGAACATTTTTCCAATTATTATTATTATTATTTGTATTATTATTATTATTATGCATACATTAGAGAATAGACTAGACAGACACATAGTGCAAAATTTAATTGTTAGTTTATAAAACGCACCATTAAAAAAATATTACGTATTGCATATTGCATATGACTAGAACACTTGTATTGCTATAAATTAATGAATGGAATATTTCTGTAAAGTGATACTCTCAGATCGCTTTCTCAAGGCGCCATCTATTGCGAGTGAGTAGAACTATATAAGCCAATGGAAAAACAATAACGCAAATAAAATATCAATTACTTAATAATGCACTGATTGCCAAATCTAATCGATAATTCTAAAAAATCTAATAATAAGTTTTGGTCAGCTAAGAAATTTTTTAACTTTAAATAAATTAAAAACTGTTTATTTAGCCTTTTCTAAAATTTAAATTCTATATTCTTAAAATAAATAAATAAATAAAATATTCTACTAAATACATTCAATTCTATATAAAACTATGATTTTAATGGTGATAATTAACGATGATAATGACTGGATTAAAAAGTATTAATTTAAACTTTTTATAATAATTAAATATTTCTACAAAAATATTTGAAACTTATTAAAAATAGATAAGTAATAAATGCATTTAGATTTTTTGGTAGAAGCATATTATAAATTATTATAAATTACTTTAGACAAAAATAATAAAAGAAATATTTAACCCGGAGGAAAAAGAAGGCTACTAATTATCTTGTTTGAAGTCAACATAAGGTTTATTCTTTTTTTATTTTTCTTCAACGCATCAACTGGAACTTTCTGAAATTTCGATAAATCCCTAAGACAGATTTTGTAGCACCATAGCATAAAAATTTCTTAACTGTTATTCACATTGCTAAAGATTTTAAATGTTATTTGTTATTTTTGTGTTTTTGAAGAATAAGGAGAAATCTCGGTTATCCGGCATAATGACCAGGCGGGTTGACCCGATAATCGAAAATTTCAATTAATCAAATTCAGGGGGAAGAGGAATTACCCTATTATAAGACATTAAAGTATGATAACATTCAGAGCAAATAATTATTATGCACCTTGCAAAATATTTCAGAATTAAAGAAATATACCATATTTCAAAACATACATTTACACAATAAGGCTTCACATAAAATAAAAAGGTAAGCATAAAACCAGAAAGAGAAAAAGTTTTCAGTACTATACCTTGCAGGATTGTTAATATGCAATGTACTAAGTAATTATAAATCAACTAGTGTAAATGACCGTCCTAGGACGGTGGGTAAAAATTGTGTTTTTCACTTAAAACTTGAAAAACTGCTAAAAAAAATAATTGACAATATGGAAGCGTTTAGATGAGCAAAGTTCGGTTAGTTTATGTTCCAATAAACACACAATTAGCATTTACAATATTTCTGGGTAAACCAGGTTTTCCGGCTAATGTACTATAACAAAATTAAGATTTTTTAATTAAAAAAAATTTTAATAAATATGCAATAAAAGTGCGTAATTAAAACAGTTTGCTGCAACTATTGAAATAATACTATTTTTTTAATAACACTTTGAAATTGTATTTTATCGTTTACCCCCCCCCCCCCTCCAAATTTTTTTAAATATGTATATTGATTAATAAATAAATATCTCTGGTTGAATCCGAACCGTCTAATCCCCTAAGCTTCTGTCCTCCTGATGCAAAGCTATAAATCAAAAATTATTATTTTTACTTTTCGTATAAATATTAATTTTTTACTTTTAAAATATTAAATATGTTTTTTTTTTTTTTTTAAGTTTAAATTTACATACACCTGTATATAGAAAAGGAAAATATAAGTAATGCGTAATTTAAATATAAGTTACAAAATAATAAGCCTAAAATATTTAAATTGATTACTTTTTTAAAAGAAAGTCAGTTTTATCAATTTTTTGCAGGAAAAAAAAAAGTATATTTTTAAAAATACCATATCATTGTTAATCACTTTATATGAGAAATAAATTAAAATTCCTTACATGTCGCAAAGAAAATTTAATATGATTGCAACTTAATACTTGAAATAATCTCAAGTGACACTTGGCGATTTATTTTGGTGGTGTAATGCGATGTGCCTTGCACTGATTTGTTAAGAAGAGGTGTCTACTACTGCTCAATTATCAGGACTTGTAACCTTGGAAGTAATCTCGGTATTCTTGTTTCTTGTCAACCAATGGGAGAATGGATCCTTTTCCCCTTGAGTCTCTTCCTGGGAGACAGGTAAGATTGATGGATTCGCCCCGCCCAGCGTTACACTGGCTTTTATTATATAGAGATGTTTGTTTCTTCTTGTTTCTTTTTTACGTACATTATATCTTGTTCTTCGTATTTTAAAGATGTTTAGGAAATCCACATATTCTTGTTAACATAAAAGCAAAATACAGTCGAACCCGTTTAACCCCTTGGGGACGAGCGACACGTATACGTGCCGGAAATAGGCCTAAGGATCCTCGTTTATCCTCACCAGTAAAATTTTACTGTAAAATTTGCCTTATTTAATCCGAGAATTTTCCCGATTTGAATAGGCACAAACTTCTGTTTTTTAAAACCGGTAGCAAAGTAATAAACATTTCGTAAAAGGCTCCCGTCGCGAAGGGGTTAAGGCTCCTGTCCCTGCCTGCGAAGACACTCACGAGCTAATGCTAATCCTATGGGGAGAGATTTTCCTAATATCTCGTTTGCATTTCGACATTTTTAATTTTTTTTTTTTTTTTTTTTTTGCATTGGATCCGTCTCTACACCGCACCTTTTTTACTTTTTCGATTTTGGTTGCAGATATTTTTTAGAATGATACTTTCATTTTCAGAACCGGTTTTGAAAGTGAAAGTAACTTTATAAAAAATATCTGCGACCAAAATCGAAAAAGTAAAAAAGATGCAATGTAGAGAATGCCCTCAGCTATCCAATGCAAAAAAAAAAAAAAAAAAAAAAAAAAAAAAAAATTAAAAATGTCGAAATGCAAACGAGATATTAGAAAAATCCCTCCCCATAGGATTAGCATTAGCTCGTGAGTGTCTTCGCCGGCAGGGACAGGACCCTTAAACGGGTTCGACTGTATTTTGCTTTTCGTGTTTCAAGGGACTGGACAAAAGTCGTGTATTAAGCGGAATCGCGTAATACAACGTGATTTGCATAATATTGCTGGAACTTTGTTTTATGTAAACATCCAATCGTCTAAATGAATTTTAGAGAATAAATTTTTCACTTGCATGTTTACGGTATAAAAATTGTGTTTTTCAATGAATATTTAGATTACAATTTAACTGTATTCAAGTTTAACTCATTGTTTGCTTTTATAGGATCGACTGGAATGATACATGAAAATAAATATGGAGTGAAATATGGCTTTTTGTCGATTAGTACATTGCAACCAAAATAGAGAAACAAAAGAGATTTTCCAGATAGTCTATTTTTTTTTTTTTTTTTAACACAAACCAAAAATATTAAATCTTTGAAGCACAACCCGGTTAATAAAATCATATTTAGTATTTGTGATAATAAATAACCTTATAATAGGTGATTATTTTTTAATATAATAAGAAAAAAATATCCTTATTAACCTTCAATATTAACCCATTTGTGCCTGAATTTTTGTTTTCTCAATTTTTTTGGTAAAACCACTTTAAAATGTTGCAAAATGGACCGGAAAAATACTAAAAAATATTAAGCTTAAATTTTTTTGTATTTATTTGATAAAATGTAAAAGAACTAAATATGAGTATTTCTAGTACTAGAATAATATGCATAATTACATACTTTGCCTATATTTATATTTAAAATGTTTTAAATTGTATATTATGTACTATAATTAGTATTTTTATGAACTAAAAAATATATATATTTATTTCTTTGCAGAGACTAATAATGTTATAAATATTATTAATAATAAAATAAGAATAATCGTATTGCAGACTTACAAACAATTTATTTCATAAATATCTTTGAAAGGAGATTACATAAATAACTGTCTCCTAAATTTCTAACAAAAATATGTGCCCATTTGTGCCTAGAACCCTATATTTTGGCCATTACAAAAATGCATAAAAAATAGGCTTGACCATTTAATTTCGCAATTTAAAAAAATACGTATTTCAAAAACGTCTACAAGCTAAGATTATAACTTGCGATTTTGCATCCTTGATAGAAAAAATACAAATAAACTTACTTTTTACATTTCGCCATCTTGAAAAATTAAAACTCTATAAACACCGAAAAAAGCCTTAATTTAAGCAAATAAATATCCACCTTATGCTGTCATCTCTCGGTTATAGATAAAGGCATTTATAAATAATGATTTCATGCAATTTTCATGTTATAAAGGAGAAGAAAATTATACAAATTCATTAAAATTTGAAACTTCCCAAAAATGAGACGCTAGGCATAAATGGGTTAACGTGAAAATAAAAATCACAAATTTACTGAATGTTGTATATAATACACCATTCAGTAAATTTGGGATTTTTATTTTCACGTTAATATTGAACTTCTCATGGCGCAAATGACCAGTTCTTTTATTTTTATTCTTATTAATCTTTGTGTAAAAAAATATTGTTAGAATAGCCAAAAGTAAACAAAACACAGGAAACATAACAGAAATATACAACCGCAATCACATAAATTCGCATCTTAAGAGAATTTTTTTGTCTCAAGGGATAGTTGTTCGCGTAGTAACTGTTCGCACATTAACCTGATATTTTCACCGTTGTTTAATGGCGATTTTCAAGGGACTGGGAAAAATCCGCGTATTAAGCGGGATCGCGTATTAGCCGTGGGCATCTTAACCGGGTCCACCTGTATTTTTTACTTCCAAAGCTTGAGAGCATGTATTTTTTTTTTCTTTTTGTACACATATACCGTGATAAAATTAGTGTAATTACGATAAAACGTAAATAAGGAAATGAAAAATTAAAATCAAAATGTAAAAAATTATATTTCTACATTTTGAGGCCCCCTGAATCCGCTTTAGCTAAGTTTAAATCTATTGCAAGAGTGTGTGTGTGTGTATCAGGATTTCCTTACATTTTTGGGTTCACAGAGCTTGATTTGGTTGTTTTTTTTTTTTTTTTTTTTTTTTAGAATGCCACTATGTATTTATCTGTGTAGGTAAACGCGACAGCGATATGCTTGAGATTGAGTTCCCATTTGGTGAATATGCTACAGGCCACTATCGCAGGAACTGTATACATTTTCTAAGAAATCGTTCTTTTTTTTTTTAGAGTTACATTTGGGTGAACCAAAGGTGACCATAGTTAAGCTTTGAGGATTTTTTATACTTTCTGGTTAGGTGTATGTCGCTGAATTTTTTTTTTTTTTTTTGTAAAATTTTACACTTATATCTAACAAATATCGAGTATACTTTCCTTCGTAAAATAAAATTTGATTATTTTTATAATGCCATTTCAAAATTGTAGCTTGTGGGCCACCTTTAGCGCATAGGCCCCACCAGTGGCTGAGAGGTTCTGCTCTCGAAGCTGGTAGACGGGAGGGGCTGGGCTCGAACCCAATCGCGTCCGTCGGCCTAATCGTTTGGAGTTTTCGTGGTTTTCTTCGAGCCATAGATTTCCATGCGTAAATACGGGTTAGGTTGCCTTAGAAAGACCCCCCACAGAGGGCACTCTCCCCCTCGGGCCTATATCCCTAGAGTAGATAATCGGCCGTCAAAAATCAACCAATCAACCAACCAACCTTTAGCGCATAGTTTTCCAAAGGTGGCCCATATATTCAAATCCCTTTTAAACTGTGAAAAAATACTCGGCAAACTATTTTTACTTCTAGAAAATTATTACAGTGTTCAATTAAAAGTCTTTAATTACAAGGAAAAAATTACAATAAACGTTTTTTTTTTTTTTTTTTTTTTTTTTTTTTTTTTTTTTTTTAAATATACCTTTGAAATTGGCTTCCATGCAGAAAGTGCAGATGAAAATTTCGATCTTGTTTTATTTAGTAAGTCCCTGACAGTCTTCATGTGCATATTGTAAAACTGATTACGCAATCGCATTCCATTATTTTGTCTTTGTTGCATAAATGGCAAAATCAGCTTACTTTTGGCTGGCCAAATCTGTCTTTTGAAAAGATAAAGGTAAGTGTATTTGACGATCATCAGATTCGGCAGCTCATTAGAGATGAACATTTCATCGGAACAATGACGGAATTCCAAAAGAATGCTTGGTTGGCATTCAAAAATCTTGTCAAAAATTTTCTTGGAAATAAGCGAGTAGACAATTACACCCAAATTGCCCAGCAACTTTTAGAGAGCTTCAAAATGCTTGTTTGCAACATGAGCATCAAATTTTATTTTTTGTGATCTTGATGACTCCCGGAAAAATCTTGGTGCAGTCAGTGATGAGCAGGGTGAGCGATTCTACCAAGATTTGAAGCTCATGGAAGAACAGTATCAAGGTAGATGGGATGAACATATGGTAGCTGATTATTGTTGGGGCATCAAGCGAGATTATCCACAAATTGAATACTCTAGGAAAAGCTACAAGCAAATATTTTTACCTTAATATGTACCTTTTTCGTTTTGTAAAAGGATTTTACTACATGTATGAACACAATGTAGCTTATAGTAAGTATATACAGCCGTTGTGTGAATAGTATATATTGTAATTTTTTCTTTATTTTCCTTTGTATCCACATTAAGTATGATTTTTGCGGTATCCTGTACCTTAAAATGTTGACAGAAAAATAACTGGTGTCATTTTTGAATTTATATGCCAATAATTAGCCAAAAAAAAGTGCCAGATTTACGTCAACAAACTATATGTTCCCGAGGGTAATTAAACGATATCTACAGACGAAACTTTTGTTCAGTAAGTTGTAAAATATTGTAAGTTATAAAATAAAGGACACAATGAAGGTACGGGAATTTGTTTGTAAATGTGTAATTCATTAAAAAACGCTCTCTAGCGGCAAAAGTTTGAACTTTATTTTTTTCCCTTTAACAAATTGCCATTACTTTGTTATGTCCTCCACAAAACTTCACAACTTCTGATCAATGTTTCGTCTGAACAAAACTTTAAAATAGGGTCGTTTGGTTATGGACACTCTGTAGATAGAATATTTTTAAAACTATATAAATAATCATTTCACTAGACAAATGTACAGAAAATTAATATTTTCCTCTATAAATAAATCTACCTTTTCTGAAGATCAGCGAGTATTTTATTATTATTATTATTTTTTTAAAGAGAGTATCTCTCTAAATTAGCTTGCGAGAATTACAATTATACTTTCCTTTTCCGTAAAGAGCTATCTTGTTTTCGCGCCGAATGCATTTACAGTAAACTGATTAATTTCTATTTGTATTCTGTGTGATATCTGTATTCTGTTTGCTGCAAGACAGTTAATTGAATCAGACCTTAATTTATTATTTCAATATCAAGCTTTAAAGTCATTTAAGAGGAAACTTTCATCAGTATAATGTAATTTAGCCTTTACTGATTTTTTTTCTGTCGTTATTTCGTTTCTTGGATTTTAACTTAAAAAAAGTTCCACATAAATGATGCCATTTAATTAACTTCAGCTTTAATGCTAAAAATAATGACATTACATCAAAGAGCGTTTACACTACGCAAAATGAAATACGAAGATTGCACTGGATATTTTACTTAGTTTTTTAATCTTTTAGTGAACTGCAAATTATCTATAAAAATGAGAAAGAAGAATTTTGGAATGTATGGATTTATTTATTTTTAAAGTTAAAATCGTAAAACGATTTATAGAAAAATAACATTTAAAATAGTAAAACTAAATTAATTGTAAAAAATTAAGAGTGTTAATGCTACAGAGGTAACTAGTTGGATGTGCCAATCCTAAAACTTTGTTCTTTTTACCCGACTGCTAAGAAGGGTTATGTGTTTCACGCGTATCTGGGTATGTGGATTTCTTTATACCCTCGAAACATCTCAACGGCTGGATGGATTTTAATGAATCAGGTCTCTATCGATTCGTCTTAATTGTCCAATGGCTCTAAGCTAGATTTTGTTTTTATAATTTCAAAATGGCGGCCTCAAAATACAAAATGGCGGTAGAGGCGAAAAAAATTTTTTTTATGCACCCTGTTGAGTGGCATATCATTGGATAGGTCTTCCAAAATGAAGACGATATTTCATTGACTATTTTACAGTCAGAGCTCCGTTTAAATATTACACAACCTGGAAGTTGTGTAAGTAAGGATCTCTAGTTTTACTGCAACGCTAACTATCACAGACATCTATAGGCCTCATCAAAACAGTGTTTATAGATAGGAACTAACAATTAAACGCAACTTAAAAGTCATCAATAATAGCAAATAAAAAAATAGGTAAGTAATATAAAAAATAGTTTCACATTGATGAGAAATAATTAATTAGTTTGCTTTTTTACGCAGTAGGGTTTTTTGATTTTTTAAATTTAATTTTTACTTTTTCATACATGTTAATACTTCAGAAAGTTGTTACATATGTTGTTATTACTTCAATATTGCATCAACTTTGATTTTCATCTTAAATTTCTGCTTCATTTTACTAATCGGAGTAAAAACAAGTTAATCTCCATCATGATAAAAAAAAAAAAAATCAATATTTTTCGTTATTTTGTTGTACATCAACTGCTTGAGAATCACTGGGTTAGCTAGAGGCCAATTGCCCGTCGCTGCATGAACAGCCGATGTAAAAAAAAAACGAGAAAAATCGCTATTACAGCGCTCCCTTCCACCGGATTGTTACCTAATTCACATGGTACCAGCTGGCCACAGCGAAAAACATACACGTGAAATTTGGTTAAATTCTGTGCATAACTTCATGTATTTTTCGATGGTACAATAATGAAAATCACAAATCATTATTATTACAGCGCCCCCTTTGGGCGGAATATTTTCAAATTCAAGGAGAACCTAACGGCCATAGCCAAAAACATACACAATTTTTTTTTTCCAATTCTATGCATAACTTCATGCACTATTCAATGATACAAAGAATACACACGAATATACGGATGGACAGATAGACATTTTGTACAAGCATATTTTTCGAGATCTCTGGCCCTTAAAACATGCAATTCCGTCGAAAACCGGAAGTGGAAAAAAATTTCGATTACAATACTTTCTTCTTTAGGAAGGAGAAAGTAAAAAAGAGATTTTAAAGGGACTTTTTTCCGTTGAAGTGCAAAGATGTTTCATTGAATTGATTTCAAAATAAGTACTTTTTATGAGAAGCAAAATACTTCTGAATGTGAGAAGGAAACACCAATGTTAGTAAAATGAATATGTTAAGTATTTCGTAAACCATAACACTTCAAGTTATATTTAACAAGCCTTTCGTTTGTTTCGCCAAATTAACTACCATCACTGTAAGCATAACAGCAAACTATTAAACCAGAAATCGGTAATTATTCCATACATTTTCACAAACTTAATTTAAAAATTCAATAATTGATTAGAATTTTATAATGACAAACGAATGGTACGAAATAATATTTGGAAAACAATACAAATAACCATTTTACTAGAAAATGAATGTTACTCTTTCTTTTAACACATACATCAGCCTTGTGCGCTTGACCCCAATTCCCGCTTATAAGTCATAGTCAATATACAGGGTAGCACAATGAAATTTACAACACAGAGAATTTTTACATCCGGGAGCTCCACAAAGAGTGTGCAAGGGAGCCAGCGGGAGACGAACCCGCAAACTTCCTACGCTTTCAAGCGACTGGGCAGCGTGGTGTCTTATCCACTCGGTCACGGAGGTCCCGTGAATGTTACTTCTGTAAGTAAATATATGTTTTTATATGGTCAATTAGCTACTTCTTAAAAAGAGAAAATAGCTCTTTAAATTAACATGCGATAACAACAATTATACTTTACTTTTCGTAAATTGTGATATTGTTTTCATACCAAATGCATTTACAGTAAACTGGTTAATTACTTTGTATTTTGTGTGATATATGTATTCCATTTGTTACAAGACAGTTAACTGAATCAGAGAATAATTTGCTATGTCAATGTCGCGCTTTAAAACAATTTAAGGAGAAACTTTCATCAGTATATTATAATTTGAATTTAACTGATTAATGCCAGTAATTTCTTACATTGTTTTTAGCTTCAAAATGGTTACACTTAAATGGCATTTAATTAACATCAGCTTTAATGCGAAAAAAATGACATTGCATCAAAAAGCGTTTACACTTGGCAAAAAGAAATACGAAGGCTGTATTGAATAATGTACTCTGTTTTTAATGTTATATTGAACTGAAAATTATCTGGAAAAGACAGAAAAGAAATAATTTTCAAGCTATGCATTTTCTTACTTTCAAATTTAAAGCTAGAAATTCATTTGGAATGCCCTATGTAAATCTCTTTGGTCACACGATATCCCCAAACTCAACATTTTCTTTGCTACTTCAAAAACAGTCTTTTCTCTTTCGATTAATCAATTGTTACACGCATCAGTTATTTGGTTACGTTACCGATGTTGCTTATGACAGAACACTAGGCTTCGAATATATTTCACAATAACAGTTTTGAAATGGACTACCTGTAAGATATTGACAGTGTAACCTAGAGAAATCACATTGAGCAGCTGAGTACGTAAACAAAACTTAGGTTTTCCTCTATATTGTGTTAAGGGGGTAGGATACCTTTAAACCATCAAAATTTTCGATTTTTTTTAAATAGATATTTTGATTCCGTAACCATTTCTGAACAATATGCAAAAAACCGCAATTTGCGCGCAGTGTTACTTAAAAACTGTGCATGGCAAACAAAAGATTTTTTTACCACATATTCATTTCTGTATTATTTACAACTTAAAACCAGAAAAATGTAAAATTTAATTTTTTTGTTTTTGTTTTTGTACTTTGAAAATATTTTCCAAAAGGTAAAAATTTTTAATTTTTGTTAATGTTTTAATTTAGTCAGTATTTTTTTACAAATATTCTGATTTTAGTATAAAGGTAACTCTATTATGTATTTATTTTCACCAAAATTTCCTGTTTATATGCATATTTTCAGATTTTATCATGCGCGCAAGATTTTTTTCTCTTATTACCGTATATTTTTAAACTTATTATTTCATTATTTATTTATGAATTTACCAGTATATATATATTTTTAAATATAAATTTAAACATGAGCTTTATATTTAAATGAAGTTTGCTTTTTATTTTTGACTTATTATACAAGTTTTGAAGCTTGGAACATAGTGATATTTTTTACTTTTTCCACTTGCTCAAAGGTATCCTGCCCTCTTAAAATATTTTTTCATAGTTGTCTATAACGAAATTATTGTCATTTGAAATGGGGGCAATTATTCCTGAACACCCTAATGTTACGCCACCGTTCTCTTAAAGTTCCATAATTAAAAACCAGTACATAATAACAAAATAAAATATATTTTTCATTTAAAAATCAATACAGATAATCATTTTATCATTTTGCTAGATGCAGATAATGTATAACGCATAGTGGACCATGTGCCTGTAGTGAGCCACTAATTTTTAAAAACAAAGTAATAAGTTTATAAGTTTAAAAACAATCCCCAAAGCATTTCTAAACTAGGACTTCCCTCAGAGGGATTAGTCTGAGCGATATTGCTGAGAACATAGATTTTATAATAACATGTGGAAGCAAAGAAAATGAGATGCTATCTTTAATTGTTCATATACTGCGATAAATTGAAATGATGAAAATAAACGAATCGTAGAATTACGAAATCTTATATATAAATTCGTATACACTGTTTAAAAAAATGGGAAATCAAACCATTCAAGACAGCCATGCATGGATATAAAATTGAAAATACGCAATATATTAAAAGTAAAATAGAAAATGAAACACTAAATTACTTATATCAGAATTTTAACCGTATAAAATGATGTCAAGAGCATAATAAGACGCTCCGCACCAATTTGAGTAACTTTAAATGACAAATATATGATGTTTAAAAAGTATGGACTATAATTTATATGGTGTGTGCTCCCCCGGAATAGTTAATATTGTACAATATCTGTTTTCCACGGATGCAATGAGGTTGTCGATAACATTTAAGGAATTCTCTCCTCAAAATCTGATATAGTATCAAAGTACCGAATACATCAACAGTGGCATGCAATGCTTCGTTAGAGTGTGTTTTAGATATGCTCGATCGGATTTAAATGATGAGTGTATGCTGGCCACTACATACGCTGTATTATTTTGTTTTCAAACATATTCTGCACAAGTTGAACTGTATTTAGCATGTATTAAATAAAAGAAATCGGCAATGTTTACATCATAAAGTATGACACAAGATCTGAATATATCGTCTGCATAACTTTTGAGCTGTCAAAGTGTCATTTGAAGTAATTTACAAATCCATACATATTTATTCAGCAAATCATGCACGCTAACATATGCCAATATGAACCCGATTATGAAATTTCACCAGAATAAGTTAATATATAAAAAATGTACTAATGATAAATGAGAATATGACCTTATGATATAAAATGACTAGAAAAATGAATCGGATAAAAAATTCATATCACATTTAAAACGGCACTTCCCTCTGTTAATGGCCTTGGCGAGAAAGAGAAAAGCCTAGAGAAGGAACACTTTAACAAGTACTTTCGGGCAACCTACTCACTGTTTCATACAGGTCTTTATTCAATATTTACACAATTTATTTAATGCTAGGTGGGTATCTATCAGTTTTGTTGCATTTAAATTGCATGTTTTGCGGAGGAAATGCAGCATTATGAAATATTTCAAGTTGCTGTACCTAATAATTCCAAATTAATGGTAATTGAGATCGCTTTCCGTTAATTTCATCTTTTTAAATTTTAAATTTTTTAGAAACCATTCATAGAGACAATTGTATATTTTAAAACTAACCCGAAGCAAAATTTCAAGATTTTGGGCTCAGCAGTAACACAGAAATAGAAAATTGTCGAAAGTTTTTTGTTTCTGCACTGTTTTATATAGCGACATTTTTAGAAATTGTTCTATTGCGAGAATTTACGTCAGGATAAATACAGCCATGTCAATTTTCATGTTTATATTCCTAACAATTCCATGTACTTCATTACTTAGATCATCTTTACATATTTTTCCACTTTGTTTAGTCTTTCGATTTTTTATAATTCGTTCTACAACGAGCATTTACATCTTATTAATTACTACCATGCCAAAGTTCTAGTTTCTAACCCCAGCAGTATCCAAAAAATTTCAGTATTCCAAATAAATCATAGTTTAGAAACTTTCTAGAAATTTTTACGTTTATCCGTCAAGTTGAACCTTTTAAAGAGCGTCCATTAAGAGTATTTACATCTTAAAAGTAACTACCGCACCAAATTTAAAGTTTCTAATCCAATCAATATCGCAGAAAATCGCAATATTAGAACTTTTTTGGAGCAGAGATGGCCACCAACATTTTTTTAAGTTGGCTATGTAGTTTAAGAGATAACACCTCACAAACGCACAAGCATTAATAATATTATGCACTTTATAATATTATAACGCTTTATAATATTAGCATTAGATGTACAGATACAAAAGCCATTTATCTGTTACAAACTAAAGTGCCCGGCGTTGCCCAGAATTTGAAGAATGTTTGTTCTGAAAAATCTATTTCAAAATTTAACATACAACACAAAACAAAAATTAAACTAGTTGGATGTGCCAATCCCAAAACTTTCTTCTATCTTATACATCTTAATATTTCAAAACCTAGTTACACATGTTAATACTTCAATATTATTAGTTCAATACTATACCAACTTTGATTTTCATCTTAAATTTCTGCTCAAGTCAATTAAACGGACTAAAAACGAGTTAATCTATATCATGATATTTGTTAAAATTATTAATTTTTACTTATTCTGTCGTTATCAGCTGTTTGCGAATAGCCGGCAGAGCAGGAAGCGAGTTCCCGCCGCTGCATGAGCCGCCTATGCGCAATAGAACTACGAAAAATCAAGAAAATTATACAAAAATCGCTAGCACGGAGCCCCTTTACCGCGCAATATTTCCAAATTCAAGGAGAACCTGTTGGCCAAAGCCAAAAACAAGCACAAACATTTTGGTTCAATAGTATGCATTATTTTATACGCTGTTCGATGGTACAATAATGAAAATGGCACAGAGATCGGAATTATAGCGCCCCCTTCTTTCGGAATTTTTTCAAGTTCATGGAGGACTTGTTTGCCATAGCCAGAAACATGCACAAAAAATTTGGTTCAATTATATGGATAACTTCATACACTTTTCGATGGTACAATAATGAAAATGGTACAGACATCGCAATTATAGTGCCCCCTTCCGGCAGAATTTTCCCAAATTCAGGGAGGACCTTCGTGACATGACCAAAAATAAACACGTAAAATTTGGTTCAATTCTATGCATAACTTCATACACTTTTCGGCGGTACAATATTCCAAATGGCACAAAAATTGTACAAAAAGCGCTATTACAGCGCCCTCTACGAGCGATTTTTTTACAAATTAAGGGAGGACCTCCTTGCCATAGCCAAGAACTTAAAATAAAAATTTGGTTCAATTCTATGCATAACTTCATACACTTTTCGATGGTGCAATATTCAAAATCGCACAAAAATCGCTATTGCAGCGCCCCCTAACGGCGAATTTTTTGCAAATTCATGGAGGACCTGCTTGCCATATCCAAAAACTTAAAATAAAAATTTGGTTTAATTCTATGCATAACTTCATACACTTTTGGACGGTACAATATTCAAAATCGCACAAAAATCGCTATTACAGCGCCCCCTACCGGCGAATTTTTTGCAAATTCATGGAGGACCTGCTTGCCATATCCAAAAACTTAAAATAAAAATTTGGTTTAATTCTATGCATAACTTCATACACTTTTGGACGGTACAATATTCAAAATCGCACAAAAATCGCTATTACAGCGCCCCCTACCGGCGAATTTTTTCCAAATTCAGGGAGGACCTGCTTGCCATATCCAAAAACTTAAAATAAAAATTTGGTTTAATTCTATGCATAACTTCATACACTTTTGGACGGTACAATATTCAAAATCGCACAAAAATCGCTATTACAGCGCCCCCTACCGGCGAATTTTTTGCAAATTCATGGAGGACCTGCTTGCCATATCCAAAAACTTAAAATAAAAATTTGGTTTAATTCTATGCATAACTTCATACACTTTTGGACGGTACAATATTCAAAATCGCACAAAAATCGCTATTACAGCGCCCCCTACCGGCGAATTTTTTGCAAATTCATGGAGGACCTGCTTGTCATATCCAAAAACTTAAACTAAAAATTTGGTTCAATTCTATGCATAACTCCATACACTTTTGGATGGTACAATATTCAAAATCGCACAAAAATTGTTATATCAGCGCCCCCTACCGGCGAATTTTTTCCAAATTCCGGGAGGACCTGCTTGCCATAGCCAAAAACTTATAATAAAATTTTGGTTTAATTCTATACATAACTTCATACACTTTTTGATGGTACAATGGCGACAGACAGACGGACAGACGGACGGACGGACAGACGGACGGACGGACAGACGGACGGACGGACAGACGGACACACAGACAGACAGACATTTTCTATAAACATGTTTTTTGGAATCTCTGACCCCTAAAACATGCAAATCCGTCGAAAACCGAAAGTCGAAAAAAATTTCGATTACAATACTTTCTTCTATTGAAGATAGAAGAAAGTAAAAAAAGCAGTCGAAATGTTGTATGAATGAATCATATGAAAACGCTGTATAAAAATGTATAAATGTATATAACAGACGCAAAAGAATACAGGTATAAATGAACATAATTCATTTTATAATTGGAGCAATAATGTTAAAATACGCCAATATTTCCCTAATCGGGTTTTTATCATGCTTCAATATATTTTTCACACTCATATGACGTTATACTATATCCACCACGCCCTTTATATTTCCAATATGACGTAATATTTTCCTATTTCACGTGGAAACCTTGAAATAGAAAAGCTATGAAGTTATACGCACTTTCATTTGACTTCGTCAAACTATTTATTTCATTTTCATTTTTCATGTGAATATCTTGCAATAGAAAAGTTATGACGTAATATTCACTTTTTACTTTCTTCTATCTTCAATAGAAGAAAGTATTGTAATCGAAATTTTTTTCGACTTCCGGTTTTCGACGGATTTGCATGTTTTAGGGGGTCAGAGATTCCAAAAAACATGTTTATAGAAAATGTCTGTCTGTCTGTGTGTCCGTCTGTCCGTCTGTCCGTCTGTCCGTCTGTCTGTCGCCATTGTACCATCAAAAAGTGTATGAAGTTATGTATAGAATTAAACCAAAATTTTATTATAAGTTTTTGGCTATGGCAAGCAGGTCCTCCCGGAATTTGGAAAAAATTCGCCGGTAGGGGGCGCTGATATAACAATTTTTGTGGGATTTTGAATATTGTACCATCCAAAAGTGTATGGAGTTATGCATAGAATTGAACCAAATTTTTAGTTTAAGTTTTTGGATATGACAAGCAGGTCCTCCCTGAATTTGGAAAAAATTCGCCGATAGGGGGCGCTGTAAATGCGTTTTTTGTGCGATTGTGAATATTGTAGCATCGAAAAGTGTATGAAGTTATGCATAGAATTGAACCAAATTTTTATTTTAAGTTTTTGGATATGGCAAGCAGGTCCTCCCTGAATTTGGAAAAAATTCGCCTGTAGGGGGGGGCTGTAATAGCGATTTTTGTGCGATTTTGAATATTGTACCGTCCAAAAGTGTATGAAGTTATGCATAGAATTAAACCAAATTTTTATTTTAAGTTTTTGGCTATGGCAAGCAGGTCCTCCCTGAATTTGGAAAAAATTCGCCGGTAGGGGGCGCTGTAAATGCGTTTTTTGTGCGAATTTGAATATTGTACCATCGAAAAGTGTATGAAGTTATGCATAGAATTGAACCAAATTTTTATTTTAAGTTCTTGGCTATGGCAAGGAGGTCCTCCCTTAATTTGTAAAAAAATCGCTCGTAGAGGGCGCTGTAATAGCGATTTTTGTACAATTTTTGTGCCATTTTGAATATTGTACCGCCGAAAAGTGTATGAAGTTATGCATAGAATTGAACCAAATTTTATGTGTTTATTTTTGGTCATGTCACGAAGGTCCTCCCTGAATTTGGAAAAATTCTGCCGGAAGGGGGCACTATAATTGCGATGTCTGTACCATTTTCATTATTGTACCATCGAAAAGTGTATGAAGTTATCCATATAATTGAACCAAATTTTTTGTGCATGTTTCTGGCTATGGCAAACAAGTCCTCCCTGAACTTGAAAAAATTCCGAAAGAAGGGGGCGCTATAATTCCGATCTCTGTGCCATTTTCATTATTGTACCATAGAACAGCGTATAAAATTATGCATACAATTGAACGAAAATGTTTGTGCTTGTTTTTGGCTTTGGCCAACAGGTTCTCCTTGAATTTGGAAATATTGCGCGGTAAAGGGGCTCCGTGCTAGCGATTTTTGTATACTTTTCTTGATTTTTCGTAGTTCTATTGTGCATCGGCGGCTCATGCAGCGGCGGGAACTCGCTTCCTGCTATGCCGGCTATTCGCAAACAGCTGATAACGACAGAATAAGGAAAAATTAATAATTTTAACAAATATCATGGTATAGATTAACTCGTTTTTAGTCCGTTTAATTGACTTGAGCAGAAATTTAAGATGAAAATCAAAGTTGGTATAGTATTGAACTAATAATATTGAAGTATTAACATGTGTAACTAGGTTTTGAAATATTAAGATGTATAAGATAGAAGAAAGTTTTGGGATTGGCACATCCAACTAGTTTTTCTTTTAAATTCGGCAAACTATTTATTTCATTTTAATTTTTCGCGTGGAATTCTTGCAGTAGAAAATTAATTGTTGTAGTATTAATTTTATTGTGTTTATTAATTGTTGGCAACTGCTATAACGAAAAATGATTAAATTTGGTAAGAAATTGCTGTTAAATTAGTGGTTTTTTATTAATTAAAAATTAACTATAAATTATTTCGATTCCGGATTACTTTAGTTGCCTCGGCCATGTATTATATATACATGTACATATCTTTTCACAACTTTGGCTTCCAAATTGTGGATTTTTATAGAATTACAAACAGACAGATAGACAAGTTTTCATTTTTATATATCTCTCTATTCTAAAAAAAGTAAAAACGCTGTCACCGCCGCCGCCGGTTTTGAATTTTTTGTGACCGGAGGTCTTTCTTCGTTAATATTAAGATAACTATTGCATACAAAAATATGAAAATCGGTGGTATTATAGCGAAATGTTTGATCAACACGCTGATGCATACAGTTTTAAAATCGAAGAATTATTTTAAGAGATATTTAATGCTAAAGTTGGACAAAATCGTTCCATTAAAAAAGTTTTATAGGAGCAAAAACTATACATGGGAATTTAATCATTTTTAGATCATTTTATTCAATAGAAGATCCCGGTGTGCAGATTCCATTAATTTTTTTAATTTGACTTATTTTTTGAGATTTTATTTGTATTTTAAATTCAAATATTCAGCATTTCGACAGATATTTTTTACATATTTTAGAAAATGGTATTAATTTACACTGTTGCCAAATATATAAACAGCGCAAACAATAATGTTTGCTTCAAATTAAAAAAATATATATTTACACGTTACTATTATAAACAGAAAAAAACCTTCAAATTAGAATTAAATGATTAGGTATAAGAAGCAGGCACTTATTGTAAATTACGCCATAAAAACTATATTTACATGTGAATTTTAAAACAGAAAGGATATTGTAAAATAAATGCATTAACATGCGTTAGAAGTCTGAAATAGTAGCAATTACGTCACATTACACTTATTATGCAAAATGAACAAAAAATAGTATTTCAAAACAGTTTAAATTTAAAAATTGCGCTAGAAAAAATATTAGAGGTTAAATATTAGATTTTTTTCAAAATTTTATTATTTGTCGTTTGATGTGTGGTGTTCAGCTATAAGTATGTAAAATTTCATGTCTCCAACTTAATTAGAAGCTGAGTTAGAAAAATTGCTTAAAATACAGAAGTTAGAGACCGGAGGGTTAAATATCACTTTTTCAAAATTTTATGATTTATCGTGTTAGCGCAAGTGTTCAGCTAAAAGTATGCAAACTTTCATGTCTCCAACTTAATTAGGGGCTGAGTTAGAAAAATTGCTTAAAATACAGAAGTTAGAGACTAGAGGGTTAAATATGACTTTTTCAAAATTTTATGATTTATCGTGTTATCGCAAGTGTTCAGCTGTAAGTATGCAAACTTTCAAATCTCCAACGTAATTAGGGGCTGAGTTAGAAAAATTGTTTAAAATACACAAGTTAGAGCCCAGAGGGTTAAATATTAGACTTTTTCAAAATTTTATTAATTGTCGTTTGATGTGAGGTGTTCAGCTAGCATGCAAAATTTCATGTCTCCAACTTAATTAGGGGCTGAGTTAGAAAAATTGCTTAACATACACAAGTTAGAGCCTAGAGAGTTAAATATTAGACCTTTTTCAAAATTTTATTATTTGTCGTCTGATGTGAGGTGTTCAGCTATAAGTATGCAAATTTTCAAGTCTCCGACATATATAGTGTTTGTGAACGGGCTCTGTGACAGACGGACAGACAGACAGACAAAGGAGTGAGACAGGTAGAGTTTCGTTAGATGAACGAAACTCAAAATACATGCTGCGGATGAATGTAACAACATCCTAAAATTACATTACCATCAGCGATCTACCAATCCCGAATATAGTTTATATTCGTTTCATACATTCTTATTCTTTTGTGCGGCCCTGTAAAATAACTATCAATAATATATACAGTAAAACCTCTGAATAGCGGACACCTCGAGAATGCAGAATTTGTCCTCTATTTGGAGGTGTCCGCTACTGAAAGTAAAACATGTACAGTTATTTAAGTGTTGGTAATCGAAAAAATGTCCGCTAAATAGAGGTATCAGCTAATCGAGTTTGTCCGTTATGGAGGTTTTAACAGTAAAACCTCTGAATAGCGAGCACCTCGGGAGGGCAGAATTTGTCCTCCATTTGGAGGTGTCCGCTACTGAGAGTAAAAAATGTACAGTTATTTAAGGGTTGGTAATCGAAAAAATGTCCGCTAAATAGAGGTGTCCACTAATCAAGTGTGTCCGTTATGGAGGTTTTACTGCATAATAATATCATCCTTTACAAGAAAATTGCATGCTGTATGATTGACAGACAGACATCCAGAGAAAGATAACCTCCCGGAGCAATAAACACTCATGTCATTTGTTTTAATCATCCGCAATTGTATGTCATACAACAGGCCAGATTTTATACAACAGGCTAAAAACGGTCACCGTGATACGGAGTACTGTATTATTATTTGTTTGTCCACCAAAACTGGTTACCATGGGTTGTTGCAAGGTTTGTGATCACGTGGTTGAAACTGATCTATTCAATATTACTCCGTGCGTATATTTTTTTATTTGCTCCATGTGTTCAAATCAGTTGTCTACGAAAACATTCACCGGTGAAAGTGACGCACACCAAATTTCTGTGACGTATGCAGATAAATTGTGCTTTTTATCAGTTTTTTTTAATGTAATTTTTAAACGGTTCGGAACTTATTTTTCATTGTAGGTGCATTCAGTAGGTGGCCCTCATAGGTGCATTCTGGTGCAATCGAAACGAAATCCGACATATATTTTTTGAGTTATGCTTGACGAAAGGTTTTATTAGGCTTTTTTTTTAGTAGGACATGGCGTTAATATCAATCGTAGCTGTAATTTGTCCGGACAGTAATATTTCGCTGAGTATTAGCCTTCGCTTCGCTCAGACAATAACCTGTCAAGTGCGAGTATTGCTTGCGTATAGAGGGTTTCGTACAATAAATATATCAATTGTTGGAAATACTAATCTCTTTCAGAATTAGATGAACTCATTATAAATCAAGATAAACTGTTAAAAAAAAACACTTAATGTCTGTCATAAACAAGACTTGATTACTTTTTCACCGATCATGTCAGGAAAATAGAAAATGACTTCCATGTTTATCTAATGTGTCAATCAAAAACTGCATAAACATTTAGATTAAGAAGCTGCAATTTTGACAGCTGAAAGAACTATATTATTAATTTAGTGACTTTAAATTACAATAAGTGTTTTATTAATATATATAATCTAGACTTTTTATTTATGTTATTAATCATGCATCAGTAATGTTTTTGTATATTATACTTTTCTTTAGTGTGCGTGAAAAAATGTAACTAGATAGAAGCAAAAATGTACGCTCCAGTTTTGTATTTTAAGATATATAAAAATAGTAGTTTAAACCAAAATATTCTGCAAAATTCATGGGATACATATGAGTAAAAAATACACACAATAATAAAAAAAAATCAAAAGTTCTTATAGGTGTAGCTACACAGGATATTTCAGCTTTATAATGAAGTGAACCAACTCTTTTATATTGGATATACAGAAAATTGCTGTGTTAACGTGGACGATCATGAGGAAAAAGGTAAGCAGATTTACCTTATCTTTATTTTATGATTTAATGTGATTATTATTATAACACGTTAAGTCTCATCTTTTATCATCCAACATGAATTAGTACCGGATGTGCCAAAAATGACTGATGGATTTTAAAATTCAATAATTTGCAAACGGTGACAGATATTAAAAAAATTCTTTCAGGAGTGTTATGTAAATGTCAGGAGTTTTTATGCTGTGATTCTCAGTTTTAATTACAAATAGCATCGATAGATGGCGCTGCAAACAATAACCGCTAAATTCAGGCTCAATTTTTCGGACTCTCTCTTCTTCCATGCGAAAAAAGGAGGTTAAAATGCATTGAATGGATCCCGAAGTACCAAAAATCGGGTCTGGACTGAGCACCTATTGCTCTCAGCACCATCTATTATTTGAAATTCAAACTAAAATCAAAAATCACTGTAAAAAAAAAAAACAAATCTCCTGACATCTTACATAACCCTCCTGCAAGAATTTTTTAAATATCTGTCACTGTTTGCAAGTTATTGAATTTTAAAATCCATCAGTCATTTTTGACACACCCGGTAACTGGGCATTGCCTTACACAAATGTATCTTTATAAGTTGTTATATAGGCTTTAAAAGTTTTTTCGAAAATCATTATCAACAATCCTTTTATATTTCTGCGACGATAGGTTATTGCAGCGCTCTTCAAGTGCTTTGCTGAACAGCAGGAAATCGAAATTTGTGTGCAACGGAAAAATGCGATTTTATGAAAAACTATCCTGCAATGTTTAAATTGATTTCTGCTACACCTAATTTTTCATAATTTTAGTTTTAGTAGATTCGGAAATAGAAGGTGGGGGGGAGGGGTCATATTTTTGCATACACCATTTCGACGATGTCTCTGAAAATATAATACCTAAAATTAAAAGAAATGTATTTTTGAGTTCGGTCTTACAAAAGCTTTCGCACAATCTTTCACACAATAAAAAAAAAAAAAAAAAAAAAAAAAAAAAAAAAAAAAAAAAATCAAGTAACTTAATTAGTCCTTCTATATTTTTCCTAAATATAGTTGTGAATCCATAAATATGTGGGTCAATAGCGTGTATTACTTAATCCAATTTGAACTTTCTACGTTCTATAGTAAAATGGTTGTGACAGACGGATGGACAGACAGACACAGGAGTGATGTTATAAGGGTTCCTTTTCTACTTTAAGTACGGAGTCCTAAAAAAACTGAAAGAAATCGGATTGACCCTCCACTGTTCATAAACAGGTTGGAATATTTTTTTTCTTTGTTTGTGGAGAAACTTATTTTCTAAAGTGTCTTTAAAAGCGAATTTTTTGTCAAACTCTTACAGATTTCTTTAAAATATCATTTTCTATTTAAAGTATTGTTCTGAATATTATTATTATCATTATTGCATTAAACTGCCTTTGATATACGATATTACACTCTAAATAATAAGTTAAATAATATTAAAATTTAAAAAAAGAGTATTTTATTAATTTTGTGGGTGACCCATCTTAGGGTTACTGTTTCTTAAACTCTACCAATAGTTGTCCATTGGGGTCTGCTATTGCATCATATGCTACAATATTTCAAATGAAAATCAAATTTCAAATTAATTGCTTAAAAGGCGCAAAGGACAACATAGTGAAAAAGATTCCATGCCTCGACTCGAACCCGGGCCATCAGTACAGCGAACTGACATTCTACCAACCACATGGCGATACCACATGGAACGATACCCAGCTTGGAAAATTTCTCAGTGTTGCATGTTGGCAAGGCTACAAATGTAGCACAAGATGGAATATTTTTCGTGAGCCAACCACATGGGGGCATTAAGTTTCGTGTTTGCCCCATGTCAGTGGCTCACGAAAAACATTCCATCTTGTGCTGCATTTGTAGCCTTGCCAACACGTAATAGTGAGAAAATTTCCAGGCTGTGTGTCGTTACATGTGGTCTAGTCGGTAGAATGTCAGTGCGCTGTACTGATGGCCCGGGTTCGAGTCCCGGTATAGAATCTTTTTCACTATGTTGGCCTTTTCGCCATTTAAGCGATTAATTTGAAATTTGATTTTCATTTAAAATATTGTATGCAAGGCGAATGTTTCTCTTTGGAAAATTTTCCATGTATTAATATAGGTTCAATTGATGCTGCGTTTAATTAAATTTCGTGTTTGCCCCATGTCGGTGGCTCACAAAAAATATTCCATCTTGTACTGCGTTTGTAGCCTTGCTAACATGCAATAGTGAGAAATTTTCCAGGCTGGGTATCTTTCCATGTGGTTTAGTCGGTAGAATGTCAGTTCCCTATACTGATTCCCCGGGTTCAAGTCCCGGCATGGAATCTTTTTCACTATGTTGGCCTTTGCGCCTTTTAAGCAATTAATTTGAAATTTGATTTTCATTTGAAATATTGTATGGAAGGCGAATGTTTCTCTCTGGAAAAATTTCCATGTATTAATATAGCATATGCTATATTTTACTTTTTATTTTTAATTTATTTGAATTAAGTACTTTTTTCCAGTTCTAAGCTTTTATACATAACCTATTAAGTTTTTTTTTTTGTTGTTTTTATGCGAATCAATAGTGAGCCAGGTGATCACTATTGGTGCAAAACTGGCCCACTTCTGGAACAGCGAAAATGTAACTTCACTATAGTGTTTTCACAGTAGTACTTCAGACATATGATTTCTAAAAGAATTTAATAGCTGAAATAGTTCATACTTTAAGGTTGTTGTTTTTTGTTTTTTTCTGGCTGGCTGGCTGGTTAGGCTTTTATAGAATTTTAAATTAAATGATTATACTTATAAACTTGTATTAGATTTTCGCCTCACTAAAGCATTTTTTTTTTTCATTAAAATTTGGAAATTGATTTCTTTGTGTTCTAATCATCGCAAACAATATTGGAATATTCAGTAAAGGTCGGCCAAAACAGGTTTTAAAGCCCGAAACCGAATTTCGGTAATCTTCCTATTATCGGCCGAAAACGAAATCGAAAATGGTCTAAAACGTTTTTTAAGTAATTAATACATAGATAAATGTTAATTAAGCATACATAATTATTATTCAATTATTCGTGTAGCCCAAGTTGACTCTCTGTGCCTCTGACCAAAACTTTTTAATTTTACATAAACCAAAATATAATTAATTCATAAACGGCACAGAATGATTTTCTAATTATACCAATTTCATCTAATTATAAAATGTTTTAGGTATACATACGTCGGTTTATCTTTTATAATGATTTTTGTAAATGATCATCTGTTACACTAGAACTTTCTCAAAGAGTATTCGAAACAATTCTGCCGTTTCAAACTAAAAAAAATCTATTACTCTTAAGTGTGCAGCATTTAATGAGCTTGTGAAAAGCATCTTCAAAGTTTAGTCATATATGCATTACTCGCTTTATAATTTGCGCTCATGTTTTGAGTCAGTCATGACTGATAATTATAAACAGTGAAGTTCATAGCAATAAATAGTTTCTCATTTGAGCCGATGCAGCTCAAATTAGTGAGTAATGCTGAAAATTTTCGAAAGAAGAAAAAACATTTTTGAATACAGATAGTTTCGGTCTGGCCAAATTTTCGGCAGCATTTGCGCAGAAAACCAATTTTCGGTTAAACTCTGATTTTCAGCCGAAAACGAAACCGAATTTTCGGTCGATCTCTAATGTTAAGTATTTAATCACTTTTTCTATGTGCAGAAAACATAATTTAAATCAAATTTAATAATAAAAGTTTTCTGTTATTCGTTCTTCTGTTGGCACAGATTACAAACATACTTGAACACAAACAGGAAACATTAAAATGCCGGCGTTCTTTGGCTCCTAAAAGAATTAAGTGTTTTGTAAGAAATCTTATATTTGTTTAAGAGAATATGAATTATTATAATAGTTAAATTAAGTATTTAAAACAGTTATTTTAAAATGCAGTTTTTAACATTCCGGAAGACCGTGTGGCATTAAATTATTATTCTTTCTACGACAAACGTCATTAACATCAAAATCTTCCTGCAGAAATAGTATTAAAAGTTTTAAAAAAAAGGATTTTTTTCCTTTGCTCCTTTTCCCATCTTTCCTTCCTGAATTAGAGGATTGACTGCTTTTTTATCCTTACTAAAAAGCAACAAATAGGTCAGAATAAGTTAAAGGATTTTAAAGACTATTCGAAGGTAATAAATCGAAGCAGAAATTTCAGTGGGAAGGAAATAGTAGTTTAGATGATTATTTATTTTTTGTTACCACAAAGTAATAAAAAGAAAAGAAAATGTAACAAAATTTACAGATTTTAAACTTTGTATGCTGGTGGAGGCAAAAGATATTTTGGCAAGAAAAATGAAATAAAAATTTGGAAAGATTTTGTTTTTAAGCAGAAATCTTCTGAAACATAGCAGATTCTCTTCGTAAATGTAAATAATTATAAACAGACAAACCAAGAAATAGTTGGAGAAAAAACTTCGCCCTTCGTAAAAAAAAAAAAAAAAAAAAAAAAACTGAAAGTAGTGTCTAATATGCTCGTTGATATATATTGATAAATTTCATGTGATTTTTTTAAACCTACCATTAGTACTATTCTGTCACTAGAAATGGAACACGCATTCTTAGTGCAAGGATACGCGGAAAATTCATAAAAATCAATGTACCCTAACTCTGTAAGTTTTGGTAGTGGAAGATGGTAATTTCTATTGTTTTAACTTGTGGCATGGAGAAATTGTTTTAATGTAATTTATAGGATCCATGAACTATACAAAAATTCAAATTTCGTAATTAAAAAAAAAAAAAAAAAAAAAAAAAAAAAAAAAAAAGTAAATATTTTGACGTAAAAGTATTTTTATATGATGAAGGACACCATTTGAAATATTTCTACTGTTGGAATTATACCTCTGAAACAAGCAGTTTAATAATTAACTATTGATTAAAAATAAAAATTAACACTCTGTATACATATAAAAAAGTTACATTGCAGATTTTAGGTCATTAGATATTTTGTAAAGTGTGATCAAAATATAAACGATATGGAAACTGAAGTTGAGGCCACTTTTCTACAGATTTTCTAAATAGATTATGTAATATAACCATCTAAACTTCTAAATACGTTTCCATTTTTGTGTATGTTTGTTTCTAGAACTGTATAGCAAACGATATCTTCTGAATGGTACACACTAAACTGAAGACATGAGTGGCTCACTATTGGAGGCCGACGACTGGTGCATAGAGGAAGGTAACATTTACCATTTTTATTTTTTCCATGAAATATACCTTGAAACTTTTACTTTTAATTCTGATAGATGAAGGTTAGAACTAGGCTAAACTTATATACAGGGTGTTTCATAAAAGATGGGTAAAACTTTAAGAGGCGATAGTACGCATGCAAACAAACAACTTTTATCAAAGAATGCATGGTCGGAATTAAAACGCAAAGGTGCTAGAGGTCGCCGAAAGTGATGTTGTTATACGATGCAAAAACACACAAAGAACGATTAAATGACAAAAGAAAGGTGGAAAGCCGCTCCCGTACAATCGTTGGGCCTCTGAGCCATTTCCATTCCCAGTTCTGTAGATAAAATGCCTATCAGCCTTTTCCCTATTAATGAAGAGCCACGTGTTGAGATACGTTCCTACCGTGATTGAGAGTTGACATTCGGATCAGCAGCTTTTATGTATTAATCGAGACGAAATTTTGCATACGCATTCTTTGTCTTACTCCTATCATATTTGCATGCTATTAGTGTCGTTCTTCTCCCGATAACTCTCAACAGGAATGTAGATTAAACGTTTGCATTTACCAAGTTACCAAATGCGATAGCATCTTTGCTTTTTATTTCCGACCATGCATTTTTTTTATGAAAAATGTTAGTTTTTAAGTGCACTATTACTTCTTACACTTTTGCCTATCTTTTATGAAACACCTTGTGTATATGTTTTTGAATTCTATAATATTCTAATGATAACACAAGCATGCGATGGTTATGTTTTTTAACTTTTGATAATTGATTTTTATGTATTTTTTAGCGCTGAATCCGAAATGACATTCATTTTTAACCATCACGTCAGGATTTTTTTAAATAGCACATTTCAAAGTTAAAAATTAAAAAAAAATAGCGAAAATCTGATACTATAAAGTATATGTGATGGTTGTGTTTGTTAACTTTTGATAATTGATTTTTATGAATTTTTTAGATAGACCTGAATGTAATTTAATTAGACCTGAATGTGGGTTCGGAAAGGCAGCGTTAAGATAGTAGAGGGCGCTGTTGAGTGCGGCGAATGAATGCTTTTCGCTCGCTTCAATCGTCATTTCCCGCACGGATTTCGAGCAACATGCATTGTTACAACAATGAGGAGCTTGCCGACATGCATTTCATGTATGGTGCTGCGCAAGGAAACGACTTACACCCAACGCACGTCCAACAGCTTTCGAGATTGTAGCAGGATTATCCTCTACTGTGCGTAATACTGCTTCTGCCACTGCATGAATTCTGCGATATCTTTCAGTGCTTGTATCATGCCTCGAAGCATAAAATGATCCACTCGCGCACAACTCCCGAAGAAGCTTCTCAAATGCTTAGAAATCCGGCAGATTCCTACCCTGGAATCGTCCCCTGTACACCCTTTGAGCAACCGCTTCATTTCCTTGTGCAGCCCAACTCATTCTTAGTGAAGAACTGAAATAAAGATGCCTTTGCGGTTTTCTTTTATTGTTTATTTTATACCGCATGTTTAATTTTGAAATTGATTTTTCAAAACAAACATTTTTAAAATTCCGTGCAACGCCGGGTACTTTAGCTACACTGGTGTCCAAAATTAAGGACCAGTCACAAAATGCTAATTTTTAAGTAAGCAAATACTCAAAAGGAAATAATATAATTCAAATAATTACTATCCCTACCGCACAGCTAGTCCATATAGCATCTCATTCACGTCACACATGGTCACAAGTGTCACAGTCACTACGGTGAAACAAAAAATAGGAAATTCCACACGTCTCATTATAAGTCTCAAATGATCGCTATATGTGACTCCACTGAGACGTCAATGTGACTGCTGCTTTGTAACGAGTCACCATGTGACTTTTCAATGTAGTTACATTGTGACTCTCATGTGACTGTCATTTTTAGACTCAATTTCAAAGTCATCATGAACGTTGCATGATGATAAGTCACCAAATAATATCACATTATAGTCACATGGTGACTTTTCACAAAAGAGCACAATGGTGACTTTTCACAAAAGAGCACAATGGTGACTTCACAATAGTCTCTCTGTCACGTGAAAGTCATCATGTGACTTTAATGTGACATTATTTGATAACTTATCACAATGCAACGTTCACGATGACTTTGAAATTGAGTCCGCAGATGACAGTCACATGAGAGTCACAATGTAACTACATTGTAAAGTCACATGGTGACTCGTTACAAAGCAGCTGTCACAGTGACGCCTCAGTAGAGTCACATATAGTGATCATTTGAGACTCATAATGAGATGTGTGGAATTTCCTACTTTTTGCTTCACCGTAGTGACTGTGACACTTGTGACCACA
Source organism: Maratus speciosus (assembly GCA_963932465.1). Classification (NCBI taxonomy): domain Eukaryota; kingdom Metazoa; phylum Arthropoda; class Arachnida; order Araneae; family Salticidae; genus Maratus; species Maratus speciosus. Next base: position 452,701,485 of record OZ010789.1, on the reverse strand, counting down.
TGTTACATGAATGAGATGTTATATCGACTAGCTGTACTGTAGAGATAGTAATTATTCGAATTATATTATTTCCTTTTGAGTATTCGCGTACTTGAAAATTAGCATTTTGTGATTGGTCCTTAATTTTGGACACCAGTATAGTAGAGGATATAAAAGGAAAAGCGCGAGGCACAGCATGAGAGGTTCAAAGAAACAGCCACACATGAAATAAAATTGTAAGGATTTTAAATACCTACGCAATATTTTACACATTTAGTTGTAAAAATGCGTTGTAAAAGTCAAAAGTTGAATAAATTATTGTGAATAAAAAGTTTTACATCTATTTTATAGGATCAGACTTTCGCAATATTTCGACTTTTTAAAAATTTAAAAATTTGCTATTTGCGAAAAGGTCTGACGTGATAGTAAAACAGAAAGGTCATTTTCGAATTCAGCTCTACAAAATACATAAGAATCAATTATCAAAAGCTAAAAAACAGAATAATTACATCATTTTCTAGTATCAGATTTTTGCCATTTTTCGACTTTTAAACTTTGAAATTTACGATTTGCGAAAAAGAAAAAAACCCTAACGAGATGATTAAAAATTAATATCATTTTTCGATCCAGCGCTAAAAAATACACAAGAATCAATTACCAAATTTAAAAAACTTGACACAACTCAAATTTTGCAGGCCAGTGTAATTAGATAAATGGCCTTAAAAGATATTGGTACATTTAACCTTCTTTTCCTTACACGTAAGTAATTTATAATTAGCTATTCATTTTTTAAAACAAGAAAATATATCTCGCTAGATTAGCATGCGAGATTTACAATTATACTTTTCGGCAAATACCGATCTTGTTTTCGCAGCAAATGCATTTGCACTAAACTAATTAATTTCTATTTGTGTTTTGTGTGATATCAAGATTCTATTTGTTACAAGACAGTTAATTGAATGAAACACTTTATTATTCAATATAACGGATTAAAACCATTTAAGATGAAACTTTCACCAGCATAACGTAATTTAACCCTAGCTGAATTTTTTCTGTCTGTAAATATTTCTTCAGATTGTAGGATGAAAATATTGTATGTAGATGATATAATTTAATTAACTCAGCTTTAATGAAAAAAATAATGACATTATATCAAAGAGAGTTTACATAGGGACAAAATAAATATGAAGGCTGTATTGAGTAATATGTTCAGTTTTTACTCTGTTTTATTAACACTTTCCAACATACACAGTAAAAAAATCTCTGAAATTGTCAGAAAAAAACTGTCAATTTTGGCGCCTGTGAAAAATCGCTTAATTTACAGAAAATATCTGTAATTTTTTGTTAAAACAATTTTATTCTGTAAAAAATATAGATTTTTTCTGTAAAAATGAGAAAATCCTACTTTTTTTTTACAGAAAAAAACTGTTTTTCTTTTAAACAGTTTTTTTTTCTGTAAAAAAATACAATTTTTTTTCTGTAAACTTTACAGATTTTTTTACAGTGTAGTTGTTATAATATAGTTCATTTACAGGGAGGGTTATTGATAGTTCATTTGCAGGGGTCTCAAAAGAATTCCTTTATATTAAGGTCAATGGGGAAAAATCGTTTGTAGTGTATTTTAATATCATAACGCTATTTTAAAAGTCTTAAAATTGATATAAATTAGTGGGTTTTCTTTGTCTTTGAGAAGTAATCGCTGTAAGTGCGTTTTTAATATATGTAGGCGCTTTTAAATTTCAACATTTTGTGCATGATACTCGTTGCTTATAAAATCTCAGTCTGCACAAAAAAATCCACGTGGATTCAATTCAATTCCTTATTAGCGGAAATCGCTGAAGGGGAATTTTCACCTGTGGTATGTATTTCCTAACTGAACTAAATTTTTGCCTTCATGTAGTTGATAAATACAAATCTATATATCATACAGAAGGCTGCTCAAAGAATTCAGATAATTTTAAACTGTTGACGGGAATTTCACAAATTGGGTTTTCAAATGTCTTATGCGTTTCCAAATGGTTCAATTAGACATCATAAACTTACTAAAAGATAAAGTTTTATTATAGTATTCTGAATATGCTGGAAAGTGTTTCACAACCTATACTTCACGCATGATTTTTCTTACTTGGGGATGATCCGTAAATGATGTCACACTTTTTTTCAATATTTTTGGCCCCCCTCCCCTCCTTTGTCACAAAGTGTCACACTTCACTTTACCCCCCCCCCCCTTTGTTATATGTCGCGCTATATTATATAAATATATACTTGCATTTCAGAAACAAATCACTTCGTTAAAGATCATATTTAAAATTTTATTTTTAAACTTTAACTATGTATTTTAATGACATCTGTGAGCATAACTATAAAAATGATCCCTGTACTTTTTTTGTATGAAATAAGATTAAGGTTTACGACAAAAAACATAATTAATATACAATAGTAATAAAATATTAATATGAAAGAGCAATTGAAAACAGTACTATTTTGGAATTTGAAACGGAATTTAATATATTTGGCTTTAAATCTCATCCTTACTTTACGAATACAAAATACTTTAATTTTAAAATTACTTCAAAATTTAATCTGCTGATTTTTAATGCTTTTATTTTAAGAAAAATGTGTGATGTCACATTTCTTCTTACCCCCTCCCACCCCCTTGTCACAAACTGTCACAATTTCACGAACCCCCTTCCCCCCCTCCAAGCGTGACATCATTTGTGGATGGTCCCTTGTATAACTTAATTTTATTCATATATGTAACGATGAAATTTTGTATTCCATTTTTTACTCATTTCTTGATATGCTAGAATTATAAAAATTATACATACAGGTGTGTTTCCGAAGAAACTAAAAATTTGTAATAATTTTAGAACTTAATCCTTTGCGCTCGGCGTCTCTTACACAAATTTTTTTCGATCGGCACCACTTTTTTAAAAGAAGTTTCGTTCAAGTACACAATTTCAAAAATGCTCTGATTAAATAAGGTACATTTTGTTTTCCTTTATTATTGGTGCCAAAAACAAATTTTGCAAAGAAAGATTATGTCTCCTCTTTGGAGCGAGCCCTCGAGTGCAAAGGGTTAATTATCAAGCAACATATTAAATATAAGGCATTTTTCCGTGGCACACGTAATAAATTTCGAAATATTTTTTATGGTCACAACTGTATAGTAATTATTACCGAAAATGGAGTTAATTATGTGCCAAACAACACTAGCTAAAATATCCCAATAGATTGTGGAAACTGATACAACGAAAAATTTTACACGTTAAAAGTAAAAAACAAAATATAAATAGAAAATAAAGAGCGTAATAATATTTTACAAAATATACTAAATTTTAAATGTTAAAAATAGAAAGTAAAATACAAATAAAGAATAAAAAAATGTATATAATAATAGAATATAAATAAAGAAAGTGTAATAGTAGTTAACAAAATATACTATTACCAATTAATAGTTTAATGTTAATGAAATTATGATTATATGTTAAGAAAACAATTTAGAAGTTTTGAATCGATAAATTTAAATAATCACTAGCCAAAAAAAAAAAAACCCTTTTTTTGTGCCTTTTTTAATGAGAATAGTAATTTTTTAATAATTTAAGTTCGAGAAAACCGAATAAGACTTCAATTTATTTTTTATTAGCTGTAGTTTTTAAGATACAGTACTGCTGCTATACGAACATGGATGGAACATGGAACATATAATAAAAATTTGCACGTTGTTATTAAGATATTTGTGAATCAGTTTTTAAAGTCTGTAGTCAATAGTCAATCTTTACTAATTTTGGTCTATAAAATCGAATATGACCTTCGAATTTTGTAATTCGCTTTTATTTTGTAAGATATAGTACTACCATCAGGGAAGACAGAACTATGCTCGGTTAAAATCAGTTTTGTATTCAACTCGATATAACAACAAATTCTCGCAGTATGATTGCTAAAAGGAATTTTATTTTATAACATTATTATTCATAGAAACTATGAATATTAATATTATGTATATTTTTCTAAATTTTATCATAATCGATCAATACATATTCAATCGTAATAGCAAAATTTACTGTCCAACTTCACAGACTTCAGGCTTCGACCTAAGAACTTCGTCTTATATGTATGGGATTAAATGCGAGAAAGTTCTATATGCTCTGATTAGTTGAATTTTGTTTTGAGAACATCTATTGACTCTGATTCGTTGAACAATGTATCTCGGCTCCTATTGGAAATTTCTAGAAAATTCCTTCAGATTCTGAAAGAAAATTTTTTCACCAAATGTTGCCAAATTTGGCGATACTCTTTCATTTAGTGCAAAGCACCTGTTTTGGCATTAGTAATCTTGAAAGTCGATTTTCCCGCACAAATTTCGCGAATGTCGCCAGTATTTCGCCAAATATAGCCAAATTTGGCGAAATGTTGCCAACTTTGCGACTTTATTTATTGCGATCTGTTCAACAACTTAATAACTGTTTCAACCTTCATTCGATTTTAAATTCATTGACCTGTAGTGACCCGAAAATGACCCACTAATCGGATTTTCTCGAACATGTGACCCAGTCCAATGGTCTTCTCGTACCCCAAAACGGCAGGATACAAAATTTAGTCAAAAGCCTTAAAGACGTCTTTTTAAATCAAATTTACATACATATACACATAAACACGCACAAGATTTGCTTGCATTATAATATATGATTAGTATACGAGCGTATGTAGTAAAAATCTATAAGGTACGGATATAAGATAGAGTCAGATATAGCATTACTTTTAACACTTTATGTACTGAGTGTACTTATAAATACGATTAAAATAACTTGTTATAAAATTCATTTAATACATCAATAAGCTGTAATACAGTTTAGAATGAGTTATAGATACATTACTTTATCTTGTTCCAAAATTATTATTGGTTACACAAAACAAAAATAGTGTTTTTGCCTTGTGTAACCAACCTTTTATAATATATATTTAAAAGGATGATTTCTTTTTCCTTTGCATCTTTTCAGCTTTCTTGGCGTTGGGAGTGGGGGGGGGGGGGTTAAATTCGAAAATATTTCTATATTTCTATTGTAAGAACATTATATTTGTATATTTCCTAATTCTACAAAATACTAAGAAAAATATTAAAAATAAAGGCTTTGGGTGGTGTTATATATATTGCACAAAATCCCTATAAATTCAAATTTAATTAATCCTTCTAAATCCTTCAATATTTCTAAAATCCTTCTAAAACTTATTAAATGATTATGTAAATCTTCTAATGTAGTTTAAACAATTCACGAAAAATGCTTTAGAAAATAAAATAATTAGTAAACTAGGGAATACAACCCCGGTTACAAAACACAGATGAAAGCAATTTTTCTACAACGGTAATAGATTTTTTAATACATTTACTATAATTTTTTAGATTACCCCACTCCTAACAACATCAAAAAGCATTTTTATATAAAAAAAACTAGGGGATCCGCCAGCCTTCGATCTATGCTCGCCAGCCCCCGTTCAGACACCGCAGACTCTAAAAACACGTTAATTTGATCGGCTTTAAAAAGTTTACGAAAAATGGAATTATAATTAAGAAAGTGGCGATCTCTTCGTAAACGATTTTTAATTCTTTTCCCTTCCACTGTGGAATTTTAAGACCGAATCAGCTGCTGTTAAGACATCCAATAGCTGTTTTCGTGTTTGATTAAATAAGATCAGTTAAACATTTAAAAACAAGCTAATATAAAATGAACTAAGTAAACAGTCTTTGCCGCCCGGTATTTTTTAACAACGCTAAAAGAAAAATCTTTTAAATAAGACATTTTAAATATATCGTTTTAAATCTGACGTTATTTTCACCAAAGTTTTCTTGCTAGAAAGGAAATATTATTATTTGCGTTGTCTTAGAATTGGCAACTACAGTTAAAAAGATCATCTCGAAATTCGAAATACATATCTCTTGTAAATATATTTTTTAATTTAAACTGACTGGCAATATTATTACTTGGTCATTTTAAATATGACGTAGTTTCTCCCATTTACTGCTTTTAACGCATATTAATGAATTTATTATTCTTAAGTTTTCTGTCTCTTTAATATTCACGTGTAAATACAATTTTTCGGACTTAATTTTTTATATTTTCCTGCTTTTAACACATAATCATTTAATTCCAATTTTAAAGGTTTTTTTTCTTTTAATAGGCATACATAGGCATACATTCACATAAATAAATATTTATGTGAAGGTAATATTATTCTTTGAGCTGTTTTTACAACTGTCAAAAAATTTAAATAATAACCTTTTCTAAAATATGAAAAAATGTCTCTGCAAATGATGAAAACTTGAACAATAAACTAACCCCCCCCCCCCCCAAAAAAAAAAAAAAAAAAATGCACGTCTGCATACTGCAAGTTTGTAATGTATATAATTAGAAAAAATGATTAAATTCCTATGGATAGCTTTTGCTCCTATAAAACTTTTTTAAATGGTCGATTTTTTCAACTTTAACATCAACTATTTCTTAAATAACTAGGGGGCTTAGCCCATTACGTGCTACGCGCGCCAACCCCCGCTCAGACACCGCAGACTTTCTAAAAGCACGCTAATTTGATCGGCTTTAAAAAGATTCCGAAAGATTGAATTATAATTTAAAAAACAGTGGCGATCTCCCTATAAACGGGTTTCTATTAATTTATCTTTGATTGGGGAATTTTAAGGCCAAATCAGCTGCTGTTAAAAGATACAAGGGCTATTTTCGTCTTTGACTAAATAAAATCAGTTAAACATTTCAAAATAACCTAATATAAAATGAATTAATTAAACAGAGTCTTTGTTTCCAGGTATTTTTTAACAAAGCGAAAATCTGACGTGATTTTCAGCAAAATTTTCTTTCTCATTTTAATATTCACGTGAAAATACTCTTGCTAGAAATGAAATATTATTTGTGCTATCCTAACAAAAATAGTTGAAAAGATCATTTCAAAATATGAAATAAATGTCTCGCGCAATTTTTAAATTGAAACTGTTTTGCAGTTGTATTATTTTTTGTTCATTTTACGTAATAAGTGTAAAGTGACGCAAATGTGACGTAATTTCTCCTATTTAAGATTTCTAACGCATGTTAATGAATTTATTATTTTACGATATCCTTTCTTTTTTAAAATTCACGTGCAAATATAGTTTTTATGACGTAATTTTCAATAAGATCCTGCTTTTTATATGTAATTATTTATTTCTAATTTGAAGGTTTTTTTCTGTTTATAATAGTCACGTGCAAATAAATTTTTAATTTGAAACAAACATTATTGTTTGCGCTGTTTATATAGTTGGCAACAGTTTAAATTAATACCATTTTCTAAAATATGTAAAAAATATCTCTCAAAATGCTGAAAATTTGAATTTAAAATAGAAATAAAACTTCAAAAAATGAGTAAAATTAAAAAAAAAATAAATGCAATCTGCACATCGGGAAATTATAACGTATAAAATGATCTAAAAATGATTAAATTCCCATGTACAGTTTTTGCTCCTATAAAACTTTTTTAATGGAACGATTTTGTCCAACTTTAGCATTAATTATACTATTTGAAAACTTTCTTCATCAGCGTGTTTATCAAACATTTCTCTATAATACCACCGATTTTCATATTTTTGTATGCAATATTTTTCTTAATATTAACAAAGAAAGACCTCCGGTCAGTTGCTATGTTACTTTTTTTTTAGAATAGAGAGATGCTTCGATTTAAATACTGTCTATTTCAGCGCGTATATCAAACATTTCTCTGTAATACTACAATTTTTTTTATTTTTTCATTTAGTAGTTTTCTTAATATTAACGAAGAAAGACCTCCGGTCATAAAAAAATAATTTACGGCAGCGGTGACAGCGTCAGTTACTATTATTATTATTTTTTAGAATACAGAGGTAATAAAGTTTTTACATTTATTAAACGCTATTGTTCCGTATTAGTTGTATGGCATGAATTAGTGGCCGAAGAAATCGTCAAACACTTCGCTACACCAGACATATTGGTAGTTGATTTGGGATATATTTATTAATAATCGATTCCACGTCAAAATGTTTTTAAAATAGTGAAAATGAATATGAAAAGTATAGATGTAAATTTTGTGACGTTGAAAAAGATCTTATTTTTATATTTCGTTGAAAACAAAAATTATAATTGTGTCATAGTGGTGCAATTTTCATTGAATTTTCATTACGTAATACCAAAGATCAAAGCCTCAATTAATAACTTCATAATTTCATTGTTTTAAATGCATGTTACTGATTACGTATAGGGATAAAGTATATTTTTTCAATAATTTGAAAAGTCGAAATTAACTTTAGTTAAAAATAATATTTGTTTTAAGAGTTAGGCTAGTCAATATAATATTGATTAATTGTTGTAATTATTTTAGTTAATTTTTAGCCCCCGGTATGCGATTTCTCTCTCGCAGCTTATTTTGTGTCGTGTCCAAAAAATAACGTTACGTAGTATAAGTCAGCCGTAAAACAAAGCAGGTGTATCATTGTACAATTAAATACTGTATAGCAATTTTTTAAACTTCTAAGCATCGCGCGTTTTCAATTTTTATACCGTCGTATTGGGAAAATAAAGTACACTTTTAAATGCAATTTGTTTGAAAACTATCTCCATTTATTTATATTTACATTTATTTATTTATTTATTTATTTATTTATTTTTTTGTAGTTTTTAGAGCCATTTGCTTAATATTGGCAGCGGAAGTACTCAATTTCTGTAGAAAGTAAGGGGAAAATAGTTCTAAAATAATAATTGTATATTTTTGTTACCATTTTCTCATAACAACCGAAAGAAAATGTAATTCAAATACGTGCTATTTTAAAAAAATATAAACGAATGATTTCTGTTAAAACATGGAGCCATTATGAACTACAATTTAATTTTAAGTATCTGCATTAATATTACAAACAAATGGAGGTCTATGAATCATCAGATAGCCGGTTTTTGACGAGTTTCTTGAATGACGGCTTTTTTTTTTTTTGGCTGCATTTGTTTTATTATTTTGCGATAGCGATGTCCTATGCATGTTTTACTTTACAGATGTTTAAGAGTCAATCGTAAATGTGGAATTCTTAAGCGGATGCGAATGACGTCATTTTACATAAAATAAAAGCGTGTGCTTTAAGTCTTAAAATTGAAATATGTTTTGTACTATTTATATATACATATAGTATTTTTTTTCATCGGGGTCGACACTAAATTCTGAGAAAAACATAATTCATGTTTTCTGGTTTTATAAATTCAGTCAATTAGTTCTTTTAAACATTTTCATTCGTCAAATTCGGCGGTTTCAAATCCCATTTCTTTAAAATTGTTAGAACTCAAATTTAATATACACAGCTGAATTTTCTGCTCTGTGATATTTCATCTTTCAGGAAAAGTAACATCAGTTCATAGCAGAATTTTAAATATTCTAATGAGAATAATGTGTTGTGCAATTTGATTTCATCGTAGCTTTATTATAACTAGTTGTCATCTGCTGATAAATACTTACAGCACTAAACGTTCTAATATCTATTTTGCAAGTCTAATTTTGCAGAATATATCGATCTACTTGCTTTACATCTGCATACCATAATATTTATGCGCGATTATAGTCAATTTAAATGCAAAATATTAAAAACTTTGTATTGAAAACATCTGCGATACCTATTTTATGTTTAATTAAATGGAAGATTCTTTGAATTTGAAAGCAGAAAAATTGCATTAGCTTGAAAATTAGAGAGAGGTGTATAGAAAATTTATTATGATAGTGTATTTAGTCGTATGTAGAACTTGATTTTGCATATTCATTAATAATTGAAATAGATTATTGAATGGGAAAATGCTTCGTTTTTCCCATACATGATCTCTTCATGATTTTCTCTTTATTGAACCTAGTTAATGTTCTTTCAAAGTATGTACATCGGAAAAATATCTCTCAAATTAACAGAAAAATACCGTCAATTTTGGTGCCAATGGAAAACCGTTTAAATTACAGAAAATATCTATAATTTTTCATTAAAACAATTCTTTTCAGTAAAAAATATAGATTTGTTCTGTGAAAATTGCAAAATTCAGCTTTTTTACAGAAAAAATGTTTTTTTTAAACAGTGTTTTTTTCTTTAAAAAATACAATTTTTTTCTGTAAAAATTACTGATTTTTTTTACAGCGTTAATTCCATTTAGCATACCATTATTTAAGACCTTTTACTGATTTTGTTTATTTTTCACGAGAAGAAAAGTGCCACCATTCAAATTCCACTTCTTAAAGTTTTCAATTAAAATTTCTTTGAATTTATTCAATAGTTATTTAAAATTTTAAGGGGATAGGGAAAGCAAAATTCAACCAAATAATCAATTTTTACTTTTTTATATCATTAAATAGTTTAAACTTTTATCTTTCCAACGATGTGTCACACATGTTTATATATATAAAAAAAAATAAGTGTTGAAATTATTCATTCTTTCTAAGAGTACTTCACAGCTTAATGGCCATTTAAATCTTTAATGGACTTTTTCTCATAACTTGGATTTTTCATGTTTATGTTCCTTTTTTTCCAATATCTATTAAACTTAAGAACTCAGATTTTTTTAATACCTATATTATGTTATATTGTATACTTTAACACAGGGATTTAATGATTTGTTGGGAAGTATTTATTTTAAGCAGTGATATCTTACCAAAAATGCTAATTTAAAAATGACTTTCAATACATAATTAATAATTAATTTTTAGGTTCATTTAGAAAGAAAATGGTCTGTTAAAATATGTAAAACATGTTATTCTAACTACTCTAAAAAATCTGGATCTCTATCTTGAACCGTTTCTGAGAAAAAGGTACATAAAGTTAATGAATTTAACATGGCGGAGATAGGGCTCTCCCGGTCCCCTTAAGTACTGCGTCTGAAGCATAACAGCTGAATTCACTGTTCTGTGATTTTTTATCTTTCAGAAAACATGAAGTTATACCAGAAATTTAACCCTTTGACTACCAACGGGATGTCTATGCTTTCTGACTGCGCGCAATTATGAAAAGTATACGTATGCGAATTGCTGAATTCAGTGTTCTGTGACTTTTCATCTTTCAGAAAACATGAAGTTATACCAAAAGTTTAACCTTTTGACTACTAACGGGATATCTATGTCCCCCTGACTGCTCGCAGTAATAAAGTATACATGGCTGAAAGCTGAATTAAGTGTTCTGTGACTTTTCATCCTTCATAAGTAACATTAGATTATGCCAGAAATTTAACCCTTTGACTACTAACGGGAAATCTATGTACCTCTGACTGCCCGAAATAATAAAGTATACATATAGGTAAATAATTCAGTTAACTGTTCTGTGATTTTTCATCATTAATAAGTAACATTAGGTTATACCAGATATCTAACCCTTTGACTACCAACGGGATAGCTATGCTCTCTTATTGAGAGCCATTCTGAAAAGTATATATATATGTGAATAGCTGAATTAGCTGTTCTGAGACATTTCATCCTTCAGAAGTAACGTAAGGTTAAACTAGAAAATTAACACTTTAACTACTAACAGGACATCTACGTCCCTCAGACTGTCCGCATTAATAAACAATACATGGATGACTATCTGAATTAACTATTCTGTGGTTTTTCATCCTTCATAAGTAAGTAACATTAGGTTATAACAGAATCCTTTGACTATTAACGGTATATTTATGTCCCGCAGATTTAACCGCCAAAAATTCTGAAATTTAACAAGAAAGAAAAATCATGCTTCAAGCACAGATTATGAAACACTTTCCAACACATTTAGAATAATATAACAAAACTGCATCGTTTAATAAGTTAAAATATTATGTCTAATTCAACCATATGGAAAAGCATAACAAACTTGAAAACCCAATTTCAGCTGTTCCCATCTACAATTGGAAAATTATCCTAATTATTTGAGAAGCCCTGTATAGGATATATAGATTTGTATCTATTATCTACATGCATGCAAAAATTTAGTTCAGTTAAGAAATACATATATGCTTCAGTTGAAATTTCCCTTTCAGCAATTTCCGCTAATAAGAAGAAACACGGAAAGAAGGCACGTGAATTCTTTTGTGCAGCCCTGTATATGAGGTATAGAATTTATATACAACTGGTAAAATGCAAAGAAATAGTTAAATTAAAAAGCGCATGCTGAAATTGAAAACGCACTACAAGCAATTATTATTCAAAGACATTACTGTAATCGATTTCTTTTGTGTGTCCCTGTAAATGAACGACGAATGCTATGAATGCCCTGTTCGATAGTAATCATCTTATAGTGAAATATTCACTGATTTAATATCAGTTTCAATGCATTTGAAATTGCGTAATGTCATTATCATACTTTGCAAACGGTTTTTCCCCATATACCCTAATGTATTGGAATTATTTTGGATACCCCTGCAAATGAACTATTAATCCCATACACTTCATATACAGTACCAAACATGCTTAAGGGGGCTCAGGGCTTGAAAACTTTTCAAAAAATTGATTTTTTTTAGTATCTATTTTTATTATTCAATTACTTCTGAACGCAGTGCAAAACCGCATAAAAATATTTGCATTTTTATCGGAGTTATAAACATTTATGTAACAATCACTTTCATAGCCGCACCCATTTAATTGCAACTTTAAGTCGCGTTTTCTCAAAACTTGATTTTTGACGACTATCCGTAAGATAAAAAAAACTATTTGATGGAATGGCTTAATTTTTTTTTCTTTTGCATGCGTATAACATCCATATCTATAGAATGAATTAATATATTTTAGATAGCTTAATATTTTGAGTATTTGGAAAAAAACTTGTATTTTTTAGGGGGTTTTAAATTTTCAAATTTGAGAGTTTTTTTAATAATGTTTCCTTTGAGTGATAGTTATATCCTTAATTCATTCTATAGAATAAAGTTTTCTGGATCATTTTAAAGCAAAAATTAGGTTCTTATGTCAATTCAACGTTAAGATATCTTACGGAAGGTGATATGACACCTACATTTTTTTTCGAAAATTGTGTTATATAAATTTCGCTATATTTTTTATTTTATTTAAGTACTTCATTTTATAATTTTATAAGACTGCAAACATACCTTAAAAATATTAGAAAGTTTAAATTACACATTGAATACTTCTGTTTTTATATGGATTCGAAGTGAGAGCTCTGTTTACATGTTTTTCGGTATCGATCAAGCCCTGAGCCCCCTTAAGTGACCCTAAATAACATTTATCAATTGTATGAAATTCCGAGTATATTTACAGGAGTTACAGTGTTGACAGACGGACAGACAAACCGAATGCACAAACACTTTTCAAGTTTGTTGGAAAGTATTAAAAACTGAATGATTTAATTCCCGACTTGGCAGCGAATAAAATGTAGAAAGGAAACTGTAACAAGATCAAATAGGTTATACGACCAATTCAAAGGACGGATACCAAAATAAATTAACATGCTCTGTCACTTGCGTGAAGTTCATATGGAATATAAATTAGTAGACGAAGGGTTAAAAGAGCTAATGAGCATAATGTAGTACGTTTAAATCTGTTTCCATCTTAGCTTAGTTATAAGTAGTTGTCATCTGCAGATAAATACACCAAAATGCTGTGCGTTTCAGCGCATAATTCGTAACGTTAATTACAAGGAATAGATTATTATTAAATTTTCCTTAATTCTACAAATTATAAAATTTACGCTTAATCAAAGCTAAAGTTATTTTGAATTTAAAATAATGAAAAAAACGCCTTTGGAAAATATCTGCGATCACTATTTTTATGTTTAACACATTAAGCATATTTTTATACCTGAAATCTCAAAATTTGCAGTAATGCAAAATTAAAAGATGTACATAAAACTCGAATATATTAGTCTTTAGTATAATTGCCGATTATTCACATTACTTAATTCAGTAAATTTATGATAGCAAGGAATTTTTAGTTCCGATATGCTATTTCTTTCGGTCAGCAATTAAACTATCCTCTCTAAAGAATAAAGTTCCGTTGTATAAGCCAGCCGTAAAACAAAGGAGGTGTATCTTGGTACAGTTAAATATTCTACTGCAATTTTTTTAACTTTTAAGCATCACACCTTTTCAATTTTTATACCGTCTGACTGGGAAAAAAGTGCTTTTAAATAAAAAAAAAAAAAAAAAAAAATGAGATGCAGGTTTCAAATAAATTGCAATAAATTGCAATGCAATTTATTTGAAACCTGCACCTTAATTTATTTTTGAGATAATAATTTTTTTGTAGTTTTAGCGCCATTTGTTTAATGTTGGTAACTCATGTACTCCATTTTTGTAGAAAGTAAAGGAAAAATTGTTGGAAAATAGTAATTATATCTTTTTGTTACCATTTTCCCATAACAACCGAAATTTTTTTTAAATTAAAATACATGCTATTTTGTAAAAATATAAATGAATGATTTCTAATAAAACATAGAGCTATTATAAACTGCATTTAATTTTAAGTATCTATATTAATGTTACAAACAAATGTGAAGGCATATGAATCATTAGGTTGTCGGGTTTTTTTGTCGCGTTTTTTGAATGACGACATCTCTTTTTTTTTTTTTTTTGGATTTGTGAATTATTCCGTGATAGTGACATCCTATGCATACTTTATTGTAGATGTTGTTTAAGACTGGATCGCAAATGTGGAATTCTTCAGCGGATGTGAATGACGTCATTTTATATAAAATAAAAGCGTGTCCTTTAATTCTTAAATCTGAAATATGTTTTGTACTACTTTTATTTATATAATTTTTCTTTTCGTCGGGGCGACACTACATTCTGAAAAAGCAGAATTCCTGTTTTCTAGTTTTTTTTTGTTTTTCTACCTCATTTATTTTCATTTTAGTATGTTCCCCTTTATTACCCCAAAGAAAAAACTTACATACCGCGTATGATACATTTTTATTTTTGGTAATATTTTCTATCCATATGAAAAATCATTATTCAAACATTCATTCAATTACTCATTATAAAAGCTGAATTCACTCTTCATCAACTTTTCATCTTATAGAAGTAATAGCAGGTAATAACGTAAATTCAAAGATGCTAATAAGCGAGATGAATGCTGAAATCCACTGTCAACTTATAGCTTAATTATAAATTGTTGTCACATGCTGATATATATATATATCGAAGAACTAAACATTCAAGTAACTAATTTGCAAGTTTAATTATGCAGAGTTGATCATTCTACTTATTTTAAATCTGTATATTATTCCTGGTCGATTGCCTCCAAAGTTAATTTGAATTCTCGATATTAAAGATTTTACTTTAGAAATATCTGCGTTAACTATTTAAGATTTAATTTAGCTGGGTTTTAATTTTTTCATTTGGAAATTAGCAATAGTTGAAATTTTACAATACATGTTAATTCTTCAATCCATTTTTCTTCAAATAACTGGTAAACAGAGTTAGCTACCACTATGAACAGTCTATTTATAATAAAATCGGGTACGCACTATACGATGGGATGTGTATAGTGTCCGCGGAGTTACCTTTCCTATCTTGAAAACGTCACAAGATACTCACTAAACATCAATTACAAATTTGAAAGACGTTCTCGATTTAGAAAAAGACTGAAGTCTAACATAAATAAAAAAACTTTATTATAAACCTTGTAATATAAATTTTATATTCTATCAGCAGCTTAAATGCACCACTAATTTCATGTAGATATGTGGCACATTATAAAACAGATGCTTATTTTGTTTGTGTGTGTGGGGGGAGGAGGGGTGAAAGATTTAAGTATGTTCTTTCATTTCTAGTATTTAAAAAATTGCAAGATGCAGAATTAGTAATTACAGGAGGCTCCAAACTGTTACACATTTGGTAAGCAGAAAATTCGTGTTATAGCTTACGAGCACAATTGCCAAATAGATTTGCAATTAGAATGGAAATTTTGATGCCTATTTATACTTCAGATTTTATTAATTAGCTTGAACCTAAATAAATTTGTATTTAAAGCATTTTTATATTTTTAATACAAAGTTGTATTTAGCTAATACAAAATTTTGAAAATTCCAACAATATAATCACCTAAAAAAATATTTTTTCGAACAATAAAAATGAAATTTTAGGTTCAATTTATACAGACTAACATGAAACATATGTTTTGAAAATTTTATGGAAAAATATTCAGAAGTTTTTGAAATAACCTGCGCGTTATGCCCAAAAACGTCATTTAGAGAAAAATGACTTCGCAGTTTCGGAAACGCCGCTTCAGCTACTGAGCGAATATAATTCAAAAGCCACAACTTGTGTTCTAATGGGAATTTGAAGGAAACAATTTTATCAAAATGTTCAGAAAAGATAGGAGTTTAACATCTAAAAAATTTAAAATTTCGAAAATTTTGAAGCATTAAGAGTCCTGCGATCCCTTATTCCAATATAATAAATTTTATCTTTTTTTTTCAATGAAGTTTGTTCAGAATTCGTACAGAGATTTTCGAATTTTTTGCGCTTTTTTTAAGAGACCATTTTGTCTAAAATAGGAAGTTTATTCTTTATCAACCAACTTCTAGTTGATACCTCATTCATCCAATGTTATATTTCATATCGTTGTATGGAGCAGACTTTCGGACATATGCAATGGATTTTTATAAATAAAATAAAATTAATAAATAAATAAATACTTTTATCGCCAATCCACAAATTTATCAAGTTTAAATTTTAATCAGAATGTCATAATAGATTTTGATTAAGTAAAAATTATTGGTACTTTTCGGTTAGCCGAGCGCCAGTGTTATATATACATATGTATGTATATCTATATATACATATATATGTATATGTACACACACACATATATATGTATACATATAGCTTCTATATATGTATAAATATACATATATATGTATATATAGATATACATACATATGTATATATAAGACTGGCGCCCAGCTAACCGAAAAGTACCAAATTATTTACTCACCATCTAATTTCTACACATATTGTTAGGCTAAAAAATATTGGAAACAATTTAATTGATTTTACAAACGAAAATGTTAAAATGTGTGGTAAAAGCTTAAAAGCTATTTTTATATAAAATATTACTTAACATAAACTATAATAAATGATTCCGTATGTTAAAACATTATGTAACAATGAAAATACACCGATATATCGAGGTTTTTTATTCGATTCAATTATCATATTGATGACTTTAAGACAATATAATGTATTATCGATATGTCGGTATTTTTACTTTCTTCTACCTTTACAAGAAGAAAGTATTGGATTCGTGAAAAATTTCGACTTCCGGTTTTCGACGGATTTATACGTTTTAGAATGCCCAGAACACGATTTGATGGTTTTTAGAAAATGTCTGTCCGTGAGTCTGTCTGTCACTCTGTCTGTGAGTCTGTATGTGACAAAAATTTTGTGGTCGCTCTATCTCAAGAACGAACTATCGCACGGAATTTCACAAAACTTCATATTTCTTAGACTTTGATATAAACTTGACCTGATTAGCTTTTGGTGAAAATCGCCAAACAGGTGGCGCTGCTATGCGGCATTTTTCACGATTTCTGCAATAGCTATATCTCAAGAACTAATGCACGGATTTTCATAAAACTTCAGATTCAGTTAGTCCAAGATATAGCTTGGTGCTGATTACGTTTTTGTGAAAATCGCCCAACAGGTGGCGCTGGTATGCTGCATTGTTCATGATTATCGCAATAGCTCTAACTCAAGAAAAAATGCACGAATTTTCATCAAACTTCAGATTCAGTTAGTCCCTGATATAAATTAGTGCTGTTTAATTTTTGGTGTAAATCGCCCAACAGGTGGCGCTGCTGTGCTGCATTTTTCACGATTTCCACAAGAGCTGTATCTCAAGAACTATTGCACGGATTTTCATCAAACTTCAGATTTAGTTAGTCCTTGACATGAATTGGCGTATAAATTAGTGCTGTTTAATTTTTGGTGTAAATCGCTCAACAGATGGTGCTGCTATGCTGTATTTTTTGCGATTTCCGCAATAGCTTTATCTCAAGAACAAATGCTTGGATTTTCAACAAACTTCAGATTCAGGTATACCTTGATACGTTTAATGCTGTTTACTTTTGGTGTAAATCGCTCAACAGGCGGCTCTCTATGCTACATTTTTTCAGAATTTCCACCATAGCTCAAGAACTAATGCACGAATTTTCACCCAACTTCAAATTCAGATATACTTTGATATTTATTGGTGCTAAATCGTTGTTATTTCTTGTACTATTTAAATGATTTAATTGACGTGATTTATATAGAAGAAAGTTTTGTGATGGCCACAACATACTAGTTGAAATTTTGTCATCACTCTACAACCAAAACCCATTCACTTATAATACTTTGAATTTTATGAAATTTTGACGCTTTCTAATACTATAAAAATCTTCTGTTCTTTTTTAGTGCTGAAAAACTCCGACATTTCATGAAATTGAAAGTATCATAACTCGGCGCGTTTTGATCTGTAAAAAAAACAAAAACAAAAAAAAAACAAAAACAAAAAACAGAATTTTTACTGTTTTTTTTTTTCTTCTTGTTTACTTGTTTTGCGGTCTGCTGACCTCTCTCATAGAAATAAACTTAATCAAAGTAAAAACACGGACGAAAACTTATAGCCAATAAGAGAGGTTTTTCAAGGTCGCAAATGAGGAAGATACCGGAACAATTCATTAAATTGATCAAAGGAAAAAAGAGCGGTAATATAATGAATTTATCAATAAAGGTCTGTGAGACCGGTAGTACCTGTTACGGGCTAATTAGTCTCAATATGAGAATTAGTAAAGTTATTACTGTTTTATTTGATAAAATAAGGAAGAAAATGTAAAAGTTACTTTATAAAGCTACACGGATTTTTTTTTTTTTTTTTTTTTAATAGCATAAATTTTCTTATTAGGAGTCGAAAATCACCTAAAAACAAATTCTTGAATAAATATTTATATTTTAAGTTAATTAATTTTAAAAAAATTATACTATAAGACTTTTGGTCTGAATTAATAATAAACTAAAAATACATAAATATATCAAATAATTTCAATGGTAAAAATACATGTAGCTGATTTAATAAAGCATTAAATAGTAATAAAATCGTTCAATAGTGAATACTGAATATAATTAAAGATTTAAATAATGGAAAAATTTAAATATAGCTACCACTTTAAAAATAGCTACATGTTAAATTTAAGTATAGTCACAGGTTAAGCGTAATATAGTTAAACATTTCATTCCTTTTCTTATAAAGAAAAACTGCTCAGTCTATTATTGTTATGGACCTTTTTTAGAATATTTATGAGTCATTAACTTAATCATTTTTAGGCACCCGTGATACCCCAGAAAGTTAATTAGTCTCTTAATACAGGAAGTTATTACAGTTATCTTTCCTTAAGAAAACAAATTATTTTTAATAAAAGAAAGAAATAATATTTTAATAAATGCTTACGTTTTTATATCTTAACGTAAGCATTTATTTATAAAATTAAACGTATTAAAAAAAAAAAAAAAACTTAATTACTCAGAAATTTAAAATCAACTAAAAACAATTTATTGGGTAATCTTTTATACTTTATGATAATTATGATATCATAATTTAACATTAGAAAAGCTATAAGCACACATAACAGTTTTATTATGTTTGACACATCTTTTTATGAAAACTGTATTATAACTGTTGTTTTATACATTTTCTTATAAGAAAAACGACTTAGTCTATTATTGTTATGGACTCTTTTTAGAACATTTGCGAGTCATTAACTTAATCATTTTTTTGGCAACCTTGATACCCCAAAAAGTTAATTAGTCTCTTAATACAGGAAGTAATGAAGTTATTATAGTTATCGTTCCTTAAGAACAGAAGTAAACATGAATATAAAATTACACATATTTAAAAGAAAAAAACAGCAGAAAAGATAATTACTTAGGAATTTCAAATAAACTAAAAACAAACTTATCGAATAATATTTTATACTTTGTGATAATTATGATATCATAATTTAACATTTGAAAAGCTATAAGCACACATCACTCTTTTATTACATTTATTAGATATTCTTTTACGAAAACTGTTTTATAATTGTTGTTTTATACATCTTCTTATAAGAAAAACTACTCAGTCTATTATTGTTATGGACTCTTTTTAGAACATTTGCGAGTCATTGACTTAATCATTATTCGGAAACCGTGATATCCCAGAAAGTTAATTGGTCTCTTAATGCAGGAAGTAATGAAGATATTGCAGTTATCGTTCCTTAAGAAAAGAAGTAAACGTAAATATAAAATTACACGTATTTATTTTAAAAAAAAACAGCGCAAATCATAATTACCCAGGAATTTAAAATCAACTAAAACGATTTATCGAGTAATCTTTTACACTTTATGATAATTATAATATCATAATTTAACATTTGAGAAGCTATAAACACACATCACTCTTTCATTACATTTAATAGATCTTCTGTTATGAAAACTGTTTTATAACTGTTGTTTTATACATCTTCTTATAAGAAAAATTACTCAGTCTATTATTGTTATGGACTCTTTTTAGAAGATTTGCGAGTCATTGACATAATCATTTTTAGGCAACCGTGATACCCCAGAAAGTTAATTAGTCTCTTAATACAGGAAGTAATGAAGTTATTACAGTTATCGTTCCTTAAGAAAAGAAGTAAACGTAAATATAAAATTACACGTATTTCTTTTTTTTTTTTTTTAACCAGAAAAAAACATAATTATCCATGAATTTAAAATCAACTAAAACTATTTATCGAGTAATCTTTTATACTTTATGATAATTATGATATCATAATTAAACATTTGAAAAGCTATAAGCACACATCACTGTTTTATTACATTTAATAGAACTTCTTTTACGAAAACTGTTGTTTTATACATCTTCTTATAAGAAAAACTACTCAGTCTATTATTGTTATGAACTCTTTTTAGAACATTTGTGAGTCATTAACTTAATCATTTTTAGACACCCGTGGTTCCTCAGAAAGTTAATTAGTCACTTAATACAGGAAGTAATGAAGTTATTACATTTATCTTTCCTTAAGAAAAGAAGTAAACGTAAATATTTCTCTATAAAATTACGCGTGTTTTATTTTATTTATTTATTTATTTATTTTTTTTTTAAAGCAGCAAAAAAGAAAGAGAATTACTTAGGAATTTAAAAAAAACTAAAAACAAATTTATCGAATAATCTTTTAAACTTTATGATAATTATGATATCTTAATTTAGCATACGAAAAACTATAAGCACTCATTACTCTTTTATTACGTTTAATACATCTTCTTTTTATGAAAACCGTTTCATCCATTATGGTTATGTTTTATTTTTTACTAAAAGTTAATGTAAACTTTTAGAAATTTCGCAAGTCATTAACACGATGGCTTGGCCACAATAACATACACGATGCAAATAAATAAATAAATAAAATAAAATAAAATAAAATAAAAAAATAAATAAAAAATAAATAAAAATAATACTAGTCCCTGAGTACGAAAGTTACAATTTATCTTTCGGATAGAAAATGTAAATATTTCTTTATAAAATTACGCTTTTTAAAAATTAACATGAAAAGCCTTTTCCCCAAAATTAAATTTGAACTACAAATATTTAAATATATCATATAATTTCAATAATAAGAAGAAATATAACTTGAAAAAATAAAACGCATTTATTCTGGAATTACATTGTTTCAGCAGACACTGTTGTAACTTTCATATAGCCAAAACTATATTGTTTCTATAAATGTGTAACAAATTAGCACATTTTAATAATATACTAATTTTAATTGCTAAAAAGTGTAAGTTAAAACTATAAAAACAGTAAAATTGTGTTTTATCGAGTGTTTACATATTTCAACTCTACTCAAATCATTTTCAAAATAAATAAATAAAAATATTCTAAAATTGCACGGTCTATGAAACGCCATTATTCAATTTTTCATGTACTCTTTCATATTATTCACTTTACTTTTTAGCCCTCAGTACGGTATGCTATTTCTTTCTCCCAGTTTATTTTGTGCCGTCTCCAAAAAATAACGTTACCTTACACAAGCTAGCCGTAAAACAAAGCAGTACGATGAAATACTCTATAGCAATTTTTTAAACTTCTAAGCATCGCACATTTTCAATTTTTATACCGTCGTATTGGAAAAAAAAATACTTTTAAATGCAATTTGTTTGAAAACTGCATCTCCATTTATTTTTGAAATATTAATTCTTTTGTAGTTTTTGGAGCCATTTGCTTAATATTGGTACTCCATTTCTGTAGAAAGTAAAGGAAAAATAGTTGTAAAATATTAATTATATATTTTTGTTGCCATTTTTTCATAACAACCGAAAGAAAATGTAATTAAAATACGTGCTATTTTGAAAACATCTAAACGAATGATTTCTGTTAAAACACTGAGCTATTATAAACTATATTTAATTTTAATTATGTATATTAATGTTACAAACAAATGAAGGCCTGTGAATCATTAGATAGCTGTTTTTTTTTTAATTTTTTTTGCTTTTTTTGGTTGTCTTTCTTTAATGACGGCATCTTTTTGCTGCATTTGTGTATTACCTCGCGATAGTGACATCCTATGCATTCTTTACGGTAGATGTTTAAGAGTGGACCGTAAATGTGGAATTCTTAAGCGGATGAGAATTATGTCATTTTACATAAAATAAAAGTGTGTGCTTTAAGTCTTAAAATTGAAATATGTTTTGCACTATTTATATATACATATAATTTTTTTAAATCGGGGTCGACACTAAATTCTGTAAAAGCAGAATTCCTGTTTTCTAGTTTTTTATTTTTCTTGGATGCTAATTTTTATTTTTGCAACCATTTGGTAACTCGAACCATAATTTTTGTTAGTTAAATGATGCTGCATCGTTATATATTGAATTTATACGTTTTACAATCTCTATGGTGGTTTCTATTTATTTTCTTCTTAATTAACATTAACACACTAAGAATATGAAAATTTTCGGAATTTGAGCTACATTTTGACTGTTCTACATTTTATTTTGCGAGCAGCGTAAGTACACTACATGGCCATTAATGACCGACAACTTTCAATTTTAGACATTTTGTCGAATATTTAGAAATATACCTGACAGATTCTTCTGGAATTTCTGGATTAAAAAGAACAGGTATGACCTCATATTTAGCAATGTCGATTTGATAAGGGGGGAATTAAGGGGCCAACAAAAAATCAAAGAAAAAAATAATACTTGGGATCACTCTGTAAAATAAAATGCACGGAATGATCTATCGCTACCGAATATAAATAAACAGACATTGTGCAATATGTGTATTCTTTTGTGAAAGAATAGCACGTGTATTAATAGCGACATAGCGATTTATTTAAAAAAATAAAAAAAATCTTGCATGTTTTTTGCTTATAACATGCAGGATTTCCAACAAAATTTAACGCCGGTTTCAGAAAAATTAACAAAATATAGTAGAAACAATATAGTGCAATTAGAATATAAATATATTACATATTTTAGGAAATATGAGCAGTTGTATGAAATAATTTTTATCTGCGCATGCGCGAACGATAAAAAGGATTATTTTACATAATTTAATAGTCAACTCTATATGGAGCAACTTATTAAAAAAATTTAATCAAATATCGTAAAAATTCAGAAAAATATCGGCGTTAGAGTGAGCAAACGTTTAGTTGTTCTCTAAAAGCAGCTGAATTATTAAGGGATTTTCCACAAATTGTCATTTTTAATTAAAATTATTTTATAATTTTCATTTTTTATTGATGCTTTAGTTCTTCTTGGATAACCACCAGAACGAGCCTATACCATGATCAAAAAAAGTATCAAAATCGAAGCATTTTTTCCAAATCTACTCGTTGATAGTCACTAAATACTAATTTTTTCTGAAAGTCAGTTAATAAAAAATTACAACTTGTGTAAAATACCGTATCATTCAGCTGCTTTTAGAGAACAACTAAAAATTTGCTCACTCTAATGCCGATATCTTTCTGAATTTTTACGATATTTGATTAAATCTTTTTTAATAAATTGCTCTATAGAGTTGACTATTAAATTATGTAAAACGATCCTTGTTATCGTTCGCGCATACGCAGATAAAAATTATTTCATACAACTGCTCCTATTTCCTACAATATATAATATATTTATATTCCAATTGCACTATATTGACATAATGAAGGGAAAGAATATTTATTCCAACTGGATTAAATCATATTCAAGCACTCTCAGAAATGAATACTCAGATTTCACGAAATTTTCTTTGTTTTTGACGAAATGGTTTCCTGGAAAATGCTCCGAGCGAACATTTCGTCAAATTGATGAAATTAGTTTCTTCACTTGCTTGACGATATAAATTTCGTCAATAGTTTCGTCAAAGGAGGGCTGGTGGCGCCATCTCTCAAGTAGTTTGGAAGCTCCAGCATTTGACACGGGGAAAGAAAAAAAATAATTTCTCTCTCTGTCCCCGGCGTGATTCGAACTCACGACCTTTCGTATGGGAGGTAGTTGCTCTTCCAACCGGGCTGCTGGGGACTTGAAAGTGTCTGCTTTTAGACTGGTGTAATGAATTCCACTTCGTGTTAATATTTTTATAACGTAGATTGCAATTTTATCAGCGCTGCTATATTTTCTGAAAGTTTTAAGAAAGGCTAATTTATTTTTATGGTTTTCTCGTATCAATGAATAATCATAATATGGCTTGATTAAATAATTTATTACAACTGAAATTTTCTTTGATCAATGGATGATTAGAATATGGTCTGGTTAATTTGTTGCTCACAAATAACGAATTGTGAAGGGCATATTGCGTGAGATTTTATCACTTTGAGTAGGGGGATAAGATGTTAACACTTTACTGTTTATAAAGAGGAGACGGATCAATTATGTTTATTTTTAATTTGATTGAAAACGTAATATACTTCTTTAAAAAAAAAAGGAACAGATGTGTTATTATCCCACCCTCCGCCATCTTGGATTTTTTTTGGCGAGAAAACCCCTTTTCCGCCAAGTAGTAAATGTCGCCAAGCACCCGTTTATACGCATGTTTGGCTCAACGAAAATAAAATGTAAATAATAAACAAAATTCGCTAAACTGGCAATCAGTAATCCTTGTATGAGCGCTTCGCGCACATTTAACGGAAAAAAAACATCACCGAATTCACCATTTCTCGCGATATAGCATTCTCAAAATTCAGCAGTTCTCGTCTTGTAGCAATCTCAAAATGTAAAAAACTCTTAAAACAGCAAAATATACCTAAAAAACGAGACTCGCTAAAGTGGCAATCAGCAATAGTTGTATGAGCGCTTCGCGCTCATTTTCCGAAAAAAAACATCGCCGAATTCAGCATTTTTCGCAATATAGCATTCTCAAAATTCAGTAGTTCTCGTTTTGTAGCAATCTCAAAATGTAAAAAACTCAAAGCAACAAAATATACATAAAATTATCAACATACCTTAACAGACATCTGCTTTCTTGAAACCTACAGCACAAAATATAACACCACCGTCATTTTCCAAAATAGGCTTAATACGCATTGACACGCTATAAACAAACCCCCCTTTCATGTCAAAATTTCCTCATATTTCTTAATTACTTCAGCAAGAGCGTTTAAACGGACTACAGAAACTATAGTCAATGAAATACATCCAATAAATTTAACATAAAAATAAACAGACAGCCATAGAACACGATATCAAAGAGTATCTGGTACAAGAGTCAACCAACCGTCACCAACGACACCCGGTAGTGAAATGAATGTTCACGCTCTCGCGTCGTAAAAAAGGGGGTTGCCATAATAAGTTACTAGACGCCAAACGCCGGGGTTGCCAGAGCGATAAAAATCGCCAAATACTCAACATCGCGGAGGGTGGGATAATAACACATCTTAGCCAAAAAAAAAAAAAAAAAAAAAAAAAAAAAGATACGCTAGAAGTTTGAAATTTTATTGGCCTAATTTTCTTATTGAATGGTTTTGAAGAACACAGGAAATTTTTTCTTTTCGAATTAAAACATAACGAACGACAACATATAAATAAAATAATAATAATAATAATAATAAGCATTCCTAAAAATTCTAACAGCTAAAAAAATAACTAATGAAAAACAATAACTACCTATATTTAAGTATTTTCTGAAAAGCACTAAGTGCTGTTTTAAAATAAATTATTACAGGACTAACATAAGCCAGCAAATATCTGTTTGCTAAAATCGCAGGATTTGAGGAGGATTTGAGGAACTGTTTCCTTAAAATGCATTGAGTCTGACCGTGATTGAGGCAAAACTTTCGTCAAATATTTGAGGGTTTACGTTTCGTTAAAAGTCAGGTGATGTTAATAGGAAATGATCGTCAAAAACGACGAAATACAGCTCGAGGATTTCTGAATCGTCAAAAGGAAGAGTTTTATTTCTGAGAGTGAGGCTTCAACTGTGCTACTCCAACCTTGAATATGCACTATATTGTTTCTACTATATTTTGTCAATTTTTCTGAAATTGGAGTTAAATTTGGTTGAAAACCCTGCATGTTATAAGCAAAAAACATGCAAGATTTTTTTATTTTTTTTAAAAATAAATCGCTATATCTCTATTAATATACGTGCTATTCTTACACAAAAGAATACACATATTGCACAATGTTTGTTTATTTATATTCGGTATCGATAGATCATTCGTGCATTTTATTTTATAGGGTGATCCCAAATATTATTTTTTTTCTTTGATTTTTTGTTGGCCCCCTAATTACCCTCCCCCCCCCTTAACAAATCGACATTGCTGAATATGAGGCCATACCTGTTCCTTTTAATCGTGAAATTCCAGAAGAATCTGTCAAGTATATTTCTAAATATTCGACAAAATGTCTAAAATTGAAAGTTGCCGGTCATTAATGGCTATATAGTGTATGTTAGATTCCTGATATTTACGAAAACAAAACAAAACAAAAACAATGGTACATCTCAGTTTATTTCATAAAGTCATTTCGAAATGTACCCAGCAATTTAAACCGATTCGGATCATGGTTAACATTCTGATGGTTTCTGTGATTTGATATCCATTTTTTTTTATATTTGAAAAGCATTTAAAGTAAGAGTAAATGCAATTAAAGTATTAATAAAATAAAGTTGCTAAAAGTTTTTGAATATGAAATGTTCTAAACTTCGACACTATACTTTTAGCAGCCAATAAATGAAAACATAAAACTTAACTACTCAAGGTTGTTCAAGACTGTCCAAATTTTGTTTTTTCGTAATCAATTCAATTCCTTTATCGGTAACAAAAAACATACATAAAATATTACACTATTTTAATTAAAAATTTAAAAGACTTTTTAAAAAATCAATGTTTTTTCATATATAACAAGAGATCGATACATCAAATAATAATAAAAAAAAAACGTAATGTAAAATCCCATCATTATTTTGAACGGAGAGGTTTAAAATTTTTCAAATCTGTAAATTCTAACATAAAAGACTTTAACCAAATCCTTTAGACTAACGTCTGATATTTTATGATCTGTTCAAAGGAAAAATAAGAAATATTTATATTAGTTTATTTGTTTTAGATTTTTTTTGACATAGTAACACGCTGAAGTGCAATTGAATTAGAGATAGTCTATGTTATGTGAAAAGTGGTAGTTGTACCTAATTCATGCACACGTGGGGACAATGCCACATTTGACATATATTCAGATGCATAGGTCTATATAAATAACTATTAAAGCTTATTTAATGAGAAAAACTGGAGATTTTTTTTGTATTGAAGAAAAAAAAAATAGAATCAAAACACTGTACTGAGCTCTTGAAAATATGGCTTAATCTTTTAACTGCTCTTACAGTGCACTGAAATTCGCTTGCGCATGCTTAGTATTTTCTTTTGTTTTCTGTATTCATACAAACCATGTACAACTTTATTCAGATTCCATAAAAAAGAAAATATTAAGATAAATTTCGAAAAACCTAAAATAATCATTTCATCATCTAACCATTACTCTTCAATAATCCGTGAATCCATTGAGATTTTACTTAGGAATGATACTATTTGTATTGATGTCCTTTCTTATAATATTCTCGCGATTTGGTTTAAAATTCTGAGTATTTCATGAGCCCCAGAAAATATGACTTGATCTTTTCACCTCTCTTCTAGACCAGCGGACTGAACCGTGCTTGCGCATGCGTAGTATTTTGTTTTGTTTTGCGTATGTTTTCTTCTATTTCAGTCGATCACCTTCCCCTTTGAAAATGAACGTGTTGTGTGTTCGAGAGATTTCCGGGTTATATTAACTAACATCTTTATATGTTTTTAGCATCTTTTAAGTAATTGCATGTATGTTTTAACTTTTATCTGAAAAAAAAAATAGATACTCGCCAAATGTGTCTTTCAATTTCAGAAAGAGCTCGACGATGCGTTTTCTCGTTCCTCATTATGAACTATAGGACGAAAATACACGTATACCGTAAAATTAAAAAATTATTTAGTAAAATTAAAACTGTTAGGCAAGCTTGAATGAACTGTAAGCGTCTAAAAATCAGTTATATAGTATGCAGCTAGCGACAGCACACCTTAGCTCAAGTGACCATCCAATTAAATGAGGAGACCACACAGATAGTCTGTCGATAGGTTGTGAACTGATCACTTAACCAAATAAGCTTCAGAAAAAGAAGGCGCACCAGAGTACCACTTGCGAATGCACACTATTACTCTGAGTGTTATGCATGAGGTAGTGAATACCGTGAGTGAACCTTTGATGATTAGAGCAGAGTAGCATCGCAATAAATACGTTTCCGAGAAAATGTCCAAATCGATGAATTTAAACTTTCGTTATTATTTTTTGCATTTGCTCCGAGGAATCTCTCTAACAAATTAACACCAGAAAAATTCTCGTAGATATGTTTTATGGATAGCTGCACGTTTTCTGCCAGTGGTGAGCCATAAACAAGTTATACTGTCTATAAGTCGTCAAAAATAAAATCGCACCTTCCACATAGTCTTGCAATTTAAAAAAAAAAAAAAAAAAAAAAAAAAAAAAACATTTTTTTTTTTTAAACAGAGATGTAGAAACAACCCTTTAAATTAGTATTTTATTTATTAATTCATTTGCAAAGTTTTAATTTCGTTTGGCAATTTAGTTACGGAATATTACATGGAAAAAACAAATGCTGAACTGTTTACACAGTTTGAAGTGCAAGCAGGTTAATTTTCCGTAATTGCGTTGCGCGTTCATTTTTGAGATAGATTTTAAAAAATCATGTTGAAAAGAAAATCAGTAAATATACATACAATTTTTAAAGAAGTTGCTTTTAAAGGTGTATTTTTTTTAATTCTATGTTATATAAAAAATTTTAAACTTTGCGATGTTTGGAAGTAAAAAAAAAAAAAAATAATAAAACTAAACCTGTGGCTGTATGATCAATGAAGGATCAGGGCTTACAATGTCCAACTCTGTTTACTTGACCCTGGGTCCCGAGGTGCTAAGAAGCATGTGTCCCGGCCGGGTGGGCA
This sequence comes from Maratus speciosus, assembly GCA_963932465.1. Taxonomy (NCBI): domain Eukaryota; kingdom Metazoa; phylum Arthropoda; class Arachnida; order Araneae; family Salticidae; genus Maratus; species Maratus speciosus. Next base: position 452,672,009 of record OZ010789.1, on the reverse strand, counting down.
GCCCAACGAAATACCCTCGGTGTTTAGTTCCCAAGCAAGCCTGGTCCTTATTTTGTCGACCCAGAAGGGATGAAAGGTTGAGTGCACCTTGCCCAGCCGGGAGCCGAACTCGCGACCTGTAGAGTGACAGACAGGCGTGCTGACCACTACGCTACTGGACTTGAAAAAAACTATAAAAGAATGATAAAACGAAACTGTTTGATCAGGAGGTTGCCATCGTTGATATGATGCCAGCGTTACTCACAGATATGTTTTTGTTTTATAATGTTGATTTACCATCTCGTTAAATGTAATAAAAAAAAAATATATTAAATTTAAAAAATCAAAAACCCGACTGCGTAAAACGAACTAATTAACTATTTCTCATCAATATGAAACTATTTTTTATATTACTTACCTTTTTTTATTTACTTGTATTGATGACTTTTAAGTTGTGTTTAATTATTAGTTCCTATCTACAAACACTGTTTTGATGAGGCCTATAGGTCTATTATGAAGGTTAGAGTTACAGTAAAGGTAGAGATCCAAAGTACACAATTTTAAGGTTGTATAATATTTAAACGGAGATTCTGACTGCAAAATGGTCAATGAAAAATCGTCTTCATTTTGAAAGACCTATCCAATGATATGCCACTCAATAGGGTACGTAAAAAAATTTTTTCGTCTCTACCGCCATATTGTAGATTACGGCCGCCATTTTGAATTTATAAAAACAAAACCTATCCTATAACCATCGGAAGGTTAAGACGAATCGATTGAGACTTCATTCATTAAAATCCATCCAGCCGTTGGGATGTTTCGAGGGTATAAAGAAATCCACATACACATATACGCGTTAAACACATAACCCTTCTTTTCAGTCGGGTAACTAGTAATTTAATAGAGTCGTTGAACTTTCCTAAAAATCAAATTTCGTCCGTACGTTTTTTAGCATCAAATAAATCGAAACATGCATTTTAACTACTCTTAGAACTATCTACAACGGTTAATTTTTTAAAGAGTCTATATGAATATTAATCTTTGTGAAGCTCAACTTATTTAGGTATGTATCAAATATTATTTACATATACATAAAACTTACTTAAAATTAAATGCATTTATTTCCTATTTGTGAAGTTAACATAATAAACATAGTAAGTAATGAATGTCATTTCGAATATAAACTAACACATTCTCGGAAAAATTATTCATATTTTCTCTACAATCAAATAGAACAAACTTATAAAAATGTCTAAATCGGATTCACTATTGAAAGAATTACTTGAGAATTGCATTATTCAATTTTGAAAATACATAATGATAAATTCAATTATTCATTTCTCGAAACTCTTCCGCATTTCTACAAAAGATAAGTGCTCAATACCGGCAGTGGTATTCATAATACGATTTGGCAGTAACACACAAAATAAATTAGTATCTTAGACTTTATCACATAAGTTTTATTCATTAAAATACAAACAGAGAATTTTGACTTCAAATTACTTTGTGAAGGCATTATGTATATTTGAAATTGATAAAAGGAATTTCAAAAGTGCGATGAACCACTGTTAAGATTTATTCGCGTAAAAATTTTAGGTCGGTATTACATAATTTATTGAATCAAGTTCAAAATAAGTTTTTTTATCCTTAGAATGAATGCAAATGTCCGGAGTATTTAAATATTTTCCATCCTTAATTGAAAAAATCAGCTTATGAGAAAATGGTACATTTATGAAAAAATAATGTTATTAATTTATTTTAATCACAATGTTTATAATTTTAGAGTTCCTAATCGGCTGACGCTATTAAGAACAAACTTTTTAATATAGTCTTGTTTCAAGCATTTGAGTTTTGTCACTGAGAATTTTTTTTCAAATAAGTTTTGAATAAGTAAAATTGCTAAGGAAGATAGAATACCGGTAAGCATCGAATTTAATTTTATTGTGCATGTATAACCAACATTTGACATATTTTCTCAAAATTTAAAAAACCGTTATTGTTTTTTGATTGCATGATGTGCATTACTAATTCATTCATTTAATAAAATATATTTTACCTTTCTAAGATCCTAGTTATCACTGAAGTCCCGATTAAAAACGAGTTGCTGCTCCTCATAACTTCATAAGAATTACCACAGGATGAGACATGTTTCAGCACGTTTAAGGAAGTATTTTGAAGGAATAGCGTGCCGAACATGCACTAGAAATGAGTTAAAGGCACACGCACAAAAATATCCCTGTAAAATTACGGTCAGAGGCCGGTAGCAGAGATTCCAGTCATACCCCGTAAAAAGAAAATCCATATCCAATTACCAATACGTATTTTAGCTAACAGATGGGCTACAACTGTAAAAATATGTGGATTGTTCTAATTTTCTAAGTATCTCAGAGATAAGGCCGCTTTTTAATGGATCAGATCGTTTTACATTAAATAAGGCTGTTGCCCGTGAAAATTGGAGGGCAAATGCTCATAAATTTATAGTTTTTTCTGAGAGTGTACTGATGAGGGATTACTTATTGTCACACCCTTTTTCCAGAATGTCTCAGTGGCGCTGAAAGGGATAGATGAGATTCTTGATGATTATTTCAGCAAGTAGATGTCCATGGACTTCTCTTCGAACCAGGTGATTGTCAGAGGAACTTTTTGGCAGATGTTTTTGATTTCTATCCAGGTGGTAGAAAATCATTAAAATATGAAAGTGATCGCCCAGTTTAAAATATATATACTTAGAAACAAAGAGTGAGCTTTTTATAAGTACAATAGGTCCAAGTATAATATACACTTCCAGTCATCGCTGAACCGCCATGTCCCTATATACTTCTAATATACAAAGAGTGAGCTTTTTATAAGTACAATAGGTCCAAGTATAATATACACTTCCAGTCATCGCTGAGCCGCCATGTCCCTATATACTTCTAATATACAAAGAGTGAGCTTTTTATAAGTACAATAGGTCCAAGTATAATATACACTTCCAGTCATCGCTGAGCCGCCATGTCCCTATATACTTCTAATATACAAAGAGTGAGCTTTTTATAAGTACAATAGGTCCAAGTATAATATACACTTCCAGTCATCGCTGAGCCGCCATGTCCCTATATACTTCTAATATACAAAGAGTGAGCTTTTTATAAGTACAATAGGTCCAAGTATAATATACACTTCCAGTCATCGCTGAGCCGCCATGTCCCTATATACTTCTAATATACAAAGAGTGAGCTTTTTATAAGTACAATAGGTCCAAGTATAATATACACTTCCAGTCATCGCTGAGCCGCCATGTCCCTATATACTTCTAATATAGCAAGAAAGAGCTATGGTTCTATGAACCTGCAATTCCTAAATTACCACCAGCGTAAACCAAGATGTTCCGTTTAATTTTCGATAATATACACATAATCTGGTCTTTCTGGCTTCATCGTGTTTCATAACTAAAGTAACAGACAGAATAAGAACTATTGCTTTTCTTAATCATAAGATTCAATTTGGTTCCGTTTGGTTATATTTTTTTTTCTAAGAGAGAAGTACGATATGGTCTTAAAGATATTGGTAGATCTGATTTAATAAAAATGCATTGTGATTTAATATTTATCCTAACCTCATTATATTTGCTTAAAAAGATATCCAAATATTCTTTAGTAATACAACTAAAAATCCCATTTTCAATTGTATTTATTTACCAATTTATTCAGAATCATATTAGGTTCGCGAAAGCTTTGAGAAGTCATAACATTTCTATAATCTGGTTGCATTTCATGATAATCATTACTTATATTAAAATGAAGAGATCATGGAATAATGATGGATATGTCCGTATTAAATACAGTATTTACTTGAGTAAAAATATAATTTTTGCAATTTATATTCAAATTAAACATAGTACGCTCCTTTAAACATAACATTGCATATTCTTAGTTTGTATAACATATAAAAATATTAAACCATCTTTAATTTTAATTATTTGTATAAAAAATCTATATGCTTGATTGACTTGTCAAAAATGTTTAACTGGACTAATATTAGCAAGAACAATACTTTTAATCTTAGTATGAAATTTGTTAACAAATTTGAAAAAGAGGTAAAATTGAAATCGTGTATCCAGAATCCATAATATAACAAAATCTATATTGATTAGCACATCCATACGTTATTAATTATCACATGTTATTAGGAGAAGATTGCTAATTAATGGGAGGAGTACAAGATGGTGAAGAACTGACATTAACGACACAATCTCTTTTCTAGTGAGTGAAAATAATTATAAAGTCCTCTAATATGGTAAATTCTACAAGGCCTCGATGGATACTGTTATTGAAAATGTGCGGTGAGAGATCTAGTTGTAAATAATCTGGGTCTCTGCATTCTAAAATTAGGATTTAATTGGCGAATCCAATGTCTAGGTGCATTAATTTGATGTTGAAAAGGACTACCTGGCTCTGAATTATTTTCATAGGTGTAGTAGTAGATGTTATAACTACCACAACTTGTTTTATTAACCTATAGCATACATTAGTAGTAGGAGGAGGATTAACACTTACGATACTTTGATATTCTGGCTTTAAGCCACCAGAACACCTGGTTTTACGGAGATTTAGTTTTCTAACAATTTCTACTTTCTTATGAGGATATCCATATTACTTAAATTTAAAGTTCAGAAATCAGAAAATCTTAGAATAGTGATATTAACAATCTTTCCTGTAAGTAATTCATCAGTTTGATCACATTATGTACAATTTATACAGTCCTTAATGTAGATTTTAAGACCTTCTCCTTTTATTCATAAATACTTTCTAATTTTCATTGAGAATTCTTATTCTACTTAGTACATAAATTATCAAAGTAAAGAAGCCATGACTGGATATCCATTCCTAAATCTGGGTCAAAGCTAAAAAATCTACTTCAGCCATTTAATCAGCAGTATTTAACTTAATAAAAGAAGCAACTCTACTATCTCTATTAAATCCCGATCTCAAATTCATAAAAAATTAATTTTAAAATATGAAAATAATAACAATAATAATCATAAACAATAAATTGTTTTAATCATAGTGCTTTAACAAAGAATTCCTAATTACAATTTAAAACATCAGAATTAAATATTTACCTTAAAATAAATAAACTCTTTTTAAAAACAATAATAATATAAAAAATAAATAAAATCTAATATTCTCCTCAAAATAACCATATTTAATATTTAATAACAGGAAGGCTCTGTTACTTAGAAAGACATCGGTAAACAGGTTTTGATGTAATCCTGTCGACTTTTGTGTCACAATATTTTGTGACGAAGAAGATAAGCTCTGAACAATCACAACTTCCTCTCTTTAGATCCATTAGCGACGATTCCACTTAAAACGATCGTACCATTCCATTAATTAGGAGTTCTAGCTAGCACCAATTATAGTAATTTATTAGTATAAAAAATCTGCAGCCATCATTATTATTTAGGCACAGGATCGAAATTAGTACTGTTTCCCAAAATTGACGAGCAGAATATCCATCATGGAAAAAAAAATTATTCTCAGTAGAATATCACACACAGTTAAAATCTCGGCACAACCACGATTTAATATTTACGGAATCTCACCACCTTAGCTTTTAGTAGTTCTCCACCATAAGCTACATTATGAAACGATGCTAATTAAGCTCTTCACTGTTATTATAATGGTCTCACTTGCTAGTGACAGACGTAGTTTTTGAAATAACACCAAACACACAAAATCTGCATTCCTGAACTCATGTATGGCAATAAGTACCTGTTGGCGAAGGAATTTTTACGGCAATGCGGAAGACCAATAAACCAATTACATCACTTAAAAGCGCGAAACTCTATTTCTAGCTGCGAAAAAAAAAAAAAAATATATATATATATGCCGTCTTTTGCCCAAAAAAACGCAAAAGGGCTTTTAGAATAATAATAATAATAATAATAATAATAATAAACCTCGAAATGGTAAAAAATGCGAATTGCAGGCCAGATCATTTTAATAGAATTCATATCGGCATTTAAAAATGAAATAAACATGAAAAGACCTGGAAACAAAAAAATAATACCTGAAATGTTTTTAAAAATAGATTTTGAAAAAAAAATATTAATACGCATTTCGATAGAAATGAATTTAGGCAAAATTAATGATTGAAATACTTAAGACAGGAAATAATTAAATAAACTAGGGCTATAAAATGATGTTAGATAGGAAAATGTATGGAATATTCTTAATGAAGCGCGGAAATTTAATTTTTGTAATATACATGCATATATATATATATTGAAAAATCCGAATTCATATAATTTAAAATACGGAAAAAATCTAACGAACTGTAACTAAAACAATAAACAACAACAACAAAAAAAAGAATAACTAAGAAAAAACTAAATATGAAGGCAAGCGGCAAGGCTAATGACTTGCGCTGCGGGATTAAACATGTTTGACGTGCACAACATCCCCCTTCACTTGCCAAAACCAAACAAATGAAAAATGGAAACAAAATGAAAACTAAACTAACCCAAAACACTCAAATGAAATCCGTGAATAACCACACCGCTAAGCAATTTTCGTCAGGTGTCACATATCGAATTATCATCATCATCGAACAATTCCAATGTTTTATTTCGATAGCTTTTTTCATGATAAAATTGAGAGTTAAATCATTCAGAAAATGTATTGGGTGATTTTGTTTACTGGCGTTTATGTAAACGTGAAAAATTTCATCAACCATTTCATCAACATTTGTACACAAATTTACAATACGATTTAAACCATTTAAATATATATTTCTAAAAATTTAAACATGCACGTTACTATTAAAGTTTAAGATTTTTATGGTATCAAAATCAAAATAATATCTTTAATCGTAAATACTATGTACTAAAATTTCGTTTATAATTTTCAATTTAACATCCAAGTAGTTGACTGTGCTTTGACTGATGCGCTCTTTAAATTTAAAGTATTTGGATAACGTTTAAATTGATGAGTTTCTTTATTGTTATTCAGCTTAATTACCAAAATATCATCTATATATCTGTATATCTTTAAATATTTTCCAACAATAAACTGGGTCCATATGTAAACAGGTAAATATCTGCAAGGATGGAACTGAAGCTACCCCCCCCCCACCCCCCCACCCATTGGAATACCTGTCACTTGTTTATATATATGTTTCCCTTCCAACAAATAATTTTCGCAAACAACAAATTGAAATAAATCAGTGAACAGTTCAGTACTGATATCCCTTTCTTTAGATTTCTTGAAAAAAATCCACAACTTTGTACTTCAAATCATCTAAATTTATGCTATTATACAAATCCTCAAAATCATACGTATGCAATCCTGTAATGTTTTTCAGCTTTTTTAGCCCTTTTACAAGTTTATAACTGTTTTTTATTATTATCGACGAATATTCATTTATGGCTTGATCGAAAATCTTTTGCAATATATTCAACAATTTTTTATTTACATATTCCAGATAAGTACCAAACCCAGAAGTTACGGTTCTAAAAGTAATTGGGTTTTTATGGAATTTTGGAATCATAACAAGATAAGGAAATTCCGCATGTTTTTTGCTTAGATTTTATTTTTTTATAGAATGCCTTCACTCTGTTATACACACACACACACATACATATATATATACATATATGTATATATGTGTGTGTGTGTTATTTAAATTGATTTTATTACGAATTCATTATTACTCTATTGAGTAAGATATGCGTATTTTTAACATTAAAGGTTTTAGATAATTTATGCATTTTCAGTTGAATGCAAATTTTATCATGCTACTGAAGAAAGTATGATACGCTAAATGGGAAAAAAAAGATGTAATTTTATAAAGAAATATTTTCATTTTCTTCTTTTTTTATGAAAGATAACTGTAATAACTTCATTACCTCTCGTATTAAGAGACTAATTAACTTTTTTGGATATCATGTGTTGCTAAAAGTCATCAAGTTAATGGCTCATAAACTTTCTAAAAGTTTACATTAATTTTCTCAAAAAACTGTAACAACAATGGATTGAGTAGTTTTATTAAATAGAAGAAATATGAAATAAATAACTATGTTTAATTAATCACTAACTATACTACAAATTTTAAATTTTACATATAATATGTATATAGTATGTAAGCAATTTTGTAACTGCGTAAAAGTTATGTTATACTAGATAAATGTATTCTTACTCTTAAAATTATTTATTGAATTTATGTTTTTAGTTTATTTTAAAGACAAAAAGGCTTTTAATGTTAATTTTAAAAATGTGTAATTTTATACAGAATTATTGGTATTTTCTTTATAAAAGATAACCTTAATAACCTTATTACTTTTTTATTAACAGACTAATTATCTTTTTTTCTGTTATCAAGTATGTTGTTGTAGCTAAAAGTCACGAAATTAATTATCGTAATTTTTTGAAAGATTACATTAACTTGCAGAAAAGAGTTATAAAGATAACAATACTACAGGAGAGAAAATTCTCGGGGCTATCAATGAAAAAAACTTTTTTTTTTTTTGTCAAAAATAGATTTTACTCTATAACATAGTTTCCTTCAAGAACGATACACACAATTCAAAGGTCATGTAAGATTTGGATGCATCTCATATAATATGATTTCTAATAGGCTCTAAAATATGCATCACTTTTGCATTTGACATCCTCATTTGAAGCAAACTTTGGAGTCGCCTCTTCCAGTTAGAAAGTAAATAATACTAGCTGAAGAACTCATATACAAAATACGGGAGGTGGTAGAGGAATTCGTAGAACAATTTTGACATCGTTTTCAAGAATGTGTAAGACGTTTTGTTGTCTTGGTGAAACAGAAATTTTTTCTTCCTCCTTATGCGTCGTTTTTTTTTTTTTTACCCGATTGCCAAGTAGGGTTATGTGTTTCACGCGTATCTGGGTATGTGGATTTCTTTATACCCTCGAAACATCCCGACGGCTGGATGAATTTTAATGAATGAGCTCTCAATCGATTCGTCTTAATTGTCCGATGGTTATAGGCTAGGTTTTGTTTTTATAAATTCAAAATGGCGGTAGAGACGAAAAAAAGAATTACGCACCATATCGAGTGGCATATCATTGGATAGGTCTTTCAAAAGGAAGGAGATGTTTCATTGACTATTTTACAGTCAGGAGCTCCATTTAAATATTATACTATCTGGAAGTTGTGTAGGTAGAATCTCTAGCTTTACTGCAACTCTAACCATCATAGACATCTATAGGCCTCATCTAAACAGTGTTTATAGATAGGAACTAACAATTAAACACAACTTAAAAGTCATCAATACAAGTAAATAAAAAAAGTAGGTAAGTAATATAAAAAATAGTTTCACATTGATGTGAAATAGTTAATTAGTTCGCTTTTTAAGTTTTGCTTGTCAAGCTTGTTAAGCTTGAGCTTTTTGATTTTTTAAATTTATTTATTTCATTTTTCAAAAAATATGGCATTATACTCTCTTGTGACTGTTTTTAATATTATGAGCATCCCCAAAAATACTGGCTAAGACCTTTGCAGCTGATTTTTGCATCTTTGTTAGCTTTGGGCGATTTTCGCTCAATTCCAACCACTCAGGTGACTGACTGCCTATTTGAAGCAGGTGTCAAGTGATGCTTTTAACCTTTTATCCAACGTTACAAATCGCTTCTAAAATATATTATGTTAAAATATAGCCAAATTGCGATTTGAGTCACCGATACATTGCTGTTCTAGGTCTTTTGTTCGGAAATGCGGCAACGATCTTACGTAAACACTTCTTCATATGCAAATATTCATGCAAAATATTTATCACATATTGTGTCGATATCTTTACTATGTCAGCTACCTTTCTCACTTTCACTTTGCGGTCATTTAAAACAGTATGAGGGTTTCTTTTAGTTTTTCTGATATTTATACCCCAACTGGACCTCCAGATTGTGGAGCATCGTTGTTTCTTTTACGGCCACATTTATATTAACTAAATCATTGATAAATGGTTGTTTTCGAGGGAGAAAATGTGCAGTAATGCATCACAAACCATTTTTGGGTTTGGATTGCATTTGTTTTTGCCAAGAAACAATTTTTACTCAAAACACGAAATTCTCTTTCGTCCATTATCTCCACAAAAGCGAAAGTAATGCCACTTACACGATTGAAATTTGAAAATAAATGGCCGAAATCTGATGTACTTTTGACACGAATCTTTTGGAGAGTGCCAGAAATCACACTGATAATTTGTTGGTGCTGCCAGCTAATAGCAAGTCCCGGAACTTTTCGCTTCATATAATAATGGATCGTGCAGTTTTTCCGAAAAAGTAATTGGAAGAAATATAATTAAATATTAGGTTAGAAATAGGCGTTGTGAGCGTATAGAATCTAAAATGCTAAATTTTGATAGCGTAATTAAGGTAAAATATATATTGTCATTTGATAAATTTATGTGTTTTTACTTGATTTTTAATTCTTGAGGGGAAAACATTTTATCCAAATTTTAAAAATCGTGTAATCTCTCTCTATATATATTACGCTATCGTATGTGGTACAGGAAATGCGATTATTTGTTAATTGTTTAATAGCAACGCCCGAGTGAAACGCATCTCATTGGTTATTGAACAGCATTTAATGCATCTCCATACCTATGCATACCTAAGGGGATTACCATAGGAGGGACGCTGTTCTGTCGCCAAATGCCGCCAAGTTTGTCGCTAGCTTGGAATTTTATCGCTAAATTTGTCCTTCAAAATTGGTCGCCAAAAGTGACTCCATCTTGGCGATATCTCTAATATTTCGCCAAATTCCCATAGACTTCCTTTGTAAACCAATAAGGGTTATTCGCTTACAGAAAATCAACAAATTGAGATATTTTAATGCAACAAAAACTCATATTAGCTTAAGGGATTATATTAATTATATTTAAGGGAGTCCAAGTAAATTAAATTATGAATAAAAGTAACATGATACTTAGCATGCTTTCCCAAACATAAATTTTAAGGGAGACCAAAACTGGTCGCCAAGGGCGGCTAGTTTTATAAATATGTAAATTATTTTTTTTTTTTTTTTTTTTGATAAAGTACATCGGTTACAACTTCATTATTTTACGCATTAAGACGGACTTTTTAGGATAGTATATATGTTATTGTGGACAAAGATCATAAAGTTTACAGCGCAATTTTAAAAATCTTTATTAACTTTGAAAAAAAGGCAAAATCCAAATGATAATGAATAGAACAGTTTTTCCTAAAAAGAAGATGGGTGAAATAGGTTGTGATGAAACAGAGTTGAGTTTTTAGCATCTTATATGCTAAAATGTAATAGCGTAATTAACGTAAAATACACATTCTTATTTGATAAATAAATATATATGTTTTTAGTTGAATTTTAATTCTTGAGAGATAAGATTTTATGCTCATTTAAAATAATCTGTGTAAATGTATAAATATTTACACTATGTCCTTTTCTTTATGAAGGATAACTATTAGAACTTTTATAACTTCATTATTCCTCAATTAAGATTATAATTAATTTTGGGGGTTATTATGTATCTTTTTTGTGGCTAAATATCACCTACTTAATCACTCACAAAATTTTAAAAAGTTTACATTAACTTTTTAAAAATGTAAAATCATAATAATAATGGATCGTATTTTTTCTAAATCGGCGATGGATGAAACAGGATATAATAAAATAGAGTTGTGAGCTTATAGCAACTCATATGCTAAATTACAATAGCGCAATTAAGGATAAATATAAATTCTCTTATGATAAGACTACGTGTTTTTAGTTGATTTTTAATTCTCAAGAGAAACTTTTTATGTTATTTTAAAAAATTCGCTTAATTTTATAAATATTTACATTCTCTCCTTTTCTTTCTGAAGGATAATTGTTATAATTTAATTATCTATCGTATTAAGACGTTCATAAAGTTTTTGGGGATAGTATGCATGTATGTAATAAAACAAAGTTCTCAGTTTATAGCATTTCATTTTCTAAATATTGTTATCGCAATTAACGTGAGGTGTAATTGATTATATTTAAATGATATATTTATATGTGCTTAATTAACTTTTAATTATTTCGGAAAAACCTTTTAATATTATTTAAAAAAAATCCATGTAATTTTGTGAAGAAATATTTATATGTTATCTTCCTTTATGAAGGTTATCTGTTTTAACTTCATGACCTCTCGTATTGAGAGGCTAATTAACTTTTTTGGGTATAAGATATGCTGTTATGGCTTAAAGTCATCATGGTAATGAACCGCAAATTTCGTAAAAATTTACATTAACTTTCAGAAAAAATGAAAACCAAACAATAGTTGTTCGAACAATTTTTTCTTAAAAAAGATGGGTGAAAAGGTATATGATAAACAAATAAGAGAGTTTATAGCATTTTACACGCTAATTTACGATATCGTTACAAATTGTAAAGAACAAATGGTTATTATCGAGCCTTATTTTCTATTTATATAATTTCTAAATTCATAAAACTAACTCTTAAAGAAACAAAAATGTATTTGTATTAAAATGCATAGTACAAGGTGTATCAGAAACAGTTTGCCAGATTGGAGTCTTTTTGGTCTCCCAGATTGTTGAATGTCGCCGCTTTTTTTTAAAAATAGAAATATTTGGCCTGTTTAAAAATAGATTAAAAATTCTTAAAAATAAGCTGAATTATACTACTTTAAAAAAGTGGTGACAGTCAAATAATCTGAATTAAAAAAATCCCCAATCTGGCAACACTGCCCAGAATGAATGTCCCAGTTTCAATGGTATATTATAACAGTTTAATTTAGACTATTTACGACAAATCACACATCATGTTGAAAGTAAATTGACGTAGTGTTTCTTACGAATGTCCAATAGGTGCTGTGCACTTTCAGTTATACGGCGCAAATACAACTTAAGGTCCAATGCTTCCCACACTTCGGTTAACAAGTCCGGAGTAATGGGAGAAATAGCCTTTTTCAATTCTTTGTGTTTTTGTTACAATTACAGATTAATTCTTAGCAAAATTCAGGGCATAAATCGCTTTACTCTCAGGAGTCGCCATTTCGCGTATGAAAAGCAGTACTCTCGTTTGCACTTATCTAAAAGTGTCTGGGTGACTATTTATTTGGGACTTTGAACCAATACTCTAGAACAGATACTATTAAAATTTATAACTGTGACATTATTTTATGGGCACCCTGTATACTGTTTTGTTTATTATTTGCAAAGTTTTATAGGCCGGGAGACAGCAGCATAGACATTCACCTCATCCAGTTCACGGCTGAAATTCCAGAATTAGTTAAAACTCGATCCGCATATTAAAATGCAATTGGTCTGCCAAGTCATATTTTGGTGGAAAACACCTGAAAACCCGATTTTAGCGGTTGACTCGTAAGTTTACCATTGTATTTTCCTGCACTCAAAGATACGAAAACATGGACAGTGTTGAATTCAGGGGGTAGCCCGGGGGGAGGGACATCCCCCCCGGAGCAGGAATGACAGGGATGACCGCCCCGGGAACCCAGCTTTCGCTTTAGAGTATAAGTGCAATCCCGGGGGGAGACCCCCCGGAAGATTTGAGATTTTGTGTTTTCAATGGTCAAAAAGTACAATCCCCCCCGAAACCCTATAATGTCCACCCCCCCCCCCGGAGCTACAGAAATCCCTCCCGAAGAAAAGTATCTGAACATGGAGCGCTGGGAACAGGAAAACACAATACTAAACCTAAGAGTCAACCGCGAAAATCGGGTTTTCAGGTGTTTTCCATCAAGATATGACTTGGCAAACCAACTGCATTTTAATATGCGAATCGAGTTTTAAATAATCCGGGAATTTCAGCCGTGAACTTGAGGAGGTGATTATCTGTGCTGCCGCGCCCCAGTCTATTATTAATGTCATTAATGCTAAAGTTAGTACAATATGAATTATTATTATGCCTTTAAATAATAATAAAAAAACTAAAAATGAATTTTTTTTAGAAAAAAAATTCTATTTGATTTCTGTTTTATAATTCTTTTTTGTTATAGCACATTTATCTGTAGTTTTTATGCGAATTTGGTATTCTTTTTCTATTTTCCCTATGTTCTATGCTCAGACAAGAAAAGCCTGAGTTGGTTCCTGGTTTCGAAGATTCCAAAACCTGTAAGGAAAGAACTTCGTCCGTAGGAGCGGAGGGACAGAAAATTCTGCGATAAATCTCGGGTTGACCGATCGAAAGGAATAAAGAAAATGCCGGACTTCCCTAAAATAAAATCGAGAGGACCAGTTACCCTGGCAACAGGAATTTGATAAGACTTATTCCCGGGTTTTTCTTATCTGAGCCGCACACCACACAGTGCACTGCAGCTGCGAAAGAGGTCTTGTTTCCTCTGCAAACATATCCTCCCGCCAATGTAAAAACAGCATTATGGATACTTTAAAATATCTCAAGAGTAAAATTATTTGAAAATATGAAATTTACCGATTATTAATGGTCACCATAAAATGTACCTGTGATTTTAATTTCATTAAAAAGAAGTGCATGATTTGTATTATTTTCTATATTTCGATAGACTTGTAATGTTAAGGTGAAATCCTTTTTCTAACACTTCGTTCCAGTGTTTTGGACTTGAAGCTTATATAAGAAAAGACTTAATATATGTTTGTAATATTTACAAGTAGTCAAAAGTTACTCGAAACCCCGAGTCTAAGGGAGTAGGCCGCCCTATGTGTAGGAGGTCTTAACTCTTTCGAATGAGAGGTTCCGAAGGCTACCAGATTAGTTTGCCGGTGTTTGAATGGGCAACCAAGATAGGCCTCTAAGAAGGGGCTGAAAATGTATGCAGGTGAAAATCTGTTTTGCCCCTAAATAAAATATAGATACAGTCAAAATTCTTTTGAAGACCGCCCCTATTCAAGGGACACCTCCGTTAAGAGCCAATATTTTTAGGAACAAAAATTTTCTCCATAGGCAGGATGTTAAATGTACTCTAATTAGGGGCAGCACCTTCCCCTCATAAAGGTAATTTTTTTCACATGTGCCTTAAATCCTAAATAGGTGTATTGAATTCCTGAACCAAAATATAAGAGTTCAAAAAACAACTGCACTTGTAACAAAGAAGACAGGTGGAGATGGGGAGGATCTAGTAACATAATGAAGAACAACAAACTCTTCCACAAGTGAGACAAACAGGTGTTCCTCACACTTTTTTTTACGTTTCAACCTGTAGGGTTGGGTTAGATGGGAAACTTGACCCTTTGTTATGGGTACACAAAGGATAACAGTTTATCTAGAAAAACTGATTCCACATTTACTAAAATTATGAATGCATACTGAAGCACAATTTTTACACTAGAGATTTTATGCTCAGGCTTATGTAAAATTTAAAATTATGGAACCTAAATCAAGCCTAAGAGTACATTTGGATTTGAATGACAAAATCAAAGTTCTTAATTGTCATGATCAAGGAAAATCTGCAAGAAAATTGGCTTCATGGTTTAATTACAGCAAGAATCAAATAAACAATATTGTTAAAAACAAAGATAACTTACTGAAAGAATATGCAGATTTTAAAAATCGTGGGATTAAAAAAAGAGATAAAAAATTTGGTCACCCCTATTCAAGGGCTACCCTTCAAAAGGGCCAATTTTCAATGGAACGGCAAGTGACCCTTACAGAAAGGTTTCACTGTACATATGAAAGTGAAGACTCTGACAGAATACTCTGAGAATGCAGAGAAAGCGCACTGGCTAACTTGGACTGGCAGTTGTCTTCTAGATCAGTTACTCTCTTCTCTTACTAGAAAGAGGAATGTCTACCATTTTTGACTTACTATAGCAGTCTGACGTTGTTCTCTGATGAGGAGGTCTATTTAGTTCATCGTTTGATGAACATGTTTCTCTGTAATGTATTTAGGAAATCCCAGATATGCAAACCTATCACATTAGTTATTCTCTAAAATGAAATATTATTAATATTTTTGTAAATAAAATAAGTTTGGCTTTAAGGCCCTTAATGCAATAATTTTCAACAATTAATAACAGTTCAAATATTTTGGTAAGATATTTGAAAATAGACATTTCAAATTTGAAATGTTACATACATTTGAAAATGAATACATAAAGTATTTGAAAATGAATATATACATATATTTGAAAACAAAAATTTTAAATTTAAAAATAATTTTCTATTTTTTTAAGCTATTAGTTTCGATTTAGAATAATTAAAATGCTTTTTGTCAATTTACATAAAAAATCGGTCGAAAAAGATATTCATCTGAATTTTCACAGTCCCACTTATTTGTGTAAAGTATACGCAAATCAGCCTTGTTTGATAGATATTTTTATATAATTAAAGAACAAAATTTTAGCATGATCATTTAACTATTTCGTGTTAAATATTTTTTTGTAACTAAGCTCTGTTCAATTATTTAGATTTAGCTGTTCTTTACTAATATCAGAAAAATGAAATTTTGTGCGGAGTTCAGCATGAACATTTAATAATTGCTTTGCAGAATGTAATCTATTTTTGGGACACAATTTGAAACTGTTGTGAAGGTCCTTTACTTTTTGTAATAAAATATAATTAGAAAACTTGGGTGTGTTAAATTAGTACAGCATTTTTTCAGACGTACATAACAATTCATACTCATCATTCAAGTTTTATAAAGGTTTTAAACAACCTCATTGACATAATTAATTTTTCTTATACTGTGGGAAGCGGCACCATTTGTTGTTACTTGGACGATCGTTCGTATGTGACACATGGATTACAATGTTAGAAGAACTAAAAACTCAGATCACGTGAGACATCATTCAGTCTTAAGAGGGAATAAAACAATATTCAAACATCTTCAATGTTCAAAAAAAAAAAAAAAAAAAAAAAAAAAAAAGGAAAACACATCATCTTTGGCAGTTGAAAAACAGCCTTTTACGTTGTATCACAACGCACAAACCTTCGTTAGTGCTTTGCTACGGGACGTTACAGTAACGCCAACTTTTGAAAAATACAGGTGGATCAAAATTTCTTGAGTAAAATAACGCTTACAATTTTTATCTCTTAGTGGGTAGCGGTTCGGGGAAGGAGCAGATGACCAAAGATGATAATTCGAAGTGAAATTATGGCTTTCCTGAGTAAATTATAAAATTATTATAATTTACTGAAAAGTTCTATTTAATTATATTCTCATAAATTTGTACTTATAAAGACATTAATATTCATTATAAATAGCGTAAAAATTTCGAACTATTGAAAGTGCAAAAAACTATGTGTCAAGAAAAACATACGTTTTAATCACTTAAGTGCTTTATCGATTCAAGACATTAAAACAGATGGCAAAATATAAAGGATTTTTGTTTTTGATGGAAATTCATTTATACCTCCGCTAAAGGTGCTTTCAATGCCCTGTAAGTCTAATTGACTTTCTTACTATTTTTCAAACAAAATTATTTTGAAAACACGAATAAAACCAAATTTTATTTCCGCGATTAAATAAATAAGTGAATAATGAAATAAATCAATGGAAATTGAGTGGACAGAGATATTAAATTATTGGGTGGATTCACTCCCCACCCGGCACTATAAGTTGGCGCCACTGGAGCGGTATATTGTCACTGCATTGCATAAAATATAAAAGAAACATGGTAGTTATAATTTCATGCTGCTTTGAATTGCATTCCTTAATTTTTTCAAATGGAAAAAATAAGGCCCAGAAATGATGGAAAAATGCCTTTTACGGCAAATAAACTTGGCAACTAAAATTATGAATGTAAATTATTGTAGAACGTTTTTGGAGACGTTTAAGCTTCATGTGACAAAAGAGCGATTACACGAAGATTAGAAATAAAGAAACCCGAACGTATTTAATATTCAACATTATCTTCTCATAACAATTAAAAAGAAGCATGAATACAAATGCAACTATAATACCTACTTATAATAAAACACACATACTACAATATATAGTAAAACACACATACACACATAAATAACGCCTGCATTCAACAGTTAAAGGTATATAATAAATATTATAGACGCATACATACAATAGACTTCTTTTAACGATAAATATTTACGGAAATTTGTACGAATGACATTATTTAAATCTTTATAACAGTAATTTTTAATAATTTTCAATTTATGCATTTTCTAAGTTTATTTATACTTGCAAAATTAATGGTAACTGTTTACTCAACTTTAAATAAAATTATGTAAAACGCTGATGTCTGCAGTTATATAGTTAGTTTCAATCATGTTTTAAGAAATATGTTGTTTTCTTTTATGCAAATGAAAGTGAGTATATTTAATTCAATTGTCGCAGTCCTGCTATTGTCAGCCTGTATATTTATACAAGCTGTCTTCAGGCAGTTTGCCAGCTTTAGGTTGATTATTTAAATGAGTGTTATAAAGAAATAAATGGTAGATATGCACTTCAATTTAAATGCATCAAGAATATATATAACAAAAAGTCCTTTTTTCCGATATAACTGAAACATCGATATCCCTGGATACTTAAAAGAGGTATTGGTTCAATAATAAATAAAATACATCTTGATTTTATCAAATTACATGAAAAATGTTCTAAAAAAAAAAAAAAACCTCTCTCAACAACACAAAAGTTTTAGACACATTCACGGCGTAATTTTTTATGTGTATAAGTCTGAAATTTGCATGCATTGGTATTGAAATGCTTTAGAATCGAATAGCCTTTTTTATATCCCTACATATATAACATTGTAAGCTAAAACTGGTTACTCCCAGTTGACGATCTTTCTCGGATATTTCGCTATTTATACCTCGAGTATCTGCTTTTAGTGTTTTCAACGAAAGTTGATTTATCTTACTATCTCTGTATATATATATACACACGCATATATATATATTATATGTACAGTCGTGGAAAAAAAGTAAAAACCCCCTACTAACTCCTCAACAAATTATCGTAGACTAAAGTTACTGGTACCGAACGATTGGAAATAAAGTATACTTTTAAATGACGCATATAAAATTTGCCTAGGGGGCCATATACATATTAAAGCGAATCCAAACTTCATTTTTTTCAATAGCAATACCCAATTTTAATGAGATATTTCAAATCTTCTGTTCAAACTCTGCCTAGACACGAAATTTCAAGTCATTTGAATGATAAGTTTTTGAATAATAAACATTCAAAATTGAGTGCTTCTAACGTTAAATTACATTTTCATATTTTTATTTATAACTTCTGAAATTATGATCCTAATATTTTAATTTTTTGTGTAGCAATAATACTAATATAACCCAACACAAATACGTTGAATTTACAATTTTTATAATTTTCTGATATGAATTATGAATTATGAAATTAATATTAAAAAAAATTATGAATTGCAACCTACAATGATTTGATGTATTCAGATTTATTAAGTCCTGCTTTATGGAAATCCAAAATTTCACATTTTTCTTCCAAGTAATTTTCAAATTATGCTTAAAAAACGGCAAAATGATGCTTTAAAGGGCCGTCTATGATAGAAGAGATTAAATATTTTGAAATTTCTTATAGTAATCTAACAGGCTTAATTGACTGCTTAAGGTGCCTTGATCAAGAAGGGAGCTCTCTGGGTTAACAATCGAGTACTGAACTTCAATTTGGATACAGCCCTTAAAATACACTCGTTTTAAAATAATTAATTTCTCGGAAACTTATGGTATGAATTGCATAAAAAATTTGTTTTTAGGCTAATTGGAGGATGTAGAGTTCATTTATGCTGTCAGAATTGTGTACTGCTATTGAAAAAAACAAAGTTTGGGTTCATTTTAATATGTAGATGCCCCCCTAAGCAAATTTTATATACATCATTTAAAAGTAGACTTTATTTCCAATCGTTCGGTACCACTCCCTTTCTTCTACGATAATTTGTTGGGGAGTTAGTAGGGGGTGTTTACTTTTTTTTTTTTTCCACGGCTGTACCTGAGTTTTGCTATGCGGCCGCACTCGTATTTATGAACCGTTTTGAATGTGACTAAGCATACGCCCAGTATAGCAGAAATAGTGGAGCACGGCAGCGGGCGCTGTAGATATTTTTATAACTTGCACACCAATCTAACAGCTTTAAGAAAATTCTGAGCTAAGGAAAATTTCTAAAACTTATTTTTTGTCTCTGTAATTATTGCTTTACCTTCTTATATTTTCTTTGTAAGTGTAAATGTAGCATTTTAAGCTACTATAATTTCTTATGATATTAAGCTTGGTCCTGCATTCTTGGGCTCTCAGATAAATTTTGATTTTCTGCAGATTAACATAAAGTTCTGCTATTCAGAGCATGTGTATAGGACTTACCACTGTCTCGACCGAGTTCACTGACCAGCTTAATCCGCAATCTTGTTTCTATCTTTCATCTATAGATGAAAGATTTAAGATTCTGAAGATTCTTAAAGATTTCAAATTAAAAAAAGATGTAAAAAAAAAATTCAAAATTCAAAATATTTTTCCATTAAGTGTTATCTTTGACACAAGGATACCGGAACATTTTTTGTTTCAACTCTATCTTAAACAAGAACAAAAAATCATGCGTTAAGCATAGATTATAAAACACTTTGCAACACTTCCTGAATGCTTTAACTAAACTCCGTTATTTAGGGAAATAAGGTAAATAAGATCGCTAAGTAAACGTTTTAGAAAACGGATAAAATCTTTGAAAATCTGATTTCAGCAGTTACTATCTATAGCCAAATATATATTCCAATTCTTTTGAATAGCCCTATGTGATCTGTTTGTTGATATACATACTATATAATGGGAAAATTTAGTTTAGCAAGAAAACAGGTTGAAATTTCTCTTTCAGCAATTTATACTAATAGATGGAAACAGAGTTGAATACTTTTGTACAGCCCTGTAGTTTACCTAGTACCTTTATTACACGCCACTATTTAGCTAAAATTTAATTCAAACTAAATCACTCTTAAAACTACTGAAATCACATTTCTAGAAATTATCATCCATAGACGGCCATGTATCCAATTCTTTGCGTGGCCCTATATATCATTTTACCTATATTCTACAAACATTTCTTAGTAAACTAAATGCAGTTCAGCGTAAAAATGCATAACTCATTTAAAACCCAACTTTAAGCAATTTACTTTCATACTCAGTAACTCTAACGAATTCTTTTCTGCAGCCCTGCATATGAAATATAGCATTTATACCCACTATATAGTATGCATAAACTTAAAAGCGCATATCATAATTAAAAAGTCATTTCCAGCAATCATTCCTAATATACAATAATTCGGATACAATATAGTATCTGAAATCTTTTGTGTATCCCTGTAAATGCTATGTATACTTTGTATTATACATGAAATAACTTATAATAAAGTTCAGCGACGTATATCAACTTCATTATACATAAAATATTTTAATATAATTGAAATACGCCGCAAGCAATTACCCTCCTCCCACCCCTATACCATTATGTAACGGAATTCTTTTGTGTGGCCCTGTAAATGAATAATAACTATTTTTTGTACCGCACATTCTACAGAATGCAAATTTTAGTGGACTTCATAGATTCATATCAATTTTATTATGTTTGAAAGGGTGTAACACCATTAAAAAGCATTTGAAACGATTTTTCTCATAGGCCGTAATGTAACGGAATACTTTTGATTGTCCCTGTAAATGAACTAAACATGCCACAAACTTAATTTGAAATAGGGATCGTGCTATGATAGAGGTCAATTATATCCAATAATTTCAGAACAATCCGAGTATATTTACGATAGTTAGAGCGCGGCCAAACGGACAGACAAACCGAAGTCATAAGCACTTTTCAACTTTGTTGGAAACTATTAAAAAATGGCGGAGATATAGCAGTTTGAAATTTTAGTTTGTCTGACATTTTGAAACAATGCAGTAGGATTCATCAATAAATGGGTTTAATTTACGAGTTGTAGTAACCATTGTTTCTGGCAAATTTTCTTTCATTCTTGTAACCATAATTCCAACTCTTATATGCTTAACACTATATATTCATATGCGAAAGCGTCAAATTCTTGCCAAGCTTAGTGACACTTCGCAAAATATCGCCTTTTTTGGCGATAAAAAGAAGTTGCCATAAATGAAGCCAACTTCGTGTATATAGTTGACTTATTCGGTGAAATTCTCATTCAAATTCATTATTAACGAGAACTGGAAATTACTCGTCTGTAAATCGGTTCCACGCACTTTAGCTTTGTGTTTTCCAGTTAAAAATCAGCTTAAGTCTAAAAACCAAGGATAAGGGTAAAGACCTTTTCCTCTCGGTACAGTCGGAAGGACTTTTCAGTATTTCAGTGTTCACAATTTTTCTCATGGAAAAAAATCGAACAATATAAGAAATAGTTTCCACTCAGTGCAAAACTTTTGAATCATTGAGCAAAATGAAGCAACAATCATAATTAAAATTAGCATTACCAATCAATGCTTTTTTCAGACTTGTTTGAAAAAAATATATATATATACGAGAATTAAGTGTTCATAATAGCATAATAGTCCAGTGGTTAGGGAGTTGAATTCGGAATTAATTAGGAGAAAGCTGGAAATTGTTTTAATCCCTTTTGTTTAGTTCTAGAATGAATATGCTATGTTTTCCTCTTAGTACTAGGTGAGCGTTAGGAAATATTTATAGATTTATAGTCAAGAAACACGTTTTTTTGCATACCATAACAATATCTCAAAACAGCTAACTCTGTCAAAAACATTGTCAGTACAAATATTGTAGAGCTTAAAATTCTGAGTAAAATGAGTACCTATTCTTAATATTTTTGTTGAACATTAAGGTCACAATTCTACTTTAAAATTTCAGACCCATGCTCAGGGGAATGAACTCAGAATTAATTTGGAGAAAACTGAAAATTGTTATCCCTTCAGTTTAGGTCTAAAATGAACTTGAACATACTATGTTTTCTTCCTCGTACTGGGGCGAATGTTAGAAAATATGTACATATTTATTTTCGAAAAACATGTTTTTTTTAATTACCTTAACAATATCTCAAAACAGCTACTGTATAAAAAACATTGTCAATACAAATGTTGTAGAGCTTGAAATTCTGAATAAAATGAGTATCATCATTAATATTTTTGTTCAACATTAAGGTCGAAATTCTATTTCAAAATTTTGCCTTAATCGGTAATCAAGCTTGAAGCCAGAAGAAACCAAGTTAACAATATCTCAAAATAGCTAACTCTATCAAAAACATTGTCAATGCGAAAGTTGAAGAGCCTAAAATTCTGAATAAAACGTACCGACACGTAATATTTTTGTTCAATATTAAGACCGCAATTTTGAGATATTGTTAAGTTAACTTGGTCTTTCCTGGCTTCAAGCTCTTGATTTGAAAAATTTTGAAATAGAATTGCGACCTTAAAGTTCAACAAAAATATTAATGATGTACTCATTTTATTCAGAATTTTAAGCTCTACAACATTTGTACTGACAATGTTTTTTATAGAGTTAGCTATTTTGAGATATTGTTAAAGTAATTATAAAAAACGTGTTTTTCGAAAATAAATATGTACACATTTTCTAACATTAACCCAAGTACGAGGAAGAAAACGTAGTACGTTCATTTTAGACCTAAACTGAAGGGATTAAAACAATTTCCAGTTCTCTCCTAATTAATTCTGAGTTCAACCCTCTGACCACGCGTCTAAAACTTTAAAGTAGAATTGTACCCTTAATGTTCAACAAAAATATTAAGTGTAGGTACTCATATCACTCAGAATTTTAAGCTCTACAACATTTGTATTGACAATGTTTTTGACAGAGTTAGCTGTTTGGATATTGCTATGGTATGCAAAAAAACGTGTTTTTTTTTTTTTTTTTTTTTTTTTTTTTACTATAAATCTTCACATATTTTCTAACGTTCACTTACTACGAGGGGGGAAAACTTAGCATATTCATTCCAGACCTAAACTAAATGGATTAAAACAATTTCCAGCTTTCCCCTAATTAATTCCGAATTCGGCCTTTTTTTCCTCCCCTACCACTGGGCTATAAGAAGACATAAAATAATTAATTTTTATTTTCAAAAGATGATTGTAATTTATAATTTTTGACGCAAAATAGATGGTAAATAATTTACTATTTCCACTGTTATTAAGGGTAATATTATCATCACTTTCGAAATGTAAACGTATCAGTTACATAAGTGCGATTCAATATTTTTTCTATCCCGAACAGGATTCGAAAATATTAATAAATTTTGATAAATGAAATTATGTGTAAATCAACGTCTGTATTTTTTATCGTTAATTACATCGATGCGTTTTTAAATAAAAAATTAAAAAGTGAAATATTTCAAATACATATTTTGAAATAAACATAAAGCATGATACAATAAAGAATTTTAATTTGATTTGTAGAATATTAAAACCCTAAATATTTTCAGTATGTAAAATGTTCATATTTATTGTAGTGAAACATTTAATTGCTCAGAATATATCCATTTATATCCTTATATAGTATTTCACAATGATCTTGCAAAAAATTATTTAAAGATAATTTATATTACACTCCAATTTATGTTAAACTCCAAAGCTATTTATAAATCCAACGCATTTTTAACTTCTAAAAAAACTTGAGTTCGCGTTTTAATTCAGATAATAATTAAAATTCTAAATTTAATTATTTAAATAAATTATTTAAGGGGGTCCGGAACACAAAAATCTTCAAATTTTGCAAAAATATTTTATTTCATAAACAATTTCTCTGTTTTTTACTGCTTAAAATGACATTTAAATCATGTTTCTATCTGAATTAGAACAAAAAATATTAATTTTTTGTTTTGGTTTGTTTTTAAAATCTAGCTTTCAAGCAATGGAAACGACTTTTTATAAGAATGCGTTTTTCTTCATGATAGGTTTTTTCACCATTTCTCATATTTAAATTCTCATAACTCGAGAACCGTTAAAGATACAGGGTTAAAACTTAGAACATATTTTTTTCAATTATTTTACTTTAATTCTGATTCAGCATATTAAAAAAAAAAAAAAAACATTAACTTTTGAAAATATGATATTTTAAAAAAAAGTTGCACCAATTTTTTGAAATTTTTTCGTTAAATATTTTTAATTTTTTTTATAAATTAATATTATTGAAAATGCTGAATTAAAATTAAAGCTTATATATTTCTGTTTATTTAAATGAAAAAAATTGAAATTCTATAAATAATATTTCGAGTTATAACGATTTTACATTATCCCGCTTTTTTAATAAATTTTAAAATTAAATTAAAAAAAAATCTGAGAAGTTTTATCATGCGATTTTGTTTACAAATGATAAGGTTAACCATCACAAAAATATTTAGAATTTTAACTCAATAGAAAAAATTATTTTAAAATGTGTCCCGGACCCCCTAAAGAACTCATTTTTACTAAATTACCAGAAATAATCAGATAATGTAAACCCTAAAACTTGAAATACCTTAGATTCCGGAGCTGTTTTTTAAAATTTATTTTAAAGGAATAAAAGAAAGCAGTTCTTATGCCGTTAAAGAAATTGTTAGAAGGTAAAATATGCATATTTTCTTTTGGAAAATAATTTTTCTCTATAATTAACAACAGCAGCAACAACAACAACAAAACTTTTATTCTTCAAACAAGTCTAATTATCATAAATTGCGGCAACAAAAATTGTTATTTTCAAAATCTCTTTTGCTTATAATTGCTGATTATACAATTTATGGGATTAAATTGCTTTACTTACGAGCAGTTCCTACATCGTACAAGCCTTAAAAAAAAATCTGATAATGACTTAAGTACAGAAACAGATTTTCTCTGTCGTCTTTGCGAAAATTATTTTTCACATAAAATTTTAAAAAAGGGAATAATTAGTATTTCAGCAACTACAATTCAGTCATTCGCAATTTATTTATATGTGATAAGTATTGTGAAGATGGGATAGTTTATCTTATTTATTTAGCTTTTATTTTATTTTGTTTATCTATCTTTTTTTATTGTCTGATCCAGTAAAGTTGATTTTAAAAACATAAATTGTTTACATAAAATTTATGTACACCCTCCCCCCTCCAAAAAAAAAAAAAAAAAAAAAAAAAAAAAAAAAAAAGAAAAAAAGAAAAAAAAAAACCCTAGAAAACAGCAATTTTGCGTTTTTAGAATTTAGTGTCGCCTCCGATGAATTACACTCTAAAATTGGGAGGAGTGAAAAGTTCACTATTTGAAAGAGTGACAGGCATTTTTACTCTTTTTGGAATGAAATTTTTAAAAATACACTCCTTAAAGAGTGGAATTTTCCACTCTCTAGAAAGGAGTGAAATATCTCACTCCTGAAAGCGTGACTTACGTATGCATTGCTTATTAACCAATCAGAACAGCAAGGCGACGACACCCTTAAAAGATAAGAAATATAATCACCTTTTCGTCCGCCATTTTAAAATTAACAGATTAGGGTATCATTGAAATTATTCTTTATGGAATACATAAAATAAAGGTAAGTCTTATTTAATTTTAAGCATTTATCTGTGTAGATATGTGGAACGTTAAGATTATGAGCGAAATAGTTGTATGTTGTATAGAAAAAGATTGATCGTCGAGTATTCAAAAGTGATTGTGAGATTTCTTCATGTAGCGGTCTGAAATGTGATTGTTTTAAGGGGACCGGGAAAGCCGTATCTCCGCCATGTTAAATTGACCAACTTTATGTACCTTTCTCTCAGAAATGGTGAAACATAGAGGTCTAGATTTTTTAGAGTAGTTTGAATAACATGCTTTACGCATTTTAACAGATCATTTTCGTTCTAAAGTGATTGTGAGATTTCTTCATGTAGCGCTCTGAAATGTGATTGTTTTAAGGAGACCGGGAAAGCCGTATCTCCGCCATGTTAAATTCGCCAACTTTATGTACATTTTTCTCAGAAATGATGAAAGATAGAGGTCTAGATTTTTTAGAGTAGTTCGAATAACATGCTTTACGTATTTTAATAGACCATTTTCGTTCTAAGTGAAATTCAAAACTAATTATTAATTATTTATTGGAAGCCATTTTTAAATTAGCATTTTTAATAAGATTTCACTGCCTAAAATAAATAATTCTCAACAAATCATTGAACCCCTGTGTTAAAGTGTGCAATATAACATAATATAAGCATTTAAAAAAATCTGAGTTCTTAAGTTTAATAGACACTGAAACAAGTTGGAAATTGCTCGTCAAACGTGGCAAATGAGGTGCGTTCGTACTTAACTAGTTTTAGAAATATTTTTTGCACCTCATATGGTACTGAATGTATATTTTAGTGCAATACATAAGTGCATATCCATTTCATTCTGTTCTGAAAGGATGTAACATCATTAAAATGCACTTGAAATATTTTCTTCCTTTGGCCGTCATGTAACGGAAAACTTTTGACTGTCCCTGTAATTTTACTATGCATCCGATTTTCCTGAAATTTGAAATGAGTCTACAAAATTTAGAAACAATTATATATTTAAAATTTCAGATCATTCGGAAGGCTGTAACATTATTAAAATGCACTTGCAATAATTTTTCCCATTGGCCGTAATGTAACGGGAAAACTTTTGAATGTCCCTGTAATTAAACTATACATCCGATTTTCATAAAATTTGAAAAGACTCGACAAAAGTTTGCAACAATTATACATTTAAAATTTCAGACCATTCGGTTGGGTAGTTTTTGCTCTGTTATATGTGGACGCAGTGTGGAATTCAGGCACTTTTCTCCGGGAGGAATTTCTGTGGGCTGCGGGGGGGGGGGGGGATTGCACTTTTTGATTATTGAAAACATAAAATCTCAAATCTTCCGGGGGACATCTTATTGCTCTGGGGGGGGATTCCACCCCCACCCCCGGGCCACCCCCTGAAATCAACACTCGGACAGACGGACTGAACGACGACTATAGGTGCTACGTATTTATATAATTGCGAACGCACCTAAAAAAGGTTGGAAAAATCCAAGTTTTGAGAAAAAGCCAATTAAAGATTTAAATGGCCATAAAGCTGTGAAGTACTCTTAGAAAGAATGAATAATTTCAGCACCTATTTTTTTTATATATAAACATGTGTGACACGTCGTTGGAAAGTAGGGTGTAAAAAAATCATGATTTTTTAAAAAAAATCAAAAAATCGGATTTTTTTTATTTAAATCGGATTTTTTTTTATTTTTTTCCCTGTGTTAAAATATTAAACATCTTCCAAGAATAAAGCATTTTAAAAATGAATAACCCTCCAATTACTAACATAATCTATGTTTTTTTTATTTAATTAATAAAATTTTAATTATGTAATTATAGAAATTACAAAAATCTGCAAATAAAAAATTTCTTTAGTAACATACAACATTATGTGCATTAATATTTTGTAATAATTATGTAAACCAATATTAAATACTGCTTATATTTTAAAGGTATTGATAAATTGCATTTAATTTTAAATTGATGATACAGATTAAATTTTGTAATTATTAAACAATTAACTGTTTAATTAAGAACACAATCTACATTTTTGAAAAAGTGGTTGAAAAAAGGTGATAAATAATAGTTTGATAAATTCATAAAGCAGCCAGTAATTTTACACAGGTTCAAAAGCGTATGTATATCAAATTGATCAAAAATTGTAGCAATGTATACAGCAAACTCGCACATAATTTATAAATAGATTACAAAAATTGTGTTTTTGAAATTTAAATCACATTTTTTCCCCACAACATTAAAATATTTGAATAGCTACTAAATATTATAATGTTTTGAAGTTCTTTAACATTTAGTTAGATGTTTTTTAAATGTATAATACATCTTTTTACACAGTTTAATATTGTTATAATTAACAATAACAAATATTACATTTTTTACAAGTGATTTAGCGATCGTTTTCATTATTGATTACTATAATGCTTTTTCACACCATTTAAAAAAATCAGAAAATATGTGATTTTATCATCTGATTTAAATCAATTGATTAAAATCATTGACACTCTATTGCTGTGTTTATTGTATATAAAAGAATGAATAACTTGATTATTAAAAGGAAATTATGGCATTGTAAGTTATATTAGATTTAAATATCATTTTTAAATTAAATGCTTTTTATATTTGTTAGATAAAAACCATGCTTTTTACAAACTTACTGTACATAGAATTTTTCACGATACTCAGGAATTATGCTTAAAAACAATTATTTAAAGCTTTGTTTTGTGTATTCATAAGTCACAATACGTGTAGAAACTTTCCAAATTATGTTCATCATAGATTTGAATACTTTTTTATGTCATTTTAAACATTTAGAAAATTTTTGATTTTAATCAATGATTTTTTTTAAAGGTCATTTGATTAAAATCATGATTTAAATCGCTGATTTAAATCAACTGATTTAAATCGTTGACACCCTATTGGAAAGACAAAAGTTTAAAGTATTTAATGATATAAAAAAGTAAAAATAGATTTTTAGGTGCGTTCTTAGTTATATAAATACGTAGCACCTATAGTCGTCGTTCAGTCCGTCTGTCTGTCTGTCTGTCCATCTGCCCGTATATAACAGCGTAAAAACTACCTAACCGAATCGTTTGAAATTTAAAATATATAATTGTTGCATAATTCTGTTGCGTCATTTCAAATTTTATGAAAATCGGATGTATAGTTTAATTACAGGGACAGTCAAATGTTTTCCGTAACGTTACGGCCAATGGGAAAAAATTATTTCAAGTGCATTTTAATGATGTTACAGCCTTCCGAATGGTCTGAAATTTTAAATAGGGTAGATGTGCCAGTAATAGACACCTCTTGATGTTTTTGGTTCATAAAAAATAACTAATAAGTGTTTAACTTTAATTATTATTATTTTTTTTTTATAATTTCCCCTTGCATGATTTAGAAAACTGGGTTATTGTTGACACTTTTAATCAAGCTAATTAGGAAGCAGAAAATAATGTTTCAAAGTTTTGCTGTTTTTCTGTGAAAATCTTAATGAAGAGGATGGCTTCGTTTAATTAATTTATATATTATTTATTTTCTTGAAAATTTTGAATGCTTTTGTTTGAGTAGCAATAGAAAACTTAGACTTTTATATACTAACGGTCATTTACGAAATTTAATTTATTTTTAAGGTTTTAAGAGGGAGTGTCCATTACTGGAATAGTTAATTAGTCATTTTCCACCAAAACTGTTATAAATAGCTGCTTTTAAGTTATTTTATGTGATTAATAAAATTTCAATATTTTATTCTTTTTTTATGTATATATACCTTGCTATTTTAAAATCTGGCAATCAAACTAGATAGGAAGCAAAAAATATTGTTTAAGAGCACAGTGAAAGAGGGGCTCATAGGGCCTTAATACCTTTCCGTTTAAATAAAAACAATTAAGTTACAGAAGCTATTAAAAGTCTATTTTCTGTCTTAAATGTTTCCTTATTCACCTCTGATGAAGAAAAAAAGTAATAGTCATTAATTTATAGGTAATATTCATGAAACTAGTAAATCTGCAGATCAGTGGCCTCAAACATGAGTTCTACAGTTTTATTTTGAAATTATTTTACTTAGAATTTAAAATATTCAACTCACAATATCATTTCTTTCATATTTGTAATATTAATTATTATAAATGATATGTCAAGTAGTCTCTGGAAGATTAATTGTTAAAAACAGCGAGACAAAACTAAACACTAACATTTCAAAACTTTTTTTTATTATTATTACCTTTTAAATCCCCCACTGTTTCAATAATTTGATAGCTGTAATTGCCTGATATTTAGTATTTTAAACTAGCCATCTAAAATAATTAAAACATTGATCTTCTGATAATTACAATAATTGATGCAAACAGTAAATGATTATCACAAATATTTTATTAATTACTGGTATCGTTATTGTTAAATTTATTTGAAAATAACTATTTGGTTTCATTAGTATGTATTCATTAAATTCTGGTTCTAAATACAGTCATAAAAACAATTATACTTATTACTTTTTATGGGGTGTCCATTACTGGAACAGAGGGTGTCCATTACTGGGCCAGAGGGTGTCCATTACTGGGCTTTTGAGTGCTTTGATATATTTCTGTTATTTAAAATTAAATTTAGATTCATATTGGGAAATGAGACTATAAGAATAGTTAAATATTGTTGATAGATTAATATAATATTGAAAAAACTGGAATATAATAATTATAACTATTAATAAAAAAATAATTTTAAAAGAGATTCCTTAAGGGTGTCCATCACTGGCACATCTACCCTATATAATTGTTGCAAAATTTTGTCGAGTCGTTTCAAATTTTATGAAAATCGGATGTACAGTTTAATTACAGGGACAGTCAAAAGCTTTCCGCTACATTAAGGTCAATGGGAAAAAATTATTTCAAGTGCATTTTAATGATGTTACAGTCTTTTGAACAGAATGAAATTGATATGCATATAAAGTTCACTAAAATATACATTCAGTACAATATGCGGTGCAAAAAATATTTATAAAATTAGTTATAGTACGAAAGCACCTCATTTGCCACGTTTGACGAGCAATTTCCAACTTGTTTCTATTGCTGAGGTCAATCTTTTCCTATAAAACATATAAAATCTATTTTGCTCATATTCCCAAAATACAATATCTACGCGAATATCAAATTTAAATTAAATATGGCTTATCGTGTCAGTTCATTAATAAGTACTGTATTAATTCCATTTTTCAGCAATAACGGACGAAAATTAGAAATCATGATTAAGTTAAGGAATATGTTTAAAAGAAAAATATATACATATTCCACAGAACTTAAAATTTAGACTTCATGTTCATATTAAATAAAACAAAAGAAAGTGACACCTGAAAATATATATATATACATTCTTAATATTTAAATGATGCTTAGAACTTATTTAAAAAAGATGTGAGTTTATAAGCATTGTTTTTTAAATGGAAAAAATAAAAATATTTTAGGACAATAGGACGTTGCAAAAATAGCAATAATTTAAGGGAAAAGTACGGTTTTATAAAATTTAAATCAAATCAAACATTGTTAAACATATAACATCCACCTATTAAAAAGTTATTAATAAAACTTTAAAAGTAATATCTTTATAGGGCATGCAATAAAAGCAAACACAAAGGATAAGTTTGGAATAAAATATTTTAGTTCATTTCTATCAGTAATCTAATTTAAATTCGTATGTAACTTTAACCTGAATTTTTCCCTAAAAGTTCAATTAGTGTTACAAACTATGAATTAAACAAATATTGCTAATAAAGTATTTTATTCCAATCTTTACCATGCTTGTATCTATTTTCATTGCATGCTGTAAAAGATAAAAGCAAATAATAATGCCATAAAAGCAAAAGAAAAAAAACTATCGACTACATAAAAATGAACATCCACTCCTATGAAAGAGTGACTATTCACTCCTACCAGGGGTGAAAAACCGCTCTCCTTTAGCAAGAGTGAATAGTCACTCCTCCGAACACGTGATTATCCACCCCTGTTTAGAGTGAATATTCATTTCGCAGGAGTGACTATTCACTCTTTCAGAGAGTCAAAAATTTCACTTTTGCTCAGAGTGAATAGTCAGTCTAAAGAGGTTGGGCATATTTTGACTCTGCGATAGAGTGACTATTCACTCCTCTGGAGTGAATAGTCACTCCTTTTTAGTCTTAAAGCATACCTATAAAAAAGTATGCATATGACGTCACTATCGCAGAATAATACACAAATCCAACAAAAAGTAATGTCGTAAACTCGACAAAAAAAAAAAAAAAAAAAAAAAAAAATGCTTGTCTAAATGATTCATATGCCTTCATTTGTTTGTAACATTAATATGGATACTTAATATTAAGTATAGTTTATAATAACTCCATGTTTTATCAGAAATCATTCATTTCTATTTTCTCAAAATTCGTAAAATGTTATTACACACGGATTAATAAAATTGCATTACTTCAGCTTTTTGATAGGATTTAAATAACTGCGAAGAAAATGTCACACAAACATTCTTCAAGTCCTTCTCTATCGGCGTCGCATGTCATACGTTCGGCGTTTTTGTTCAAGTACGGTTTGCGTCGCATGTCATGCGACGCTAAGAAAATTTTCATCCTTGAAAGTGAATTTGTCGCAACTTGCACGTCGGTATATTCTGGGATCGTTTTTTGTATTTCTGCATAGTGCTAAGAGATGGGCAACTAGTTCTATTATTTTCGAATTTGCTGTAATATCGGCGTTCGTTAGTTATTGTTCCAGGTCAAAATGGCATGTATGGTGGATTCAGAGGGTGATTCTTCTGAGGGAAGTGAATATAATATCTCTCAGTCAGAAGATGAGAGCTCTGACTTATCAAGTGATGAATTTTTTTCAGATTCTAGTGAATCTGAAGGTGAAAACGAGGATGTGAGGTTTTATGTGTGTAAATTTTATGTAAAAAGCTGTTCAGAACATCAGTGTTGGCAAGATTTTACCAAATTTGGCGAAATGTTGCCAATTTTTTGTTTATACTTCAAATAGATTTGATATATATAGTTTCAGACTATTTTTTTTAAATTTTAAACTTGAGTGCATGGCAGGAAAAACTGAAGCTCAGCGACATTATTATTATTATTATTATTATTATTATTATTATTTTTTTTTTTTTTTTTTTTTTTTTTTTTTTTTTTTTGACTACTGGTCAAACAAAATTGGTTACAAACGAAAATATTTTACATTTTCCAATTCAGGATAGAGCATATATTAATTTTCAGCAATTAAAAAAAATGCTTTTTTGGGATTGGAAATTCGAAAAAAAAGACCGACAGAGAAGGGTTTTAACCCCTTCTCTGTCGGTCTTTTTTTTTACATTTTTATAGCAGACGATATTCTTGGCATAGCACGTATTTTAATTACAAGTTTTCAGTTATTATGAAAAAATGGCAACTAAAAGATATAGTTTTCTACTATTTTCCCTTTACTTTCTTCTGAAATGGAGTACTTCAGCTGCCATCGTTAAAGAAATGGGATTAAAAATTACACAAAAATTAATATCTCAAAAATAAATTGAGATACATTTTTTAAACAAATTCCATTTAAAAGCGCTTTTCCCTCCTATACGACGGTGTAAAAAATGAAAATGTGCGATGCGATGTTTAGAAGTTTAAAAATTTGCAGTAGGTTATCAGTATTTAACCGTATAATGATACATCTACTTTATTTTACGGGTGGCTAATTTTGTAACGTTATTTTTAATGACAACACATTAATTGTTGTCAGAAAGAAATAGCATATCGGGGGGGGGGGGTAAAAAAGAGAAAAGGATATAGCCATTTGACTAGATATTATGTCTCTTTTCATTTTATGTTGAAAAACAAGATTAGGGAATTTTTCTCAAACTGAAACTGTACAAAACTCTGAAATGTCCAATACAAATATCTAATTTTGACACCATATTTGGTTTATTCTCACGAAAAAGTACAAAATAGCAAGAAAAAAATCTACTTTATAAAAGTATGCAAAAAATCTTAAAACTTGCATGGATGTTTTCATTTATGCTTATTAAATCACCTTATATTAGTGGTCAATTTTTCTATTTTATTTTTCACTAGTTTTCGATAAAAAAAAAAAAAAATCTGACATGGCCACGGATGTCGTAGGAAGAGACATTTACATTTCAAAAATTAAACGAAGACATAATTGATTAATTATTCGGCGTAGTTGGTACATTTGTTATATTTGTTGGTATTTGTATTTTCTAATTAAATTGTTAAAGATCATTCACCCAGAAAAGGCAAAATTGGCTAAAGAAATTGTTTTTAGCTTTTGAGTTTAGAGAATGTGATTTTCTGAAAAACAATGCCCGTCAGAATTTCATTACATTTTTCATTTTCTTTTTGTATTTGAGACCTGCTTATATTGCACACGCAATGTTTTATAAATGTCTGATAAACGAGAAAATATCAGTAAAAATGAATATGCCAAATTCACGGAGGAGACAAAAATTAAGTTTTGAATTTTTAACTACTTTTGTTTTCAGGTTTCTAAAACGGCGAATTTCTTTTTATTAAATGCAATGTTAAACATGTCTAAAATTTGTATTATAATTATAAATTAGTTTTTCTTAACTTATTTACGATTATCACTGACTATACGATGAGAATTTTGCCAAACTCCAAAAGAAATTAATAAATTTGAAAATATTCAATAATTTCACAACATAGCAAAGGGTTATACTAAAAAACAAAACTTTCGCCAAAACTATCTAACGACGATTTGGCATGCACTGTCATCTATGGCAATTTAAAATAAATTTATTTTTAGTGTACACAGAAGGAGACTTTTTTGGACCGGAACACAGTTTATTAAGCAACTCTTTAGTAAAAATAACCCCCCTCCCCCCCTTTTTTTTAAATATTGAGTTAGAGCTTAAATAAAGACTTTTAATTAGTTATTATTTATTTATTTTTAAATTTTAAACAGTTTAAATGTCAGTGAAATAAAAGTTGTGTTTTAGAAGCAGGGACGTCCACTGAGGGAACTTTCAACATATATTCATCAAAAGATTAAAGTTAAATATTAAGAATATTTTGTCAGAAATGTATTTAATAGCTTACTTAAAACTTAATATACATGTTATAACCTGCCGGACTATTATTAAATCCTTGGTCAGGCATTGTTTAAGTACAAAAATTCGTACTACCTAGTGAAACATTGCTGCTGGAGGCATCAATAAGGTAGAACATTGGCAGCTGTGGAGAGGCTGAGTAATTTGCTGTTGACAAATTTAATCAACTATATCGTTTTGTTTGTAGTAGTGATATTGGCTAAGTTCAATCAAAACACCAGCGATTCATGAAGCATTCAAATTCTATTTCGATGGTCAGGCCATATGAGCGATAAGCAACAGATTAAGAACTCCGGCGGTTTCCCCATTAAAACAGAGGCTAAAATCACTTTAAAATGTTTATTCAAGCACACATAAAAAATGAACAATTTCCAAATTACACGAGTTTTTACAAAGCCTTCAGGTTAGAGCACGAATTAATATTCCACGCTAAACAGATCTTAATACACAAATATAGATGTTCTACTGGACGAGAAAACACCTGGTAACAGAGTTTTTAAAGCAATCGAACAGTACAGAATTCTCCATCTGAGAGATGCAAGATGTTTTTGTCAGGACTCGCGTAGGAATACAGATTGAAATATAAACTTCATGACGAACCAAACAGATTCAAGAACGAAAAATAGAATAAAACGCGATCCGTCACTCAACCAATGGAGAGCTAGGGAGGAGCGTAATAGAGAATGAATTCCTTATCTTCTCACGGCGGGATTTTTATGTAATACGGTCGACGCTAGACAGGTGGGCAGGAAGTTGATTCATGGAATAAAATAAGAAATAGTAAAATGGCTTTTAAAATCATTCGAAAAATAAAAGTGGCTTCTCTCAGAATATTACAGTTTTGGTAGTTGATAAAAATTAATGAAGGGAATAAAAGTATAGATAAGGTTTCGAATAAGATAATTATTAAGATACATGTTTTAAGTTTATAGCAATTTAACTAGAAATAAATAATAGAGTTTATTAAGAAATAGGGAAATAATGAATATGCCGGAAATTTAAAATAATTTAAATGAATGTTGCAAAGTGAAACTTTTATATAACATACATATGAATGAAAATATTAAGAAATTTGCTACATTTCCTAAAGTTTATCCCTCCAGAACCTTAAAATGTACCTTTTTGTGAAAATGACCCATTTGGCCTTTCCTGTAAAATTTACCTTAGGATACCAAACGCAAAGTCGTTATGTCAAGTGGTTTAGGAACTATGAAGGTTTAAAGTTTGGAACTCTTAATGTTACACTTATTTACAATGGTTGCAAAACAGAATGTAATGGGAGGGGGGGGGGGTTGCTGGCATTTTTATTCATAACTCAAAACTCTCTTTTCAAATTAGCTGTAAGTTTGGATTGGCAAACTGAAAGCTTATAAAAATCCGTTTATAGTGAAAAAATATATAGGTTACGATTCGTATATTTTATCGAAAATTAAGTAATTAAAATACACATAAAATAACAAATATTTGTACAAAAATTACTTTCAGGTGTATATAAATAATATAAAGATACTTAAAATGCAAATTAAAAAAGTCCTTCCGGCCAGTGCCGGGAGGAAGAGGTAGCTTTCATATTCTTTATTTTAAAAAAGCCAACATATATTATTCAAACACACGAAGCTCAATTTAGTGGAAACCGAATATAGGAGATTCAATACTAATTTTTATCAATACTAAATCATTATGAATGAGAATTTCGCGAAATTAGTCAGCTTTATCCAAGCTGCTTTTATTTAAAGTAACTTATATTTGGCTGCCAAATTCGGCGATTTCTTAAAGTGCCTGCCATTTTAAGACAACATGGTGGATGAGGCTAACCAGTGAATTTGGTCGAGACCTTAGTAATTCCTGTGCACATGCTCACTCACATCGGAATCGGTTGATATATACGAGTGCTGTCGCAGGCAAAAAGTCAGATTTTTCAAAATGTCACCCACATAAAGAAATTCAAACTGCTATATCTGAGCCATTTTTTAAGATAAAGTCAAAACAAAAAATGCTCCGGAATCCTTATATCAAAGTCAAATACTTAAGAAAGAAACCTTTTTCAATTTCTAATTTTTTTGCACCTCACTTTAAATATAATTTTTTTTAATTTAATGGCCGCCATTTTGAAACAAGATGGCGGATGAAGCAGGCCAGTGAACTTGGTCGAGACATTACGATATACTATCCACATGCCTTCTTACATCCAAATCGGTTAAAAAATACGTGGTTTATCGCGTGACAAATATCAGATCGTTTCAGAATGTCAGCTATGCTAGAAATTCAAAGTGCTATAACTCAACCATTTTTTAAGATATAGACGAAACAAAAACTGCCCCGGAATCTTTGTATCAAGGTCAAACACATAAAAAAAAAATTTCATTTTCCAATTTTTTGATACCTCATTTTAAATTTTAAATTTAAATGTTTTTTTAAATGTTCCCTTTTGAAACAAGATGGTGAATGAAGCTAGCCTACGAACTCGGTCGAGGCATTGGTATGTACTATGTACAGACCAAGTTACAATCAAATCGGTTCATAAATACGCCTGTTATCACGTGACAAAAATCAGGTCGTTTCAAAATGTCAGCCGCAATAGAAATTCAAAATGCTATAACTCAGCCATTTTTTTAGATATAGACGAAACAAAAACTGTTCCGGAATCTTTGTATTAAGGTCAAACACATAAGAAAAAAATCTTTTTCATTTTCCAATTTTCTGATACCTCATTTTAAATTTTAAAATTTTTTAATTTATTTAAATGGCCGCCATTTGGAAACAAGATGGCGAATGAAACTGGCTAACGAACTCGGTCGAAACATTGGTATGTACTTTGTACACACCAAAATACATCCATATCGGCTCATGAATACGCCTGTTATGGCGTGACAAAAATCAGGACGTTTCAAAATGTCAGCCACGGTAGAAATTCAAAGTGCTATAACTCAGCCATTTTTAAAGATATAGACGAAACAAAAACTGCTCCGGAATCTTTGTATCAAGATCAAACACATAAGAAAAAAATATTTTTCAATTTTAAACTTTTTGGGACCACATTTCAAATTTTAATTTTTTTTTAAATATTTAAATGGCCGCCATTTTGAAACAAGATGGCGGATGAAGCTGGCCAACAAACTCGGTCGAGACATTTGTATGTACTATATACACACCGAGTTTCATCCAAATAGGTTCATAAATACAAGAGTTACAGTGTGACAAATATCAGATATATATATATATATATATATATATATATATATATATATATATGGATATATATAACCATTAATTAAACATAACCTACCACCATCAAAAACCGTAATATTATGAAGTAAAGCTGTAAGTATAGAAGAAGTGCCAAATAATTTATTAGAATTATTATGGAAGAAAAAATAAGAAAGTGGACACCGACAAATAATGGAAAAGCTTATATATTGAATTACGTTTTCAAGGGCACAGAATTCAATGATATAAACAATATGGTTGTTTTCTGTGTATCTAGTGTTCTTTCTATATATATATACGGATATATATATATATATATATATATATATATATCAACTTTTGAACGGAGGGTGGTTTCGGGGTCTGGGGTCATGATCGATGAAAATATACCAAATTTTTTTGAAATCGCTTTCCTCCGAACGGCTGCAATAGGTAGCTTTTTGTAATGAAAGCTACCTAATACCTTAAAATACATTAGAAAAACCCTGAACGTTTTCAACCATTACAAGGCCGCCATCAGTAGGATTTAAATGTTGTTATTTTCTTTGCGCTTATTCGAGAATTGTCCGGAAGAAAACATTGTAACTTAAAAGTTGTACATCAGATGAGATGCAAGATAAAGTTATTAAAAATTTCAACAAAACGAGCTTTTATCTATTATGCAACAAATATCTCCATACTCCATGGATATCGTTTGATAGTGCATGGTTGCAAGCTGTACCTTTATTAGCAATTATTGCCGAAACGTTAGTGAAGGCTTACTGTGGAGACACGAAAAGGTTTGGTTTACTATAGTTTATATAGTTTATATAGTTTTATAGTTACTATAGACTATATAGTTTAGTTTCTCTATGGTAAGTCAGAAGATTTTCAAATTTTTGTTGAAAGAAAATGGTACGTTTGATTAATGGATTTAAATGTTAAATTACGAATGTTAAAATTTCCAAATTAGGGTTTTAAATTATTCCTATTATTCTGAATTTTTGTCAATATATTTCTCAGATTTTTTTAAATTATAAAAATATAACTTAAGATATAATTTGATACATGTGTTCGAATAATATAAAACATTTTATTTTATAAATTTACTTATTTTAAATGTACATATTTCCTTTTTTTTCCTTTAACCGTTGCCTAGCAACTCCATCGCGTCTAAAAATATCATAAATCTGAAAGTATGTAGAGTTTTTGAAATGAAATCAAGTCAAAAGGAATGGATTAATGAATGATTTTTGTATAGGTGTTTGCATATAGATGGATTTTAAGCCAGAAATGAAAATAGTATTTATATTTATATACTATGTAGAATAATATTTTTATTTATTTATTCAACTATTTTGCTTATACGTGAAAAAGTTTTTTATTTTCATACAGAATAAGCTGACGTTGTTCTATAAAGTTTTATAAACTTTATAGTTGCCAAAAAAAAAAAAAACGGAATAATAATTCCTCCCAAAGTGTTAATTTTAATTTGTAAGATTTTCACGTGAAAAAAAAAAAAAAAAAAAAGATAAATATGACAGGAATGAATACATATAAATATTTTACACCAATTACCACCTAGAATAATTTTTGTAGTAGTATTCTCCCAGCATTACGAAGAAAGATTCCTCGATTTACACGATTTTACTTGCCCTTCCTTTTTTCATTGGTTGAGATTTCATTTTCGCAATTGTGTAAATTAATGGGCACGAAGTTTCACATTTTTATGACTGAGGTATATGTAAGGCCATACAAATAAGAAATTCCGTATTATCTCCTATGAAATGTGATAAAGTGTTCGTTAATTATGTATGTTTTTATTAAGGGGAGTAGAGCTGCCAAGCCTCAGGCGTTCTGGATACCAGTATTTTAATACAGAAAAAGTTACTTTATTTAATTGGAACATTTGCGAGATTTAAAAGAACAACATTTTCTCTAAGATAATAGTGAAAAAAAAAACCTGAGACTTGGCACGTCTGGTGGGGAGTGAAATGTTTTACTTAATTACCGTTTACTGAACGACGTCATGTGTAACAGCTTGCAGAGTATAAAATGAATTAGTAAAATAATCCGTATTACGAAAAATTAAGCAGAAAGTCCGGCTAAGGGAAATAAAAGGTTAGTTAATCTTTCGTAATTTGATCTGAAACATAGTTTTGCGACAAATATGAATGGTATTCGTAACATCACGATTTTAAAATAAATGTGGATACTATTAAAAGACTATCACAAAAAATACTTTACTGCACCAAATGACATTTATCTATTTCGTCAATTGGAAGTAGACACGATGATGAATTATTAACCTCTAGGTTTTGAAGTCCCCCTATTTTGGGGTGATTTTAGTAAGTTAATGCTATCGAGTACATTTTTAGATATTTGGATTAGATTATAGATATAAATATTGCAGAACAGCAATGAAAAATATTTTTTGAAACAAAAATTATAAAGACATTAGATTTCTAAATTAGATGTCTGAGTTTACATTTCCAAAAGTTCCTTGGCCATTAGGTACAGGTGTTTGTGGTTGGCAGGCAAGTAAATACTACCGTATGGATATTAGAATAACGAAAAATGCTTGTCCAAAGTGTTGCTTATCCTTGTAAATTGCAGTGTAAAATAAATCTAAGATATACGATAATTTTTAACACAATCAATAGAAAATTACAAATGTAAATTAAATTACACTACAGGAAGTTCAGGG
This sequence comes from Maratus speciosus, assembly GCA_963932465.1. NCBI lineage: Eukaryota > Metazoa > Arthropoda > Arachnida > Araneae > Salticidae > Maratus > Maratus speciosus. The sequence goes on along the minus strand of OZ010789.1, from coordinate 452,630,641 downwards.
GGGGCAGAGCCTCCCCCCCCCCTGAAGAAATCTACTTTATTATCTAAAAATTACCAGCATAAGTAGCTCGTGAGAATTTCAGAATATCATTACATAACAACGTGTTTTATTTAACTCTTCTAGTGTCTGAAACCTTCGAAATATTTTTTACTTTTATAAATGTTTATGTAATTTAAAAACTTTAAATTGCGTTTTTGTAGAAAGATTAATATTACGCAAAGTGTGCTAAAACAAAGAGTTGCAGCGATGATGTTGAGGCTCCTGATCTGCAGATTTACTAGTTTCAATTGATTCTCTTATGGTGGCTTTCTGGTAATTATTTGTATGAAAGATAATTTTCGGTTTATTAAAAACTGCTCTTACAGGTTGAGTTTGAGCTAATCTTGATAATGCAGTATGGGGTCTATTTAATCTGAGATCTGCTTCATGTTCCTTAATTCTATCACGAAATTTTCTCATCGTCATGCCAACATAAATAAAATATTTACTGTATTTTTGGAAAGGTATAATGTATACTCCGGATCAACTGATTGCTTGGACAGGATCAATTTTAGTATTTAACAGATCTTTAACTTTGGGAGAGGCGCTGCAATTAATTTGTAATTAGGTGATCAAATAATCCAGATTAATGACCAGATTAATAAATAAAAGCTCGTTTTGTTGAAAATTTGTATAACTTTATCTGGCATCTTATCTGACGTACAACCTTTAAATTACAATGTTTTTTTCTGGACAATTCTCAAATAAGCGCAAAGAAAATAACAACATTTAAATCCTACTGACGAAGGCCTTGTAATGTTGAAAACGTTCTGGGATTTTCTAATGTATTTTAAGATATTTTTAATTTGCATTTCAAATATCCTTATATTATGTGTATGCATCTAAAAGTAATTTTTGTACAAATATTTGTGTTTTTATATGTATTTTAATTATTTAAATCAAAGTGAATATAGCGCTAGAATTTTAACTTTCATTTATTGAAAATTAAGTAAGATAAGTGATGCAAATATGGCCAATGCAGGTAATATGGCCAACCTGCAACAATGTTAATAATTTCAATGAAACTCAAAAGCTGGCTCTTGAATCTAGTCGCTGGATGTCCGAAGAACATAGTTTAGTACCGTGCTGCCCGCAATCCTTGATCACGTGCACAGGGGGGCAGACATTGTTCATTTGTTATTAGTTGCGTTTTCATATTATAAATTTTTTTCTGTTAAGTTTGATATTTTTCTTATTTGAACAATGTATTTGTATTTACTGTTATACATAATATTTTAGCTGGTTTAATGGTCTGTTTAACTGTATCAATGCTTTTCAATATCTGAGTGTTCAAACAGAATTATGAACACTTTTTTAAAACTCATTATTGTTGGAAATATGCCCATTGGGCATATTACCTACACGTATGGCCATATTACCTACACGTACGGCGATATTACATTCATATAAATAAATTTATTTAATATATAAATTATTTTAACTGGCATTAAATAACAAATCAATAAACTTCAAAATATATATTATGTACCAAGTAAACACAATAGAAATCAAATATAAAAATGTTAAAATAAATTAGGTTGCGTAAAATTGAATATAGTTAAGATAAACTTCATTCTCGATAATTCTCTCTCGTTTATGTTTTAGACTATGAATCCCGAAAAGAAAAGAGGCCTTTGGAGCCAGGAAAGCCTAAATGGGTGTTTGAGAGCAATAAAAGGGTATAAATTATCGCAAAATACTGCTTTAAAAAGTTATAGAATTTCTAGACGAACTGTTCGTCGTTATATTGTTAATAATAAGAATATATTGCTAATAAATCACCATTGGGTATAAAGCAGTTCTCACACCAGACTAAGGAAAATATCTCCCCACAAGAATTTTTAGGCTTGCTGATGTCGGTTATCCTGTTACGTCAAAAATCATTAATCTCCGCGTTTTTAAATGTTGTAGTGAAAATGAAATAACCCACAATCTTTCATTTAGAAAAGGCATGGCTGGCCGCTGCTGGTTGAAAGCATTTTTAGCAAGAAATCCGAATTTTTCCAGGAGGAAAAGTAAACCAATGAATCCTGCCAGTGCAGCAAAGCTCAATAAATTTATTGATGATTTTTTTAGTAAATTGCGAAAGGTTCTAATTGACAATAGTATCATGACGAACGAATATTTAATATGGAGGAAAAAGGGTGTTGTTTTTGTTTGCATAAAGACCTAACTGTTTATGCTGTATGATTTTGTGTAAAGGTAAAAGAAGGAAACCAGTATGAGGAGATAATTTGCCTGTAAATTCTCCATGAGAAACAACACTAAAAGGAAGCATGAGAAACAGACATTTGTTAAATGGATCAATCATTTTTTCAAAATTTAAACCACAAGGATGCTGTCTTCTCATCTTTGATGGGGTCAAGTGCCATATTGATGAGTCAATTGTAGATGAGGCTGAAAAAAAGGCATTCTTCTACTTTTCTCACCTTCTAATACAATCCATGAGTTGGAGCTCTGAGATAAATCCTGATTTGGGCCGTTTGAGGAATTTTGGGCAAGAAGTTCTTTTTTTTGGAACAAACCGCCACGAAAACTTTACAAAGGCTCGATTTGGAAGAATTTTTTCTCCAGTTTGGGATAAAGCTATTACACCTACCACCGATAATGTGTTTTTCAAAGGGACAGGTATCCATCCTTTGAATCCCAATGTAACCGCCGAGGAAGCTTTTGCTATATGTTCTGTTCCTGAAAACAAACCTCCAACAAAGAATAATGCCGAAAGAAGAAAAGAAATTTCTATCCCAGGGACATCTTCTCGATAAACACGGCCGTCATACGCCTCCTCCGACAACTACTCCTGGCTCTTCTTCAGACTCTAACTGTGATTCTTCATTTTTTGAAGATAATGGCAGAAATGGTGCCTCTGTTCATGGCTCATCATTTCAAGAATAACTACCATCACCACATAAAAAGCGTAAAACAACTCGTGTTATAAAACCTGCAATGAAGCATCGTGCTTTAATTTTGAAAAAAGACCTCTTTACCAAAGCCTCTCAAAATAATATTGAAGACACTCAAACATCACAACAGCGATTAAACAAATAAAAACACCAGTCTACGATGAATAGAGGAAAAGGATTCCCAGCAAATAAAAGTGATAAAAGCAGTTGATTTTGCGATATTTGCATCAAGAAAAAAGTTGTGGCTATAAGATTATGCGTTGTGTGTCGTAATTATGTGAACGACGAATTCGTTGGACTTACCAAGAAAGATATGGAAGTTTTAACTTGCCACACACGTGAAGTTAAAAAAAAAATTAAAAAATTACACTAAAATGATTATAATTAATTATAATTTTGCTTAAAATTGCTTAAAATTGTTCCTTAAAATTTCTTTTTCTTTCTTTTTAATTATTTTTTGTAAAGTTAAAAAAATTAAATTTGTTTTTGTAATAATTGATGCTTCTCAAGAGTTAAATATAAATCATTTTATTATATTTCTCCTATGGGCATATTAGCTTCATCAACTAGTCTTTTTTTAGAAAAAAATTCTATAGGTTTAAATCTTGATTAATTTAAATTTTATATTTTTATTCCAGTACTAAAAAGAATCTACTCTTTTAGAGAATTTTTATTTTTTTGAAAAATCAGTTACTACTATCTCTCTATTCTAAAAAAAGGTAACTACCGCTATCACCGCCGCCGCCGCCGGTTTTGAATTTTTTGTGACCGGAGGTCTTTCTTCGTTAATATTAAGAAAAATAATGCATACAAAAATATGAAAATCGGTAGTGTTATACAGAAATGTTTGATAAACACGCTGATGCAGACAGTTTTCAAATCGAAGAATTATTTTAAGAGATATTTAATGCTAAAGTTGGACAAAATCGTTCCACTAAAAAAGTTTTATAGCAGCAAAAACTATACATCGGAATTTAATAATTTTTAGTTCATTTTATACGTTATAATTTCCCGGTGTACTGAATTGATTTATTTTTTTAATTTGACTCATTTTTCGAGGTCTTATATCCATTTTAAATTCAAATTTTCAGCATTTCGAGAGATATTTTTTACAGATTTTAGAAAGTGATATTAATTTAAACTGTTGCCAACTGTATAAACAGCGGAAACAATAATGTTTGCTTAAAAAAAAAATTATACGTGTAATAAATTAAAAATTTACTTACACGTGACTATTATAAACAGAAAAAAACATTTGGAATTAGAATTAAATAATTATGTACAAAAAGCAGGAACTTATTAAAAATTACGTCATAAAAACTATAATTACACGTGAATTTTAAGAGAGAAAGGAATATGTAAAATAATAAATTTATTAACATGCGTTAGAAGTCTTAAATAGGAGAAATTACGTCATATTTACGTCACATTACAGTTATTACATAAAATGAACACAAAATAATATTGTAAAACGGTTTAAATTTACAAATTGCGCTAGAAATTTATTTGATATTTTGGAGGATACTTTTCAACTATTTTTCTTAGGAAAGCGCAAATAATATTTCATTTCTAAAACAAGCATTTTCACGTGAATATTAAAAAGAGAAAGAATAGTTTGGTCAAAATTACGTCAGATTAAAAAAGATTAAGTTAAAAAGTCTTATTTAAAAGAATTTTCTTTTCGCTTTGTTAAAAAATACCGGGAGACAAAGACTCTGTTTACTTAATTCCTTTTATATTACCTTATTTTGAAATGTTGTTACACGTGTCTACGTCATCAAGTTATTTTTATTTCGACGTTTTATTTGTATTTTTATTAATGTTGTACTAATTTATTTGTTCTTTCGTTATTTAAAATAAAAATTATGTCAATTTGTATAATTTGGCGAGTGGTTTGGCGATTTATATAATTTGGCGAAATTAGTCGACGGGATAATCAAGTAGTACCGCAGCGGATTTGGCGTTAAAATTTCCCCAATCAAAGAGAAATGAATAGAAATCCGTTTATAGGGAGATCGCCACTGTTTTTTAAATTATAATTCAATCTTTCGAAATCTTTTTAAAGCCGATCACATTAGGGAGCATTTAGAGTCTGCGGTGTCTGGACGGGGTTGGCGAGCGTAGCTCGTAGGGGGCCGAGCCCCCTAGTCGGTAAAAAATTTCTGTCCTTAAGGTGGCCATATTACCTGCACATACCTTACTTTTTCGAAAATATTATGAATTGTAACATATGTATTTTTTTAACATAAATCGATTTTTTGAAGCTTTAAATGTTAGAAATTGCAGCTCATTCCTCCTAGTGGATCTTTTATTATGCTTAAAAAATTTGTTTTGCAATGATTGCAAATGAATTTCACATTAGGAGTTCCAAAATTTAAGCATTCATAATTCCTAAACTACTTAAATAACTTCCGACTTGACCGAATGGTAATCTAAGGTGAAATTTACGGAAAATTATAAAACAAAACATTGAAAAATTAAGTGTTCGTATTGAACATTTCAGAGTTTTGTAGTATGAAGACAGTCCCCAAGCTTTTTTTATTAAACATAAAATGAAAAAAGACATAATTTCTAGTAGAATAACTATTTCTGTTTTTTTTTTTCTAATACAAACTGGTATTTAAAATTCATGGACTGTTTTCTTTTTCTTTTTTTTTTCTTTTCTTTTTTCTTTTCTTTTTTTGGAGGGGTGGGAGGTTGGGGACTGTACACTGTAAAAAATATAAGTTCATTTACTAATAAAAAAGGAAAAAAAAACAAGCTTCAAAACAGGGTTCACTTAATTTTTCAAAACAGCACTGCAAAATAAATAAATAAATAAATAAATAAAATAAATAAATAAATAAATAAATAAATAAATAAAATAAAATAAATTTAATAAATATAATAAATAAATAAATAAATAAATAAATAAATAAAAATAAAGTGAAATAAAATAATCTAGAAAACAGGGATTCTACTTTTTCAGAATTTAGTGTCGCCCCCGATGGAACAAAAATGTATGTACATGAGTATAGATAGTACAAAATATATTTCAGTTTTAAGACTTAAAACATACACTTTTATTTTATATAAAATGACGTCATTCGCATACGCTAAAGAGTTCCATATTTACAATCCAGTCTTAAACAACATCTACAGAACAGTATGCATAGGACAGTTACGATCGCAGAATACACGATTCAAGCAAAAAGCTATACCGTCATTCAAGAAACTCGACCAAAAAAAATCGGCTATCTAATAATTCAGACGCCATGCCTTCATTTGTTTGAACATTAATATAGATACGTAAAATTAAATATATTTTATAATAGTTCCATGTTTTTTCAGAAATCCTTCATTTATATTTTTTCAAAAAAGCAGGTATGTTAATTACATTTTTTTTCAGTTGATATGGGAAAATGACAATAAAAAAGATATAATAGTCTACTACTTTCCAAGTATTTTTCCTTTACTTTCTACAGAAATGGAGTACTGCAGTTGCCAAGATTTAAAAAAAAAAATCGTTAAAAGCTAAAAAAAAAAAAAAAAAAAAAAAAAAAAAAAAAATCTCAAAAATAAATTGAGATGCAGTTTTCAAACATATTGCAGTTAAAAGTACCTTTTTTTTCCCTATACGACGATATAAAAATTTAAAATGTTCGATTCTTAGAAGTTTAAAAAATTGCAGTAGAGATTATCCCGTACAATGATACATATGCTTTGTTTTGGGGCTGGCTTAAATAAAGCAGGGTTGTAAAAAACCCGGGTTTTTTGTTAAAAACCCAGCCCGGGCGGGTTTTATTAAAAAACCCGGGTTAAATGGGCAATTTTCCCCGGGTAAATTGGCTACTAAATTTTGGTACTTTGCAAAATTTATCCGTTGAAATTTTGAAAATTCTCAGAGGAATTACTCAGGGAAAATTTAATTTTTTACTTAGGAAAGCGCAAGAAATTTGATTGCCGAAACAAGTGGCAATCCTGATCTTAAATACAATCTTTGTAAACAAACACTTCATAGTCTAATAGATGGGAATGACTTCATAGTCTTAATAAGGATCTCAATATTTTTCTCTGTTCTTAAAATACATATATATTATATGATCTCTTTAATAACAAACAAATTTTAAATTGCAAAGCTATCAGTTGTGTGTTATTTAATTATAAAATATAAATATAACTTAAAAAAAACTTGCTCCTTTGAAATTATTATAAGATTAGCAAATGTTGATAAAAAATATCTTACAACAAAAATGTTTCTTATGTATATACAGGGTGTCCACTCTCAACGGTGTCCAATGGCTAATTCCTAAACCGCTAGTCATACACATATAGTTTAAATATTACAAAAGTGTTTTCATTTGCGGCAAAGAAATATTTTAAAAGCGATTTGGGCCAATAAAAACATTTCTTAAAAAAATACGAAATTTAACTGTTTATACAGCCCCCGGTGCTATACGTTATATTTAGTAAAATTTTCCTATTACACTGACAAGACAGACAAAAAAAGTCCCGCTCATATAACACTAAAATTGACTGAGTTATGAAACTTTAAAAATGCATGACTTATACCACTTTTCTGCATCTGAACACAAATGAGTTTGGCCATGCTTTGAGGGGTCATATCCTAAGTGCTTAAAGTATGCGAAGAACTTTTCATGTGTATCAGCGCTTTGAAAAAAATAGTAAAGTGTTATGATTGAGTTAACTTTTATTAAGTTTCAGATTGGCTAAAATTATTGTATTTTAACATATGTTTTATTTTGTAAGGATGAGACTATTTCTTTTCATGATTTCTTTTAACAAATATTATGTTACTTTATGTAACTTCAACGATCGTATGTATGTTTTCCCAGTTCAAAATTTGTAGTCGAAATTTAACTCACTTTCAAGTTTCAAATATCCGATGAAGACTAAATTTTACATGTATACTGATGTAAATCCGATGACAATCTAATATTATTATGATTTTCGGTGGTTACCATTCATACTTATTTTACAGGATGACACAAAAAATTTTGGATAGATTACTGCCAAGAAGTTTAAGGAAAAGTTTTAGATTAGATAACAGAAGATTGCGATGGTTATGTTTTTTAACTTTTATGTATTTTTTAGCACTGAATCTGAGAATTACCTTAATTTTTAACCATCATCTCAGGATGTTTTGCAAATCATAAATTGTCAAAGTTAAAAAATAACAAAAATCAAATACTATAAAATAGAGGAGACGGCTGAGTTTTTGTAACTTTTGATAATTCATTTTTATGTACTTTTTAGCACTGAATCTGAAAATGACCTTCATTTTTAACCATCACGTTATAATTTTTTTGCAAATCGTAAATGTCAAAGTTAAAATATAGCAAACATCTGATACTATAAAACAGATGTAAAAATTTTTTTATTTAATTTTCCTGACGTGATGGTTAAAAATGAAGGTCATTTTCGGATTCAGCAGTAAAAAATACTATAAAACAGATGTAAAACTTTGTTTATTTTATTTTCCTTACGTGATGGTTAAAAATGAAGGTCATTTTCGGATTCAGCAGTAAAAAGTACATAAAATAATCTAATAAATATAATAAGTTTAGTAAATATAATACTCTTGAAGCTAACTGAAAAGCTTAAATTTACGTTTTAAATTAAAAGCTAAAACATTTTAAAGTTATAGGGTTCCCAATCTAAAAGTGCAAGTAAATTAGTACAAATATATTTTCTAAGATTCAAAGAAGTGAATAAATAAAACAAAATAACCATGAACAACAAATACATCATTTGTTCCTTTCCAGAAATACTCTTAAAAAACCCGGGCTTTTTAAGTGGGTTTTTTATAAAAAACCCAGACCGGTCGGGCAGCTGGGCGGGTACCCGGGCATCTACCCACTACAACCCTGATATAAAGCAACTTTATTTTTTAGAGACGACAGTTTAATTGCTGGCCGAAAGAAATAGTATATTGGGGGTTTAAATATATACCGGTTGAGCAAAAAGTCCGTATAAACTTAAAAAAATTATAAAAACCGAAAAAATAACCGAAATGAAAAACTGTTTGTAGGATTAGCATCTATAGGTCACGGGAATTTTTTAAAGACAGAAATAAAAAAATAACTCAAAAAACCGCCGACAGATGGCGCTGGTTCGTGCGATTTTGGTGGAAATATGCAAATGAAACGGTTTTAAGAATTTGCGCTCCTAATCTAGAACTAGTTCACCATTTGAGCCGTGTACTTGATCAAGGATGCAGAGTATGAGGGATAAAGCTTTGTTGGTGAAGTTATTTTACGTGAACAAGTTCTGGATTAGGAGCGCAAGTTCTTATAATCGTTTCATTTGCAAATTTCCACTAAATTCGCACGAACCAGTGCCATCTGTCGGCTGTTTTTTGAGTTATTTTTTATTTCTGTGTTAAAAAAATTTCCGTGACTTATATAGATGCTAATCCTGCAAACAGTTTTTCATTTCGGTTATTTTTTCGGTTTTTAGGATTTTTTAAAGTTTATACGGACTTTTTGCTCACCCGGTATATATATATATATATACATATATCCGTGGATAAATAGAAATATACTTGTAGCAACATTTCCGTCTGTTCTCCGTTGTTTGTTTTTTTAATTTAAATAATAAATATACATACTGATGCATATTTTCAGGGAACAGGTATGCATAATGGATATTATCACACCCACTTTTTATCTCTTTACCTTCCTCTAGATTCGAACTTCGATACTCGAACCACTACACCTGTGATTACATTCCACATTCAGCGTTCTACACTAACTAGCCACATTCAAGGACTTGGCTATAGGCCAAAACAAAACATCAATTATGAAAATGTTCTTTTTTCCATCACTCAAAATGGAGCATTTCCGGTTGTCTGTCTTGGAAGGAATATTTACATTTTAATATTCATTGAGTGAGGATAAAACGGAAATTTTCCGTTTATTCCTGGAAAATTTATTGTTTCCACTCAAAATAGAAAGTTTCCGTTAAAAGACAAAAAATCCACATGGAATCACCAGTATAGGGTGACACTCTTAGTAACTGACATCTTAAGGATCCTTTCTTGTTCAAATCCCTATTACAAAGTTTTAAATCTATTACTTACCCTTCATACGTAGTATAGGGTAAATCTTGTAATCGTTTTAAAAATCGAGAATTTAATTTTTTTTTTCTTTGACGGATTTACACGCTTCAGACACTGGAGATTCCGAAAAACCAGGGCGGCGGAGTCGGTAGGAAAAATGACCGACTCCGACTGCGACTCCTGGATTTCTGAAACAATCGACTCCAACTCCGACTCCGGCATACCCACTGGGTTTCTCAAAAAGATTGAAATGCGCTTTAATTTTTTACCTGTTGGAGATATATAGATAATGCAAATGGAAAAAGTTTTCAAAATTAAATAGTAATTAAGATTAAGGATCGACCGAAACCGAAACAGAAACCGAATTTCGGTAATATTTCTATTTTCGGCCGAAGATTCCGTTCGATTAGTTCTAAATACAGTAATAAAAAAAAATTATATTTATTACTTTTTATGAGGTGTTCATTACTGGAATTTTAGGTATTTTGGTATATTTCTGCTATTTACAAATTAAATTTTGATTCATATTGGGAAATGAGACTATGGGAATGGTTAAATATTGTTGATAAAATAATATAATATTGAAAAAACTGGAATATAATGCACATAACTATTACTTAAAAAACAATTTTTAGAGAAATTCCTTAAGGGTGTCCATTACTGGCACATCTACCCTATTTATAGATATATAGATAGATAACCCATATAATCTGACTGGTGGGATTTCCTGCCAAGCATTATAGACAGTTTGGCGCTTTAATGGTGTTCTCAAATCCAAAAGGGAAACTTTCTGACATAAGTTTTAATTTATTTTTGTTCGAAAATGCATGATACCAGCTGGTGTTGTTGTTCAGAAACTATGTAATTGAGCTGTTTTTTCCATTTTTTTTTGCAAACGCAATAGATCTTTCAGAATAAAGTGTCAAGGTGGGCGCTTTGAACTGAATTTCCGCGCGAAGGAAGAAAGAGCACTCAAGAGCGCGCGAAAAACGCGTTTGTCACGTGATCAAAATCACTTATAACTCAATAGGTAATTGATTGATAAAAAAATGAAAAAAAAAACAGTTCAATTCCAAATCGCTTCCATGGCCAGGCTTTCCAATTTTATACCTTTCCGTTAAAAAATGAATTTGTAAATGCGCCAAAACATTTTGCGCTTGTTGAGCAGAGCAGTTACGAACAGCCTTAAAAATAAATAAATAAATAAATAAATTGTTCAGTTTGCACAAGTTTTTTGAAATAATAATTTTTCCCTTACTTGAAGAATGATGTATTAGATGAAAGGAATATTACTTTTAAAGTCCCGAGTAATTATCCTCATATTATAAAAATATAGTTATCTACATTTGAGATTTTAATGCCTGTATTTATAATTTACAGTTTATATACCAATTTCAGAAATTAATTTTTACTTTAAAGACAATTTTAATCACTGTAATATATACAGGTCAGTTTCCATAAAATGCATTTAAAAAATATATATTAGACGCCACATTAAAAATTTTTTTGGTTTTTTAAATGTGACGTCTAATATATATTTTTAAATGTTACATTAAATATATTTTTTTGTTTCAATGAGAAAAATTCTGTATGAGTTGTCCTATATTGTAGTGATAGCGGATTTAATCAGTTTCATATTTTACACACATTCTCTTTTATCTGAAATACAGAAAAATAAGACAGTATAAGTTGAAAAAAGGATAAGTGAAATATCCATTGTTATCTGAAGTAGATTGTCGCATTCCTTAGGATCCGATTCGAACGGTGGTTCGGATTGAGTTGCCGTTAATTTTTTTTCGTTGTGGGCCAGTCTGATAATTATTATTGCGGGTTCGGGTCGGGTTGACCCGATATTTCAAAAGAAAGTCCATAATATCGTTTAACTTATAAGTCGAATAAGTAAATATATATTCCTTTTCCTACACAAAAGGTAAAAGTGCTGTTAGAGATGACTATTTTTCATAATTCCAATAAAATTTTGATTTTATTTCATTTCGGATCGGATTCATGGTTGAGGTTTCTTTCCGGTTCGCTTCGGACTGACTTAAAATATAAATTTCAGGACCCGACTCGTGAGTTGGACTTAATTTACAAAAAACAAAACAAAACAAAAACCTTTAAAAACTCACTTTAATTTAATTATTGTACAATAGTGTCGTCTATGAGCTGAATAAGTAAGTAAATGAATCAGTTTAATGATCGATGTAGACAAAAAAATCACATCCGCCCTTTTGCCTTATATTTATTAGTTAAAAAATAAAATAATAATTCAGTTCATAAATTTAAAATTAAGCATAATTGGTTTTATTTTTTATTTCACTTCAAACTATTAAACAAAAAGTTTGGAGTCGGAGTCGGAGTCGGCATATTTTTAGCGACTCCGACTCCGACTCTTTTGACCTCTTTTGACTCCGCAGCCCTATGAAAAACGTATTTTTAGAAAAAAAAAATTGCTGTCCGCCTGTCTGTGTGTCTGTAAACACTCTATCTTCCGAACAAACTGAGGTAGTGACTTGAAATCTGGTGTGTGCTTAGTATGTAATAATGGAAAGAAGCCTATTGAAAACCTCGTTTATTCGGAACTATTTTTTATGGACTCTTGAAATATTCGTTCTGATAAAAGGTATATAAAAAATTTAGAAATTGTTTAGTTTAAGGAGTGAATATAAAAGAAAATTAAAAAAAAAAACATAAATTTTGCATAAAGAATGAAGTGAATCGGATAATTAGTTGGCGAGATATATGTATTCCTATTCTCCACTCTCTTCGATTTTTCATGGCCCTGTATTTCATTCAAATTTCAATTGAAATATATATTTTAATTGGAAATGAGACGCTTAATACGACGTAGTAATCTGTTAGTTAATATGATTAACATTTTTTGAGTTATAAAGATGTTTCTTTTACGCAATTTGGTACTACTTGATTATCCCGTCGACCAAAAACTATCGCCAAATTATAAGGTTAAATGCCAATAATGGCTTATCGTAATAGTCACATTCACTCGACATTAAACACGTTACACGTGTTTGTTACGTCAATAAGTTTTTTTTAATTCGGCGTTTTCTTTATATTTTTATTAATCTTTTACTAATTTATTTGTTCATTCGTTATTTAAAAGAAAAGTTATGCTAATTTGTATAATTTTGCGAGTAGTTTGGCGATTTATATAATTTGTCGAAATGGGTCGACGGGATAATTAAGTAGTAAACACAATTCAGTAATAGAGCATTACTATGCATTAAAAATACTTAAATATACATTTAATTTTTATTTTCGAATTTCAGTGTATTTTATAAATGTTTTACACATGTTTTATTTTCATATTTTATAGTATGCATATCCATGATGGGTAAGTATAAGGGTGACCCCCAACAACTAATTTTATACTTATACTTGTTTTTGAAAGTGTGGTAGAGATACATTAAAAAATTGTTGCTGACAAAAACTTTTAAAAATTACATTTTTTATTACTAAAAAATATATTGTTTTTTTTTTTTTTTTTTTTTTTTTTTTTATAAATATGGTCAATAACTCCGGTAACTGACACCATCCTTTTTCTGAAAAACCAATAACTGAAAAATTAGTTAACAGTTAAGCTAAATAAGTGTCAGTTACTGATTAGGCGTCAATAACCTGCGGAATTTTATTTATTTATTTATTTATTTTTACATTATGCTGATTATGATCGAATTAAACAACTCTTCACCATTTTATGGCAACATGTAACAGTCAATCCGAACAAAAAGGTTTTATTTATTCTCAACGCACATATTTAGAGTTCGGTGATATCTGCTTGCTTGTTTAGTAGCTAGATCCAACTTAGGCTGTCTGTATCTAGGGTCCCGGGGCAAGCTTCAATCTGGGATGCCCCTTCTATCCATAGGAATTGTTCGTGGATAACATTGAAGTGGTTAGTTCTAAACTTGATACGCATTTTATGTATACATAAATTTCTTACGAGGCACTATTCACATTTATATACGGGATGTCACAAAAAGGTGGTCAGAATTTTAAGGAAAAATACAGTAGGATAATAGTAGAAACAATGACATTTTGGTTGACAGAAATATTTGTTTACAAACTTTTACTTTGCATCATTATGAGAAAAACACCAATAAAGAATTTCTCTTGAAAACAATAGAATAACAAGTTGTGATTATAAAATTTTATTCATTAGTTTTCTAATGATATAGTTCGTTTTTTTGCGTCGGTGGAAGGGGTACGGGAAGCAGAGAGGGGTGGAAGACCGCACTCTCTTCCTAAATGTTTAAATATATATGAATTTTGATCCTTTTTCGCCAATTTTAACCATTTGATTCCTTCTAATGAAAATCCTGATTATTCCCATACCCCGTCCTCTAAAAAGTGGGCACGGGTCAGCTGCCCTGAATGCCCGTGCGTTAGTCAGGCCCTGATTAGACTACAGGGTAATAGACCTCGGTCCCAGAATCCAGGGTCAGACATTGATTCGTGTCGAATTGCCCTATGCCCTGATTTTATTATTCCTTGTTTGCGAAACGTAACTGTAGACATATTATGGTTCTTCATTTTATCAGTTTATTCTTGAAAAAATTACCAATTATTTGTTAATCATTTTACTAAGTCATAGTATACCTCAACCTACTTAAGCTTATGGTTCAATTACAGCACCAAATGTTGAAGTTTTTGGCACGGTGTTCTGGTTCAATGTTAAAAGAAATTTTTAAGTGTAATATGTTAAGTGTTTTACGTCGAAATATATCTAATTAAATGTAAAAATAAATATATAATCAATAAAATAAAAATAAATAAAAAAATGCAACAAAATTTTACTGTTTTATAGAGAAATAGTCAATAATATTAGTTTCTTTTAATATAAAAAGACATATTTAATAAAAGAAAATCAAAATTAGAGTAAAAACGAAACCAAACTGAAAAAAATCTCAATCAAAATGAAAGATACTTTTAGAAACATCATTAGAAACATTTTTAAAATATGAAAAATGAAAATAGAATTAAGAAGTCCTACATTTCAAGATGAATAATGGTTATTACGAAATATACGTCAATCTAAAATGACTTTTCTCATATCATATTAGCAATTAATTTCTACGCATATGAATTTTAATTCATTTCAATTTGACATATTTAATGGAAATTCCTATATTAAAATTTAAAGTTTAGAGCCTTAATTTGAAATTATATTTGCGCTTTATAATTCTTAATCACATTGAAACATTTTCGATGCGCAGAAAAAGTATATTATTAAGTATATTATAAATATAAAAAGTATATAAAGTATGTATATTATAAATATGTAAAGTATATTATAAATCTCAATATACCTATCAATGAAAGCTTTTTAAAAAATCATTTCCCTCTCTTTTTGTTTTAAACGAAATTTATGCAGTGATTAAAAAAGACTTTCAATATATTTAAATACAAAAATAAATCTTTTAAAGAAATATAGTTTTAAACATATAAATTCATTTTATGGAACTTCTAGAAATAGATAAAAACTAATTTATCCAAATATTTTCAAATACTTCAGATTTCGAAAATAAATCTTTTAAGTTTATTTTTTCATTTCAAATGAATAAAATAAAGCAGTTGCCATGCGGTAGTTCAAAATTGATTAAAAAAATTGTTCAATAAAATTCAACAAATTGTTTGAAGAAAAAATATGCATTTTCTCTTTTGGAAAATGACTTTGCTCAAGATTCAGGAAAAAACTTTTTTCTCCAAATTTTTCTCCAATTATAATAAATTTAACAACAAAAATTATTATTTTCAAAATCTCTTTTACTCATAATTGCTAGTTATACAATTTATGGGATTAAATTGCTTTACTTAAGAGAAAACTTCACTTCTAACTTCGAACAGACACTAAAAAAAAATCTAATAATTACTTAAGCATGAAAACAAATTTTCTCTGCCGTTTTTGAGAAAATGGCTTTTCACACAAAAGTTTATCAAAAGAAATATAATTATTATTTCAGCTAGTACACTTCAATATTTGTATGTTTATTTATATATTTTTAGTGCTAAAAAGGTGGGATAGTTTACCCTTTTTTAACGCGTAATTTTAGGAGCAAAAATTCAATGCCTACAATTCAAGTGCACTATTAAAAAAATACCGTAAATTTTGAACCATTTGATGGTAAAATAAATTGGTTGAGTGTGAGTTTTACTTTCGCACAAAGGATTCTGTACAACAAAGACCTTGTTCGAATTTTACAAGTAACATAGTGCTATGCGCTTCGAAAGGAGATCGCAAAGTTGCAACGTCACCTTGGTCTTTGCCGCTGTTTTCGAGAAAGATTTTTAATAAATATCTCGGCTAATTAAGAATTTTTTAAAAGCATTATCAACAGTCCTTGGATGTTTTCGCATCAACAGATATCTCTACAACCGCCTAACTCTCCCACTGGGCTTGCAACTTGCACTGCTTGCCCACTGGCACGCGCAAAGTAAAGCTTGTGTATAACGGAAAAGTATGATTTTCTCAAAAAGTACGAGTATGTAACCCAGGATAATCGCTATAGTTTTCGTGCGAGATTTAAATATACTCCTTCTACCCGTAAATTTTTCATAATTTTAGTTTTAGTAGATTCGGAGATGGAAGAGGAGGACACATTTTTGTACTACATTTTCGACGATATCTCTGAAAATTCAATACCTAAAACAAAAAAATTGTTTGTGAGTTCGGTGTTACTACCGAATGATATCCCAGGCGATATACATGGGAAAAAAAATCAAGTAACATAATAAGCCCCGCTAAATTTTTCTTAGAAAAATGTGTGAATGTCTAATAATCTATAAATATGCGGGTCAGTTGTCTTTATAAGTCTGCCAAGTTTGAATTTTCTACGTTATATAGTTTTCGAGAAAAACGGTTGTGACAGACGGACAAACAGACACATGAGTGATCTTATAACAGTTCCGTTTTTACTTTTTAAGCACAGAACCCTAAAAAGAAAAATAAACAGGAATATGCTTCATTTAATTTTTCAAAAGTGCTGATTGTGATAAGGATGTTACACCATCTTATTATATCTTCCATACACCATTGATGTTATACCATCTTACCTTATCCAAAACATGGCTCTAAAAAGCCTGTCACCATCTTATGAGATAAGCATTTTATCTAAATATGTTGGTGAAATGTTGAAGCAAATTCTTAAGTAATAAGTTTTATATAGAATTATATCTATTCAAATGGAAAAAATAAAAAATATATAAAAATAAATGAAAGATACAAAAATTTAGTTTGATAGTAAAATGAACAGTAATGTTAGCTTCTTGTGGTATAACATACAGCAGTTTAATGACAGGAATTGAAAATCAAAGTAAAAATGAACCCAAAGAGACAAAAGTTAAGAAAAAACTATTGAACTATAATTTGGGATAAATCGTTGTATAAAATGTTAAAAATAAAGTGTAAAATAAATATATATATATACTAGAAATTGACCTTGAGATGAAAGATGAATAATATGAAATCTAAATTAAATAAATCCTTTTCTCATATTATAGCAGCAATTAACTTCCAAGCAATTTCGCACATAAATTTTAATGAATTTCAATTTGACATATTTATTGGAAATTCCTATATTAGAATTTAAAATTTAGAGGAGACGATCGCAAACTTCATGTACTTGAAAATGTCAATCACACTGAATAATTTTTGATGTCTCTAAAATTCTATAATTACTTCATTTTATAATCAAAATATTAAAAATGCATATCAAAAAGTAGAGATGCTGAATCTAGCCCTAGGTAAATCATTTAAAAGTTACCGATGATGATTGTTTTTTTTGTGGGGGTAGGGGGGGGGCGCTACGATCTTCTTTTGCACACGAAGATGAAACAGACCGTGGTCGGGATTTGAACGAAATATGCTTTGTCTAGTGACCAGCGCCCTAAGAATGTTACATTTCTTTAATAGAATTCAACCCTTCCTCAGAAGTTTGGTGATAGGTTTCAGCAACGTATTAAATCAGTAGCTTATTACAATAAATTTTTGTAGTTATATTTAGCACGGGGCTACGCGCTAACATTTTACGCATAAGATACATCAAATGCAATATACAGTGTGATTATAATTAAAGTTTCACTTTCAAAAGGCTATAAAAAAGAACCACCGGTCAGAATGGCATGATATTTCATGCGAGTATACATGAAGCAATCGGAATTTGTTTTTCGAAAGAAAGAAAAAGTACAAAAGTTGACCAATAGATGGCGCTGTGCTCACCATAAGATGCTAATAAAAAGACATGACATACGCACTGCACATTACACTTGTGAGAAAAAGGCGGGTAACATGCAGTTCCTCTTATTCTACTGTCAGAAGATAGTCATGACTCTATCGTTGAAGGATCGGGCTCTGCTTGTGAAGACTTTTTTTTTTTTTTTTTTTTTACAATAATGGTGACTGTTCGGCAATTGAATTGAAGAAATTCCGAACATTAAAGAGTTTAAGAATCGGCTCTGGCCCGATGACTGTATTCGATCTGAAGAAGTTGATTGATAAATTTGAAGAGACGGGCTCATTTTCGTTTTTGCTATTTCCACGGTTTTTGGAGAGGCTAACGAAAAAGACAAGCTACCGCGGTGCATCCCACGTGTCTTTTTTTACAGACCGCTACAGTGACGTGATACTCTTTTGCACACCTTCATTGGTGCATTCGAGCATCACGTGACTCCGGCGGTCTGAGGAAAAAGATACGTGGAATGCATCGCGGTAGCTGTCTTTCTCGTTAGCCTCGGGTTTGGCCTAGGGACAATTAAAAACCGATTTTTACCTATCAGCATTGGCACTACCATGTCTTGGTGATATGCTTTGAACAAAGAGTGCCACAAGAGTATGACACGTATTTAATTAGCATCTTATGACGAGTACAACGCCATCTATCAGTCAACTTTTGTACTTTTTCTCTTTCGCAAAACAAATTCCCATTGCTTCCCATATACATACATGAAATATCAGGTCATTCTGACCAGTGGTTCTTTTTATACAGCCTTTTGAAAATGAAACTTCAATATAATCATACTGTATTACAAAATATGTTAAGATGGATATTACGAAATTTAAGCAGATGATCTATTTTCGTCGTATAGGAACAATAAAGTTCAAAACAGCTTCACACATACAAATTAATTAATTTCCATTCATTATATTTATGGGAATTGTTACTTTAGAATTTCAAATTGAAAAGCTGATATTTAAAATTCAGTTTGCGCTTTACAAGTTTTAATCACAGTAAAACTCTTTCAGTATCTGGAGGAAATCAGCGCGAATATTTATTTTATAACCAAAATACTAAGATAGTAGGTGACAATATGAGATCGGAAACTGAAACATATCTTAAAGAATTTTAAACTACCTATGGAAGCCCCTGCGTTTCGTTAATTGAATTCCATCGTTCTGCGTCAACTTGGAAATGGGTTTCTGTGACCTTTGTCTTTGGAAATTTATACTAAAATTATTCTAGGCATATTTAGCACGACGCTTTGTCACATAATTGAACGAATTAATCTCAAGATGATTGGTAGAGGTTATTAAATCTAAGTTAAATAAATCACTTTTCTCATATTAGTAGTAATTACCTTCTAAGCAGTTTCGCACAGGAGTTTTAATTACTTTCTATTTCACAATATATATTGAAAATTCCTATATTAGAATTTAAATTGGAGAGGTAGCGATTTAAAATTCAATTCGCGGCTTTACAAAGTTCAATCACAGTCAAATAGTTTCCAGAGAAAATCTACACATACTCATTTCATTATCTCAATATTAAGACAATATATGAAGAGGTAAGCGATAGAAAACTTAGTCTTAACATAGCCTGAACTTCAGTATCGATAAGAGTTGTTACGTTTCGTTAATATAATTGCACTATATCATAGATGTAGCTTGATAGCTGATTTGAATACACTATAAAAAACAAATGCTTCTTTAAAAAAAGTATGATATAAACACGAACGAAAATATACAATTACCTCTTTCGAGTTACCCATGATTTCGAAAGGCATTGTTTATGTTTAGACACCTTAAAAACCAATATGTTTTCAATATTTAAAAATGAATTTATAAAAACAAATTTCATTTTAATGCTGCTGATTTTCGGAAATGTTTCCGTGTAGTTTTAATAGTGGACTAATCTATTTTCTCAAATCGGAATATCAGTTTTTAAGATCATATGTATCCTCAATAAAACATATACAGCTGCGTAACCCTTTAACTGTCTGTCCCGGATTTTTCCGCTTCTAGAAATCATATTAAAATGGCTGTAGACATAAGTATTTTAAAAAGAACTAGGGGGCTCGGCCCCCTACGAGCTACGCTCGCCAACCCCCGTCCAGACACCTCAGGCTCTAAATGCACGCTAATTTGATCGGCTTTAAAAAGATTTCGAAAGATTGAATTATAATTTAAAAAACAGTGGCGATCTCCCTATAAACGAATTTCTATTCATTTCCCTTTGATTGGGGAATTTTAACGCCAAATCCGCTGCGGTACTACTTGATTATCCCGTCGACCCATTTCGCCAAATTATATAAATCGCCAAACCACTCGCCAAATTATACAAGTTGACATAATTTTTATTTTAAATAACGAAAGAACAAATAAATTCGTACAACATTAATAAAAATACAAATAAAACGTCGAAATAAAAATAACTTGATGACGTAGACACGTGTAACAACATTTCAAAATAAGCTAATATAAAAGGAATTAAGTAAACTGAGTCTTTGTCTCCTGGTATTTTTTAACAAAGCGAAAAGAAAGTTCTTTTAAATGAGACATTTTAAATTAATCGTTTTTAATCTGACGTAATTTTTACCAAGCTATTATTTCTCTTTTAAATAATCGCGTGAATGTACATTTGTTAGCAATGAAATATTATTTGCGGTTTCCTAACAAAATTAGTTGAAAATATCCTCTCAAAATATTAAATAAATGTCTAGCGCAATTTCTAAATTTAAACTTTTTTGCAATATTATTTTGTGTTCATTTTATGTAATAACTATAATGTGACGTAAATATGACGTAATTTCTCCTAAGACTTCTAACGCATGTTAATGAATTTATTATTTTACAATATCCTTTCTCTTTTAAAATTCACGTGTGTACTTTTTATGACGTAATTTTTAATAAGTTCCTGCTTTTTATACATAATTATTTAATTCTAATTTGAAAGTTTTTTTCCTGTTTATAATAGTCACGTGTAAATAAATTTTTAATTTGAAGCAAACATTATTGCTTGCGCTTTTTATACAGTTGGCAACAGTTTAAATTAGTACAATTTTCTGAAATCTGTAAAAAATATCTCTAGAAATGCCGAAAATTTGAATTTAAAATAGAAATAAAACCTGAAAAAATGAGTCAAAATAAAAAAATTAATGCAATCTGCACTCCGGCAAATTCTAACGCATAAAATGATCTAAAAATGATTACACTGCCATGTCTAGTTTTTGCTGCTATAAAACTTTTTTAGTGGAACGATTTTGTCCAAATTTAGCATTAAATATCTCTTAAAATAATTCTTCGATTGAAAAACTGTCTGCATCAGCGTGTTTATCAAACATTTCTGTATAAAACCACTGATTTTCATATTTTTGTATGCATTATTTTTCTCAATATTAACGAAGAAAGACCTCCGGTCACAAAAAATTCAAAACCGGCGGCGGCGGCGGCGGCGGCGGCGGCGGTAGTTACTTTTTTTTAGAATAGAGAGATTTATTTTGAACCATATGTAGAACGATGTCATATTAAAGATATTATAGCATCAAACTGCGATTAATAAATATAAAATCCTGGAATTTACAAGCATTTTTATAAAAATACAGGAAAACCCTCGGACGGTGAAAGGGCTGAATTCGTACAAATCTATGGAATATAAATAAATTCATATACAGAGCTACGCACAGAACAAGATACTTTTTATGATTGGTAATTTCTGGAAGTGGGTTAATTTGTGCTATTTGTTTTTTACCTGGATTGAATATTACCTTACTATGTGGCGTGTACAAAAGTCTTTAAATGATATACAACCTCTACATAAAAATTCCAGCGCATTTCCATTCGTTCGCGAAAATTGCTAAAAAACAAATTTTCTAACTGAACTAAATTTTAGCATCCTATGTAGATTAGAATTGCTGACTATTTACACGATATATTTTCGGATGCAGAACATGTTGCAGAATTCTTTATAATAATCACTTATCCGAAAAAAAGGGAAAGTGATTTTACTATAGAGGAAGCTTCGGCGTTAAATGAAAACAATCAAAAGATATCCGTTTATTTTTATCAAAGAAAAGAAAAAAAAATGTTTAAAACATGTCTTAAAGAGCAAATAAAAATTAAAAAAATAATAATAATTAAGGGATTTATGAATGTTATTGGTTTTACATACAACGGTAAATTAAAAATAAAGAGAGCAAAGAAAAAGGATAACATCATCTCTAAATGCTATTAAGACTATATTTTATTCCCATTATTCAGATATGAAATCCGTCTTTTTACCTACATTGCCATCAAATAGTTGAATTAAATCAAGACAGATTAAACAGTCACACATCACAATCCACTGCTGATAAAAGGGAACAAGAAACAGATATCAAGAGCATATCCTTCACTGATACTTATTAAATCTTAAACTGCCTGATGTAGCACCCATGTATTTTAAAAACGGTACTATCTAAATCTCGACAAACCCATCATGGACTTCGCAAAACTGTTCAACGGGAATGTGACAAAATAACCTCTTTAGGTATAACTGAAGGAACTATTGTCAAATACATTATGTTGTAAAAATGATTAAATAATAAGGGTTATGAAGTTGAACGTTTAAATAAAAAAATCTTTCGTGAATAATTTTAAACACTAGGGGGCTCAGCCCCCTACGAGCTACGCTCGTCAACCCCCGTTCAGACACCGCAGACTCTAAAAGTACGCTAATTTGATCGGCTTTAAAAAGATTTCGGAAGATTGAATTATAATTTAAAAAACAGTGGCGATCTCCCTATAAACGGATTTCTATTCATTTCTCTTTGAATGGGGAATTTTAAGGCCAAATCCGCTGCGGTACTACTTGATGAACCCGTCGACTAATTTCGCCAAATTATATAAATCGCCAAAGCACTCGCCAATTATATAAATTGACATAATTTTTATTTTAAATAACGAAAGAACAAATAAATTAGTGCAACATTAATAAAAATACAAATAAAACGTCGAAATAAAAATAACTTGATGGCGTAGACACGTGTAACTTGCTTAAAGTCAAGTTAACGTGACATTTACGATCAACCATTATTGGCATTCAATCTTATAGTTTGGCGAATGATAGATTTTTGGTCGACGGGATAACTAAGTAGTACCAAAAATACATATGTCAATCGCTGTTTTCGTCTTTGATGTAGACACGTGTAACAACATTTCAAAATAATATAATATAAAAGGAATTAAGTAAACAGAGTCTTTGTCTCCCGGTATTTTTTAACAAAGCGAAAAGAAAGTTCTTTTAAATAAGACTTTTTAAATTAATCGTTTTTAATCTGACGTAATTTTGACCAAACTATTCTTTCTCTTTTTCAATTCCTACTATTAGCTCACACTCTCCCTATATTTATTTACATATTTATCTTGTACAAATTTTCAATCGTTAATAAAATACTCATTATTCATCCTATCAGGTTGAAATAAATTTTTTTAAACTTGTACTGGATGGCAATTGATGTTAATAAAGTTTTTTCAAATATTAATTAATTAATTAAATTTTAATTAATTAATTTTAGTTTTTCATGGGAAACAAAATGGCCGCCATTGGTTATTGAATTTCAATGAAAGTATTTTCAATAAGGGTTACCGTAGGGGGGGACCTGTTCTGTCGCCAAATACCGCCAACTTGGCGATATATCGCCAAATTTGGCGGCCAAAATGAGACGCCAAAAGTGACGCCAACTTGGCGATATCTGTAATATTTCGCCAAATTCCCATAGACTTCCATTGTAAACATACTTGCTTATAGAAAATAAACAAATTGAGATATTTTAATGCAACACAAACTCATATTTAGCTTAATTATATTAAATTTTTCTTTGATGGCCTAAGTAGGAATTCACTTTAAAAACAAAATTTTTATATTACTTGTTAATATTCACGTGAAAATGCTTGTGTTAGAGATGAAATATTATTTGCGCTTTCCTAACAAAAATAGTTGAAAAGTATCCGCTCAAAATATCAAATAAATGTCTAGCGCAATTTCTGAATTTAAACCTTTTTGCAATATTATTTTGTATTCATTTTATGTAATAACTGTAATGTGACGTAAATATGACGTAATTTCTCCTATTTAAGACTTCTAACGCATGTTAATAAATTTATTATTTTACAAATTCCTTTCTCTCTTAAAATTCACGTGTAATTATAGTTTTTATGACGTAATTTTTAATAAGTTCTCGCTTTTTGTACATAATTTTTTAATTCTAATTCCAAATGTTTTTTTTCTGTTTATAATAGTCACGTGTAAATAAATTTTTAATTTATTTACAAGTATAAATATATTTGTTTTGAAGCAAACATTATTGTTTCCACTGTTTATATAGTTGGCAACAGTTTAAATTAATATCACTTTCTAAAATCTGTCAAAAATATCTCTAGAAATGCTGAAAATTTGAATTTAAAATAGAAATAAAACCTCAAAAAATTAGTCAAATTAAAAAAAGAAAAACAGTCTGCACACCGGGAACTTCAAACGTATAAAATGATCTAAAAATGATTAAATTCCTATGAATAGTTTTTGCTCCTATAAAACTTTTTTAGTGGAACGATTTTGTCCAACTTTAGCATTAAATATCTCTTAAAATAATTCTTCGATTTGAAAACTGTCTGCCTCAGCGTGTTTATCAAACATTTCTGTATCATACTACCGATTTTCATATTTTTGTATGCAATTTTTTTCTTAATATTAACGAAGAAAGACCTCCTGTCACAAAAAATTCAAAACCGGCGGCGGCGGCGGTGACAGCGGTAGTTACTTTTTTTTAGAATAGAGAGATACCTTGAAAACTGTCTAAAAAATGTGCAAGCAGCCTATCTAAAGTTTTTTTTTTCGGCGGGGGGGGGGGGGGGGATCTGAAGTAAAATAATGCGTGCGTGAACATAAGTTTTGTTGAAATGGTTCTAATTACAAATTATGTCATAGTCGTTGAGACAGGTGCTCATGTGGTTTCATGTCAGCGGACATGGTAAACCATATATTTTTTTAATTTACCACAACATCAGCATCAGCATGACATTTCTCCAGGATACTTTCTAAACCAGGGTAGCTTATGGCCGCCATATTGGGAAATGGCCGCTGTCGTTGAAGCAGGGGTTCGTGTGGTTTCAGATCAACGGACTCGATAAACCATACATTTTTGGATTCACGACAACACTAGCATGTCATTTATCCATGATACTTTCAAAACCAGGGTAGCTAATTGGCGCCATACTGGAAAATGGCCGCCGTTTTTGTGCCAAGGGTTAGTGCGATTTCATGCCAGCGGACTTGCTAAACCATACATTTTTGGATTACTCGCAACATCAGCATGCCACTTATCCATGATACTTTCAAAACTGGGGTAGCTAATTGGCGCCTTACGGGAAAATGGCCGCCACCTTTGTGCCAGGAGTTCGTGCGATTTCATGCCAGCGGACTTGGTAAACCCTACATTTTTGGATTCATCGCAATATCAGCATATCATTTAACCATGATACTTTCAAAACCAGTGTAGCTAATTGGCGCCATATTGGAAAATAGCCGCCGTCTTTGAGCCAGGGTTTCGTGTGATTTCATGCTAGCGGAATAGGTAAACCATACATTTTTGGTTTCACTACAATGTTAGCATAACCTTTATCCATGATACTTTCAAAAACAGGTTAGCTAATGTGCGCCATTGTGGAAAATGTGGAAATTACTCGTCTTTATTGATCAAGGGACCCGTGTGGTTTCATGTCAGCGGATTTCTTAAACCATACATTTTTTGGATTCACCACAACAGCAGAAAGACATTTATCCATGATATTTTCAAAAACACGCTAGCTAATGAACGCCATATTGGAAAATGCCCGCAGAAAAATAGGGTGATCGGAAAGCTTTTCTAAGTTTTGCATGCTATTAAATTAGTAAGGCGATTGAAGAGACAATAAAGACACGCAGGGGTCAAAAGTTACAACGAAGTTCAGTCAAAGACCTGCCGCGGTTCAGAGATATTTCTGATATGAGGACAGCATTTCTTTACATGATTCGTGAAAGAACCAAAATCAATTCTTGAGAAAAATCTATTATACATCCAGATCTCTCTTTGAGAAGGATCCAGAAAGATGAACTGATAACTCAGATTTACAGAACATAACATGATTATCAATGAATGGATAAATCTAGACATGGTAATAAAATCACGGGAGCAATGCCAAATCTAGAAATTGTCGAAGACATGGTTAAAGCTCATGAGCTGGGTGAAGAAACTTAAGAAACTTTCAAAGCAGAGTATATATCTGAAGACTCAAAGCCAGAAGAGTTTTTCAAACCTCCAAAGAAAAAGAAGGTAAAAACAGTTTCTGACTTGAAGAAGAAATAGAGTGTAAAGTTCGATAAATCAGGGTTTGTTGTCAAGGCAGAAAGAAATCTGTTTACTCAGATG
Source organism: Maratus speciosus (assembly GCA_963932465.1). Lineage (NCBI taxonomy): Eukaryota > Metazoa > Arthropoda > Arachnida > Araneae > Salticidae > Maratus > Maratus speciosus. Next base: position 452,603,965 of record OZ010789.1, on the reverse strand, counting down.
ACGATCATTGCTGAATGAAGAAATTTGGATGTGATAACTGTCTTTTCCTACCATCTAGAGACTCTTCCATGATCCTTAGCAACACTTGATGGTTCAGTGCGAAAAACTGCAAAATCAAACTGGTGGATTTTATGAGAAAAGACTACGACTGCTGAAAGAAATCCAAATGATGGTGTTGTTAACATCATTGACGAATGTTCTTTGTTCAAAAGCTACCACAAGAGCTACAACATGGACAACTAGCAAAAAATCTATTTTATAAATTAATACAAGAATCTACATCCTCTCAAAAAATAGATATTGTATTTGATAGATTCAGGCAGGTGTAAAAAAACGGGATGAACGAAAAAAATGAGATGTTGGTGATCCTATAAAAGTAATGTAACTCCTTGACACCCAGTACGAAAATGGAAGCACTTTCTATCTAATGAGAAGAATAAGCAAGATCTTATATACTTCATTTCAAAAGAATGGCAGAATGAGCATTATCTAAAATAGTTAAATACACAAGTGATGTACTTTACTTGCGGAGAAAAATGCTATAAATGTGCGAAATAAGTAGTTGAAGAAGTCACTATATTGACGTGCTTCTAAGAAGAGGAAGATACGTGACTTTTATTTCACGCCTACCTTGCCTACACAAAGAACAAGATACTGTTTATGATTGGTAATTGGTGGAAGTGCGTTTAGTTGTTTTATGGGTTTTTTACCTGGATTGAATTTTAACTTGCTAGGTGGTGATAAAAAATAAAAGTGCTGATAAAAGTGAACAAGAAACGGATATCAAGACCATAGCCTTCACTGATAGGGTTATTAAATCTTAAATTGCCTGATGTAGCACCCATGTATTTTAAAAAGGGTACTATCTAAATCTCGACCAACCCATCATGGACTTCGGAAAACTGTTCAACGGGAATGTGACGAAATAACCTCTTTAGGTATAACTGAAGGAACTATTGTCAGATACATTATGTTGTAAAAAGGATTAAACAATAAGGGTTATCAAGCTGAACGTTTAAATAAAAAATCTTTCGTGAATAATTTTAAACATACCTTGAAAACTGTCTAAAAAATGTGCAAGCTGCCTCTCTTAATTTTTTTTTCGGCGGGTGGGGGGTGGATGTGAAGTAAAATAATGCGTGCGTGAACATAAGTTTTGTTGAAATGGTTCTAATTACAAATTATGTCATAGTCGTTGAGCCAGGTGCTCATGTGGTTTCATGTCAGCGGACATGGTAAACCATATATTTTTTAATTTACCACAACATCAGCATCAGCATGACATTTCTCCATGATACTTTCTAAACCAGGGTAGCTTATGGCCGCCATATTGGGAAATGGCCGCTGTCGTTGAGCCAGGGGTTCGTGTGGTTTCATGTCAACGGGCTCGATAAACCATACATTTTTGGATTCAAGACAACACTAGCATGCCATTTATCCATGATACTTTCAAAACCAGGGTAGCGAATTGGCGCTATATTTTAAAATGGCCGCCGTCTTTGTGCCATGGGTTAGTGCGATTTCATGCCAACGGACTTGGTAAACCATACATATTTGGATTAATCGCAACATCAGCATGCCACTTATCCATGATACTTTCAAAACCGGGGTAGCTAATTGCGCCGCACTGGAAAATGGCCGCCACCTTTGTGCCAGGAGTTCGTGCGATTTCATGCCAGCGGACTTTGTAAACCGTACATTTTTGGATTCATCGCAATATCAGCATGTCATTTAACTATGATACTTTCAAAACCAGTGTAGCTAATTGGCGCCATATTGGAAAATGGCCGCCGTCTTTGAGCCAGGGGTTCGTGTGATTTCATGCCAGCGGAATTGGTAAATCATACATTTTTGGTTTCACTACAACGTTAGCATAACCTTTATCCATGATACTTTCAAAAACAGGTTAGCTAATGTGCGCCATAGTGGAAAATGTGGAAATTACACGTCTTTATTGATTAAGGGACCCGTGTGGTTTCATGTCAGCGGAATTCTTAAACCATGCATTTTTTGGATTCACCACAAATCAGAAAGACATTTATCCATGATATTTTCAAAAACACGGTAGCTAATAACGCCATATTGTAAAATGGCCGCAGATAAATAGGGTGATCGGAAAGCTTTTCTAGGTTTTGCATGCTATTAAATTAGTAAGGCGATTAAAAAGACAATGAAGACACGCAGGGGTCAAAAGTTACAACGAAGTTCAGTCAAAGACCTGCCGCAGTTGAGAGATATTTCTGATATGAGGACAGTATTTCTTTACATGATTCGTGAAAGAACCAAATCAATTCTTGAAAAAAATCTATTATACATCCAGATCTCTCTTTGAGCAGGATACAGAAAGATGAACTGATAACTCAGATTTACAGAACATAACATGATTATCAATGAATGGATAAATCTAGACACGGTAATAAAATCACGGGAGCAATGCCAAATCTAGAAATTGTCGAAGACATGGTTAAAGCTCATGAGCTGGGTGAAGAAACTTAAGAAACTTTCAAAACAGAGTATATATCTGAAGACTCAAAGCCAGAAGGGTTTTTCAAATCTCCAAAGAAAAAGAAGGTAAAAACAGTTTCTGACTTGAAGAAGAAATAGAGGGTAAAGTTCGATAAATCAGAGTTTGTTGTCAAGGCAGAAAAAAATCTGTTTGCTCAGATGACGATCATTGATGAATGAAGAAATTTGGATGTGATAACTGTCTTTTCCTACCATCTAGAGATTCTTCCATGGTCCTTAGCAACACTTGATGGTTCAGTGCGAAAAACTGCAAAATCAAACTGGTGGATTTTATGTGAAAAGACTACGACTGCTGAAAGAAATCCAAATGATGGTGTTGTTAACATCATTGACGGAATGTTCTTTGTTCAAAAGCTACCACAAGAGCTACAACATGGACAACTAGCAAAAAATCTATTTTATAAAATAATACAAGAATCTACATCCTCTCAAAGAATAGATATTGTATTTGATAGATGCAGGCAGGTGTAAAAAAAAGTGATGAATGAAAAAAATGAGATGTTGGTGATCCTATGAAAGTATGTAACTCCTTGACACCCAGTACGAAAATGGAAGCACTTTCTGTCTAATGAGAAGAATAAGCAAGATCTTATATACTTCATTTCAAAAGAATGGCAGAATGTGCATTATCTAAAATAGTTAAATGCATAAGTGATGTACTTTACCTGCGGAGAAAAATGCTATAAATGTGCGAAATAAGTAGTTGAAGTAGTCACTAAATTGACGTGCTTCTAAGAAGAGGAAGATACGTGACTTTTATTTCACGTACACCTTGCCTACACAAAGAACAAGATACTGTTTATGATTGGTAATTGGTGGAAGTGCGTTTAGTTGTGTTATGGTTTTTTTTTTACCTGGATTGAATTTTACCTTGCTAGGTGGTGTGTACAAAAGTCTTTAAATAATATACAACCCTCTACAAAAGAAAATTCCAGCGCATTTCCATTCATTAGCGAAAATTACTAAAAGCGAATTTTCTAACTGAACTAAATTTTAGCATCCTACGCATATCTTTAGATCACATACAGGGCTGTACAAAATAGTTCGACTACTTTTTTGATTATGGAAGGAAAATGCTAATACTGGATTTTAGACTGTGTTATGTGTTTTCTAAACTGCGTACTTACTTATCTTCTTCCACCTTATTTAACGGTGAAGTTTCGTTACAGTTTTCTGGATGTGTCGGAAAATATTTCATAATCAATGCTTAACCCAAGGATATTCGATCTTGTTTATTATTACTATTTTATTCACCTTTTATTTATTTTTTAACAGAGAAGGAACGAAGATACCATTTAGTTTTTGATATTTGTTTATGTTACGATTATAAGAATTTATAAGTAGTTAAAAAAAAAATTGGTATTTCACTTCGCTCACACTTAAAAAAGCATTTTCGTTTATAAGGTAAAGTTTACTACACTATAGTTTATTTCTTTACATATTTCTTTATAGCTTATAGATCATATGTAATTTTATTTATGTAATATTAATTAATAGTTTATATTTTTGCAGTATCAATAAATAAATAATTTTATTGTAGCATTAATTTATATTAAGCCATTTTAATACCCATTAAATATCACGTACTTTGCATTTTTAAAACAATTTTAAACGCAGGTAGTTAACTATTGATTGTTGTATGATATATATGACGAGTCAAAAGTTGTTACATATTTTAATTCAACGGAGAAACGAAGCACTTATCCTCTAACAAATATTATTGGACGAAAATTCTTCTCATGCTTGAGAGTTTTTATTACGTACATTAAAAAAACTTAGTTTCAAAAATTTCTCTATACCATCAAATCTTAAAGAAGAACATAATCAACTCAAAATTTGCAGTTAGAAAACATGATTTTAATACAATAAATTCAAATAAGACATATTTCGTAATTGAATGGCTTTTATTATTTTTCTCTTCAACAATTTAGCGATTAAAATGTGATGGTGTTAACTTTTTGTTTGAACGGCTGTTTAATGTTAAAACATGAATACATTAAAATGATTCTCAGTTTTTATTACTAAAATAGGTGCTAAAAATACAATTAACAGGTTTTAAAACATTAAAACCAATAATCAGATGGTAAAAAACTTCCCGAGCGCTTTCGACCAAGCCCTGGTCATCATCAATGGGGTGAAAAATGAGAATAAAACTTAACTTAAAGTATTAAGGTGAATGTGTCGTTTCTCTTACATATAGTTTTCTATATATATTTAATTAGGCTGTTTAATGTGCTATCACTGTTCAACGTGTATAAGGAAACCGAGTATAATTTGGACGTGATTCAAGCTAAAATGTCTGAACGCGTTGATACTATATCTTAGTAGATTTTGCAAACCAAATAGTCTTCGACTACTTGTTTTTTATGCTTCTTCTCACAAGGAAGGTGTCAATAAGCGCGTACTCAGAAAAATTGGTAAAAAAAAAAAACAACAAAAAAAAAACTACAGAATATTTTTAACGCTAAAACTAAATAGCGGGGTCGAATGACCCCTTTTGTGCTTTTTGGGGGGAATTCCTTAAACTAAAACATTACGAAATTTCTTTATGTTTCACGACTTTTATTAAAATATATGATCATATTATTTCTTAAAATGACTCATCTCCGAACTACTTTTTTTTTATTTACCTGGAAAAAAAATAGGCTTAACTACCGCAAGGGGTCATTTGATCTCTGAGTAAAATTATATCAAATATTTCTTATAATATACTTTATTAAATATTTATCAAATTTTATAATATACTTTATTAAATATTTATCAAATTTTATAATATACTTTATTATAATATATTTTATTAAATCATAAAGGTATATATGTTTTATTTTATAAAAACATTAGTAAATTGCGTATTTTTGCTATTACATCATTTATTTTACTATATTACATCATTTATTTCATTGTATTACATCATATTTGTTATTGTGTGATGGTATAATTAGAAATTGACTTTACTCCGAGTGAGTTTCTAGTTTGAACATTTCAGGTTATATCGAGAACTAAATAATGTAAAAAATATATGGTGAACATAAAACAAATTTGCACAATATTTGTTAGTTACATATTCAAATTTCTTGAAACAATTAATTTTTTCTTAATTATTTGCGTAATTATAATTCTTTTTACTTTAATATATAAACAATTTGTAGTAAATTTGAAAAAAAAAATAATCATACACCAAAGTGTGTCACCTGATATTTTTTCGCAAAAGATCGTAAATATATAAAGTTTTATATAGGGGTCATATAACCCATTCGGGTAGGAATAGGTATAAAAACATATTGGTACGTTTAGTGCTAAAATATAAAATTAGTGATCAAGTCACAAGACAACAGTAAACATGACAGTAGACTACAAGACAAAAAAATTCTAGGTCTGCTTATTTTTTTTAGATAAAAGAAAAAGTACCATTATGGCTTTTGGCGTCGTGGCAGATATGATAAATCAAACAAATTACATTATCCCCTCTTTATATCGGTCCTCTCGAGAGATGAGAATAAAAACGCGATATGTCCAATTGCGCGAAATTCCAGTATGTTAGAATTTAAGGAAGATATGCAAGCTAATATTTTGTACATGTCTTCAAAACGTTAATTTATACGCGAATTACAATTGTGTGTGTTTTTTGGTGGGGAGAAGCATGAAAAAGAGCGATATATCCGACAGAGCTCACTGTAAAAAAAAAAAAAAGGACTAAAAAACGGAAATACTACTGGCAATGTAGACGCCAGTACTATTTCCGTTTTTTTACGGGAATTTTTACCCATAAATTACAGAAAATTTTCCGTTTTTCTGATTAAAATCGGAAATTTTTCTGTAATTTACCGGTAAAAATTCCCTTAAAAAACGGAAATAGTACTGGCGTCTAGATTTCCAGTAGTATTTCCGTTTTTTAGTCCGTTTTTTTTTTTTTTACAGTGTACGTAACGATGCACGTTATATCGAGTAGTTATTGTCGTACAATTTAAGATGCAACTTATTTATGCGCTTTATTTGAAAGAAGTGTTAGGCACTGTGTTAGGCTTTCCGTGTAGTTTTCTGGTATTTTCCTATTTACATAGAGAAAAAAATTATGTGGTAGAGTGATAAGTTTGGCATTTTTTAACTCAGCGCATCGAAAAGCGAGATTAATTTTTAGACATTTTGTTTACACAGGTGAAGATTCGAGAAAACCAATATCTTCCTTCTCAATTTGCAATACTCTATTAAAAATTTAGAACATTTCAGTGAGACTAAAGATTAAGACATAATATTTACTGGAGACCTTAATACTCTATAATTTCTTACATTTATTTTAACTTGTTTTGAAAAATTATGAACACCAACATTTAATGATAATGTTCTTATAATTACGAATTTTATATTTTCTACTTCATTTGTTATAAAACTTACAAAAATATAATTCTATGAAACATTTATTTGAAGATACTAAAATGTCAAACTATATTTAATTAGAACGTGCCTCCAAAATGTTCAAGTAAATTTAAGACAACATTTGAGACGTAATCTTTGCGGCTCATTAATTTTTGAAAATTCAAAGTGCTTAAGTTATCTGAAGAGATTTTAAAGTCGACTGTTAAAGTAGTGATATTACTTTGAAGTGTAACTAATTATTAAACGTTAGTTTTCTAATTTAACAAAAGAGTTATTGGTCCATTATTTGAACAAGTATTTAAATTTAAAGGAGCTGATTTTATGAATGAAATAAACTAAATTAATGCTTTCTCGCTTTCAATTTTACAATTATCGCGTGCATTAAAAATATAGAATAAAAGAAGCACAGGACCTTTGAGTTTGTCGAAACGATCAAAAACATCGCCTTTTTCAAAGTGGCAAAACACAAATAATATGCAATTAAGATTTTCTTTTTCCTTTTCTGCCTAAAGCATATATCCTTAGCTATACTATCCAGAAAAGGTCCCACCAGCGGCCGAGAGGTTTTGCTCTCGAAGCTGGTAGACAGGAGGTGTTGAGCTCGAACCTAATCGCGGCCGTCGGCCTAATCGTTCGGAGTTTTCGTGGTTATCTTCGAACCTTGGAATCCGTAATAATAATGCGTAAATACGGGTTAGGTTCCCTTAGAAAGACTCCCCACGGAGGGCGCTCCTCCTCGGGTCTACACCCTCGTGCCGATAATCGGCTGTCATAAATAACACCACCACCTATCCTGAAAAATAAATGTTATACATATAAAAATAATATTTAAATTTTAAATTTAGAAATCCATTTCACTAACTCATGAATTAAAACTATTAAGTGCTGCTCTAAATTATGCATATAGAAAGCAATTTTTGAATGAAGTAGAATCATAACACAGATACTTCTAAATTAAAAACAAAATATACACAGAAAGTTTTGTTCAAAAATTAATTTTAGCACTCAAAAATTAAAAAAAAAATCAAGTTTTTCAAATACAAAAAAATAAACAACCGAAATATGGGATTTTTTTTGTTGTTTTAGCATTAGACAATAAAGAAAATCTTACTTGACTAATTTTTTTAAAGCTGTATCTTACATAGTTTGAAAGTAACAGTGCGCAAAATCTCCAAATTTACTAATATGAGAAAAAGCGTTTAAAAGATTCAAAATCTACAGAACTTCAATTATACTCCCGGTCTATAAATGATCGTAAGTCAAGAAATAATAAACATTTTTGAATGAGGTTTTCTGCATATTGTTCAGAAATTAAAAAAAAATTCAGAATAAAACAAAAACCGGAAACAGATTTTTTGAAAGTTTTTAATGTCCCGTGTTCCCTAAAATAAGAAATAAATTTTAGAGGATTTTTTTGAGATTTAGCAAAATATTTTCGACGGATAGTTAAAACATTTGCGCTAAATTTATAAGTATTGGATAAATAGAACAATAAAATAAAGACAAAACCAAAGATATTTATTTTTAAGGTAATAGAAATACTCCAAACTAAATGTTGTTATCATTATAAGGACTTTTAGCAAGACGCTGCAAAATGTAAAAAAGTGTTTTTGTACAATGCTGATTTTTTGTTGAGTAACATCCCCTGTTTGTTAATTCCTTTTCTGTGTTGGTTATTTATATTTTTACTTATAGTTTTAGTAAGTATCTTTGAAAACTAAATAAATTGAGATTTAATAAACAATTCGATGAGAATTGTTTTTGTACTCACGGATGGCATCATATTTCAGAAATTAATTATGATTAATGTCAAACGCGATATTAATATCTCGTGATTTTTTCTCTGCGCCAACCGCATTTTCTGTAATAGGGTATATATTAAAACAAATTCAATTATAAATGGCGTATAAATTTTGTTTGAAGTTTTTATAAGAGTTTAATGCTATTGGAAACATTTTAATTTCCTCCGTTTGCAAGTGAAGGCAACATATACGAAATAAACTGTTTCTCGAAAATCTAATTTAGTCATGATCTAGACACTCAGGATGGCATTCAAAGTATCAATGTCTTTCTTACACGAATCTGTACATTTTTACATATAACAAGCTGCTGATATCACAAAAAATCGTGTAAGGCCTCTGTCCTCTCAATCTTAAAAGAGGAAGTGGTGAAATTTAAACTGCAATGTTTCGACCAACTACACTAATCATTAATCACATCTATTCTAATCTACACTAACTACATCCCGCATTATGAAGTCATTATGGCTAATTTTTTAGCCATTTGAAAATGTTCACAAAATCAGTTGTATATCACTAACTTCCATGTCATATGTCACGGCGTGTTTGTTTGTTTTTTCTTTGAGGGGGGGAGGGGGACAATTTGGTGTCTAAAATGTATGGAGTGTTCTTTCTTTTTCTTTTGGTCACTACACCGGATCATCATATTTAAAATTCGCGCTGGCTCGTCATGTTAAAGTTTATAAAGTAAACAAAAAAGAAAAGCAAAACAGACACACAAGTATATCAGTTTTAGATTTTAATGAAATATTAACGAGCCCATAAACAGCATGAGACATTCTGGAGGAAAAAAGAAGAAAAAAAGAAAACGAAACGAAAGAAAGTTGAAGCATTCATATATTAATTATACACATATATAAGTTTTAACAATTCATATGACGATAATTAATTATTAATATGATAATTATATAATGGACAATGATGATTGCATTATAAAAATTATTATTACTTTTTAATTAGATGCATACATTGCATAACACGGTTCGATAAGTCAGAGCGATCTAAAAGGTAGGTCAACAAATCTTGAAGAGACATTAGTTCATGCCTTTTAACATGGTAAGTAGAAGTCAATGCGCATATAGTACATAACATAGCGAGGTTGACAGTTGGCCGCAGACACATAATAAAGAAGTTTTTTTTTTAATTTTGTACGACTGGAATGGGCCGTGATTTGTCAGGAATAAAATTAGAAATATATTGTTGATCTGCAAATTTGTTGAAACTATTGGATAAAAATTATAAGTGTAGCGACACTCACCTGCTACATTTCATTGTAGTTGCCTATGATGAAGCATCATATATTGTTCTTTTAATCTAATATTTAAATTAAATGTTATTTTTTTCTTTCCTTTTATTCAAAAAGCATAACAGTTATATTCTTTAAAAGTAATTATTCCTTTATCATGGAGAAATACATTTTTCATGTTTATTTCAGCGATCGTAAATTCTCTTTGCTTTAACACGGAAGTAAATAATAAAACTTAACCCTGTTGAATCATTATCATTTTTTGTTTCTCGATACGTAACATCTGGATTTCAACGAACTTAAATTATATACCAAGATTTATGATTGTAATTTCAATGTAAATATATTCTAACGTTTTGTAGATGATTCACAGGGTTACTGCAGGGTATTTTCGCGATAGAGGTTTTATAATATTATTCGCCAATAATTTAAATCTTCCTCGTAGCTTTTTTATTTAACGGATAATTTTGGCGTTTGTTTTGACTCTCATATTGGTTTTGAATTCATAGGATGTTGGCATGGAATGTTCAGTAAGTGATGCATTCGGCCTGATACTCTTCTGCTGTAAAGACATGCCTGTCTGACGGACTACCCCATCAACATATGTTTTCATGAAGTCACAATAAAATAACATCTTAAAATTTACAAATGTTTTCAGTCAATTTGTGGGTTGAGAACTCACTAAAATGTGTTCTGCGTATGAATGCGATGTACTGTCTATCCGTTGATCCGGCCAAACATTAATTTAAAATGTGTGGGGGTTTCTCCCTCATATTGCGACTTTCAAATCGAATGTTGTTTCTGCTGTGCCTTAAATAAGATATTAGGAATGGAATGAAGCATAATTAAAAGTTTTCTTTTTGAGTGATCTCTTTCTCTAGTGAATCAGCTGATTCTTTTATCTGGCTTCTGACCCAATTGAAAAACATTAACTGTTTGCTAATGGGTAAAAAGGCTAAGATTATCATATGATCAATATGACAAGATTATTATCATATGATATTTGAAATCCGCATTCGACAAGGCAAAAAGACTGGATAGGTGGGTAGACCGACCAGTAAGTGAACAGCCCCCAGTGAATGAACAATTAGTATATATTTTACTAGAATAAGGTTCGAAAACCTCCTCACTAGATGGGGTTACAACATTGCCTTAATTATATTCAATAGGAAGCTATCCCATTCCTGATTGTTTACCGAAGTCACATTATTTTACTTTGAGAACATGTTGTATTTTTCATGTCTGAGAAACACATTGTTTCTATGCTGAAATAATAAGGTAAGTGCTATGTCCTTTCATATGTTTGATAATAATTTACTGTTTTTATTTGCATTATGAACTAATTTTATTTTACATACATTAAATATATATATATATATATATATATATATATATATTATAGCTATATTTCTAATTGTTTTAACCATTGTAGAATACCTACAATTTGACAATAGGGATGTTTAATAACTGGTTAGGCAAATGTTAAAAATCCAATGAATGTACCGCTGTTCATTCACTGGAAGGAATACATTAGGCTAGTTTTCCTAGTGAATGAACTTTTTAGGCTTTATGCTTTTGTGTCTTTTTTAATACCTATATTTTGAATTAAATGATTTTTCAGCAATGGTAACAAATGGAAAAATTCCTCAAAAAAGAAGAAATATGGGAGTATGAAGTAACTCTACAGAAGACCTTAAAACGCTGTACGAGCTATAAGGGTCAGGTCAGCTCAATTAGAAAAAGGCATCTCTTCATTTTAATATTCCCAAAGCAGGGCTCCCAAATGGTCCGCCAACTGAATACCGATAAATTTTAACAAAAAATTTTGTGGTAGGTTTGCGCTAGAATTAACTTTCAAAGGTGATTCCGGGGCGGTTTGCAAGAAAAATCTAAAAATGAAATTTTTTTCAAAATAATATTGGTATTCAGTTGGCGGACCATTTGGAAGCCCTGCAAAAGGAACGTTGTCTATGAAACTGCGAGGGAAACCAATTGAAAGTAAGCGTATGAGACATTGCCTGTGTTGCTCTTTGAAGGAGAAAAACTCCTTAAACATTGGATAGTTGGAAAGGGAAAATTTGATTTACAATGCATGAGGATGAAGTTAAAGGCGATGTTTACAATGTAATGAAATAAACAGGAAGGAAAGACCCATTTACAGACCAGGGGAGAAATGGTTGACTCTTTTTTTTTTTAAATAGCATCCAAGATATATGAAGTAAGCGCCATGACAATGTGGTAGAATTGGAAATGGCCTGTAGTAAAGTATAAGATCTGGTATTTTAAGTATCATATGAAAGGCATAATAACAACACCTCAACTTATTTCTGCAACATCCTCCCATTCGTCTGGGATTATTACTGAAATAGAGAACTACAGTCCCAATGATTTCAGGAAATAGGATTAGTTTTTTCTTTTTCTTTTTTTTCTTTTTTTTTATCTGTAATTTATGATTTATTTCAAATCTTAAAGGTGACAATCTTTCAAGCTAATTAATTATCGTTCTGGGCTTAAAAAAACGTAATTCAGTAAAAACATGTTATAAGTTATTTGTATAAGTTGTAAAATAAATAAAGAACTATGAAATTTAAATATCTTTAAATTGATGTTTCTTCATTCACTAGAATTATTTTTGTTCATTCACTGGTAACAACAATTGTTCATTTATTTGGTTTTTGTATCGAGTTCTATTAAGACACCCCTAGCATTCCAAACAAGTAAAATATGAAATTCCTTTTGTTATTTTTTAATCATTTGTACCCCAACAAATATATTTGCACTATCAAACACCAATAGGTACTGTTTATTAAAATATAATGAATCATTTTCTTTTTAAATAAGCTTAAGTATTCATTTACTGGTCGTCGGACTACCCTATAACCGCCTTCGGTGGAAGTTTAGTAAAAATAGAGGAAAAGAAACAAAAATCCTTTCCAAAATAAATTTGTTTATCTATCTGATACTAATAACTTTTAAACAATTAGCATTACTATAAAGAAAAATAAATTTATTTAAAAGTAACAATTAATGTTACATGAGCAATCCATAATCTTTTTATTATTAATTATTTACATTTTTTTTATTGTTTTACAGCTTTAAAATAGAAACATAAAAAAATGAATTGGATTTGGTGTTGTAAATTGTTTGGAATAAAAAATGTCGCAGCCCCTTATGAAAATTTATTCCTCCAATGCAATAGTTTTATCTATGATTTCAACTCACAGTGACTTAATCCTTCGTACATAAGTTGAGTTGAAAAAATATAAACAACAATTATCGTGATAATTCTTTGAATATGCAGTATTTTATTTTTCTCTCGTTTTCACAGTCAAAGTTAAAATTTTCCTTTACTTTAAAGCGGTATTTCAATAATGAGAGATGTTAAATTTCAAGCAAATGATTTGAATTTCTAGAATACTAAAATAATTTATTACCAAGTGAAATTAGTTTTCAAAGTTAAACATTGTTTTTAGACTGTTCTCGTATTTTGTTTTCTTTTTAATGATACAAAACCAGTTAATTATCTCTAAAATATAATTTTTATTTCCAAATTTGCTTATAAATTTGTAAACCAAATGCTCCTTATCCATATAGTATATTGTAGTGTTATAACAAGTATCACGAATTCCGCAGTACGGATGTTTTACTGCATTCTTTTAAGGGGTAAAATAAAATTATCAAACTAATTGTAAAATAATATTTGTGACATAACCTTTGTGGATCATTAATTTTAGAGTGCTTTAAAATTCAAAACGATTAAGTTATCTAAACGGATTTTAAATTCTGTAAAGAGATTGCTGAGAAAGCGATCTCATAATAAGTGTAACTAATTATCAAAAGTTAAATTGTTAATTTTGACAAAAGGTTTACTACATCATTATTATATCATTATTTAAAAAGTAAATTTAGTTTGCAAACTAAATGAATTAACACCTTCCTTTTTAAAATTTTAGATTTATTACTGATGAAAAAAGTACCATATATCTGTAATAAATCAATGCGAATTTTAAATAATGGATTCTAAGATATCAAACTAATTTTAAGATAACATTTGAGATGTAATCTCTATGTTTCATTAATTTTTCAAAAAATAAAGTGTTTAAACTTGTTTGAAGATATTTTAAATTCTACGAAGTGGCGATTCAATATTAAAGTGCCGACGTTAGTTTGAAATGTAACTAATTATCAAAGGTTACATTTCTAATTCTCACAAAAGAGTTACTAGACCGTTATTGCGACATGTTTTGAAAGTGAAAAAAGATATTTTGGAAACGAAATTAACTGAATTAATGTCTTCCCACTTTCAATATTAGCTTGAAGACTAGCATAATAGAATTAAATAAGAAAGGAATTTATCTGTGAAACAAATCTCTGACGAACATTTTTAGTATTAGGAAAATATTTTCGGTGCTTAGTAGTAACAGTTAAGTTCAAGTTGTAAACACCAAATAAAGAGATAAGAAATCAACACTCGACAAGAAGGAAAAACCATACATTACACCACATATATGAAATAATTTCCGACATTCTTCGAATAATGTTACGAAATCCTGCAATGTCACAAGAGGATTGGAAAATAACAAGTTAGATTCAACTTAAGGGGTCTCAGGTCTCTTAAAGTTGGAAAAAAGGAAAAAAAAGAGACCATTTTAAACATTTAGTATCTTAAAATGTATTTGATTTTAAGAAGCAATTTTAATTGGGATGAAAGATATAAACATGTTCTTTCATATCAAATATTACAAAAATTGCAAGATGCAGAATTAGCATTTACAGCGAGCTCCAAACTGTCAGACATTTGACGAGCAGAAAATCGGCATAACAGATTACGCGCAGGATTTCAAAATAAATTTTGCAACTATAATGAAAATTTTGGTGCCTATTTATACTTCATATTATAATAATTACCCTGAACCTAAATAAATTTGTATTTAAAGCATCTTTATATTTTTAATACAAAATTGTATTTAGCTAATGCAAAATTTTGAAAATTTCAACAATACCCCTAATTTTTTTTTTTTTTTTAAACAATAAAAGAGAAATTTTAGGTTCAGTTTATACAGAAAACATGAAACATATGTTCTGAAAATTTCATGAAAAAAAAAAATCAGAAGATTTTGAGATATCGGACGCGTTGTGCTCAAAACCGTCATTTGAAGGAAAATAACTTCAAAGTTTCGGAAACGCCGCTGCAGCTATTGAACGAGTATAATTCTAAAAGCCATAACTTCTGTTCTGATGAAAATCCCAAGGAAACAATTATATCGAAACGTTCATAAAAGATAGGAGTTTAACATCTAAAAAAATTAACATTTTGAAAATATTAAAGCTTTAAGAGACTCCTTAAAGAATTCATACTTTTTGAAGAAGGTATAATCACAAGATGCTAATAATATAATACTAATTACAATTAATATCATAAAATTGAACAAAATAGCGTAATACTATAAGCAGAAATCAAAAAATCTATTAGGCCCAAATACCAGATGCAAGCAATTAGCTAACAATCAATTAAATTTGACAAAGTCAAAAAATTCACGTTATCATTGATGTCTCTGGTTTCGGAGGTAGCTCGTTATTCCTTTATAACTCACTCATTGTCGATTTATTCTTCTACTTCAAGAAGAAAATCTTCTGACAACGTAACACACACCCAGTACCATTCTTGAATTTTGTCTCTTAAAGCAGAGTTTTTAAAAATGTGGTTCCAGAGGTATACCTTTAGGGTCGTCCTTTATTTACGAAACAGACCGAAAAAAATAATTATTTTATGAACTGTTTAACACATGTTATAGAGGAATATCTCAGAGTGATGAAACAACCTATAATTAAACTTAAAATTACACTATGTGAAAGTTACATAAAATATGACAAAAAATTAAAAAAGGTATTAAATTACTTTAATACTTAGTATTTTCAACTATATACATAAGCCTTCGTCAGAGAATACAAAAATACTGTAACAGTATTTTAAGTTTTTAATATTAACTTTTTAACAATGAATTTAGCATTCTATTTATTTATTTGCTAACATATACATAATTAGTTTAAAGTTGGTCATCCAAAAATACTCGTAGTTTAAAAATATACCCTGCGTGAAAAAAAATAAAAAAAAGAAATGTTGTCCGAAATAATGTGAAGAAAAAATAAAAAGCTCTTAACAATAAATGTCTTTAAAATGCAACATGTTGAAAATCTTTTGAATAACCCAGTAAAGTAACTATAAACGAGATATATACCTTAAGTAACATTCGAGTTTAGTTCAGTTGGAAAACATTTAATAACATTTTGAGTGGACTTCAAAAAATAGACTCTCATATTACGTGAGGTGTTCAAAGATTTTGCAGCTGTATATAAGAACTTTGTATGATACTCATAGCAGACAGAGTGTTAAAATTTTGTAGCTGGGAAATTCAAAATTGACAACCACTCACAGGCGGCCAAATTATTTTTATGTGACTGTGTACAAAAACTAAAAGAGGCTTCACAATTCTAAGGATATGTCAGTTCCTCTTTCTTAATAGTTTTATGCTCTATATATATAGAGTTAAGGATCTTCCTCTCACACTTACTTAAAAGGCAGATAGTATGCATTTAAAAGATAAATATTCGTAGCTTGTCAAAAAATGTACTTAGTTTAGATACTTATTAACCCTTTGTAGTGAAAGAACTCTGATTCGAAAACTAGTTACTGAGATGTTAGGATACACCATTTAACTCTTTATGTACTGAATTATGAATTCAAGAAAATTTTATCTTCTAAAGCATTTTTCGTGAATTGCTTAAACTACATTAGAAGATTTACATAATCATTTAATAAATTTTAGAAGGGTTTCAGAAGGATTGAAGGATTAATTAAATTTGAATTTATAGGTATTTTGTGCAATATTTATAACCCCTACACAAACCTTTTATTTTAAAGATTTTTTTTTAGTATTTTGTAGAATTAGGAAATGTACAAATATAATGTTCTTACAATAGAAATATAGAAATATTGTGAGATATATATGTGAGAGATGCCAAGCTGGGCATCGTCCTTGTGGCTTAGTGGTAGAGCACTGGAGATCTATTCCAGGGGACCGGGTTCGATTCCCGACTTGGACATTTTTCACTAAGTTGGTTTACGACTTGTTAGCAATGTGATAATTCACGTCTTTAATATTCAATTATAGAAATATTTCCGAATTGAAAAAATCCCCCCCCCCCCCCCCCAACGCCAAGAAAGCTGAAAAGATGCAAAGGCAAAAGAAATCATCCATTTAGAACCCTCCGAGCGTCTTTCAAAAGGGTAAAATTGTAATGTTCTTTTCTTTGTATTTTGTTTTAAATGCTAAGAAAATATGATTCTTTCAACATAAAAAAAAAAACTCAATTACAAATATGAATGTAATCCTTGAGAGCATTAATCATTCTTCAATGTATTTAAAATTCATTAAATATATAGAATTATATTATCTTAAATATTGCTCGTATTGCCGTGAAACCTGGAGCTTAGTGAACGGAATATTACGCCCCAAACACTTAGAGGGTTAAAAATATTTTTGTTTTGTGTAACCAATAATCCTTTTGGAACAAGATAATGTAATGTATCTATAACTCATTCTAAGCTGTATTACAACAGATCGATGTATTAAATGAATTTTATAAGAATAATATTTAATTATATTCATAAGTACCTCAGTAGATAAAGGGTTAAAGCGTTGAATTTCCTACTGAAAAAAATTCTATTCTGAACCTCAATAATATGTGTGGATTTCAGATAGCCCAAAGATGATAGTTTGAAGATACCCCACATCACTGAAGTGAGCAAACAAATACCATATAAAGACAATAAAGAAACCGAAAATTATTTGTGGCATCTCAATAACACATACCAAATTTAGTGGCAGGTTTGTTTAGATTGAGCGGCAACAGACCAATTTGATAAATAGTTTCCTTTTTGGTATCCCACATTTGGAAGCAATCACACCTCATTACGAACCTAATGATAGAACTTAATTATTTTTCTAAACGCATTACGCTCAGGAGTCTGCATTCTGCATATGTGGCACTGCATGCGAGTCAATAACAAAGCAGTACTCGCGCATGCGCTTATCTAAAACTGTTTGAGTTATTTTTTATTTGTGACTTGAACCAGCACTCTACAACGCTTACAGTTGATACTATTAAAACTTAAAACTTAGACATTCTTTTATGGAAACTCTGTATAAGGAGCGTATATACTAATTTTTATGTTTTTATGTTTATTTTATAATATTTTAAACAAAAAATGCTTGTACCTTTTTCTTTTGGAGGCCAGTGCTGGTCTCTTATTTATATTATAAGTGAAAGCATATAAAAATAGCTCTTTTATAATGGATTCACTTACAATAAATATAACTATCTATATTATATATACCATTAGTTTAATAATGTTATATAGTATCTGAAAACAATTATTATAAGCAGAACAATGTATAGTGAAAATCGTATTAGTATATTTTACTTTAATTATACCAGCTTTTGATGTTCAGGTGGTTATTATTATTATGATTGTTATTTAATGATTAAAAAATTTAGTTACTGATAAAAGTTAAGCTCCAGGCTAGACGAAATAAGTCACTTTAAATATCAATATATCTTCCCCTGTATGAGTATTGCATAAACATTAGATTAGCAGTAAAGCATTTAAAGGCAATGACATATGCAATAGCTAAAATTATATTTATATTATAAGCTTTAGCAATATTTGATTATTTCGTAAACTTATTAATATTTATTAAACTTTATAATATTTATTAAACTTGGGCAATATTTGAGTCTTGTTTTAATTGTATTTGGAATAAAAAGTTAATGAAGGCAATGTTCAACTGTCTAAAGTATACGCTAATGACATATACAAAAGCAAATAAGGGACGATTTCACATTTCTAAATTACATTCCTAAATTAATTATAGACTAATAAGAAATTTAGCAATTTTGAATTTACATAAATCATTAAAAAAATGTATAATGCGCAAGAATATTCTTTTGAATAATTTTATTTCTCTTTCTTTTTATATATAAGTAAGTAAATAAATAAAACTCTTCCGCTAATGGTTCGCAACTGTTGCTGAAATAAGTGAAGGGGATATTCCAAAAAGAGGGAGCAAATTTACATACAGCTAATGTCACATCTCAAAGAGTTTAAATGTTCGAAAACTAAGGCACTTTAAAAACTACTCTTTATTGCTTCTGAATTCAAGAAATATTTGAAAATACAAAACTTTTGAATTCTAATATGTATGAATGCATTCAAGTACTTCTCATAAATATTTAAATTTGAATATTTAGATTAAAACGCAGTATGCCTGAAATAGCATCATTGATTATACTTATGCTAATAATGAGAATTACATTTCAAAGCTATCAATAATATTTATGTACTTTTAACCTCTTCGTGACGAGCATCTTCCATACTTCGGCACCAGTTTTTCCATTTTGTAATTTTTGCCTTTTTTAATTGAAAAAAAGCACGATTAGATAAGACAAAATATCTGTACTAAAATAACGGTGTTCAAAGATTTTGTGTACAGGAGAAGACACATATATATGCCGCCAGGATGTTAATACTCAAATTATATTTTTGCTAATTAAAAAAGGCTATATTTCAAAGTTAGAAGTCACATTTATGTTTTTTGATACTAAAAATGTTTCATTTATCAATAGTTTTCATTTGTAATTTATATTTTTCAGATGTATGTTCGATTTTAATTTATGACGATTAAATTTTATTCTTTTAACGAAAGAAGAAGATGCTGCACAAAATTATACAAGATGAGGAATTTTATGTTAGTGAAAGATAAATGCATGCATTTTATTCTACAAGACCACTCTGTTAACAATTTATACAAATATATAATTATTTACTGAAGTAGAGCAATTTCACCTTTAATTCTTCCGAAAACGGCGTAGTACTACGTTATTCGAGAACAACATCATTCGTTATATAAACGGTATTCAATAACAGAGTAAGTTCTCAAGTTGAACTCGTTGGATTACGAGGATACATAAAAAGTCGCTTTTTTAAAAGGAGCCACAAATTTACAACAGGTACAAATCCATATACAACCAGCTTTCCAGCTAGATTTACCCTCTTTAAGAAATGCTACAAAGTTTTAAAAAACATTCTCTGACTATATTATCAAACTGGTATTTTACTATATTAGATGTAAATTTCCAACTGGGTGAAAAATGTCCGGACCAGGATTCGAACCCGGGACCTCCTGGCTGAAGCCGCCAGTGCTCTGCCATCTGAGCTATCCCGGACAATTCTGGTCGAACTTTTTCACCCAGCTAACCTTGATGATTACAGCATCTGGTCTGAAACCTGGTTCAGCTCAACAGAATAAATCTCAGGCAATGGAACTCCAGAAATCGCTGGATACGAAATTACATTAGATTAATATTAATACAATTATTCTAATTGGTAAACAAATCATATTAGATGTAAATTTCCAACTTTTCCAACAAATTTTCAACTCAGCCAGGAGGTCCCGGGTTCGAATCCTGGTCCGGACATTTTTCGCCCAGTTGGAAATTTACATCTAATATGATTTGTTTACCAATTAGAATAATTGTGTTAATATTAATCTAGTGGTATTTTACTGTTATCATTCTACATCTGATTTCCTTTTCTGTATTGCAATTTGTTACCAAATTAGTTTTCTTATTTCTTTTTTGTGTATGTTTTATAAGTACATGTAAATACCTAGTACAAATAAGGGGCAATAATTATTTTTTATGTAGTTTTAACTAACATTTATTGCCATTGTACTTCTCAGATATTAATATCGTATACTGTTAAAATTTTTGCAGCATTCTGGCAGGTCATTCGACCGTTTTTTGAAAAAACGGTTTCATAACCATAATTTAACTATATTCTGACCATAAAATGGCCAATAATATGGTCAGAATAGTGTTAAATTTACGGTTGTGTAACCGTTTTCGGAAAAAACGGTCAAATGACCTGCCAGAATGCTGCAAATTTTTAACAGTGTAATACTAGCTGGCTTCGGTCACTAGTGGCCCCCTAATTACATTGGAATCTCTAATTACATCGCGGTCCTTCAGTTCATATAAATCTCGAACCGAACGAACATTGAACCGGGTTTCCGCTGCTTACGGCAAAGTATACCGGGCGTGTTGCGTAAGGAGGAATTAGCTTGTAAGTTAATTCTCCCATTTCCTTTCTATACGTTGAAGGTAAAAATGTGAAAGTAGGGTAAAGTCGGATATTTTAGCAGTAGTTTATTCTTTAAACCATTATTTTCAACAGAATTTAATGAGATTTAGCCCTTATTATTTTAAAATAATATAATTATAAATATATGATTTCTTTATCACATTTTTATTGGCAAATGATTTTCTAAAAGAGTCAAATTCATCGGTCTTAGCCCGCCAGTGGGGTTATGCCCGCATGGATATGCTTATGTTATTGAAAGTGAATGAATTTAGAATTTATTTTTAACTCTCTAGTGCATATTGTTGCCAATAGGCAACAAATTAAATTTTCGCTACTTATCGCTTATTTACCGTTGTCGCTTGATAACTTTATTCTTTACGTATTCATTTTGACACCATACTTAGGTTTAGTTCGTTAAAAATACCATAAGTGATAGCAGTTGGTTATGAGTTACAAATAAAAAGCAACTTTTGAAGCCTTCCATTTTCCTAGCCAAGGATGGATTTCTAACACAAACAAAAAATATTTTAAATGCAAAATTTCATTTGAAAAAAAATCTTTTTCAAAAGAATATGCTTTTAAAAGTTATTTTAAATCATTTTCAGTAAAGATTTTTGGAACAAATGTTGTACGCATGCGAATATACGTTTGTTACCGTTTGGCAACACCATGAATTGAGTTCCGCTTTTATTTACATTTTTAGTATTCTCTTCAATGAATTTGCTGATTGTTTCATCTTGCTTTTTGCCTATTTTTTCATCGAAAAAATTTGTTCTGATAAAGCCTCGTCCTCTTCAACATTTATTTTAAAGCAAAGACACTAAAAAAAATTATTAACATAAGAAATATGGATTGTATTATCAAGTGAAAGTGGCATTTCTTACAATAACAGCGATGACGATCCACATTTTAATCCAAACCTTCTGTTCAAAAACGATTCAGACACTTATTATGAGACTGATTGTGATTTACAAGCAGATGAATCAGCTAATCAAATTGACTAGAATGTTGATGCAGACGTTGGGATAGTGAATATTCCGTCTACATCAATACAAAAACAGTCAAGTAAACGTAGTGAAATCGTCAAACCCTTCAACCAGATCTTTCTTGAATAAAGATTATTGGATATGTTTCTCTGCCTGAAAGTGTTTTATCATTAAAAACATCATATAAATATTTTTTGTATTTTTCTACCAAGTACTTTTCGAGCATATATCTGAACAAACAAGCCTGTATAGTGTTCTAAAACATATTCAAAAACCATTCAATATATGCTCAACAGATATAAAAAAGTATCTAAGAATTTGTATCGAATAGCGTGGCAAACTTTAAAATCCTAAGACTGTTTGGGAACCCTGTCATTGGTGTACCACCAAGTATTCGCACTTCGATCTTGAATGTATTTGAAAGTATATGTCAATTTTCCCATCTGAACGATAATACATTGTCTAATGGGGAAGATAAGTTATTCAAGACCAATAGTCGATACCCTGGATGGAAATTCTTATCCATTCCCATGGAAGAATATATCTGTGTTTATGAGCAAATAAGTGCGACAAAGGCTCGTCTCCACACGAAGCGTATATCCCCCCCCCCCCCCTAAAAAAAGACTTGCATAAATATGGTTTTAAATTGTTATTTTCCGCAGGAGTATCAACATTTGCGCACAGTTTTGATATTTATTACAAAAAGAAAATAAACCAGTTTGCTAAGTGAGCATGACTTGGAGATTAGTATTTTAACCAATTCTAGACTAATTCATCCAGTTGTTGAACCTGTAAATCATGAACTGTATTTTGATAACTATTGAACATCAGTGAACCTAATGACACTTTTAAATCAAAAGTAATTTCGTGTCTTGGAATAATAACAAGAGACAGAATCCCGTGCTGCAAAATGCCACCCGACAATTAATAGAAAAAAGACCAGAGAAGTATCATGAGTACACTTAATGCATGGTGTTGCCATTTGGCAACCATTTAAAAAAATCCAAAATACTGAAAAATATAAGAGTGATATTTTTTTCAGTATTTTTCCTTTAATGTATGCCCATTAAGAAATCAAATATATTTTTTAAAGGAAAAATAAAAAATCATACACTAGAGGCTTAAAATAAACAAAATATTTTATTTTACAACGTTAACTAAGGGGTTTAAATGACAATATTTTAATTATAAGTCTAAAAGTTAATATGAAAAGATTAAAGGTGAATTATCTGCATTACAATCTAAGAAATTGTACAAAAGTTCACCACTGTATCAGCTATGGAAAATTCGTAATCACACTTTTTTACGTAGTTTTAACTGCTTTTCTGCAAACATACAACAAACAGTTCTGTTCCATGTGGGATACCGGTTTTAACCCAAGAGCGTAGGTAGTGCAAAATTACTTGTAAAAATACATCTATAAATTCTAGCGTTAATTTCACAATGGAAAATAAATTATTTTTAATTGTGCTACACAAAAATAGGAAATGTTTCAATAACTTTAAATGTTTCCATATTTAAGAGTTTTGAAAATTACTAAACATTAAAACAAAAAAATATATATATAATACATTTTCCAACACAGAAAATACATAAATCTCACAATAGGGAAACCGTAATGATCACTTCGTTTTCTTGTCTAAAGCTAAGAAAGGCGGAGTCTCGTCTCTCCTGCCTCACTATGCAACTTGTCTATCTGCAGCATCCCATTCTTTGCTCCCCCCCCCTACCACCACCACCAAAATTACATTTGAGAAGTCTGCACCAAAAATTAGGCTTCAAAAACTTGAGTCTAGGCTATTCTAATCAAATCGGGCAGCGATAGTAAGCTGGCACGGCATCGAACTCATAGATGAAAGGTCAAAGAAACAAGAATTACTGCCGGCTAAAATCCACCATGTACGCTAATGGCGCCTGGTGCATGTAAAATCCGTCTTGGGTGCAAAGTCCTCCAAGTTACCTGTGATTAATACCTCTGGAGGTGTCTTGCCACCTGTCTTGCCGCATTCTCGTCATCTAATCAAACCTCTAAATTATGTGATTAACTTGAGTATCAATGCGTAGGTATCAAAAACAAGGTATAAATGATACGAAACCGGCATAAAAAAGTACATAACTAAGCAGTAGGCGCTACCGATGGGAAGACAAACTAGGCGCCCGTTAGACTTATTGCGGCTACGCGGCAATTAGGAGGTCGCCGGCACTGATACCAGGTATCAAGCCCGTTCAGCTGGGGCAATCCGGCAGGTAGGGGCCTGGCCATCGGTTAGAAAGAAAGAAAAAGTATTTCAACTATTACACCCTAGAACGCTGCTCAAATTACGATAAAACTGAATCATCCGATTTGGCTTGATTGTACAGGGTGTTGTCGAATTCGACGGACAAATTCAGAGGCACGATAGTAGGCACCAGTGGTATGAAAAATTGCCCTAGAACATGAAGTCACAAAGTACTTATTTAAACACTGCAAAGTGTTTCATCTTAACTGAACTTGGGTGACGGTAATAATTTTGAGAAAAATAAAAACATTGCAATGAAAATGCAACAATATGTACTTTATTTTGTGTGAAATGTTATGACATCACGAAACGTTTTGGAAAAACAGGGTGTTTAAGTAATCGATGATACCGTATCAAACTGGAAATCGCTCTCCAAAATGTAAAGCGTCAAGTTCACACTGCTGGCGCGAATAATGGAAACTTCTACCACTTTTTTTTACATTATCACATTTACAATATAGGTGAGAATGTCTATTAAAAATTTTATTATAATATACTTCAGTTGTCTTAAAGTTATTAACGTCAACCCAAATTGAGTTCGGGTAGAACACCCTTTATTTTTTATCAAATACGGGGGTATTACGACTCCATGTTCTATGGCAAATTTTCATCCTCTTGATGCGTACTATCACCAGAGCCCGATCAAGCTGAAGTTGGGCCCAAGGCCTGTTAAAAAGTTGCCCCCCCCCCTACCTCCCCATTCCCGGCGACACTTTCAGAAAAAAAAGGTTTATTTGATGAGTTGACAAAGTTGTTTGGGTGAAAGTTTCAAGTTTACAAAAAAAATTTAACTTACAGAATAATCAAGAAAATGAATTACCGTCCATTTTCTCAAATAAGCATTTGTATAATTCACAAACATCTATGATCCACAGTTTATGTTGCAGAATAAATGACGACGTCTTTTTCAAAACTCGCCTTATCCAAAATCATAAAAGTTGTGTTTTCCCTAACAGCCTAGTAATCATCTTAAACTATAATTCTGACATTGTAAAATCCTCGTTTATATTGAAACCAATAGACACAGTATGCAGTTTCTGGCATTTTCCCCAAATCTGATTTTCTGGATACGGCAAGTTTTGAAAGTTATAGGTACTCTCAAATTGAAAAGGGCTTTTACAGAAAAATTAAATATGGAGGTTTTTTATTACAGTAAAACTTTGTTTTTACATCAGGCACCAAAATATAAAATGTAAACAGCGGAAAAACTTAAATTGTGAGAAAATACACACAAATTTGTAGCCCAGGGCCGAGGCCCCGGAGGTCTGTGCATTAATCAGGCCCTGATTATCCCCCCTCTGAATTTGGTTGGTCGAACTCGGAAACACCCTACATGGTTTTTCCCAACTTTCCGCAACATGCAAAAGAGCAATTTAACCCGGCAGGATCCGCGCTGTGAAACGTAACACGAGAACGGGCATGGAGTGTCAGCACACCCCAAACATATTAAATGGCATAAATACGAAAAAAAAAAACTTTAGAATTCTATCTGTTAGTGAAATCTATTATAAGTACACTCTTTCTCGTGAAAAATGATAGCAAAAATGTTAAATTATCGTTAATTTTTTTTAAAAAAATCAACAATAAATTAAAAGCACTCACCGACAGCAGACGAATGTTTTCGGACGTGGGGTGTCAAGACACTCCGCGCCCGTCCTGCTGGGTTAAATGCTCCATTATACGTACTTTACACCGTAGTTTCCGCTAACACGTATCATGTATTTGACTTTTATGTGCTGTTTAACCCTTTATGTACTGATTTATGAATTCATGAAAATTTTATATTCTAAAGCACTTTTCGTTAATTGTTTAAACTACCTTAGAAAATTTACATAATCATTTGATAAATTTTAGAAGGATTATAGAAGGATTGAAGGATTTAGAAGGATTCATTAAATTTGAATTTATAGGAATTTTGTGCCATATTTAGAACCCCACTCAAATCTTTTATTTTAAATGTTTTCCTTTGTATTTTGTAAAATTAGGAAATGTATAAACATAATGTTCTTACAATAGCAAATAGAAATATTTCAGAATTGAAAAATCCCCCCTTCCCCACAATGCCAAGAAAAATGAAAAGATGCAAAGACAAAAGAAATCATCCTTTTAAAAACATTTTTGTTTTGTGTAACCAATAATGCTTTTGTAACAAGATAAAGTAATGTATCTATAACTCATTCTAAACTGTATTACAACTAATCGATGTAGTAAATGAATTTTATAACAAGTTATTTTAATGGTACTTATAAGTACCGCCAGTTGATAAAAGCTTAAAAGGGTAACTAAATTGGTCAAATTAATTGTAAAATGTTTGAGATGCAACCTTTGTTGCTAATCAATTTTCGAAATTTAGAATTTCTGTCGTTATCTGAAGAGATTAAATCCTATAAAGGTGATTGATGTAGTAGTCATCTTAGTTTGAATTGTAAGTAATTCCAAACGTCATGCATGCTAATTTTCACAAAAAAGATTGTTAATCATTATTATGTCAATTAGGAAAATAAATGTAGATTTGAAATTAATTAAAGTCCAATAAAGTATTCTTTCTGAAAATTTTAAGTTTGAAAAGTGGTGCAAAAAAGTATCGCGTATTTGTGATAAATTTGTGAAATTTTATAAAAAAATACAAACTTAATTGCCAAACTAATTAAACAACATTGAGACGTATGATATTTATTTTAATTAATTTTTGAAGACTTAAAGTTTTAAAGTTGTTTGAAGAGGTTTTAAATTCTATAAAGCGGCGGAAAAATGTTAAAGTAGCGATGTTATTTTGAAATGTAACTAATTATTAAGCTAATTTCAAAGTTTAGTCAACGGGTTTATATTAAAATTATAAACAGCAGATAAAAAAAGGAGAAATTTACATTTAACAAGAAAGAAATATATCATGAATCGCATAGTAATTACTTCCTAAGTAGTTTTTAATGTTCCAGAAACTTTTTAAGAAACAGATTCAGTATATATTTTAAAAAACGTTTTCATGGTATGGTGCGAGACGATTTGTAAGTAGTTAGCTTTCGCAGAAGTGGACAACAGAAAAATCGAAATCCCAGGGGAAACTGCTGATATTGAAGCAGTTGTTTCTCGGAAACTACTCACATTATTAAAAATATATATAGTAGTAGTATAAAAATATATATATATAGTACAGTAGCTAAACTATAAATTTATCATAAAATACACACACACTAAAATATATAATAAAACACACATAAATTAACGCCTGCATTCATCTGTTACAGGTATGTGTTGTCCGGTCATCCAAGGCTGTCGTATAGACGGCTGGTGACGTCCCCAACATGATTTATTAGTGAAAAGTTGCAGACTGAGGTATCGGCAGGAGTAGCTCAGTGGTTAGAGCGACAGCCTGGAATGCTGTGGTCTTGGGTTCGAATCCTGACTCTGGCTAATTTTTCACTCCAGTTGGGTTTATTGTATTTATTGTTGTGTGTCTGTTTAATGTACTATAAATTTATCATTTGGCAAAAATAAGTAGAGCAGTAGTTAAGCGATTTCGCAAGAACATATGTTGCAACACAGTGGTTATTGTACTTCCCTCCAAATTATTTGAACAAACGAAGCGAGTTCTTCCTAATACAGTGATTAGTGCATTTCTGCCTCAGCCATAATGAAAAAAAAAACTACTGAACCCCTGGACTTGAAATTTAATACACTAATTTAATGTCTAGATGTGTTATCACCTGCCAGTTTAAAAAAAAAAAAGTTTTATTTCGTACACACTGCATATATATTTTCTTTAAAATATAATCATGGTGACTCACTGATGGACTCTGTAATTCTCTTTTTTTGGACCAATGTTATCTTAACTGTTGTTGTAATCATCGATTAAGCATTGTTGTAACTACTTCAATAATATTGTTGAAAGCATTACTCAAGCCATTTTTATAACTATATAAGTATATATAAGTAACCATTTATGAACCATTGTTGATAACATTTTTGCGCCATGGATCATATAAAAAATTTTTCAGTCACGTAAGAAAAACAGTTTTGCCAAAAATATCACTTAAGATGGGAAAGTTGGAACGTTAATAGCTCAATTAAATCAATAATATCTAGAAAAAAAAATTCAGCCAGACATTTAGTTCACTTGGAAAATTCACAACGCATTTCGAAAATTATCGCTCATAGACACTCTGTCTGACACAGTTTGTTCGAATTCTTTTGTGTAAAAGAACTAAAACTTTTTTACAAAGTATTTTTCACAGGCAACATTCACAACATTTAACACTCTGATGGCCACATATAAATATTCTACATATGTACAGACATTTTCTAAAAATAGCCAAATCGTGTTCAGATAACATTTAAAACGTTCAAAACGTGTAAATCTGTATATTTCTAAAAGCGGAAGGCGAAAATGTTCATAAGTCCCATAGTTTCTTCTTTTATTTACAGCCGGGAATTGTTGACCTGAAGTCTTTCAACTTTCTAAAAGTTTAACTCACCCCCTTCTTTTTATGCCAAATAACACAAAAACAATGCACATAATGTTTTAGCTCAACCAAACAATTACAAGGCAACCCGCATCGACTCTAAAATTTTGAAATTTTAGCTCGAAAAGTCATTTTTTCAGGTAAAATAAAAAGTTATGATTGACGCATGATTTCACTTTCTTGTTTAAATAATTAGAAAGTATAATTGGATGTGCAAACAAGTTTGAAGTTTGAAAAGTGGAGCTTTGAGACCTATAGCAGCAATGCTGTTGCCTCGATTGATCCACAAAGAAGATCACAGAAAACGAAGAGAACAAGACTGCTCGAAAGAATCACTATGTAGATAATTTAAGGTGGACACACGAAATTCGTTACACGAACAGAGCTTATTTAAAAAGCTCATGAAAGGTAGTCACTGTTTAAAACGATGCCGTTCCAATATAGCCTACGTTGAGACTGATACTTTGCGCATGAAAATAATGTATGCTATAAGGAGTCAGTAACACGGCAAGTTCGGCAGCTACTATCATCCACCATGGTGAAGCACGCTAAGACATCAGGGGTAATCAGCATTTTACGTAAAAGTCAAGTGATGAAATGTCATCAAGTCTGTTTAGAGACAGGGTGTGTTTGGTACATGTTGACGATGTCACCATGGTAAAGAAAATATTTTCTTGAAGAGTATTATTGTTCACACTGCTACTTTATTCTCTGTCAGCTAGAGTTATATCTTCCAGTGATATGAAGTCCAGCAAAGTAGCTGAATCTTTCAGGATTTTGGCGAGACTATCAGCTTACTCCTTAAAAAGCATGGCCCGGTGTCCTAGGACCAAATAGTCTCTCATATAATTTTCTCTTAAATAAACAAAAAAAAAAAGTTTAACCCCCTTAGAGGGGAATTTCTAAATTCGCTGAAATAGTTGTTTAATTATTTTTAGTGCATTTATTTTCTGGAATTTTACACTCCTATCTAAAAGGGCTGCTAAGATATGCCAAATGTTCTAAAATTTTTGACCCCAAAGCCCTTTTAACCGCCTTAGGTGGAGAGTTTGTAAAATCACTGAAATACGTGTTTAATTCTTTTTTAAGTAGATTTATTTTCTGAAATTTCACGCATCTACCTAAAACGGCTGATGAGGAGGGGCGCCATTTGAGGGTGGCTGGGGGTGGGGGCGCCCCCCCCCCCCAAGGAATTTGATATTTCAAAAAATTTATCTGTCATTAAGGTTGCACCAAATAGTGATTTTGGCCGAATACCGAATATTCGGACTACAGGTAAACCGAATACCGAATATTCGGCTGGCCGAATTCAAAGTTCAAAGATATTAAAAAATTAAATTTTAAAACAATTTTTCATAATACTTAACACAGATACTTCCATTTTGATAAACAAGATCTTTACAACAAACAAGCAAACTTTACATACACACACAATTTCCGGCACTTCTTCTCATGATATCATATTTCACAGAAATCAAAGTAACTCTTTTGAAAATATAGTTACGATATCTTCATTATTGTTAAAGTGAACAATAATATAGTATAACAAATGAAAATCTAAGTTTGACCTTAAGTGAGATGAGATACACTGTATTTTTTATTTTGACTGATTAAGCGGATTGCGATACTGGTTTCTTGGGCAAAAATGGTCTGTCTTGAAGTCTATTATCACATCGGAAAGTATTCCCCATTTCTTTTTTAGAAACACTTTTTGCGGAAAAGCAAAAGACAGATAATTTAAAAGGCATCGTTCAGAAACTTCTATTTGTGCATCATTTATTTCTATGCAGATCATCGTTAAGGTTATTTTTTTTAAGTGACACTTATCAAACAGCAAATAAATAATGTAACAGCATTCTCTTTGATTTAAATATGATTCTGTTTCCAATTATTCTGAATATCTTTATAAATTGACAGTTAAAAGTAGAAGTTGTCTAAGGATTTTAAAAATATTTTTCAAAAAATATTTTTAAGTATTCGGTTTGGCCGTATAGATCGATATTCGGCCAAGCCGAATATTCGGCAGACCGAATAGTTTGATATTCTTCCTAACCGAGTATTCGGTATCATGTCCGAATACCGAATAGATACCGAATATTCGATGCATCCCTATCTGTGATCACAGGTCAGACTCAACATTTTTTTTTATAAATTCCTCAAAAACTAAAGTAACTTGTCAGATTTTATTACAATAAAAACACATGAAATAAATAAACACTTTATGCACAGAAACTGATAATTATCTAAAGTATTTTCTAAAGACTTTACTATTCCAACACTCTCTAGGTGAGACATTTCTCATTGATGAGTATTTTGTCTAATTTTAAAAAGATATGTGAGAAAAAATTCTATTAATTGCTTCTCACCCGTGTGCAAAATGATAAAAAAAAACCTCGTCCCCTCAGAGCTAGAATTTTAAAGGTGAATTACCCCTTTAGTCCGAAATTTAGAGAGGATTTTTCTTTTTTTTTAAAAGGGGGTTAATTTAACTTCTTAATTATTGAATTTTTTTATTTTGCATTATTCGTGTCACATTATATTTACTGCAATCATTACAACGCTATCAAATCATTTGCTTTATTAAATCACATTATATACAGTATGTTCTTAATAATCTCCTCAGCCTGATACTAGAGTTCTGCACGGATCGAGTTCTACACTCTCCGAACCTGACAAAAATCGTTAACGCGACTCAAAGTGAAAGAAAATGAATCTATGTTTAATTACATTTATGGAAAAGTAGTCTAAAATTTTATAGCTTATATGCAAAAATGAACACATATGCACCCATTAATACTCTGATATACAGCTTTTTCATTTTAAAAATATTCAGATCTTCCTTTTGAAAAATCGGTTCATTCAAAGAGAGACAAAGCATAAGCAGAAATGCTTAAAGTTAACATTACACCCAGCGAAAAAAATAGCATAAACCTGACTTGATCCGCAACACGACTTCGGGTAAAATCAGGTTACCCGACCTGATGCAAGACTGTCAACCTGACCCGAAACGAAAAAAAGAAACGTCCACCCACCTCGATATGTGCCACGGATCGGGTCGTGTCGGTTTTTTAAAAAAAATCCGGTTGCGCGACCCAATGCAGACTAGAGATGAGACGGGTTCAGCCGGAGCCCGAAAGCCCGGGCCCGACACGGGCTTGGGCTCTATTTTTATTCTAGTCTTCGGACTTGGGCGGGCTCGGACTCATTCTTTCTGAAACCTGAAAATTTTATTTATGCATGAATAGAAAAAATTAAAAGAACTTTTTCCCCCTTAAAAATTACTTTTTCCTTTTCAAATCATTGTATTGTTTTTTTGATCAGAATAAGGGGAAACAGAAATTGTGTTTTCTATTTTAGTTATTAGAATAGAATGCTATTTTAAAAGAAAATCATTAGTCATATATACAGATTACCGACGACGATGGTCCTACGATACGGCGCCACGAAAGAGGCGGGAATAATTAATTTGTTTTTAGTTCGATTTTCGTTTGTGGCCGAGGTTATTTTGCAATTGGATTTATTTTTATTATTATTATTATTTAGAGATCTAACACAAAGAGAATATTTTCTTCTGTTTATAATTTGCGGTTTGCGAATAATTTAGATTTCCATTGTACGCTTTTCATATGCAAATAACTTTAGTGATTATTATATCTATTATAAACTCTGCTGATGCTGAAGCTGTACGCTGGAATTTACGAAGTCACTTTCAGTCGTAAGTAAATTTCATTACCATATTATTCCGATAGAAATCAATCGAGCAGTATTTCCTCTTTTCCTGTAAAAGTACCGGACACTAAAATTTTAATTTAAGATTATTTTCAGGGTCACGCCAATCCCGAAAGACTGTTATGAGGAAGGAATTGGTTATAGTTAAAAATGTGCATCTTTTTTAGAAAAATTATAAATGTTGTTCCTTGTTCGATTATTCGCTAGATAAATAGTAATTTCTACAAATTTCATGCATTTATTCATGAAACACACTTCATTAACATGCCCATAAAAGATGCCCCATCTTATTAAAAGAGAAAATATATGGGAATCCTTTTTAAGTGCGAAGTACATTTTTATTTGATACCAAACTTTTCTTTTGAAAATATTAAATTTAAATTTTCGTTTAACAGTCATTTCTATGTAAAAAGTAGTTTGAAAATGATAATTACATTTAAAACATTTTTTTTTTTAAATATTATGCAATTTTTTACTATTGCATATTTTCGGTATCGGGCTCGGGCTCTGATGACACAAAATGTTTCGGTCTCGGGCGGCCTCGGATTTAAAATCGTCGGACTCGGGCCGGCCCGGGCTTTGAAAAAAGAGCCCGAACTCATCTCTAATGCAGACTCTACCTGATACCAAATGTTTTGTAAATTTCTGAATTGTGTGGAATTTAGATCATAGTCTGAAAAGGAATGCAGAAAATGACTAAGGAAATTTTTTACTCACAGAAAATCATTGGTGAAAATTTCATATCCCTATGAATCACAAAATTTGCAAACTTCCTGACGTGTTGACTATGTTTATGTGCTGATTATCTCGTGATCGATTGAAGTTCACGATTTTATTCCCTGACGATTTGACGAAATTCGCGATTTTTTTCCGTGATCGATTCACGAAATTCACAATTTTTTCCGTGACCATTTGTCAAAATTCACGATATTTTTGCGACTCTTAACGAAATACGCTATTTCTATCCGAGATATTTTGACGAAATTCGTCGATTTTGTACGATCATTTGTTGAAATTCGTTTTTTTCTCGCAACCGACTGACATAATTTGCAATTGCTTTGCGCGATCGTTTGACGAAATTTTTGAATTTTTTGCGCGATCGTTTGACGAAATTTTTGAATTTTTTGCGCGATTCTTTGACTAAATTCGTGATTTTTATCCGAAACTTTTGACAAAATTCTCGTTTTTTTTCCTTAATAGATATTCGAAATTCACAATTTTTTTTGCACGAAGAATGAGCAAATTTGATTTATTTATTTATTTATTTTTTTTTTTTTTTGCGACCTAATGTTGAAATTTACATTTTTTTTCCCCGCAACCGATTGGAAATAATCGCTATTTGTTTCCACGATCTTTGCAATATTTTTTCACGGACCTTTTAGGAAGTAATATTTTTTCCCCGACTAATTTGCCAAACATGACTATTTTTTCCAAATCCAATTGGCAAAACTTAAGATTTTTTTTCGTGGTCGATTGGCGAGTTGATTTCGCAAAGCTCCGCAAAAAAAAAAAAAAAAAAAAAAAAAAAAAAAATACTGCAGTTTTTTACGAAAATTAAAAAAATGTTCCTGGAAGAATCCCATGGTTTTAAATTACGTTAAGAGGGCAAAATCCCGTACGCTGTTTCAAGCCCTTCCACTCAAAGGAAACTTTGTTCCAATCTCCAAGAACCTCTTGAAATGGCTCACCACGCCTGCAGCAAAACCTGCAAATAAGAAGTCGAAAGGTCAGGGGAAAAAAAAACTCTATTTTAGACTGGTCTCCGTATTAGCAAGTGTAATTATATGGTGTTTTTTTTTTTTTTTCAAAGAAACGCGATTTCTTTTCCGTTTCCGAAAGAATTCTTTTTTTGACAGGTTTCATTTCCACAAGTTTTACAGTAAATGTACCTATGCTCTTCAGAGGATTACTATAGAAAGGATGTTTTAGCAGCCTTAGATATACGTGTAAAATGGAAACTGTCTCAACGGTATACTGTCTTAAACGGAAAACATTAGTCAGTATCTTGAAAGTATACCTGCCAAGGTAAAAACCTGCTTAAAACGGAATTTTGAATCGTTTCTTCTTCGGAGGGAAGAGAACCCCCCCCCCCCGAACCTCACCCTTGGCTATGCAACTGTCCTCAAAGAAAACTTTGCCCCCGCCCCCCCCCCCAAGAAAGTTGTGAAATGGCGCTCCTGCTGATGAGATATGTCAAATGTTCTAAAATTTTTGACCCCCCCCCCATTTAACCGCCACGGTGAGGAATTTCTAAAATCGCTGAAAAACATGTTTAATTATTTTTTTAGTAGATTTATTTTCTGGACTTTCGCAAGCCACCTAAAACGACTGCTGAGATATGGCCAAATGTTCTAAAATTTTCGACCTCCTACTCCCTTTAACATTTTTAGGGGGGGGGGGAGGTTTTAAAATCGCTGAAATATGCGTTTAATTATTTTTTTAATAAATTTGTTATCCTGATTTTCTCTCTCCTACATAAAACGGCTGCTGAGAGATGGTCAAATGTCCTAAAACTTTCGACCCTTCTTACCGCCCTTAGCTGAGGAATTTCTAAAATCGCTGAAATGTTTACTTATTTTTTTATTAGATTTGTTTTCTGGAACTTCACGCTTCTACATAAAATGGCTGCTTAGACATGTCAAATGTTCTAAAATTTTCGACCACCCTTTTTAACCCCCTTAGGTGGGGATTTTCTAAAATTGCTGAGATACATGTTTAATTATTATTTTAATAGATTTATTTTTTGGAATTTCACTCTCCTACCTAAAACGACTGCTGAGATATGCCAAAATTTCCAAAATTTTCGACCTAACGCCCTTAGGTTTGGGATTTTGTAAAATCGCTGAAATACATGTTTAATTACTTTTTGAGTAGCTTTATTTTCCGGAATTTTATGCTCCTACTCAAAACTGCTACTGAGATATGGTCAGATGTTCTAAAATTTCCGACCCCTTCTTTAACCCCCTTATTGTGTTAATTTTCAAAAACCCTTTTTTAGTGCTCCCTTATGTCATAAAAGGTAGTTTTTTCGCAATGTTCATGCTTCTAGGTTCAATGACCTGATTATGAGTCAGTCAGGACAAACTCTTTTATATATATGGGGCATTCTCCTAATCTTTTGACTTTTATGTCCCTGAATAATAATTTTTATTTTAGTACATATTCTTGTGGGTTTTTTTTTTAATTTCATATACTGAGGAACATCCCATTGCATGACTGCATAACAATATTATCGAGATAAATAAGTTTTGGAGGATGTTGGGGGTTCAAATATACAGGAAACCCCTATACCGCCCCATGTCCCTGATGCTGATTATAAGTTTGGATCTGTCTGTATAAAATTGTTTCAATAAAAGTAATTCGATGTATTTTTTTTCGGAAACTGGAACTATTGTTTTATATAAATATGTAGCAAAAAATTAACCTGCACATATTTTTATGGTTGTT
Organism: Maratus speciosus; assembly: GCA_963932465.1. Taxonomy (NCBI): domain Eukaryota; kingdom Metazoa; phylum Arthropoda; class Arachnida; order Araneae; family Salticidae; genus Maratus; species Maratus speciosus. The sequence continues at coordinate 452,567,916 of OZ010789.1, read as the reverse complement.
ATTATTTTTTAAACTCAGTCCCTGGGTTTTAGATTCCCTACCGTCCCTCTTCTAAAATTATACAGAAAATCACTAAAGATGCAGGCACAGAGTATATTTTCAAGTTTTTTCTCATGCAGAAGTATGCTAGAGAAAGACTGTCTAAAATTCTTTGACAGGAAATTTACTGAAGAATTTAAATCAGCATTTAAATATCAATTTCAAGCATCGTGGCTTTATTGGTAGTCTTACCGCCCCCTAGGTTTATTCCTGCATATTTCGAGGTATATTATTTTTTTTAAATTTAATCTAATGTAAATAACTGTTTCTAAAAATAAACGTACATTGAGGCTACCACTTATTCTTAGCATGATTTGCCTAAAATAGGTGGTAATTTTCCTTACCGTCCCTTCTTTAACACCCCTTTAAGACAATTTTATACCAAAATTTTGTACTAAAAATACTAGATTGTTATTATTTCTTATTTGAATGTCCTGTGGGTACTTTAGAGAATGGTTGAAGGGAGATGATAAAATATCTCGGTGACTCAAATAATCAGAAGGTTTTGTAGAAAAATAAACTCTATTAACATAACAACACATAGTCAAATATTCGCCATCGTCACTGACAGAATAAACTGACGCTCTCTGCAGAGTTTGAATGTTACTGCGTCACGTGGCTTCAAAAGCTCTCCGAAGAAAACGCGGGGAAGGAAATGCGCCTCATTGCTATTGGCTGAAAATTAAAATTGCTCCTCGCGCGCGAGAGAGAGAAATAGCAGACGGCTACAGAGTATGCCCCCAGTGACGAAGTCGCGATTACAAAAAGGTAGCAATTAATAAGATACATAAGAAAGGTCTTGAGTAAAATTAAAGTACATATGATGCAAAAAAAATAGAAAATATATTATGCATTACATGAAAAACAATATTTTTGAGAAGGAAATAATATGCACACTATATACATCAAATGTTTTAAACAATATAATCCGTATCGAGATGTTTCGGAAAACGAACTTTACGACCAGATTTGGTGGTAGGGTGTTCGACAGGAGTAGTTGGAAAATTTATGGGCTCATTTTGTTTTTGAGGTTGGGAAGGTGAAATAGAATCTGCTAATTGATATGCAGGTTTAATACGATCAATAGATACAGTACAGCGCATCCCGTTTAATTCAAAGTCAAACGTTTTCTCAGACCTGTCAATCACTCGATGAGGCGGTGATAAGGGGGGATTGACTTTATCTGATCTAAGAAATACGTGTGAACATGTTTTTAATGAGGGATTGACATAGATTTTAGGATTGCCATGCATTGCAGTGGCAATAGGATTTAAGTTTCTCATTTTTTCAGTTAACTCAGTCACGTATGTAAGAGTAGGTGGTTGATTTATAGTTTCAGTGTTTATGATATCAGAGGGTAGTCTGATATTTGTGCCATAAACAAATTGAGCACAGGTCGCTTGGTTATCATTTTTAAGAGCAGTGCGTAAACCAAGTAAGACAATGGGGAGGATTTCAGTCCATTGAATTTGATTGTGAGCTTTAAGAGAACTCTTAAGATGTCGATGGAAGCTTTCAATAAAACCGTAAGACTGTGGATGGTATGCTGTAGTTCTGATGCGTCTACCTCCTAATTTATTAGTAAGCTCTTTGAAAAGAGTGGACTCAAAGTTTCTACCCTGATCAGTAGTGATGGTAACAGGGGTTCCAAATCTGGAGATCCAACTGTGTATCAATGTACGAGCAGTTGTTTCTGCAGTCATATCAGATGTGGGTATAACTTCGGGACATCTCGTGAAACTATCAATGATGGTCATGCAGTACTGTTTGCCATCGGATGATGGTAAAGGTCCGATAAGATTAATATGAATATGAGCCAAACGAGCATCAAGTTCAGAGAATGTACCAATTGGTGATTTCGTGTGTTGAAAGATTTTAGCTTTTTGACATTTCGTACAGCTGCGAACCATAGATTTTATGTCCTTACGCATGCCAGGCCATACAAATCGCTTAGAAATTAAATCTAATGAAGCTGAGATACCTGGATGCGAGAAATAATGCAAGGTTGAAAAAACTGATTGTCGCATACTTTTAGGAACAAATGGTCGAGGATGTTTTTGTGACATATCGCAATATAAATGTATATCTTCGAGTGGAAAATAATGTTTTTCTAATTTTAATGAAGTGGTGTCAAATTCGAGAAGTTGTTTTAGGTCTTCATCATTGGTCTGAGCAGTGGCAAACTCTTTAAAATCTAACACATTAGGAGAAATTGAATCTATCTCAATTCGAGATAATGCATCGGCCACAATGTTGTCAGAGCCTTTAGTATATCTAATATCGGAAGAAAACTGTGAAATATAGTCTAAATGTCTCAATTGACGTGGGCTACATTTATCAGGGTTTTGTTGGAATGCGAATGTAAGGGGTTTTTGGTCTGTATAAATAATGAAATTCCGACCTTCTAGCATGTGTCTGAATTATTTATAGAACAATAAATAGCAAATAATTCACGATCATAAGTAGACCAATTTCTTTGAGACTTATTTAATTTACAGGAATAAAATGCTATTGGTTCCCATTGGTTTTCGGAGAGTTGCATTAAAGATCCACCAATTGCGACATTGCTAGCATCGACCCATAAGTTTAGCTGGGCGCCAGGAATTGGATGTCGTAATAATGTAGCTCGAGCTATAGCTTCATTTGAAGCAGTGTAGGAAAGAATGGCTTCGTCGTTCCATTGTAATTGCTCAGTTTTGTTAGCATTGGAACGGGGATGTTTTTTTCTTATTTTTGTGTCCTTCTAAGAATTTAACGAGTGGAGCTAAAATATCGGCAGCTTTGGGAATGCACCGTCGATAAAAATTGAAAAGACCTAAGTAACGTCTTAGTTGAGTTAAGGTAGAGGGCTGGGGGAAATCTAGGATGCATTTTACACGATCAGATAAGGGTTCAATTCCTGCAGCTGAAAGTTTGAATCCTAAAAAATCGATAGTGGATTGGCCAAATTTACATTTATCAACATTAATACACAGACCATACTCTTTAAGCCTAGAAAATAACAACTCAAGGTGTTCTAAATGTTGAGTTTCATTATTTGATGCAATTAGAAAATCATCAAGAAATGCGTAAACAAATCCTAAGTCACGAATTACGTCATCAGTAAATCGTTGAAAAGTTGAGGAAGCGTTACAAAGGCCGAATTGCATACGAGTGCTTTCGAAAATTCCGAATGGAGTGCAAATCGCAGTTTTATGTACATCATCAGGATTTATGGGAATTTGATGGTAGGCTTTTATTAGATCAATGTGACTGAAGATTTGTTTACCATGTAATTCAGCAGTGAAATCTGCGATACAAGGGATAGGATATTTTTCTTTAACAGTTTGTGCATTTAGAGCACAATAATCACCAACAGGTCTCCATTCAACAGATCCTTTCTTCGGCACCAGGTGCAAAGGCGAAGAGTAATTACTTTTAGAAGGTCTCATATGACCGAGTTGTAGCATGTGCTGAAATTCAGCTTTGGCAATTTTTAACCGATCTGGAGCTAGCCATCTAGGCTTAGCAGCGACTGGAGGCCCCTTAGTGTTTATATAATGCACAGTATTATGCTTAATCGGTTGGTTAGGATCCGGTAATTTCGTGGTTTCAGGAAATTTAAATAATAATTTACCATATATATCATTTACAAAATTGGGTTTCACAGAAAATATATTACAAACAATTAATATAGCAGGAGCTTTTAAATTAGTAGTGGAATCAATAAGACGACGATTCCGTAAATCAAGTTTTAAATTAAAATTATGCAAAAAATCAGCTCCTAAAATAGCACATGAAACATCACAAATATAAAAAGAATATGTAAAATTTCGGCGTAGGCCTAAGTTGATATTAATACATTTACGAACATACACATTAATTTTTGTGCCATTAGCAGCACGAAAGGTTTGAAGAACAGGCTTAGTTTTGTCATTTTTATTCGCGGCCACAAGTGAGGCATCAGATCCAGAATCGACTAGAAAACACATACCTGAGTTTCTGTCGCTAACGAAAAGGCGACGAGAAGGTGCTGGGGAGAAATCCGTCGCCGCTACTCTGCCCGCTTCTGGTTTTCCGAATAAGAACACGGCGCTAGGCACTTTTTTGCCTTTTCTTGATATTTTTGGTGATACCAACACAACGTTGCATCCCTATGGCGGGACTGAGAACGATTACGCTGATGGTTATCACTTCTAGATACACTTCTTGAACGACGAAGATGAGCGACCTCTTGGCGTAATGCTTGGATTTCTTTTACGAGCATATCAATGGCTGGCGGTGTCTGAGATTCAGTTGTTGGTGTTCGAACCGAAACAGAACTAATGTTGGAAGGCGTTAATTCTATTATTCGATCAGCAATATCCGCCGCTTTATCTGGAGTAATTTTTTCAATGGAAGCTAGAATCGTTTCTACAGTGGTTGGCATTTGTTGAATAAACAGTTCTAAAAGAAGATCGTCACTGATATTATGGCTTTCAGCCCGTCTTTTCATTAAGCGAAGTAATTCAGTTGGTTTTCTGTCACCCAGGCTTTCTCCAGCTAGCAGTTTCCGTATTTCGAAAGTACGACTTTCTCCACAACGTTCGATAACTTTTGCTTTCAAAATCTGATAAGGGTCAGTAGCATCAGGTCTCATAATTATATCTCGAACCATAGTAGCAGTAGCAGGCGGTAGATGCGCTACAACATAATTATATTTTGTTTTTGACTCAGTAATAGCTTTAGGAGTAGCTAATTCGAATGTGCTTTCCAGCATGTGAAACCATAATGTAGGGTCCACAGGGATATAGGGTGGAATGACTACGGCAGATGTTTCAGCAGTTGCCATTTTGCTAGTTAAACATAACGTTGCATGAAACAGTTAAATAGTTCGACGTTCTATGAGACAGTTGAAGGTTCAAAAATCCGCGGTCACCATTTTAGAGCATGGTTGAAGGGAGATGATAAAATATCTCGGTGACTCAAATAATCAGAAGGTTTTGTAGAAAAATATACTTTATTAACATAGCAACACATAGTCAAATACTCGCCATCGTTACTGACAGAATAAACTGCCGCTCTCTGCAGAGTTCGAATGTTACTGCGTCACGTGACTTCAAAAGCTCTCCGAAGAAAACGCGGGGGGAGGAAATGCGCCTCATTGCTATTGGCTGAAAATTAAAATTGCTCCTCGCGCGCGCGAGAGAGAGAAATAGCAGACGGCTACAGTACTATGCAAATTCATTATAAGTAAACATTTAGAAGAAAATAAAATGTTTTAGTGGTAAAATGGTTAGGAAAATTAAGCTCGTAAGTTTGACGTAAACCTCAGTTAAATGAAAGAATTTTCGCTGCTGACCATTTTTTCTTTATTTTGAATCATTAAGGCATTCGTCTATCAGATTAAAATGTTATTTTAGCAAGTTTAATTTCACCAGAATTTTATTCCTGAAAGTCAAAAGATTGTGAGAATGTCCCATATAAGAGATAGATTAAATATACATTAAATTATGTTTTGAACACGATTGGCGATTGGTATCGATAAACAAAACTGGCGATTCACAACAGTTTTTCTTGATCTATCTACTTGGTTCGGATAATACGTAAGTACAAGATATAGTACTATTAATTGCAGAATGATACCTCTATGCGAATATTGTTGGTTTAACTAGCAATTTTGTTCTCCGACAAAAAATCGTGTTGTGAGAGACCATTAAAGAATATTATTCACAGTATTAAACTACTAAGCGAATCCATTGCAGAACTTTCTCCTATTTTGTTCTGCTAATATATTAATTTAAATATCTCTTTTAGACCACCAACCGTGACAAAGTATATAGTTAATTTCTTTGAATTTATCTCGGAATACAATCAGTGTTGCTAGACCCTCTGTCACCCAAAAAAGAGACAAATGGACAAAAGAAAAAGCCGGACCTCGGTGCCTAAATCTATACTAATAAAAGAAAGTCCCAATTGAAGTCAACAAACGCCCTGCAGGTCCTCACAGGTCTCCCCCCACTGGATTTGCAGTTGGAGGCGGAGGCGGAGTATTCGGGGACGATTAGTCTCGGCAAGTCAACAGAAAAGGCTTTTGCTCCACTATACTATCCAAAATGGTCAAAATACAAAACATCACCACTAACAAGTGAAATACAAATTTGTGAAATAAACGACTATGTAGGCAAAATTACAATATACACGGACGGTTCCAAAATGTCCGAAGGCACAGCCTCGGCATTTTGTGTGTACGAAAAAAACGAGCAAATCTATACTTGGAGAGCGAAACTGTCCCAGGATAACTCCGTCTTCCAGTCAGAACTCTTCGCGATCTCTTCAGCATTAGAGTGGATAGAGACGGACAAACATTCTCAATACTTAATCATAACGGATAGCCTATCAAGTTTAAAAGCATTAAACAATTTTGACAATACAAACTATTTAATACTAAAAATTCTTCAACAATTACAAACAACAGTAAAAGACATATACTTCAATTGGACAAAAGGACATTCAGGTGTTGAGGGCAATGAGGCAGCTGACCAACTGGCAAAATCGGCAGTAACGGATGAAACACTAATACATACATTTTTACCATATCCAGCTTCTTCACTAAAATCACAGACAAAGCACAATCTGTTAAAAAATTGGCAAAAACGCTGAACGGATTCAGACACAGGCCGATATACGAAGGAATTCTTGCCATTGGTTGACCACAAGTATTTCGTAAACAACAGATACTTACACATATTTTTAACAAATCACGGCCCCTTTCAGGAACACTTATACAAAATTAACAAAAGAGACTCCCCACTATGCATTTGTGGCTTGCCGTCAACATCGTTACACTATGTATTATACTGTACATTAACATCGCATTATCATCTCAAAAAACATACACGTATGAATTTAGCAAGTTGGTGGCGGGATATAAAAGAGAAACCACAACTACTCAACAAGATCATACAATGCATGAGGTTTATAGAAACAAACGAGTACATCTTTTCAAATCCAGAGTCATTCTAGTCCGACTCCATCACTAGGGTGTAGCATGGAGGGAGAAACGGGCTATTAGCGGGTGCCAGAAACTTCTATCACTTTTGAACTTTTATCTTGTGCATCTCTCCAAACTCTTGTATGTGCAAATTGTAAATAGTAGGTGTGTTGTAATGTGTTTCTAATTGTGATGTTCAATATTGTGTGTTTAATGTACTGTGAAATCCCTGTAAATCCATGAAAAATGTAAATAATTATGCAATCACATTCAAATGATCCACATGTAATCACTACACACAGTCATGTAAATAGTAGGTGTTTGATATTGTGTTGTAATGTGTTTCTAATTGTCATGTTAAATATTGTGTGTTAAATGTTTTGTGACGTATATATATCCAAGAAAATTGTAAACAATTATGCAATCACATTAGGTGAAATGATCCTCATGTAATCACTACATACAGTCATATATTTCGATGTGAAATCTTCGGTTCGCGCAGAAAAATTGGGTAACCAATTGTGATTGTAATTGTAAATCTCATAGTAACCGAAATAAATCTCAGCAGCTTGATCAGGGACCCGACGCTCCCTCTCAGACTCTGGTTGAGAGTCGGGAGGAGTGGATGTGGTCTACCCCTCGGGATAGCACTAACACTCTAAAGCGAAAGCTGAGTTCCCGAGGTGGTCATCGCTGTCATCGCTGTGTGTGCGTGTGTGTATCTGCGATGGATAGCGAAATCTTTGGCCGATAGGAATCTGAAAAGATTTCTGAGGGTAGCCTAAAGAAGTCTCTTGATGCACCTGAGCCACAGAATTGTAAATATCTGATAATTAATTGAGTTATTACTTAAACATCGTAACTCACTCTCATCAAAAAAGTCATCTATTTTATCTCCCGTGAAGAACAGCGCTGGCGCACGCACACAAACTTATTTACGCTTCGGTGTCTAGCGAAAAACCGACTTTCGATTTTATTTGTGATTTTTAGTAGTTTTTTTTGTAAGCTAAATGGACCAAACCTCTCGTTACAGTTAAAATTGAAAGGAATATCCCGAAAGAACGTACTCTTGCGTCTCAAATGCTGCAATCAATTCGAAAAAAATGTCGCAGTTAAAAAAAATATCAAAAAGAGTCGTTTTTTCCGAAAAACGTTTTCCCTCTTATTGCAACTCACCTCCAGGGCGCAATTTTAGAAGCACTGACAAACCAAAAATATACTCTTAAAGATGAAACTTTCTTCTAATCGATGGTGTAATTTGTTTTTCAAAATATCTTACTTAACTCTTTCAAATACACCTGCGACTGCAGGTCACTTCGCGCCTCACGGAGACGACATTTTATCTACCATAAAAGTAACTAAACGTCTGTATTTTAACACATTTTTTAGACTATCTCATTAGATCAGACTTACATCACCTACAAAAATTTTGAAACTCTCAGAAAGGCAGAAATATTTTTTTACAAAATAAAATGTGTGAAAATGTCGACTAAATCAGTAAAAATCTGAAAGTTTGTCCGAGGTATCGCTCGCTTTCGGACTTTCAATTCAATATTATTTCGCAATTTTTTCATTTAAAAATATACATTCAGACAAAATGGAGTTAAAGATATAAAATCGTACAAATTAGAGGTCCATTTAAGGGTTATTCATCACGGGCACGGCCAACGCCGGGCGGTGCAGCTAGTTGAGACATAAATTACAGTACATGTACAGTTACATGCATTAGATAATAGCGGCCACGGAAGTTGTGAAAACGCAGCACAGCAGCTCTCAATGTTGAGTGAACAAAGCCAAAAACGATTCAACATAATTTTTAATGTATGTTTTACATGTTATATTTTGTGAAATTCCTCTCATAGCTGGGGAGATTAGCTATTAGCTATTACGAAAATTGTGTAAAACACAGCAAAGAAATATACACTCAAATTTAATCAGTGTCGTTTTATATTAATATTTAACTCTACACGAAGTTTGATGTGGTTCTATCTCATACATGAGAAGATTTAAATATCCCAGAAATTCGCGAAATATGTAACATAGCAAAGTCACCTGTCGACCATATATACACAATTTTAATCAAGACTTACGTACCAAGGTCACACGAAATGTATGTACCAAATCCTAACTAAATTTTACGTTTGATGAAATTTCATCATGAGTGTTGAACTCAGGGGGTGGCCCGGCGGGGGATATCCCCCCCCCCCGGAGCCTCAGAAATCCCTCCCGGAGAAAAGTGTCTGAATTCAACACTGTGCATCATATTGATGCCGAAATGCCGAAATATAGCTGTCACAATAATAGTGATAAACGTAACATCTCAGCTCCATACTTTTAGCGATATACAGATAATCAGCATCAATATATGTCAAAGTATAATATAATAAGAATTTTCATAAAATTCGGAGCATTATTTCTTGAGATAGAGCGTCCCGAAAATTCATGATACACACATAAAACACAGACAGACATTTTTCAAAAATAATCACATCACAAAACCTCTAAATCCTTCCAAAGACGGAAGTCGAATATTTTCACGATTCCATAATTTTATTTTCTATATACACAAGAAAGTGAAAATATAGATATATTTGTTTCCAATTGAAGGAAAATTTCATAATATCACTAACGAAACCAATTCCATTAAATAAGATAGAAAATGGCTTCATTTTTGCAACTATGATTTATATACCTTTCTTTCTCTATGTCAAAACAAGATATTTACTAGTATTTCAGTTCTCACGAATGTTTGATCGAAATAAATTAACGAAATTGTTTAGGGAGCAGTTCACAGTGTTGTGAAATTCCTTAGTTTTATTAATTTTCTAGGATCATTTGAGTACGTGGCCTGTCTGAAAAGTCCGATCTTTGACCGAAAAAACTATAAGTAACCTGACGGGAAGGAGACCCTAATCCTCTTCAATGTAGGCCCTCTGCGCCTCCACACATTTAGACCACCACTCTTTCCACTGCCGAAAACACTTCTGGAAAACTTCTTTTGGAATGATTCTCAACTCCGCCGGCGCGTTCTGTATATCTCATCTATTCTCTCAAAATGGGATACATTCAATGGGCCTTGAATTTCGGAAACAACCAGAAGTCGCAAGGAGCCATGTCTGGAGAGTAGGGAGGTTGGCGAACGTCTGATATTCCATGTTTCACAAAGAAGGTCTGAATCAGATGCGATGAATGAGCTGGAGCATTGATGAATCTTAAGACACCTTATGAATATTACGAACTGTTTAGCTTTGAGAATCACCAAGCTATGACAAAATTTAATCCAGCACCTTTGTTCATACCGTTCAGTCATCTTGAAAGAAATCAAAATCCAATGAACAGCTATGACAGCACCTCACTTGGCAGCCAGCAGGCAACGACTGGCTCACTGGTACTCGTGGGAAATTTTTAATCATGCGCATTAAGCTGTTCATTTCAAATGTGCACAATAGGGTGGTCACAAGCAACATGGGGAAAAATTTTTTTAACGTTTTCTTCGGGGGGACCCTCCTAAAAGTTGCCAATTAGTTAGAAAATGTGATTGGCAAAGTTTCAGCTCAAATAAATAATATTAACCCGTGCCTCATCGAGGTTGAATTCTTGAAAATTTGCAATTTTTGGCAAAAAATTGTCGTTTTTCTTTCCTTACGTGAAAAATATTTGTCTTAGAAACCTGATTCTTGTTTTATTTCATAGAAACTGTTGTTGCCTTGAACTTTTACTCTCATGAAAATTTATATTTAATGAACATTTAGTACTTTTCAGGACATCTAGTGAACCAAACCCTCAAACTCTGCATTTTTGAAACATATGTAAAAAATGAAAAATGAAAAATTTTATTACTTTTGATAATTTTTTTGTATTATTTTTATTAATAGGCAAAAATAGGTGAGCAATTTTTGTAACTTTAAAAATATTTCACGAATTATAATTGATTATTAGTTATCTAGTTCTGTGTCTAGTAAGAAAGAGCTTCTCGATTTGTTTTGCAGTTGAACCTCTGAATTTCTCTTTATATTACAAGCCTGTTTTTGTTATCTCTTATGGTTATCTATTTTTAGAATTGACGAAACATTCCTTAAAACCCCTTCCCCCTCTTGATATGATGGCAGAAATGTAAGATTTTTTAAATTGGCCACATGTCTCATCAAATCATCGAGAGTAAGCAGCCAAGTAATAGTCAAGTTTTATGTATTTTATTTTATAATATTCGCAAAATGTACTGAATGCCAGAGAAGCTGCTAGACTTAGAATACATCCACAAGCTAACCACAGACATCGACTCTGCAAATAACCGTTTCGTAAACAAAAAACTGAGCTCATCAAAAACAGATTTTAAAATTCCCGTTTAGAGAGAACTGTTGTTCACTGGGGTGGAAAATTGCTTCACCATTTTTTGAATAAAGAAAATGGAAAGTGGATAAAAGTTTTAATTAGTTGTAGGGATGAAGAACAGTTACTACGAGTTCCTCAACTTGAAAATAGTATCGGAATAATTTAGGCGAAAGCTGTATTTTCAGCAGTTGAAGTGTGGGAGGAAGTTGGTAAAATCCAGGCAATATTTTTTGATACAACTGCAGTAAACACAGGCCGCCTCAGAGTTAACCTGCATTTTTCTATAGCAATTGTTAAAGGAAAAGTCTTCTGTATTTACCATGCGGCCAGCATAATTTAGAAATTTTCCTAAAAGCTGTTCTTGATTGTAAAATGGGCATAATCACTGCCCCTCAGCCAGATATAAAAAAAAACCCAATTCTGATTGGGTGGTCTAAATTAAACCAGAGTAAGTATACAAATGTTATTGGAGATGAAATACTAGGTATAAATAGTTAATTCAGAAGAAATTTCAAATTTTTTTACAGGAACTCTTAAAAATTAACATCTCAGGGATGATTATAAAGAGTTTATCCAACTTTGTTTAATTTTTATAGAACTCCTTCCTGCAAAAGACTTTTTTTCAAAGCACCTGGTACTTTTAATCATGTCAGATGCATGGAGGCTCAGGCCATTCATTCTCTCAAAATATATTGTTTCAGGGATCATCTTTCAATAACAAATTTAGAAAAAGAAGGTATCAGAGATTTTTTCTTATTTTTAATCAATATTTATGCAAAAGCGTGCTTCAATACTTCCACTGCCACTTTAGCCCCCAATTCAAGACCTGCAAATAATAAAATCACTTGTTCACTTCAGAAAATTTGATAAATAGGTTACAGACAAAGCACTTGCTAAAATGACAAACCGCCTTTGGTATCTTAACTCGGATCAAGTTGCATTTTCATTTTTAGATAATACTTTGGTAAAAAAAGTCAACATAAGCCCCCTTATCTAAACCATTACCACTTCAATCCTTTCCGGCGCAGTGTCCCACGCCGGGAACACCTAATTTTAATTCCAAACTTACAAACGGCACGAAGAATATTTTAATAAAATTTTGCTTTTACAATGAAAGGTTAAAGTAATGTGATTTTAATTTCTAAAAATATTGTTTGTAAATTCCGGGGTGGACAATCATTTCATCCTTTTACGAACAGAATTTTTCTGTGCCGGAAAGGGTTAACGCGACAGTTGTAAGGGAAAATAATTTATTTTCTTTATTATACATCCTTTCTTGTAACACAACTTTAATAATAAAATGCAATTGAGCATTATTTGCTCTCATTTCTATACTTCCTTTGCCCTCCCTCTTTTTTTAAATTCTTTCAGTTTAAAATTCGATTTTTTCCCTTTTCTGTGGAATTTTTTTTAATCAAACACTTTATTGGACTTCACAAAACGAAAAAAAGAAAAACAAAAGGTGGAAAGCAGATGAAATGGAATGTTACAATTTTTTTTTTTCACTTTTTCATAAAAAGTCAATTTTTAGGATTCAGGTGAAGTCTGGTCCTGAAAAATGCGCATATTTTTAAATCTATACATTTTTAGTAAAAAATGGTGTGTGGTTCTTCAAAGAAAAACTTTTTTTTATAAAATGAGACCTGCATTATGTTTCTAGGTTCAATTGTATTCATTTCATGAAGGAAAAACAGCATTTTTTTTGCAAAAAATCACGTTTTTTTCAAACTTAAACCTCAATGAGGCACGGGTTAATATTATCTAAATGAGCTGAAACTTAGCCAATCTCATTTTCTAGTCAAATGGCAACTTTTTGGGGGGTCCCCACGAAAAAATTCGAAAATTGATTTCTTGTGACCACCCTAGTGCACAATGGTCCGCCTTAGAATCACTACTCTGCGCGGGGAAAATCAATGCCTTATAGTTCTCAGACAGACCTCTCATATTTCTTCTAAATTTTTAAGTAGTTGAAAAAACAGCTATGGAGTTGAGAAAATATGTCAAATGAAATTAATTTCAAGAAATATTCGAAAGCATAAAACTAAAATAAATACCTTTGTCTGTATCTGTTTTGCTGTTTATTAATCAATTTTTTTCCCAAAAGATCTAAACTTAAGGAACTGTAAATAGAATTCTTTTTCCTTATTGTCTATCATCTTTTCGTATTCAGTACTTAATAAATCAGGATTAATAATGTTTTAATAATTAGAAAGTAAATAACTAATGAATTAAACAATTGATACATATAACCAGAAATGGTTTAATTGCATAAGACTATTGAATTCATCTTTCACTTAAAGAAAATTTAAAATGTGTGGATTAAAATAGCAAATTAAGTGTTGATTCAATTGGCTTTATACAAATAAATCGTTAAAAAATAAATTAAGAAAACGGTCATAAATAACTTAAAAAAGTAAACTGAAATAAATCTAGTTGATGTAGATTTATTCAGAAGTAAAAACAAAACAAATAATGAAGAAATTTAATTTGATTTTAAATAAATGAATTTAATTCGATACTCAGTGCTTAAAAGCTTTATATTTTGCTATCTGAGTACTTTCTAACTTATTGAATACAACATTTATTATGTTTCATACGCAAAATCTTGGATTTTTCTGATTTAATGAATTTTTCAATGTTAACTTTCACACTTGCAGCAATATTTTATTTTTCGTTGTAATTTGATTGTATTTGGTGTAACTTTTTAAAAGGCATCAATTTCCATTTTATAAAACATTTTACATCCGTATTTCATTATATATATATGTATTTATTTAGTTTCTACAAGATTTTATACATATATATGTAATAATAAAAAAATTCGCCATTTTTACCTTAATTAAATTATTCCATATTCTTACAATATCTACCTTTTTCCCTGTCTTATCTTTTAATAATATCTTAAATATTAATTATATTTTAATTCCATGCCTTTAATTCCGCGCATTCTTTTATTCCTTATTCTAAAAACATTAATCTGTTAAAAGCGAGACTTCTTTGTAAAAAAAACCCTAATCTACTTTATTCCTTCATTTTTGAGATATTAATTTTTTATTTCTTTAGATTGTTCCTTGATACGATTTTTATATTTTATTAAAATTATTATTCGATATACCAGCATTCATTGCAAGTAAAAACCGCGTCTATATTATTCACTTTGTTTTTCTACGCTATAGATAAAGAGTTCTGTCATTACGTCAAGTTTTACCCCGACTACGCATCCTTTTCAACCAATCGCTAAACACGCCACATCTCTCGATTTCCCCTTAACCAGGATCCCGTTGGCGCGCCTCTGAGACACGTCAAATATTCTTGAGCGAATTGCTACTATAAAACCAGATTGCACTGCCAGATTGGAGCTCAGAAATTGTACGTTTTTTCGACTGCGAACAAACACCTTGTCACTTTGTGGAGATATTTTTAAAATGGTGTAGTTATAATACTTTAACATCTTTGTTCTTTTGCTATGACGTGGTGCATCCCAGATGTGATTTTCAAACTGGATGACTAGTGGAGTTGTTGATATGTGAATTTCAATAAATTCGTTTATGATAGTGCGGCCTCTTTTTGATTGAACGTGAAATTTTCCCGAGGATTTCATTCATGTCTTCCATCGAAAGCCACTTACGACTGCAGAATATTAATTCTACGAATTCTTTACTGGCCAGAAATCAGATGTCAATAGTTCGTCAACACAATTTACTATGATATTGAAGAGCATCTCATATTATATACAAATTGAAGCGATGCAATATGAAATATTTTGCGATGAAATTAACTCCGAAAATCAATATTGATCCGCAGATTTCAAAACTGGTATTAGAATTTTTTAATTCGAATTAGTTTTCAAAATATTAATTTTTTTCTAATTTTATATACATTTTTCTAATGATGGCAACTCAAATTTTAATCAAACAGATTTTTTTTTATTATTTCAGAAAAGGTTGACATGGTAACCCGGCTATTGTTGTTTATTTGATAATAAATGTTTATTTACTTTTATTTCTTTTTACAAATTATATAAATTATTTTGTTCTATGATTATTAATTATTTTTTTTTTATATTTCCTTTAGAAAACAATAGAAAATATTTAAGAAATACAGTACTACTTAGTTATTCCGTCGACCATTTTCGCCAAATTATATAAATCGCCAAAACACTCGCCAAATTATACAAATTGACATAATTTTTATTTTAAATAACGAAAGAGCAAATAAATTAGTATAACATTAATAAATATACGAATAAAACGTCGAAACAAAAATCACTTGATAACGTAAACACCTGTAACTTGCTTAAAGGCAAGCGAATGTGACATTTACGATCAACCATTATTGGCATTCAATCTTATAGTTTGGCGATAGATTTTTGGTCGTCGAGATATCTAAGGAATACCAAAAATGCATATGTAACTGGTATTTGAAAACGAGGTTTTCGCCAAATTTTCGTAAAAAATTAAAAATCACGCCAAACCTGAGGTGCGTATCTGGCCAAATATTGCCACTCGAAAAAAAATTGCTAACTGGCGAGTTGAAAAAAAGCTATTGGCGAGATTTGCATCCTGCTAGCGTAACAGTACCTAGAATTCTTTGCGACCATAGCAACTTTTATGTAGTTTTATTCGAAAAAAATATTTTGATTTTTTAATCAAAATGGAAAACTTACGGTCCCATATTGGCGCGAATTTTTTCTGATGCCAATGTCATATACGGAACGGGCACATAACTGGCGCCAAAGTATCGTTATTTTGCTTGATATGGTAAGCCGGATATTGCTGTTTATGCTGTTGATGCGTTCCCCAAATTGGCGTCGTTAAAAAAATCACGCCAATATGGGACGTACATGACATCTTTGCCAAACTTTCATATGAACGGCGAAGGGATCAGACCGTATTTGTTTATGGCAGTTGACGACTTGAACTATTATAATATAGATGAAATGATGGCGATAGAATAATATTTGACGACTTTATCACCTGTGCCTGGCTAACATTAAAGTACCAAAATGGCACCTAGAGTATAAAAAGCGAAGTAGTCCGCCTGGAACTGTTGATGATAGTAACATGACTTAGGCTATTGTTATAGAGATTGTTTTAAAATACCGGGAGACAAAGACTCTTATACTTAATTTATTTTATTTTAACTTCTTTTCAAATGTTTAACTGATCCTCTTTTATCAAAAACGAAAACAACCATTGGATGTCTTAACAGCAACTGATTCGCCCTTAAATTTTTGCAATCAAAGGGAATTGAATGGATACCCGTTTACAGGGAGATCAGCACAGCTATTTTCAGTATAATTCAATTTTCTCTAATATTTTTAAAACCCATCAGATTAGCGTGTTTTTAGATTATGCGGTGTCTGCATGGGGGTTGGCGAGCGTAGCTTGCAGGGGGCAGAGCCCCCTAGTATTTAATATAACATTTAAAAAATAATTAAAGGTATAATTTGGATAACCGCGGATCCTATCATAGTGAAAGGGGACAACGTCCGGCCCATAAAAACAGCGGTCAGCAGAGACGCTCCCTCTCTGACCAACGCTAAAAGGTATCATCTCCGTGTGCGGAGATATCTGGGTGTTTCATCTTTTTGAATTTTTTGCTTAGCTTTCACTATTTGGTTGGGACCTGTAACTCGACTTTTGAATGCGGTTTCCCAGCATCTGGTGTGCGACAATGTCTCGCCACTACATTTATAAATTTTAGAATTTTCAATTTGCATTTGTATTTTGAAAAATTGTTATGGAAAATTTTAGGTATGTTGCAAGATTGAGATGTGGAATCTAATCTTGTTGAATGGCGTATAGTGATCTTGATGAATTACAGCTTAAAAAAAATTCAGATATATTCGTACACACATGAAAAGTACGTTATCCAAGGATGCTTATGCACACCACACAGGTTATTCTGCATATTATAAATCAAAACAATTTGACCATGGTCGGTAGTAAATTTAATAACACTGTTTTTCCAATTTTGAAAATCTTGTCCCTCGAATCTTGAAAAAGCACGCCAAATTTTGCTGTGGTGAGAAATGACTACTTTTAAAAATGATTTTGTGCATCGGTATCCCCAAACATTAATTCTTATTGTAAATTCCTAGTAGAAATAGTCGACGAAGTTTTTGTTTGAAAGTAGTGGTAGCCAGAATAATAGAAGAATGATATGTTTTAAAGTAAACGCATAATAGAAAAGCCCATTTGGCGCCCTAGTTCAAGCACTTCAATTACGCTGAGCAGCGAAAAATTTAGTCATGGCGCATCAAAATGCTATAGACGTAAACCTCAACAGAGTTGAGCAGATTTGTAATTCCAATTATCTGCAGCGTAATTGAAATTTAATTGTATGTAATTAATTATAATGATACATATTCAAGCACATAAATTTTGTCAAATAATGGGATGGGTGTTGGTTCCGGCTACTGTGCGGCAAGAATTTTTTTCGGCATGTAATTGTAACTATAATTAATTACATACAATTAAATTGTAATTAAAATGCAAGTAATTACAATTAGAAATTTGACCAACTCTGAACCTCAATCATTTTGTGGTTTGACGAATTTATGTATAAAATACTTGATTCAGACAACTGCTTACTTAGGGGTAGATTATGAAATTTTCAAATAAAACTATTTGAAGGAAGATAGCTTTTCCATCAGTATACCGAGCTATTTCTTTCACGGAAATCTTAAACACATAATAAGTTATGTTGCTGAGGAGTTTCCTTTTGTTTGTCGAACTTATTCCAATTACGAAATAAATTTTCTTTCTACTCATGTAAAATTCTTCTCTTGTGTTTGGAAAGTAACTTCAGCGTACATCATCAGTATTTGATTTTCATATTATGAGTCTATGGGCCAAATCAAGGGTGCCACCCATATCAATTTCGCCGTTAATTTCAGTACAATGCAACGTTAATATCAAAGCAGTGTTGAATCCAGGGGGTGACCCGGGCGGTGATATCCCCCCCCCCTCCCGGAGCAATGAGATGTCCTCCCCGGTAGATTTGATATTCTGTATTTTTAATGTTCAAAAAATGCAATTTACCCCCCCGGAACTCAATAACGTCCTCCCCCTGAGCCACAGAAATTCCTCCTGGAGAAAAGTGTCTGAATTCAACACTGAATCAAAGTACAGGAGAATATAATGAATGCTATATAAAATCACAATAAATTCTTAAATTTCATATTTTCGACTTGATGAGAAAAGTTGTAATTGGAAGATATATTTATAAAAGTCATAGTCTTCAATTATGAAAAACATTTTTGATTTTTTCATTTTTTTCTTGAAGAATTAAATAACATGTTATCTCACTACTGATTTTGTTAGCACTTTATGTATAAAAAAGATAAAATACATGAGACATCTTAAAGTGGTGAGAAGATCAAAGAACGGGGCTGTATTGTTTTAACCAGGGTTGGTTTTAACCACAGAAAAAAAACGGTTTTAAAAATAGAAAAAAACTGGTTTTTTCATGGAAATATACCTTCAAAGTAAATAAATTTGAGGAAGCAAATATAAACTAATTTCTTCGTTTCCCAATTGAACAATAAATCTTTCTACTCGATAACTGTTGTGCAACCTTGAATATCCCGCGATGACGAACAACTTTACTTGATTGAATCAGACTTGATAACTCATAAACTAAAGATAATTGTTTTATTATTATTTAATTTCGTGATGTAATTCTTTTTCTATTTAATTCTAAACCATGTAGCCAGCAGTAAAATATTATTTTATCATCATTTAAAAATATAAACGCAGTCTTGTACTATTTTCAAGATGCAGAATCCTGCATATAGCATCATCTATGGATTAAATAAAAAGATTAAATAAAATACATGAAAATAAAGAAAAACCTATATCAATCATTATTGGATTTATTCCAGTACCATAGAGACGTTGCGTGGGACTACAATGGGATAAGTTAAATTTTCTTGCTTATTATACTGTGGAATATATTTATGTTTTGATATAAATAAAATTAATATTTACCACGTAATTAAAATTCCGAAATCACGCCTATGCCACAGGATAAAATATCCTATCAGATTTAAACGTTGTAGTCGAAATAAGTTTTAAATATCGGTGGTCAATATCCAGTTTGACTTGAAAAAGAGATTAAAATTTATGTTGTTAAATAATAATTTCTGTTATTTTTAGTTTTGGTTTTAGAATTAAATTCATGAACTCCCGTGCATAGAACGGATTAAACAGTTAGTATTTATATACATACACACACACACACACACACACACATATATATATATACTAGTATTAAAAAATGCTCTGACGAGCACCAAAAAAGGCTAATATGCTTTTAAGTATGAAAAAGGGTTTGACAAGTGCTTCTAATTGAGCATGAAAAAGGACAAGGGGTACCTTCTTGGCTGCAGCTCACTGTCAATGCCAACTTTGAAAAAATCATATTTGCGCTTATTCCATACAAAAAAAAATTCGCAGTACTTTAGTAAAATTTTCCGTCGTGCTTTACATGTTAACTGCACTGTTCCACTATTGTACTGCACATGCGTCTGCAATGCAACTTTGTACAGTGCACTGTGTACCATTATTTCTCTACAAATTATACTACACTGTACATTCCTATTATGCATTTGAACCTCAGTGCACACTCACATTGTGCTTTTGTACTTCCGTATTAAAGGTGTATGCGTCTAATGTTCGTTTATAATTTACATATGCACTGCATAGTATATCTTACAGCCATATCCACTTGGATATAATTTCAACAATCAATGAATGCATTATATTGTAATGCATGCACATGTGGAATTGTTCCTATGCAGAGTGCTGCATCAGTCTACACTGCACTACAAATCAGTTTTCTGTACAGTTCTACACTGCGGGAGTGCTTGGTGGCACTGCATGAGTGTGATACGCTGCAGGAACTAAGATTTTTGGTACTATGTCGCCTTACATTCATATTTAATCAGGCTGCGTCTTTACTGTCTGTGTCTTTACACTACACATTTTTATCGTAACTGTGGCTGATTATTTTTTATATGGAATAAGCGCAAATATGATTTTTTCAAAGTTGGCATTGACAGTGAGCTGCAGCCAAGAAGGTACCCCTTGTCCTTTTTCATGCTCAATTAGAAGCACTTGTCAAACCCTTTTTCATACTTAAAAGCATATTAGCCTTTTTTGGTGCTCGTCAGAGCATTTTTTAATACTAGTCTTTTAAATTTTTTGATAATTATATATTGAATATAAATAAACCTGAGTTCTTTTAAATATTCCCAATACTTTTATCTTATTTCGCACAATAACGCACTAGTTAACCAAGTAATGCACACTGTTTTAAGAGGTTCAAAGTTTTTAAATCAAATTCAAGTTATTTTTATTCATAATTTAATTTACTTGGGCTCCCTTAAATATAATTAATATAATTCCTTAAACTGATATTAGTTTTTGGTGCATTAAAATATCTCAATTTGTTGATTCTCTCTAAACAAGTAAACCCTATTGGTTTACAATGGGAGTCTATAGGTAATTGGTGATATATCGCCAAGTTAGCGATAAACTTGGCGTTATTTAGCGACAGAACAGGGCCAGCCTATGATAACCCCACTTATAGGTATGGCGATGCATTAAATGCTGTTTTATAAACAATGAGATACGTTTCATTGGAGCGTTGCCATTAAACAATTAACAAATAATCGTGATTTCTCTGACACATACGATAGCGTAATATATATATAGATTAGCGTGGAAATCGAAGATTTAGGCCACATCGTATTGCTTAGCTAGACCGGTTATACTAACGTCGTTCTCATGTGTTGCTACAATTTCTTTTATTGAACAGTAATTCGCTTAAGCTTCTTACTACTGCTATCACTAAGCACTTTTTCATTCTTAGAAGTCATAATGAGAGCTAATATTAGCGCAAACCTGAGTAAAAGTAAAACAAAAAGTTATTTTTTTTTACAGTAATAAAGGTACACAAAGCACTCTGATATGCACACCTTACTCCAAACTTGACTAATAACAACCGTTATGTGAAGGTTGCCAACTGAACTATTCGGCAGCCTTGGTCGTGAACCGAGATATTGCACGCCAACCGAGTCAAATTTTGATCATCGAAGTTGGACATAAACCGAACTGGTCGTAAACAGAGGTGGTCGTGAACCGAGGTTCCACTTATATTTTGACCTATAAGTTTGCAAATATGGCATCATTTATATATTCAGTGGCGATGATCATTAAGCATCTTGGCGATTTTGGCGATGAAACTCACCGATTTCAAAGTAACGTTCCGAAGTGTACTTGAACCGCCACAGATGTCATATGAATATCACGTTGACGCGATTTTTTTCTGACGCCAATGTCATATACGCACCGCACCGGGGTACTTAACTGGCGCCAAAGTTTTGTTATTTTGCTTGATATGGTAACCCGAATGTTTTTGTTTATTTATTAATAAAATGTTTATTTACTTTTATTTTATTTTTTAAAATTATATAAATTGTTTTGTTCTATTGTTATTAATTAAACTTTTATAAATTTATTGTTAATCCCTTTTTAAAAATATATATGTAACTGGTATTCGAAAACGAGGTTTTCGCCAAATTGGCGTCAGAAAAAATATCGCGCGAACGTGGTGCGTATATGACATCTGTACCATACTTGGTACAACTTGATTATCCTGTCGACCAAAAAATTATCGCCAAACTATAAGATTAAATGACAATAACGGATCATTGTAAATGTTACATTCACTTGACATTAAACACGATACACGTTTTTGTTACGTCATCAAGTGATTTTTAATTCAAGTTTTGGCACAGATGTTATATACGCATATTGGCGCGATTTTTTTGACGCCGCCAATGTCATATACGCACCGGGTACTTAACTGGCGCCAAAGTGTCGTTATTTTACTTGATATGGTAACCCGGATATAGATGATATATTAACGATGTTTTTGTCAAATTGGCGTCAGAAAAAATCGCGTCAATATGGAGCGTATACGACCAGTTTTTATTAGTATTTTTATTAATGTTTTACTTATTTATTTATTCTTCCGTTATATAAAATAAAAATTACGTCCGTTTGTATCATTTGGCGAATAGTTTGGCGAAATTAGTCGACGGGATAATCAAGTAGTACCGTATATTTTTGCTGTACTTTTCGACAATATCTCAAGCAAAAGTACCTAGAGTTAAACGAAACCCTAATTATTTAAGGCACAGATGTCGTATACACAACGGGTTTGGCGCGGGGTTTTTTCTGACGCCAATTTAACGAAAACCGCGTTTTCGAATAGCAGTTATAGATATATTTTTAAATTACTTTCTATTATTTTAAAAAGGAAATAACAATAAATAAAGAAAAGTTTAATTAATAACTATAGAACAAAACAATTTATATAATTTTAAAAAATAAAATAAAAGAAAATAATTGATAAATAAACAACAATAGCTCAGTTTCCGTATCAGGCAAAATAACGCCATTATCGCGCCAGTTATGCACACTGGTGCGTATACGACATCTCTTCCTTATTTAAAATAGATGGGATGGTTTTTTTTAAGGTATGCTTAGTATGTGAAGTATTTATGATAATTAAAAAAAACTTACATTTACCTCCTGAACAGAAGCTTTGGATTTACCCTGTTTTTTTCCTATTAATTCATTTGTGCTCCATTATGTCTATTACTGCAGTTCAAAATATTAATCAAGAAAGTTTATATATATATTTATGAAAATTATGCGTTATCTGCTTAGGTTGACGTTAGTTTCAAAAGTACAAAAATCTGTCAGTTGAATTTCAATTTTTATTGACTAATAAAAACAAAAGTACACGTGTTATCCTTTTTTTTTAAATTATTGTACTGCTTTTTAGGGAGTGGCATCACGAAAGAAATTATTGAATTAGAAAATTAGAAAATGAAAAGGAGAGATTTTTATAATTTTATGGAGACATTATAAAAGACAAATTCGATTTTCTCAGCGACCGTCAAACATACAAAGATGAAAAAAAAACCTATTCTAAGTTTTAACAAGAGGATCAAAATAAAACAAAATCGAAGTTAATCCACTCACTGGAACGTTAGCTACACTTTGTTGAATTTTGTACCTTCATTTTTTCTTTTAAGATTAAATAAAAAACTACTGAAAGCTACAGTAATTTTTTAAATGCTATCAGTTTATTGGTCTCGTCGAGTTCTATCTTTCAAAAGAAAAATCATTGTCGTATGTCAACTGGTTCGCCAGAAATTTAAGAAAGTCGTTTGCATTTTCTATTTCTTAATCATATTATAGCTTAACGCTGCCGCGTTTGCTATGATATATATTACCGGGGGCGACGCTAAATTCTGAAAAGCAGAATTCCTGTTTTTTGTGTTAAATAA
Source organism: Maratus speciosus (assembly GCA_963932465.1). Taxonomy (NCBI): domain Eukaryota; kingdom Metazoa; phylum Arthropoda; class Arachnida; order Araneae; family Salticidae; genus Maratus; species Maratus speciosus. The sequence goes on along the minus strand of OZ010789.1, from coordinate 452,544,223 downwards.
TAATTTCTGTACAACATTCGGAAATGTTGTTCAAAATCACAATTAACATTATTTCATCCAGCGCTTCGTAGGGTTTGCAAATAATTTACCCAATAGACATTCTGATTCAATTTTCATATAATTTAACAGCGCAAAAATTTCTCAAGATGAGCAATTTTTTTGTAAGTATTAAAGTATTTCAAATACACTGGTTATCAAAAATTAAGAAAAAGTCACAAAATGCTAATTTTCAAATACGCGAACACTCAAAAGGAAATAATATAATTCGAGTAATTACTATCTCTACAACACAGCTAGTCCATATAACATCTCATTCATGTCACACATGGTCACAAGTGTCACAGTCACTACGGTGAGGCAAAAAAATAGGAATTTCCTTACATCTCATTATGAGTCTCAAATGTGTAATATATCACTATATGTGACTCCACTGAGACGTCACTGTGACTGCTGCTTTGTGACGAGTCACCATGTGACTTTACAATGTAGTTACATTGTGACTCTCATCTGACTGTCATTTGTAGACTCAATTTCAAAGTCATCGTGAACGCTGCATTGTGATAAGTTACCAAATAATGTCACATTAAAGTCACATAATGACTTTCAGGTGACAGAGATAGTACTGTGAAGTCCCCATTGTGCTCTTTTGGGAAAAGTCTCCATGTGACTAAAATATGACATTATTTGGTGACTTATCATAATTCAACGTTCATGATGACTATGAAATTGAGTCTAAAAATGACAGTCACATGAGAGTCACAATTTAACAACATTATAAAGTCACCTGGTGACTTGCCGCAAAGCAGCAGTCACACTGACTTCTCAGTGGCGTCACATATACTGATCATTTGAGTATCATAATGATATGTGTGGAATTTCCTATTTTTTTGCTTCACCGTAGTGACTGTGACGCTTGTGACCATGTGTGACATGAATAAGATGTTATATGGGCTAGCTGTGTTGTAGAGATAGTAATTACTCGAATTATATTATTTCCTTTTGAGTGTTCGCGTATTTGAAAATTAGCATTTTGGGGCTTTTCCTTAATTTTTGATAACCAGTGCAATTTTATTACATATATAAATTTCTATAAAAAGTGAAAGAAAATAAATTACATTAAAGAATGCTTTTCTTTATTTTCATATATCACTTATTTGTAATATGTGTAACAGGTTTTCAAATATGATTTTTTTTTAATCCGGTAATTCATATATACTAACCCTGTATGTTCTTTGTCTGTTTGTGACAGTAAATGCTGTTCATTTTTTATTTAACATATTGGCCTTCTTTTAAATGAAACAAAACTATTAACTTTTCAGTTGGTAACTTAAATATAAATGTTGCACATGTTTAAATCTGGTCTTAAACATTGCCATGAGCAAAATTAATTTAATTACAATATAGCTTCACTTGCATTCGTATAGTAAGTAGAAGAGATTAGCAATACAACATTTAAAGAGAATAATGAAATAACCTTAAGATGCATTGTATGTAATATTTATAGCAATATTACAGCCTTCTTTTGTTTTTTAATTTAATGAAAAGTAAATAAAATAAATATTCAATATTGGAAAATACGTTAAACAGACAAACATAAAGCAGTAATAAATGGTAGGACATTTTGAAATTACATTTATAACAAAATTATGCAAGAATTGCTTTCGGAAATTTTGTAAAGCTTGTGTTCACATGATAAAAGAATGTATAATGCACAAGAATTTCCTTTTAGATAATTTTATTTCTATTTCGTCTTAAGTGAGTAAATAAATAAAATTCTTCTACTAATGGTTCGCAACTGTCGTTGATATAAATGAATGCAATATTCCAAAAAAGAGCGAACAAATTTACATACAGCGAATGTTTCATCTCAAAGCGTTTAAACGTATAAAAATCAAGGCACTTTAAATACTATATTTTATTGCTCCCGAATTCAAGAAGTATTTGAAAATACAAAACTTCTGAAATTTAATATGTATAAATTCATTCTTGCAAGTGCTTTTAATAAATATTTAAATTTGAATATTCCAATTAAAATGCTTTACACTAAAATGGCATCATTGTTTATAATAATGCTAATAAATGAAGGTTGCTTTTAAAAGTTGTAAATTTTATTTATGTACATGGATGTTAAAATTATGTTTTGCTTCCTAGAATGTTTTATTTTATATTTAATTTTTTATGGTGTATGTCAAGTTTTGTACCTATCAGTTTCATGGTGCCTATTTGACATTTAATTTGAGAAAAATTATTTTGCTTTGCTCTTTAAATATGGTATTAATTCTTTCAGAAGATTATAATAAAATGCTGGTATTTTATTTTTATAATTTTATTGTATAAATGAAAGTTAAATGCAAACTATTTATTATACATGATGAATTCATAAAAAAAAACATGTTTCACACATTCTTTTCTAAACTGTTTAGAAAACGACATTATACAGTCACAAAAATTGAAATAAAATACATTTTTCAACAAAAAAATTCAGAACATAGCATTATAATTCCAAATAAGTATGTATGAAATTTTTAAAGAATTCTGATCAAAATTTTGAGGAAATTTTTTTTTAACCCGGCAGTAGTCGGGTGTTGGTCTTTTTGACGCCCATATAAATTATTTTCTCCTAACTCATATCCCCTTACAAATACAATGAAGAACTTCCCTGTAGCTGACTTTAAATGTTTATCCACCATTATACTGAAGTAAGAAGACATCTCTGTTTTTTTTTTTTTTTTTTTTTTTTTTTTTTTTCTGGTACATTTTTACAAGCAAAGTTGAAATTGGTTGAAAAATCTGCGCAACAATTCCTAATGTCAGTTAATTTTTACTTTTTGACATGATTCCAAATCTTCAGAATGCTGCAAATTTATAACTTCATTGAAATGTAATATTCGAATATTAGGTTAAAAATGTTTCTTATTTCACATTTTTTGTATGCGGGGGGCCGGCGGCAAAAAGACCGAGCGCGACTAATAACGTTCTGAAAAAAAGACGCGACTACTCTCAAGTTAAGAATTCGGATCAAAATTTTGATGAAAAAAATCGTTGAAAGTTTTTAGACATTAGCCAAAGGGCAGTTTGTTATAAATACCTAGTATTAAAAAAAAGCAAAAGCATCTATGGTTATTATCAAATGTAAAACTTATTACATATCCGTATAGTATTCTCTTATTATCAATAACTTCGATTTAATTTTAATTGAATTACAATTCATTTTCGATGTTTTATTATTTTTTCTATAGTTTCTTGAAATATTTATTAACTAGCCCATTCAATATGGGAATATAATGGGAGCAATTTTCATTTTTTGATTGTCTTTTGTTATTTATACTCTAAATTGTCAAATGTATGCAAAAGACAAACAGAGGCAATTTTAATGTTGCATTTTTATAGTACCATAAACTACAAGTTACCTAATTTACACGCTGCAGTGTGAATTAGGTCCTGAAGCAGTAATTCCTCTTTCATATACATTTTTTCTTAGGAATTTCCATTAACTAGTTGGTTTCATCTTCCAAAAAAATTAATGTTTATGGTTCTTTTCGATTCCTTTCTGCAGGGCTCGCACCGTTCCTAAAATTTTCGCACTTTGCTACCAGTATTTTAAATAAGAATTCTTCGTGGTAAATTCCTTTAACATCTATAATAGATTCATACAACAAAGATTATCATTTTAATTTAGTGGTAGCAAAGAGCGAAAATTTTAGGAACGCTGCGAGCCCTGTTTCTGTCCAAGATTTGGCCATCACCTAATCTGTAATGCTTCAATGACTCTTTAATTGTATTTTTCCGATTCATCCTAGTTCTGGCCCTGTTTCTTTTACCTGTCGGATTCTAGTCTATAAGAACTTATATTTGGCGCTCCTCTTTTACTCTGCGAACATACCATAACAATGATGTTTAACACTTTATCTACTAACGGTACGTATAAGTACCACTAAAATAACTTGTTATAAAATTCATTTAATACACCGATTAGTTGTAATACAATTTAGAATTAGTTATAGATACATTACTTTATCTTGTTCCAAGAGCATTACTGGTTACAAAAAACAAAAATATTTTTAAAAGGATGATTTCTTTTGCCTTTGCATCTTTTCAGCTTTCTTAGCGTTTGAGGGGGGTGGGGGGGGATTTTTCAATTTGGAAATATTTCTATTGTAAGAACATTATATTTGTACATTTACTAATTCGACAAAATACTAAGAAAAATATTTAAAATAAAAGATTTGAGAGCAGTTATAAATATTGAACAAAATCTCTATAAATTCAAATGTAATTAATCCTTCTAAAATGTATTAAATGATTATGTAAATCTTCTAATGTAGTTTAAACAATTCACGAAAAATGCTTTAGAAGATAAAATTTTCAAGAATTCATAATTCAGTACATAAAGGGTTAATAAAATCGATCTTTTGTAAAACATCCTGTTTGACTTTCTCCAGCTTTGATGTTCAAGCTGATCTTCTCCAGATTCATTTCGATAGAGTGCGTCTTTCTGAATCCCATTTAATTACATATTTTTAATTTTCTCTAATTAACAAATATGTATATCATTTTTGCTAATTTTAACATTTTAATTATCCTAGTTTTCATTCGAATATAAATATACATATGATTTGTATTCCTTCTTTTATCCTCTATAATGCGGTTTCACTAGATTTTTTTTTTTAAACCTTTACTCGGTTTCTCCTCTCCTTTTGCATTCATGCATAAAGTAAAAACAAAACCTGTGTTCTGTCTGTAATTAACTTTCTCAGTTGTTATGGGTCAATATCGGAATATTGGACACTTTGCGTCCACTGTTAATAATATTTCATTAATTATACTAGAACCAAAAACTGAAAATTGTAATATCCTGTAACATTTGTTATAACAATCACCAATGATAAATGGACATATAGTGATGTATAAATAATTGATTTTAAGCTTTAATAAAACGTAATCATCATTTAAGTCCCTGTCCCCAGGTACAATTATCCAATATTAAATGTCTGCCGTAAAACTTTCTATAACTATTATTAACTTTTGCTTTTATGCATTTATACCTCCTATATATATAGAGAGAGAGAGTATGGGAAAATATAATTATCATTTATTAGTACAGATTGTATAGTAACATATTGTAGTAAATATATTTGTTCCTGGGGTTGACCATCATCTCAGTCCCTCTAAACACACATTTAGGTTAAAAGATACTAGGTGGCGCTGGCAGAATTTTTCCATTGTAACATCAACTAAATGTCATCTAGCCACCATGGATGAAGTACGCTGTTCTTCTCTTTGTTTCATATATAGAAATATTTAGTTTTTGTTCTGAAAACGAATGAGTAGTTTATTTATAGCATTATTCATGTCCCCATATTTAACTTTTTATTTATAAAAAAAGCTTATTTCAACTTTATTTACGTAACATACAAATGTCACATGGCATATTTAATAATTTACATGTGTACAAAATGATTCAACATAATGTCTGTGCAGCTGCGAAGACAAAAACATCATCTCAGTCCCCATAATTTCAGTCCCAATTATTAAACATTGATTATGATTCTAACAGACACTTTCTTCCATACAAGTTTATCCTACGCATAAAATATACATCCTTGATCTCAAAACACTACAACATGTAAACAACAAAACATGTATCATAGTATATAACTGTATGTGGTGTTTGGTACATTAATTTTAAAAAATAAAACATTCGAAATGAAATTGTCCGGTTTTCAGATATTCACCCTTATATGATTCGCTACATTCATTGGCATGCACTTTCCATCTAACAACCACTAGACTCTTTCAAATACGTTTACATGCAATTTAAAATTTTTAGTTTAGTTTACCCGTTCCAGTAATATTTTTTGTTAACATACTATTTTGAATTTTCGCTTACAAGCGGCTGTTTGAATGTTAAAATATTGTAAGCATTAAAGCCTAAAGTTATTTCCCTCACAACGGATGCGCATTGGCATTATTCGTAAACTGACACAGTGTAAAAGGCAATTTAAGGTCTTGTCTCCATTTCCTGTCATTTCATTTCCCCTTTACACCGCCCCTCGCAAAATTATATTATTACTAAATTTCATCTTAAATTTCAATTTGCTTGTCAGGGAACAATTTACTTATACCCAGGTGTTGCCTTTTTCAATAAATTAATCTTTATTTAAGTTCAACCGTTATAAAGCCTCATTTTTCTGCTAGATAAAAAAAAAGATTTTATCCGCATGGTAACAGTGCCTACTGTGCTACTGTGCATTCCAAAGCTTCATTTCTGTTGGCATTCAAAATTATCCAGAATCCAGACACACTACATCTATACTGTTAATTACTTGTCTCCCAGCTGTTCTATTCTTGAAAATTATAAAATTCATTCTTTTCTTATATACATAGCTTTATATTTATTCTTATGCGGCCCAACGGCGTCCCACTGGGGGCATTTTTTGCTTATCTTTTCCGTTTTTCACATGGAAACCTTTATAGAAAAGTTCATCTGGGTTCAAAATTTCTGTTTTTGTCTTGCTGGCGTTGAAATATCACATTTTCCCTTTCCTTTGCTTTACTGGATTTACTTAACATCAACAGTTAAAATTATATATGTCTTCTCAAACAATTGTATCGCCAAAATAATTTAATTGGCTATTTTTATGCATATTGTTTAACCAATGCTTCATGATTTGTGCTGAGAAAATTTGAAACAATCTGACTGACTCTCTTCTGTTTATTTGTTTCTGTAACATTTAATAGATTTAACTCCTCTCTTAAACCGTTTTTGTGGGTGAAATCTTCTCCTGCGTAATTGTCTAGAAAGAACCTCGTCTCCATAATAAATCGTTGTTTAGAACTCAAGAGCATTGTTCTAATATGATTATATGTATGAATATTATGTACACTGATTCTAGCCTGTGTGTAGCTGGAGAACGGAGGAGAACTTCCGCAGGAGTGTGGTACCTATACCTAACTGTTGGTGCTCCGGTGGGTTATCTTGTTCTCTTACACTAATATGATATATCACTGTGTATTTAACCACGGCGTTATTCGGATGTTAAACCATCATATGGGTAATATTTGCTCCGAATATTAATAAACCTGTACAAAACCGACATTGTAATCTAACAGCACATTAGAGACCGTCAGATTAGACGATAGCTTGCGAAAAAATTATTTTTAGTTCCGTTAACTATTGATTTTTTTATGATCACTACGTAAAAATTAACTTTCCGGCTCGTAAATATTTTTATATCCTGCACACTTCGCTGATTGTATTCATTGTATTTTAAAAATGCTTAATTAAATTAATGAAATTCTAATATGACGTTATTTTTATAACCTATATAAACTTTTTTATTTCAACGCAAAAAAAAAAAAAAAAAAAAAAAAAAAAAAGAATTTCATGACCCGCAACGTGATAAAAACTTCTCTCGCTCGATATTTTTTTTTAGTGTGCGTGTGTGTATAGGAGAGATTTAAGGCACATGTCTCCGAGCCATATAGTATAATGCTTTGCTGATTTCGTTACAAATTAGTCGTTCAGTTTTAGAGAGAATGTTATTATTCCACAGACCAAAAGTCAACATTGCGATTGCTTTTCTGCCTTCTCTATATCTCTTTTTCATATTTCTTTGATATTCTCCATCCTGACTAACGATTATTTCAAGGTATTTAAATTATTCAACAGTTTTTATATTTATATCAACTAGTCATGTATCTTCTTTCAAACTTGTTAAATACCCAGTTTAACACATACTTATCTTTAATTCCGGTTCGTCATAAGTGATCTTTAATTTTCGAAACATGTAGGTAGCGTTTGCTTCATCTTCGACTAGCATGCCTATGATCATCGTCCATGAATAATGAGTTATTTTCATACGCAAAAATTTTTAACCTATTCTTTTAACGATAAATCGTGAAAAATGAGAACATTTAACATTTACAAACTGATGTCAACACAAAATTTTGGAAACATCCAAATGTCACAAGGCAAAAGCGCATGAGGAAGGTAGGAAAGATTATAAAGCAAACGTTGATCATCTCCATTAGTTACGCAATAAGTCTATGGATGGCTCTGATTGTTAAGCATTTTCAGCATTTTTTTTTTTCAGAAAATACAGTTTAAGAAAGAGAAGCACCTTATTATGTGCATTTGGAACTGAAGGCTCAAAGAAATTTACTTATTGAAGATAATTTCTTAATATTTTTAATGCGATGTGAAACAGATATAACTTAAGGAATATAAAGATATTAAATAATACTTCGTTATAATGAAACATTAATTATCAAAAATTCCCATTGTGAGTAAAAAAAAAAATCAAATATCATTCAATTTATTTTTTATATATATAAACTATTGTTTTCTACAAGAAAAGCGAATTCCTGCAAAAAGCAAAAGTGAATTTGTCTTTTGTACTAACGTTTTTTGGAACATTTCAAATGGCACCAGTTTTTCCTTTTATACGTAAGATCAATTGTTTTGTTGAAGAATAGTAAATTCCTTCAAAGCATGTAAGTATTTTTTGTTGTACATTTTTAATGGTAACAATTAAAAATAATACGTGAAATGACTCTTTCATTAAGATCAACAGCGTTAAATGGAAAATCCACATTATCACATTACAATTCATTTCAGATATTGATTACATTTTTTTATTAATAATAAAATATCTCTAACAGAACAGGTTAAAGAACAGATTAAAGCTATTAATTGAAAAATCAGAATAAATTAATTCTAAAACAAAAGAATCGATAGGATGGGAAAATAATCAAATGAGACTGAATTTTAAAATTAAATACGAAGCATTATTTATTCTACAATTCATAATGCTTGAAAATAAATTCACAAGAATTCGCATTCCCAAATAATTATTATCTGCGTAATTAGGCGAGAGACTTATGACTAATATCCTACTTCTATAAAATGGATTAGAAATGCATGTCAGTTTCAAATAAATGTAATATTTTCAACATCGTTATCTTATTCTGACGTTACATAAGACATTACATCGAAATAAATTATTTATTCAGAGTAAGAGTTTAACAAACAAGAAAGATTTTTGGCAACATCACAGTTTGCCATTTAAAATTGCAGATCCAAAATAAAATATACAGACTAAATGGTTTTTATTTGTAGAAATTTATCTACATTTATTTATTTATTTATAATTTTTTTGTAAAAAACTGGATGCGTATAATGATATTCGCAAAAAAGATAATACTGTTACTCGGAAGAAAAATTTAAAATCATCCCATTTAAAATATTTGAAATACAATACCTGTAATACTATTTATTTTTATTTCATCATTATCCAATGCATCATTTTTCATTTCACCATTTTTTAATTGACCACATTTTTATACATAATCTCTCATTTCTATAAAATGTAGTAGGAAAGGCATTATGATTAACAACTTCCTTATTTTATTGCTAAGTCATTACTCCAGAGATATTCATGCAGATAGAAAACTTTATGTAAAAGAAATATTTATGTCAACGTAGGATATCATTTAAAGCTGCACCTCAAAATAAAACTAACAAGGAAGTTCTTCAAACGTGCATACTCAGTAAAATCTGAAAAAAGTTATTGAATGTTCTTCTCATGTCGGTATATAAGTTTATAAAAAATTTCCGGCGGAACCTCGATATAGCGTACGTAAAAAAAAAAATAAATAAAATAAAAATAAAAATAAAAATTTTGTTTTTTTGGCGATTTATCACCTGTTGGCGACGGAAGAAAATGTTAAAAAATAAGCTTTTATGTCAAATTCTCTTTAAGGAAATACGTTTTCATGCTGAACATCTTTAAGGAAGTTTAACTTAAATATATACACATTCATAACTAAGGATTTGTCATATACATTTATATGTATCTGCATTGAAATGTAGAGTTTGATTTATACGTTTTAGAACAAAATTTAATGGACTAAAATTGCTGCAAAATCTAACGGCCTTACACAATTATAGCCTGACTGTTCTGAGGATATGATGAGTAGTTTTACGACCGTTTTGCATATACTGTAAACCTTACAAAACTTTTACTTTTTTTCATTTTCTTACTTTGCTATCTATTATCTTATAGTACAGGGTGTCAATAAAAAAGAATGTCCCAGTTTCAATGGTATATTAAAACAGTGTAATATATACAACTTACAACAAACCATACATCAAATTGAAGGTAAACTAACCTAGTTTTCCTTACAAATGTTCAGTATGTGCCCCTTAAATTATACGTCACACACCCAATTTTAAATCCAAATCTTCCCACACTTCGGTTAACAAGTTTGGAGTAATGGGAGCAATAGCCTCTTCAATTCTGTGTGTTTTTGCACACATAGAGGATCAATATTAAACTTTAAACTAAACACACTTTGATCTGAAATTACACTCTAAAATTGAGAGGAGTTAAAAGTTCACGCTTTGAAAGGGTGTCAAGTATTTTCAATCTTTTTGGAGTGAATTTTATAAAAATACATTCCTTAAAGAGTGGAATTTTTCCTTTCCTAGAAAGGAGTGACATATTTCGCTCTATTGTCGAGAGTGAAATATGTCACTCCGTTGTCCAAAGTGAAATATCTCACTCCGCTGATGAGAGTGAAAGCCTGGCATTATACACTTTGAAAAAATTCCGTTGAACTTTGAAACAATGTATGGAGTAAAATAATGAAAAGCACCAAATTATGTCACTTCTTAATTTTCAAAAACTCCATTTCATAATGTAACCTTGCAAATTACGCTGATTTGGTACTAAAACGCACTCTTTTTAAGAGTGAATAGTTAGTCTTCTGAAAGAGTGACTATTCACCCTGCTTAGAGTGAATATTGACTCTAAGCATGAATATTGTATTTATTAGTATTACTCCTCAGCCAATCAGAATAGTCTTGTCTACGACGCTTTTTTTAAGATGAGAGAAAGAATGTCCGCCATTTTAGGATTAAAATATACGGGTATTATTAAAGTGATTATTTATGGAACTTTTTATTTTCATATAAAATAAAAGGTAATTAATTCATAAAGGACACAGAATGAAAAAACTTTCTCAAAGAGAATTCGAAACAATATTGTGGTTTCAAACTAAATTTTTTCTATTACTGTTAAGTCTGCAGTTTTTAACGAGCGCGTGAAATGTATCTGCAAAGTTGAATCATACATGCATTATAATTTGCACTATAATAATTGTTTGCATTATAATTTTCACTCCCGTCTTGAGTCTGTTATGAGTGATAATTATACACAGCGAAGTTCATAGTAATAAATAAAGAGTGTCTCATTTGAGCCGATACATCTCAAATCAATGGGTAAAATGGAAAATTTTTGAAGGAAGAAACGAGATTTCTGGAATATAGATAGTTTCGGTCAAGTGTCGGTTCCGCCGAATTTTTGGCAGCATTTTCGCCGAAGACGGATTTTTGGCGAAACTCATATTTTGGGCCGAAAACGAAAACGAAACCGAATTTTCGGTCTATCTCTAATTGTATGTATTGGTATTACTCATCAGCTAATCAGAACAGCAAGTCCTCGACGCTTTTTTTAAGATAAGAAAAGTTTTTAAGATAAGAAACATTTCAGACTAAAATATATGGATATTATTAAAGCGATTATTTATGGAACGTAAATGTAAGTCTTATTTAATTTTAATATTTTATTCTTGTAGGTTTTGTATGTTATGATTATGAGTTAAATAATTTTATGTTATATAGAAAAAGGTTTTGTATGTTATGATTATAAGTTAAATAATTTTATGTAACAGAGAAAAAGATTGATCTGGAATTGTTTTCCTTTGAGATTTCTTGAAAATGTGTTGAAATGCAGTAGCGCTCAAAAGTATTTTGACAAAGACAATACTTGACTTAATTAAAAACAACTTTAAAATACAAAAATCAAACATTTTTTTTATTAATCGCATGCAATGGTTTAGAGAATGTTAATAAATAAACTGACATTTGATGGACAATAACGCGAAGACTAAGATAATTCAGAAAAATGATAAATCAAAAGTATTTGGGCATAAAAATAAAAACTTGATTTTAACACAATAATTATCGAATATAGTAATGAGTCAGTCAATATTTAGTAATATTTAGTTCATATCCTCTGGCCTTTATGACAGCCTCACAACGCGTGGACATTGAGTCGACTAATTCTAGGATTCAATCTAAAAGAATTCGATCCCACTCATTTTTAAGAGGTTTGTATAAAGCTGTCTTATTTGAATAATTTTGGCATCTTACCATACGATCTAACTCCTCCCACAGATGCTCTATGGGATTCAAATCCGGACTTTCGCTTTGCCACTCTATAACCTTGACTTTTCTGCGTTTCATAAAATCACTTACTACTTGGATTTGTGTTTCTGGTCATTATCTTGCTGAAACTACCACTAAGCAGGCATGTGTTGTTTAGCGTACGGTAGCATATGAGTCTTTAATGTATCAGCATACATGAACCGATCCATATTCCCATCAATTCGAACTAAGGGTCCAAATCCGCTTAAGCAGTGTTTACAATGTCACCTCTAATCCTGATTCAATCCACGCCGATACCATCATTGTATTTCTGACCCCGTTTCCAATGAAAAAACCAGTTTGAAGATGAAACTAGCCTAGGTCATTTTCACCCCTGCTAGCTCCTAGGGCAGTAATCCTGCATTTACGCATGATTCCTTTCGGGTAAACAAACAGCGCCAGTTCACTCGTTTTAGCATGTTGTTATTTCCATCGTTTGAGTGTTTTGTCATTGCTTTTTTTTTTTTTTTTTTACAACTTTATCAAGTTTTTTTGATTTTTTACCGATCTTTAATAAGATTTTCAATACGATTCTTGGCGGGTTTTTTTTACGTTCTGATGCGATTTTTTTACAATCGTTAGGAAAAAAAATCAGTTTTAAACTTTTAGCCTAATATAGTACATTTTGTCCACCACGATTTTGGAAGTTTTTGTAATTTTCAATGCATTTTTTAAGCCCCGCCCCCCTCTTTTTTTTTCTTTCCGCGATGATATTTTGATGACCATAAAAGGAATTCTGTTTTAAACATTTAGCATAATAAATTAAATTTTGTCTCCTGCGATTTTCAATACGATTTTTTGCGTTGTTGCGCTTTTGCGCCAATTTTTTTTTATATTAAAAAACGAATTCCTGTTAGAATGTTTTAGCTCTCACTGTAGTAAATTTCACTGTAGTAAAATTAAAGGGATTTTTTTTTTTCGTTTTCTCGACGATTTTTCAACATTAATAATAAGAAATCCGGTTTTAATCTTTAAGTTTAATTAAAAGAAAAAAAAATGTTCTCTTTTTCTATAAAGTTTATTTGCAATTACGTACAGGGATTTTTGGAATTTTTTCCCGCGTTTTGCGGCGATTATATTTTTATTTATTTATTTTATGTTCGTAAGAGTAATTTGGTTTCAAGATTATTTTCTATATTGATTATTGCGATATAAAAAACTCCTTTGACAAAGAAAATTCAAGGTGAATTTATTATCGAATAAAATACTTCATTGTTGATAGTTGTGTTTTTGAAAATAGTATTACTATTGTAAAATTAAATCTTCATACAGATAATTTGAAATGATAAGGTAATTTTCTCTGCATATCATAATTTTTCTATTTAAATTCAACAATATATTGTGAAGTTTGCTCCAGTATGTTTATCTATTTATTTATTTATTTATGTTTAGCTTATCTGATGGCTTTATAATATTGATTTCGTTATCGTGATAAATGACTTCCCCAAAGCAAAATAAAGGGAAATTAGGTCTTAAAGATTTGCCTTATTTTGATTAGCTATTTTCTTTTAAATATTACCAATATGCGATTTTTGATAGTTTATTAACAGAAAAATCTGCTTTTTGTAATGCATGTATTATAATTATATGTTAATTGATATACCATGCTATCAGGCATTATTGTTATTATGGAGAGCAACATCAGTACAGACACTTCGTCTTTTTTTTAAGTAACTAAATATTTTTTCAATGAGAGTCAAAAATGTAAATTATTACAGACTATATAGAATATTCTTTTGAGAGAAATGGTGTGTCTTTGTAATAACCAAAAAATATAATATATAACGAAAAGTTTGTACTGATGCTGCTCGCCACAATAATAATAAAGCCTGGTAGCATGGCAGAGATCTGCATGGGCCGAGCTCGAGCCTATTTTCATTCACGCCACTCGGGCCGGGCCCGACCATACTTTTTTTGAAAGCTCAGGCCGGCCCGGGATCAGGCCTTACTGTTTTCCTGAAGAATTGGGCCGGGCCGACTTACCGGGCCGGGCCGAAATCTAACTTATTTTTTCCGTACCGAGCCGCCCCACCAGTGGCCGAGAGATTCTGCCCTCGAAGCTGGTAGACGGGAGGTGCTGGGTTCGAACCCAATCGCGCACGTCGTCCTAATCGTTCGGAGTTTTCGTGGTTTTCTTCGAACCTTGTATTTTCCAAGCGTAAATATTAGGCTCCCTTAGAAAGATTCCCACGGAGGGCACTCCCCCTCACCTTAGGGCATATATCCCTCGTGTTGATAATTCGTCGTCATAAACACAACCAACCAACCAACCGTACAGAGCGGGCACCGGTTTCATTCTTCCTACTCTTCACGGTCCAAAATTTTAAGTCCCGGTTTTGACTATGAAAATCATTGTCTCGGCGTCCGTTCAAAGATCAGTAAAATTTGGCCTGGAACAAAAAAACAAAACAAAAAAAACATACATTTCTAAATCGCTTTTATTCTATAATTAAACATTAAAATTTATTCTTTTTAAAGAATAGTGTATTTTTAGGCTTATTAAAATATAACTAAATTAAAATATAGTAAAACGTGTGAAAAAAGAACCTGCTTATAATGAAATCCTGTCTTAAACAGAAAAATTTGTTGATCCATACAAAATGAATTATGCTAATACGTAAGGAAAGAATATTTAATATATTTACACCTGCGAAGAAGGGAACTTATCTATAACGCATTTTTTTTTCTTTCTTGTGCAATTAGGTCTTAGAAGATTTTACTGTACAGTATTTTTCGGATTTTTAAATCTCTAATACATGGAATATGGATTAACAATATTAATGATAACTGAAACATTTAACATACAACAAATAGAAATTCATTAAAAAAAAATAAATATCGCAGGCTACGACATTTCTATAAAAATGAAAATTATAAACATGAAAAAAAAGGCTAGATAAGTGTTTTTGGTCAGAACTCCCCGTACGTGACAAATTTTTAACCAAGTCGACGAAAAATCAACATTTTGTAGAAATTAGTTCGGGCCGGGCCGATGAAATTTTAACTTTTTTCTAGTCCGGGCCGGTCTCGGGACGAACTTTTAACTTTTATACTGGGCCGAACCGGGCTCGGGCTGAACTTTTAATTTTTATACTGGGCCGAATTTTTCTTTCTATGAGTCGGGTTGACCGTGCAGACCTTTATATCATATTATATCAATTAACATATAATGGGATTTTGTTTTGTGTATACGATTTCAAAAAGATATTTAACTTGTTACTGATATCATTATTTTGCTATTTGAAATTCATACACAAATTTTATACATATTTTTTGATTGATTAAATGTTTGATATGTTTTGGCTCAATACTGTTTATTAAACTTAGCCACAGCCTTCACTAAGGGCGGGGGGAGGGGGGTAGTCTTCCCCCCCCCCCAAAAAAAAAAAAAACTTTGGCGAATGCTGTTACACTTGGTAAATTTACAAACTTGGCTGGCAAATTTGTTTAAACTTTAATAAAAACTATAATACGCTTTCTATTTCTGATAGACTTGGCCAAAAATTAAAAATATAATTGTGAACATTATTAAGCTTTTTACAAATAAAAACTGTTTATATTTTCTATTTGTGGTAACTTGGCAAAATTATAAAACTAATTGGCAAACCTCAAGAACTATCTATTTTTGTTTGCCAATGGGTTGGCAGGTACTGAAATTTCACTTGGTAATTTAAGGCCCCGCCCCCCCTCCATTAAAATCTCGTAGCGATGGCCCTTCGTAGCGACCCCATGGGGGGAGAGTCGGGCAGAGTCAGGGCCGAAACAAGAGAGGGTCAGTTGGGCTTGTGCCCCAGGCGCCAGAATTCTATTTTTACAGATAGTGAAAATGAAATTTGTCAAAAATGCTCCCACAGTTTTAACATTAGCTTGCCATTAACTGTCTTCGCTTAACATTATCTGTCTTCATTTAGATAGATAATGTTAAGCATCTAGATAATGATTTATAATTAAGATGAAAATATTTTATTTGTGATAATTAAAATTCTAGTTTCGGTTTAAAAAATAAAATGGAATTTTAGTCTTTTCTGGGACCCCCTATAAAAGGGATTTTAAAGTGTAAGTTTTACTCTTTGTATGAGTCTTTCTTGTAAATACTAGTAGAATATGAATTATTCATTTAATGCTAAGTTAGCAGTATTAGTAGTATTTTTTTTATGCGAAATATCTTACGTAGTTTGATTATTTTAAATTTCTTAAATGTAAACAAATTTTATAAATATTTGTTTTCTTTTAAAAAAATTATAGTTATTATATAATTTACTTATTTTTAAAAAAAGCTTGTGTAATGGTGAAAAAACGATTGCGTCATAAGGGCGGCAAAATAATGTTCGCCTCAAGCAGAAAATTGTCTAGAAGCGGTCTTGGCTCTGGTGTTACAAAGATGTCAATCAAAGTTTACATTAACATTAAGCGGTCAAACATTTTAATCCTCAATAAAGCAAAAGAACGAAGATTATCACACGCGAAAATGACCGTAAACGTATTCTGTTTATGTTTACACTGGAAATTTGCACCTCAGTACCCTAATCAGCCAATCATAATTCAGAAGGAAAAATTACGCAGCTTCCGGTTTTTTGCAGGTTTTATGCTTGCGTTTGTAAATGGGTGCAAAAGGAAAGCAGGAATGATAGCGGCATCTGTAAATCCTGTTTGATACGAAGTGACATTGTAAACGCTGCTTTAGTGAAAAACAACTTCAAGCCATCATATTGCCGCCTTCATGTTTGACGGTGCGTATTTGGTATCGAACATCATATTTTTTTGTTTTTAAGACGTTGAATGTACTTGATTACATCAGAGGATACTAAATTAAACTTCCTTTCATCGCTCCGCAAAACATTAGACCATTCTATACTTCTCCATGATGTATGCCATTTTGAAAATGCAACTCTAGTCTTTCTATTCATATTAGATAACAAATTATTTTTGGCTGGTCTTCTGCTATGTAACCCATAGAGGTTTAGGCGTCGTTTGACAGTTGAAAAGTGCATGTCTATTCCATAATTTTCTTTCAATTCATTTTTTATTATTATAGCGGACTTAACACAATCACTTGTAGATATCATTTTTATAATATAGTCAACATTGCAAGTTGTTCTTTTCGGACGGCCCCTTCGGGGCTTATTTTCGATGTATTTCTGTTTATTATAAACTTTATGCTGTGTAATAACAAATTCCTGAGAAACGTTAAAAGAACGAGCAAATTCTGCTTGCAGCGTTTCTTAATACATTTACAATGGCTTTTGTAGAATCATTGGAATATTTTTTACGTTTCGGCATTTAAGAATAATCACAGTAAGTCAATATAAACACTAATCGAAGCTATAGCGCAACTGAAGCCTTCAACAATTAAATGCAAACTAATCGTCAAAATACTTTTGAGCTAATTAGCTGCCATATTTCTTCGGTGGCGCCGAATGTAAACAAACAAGTTGAAACTCGATACATTTCAATAACTGCAGTCATAGTGTTCTCAATTAAAATGAATATATTTTCCTTTATATATTTATATTAAATAAAATAAAAGGGAATATAAGGTTGTCAAAATGCTTTTGAGTGCTACTGTATAAACGAATTTATTAGAAAATACGAACTTGCTTATTTTCACGGACATTTCAAAAGGAAAATTTTAATTAAATTTCCTTGGTGCCGTTTGTCAATTTTCGAATAAAAGCTAGGTGTCCTTTTTTAAGGACACCGCCCTCGAAAGTGTTTTAAACGCTCACTTGACTAACAATTTCAAAATGCATTGAAATAACTTGCATTTGGCGAGGGGAAATGTTGCTTGGCAAATGGCTGGTGGATTCGTCTTTTCGCACAAAATATTCGAAAGTATTTTAATTTTTTCAGACTTTCTATGTGAATTCCGACTGATTCTACATTACATACATAAGTAGTTTCATTAGCACTTTTTTTTCAAATATTCTGACAAGGGAACCAATTTTGGTGTTGCTCGCACCTATCATTGAGACTTGTTGCATTTTAAAGACCTATATTGCAGTGTTTCAGAATCGATAAAAATTTTTTGTTAAAATCATATATATATATATATTACAGCTGCATAACTTTCTGAAAATTCAATTTTCTAAACCACTTAATGGACTATTAAAATAGAATTTTTTTAAAGACAAGTATTTAAAAACACAAATTAGCCAATAATAAATATAAAATATTGGAAAAAACTTTAAAAAATCTTTCGAGAACCCACGAATTTGATTTTGAAAAATTACAACATTATATTCACACTTTTTGGCGGGGAAAAAGTTGGCGTTTTTTTTTCAAAAGTAGAGCTTCCCGGCATCTGTAGCCGGATGTCATAGCTACTTGCAGTGTATGAACAGTGGTTTCGACGTTACTAGAAATAGTAATTTCTCACTTTATTAGGCACAGTAAATTTCCTAAATTGTATAAAAATATTAATTTATTTATGACTACGTTTACCAAAAGTCAACATTTAATACTACAGCATCTCATTTTAAACATTTGAAATTTTATTCCATCCGACTTCAAAAGAAAACAGTTTGCTTATTTTGCATTTCACTCAAAAATTAGTTTTCAATGAAATCTTTTAACAGAAATATATTTACTATTTATACATTTATCGTCTGCATAGAAAAAGAGCCTAATTCTTGTTTCTTATGCTACCAATTATCAAACAAATTGCAATCTGATTTCATTCTAATACGTATTGTACATGCACTTCACGGATAAAGAGGGCTCTAAAAATTTGTTGCGCGATACTTGCGACTTAGCTCCTTTTTGATGTGAAATAAAGAAATAAAAATCCAATAATGAAAAAATAAAAGTATAAAAAATATATATATAATATGATTTTAACAGAGAAATTTTTGTCGCTAACTTTCATGCATAGATCTACAAAATGTACCAGGTCTCGATCAAGTGCGGCAACACCAAAAGTGGTTCCCTTGTGAATATGCGCCTTAAAGAGAGCTTCCTTGTAAGTAAATAAAGAAATAAATAATTCAATTGATACATTTTTCTATTTCTTCTTTGTAGATGTATAGGACAGAATTGGTCAAATTTGTAATTTCAATTATCCGCAATGTAATTACATGTTAATTGCATGTATGCAATTATAGCGATTATAGTTACACACATTCAAACGCAAAAATTTCTTTAAAAAATTGGATCGTGGCGGTTCCGGATACAGTGCTGCATGTTTTTTTAAGGCATGTAATTTTAACTATAATTAATTACATACAATTAAATTACAATTGCAAACCTGCCCAACTCTGGTATAGGGTGAGCAAAGTTTATTCAACGCATTTTAAATTTCATTGAAAAATAAAGTAACTGACGCACGAGAATGCGGTTCGGACGGAAATGCTTCTCATGATCAATTGTTTTTTAACCATGTTTAAAAGGTTTAATTTTAATAATTTTCCACAGATTGGTGTTAAAACTTAAAATCTGAAAAAGCAACACAAATTGAAAATAAGCAGTTACAAACCATTATCTCTTTAAAGTAAATTAAAAGAAGACATCCGAAATCCAATGGCTAAATTTGTTGTTCTCCTCTAAGAAAATTTAGCAATTAAAATTGTGTGTGTGTGTGTGTTTTCCTTTGGCGATTGCGCAATGCGCAGTCGTGAGGGGGTAAAAGTAAACAACCCCTTATTAACCTTATTAACTCTGCAACAAATTAATGCAGAAGAAAGTCAACTGGTACCAAACGTTTGGAAATAAAGTCTGTTTTTAAAAGGATATAAAGTTTGCTTAGAGGGCCATCTACACATCTAAACGAATCCAAACTTTGTTATTTTCAGGAGCAAAACCCAAGTTTGATACCAGAAATAAATTTTGCACCCCTTCAATTAGCCCAAATGCAAATTTTCCTGAAAATCATACGATTAGTTTCAGAGAAATTAATGATTTTAAAATTAACCTATTTTAGGGGCTTTATTTAAATTGAAATTCTATACTCCATTGCTGAAATGCTACAGAATGACTATACCACTTCCATTAATTTATTATTTCTTACTAATATGGCCATTTCACTCGCTTTATATGTTTCGACTATTGCCATCCCAAATTTTTCAATAAAATGAGTAAATAACATTTTTTTTCAAATTCCGCAACGTTTTTAATCATGATTTGGAAATTACTTGGACGAAAACTTTGAAATTGTGAATTCGCATAAAGCAGGACATAATAGTAAATAAAAATCAATAACAAGAAAATTGTAGGTTGCAATTCATAATTTTTTTCAAATAATAATTTCATAATTCATATTACAATTTTTTTAAATTACAAATTCAATGTATTTCTGTTTGTGTATTTCAGTATTATACAGTATATCAGTAGTATTAGTACATACAGTATATCAGTAGAATTATCATATTAGGATTCTAATTTCAGGAGATATTAATAAAAATTTAAAAATGTAATTCAACATTAGAAGATATAAATGTTGAATGTTTATAATTAAAAATAATCTATCATTTACATGTCTTGAAACTTCGTTTCTAGGCATAGTTTGAACCGAAGATTTAAAAAATATTGTCCAAATTGAGTGTTGCCATTGAAAAAACAAAGTTTGTTGTGGTTTTGATTTGTAGATGCCCTCCTGAGCAAATTTTAAGTACATAATTTAAAAGTAGACCCTATTTCCAATTGTTTGGCACCAGTAACTTTCTTCTGTTATAATTATATCGCTTCTACAGAGTTACAGAGTTAGTAGGGGTGTTTACTTTATTTCCACGACTGTACTACTTTAATTGAACGTATAGAATCAAACTGAAAACCATTTGCATTTATTCAAGCTACAAAGAGTGCACAAGTCGAAATATTGTAGTAGATTGCAGAAAATAAATATTTTATGACTCTTTGTTTTTAATGTTATGTTTATGATGTTTATCAGTTTTGAAGGTATAGAGTCATCTATGGTCAATTTCTGAATTAATAGAACTTAAATTAAAAAAAACAAATAAGTTAACAAAACTAAATTAATAAAACTTTCGATATTGAGAAACATTTCGTTTAAACCACACACTTGCATGCCACTTGTTTGTTTTATTGAATTTGAAAGTGTGTTTAGGACAATTTTAGTCCACAACAAGATTTAATAAAAAATTGTGAGCACATATATTTTTTTCTTTTGGTAAATTTTAATGTATGATTCAAAGATTGATAATCGCCGATTGATAATGGATTGATAATCAGTTTTATTTTTTTAGGGTTCCGTACTTAAAAAGTCAAAACGGAACCATTATAAGATCACCCCTGTGTCTGTCTGTCACTGCCATTTTACTCGTAAACTATGGAACGTGGAAAGTTCAAATTAGGTGAAGTAATAAAGACTATTGACCCACATATTTACAGATTATTAAACATTCACAGATATATTTAGGAAAAATGTCGAGGGGCTAATTTAGCTACTTGAAAAAAAATCTTTCTTTTTGTATATCTTGTGGAGTATCGTGTGAAAGTTTTCGTAACGCTGCACTCAAAAATACAATTCTTTTAATTTTAGGTATTATGTTTTCAGAGATATCGTCTAAAATATAGTGCAAAAATATGCCCCCCCCCCCTTCTATTTCCGAATCTACTGAAACTAAAATTATGAAAACTTAAAGGTAGTAGACGTTAATTTAAACTCTGCAGGAAAACTATAGCGATTACTCTGGGTCACATAGTTTTTGAGAAAGGCGTATTTTTTCGTTGCACACAAATTTTGATTTGCGGGAATTCAGCAAAGGTGTTGAGGGGCACTGGAGGCAACCTATCGTAGCAGAAGTATAAAAGGATTTTTGATAATGATTTTCGAAAAAAATCGTCGGTAATTTGCCGAGAAATTTACACTTAAAGACACGGACGGTTTGGACATATATAATGACAGCGGCAACGTACTCTATGTACCATGGGCTTTTAAAGCTCAGAGAATAACTTTTAATGATATATTTGTGTAATGCTTTGCCCAGTAGTAGCATAAAAGCAATAAACGTCAAATTGTTAAAAACGGGCTAATTTAGTTAGAATTAATTACATAAATACTATAGGATTCGCGACTAGTTTGCGTTGAGTGAATCTCTCAATACGCCACCCAAACCTATCTAGGAAAACATGGCACGGACCAAGGCGGCATTGCAATATTGCGACATTCTTTCGAAGCGCGCTTAGCACAATGCCAAGTTTAAACTTTGAACAAGGGTTTTGTTTTAGCTATACTCTGTAAAAAGTAAGCATTATTACTACGATGAAAGATGTTTAGCATGATGTTTAGCATGAAATGCCAAATGAAGTTTAAATATGCACTAGTTTTATTATCAGTACCAAATTAAGTTCATCATAAACAGATTAGCATAAGATAAAAAAAAGAGTTATACAGGATAGCAATATTTTATATTATTAAGACTTCATATCTCTTTGCAAATTATGGTATACCCATTCATACTTTTCTAGTATATACAGCTATACCCAATCCTACTTTGCATAGTTTTTTACAAAGCCTTATTATTCTTTTAGCAATGATTTTTTTTATTGATAGAGTTAATAATTCATCTATTTATTGTACGGAACCCTCTGAGTGCGAGTAATACTCGCACTTGACCGTTTTTTAAAATCTATTGTTACTTTTGTCTTCTTTTTGCTGGATTTACTGGATTGCACGGTAGCCTGAATTTTGTATTTTTTTAGGTTGATCTGTCTTATGCAAGGATGAACCGTACATGTTATTTGTGGAACTTAAGGTAATTTGGTTTGGGAATCTGTCTCGGTTCCACAAATACTTCCATTTTTACAATGTTCACTGAATTTTTATTTCTTGTTTAGCATATAGTGATGGTATATTTTTTCCCCTAAAGGATAAAACTTCATTTTTAATTTACAAAAACTTCATTTATAATTTATATATTTACTTGTGTAGATGGCTATTTGTATTGTTTTATAATGGATTTATAAATAAATAAATAAATATATATATATATATATATATATATATATATATATATATATATATATAGCCACAATATAATTACAAATCATCATCTATTTCCAATTACAATAATTAATTCAATAAATTAATAAATTTAGCAGCAAATTATAACTGTAACATTATACAAAATACAGATGGAACCCTATACAAGTAATACTAATTAAGCAAAATCCACCAATTGACTAGCACATTGCATACGATTAATCCATATTAACATACGAAAAACCACCCAATTAAAAATAAATAAATAAATAAATAAAAAATCTATTAAAGATATATGAAACAAAAAACAAGCTAAATAATGTGGAACACTTAAAAGACATAATGTAAACATATAATAGACCAAATGGAAGGATGGAGCCGGAAGCTTATATAACATTTTACTTCATCAAGGGTACTTGAAACACCAATATAAGCAAAAGCATAGTCGATTTCTGCAAAAGAAGCCAGCATAAGCTAAAAAATAGATTCTTTATGTACCCGATCGACCAAACACCAAAAAAGGCATAAATTTATCATGACAGGTAAATTTAATTAAATAAAAATATTAATCAATACAAGATCCGTAATAATGAACAATATTAATTTAAAGAAACAATTAAATTTGAAGACATACCAAGCAAGAGAATTGCAATGACCCTATTACATCTTGAACAAGTAGCAATATTATTACACCAAAAGTCCCGCCAATTTAATGGTACAGTTAAAAACGAATTCTTACGGTTGCAAAACAACACAGTGTGCAGAAAAAATACACAACATCAAATAAAAATAATTAACATATATTGTCTTTATTATAAAAAATGTTATATGCATTAAAAAGATCATGCAATAAATTATTACTAAAAGTATATAGAATTAAATTATTTAAATTTAAACGTGTAACAACATAGAGAAATATTAAAATATAAATAAATTATATGGCAACAATATTATTTAGAACTAAATAAATAATTATTTAGTGCTGCCATCTAGCTGAACTTATTAAAAGAACACACACACATTGAAATAAAATATTTTATAGTGCTGCCATCTGTTGTAAATAATGCAAAAAACTTATATAACTGTAGAACTATTGTATCGAATCTTAAAACACAAAAAGAACATACTAAAAAAGCACATCTAAATATCGATAATAATCACTTATCATCTATATTAGAACGCTTATAATTATTTTTAATTACTTATTAAATAGTAAGTAAATTAATAATAATATCAATTAAGTTACAATTATGATATAAAAGTATGTTTTATTATCCACATATTAAATTTAATATTTTAAATTTTAAATGTACTTTACAAAATAGGGAGGGGGTATATAAAACATATTACAACATTTCTTCATACTGTTAATTACATTTAACAAACTATAATAACGTCCACCATTATAAATTGATATTGAAGTAAATCAATAAAAGTAACTTACTTCTGTATCAATATAATATAAATATCTCAGTACAGTGTCAAGGACAACAAATCTCATGAGGACCACCACAAACATACAAACCAACGAATTAACGAACCATCCCCCTTTTTTTAATACATACCATTCCCTTTCTTAATATGTATATATTAAATCAACATTTGCGTATAAATTATCCAGACAACACCGCCCTCCTCCATAGTTTAACATCTACCCACCCAGCCATCCTATTTAAAAATGTTTTTATATATTTTGTATTTATAATTTTTTTATACATTTTTTATAAATATTTTTTGATACGCAAAATGTTAATAGTAATATACAAGAAACCGCCCCACTAAACAATGTTTAGATCATTAATTAATTGTAGATTAATGAATATATGAATTTCTTAGGAAAACCATGATTTAATACATCAAAAATTAATTGTTTAATGTTTTTATTTATAAGATGTGATGAACATAAACTTTTGATTCTATATAAATGATTAATTAAAATATTGCGGTAAACTGAAACATGTAGACAGGATTTAAAATGAGTAAATGTGTTAACTTTGAATTGAAAGTCTTTACGTTTGTCATAAAGATCAGTAATAGTTTTGTTTTGTGCGATTATTATTTTTAGATCTAAAAAGTTAATGGTATTATTTGTTAATAGGTTTTCTGTCAATTCTAAATTAGTTGGATAATCAACTGGAAATTGAGTAATATTTGATTGTTTAGTGTCAATCAAAATTATGTCATCAATATATCGATACACTAGTATATTATCATCACTGAAATTACGTTCATATTGATATAAATATAAATCAGACATTAAACTGGATGTAGATCTGGCCTTGTGGTATTCCTTCTATTTGTAGATAAATAATATTATCTTGTAAGATATAGTTATTGTAAATTATAAAATTAGTTAGAGTGCGAAAATATTTAAATCCATATATGAAGGAAGAGTTAATTTATTTTTATATCTTTTAAATAGTGCATTAATTATATTATGCAGGTCTTTAAAATTTATATTATTAAAAAGATCTTTGAAATCATATGTACGAATATTTTTAACACATTTAATGTCTTTAAGTACATTAACTAATTGATAACTGTTTTTTATACAATGTTTATTATCATTTTCTGTTGTTAGATTATAAATTTGACTGAGAATTTTTAATAATATATTCTTTGCATAAATATTATATGTATTACATCCAATTGTAACTGTTCTGAATTTAAGTGGTGTCTTATGAAATTTAGGAATGAGTACTAAATAAGGATAGTTAAAGTTAGTAAGAGTAAAATTTAGTAATTTATAATAAGCACTCATCTTATGATTGTTAACAATAATGTCATTATTACTTTATTGGAAAGACTTATTTGATGAAATACAAGATTTAAGAAGATAGTGATAATAATATTTGCATATTATTGCATAATTATTAGGGGATTTGTTAATATACGTGATTACATAGTCTTTTTTATTATTTTTAACCTGTTGGAAGATATGTTTGGTGTTCACTTTAACAAGATTTGATACATTTGCCTTAAGAGCATCAGTTAACTTTTCTATAACCAGTATTTTCCATTGATTAAAATATGCAATAGATTTATTGTAAAAAATAGAAATTTTATATATAAATAAATCAATATCATATGTAAATTGTTTTAGAATTGAATTTAAATTAAGTTTGGATGGAAGTCTATATTTAGTATCACATCCCATTAATTTTCTTAATGTGAAATCATTTACAATATTAAGATTACCCGTAATAATATGACCATGATCTTTATTAATGTATTGCTTTAGTGAGGGATCGTTACAATTACAAGGGAAAGTACTTGTAGCAGATGTATTTTTTGAAAAAGAATTATAATTAAAAATCTTACTTCCTAAAGGAATTGGATATTTAAATATTCTAGATATTTGAATATTGTTAATAGGAAATTTACAGTGTTTGTCATTTATAATAGAATTAATATAAATCTTATTCTATATTTCATTTGTATAAGTAATTAGCATTTGTATATTTCTATTTTTAAGTTTAGGTTTTTTTTTTTTTTTTTTTTTTTTTTTTTTTTTTGTAAATTAATGTTAAATTGATTGACTCTAGTCATAATAAGATCAAATAAACGGTCAAGTACGAGTATTACTTGCACACAGAGGGTTCCGTAATAATATGTGAATTAGTAAGTGTATTATTAAAAAAATACCATTGCTAAAAGATTACTAAGACTTTCTAAAACCTATACAACGTAGGGTTGGGTATAGCTGTATAGTATACAGGGTGCAAAGGAAAGTGCCTTTAACCTGAAAATACTTTCGAACGTAGAGAGCTACAGCTATAAAAGTGAGGTAACGTTACAGAAAAGCGACTACGCCGGACCTAATGCAAACGACAGCAGCACCTCTAGTGGCGAAATTTTGAAGATAGCCATTGAAAATCGAAAACGAAAGAGGTAGAGCAAATTTTCCAATTAGAACGTTTTAAAGCATCGTATATTAGTACGAAACGACATTTGGTTCAAACGGATAAGGTAAATCGTCGCCTGCATACCCAAAAATGTCTGAAATCGATGAGCGATGATTCTACTTTGCCTATTCACATTTCGGAAATGTAGCAGTGCACAATTGCAGATTGTGACATTGTACTGCGCTGTAATGTCTATAAAGATTTAATTTCCAATGCATTTAAAATTTTAGAATAACCCTTTCAGGGCCCGAAGAATTCTGTTCGTAAACTGATGAAATAATTGACTAACACCAGAATATTCAAATGAATTTCTCATAAAACAAAAACCCGCTAATCTGCACTTACATTAGAAAAGCAAAGTTTTATTAAAATATTCTTGGTGCCATTTATCAGTTTTGGAATTAAAATTAGGTGGCTAGTTCGTCTAGCCACCGCCCTTGAAAGGGTCGTCTTATTGAAGAGGCTTGCAATAGACGTTCCATGCTGAGAAATGTGCATGCAGAATTACTCTCACGAATACAAACGTATATTGTGAGCAATGGCGAGCTTTTCGAACATACTGAATATTAACTTTTTATCACTGTGAGATAGTTTGTCTTTTTTTTATGTGTGATGTTATCAAAATGTATTGAGATAAGTACGTATTTATAGCATAAATTGGGAGTATTTTTCATACTTCTGACTATTCCATTCAAACGCTTACACAAAATGGGGTGCATCGATTTCGGATATTTTTTGTAAGCAGGCGAAGATTTAATTTATCCATGTAAACCAAATGTCGTATTCTCCTAATTAATTGATGCTCTAAAACTTTCTAACTGGAAATTTTGCTCTATCTCTTTTCATTTTAGATTTGCAGTGGCTATCTTCCAAATTTACCCACTAGGGGGAGCTGCTGTCGTTTTCATTAAATCGGGCGTAGTCACTTTACTATACCGTTACCTCACTTGCCTAGCTGTATCTCTCTCCGTTCACAAGTATTTTCAGGTTAAAAGGACTTTCCTTTGCACCCTGTGTACTAGAAAAGTATAAATGGATATACCATGAAAGTACAACGATATATGGAACCTAAATAATAGCAAATATAGCTATT
The DNA here is from genome assembly GCA_963932465.1 of Maratus speciosus. Taxonomy (NCBI): domain Eukaryota; kingdom Metazoa; phylum Arthropoda; class Arachnida; order Araneae; family Salticidae; genus Maratus; species Maratus speciosus. Next base: position 452,516,018 of record OZ010789.1, on the reverse strand, counting down.
CTGTATATTTTTTATTCCATATAGGATTTTAGTTAACCTTTAAAAACATAGTAGGTGTATTGAGAGAGCTACTCAATGGAAACTAGTCGCGAATCCCATAGTTTTTATGTGATTAATTCTCATTAAATTAGTCCGTTTTTAACAATTTGATGTTTTTGCTTTTATACTGCTACTGGGCCTTACATTACATAAATATATCCTTAAAATTTGTTATCTAGGCTTTAAAAGTCGATGGAGCATAGAGTACGCCGTCCCTGTCATTATGTATGTCCAAACCGTCCGTGTCTTTAAGGTTTAATATCTCGGCTAATTACCGACGGTATTTGCCGAAATTCCTGATCAACAATACTTTTATACTTCCTCTACGATAGGTACCTCCAGCTTTGCTCAACACTTTTGCTGAAGCCCGTAAATCGAAATTTGAGTAAAACGGAAAAATGCGATTTTCTCAAAAACTATGTGACCTAGGGTAATCGCTATAATTTTCCTGCAAGGTTTTAATTAATGTCTACTACCTCTAATTTTTTTTATAATTTTAGTTTCAATAGATTCGGAATTAGATAGGGGGGGGGGGACATATTTTTGCGCTACATTTTCCACCATAACTTTGAAAATATAATACCTAAAATTATATTAAATATATTTTTGATTTCAGCGCTACGAATGCTTTCACACGATACCCCACACGATATACAAAGAAAAGATTTTTTTTCAAGTAACTTAATTAGCCCCTCTACATTTTCCCTAAATATATTTATGAATATTTATTAATCTGTAAATATGTGGGTCAATAACCTTTATTACTTCCCACAATTTGAACTTTCCACGTTGCATAGTTTACGAGTAAAAGGGCTGTGACAGACAGACAGACGCAGGAGTGATCTTATAATGGTTCCGTTTTTACTTTTTATGTACGGAACCCTAAAAATATATTAGAGAATGTATCGAGAAAGTTTTACTAAGAAATATATTTAAATATTGTGCAAGCTTTTTCTTTTTTATTGCAAAGATATATTTACGAACTAAAATCCAATTGTAATCAATTAAATATTTATTATGAAGGTTATTTAACAGCTTAATTATAGTATATTTAGAAATATTAATTAATGAAGAACATCTACCTCGTTTGCTACGTGTTGTTCTGCGATTTAATTTATGATTGAGTGTAGGATAAATTGGATTATAATCAGTTATATTATTAATGGATGAAAAAACTTTAATATTCCTATTGAATACTTAAGTATTTAGCCCATATTGATAAACTGTATTATAAAATTGCATGAATGAAGACTCCAGAAATAAACGTTCTCACATGTTTTTTTGAATTTTTAATATTGATGTTGTATTTTTTAAATTATGTTTGTGGAAATGGTGAATTTCAGCAGTAGATTGTTTATTCTTAGACTTATTTTAAATTGAATCTGAACGATGTTGGTTTACGCTTATGTAGTGGACCAGATGTTTGTCCAATATACTGCATATTACATATATTACATTTTATACTATATACTACATTAAAAGCTTTACAAAATGAAGATAAACACGGATCCGAAACAATTTGTGATTGTGAAGCATAGGGACATGTCTTGCATATCTTATCCAAACATTTTCTAAATAATAGTGGTGGTGGAGGCGAATAACATAGGTGATTGGATGTCGGTCCAGGAACATCCCTATTAATATTCCTCTACCGGACACTATACTGCGAAGACGCAAAGTTCATTTTGCCAGGAACGAAAAATTTACTAAGAACCGCCATTGTATTTGTTTTATAAGATTTATAATAAAATAAAATAACAATAATTAACGAGAGTAAGATTAAGGAAGCTATGTAATATAAAACTAGATTAATAATGATTTTTCTTGATTATAAATAAATATATCTACATTATGTACAATAAGATAAATAAAACAAACGAATAGCATAATCCACCAATAAAATAATAATAACACCAATACCTTGCAAAGACATTCCCATAACACTTATCGTACATGTTTCATATCAGAACATAATTTACTTCAAAATTGCAAAGCAAAATGTAAATATACTAAATGTTAAACAAACCTAATAAAAACCAAATTACATACTTATAATGTATCCTAAAGAGAAATACTTTGAATGCAACATCTATATTGCAAAAGTATATTATTGTAAATTATAACACATACCTTAAATTGGTGAGACAAATATTATTAATTTTTTTTTTTTACAAATTAATTGATAACTAATAAACAACAGTGATATGATCATGTTGAAATTAAATTAAATATATACCAAGAAAGATGACAAACGTGTAGCATATATATATATATATATTTGTCTAATTCAACATTTACAAATAATATGGCAAGTATTTGGAATTATATATATTTTTTCAAAACATTGTTAAACAAATATTTCAATTTTTTTAAAATAAAATCTTTGATTTTATCACGATCAATAGTGCTAAAAGAAAATTTCACATTATGACTTTTTTTCAATTAATTTCATATAATTTAATACATTCTTTCATTATGAATAAAACCCATCTAATGAAAGAGGAATGTTAATTGAAAAATCTAAATAAAATTAATTCGAATTTAATGCAATGTGTGAGATAGGAATGTGAAAATAATCACATTAATCTTAAGTTTAAAATTAATTTCAGAGCGTTATTCATTTCAGTATTCACAACGCTTCCAAATGAATTCACAAGAATTTACAATATCAAATAATTATTAGCTGCATAATTAAACGAGATATTTGTAACGGATATACCATTTTCTAAAAAAATAGATTAGAAATAAAAACCAGTTTGGAAAAAGAAAAACTATTTAGAGCATCGTTATCTTATTTTTGACGTTACCTAAAACAAATGCATCAGAACAAACTATTCAATCAGATTAAGATAAATTATTTATTCAGATTTATAAATAAGGAATATTTTTGGAAAAGCCCCATTTTACAATTTTAAAATTGTAAAGAATATATTCAAAAGAAATATCATAAAAGGAAATATCCCAAAAGGAAATATCCAAATTAAATAGCTTTTATTCCTTCTTTCTAGAGATTGATCTATGTTTCTTCTGAATGCATTTAATAAAATGAATGCATATGAGGATATGCTCATAAAAAAACGAATATTTTTATTTATGAAACAAGTATTTCAGTAAAAAGTACCAGTAAAACATTTCTAGAATAATATTTTTCACTACATTTGAATGTTAATTTATGTTTGAGAAAAATAATAAGCAAAAAGGGCAGAGAAACATCTTAAATGTAGTCAAGGGAATTGTTTTCAATTTATTAATCGTTTTAATTTATTAATCATTAAATAAGGTATAGGGAATTCTTTTTTTTTTTATACAACCTGTTCTTTATGAATAATTTCCCTCTAACGGAAAAGGAATATTAATTAAGAACTCGGATTGAAATTATTGTTAACTCAATGGGATAAACGGATTGGGAATGTTAAAATAATCATATAAAGCTGAATTTTAGAATTAATTACAAAGCATTATTCATTTGCGCGTTCACAATGCTTTGAAATCAATTCCCAAGAATCCAAAATGCTGAATAATTACTCAGACTTATAAAATTTAAGTTCGTGAAAGCGTTTTTAAAAATGTACACTGATTCTATATGTTATTGAAATACTTATTAAAAAAAATTCCTCCTCTGTTTTCTATGACGCACAATGTTTTTATAGTCTGCGTCAACATGTGTGGCAAAAATGTACATACCCTGTTGAAGCTAATAATGTCAAGCAAATAAAATGGACAATTTTATCTGAAAATTTATACACAGGAACATGTAATGGATCGTATTCATATAAAAAGACCAAGCGAGATATACGGGAGATGAAAAAAAAATTGTAAGTACAATTCTACAGCGGTGCGCAAACTGTGGGTTTCGACCCCTTTGGGGGTTCGCGAAAAAAAATTTTGTGTGTCTCAAATTCAAAAAAGTTTATTTGACAATAAAAAATTAAAGTCTTTTATTCAACAAGTATCAGATACCAGTGAAATAGTGACATGAGATAATATTATTTGTAAAAATAGTACCATATTTTTTTACGAAAACAATTGCCTGTATTACTATAATATCCATACTTCGGCAACAGGCAGGCAAACAGACATATTAATAAAAGATGATTGTTAATTTGAGGTGTCTTCTACCTGCTCTCCGGTGAGATTCATATGCAACTTGGCTCCGTGTAATGGTTTGCAGTGGCCATCTTTGATACAGATTTTTCAATGTATCTGTTGCGAAAAAATCTACTGGAAATGACTATACCGATTTGCAGTAAAATGGAATTAACATTTTGGTTCGGTTTGCATCGACCTACTTATGGGAGACGGTCTTTAGCAAAATATCAATCTAGATTGGATTCAGAAAATGACTACCGGCTTGGAATTTCCAATACAGATCCGAACATAGAAACAATCATGAGCTCTTTGCAAGTACATGCCTCACATTGAGTTCGTATCATACACTGTTAAAAATTTTGCAGCATTCTGGCAGGTCATTCAACCGTTTTTTGTAAAAACGTTTTTATAACCATAATTTAACTGTATTCTGACCATAAAATGGCCAATAATATGGTCAGAATAGTGTTAAAATTACGGTTGCGTAACCGTTTTCGGAAAAAACGGTCAAATGACCTGCCAGAATGCTGCAAATTTTTAACAGTGCATTATATGCTTTTTATGCTTGCCAGCATGATGTGCTATGCAGCCAGCTTAGGAGGAAAAAATTTGACAAGCTATGTACAAGCATGTTATGCTTATTTGCTGTTTAAGCTTCTTCAAAAGCATGGACAGGTAGGTACCTTAACGTGCTATTATACGCTTTTTTATGCTTGCCCGCATAATAGGCTATGCAGCCAGTTTACGGAGAAATAGCATGACAAACTATGTACATGCATTGTATGTGCTTATTTGCTGGTTAAGCTTCTGTCAAAGCATGGAGAGGTAGGTACTTTTACATGCTATTATATGCTTTTTTATGCTTGCCAGTATAATGTGCTATAAAACCAGCTTTGATAGAAAACAGCATGAGGTACTATGTGCCACTAAGATGTGCTAATTTGCTACACAAGTCTCTTCCCAGTAATGCTGAGGTAGGTACCTCAATGAAGAACTGTGTGCTTGTTAATGCTTGCAAGCATCAAATGTTTATTTATTTTTTATTTTTTTAGTTACTCGAAAAGCATAAATTTGACTATGTTTTTGAAAATAGAAAAAAAAGGAAATTTTAATTATAAATTAAATTTTCAAATCCGGGGAGAGACAATAGCTCTCTTCCACCTCCCCTCCCCCCTAACAGAAAATTCTTACTTTCTTTTTTATTTTAAGATAATGTAAAGGATTAAATTTCAATTTGTTTTTCAAAATCAGAGAAAAAAATTAGTTAAATTTCAAATTCGAGGGAGGATTAATGGATCACCTAAGCCTTCTTCCCTTAACGGAATATTCAGGAGTTTGCGTTATGGAGGTTTGATTGTACATTGCAATTTTGCAAGATGTAAAATATAACTTCTGTTTTTTTTAATTAACATCTACGGGGTTGGGTTAAATTTTGTGAGGAATTTAACTTCTACGAGAGTCTTCTAGGGAAACTTCCCCTCCCACCACCTATAAAATAATTTCTTCTTCTGTATCTTAAAATTTAAATACTTTAACTTACTCGAAAAAAATGCAGTATGTCTTTAAAAAACGGAGAGAAAGAAAATTTTGTTCATCAAAATCTAAAATCCGCGGGGAGGGGCTGGCCCTCTCCTGAATACAAAACTTTCTTATACCACCCATTTGAGATTAGATTTTAACACCTAAACATAAAAAGAAACAGAACTAAAAATTAATTTCCAAAGCGGATATAGAAGAGTAACCCCCCCCCCCTCCCCCCAACGGAAAATTTTAAACTGATCTTCCTCCTTCTGTTAAATTATTTTTAGTTACCTGTAAATTATAAATTTTCTATATCTTTAAAAATGGGAGAAAAATCAAATTTTGTTTATTAAATTTCAAAAGCTGGCAGTAGGAGGGCTGTGTCACCGCCACTTGAATTTAACACTGCCCCTTGAACACGTTTGAGATAATTTTTTAACACATAAAATAAAAAAAAAAGAACAAATAATTTTCATGGTAGACTTAAAGGGAAAAAGACACCCCCATGAATTGGGTTGAGTTGATTTTTGTCGGCCTATTATCTATTCGAGGGATATAGGCCCTAGGGGGAGTGCCCTCCGTGGGGGGTCTTTCTAAGGGAACCTAACCCGTATTTACGCATGGAAAATCCAGGTTTCGAAGAAAACCACGAAAAATCCGAAACGGTTAGGCCGACGGGCGCGATCGGGTTCGAACCCAGCACCTCCCGTCTACCAGCTTCGAGAGCAGAACCTCTCAGCCACTGGTGGGCCCCCCCCATGAATTGGAAGAAAATTTATAGTTGCACTTTCTCTTAGTATTCATTTCATTTAAGTTTCTCGAAAAGATTAAATTTACTGTGTTTATTAGAATCAAAGAAAAAATATTAGTTTGTTAAATTTCAAAATCCTGGGGCGGTAGATTTACTTTTCGAACCACTACAACGTAAATTCAACACTGACTTTGTTCACCCGTTTTACATAAATTTTTAATACATAAATCTTAAAAAAAAAAAAAAAAAAAAAAAAAAAAAAAAAAAAAAAAAAAAAAAAAAAACTGAAAATTAATTTCCATGAAGGATTTTTGGGAAAAGGCGCCTCCCCTCCACTCCCCCATCTTAAAATACTTAGCTGTTCATTCTCTTAGTTCTCTCTTCTTTTAATTATTTTAATTATACAAAAAAACAAAAAACAATCCGGCCTTTTCAAAAAGAGAATTTAGTCAGTTAAATTTCAAAATTCAAGGAGCACAGTTTCATTTAAGAAATAAGTTCAGAACAATCCAATTGAAAATATGCACAATTGACCCCTCCCCCTTCCAATAAGGACTAAAGCTTTAAAATCTTAACCTCCACCTGAAATTGATAATTTCGATCCTATATAAACTTCAAAATCTTTTATTTCTTTGGAACAAATAATTATGACCATATTCAAACCATTCATTAAGCAAAGAAAACTCCACTAATGAATTATATTAGTCAAGTCATATTCTAATTATCCATTAAACATAGAAAAAACCCTAATAATAAATTAACCTTATTAATTGAAACTTGGAGGATAACAGCATGGATAAATTTACCCTCTATCTTATAAAAATATCAACACACAGCAGAATCAGCTCATCGCCCATTACCCGCATTTAAAAGCGTTTACAAACACGACCCCAGTAGCGAAGTAAGTGGAGCATCCTGTTTCCAAACCGAAGGCGTTTTGCCCTTTTCAGAGGAAAAGAAAACCCGACATAAGTTTCCCCTTCTAAAAAATGTGGGTACTTCAGAAATTCTCCAATTCGCAGCACCAGCGTCTTTTTTTTTCTAACTAAGAGAATAGCAAAAAATAATAGCAAGTGATGCTAGAAAAGTAATGCTAGAATAGCAAAAATTAAAAGCAAGGGATGCTAGAAAAGTAATGCCAACATAGCAAAAATTAAAAGCAAGTGATGCTAGAAAAGCAAAAATTAAAAGCAACCGGTGATAGAAATGTAATGCTAGAATAGCAACAAAAAAGTATCTGTTGCTTGTGAATTACTGCTAGAATATCAGAAATTACAAGCAAGTGGTGGTCTTGGTTGCTGCTAGGCCAGCAACATATTCCAGCAACACAAGCTGGATTATGTATGCTGGCCAAGCAGTAAAGTGTTCCAATACACACCATGACTTGCTGGTAATTATGGTGGAACCAGCGAATGTGTTATGGTAGTTTATGCTATTTTACTTTGCTGGGATACAGCATTTAATGCTTGTCTAGCAAACAAATACCAGCCTGAACTTCGACCTGGGAAAATCTTACTTTGAAGCTATCGCATTCGCATATATTACATTCAAAAGATAGAATTCAACAATGTTCTAACAAAATAAAATATTTTCTGCATCATGTTTTAGGAAAACAATCAGTCTAGAATAATCTTATTTACTACATGATACATGGTGTCCCCAAAAATGTACACACAGTTTCATGATTATAACTTCAGTTTTTATTCACATATAATATTTAACCCTTTATTGGGCAAGTATAAAACTACTGGCAAGTATAAATTCTGTGGCTGAAATGTCGAAAAGATTAAAAAAATCACTGCCACCAGAATCTACAAACAAATTGGTTTGACATTAAAAAGCGATTTTTTCATCACGTGCACCATGAAAATAAAATAGTTTATTAAAATTTCTAGTGCGAATCGAGCAGTTTTAGACAAAAATTAACTGGGAAGCATATCCCCTTACCCGATATAAGGTTAAATTGCAAAAGAAATTACATAAAATGTATAATTTTTCATTCTGCCTCAGATGTTCCATTTACAACGTTCTAAGAGGTCTTGTACCTTTTAAGCGCGACGAAAATCAGCAAAACCTTTCAAAGTTTGAATTGGTGTATCTTCAAAACCTTTTTATGTTTAAACGGGAAATTTTGACTATTGATTAAACGGATTAGATTATCTAATATACTACCATTAGAAATTGACTAGACTTTTACAGAATTTACGGATTATTGAAGTTAAAATAACTCCTTTTATTACTCTATAAGTCGTTGCGCGCATGATATCTTGAAAACGTAGGTATGGATTTTTATAAAATTTGAAATAGATGATAAGCACATTTGTTTTAAAATGATTTCCTTTTAAGTATTTACAATGGTAAGATTTTTAGTTATGACTATTTTTATTCATTAAAAATAAAAAGTTTTGATTTTTTTTTCAAAAATTATATTTTTAAAATGGTTAATAAAATAATTTTGACCGAAGAGTAGATAATTTTAAAAATACATATGTTTTTATTAAGTTGGATTGTCAAATTTCATAAAAATCCATACATACATTCTCAAGATTTCATGAGCGTAATAAGTTACGGGGTAAAAAAAAAAAAAAAAAAAAGTGATTTTAATTTCAACAATACATAAATTCTGTGAAAGACTAATCAGTTTCTAATGGTAGTATATTATAAAGCAAAATCTGTTTAATAAATAGTCAAAATTTCATGTTTATATATAACAAGGCTTTGAAGATACAATACTTCAAACTTTGAATGTTTTTATTGATTTTCATCGAGTTTAAAAGGTACAAGACCCCTTAAAATGCGATGAACACTTGCTTTGCTGATGCCAATCTCACAACTTATTTTTGGATGTTTCGTGATAACTTTAGAGTATTCTTTCTTGGCTGGGGAAGCTCGTTGATGTTCCTAGTCTTCAGAAACGTTGTCTATGAGCATACCGAACAGTTCCATTCGTTTCAAACTTACCTTTCATCCGATTAATTGTAAGTCTCATAGGTGCCTGAAACTCCCACCGATATTGTTTTTGTACCTCTGCTACATTTTCATACTTATAGCAATTTTAAATAAATTTTCATTTTTCAAAAGTTAATCTTGGTCCGATCATTCTTTTGAATTAATCACATTCTGAAAAGAAAGAAAATTCAGAAAATTATGACCAGTCAATGATCCGAGTCTATAAATGTTTTAGGACGTCCTGTATTTTCATCTAGTTTTTATGCTGCATCAACTGATTTAACACTCTGGTTGCTGGTTGACCGCTGGTAGTCACATGTATTTTTTCCTAATAATTTACTTGCACTACCGGTGGTGTTTTTGCTTTTTGGTCAACTGACTGCCGGATGTCATTTACATTGTTCGGTTTATAAGGCCGACGGTTAGTTTGGCGCATACCATATTACTGTGGTTAGCTTAAGGGTATTAGTCATTAAGATCTCAAATTTCTCTCTCAAATGTTAAATCTTTGAGAGTGGTATGCATTCTAATTTTTAAAGTATCTCCTAAGGAAATTCATTTTTATCTTCCTATTTCCCGTTAAGAGCATATCTAAAAGGATTGCTCTTTCTTTTCTTTCTTTTTTAGTTCTCAAAATATTTTTTTTATTACTCACAGCATGCACGGTTTTAGCACATAAAATATTAAAATAAGCATATATTTAAAAAATACTTTGACAACACTTTGAGTACACCGAAAAAAAAGTCAACAATATTAATTTCATTAGGTATTATATAAAAAATAAGCATAAATTCCAATCTCATCCGTTTAACATTAGCGCGGAGAATCTGAGTATCTGACTAACTAAACCTATAAGTCTAGGCCTATTAGTGAAAAGTACACTTGACCGCCAGTGATTATTCAGGAGCTAAAGTTTTAAAAATTCTGTACCGTAAAAAAATTATCATGATATCCTGACTATAACATTTTATAAAATTATTACTTTAATAGCATAAAAATTGCAGTTAAACAATATCTCACAAATAATTAAAATGTAATGTCCCGACTTCTCCAGTTCAAAAATCACAATTCTCTGTTTAATGCTAGACATAGTAGTAATTACACAACTTATTCTTTAATTACAACTGTAATGAAATTGTCATTATTTTTTTTCAATAGAATGATTTTAATTTAAGCAATTTATAAATAAAAAATGATATTTTTATATGAGTGAATTTCACTATTATATGTATAGAAGACATCATAAAAATAATCTTTTCATTTTCCAGAATTAAACTTTAACATGCATTATACAACATCAGAATGCAAAAAATATTCCGACTGTCTTTCAGCCTAAACAACATTACCATTGATGCATTTGTTGCATAGAACAATCAAGTTAAAAAAACAACTTCTTGTCGAAATTCTATGTTCTGAGACTTCATAAAAGTTTTGAAGGTCTATTAGAGACATTGTTGTGCATTAGATGTGCGATTCAGATACTGCTCTCTTTAATAAAGGAAACAGAAATCTCTGGAAAGACCAGGATTAAAAAGTACGGAAAAACCAGGATTGAAAAAACATGTATTTCAATCTGTCCTTTATCAGAATGAAATTGTAATTTACTGTCATATGCCCAGCGTGGGACCTTACACTATCATCTAGAGCAGTGGTGTGCAAACTTTTTTCATTTTCAACCCACATTTTTTTTTTCGTAAAATATTGTTGTAAAATATTGCCCGAGATAGACAGTACACTGTTAAAAATTTTGCAGCATTCTGGCAGGTCATTCGACCGTTTTTTGAAAAAACGGTTTCATAACCATAATTTAACTATATTCTGACCATAAAATGGCCAATAATATGGTCAGAATAGTGTTAAAATTACGGTTGTGTAAACGTTTTCGGAAAAAACGGTCAAATGACCTGCCAGAATGCTGCAAATTTTTAACAGTGTGGCACGTTAAGGTACCTACCTCTCCGTGCTTTCGAAGAAGCTTAAACAGCAAACAAGCATAAAATGCTTGTGCATAGCTTGTCATGCTATTTCTCCGTAAACTGGCTGCATAGCATATTATGCTGGCAAGCATAAAAAAGCATATAATAGCATGAAAATCTAGCAGACAAAGCAATGCATAGCAATAACTAGCATATTTTTCATGCTGGTACTAGCTAGAATTTTGACCTGGGTTGTAAATCAATATCGAGTGAACTGATTTTTTAGAATTTTTTATTATAGAAACAAATATGAACTTAAAAAAAACCTTATATTACCTGAATCAATAATATTACAGGACAAATGATTTATTTTAATTAATTTTAATTTTTTTCTGTTTAACATGTTTTTCTGACTGAAGATAACGACTTATTTAATATAAAGAAGACCATTAAAATGGGAATTATTTTAACTGAACTGTTTGTTCGAAAGTACAAAAACAATAAAATATAAATTTCCAATTAACTGTTAAAGTGATATTTGTCAGGAATCGATTTTTAGAATTTAGAATTGTTTTGAAAATTTTACATATTTGTTAGTTTAAAAATTAAACGAATATCAGGCTTTTACGATTGATATCCTGATTCTATGAAATGGATTAGAAATGTAAATAAGCTTTAACGTTGTGAAAAATTACTCGTTGAATCGTTATTTTAATGTTAACATTTGCCATTACGTCAAAATAACTTATTTGTCCAGATATAAATGTTTTGCAAATGAGAAAGATTTTTGGCCACATCAAATTTTCCCATTTAAAGCTGCACCCACAAAATAAAAAAAAAAAAAATAAAAACGAATAAATGTGTTTTATCTTTCTTTTCTATTGAATTCGATTTATACTGCTATTTCACTATAAAAAGTTGCGTGCATACGTTTACACCACAAATCTTTTCTCTTTTTTTTTGCGGGGGGGGGGGGGGGGGGATATATTAAATGTCAAATATTTATTGGAAAATTTTCACTAGTAATAAATTAACATATACATGAAAATACTCAGGTTTCAAATGCTAAAGATGAACCGTTCCTAAAAGAAAGCAGCTAAAACATCTTTTAATTTATAGACTGTTCTCTCTAATTTTCCGATAACTTATTACATTTTACGTATGATTTTCATTGCTTTACCAGCAATAAATATGAAAATTTTTCATTAGAATGCATCAATTAAATCAGCATAAAATGTTACACATTCTCAAACGAATGTAAAACTTGTGTACATTTTGAAGTATTTTATTTAAAGTATTAACAATTAGGCTCTATTCATGGAACTAATCACTTGAACATAAATACTATAGCACAAAAGTTTCAAAACCAGTCTTTTTAATGACCAATTAATTCTTCTTAATTACGATTTCTTTTATAATAAACGAATAAATAAATTTGTACATTGAACAAATAACGTATGTTTAGTATTTGAAATAGCATACGTTTCATCAAGTCATGAAATTAAAAAAAAATATCGCAACAAATGAACTAAAGACTATAACCATAAAAGTGAAGATACTACAACTAAGCAGTAATAAATGAATTATTAATCCCTTCTTTTCATCTGCTTAAAAGCAAAAAGCAATTCCTTCGAAAATAACAAGGGCTATCTCTTCAGATGCTTATGGTATTGTAAATATATTTTTAGGATGCTGTTTTAAAACAACGGTAATATTTCGCTATGAATTTTACGTAAATAAAATAAAATATTTTAAGTAAAATATTAATGATATGAACGAGGTACGTTAAAAAAATCGTAATTGTAATTAGTAATAAAAGCTCCTAGTGTGAAGAATGCTAATATTAAATTTTTCATTGTTCAATATGTGACATTGTCTTTAAAATGTTATGTATATATGTGAAAAAAAATCGGAATTAACCTAGCAAATAACGTAAATCTGAGAAAATGTTCTGTATATACTGGGTGATTAAAAAAAAAACATTTGCAAAATCACTTGGAAAATCAGGCATAGGGGAGACCGGGGCTAGTTGGCTACAGGGGTAAGAAGGCGCAGTCCCCATAAATCGCCTGTTTACGGATAGATTGTGCAGCCAGTCACAGAGTACATTTCATTTTGCGTTTTACAATCCGCATTGTAGTTTTGCAGCGTTACCTACGTGCAGTGGACATTTATTACGATTTTTCTGTTTTTTGCACTCATAAGTAATTTTTTGTTACTTCATTCTTTTTCTAATTTCTAATACTTATCTTAATAATTGCGATTTAACTTATGCAATTTTGCTTAGTGTATAATTAACTGTACCTACCCCATATGAGATTTACTTGGATTATTTATGCTTAGATGGTTACGTGTCACTTTTGTGAAGAAATTTATTATGGGGCTAGTAGGCGCATTGAACACGGGGCAAGTTGGCTCGGTGTCTGGTGTGTGCTGGTAGTTTGAAAAACAGCAAACACCGAAAAAAGTGGTTGCAATGCAAGATTTTGGGCACACGGGGCTTGCCCAAACGGAGACACTCGATTTTTTATTTGTGACAACTGTAACTCTGATGATGTTATCTAGTAAGATAGAAGTTACTCAATGTTAATGTTTTATTCATTATTTTTATGTCTGTATAATTTAGAATTTACATTGTACGGCGATAATGCCTTTGATTAAACCTACTGGTAATATGGTAACTTAAATTGAAATTGATTTCTCTTAACTGCGTGTCTTATTTAAATTTTTATAAAGCGTGTTCCAAGTTACCCCATAGGTATAGGCAACTTGCCCCGTGACGGAGTAAGTTGGCGCACAATTTTCCTTTTACTTTAGGCTTCCGCTAAACATAAACATCAAAAGCTACAAACTCAAAACTCCGGGTATTTATAGCCCAATGCCTGTTCTTGGGCTATAAATACCATGTTCGTCATTTTTTATTTTACTCATGCCAAGTGTCTGCTGAGAAATTTGATTTTATTAGGAACCGTCTAGTGGTACGGAATATCAGAAGAGTTCTCGCCTGTCGTGGGAACTATAATAAGTTACGAAATATCTATAACAAGCTAAATAAGAATTTTTCATTTATTAAATATGTGTTTTGAAGGTCTACTTCTTGTGGTTTTTACCGCAAGCTGGTGAAAGAACTATAAAGCTGTGACCTTATTGTGACATTGAAATACTTAGTCTGCTGGTCGGAACTATCTTTTTATCTTCGGCGCTAACAGTGATTGGCACGTTGCACAGTGTGGAATTTTGCTGAAAAACCTGGCCAAAATTATTTAAAATATTTTGTGCGTTCTATAGCAGATAAAATGTTTTAAGAAAACGTAAAATATTTTATTATTATAAAAACAAATCAAATTTCGTACAATTTATGCAGATATGTGTAACAAATTAGTGTCCTACTAACAATCATTCTTTTGATCATAGTCTTCTACATCATCCTCTTCAGAATCACTCGAAAACTATATTCTGGCAATAAGAAATGTAATGCCTCTGGAGAACATTTTTACGTTTTGTGGGTTTTTTTCGCATACTACAACGAATTTTGTGTAATGTGGTTGAAATTGGGTGCCAACAGTAAAGATTTACATAATGCTTAGCGGTATCATTCTCAAATTCTTCAAATTTTTTAGTCTATTTTATAACCACTAGATAACACTTCTAGAATAGTTTTAAGATAGTGAATTAATTTTACGTCAATTCCTGTAATTGAAGTTGATGTTTGTGAATCTGAGAAAAACTTTTTTGAGTTGCTTCCATCATTGGTGTTTCCGAAACTGGTTTTGCAGTGTCTGGCAGAATTCGCATCTCAATTTAAAACTTGTCTTGCATTGATTTTGTTTCTTCTATTGACAATCTCTTTATCATTATCACTCCTTGCTAGCCATTTTTTTTATTGCAAGCTTATAAGCAAAATGTAGGATTGACGCGAAAAATCTGATCATAGTAGTATGGAGTATTAAGAGACCGAATTTTAAAGAATCAGGATCAATGTCTTCAACTACTTTTAACTTATTAAAATCTTTTGGAAGATTGTT
Organism: Maratus speciosus; assembly: GCA_963932465.1. Lineage (NCBI taxonomy): Eukaryota > Metazoa > Arthropoda > Arachnida > Araneae > Salticidae > Maratus > Maratus speciosus. Next base: position 452,500,728 of record OZ010789.1, on the reverse strand, counting down.
TGCAAATATAGTCGAGGAATTGATGCTGGTAATAGCATCGCAAACTTTAGCATCGACCATAGTCAGCGATAATCTGTACTGAATTTGCAGTAAGTCATAAGCTGTGAGTACCTCTGTGTTTATTAAATTTCGTGCCTGCTCTTCAATGTGTTTTAATTTTTCTTGGATTATGTCATTATCTTTATGAATGAATCTTATTCGTATAAAATGGCAAAAATATGGAGATGAATGTACAGGGTTCAGCCACCAAACTTTTTGAAATCCATTTATGTTGCTTTTTAATCTCAAGAGTCATTGTCAGAAGACTCTTCAAACTTTTGTTTGAACATTTGTTGTTGGGAGCCGTCACTACCCCATTTGCAGAGGAGTTCTAAATTTTTTAATTCTGCTTCGCTTGCTGTTGTGAAAACATCTTCTGTGTATTTACACAGTCTTTGAGTTGTGTAATCTAAAAGATTTTGAAGTTTAATTTCCGCCATGTTTTCAGTAATGTAGTATCTTTTGGATAACAAGTAGCTCTCTGAAGAATTGAATAGCAAGGACATATATATTTATTAGAAGTTAGGATTATATTATATTCATTTATGTGCTGCAACAAACACGGCCAAAGCCTGAGTCGGTGATTACATCAATGTACTTGGTTTGTGGTCTAAACCGATGAATTCAAAATTTTTCGATATTTTGTTGCCCTAGTTGGGCTGTCTGTAACGTCTTTAATCATTTTTGAGACAGCTGCATGTCCTGCAGCTCATTTGAGCTGCATATGTCAATTGTTCATGGCTTATTTCAGATCTTAATTGTTCCGTTTTACGTCTCTTACTTCTGCCACTACAATCTTCAAATTCTTTTGCTGGGTCACCGGGTTTCTCTGTTGTCCTTGTAGGAAAATAAAGCGTTCCTTTCAGTCATTCCTCCTTGTTTTCTCGAAAACGTTGTTCAGTGAGTTGCGAAGAAGCTCATTTCTGTTTATAAGTATGTTATAAAGATTTTACATTGTAACGGAGCAAATGTCTTTCATTTTCTGGACATTTCGCAATTTCGACGAGTTTCTTTTCTAGAAATTTCAACTTCTTGTTTTTTTTCTGTGTCACACTACTTTTATTACATCACACATACATTTTCTTGATATTTCTATTGATTTTCGCATATTCAATGAAAAAATAATATATGTATATCTAGTACACATCTTCTTAAAAATATAAAATTCTCTTACCTCGTTAGGGAGTAAAGAACGCCCTTCTTTATAGCTGATCTAAAATATATTATTAAAAATGATAATACATAATTCACATATTAGAAACACTTGGTACAAAACCAAAATGCAACATTATTTACAAAGAATCATTTAGTGCACGTTCTTACTTGTACGATCAAAAAACATCTTACTTAAAAAAAAAAAAACCAAGAAAAACATCCAACTAGTTAAAAAAATTTAGCTTGCTTGAATCTCTATTGAGAAAATAAAAGACGAAAATATATGTGATAGCAGTATACTTGCAAGTATGGACATCAAATCCCTGTACCCTTCAATAAATGTAAAAGAAATAGAAATCCTCATAAAGCAATTCATAGATAATAACACGGAATATAACGATGAAATAAGAACAACTTTAAATTCAAGCATTAGCTTGATTACAAATAACAATGTCTTTCAATTTAATAGAAAATTTTATAAACAAACTGAGGGTGTCCCAATGGGCTCACCCATTTTCAGGATTATTCGCGGAACTGAAACTTAGACCACTTGAGAAAGATATTATATTTAAATCAGATCTGAAACCTCAATTATGGCTGCGTTACGTCGATGACATATTTTTAATTTGGAACCATGGTATCCCCGCTTTGAATGACTTTTTAAATACAGCTAATAACCTAGATTCAAATATACAGTTCACATTGGAAGTCGAAGAAAAAGGATCCTTACCATTTTTAGATGTTGAATTAATAAGAAATAATACAACATACAAAATTGATAGGAAAATTTACAGAAAACCATGCAATTCAAATAGTACAATATCCTACAATAGTAATGTCCCATTTAAATACAAAACTGCAGCTTATAAATTTTATATAAATAGAGCCATTGAATTTTGTACAAGAGAATACCTACAAGCAGAGTTACTCACCATTAAGAAGATTGCAATAGAAAATGATCCCCCCCCCCCCCAATGTATCAATAAATTAATCTTTGATATTCAGCATAGAGAGTTAACCAGAAATAGCATTAAAAATAATCTCAAGTTTTATAGTTTTAATTATATACCTCAGTTATTTGAAAGGATTAGTTATGCATTAAAAAAATATAATATATACGTAATCGCAAAACCATCTGCCAAGTTAAAAGATCTTGTACACCGAAAAATAAACCCAATCCCTAACGATAAAATTTCTGGCATATGTAATCCCTTTCACAGACAAAGTAAATCAGAAAGAACTCAAATACATAGGAATGACCACTAGAAAATTTAAAGACAGACGAAAAGAACATATTATAGAAATAAAGTATAACAAACCCTCTACTGCTCTATCCAGATTAAACCAAAAACAAGATATTCACATTGATTTCAGTAAAGCAAGAGTCATAGCCTGTACTTCAAATTACTACACGTCAATAATCAGAGAATCATTGGAAATTTTAACTCAAAGAAAGAATACTTGCAACGATACTTTATCCTACAACATATCTAAGATCTGGTATAGTATACTAGATATTTCTAGCGATTTTGAAACATAATCATTTTCATTTTACCACCTCCCCCCGCCCTCCCTTCCTTTGAAATAGACTCGTCCACTGATACTTAAGCAAAGAATTTTCCATGAACTTTCACTCCTCTGGTTTTCCCCTGAAGACGACTGTTATAATGCAGTTGAAAGCGCTTGGGATTTTAACATCTTTGAAGGTTTTCATGTTGTAGAAACCTTTTATGTATTATTTAGCACCTTTTTAAGTAAAATTTTATCAGAATTGTAACATCGTATTTTTTATACAGAAGATTGTTTCTATCAGGTTGTAAGGAATGTTTTCCGCCACAGCTAATACGGTCTGGGCAAACAGTTCGCGTTGACGATTTTGCTCATATTTTGTCAAACGATTTTTGGTATTTGAAAGAAAGAGACTTGCTTTATAGCACTTTCATGTGAAATTTGTAAAAAAAATATCGTTATCGTTAAGTACAAGGTGTCTGAAATGGAACTACCACGCTGCCTGATTAGAAATATCATTTATTTCCTGTTCTGTTGCAAAAAGTTAGCTACAGAATGCCACCAAATAAAGCGTACAACTTCAGGTACTAATGTTGTATCATATGACACCGTGAAAGATTTGGCGGAATGGTGGTTATATATAATATTAAAGTTAATTATATATATATTATAATTAGTATTATGCAGTGGTTATTTGGCGGAAAACGCTCGTTACAACCTAATATTTCCGCTAACTTGCGTAGGAAAATAACGTCTTTTTCGCCATATCGCTGTCGTCGGAGGAGAGGTTCGTCAATGTGGAATTTTTTTTCAAAACTTAAACTATGTTCAGTGATTAGTAGCTTTGCGAACTGTTTATCAAAACAATGCAAACTATAAGGACGATTTGAAATTCGGTGAAGAAATTTACAGAAAAGTGTTCTGTAAAGAATAAGCATTGGTGTGGTAAGTGTAAATGTGCAGAGAAGATTGCAGAAAATGCTAGGTTACGACTTACACACTGTACATTTACTGTGATTCTAATCCGTTGTAAATGAATTGATCACTTCCAAACCTGTAGTCACAGGTATGCACTGTCAACCATTAAAAATATATTAGTAAAATCGTGTACATTGATTTTTGTCTGATGATGAAAAATTTAAAAGAACTAACTAAATTATTAATTATTCCATTTCATCCGCTTAAAAGAAAAATGGCAATTTCCTCGCAAATGACTAAGCTTATGTGTCAAGATGATTCTGTCATTACAAACATAATAAAGATGTTGTTTTAAAAATAAGGCTGTCATGTCGTTAACAATTTGCGTATGTAGAGAAAAATTAACTGAATACATAAATAATGAATGCAATAAATTATTTGAAAAAGATACATTAACAAACATAAGCAACTGTATTTATTAAAATAGATGTTTTTGCATGAAGAATAATAATTACATTTACATTTTTTCTCATTGACATTAATTTAAAAAAAAGAATAATAGATAATAGAAAAACACCTGGTTATCAATCTGGTGATTATTGAAACCAGACTCTATTTTTAATAAAAAATAATTGTTGTATTATTTTTAATTAAAAAATAAACATATAATGTGTATGTAAAAAATAATTTAACGTTTATGAATGACGAATTTAGCCTAACTTCCATTTAAAATGAAATTATTCATTAATTTTTAAGTTTCAGCTAATGAAAACGTTAATTTGAAAACATTTTCAAAAGCTCTTTTTTCTCCTCATAATTATCTTTTAACTTGCTACACTTTTATAGAATTTTCTTTTTGCAAGTATTTGCGTTGAATTATTTAATTTGTATTATCATAACAATTTATATTAAATTCTTTATCTATGCATAAATAAGTATATATGAAAAAATATCAGTAAATTTATTTATTTACTAATAGAAATTATTACTAAAGAAAATACTGTTTGCAATGACGTTTTATCTTACAACATACCCAAAATTTGGCTCAGTTTGCTTAATGAATCATAAAACGAGTAATATTCCACTTCCCTATATCCATGTTTTATTTTTCCAATGTTTTCCGGATCTAAAAATTGACTTCCGCTTTCACTCCTTCCATCACCAACAATGTGAATTTTGAAAATTAGATGTTAATAACAATTTTATTTCTTATATTTCTCTGACGAAGACTATGTTTTTATAGTTGAAAGTACTAAGGTATTAAAGTAATTTAACGTTTTTTTAAATGTTGTCTCATCTTTTAAGTAGTTTTGCACATACTGTAAGTTTAAGTTTACGAAAAAAGAATTTTTACTTTCTTTTATCTTTACACGAAGAAAGTATTGGATTCGTGAAAAATTTCAACTTTCGATTTTCGATGGATTTATGCGTTTTCGAAGGTCCTGAATACGGTTTGATGGTCTTTAGAAAATGTCTTTCTATCACTCTGTCTGTGAGTCTGTCTGTTAGTGTGTCTGTATGTGACAAACATTTTGTAGACGCTCTATCTCAAGAACTAATGCACGGAATTTTATAAAACTTTAGATTCAGTTATAGCTTGATATTAATTGGTGCTGATTAGTTTTGGTGTTTATCGTCCAACAGGTAGCGCTGCTGTGCTGCATTTTGTACGATTTCCGCAATATCTCTGTCGCAAGAACAAATGCACAGATTTTCATCAAACTTCAGATTCAATAATCATTGACGTAAACTGTTACTGATTAGGTTTTGGTGTAAATTACACAACAGGTGGCGCTGCTATGACGATTTTTTCACGATTTTCGCAAAATCTGTATCTCAAAAACTAATGTACGCAATGTAATCAAACTTAATATTCCGTTACATTTTCACATAAATAGATCCTTATTAGACTTGGGTGTATATTGAACAACAGGTGTTGATTTCATACTCTTTGGGTTGAAAATTTTGGTGTCGAACATATATTTGCGAATATTTCGACAAAGCCCATTAAATTTCAGTAACCTTAATTATCCGGAACTACTTCTTCGTATTATGCATATCCGTGATGGTTAAGTATTACAGTTGTCCCCAACGACTAGTTTCAAATTGCGCTCTTTGTTTTTTGGAATTCTGGTGAACCCATCCACTCAATCCAGATTTTTCGCAGTCTATCTTTAAATGATTTGTTGATCAAACATCAACTTGCCAACCCCATCCAGAAAGCTGTATGGCTTATAACTTTTCTCCTAAATTCTGACCAGCGTATAAGCCAGCTGCGCCTTTTTAAAATACAATTTTATATCAAAATTTGTCGGCTTATACGCGAGTAGATACAGTATATCTAATGTTTAATTTCTAACAAAAAAAGTACGGGAGCCGTAATATTCTGCAGTACTAACCCACCCCTCTGCACTGTCATCACTCCAATCCGCATATTTATATTCCATGCATTATTTGCAAAATTTAAAGCGTCATTTTTTTTTTTTTTGCTTTAGCAAAATAAATATTTTAAATATATTTACCTGCATATACGTAACTGTCTACTATTCCACTTTTTAGTTTATCAATCCTTGCGAATAGAAATCTTTACCTAATTTTAATGTTAATTAATCGCAGAATTCGGCAATTAACCCGGGAGAACTCGCTGCATGAGATTTTCTCTCACAGTCGTACTTTTTTAAGACTTTTATTTAAATCATTTTTCATTTTAATTAAAATTTCAAAACGTTTTATAATTATTTTACCTATTTTGTGAATAAAAGTACTAAGCCAACCAAAGAAAGTTGATATTATATGAATGTAAAGTAAAAGAAAAGCAATTGGGCATTCAAACTAGCGAGTTCTCCCGGGTTAAATAAGGTAAAGATTATTAGGAAATTATGTTAACATAAAACAGGAGTTTTTCACAGCTATGCATAATGAATGAAGCGCTAGTAAAAACATTAATAAAAAAATTTTCAGAAAATCTTACACGCCGTTTCATGTCCATCTGTTTTGTGTGCAAACACTACAACTTCAGATATAAGTGTTTTGATAGAAAAGAATGCAGAAACTTGGAGATAGGAGGGAAAGGAAAGGGTAATATAGGCTCCGTTTTTTCGGAATCCCTATTGCATTGGACTCCGGAGTCCTATATTTATGAACTCCGGCGAATTTCGACCAATATTTAAATATTTACTAAAAACAGTGAAATGCCGGAGCTGAGCTCCGGTGGGCTCCGGTGGGCTCCGGCGCAAATTAAGCCCTGGATATCTAAAAAGCAATATTGGAATCATAAATAAATTTATGTTTATAGACAAAGACAGTTCAAATTATAAGTAAATTACTAAGATTTAATTCTATATACATTTGACCTTAGATGAATTTATAGTTTTCTTTTGCATTTAGAATACGAATCAATCCATTTATTACAATTTTGTAGATGATAAGTGTTTGCATCACGCTGGAACTAAGGCTAAATATTGGAATATCATTCATGAAATGGTTATGTTGCTGTTTTTAAGTTAAAATCGCGAATTTCAGTCCGAAATATTTCCTGGAAATTGATGAAAATCACAAGAGGAAAAACTGCTCGAATTAAATAATTTAAAGTAATAAATAAGTCAAATTAAAAGCACTGACTTGATAACCTCAAATTTTAATTAAATTTTAGAAGATATGGAAGTTTTAATTTAATCATAAGAAATATACTAGTGGAAACCAATTCAGTTTTAAATGAAAAAAAATTTTTTTTTTTTTTCATTTTACTGTCCTCTCTTGAATTAGCTTCTGAAATTCAGATGAAAAGGAATATCAAGCTTTTATTAATAATCATTATTTTTAATAATTTTTCTGTTAGCTCCCTCTCTCTTTCTTTTTTTGTTTGAACTTTGTCGTCTCCACTTTCGTAGTTAGTGCTCCGAAAAACTTTTGATAAAACAGTTTGGAATAACTTTGTGTTATTGTATTTTATGTTGATAACCTGCATATTTTTGATTAAGAAAAATAACGTGTCATAAAAATATATGATCCTGAATTCCTACTTCAAGGGTGTGGTCCTTCGCTTGCAGCCCGATTATGAGAGATTAATCCGTTTGCATTTAAAATAATATAAGTAATTCAGCATTTGTATCCGGCTAATATTCCATAATGAAATTACAACTTCATCAGATGAAACAACACGAAAAAACTGGCGATAAATCAGCAATTTGTTAAAATCAGCATAAAATGCAAAATAACACACGCAGAGGAAATGGCGGGAACAAGCGTTTGGAAATGGAAATTTTAACAGCTTGTCACCAACCAAAGTAAACAGCAGACAGTCCGCTTTCGGACACTTATTTACTTTAGCTGATGACGGACTGTTAAAATTTCCATTCCGAAAATCTTAATGTGTCTTATTTTGCATTTTATGGTGATTTTAACAAAGTTTTATTTTTTTAATTGCAAATTCATCAATTAATAAATAAAACACAAATAAAACAGATGCAACATCGAACTACGCGTTTTAACGATTGAAATTATAAGAATAAAAAATAATGTTGTAAGTAGCCAAATCTTTGCCTGTTTCTTCTGCGGCTTACTGCCATACAGCTAACACGGAAGTATCGCTTTTAATAAAATGCAAATCATTATTTGAATGCGTAACTGATATTTTTCATATAAAGATGAATTTAGCAGTTGTTGGTGGGCAGTCTAAAAAAGTACATAATAAGGGAAAGAAAACCAATGGATGAAAGAAAATCAGTGAAGGTTTCAATTTTTACCCGACTGCCAAGAAGGGTTATGTGTTTGACGCGTATCTGGGTATGTGGATTTCTTTATACCCTCGAAACATCTCAACGGCTGGATGGATTTTAATGAATGGGGTCTCTATCAATTCGTCTTAACCATCCGATGGTTATAAGCTAGGTTTTGTTTTCATAAATTCAAAATGGCGGCCATAAAATACAAAATGACAGTAGAGACGAAAAGAAAATTTCACACCATATTGAGTGGCATATCATTGGATAGGTTTTTCAAAATGAAGACGATGTTTCATTGACTGTTTTACAGCAGAAGCTCTGTTTAACTATTACATAATCTGGAAGTTGTATAGGTAGGATCTCTAGCTTTACTGCGACTCTAACCTTCATAGACATCTATAGGCTTCATGAAAACAGTGTTTATAGATAGGAAGCAACAATTATACACAACTTAAACGTCATCAAAATAAGTAAATAGAAAAAAAGGTAAGTAATATAAAAAATAGTTTAACATTGACGAGAAATAATTAATTAGTTCACTTTTTACGCAGTAGGGATTTTTGATTTTTTTAATTTAATTTTTACTTGTTAAAAATGGGCTTAACCATAGGTGAAAACATCTGTTAATTATTCCAGGTTCTGATCCAAGACAAACATTTTTTTAACCGGAAAATATATGTAAGAAAATGTATCCTCTTTCAGTACGGAAGATTTTAGATTTCATTTTGAAATTTTTGCTTAAATAAAATTTCCGGTTAAAAACATGTTCGTCATGGTTCGCACATGTTCACCATGGTTAATAATTAAGCAACGTTGGTATCTATGGTTTAACTCATTTTCTGTCACCCGGGTAGCCCGCGTGCGATCCGCGACACTTTTATAATTGATGAATGAACCCTAAATTTGTTTTGCTTTCGGACCACAGTTGTAAATCTGAAGGTGTAAGAAAACAAGGCAATATATATATATATATATATATTTACATTTTACAGTTAAATCAAACTAAAAAAGCAGCAACAACAACAACAAAAAAAAAACTGGAAATTTTTATACAATACTTTTGCCGTTTCCTAAAAATTCAACATAATGAGATACGAACCTTTATTAATTTACGAAATTACAAATATATTAGTATTAAAAATTTAGTATTGAAATACTGCAAATATATTGTTTAAAAAAAAATGTTAGCCAGAATTAAAAATATGGTGAAATTATTCTGTACTACATGAAACAGCTTTAAATTTTTTGTAAAGGATTTTACAAATTCCGCGAAATTCTGCTATCTTTATGTAGTTTCATCATCAGGATTAAAGAATGTATTTTGAACCGAGTAAAGTTTTTTACGCATGAATACCTGATGAGTATTCATAAAATACACAAAAACTAAAGTCTTAAACTTTGATAAATGTTTCATGCCATATATTTTCATCATGAAAGTATACAATATCTTTTACTACTATTTTCTTACTATGCCCATATAATGCATACATACCTCGTAACTAAACACCCTTTGAAGCGTGAATATCGTTTTGATTATTCTCAATGATAGTATCTATCAAATAAAATAAATAAATTTTATTCGTTATTCAGTTAACAAAACACACACACACACACACACACACACACACAAAAAAAAAAAAAAAAAAAAAAAAAAAAAAAAAAAAAAACAAGTAAAGGAAAAGTGAGAAATTTTTAAGGAAGAGCAAACAGAGACTACACTGTAAAAAAAATTCCGCAACGTTCCTGGGAAAAAATGGGCAGCTGAGTTGCCCATTATTTCCAAGAAACATTTCTTGAAAATGACTGGTACTTTACTGTATATGTTAAAAACTTTCTACAGAAATGCCAGTAAGTTTCCTGCGAAATACCAGGAATATTTCTGTTGACAGCAAAACATTACTGACATATTCAAGGCTGGAGTAGCACAAGAGCGAAAAATGTCCAGACCAGGGATCGAACCTGGATACTTGGCGTGCCGTGCCAATGCCTTACCTGTTAGGCTATCCGGACCGATACCTGGCTGACATAATTCACTCTGGATGTTCGTTCCCTTCATTATGACATTACTGACATTTCACAGCATGCGGGATCCGCAGACGATTTTTACATTTCCAGTTGACAATTTTCGCTTTATTATCATTATTTGTTAGAATGAAAAAATATTTTGAAATTGACATCAAAATTATTATTTATAATTTACACGAAAAAATAAATTTTCAGTTAAAATTCAATAAAGTAAATATATATGTGATATATTGTTTCTGAACTTTGCTTAAAATATAAAAATATATAAATGTAAATAATAATTAGAAAAAAAAATCTAGACATAAAATATTTTGGATTTTCGTCAGTGATTATGTTAGTTTACACGTTAGATAAAATACATATAAATTTTCATGAAAAAAAAAAACCTAAACGTAATTGTATATTTTTTCCGAAAATTAAAAAAAAAATTCAAATTTGCAGCAATTCAAAGTGTCAAATATATGTCAAATTTAAATCAAATTGTAATAAAGTGTTAAAATATAAAATTAATTAAAAAAGAAAAAAAAAGTCAAGAGGTAGTATCGAACCCGGGCCGTACGGGTGGCGTGCAAGCTTTCTGCGTCGACACCACGAAAGACACGTTGAGAGCTGCAAACTAATGGGTATTTGAAACGTATGCTAAAACTCGGCATCTAATTTCTGAAAATCTAAGGCCCATTTGAAGAAATCCTTTCACAAGAATAATTAGAGATAAGAACTCTAAAACATACTTTAAATTAATCAAAATAGGTGAGAATAATATTTGATTGTCCCCTGGTTAATGCAGATCCAAATAATAGGTGTATTTTTTTTTACACAGTCTGCTCGTTAAAGATTTCACAGACAAGTACGAGAGATAATCTCTTAGTGATGTCACAGAGGTATTGTATTTTTATCTGAATTATCTTGACAATAGAGACGTAAAGGATTATGTCGTCTATTGATTTATTTGCATTCCATATTGATTTTTTTACATTCATTTAAGGAATTCGTTTTCGACACTCGTGCGCGAGCAACGGATTATAGGAAAAAAAAAATAAATAAATGGCGGCCGCAGCGTTTTGCTGTTTCCAACTTTTGTTCAGGAACGTTTCAGATAAGAAAACCAGAATTTCACAGGAAAGAGCTAAATTATTCTGAAAACCTGATAAAAGGCGAAACGTTCCTGGATTTTACATGGAAAGTTACCATTTTTTTTTACAGTGTATGCTGTTTAATTCTAAATTATCCACTATTAAAGGAACTCTGGAAACAACTGACTAAGCACAAATTTATTTAAAAACTAGTATATAATCCCCGTCAAAAAGACGGAAAGTGAATGATAAATCTTCAAAATAATAGTTACAAAAATATTTTTCTGACTTAAAAAGATGACTCATGCATTTTGTTAATCAAAAAGTATTATCCTTTGATTTTTTATGATTAGAACAAAGAAATTATGTAAACTACAATTTTGTCACCAGCGCTTAAACGCGCTATTTCCAGCTACACATTCTATGACGATAATGCTTGTTTAGGTTCCCTCTACATTAAAAATTTGTTGTTTAGCGTGACTTTTTTTTCGCTACAAACTATGTTAAAATTCCTAATTTTATCTGCAAGATAGAATCTTAATAACAAAATATGTTGTACCGATAAGAAATATTCATCTTATTTGCAATGTCTTCAAATCTGACAAAATGCATTGTAAAAAAAAGTACGATTACAACAGAAAGTTGACACAAAAAGAATTAGCACGAAACATATTTATTTATAACTAATTTATTTATAACTTTTTAACTAACATATTGGGAATTAAAACGGCCTACAGAGGCGCTGCTCGCGGCCTTCGGTACAGAAAAAGTTGTCCCTTTAATTTCCCTTTATATAATGCTAAAGCTCCATTGAAATAATTCTTTATTGTAAATGCATTTGACAGTTTTAGATATTCAAATTCGGATAATTTTTACTTCGTCAAATAAGACAGAAAACAAATGTCACCGGAAATATGAAATTGTGAAAAGAATAATCATTCTGAATGAATTAAAAATACATGTAATGCAATGTACTTACACGGACCTTCCTAGAGCGAAAGTTATATATTTTCTCCACCAGGTGGCGATAGTTATCCGTAATTTTTAGTTTAGAACTTGTTGTTGTTGTTGATTTGGCCCTTAAATTTAGAATTTAATTGGATAATTTTTGGAGGTTTTAAACAAAGTTAAAATATTTAAAGGTTTTAATATACTTCACAAATATTTAAGACCAGCATCGGCGTTAACCTATATATATATTTTTTTAATGAAGCGTTCAAAGAGATATTCATTTGTTTGTAGATTTGCTGGAATTTGAATCTGAATGGCAACAGTATCCTTTGTTTAGATCTGATTTCTATGTTTATAATAGCTTAATTTTAATTTAGAACTTAATACATTATAAATGGATGTGATACACATGTTTTATGTGAAAATATGCTGAACAGGCATGATTTCAAGTAGAAAAAATTAACATTTATCCGTCATATTTTAGGACATGTTTTTTATTAAGCCTAACATGGTGTTTAGCTACGGTTACCGACAGTTCCCTGCACTCAGATTTTATTATAACTAGATATCCAGAATAAAACATTCCTGAGTTTTCGATATATTTGCACATCTATAAAACTTTCACATAACAATATTCGAATAAAATAATGCAGAAATCCAAACATATTTATCAATTTCTGGATTTAAAAAAATACAGATTCTAAATAAAAAACGAATACGTCATTGGAACATTAAAGATATTATTAAGATTAAAAAACATTATCAGATTAAAAAGCAACATTAAGATTAAATATAATTAAGATTTTGTTTTTAAATGCAATCATAACTTAATCAAAATTTCCTTTCAGTTTAACATTCTTTCATGCAAAAGAGAAAAATAGCTGAGAAATATGGTGTGAAACGCTAGAAGAAATGCGTTGATTACTATACGTTATCTAAACACTAGAATATACTCTTTTAATCGATATTAGACATAATACTAGATGAATTTTAACAATACTAGATTAATAATAATACTAGATTAATTTTAATGGTAAATAAATCATATTAGATGTAAATTTCCAACTGGATGAAAAATGTCCTAGTCTGGACATTTTCGCCTAGTTGGAAATTTACCTCTCATATAACTAATAATACGTTACGAATGAATCGAAAATACTTAGACGCTTCTGTGAAGATGTTATGATACTTCTGGTAGGTAAATATTTAAAATGAGATTATCTTAAAAAACAAGGATTAATTGCAATATCATAGAGAAAAGTGCAGTGGGCCAGGAAAAAAACAAAACAAACAAAAAAATCATGCATTTTAACCACCAAATTGACCTAAAAGAAACGGAGATAACCATGCGTCTTGAAATTATGTATTCTTTCAACTTATGTTTTAAAAAATAGCCTTAGGAGATCGTCTTTATACTAAAATTGTACCAAACACTTAATTTCGATATTACATTTGACTTTTTAAAAAAAGTTTACATTAGGATACCAAAAGAAAAGTCATTCGGTAAATTTGTTTAAAAACTGTCAAAGCTGAAAGTTTGAAAAGTTTTTTAAGTTTTTTCTCGATAATAGTTGTTACACGTGTCTACTGTCCATAGTCTAAGAAATAATCTTCATGAAGTTAAACAAAGCACTCGTTTCAATGAACAGTTTTCTTTTCTAAGTAAAAGAGGTCTTGTGAAGCCTAAGATGTTTTCCTAGTTCATATAATTGCATTATATCACTTTTAACATGTTTTTGTCTTACTGTCTGTCGGATCGTAACTTTAATGGTATAATCAAAGAAGTTGTCACTAAAACTCTCGAAGTTCCGACATCAATGTCATTTGAAAGTTTAACATGAAAACTTTATAAATATATATGTACGTTCCTTGAAAAAACATTAAAACAGAATCTATGATTACAATGAAATTGTTTATCTATATTAATATTATAAAGAAGTAACGTTTGTGTGTTTGCTTGTTTGTGGGGTTAATTTCTGGAACTACTGAACCGACATTAAAAATGATGGTGGCAAAATTTTGGTGACCATGTCTGCTTCAATATAAAATACATTTAGTGTTGGAAATACGACTCTCAAGCGAGTGCAGGAGCAAAAAAAAAAAAAAAAAAAAAAAAGTTCTAAAATTGCGATTTCTGCGGTTGCAACTGGAAATTCGAAATTTGGTGGGGTGGCAACTTTTAGGATGTAAATACTTACTATGAACGGTTTCTAATAAATTGAAATTTAAAAATTTGAAATGAGCGGTAAATGTTCTAAGTTTCGATTTATTTGAAATTGTTAGAGGTAGAAACATAAAATTTGGCATGTTTGCTACTTTAGAGATATAAATTCTCATCCAGAACAATTTCTAAAAAATTTGAAATTTAAAAGGGTGAAGTAACAAAAACGGTCTAAAATTTATGTATGTGATACAGTTGGTATAGAAGCTTCGGGTGTTGTATGTTGGCTACTTTTTTTTTTTTTTTTTTTTTTTTTTTAAGAAGTAAATGCTCTCTATGAACGGCCTCTAAAAATTTCGAAATTTAAAAAGATTAAATAAGCGGAAATTGTTCTAAAAACGTCTTAAATTACAGTTTAGTTGGATTTATTCGGGTGGTGAACTTGAAATTTAATATAGTAGTTACTTTGAAGAAAAAGATGCACGGTAAAAACAGCCAATTAAAAATTCAATATTTAATGGTGTGAAATGAGCTGTAAATGTTGTAAATTAAGGTTTCTGTAGTATTGTTAGGGATAAAAACTTAACCCTTAAATGCCGGGTGTTGCTTTTCGGTAACATACCCAATTTAAGCTTCTAAAATAATATTAGAATATCATTGAAGTTATAATGTTGCCAATAAAATACATTCTGAAAAAAATATTAAATCGATTTTCAATATGTAGATGGCAACACTTGTGCTGTTTAAGAATAAAGATAGATTTATTTTTTCAATTGTTGCTACATGTTCTTTTTGTTTTGTTTGGAAGCTTGCGAAATACCCTATTTTGTTCTGCAGTGAGCAAGTAAAATTTATTTATTATTGTAGTTCCTAACATGTGTTTAATATTATAAAATTTGATCAAGAAAAAATATTTTTTCAATTAAAGACCAGTATTGCCGATTAGTAACAAGCAGTTTTTTAGCCGTAAACCATACTTAAAATAAAATATGATTTTTTAAAGTATTTTTCCCATGATTTATTTAAAAAATGAAAGCCGAAAAACATTATTACAATAATTTTTGAAAAATCAGGCATTTAAGGGTTAAAATTTCACATTTGTGTGATTTTTAAGACGTAAGTGCTTACGCAGAAAACTTTTTACAAAATTTGAAATTTAAGTGCAGAAACAAAAAGCGTTCTAAAATTGAGATTTTTGGGATGCTGCTAGGCTAGAAACTTAACTTGGCATTGTGGTGATTTATTAAGATTTAAGTACAATTGTCAACGAAGAAATTCGAAATTTAAAATGCTGATTTGAGCAGAAAAGTTCTAAAAACCTTCTAAACTATGCGTTATCTGAAATTGTTAGGGATAGAAACTTGAAATTTAATATAGTGGTTACTTTTAAGAAACAGATGCACGGTAAAAACAGCCAGTTAAAAATTCGATATTTAATGGTGTGAAATGAGGTGTAAACACTATAAATTAAGGTTTCTGTAGCATTGTTAGGGATAAAAACTTAAAATTTAACATTTGTGTGACTTTTAAGACGTGAGTGCTCGCATAGAACACTTTTTACAAAATTCGAAATTTAAGTGCAGAAGCAAAAAGCGTTCTAAAATTGAAATTTTTGCGATGATCATCTAGAAACTTAAGCATTGGCATTGTGGTAATTTATTAAGATTTAAGTACTGTCTAAAAATTGTTTCAACGAATAAATTCGAAATTTAAAATGCTGAAATGAGCAGAAAAATTCTAAAAACCTTCTAAACTAAGCGTTATCTGAAATTGTTAGGGATAGAAACTTGCAATTTGACATGGTTATTATTTTAGAGAAGTAAATGCACCAACAGAACAGTTTTTAAAAATTTAGAAATTTTAAAGTTTGCAGGAACAAAAACGTTCCTGTACGAGCGATTTCTGTAAAACAGTTGTTACCGAAGCTAACACAACTAGAAGCTTGGAATTTTACATAGTGGTTATTTTTAAAATTTAATTTCTCGAGAAGAACGGTTTCTAGAAAAAATGTAAAATGCAATGAACGGAAAAACATCAAAATACGTTCTAAATAACCACTTATTTCGAATTAATTTTAGTTCTTCTCATTAAGTCTCATGTTCGCCTAATTCAACATAAATATGAAGTTTAGTCAAACTGTGGTTTAGAGTCCTGCGCGGGTCGGGTTCTACCCGACCCGAACCCGCAAATTCCATTTAAAGTCAACCCTCAACCCGACCCGAACCCGCAAAAATAATTTTCGGCAACCTGCAACTTGACCCGAACCCGAAGTATATCACACCACACCCGACCCGAACCCGCAATATTTCAACCCGCAACCCGACCCGAACCCGCAATGTCAGGATAGCAAATCATGTTTTAATACCATTATGAAAAATAATCTACAATTGCATTTCTAATAGAGGTCTGCAGTGCTCCGGCCCACGGGCCTCGGCTGGGCGACAAAATTTCAAACTGGCCAAGCCGCTTTATTAGGACAGTTTTTTCAACGGGCCAGGCCGGCAAAAAAATTGAACAGCCCTGCCGCGGGTTTACCGGCCCGATATAAATATTTAGATGAAGCCGATAAAATTATAAACGGGCTGTGCCGGGCTAGGGCCGAAATTTTAAGTTTTATACGGTACGGGGCGGGCCGTTCCCGAGCCTGGAAATTCCGGCCCAGGCAGACCTCTAATTCTCTAATACCATTTTAATGTTTTACATAGAAGAATGAACAAATCTATATTCTTCAATATTCAACAGTAGTAAAACATCTGACCCGACTCGATGCAGGATTCTAAATGGTATAAAGCTAAAAATCTAATCTTTAAATATTCTTTAAAATTAGTTGTGGTTTCAAAAGTTCCACTTGGAACGATGCACCTTGTTTTACACAAGTGACCATCTGCCTTTAGTTTATCAGCAGTTATTATATTGAAAATTTCCCCGTCTAACATAGTGCACCGCGTATCACCACAATTAACCCGGGAGAACTCGCTGCATGAGATTTTCTCTCACAGTCGTACTTTTTTAAGACTCTTATTTAAATCATTTTTCATTTTAATTAAAATTTCAAAATATTTTTCAATTATTTTACCTATTTTGTGAATAAGAGTACTAAGCCAACCAAACAAAGTTGATATTATATGAATGTAAAGTAAAAGAAAAGCAATTGGGCATTCTCACTAGCGAGTTCTCCCGGGTTAAATTATTCACTGGATACAATAGACAGGAAGGACCATTTAGCGTTTTGTTGCGTATTGTATTTTTAAAATACGGTAAAAATATGATGCGGTTTGTTATTTCGAAGACTCGTGAAAGGATGAATAAAGACAAAACAGACAGGCACACATTTTGCTTTTGTGAAACTTTGATCTGCGGTTTATATAGGCTTTTAACGGGAAAAATATTTTCCACATTCTTTTAAAAAAGCGGGTCAACCCGAACCCGACCCGCAAGTGTAAAAAAACTAACCCGAAACCGACCCGAACCCTACCCGCACAAAAAAAATTAAAGTCAACCTGACCAGACCCGAACCGCAACGGGAAAACATAGCGCCAACCCGACCCGAACCGCGGGTCGGGTCGGGTTCGGGTAAAAGTGGGTAACCCGACCCGATGCAGGACTCTACTGTGGTTCAAGTAGTAACTTTTGAATTATCCGTAGCAGTATAATTTCCTCTAATAAAATAGGCGCACAAATACCGTTTGACATATTTCAATAATTACGCGAGCAAAGCCGCTGGCTTTGCTAGTAATCTCTCTATTCTAAAAACAAGCAAGAAAAATCATGCGTTAAGCATAGATTATGAAACACTTTCCAAGACTTGCTGAATGCTTTAACAAAACTTCGTTATTTAGGGAAATAAGGTATATAAGTGAAATCAGTAAACATTTTAGAAAACACATAAAACATTTGAAAAACTGATTTCAGCAGTTACCGTCCAATTTCTTATTATTCCAATTCTTTTGAACAGCCCTGTATTTGATCTTTAGGTTGATATATATACTATATAATGGAGAAATTTAGTTTAGTAAGAAAACACATAACAGGTTGAAATTTCTCTTCAGCAATTTATACTAATAGATTTAAACATACTTGTATACTTTTGTAAAACTCTGCAGTTAACCTAATATCTTTATTACACGCCACTATTTAGCTAAAGTTTAATTCAAAGTAAAACACTCTTAAAACTACCGGAATCACATTTCCAGAAAATATCATTTATAGACGGCCATGTATCCAATTCTTTGCGTGACCCTGTATGTCATTTTATATATGTTTTACAAACATTTCTTAGTAAACCAAATGCGGTTCAGCGTAAAATTGCCTAAGTCATTTTAAAATCACCTTTAAGCAATTTGGAATCATACCCAGTAACCATTACGAATTCTTTTGAGTAGCCCTGTATATCAATTACAGCATTTATACACACCATATACAATGCATAAATATATTGAAACATAAAAGCACATAACTTAATTAAAAATGCATTTCCAGCAATCATCGCTACTTTACAGTACTTCGGGTACAATATAGTATCTGAAATCTTTTGTGGTTCCCTGTAAATGTTGTGCATTTCGTATTATCCATGAAATAAGTTATAGTAAACCTTAGCGACGTATATCTATTTCATTATACATGTAATAGTTTAACATAATTAAAATACGCCGGAAAAAATTCCCTCCACTTCTATATCATTATGTAAAGGAATTCTTTTGTGCGGCCCTGTAAATGAATAATAACTATTTTTTGGGCCACATAGTGTACAGAAAATGCATATTTTAGTCAAAGTGATAAATACATATCAATTTATTATGTTTGAAAGCATGTAACATCATTAAAAATCATTTTAAACGATTTTTCCCCATAGGCCGTAATGTAACGGAAAACTTTTGACTGTCCCTGTAAATGAACTAAACATGCTACAAACTTCATTTGCAATAGGGTTCGTGCTATGGTAGAGGTCACTAACATCCAAAAATTTCAGAACGATCCGAGTATATTTACGGGAGTTAGAGCGCGTACAGACAGCCAGACGGACAGACAAACCAAAGTCATAAACACTTTTCAACTTTGTTGGAAAGTGTTAAAAAGTAACTACTGCTGTCACCGCCGCCGCCACCGGTTTTGAATTTTTTGTGACCGGAGGTCTTTCTTCGTTAATATTAAGAAAAATAATGCATACAAAAATATGAAAATTGGTAGTATTATACAGAAATGTTCGATAAACACGCTGATGCAGGCAGTTTTCAAATCGAAGAATTATTTTAAGAGATATTTAATGCTAAAGTTGGACAAAATCGTTCCACTAAAAAAGTTTTATAGGAGCAAAAACTATACATCGGAATTTAATAATTTTTAGATCATTTTATACGTTATAAGTTCCCGGTGTGCAGAATTAATTTATTTTTTTTAATTTGACTCATTTTTCGAGGTTTCATTTCTATTTTAAATTCAAATTTTCAGCATTTCGAGAGATATTTTTTACTTATTTCAGAAAATTGTACTAATTTAACCTGTTGCCAACTGTATAAGCAACGGAAACAATAATGTTTGCTTCAAATTAAAAATTTATTTACACGTGACTACTATAAACAGAAAAAAACCTTTCAAATTAGAATTAAATAATTACGTATAAAAAGCAGGAACTTATTGAAAATTACTTCATCTATAATTACACGTGAAGTTTAACAGAGAAAGGATATTGTAAAAAAAAAAAAAAAAAAAAAAAAAAAATGCAATTTGATAAATTACAACGACCATTTGGAAAATGATTTTTTCAAAGACTAAAATTTAAGACATAAAAAATAGCACGGAGTTTATCCTACATTACGTACGCCATGAATTAAACATTAATAGTGTTATGACAAGTAAAAATTGCAAGCGAAGGAAATCGCCTGCGACTCATACGCATTATCCACCTGAAACTTATGTATTATCCAATCATTTCATTGGCTGTTCGGGAAAAGGGTTTTCCAACGTCAGATTTCCAAGAAATCTGACGACCAAATTTTAAATGGAATTCCA
Organism: Maratus speciosus; assembly: GCA_963932465.1. NCBI lineage: Eukaryota > Metazoa > Arthropoda > Arachnida > Araneae > Salticidae > Maratus > Maratus speciosus. Next base: position 452,480,164 of record OZ010789.1, on the reverse strand, counting down.
TTCTTAAACTTCCAAACATCCCACACTATTACTTTTTACACCGTCGTATAGAGAAAAAATATACTTTTAAATGCAATTTGTTTGAAAGCTGTACCTCAATTTGTTTCTGAGTTATTAGTTTTTTTTTTGTAGTTTTTATTACTTTTTTGTCATAGTGGCAACAGATCTCTGTTGAAAGTAAAGGGAAATACATATTACTGTATAGACCAATCGATAAACGAATAAAATGCGGATTAAACCAATAAAAACCTTCAGATATGCTTTTGATTTCCCTTCCTGACGAGAACAATAACCATTTTTCCAAATGGTTAATAATAAATTCATTAACATGCGTTAGAAGTCTTAAATAGGAGAAAATACATCCCATTTACGTCCCATTAAACTTATTACGTAAAATGAACAAAAAATAATATTGCAAAACAGTTTAAATTTAAAAATAGCGCTAGAAATTTACTTGATATTTTGAGATGAACTTTTCAACTTTTTTTTTTTTGGACAGCGCAAATAATATTTCATTTCTAATAAAAGTATTTTCATGTGAATATTAAAAAGGGAAAGAAAAGTTTGGTGAAAATTACGTCAGATTAAAAACGATATATTTCAAATGTCTTATTTAAAAGGACTTTCTTTTCGCTTTGTTAAAAAATACCGGGAGACAAAGACTCTGCTTACTTAATTCATTTTATATTAGATGATTTTGAAATGCCATTGTATCTTTTAACAGCAGCTGATTTTTCCGTAAAATTCCCCAATCAAAGAGAAATGAATAGAAACCCGTTTATAGGGAGATTGGCTTTGTTTTTTAAATTATAATTCAATCTTCCAAAATCTTTTTAAAACCGATCAAATTACCGTGCTTTTAGAGACTGCAGTGTCTGAACGGGCGTTGGCGAGCGTAGCTCGTAGGGGGCCGAGCCCCCTAGTGTGATAAAAAGAGAAGGGAATAGTGGCTGACTCCGAATTTTGACCATGCTAATGCCACGTCTCCCATTTAAAAAAAAAAAAAAAAAAAAAATCAAAGAGGAAAAAAAAACACTAATGTGAATTTTGAAGGTATGATAACTGATGAATAATTGAAAACAGAATGAAAAAAAATTCATGATGTTGAAAAAATTAATGTTTTCTGAAGCATATGAAGGTGTCGTTGATAACAGTGCTTACACTATATAGGCAAAGGTGACCGGTCACTTGCGATTTTAGACGTTTTGTTAAATATCTAGAAAAATACATAAGGAATTATCCTGAAACTGCAGGCGTTTAAACAGTATAGTATAAGTCATATATTTCGGCGAAGATTTTTTTCCCGAAACCCCATAGGGGGCCGTCAACAAATTAAAAAAGAACGAATATCTTTTGGATAACCCTGTAAAAACTAATGTAGCAAAAGCGTTCAAACTCGAGATTATTAATAAGTGGCTTATTATAATATACTGTGTTCATTTTTATGAGGATAGCATGTATACTCGTAGAGATATTAAGATTTTTATAAAAACGGTCCCAAATTTCGCCAAGTGTTTCGCTTATAATTTGCAGAGTTCTTAATATATAAAAAAGTTATTTTCAGAAAATATGACAAACAACATTGTACACAACACTCTGTAATCAGAATTAAAAAATAATAAAAATTGGATGAAAAATGAGCAGGTATACTAAAAAATGTTTCACTGCGCATGCGCAAATGCAATCAAAGTATAATGTGCATAATGTATTAGCTAAGTATATAGAGCAACTTTTGTGGAAGTCTCAAAATCATAGCTTGAAAATTCTGAAAATAATCGTCGATAGAAAAAGCTCGAAATCCGTTGTTCCCAAAAGGAAGCAAAAAGATGAGCGGTTGTAACCAAATATAGTAGTACGTGCAATATTATGTACGATATATTGGCAGTAATCAACAGATATTTGATACAACCTCTCATCTTTTTGCTTCTTTTTGGGAACAATGGATTTTGAGCTTATTCTATCAACGATATTTTTCAGAATTTTCAAGCTATGATTTTGAAACTTTCACAAATTTGCTCTATATACTTAGCTAATACATTTGCATATTACTATATTTTGATTGCATTCGAGCATGTGCAATGAAACATTTTTTAGTAAACCTGCTCATTTTTAATTCTTATTGCAGGCTATTATGTACAATGTTGTTGTCATAATTTCTGAAAAGAACTTTTTTTTTTTATATTAAGAACTATGCAAATTATAAGCAAAAAACTTGGCGAAATTTGGGACTGTTTTTATAAAAACCTTAATTTCTCTACGAGTGTATATGCTATCCTCATAAAAATGAACACAGAATATTACGATAAGCTACTTATTAATAATCTCGAGTTTGAACGCTTTAGCTACATTAGTTTTTACAGGGTTATCCAAAAGTTATTCGTTATTTTTCAATTTGTTGACGGTCCCCTATGGGGTTTCGGGAAAAAATCTTCGTGAAAATATATGACCTATACTATACTGTTTACACACCTGCAGTTTTAGGTTAATATCTCATCTATTTTTCTGGATATTTAACAAGACGTCTAAAATCGCAAGTGACCGGTCACCTTTGGCCATATAGTGCATAAATCTGCCTTCCGCTAAGAAGTTATTCCAAAGCATACCAATTTAAGAGATATTTAAAAATATAGCCAATAACGTTGGGACAATTCAAGATAAACATTTAACCATTGCTTATTTTCAAACTTAACTCTTTCATACTTTTTTATGGTTCCCTACTCAAAAAGTAAAAACGGAACCATTATAAGATCACTCTTGTGTCTGTCTGTCCATCTGTTACAGCAATTTTACTCGTAAACTATGGAACGTGGGAAGTCTAAATTAGGGGAAGTAATAAAGTATATTGACCCACATATTTGAAGATAATTAAACATTCACAAATATATTTAGGAAAAATGAAGAGGGTCTAATTAAGTTACTTGCAATAATAATAAAAAAAAATCTTTCTTTGTATATCGTGTAGGGCATCGCGTAAAAGCTTTCGTAACGCTGAACTGTAAAGTACATTTATTTTAATTTTAGGTATTATATTTTCAGAGATATCGTCGAAAATGTAGTGCAAAAATATGTCACCCCCTCCCTGTATTTCCGAATCTACCAAAACTAAAATTATAAAAAAAAAAAATTAGAGGTAGTAGAAGTTAATTTAAACCATGCAGGAATATTATAGCGATTACCCTAGGATACATAGTTTTTGAAAAAAGCCCATTTTCTCGTCACACACAAATTTCGATTTGCAGGCATTCAGCAAAGGTGTTAAGAAGCGCTTGACGCAGTAGCAAAAGTATAAAAGCATTGTTGATAATGATTTTCAAAAAAATTATTCGGCAATTAGATGATATATTAACCTTTAAAGACACGCATGGTTTGGATATACATAATAACAGGGGCAGCGTGCTCTATGCATCATCGGCTTTTAAAGCCCAGATAACAACTTTTAATGATATAATTGTGTAATACAAGGCCCAGTAGCAGTATAAAAGCAATAAACGTCAAATTGTTAAAAACGGAGTAATTTAATTAGAATTAATCACATAAACACTATGGAATTCGAGACTAGTTTTCACTCTGTTGATCTCTCAACAGGCCACCCGTATCTCTAAAGGTTATTTAAAAACCTATCTGGAAAAACGTGGCACAGACCAAGCCGATGTTGCAACTTTGTGACCTCCTTTCGAAGTGCGCTTAGAACAATGCCAAGTTTAAACTTTGAACAAGGGTTTTGTTTTAGCTGCACTGTAAAACGTAAAGATTATTACTACGCTGAAGTTAGTTTCATGAAATGCAAATAAAGTTTAACCTCTTGTGCTCTATGACATACGTAGCGTAGCATGTTATGCTATTATGGTCATTTCCGGCAATGGCGTACGCAGCGTACGTCATGATATAATGCTGATATTTTGCTTAGGCATTCCGAATTCTCATCAAAAAGTTTTAACTCCTATTTTTACTTTACAAGATGATTCATTTTCCATAAATAAAGTAAACAAAATTACCATTTAAATTTTTGTGGTGTGAATTCAAAATTTAAAAAAAAAAGAAAAAATCCGGCCAGATGCGGTAACACTGGTGGCTAGTGACATATATCCGCTAACAGCGCCACCAGAGCGCGCAAGAGTTTAAATATGAACTAATTTTATTGTCAATACCAAATTAAGTTCATCATAAACAGATTAGCATACTCTGTAAACAAAAACGAACTAAAATACGGAAACTGTACTGGCAATGGAGACTCCAGTACTATTTCCATATTTTTACGGAAAATGTTTCCCGTAAATTACAGAAAATTTTCCGTTTTTCTGGAATTTAAGGGAAACCTTCTCTGTTAAAATACGGAAATAATACTGGCGTCTCGATTTCTAGTACAATTTCAGTATTTTAGTCCGTCTTGTTTTATAGTGTAAGATAAAAAAAAAAGATTTATACAGAATAGCAATATTTGATATTATTTAGGTTTCTTATGTCTTTGAACATTTATAGTATACCCATTCATTCTTTTAAAGTATATGCAGCTATACCCAACTCTGCATTGTATAGTTTTTTACAAAGTCTTATTATTCTTTTAGCAACGATTTTTTTAATAATACAGTTACTAACTAATATATTTATTGTACGGAATCCTCTGAGCTCGATTAATATTCGCACTTGACTGTCTATTTTTATTATAAAGCAGATATTATGGAAAGTGGAAGATAAAAATATCCTCTTTTGTGTTATTTTTGACAATTGCGTCTGGAATTGATTTGTTCTCATTTACAGCCAATAAAAATGTAATTACATTATAAAAAATATATTTTCGTTTAAAAATTTTGCGGTTCATTATTTCAGATTAATAACAAGACATACAGTAAGTATCAGAAATGAATGTGTCAGCAATGTTTCTTTATACTAAGAGTTTTGAAAGTAGTGACAGACTATTTGAATTTTTCTTATCCAGATCCCACATAAATTTGTCCAAACAATTCACCGAGAGTTGAACGCGATCTTGATCATGAAACAACTCTATCATTCAGTTGACGATAAACGGTGGGAGATCCATGGCATACACTTGCAAGACTAATGTGAAAACTCCCAATTCCTTAAAGAAGCAGTTAACAGTGGATTAAAATTATCCGTCTAACCTGTAGTTATAATAAGTAATTAATCTTGTTATCTTTTTGTAAAATGTAGGAATTTACACTTAGTACTTTGTGAAATTTGCACATGCAACTTTTTAATAAAAGTGCATGTGTCACTTTTCGCTGAAATAATATGCACCATTTTGTCAATCTGTATGAATGCCAATTCACCTTTTCCACTTTCTGCATAACCTAGTAATTTACATTTAGTTCTTCAGAAAATTTTCTTGGCAACTTGTAAACAAAGTCTTTGTCATTCTTCTCCAAAATAGTGTTTATACTTCTATATAAATGCCAATGTGTTACATAAAATGTCCAGAAAAAAATTGCAAAAATTAAAAAGAAAATTTCTATTTCAGATCTCACTAAAATGTTCTGCATGCATTATTGAAAGGACGTTTACATTTCACACTGTACGAACATGCTACATTTTGTTAGTAATCTAGGGGAGACTGCGGAGACTTGATTAACCTTTCAGTTTTCATATTTAAAATAATTTCAGAGTTTTGCCTATTGGTGGCAACCAAAGCTACTGAAGTGCCCAAACAATAGTCTTTGATTCATGAAGATAGTTCCAGCAAGTGCGGAAAGATCAATTGATGAGTTTTCAGCTAAAAATGTGTATTTTTGAGATACATTTTGTAAGATTTTATCAGACATAATATATCAGAGAAATTTAAGTGAGTAAGTTTTAAGCAATGCAGAAATACTGAGCTTTCATTCTAGGCAAACAGATTGTGCAGTAAATTAGGCTAAACATAACTATGTACTATGATTTAAAAAGCGATAGAGTGATAGTGCAATCCCGAAAAAAAGTGGCTATATGGGGAGATTTGTCCCAATCAACATGAGGGAGGGTTGACCAGATGATCAAAGCATCCTTAATTAAGTGTTTTTGGAAATATTTTTAGTATACACTGTATTTAGTGAAGGATTAATGGTTATATTTCTAAAATAATGTACGTTTATTCTGCAAAGTTACAGTAAAATGGGATGATAGAAACGAAAATATTTAAAATTGATTAAAGGAAGATGTGAAAAACTGCTATAGAAGCAAGAAAAAAATTAATGAAATATAAATTGAAAAGTTGATAGGAAATTTATTTCATTTATGTAGTAGCAATAGTAGATAAATAGAAAAAATGAAAAAGTCTAGAACGGATGAAAGCAGTAGCCTTAAGAAATGTTAAGTATTCATGCCTCTCCAACAGACCATAACATTGATTTAAACACTTTAGGAAGTTATGTAGACAAATTTCACTAAGATGAACATAATGAGATTAAACCAAACTATGTGGTAACTAGTGTTGCCAGATCGAATGTCACAAAAAGTAGGTGTTTAAACATTGATTTTTCTTCAGTGCTTTGAATTCCGTCTAAGCATGTTTTTTTACGGGGATGACCACTTCGGAAACTCAGCTTGAGCTTTAGAGTGATAGTGCAATCCCGAGGGGCAAACCAATGCATTAACTGTTCGTGTTACAAATGCCTTTTACAATGCTTATAATACAGTTTTACAATTCCCCATTACAACATAAATATCTCTGATCTATTGAAAAATTAAACAGGCTTATAGTTAATTTAGGTGACAATAGGTTTGTTTACAAATATCATTTTCCCAAATAATTTTTTGATAATAATTAGATCATGTAGCATAAAGTTATTATGCCTTTTTTAAAACTGATTTTATTTCCCTTAACAAATATTTCAATATAAAATAAAGTGGGTCAAGCCTGCCATATGTGAGGAGTCTTGACACATTTTATGATGATTAAAATCAATCATTTTTCAAGTTTCTTACATATTACACTTATGTCGCTATTTTATTTTGATAACTGATTCTATAACGAATATAATGATCATAAAACTTTATTCTAGGCCCAGTATTTAAATAATAAAAAATCAATTTGTAAAAAAGGGGTTAATCTTCCCCAGTCTCCCCTACAAAGTGTACCATAAGTCCGTTCACGTTGGAAAAATTAATTTAAAAACCCACAAATTCTGGTATTAATCAAATTACAGAGAATCCTATTTTTTTGTTTTAAAAAGAAAAAATATTTTCAAGATATGCGTAAGTGAGTTCATATTTTCAAAATTCATACAAATCTTACAGATCGTAGCACCAGAGTGCGGTTTTTCTCATAAGACTACCCAAATATTGGGATGTTTTATAGTAAAAGATATTAAAAGGCTCAAAGATTCCTATAAGTCCGTTGACATTTAAAAAATTCATAAAACTTAGAAAGCATTTCGTATCTGAGTACGTTTTTTTTTTTTTTTTTTTTTTTTTTTTTTTTTCCACCATAGTAAATGATGGGATGTTTTCTTTCTTGTGCATTCCGAAATAATGGGATGTTTTCTAGTAAAATATATAAAAAGGTTCAAAGATTCCAATAAGTCCGTTGAGATTTAAAAATTTCATAAAACTTATAAAGCATTTCGTATCTGAGTACGGTTTTTTTTCGCCATAGTAATTATCGAATGATCGTATTTTTATGGTAAAATTAGATCATAAAATGTGAACTATTTTTGTGATTTACTATAAAAAAATTTCACTTTTAAAAGTTTTATGGTGTAATCTACACTCAGATACGATAGTTTGCTAGTTTTTTTTTGTTTCAATTATTTAAACGTGAACAGTAATTAAGAGACACTCTGTACATAGAAATATACTTGTATGCAATATCAAATCTTTTGTTCCTTAACAAGAACAAAAAATTATGCATCAGGGATAGGTAATCAAACACTTTCTAACACTAACTGAATATTATTAAGAATTAAATTTTTTTTATGTAATGAAATGACATATCTAAATAAGGAATTTAAAAATACATAAATACATAAACATAATAATATATAAATGCATACCACATCGTAAAACGAACATCCAGCAGTTATCGATCATTATCAGCCTGCAACCGAGTACTTTTGTATAACCTATAGAAAACATTTTGTACTGCAACTTATTTATCTTATTTAATTTCATTATGTTTGAAGCATCGTAACATCATTAAAATGCACTGCAAAAGGTTTTCCACTCCATATAACATAATGTACTGGAATACTTTTGTACTTCCCGTTAACGAACAATAAATTGATACTTATTATATACTATATATACTATATATTATATACTTATTATATACAGTATTTCGTTGCACACTTCACTGAGGCATATAAATCTCATTGTGTTAAAAATATCGTAATATCATAAAATGCTCCGCAAACAATTTTCCTCCACAAACCATAATGTAACAATTTTTGTGTGTTCCTGTAAGGGGTCTCAGGACTCTTAACCCCTTGGGGACGAGCGATCGGTATTCGTGCCGCGGTAAGGTGCTCCGAATCAGTGATAATTCTCACCGGGTAAATTTTTATTGTAAATTTTGCCTTATTTAATCCGAGCATTTTCCCGATTCAATGAGGCAAAAATTTCTGATTTAAAAGACCGGTGATAAAAAATTAAAAATTCTGTAAAAGATGCTCGTTCCGAAGGGGTTAAAGTTTCTAAATTTTCGAAATTTAAATTTTTTATATGTTACACTCCTATATTTTCTGAACATTTTGTTATAATTGTGTCCTTGAAATTTCCATTAGAACAGAAGTTGTGGCTTTTAGAATTATGCACTTTCAATAGCTGAAGCGGCGTTTCCGAAACTTTGAAGTTATTTTTCTCCAAATGACGTTTTTGGGCATAACGCGCAGGATATCTCAAAAAACTTCTGCATATTTTTCATGGAAATTTCAAATCATTTTTCATGGAAATTTTTCATGGATCATGTTAGTCTGTATAAACTGAACTTAAAATTTCCTTTTATTGTTCAAAAAAATATTTTTTTAGGTGATCATACTGCTGAAATTTTCAAAAATTTTCTATTAGCTAAATACAACTTTCCATTAAAAATATAAAAATGCTTTAAATACAAATTTATTTAGGTTCAGTGTAATTATTACAATCTGAAGCATAACTAGGCACAACAATTTTCATTTTAGTTATAAAATTTATTTTGTAATCCTGCGCATAAGCTGTTATACCAATTTTCTGCTCGACAAATGTCTAACAGTTCGGAGCTCCCTATAAATACTACCCTCATAGCATGCATGGTCACGGTGACGTCGTTGTGACGTCACTGTAAGTCACTGTGGTCACGTCACATCTGTGACCAAAATGCCACCCCTCAGTGATGTCACATTGTGACTGAGATGTGAACTTCTTAGAAAACTTTAAAAAATTACGAAAATTCTTTAAAACATATTATTTACTGTAAAATTATGTTTTCCTGGCAATTAAAAAAAATTGTGAGGTCACTGTTATGTCACTGCTATGTAACGTACGTCACGTCACATATGTGACAAATAACCCACCATATTGTAAGTCACAGTGTGACAAAAATATGAACTTCAAAAATCTTTGAAAATGAAGAGAAATATTTTAAACAGTCACGAGTTACATGGCATAAGGAATAAAATATATTAGTGGATAGCAAATGGTAAATTCTCTCACTAAAGGGGAGAGGGGGGGGGGCATAATAAATAAAGTGCACGATACAATCATTAATAAACTAAATTTTCAGGCTATATTTTATCAATTTGATATCTAAGATAGTGAATGTATACTTTTTCATGATTTCAATTTTATCTAGCATTTGGATAATATAATTAGAATTAGGAATATTAAATTTATACACTTTACATATTTAGTTTGCTAGGAGGAAATTTATTTATTTATTTCTTTTTTTACCGACCAGGATTATTCGAAACACTTCTGTGGTTTCAAAATAAAAAATTTCTATTACAGTTAAATCTGCACCTTTTAATGAGCACGTAGAAAGAGTCTTCAGAGTTTAGTCATCTATGCAATTCTTGCTTTAGAATATTTTTATAATTTGTATTCAAGTCATAAATTCTACTTCTTTCAGACTTTTTAAATAAAATTAGCATTTTCCGAAAATAAAAGAAATATACAAAATTTGTGCAAAACAAACTTTACTTTAAAAAAAAAAAAAGAAAAAAAAAGGGGGGGGGGGGCTCGTTATTACCATTAAATTTATTTTTACACCTTTTGAAAATTTAAACAATGGTATATCTAATAAACTCTAATTATGAATATTATTATTATAATTATTTAGAAAAAATGAAATTTACAATACATTTTAACTTGTATTATTTGGTACGGATAAAAAGAAAAGGTTAAATACATTGGACATTTCTTCAAATACAAAATTTTAATTAACCATACTTTCAAAAAATTACTGCGCATTCAAGTTTCATATCTCTTGCATGCAAAAACAAATAATCTGTACCAGACCATCTGCTTGAAAATCGTCTGCCCACAAAAAAATAAACATGAGAAGACGCGGGAAATAAATAGTTCACCGTTTTTAGAACATCACCTTCACCACGTCTACAACACTTTAAGATAAGGAAATGACCATTTTTGGATACACGGATATTAATAGAACGTATATGTAAGTTTTATTTAATTTAAATATTTTATTCCTGATTTGTACATATGAGTTAAATAGTTTTATGTTATATTTGTAAGAGACTGATCTTTAACTGTTAGAAGCGATATTTTAAAATTCGATAACTGCAAAGAAAAATATCTTAATCTGCTATCGCTTGAAAAAAAAAAACTGCGCAGAGACTCTGCATGCCTACATTCATACTGGAATTAATATAAACATTAATTTACTCTTACTTGAGATTGAAAATGCATGGAACGACAATGATTTGAAATTATTTTATCGGCTTTTTACTATTTTTTGATTACTAACACTTATAGTTATTATTATTTTGGGGTTAAATATGATGTTCGATTATCATGAGATTACGAAACTGTTTCAGATTAGAAATTAACATTATACTGGAAAAATGTATTTTTATTTATTACAGTAGTGAAACATTTGAAAGAATTTTCTTTTAGTGCTAATAATATTTTAAATTATCTTTTAAAATCCTAAATCTTCAAACCAATGTTTTCAGATTTAACATTTGCCAAAATTATAAAATAATAGGAATTCCTTATACCATATGGAAATATTTTTGAGATATTGTTAAATCTAATAATGCATTTAATTTATTTATTGAGTTTGCTGTTGTTTAATAGTACAATTATAAATCCTAATTATTATTTTTAGTGTTTTTCTAATTGGTATATTTATTTTTTTAAATTGTATGTAAGCATTTTTTCTGTTTGTGATTTTAATCAAACATTTAATTATAGACATTCTGAATCGGTTATTAAATTTTCTTCTATTGTAAATTCATTTTCTACGTTTATGATACGCGTAATTATTGGCACTAAAAAGTAAAATATGATATTTAAGCATTGAAACAAAGTGTTTTTCATGCCTGATGGGAAGTTATAGATCAAACTGCTTTAGTATATATTTTTTAAAAGTTCATATAATACAGGATACATAATATAGGACACAAGTTGAAAAGTGCTTATGACTTCGGTTTGTCTCTCCGTCTGTCCGTCTAGCAGTCTTTCCGCACTCTAACTCTCGAAAATATACTTGGATTGCCCTGAAATTTTTGGATGTTATTGACGTTTACCATAGCACGGTACCTATTTGTAATGAAGTTTGTAGCATGCTTTGTTCATTTACAGGGACAGCCAAAAGTTTTCCATTACATTACAGCCTATGGAAAAAAATCGTTTCAAATTATTTTTTATGATTTTACGCACGCTTTCAAAAAGAATAAAATTTATATGCATTTATGAAGTGCACTAAAATATGCATTCTCTTGACTATGCGATGCAAAGAATAGTTATTGTTCATTTACAGGGCTAAAAAAGGAATTCAAATACATAATGATATAGGGGTGGAGGGAATTGTTTGCGGCATACTTTAATTATGTTAATCAATTTCATATATAATGAAATTGATATATGTCGCTGAGGTTTACATACTATAAATTATTTCATGTATAATACGAATAATACGCATATAGCATTTACAGGGACACACAAAATATTTCAGATACTATATTGTATACGAAGTACTGTTCATTAGCGATGATTGCTGGAAATGTATTTTTAATTATGATATGCGCTTTTATGATTCACTATATTTATGCATAGTATATGGTGTATATAAATGCTATAATTCCTATACAAGGCTACACAAAAGTATTCGTAAGGATTACTGGGTATGGGCGCAAATTGCTTAAAGGTGGTTTTTAAATGAGTTATGCTTTTTTTTGCTGAACTGCATTTAATTTACCAAGAAATGTTTGTAGAATATAGATAAAACGATATACAGGATCACGTAAAGAATTGGATACATGGCCGTCTATAAATTATAATTTCTGGAAATGTGATTTCAGCAGTTTTAAGAGTGTCTTAGTTTGAATTAAATTTTAACTAAATAGTGGCGTGTAATAAAGATTCTAGGTAAACTACAGGGTTGTACAAAAGTATTCAAGTATGATTCCATACATTAGTATAAATTGCTGAAAAAGAATTTCAACCTATTAGGCGTTTTCTTGCTAAACTAAATTTTCCCATTATTAGTATATGTACACTTAAAAAAATGGGAAGTCAAAATTGAGTAAAAAGTACTCAATTTTAAATGCGTCACATACTCAAAATAGCTCCGATCCAAATGTACTCAATGTTGAGAAACACATGTACTCATTTTTTATTCATTGGTTGTAATCAAATATGAATCATTATGTACTGCCCCCCCCCCTCCCCCCCCAAAAAAAGAAAAACCTAAAATTTAAAGTAAAAATGTACTGACATTTATTTCCCGTTCAAAGTTCTTAACAAGAAATATTTAATTGATTATTTATTAAGAAAAATAGCAAAATTCTTAACAAGATATTCAAATAGAATATTTTTATGACAAGAGCATTATTTCCAAGCACTTTTAAATTATTTTTAAAATGCTGTGCATAATTTAATATTTACATTAATAAACATCATTTATGCCGCCATAAATGAAATGAACCATTACAGGGTACAAAACTATTCCTTTGTTTGGGTTTGATAACATGTGATGTTTCAAAATAGAGAAAGCATGGGTTCATTTTTGATCCAAAAATATTCAATTCGATATGAGTACGTCGGTTTACTTATTTTTGAGTACTTCATTTTTCTCAGTGTATCAACCTACAGATCAAATACAGGGCTGTTCAAAAGAATTGGAAAACATATTTGGCTATGGACGGTAACTGCTGAAATCAATTTTTCAAATGTTTTATGAATTTTCTAAAATGTTTACTTAGTTATCTTATTTACGTCATTTCCCTAAATTACGATGTCTTGTTAAAGCATTCAGAAAGAGTTGGAAAGTATTTTATAATCTATGATTAACGCATGATTTTTCTTACTCGTTTTTTTTCTATTTCCCAGATCAGTCTTTTCCTATAAAACATACCAAATCTATTTAACTCATATTCACAAAATACAATATACACGGGAATAAAAAATTTAAATAAATATCGCTTATCATGCCACTCTATAAATAATAGTTGTATTAATATCCGTGAGTCTCCATGTTCGTATTTAATAAAGCAATGACAAATCACAACAAATTAAAAAATTTACACATTCTAAATATCAAGCTTGAACTCAATATCAAGCATAGAAATTAATATCAAGCATAGAACTGAATAAAAAAATATGTCAGTTGATAAGCATTGTTTTTTAAGTGGAAAAATTTAAAATGATTTAGAAGAATAGGACTCCAAAATAGCGATATTTTGCTAAAAAGTACGGTAAAAAGATAAGATTTTATATTTACAGCAAAAGGTTATTTCAAAATGCATCGCTGTATTAATACTTAGAAATTTTTCCAGAGAGAATCCTTCGCCTTATATACAATATTTCAAATGAAAATCAAATATCAAATTAATTGCTTAAAAGGCGCAAAGGCCAACATAGTGAAAAAGATTCCAAGCCGGGACTCGAACCCGGGCCATCAGTATTGCACACTGACATTCTACCGACTAAACCACATGGAACGAAGCCCAGTCTGTAAAATTTCTCACTATTACAGGTTGGCAAGGCTACAAACGCAGCACAAGATGGAATATTTATCGTGAGCCACCGACATGCGGTAAACACGAAACTTAATGAAATCCAGCATCGAAACTATATTAATAATTGGAAATTTTTCCAGGGAGAAACATTCGCTTTGCATACAACATTTCAAATTAAAATTGCCTTTTAAGCAATTAATTTGAAATTTGATTTTCATTTGAAATATTGTATGCAAGGCGAATGGTTCTCTCTGGAAAAATTTCCAAGTATTAATATAATTTCAATCGATTCAATCGATTAATTAAGTTTCGTGTTTGCATCATGTTGGTGGCTCACGCTAAATATTCCATCTTGTGCTGAGTTTGTAGCCTCGCCATCATGTAATAGAGAGAAATTTTCCAGCCTGGGTATCGTTCCATGTGATTTAGTCGGTAGAATGTCAGTGCGCTGTAGTAATGGCCCGGGTTCGAGTCCCAGCATGGAATCTTTTTCACTATTTGCGTCTTTTAAGCAATTAATTTGAAATTTGATTTTCATTTGAAATCACAGTGTTTATGACAAGTTCGTCACAAATGACCCATATTTCACAAATTGGTCACAGTGTGACTTCAAAGCATTGTCGCTTTCGTCACAGGTTCGTCACAAAGTTAATGCCAAAATAGTCACAAATGACACATTGTGTGACACATTTGTCACACCGTGACTTCACAGAGTGGTCACAATGTGACGTCACAAACGACCTCTAAAACGGCCATAACGACCTCGCATTCTAGTCACTATGACGTCATATCGACGTCACGTGACGTCACATCGACGGTCACAAAATCACAGTGTGACTTCACAACGACGTCGCCGTGACGTCACCATGCCTTACGGGTAGTTCTGTTTCTTGCATTTTTTTAAAATACATAAAATGAAAAAACATATTTACATCTTCATCCCAATAAAAATTGTGTTTTAAAACCATATACATTTTAAGATATTAAATACTGAAAATGGTCTCTTTTTTTTTTCCTTTTTTAACAATTTTAAGAGTCCTGAGACCCCTATACTCAATAGCAAACCGCAGTAACATATAAAAATTAAAGGGTAATCCGAGTATACTTACGGTAATTTGAGCACTACCAGACGGACAGACAGACGAAATTCATAAAAAGGTTTCAACTAGGTTGGAAAGTGTTAAAACTCAGAAAAATTTTATTTATCGCTTTAAAAATCATTGCGAAAAATAATTCTTTTATTAGACTAAACATTACTTCAACAAAAAAAAGATATAAATTTTTAAATACAAGAATTATTTAACTTTCGTATCCTTTATTTGTAATTCTGTTTCGTCTTAAATGATTTTTCATTAATAAGATTAATTTCAATTCTCACCCTTTGCTTTATTTATATGCTTTCTTTTAACCAGAAACAATTGAATCAGCTCTTAATTTATCATTTTAGACACAGTTTTTTTTAACAATTAAATACCAGGAATACAGGTATTAGCATAATGTAATTCAGCCATTGTATCTATTTTATTTGTTTTCGTTTTTTTTTTTTTTTTTTTTTTAGTTTCATAAAGGTAGCACACAAATGATCTCATTTAATTTCCTACTGGTTTTAAGAATGTGGTAATGAATTTACTGCACAATGTTTACAAAAAAGAAAATAAGTATAGGAGAAGTGGTGCTTTTAATTAAATATTCTTATTCTTTTTGTAGAAATCAGGCAATGAAACACAAAGTATCTTAAAGAAAAGTGAAATTATTAATGTTTTTTAAATAATTTTCTAGATATATGATCACCTAAATATAGATTGAAAAATGGATGTTTAAGAAAATAAGATAACTACGTTTGTTATATGTGTTATGAAGTTACGTAAAATTAGTTCAAAAATCGAATTGGTTGAAACTGTTTTATTCAAACTAAACTGTCTGTAAACTGATAAGAAATTATATATTTATCTGTAAAATTGATATGCTTCTTTTGAATGATTTTAATGTTTTAAATAACCATTTGATTAAAAAACTTAAATAAAATACCATATCTTCTATCGGTTATATTTTACCATTGCTGCCAATTTAGCACAACATATGTCTAAAGTTAGCTAATTTAGCATTAACAAATTTTTATTTGACCCAGAAGCATTTATTCCCTCTTTAAATCCTTATTTTAAATTCATCATTTATCGTTGGATACAAATTTTCAAGTTTAGTTTATTTATTTAACATTCGCACAGAATGGAATAGGCATAATTTACTTCTTTAATTTTTTAGCATTTAGCAAGATATCAAAATGTAAACAAGGAAGCGAATTTCTTTAGCCAGTTTCAATCATGTTATCATTGTTATTGTCAATTTTGTCTGTTAATGCAGTTATTGCTTTTGCCACTGGACTAGTATTTTTTATTATTATTAGATGCTTGTCTAAAAAAAACATATTGTAGATTTATTAAAGAAACATAATACATTCTGAAATTTTATTTAACTTCTAGAATACAATTAAATGCTGTTAAAATCGCACTTAACAATTTAAATTTCGTAATAAATACAGAAAAGTAAGACAACATATATTAATTATTTTTATATACAGCAAGAATTCATTCGTGCATTAATTTAAAATAGCGTAAATTTAGCGCTTTGGACAAAAATGTACATTTAATATTATAGATAATTATAGATTTAATATTATAGATAATTATAGATTTAATATTATAGATTTGATATTATAGATTTAATATTATTTCATTAAAATGATTCATTAAAAAAAACGTAATATAGTGCTATCATTCTGAATATTCTGAATCATTCTGAGTGTGCTATTATTCTGCATTTAATATTATAGATAATTATAGATTTAATATTATTGATTTATTTTAAAAAATACATAATATAGTGCTATCATTCTGAAATTTTATTTAACCACTAGAATACAATTAAATGCTATTAAAATTGCATTTAATAATTTAAATTTCGTAATAAGTACAGAAAAGTAAGACAACATATATTAATTATTTCTATATACAGCCAGAATTCATTCGTACATTAATTTAAAATAGCATAAATTTAGCGCTTTGGACAAAAATGTACATTTAATGTTTCGAATTTTTCCTCCCGTAAAAATTTAGTCCACTTTTAGCATTTTTGTATCTTGATGATTCGATAATACTGACAATACCTTTCTCTAATGAATAATATAAATAAATTAATCATTTTCCTTTTATGATTTTTTAGGTTAGTAAGTACTAAGCGACTTATGCTATTTTTCTGGTACATGTTTTCTTGATTGCAAAAACTCAACTAATAATAATCGTTTGCATAGTAAAATATAATCTTTGGATTGCCTTACAGTTCTTTAGGCTGGGCTGGCTGTATAACGACTATCTCGTTATATATGTTTGCGTTCCCCCCCCCCCCCCAGCAGTTTCAATTATAATTCTGTTTAATAACTTATTTATTTTAGTGCACTATAGTAAAACAGTGCACCCCCTAAATTAAATTCAACATTTAAAAACTAAAGCGATTGTATAAAGAGCCCTTCTCATTTAAATTAAATTATTCTAGTTACTCATCTCTTTAATAAAATAAAATCAGTGATTCAGTCTCCATTTTTACTTTGTGAGTCTCTCACACATACGATTTAACCTTGTAGAAAAACGTTACTGCTGTCTGTTAGAAATAAAAGCATTTTAACTGCGGGCATTTCCTTATTTGGGCATGAATATAACTCATCATTTAAAATCACTTAACATGCAATCTATTCATTAGAATTGTCTTCGCAATACGCTTTAACATTCACACCCTTTTGTTCAGATGTATGGATATTCTGCATTTTTGTGGTAATGCACGTTACATTCTCATGCCCTTTTCGCCTAACGAATTCGGTCTGTTACTATGCCTTATCCAGAATCATTTTAATTTTTTTTACACTTAACCGCAGTTGTATCAATGTACAGATTAGACTGCGCCTATCATGATTCAGGAATGTTGGCAGCCCACAATCTGGCGCCCCTACACAATTAATGTATGATAGAACCCTACCGTATGCATTTGGCGAATCCATACCAGCTAATTTTTTCTCTCCGCCTCTTGTGCATGGCGCAAAATATTTGTAGATTGGCGATATTGTAGTCCGCCAAGCAAGAAAGTTGTAACGGTATATTTCAACCCACTCCTGCTCTGTCTCTTGCCTCGTGATGTCATTTTAAAAAGAGGCTCTCATTGCTTCCCCCTTGTACCTCTCCCTTCTGCTTTCATCATGGAATAAAAAAAGGTCTTCGTTTACCAAATTGGAGTTTTTTTTTTTAGTAAGTCCTGGTTTTTCTAAATCCCTATACGTTGTCAACAAAACGGCCATCCCTGTATGTAACGAAATCGTCTTCACAGGCTGTAGGTTGTTGCAACCTTCACATGGCTGTTTAGAAACAAAAAGATCGCAAAATTTTGTGGTGAATGTACCTAAACTTGTACCTTAATCAAGTGTTAGATATCAGTTGAATAGTGTTTTGTTGAGCTTGTATCACTTTGTGCCAAATATAAAAATATTGGAAGCCTTTTATTATTTTTTAAAACTTAAACATCAACTTCTAATATTAAATGTATAAGTCAATCAATAACATTTTATTACTAAAACAATATATGTTGTTGTTGTTGTTTGTTGTGTAACCAACATTGTGTTCAAAATCTAAGTTTCTAAAAAATGCTAAAGTGATAAATGTTTCACTGCTCTACTTCGCTTTTCTACTTAATTTTAAATTTTACTTCATCAATTTTTAAATATTTTAAATAAATCTGTAACTTTTAACACCAACTTCCTACACAGTAAGATGTTAATAATTTTATTTGTTCTGGAATTATATAAATAATTTCTAATTTAGCCTTAAACCAAAAATAAACTGCTAGTGTCTTAAAATTTATTTTATGAAAGAAAAGCGAATGTAAAAAAAAATATATATGCAGTATAATTATTTGAACTGTCTGTTGTTTGTTGTGTAACCAAAATTGTGTTCAAAATCTAAGTTTCTAAAAAATGCTAAAGTGATAAATGTTTCACTGTTCTACTTTGCTTTTCTACTTAATTTTAAATTTTACTTCGTCAATTTTTAAATATTTTAAATAAATCTGTAACTTTTAACACCAACTTCCTACACAGTAACATGTTAATAATTTTATTTGTTCTGGAATTATATGAATAATTTCTAATTTAGTCTTAAACCAAAAATAAACTGCTAGTATCTTAAAATTTATTTTATGAAAGAAAAGCGAACGTAAAAAAATATATATGCAGTATAATTATTTGAACTGACATATATTAAAATAAATTTATCTTTTTTTTATTTCTTTTTGCTAATGAATTTCTCTTTCATGGCCTTTAACATGCACAAAAATAAGACAATGTTTTTTTGTAATTTACATTACAAAATTTAATGATCTTACAAAAGAAATCAAAATAAATGATGAGAAAATTTATAAACTTTGAAAATGCAAAATAATACAATACATCATAATTTTCTGAAAACGATGAAAAAAAACCCCCAAAAATAGAATGAGTTTGTATAATAAATACACATCTATGTAGAAATGCAATTTTAAAAAGTTTATTTTTTTCTACGCTGAAATTACCTCATAATGAATTAAGAATTGAATAAGTTTAACTTATTCTTAAATTTTAATTACTTAAATTTACTAATTATTAATATCATCTCATCTTTTAAACTAATATTAATGTGTCAAAACTCTTTTAGTCCAATCAACATGAATCTTAAAACATATAATCAGAGATTTCAAATATTTTGGGGGTTGTAGTTTTAAGTTAAATTTTTCTTTCTTTATTAATTTTGCTATGAATTTCTTATTTATGCCTTTCAAGATACAAGAATATAAAACAATGCCATTTGCAGTCTACCTGAAAAAACGCTGCTATCTACTTAATGTTCTTCTGGATGAAAGCAAAAGAAATTATGCAAAATTTGCAATTCATTTAAATTGCAAAACAGGAAATTGCATCAAAACTATCCGAGAGAGATGAAAAACATCTCGTGAAAAATATAGAATTGTACTGTAATAATACTTAAAGCAAATATATTAATGATACTTAAATATAATAATAACATTAATAAAATGAATAGGTGAAAATAATTTACCGTTTCTATTAATTTACTCTTGATTAATGAGCAAAATTTTGTCAACGTTCGTTAATAATAAATTAAGAAACAATTGTTTTTCTAAAATTACAAACATTTTTATGAAAATACTATTAAACATTATTCTTAGCTTCTTATAAATAGTTAAAAGTTATTTGCCATTTCCTTTTAATTTATTCCCAACCATTAATATCCTATTAATGTCTCAAACTGCAAATGGTAATACAAGCAATACGAACAAAAAAGTATTTACACACAGTGAAATTATTTTTCATATAGCAACTTAAAATTAAATTTCGCTTTCTTTAACTTTTTCTCTGGTGAATTTATTTTTTATGTCCTTCACCGTATAAGCATGTTATATAAGGCTTGTTAAAATTTATTTGAAACCCCCCCCCCCCTGTTAATATTTAATGACCTTTAGAATGAAAGCAAAATAAAGGATGCAGCAAATTATATTTATATATAAATTGAAAAATACAACAAAGCATCAAAATTAACTAAAAGCGATCAAAGACGTTGCCAGGAAATGGAATGAGGTTACATACACATACATGCATTTCAATACAGTATAAAGGACATTTCATTAAATTTATGCCAAAACTCCGTCACGATAAATTAAGAGCTCAACTTTTTAAACTAAACACTTTAATTTTTTACTTTTAAACTTTACTTTTAACTGCTAAAATGTATATGTGAAAATAATTTACTATTTCTATTAATTTATTCTTAAATTTTGATTCATTATTAATGTCTCAAATATGTGCTTAATCAAACAATATGAAACGAAAAGTATATGCAATGTATAAAAATACATATGTTTTGTAATTTAAGATAATATAATATAGCCACGAAAAAAATATACATAAAAATATACGAAAAAAATAACCTATTTGGGGTTATCTACGTTTAAGTAAAGCGTTCGTTATCTTTAGGAAGCTCAGAAACCAATATATTTATGAGTTTTAAAGAAGAATTTATAAAAACAAAGTTTGTACTACTTCCACTCATTTAGAGAAACGTTTTCGAGTAGTTTTAATCATATAGGGTAACTCCGGGAGAGTCGCCGCATACGGGATAGATGCCGCACCCCTTGTATTTCTTGTAATTATCGATAGATGGTCGTCAAACGCACAGTATAGGCGTGCAATGAGATTATTTTAACCAGTGTATAGCGTGAATCCCATTTCGATATTTACTTGTAGAAGAACAATCCTTAATTTGACGTAAGTTCATGATTTCACTGTCCAAACTTTTAAACACGTTATGTTTAAATACTTTTCATATACTAATTACTAAATGCATGCATGATTTCGAAGTCAAAACTAAGTATAGAGTTTGTACAGAGTACTTTGTGTGTGGTTACTACATTCGCCTTAGCGATGGCAGGTAACTGTGATGGCCGACGTCTGCACCATGCAAAATGGGATACATGCTGCACTGCTATTCCGGTATACATGCCGCAGTTTCTTTTGTACGGGATGACTAAGTGTTATTAACTTTTCCTTTTCTTTTTGCACAGAATAACCATGTTAGGCATGTTATAAAGTTTACTAAAACCAAAGGAGATAAAGTGGGAAAATAAAAAGTAAAAAGGGCAAGAAAGATGCAAGTCAAGATGCTAATAATGAAAAATTGGATTGCGCGTAACGCAGACGTTCTTTGCAAACTACTCCATAAAAGAGGAAGTGTAATTGGCTTCGTTGCATCATGTGTTTAAATGTAGTTACATAAAGACTGTGCTTTTTCGACACTTTTTCTGTAGATTGTAGTCGAAAAACAGGTCTCTTAACCCATTCGAGACCATAGGTGCATATAAGCACCTTCATAAAGAGCTTCTTTGTTTCTGGCACCAGTAAAAAAGAAAAGTAATATTTGCTTTGTTTAATTAGAGCATTTTCATGATTATTTAAGTAAAGGTAACTTCTTTTAAAAAAGTGGTACCAACCCAATAAAATTTGTGTAAAAGCCACAGGTCCCGAAAGGGTTAACAAATAAATTATGTTAACACAATTTTACTTTTTTCTTTTCCCTTTCTAATGCATTGATGTTACGTTGTTGCTGAAATAATAATTAAAATTTAATGTACAAAAAATAAGTCGATAATTTTAATAGTGAAAGTAGGAAAAAATTATTAATTTGAATCTACTAATACGTTTCATTGTACTCATTTAGTTACATTTTGTTATTACATCGTTAATTATAGTCCAGATATGAATTTTTTTTTAAATATTTTTATTTGTAATTTTATTCTGTTCTTATTACAAGCGCGGCATAACTACAGCACAAGTGCGGCGTCTCAGCCTGAATGTACGGGTGATGCGCCGCAGTGTAATGTTTTAGAAAAAAAAAATGTTAAAAAATATTAATAATTTGTTTTGAATTTTTTGTCGCACTACACGCATTGTATATTTAACATTAAATAGCACAGCATGATTTTTTTTATTTTATGTCCACCATGGGACTTTATACACAAATTCAAAAAAAGTGCGGCATAAATCCCGGAATTACCCTATATTAAAACGCAAAGGTAAAAATTTAAGTAGATCGAAATCAACACATTCTCACATGCGTCAACTCTTTTTCGGACCTCTTCATTTAGAGGAAAGTAGAACGAGTTCCTACTGACGCAGCGGTAAAACAGCTGTTTAAATATCTAAATTTTTGTAGAAGACGCAAGTTCGAGCACAACGTCTGGAAATATGATTTCTGTAATATTTTTGTCAATAATACATTTGAATAAAGACATACTTTATTAGGAGGAGAAGTTATGTGATATGTATTTTATTGTTATTATTATTTGAATGATTTATAATTAAATAAAATTTAACACTTTACAATATTTAAGAATAATAATAATTTTATATTTAAAAAATTGAAGCTAAAATATTTTGCATGTAATTACCAATTAAATAAATTAAGCTGATCTGCAATTTTTGTTATATTTTCTGACTGTTATCAAGAATATATATGTGCGTGTGTCAGAAAGAAAAGTTTGCCATTATTTTCCGTAAAAAATAAAACGGAAATAAAGAAAAATATTTATATAAGAACTGTAAAAGAAATTACCTTGATATCTATGGTTTAATATATAAAAAACTGTATAAAAATGTAAAATAAAATTCAAGTAATAAAAAATATACGAGGTGTGGATATTTAATAACGAAACTAATGCTTCTACAGAAGAACTGCGCATGCGCCAAATTCGTACGATCAATAGTTGTATAGCGGAAAGCCTCATGTATCGATTACTACCTCTAAATTGGATGTATTTCAATTAGTCTGGCAGAAAACTTAATTTGTTCTGGAGCCTGTTTTAGTATTTTGCCGGAAATGCCGTGTGTTTTAAAAGAGCATAGAACTAATGTGAAATTTCTTTTTAAACTTGGAAAATCCACTACTGAAGCGCATAATTTGTCAACAGAAGTATACGAAAATGAATTTTTATCACGTGCGCAGGTTTTTGAGCGGTTTAAACATTTCCAAGATGGCCGATAATGCGTTGAAGATGATGTTCGCCCCGGTCGCCCTGCCACATCAACAATGGAAAAAATTAGTAATCTCTATACGTTTACTGGGTTCCTGAATCTCAAACTATTAATCAACATTAATACCTTGAGGTACTTGCTCAACTCCGTGAAGAAATACGAAGAAAACGATCCGAATTGTGGAAAAACAACTCACAGGTGCTTCATCAGGAGCAACTGCTCTCATTGCATTGTCTGTCAAGAGGTTTCTAGCCAGGTATAACCTCCCAATGTTGGGTTATCCACCTTATTCGCCTGACTTGGCATCATGTAACTTTTATCCGTTCCCCGAGTTCAAATCTGCATTAAAAGGAATTAGATTTCAGATCTTTGAAGCTGTGAAAGAAAAAGTGGCATTCTTCATGAAATAGCTCACAGAAAATGACTTCCAGCACTGTTTCAAACAATGGAAATTCGCATGGAGCGCTGCAGGGATAAAGGAGTGGTATGTATATAAAGGGATAATAATTAAACATGTATAAATTTAAAATAAAATATTTTACAGACATAGTCTCGTTATTTAACAGCCACATCTTGTATATTATAAATCGTTAGCTGCATCAAGTTTCAAATTTAAGCTTTTAGAGGATGAGACAGATAAAAATAAAATGCATGGCAGCTTTTAATGGTCGTGTAGTTAAAAAAATAGAAATAAAAATAAATGCTATTTTTTCGAAAAAAAGAATGAGACTTTAGTAAGTGCAATGTTAAAAATCTGCAGCTGTAGCTACATAGTCACACCACCGCTTTTATAGAATATCTCTATTCTGACCAATGAAAATGCTCCATAGTGTATAGTCAAGTAATCGTTTTCTATAAAAGCGGTGGATTGAATATGCAACAAACGCTACAGATTTTTAACAGTGTAAAAATAAATGTTCTACTCAAAATTTTTAGGGAAATTTCTAATAAAAAGCAACTGGCTGTAAATTATAAACTTAACATTATTTCCCTTCAATGAATAGGGAGCCCCATCTATCGCCTTAAAGAAATGGGGATCACTTTATGCAATATGGAAATGTGTCACGATTTCAATAATTAATATTAAAGCAACTAGTTAAAAATTCAAAAATTTATCTAATAAGACATTCAAGTTATTTACCGGTAAATCTTGACCGGTACTACTAGTTGGGTATTAATCCGTTTTCGCAACCCGAAATATAGGTTTTCGAATACTATCATTTCTCAAATAAACATTTTCATATTCAACAAAGAGGTTTTCCATATAAATTACATAGCTGAAAGTATTTAATTGAGAATTGATAGCATCCAAAAAACCGATATTCCAGTTTGAGAAAACTGAATAATACTCCACAAAAACTATTCGGAAATGTTTTAGAAAACCAGTGGTAGCAAGAGAAACCTTATTTTTATAAATGCTTGTTTAAATCTCTGGAAGAATTTCTGGTTCTAGTTTATAAAGATAAAGAACACTTTTG
Organism: Maratus speciosus; assembly: GCA_963932465.1. Lineage (NCBI taxonomy): Eukaryota > Metazoa > Arthropoda > Arachnida > Araneae > Salticidae > Maratus > Maratus speciosus. The sequence continues at coordinate 452,454,959 of OZ010789.1, read as the reverse complement.
ACAAATCGTGGGTAACTCTGAAGACGTTATTGTATATTTCAGTTTGTGGTTATTGCCGAAACATCAGTGAAGGCTTATTGTGGTGACTCGAAAAGTTTTTGGTTTCCGTCTGTCAGTTAGTTTGTCTGTTAGTCTGTCTGTTCCACAATAACTGTCACAAAAAAGTATCCTTGTAGCTTCAAATTAAGTAGGAATGTTGATGAGGTATCCTGATTTAGATGCATAGTTTTTTTTTATATTTGGTTCATTCGTTCGGATTATATAAAGCATACTAGCAAACCCCGCGGCTTTGCTCGCGTAATATTTGAAATATGCCAAGTGATATTTATATGTCTAATTTTTATTAAAAGGTACTAACTAAGTTTTTTTTTTATTAAATGGAAATATTTTATTTTATTAAAAGGTTTTTTTTTATTAAAAGGTACTTATTACTTTTAGGAATTTCAAAAATTACTATTTAAAACACAGTTTGATTAAGCATCATTATTACACTGTATTAGGCAGAAATGAGACTTAAATTAATAAAATGAAATAAAACTAAATAAATGATAATTTAGAAAATATTTTGAAACTTTTATGCTCAATTAATACGCTCATTTCAGTATTCATTTGAAGTTTTGAATTTTTTAGAAACCATCTTCTTACATCTTAAAATTAACCATCATGTCAAATTCCAAGTCCTACCACCTCTCTCAACATAATGGGCTATGTTGAAACAGGAACTGTCACCATTAATTTGCCAACATTAATTTTGAAATCGGTTTGTTATTTCCTAATATTCCACAGAAACGTAATTTAAAAAGCTTTTAAAGCCCTTTTATAGAACGTTTGTTGTTCCTGTGAACCCCAGGTTGTAGAATCACCAGCATGAAATATAGCCTGTGTAGGATCAGAGACTGTTACCATTGATTCGCCACTATTACTTTTATAATCGGTTTATATTCCCTGAAATTGCATAGAATCGTAATTTAGAACTTTTTTAGAATGCTTTTCGCACCTCTTCTTTGCTTCACCCCTTTTTAATTCGAATTTATTTTCGACGTTCCTTCGAGGGCATTTATATTTTATAAGTAACTACCATGTCATATTTAAAGTTTCTAGCCTTTTCTGTATCATAGAAATCGCAATTTAGAAAGTTTTTAGCTCCTGCAACCCTCTGGTGGTAGTGGAACAGACATAAAATATCGCTTATGTTTGAGCAGGTTCTATCACCAAAATTTGTCATCATTATTTTTTTAATCGGTTTGGTAACTTATAAGTTTGGTTAAAAATTGTAATTTATAACGCTTTTCACTCACTTCATTTTTTTTAAATTTGGAATTTTCTTTCGACTGTTCTTAGAAAGCAGTTGCATCTTGTAAGTAAATACCATGCCATACTTCAAAGTGTTAGACCCCTCAATTGTGCAAAAAAACGCAAATTAGAACATGTTTTGATTTTGCAACCCTCAGATGGTAGTGACAGCAACATAAAATATAACCTATGTTATAGCAGGGACAGTCACCATTGATTTGCAACCATTACTTTTGAAATAGCTTTGGTTTTTCCTTAGATTGAGAAGAAATCGCAATTTAGAACGTTTTTAGGATGCTTTTCTCGCATTTTCACCCCTTTTTAAATTTCCAATTTTTTCGAAACTGTTCTTAAAGATCATTTATATCTAATAAATATGTACCTTGCCTAATTTTAAGTTGCTAGCACGTACCGATCACAAAAATCGAAATTTAGAACGCTTTTTTGCTCCTGCAACGTCTTGGTGATAGTGATACCGACGTAAAATAGCGTCTATGTTAGAGCAGGGGCTGTCAGCATCAATTTCCTATCATTACGTTTGAAATCAGTTTGATTCTTCCTGAGATATTGCTGACAAATCGGCATTTAGAACATTTTTAGAACGCTTTTCGCGCATTTTGCTCCTGCATCTCCTCTGGGGTAGTGGAAACAGATATAAAATATAGCCTATCATGGAGCAAGGTCTGTCACCATCATTTTTACACCATTGTATTTGAAATCGGTTCAGTACTTCCTGAGATTACATAGAAATCGCAATTTAGAAAGTTTTTTACAACGGCTTTTGCGCATTTTGACCCCCTTTTAAATTTCGATTTTTTTTTTTAAGAAAATGCCCTTAGAGATCATTGATATCTTATAACTAACTACCATTCCAAATTTCACGATTCTAAGCCCTTCCGCAGCGCAAAAGCCGCAATTTAGAACGCTTTTCTCTTGCACCCCCTTTGGGGTAGTGGCACCGATATAAAACATAGCCTATGTTGTAGCAAGGGTTGTCACCGTCATTTTGAAAGGATTATTTTTTTTAATCGGTTTGGTATTTCCTGAGATTGTGTAGAAACCACCATTTTGAACGTTTTTTAGAACAATTTTCGCGCATTTTCACCCCTTTCAAATTTTGAATTGTTTAAGAACTGTTCTTAGAAATCCCTTATATCTAATAAGTAGCTAATATTTCAAATTTCATATTTCTAGCCCCTTCAGTAACACATAAATCGCATTTTTAGAACGTTTTTTGCTCCAGCACCCCCTTTGGGGTAGTGACACCGACATAAAATATAGCCTATCTTGGAGCAAGCGTTGTCACCATCATTTTGACACCAATATTTTTTAAATCGGTTTGGTATTTCCTGAGATTGTGTAGAAACTGCCATTTAGAACGTTTTTTAGAACGCTTTTTGTGCATTTTCACCACTTTTAGATTTCGAATTGTTTAAGAACTGTTCTTAGACATCATTTATATCTTATAAGTAACTAATATTCAAAATTTCATATTTCTAGGCCCTTCAGTAACGCTAAAATCGCATTTTTAGAACGTTTTTTGCTCCTACACCCCCTTTTGGGTAGTGGCACCGACATAAGATATAGCCTATGTTCTAAGTTGGACTAACACCATCATTTTGATACCATTACTTTTGGAATCGGTTCGGTAGTTCCAGAGCTTACCTCCTACAAATAAACAATTTTTTCCTCTTTATAATAGGAAGTATAGATTATTTTACACCATAAATCTTCTCTATGGTAATTCAGACGATTTTAAAATTTTCATTTGTTCAAATAAAATGTCTCATTTAAATGAATGAAATCAAATGGTAAATTATGGATGCTGAAATTTCCGAATAAAATCGCAAATAGTTAGAAATTTTGTCAATACATTTGTCAGATTTTTTAAGTTAGGTGCATAACTTTTGGTGCAATTTACTTTATACATGTTTTCCAGTAATATAAGACATTTTGTTTTAAAAACTTACTTATTTTAAATGTACATCTTTTAATTTTTCTTTTTTTTAAATAATATACCTAGCAACTGTATTTCACCTAATAATATCATAAATGTGAAAGTGTGTATGATTGTTGGGCAGAGTGTCCTTTAAGAAATCTACATTATTATCTAAAAATTTACCAGAATAAGCAGCTCATCATACTTTTAGAATATCATTGCATAATAGTGTGTTTAACTTAACGCTTTTCATGTCTGAAACCTTCTAATATTTTTTATTATTATGAATATGTATATAATTTAAAAGCTTCCGCTTGCGATTTGTAGGAAGTTGAATGTTACGTAAAGTGTATTAAAAAACAATGAGTTGCAGAGCTGATGTTGAGGCTCGTAATCTGCAGATTTACAAGTATTATATTTCCTGAGAAAATGAAACGTTTGTCTTTTCTTACAGTGTGCATACGATAGAATTATTTCGAGTTTAATAGATTAAAAATAAATTTCGCTTATTTTTTATACTTTTATCTGATGAATTTATTTTTCATACCCTTCAATCTATAATAATATAAGACGAGAGTTGCTCCAATTTACATAACAAAACACCCCCATTGATATTTATACGATCTTTTGAGCGAAAGCAAAATAAATGAAACCAAAATTTCAATTCATCTAAGATGCAAAACAGAGTAGCGCATCGAAACTTTCCGCAAATGTTGAGAAAAGGGGCGCCAAGAAATAGACTGACTTTCTCTATGCATGTCCACGTTGTAATATAATCTAAAGTACATTTAATTAAATTTAGTCTAAAGTTCTTCCATGATAAATTGAAATTAGAGTCTATAAATATAACTGCTTCAATTTATCTTAAACTTTACTGATAACTATTTAAAAGAAGTTAAGAGTAATTCATTGTTTCTTACTAATTTACTTTTTAACTTGCGATTAGTGTACTAAAACTTTATTAATCCAAGTAATGTGAAACCGAAACGTATATCTACACAGATGAACTATTTCGAGTTTTATATTCAAAATTGCATTTCGCTTTTTTTTTTCTTTCTGTGATGATTTTCCCCCATGTTCTTTAGCAAAACGTTTTTCGTTATATATTCAGAACTGTATAAACATAAACATGTTATTTTACTCGCTGAATTTACTCTTAACTGCCTAAGAGAAGTTAAGAGTGTTTTACTATTTCTTGTTAATTTACTCTTAAATTTTAATTTGTTGTTAAAGACAGACCACGACTAATCAATTTGAGGTCTAAGGAGGATGCTTAGTCAGCTCTTCAATTCCGCTTGCTAATGTTAAGCCTGTGGTAGTGGGATGCATTCTTATTTTTAAAATATAAATAAATGGTTATTTCTGACTTTTTTCAGTGTACTCTTCTTAAGCGGCTACTTCAGTCACTTGAAAAGGCCTGCTCTCTAATGCTAATCCTATGGAAGGAATTTATAAACATATCTCGTTTGTATTTCAGTATTTTTAAACAATTCTTTTTGCATTGACTAGCTGAGATCAATCTGTAAAAGGACTTTTTTACTTTTTCGATTTTGTTTACAGATATTTTTAATTAGCGCACTTTCAGTTTCGGAACCGGTTTCGAAAGTGATAGCATCCTCTTGAAAATAAATCTGCAAACAAAATCGAAAAACTAAAAAAGGGTAGATGTATAGATCAATCTCAGCTATCCAATGCAAAGAAAATCATTTAAAAGTATTACAATGCAAACGAGATATATTAAAAAATTTCTTCCATAGGATTAGCATTAGCGAGCCAGTATTTCCAGGTGACTGGCGTAGCCCCTTAAAGGATGCCTACTTTTTTTTAGTTGCCGAAACATTTCTAAAATATAAGCTTAGTTTTATCTGAAGTATTAAAATTACTCACAGCTTGTCCGAGTTTAACACACAAAATATTAAATTAAACCTATATTTTACAAATATTTTGACAACTAAGAAAAAAAGAGGAGATTTTTATTTAAAATTATTTAACTTATTTTTGTGCATTATAAATTTAATTGCTTAACATCTATGTATCATGACAAATCGATTGATCACTGTTGATTGAAAGTGAACAAGAGCAACACGACTCTTGTGGGAATTTCACAGTCATCTACACTGGTTCATTGATTCACGCATTTAATTTACTTTACGGAGAAATTTCTGTTTCGAATTGTATGTATTCATTTGGTACGGGTCAAAATTAAATCTCATACTGGTTCTAGAGTTAAGGCATGCATCGAAATGGGGATCTTCCTCACACACTTACTTACCAGACAGATAGTATGCATTTAAAAGATAAACATCCATAGCTTGTCAACAAATGTAGCTACTTAGTTTAGATGCTTATATTAACTCTTTGTAGCGCAAGAACTCTTATTAGAAAAAAGCTACTGAGATGTTAGGATACACTATTTAAAGCATGTAAAGAATACAAAAAAAAAATTATAACATAAAAAAAAATAACAAAAAGGAGCTTCTTTCATACCTGCATCAGGAAGAAAATTACATATTTTTCATAATTATTGTAAATTTTCTAGTTCGAAATTGTAAAGTTTATAAACTCTCCTTTATGAAAAAAAAGTAAAAAATATTTCTCAAAGTATTCTTCCTTCTTAATTTCACATAAATTCAAAAGGTTTATTTTAGCAAAAACTACAGGAAACAGATCAAGTTAAAAATTATTTTTTTGTATAAAAAAATTAACTCAGTATCACCATTTTCTAGAGATTATATGAACAATTTCGTCAATAAAATCGTCTTTTAAAGCTCACTTTGGAAATAACATTGATTTTGAGATATGTTGCAGTGATGCAACACGATGATAGAAAGGGTTAAGTGTTATGAAGAATTTTAATGCTTACCAAATCCATTCAGTTTATATTTAATCTTTATATGATAGTCTAATATAAACATTTTGAAAATGAGTTGATTTCCCTGCCCCATCACAAGAAAAAAATTTTGAGGTTCAAGTTTTAACCCTTTAATTCCCATAATAGGATACGTTCTAGAAATTACGTAGTTCAGAGAATCTGACTTTACACCAGAAAGTTCCAATGGTTAATTTCGCTTTATTTAAATACGGAATGTCTGGTATGAATGAAAGCAAATATTGCTATTTTAATTTTGTGGTGTGAATTAGGTATATATGAATAAAAAAATCTATCAAATTCAAAACACTGTTGTTTGCATATGTGCAAAGCTGCGCACTAAAGGGTTAAGCCTTTTGCATGCGTAGGAGAAATTCAGGATGATATTAATGGCTCAAACGCATGCTGATCCGAGCGGTATAAACCGAAATACACAGGGTGCCTATAAAAGGTCTGACACATTTTGATATTTAACCCTTCACTGCACAATTTTTCTATTTTTATAATTTTTTTTAAATCTATATATCGGTCTAATAATAGGAAAAATAGTAAAAAATTTTTAATTTAAAAATTTCAGCTAAAATTTGATATTTTATTATCTCTGCCATATGATAGGGTTTTAAAATATCGTATTGCTATATTTTGCAACTAAAGGAGCTTAAATTAAATAATTTTATCTGCTTAACACTCTTCCAATTTTATTATATTAATATTTTTATGTATTCAGTAAAAATAATGAAAGTAAATCTTACCTTAAAAACTTGATCGAAATTATTTTTATTTCCGAAGAACAAATTCTAATTTTTTGTCAAATGCAGCCCTCTGACGTGGACAAAATAAGTGATATTCCATTCTTTGGACTATTCTTGATCAGGCATAGAGATCATATTGGCCAAATTCATGGCACATATTAAGAATTACAGTGTTTTTAGGTGTGTGCCAGTTGTGGCACGTGGTGCGGTGAAGGTTTAATGCTGTAAAGCGTTCCTGTTGTAACATTATAAAGACAACCAGATAAGGCCGCTAGACTAAATTTTTACTTTAGAAAATTATATAAACTTTATAGTTGCTGAAAAAAGTGTATTCAAATCAGGAATTTACATTTATTCAGATTGCAAGGTACATTATTTTTTTTAATATTTTCTAAATATCTTCAAAATTGAAAAAAAAAAAGAAATCCTAATGTTTACCTGATATATTTTATCAGTGCCTAATAAACATATTTTAATGTTTTCTTAAATTATTTTTAGAATATGAGCATGTAGTATTTTTTTCTATTATTTATGAAAAAATAATCAAAATTAAAAAGTATATATTTTTAACTTCTACTTTTTGTTTAACAACTTGGCTTCCAATAAAATTCTCAAGCTCTTAAAAGACAAAAATGTGGAAAAAAAAAGAGAGAACATTTCAAAGTCCTTCATTTTTCTCTGGATATAGAATACAGTTTTCATGCAGATCAAACGATTTTCCCGATTATGAATGTATCATAAAGGGCTGGGACTATTTTCTCAGAACTTGACTCCTATACTAAATCGAGCACGGGAAAACAATTTAGCTGGGTTTCGAATTCGAGAAAATTCGTTTTGACCAGTTAAGATAAACCTAGCGCCGAAAATACTCCTTGCTATAACTCAAAAAATGCTCATGCTCTTTACACGATCTGCATTTCTATTCTAATAAGAGCACGAGAAAACAAACTAGTAATGTCTGGAATTCGGAAAAGTTCGTTTTGGCAGGTTAAAACAAACTCAGCACTGAATATTCTACTATACATCGAAAACGGCTCTAACATTCACATAGCTTGGCCCTTTTACTAATTCGGCACGATAAAACTATCTAACTAGGTATCTAATTCGGAAAAATTCGTTTTATACGGTTAAAACAAATCCATTACTAAAAATGATAGTTTTAATCGCAAACAACTCCGACGATTTTTTAAAAAATAAGATTTACTTGAATACTAGAAATCCATCCAACTAAGCATCTACTTCAAAAATATTTGTTTTGATAGGTTTAAGCAATTTCCGTTACATTTAATCTTCCGTAATCGGAATTCTCGCCAACACTTGGTCATTGATCATTAACAGGATAAAGGATGATCTAGTAATCGGCGCTAACGGCTTTGCCTTATATAAGCACGAGATAACGGCCTACCTAAGTCCGGAATACGGTAAAATTCGTTTTAAATGGCTAGAATAAATAAAACTGATCTTAACAAATGTTGATCTGATAAATTTAAATATTTTTATAAATTTTAGGTAAATATGCGAACATTTCATACTATATAACTGCGTTTATACTTTCGCTATGTTTAAAACTACTATCGTATTGTTACAAACATGGCTATTGTTTGAAGCCACGGCGAAATACTCTCTGCCTCAAAATTAGCAGCAATTTTAAAAGCAAAAGAATTCTTCCACATCATTGTCGAAATAGCTCATGTTTGCCTCCAACTATTGATTTAGACAATCATTGTTTAAGAAAAATTATTTTAATTTTTATAAAACATGGCAGATAGCATCTAGAATATATCTGACATAATTGCATCCTGTAAAAAAAGTTTATTTTTATGATGGACAATCCTAATTTTCTGCTTTATACGAAATTTTTTGTTTGTTTGTTTTTCTTTAAAATGTGTTTCTTATGTACTCGACAAAATAAGTGTTATTTCATTCTTTGGATTGTTCTTGATCAGTTACAGTGATCATATTAGCCAAATTCATAGCACATAATGAAAATTATAATGTTTTTAGGTATGTGCCAGATATGGCACGTGGTGCAGTGAAGTGTTAATAATTCATAAAATAATAAAGATAGATTTAAAGTAATAACATTAATGTTTAGATAGATTCAAAAAGTTTTCTGACCTTTAACAATGCATTTCTATATGTGCACCCTTCGTCCCGCAGAGAATAATATCAAGACGGTAGTCGATTTGACGCCAGGTGCGGACAAGCATGTCTTCATCCATGGTGGCTATTGAGGTTGTAATCCTGGCCTTTAGGTCATCAATGCTCGACACTTTCCTCTTGTAAACGATGTCCTTTACAAATCCGTAAACGAAGAACTCTAGTGGTGTTATATCAGATGATCTTGGTGGCCAAGGAATTTAGAGGCTACTTCAGTCAAGTGAAAAGACCCGTTTGCTAATGCTAATCCTATAGAAGAAATTTATAAAGATATCGCAGCTGCATTTCAATATTTTTAAATGATTTTTTTTTTTTTTTTTTTTTTTTTTTTTTTTTTGCATTGGATAGCTGAGATTGGTCTGTACAAAGATCGTTTTTTATTTTCTCGATTTTGATTACAGATTTTTTTCACTTGACTAAGTAACCTCTTAAGGCTCCGTTCAGAAAGGAAAAGCGCTCATTGTCATAATAAAGCAAAAAAATGTTGTTTTGAACAAAAGGACGGGGAATTCAACAATGGGTTCAACAAGGAAAAGGAAATGAGTTTATATCGAACTTCTTCCCTTTGTAGGATGTTGGGGGACGTCCAGCACTTTCCCTGTAAAGCCATAAAAGATGAAAAACGCTGCGTAACCACAAGAAAGCGCTACCTCACCAGAATTCTGATTCTGGTAGACTGATTCGTCTATCTGGAGCTTAAGCTCGAAGCCGCAATGGTCGTCCGATGGCTTCTGGTTTAAATTTGTCCGGTGACGTATTATTCATTTTTTTCGGACCGGTCAGTTATCGGTAAGCGCATATGAGCCTTCGACAGACGCGCGGAACGCTGCGCTCCTGGAATTTTGATTAAAAAAAAAAAAAAAAAAAAAAATACATGAGTTATTCTATGCATAAATGCCATACGTTTGATACAAAATAAAATAGGTGTTGCCATTCAACGTGCACTTTGTTCACAAATTAAAAGATGATGTAAAATAAACATATGAATAAAATAAATTTCAAAGTTTCGGTTTAATCTTTAAAACCTTCATCAGGAGTAAAATTTTCTAAAATACAAATCGGCAGAAACACTTTATATGCTACATTTTAAAAAATCAAATTCAAAATGTGAAAAAGTTCATCGGAAACATCCAAAATCCTTAAAAGGAACTCAGTGGCACCATCTGTTATTCAAAGAAGAAAGAAGAATGAAGTGCTGGAAAAAACCATGGAAACTTCATAGATCTTTCAAAATAGGAAGCCAGATTTCAGGAATGAGAAAGAAAACATAATCATTACAAATTTCTTTGTTCCTTAAACGAATTTTAAAGATTCACTGCATTAAACGGAAAGTCCTTAATTATTATTCCACACGTTTGTTTATATCTTCATTATTTTATGAATTATTAAACATTAAAATGCATCAGACTTTTTATAGACACCCTGTATAATTCTATTGGGATATTATTTTGAATTTTGCAGTTGGAAATTAAATTTACCTTTTTTTTATTTCTTTCCCTGATGAATTACCCTTTCATGTCCTTCAACGTATGAGGATACAACACAAGGATTGTTGCAATTTACATAACAAAACACTTCTATTGATATTTAATGATCTTTTGAACGAAAGCAAAATAAATGATGCGAATATTTCTAATTTAAAATTCAAAACAGAACAATGCATCAAAATTTTCCGAAAGTGATGAAAAAAGAGTGCCGGGAAATAGAATGAGGTTACATATACATATTTACGTCGTAATACAATCTAAAGAACATTTAATTAAATTTATGCCTAAATTCCTTGATAATAAATTAAAAGCTGAATCTCTTTAAACATAACTGTTTCAATCTTTTCATCGGCTGAAGCAGTTTGTTCTGATTTATTTCATGTAAATTTCTGTTCGTCATATGAACCGGAATACTTTCAGTGAAGAAAAGTTCCATAATCTAATATTCTTTCATAAATATATTAGACGCCGTAAAAAAATTTAACGCTCGGTTTAAGAATATTCAAAGAACACTTTTATGTTCTTGAAAAATGAGTTTTGAATGCAAATTACTTTTTCAAATATAATTCGAACATAAATATTTTCAATGATATTAGTAACGTTTAAACAATCGTTTGAATTACAAAAACGCAAAACTAAGGACTATGCAATTTTTTTAATTTTTTTTTTTATATTTTTGTTTGAAAATTTATAAGGGAAATTCACCTACAGTGACTTTATTTTTAAAGTTTAAAAACAAGCATAACATACATTTCCTTAAAAGAACGGAAATAAATCTGATTAACTAACAACCTTAAATATTAACTTTCCATAAATTGTTTCGAATAATGGTTTTTTCTGCTGGTACATTTGTTTATTTTCTAGAGCGTCTTCAAGAACAGATTTTTTGACAAATTCTTATAGATTTCATTAAGAGAGAAGTTTTTATTTAAAACAATGTTTCTTCAATATTACGTTTTATTCTAAATTAAACAACTGTTGCTGTACACTGTTAAATTATGAATAATTTGTTCGATAGCCAAAAACTTAAAGATTCATGCATCAGAAAATTACTAGGCCCATAACTGGAGCATAGAGGAAGGTAACATTTTTAACCATTTGGAAAAATGGTTATTGTCCTCGTCAGGGTAGGAAATCAAAAGCATATCTGAAGCTTTTTATTGGTTTAATCCGCATTTTGTTCGTTTTCTGATTGGTCTATACAGTAATCTTTATTTCCCTTTACTTTCAACAGAGATGGATACTTCTGTTGCCACTGTGACAAAAAAGTAATAAAAACTACAAAAAAAATTAAAAACTCAGAAACAAATTGAGATACAGCTTTCAAACAATTGCATTTAAAAGTACATTTTTCTCTTTATATAACGGTGTAAAAAGTAATATTGTGGGATGTTTAGAAGTTTAAAAATGAAATTTCATTTAAAATTGGTCGTCAGATTACTTGGACGATGGAAAAGCCTTTTCCCGAACAGCCAATGAAATGCATGGATAATACGTAAGTTTCAGGTGGATAATACGTAAGTTTTAAGAAATCTGACGGGTCGCAGGCGATTTTTGTCGCTTGCAATTTTTACGTGTAATAAAACTATTAATGTTTAATTCATGGCGTACGTAATGTATGATCAACTACGTACGATTTTTTATGTCTTAAATTTTAGTCTTCGAAAAAATCATTTTCAAAATGGTCGTTGTAATTTGTTATATTGCTTTATTTAATTTTCATTTTTTTCCGAAGAATATATTTTGAAACTGTGAATGATTATTCTGATACATGACGGTTAGGACTAGGCTAAAAAAATATATTTCTTTTGGTACCAAGGCTTTAATATCAATTATATAAATGCTCTTAAGTGGCCCACTACTGGTACATTTACCTTACACTTAATTTATGCTTAAACATCATTATTTTTAATATTAATCATTTAATGAATTGCAGGGCTCACAACCATAGTAGACCATGTCCATTTGAAAAAAAAAAATGAAATAGTCCATTTAGAAGATGTATAAAATCTGTTTTATTCACTCTCACAGTGAACAAAGTCTATTTTCACAGATTAATTTCTCATATATATCATCTGTTTGGAGACTTTGGAATGGTTTTATTGTGGGAGTGGATAAAACAGATTTTATGCACCTTCTAAATGGACTATCTCATTTTGTTTTTCGAAATGGACTTGGTCTGCTGTGGCTGTGAGAGCCCCTTAATTAATGTTTTTACACTCTCTTTTTTAACATAATTTGGATCACGTATGTAAAGATGGAAATTTTTAATGGATTTTTCCCTCCATTTGTGATATATTGGAATTATAATTATTATGTACACAGCTGTGTTTCCGATGACAATGCAATGTTTTAACCCTCTCGCTGCGTAATGTTTTTATTAAAATGGGTTCAAAAATTGCTCACATTGCATTTAAATCAGGCTAAATCAGGCCTGTCACTGAAGGCTATTTTTATATTCTCGCACCACTACCTTAAGAAGGTCGGTTTTGTAGTAAATTTCTCTTGTAGATGTTGTTAAAGTCTATATGGAATTTTTTATATTTAAAAAAATGGCCCAAGTTGAATTAAAAAAATAGTCGCCAGTGGAAAAAATGAATCCCTGAGAAAATCTCGAGTTGCACAAATTTTGCTGCTTTTAAGTTGCTCGAGGAAATCTCGGATTGAAAAACGAGAGGGTTAATATAATTAGAAGTAAACTATAACTTGATAAATGGATTTAAGGACATTTTTTCTTTTGATTTAATTTGATAGCTTAAGAGAGACAGTTCAGATAAGGAAACCAACTCTGTAGATCTTGATGTCCTTCCCGGTTTCCATTATTAGGGACTTTAAAAAATGTTTTAGACGGAGCTGAACCCGCCGAAGACACGCAACAAGGGGCGGTATGGAAGAACAAAACAAAACAAAAAAATAAAATAAAAATAAGCATTTGCCATGCCTGGGTAGAATGCAAACTCGACACGGGGCGGACGGATTTGAGTAGTAAATGAAAGATATTTATATGTATGTATATGTACATACATCTATACCTCATTGCCGGAAAACAGATTTCCCCTGTGACACTGGGCAGTCAGGCTATAAGGGTGCCTCTTGAACAAGATCAAATCGCGACACTGTGCAGTACCACTCGATGAAACCTTTTTCCGTCAGCCGAGAGTAGATGATAAATCGCTAAACATTCTTTATGGTTAATATAGTATACGAGTAGTAAAAAATATGGAGCTAAATATGCGCGAAACCAAGCTCGCTAAAATATGCCAATTGGCTGTGACTGCGACAATGAAATATTTTTAACATTAAAATATAACAAATAACATATAAATAAAAAATATAAGTAAAAAAAAATACGTTTTTATTTTACAAAGAAATAGAATTACGCAAAGAGAAGGATTCGTATATTTGAAACTATGCAGGATTTTTGGAATTGTACTGCAAGCATTTTTCCGTTTTCTGGATGCGATTTCCAATTTATTCATTTTCCCTTAACCCTTTCAGGACGGGTATCCCTTACACAAATTTTATTTGGTGGACCCACTTTTTTTAAACCGTTACCATTACTTATAAATTACCGAAAAGGATCTAATTACAAAAGACAAATATTTCTGTTATTTAATAATGGTACAAAAAACAAATTCCGCATGCACCTTTTGACGCCGCATGTCTGGATTCTTTACTTTAATAATTAAATTAAAAAAATCAAAAATCCCGACTGCGTAAAAAGCGAACTAATTAATTATTTCTCATCAATATTGAACTATTTTTTATATTACTTACCTATTTTTTATTTACTTGTATTGATGACTTTTAAGTTGTGTTTAATTGTTAGTTCCTATCTATAAACACTGTTTTGATGAGGCCTATGTAGATGCCTATGATGGTTAGAGTTGAAGTAAAGCTAGAGATCCTACCTACACAACTTGCAGGTTGTGAAATATTTAAACGGAGCTTCCGACTGTAAAATAGTCAATGAAACATCGTCTTCATTTTGAGAGACCTCTCGAATGATATGCCACTCAATATGGTGCGTAATTTTTTTTCCCGTACCTACCGCCATTTTGTATTTTACGGCAGCCATTTTGAATTTATAAAAACAAAATGTAGCCTATAACCATCGGACGGTTAAGACGAATCGATAGTGACCTCATTAATTAAAATCCATCCAGACATTGGGATGTTTCGAGTGTATAAAGAAATCCACATACACAGATACGCGTGAAACACATAACCCTTCTTGGGTGTCGGGTAAAAAGAACTTCGAATTCACACAGGAAACCCCATAAGAAGAATTTTTACTTTAATTTATAATGAAATGTCTGTCATTAAACGAAGGGTAAAATATAATTGGTAATTTCTGGGGTGAATGCTAAATTTTGGAATGAAAAAAAAAAAAAGCCAAACTGGAAACTCTGGTGCAAGTATGCATCAGTTGTCCCGAAGGGGTTAAAGCACACAAAACACTAATCTATAATAAAACGGACCCATAATTCAACAATCTCAGGTATTTTTATTTGTTTTGAAATGTTATTTTAGAGTGTAAAAAGAAGAAGGTTTTTTTTCAGAAAAAGAGTAAAATCCAAACTTTCGAACGCTTTAATCACTTCCTTTGTGATATATAATAAAAAAAAATTATTCTAAACAAGAAAACGGCCTTCATAATTTCAATTTAGAAAACATGTCAGCTTTGATATGCTAAAAAAATATTTTAAAATATTAATAAAACGTGTAAATACATTTATTTTGCAAATGCAATTTTGGCTTATTTTTCTCATCAAATATTTTTATGCAATTCCTTTCATTATGTTATTTTTTGCGACAATTTGACTTTTAAAGGGCGTATTTCCATATTAACCATTAACCGTTTTTTTCTTTTTTTTTTTTTTTTTATTTATTTATTTTATTTTTTTTTTTTATTTGTCTCTTTTGGAAATGTGCTGCAAATTTTAATAAAAATTATGCAAAAATTATCCAAAATAAAATGTATATATAATAAATATATACATTTAAGTATGCTTTCTATTTAAATTTTTAATTGTTTCATTCAAAAGTGCAAAATATAACTATGACCGGAAAAATTATACAGATAGGAAAAAAATAGGCATTGTTTATCATATGAAATCTTCCTTCCCAACTTTTCTGGTTCATACCGTATTTAAGAATTTTACATAACTTTTTCGAATATTTATTGAATGAGACCTGTAATTTGTTTCACTGTGCAATATGTCTGGAGGAAACTTTTACACTTGAAACTATTTAAAGATTTTCTAAAAGTGACTGTCTCGTGCAAATGGAGGCTCTAAAAATATTTCATATATAGCACTAGCTACTACCAACTTTATAAAATTAATAAATGGATATCAGGTGAGGAAATCGTTAGTAATAAATCTCTTATGGCTATGGTGCAGGGCTCATACACAAATGTATAAATGACGGTCAACTGGCGATAATTGAGGTGGGAAAACCTGCTAATAGAGAAATATGTTATGATAGGAAATCAAAATGGCTGAATAAAATTGATAAGGTGATAATACAGAAATGCTTTTTGCGTCTTCGGTTACTCATAGATAAATTTTCATATCCAACAATATTCCGCCTGTTTTTAATAAGACGCTATAGAATTAATTGTGAAATGTATTAATGCTATCAAATGTTATGACAAATGTGAGAATTCATTCCAGAAATTTTGTGAAAATAGAACTGCAGATAACGAAAGAATTTTGTTTCATACTGAAGTGAGTTAACAAAGAACAAAAAACTCATATTTGCGATTAGCGACGCGTATAGTGCCTTATAGTGTGGACAAAATCCTTTAAATTTGATATAGAAATTTTGTGAAAATAGAACTGCACATAAAAACCTTATTGTTTTATACTGAAGTGATTAAACAAAGGACAACAAAACTCATCTTTGCGTTTAGCGACACGTATAGTGCCTTATAGTGTGGAAAAAATCCTTTAAATTTGAAATTGAAATTTTGTGAAAATAGAACTGCAGATCAGAAACATTTTTGTTTTGTATCGAGGTGAGTTAACAGAGGACAACAAAACTCATCTTTGCGATTAGCGACACGTATAGTCCCTTATAGGGTCAACAAAATCCTTTAAATTTGATACAGAAATTTTGTAAAAATAGAACTGCAGATTACAAAACATTTTTGTTTCATACTGAGGTGAGTAAACAAAGAACAACAAAACTCATCTTTGCGATCAGCGACACGTATAGTGCTGTATAAGGTGGACAACATCCTTAAATTTGATATTTAGCGATTAAACAAAGCGGAAATTTACTACAGTAGAGCACCGATTATCCGACCGACCCTAGTTCGGATAATCGAAAGTTCGGATAAATGGGCAGACAGTTTAAGGAATGTTACTGACTATACTAAAACCTTCACACTTTATCCAAGCTTAGAACTGGCAGCACTAGTTACTGCTAGGGTGTTTAAAAACTGTTTTGAGGGGGGGGGGGGGTGCTATTTTTCTATCATTTAAAATTTTTTTTCTCCTTTTATCATTTTCTGAACCTTAAAGATTATAATTTAAGCAAAAAAGCTTTCGACTGTTGCTTGCTTCAAAGAAGACGTTCTTTCCAATGCTGCCATATCTCGAATTCTTCTTAAGTACGTTAGTTGAATAGGATAAGAGTTCTTCTGCCATTCCAGCCATTCCATAGCTGTTTCCAAACATTCAAAGGCTTCATTATGTGTTGGGACCTGGGTCACTTTCAGAGCATTCGTTTTCATTTCTTCAAATTCTTTTTCATATTAAATCTCATCCACAATCTCATCATCATTACAAAATTTTTTTGAGAGAAATAGGCTACTCAGATAAATGGAAGTTCGGTTAAAAAAAATTTTTTGAGAGAAATAGGCTGTTCGGATAATTGGAAGTTCGGTTAGTTGGAGTTCCGATAATCGGCGCTCTATTGTATTGGGAAAAAGTGGTGCCTAAAAATTAAAAGCAGCATACGTTGCGATCGTTGCGAAGACTTTAATGTCCTTTTCAGTTTTTTTAAATTAATAAGAATAAATAAGAATAACATGTTTCAAAGGGAGGGGGTGGGGGGTGGGCATAATGGCTTTAACGATGTTTAGGTTGGGTGTACCCAAAATAATGTTGGGAACCACTGATTCAAATGTTTTCATTGTTTATTACGGTAGAAAGATATCATCCCTTTGAATTGAGCACTACAAAGAGTTCACTTCATATAAAACTTAATTGATGCATGTGAAGATTGAAATTTGTCATAGGTTTTTTTCGCATTTAGTGATAGTTAAAATCATAAGAATTATGTACACAGATGCATTTCCGATGACAATGCAGCTTTTAATACTTTCAGACTAATTATAAAATAATAAATTATGGAAATCGTATTTTTTCGTTAAACAGGCGTAAGTGATAAATCGCAAATATTTTTTACTAGACGCCCTTGGCGACCAGTTTGGTCTCCCGTAAGTGTATGCTAAGCACTGTATCATGTTACTTTTATTCATAATTTAATTTACTTGCTTAATTCGTCGCCGAATCTGAAGATTCTGATAGAGAAATCAAGAACTTTCTATTTTTATGTTAGCTCTGCGCAGGTGATAAATCGCCAAACTTTGTTCCCATTGTATTTTTTCGTATTTAATTTAAATATAATCCTTTCACTCATTTTATTTAAAATACATAACTGTAATTTAAAACTGAAACATTTAAAATTCAAGACTTTTACTTATTTATTTACTAGCTAACTTGCCCGGCGTTGCCCGGGTACATAAAAAAACTGCACGAATCGCGAAAAACCTCTGAAAAACACAATAAGATATTGCGAAAAAATTTTAAATCGCTGCACAAATTTCGAAAAGAGAAAGAAAAATTATATATTGTGCTCGAAGATTGAAAGTTGATTC
The DNA here is from genome assembly GCA_963932465.1 of Maratus speciosus. Taxonomy (NCBI): domain Eukaryota; kingdom Metazoa; phylum Arthropoda; class Arachnida; order Araneae; family Salticidae; genus Maratus; species Maratus speciosus. The sequence goes on along the minus strand of OZ010789.1, from coordinate 452,436,568 downwards.
AACTTCTATCAACGTCTTTCACTAATGTGGAAAATTGGTAGAAAATCGCTAAAATACACTAAAAATCACATACAAAATACCCGAAAAATTCGAAAATTGGTATACGAAATCCGAATAAACTTTATTGAAATGAAGGTAGAAATTACTTTAGTATTATAGGTCAAAAATGGAATGTCAAAAAATTGCAGCAGATCGCGAAGAAACGTAAATATCGAATTAAAAATCACCTGATGACGTAACAAACATGTTTAAAGTGTTTAATGTCAAGTAAATTTGACATTTCGATCACCCATTATTGGCATTTAATCTTATAGTTTGGCGATACTTTTTTTGGTCTACGGGATAATCAGGTAGAACCACAAATTATTTCTGTTCGTATTTAAAGGTAGATAAATAGCTCTTCTTTATATAAATAAATAAAATAAATATTGAAAAAAACTGCTTATATGTATATGAAAAATAAATAGTTTGCCAGTAAATATACGTAAAATTCACTTCACTCGCCAAGGCCATTTTCTCTAACTCACCAAAGCCCATATATCAAAAATATACCAAATACTCTTCAATCTGTTGCCTGATAGTAAGTAATCACAATAATGTAAATAGCTATTAGGCATAGATACGTACCGGGTTTGGCGCGATTTTTTTTTTACACCAATTTGGTGAAAACATCGTTTTTGAATACCAGTTACACAGATATATTTAAATTATTTTCTATTATTTTAAAAGGAAATAGCAATAAATAATAAAAAGTTTAAATAATGTCTATAGAACGAAACAGTTTATATAACTGTAAAAAAGAAAATAAAAGTAAATAAACAACTTATTAATAAATAAACAACAATAGCCGAGTTACCATGTCAGGCAAAATAACGCCATTTTGGAGCCCATTTTGTACCATGGAGCGTATATGACACCTGTGCCAACAAAACTTTCAATAATATAGTAAATATATCATTTGGTGGTGGCTTGATTATCAAAGATTATAAAATATGTGTGTATATGGCACATTTTTACATTAAAATTTAAATACTTGACTACATAGTTATAATTTTAACTCCTTTTTATATAATTTATATTTGAATATAAAGATTTACTCCGAAATGTTCTCCTATACTTAAAAAAAATTATTGCGACCTTCGCCTGGCTTATTTCACGCTTCTGCCTTTGTGGCTTAAAATTGCATTGTTTGGCGACCAAGGTAATAATTAATTAGCATGTAACTCACAAATAAAGCCTTTCTCCTGTAAGACATACGATGGGAAAATTACATAAAAATGATAATTAAATTGAATTAAAAGAAAAGAAGGACTAAAAGACTGTTACTTAAATTTTATTTCTTCAAGTTTTTTCAGGCACATTTTTATTAACCTGGCGAAGCGAAAAATCGCCAAATAATGTATCAATTGCTTCTTTCATACTAATTTATTTTTTAAGTTTTATAAACATTCCTTTCATATTTAAATTAAATATTTTCATTTTATAAATTTTATCTCGCATTAAAAAGGTTTTTGATTCTTTTTTTTTAATTAAACAAATAACAGTTATTTTCTTTTAATTTGCGAGTTGTTTACATTATTTTCTAACGGATATAGCTATTTCAATTCATTTATCAACTATAATTTTCACCAAAATGACCACTGGCAACCCTTACGTCGAAAATATCAATAAAATACAATAATCTAAGCATTGTATCATGTTACTTTTATTCACAATTTAATTTACTTGGATTCCCTTAAATATAATTAATATAATCCCTTAAGTTAATATTAGTTTTTGTTGCATTAAAATATTTCAATTTGTTCATTTTCTGTAAGCAAGTGATCCATATTGGTTTACAATGGAAGTCTATGGGAATTTGGCGAAATATTAGAGATATCGCCAAGTTGGCGTCACTTTTGGCGACTCATTTTGGTCGCCAAATTTGCCGATATACCGCCAAGTTGGCGATAAACTTGGCGGCGTTTGGCGACAGAGCTGTGTCCCTCTACTGTAACCTCCTTATTAAATGCATTAAATGTTGTTCAATAATTGCATAAAAAATTCGCTAAAAATTCAAAAATCGCTGCACGAATTCCGAATAAACTTTTTTGAAAAGAGAATAAAATTTACTACATTTTGTTAAAAGAAAGAAACCATATTCTTCTCACTTATATGGAAAAATCGCCTTGAAACATAAAAAAACGCTAAAAATCGCATAAAAAATTAAATTAAAAAAAATCTAATCAAAAAATCGAAAATCGGGCTTCGAGGTGCAAAACTTCATATATAGACGTACCTTTTTCCCAAATTTTGCAGCTCTACGAGCAGTGGTCTCTTCAGAACACCGTCGACACACTCACTCACTCACACACAAACTTCTTTCTTTATTATTATAGATTTATTATTTTTTTAAGAAAAAGAAAAGGATGAAGAAAAATTATAATTGAGACCCATAAACCCCATGAGCATTTAATTTCAACATTAAAGTATTGTTTTAATTCACCTCGCGAAAAATATAAATGCTAACTGGCAAGTTAAAAAATGCTGTTGGCGAGATTTGTGCCGAGCTATCACAAAAATACCAAGAATTGTTTGCGATCATGGCAACTTTTATGTAGTTTTATTCTAAAAAATAAGTTTTATTAAAAATGGTGGCATTGCATATGAAAGGCGAAGGCGTAAGACCGTAATTGTTTATGACAAACACATTGCTTTTACTATTATAAATGGTGATGGAACAATATTTGGCGATTTATCACCTGTGCGCGGCTAACATTAAAGTACCAAAATGGCCGCCTCGCATATAAAGAGTGAAGCGGTCAACTCGAAACTGTTGATGACAGTCACATGACTTAGGCTGTTATTATAGAGATAGTTACAACTGCATACGAGTTGAAACAACAATAGATACTATGAATTAAAATTTAATGATATCTTATAAACTTTTGAAAGTGTAAAATGTACGCATGTTAGGCAACAATTAAAATAAATTTATATTTACTCTTACTATAAACAGTACCGATATTTTTAAAGATAAAAGAAAATAATTATAATGCAAATATTTTTAAAGAATAACAGAAAGTATGACAAAGGATATTTTCTCTGTTTGTCTGAGCTGTGTAGTTTTGCTTTGCTTTTCTTTGTTATATTAAAATAAAATTTCCTTTTTAAAAATAAAGTTCAGAAATACAAAAATTATTTCGGAAGAATTTGTTTAAAATGAATAAAAAATGCGTAAACTAAACAGTGTATACGAACTTCATTCGTGAAATATATGCTGTAAATGTAATTTCTTTTTAAATTTAGAAACAGATTATGAATATTTTTAATAGAATAAAAGATTTTTGTGTAAAAATAAAGATTAGCGAGCTAATATTTCTAATTTACGGAATAAATACTTAAAAACAGAATATTATTAATACTGTTGAAAGGCATATTATTTAAAACGATACATATTGCACATTTATCAATTTTATAGTAAAAAACTTTTATGTTAAACGTATATTCTTCATGGAAAGTTTTTCTTTCTTTGTCCAACTGAATGAGACATGTTCATAATCGGTATCGAACCTGTTATTGTTGACTTAATGTGTGTAATCTCTAAAAACTAAACTATCACAGACGACGCTGGCCTATCTAATTAACTCAAATAACGTATTGGCAGGGCTTAATTTCTAACAAAAAAAGTACCGGAGCCCTAATATTCTGCAGTACTAACAACCGTAGCGTGCCCCCCCACCCCGTCACTCCAATCTCCATATTTATATTCTATGCACTATTTACAAAACTTAAAGCATTTTTTTTTCTTTAGAAAAATATAAATTTTAAATATATCTGTCAGCATACACTTACATTAGATGTAAACTATTCCACTTTTTAGTTATCACTCCTTTCAAATAGAAATCTTTGCCTAATTTTAATGTTAATTAGTTGCAGAATTTTGGTATTAAATATGGTAATGATTATGATTCGGAAATAGTGGCAACAAAAAAAAGGAATAGTTCGCCAGCTATGCATTTTTATGAAAAACGAATGAAATTTACAGAAATTAATATTTATATGCTGAAGAATAGAACAACGTTTTTCAATTTCCTATAAAACGTGCATATGTTAAACTATAATCGATTCCTTTCGCTTTACAATCTTTTATGTTGAGTCTCTGAAAATCAGATTAAATTAAAAAGGTCCGATGCTTTTATAGAAAAAGAGGAAACACTTCTCGGTTGCTTTCTATCAGAATAACAAAACATGGCAATTATATCTACTTACAAATGAAAATGGACTTCGTAAATGTGCCATAAAATGGACAACGTTAAGGATATAAAAAACTGCTATTGTACTGGGCTCCGGAGCCCTGTATTAATGAGCTCCGGTGAATTTCAATCAATACTTAAATATTTACTAAAAACAGAGAGCTACCGGTGCTGAGCCCCGGTGGGCTCCGGCGCAAAATAAGCCCTGCGTATTGGCAACAACCAGTGGTGTAGTCGTAAAAAAACAGAGGGTATACGCTCAAAACAGAGGGTATACCCTCTATATATACTATAGCTTTCTTGAGAAACAGAGGGTATACGGTGTTCCTTACAAAAATCCAGAGAGTATACGGCGTATACCCCCGTATACCCTCCACTACATCCCTGGCAACAATATCCACTTTTCAGCATCACACAGCTCAACTGTTGAAACTACACTGTAAAAAAAACACTGTAAATTTGCCAGAACAAACTCGATCACAGTGAATGTGCTGTATCTTTCTTTGGTTTCCTGACTATATTAACATGGAAAATACAGTAGTTGCGTAAAATTAACAGCACAATGTGCTGGCAATTTGGACGCATTTTTTTACAACACAAACTGCTGGCGTCCAAATGGCCAGCACATTGTACTGTTAATTTTACGCAACTACTGTATTTTCCATGTTAATATAGTCTGGAAACCAAAGAAAGATACAGCTCATTCACTGTGATCGAGTTTGTGCGCGAGATGAACAGTACTTTGTACTGTAAAAATGTCGTTTTTTTACAGTGTACAGGGATAGGCAGGCCTTCCAATATGCATATTTACAAATATTTAACTTCTGTATAAAGTTTTTGTGTTACTTTATTTTGTCACATCTCTTCACTTTCTATCATAAAACAATATATAACTAGTCGGATGCGCCAATCCTAAAACTTTCTTCTATCTCATACATGTTAATACTTCAAAATTGGCCATCAGAGTGTCAAAATTAAGTGGCAACCTATGCTCATCATGAGGATTCTAAAGATATGAAATTCCATGCATCTTGAGATATGACTATCGCGAAAATCGTGTAAATCGTGCAAAATGTAGCATATCAGCGCCGCCTGTTGGGTGATTAACACCAAAACCTAATCAGCAACAATTTATGTCAATGTCTAACTGAATTTGAAGTTTGATGAAAATCCATGCATTAGTTCTTGAGATAGAGCTATTGCGTAAATAGTAAAAAATGCAATATAGCGGTGCTACTTGTTGGTGGATTTACACCAAAAACAAATCAACACGAACTTATATCAGGGAGTAATTGAATATAAAATTTTCTTAAATTCCGCGCATTAGTTCTTGAAATAGAGCGCCCACAAAATTTGTTTCACATACAGACAGACTCACAGGCAGACATTTTGTAAAAACATGTTTTTCGGGATCGCAGACCCTTACAACTTGTAAATCCGTCGAAAACTGGATGTCGAAAATTTTCACGAATCCAATACTTTCTTCTTGTAAATTAAGGATATAAAAATTAAGAAAAAACATATTTTGAAAACTGCAGGTCAACTCTTTATTTAGTGTTTTCTAAGATCCCGCAGGAAAAAGCTACGTTAAATAATCTCATTTGATTGTAATCATAAAATAAGATAATGAAAAATTGAGGCATAAAGAAAATGACGGTTACAGTTTTATAGGTACTAGATACTTTTACTCAGAGTTTAGCGACAGCTTTCCTTACATTTATGATTCGATTTAATCATTCAAAGTGGATACACAGGTTTGCTTTCACAAATGAATGTTTACTACAATAGTTAAAGTCGATATAAAAAGCGATACAAACTACTTTCGTATATTTAGTAGAGTTGGTTATTATCTTGTAAACTACATAAACTTTGTGTATACTTAAAAAGCCCAATTCATTCAAATTTTGTATTTTTCGACTTTTATTTATGAAGAACTTCATCAGTTTTAGCGTATCAAATAGCATTTAATTTTGCAACCATGTTGTAACACAGAGAAATGTTTCAGTATTATGCAAGACGGTTTACAAAAATGCATTATCAGTACTACCCATGATTCAGAAAAAATGTTTCTTTATCTTCAGAAATCTCAGAAAGCAATACATTTCCGACATTTAAAAAGTATTTTTGTACAAAAGTTGCTGCCCGCAATTTCCAGGAACGTATCTGATTTGTTTTTATCGTGTACTAATAAATTTTCTTAAACCCTTCGCGACGAGCGTATTTTATAGAATTTTTAATCATTTGTCACCGGATTTCAAAACAGAAATGTTTGTGTAATCAAACCGGGAAGATGCCCTGATTAAATAAGGTAAAATTTACAATAAAAAATAACTGGTGGGAATAATCAAGGCACATGCGTCGCATATACGTGACGCTCGTCTCCAAGGGATTAACTCCGTACTAACACGAAAACTCGATTTTTATAGATGCTATCAACAACATTTTCAGATTTGTAACAGAATTTATACATGCAAGAGTAAAAAAATAATTTTGCTTTACGTTGTTAATTAAGCATGTTTCTTTGCGGAACATGCTGGTTGAAAATGAAAACGTTCATGGAAGAATGGATTGCATCCTAAAAAACCGAAAAATTTCTAAACAAAAAATAATAAATTTCCTTAAACTCCGCATTAACACGAAATTTCGGTTTTTATGGATTCTATCAACAAACATGTTCAGATTTGTAACAGAATTTATACATGCTAAAATAATTCTCACTTTACGTTGTTAATTTAGCATGTTTCTCTGCGGAACATGCTGGTTGAAAATGAAAACGTTTATGGAAGAATGGATTGCATTCTAAAAAACCGAAAAATTTCTAAAAACAGTAATAAGTTTCCCTAAACTTCGCATTAACACGAAAATTCGGTTTTTATAGATGCTATCAACTAACACATTCAGATGTGTAACAGAATTTATACATGCTAAAATAATTCTCACTTTACGTTGTTAATTTAGCACGTTTGTCTGCTGAACATGCTGGTTGAAAATAAAAACGTTATTTAAGAATGAATTGCATAAAAAAAAGAAAAAAATAATCCTTAAACTGCGCACTAACAGGAAGGTTTTTTTTTTTTTTTTTTTTTTTTTTTTTTTTTTTTTTTCTTTAGATGCTATCAACAAAAATTTCAGATGTGTAACCGAAATTTTATATGCGAGGGTAAAAAATAATGCTCAAATTATGTTGTTAATTTAACATGTTTGCTTGCTGAACATGCTGGTTGAAAATGAAAACATTTATTTAAGAACGGATTACATCCAAAGAAAACAAAAATTTCTTCTGACACAGGGTTGAGAAATCTATTAATACACTAAAAAAGTACTCGTATTTTTTTCCGAACATTCATGGCAGGAAAAGAAATTTTTATTTCTGAAATACTTCTTTAAGTTTCGAAAATCTATTAATTTCTGCGGTTTCAAAAGATAAAGGAATGCTCGTCGATAACTCGATAGAGGCCATATTATATATTCCTAAACCTCCTTATTTAATCAAGAACCAAGTACCTTTTTTCAACAGTGCACAAACTCAAAAATGAAAATTTTAAACTGTTTAAAAATTAGAAAAATGTTGAATAGCGACAAATGATATTTATCAGAATTTGGGAATATTTAGGTAATAAAATTTCATTTTCCAGTAATTATGTTTAATTAAATCAATTTTAAGAACTACAATTCTAAATATATATATATATATGAAGTAGTTGAATAAAAGAACAATCTCATGGAAAACAACGCGTTGTAAATGATCCCGCCAAGCAACAAATCTAAAACGACAGTCATAAAAAGAAGTGATATCAAATAAAAATAAGCAATATAGATGTGCAAACACCGACTGCCGTGTAAAAATCTATCACTACTCATAATGTTTCCAAAAGACTTGGAGTGAGGTACAGTTTGTGAAAACTGCTTGGCGATCTGCAGGCTTTTATAATGTTTGTTTTTTCTGCGCTTACATATGACTGTATGTTTAACAATTTTCTTTTTCTATTACTCTCCCATTAAACTGTCAAAAATTGAAGCTTCTGGTGTTTGCATGCCCATTCTTATTTATCATCATGTTGGATCGATTTGTTGATTTTATTTACCATTATTTGAACGAGAAACAGGATTTTTAAGAGGCGGATTTTCTAAGTAAACATGTAAACATTTTGAGTTTGCAAAATAATAATCTATTTACTATTTATATAAAATCCAAGTCTCTGTGTGTCCCTCACGATTCCGGTAGGACCACCTCATTGAAATGAGTAATTGTTGAAAAATACTAATGCAGGGTTACCATAGTAGCGCCAAATGTTGGTCAACTTGGCAATAGCTGGCTGATTTGGTGAAATTCCCATTTAAAACTATTAATCTTTCATAAAGGAGGTCACCAAAATTTAATTTAAACTCTGCTCTTTTAAGATATTTTTTCAAAATCTATGGGTGAGAATTTAAAGTACATCTTTACATCCTCCTGCCGATGCTACTAATAAAATAGCCGCCAATAGACGACGCTGTACTGTATGAGCTCCTAACTGCGCGATTTTAATGTGCTTTAGGTACTTTTCCAGTATAGGTGCATTGGCGAAAAAGGAAATTTGGCAATATTTTCCGGGAACATATCCACTGCTTCATTTTATATACACACGCATTTTTTTTTCGATATTTATACGATTTATTTATACGATTAAAAAAGCCGTTTCTCTAATTTTATACAGAAACAGATGTAATTTGTACATAAAAACATGAATAATATACATGTAAAATAAACATATAAAAAAAACGCTCATCAAGTTTGTTTTCATAGCTGTTTATATGATCTGGCAACAAATCTCAATATTTTTCCGTTATACGGACACCATGCCAAAACGTATACGGTACTTTTTCGTTATACAGACAGCATTGTCGCCAAGTGCAATAGTTGGCGCAAAATGAAAATCACGTGAATTGAAACATTTGAAAAATAAAAGAAAAAACATTCTCGATAGTAAAGTGGGCATTTTAAAAATATAGCATTTGAAAATTACAAACTTTTACGAACTATTTTATTAAATCACAAATATATACTTAAAATAAGTGAACAAATAACTGTTATACAATAAAGTAATTAAATAAAAAATCATATTAAACTGCTGCCATAAAATTATAAATATCTTTCAGCATTGCAGTAAACATTTCATTTTTTGAACGAAGGCGTCGCCACATAAAATCTATGAGATAAGACTCTAAATGATGACGAACAGCTCCCCGATGTCTTTTGTTGCGCCATTTTGCGATGCCCCATATTCTCTGAACATTTGGAGTATGACATCCAGTATTAGGGTTGACAAAATTGTATTTGTGATTTACTGTGAAATGATCATAACCAGCACTTAGCAGTTCATCTGTTTTATATCCTTTCCGGAAATCTGTATAAATAATACAAGACTTTCATCTACTTCTATAATTTTATTAGGTCCACCGATTTTTCTATTTGGTCGTGAACATAAAGATTTGCACAAACTTCTCTCGAATAACTATTCCATTCCACTGTTGTGTTGTGGTTCATATCAAGTTGCAGCTCACAAAACTCAATCGATGTTAACTCTTTGCATGATAAATATATAAACCTCAAAGCATTAAGAAAAGTCACCCTCGATCCTTTAAACCAAGTTTTTGTCGTATTCCTACGGTTTCTTCGCATGATCGTAAGCTACAACTCAATTTCGGTTTCCAGAACTCATCCATAATTTCATTTCATGATTTTTTGAACACAATCTTTTATTATGCAGAATTCCAAATTCCTGAAACAGTTTTATTACAAATTTCTCATCATCTGGTAATTGCTAAATGATAAAATCTATCTCAGCATCAGCAGTAAAAGTGAACTACAACTTTATTTAAAAAAAACATTTTTAATTCGATTAATAGCAGATTAAAAAGCTTTCCAAGGTTAAGGTTAAACAATAATCATTCACGTGATTCACGTTTCATAAATAACAAATCACAATGTTTCGCATGGTTTACAATAAAAATCTACGATCAGGGTTGAAATAATTGGCGCATTAGCATACATTTTGGCATGCTGTCCGTATAACGGAAGACGTATGCTAATGCGCCAATTATTTCAAAATGCTAAAAGATATTTGTAATTTTATGCCAGCAGTTTAATATGAGTTTTATTTTATTGCTTTGTTTTATAACAATTATTTGTTCAATTATTTTAAGTATATATTTGTGATTTAATGAAATAGTTCGTAAAAGTCTGGAATTTTCAAATGTTATATTTTTTAATTGCTCACTTTAGTACGACAATATTTTTTCTTTTATTTTTCAAATGCCTCCTCAATTCACGTGATTTTCATTTTGCGCAAACTATTACGCTTGGCGACAATGGTATCCGCATAACGGAAAAGTACCCAAATCTCACTTTCTGATGCCCAAATTTCACCAAACTTTTTTTGAAAAACGCCAAAGCCCCTACAGTGGAAAAGTATCAAACTGTCTATTATTTTGCGCTATCTGTGTTATAGTTTATACTATATGCAAGGTGAGTGGAGCGAAGAGTTTAAACATTAAATATTAAAGATTCGTCACAGTTGTCATATACACGACGGGTACTTAACTGTCGCCAACGTGTCGTTATTTTGCTTGATATGGTAACCCGAATGTTGTTGTTTATGCTGTTGATGTTTTCGCCAAATTGACGTCGGAAAAAATCGCTCGGCACAGATGTCATATTCGCCCCATATTAGCGCGATTTTTTTCTGACGCCAATGTCATATAAGCAATGGGTACTTAACTGGCGCCAAAGTGTCGTTATTTTGCTTGATGTGGTAACCCGGATTATGTTGTTTATGCTGTTGATGTTTTCGCCAATTTGCAACCGAAAAAAAATCGCGCCAATATGGGGCGAATATGACATTTGTGCCAATCGCTCCAATATGAAGTATATATGACAACTGTGCCAAAGTTTCTATAAAGCAGTATAAGACTAAAAATTAAGAATAAAATAAATGCAAAATAAGACTAAAGAAGAAAGAAAAATCATGCGTTAAGCATAGAATATGAAACACTTTCCAACACATCCTGAATGCTTTAACAAAACTTCGTTATTTAGGGAAATAAGGTAAATAAGTAAACATTTTGGAAAACTCATAATTTTTTTAAAAAATTGATTTCAGAAGTTACCGTTCCATAGCCCATAGTACCGTTATTACATGCCACTATTTAGCTAAAATTTAATTTAAACTACTTTTAAAGCTACTGAAATCATATTTCCAGATATTATCATCCATTAGACGGTTATGTATCCAATTCTTTGTGTGACCCTGTATATCATTTTATCTATATTCTACAAACATTTCTTAGTAATCTAAATGCAGTTCAGCGTAAAACTGCATAACTCATTTAAAAACCACCTTTAAGCAATTTATTCTCATACTCAGTAACCCTTACGAATTCTGGAACAGATGTCATATTCGCCCCATATTGGCGCGATTTTTTTCTGTCGCCAATATCATATAGGCAACAGGTACTTAACTTGCGCCAAAGTGCTTGATGTGGTAACCCGGATTATGTTATTTATGCTGTTGATGTTTTCGCCAAATTGGCAACCGAAAAAAATCGCGCCAATATGGGGCGAATATGACATCTGTACCCGAATTCTTTTGTGTAGCCCTGCATATGAACTGTAGCATTTATACACACGGTATAGTATACATAAATGTAGTGAAACATAAAAGCGCATATCATAATTAAAAATGCATTTCTAGCAATCATTGCTTATGTACGTACAATACTTCTGAGAAAAGTTTTTTGGCGAGAAAGAAGTTTGCCAACGTATTTTCTGACAACCTATTTACTGCTTCATACTCACAAGCAATTTTTTGCACATGTATACAATTTATTTAATGTAAAAAAAGCTATTTACCCATTTTTATAAAGAAACAGAAGTACTTTTTGCACAGATGTCATATACGCATCGGGGTTGGCGTGATTTTTCTCTGACGCCAATTCGGCAGAAATCTCACTTTCGAATACCAGTTACTTATATATTTTTAAATTATTTGCTATCATTTTGAAAAGGAAATAACTATAAATAAATAAAAGTTTGAATAATAACTATAGAACAAAACAATTTATATAATTTAAAAACAGAAAATAAAAGTAAATAAACAATTTATTAATAAATAAAAAACAATAGCCGGCAAAATAACACCACTTTAGCGCCATAGGTATCCCAGTTCATATCTGAAATCTGTGCCGTAATTTGTATATAAAAAAATATTATATATATTTAGAAACGATTTTTTTATGTATATAAGTGCATATATAAACAAAAATAAAAGTGCATTAGATTTGTTTTCTTAGCTGTATATTTTGGCAACATATCTCACTTTCTGATGCCCGAATTACGCCAAGCTTTTTTTAAAAATGCGCTATAATGGAAAAGTACCTAAATAAATAAATAACAGAAATAACCAATTATACAAACTAAAACTTTTTATTTCGAGATCAAAGCTTTGTTTTTAATTTCAATTAAAAATACATATATCCTTGGATAACTTTAGTTGAAATTAGGTTCACGGCTTAATATCTCATTCCATAAACCTAAACAAACACAAGTGATTCATTCATCGTGAACCGTAAAAAATATTAAATGATTGAGGTAATCATTCACAAAGTAAGTTCTCCAACAATCAATGGACAATATTTTAATGACGTCATAGTAGGTAAAACGGTGACGGTATCATTTGTTTATGGTTTGAAATCACAAAGATTTAATTTCGCAATGTCTCTTAGTTACATTATTTTATTGTCATATTTATGAGATCAGAACAAAAGCATATTTTTTCATTATTTAGTTATTAAAGACGGAAAAAAATTATAAATGTGCATGATTTGAAAAATTTAATAATTTTCTTTCTTAATACTAAAAAATAACATCGGGAAGTAACAGCGAGTTTAAGTTAAATAAGTTTAGTTGTTTAATTCTGTTGTAATATTCAAAATAACTGTATTTATTAGATTTCAGTAAACAACATCAGGGCCCAATTAAACTTTGAAGTTAGAGGAATTACAATGTCATTTCAGGACCTTTCTTTTAGAGAAGCTTTTCTAAATTCCACATATACATGGAAACTTTTCAGTGTTAGAAATATTATTCCCAGGACTGGCATAACATGAGAACGGCCTGCAATTTTACACAAGTTTTCGACAACTACTTTATATCAGAAATTTTACTAAAAACTGGTTACTTTTTCGTTATAGAGGCCCACACTATTAGAATTATGACAAGTTGCAGCCAATTTTGCCAAAGTCGTAACCAAGATCGTGAAGCACACACATATAATACCATATAATACCATTTCATGAAATCGTATACGATAATTTAATAGTTTTTACCTTACTTCAAGTGTGTAATTTATTTATTTTTTAAGGCTTAACAATCTAAATTGTCCAATATATGAATTTAAAAAAATGTAAACAAAGACTTAATAGACATGACCGCAAAAATCCTCAAATCTGCAGAACACTTGGAACCAAACTGTGCAGATTAGTGGTCTTCTACTGTACACAATTTTTCATAAATGTGTTTCGTTCTTAAAATGTGTTATTTTCATCTATCACTGCGGAACAAACGAGAAAACTCATATTCTTGCACATGAGTTGTATATATCTTTATATCTAAATTACCGTCATTTTTGACGGGCTACCTTTCTAGTAAATAATAATGATCATATGCATATTAATAACGATGCACCTAATTATAGATGTTAATTAAACTAAGATGTATTGCGGTAAAAGCCTGCGTAAACGGAATTGCACATGACTGGGAAAAAATCTGTTCTAGTTAGGCATCGGTTTCAATGGTATTATATAATATTCTTTATGTTGGAAACCCGATATTTTTCGTTTAAAAAATAATTCCGTCATAAACAGGATCCATTTTACCAGGTTTTCCCGTTAATTTTGAAACAGTGCATTATTCAGCGTATTTTTTAATTAAAGATTACGTTAAAAAATATTGAAAAGTATAATTTTAATAATAAATGATTACTGCAATTACATACCATTTCTTGCTTGTCTGACAACTCTTTCTGATTTATTATAGATCTTACGCCGACAAATATTTATAAAAGGGATGTAATGAAAATTTAAAATTTATTTTTTCGATTTTCACAAATATTCCAAATTGATATAGGTACTGCATGTATTAAATATACGCTTGTAGGTCGCCAAGCAGTTTTCACATACTGTACCTCACTCCGAGTCCTTTGGAAACATTATGAGTAATGATATATTTTTACACAGCACTCGGAGTACGCACTTCTATATCGCTTATTTTTATGTGATATCACATCTTTTTATGACTGTCGTTTTAGATTTGTTGTTTGACGGGATCATTTACAACGAGTTGTCTTTCATGAGATATCACTCCTTTTTGTAAGGTATTTCACTTGTATTGTACAAATTCCATTTTAATTCAAAAAAGAAAAGATAAACTGAAGATGCTTTCAGAAAAATGCAGCATAGAAGCGTCGCCAATTAGGTGATTTACACCAAAATCTAATCAGCAAAAAATTATGTCAACTTCCAACTGAATCTGAAGTTTGTTGAAAATCCGAGCATTAATTTTCGAGATAGAGGCTATTGCGGAAATCTTTGAAAAAGCAGCATAACAGCGCCACATGTTGGGCGATTTACGCCAAAAATAATCAGCACCAACTTAAGTCAAGGACTCACAAAATCTGAAATTTTATGAAAATCTATGCATTAGCTTTTGAAATAGAGCTATTGCGTAAATCGTGATAAAAGCAGCCTAGTGGCGCCACCTTCTGGGCGATTTACACCAAAAACTAATTAGCACTAATTTATATCAGGGTGGTATAACTGAATCGGAAGTTTGATGAAAATTCATGTATTAGTTTTTGAGATACAGCTATTGTGGAAATCATGAAAAATACAGTATAGCACTCCTGTTGAGCGATTTACACCAAAAACTAAGCAGTTCATAAGAAAATAAGCAAAAAAATAATTTGATTTGTTGAAGTTCATATTAAGCAGAGCTTACCATGTATTATTTGTAAATCTAAACAGGTACAAAAATCTAGAAACTTTGAATAATCCAAATTGCTAAAGTTGTTTTCAATTCAACTTTCAATGCAATGTTCTTTTTTTTAATTATCCAATAATACCAGTTATTCAAGTTATGTTAAACAAAGTCCACCCTACAGCGGTGGTCAAAATTGTGGACACTTTTAAGTATCTTTCATTACAAAAAGTAAAATGCTACCTATTGTAGCGGTCCGAAGGAAAACAGTACGGGAAAATTTGCTATATTTTTGCCGATCATGACCCCCAGATACCAAAACCACCCTCTGTTGAAATTTTGACATATATATATACTATATATATATATCCATATATATATATATATATCCATATATATATATATATATATATATATATTTACATCTGATTTTTGTCATGCTGTAACTCTCGAATATATGAATCGATTTGGATGAAATTTTTATGCATAGTACATACTAATGTCTCGACCGAGTTCGTTGGCCAGCTTCATCTGTCATCTTGTTTCAAAATGGCGGCCATATGAATTTTGCGGCTACTTTTGGAAATTTTTAGGTTTCCTAACTTTCTCTTTAAAATAACCTATGTTGTTAACTTTGACTGTGTTTCTCTTAAAATATCTTTTAATGTTTCCAACATTCTGTTTACAATGATACATAAGAGTTTGAATTTTGTGAAACGTAACTTTTTCTATAAGTATACAATGTTAGAAAACATAAAAAAATCAAAAAATTCAAATGGCGCCATTTTGAAGCAAGATGACGGATGAAGCTGGCCAATGAACTCGGTCGAGACATTAGTATGTACTATGCACTTGAAAAATTTCATCCAAATCGGCTCAAAATTTTGAGATTTACAAGATAAAAAATTCAGACAGATTATACAGGGTGCAATATGTTATCTATCGCCGACCTTTTATTTCTCAACCGTTGGTCGTAGACATATAGTTCAAATTACAAAAATGTTTCAAATGGGGTAAATATCCATGTTGTGGCATTACTTAAAGTAAAAAACAATTTTATAAAGATTACGAAATCTAACTTTTTGTATGGTCCCCCAGTCCCTATAGTTATATTTAGTAAAAGTTTACGCATATCATAACAGATATAACACAAAAAGTTTAACATCTGTACTACAAAAATGGACAGAGTTATTCAATTTCAAAGTTTGAGATTTTTTCACATGATTTTGTCTTTCAATGAGGGATCAGTTAAAAGATGAATTAAAGTAATTTGAGGCAATGCCCTTTTTACGGCGAAACGACCTTATCGCCAAATTGGGGTATCACCAAAGAGGGTCATTTCATTTAAAAATTTGAGCTGACTTTTAGGGGTCGTATACAAAGCGAGGAATGAAATATTGAAATTAATCAGAAAAATAAATATCAATTTATTATGATATCACCAAACGATTTACGATAAAAAAAATTAATACATCAAACGCCGGAATATACTAGAGATACTGTTCAAAGCGATATTCAACACTTTTATGCATCGAACAACATTTAAACGTCAAAGTAGGTAGAATCGACAACCGGAAAATAAAACATACGAGATGGTATTGTAAACATGCACAATGTGCATTACTGGTCACTAGAAAACCTCCACATCACCCGCACAGTACGACAGGTGTGGTGCGGTATATGGGGAACCCAGATTGTTGGACCTTTCTTCTACGATGGGACCTTAACGGGCGATCGTTACCTGCATCTGCTACAGAACACGGTACGTGACTGGTATGAAGAACTGCTTCTCCGGCATGCATGCCGGATGTGGTTTCAACATGATGGGGCCCTCTCTGCATAAAACATCAAACGTCCGGGCGTATCTGGCCACCGAATTAGGTCAACAAATCCATGGATATGGTGGTCCGATAGAGTAGCCACTGCGATCGCCAGACTTGACTCCCATGGACTTCTACCTCTGGGGTTACATCAAGGTATAGGTCTATATGGCGGAGACCGGTTCTCTGGTTTATCAGAAGCAGCGTATAATCCTTGATTGTCGCACAGTTTCCACACCTGCTATGCACTAACGTGTCCAGCACTCAATACTGTCATGCATTCAATTGTCATGCCACCAATCGAGAACATTTTGAGCAGTATCTCTAGCAGATTCCGGAATTACCGGTTTGCACCCTGATTTTGATCACAAATTACTTTACTTCATCTTTTAACTGATCACTCATTAAAAGACAAAATCATGCGCAAAAAACTCAAACTTTGAAATTTAATAACTCAGTCAATTTTTGTAGTACAGATGTTAAAATTTTTGTGTTATATCTGTTACGATATGTGCAAACTTTTACTAAATATAACTATAGGGACTGGGGGACCGCATAAAAAATTAGATTTCGTAATTTTTATAAAATTGTTTTTTTTACTTTAAATAATGCCTACACATGAATATTTACTTCATTTGAAACGTTTTTGTAATTGGAACTATATGTCTACGATCAACGGTTAAGAAATTAAAGGTTGGCGGTAGAAAACATATTGCACCCTGTACATAGTATATATATGGGGCATTCTCACAATCTTTTGACTTTCATGTCCCTGAATAATAATTTTTATTTTAATACACTTTTGTGTTTTTTTTTATTTCATATACTGGGGAACATATCCCATTGCATAATTGCACAACAATATTAACGAGATAAATAAGTTTTGGACGATGTTGGGGGTCTAAACACCTGGTAAACTCCTATACCGTCCCGCGTCCCTGATGCTGATTTTTAGGTAGATTTCGTATGAAATATTATCTATTGGGATCGTTCCGATCCTGGAATTTCTAAAAAAGTTTTGCAGATCTACACCGATCATGACCTTTAGAACCCAAAACCACCCCCAATAAAAAAAACTTTATATATCTATCTATCTATGTATCTATCTATCTATATATATCACTTTCTTCTGGACACGATAACTTCCACATTTCTGCACAAATCTCTTCCAAACTGATACATAAAATCAAGGGGCATAAAATCTTGGTCAAGTTCGTGAATGGGCAAAATCGGACCAAGGGGATGTAAATAGAATTTGTGAAAACCGAAGAAACCCCATAACTTCTTAATTTTTGTACATATCAAATCCGTTGAAAGTTTTTATTACTTCTAAAAATAGGGCCAAAAATGTACGTATCACAGATTTTTGATAAAATTAAAAATGGGCTCAAGGGGCGCAAAAAATAGGGTTTTTGGAAGAAAAAAATTCCTAACTTCGTCAATTCTCAGGATATCAAATCCAATTAATTTTATTATACATCTCCTGAATATTATCTACAACTTTTATACAAGTTTTTGATAGGACCAATTCGTACCGCAAACAAAAAATATAAACGAAAACAATAAAGGGGAATTGAAGAAGAAAAATTTCCATAACTCTGTCAATTCACAAGATATAAAATCCCCATGAATTTATCATATATGTTCTTAATATTGTCTTAAACATTTATATAGACAAGTTTTTGATAGGACCAATTCTTACAGCAAAAACAAATAAAAAAGACATAGTGGTTGAAGAAAAAAATTATCTTGTTAAGGGTGTATTCAAATCCAAACTGCATTTTTTTAACTTCATTTTTGCTCCCAAACGCATCCAATTGCTAGATTCTGTTATTCAGAAACTATATAATGTACCGTAATGATCGATTTTTTGATAGAGGTAGAATATATTTCAAAAAATGATGCCAAAGTGGGCATTTTGAACAGAATTTCCTGAAGCGATTATGTTAGAAACGAAAAATATGAGAACCTACTGAAAAATTAATTGTTTATAAATCAAGTTTTAATTAACTGAAAGAAAAATAAAAACACATGTCGCTTATAAATCTTTTCGAAAATCACGTCAGCAAGTTTCATATTTTTTCTATTAAAAATAAATCTGAAAATATGCCAGGAAATTTCGAGTTGTTGAGCATGGAAAAGTATTTTTTTTTTTTTTTAATACCGCCTTAACATGATTCTGATAAAACTAGCTATTATATAAAAATGAAATAAAAACTCGTCAAAAGCGGCCAGATAAAATTGTTAAAGTGGATTTATATCTAATCATGATTTAGTTTTTGTTGGTGAAAATAGTATACTTATCTTCGAAATCTACCTCCGCCTGTCGGCCGGGCCGGCAGGGATTTTTAAGTTTGGAGCTGTCTGGATAAAATTGTTTCAATTAAAATAATTCGATGTAATTTTTTTCTGAAACTGGAACTATTGTTTTATATAAATATGTAGCTAAAAATTAACCTGCATACATTTTTAGGGTTGTTATCATTTTTTAAACTCTGTCCCTGGGTTTTAGATTCCTTACCACCCCTGTTTTAAATTAGACAGAAAATCCTTTCAGATGCAGCCACATAATTTTTTTCAAGTTTTTTCTCATGCAGAAGTATGCTAGAGAAATAATGTCTAAAATTCTTTGACAGGAAATTTACTGTAGAATTTAAATCAGCGTTTAAATATCAATTTCAAGCATCGTGGCTTTATTGGTAGTCTCACCGTCCCCAAGGTTTATTCCTGCACTTTTCGAGGTAAATTATTATTTTTTTTTTAATTTAATCCAATGTTAACAACTGTTTCTAAAAATCAATGAACATTGTGGCTATCACTTAGTCTTAACATGATTTTCCTAAAAATAGGTGGTATTTTCCTTACCGTTCCATCCTTACCGTCCCTTTTTTTACCATTTCGTCCCTTTTTTTACCTTACCGTCCCTTCTTTATCACCCCTTTAAGAAAATATTGTACCAAAATTCTGTATTAAAAGTACTACATTGTTATTATTTCTTATTTGTATGTCCTGTGGGTACTATGCAAATTCATTATAAGTAAAAATTTAGAAGAAAATAAAGAGTTATAGGGGTAAAATGGTAAGGAAAATTAAACTCGCAAGTTTAACTTGAACTTCAGTTAAATAAAAAAATTTTCGCTGCTGACCATTTTTTCTTTATTTTGAATCATTAAGGTATTCGTCTATCAGATTAAAATGTTATTTTAGCAAGTTTAATTTCGTCATTTTTCCCCCCAAAAGTCAAAAGATTGTGAGAATGCCCCATATATATATGTCAGAATTTCAACGGAGGGTGGTTTTGGTATCCATGATCGGCGAAAATATAGCAAAACTAGCAGCATTATCCGGCGTCGCCCGTGTCAGTTATGAGGGGCCTTCCGGGTATAATAAATTAAAATGAAATAATACAGCAATAATAACTGATATTTTTGCATTCCAATCCAAAAATTAATATAAAAACAATCAGTAAACATGATGTTATAGTATCGTAACCTAACGTAAAGGTTTGTTGGTTGGTTGTGTTTATGATGGCCAATTATCAACACGAGGGATATAGGCCCTAAGAGGGGGAGTGCCCTCTGTGGGAGTCTTTCTAAGAGAACCTATCCCATATTAACGCTTAGAAAATCCAAGGTTCGAAGAAACCAACGAAAACTTTGAACGATTAGGCCGACGAGCAAGATTGGGATTGAACCCAGCACCTCCCGTCTACCAGCTTTGAGGAGAAAACCTCTCGGCCACTGGTGGGGCACCTAACGTAAAGATGAACCCATTTGCTCTGAATGCAATATTATAAGGAAAACACCCCCATGCCCGCGAGTAACGCTTTTACTGCAGTTTGTTTAACCTCTAAACATCACACATTCGATTTTTCAATGTCTAATGGAAAACCAAGAGTACATTCGATGCTATTTGTTGGAAAAGCGAGTCTCAATTTACTAATTTTTTATCTGTTTTATAGTAATTTTTAAGCAAGAAAATTTTTTAAATATTCGTGCAACCCAATTACAAAAGATGAACCCGATTGCTCTTAAAACAATGTAAATAATTCATCACTTTGGAGTTTCTTCGTACAATATTCCATATCTAAATCGGCAAACGAAAAGAAAGCTCCATTAAAAAAAAAAAAAAAAACACGAATTTAACAGATATAAAATCGAACTATTCAAAATTATCACATTAATGAAGGTTGCTGTAAATAGTAAAAAAAATTACGATTGACCGCTTGTTAATACGAAAGTACCAAAAATGCTTTTTGATGTAGCTGTTGGGGATTCTAAAAAATATAGTAAATGTAAAAAATCATTTAATATTTTAAATAAAAAACGATATATTTTTTTTCCTATTCTGTGAACGGCGGGTTTATGGATCATCTTTAACCGAGGATATTCCAGGGTAGATCGCCTGATTATTTTTAAACTGAAACATTTATTCATAAAAACTAAATCTACAGCGAATAACCTGATAATGACATCAAATTGCAGAAGCTTTCAGTCCTGGTACCAGTCTGAAAGCTTTCTTAAAAAAAGAGAGAGAGTGAGAGAGAAAGAAAAAAAAAAGGAGAAAAAAAAAACCTTACTCTTAGAAAGCATTTGCTATGTTTAATTTTATACGCCATATAAATCATAGAAAAAACATGTTTTATGTAATCGTATTTACTATAAATCGCAGAATGTTATCATTCCATTTAAGGGATTAAAACACTTGGCTAAATGGTATAATTAATGATATAACATGCCAACAAAATAGGAAAGAAAACGTAGCAACCGTTTTTTAAGTGAGTTTGACATCATATTTATTGAATGTGACAACATATTTACAGAAACTGACGCCATATTTAGCGAATTGTTTCCTGATATTTTTCATCAAATAGAAATGCCTATGTTATAATAAACGTTTTAACTTCAAAATATGTTTTAATGAAGTTTTACGTCTATTCAAAGAACTTATCATTAAAGTTTTATTTTAAATATGAAAAATTCAGTAGTTTATTCACATACCTATTAATCTTAAAAAGGTTTTTGGTTTTTTTTGTATTTTGGCGAACTTTTAATTTCACTATTGAATAATAAACAATAAGAACAACAACAACAAAAAATGCTAAACTCTTTTTATCTCTGTGAATGCAAAAGGGTTAATCTTCGATAATCAGGCTGTACGCTATCTGGAGTACTTTAACAAATGTGACTTATACCTTCTACAGAACCTATTGCTTACAAAAGTATAACATCATTCATGTTTTTAGCGAATTCTTGACATGTAACTCGATTACAGAATATTAACGTGAAAAAATGCTTAACCTGACGTTTATGAAAAGCCCCAAAATTTTTTAACTTCATTTTAAAACACACGAAATTGAATTTCAGAAAAAAGAAAACACACGTCATTTTGGCGTAATTATAGCAAAGTTTTTCAGCTTTTAAAACCAGAATGTTTGTTTTCTTCAGCAAGAATAAGTGAAGTACACGATTTCCCTGACAATACGCCGAACAAAGCGATAAATAAATTCAAATGACCTAGCATTTACTGAAATTTTAAATTCGCTGGCTTAAAAATAAATCTTTCAATTTATGGATGATAATAATAAGGATTAATTTCAGTATATCAGGGGTCTCTAGAATAAAACATCATTACAAAGTTATGTCAGTTAAACAGAAATTGACGTCGTATCTAGCAAACGATTTTATTATTATTTTAATTATGTTTTCCTAAATTGTTTTCTTGAAATTAAAACTCCTGTATTAAAATATATTTTTAAACTTTAAAAACATTCAAATGAAGATACTACGTCATTTTAACACGCGTTTAGTTAAAGTTTTTACATACATATGGAGAAATTTTTCATTTTCTGATTAGAATGACGGCGATTTCAAAAATGCAAAAATATAGCGAGAAAATCTGAATTTTTATTGGCTCGTAAAAACAAAATACACGTATTATCACTTTTTTGAAAATATTGTGCCGCTTTTTAGGGTGTGGCAACAGGAAAGAAACGGTTGAATTAGATCATTAAAAAAAGGAGATATTTCTATAATGTTAAATTATGGAAGGCGATTGAAAAAAGTGGTAAAAAGTGACCTTATAATTTTTTAAAGTATACAGCTACCTATTCTACGTTCTAAAGCGTATGTACTTAGTTTTGCTTAACCTGACGTTTATGAAAAGCCCCAAATTTTGGCCAAAAATGTGGACACTTTTAGGTAGCTTTCATTGCAAAAAAGCAAAAATCTACCTATTGCAGCGATCCGAAGGAAAACACTTCGGGAAATCTATATATATAAAAGTCGTTCTCTGAGTAAATGCTTTTAAACCAGAATGTTTGTTTTCTTCAGCAAGAATAAGTGAAGTACACGATTTCCCTGACAATACGCCGAGCAAAGCGATAAATAAATTCAAATAACCTAGCATTTACTGAAATTTTAAATTCTCAAATTGTGTAATTAAATATTCTTAAATTTTATTTATTATTATTTGCGATAAATAAATTCAAATGACCTAGCATTTACTGAAATTTTAAATTCTCAAATTGTGTAATTAAATATTCTCAAAAATATAATATTTGAGGAGAGTTTAGTACATAAGTGTATAAAATAAAAAGAGGAATTAAACAAAAACAAAAAAAAATATTCTCCAAATAAAATTCGTTTAAATATAAGTTTGTAAAGCTTGTTGCTATTTAAAAGAGTGCATATCCACGCATAAAATTCATTTTTTTTTGTAATAGCACCCAGTTACGATACAGTACATGAAATTTTTTTGTCCAAAAAAATTGTAATTAATCGCGATTTTCACAAAGTTATTAGTTTTGTGAAAATCGGTCAAAAACTGGAGATTTGTATTAAGGACATACACTCAGAGAACGACTTTTATATATATAGATTTCCCGAAGTGTTTTCCTTCGGATCGCTGCAATAGGTAGCTTTTTGCTTTTTTGTAATGAAAGCTACCTAAAAGTGTCCACATTTTTGGCCACCACTGTAATTACTTCGAAATCTTCCATTTTCACTACATGACATAAGATTTATAGCTTGTCAAGTAGGTTTTCTCACAAAGGATTTGCTTAAGTAAGCATGTTAGATTCAAAATAATATGCTTTTAGTAAAAATATTTATTATCATTTATTATAAAAAATTATTAATTATTGTTTAGAAATTGGCGTTTTATTTCGATTGTAGTATTAAATTTTCTCGGGGACTTCTCGATCTCAACATTCCATACAGAGAATAATATAAATTTTGAGGATTATATTTAATTACACAATGACAAAATGTAGCGCATTAAAATGGAAACATTCTTAGATGTCCATATGGAGAAATTAAGTCATAGAATGAATAATGTTAAAAGTGAAATTAGAAAAGATATAATATTTGAGGAGAGTTTAGTACATAAGTGTATAAAATAAAAAGAGCAATTAAACAAAAACAAAAACAAAAAAAATTCTCCAAATAAAATTCGTTTAAATATAAGTTTGTAAAGCTTGTTGCTATTTAAAAGAGTGCATATCCACGCATAAAATGCATTTTTTTTTTTTTTTGTAATAGCACCCAGTTACGATACAGTACATGGAATTTTTTTGTCCAAAAAAATTTTAATTAAGTTTTTATTTTTTAACGTTATATGGATTCAAAAGGTTTGGTCTGATTTAGAGATTTTTATTTTAACTTTATTAGATTTAAAGTGAAAACTTATAAAATATAAACTTTACTATTAATGCTTTTTCGAAAAGTAAAGAATTTTTATAGCATGCATCTAAGTACCTTTAATATATATATATATATATATATATATATATTAATCATAATAATTAACGGTAAACAAGAATTAACAACATCATGGCAAATAAAAAATGTACGTATTTTCTTCATTTTGAGAAATCAATCATCACTTTAAATATATATTTTTAATATATAAAAAAAATCTAGAAACAAGAAGGCACTCTTTAAATTGATTTTGATAACAATTCCATTGTACTATGTACAGTCGTGGAAAAAAAAAAAAAGTAAACGCCCCGGCTAACTCTGAAACGAATTATCGTAGAAAAAAGTTACAGGTACCAAACGATTAGAAATAAAGTCTATTTTTAAATGATGCATATAAAATTTACTTAAGGGGTCATCTACATATCAAAACGAACATAAACTTTGTTGTTTTTAAATAGCAATAACCAAGTTTGACACCATAAATTAATTCTACATCCTGCAATTAGTCTAAATCCAAATTTTCATGAAATTCGTAAGATTACTTTCCGAGTAATTAATTATTTAAAATTGAGCATATTTTAGGAGTGGTATATAAATTGAAGTTCGGTATTCCATAGTTGAAATGTTGCAGAATGACGATATCACTTCTATTAATGTATTATCTCTTGCCAATATGAACATTTCACTTGCTTAGTATGCTTCGACTATTGCCAACTCAAATATTTCAATAAAATGAGAAAAATATTTCTTTTTTTCAAATTATGCTCTTCTGCTCATCATAGACAACCTCTTAACCCCTTCGGGAAGAGCGTCTTTTACAGAATTTTTAATCTTTTATCATCGGTTTTTCAAAACAGAAAAGTTTGCCTAATTGAATCTGGAAAATGCTCGTATTAAATAAGGCAAAATCTACAATAAAAATTTACTGGTGAGAATAATCACGGATTCTGAGTCCCTTACGCGGCACATATATCGGTCGACAATCCCCAAGGGGTTAAGGCACCATTTTGCCGTTTTTTAATGATAATTCGAAAACTACTTGAAAGAAAATTTGAAATTGGGAATTCGCATAAAGCAGGACATAATAAATTTAAACCTATAAAATAAAAAAAATTGTAGGTTGCAATTCATATTTTTTTCGAATATTAATTTCATAATTCATATAAAATTTTAAAAATTACAAATTCAATGCATTTATGTTTGTTTTTTTTAGTATTATAACCACACGCAAAATTATCGCATTAGGATTACAATTTCAGGAGATATTAATAAAAATATGAAAATTCAATTTAACAATAGAAGCTCTAAATTTTGAATATTTATAATTCAAAAACTTGTCATTCAAATGACTAGAAATTTCGTTTCTAGGCATAGCTTGAACCGAAGACTAAAAATATATTGTCAAAATTGGGTGTTGCAATTGAAAAAAATTAAGTTTGGTCTGGTTTTGATTTGCAGATGGCCCTCCTAAGCAAATTTAATATACATAATTTAAAAGTGGATTTTATTTACAATCGATTAGTACCAGTAACTTTCTTCTACTATAATTAGTTGCAAAGTTAGTAAAGGGTGTTGAATCTTTTTCCCTTTATAAACAGGGCCTGATTAATACACGGGCCTCCGGGGCCTCGGCCGTGTGCCCACCAATTTCAGGGCCCATAAATTTGTGTGTATTTTCTCACAATTTAAGTTTGTCCTCTGTTTGCATTTTATATTTTGGTCCCTGACGTAAAAACAAAGTTTTACTGTAATAAAAAAACTTCCATATTTAATTTTTCTATAAAAGTACTTTTTAATTTGAGAGTACAAGCGAGTTTTGAAAAAGAGATCCTCATTTATTCTGCAACATAAACTGTGGATCATAGATGTTTGTGAATTATACAAATGCTTATTTGAGAAAGTGGACGGTAATTAATTTTCTTGATTATTCTTGTAAGTTTTTTTTTTTTGTAAACTTGAAACTTTTACCCAAACAACTTTGTCAACTCATCAAATAGACCTACTTTTTTTTCTGAAAGTGTCGCCGGGAACGGGGAGGTAGGGGGGGGGGCAACTTTTTAACAGGCCCTGGGCCTAACTTCAGCTTGATCGGGCTCTGTTTATAAAATTAAATATTATATTTGATAAAACTGTAATGTCAAATTCGTTTCTGTTTAAAAAATTCATTTTTTTTTCAATTATTGAATATTTAAGGATTCCTTTTTAAAATATTCATTTTGTAACATTATTATTCATTGCTTTAAAAATAAGTGTTAATGCAAATTAGAATTTAAAAAAGAATCAAACGCTTGTTTAACGAAATAAAATACTACTTTAAAGGAATAATTAATACTTCATTCATAAAAACAAGTCAAAATTTTCAACATTTTGAAAATTATTTTCATAGATTTAATAAGGAAGATATTTAATTATAACTATGTTTCAAAATATATCCCCGGAGAGAATTAGTTTTTATGATTTTAAATATTTTTCACAGAGCTTAAACAACTTTAATAACTTTTTTTAGCTTTAAGATAATTTAAGATGTTTTTTCTTTTACAACATACATTGTGTTGTCAAAGCAATTAAATTTCTGACTCTTTTCAAATAATATTGGAACAAAAAATGTTAAACATTAATACATATTACAAAATAAAACTTATAACAATCTTTTATTTATTTCTAACTTTTACTTTTTGAAATAATTTTCTCTTATAAAGAGATATTGATACTTAAATTTTTGGCAGTTTTTATAGACAATTGTAGTACCTGATAATGTTTCTTATTCATCAGCTACAAATTTTCTTCATTTTGTTTTGTCGTGAGTGAATATTATTTTATTATTTTTACAGATTAGGAAGTCAAAATGTGTTTTGATATCAATAGTGAATATTTTTAACTATACTGAAAAAAAGTAACAAATTCTAGGTTATAAATAGGTGATATTTTATACATTTAACATTCATAGTTCTTATAGGATCTGATATAAAATAATATAGAAATATTTTATAAATCGAATATCATGTCCAGAAACACTGTTGGAACTCATTTGAAATTTTCCAGTAGTGTGGTTTCTAAAAACAGATATTTCGACATGGATAAAAGGTTATGTCACTGACTTCCAATCCCAATTAACTTCAGAAATAACTCGCAACATATAGTCCAATTATCAAGTATTTATAACTTTTAAATCTAGGAGATCATGAACACCTGTCCTATACTAAAGTGAAAGCCAAGTATATAAGATTACTGAGGAGCATCTAATATAAAACAGTCTAAAACTATAAATTGTAATAAAGTAAAAGTAGTCTTCAAGCGGTGATATTCTCTTCGAACTTTAAATTCACACAGATTCTGACGAGCAACCCTTGTGTGAACAGATAGGGGATTGTGACTGCTCGGACTGATCCCGGCAGGTACCGCCTTGGATGACTGTAGTCTCCGGTTAATATGTTCTCTACGCCAAATAAAGCCATGTATGATAAACTGTGCATGTGTTTTAAGTAAGAACGCCGCCAGCCACGACTCTAAAAACTAGTTTTATATCATATATATATGTTATGAGTCGAACAAAAGAAATTAAAACTAAATGCAGTTAAAAGTCAAGATATTAAATGAACCCAAACAGCTGATATAAAATTTTACAATAACCGTGAAATTAAGGCACCCATAAAACTGACTAATGATTTTAAAGAACTTGTTTAAATTATCCTTGGAATGAAAACACTTACAGAAATGCTCCGTCTAGTTTCTAGGTTATACATAAACTATAATGTAAAGATTATAAAATTATATGAAAAACTTAGTACTTATATCGTTTTACTTTATTATAATATGCGAATAGTGATTTTCCAAAACAGTATAATATTATACAGTTTACTTGAAAATATTGCGTGGTTATTGACAAATAAATTGAAGAAAATTACTATATTTTCAGTAATTAATCTATTGAAATTTTGTAATACTAAACATATTTTATTTCAAAGTATGCCAAGTACTTCTTTATCGTGTGATCCAGGTGTTTCCAAACATGTCTCTGTCAGGTGCTCCTTTTACAGACATTTCATATGTGCGTATTCCCTCTTGGACATGACCAGTCCAAAAAATATTTAATCTAGTTCATTAGTAATGTTCTTATTAATGCTTTTATTAGTATTTGCTAGAAATTGTTCGATACTATTGTAAGTTGCATAGCCCTGTTATGTATTTCAGTGTTCAATCATTTATCGAATTTTATACAAAAAAAAAAAAATTATCAACAGAAAATAGCAAAAAACAATAAATGTTATTAAAGACTTCAAATTAAACGCTCATAATTAAAAATAAACGAAACTACACTCATTAATGTATGTTAACCTGATGCACTCGCTGAATATTAAAATGTAACTATTTTTTTTTCATATTTCTATAATCACTAAGTAGAAACGAAAATTAAAAGAAAAGCCTGTAAAGGATTAGCTACTCTCTTATAAAGGGAGACTAGTTTCTTGAGTGAGGACTTTCTGTCTGATATTAAAAAGCGACCCCTACCCTTCGTTTTGCTTTAATTTTCTCAAGTGAGTTTGTGGCTCACGGAATCTGTGGTTTGTGGTTTTTACTTTAGTCGTATGTTAATTAGGGGTATGCTGTCAATCTGTGGAGTATTAAGTGCGTTTGATAGTTGGTATCTGTGGTATGTAGTATGTATAATTATTAAGATGCTACTTGGCGCAGAATGATATAAATTAAAAAAGCAACGTTAAAAACGCCAGAATAAGCAAACATTCAGCAAACTAGTTTCGGTAGCGTTTAGCGTATCGTCCTCAGTGCAAAGAATAACGCAACGTAAAGCAATATGAGCAAGTCTCCGTAAATCTTTGCACTGAGGACGGTACGCTAAACGCTACCGAAACTAGTTATCTGAATGTTTGCTTAATCTGGCGTTTTTAATGTTGCTTTTTTAATTTATATGAAGTGTGTAGTGAAATTTATATAGTTTATTAAATTTGTGAGCTAATCAATTACTTTCAGCGATATTCGTGTTCGATATCGAAGCCAGTTTTGGTTATCGTTTGCGCTGACAGCCATATAGTATATGTGAATTAGTTTTAGGCTTAGTAAGTTTTTATTTTTATATAGTTGAGAGCTGATTTAAGAATTAAATTGCTTTTAAGTGCAGAGTCGTGCAGGCTAAATTAAGCAGCTCCATCGCAGTTCTTCCCTATTTTGATTTTGATGAATAGTTCTTTTAAAGTTAAAATCTGACTTTGCTCTGCCAGAACCTGGTGGTCCTAATGGGGTTGCCAAAAGGGGTAGGAAAATAATTGCGCAATATAAAGAAAAATAATACTGGTAAAGAAGGAGAGGGCCACATATGTAATCTCAGGATAATATTAGGGATTATTATTCGCTAGTGAGAGCGAATGACACAAGCCTGCGATGGTTATGTTTTTTAGCTTTTTATAATTGAATCTTACGTATTTTTTAGCACTGAATCCGAAAATTACCTTCATTTTTGACAATCACGTCAGAATCTTTTACAAATCGCAAATTTCAAAATTGTTAAAATGTTGAAAAATAGAAAAAGTCTTAAACTGTAAAATCAATGTAAAACTTTTTTTCATAATAATTTATTTACATTTTGGCTTTTACAGGGGTTTCTTATAGCTAAACAGTTGAGAGGTCTGATGAGGGGGCGGGGTGGTTCATTGATCATGTGGCAATATTTAATATTCCACTGTAGAGATGATTGGGGAAACACCTTAGATGTAACTGGCCTGTGTCAGATTGTAGAGATAATTCCATTAAATAAATCCATGAGAAGATTTTATTTAGGTCTATTTTATATTATCAGATTTTCGCAACATTTCGACTTTTTTAAAATTTACGATTTGCGAAAAACTCCTGACGTGATGGTAAAAAATGAAGGTCATTTTCGGATTCAGCGCTAAAGAATGCATAAGAATCAATTAGCAAAAGCTAACAAAAACATGACACAACCGATATTTTGAGGGCTTACGATTATTAATCAATTACGAACTATTATATTACACTGTAAAAAAATACTGCCAGTTTTCCGGTAGGAATCGGAAAAATAGTTGCCCTTATCGTACCGAAATAATTTCCGACCCAGCTCGTAATAAAAACCACAAAAATAAGGAAATAATCAGTAAAACGGTATTTTACGGATTTTATTCCGAACTGGGTTGGAAATTATTCCGGTATGATAAGGGCAACTATTTTTCGATTCCTACCAGAAAACTGGCATTATTTTTTTTACAGTGTAGATTTCGGCCTTTCCTTTTATTTTGCGAGTAGCATATTACAGTTTACATAAGTTTTACATAAGTTACATAAGTTACATCGTTTTATACTTTGTCCAGATTTCGTTTATTTATTTTTCATTTTATTTTTTTATTATTTTGCATTTTACGCTATTACCGATGAAACCGCATCCCTTATTGGTCCACCACGTACCCCACTTTGGGAAACGCTCTCTGTTATAATGGAAAGATAAATTTCGACGAGCGATTCACTTTTTCAATCTGTAAAAACTATGTACCATATGACTTACTCATGTTTTAGGAAAAACAGTTGAGTGAGAACTATCCATTTGATATCAGCATTATTTGTCTGCATGATGCAATCAAATGTCGTTAATAACTTAGAAATGCATAATGCAAGTAATTTGAATAAATTGATTCATGAAAGTTAATAATAAACAAAAAGAAAAAAAAAAAAAATAGCGCACCGGTGTGTGGGGGGAGTTCCATTAAATTGTATTCTGATTATTGAGCGGCGTATGCTTTTTTTAAAAAGAAAATTCAAACCAAAACAAATATCTATTGTATTAAAATGTGACTGTTTCTATCGAAATCTACAAAATTAGAAATGAAATCTGGATAGAAAATGGGTTTAACAAATAAGGTAGTTGAAACCATTCTTTATTATTAAAAGCTTTAACTTACACTGTAAAAATAATTTTTACGTGAAATTTTGCGTGCATTTATTTAACATAAATTTGTTAGTTTGTAAAAATGGTTTCACTTGTATAGGGGAGACTAGGGACGGTTGACCATACGGGAGGCTTGACCCACCCATCAACTTCCATATTTAAAAGAATTTCAGAGTTTTATCAATAGGTGCCAACCAAAGCTACTGGAATGCTCAAACAACAGTCTTTGTTTCACACAGCTAATCGAAACAGATGTGGAAAAATCAATTGTGAAGCGCTTTCAACCTAAAAGTTGTGTTTTTTAGAAATATTTTGTAAGCTTTTTTCAGATAAAATATATCATAGAAATTTAAGTAAGTGGGTTTTAAGTAACGCAGAAATATCGAGCTTTCATTCCAGGGATAACGATTGTACAGTAAGTTAGGCTTAATATAGCAATGTGGTATTGCTTAGAAAAGGTCTATGTAGGGAGGCTTGACCCAGTCAGTGTGAGGGAGGGTTGACCAGATGCTCAAGGCTTCCTTAATTAACTGGTTTTGGAAATATTTTTATTATACACTGTGCATAATGAAAAGTGAATGGTATATACCGGGTGTCCCAAAAAGGACTGACTGATTTTAAAATTCAATAACTTGCAAACGGTGACAGATATTAAAAAAATTCTTGCAGGAGGGTTATGCATAAGGTCAAAAGTTTTATTACAGTGATTTTCAATTTTAGTTCAATTTACAAACAATAGATGGCGCTGTAAGCAATAGTCGCTAAATAGAGGCTCGATTTTTGGTACTTCGTGGCCCGGATAATACATTTCCATCTCCTTTTTCTGCATGGAACAAGATAAAGAACCAAAAATCGAGCCTGTATTTAGCGACTATTGCTTACAGCGCCATCTATTGTTTGTAAATCGAACTAAAATTGAAAATCACTGTAATAAAACTTTTGACCTTATGCATAACCCTCCTGCAAGAATTTTTTTAATATCTGTCACCGTTTGCAAGTTATTGAATTTTAAAATCAGTCAGTCCTTTTTGGGACACCCGGTATATAAAATAATGTAAATTTATTCTGTAAAGCTTCAGTAAAATGGTATGATGGAAAAGAAAATGTTTAAGATTGACTATAGAAAAATGTGAAAAATTGCTAGAAAATGGGAAAGTTGATAGGAACTTTTTCCATTTAGATATTGCTTACACTAGGTAAATAGAAACAGTTAGAAAGACTAGAAAGGACTAAAAAGGATGGAAGTAGCAGTCTTAACCCTTTGAAGGGCAGTGGTATATTTATAAAACCACTTAATTTTAATTCCGAAGCATCACAATGGCACCAGAATTTTGCTAAAGTTTTTTCCATTTAATATGTATGTGAATTATAGCCTTTTTCTTATTTCCAAATAAATTTACTCATAAATTCCGGTGCCAATCATTTATATGAACATTTTAGCACTGAAAGTACTTTGCCTCTTAAAGGTTTAAATCATGTTAATGATAAGTTAAGTGCTTATGCGGTTGCAAAAGAACACAGCATCGATCGAAAAACTTAAAGAAGGTATGTCGAAAAATTTCACCAGGGTGAATACAGTGATATTAAGCCTAACTATGTGACAACTAGAGTTGTCAGATCGAGTGTCACAAAAATGGAACAAGGAGATAAAAAAAAAGCGACACAGTGGCTCCTAAATCCGGACATAATAACATGAAACACTATGAAAACTGAACCTGTCTCTAACAGAATACTGCCTTGTTTAAATTTCATTTTACTTGCTGTACAATTATACCTGCTCTGACAAAACCCTGTTTAAAACAAAATTATTCTACTCTGACTTGCGATTGCGTCTTAACAGGTTTGTTTAAGCCTCATATTTAAAAAAAAATATTTTTTTACAATAATTAAAACATGTAGAATAAAGTTATTTTCCTTTTTTTTTTTAAACTGATTTTATTTCTCTTCACAAATAGTGCAATATAAAACAAAGTGGGTCAAGCCTCCCATACAGTGGGTCAAACCTCCCATATATGGGGAGCCTTGACCCATTATTTTTTTTATGATTAAAATCAATCATTTTTCAAATTTCTTATATGTTACACTTATGTAGCAATTTTATTTTGATAACTCATTGTATAAGGAATAAAATGATATATAAAACTTTATCATACGTTCAATATTTAAAAAATAAAAAAATTATTTTGTACAGAGTGGGTCAACCCTCCCTAGTCTCCCCTACTTATTTATTTATCTTTTGCCTGTATGTCAAGATAGAATTTTGTAACTGATTTTTCACTATCTTTCTGATATGCCAGAATTATAATTTCGATGACAATACAGCATTATAATTTTTTTTAACTTAATTATAGATTAACAAATTAATGTATTGGAATTTTTCCGTTAGTCGGTCGAAGATGATAAATCGTCAAATAATCTTTATGGTTACTATTGTATAAGCGTTACAACAAAGGATTTTATGAACCACGCTCCCTAAAATAGGCCACTGTCTGTGAAACTGCTACAATGAAATATTTTAACCGCTAGAATGTATAAAATAAAAATATCTATAAAAATCAAGAGTTTACTAACTAAAAAAATGCTTTTATTAATTACTTGTTTAATATTAATTAAATTATGATTATAAGTTAAGAAAGCAATTTAAGAGTTCTGAATAGGTAGTTTTCATGTTGCTATATGAGGCATTGTCACATAATTTTGACTTTTAAGCCCCTGAATAATAATTTTTATTGTAGTACATATTCTTGGGGTTTTTTTAGGTGCGTTCGTAATTATATAAATACGTAGCACCTATAGTCGTCGTTCAGTCCGTCTGTCTGTCCGTCTGTCCGTCCGTCTGTCTGTCCGTCCGTCCGCATATAATAGAGCAAAAACTACCCAACCGAATGGTCTGAAATTTTAAATATATGATTGTTGTAAAATTTTGTCGAGCCATTTCAAATTTTATGAAAATCGGATGTATAATTAAATTACAGGGACAGTCAAATTTTTTCTTTACATTACGGCCAATGGGAAAAATTATTGCACGTGCATTTTAATGATGTTAAAGCTTTCCGAATGGTCTCAAATTTTAAACATATAATTATTGCGACATTTTGTCGAGCCATTTCAAATTTTATGAAAATCGGATGTATAGTTTAATTACAGGGACAGTCAAAAGTTTTTCTTTACATTAAAGCCAATGGGAAAAATTATTGCAAGTGCATTTTAATGATGTTACAGCTTTCCGAATGGGCTGAAATTTTAAACATATAATTGGTGCAAAATTTTGTCGAGCCATTTCAAATTTCATGAAAATCGGATGTATAGCTTAATTACAGGGACAGTCAAAAGTTTTCCGTTACATTAAGGGGAATGGGAAAAAATTATTGCAAGTGCATTTTAATGATGTTACAGACTATGCACTTATGAATTGCAAATAAATACACATTCAGTACAATATGGGGTGCAAAAAATAATTATAAAACTAGTTATAGTACGAACGCACCTCATTTGCCACGTTTGACGAGCAATTTCCAACTTGTTATTCCTTACACACGAAAACATCCCATTGCATGACTGTATAACAATATTAACGAGACAAATAAGTTTTGGACGGTGTTGGGGGACCAAATATATCACGAAATTCCTTACCGTCTCGTGTCCCCGATACTGATTTTTAAGTTTGGAGCTGTCTGTATAAAATTGTTTCAATAAAAGTAATTCGATGTATTTTTTTTCTAAACTTGGGCTATTGTTTTACATAAATATGTAACAAAAAATTAACCTGCGCGCATTTTTACGGTTGTTGTTATTTTTTTAACTCTGTTCCTGGATTTTAGATTCCTTGCCGTCCCTCTTGCTAAAACTATACAGAAAATTACTTCAGATGCAGCCACAGAATTTTTTTCAATTTCTTTCTCATGCAGAAGAATGTCTAAAATTCTTTGACAGGAAATTTACTGCAGAATTTAAATCAGCATTTAAATATCAATTTCCAGCATTATGTCTTTATTGGCAGTCTTACCGTCCCCAAGGTTTATTCCAGCACTTTTCGAGGTAAATAAGTTTTTATTATTACTTAATCTAATGTAAACAACTGCTGTTAAAATCAATGAACATTGTGGCTATGACTTAGTCTTAACATGAATTTGCCTGAAAATAGGTGGTAATTTTCCTTACCGTCCCTTTTTTATCCTTACTGTTCCTTTTTTTCTTTCCCGTCCCCTTTTTACTCCTCACCGTCCCTTTCTTAGCACTCCTTTAAGACAATGTTGTATCAAAATTTTATACTAAAAATACTACATTGTTATTATTTCTTATTTGAATGTTCTGTGGTTACTATGCAAATTCATTATAAGTAAAAATTTAGAAGAAAATAAAAAGTTACTCGAAGTAAAATGGTAAGAAAAATTAAACTCGCAAGTTTAACTTAAACGTCAGTTAAATAAAAAAAAAAATCGTCGCTGCTGACGATTTTTTCTTTATTTTTAATCATTAAGGCATTCGTCTATAAGTTTAAAATGTTATTTTATTAAGTTAAATTTCATCAGATTTTTATTACTGAAAGTTAAAATTTTGTGAGAATGCCTCATACCTTAAAGAAGAAGCAGAGTAAGAATTATATATTTTGAAAAAATGTATTCTCTCGCACTTTCCACTAAGCGTGAATCAAAGCAGAGAATTTTCTATAATTAGTATCAAAGCTTAATTAACGTTCTGTAACGGAAATTTTTTTGTTGCAACATGAATTGCTGTCATGAAAGTAGGCGTGATTTGTAAAATAAACAGTGAATGTTTATAAAAGAGGTTTTTTAAACTATTTTTACTTTTATATATTTTTTAATTAATTTTCAGCAGTGAAATGACGTCCGAAATTACTGAATATTAAATACGTATAGCTAAATACGCGTAAAACAAAAAGAGTGAAAAATGTCCAAGCCGGGAATCGAACGCGGATCCTAGGAGCAACGCTTCAATGCTCTACCAGTTGAGCTACGAGGACGATACCCAGCCTGCCATCTCTCACTCACATATCGCTCACTCGCAAGAAAAGTGACACATCTCGCAAAAATTCATTTTGCGTATTATTCCATTAATAAGTCTTTCATAGGTGCATCTTGCTACACAAACAGTTTTATAAGTGTAGTTAAACGGAAAATCACTTTATTACTCTATATGTCCATTTGTGACCACAGAAGAGGGGTGGATTATGTGGAAAGGTAAAGTTAACCAACCTTCCAAACCTCATCCTATGTTTTCATTCTGAAGGTTTTTATGCTTTTATGCACGTTTTTATTCCTGCATGTAGAGTTAAGTGCTGTAATTTCATGTTACAGTAAAATGATGCAAATTTCCTTTTGCCTCTCCTGTGAAATTTATTTTTGTCAGGATGTGTCACTTTTCTTGCGGGTGAGCGATATGTCGTTAAGGCTGGAACTGCGACACAGGAAAATTCTTCATGAGCACACAACCCTGCGGCGAACCATGAGACGTAAATAAAGCCTAGCATAGATGAACACATATATTTTTAATCCAAGAATCTTTGTTCGATTCCCGCCTTTGATATTTTTCACTCTGTAGGTTTTACGCTTAGTTAGCAATATGACAAATCACGTTTTTAATATTTTTACTTTTATTAACATATATAAGATACACAAAATGTAAATATATTGCTTACAGGTGTCAAGTATGATAAAATCCTTTAAAAACATTAAAGTCATTTAAAATTCATAACGTTTTCGACCGACACTTACTCGGTCATCCTCAGTGAAAAACTAGCAGTTGTTCTGTCTCCGCGTCTCCAGCCTTGTCCGGAACAGACCATTTCACTTCAAGGGTGGATTGGAAAATAAGGGGGGGGGGCATAAATGCTATTCTTTTATCGAAAAGTACAGATTTATTAACTATTTATTAATTCTTTCCAGACTGCGTGGATATCATATGATAATATATCGTTACAAACTATTTCTTTATTTGATATTATTTCCAGAGATTCTCTTATGATAGCTTCTTGGTGGTTACTTGTATGGAAAATAATTTTGGCTCTATTGAAATCTACTTTTATAGGTATTTTTTTCCATACAAGTAACCACCAAGAAGCTATCATAAGAGAATCTCTGGAAATAATATCAAATAAAGAAATAGTTTGTAACGATATATTATCATATGATATCCACGCAGTCTGGAAAGATATCACCGAGTAAGTGTCGGTCGAAAACGTTATGAATTTTAAATGACTTTAATGTTTTTAAAGGATTTGATCATACTTGACACCTGTAAGCAATATATTTACATTTTGTGTATCTTATATATGTTAATTATAAATCAAGGTGAATTGTGCACTAAAATTTTAACTTTCTATTTTACTTTTATTTCTCAAGCAATTGAAGGATTTCGTGGAAGTTAAATGGAACCCATTGTATTGCCCCCATCGTTGTCATGTTAAATTTCAAAAAGATTTTTTCCTTGAAACTATTCAATAGCGTGAAATACATTCTGTGTAACCTTGTATCCACTTTTTTCTATGTGACAAGAATAATTGTAAGTTCTAGGAGAACATCTTAATGAAAAATTCTTTTGGAAAAGGTGAAAAAAAAATAAAGCGCTTTAAATGAAGAATACTTGTTGACATTTGAAGAATGATTTTTGAATGCAAATCGCTTTTTAAACTTAAAACTGAGCATAAATAATTATTAATGTATTGAATAGCTGTGTATAATCTTCACTTCCGTTTCAGTCTGAACAAAGTAAAATTGCTTAAAGAATGAAATTGTTGGCCAGCATTCTTTGGAGCTACTACATAAATCAAAAACTGTAAAAATAAGAATGTATTGTATAAAACATTATTTCAAGCGATAAATAAATTGTTATATGTAACGATAAGATTACTTATTGTTTATTCTAATGTAGATTATGTTTTTTTAGAAATATGAGTGAAAATGATCTTTTGCGTAAAGAAACATTTTTAATTTTTCATAATTATTAAATAATTGTTCAAACTTAAAATTTTCATCTATATAATATCAGCATGCTTAATGACACAAATTAAACTTTTAATGCAAATAAAAGAAAATCAAATGGTTGAACAGCAAAATAACGAACAATTACTTTCAAGCGATAATTAATATTTTATTGCAATGACAAAGAAGTAAAATTCTTCGAATGTCTGGTGTTTTTATATTTTTTTCATGAAAATGAAATTTAATTAATTTTCTTCTTTAAAATTTATCACCCAAAAGAAATTACATTATCATACATTTAAATAATCTTCTTTGAATTAAAATGATTCCATGGCTTTTTTCCCCCCCTTGTAATTCAAATAAGTTTACCTTTAAATAGTGTTTTCGGAAATAATTAAACCTATTAAAAATTATAATTAAAAAGTTAAAATCATAATTAACTTCACATCTATTCCTTATAGCTTTGTTTTTATACTGGTATGTATTTAATATTTTTTAACGAAGTTTTTTATTTACACAGGAATCGCGATATACGTGTGTGAGTTATGGTTGTTATAATATTAAACTTGACTACATTCTGTCCTCTTTTAAAATTAATTTTTATTCACAAACGTATAGAATTGGCAGATGACCTTATTCAGAAACTTTGTAATCGAACTGTTTTCTTTTTTTCGTAAAAGGTTGAAGATCTTTTAGAAAAGGCTGTGAAAGTTGGCGTTTTGAATCGAGTAACAGTTCGAGACAGCATGGGACATCAGTGAAAATAAAAAGCAGTCATTAGAAGACAATAATCACCTATAGCTCAAGATGTAATTCATTTATCGAAAAATGAAAAAACTGTCAATGACAAACCACTACAATAATCATTCTTGCAAGTGGTATACTTTTACGTTGAAAAATGAGTCAGAAAGTTTTGCGTCGTTGTTCGGATTTTTTAGAACAGCATTAAGCGGTTAGCTTCATTTCGCAACATATCTGTTTTCACGAATCATTTTGTTCTTGAAACTTGGTGAGAATAATAGTAAAATATCCGTTTTTACGGCGTACCAGACATCTATATGTGGTTAAAGCGGTAAATCTGTAATAAATGATATAAGATGCAGTGTCATTGTGTGTAGCACTCATGCTGGAACTTTGAGAAGTGTTAATAAGGTTTATAATATTTCTATTTATCATCTTCACGATCTCCTTACGATCATTA
This sequence comes from Maratus speciosus, assembly GCA_963932465.1. Taxonomy (NCBI): domain Eukaryota; kingdom Metazoa; phylum Arthropoda; class Arachnida; order Araneae; family Salticidae; genus Maratus; species Maratus speciosus. The sequence goes on along the minus strand of OZ010789.1, from coordinate 452,396,744 downwards.
TCCTTAATAGCAGTACGGTCAAACTCACAGAAATACTTTCTTCAATTCCGGAAATATTCCTGGCATCACTGTTACCGGTATATATCCGAGAATTGAAGAAATTTCCATTTTTTCCGTTCTAAAACAGAAAATTTCCGCATCTGAAAAAATGAGTTAAAAAAAATACCTTTCTCATTCTTCCGTGGATCACCTTGGCTTTGAACCTGGGACCGTTCGTTTTGAAACGAGCATCTTAACCACTCGGCCACTGACCTCTTGGAACAGGGCGAATTTAAAATTTACATACGGGTTTTCTTCAAATGGGGGATTTGTAAGACTTGTTAAATTTCTTGTTCAGAAACCTCGGAAACTTAAAGTTAATTGCAGGGAAATTTTCCGGTTTTAATATAATGGTTGGTGTTTCGACACTTATAGAATAATAGAAGATAAAATTTATTAAATATTAGACATATTTTCACATTACATATTAAGACATAATTTGATTGATAGATGTAAAATACGAAAATTAATTCGAATTAAATTCGAGAGGAAATGTTTGATTTTTTGAAAAAAAATCGATTTTTTAACTTGATTTTTCGTTTAGAATATATTTTACATGCGAATATTTTTTTAATATTCTAAAAAACAAATTGAGAATAAGTTTAAATGAATAAGAAAATTGCTACTTTATTAAATTCGAAAGCATTATTTTTGTTTGTTTGTTTTTAAATAAATTACAATTTTTTTATTTTATTGAATTTTCAGTTTTTCATTTTAAAAATAAGTTAGAACTTTGGTATTAATATAGCCAATACGCATGCATGCAAGGAATAAACGGAATTTTCCTCTCTTTTTCGGACTTCCGGGAAGAAGTAACGGAAGGAGCATGGTGTTTAGGTGTACGGAAAATTTTTTACGGAATATTTGTTTAAAAACAACGAATAATTTTGTGTATAAAGACGAATTTTTCTGACAGTGCACAACCGAACAACGTGTACCATTCTCCAACAAAAAATAACTTCAATTGAAATTCAATGTATCCAGGACTGCCGAAAAATATAGTAACAGTTGCATCTACATACGCAAATTGAAATACCTTAAACTTCTAATTTCCAAAACATGTCCATTGGACCCAAAAGCTATTTTTGTCCACTTTGATCAAGAGAAAAAAAAATTAAAAAAATAATAATAAGTGTCTAACCATCTATTTATATAAAATCCAAGTCTCTGTGTGTCCCTCACATTTCCGGTAGGACCGCCTCATTGAAATTAGTAATTGTTAAAAAAACTAATGCAGGGTTACCAAAGTAGCGCCAAATGTTAGCCAACTTGGTGATAGCTGGCTAATTTGGCGAAATTCCCATTTAAAACCATTAATCTTTCATAAAGGAGGTCACCGAAATTTAATTTAAACTCCGTTCTTTTAAGATATTTTTCAAAATCTATGAGTGAGAATTTAAAGTACATCTTTACATCTTCCTCCCGATGCTACTAATAAAATAACCGCCAATAGACGACGCTGTACTGTGTGAGCTCCTAGCTGCGCGATTTTAATGTGCTTTAGGTACTTTTCCAGTATAGGTGCCTTGGCGAAAAAGGAAATTTGGCAACATATTTTCCGGGAACCTATCCTCTGTTTCATTTTATATACGCACGCATTTTTTTTGAGATATTTATACGATTTATTTAATATAAAAAAGCCGTTTCTCTAATTTTATAAAGAAACAGATATAATTTGTATATAAAAACATCAATAATATACATATAAACATATAAAACAAACAAAAACGCTCATCAAGTTTGTTTTCATGGCTGTTTATATGATTTGACGACAAATCTCGATATTTTTCCGTTATACGGACACCATGCCAAAACGTATGCTAATGCGCCAATTATTTCATAATGCTAAAAGAAATTTGTAATTTTATGCCAGCAGTTTAATATGAGTTTTATTTTATTGCTTTATTTTATAACAGTTATTTGTTCACTTATTTTAAGTATATAATTGTGATTTAATGAAATAGTTCGTAAAAGTCTGGAATTTTCAAATGTTATATTTTTTAAATGCTCACTTTAGTATCGACAATCTTTTTTCTTTTATTTTTCAAATGCTCCAGTTCACGTGATTTTCATTTTGCGCCAACTATTACGCTTGGCGACAAAGGTATCCGTATAACGGAAAAGAACCGAAATCTCACTTTCTGATGCCCTAACCAAGCTTTTTTTTAAAACAAACGCCAAAGCTCCTACAGTGGAAAAGTACCAAACTGTCTATTATTTTGCACTATCTGTGTTATAGTTTGTACTATATGCAAGGGGTATGAAGCGAGGAGTTTAAAAATTAAATATTAAAGTTTCGGCACAGATGTCATATACGATGTCATATTGGCGCGATTTTTTTCTGACGCCAAAGTCATATACACAACGGGTACTTAATTGGCGGCAAAGTGTCGTTATTTTGCTTGATATGGTAACCCGGATGTTGTTGTTTATGCTGTTGATGTTTTCGCCAAATTGGCGTATATGACAACTGTGCCAAAGTTTCTATAAAGCAGTATAAGACTAAAAAATTAAGAATAAGATAAATGCAAAATAAGACTAAAGAAGAAAGAAAAATCATGCGTTAAGCATAAAATATGAAACACTTTCCAACATATCCTGAATGCTTTAACTAAAATTCGTTATTTGGGGAAATAAGATAACTAAGTATACATTTTAGAAAACGCATAAAAAATTTTCAAAATTGATTTCAGCAGTTACCGTCCATAGCCAATAGTATTGTTATTACATGCCACTATTTAGCCAAAATTTAATTTAAACTATTCTTAAAACTACTGAAATAACATTTCCAGATATTATCATCCATAGACGGTTATGTATCCAATTCTTTGCGTGACCCTGTATATAATTTTATCTATATTCTACAAACATTTCTTAGTAAACTAAATGCAGTTCAGCGTAAAAACGCATAACTCCTTTAAAAACCACCTTTAAGCAATTTACTCTCATACTCAGTAACCCTTACGAATTCTTTTGTGTAGCCCTGCATATGAACTGTAGCATTTATACACACAGTATAGTATGCATAAATGTAGTGAAACATAAAAGCGCATATCATAATTAAAAATGCATTTCTCGCAATCATTGCTTATGTACAATACTTCGCAGAAAAATTGCTTGGCGAGAAAGAAGTTTGCCAACGTATTTTCTGACAACCTATTTACTGCTTCATACTCACAAGCAATTTTTTCCATATGTATGCAATTTATTTAGGTAGTTGTTAGTTATACCGTCGACCAGTTTCGCCAAATTATATAAATCGCCAAACCACTCGCCAAACTATACAAGTTGACATAATTTTTATTTTAAACAACGAAAGATCAATTAAATTAGCAAAACATTAATAAAAATACAAATATAACGTCGAATTAAAAATCACTTGATGACGTAACAAACACATGATATGTTTAATGTCAACCATTATTGGCGTTTAATCTTACAATTTGGCGGCAGTAATTTGGTCGACGGGATAACTAACAAGTACCTTTATTTGGTACAGATGTCATATTCGCCCCATATTGGCGCGATTTTTTTCGGTTGCCAATTTGGCAAAAACATCAACAGCATAAACAACATAATCCGGGTTACCACATCAAGCAAAATAACGACACTCTGGCGCAAGTTAAGTACCCGTTGCCTATATGATATTGGCGACAGAAAAAAATCGCGCCAATATGGGGCGAATATGACATCTGTGCCCTTTATTTAATATAAAAAAAGCTATAGATGCGAGCATGTGAATCTCTTGGGCGACTTTGCCCAAGAGACATGCTTTCTCTCTATGATAGAGTATCCTTAAACTGTTTCCATAAATTGAGCACGACGCTGGGAGTTATATTGTAGTATCTCGGGATGTGCACTTAAGACTGCCCTGTTTCGCCCGCGATTCGCCACATCATACCATCCTCTAAACGTTGATGGTAACTCAGTTCTACTGTTTGCATTTGAATTTCTCCGAATGGTGGAAAAAAACTAAGATATTCGGCAAGGTGTGCGAGCAAAGAAACGCCAAAATTGTAAATAAAAAACAACGTTTAATGCACCAAATCACTTTATTTCTTGTTGAAAACATGTTTCAGCAGCCATAGCGTACCGTCATCAGTGCAAAATATGGCTGCTCGGAAAAGAAAATTTCTGAAACAAATGTAGGAGAAGCGGATTCAGTGATAAAGTTTATTAGCCAATAAAGTTACAGGAAATTTTAGGAAACAGCCAATGAGAGAGAAATGAATTCAAATACAAAGTTTATTAGCCAATAGAATTAAGACAGGAAATTTTATTAAATTGGCCATGTGAGCTGATTCAAAAATCAAGTTTATTGGCCAATAGAATTTCAGGAAAGTTTAGAGAACAGCCAATAAGTTATAATAAATGTAATGTGAAAACATGTAAGTGGAATTTATGAACAAGAGGTTTTTATATAATTTTTCCTGCAATATCACAACGGAGGAATAGCAAAATTACAATTAACAGCATTTTTAAGATTTTAGTCAAGTTCATGAATGGAAGTGAGTGTCGAGATACTTTTTTCGGCGCTAAAGTAAAATATGTGACTCGTTTTCCAGCAATGTTTAGCAATGAATGATTTGTTAATTTCTTCTTTCTGAACATGTTGCTTGTGCCCTTTGATTCGGAACTTTAAACTGCGCTTGGTTTGTCCAATATAAGGAATACCACATTGACAACTTATACTGCAAATACCCCAGGAGTTGGATCTCTCAATAGGATCTTTCAGTTTGGAGGTATTATGTCTATTAGAGGGGGTGAAAATTATTCTGAAGACAAATTGGCTAAGGATTTTAGCGATGTAAAAGCTGGAATTGGGAAAAAAAGGTAAAACGAGACGAAGAAGATTTACGTTAACTTGAGGAACGAGGGTGCTGTAATTTAAATAAAGTAGTATCGATAATAGCGGGATTGTTACCTCTGTCAATAGCAATGGCTTTCGGATATTGAATTTCTAAATATAGTGAGTGGAAATTCAGAAATTCAATATCTTAAAGAATAATTTTCACTCCTTCTAATAAACTTACTCTCTCCAGACTGAAAGATCCTATTGAGGTATCCAATTCCTGCGGTATCTATAGTATAAGTTTTCAATGTAATCTTTCTTATATTGAACAAACCAAGCGCAGTTTAAAGTTCCGAATTAAAGAGCACAAGCAACATGTTCAGAAAGAATAAATTAACAAATCTGCTATTGCTAAACATTGCTGAAAAATGAATCACATTTTTGACTTTAGCGCCGAAAATATTATTTAACACCCATTTCCATTCACGAACATGACTTTCTTTAAGCATTCCATGTTTATAAAAATCTTTAAAATGTTGTTCATTGTAATTCTGCTATTCCTCCTTTGTCAGATTTCTGGAAAAATTATATAAAAAACTCTTCTTCATGAATTCCACTTGCATGTTTTCGCATTACATTTATTATATCTTATGGGCTATTCTCTAAACTTTCCTGAAATTCTATTGGGCAATAAACTTGATCCTTGAATCAGCTCATATGGCCCATTTAATAAAATTTCCTGTCGTGATTCTATTGGCTAATAAACTTTATCTTTGAATCCACTTCTCTCTCATTGGCTGCTTCCTAAAGTTTTCTGTAATTTTATTGGCTAATAAACTTTATCATTGAATCTGTTTCTCATACATACACTGCTCAAAACAATTAGGGGAGCACATGGTTTTAACGAAATTACGCAAATATTTACACCGATAAGTAACGTAAAATAAAACATCCATAATTTAAAGGATTTTTTCTTTATATGTTGTAGAAAACAGATAAAGAAAACTTCACATGTAAATTAAAGTTTATGAAGTCAAAAACTAGAAATAGGAGATAAGTGCAGAAATCGGGATTTTGCAGAAATGTCTGTTTCACTGCCTAGGTTGTAAAATTCAATTGCTTAGCTTGTATTTTGAGAAAAGGTGGCTTGAAAATGTCACAACAACATGATTTATCGCAATCCATGACTTGGCGTGTTATCGGGACAGTTGAATTTGGGGAAACACAACGAAGTGTAGTGAATGCTGTTGGAGTCGCAAGAAGTGTCCATGAAAGGCTGTGGAATCCACTCCAAGATACATGGAATGGTAGTCTTCGACAAGTGCAACGTCGAAAATGTGCAAACACAGAAACTGATGACCGATATATCCTGTTAACCGCTCGTCGGGACGGAACGGACAATACTACTCAGCTGCAAACACAGTTGTTCTTGGCCACAGGATGAAGGGTGTCCAGCCAAACAGCCCGAAATAGGTTTTATCAGGGTGGTCTCTATGCACGTAGGCCAATGGTCTGTATTCCGTTGACCTCAAGCCACTGTGCGGCCCAAAGAAGTTGAGGAACTGAACATCGAGTTTGGAGACAACGTTGTTGGAGTCAAATTCTGTTTACAGACGAGTCCCTATTCAGTCTGGATGTGACATCTGATGTGTTTTGGCATGGAGAGAAAGAGGCACTCAAAATAATCCCACATTCGTTCGTGAAAGATCACATTACAGACGAGGTGGGTTGATGCTATTGGCTGGAATCAGCATAGGTGGACGTACAGTCCTGCATATCATTCGGAATGGCACTTTGACGATACTAAGTTATATAGACGAGATACTGAGACCTTATGTCGTATTTTATGTTGCAGAAATTAGTGATTTCTTTTTTTCCATGCATGATAATGCCAGACTTCATACAGTTCGTCTTGTAGAAAACATGCTTGAAGCTAAAACAATACAGCGTATGGAATGACCAGCATGTTCTCCTGACCTAAATCCGATCGAGCATGTTTGGGACATACTCAGGCGACGCATTGCTGCGAGACCGAAGCCTCCTTTTACTGTCCGAAACTTTGAGATTGCAATTCTTGAGCAGTGGAACAGTATTCCCCAAAGTCTTATCGATAACCTCATCGCATCCATGGAAAACAGGTGTGCAGTAGTCTTAGCTGTTCAAGGAGACCACACGTCATATTAAAAATCTTGCATCATTTCTAAACAATACTTTTTTTTATCATTTACATGATAACAAATTGTTGCCCTAAACCATCTTTTCAGGTTCTTTTCATCTTTTCAAAGAATAAAAGCTCCCTTACAATTTTTTTTTGCGTCTTTTTTTCTGTATTGCGCATTGATACACGTGTACTATCCATTTTATGCCCATACATAGCTGTCTTGCACTTTTCTCTTCACTCTTGCTCCCCTAATTTTTTTGAGCAGTGTATATTTCAGAAAATTTCTTTTCGGAGCAATCATATTTTGCACCTTTGACGGTACGATATGGCTACTGAAACTAGTTTGCAAAAATAAATAAAGTATTTTGGTGCTTTAAACGTTGTTTTTTTTTATATTGTACTGCGCCAAGTAATTTCGTATTGTAAACGCTAAAATTGTCACGCTCGCTTAGAAAGCCTGTTTCTCTACTCGCTTCGACCATACACGCGTGTACATTTACGCATTTGACACTAAAGATTTGCATGTTTCTTTCGAAGCGTTAGTTCTACATTTCTTTCAGTACTTTACATTAAATTCGACCAAATAGGGAAATTCTCTTAATTTTAAAAATGAGTGGAAATATAAATATGCTTATTTTAAATCTGACGTAGGTTCTAAAGTGAAAATTTTAAATTTGACGTTGTTTCCTGTAGATTTCCATCATGTTGAATGTGCATGCTTCCGCTTGTTTACTATCTGTTTTTTTCTAATTAAAAATAATTTCCGGGAGAAGGTAGTCAAAGATACAAATTCATAAACAGTTTAAGGAATGCGTATAGTTTAAGAAAATGTGTCATAAATACGTATAAAATCACTACATAAATAGGCTTTTAAGCCAGTCAAATTTCTATGATCTCTTAATTTGAAAATCGCGCCATATAAATATAAATATTCTTATTTTATGTTTGAGGTAGTTTATAAAGTAAACTATTTTAATTTGACATTAACTATTTCCTATAGTATTTGCACCATGTTGAATGTACATATTTGAGCTTGTTTACTATGATTTAATGGTATTTTCTCTGGCAAAAACAATAAGATTGGGCTACCATGCATATCAAGACTTAAATAAATTTGGCTCGAAGATAATGCCGTTCTTCTTTCATTAGTTATAAACTTCAGAGAAAATTTAGATTCTCCCAGTATCATCACACTAAAAGAAAAAATATACTGCCTTCATCTAGAACGAGTAGGTAGTCTAGGAACGAATAGGTGGGAACTAATAGGTATATTGTAAATCCCTAAATTAGAAATATTGATTTCCGAGTCATGCGAATAAGGTAAACAAATAAACTGAATATAAGAAATGATCGAGAACTTCTAGTCTATAGTTTTCTAGGTGATGATACGATACATTATATTATGAATAGTTTGAATTGCGAGAAATTATCACTTGATTTCTCGAATTAGTCATGAACTAGAATTATAGTTCCTAAAACTCACTTCTTGTATTCGCATTTATTTGCAGAGATTTTTAAATAAGTTTGACCACGATAATATAGGAAAACGCTCTTGAATTTTAATAGGGATAACTAGAATAGTATAGCAAAGGGAACTAAAATTTATAAGGATGATATGGAACTATTTTTTTCTATAGTCACAATTTATTTTCTAGATGCCAGAGGCAGAATTTTTTTCAGTGCATATGCAACTTATCGGTATCGTGTATTGGAATGAAATTGTTCAACAAGAAGCCATTGAATTGCGTTGTATTTTCAGGATAGTAGAAATTTGAAAACATTTATATGTATATAATCATAACACGATTATATAGTACGAGATCCGGTATAAGAAATATATACCCTCATTTGTTATTTAATGATAACAAAGAATATATGTTAGATAATGTATAGATTGATACATTGCAAATAGGTTGCCTAGCTAAATCATGTGCCGATAATGTTAAACAATAAAGTGTTTAATTAAATTTTTTTGATCAACTTCCTCGATTAGTTATTTCTGAAAGTCGAGAATCAGCTGAGAGAACATATCCCAAGTAATTCAAAAAATAAGGGTTGCCTACTCTCGACTCTGCCCAACTATGGAGTTGCCAGGTATAAACAGGTAAGTAAGCGTTGTTAATATACCCTCATAAGTTATTTAATCGAATTACACATTAAATGAAAGCTTATTTTATTCCCATTCCAACCGTATTAGGTTGCCTTATCAAAAAGTTGCCTGAATCCAAGGTTGCCTAGATTTAAGATGTTCAATTTTCTGCTTGAGCGTTGAGAGTGACAGAGAAGCGTTGCACGCGTAATTCCATTTGACAGACAAAGATGCAGCGAATTATTTTTTAAGATTTCTCCGATAGTGTAAATATTAAAGATGATATCAAATATTTTTTCACTCACACATTCATTTATCAATCATTAATCAATACATAATTATGAAACAATAGGTTTTTCCGTTCAAAATGTCCGTTTTTTAAAAGGAGATTTTTTCGATCGTTTAAACGCGGATTAAATACTGATAAAAGTTAAATAAAATATCACATAATGATATAAATATTTTTATTTTAATACATAAATTTATCAATAGCAAAATACGAAGTTTTTATATAAAATACTTATTCACATTCAGAATCGTCAGAAGTGCTGATGTCACAACCTAATTCTAATTCTTCATCATTTTCTCTGTTTCTCGAGTCTCTTAATACGTCGTTAACTTGTAAGGGTGTTGGGTCCTCTTTAAACTACGTAGGCTTCAAATAACCATCCAAAAACCAACCACAATCTTCAAGATTGACTTTAACTCAGCATGGATCGGTTGCATGAAGCCACATATAATTAACATATATTGTGCGCAAAATTTTCTGTTTCTGTGAGATCCAGCACGGTGGTATCATATTGGAGTCGATGTCTTTAATCTTCTTCATGGACTGTTCGTTGTCTTTGTTCATTGAATATGTTTTTTGGGACAGTTGATATCTAGCGTCATTGATATTATAACATTGCTTGATCCCATAAAGAAGGGCAGTAAACTCCTGAACAGGATGAATTTTATCTTCTAGGAGTACATCTACTGGATCCGTCAATGATGCAAATATTTCCTGGAAATCCGTTCGTCTTGAAAATATTTTATAAGGCTTGACTTTTCCTTTATTATAAAAAGCAGTTGTGTAATCACTGCCCGTAAATACGTGGAAAGCTGGCAGACCCAGGCATAAAGTAGAACCCAATTTCATTGCAAGCTCAGTACAGTCAATGCAATCAAGATCTTTCTTATTGCTTTTCTTTGATGATGAACCCGCCAACCAAATTTGAGTCTGAGGAATTTTGTGGTTAGTGGCCAGTAAAATTACCAAGACATCGGTATCATTTGCTTTGGCCGATATCTTCGAATTAGGTGGCGCTTTTGATATATGAAACATTATCCGCGTATCTGCCTCTTCATGTTGACATAAATAATCGTCTTCTTTAAGTTTCACGACGTGTTTTCCGACAGTATGGTAAGAAAAACAGTGTTCTCCAACTGTTATGAAAATATTTTGTTTTGGATTATTGAAAGTAGATTATCATTTTCCCAGTAATTAGCCAAGAATTGTACCAGGGCTTCTTTGAAACGGTAATTTTTGAGATTTCCGGGAAAGTCGCTAGGTCTTGGTTGAAGAGGTCCTTGGATGACATACGGTCTATCGAACTCCAGTCGACTTTGCCGTTCACAGTCTTTGATAGAGGGCGTAATGTGTCTATCAAAAATTATGTGTATTTCAGGGGCATTACTTGAGCACAATTTTATTAAGATCGATTCAGCAATCTTGTCAAATGTCTGCGGCATAGATGATCCAATAATATACAGGTAATAAAAACCGTCTATTATTTCAATATGGATACCAGTAGGCTCAACTGTTTCGACGTTAGACTTTAATATTTGAGCTAGTTTGGATTTGTCAGTTTTTAGCAAGTCACCAGTACACGAGAAAAGAGCAGGCGGCACAGGCGCTAATGGAAACGTTAAGCAGTACGCTATGTTGATGTCTTTCTCAATACTAATAGCAAGTAATCGGCCAAAGATGTCTCGTTCCATTTTAAGAAAGGCCTTTTGAGTTTTATCTTTGCTGGTTTGAGCTTTGACGACAGACTGTGAAGCGAAATTCTAGATTTTGTTACGCTTTATTGGTCTTTCGAACCTTCTGGGAGTGGAACTGCATTCTGAAATAAATGTCAATTTTTGTTGATTTCCAACCGATTTAACGTTGATTAGAAAATCGCAAACTTCAGTAGATTCTGCCTTACCAGTTGAAATATTAAACAGAATATTTTTATCTATACTCTCAACGAAAGGATTCAGCGTATATCTTCTAGTCTTAATGACACTCTGAAGACTTTCGTTATCCTTTATGATTCGACTCTTCTGCAAGGCATGACAGGTATAATCTTTTTGCGATAGACCAATATTTTCTTTAACGGTGGATACAATTTTGGTCCTTATGCTATTACTAAGTGCCCATCTTTGTCGCGCTGATATAGACTCTGCTGCAAGATTATGTGTTAATTGATTTGAGGCATCAGAATTAATGGTCTGTTCTAACGTCAAGTCAACGGGTGATCGGGAGAATTCAGATTTGGTACGTCGGATACCAAAAGCTTTTCGTCTAAATTCAGATACCACACGCGAATTGCTGTTCTGCGCCTTCATAAGATTGTTGACGTACATAATGGACCACCTGGCATAATTTGGCTGGTTCAATGAAAAGAACAAATCGGACATGTTGTAAATGGAGTCTATATACAGCTCAAAATCACTACACCGAATGCTTCTTGAAAACCGAAGAAACAAATTAATGAACTCACAGTACTGGAGATAGTATTGAGTCGTCTTCCCATGCTCACCGAGTAAAGTTTTTTGCAATATTCTTTGTAGCCATCTACGATTTCCCTCAGTACTTGAGGTAAGTCAGTTTGATACCCAACGATATTTACAATTTGATCCTTCAAAATCTGCAAAAGTTCGTCAAGCATCTCAGGATTTGATTCATGCTTAGACAAATACTGCTCGAAGTGAAGGATTTGTAGTGCAGCGGAAGCCAATGGATGGAGACGCTTGCAGCGATTAAAATGCTTGTTGTCTAAAAAGCTATTGGTTGAGCCTCCTGCTAGGACCTCTGCTTGAACCAAAACGTCCACTAATCCACTGCAGTCTATATATTTACCAATGGCTTTAAAGAATGCCATCTGAGTGTGAAATGCCCTCAAATTAATAAATATATTGTTGTATTTCGGCTTTTCACTTTGCTTTATTTGCATCGCCATTTTAGCTATGGCTAAGTCGTACGTGACAATTATTAATTCTTCATTACACTCTTCAGCAATTTCATTTGCAATAATGAGCATTTCATTTACTATAGCATATGACGTTGGCGAAGAATTAATTGGAGGTAAATAATGTATGGTTTGAGTTTGACTACTATCGGTCGTAACCATGCAATTGTAGCCTAACCACATAGATACTGAATCAAGTCGTGCTAAAGAAATCATCCACAGTAAATCCCTTTCAATGGCAATATCTGTAGCAGCACATTGGCATGCAACCATTCCCTCTACAATGGAATCAACGGTAAGTGATTCCATGGGTGCAGTAGGTTTTTGATAATATGGCCGTATTTCTCTTGAAACTTGATTGAAGCGTCGTCTTTTTCGTGATGGTGGTCTTAATTCATCATTATGATCTTGAAGGGTTGACGACGCTGAGGCTCCAATATTATCCACATCTTCATTGTTAACGGTAGAAAATTGATATATTATACCAACCGTGTCATGCATGGTGTCTTTTCTGGAAGTAGTATTGACGAAGCGATCAAAATTGCTAAAAGCTACGTGAGTGCTTAGACCACGAACTGCCTTGATACCGGATGGTGTGACTTTATTTTGTTCTGTTGCAGTGTAAGTCATTTCAGTCTCTAACTCTTTAGCCAAATTATATCCAGTTGTGTGCCCATATCTGTTGAGTATCGTCAGAACTTGTCGTGAATTAGTTAGAGACTTTATAGCCAATCCAAGATTTAGATTTTTATCAGGCTTAACTCGACCTTTTGTTATCATGTAAATTATGTCACTACATAGTGACTTAATTTTAATAGAGATCTGATTTGAATCATCAGAAGAAATATCTGGTCCTGCGATTAAATTGTACATAAACTCACAAAGTTGCTCTGGAATATCACATTCTCCTTTTAACACATCATCTACCGTTAAACGACTCGGCAGCATTCGGCTGGGCATACTTTTAACACTATATCTCAAATCATACGCGACTTCTTGAAACTTACTGTCCTCTTTTTCTTCTAATTCTACAGCTTGACTTGCCAGTGATGATGTGTCCATATTATTGAGGTATATAATCTTTTTCTTATGCAGTCCAGTAGATGTTTCAATTTTGAGACGGTCGCCAAAAACTTTGCATATTTTTTGTTCAAGATATTCACTCCGATAAAGTGCAACATGTTCAGGGCGTTTCTTGCCCTCTGCAAACTCCAACAACAATGCCTTATACCGGGATAATAGTTGCGTGACGTACTTTATTTCATGGTTGTTGATGATCTCTTGCTCTATAAATGTTGCAAGACAGTTAAATGCTAACTTGTGTATCTCTCTATCTTTATGCCAATCGGTATCAGCGTGTTCCTCAGCTTGACGTTTCATCTGTACTTGATACAGTAAATTCCCTCTAAGGCGGACTCTGTGTAAGCCGGAAATCTGTCTAACGCGGAAATTTTTCAAAGTCCCGGCGAACTCAAAGCAAATAACATTAATCCATGCTGTTTAAGCAGGAATCTGTCTAACACGGAAACGGAAAGTTTTTTATGGTCCCACCGAATTGAAAATTTTGCGTAAGGCGGAAAAAAATTATATTTTTAAAATGAAAGGCATTTGATTCATGAACCTTTATATCTGATATGTATATACAAGAAAAATAGTCTCGAACATTTTAATTAAATTTCGTAATACATCAATAAAGTTAATTCAAAAGAACCATATTTAATTTTATGGTTAAATATAGTAATTTTTAACCATAAAAATGAGTAACACAATGTGACTCATAATGTGTTACTGAAGAATGCTTGTTAAACCAGAAGTAAAAACAAGCATCGATAAAATATTATTTTCCGTCTCGTCAGAAACTATTTTAAAGATGAGGTATATAATTGTATTTGTTAAAGTGAATGTTTTTCATTAAATTCTAGAATTCTGCGTGGACGTTTCATCTGTACTTGATATGATTAGAAACAAGTTGGATGATACGCGACAATTTCATTCTCAAGTTTATGAAGTACCTCAGAATCATTTAATGTAGACGCATTTTTTAAGCTGGGTAACGGTTGCTTCACACTTCGGGAATATTACGTAAGTCTTTCGCTGACCAATTTTCTTTCGTGAAATATTGCAAAATAAGCAAACCGCTTCATTCTTTGTTGTGGTAGACGATCGTCGCGATGAGGAAGCTTCAGCAGATGCAGCATCAACATCGGGCTCCAAGCGTGATGAGCTTCCATCTAACATTATTGAATCACTCAGTGCTGTTTGGTCAGGTGGCATTGATGGAGAATCAAGACCTACCTCGCTTGACGATGCATCACACGGTACCTAGAACAAATATTTTAGTAAACAATTTATTTAACTTTCAAATAGAATTTATACATATAAAGTAATTAAAAAGATTTAAATCGACTTTAAAACAAATAAATTAACTGAAAACTATCTAATAATATATTTATGAAATCAACTAACAGAAAATTCGAAATCAAAATTAGGTACGAAACAAATTACGAGAATGACAATTCTTTTTGCGGTCGGTGCGACTATAAGTCTTGTACAGTCGTACTTGGTCAGGACGTAGCCACTCTCCGTAATCTTAAAGGGTCTCAGGACTCTAAAAGCTTCAAAATTTTGGAAATTTAAAATTTTTTTAGATGTTAAACTCCTATCTTTTCTGAAAATTTTGATATAATTGTTTCCTTGAAATTCCAATTAGAACCGAAGTTATGACTTTTAGAATTATACCCATTCAATAGGTGAAGCGGTGTTTCTGAAACTTTGAAGTCTTTTTTCTCCAAATGATGCTGTTGGACATGACGCGCAGGACATCTCAAAAATTTCTGAATATTTTTTCATGAAATTTTCAAAACGTATATTTCATATTAGTCTGTATAAGCTGATCCTAAAGTTTCTTTATTTTGAAGATGGGACGGGACGTTTAGGAACGAATTAACAAGCCTCCGAAATTTACCTATGTTGATGAAATCTGTTTACGCTCTATGTTTTGCCTGTTTATTCTTTCCTAAACGAAGCAGAGCAGCAGACGATATTGTATTTATGTTTATTTTTTTCGATTTTTCTTTAAATCGTACTTGTTCGTTCAGCTTTAACTTACAAAATGATAATTATAACAATAATGTAAAAGAAAACCCCCAGAAAATTTTGTTGAAAACGTAAACATGTAAGTTAATGAGATAAAATTGTAATAATTTAAATTCGGGTATTGCGTTAATTTATTCACATCGAATACAATTTTATCAAGTGTAATATCAGTATCTCTATGGGTTTTTTTTTTTTAACTTTTAGATTTATATAATTCTAAAAATTTGTAAAAAGGAATTTTTCCTTATCTATAATTTTATTTTTATTTCTTATATGTTAATATCATAAATATTATTGAACTAATTGTACGTTATTTATATTAAAAAAAATCTGTTTATTGTATTTGTGAGAAAGTGAAAATGCGTAAATTTTGAAAGATTATTGCAACGATTGTTTAATATATTAAACTTTATAAATTAATAAAACATCAGCTGTAAAAATTTTTCTACCAAATGGGAATATTTATAAATTTTTTTGGGACCTGTAAAGTGCAATATTTCGTATATTTTTACATTACACCATCACTTTATATGGTTTTAAATCCAATTATATCATATTTACTTGACGTATAATATTCAAGACGAAAATTTCAGCTTGTTTTTCGTGGCACTTAAATCGTTCACCCATCATGTACAAATATATATATATATATATATATCCATGCATGAACATAGAATAAATATTAGATATATAGAATAGAATATCTATTCTATGTTCATGTATCGGTGTAACATTCTGTTGAAAACATAAACATGCAACATTAAAAAAAGAAATATTACAATAAGATAGACGCTAAATAACAAAAATATTACAAGAAAGGGAAGTTTCTTCCCCATAATCACTACAGGCGCTGCGATCGCAATTGTATTACCATTACGCTCTATGGAACTGTCCGATCTTGTATGTTAATCTATGCCTCGCTGCATCTTTGTCTGTCAAATGGAATTGCGCGCGCAACGCTTCTCTGTCAATCTCAACGCTCACACAGAAAATTGAACATCTTAAATGTAGGCAACCATGGATTCAGGCAACTTTTTGATAAGGCAACCTAATACGGTTGGAATGGGAATAAAATAAGCTTTCATTTGATGTATGATTCGATTAAATAACTTATGAGGGCATATTAACAACGCTTAGTTACCTGTTTATACCTGGCAACCCCACAGTTGTGCAGAGTCGAGAATAGGCAACCCTTATTTTTTGAATTCCTTGGGGTATGTTCTCTCAGCTGATTCTCGACTTTCAGAAATAAATAATCGAGGAAGTTGATCAAAAAAATTTAATTAAACACTTTATTGTTTAACATCATCGGCACGTGATTTAGCTAGGCAACCTATTTGCAATGTATCAATGTATACATTATCTAACATATATTCTTTGTTATCATTAAATAACAAATGAGGGTATATATTCCATAGACCGGATCTTAGACTAATAGGTTTAAAGAAGAAATGTAAATAAATAAATAAATAAAAACAATTTAGAACTACTCATTTTTATCATTTTAAAACTTTATTTCCGAAAATGAACAGATAGTATAACATAGAAAGATTCAGAACTTTATCTCGATGTAGTAAAATTAAACTTAAGTTTCAAATGCTCTTGTTTATCTAGAAAGCATGGCAATTAAAAAGTACTTCTGTGGTATTAATAAAAATCATTTACATATCCAAAGATATTAATAAATACCAAGCTACTGCTTATTTCAAAAGACCTATTTGAATATTTAATTTCGTTGTTTTACATAACAAAAGGTGTACATCTTGCTTTCTTTATTTTTAACATGCAAATGTTTCAACTTGAAATACTACTAAGGAATTTAAGTTTAATAATTTAATGCTTAATTACAGTTACATAAAATTTAAACATCATTCCTTTTAATTAAGAAAAAAGATATAAATATTTTGGTACCCAAGATAAATTAAATAGAATGGTTTATTCTGATTAAATAACTGATAAAATTTCACAAATAAAATAACTAATTTAAATATTTTAAATAGAATTTTATTCATATTTAGTTTTTGTTAGCCTATAATAGATAAGAATGATGCAAGCATATTCAAATTATTGCATGTTCAACTGAAAATTTATTATAATATCACACTTTCAATTTCGATGATAATTTTTAATTATGCTTCAATTCTAATAAAAGAAAAAAAATTACTTTGAAAAAAAAAAAAAAGTTACGTTATTCCATGTATCTTTTTTTTTTTGTCAAGTATGTTCTTTATTGGCTTATGTTTGTGAATGAGACTAAGAAAGGCTCTGGGATTACTTTTTGAATACTTTTTGTTGATCTTTGACGTGTACACAGCAGATAAACATTGTAAAACAATTTCAAATATATATATATATATATATATATATCTTGTAACTTCAATCAACGAACTTAACGTATCATTTTTTCAAACCTCTAATGACGAGTACGATTGTGCTTGAAAGTACAAGTACATGGATTTAGATATATAATTTTTGTATTTTATATTTTATATATTTAACAACACCTTTTAGTAAAATTTTGACTGAATTTATTTGAGTAAGAAAATTATGTATCTGTATCTTTTTACTATACTTTACTTTAAAGTTGTCACTTTGTTTTTATTACATTTTTGAGTCAGATAAAATTATAGAGCATTCTCGCAATCTTTTGACTTTTATGTCCCTGAATAATAATTTTTATTTTAATACATTTTTTGTGATTTTTTTTAAATTTCATATACTGAGGAACATCCCATTGCATGGTTGCATAACAATATTAACGAGATAAATAAGTTTTGGACGATGTTGGGGGTCCAAATACCAGGAAAACTCCTATACCATCCCGTGTCGCTGATGCTGATTTTTAAGTTTGGAGCTGTCTGTATAAAATTGTTTTAATAAAAGTAATTCGATGTAATTTTTGTTTCGAAACTAGGACTATTATTTTATATAGATGTATAATAATAAATTAACCTGCGCACATTAGCGCGGTTGTTATTATTTTTTTTAACTCTTTCCCTGGATTTTAGATTCTTTACCGTCCCTCTTGCTAAAATTATACAGAAAATTACTTCAGATGCAGCCACAGAATTTTTTTCAAGTTTTTTCTCATGCTGAAGTATGCTAGAGAAAGAATGCCTAAAATTCTTTGACAGAAAATTTACTGCAGAATTTAAATCAGCATTTAAATATCAACTTCAAGATCGTGGCTTTATTGGTAGTTTTACCGTCCCCAAGGTTTATTCCTGCACTTTTCAAGGTAAATTAAAAAATTAAAAAATTAATTTAATTCAATGTTAACAACTGTTTCTAAAAATCAATGAATATTGTGGCTATCACTTAGTCTTAACCTGATTTTCCTAAAAAATAGTTGGTAATTTTCCTTACCATTCCATCCTTACCGTCCCTTTTTTTCCCGTTTCGTCCCTTTTTTCTTATAACGTCCCCTTTTTTTACCTTACCGTCCCTTCTTTAACACCCCTTTAAGACAATGTTATACGAAAATTCTGTAATAAAAGTACTACATTTTTATTATTTCTTATTTGAATGTCCTGTGGGCACTATGCAAATTCATTATAAGTAAAAATTTAGAAGAAAATAGAAAGTTATAGTGGTAAAATAGTAAAGGAAAATTAAACTCGCAATTTTAACTTAAACCTCAGTTAAATAAAAAAATTTTCGCTGCCGAACATTTTTTTTTATTTTGAATCATTAAGGCATTCGTCTATCAGATTAAAATGTTATTTTAGAAAGTTTAATTTCACCAGATTTTTATTCCGGAAAGTCAAAAGATTGTGAGAATGCCCCTTATACACCTTTGAGGGCCTGGCCGATCATTTCGCGACACACCAAAATGCTGCCCGTGACCCACAAGTGAATAGCGATGCATTTTTTGGAAGCTGCTTCTTTAGATAACGACACGCCGAATGAAATTATTTTAACGCGACTGAAATTAACAGGTTGGGGAACTCATTGTCACTGAAATCTACACAACCGATGGATTGTTCCCTAAAATTTTATATGCCTCCGGGTATTTAACACAAGTGATTAGTATTGTACATGGCGAAAGCTATTACGTTTATGTGCAGATATATAAACAAAGGAGGTGAGAAAAAAATAGTCTCTTTAGCACAACTATTTCCGTATGGACATTTGAGTTGTGGAGATTACTTGTTTCCAGGAAAAATCACCATCTGTATATCTTGATTACCGCCGTGGAAGACATCAACCAGTAAATTTCATTATAAATATTCGCTTTATTCATGCAGATTCTCTGTCATAAATACGACAAAATTTTTTATCATTTTTACTGGTGGAAGTTTGTCCTTGCGGTAGTAAGGTCCTGGGTGTATAAGCAGATACATAAAATAGCTGAATATATAGTTAAATTGTTTTAAAAATACCCAGTACATAACACAAATTACTTTATTTTAATTGTGTATTGAGAATCAGTAGGACGCTACGGGACATACCATCATTACATATGTGGATCAACACATTCCGCATTATTCAACCGAATTTTTTATTATAATAAACCAATTTAGAATGCTGTCACACAATCTTTTACTAAAAATTTTGACACGGATGATGCATTTGAGCAGCCTAATGATACTAAAAACTGAACAATTTATGTCGACTGCAATTATTGAAAGTGACAATTTTTTCAAAGAACCTACTATAATGCTTGGTTTCGAAACACTGTAAAAGCTTGCAATAATACATATACTTCTAATTCCTCAGATTGACAGTTTCAGTTTAAAATATAGAAATTTCCACCTCAGCAGTTCGCATAACTATTGATAAAGAGCTATCACAAACATTACAGACTTTTAGATTAAATTTAAACCTGAAGCTCGTATTTAAAATTATTAAACAATAGTTCAAAAATAAATTTATCATTACTATATTAAGTCGTGTGTAATAATATCTATATCTCACATTTTACGAAATAATATTAATAAGAATTATTACTAAATATATTTTCCACGGGACTCAGCCTTAAGCATCAGTTAGTATCTAATAACGTTTTTTAGTACAATACATATGCAGTGTTAGCATAGTTATTTTTGATAGCTGTATCAACATTGCCAATTGCTCATTAACATAGCATTAGCGTTTCATGTAAATAAATATTAAAAAAGTTTTCATTATTAGCAAAGATTTTTTAGCCGTTTTGTGGTACTGATGTGCAATTCCTTCTAGGAATTTGAAAGGAGTATGGGAGATTTATGGCTTAAAAAAATAGATTAAGAAATTATATATATATATATATATATATATATGTATGTATACGAGGGTGGTTCAATAATTATTGTCCCGAGCATGTATAAAATATTTGTACTGCGATGGTTGATGTGGAATATTAGAGCCTAATGTCTTAGATGCCTGTATGCTCAATTTCAGAACCGTAACTGCTATATTAACATTTTTTTTCCGTTTTAGGTGTGAGAGGTGGCACCTAGCTTGAAAGAAAAGTTGGAGGCGAAGGCTGGTTTGGAGCTTATGGGGCCAGACCTGAAGCAGTTCTGTGATAGATTTGTGACAGTGTATGAGATGTGGCTACATCACTATGTTCCCGAGTTCAAACGACAGTAGCCAAGTCTCATTCACTATCAGTACCACCATCCCTCAACCCCTTCCCCCCCCTTTCAAGCTAGGTGCGACCTTTCGCAACAAAAACGAAAAAAAAAATCTATTAATATAGCAGCTACAGTTCTGAAATTGAGCATATAGGCATCTGAGACATTAGACTTCAATATTCCACATCAACCATCGCAGCACAAATATTTCATACACAATCGGGACAGTAATTATTGAACCACTCTCGTATAAGCATTCAATGTTTATCTTAAAAATCACGCCTTCTTTCATGACTGCAATTTATGTTGCAACAAAAAGAATTGGTGATTACCTTTCCGTCCAAAACATTATCACGTAAACTTGTTGTTTATTAAAGGAGATTTTTTCATAACTAAAAGTAAAAGTCAGTACTAAAAATATTTCGCCAATATATAAACTCATATTTTTCCTTTCATTTTCCTTTTTAATGAAAACTTAGCGATTTCCCTAATTCTTAACCAAAGTTTTTTTTCTGCTATATAAACAAAATAAAAACAGATATTTTAAATTTAACTGTCTAGCATTTTATTAAAAATGCAAAAAGTTAAATTAAATTAAATTAAATTAAATAAATAAATAAAATTGTCGGTTAAGGACTAGATAATTATTAATATTTTAAAGTGTGTTTTGTTTCACTGTAATTTTAGAAAAAGAAGCACGTTTCAAATACCTTTTTTAAATTAATATTTTTCTTTATTATTTTTTAATTAAAATAACTTGATAAATTTGTAACATTAAAATTTTATCAAAGGATAATTTTCCTTAGATAATATAAATATATATACATTATTAATGTTTGAATGATAACTTTTCATATTAGAAACGCAGCATTATTGCTTCTAATTAATTTTTCATCATTTGATCATGTACACACAACTTCCTTCATTGTTTCGAAAAAGTTAATTCTTTTTTTGCACTCTTTAACTCTACTAAAACTTTAATATTAAAAAATGCGATTTTTAAAATCTGTAAGATTTTTTCGCTGCATAAAGGAAAGAATGTCAAAATTTATTTTTCAAACTGACTGAAATATTTAATTTTAAGTATAACGATTAAAATAAGTATAAGAGTATAAAAACAATTTAAAAAATCCACTCTATTTTATAATCATACAATGTTTATCTTAAAAATTATGCCTAAGTTTACGACTGCAGTTAATGTTGTTCCAAAAAATTTCCATTACAATATGTTAACTTGTTGTGGGCACCGATTATGGAAAATTCACTGCTTTGATTCAAGTTTGATATAAAGGGTGAACTAGTGAGTTTATTAAAAAATATATTAATTTTGCTCTGTTTCGTTTTAAAGATAGGGCAAAAGATTAGAAAAATAGCATTATTTAAACTGTCGTCTATGGAGGATTTCTAAATTATTTTCTCAAAGTACTATAATCATAATTTAACAAATATTAAACTAAATATTAATTGATAATAGCATATTAAAAAAACATGTTACACTCTATACCTATTATTTATATTTTATTTTCTACACTGTAAAAAAACAAGGACTAAAATACGGAAATACTACTGGCAATCGTGACACCAGTACTATTTCCGTATTTTATTTGAAGTTTTCCTCCGTAAATGCCAAAAAAAAAAAAAAAAACCGGAAAATTTTCTATAATTTACCTGGAAAAAGTTCCGTTAAAATACGGAAATAGTACTGGCGTCTCGATTGCCAGTCGCATTTCCGTATTTTAGTCCTTTTTTTTTTTACAGTGTACTTTTTGGGAGTTTAAAACGTACCATTATTGCAGTTCTGTAGCCAGTTCGTATATTTTAGCGGCATGGCTCGTAATTAATTCTACAAAAAAGAATTCGTATACAGTCCACACATAAAGATTATTTGGCGATTTATCACCCGCGTCCGGCTAACAGAAAAATTCCTTAATTAATTAATATTTAAGTTTTAAAATATTAGAATGTTGTATTGTCATCGGAAACACATCTATGTACGAAATTTTTAGAATACTAGGATATCAGGAAGCGAGGGACCGATTAAAAAATTCTATCTTTACTTACTAATTCAAATTAAGTTAAATAAAAAAGTACAAAAAGGGAGTTTTAGACATTAAAAAATATTTATTTAAAGAACATTCTCACCGCAATACAGTGTTGCCAGATAGTCAAAAGTCAATTTCCCCAAAATTTCTGAAAATTTCCCCAAATCAGTGTTTTTTTCCGCAAAAGTCCCCAACTCAGTTTTTACTCATAAAGGGAATTTTTAAATTTTCAATTTACCACGTTAAAAAATATTTAAGTAATTTAAGCTCAAAAATTTTTCCCAAATCAAGCCTTTTTTTGAAAAAAATTCTCCATTTACAAAAAACAAACTTTTAAACTGGGCTGTAGCTACGAGGAAGTTATGGCTACTGGGCTGTAGCTGTAAGTTCTGTAGCTACATTAAGAGAATGTGAGATATGTTTTGCAGTGACAAGTTATTTTACGTTTGTTTTTAAAAATATTGTCTAACAATGTTGGACTATTGTTACATTTGCTCCATAGCTTTAGACAATCTCTTATCAGTTGGGATTTCAATGAATCAATGAATACGCTGTTTTAATTTTTTTGTCATCCCTATACTGAAGTACATAATCATAATGCAAAGTATTTTCGCTATATCAATCGGTGTGTTTTTGTATATCATAAGAGAAAAATATCTGCATTCCACATATTTAAATTAAAAAAAAATTAAATTACGGCAAAAGAATTTTTTGTATAAGTCCTGCAGATTCAGTCACGTGCAGGTTTAAGCTGCTTAAGACTTTAGACTCTGATGTAAACTGTAATGTAGTAAACAACGAACACGACCACATCCAAGAGAATAATGATTGATATTTCCGATTTCTGGATTGGACTTTCGTTGTACAAACCAAAATTGAGTACGAGACAGATCCAGTTTTTCTACAGGACTAAAAGAAATCTTTACGGGAAATAGTAATAAAAAAATCCCCAAGTTTTTCCCCAAAATTTTTTGTAGTCCCCAAAAATTTCCCCACGAACTACTTGCTCCCAAAAAATTCCCCTAGAGATTCAAAATCCCCAATCTGGCAACACTGCCGCAATATTTTTTCTACGCATATTTACACTCTTGAAATTATTGGGCAATTATTTTATTCTAAGAGAATTCGACTTTGTTTGTTATTCCAACAACTTTGAAAACGATATCAAGATTTTAATATCATTTAGAATGTTTACATAGCAATGATTTATGCTTGAAAAGACAATTTGCATTTAAAATTCATTTTCAAAAACACAAACGATCTTTCTGCATACATTCAAATCGATGATTACTATTTTTTTTTTTTTTCTGGTAATTTATATTTTAAAGAAAGGTAATTAAATTAAGTTGCGTTTTTGTTCTATGGAAATCCTTGGTACATGGTGCAAAAGAATATTTGAATGAAAAGTTTAGGAAAAAACTTGCTTTTTTTGTTCAGATGCAAAGAGAGCTCCAAGTTTCTTCCCCTGTCTCTCCCGGTAGAAACGATAAATAAATTAAGCTTTTGCTGCAATTTTTTTAACTTCTACACATGACACAAATTCAATTTTTATACCGTCGAATAAGGAACAAAATTTACTTTCAGGTGTGATTTATTTGAAAATTGTATCCAAATTTAGTGATTTTTTATGGTTTTAAATTATTTTTTCAATAATGCATTTCAAATCCATCATTATCGTAATTGCATAATAATAATAAATTAAGCTTTTGCATTGGTAAATAAATTAAGCTTTTTCTGCAATTTTTTTAACTTCTACACATGACACAAATTCAATTTTTATACCGTCGAATAAGGAACAAAATTTACTTTCAGGTGTAATTTATTTGAAAATTGTATAAAATTTAGTGATTTTTTATGGTTTTAAATTTTTTTTCAAGCATGCATTTCGAATCCATCATTATCGTAATCGCATCTTTCAAATCTATCTCTATCGCGTGCAACCCGATTACAAAAGATCAAACCGATTTCACTTAAAACGATATATATGTATAGATATATATATTAATTAAATAAACATTACAGACCACCAACAAAAATTGTAAAATTATGAATAAAATTAAAATAACAAATTGACAAAAATACAGTTTCCCCCAACACACGTAACATAGATTCCAAGAACAAAGTAAAAAAAAAAGCAGAAATTGAATAACAGATATGGGATAATGGAAGTTTGTAGAACTTAGACAGAATCGTCGGGTCCCAAATGCCTGAAGTTTCACAAATAAAATGTGTGGTTCCATCTTCATATTAGCCATAAATTAGCTAAAGAATATGAATTTGGGACAACCACACACATAAAACAGAGAAATAAACCATTGAACACCAATTAAGTTCAAAATAAAACAAAATTAAAAAGGGTACAGGAAAAATAAAAAATAAATTACCAAATTGAAATCCATACTGTCTTAGCATTAGACATAACAAAATACAATCATTGGATCACCTGCAAATGTTGCCAAAATTTTTTTTATATGTTGGTGGACCAAGGTTCAACAATATACAGCATAACCAAGCACACTCCCATTATATATAATCAGCGCCCTCTAAGGATAATTTAGAATTGAGAATGAACTGATCCATGTATTCAAATGAATGAGTGTGGTGCTGCCATCTATTG
The DNA here is from genome assembly GCA_963932465.1 of Maratus speciosus. Taxonomy (NCBI): domain Eukaryota; kingdom Metazoa; phylum Arthropoda; class Arachnida; order Araneae; family Salticidae; genus Maratus; species Maratus speciosus. The sequence goes on along the minus strand of OZ010789.1, from coordinate 452,371,135 downwards.
ATTTATTAGTAAAATAAAAAATATTATATAATAAAAACTAATAATAACTATTAATGGATTAAGTTTCAATGCAAATACCGTTTAGAGATAGGTATATGATAGTCAAATAATAATTAAACGTATGTAATAAATATATACAATTGTATTAGAAAAAAATAGTAATTGATATATTAAATCAAAATGATATGTAAAATGGTGAAATTGATGATTATTAATGTTTCACATAAATATTTGTACCTTGCTATAACATATCACAATTTAAATTCCTGTGAGAACATTGCATCCTCACTTAAATTATTTTATAATTTAAAAAAATGTATTAAAATTGAGATGCTATAAAATTAATATTAATAATAATTAAATTTTGAAATTAATAAGTTACATTTAATGTGTCTACAAGCTTTCTTAAAAATTAAATAAGCATAATTTAAGGGAAAGGGAAGAACAAATAATATATATATATATATATATATATATATTATTTGTTCATAAGCTCAATATATTTGCTCATAAGCTCTTGTAATATAAGCTCAAAAAAATCAAAAGTAAAACTAAAAGTAAAGTATAAAAATAAAAATAAAATCCATGCGATAAGCGCTACAGCTGCATATAACCACACAGATTATATATAGCACATTATGTTTTAAATGCGTTTGTCAGACCCAGAATTCTGCACCATAAATAAACTAAGTATAACCATAAAACATCCAAGAAATTTAAACAGATATAACCTGAACAAGAAAAAACAACAAAAGGCTGTGGCCTCTTCAGCGGTGGGCATTTTAGAAAGCACAGCAATGTTTCAGATTAATTACAATTTACAACAAACTATTATTCAGTAGTGGCAGTGGGTTTCGGCCAGAGTGTCGCAAAGCATAAATCAAATGCATAAAAACAATTGAAAGCATATAGTGAACACTCCCCCACCGGACCCGACGCCACAATAAACAGTGCATCTCGAAGATACAACTGATTCAGAACGTATGTGTAATGTATACTGAAACAATAAAATTATTTTACCCAAATCCGAGCAACACAGCCACAAAAAACAATAACTAAATTCCAGTGATCCATAATCTGTCCATAAACGTTCCATGTCTGTTGCCACACAATTGCAGACATCCTTGTAAAACCTTCCAAAAAAGGCTTTAAGTTATACAAATCATTAACTGTCAATCGCATAGCAACTCCTCAAAAATGAAGACTGTCTGTAAAACTAGTATATTTATTAATAACATTCAAAGATATATTGTTTTTATAATACAAAATGCTGGTTAAATTAAAAAGTTCTTTAAAAAATAAATTTTTATTCGAACAGAGTTTATAGTAGCGAAAAATCTGACCTATTATGATATTGACGTAAACGCGTTTATGGATATTTGAACTCCAATTAACTAAATGGTTAACTTCAAAATTAAAGTTATCCCGTTTATTATAAATTGATATGTGTATACCGTTTGAAATGTTTATTTTCAAATCAAGATAATCAGCAGCACTATTATTTTCATTTGTTTTTTTTTTTTCAAAACCAGCATATCAGGATAAATGTTACATGATATCCCCAAAAAATCGCGATCACAGTTCAAAATTATCAAATCAAGCTGAAAGCCAGAAAATTAACATCGTTATTGACACTACAAAATTGAAATTCATAATAAAATAAAAATAAGTTAGCTGCCGTTGAAGAATAACTTGTTCCCATTCCTATTCCATTATTCTGTAAATATATATTTGAACCTGTATAAACATAGTTGTTATATAAACAAAAATTACATAATAATTTAAATAAATTAAAATCTAAATCGGTGTCAGCTATAATTAAATCGACAACTTTTAAAAGGACATCATTTAACCCTGCAATAGGAATATTTGTGAAAAGATTCTCAAAATCATATGTCTGGACACTTTGTATATCATCTTTAATTAGTTCATTCCTGATCTCATAACTGCTCAAAATAATCCAATACATATTACTATATTTATACTTAAATTTTAGTATATTTAAAATCTTTTTTAACATTTCCTCAAATTTGCGATTAAATCCGTTTCCAATGCTGTTTACATTACTACAAATAAATCTGTACTTAATTGGTATCTTATGAAATTTAGGTGTTACGAAAAGAAAAGGAAATGACAAATTTTTTACTTTAGGCAGAGGAATATTAACCTTTTTTGAAAAGGCCAGATGTTTCTTAATCAGTGTCTGAATAGTAGATTTATACAAACTGTAGGTGACATTATTGTTAAGCTCAGTAAATATCATATTAGCATAATAGCTTTTTCAAATAACTGCAAAATTGTTAGATGCTTTATCGACTGAACAAAAAACAAAGATATTTTTCAATTTCGATATTTCCTTCTCTAAATATCGAAAATTTCCTTCGATATTTATTAATTCCTTCGATTATCTCCAAATTTCCTTCTCTAAATATTTTCTTGTTCAGGTTATATCTGTTTAAATTTCTTGGATGTTTTATGGTTATACTTAGTTTATTTATGGTGCAGGATTCTGGGTCTGACAAACGCATTTAAAACATAATGTGATATATATATATATATATATATATATATATATATATATATATATATATATCTAAGTTCGTATTTTTTAACGTAAAAAAATTTTAACACAAAAATTTGTATTTCTGATATTTTAAGTCCATCATATCATTCCTTTAAATTAACATTTCATTTGCGCTTAAAAGTAGATTTCATTATAAATTATATCTTTTTCTTCTTCTTCTTCTTTTTTTTTTTTTTTTTTTTTTTTTTTTTTTTTTGCATGTGGTTTGCAATATTTTCAAGGGATTTTAATAAAAACGTATAAAAAAAAATCTACCTATGTTAAAATGCCTAAGTAAAATCTACATGATAGCTTGTAAAAAAAAAAAAAAATCAAAACTCATTAATTCTTTGCTTTATTAAAAAATATTTGAAGCCAAATAACTTAGAAATTAATTTAACAATACAAATTTATCGAAAAATTGTAATTCACCTTCGATAATGTAAAAATATGTTAACTTAAAATATGTTAAAAGCTTGAAAAATCGTTTTAAAAAATCCGTAAGACGACAATAATTACTTTTAATTAAACTTTCATTAATTAATTGATTGTGTATACATAACTTCCTTCATTCTTTTTACAAAGATAATTCGTTTTAGCATTTTTTTTAAACACAGTAAGTGACGCAATTAATATTTAATCATTTGATTTGTAAAATGCAACGAAAATAATTTTTTTGTCTCAAACGGATTGGAATGGCTATTTTCTAAATAAATAATAAAAGAAATGTATAATACAACATAAATTAAATATTAAAATAATATTTATTTAAAGACCATTTGCATCGTTTAAATTTTTTTAAGCATGAATTACAATCTTAAATTCAAATTATCGGTCAATTATTTTATTCTTAGAGAATTTGACTTCGTTATTGTAATAATAACTTTAAAAACGATATTAAACGTCTAATATAATTAAGAATATTTACGTAGCAATGATTTATGCTTGAAGAAGCAATTTCCATTGAGAAGTCATTTTTCAAAAACGCAAACGATCTTTCTACATACATTCAAATCTGCGATGCCATTTTTCTTTTCGTAATTTATATTTTAAATAAAGATTATTAAATTATGGTATATTTTCGTTCAATGAGAAATTTGCTATATGGTGCAGAAGAATATTTAAATGAAAAGCCTGAGATAAAACTACTTTGATCGTTTCAAACGTTAGCAATTTTTTAAGTGAGATTTAGTACTGAGTTTTTTACAATTGTTTTCGCTATAGTAACTGGATTTTTTTTTTTTTTCAATCGAATAGTAAGGCTTGTATGTTTATATCTGAATTCATCACAATCCTTAATTTATGTTTCGTCTTTCCATTGTGAGTCATTTTCACTTACTGTTCTTTTTATAAAATTTTGATATATTGTCCCATTTTGCATTTTAAGTGACTGAACATTTTGTCATTTTTCTTTCTTTTTACTTACTTAACATAAATAGCTTTGCAAGGAAAATTAAGTTAAATGTTTTGATATATTAAAAGGGAAATGCATCATCGCGTATTTCTTCATTTGTAAATTTTAATTTCGGAATAAAAAATTGGGATGTTGATTTTCAAAATGAGTTATCGTTAAAAAAAAAAAAGTTTTTTTTGTGTGTTTCATCGTCTTAAATTTAATTTATTTTTTCCTTTTCTTTTTTTTTCTTTCTTTTTTTTTCTTTTTTTTGTTTACAGGGTAATTTTGTCTTATTTAAAATTTAGTTCCACTTTTCTTCTAAAATTAGAGATATATTGAAAATTCTATATTTATTTTTCTTATACTAGGGAATCTGCCCCTACGAGCTGCGCTCGCCAAACACCGTTCAGACACCACAAACTCTAAAAGCAAAGCTAATTTGATCTAACGGGTTGTTTTCGTCTTCGATTAAATCAGATCAGCGAAACACGAGAAAATAAGCTAATATAAAATAAATGAAGTAAACAAAGTCTTTGTCTCGAGGTATTTTTTAACAAAGCTATAAGAAAATTTTTAAATAAGACATTTTAAATGTATCGTTTTAAATCTGACGAAATTTTCACCAAAGTTTTCTTTCTCCTTTTAATATTCACGTGAAGGAAATATTATTTGTGCTGTCTTAGAATGCTCAACAATAGTTTAAAAAGATTATCTCAAAATATGAAATAAATGTCTCGTGCAAATATATTTCTAAATTTAAACTGTTTGACAATATTATGGTTTGGCAATTTTAAATATGACGTAATACCCTCCATTTACGACTTTTAATATATTATAACATTTGTATATTAATGAATTTATTATTTTACAATTTTCTTTCTCTTTTAAAACTCACGTGTAAATATAGTTTTTAGGACGTAATTATCAATATTTTCCTGCTTTTAATACGTAATCAATTAATTCTTATTTGAAAGCTCTTTTCTGTTTATAACAGTCACATGTAAATAAATTTTTAATTTGAAGGAAATATTGCGAGTATATTTAATTTAACGGAATTACATAAATTCATTTTTGTAAAAAGATCTTAAGAGGAAAAGCTAAATTGTTGGTTCAGACCGAATTGCACATAAATTCATATGAGAAATTGAAGCAACTTTTGATTTCTGAATTTAGCACTACTTATAATTCTGCGGAGTTACACCATTTGTTAAATAAAAGAAAATTACATGAAAATGAAACACTTGAGGAGTATTTTCTTGTTATGAAACAATTAGGTTCACGTGGTAACATTGAGGATTCCGCATTGATGCAGTATGTTATAAATCGTATACCTGACCCTGTTTTTAGAAAATCTATATTATACGGATGTAAATCGATTTTAGAATTCAAACAAGAATTACAAGTCTATGAAAAGTTACTGTCGGAGTATGAAAACGCAAAATCTTATAAACATGAAGGAGCTAAGCCTAAAATTAAATCCTAAGATGAAGTTAAGAACAGATTTAAGCCTGTAAAGCGAAATATGCGCTGTTATAATTGTGGCGGGAATAATCATAAAAGCATTAACTGCGTTAATAAAGATAAACGGCCCTTTGTTTCTCTTCTAACAGTTATGGCCACAAATCATTTCAGTGTAGTAAATCGAAATATACAAATGTTAAAAACGCTTAGCCACAAGTTAACACTATTACATCCCAAGATTTAGTTCTAAAAGAGGTAAAGCTTTATTCTTTACGTTTAACCTCCTTGGTAGATACTGGTAGTCAAAAGACTCTGTTAAAGAAAAGTGTTTATGATAATTTGAAGAACTTTGTGGATTTAAAACCTACGGGTATCACTTTGATCGCTTTAGGAAAATCTCAATTAAGCCAGAAAGTTTGTTCAATTCAGAAATTGAAGTTGGTAATTCAAAATTTAAAGTTGACATTTTTGTCGTTAATGACAGCTACATTAATTTCGATTTAATTATTGGCACTAATGTTACTCATCAAGGTACATTAACTATTTCTGAGAATGATGTGAAATTGTTTAAAACGGAAGTTCAGTCTAATGACTTTTTAGTTAACATTGTAAATGTTCTAGATCAGCCTAAAATTGATTTAAGTCACATTGCTGACAAAAATTTGCGTTCGGAATTATCTTCTTTAATTGAGAATTATGTGCCAATTAAAACTAAAACAGTAGTTGTTAAAATGAAAATTAATTTAACTGATGAAATCACATTTTATTCTTCCCCTCGAAGATTACCGCCATGTGAGAAAAAAAATAGTTGAAGACCAAATTGAAGAGTGGCTATCTCAGGGAATCATTCGGAAAAGTTCTTCTAATTTTTCATCGCCGGTTGTGTTGGTTAAGAAAAAAGATAACACAATAAGACTTTGTATTGATTACAGACGTCTTAACAAAAAGACAGTACGTGAGCATTTCCAATTACCAGTAATAGATGATGTTATAGATCAATTATATTCTGCTGAAGTATTTACAACCATAGATTTAAAAAACGGTTTTTTTCATGTAGAGTTTAAAGAAGGCTCCCAGAAATACACCTATTTTGTCAGACAGTACATTTGAAGAACAGTACGAATTTTTAAAGTGTTCATTCGGGCTGACCAATAGAACTAGTGTTTTTCAAAAATATATTTATAATGTATTTCGAAACCTATTAAAAGATCACACAGTAGTCATTTATATGGATGACCTAATATACCCGCCGAAAACGAAGCTGGAGCTCTAGAAGAATTAAAACTTGTTCTTCAAACTGCATCGGAATACGGGTTGGAATTAAATCTTAAAAAATGCAATTTTTTGAAGCGTGAAATTGATTTTTTGGGGCATAGAATAATAAATGGTAAATTGTGTCCCTCCCCGCTGAAAACAAAAGCAGTAATAAATTTTCTTGAACCAAAGTGTACCAAAGATATTCAAAGTTATTTAGGATTAACGGGATACTTTCGAAAGTTTATCAGAAATTATTCGGTTATAGCTAAACCGTTGAGTGACCTGTTAAGAAAAGATTCTAAATTTAATTTTTATGTAGAAGAAAACAAAGATTTTAATGAAATCAAACGCATTTTGTCGTCAGAACCAGTATTTTCAATTTACAATCCCAAAAGCGCGACCGAAATCCATTGTGATGCCAGTATTGATGGCTATGGAGCTGTATTAATCCATCAATCTCCAATAGATAATCAATTTCATCCAGTTTATTTCGCCAGTAAAAAAACAACCGAAGCTGAACGAAAGTATACTAGCTGTGAATTAGAGGTCTTAGCTGTAATTGAAGCCTTGAAAAAGTTTAGAGTATATGTGCTACGTATTCCATTTAAAATTGTAACCGACTGTAAGCATTTAAAATGACTTTGGTTAAGAAAGAAATGAGTACAAAAATAGCTAGATGGGCAATAATGTTATCTGATCCGATTATACTATCGAGCATAGATACGGTACTAGTATGAGGCATGTTGATGCATTAAGCAAATATCCTATTTGTATGGTAATCCAAGATAGCTTAACTTTAAAAATTATCCAAGCTCAAGAATCTGACGAGCATATTAAAATCATAAAAGAAATTCTAAAAGTAAAATCTTACGATGACTATTTAGTTAAAAATGATGTTCATTATAAATGTGTTAATGGTAATGATTTATTAGTTGTCCCAGATGAAATGCAAATGAATATAATTAAGGCTGCTCACAAAAAAGGTTACTGTGCAGTCGCACGAACGGAAAAAAAAATTGGAGAAGGATTTTTACATCGTCCAAAGTTGAACAAAAAATCGAGAAATGTATATTAAATTGTGTTCCCTGTATTTTAATTAATCGAAAATCTGGTAAACAAGAAGGTTTGCTACACTCGATAGAAAAAGAAGAAACTCCGTTACATAATTACCATGTTGATCACGTAGGTCCATTGGAGAGCACGAATAAAAGTTACAAATATATTTTTTCGGTCATTGACGCATTCACAAAATTTGTTTGGTTGTATCCCACAAAATCTACCGACACTGCAGAAGTAATTTTTAAATTAGAAATCCAAAAAACTGTCTTTGGAAGTCCATTTCGCATAATTTCAGATAACGGTCCTGCCTTTACATCTAAAGATTTTGAAGATTATTGCGTCAGAGAAAATATTAAACGTATCCCGATTACTACAGGGTTACCAAGAGCTAAAGGGCAAGTCGAGCGTTTAAATTCAGTTATAATATCTATTCTATCTAAATTATCTGTAGATAATGCTACAAAGTGGTATACACATGTAAGCGATGTCCAACAAGTGATAAATTCGACCTTTCAGAGAAGTATTAACACAACCCCTTTCGAGCTGATGTTTGGTACTAAAATGAAACAAAAAATAACATCGAGATTACTAGCCATTTAAACGCTGAATTACAATCCGATTTTATTAATAATCGTGAAGAATTGGGAAAAGATGCTAAAAAACAAATTTTAAAAGTCCAAGAAGAGAACCGCAAAACTTATAATCTCAGGCGAAAAAAGACTAACAAATTTAAGCTTAATCATATGGTTGCTATAAAACGGACACAACAAAGTCCAGGTTTGAAGTTAAAATCAAAATATTTAGGTCCTTACAAACGCACGAAAGTAAAAAATAATGACACCTACGATGTAAAGAAAGTTGTATTTAATGAAGGTCCAATGGTCATCAGTACTTGCGCCGAGTACATGAAGCCGTGGACGGATGAAGCTTGACATCGAAAAAAAAAAGAAGAATTTCACCGATTATGACACTACCCCGGCTACGACACACCACCGGACTAATTTTAAACCAGTTTGACAAAATTAATCCCGAAGGAATGAAAAAAAATAAGACGGAAAGACGTAAGAAAAAAGAAGACGAAAAGACGAAAGGAAAAAGAAGACGAAAAGACGTAAGGAAAAAGAAGACGAAAAGATGTAAGGGAAAAGAAGATGGAAGGACGTGAGAAAAGGGAAGACGAATCAGACGAAAAGACGTAAAAAGAAAGAACGACGAAATAACGTAAAAAAAAAAAAAGAGAATCAGAAGAATTTTTTCAAGAAATAATTTAAATTTTGATGAAAGGTTTTACCAATGATGACTTTTTTTCAAAATAGAACTTTGGATGCTGCTGTTTTCTTTCTTTATCTTTCCAGGTGATCCAGCTGCTGCTCCCAGCGGACAAGGTTGATTCGAGGCCAAATATCTAGCAGGACGACTGAGCTGTGGGATTGCATTTTTCAAGGCGCCACAGCGCTAGCTTACAAGTCGCCGTCAGGAGTGATTGGAGATCGCAACTGCGCCCTAAAGATACTCTAGCGATCAGCGGCAACGCGTGCGCGCTAGAGCTAACCTTCGGTACGACAGACGCTCTGCGAGCAGAAACTGAAGTGAGTTGAGGAAGAAAAGAACATTTGAGTGTTTTGGCGGTGAACTAGAGAGTGTGCTACAGAATGTAGTAAAAAGGCGTATATAAAATGACGTAGTATGTTTCAACGACGATAAAGTTGAATTTAAGATGTATTAATATTTATGTAAGTAGTATCTTCATGTATATATCGTGTAAATAAGTATTTTTCCAATATAATTGTTTTTTAAGAGAAAACCTCTCTTATTTCTGGTATCAAAGTGCATTTTATTGTGTCATCCAAGAGATTCTTCCATAATATTTTTCTAAATATTAAGGAAAAAAGACTTCCGGTCACAAAATATTCAAAACCGGGGGCGGTGACAGCGTTAGTTACTTTTTTTTAGAATAGAGAGACAGTTATTTCTTTTTTATTTCCTGTATAATTAAGATATTTATGAGGTAATTTTACTTTTCATAAATAATCACTTATTAATAAAAATATGATGAACTAATAATATATTTAAAATGATAATTATGTGCAAGGATAAGTACAGAATATGCATGCAAAGTTACATTAAATTCTGTTCGAAATATCAGCTTCATAAGCAACTAATAATTATCCTATTGCACATGATTTAACTATGAACAACTTCTCAGAAACTCACAGAGAACCCTACTAATCCAAACTAATGGAGACCGGTGCCTTTGCGGATTACAAAAAATTCGGATTACCTAAATTCTGATAAAAATTGAAAAAAAAGGATACATGCTAAAAATGTAAGTTATAAGTGGTCAGTAGTATAGTAAACATCCTATAATCCGGCATCCTGTGGTCCGATATGCTGGATAATTAGGCACGACTTTCGAAAAAAATAGCATTCCTTGTTTAATCACCCATGATGTTTATAATAATCCAATGAAATTCAGAATGAGGAATTACGTAACAACCCATTACAAACGGTTCAAAATAGAGAATCTATAAATAACTCAGTCACTACGTCGACGAAGGTGGGAAAACATTTCTGTAGATAATTTGCGAAATAAAACTGTTGAAAGGAAAAATAATTTTTTATTATCTGAATTAAATACTTTTTGGATTTTAGAAAATAAATTTGTCGTGTCTGGTAAACAAACTAATATTCGAGATTTTTTTAAGATGGCTTGTACGAGTAGGATTATAATGCACGTTTTCAATTTATATTCGTGTACACATGTTGTACTTTTACATTATTTTTTTATTTATTTATTCTGTTCAAGCTATTTAAAGAATAAAAAACATGCTTTACTGCCATATTTTGTTTAACTCTAACTTCTACACGTTATTCCCAATATTCATCCTGTAATCCGAAAATTTCGTAAATTAATCTGTTCAAGTAAAATTTTCAAAAATAAAATCGGTTCGGATTAGCCGGAATTTCGGATTAGCGGGGTTTGGATTAACGTGGCTCTACTGTACTTCGTAGATATTTCTTTTGATATATTAAGTCATTAAGACTGTTCTCAAATCCAAAAGGGAAGATTTATGACGTAAGTTTTAATTTATTTTTGTTCGGAAATGCGTGAAACTAGCAGGTGTTGTTGTTCAGAAACAATGTAAGATAACTTTTTATTCCGTTTTTTTTTTACAAACGCGTTAAATTATTCAGAAAATGTCGTCAATGTGGGAGTTTCGAACCGAATTTCCGCGCGAAAGAAGAATAACCACTCAAGAAAGGGTGAAAAACGTCTTGCTCACGTGATCAACATCGCTTATAACTCAATAGGTAATTTATTTATCAAAAAATGGAAAACGCAGTTCGATTCCAAATCTCTTCTATAGTCAGACTTTATATCTGTCCGTTAAAAAACGAATTTGTAAATGTGTCAAAACGTTTTGCGCTTTTTGAGCAGAGCAGTTGAGAACAGTTTTAATTCAGGGCGTGAGTTTCAAAACTCGCCTTATCCAGAAATTCACAAAAAACATCTGAGTGCGTCCATTGGTTTTCATTGGAAACCAAGATTTTACGATGACAGAAATACAGGACAAAACTAGATTTTTTGGAGATTTTAGTGTTTATTTGGTGCAATTTACTAATAGATTGATTTAGAAAACACGATTTTTTAAATTTCGGATAAAGGGAGTTTTGAAATCACTTGTAAACGAAAATTATTGATACTAAAAATTCTATTTACATAAAATGTAACATGAAACAATTTCTTATAAATTTCTGAAATATAATTTAAAAAAATACTTCTTTTTAAAACGTCTGTATATACTGAATATAAATGCGCTATTTAAAAATTCAATTTAACTTATTAGGAAACTTCAGAAGGACTGTTGGAGGTCTTGGACACAAACGTGATACAGGACGACCTGAGTATACTATGAAACACGTGAAATAATTTTCATGCGTATATTCCTTATGTAACTTTAAAATATAATCTTAATTAGACAGTTATTTCATGTAACTTATAAAAAAGTTTATTTAATATACTGTGAAAATTCCACAGTAAAAAAACACTTCAGTTTATTTTTCATGAAAATGAATTTCTGATGTCATGTTGATAATCTATGTGGGGTATCTTGATACATGTTAATAGTTTCTGTGGTAATCAACATCAGATCACATAAAATACGGGAGAAAAAAGTCAGAATTTCTGTTGAAGAACCCATGCCAGTTGCAACTTTGTTTTCTGTTTTTCTGTGTATTGATTACTACGGACATAAGCGTTTTTTTTTTTGTTTTTTTGTTTTTTTTTTTTTTTTTTTTTTTTTTTTTTGCACTGCGTTCTTGATATGCTTAGGGAAAAAGTCTGAGGAATATATTAAAGGGTTCCTTTGTCATACAATCTGCAAATTTTTAATTCAATAATTCAATAATATTCATTAATACGCATTTTTATTCAATAATACAGTTTCTCCAAATACAGTAATTTTATTCAATTATACAGTTTATCAAACAGCTTTATTTAAGTTAGTAACAAATGCCTAAAATATAAATTTATTGCTGAAACACCAATGAGAATATAAAAAATTTCGAAATCTTCGAATTTTCAAAATCTTTGATAATTTCTTTTGTATATAAACGGAAGAATGCCATAATTTATTTTTCAATAAGACTGAAATAAAGGACTAGCTTTCAGAGCAATAATACAAAAAAATTAAACATTAGAATAGCTTTTCTTACAAGAACATTTTCATCACATACTTTTTTTATATATATGATTACGCTTTTGAAATTATTGGTCAATTATTTTATTCAAGAGAATTTGATTTCGATTCCAGTACTTTTAAAGGTGATATAAAGCTGTTAATATAATTAAGAACATTTATACTGAATCGATTTATTTCGAAGAGGCAATTTGCATTTAAAACTCATTTTTCAAAAACGCAGACGATTTTCCTCATTCATTCGATGCCATTTTTTTCTCTTCGAATTTATTTGTTTAAAGAAAGGTTATTAAATTATGGAGCGTTTATGTTCAAATAAACTTTGATCTATGATGCAAAAGAATATTTAAATGAATAGCCTGAGATAAATCTGTTTTGGTGGCTTCAGACACAAGATTTTTTATAAACAAAGATTTGCTTTTAATTTCTTTTATGAAATTATTTAAACAATATTACTGCATGTTCTTCACACTAGAGAAAGAACTGTATAGTTTATACCTCAGAATAAATCACGATCATTCATTTATTTTTCGTCCTTCACATCCAAAGTTTTTTTTTTCCCTTCCCATTGCTTTTAATTTTTTATGCATTGTTGTACTTTATATTTTAAATGAATGAACATTTTCACATAATCTATTTTTTGATAAAATAGGTCTTAGCCATAAATAGCCATAAATAGCCATAAATTTCTTAGCCATAAATAAAAGCAAAAGCCTTTTTAAATGAAAATTTCAGCATAAGTTTAGATGTGTGAAAAGTTAAAGGGAAATGCAAAATTACATTTTTTTTATTTGTAAGTTTAAATTTTTAGAATGAAGATTTTGTGAAACAATAACTGTCTGTGAATTTTTCAGTCAAGTTAACTTCCAAACGGCTTAATTAATGCTTTTCTATCCTTGTATATAGATGGATTATAACTCGGAAACGAAGATAGAGTCGGTATTATTTATTTTATTCAAATATTTTTCTTAATAATTCAAAATTTCATTATTTTTCATGGAGAATCAATTGACATTTTTCCTATAAAATTTAACAATTTTTCTTTTTTCGTTGCCAAAAAAAACCCTGTTGTCTAAATTTAAGACATTTCAAACGTCTAAATTGCATCCATGTTTGACCACCTTTAGTTTCTCTGCAAAAGCACCCGTTTTCTCCTTTTTTCGGTAAACAAAGAAAAGAAATTCCGTTAATGGAAATTGTACCGCCAATCAAAATGCCAGTACAATTTACGTATTTTTATGGAAACCTCCTTCCATTTCCAGAAAAATGTTAATTTTTCTTGGAAATTTCTGTATTTAAAAATTAAAAATTAAGTTTTCAAGGAAGTGTAAACACACATATTTTCACGTACATGTTACATAATTTACTCATTTAACTCAAATTACAACATTAAAAACCGTCGCAGAGGGCGAAACAGGGATCTCATGGTTTATAGACTAACCCTCGGCCACGTCTTCACAACTTGAAGCTTCAAATATTGTTACTTATTTTTGACTCACAATTATTTTACGCTATTGGTAACTATTTTGTCTATCTACATATAATTCTGAACGATTTTACACATTTTCTCGCTAGAATTTTGGATATTTTGCTTTTCGTTGCCAAAAAAAAGAAAACTCGGATTAATAATTTATTCTCAATAATTAATTTTCAATTGAAAGATTTTCACATGAAAAAAAAAAAAAAACGAGAATTAAAAAATATATGAATATGACGTCATACTGGGAATAAAACGGAAAATTCCAAGTATTTCTTAATAATATAAGGTGCATTAAAATGAGTAAGTACGGAAAGCAGGCCGATATGACGTCATATATTGAAAATAAACGGATAGGATTTGATGTTGAAATAAAATTGTCTTGAGTTATAGCATCAGTTCTTATTATTTAAAGAAAATTACTTGACGTCAGCGCACGGTTAACATAAAGCTTTAATTTTTAATTTGAAATTGAAATAAGTTTGAGAAAAAGGACAGTAAATGTCAATAATAGGCCTGTAAAATTATCAATGACGTCATGATTAGCGATTTTTTTTTTTTTTTTTTTTTTTTTTTTTCATTCTTAAAAAGTAAAAAATGAACTCGACTGCAAAAAAAAAAAAAAAAAAAAAAAAGACGAGTGTTAATTCTTAAAGCCGTTCAGTTCAGGAAATGTGAATAAAAATTATTTTTTAAAAGAAAATTGCATTTTTGGTAATAAAACCTGAAGATTTAATATGATTGCGTCAAAATAATATAATTTAATTTTAAATCAAAATTTTGTTACTCTTGTGACCAGAGTGTCACAAGAATAACAAAATTTTGATTTAATATATACACAAACAAAAGGCTTTTTGTTGCATATTAGATGTATTTTATGTGAATGGAGCGCAGTGGTATTTAGCTGGTTATATCAATTTTTATCTTAATTACATTTTGTAATAAAATAATTGGAAGTATTTATGTAAATCTGCTCTAATGGCCACAAGAGTAACAGTGGACGTTCCCATATATTACATTATAAACTTTATAGTAATTTTGGACCCCTTCCTACCCTCTTACGATATCATACATTATCATTAGTCGAACCCTCTCCCCCCGGCCCTAATGATATCGTTATCAGTCTCTAAAAATTATTTTTATTGGTACATTTTTTCTCTCTTTTTCTTTTTATACATTTGCAGTGATATACAGATATTGGTTATACATTTATTACTCATATACTTTACTCATTCAAAGAAGTATTCAATAAAATATCACTATTATATATGAAATAACTTTATATCAATTATTATTTAAAGAGATAGTAACTTTTTAAAAGTACTAGGGGACTCTGCCCCCTACGAGCTACGCTCGCCAACCCCCGTTCAGGCACACCAAAATCCAAAAAGCACGCTAATTTGATCGGCTTTAAAAATATTGAATTAAAAAAAAAAAAAAAAAAAAAAAAACAGTAGCGATCTCTCTGTAAACGGGTTCCCATTCGTTTTCCTTGGATTGGGGATTTTTAAGGCCAAATCTGCTAGTGTTAAGAGATACAATGGCTGTTTTTGTATTTAATTAAAAAAAATAGTTAAATATTTGAAAATAAGCTAATGTAAAATGAATTAAGTAAACAGTATCATTGTCTCCTGGTATTTTTTAACAGCGCTATAAGATAGTTCTTTTAAATAATTCATTTTAAATGTATCGTTTCAAATCTGACGTAATTTACACCAAAGTTTTATTTCTCTTATTAATATTCACGTGAAAATACTTTTGTTGTTAGAAGGAAATATTATTTGCGCTGTCTTCGAATTCACGATAATAGTTGAAATGATTATCTCAAAATATCTCGCGCAAATATATTTTTCAATTTAAATTGTTTTGCTATATTTTTTTTCCATTTTAAATATAACGTAATTTCCTCAAATTACAAGTTTTAACGGATAATAATGATTTTTTTAATTTTAAGATTTTGTTTCTCCTTTAAAATTCAAGTGCAAATATGGTTCGGCACAGATGTCATATTGGCGCAATTTTTTTCTGACGCCAATTTCATATACGCAACGGGTTCTTAACTGGTGCTAAAGTGTCGTTATTTTGCTTGATATGGTAACCCGGATGTTGTTGTTTATGCTATTAATGTTTCGCCAAATTGGCGTCGGAAAAAAAGTTGCGCCAATATGCGCGTATATGGCATCTGTGCCTATGGTTCTTATGACGTAATTTTCCTGCTTTTAACATGTAATCATTTAATTCTAATTTTAAAGTTTTTTTTCTGTTTGTAATAGTCACGTGTAAATAAATTTTTAATTTGAAGTAAACATTATTTTTTGCGCTGTTTATACAACTGGCAGCAGTTTAAATTAATAACATTTTCTAAAATTTGAAAAATATATATCTCGAAATGCTGAAAATTTGAATTTAAAATTGAAATAAAACCCCAAAAAATGAGTCAAATAAGAAGAATAAATGCAATCTGCGCACCGGGAACTTATAACGTATAAAATGATCTAAAAATGATTAAATTCTCATGTATAGTTTTTGCTCCAATAAAACTTTTTTAATGGAACGATTTTGTCCAACTTCAGCATTAAATATCTCTTAAAATAATTCTTCGATTTGAAAACTGTCTGCATCAGCGTGTTTATCAAACATTTCTCTATAATACCACCGATTTTCATATTTTTGTATGCAACAGTGTTTTTAATATTAACGATCAAAGGCCATGTTTAAGCATTCAAGTTGGATGCGATCTACCTGGAATATCTACGCAGATTTTCATTGGTCCATTTCCAAATCAAAACTTTTTTATATATATAGAAGGATTTAATAATAAGCATTTTGTTACATAATGCATTAAATATTAATATTCTTTTCTTGCACTTGCCGTCTGCATGGGAAGAGGACAAGCAGAATTTCTTATCAACAAAACAGGTAGACAAAATTCTTTCTCTTTATTTTACTAATAAAAACAGCAAGTGTCATTTAAAAAATACATCGTACCTAGTTTCTCCAACAGCGGGTTATATGTATATATTGCAGAAGAATCGCAAACGTTAAGGTATTTCATATTTTGGAATGAAATAATTGAATAATTATTTAATGGTTTTTAATAATAACTTTGTATTTCCATAAAAATAGATAACAGACTAAAAAAAGGTAACAGACTGTTTTGAAGTAAAGGAAAAAAGAAAATTTTGGTTGGATTAAAAATGATAACGTTATCAAAAGTCAATCTCCCCTTCCCGTAAAGATATCTTACCATATTAAGTGACAGACACGCCCTCCCCTTTAAAGGGATATCTTAATATATGCTCAGCCCCCAAGACGTTTGATATCTAAACGTCATACTGAAAAGCTTTTCCAAGTATTGTTACCAAATGTTTTGATCTGATATTTGTAAATATTTAAAAAAAATCTGCTATGTCTTATGGCATCAGGTTTGGATTTTTCCCTTTTAATCATATTTATCAATAAACATTACAATAGGCATTCAGCGCAAATCCTTATGTTGTAGATAAAAGATTCCGATAAATGTCATTTGGAAATCATCTCCAAACTTTTAGTTCGCAAAACATGGCCTTTATAGACTGGTCAAATATTTCAAAAATGTACATCGGTATTATATATATATATTTTTTTCTATTCTAAAAGAATAACCGCAATCATCTATAAGGCAGATTTTAGACATTCACATGAAACACCCTGTAAATAAAGTCTAATTGTAAATGCTCGCTCAAAAATTATTATTTCCTGACGATAAAAAGATCCAAATAAAGCAGAAGTTTTCTTTTTCAAAAAACGCCCATAATTTTCTGGACAAAGCAATTATTCTCGTAATATTTGAAGGTATTTCATGATCAGTGTGGCATGAATGATTTTTCTCTATTTATTCATATTAATATTATTATTGTTGTTATTATATTTACTAAAATTTGAAACCTTCCCAAAGAACTTCAAATATATATTTTTTTCCTGATGAAGAACTTAGTTTAATCTGTTAATGTTTTAAAAATATATTCCACTTAGCTACGCGTTTTTATGTTATATTTTAAAATGCTCTTATTTATTATAATTTAAACATACTGCAGTTATTTCAAAGAAGATTTGTAAAAACAAACTTGGTTTTTGCTAAATCTTTGATGTAATTATTTAGTTCTCCTTGATTTTTTTTTTTTTTTTTTTTTTTTTTTTTTTTTTGACGCAGGGTCCTTAATAGTTTTAGAAGACTTAAATGATAAAATAAAGTTTATTATGTAAGAAATTCATACTTTTTATTGTCTTTAATTAATCAAATCATTTTATAAAAAAGGATGGTGTTATAGTTACCTATACAACAGTAACAAAATGAATCGAAAACACCAAAATCAACGTTACGAGTTACTAGTCCATTTTGTTATAAGTTCCGTTAAACAAAACTTTGAATGATTGTTTTCTATTACTTCACTGAGTAGGTACATTTTGCAAAGAAAATTAAAGTATTTTTAGCATGTCAATATAGTCTATTTATGAATGTGAGGACAAGCATTTTTACATACCTCCAATTTCATAACTATAAATAAAATGATTAGTTCTAAATGGTTATTTCCTGATACAATAAAAAGGTCCATATGAAGCGGAAGTTTGCATTTGTAAAAACACCCACAATTTTCTGGACAAATTTATGCATTCTCGTAATACGTTGCTATGAAGAAATTGTTGATAGTGATTTCTCTAGATTTAGAAATTGTTGGAGAAATATTGAATGGTGGTTTAAGGCTGGTTTCAGTACACTTGTGGAATGTGAAGCAAAGAACCCATAAGCTCTCATCCGTGAATGGTGGAATTCGATACAAGAAAAATAGAAATCCATAGAAGATGTTTATTTTCGCAGGCAGAAATATTGGGCAGGTTGTACCTCATTATAGAAACCAACTTTAGGTCCTTACAGCAGGAGAATCAGAGGTGATCCGATGCTTTTTCATATCGCCTACAGTGCAAAGATAAGTGCGGATCGAGCCAAAGGGATCAATTTCGAAAACAGCAGTTAGGGAAAAAGCAATTTAAATTTTTAACGTCTGACATGCCAAGGGTACGTATAACAATACGTAGTAACTTAATAAAATAGATGAAATGAAAAATCAAAGAAAACCTAAATAAAACTGTAAATGCAGTTGTGTAAATGGAAGATTAGTGGTTTTATATCCTCTTTTTGTATATCTTTACTCTGTTAAAATTAGACAGGAGTGCCTTTTTATTACAATTATGAACGAGGCATGAAAGACTTACTTGCGATTAAAATGCACCTGTTAAAAACCACAGAACCTAAGACATATAGAGTTATGTATCTATCAATAAAAGTTTAGCGAAGATTAAAGTAGACAAAAGCTACCAGATAATGCATTGGAATAAAGGATTTGACCTGAACACATGAATAAATAAACTAGGAAATAACTTAGCACCAAATAATTCAATTAAAAAATTTAGATAGATATTAATATCCAAATAAATTAACTTAACAATATACAAGGATAATCATAATTGCGTTGTGTGTTGCATTTCATGAACTGTGCGTGATGCGTGTTTTTACTCTAGTTATTATTATTATTATTCTCTACAATAGTGATACCCCTTATAAATAAGTGTATGTCTTGACACCAATAGTCTATTAAAGGGATTTATTCTAGCAAAATATCATAAAATTTAATCGCCAATGAAACTAATCATATACGAGATAATTACTTAAAATTCGGCAAAAATAAGTGATTGATCGCGAAAACATTTAAATGGATTCTAGTGAAACTTGATGATTCACAGCAAATAATTCATAAGCAAATTTTAATCAATTCTTTTGAGCGGGGATGTTAATTAATTTCTTTAAATTAACGGATATGTGTGCAAAGTTAAACAACGCGAAGCACTGAAAGTGAAAGAATGATGAATAATTAAATTCAGCATTCAGAATATTTTGTAGTAAATAATGTGCATACAATTTTGAATATATTTGAAAATCAAACTACTTTAGAATTATCAATATTACGATTGCAGACACGTAATAGTTCATTCGAAAATAATTGTAATGTATTTCTTAGTCAAGCATAAAGAAATTAAATGATATTCATCTATTTTAAAATTAAGTTACCTTAAATTGTTAGACATAATTAATCAAATAATAAGTTGATAAGAATCTACTAAAGCTTTTGCGATGTTTTAATTTGTCTTACTTATTGAAAATATACAAGGTGAGCTAAAAATCCTTGAGCCTTTTTGAAATTCTATGAATATAATGAACAAATTGGCACGCGATAGCGTGGTTCGGACAACATAGCCTAATTATAAATGCGAGGACAAGCATTTTTGTAGACCTCTAACTTCATAATTTTGCTCTGATTATTTTCAAATGATTATTTTCTGATACGATAAAGGATCCGTATGAAGCAGAAGTTTGCATTTGAAAAAAAAAAAAAAAATAGCCCATAATCTTTTGAACAAATCAATGTATTCTGGTAATACATTGCGCTGGGTGTTGCATTTCATGAAGAGTGCGGGATGCGTGTTTTTTTTCTCTATTTATTATTATTATTTTACTTTACAATAGTGTTACCTCTTATGAATAAATGTATGTCTTGACTCCAATAATTTATGAAAGTGATTTGTGCAATCGTGTTCAAACATCTTCGCAATATATATAAAAAAATTGATCGCTAATGAAACTAATCATATACGAGATAAATATTTTAAGATTCAGCCAAAGTAACTGATTGATCGCGAAAGTATTGAAATTGATTCTTGTGAAATTTGATGATTCACATCAAATTATTCATAAAGAAATTTTAATTAATTCTTTTGAGAAGAGATTTTAATTAATTTCTTTAAATTAACGGATAGGTGTGCGACGCTAAACGACACGAAGCAATGAAAATGAAAGAAAATTCAGCATTCAGAATATTTTGCAGTAAATAATGTGCATACAATTTTGAATAAATTTGAAAATCAAACTATGTTAGAATTACCAATATTATGATTGCAGACACGTAATAGTTCATTCGAAAATAATTTTAAAGTACTTCTTAGTCAAGCTTAAAGGAATTAAATGATATTCATTGATTTAAAAATTAAGTTACCTTAAATTTTTAGGCTTTATTAATCAAATAATAAGTTGTTAAGAATCTGCTAATGCTTTTGCGATGTTTTAATTTGTCTTATTTTGTGAAAATATACAAGGTGAGCTAAAAATCTTTGAGCCATTTTAAAATTCAATAAAAAATAATGAGCAAATTGGCACACGAGAACATTCAGAATATTTTGTAGTAAATAATGTGCATACAATTTTGAATATATTTGAAAATCAAACTACTTTAGAATTATCAATATTACGATTGCAGACACGTAATAGTTCATTCGAAAATAATTTTAATGTATTTCTTAGTCAAGCATAAAGAAATTAAATGATATTCATCTATTAGATGTAAATTTCCAACTGGGCGAAAAAGCCCAGTTTTTCGCCCAGTTGGAAATTTACATCTAATATGATTTGTTTACCAATTAGAATAATTGTGTTAATATTAATCTAGTGATATTCATCTATTTTAAAATTAAGCTACCTTAATTTGTTAGACTTTATTAATCAAATAATAAGTTCCGACAACATAGCCTAATTATAAATGCGAGGACAAGCATTTTTGTAGACCTCCAACTTTATAATTCTGCTCAATGATTATTTCCACATGATTATTTCCTGATACGATAAAAAATCCATATGAAGCAGGAATTTGCATTTGCAGAAAAACTCATAATCTTCTGAACAAATCAATGTATTATGGTAATACATTGCATTGTGTGTTGCATTTCATGAAGAGTACGGGATGCGTGTTTTTTTTTCTCTATTTTATTATTATTATTATATTTTACTTTATAATAGTGTTACCTCTTATATATAAAGGTATGCCTTGACTCCAATAATTTATGAAAGTGATTTGTGCAATCTTGTGCAGTCATCTTCGCAAAATACAGAAAATTTGATCGCTAATGAAGCTAATCTTATACGAGATAAATATTTTAAGATTCAGCCAAAATAACTGACTGATCACGAAAACATTTAAATTGACTCTAGTGAAATTTGATGATTCACAGCAAATTATTCATAAACAAATTTTAATCAATTCTTTTGATCGGGGATGTAAATTAATTTCTTTAAATTAGCGGATATGTGTGCGAAGTTAAACAAAGGAAAGCAGTGAAAGTGAAAGAATGATGCAATGAATAATTAAATTCAGCATTCAGAATATTTTGTAGTAAATAACGTGCCTACAACTTTGAATATATTTGAAAATCAAACTACGTTAGAATTATCAATATTAATATTACAGACACGTAATAGTTCATTTGAAAATAATCTTAAAATATTTCTCAGTCAAGCATAAAGAAATTAAATGATATCGATCGATTTTGAAAGTAAGTTATATTAAATTGTTAGATACTTTGTTAATGAAATAATAAGTTGTTAAGAATCTACTAATGGTTTTGTGGTGTTTTAATTTGTCTTATTTATTGAAAATATACAGGTGATCCAAAAATCATTGACACATTTTAAAATTTAATAAAAAACAATAAACTAATTAGTATACGAGAGTGTGGCTAAGACAGAAAAACTTATCGTTCAAAGTTTTATTTAAGGGCTAAACATTTCCTATAGATGGCGCTATTCCTTCAAATATACAGAATGTATAAATACAGTCATTCGGCTACGACGCTCACAGTTAATACGCGATCTCGCTTAATACACAGAGTTTTTCATGTTAGTTAACCATCACCCATATAAGACTAGTACAAAAACATCACGTTTAATACGCAAACGGCTATTACGCAATCCCGCTTAATACGTGATACTGTTTCGGCCCCTTGAGGCAAAAAAATTCGATTAACCCTCTTGCTGCGCATCCCGCAATTTCCAGGGGCAACGTAAAAATAGCAGAATTTGTGCAACCGCAATTTACGCGGGGATGCATTTAACCACGATTAAAATTCAGAATTTTGCTTTTATATGATTATTCTTAAAATTCAGTTTCCTAACAATTTTGTTTATGATATAATTCTATATTAAAAAAGGCTCTTCTACAAAAATGTTATATATATTTTAATTCTAAAATATACGTGGATTTGAAATATGGAATAAAATAAATGCTCAGTTTTTGAACCTATTTTGAGGGGTT
The DNA here is from genome assembly GCA_963932465.1 of Maratus speciosus. NCBI lineage: Eukaryota > Metazoa > Arthropoda > Arachnida > Araneae > Salticidae > Maratus > Maratus speciosus. The sequence goes on along the minus strand of OZ010789.1, from coordinate 452,348,046 downwards.
AATACCCTAGAGGGTTAATACGAGAATTTATAGACGAAGATGTGAATTTCTCTTTTTTCTTTGCAATTTAACGGGATTTTTTAAAATTATAATATCTACTACTATTTCTGAATAGTAATATTTGTCTTATTAAATTATTAAAATTATTAATAAATTAAGGCAAATACTACTAATCGGAAATAGCGGTAGTTATTTGAATAAAAAATCCCGCTAAATTAACAACAGTGGAACTCTTCATTCGCACTCTACTATTTTTTGTCTCTTGCTTCGGTACGTTTTTACTGAAATAGAGAGAAGGTAAGTGAACTTTTTCTACTTTTTGTTACTTATTTTTCCTTGTTTTTGAGGCGTATGTTGTTGATTCTTGTTTTTGCCTCTCATACACTATGGGAAATAATGCGACATTAGTACTGTGTGCTTTTAAATGCATATGAAAAGAAACGGAATGTTATTTCACTTTCAATTCTATTTCTTCGTTACTTTCATCTGTTGCCTGGTTTATTTTCGGTTGCAATTTATTAATCTACAAAAAAGTAATATTTAAAGCCTTTTTTTATTTTCGGTTATTATTCCAATAGGTCCATTAAAAACAAACAATGGTTTAAACTTTAATACAGTTAAGTTTTAATCTAAATATTCACAAAAGACGCAGTTTTTGACGGTAAACATACAAAGAAAACCTCTAACGTTTATTTAAACGTTTAGTTGTATAAATAAGCTCAGTTCCTGCAACATTATGCAAATTCCGTTTAATAGGCGATTCTGCTTAATACGCGACTTTTGTCCAGTCCCTTGAAACGTGTCTTATCCCTTTCAGGGGCAAAGTACTTCTATTCATAAAATACTGAAATGAATGAATGACACCGGAATTTATAAACAAATTTATTTGAAATTAAGTAAAAGCTTTTCTTGATGTACTTGATCACCCGACCGGAGCACCAACCAAAAAATGGCGTAGGATGTAACGCTCCGGCGGAAAATCCCCACAACAATCACCGATGCCGGGCATCGGAACGCACCCAAAATAACAAGTATAAAATGGAACATATTCTGACGTACTTACAGCAGTAAATCATAAATTTACAAAACAATTGATGTTGCTTTCATCGTAATAATAAAAATATAAAAATATAAAACTATAGTGAGGTGACTTAAATGTACAGCAAAAGTCAAGACTATAGATCTTTGTTCAAGATTATACCGTGTTAATGCTCATTAAAGTTCACTGTTCACTAATGTTCATATGAGTTCAATGTTCGAAAAAAAAGTTTATAAAAGTTTAATATAAGAAAAACTAACTTGAATAAAGATCACCATAAAGTTAAGACTTCAAGAGAAAATCACCATTAAAAGAAATGTCAGACAAAGCACAGTTACTATACAAGGCACAATGTTGAGCTCAATTTTGATGTAGTGTCAGAAAACCACATAATATCCGTAGCAAACCACTGATAAGTATTTATAGCATGATAGAAGCAAATACTTACAAATGTAAAGTTTGTCAAAATTTATACCCAATAAATGAGTATTCCCTATTAAGTGCGTTGTGCATAGCACACAATTTTCTATAGTTTGAACGGGTGAAGAAAACGTTTCGAATGTTCCATCTCAGTATACAATTCCTGTTGAATTTAAATGAACAAGGCATTAATGAACAATGTCCAAACAAATAATGCTGTATACTTCCTACATCACCGCAGTTGAACCTGTTATTTGGGCGCTTTCCTATTTTAAACCGATACTGTGGAAATGCTCCATGTGAAGAAAGGAAATAACATATCACCTGGGATTCGCACAGAAATAAGTCATCAACTTTGTTTAATATCGCATAAATGTCTCTCCCTTAGTCCGAATTTTATCAAGAAATCTGCCATTGATCATGTAGAAGTGTTTTAAAATGACGTTTTAAGATACAGGTTGGTGCAGTAATGCATAGAACTTTCTTATAAAGATCACTTATAATAAATTATTTTGTCAACATGTCCGCTCTTTCATTTCCTGATATTCCAACATGCGATTTTATCCAGCCAATATACATGACTTTATTGTGTAACAGACACAAAGAATTGAAGATCTTAAAAAGCTGACCGTTAGATGGAAATCAGCGCTGAAGAGCATAAATTGATGACAAGCTGTCAGTATAAAGATGAAATGAATCATGCGGTGAGCCGATGCACCAATTGGTAGCCTCGTTTATCGCAGCCAATTCAGCTTGAAGAACAGAGTTATGGTCACGTAATTTTAATCTCTTGTCTAGCATAAAAGAATCCTTATACCAAATCGTAAATGCAGTTCCTACACAGTTCATCATTCGAAAACCATCAGTATATAATACCGTCTGATTCACCACTGGTACTTCATCAACCACTGGCTTAACAAATTTTATATTTAAGTTTTCCAAAAAAAATAATGATAATTATATGTTCTCAATTTATTCATAAAATTTTCACCTTTAAAACACATATTGTCAATCAAGACTGTGCCATTTCTATAAATAATATTATAACGCTTAGAAGACAAATTCAGTTCTATGTTAAGCGATGGAGCACCTATCAAAACACACAATGCGTCATTAGAAATCGTACGTTGATATGAGAGTAATCTATTTATTCCATTTTGTTTTAAGTTAGGCATCCAGATCTCTGCCCATATGAAATACGTCTCTCCAAGACGGTATTGTACCATATTTTAAGATAAATAGAAGGAAGACCTCTATCACGGATTCTGGTTTGGCGCATTTTACATGTGAAGTCGTTAAGCCTGGTTCGAATCATATTTAGGTGATCCATACAGCGAAGATTCCTGTCAAGTAGAAATCCCAAATAAAGAATATTGTCCGTTACACTGATACTTTTGTCATTATGTTTAAAAATTGGTCTTCTTCTACTAAGGGTGTGGCTTCCAAACAGCATTGCGGCTGACTTCTCTGCACTAATTTGCAATTGATATATAGAACAGATATCCGAAAATTGATGAACATTAGTCTTCATTTTATGATCTAACGCAGAACGCGTATCTGCGCCCTCAATGATGACGCTATCATCAGCATAAGAAATAATCAGTAAGCCTCTCCGCTTGCAACTCTTTAAAATCCTGTCAGCCACAAGTGTCCAGATAAACGGCCCGAGGCATGACCCTTGCGGGCAGCCACGTTAATGAAACCATGTTAATCCATGAGTATATTTAAAACAAATCAGTGTATTGATCATGTAATTTTTAATTGTTGACTTCATGTAATCAAAAATAGGTAATATATTTATGATTATCGGCTACAATACGCCAATCCGAAGCGTCGAAGGCACCACTGATATCAAAAGAAGTCATTGCACAGTATTTATATGCTGAAAGTTTTCCCCCAATTATATTCATTAACGCAGAAAGTGCTGTCAGGGTGCTCCGTCCCTTACGAAAGCCATATTGCCCATCATCGAGATACATCTTATTCAATATCGTCTTCATCAAGATTCTTCACGTACTTAATAAAAGCAAAATTTTCAATCCAAAATTCTGTGTCAATGTCCCATTTAAGAATTAAATTTAGGTTGCCCGAAAAGCAAACACCCTCCTTGAAGGTGTTAACCGGATTCGACTGATCCAAGATAAGTAGTCACAGAATTTTTTTCAATCAGCTACCGTATTTCAACGTTTGCAGTGAAATTGAGTACTTTTTGGGTGTGCTTCGAGCTACAAAGGGCATCCACGTTCAAATATTGTTGCAGATGCAAAATAATTGGTCTTTGACTGTTTGAGTTTTTATGAGCAGGTTTAGAAAGCAACATTTTGAACTAAATTTTGTTTTAACAAAATTTTCTATCATTCTATCATAAGAGGCATTTTCCACAAAATCGCACTCTCGTACAGCAAGTGTTGAGATTTTTTATTGAATATAGAAGTAAGTGGATTTTAACTAAGTTATGCACGTAAAATTTCAAAGATATTTGGAAATTAAACTCTGTTAAAATTCTCAATAATAATATTGCAGAAACACGTCATACTTTAAGCAAAATAAATAGATTCAAACTACATTACGTTTTCGTAACGTCGCGTTCATCTTGAGACTGTATAAAAACATTAAACTAGTATATAAATTCAAAACAAATGATTTTAATTTTACTAAAAAGGTGCTAAAAGTACATACACAGGTTTTGAAAGCTAAACAACCACCATAGAAACGAAAATAATATTAAAACTGATCCGAGCGCTGTCGACTGTTATTACAGTCATCATAAGGGAGCGAGGAGATCTTCAAGGAATTGTTGTTCTTGAATGACCGTTGGTTTTATAGTTGGAGACAAGTCTATTTTTTTAAGGAGGGCGGTGGTTGATCATTAATTACTCTACAAATTTACTGAAATATTTAATATGTTGTACCAAATCCGGACACGCGTTTCTTACTCTTGTTGAATTTTCTGATCAATGATTACCTGATTATGAAGGTGTAGTAATGCGAAGGGTAGGATATGATTTTTCAATTTTTTGAAGTCTATGTCGATTTCTTGCTTCTGGTTAAATCTTGGTAATAGTATTGAGGGTTTGTTATTTTTTATATCTATGCTCTTTAAGATTGTCTGTCCTCATATACGCCATACTTCGTTTAAAAAATAATATTGAAATATTTCTCAAACTGGCACACACATGCACAAAATAAAATAAAATACAAGGTTCGCGAAAAATATTGAAATGCACTTTCATTTTTTACCTGTTGGAGGCACGTAGGCAATATAAATTGCAAAGGTTTTCATAAAGTAGGAATTAAGTTTATATTGATGAAATAGTCCTGCCATTAATTTTCAAAAAATCATAAGTTTTAAAATATTAAAAGGCTGTTGGAATCTATAAATTACATTTAGAAATAAAATTTTATGCCCTGTCAAGTTCCCCAGTAAAAATTTCGTTTTTCTCCGATTAAAATTCACTGAGTTATTATACTTTGATTTTATGAAATTTCAGATTTTCCCAGCACTAGTAACGAAAGATCGCATTTCACATTACACTGTTTATACTGCTACTTCAAAGTTATGGTAAAATAACTGGTCGATTTCGAAGTCTTTTTAAAAGTCAGCAAGAGTTTTAAATAAAGAGTTCCTCATAAAACAGCTGATATGGATGTACCGTATTCCGGTTAGCAAAAGAAATTTGAACAGTTCTTTTTTAATATTTTTGACAGTAGATAAAATATAAATTAAAATTAAAATATAAAATACAATAGTTAGCGATTTCGCAAATAAATCAAAAAACATCAATGTAAAACAGCGAAATTTTTTTGAGCGAAAACCGGCGAACCGAAAAAAGTGTGCTTTTTTTCTCGGAAACTACGGAACCGCTTTCAGCATTAAAAACGTCTTAGTAGTAGTTGAATTATAAATTAATCATTCCGATAGAAAAACTAATAAAAAACACAATAGTTTCTCAAGAAAATAATAAGAAAAAATATTTTTTTGCCCTAGGTATGCTATTTCTTTCTCCTAGCTTATTTTGTGTCGTCTCCAAAAAATAACGTTACGTTGTATAAGCCAGCCGCAAAACAGAGCAGATATATCAATGTAAAATTAAATACTATATAGCACATTTTTAAACTTCTAAGCATCGCAAATTTTCAATATTTATACCGTCGTATTGGGAAAAAAAAGTACTTTTAAATTCAATTTATTTGAAAACTGTAGCTCCATTTATTTTTGAAATATTAATGTTTTTGTAATTTTTAGAGCCATTTGCTTAATATTGGCAACGGACGTACTCCATTTCTGTCGAATGTAAAGGAAAAATAGTTCTAAAATAGTAATTATTTATTTGTTGCCATTTTCTCATAACAACCGAAAGATAATGTAATTAAAATACGTGCTATTTTGAAAAAAAATATAAACGAATGATTTCTGTTAAAACGTGGAGCTATTATAAATTATATTTAATTTTAAGTATCTATATTAATGTTACAAACAAATGAAGGCCTGTGAATCATTAGATAGCCGTTTTTGCAGAGTTTCTTTAATGATGGCATCTTTTTGCTCCATTTGTGTATACTATAGGACGTCACTATCGCAAAATAATAACTTTAATTAATAATTAATTTAAAATGAGCCTGTTTAAGTGCTATATCCTAATTGAAGTTCGGTACTCGTTTGCTGAAATGCTACAGAATGACTATGTGACTTCTATTAATGTATTATTTGTTGCCAAAAGGAATATTTCACTCGCTTCATATGTTTAGAGTATTGTCAGCTCAAATGTCTCATTAAAATGACTAAAATATATATTTTCAAATTATGCTTCTCTGCACATCATAGGCGACCTCTTCAACCCTCCTTTTAACATTTTTTAATGATAATTCGAAAATTACTCGAAAAAAAATATATATAAATTGAGAATTTGCATAAAGCAGAACATAATAAATATAAATCTATCAAAAAATTGTAGGTTACAATTAATATTTTCTTTAACATTAATTTCACAATTCAAAATTCATATTATAAAATTTTTAAAATTACAAATACAATGTATTTATATTTGGGCTTTTTAGTATTATAACCACACACAAAATTATCACATTTAAATTATAATTTCAGGAGGTATTAATAAAGATATGAAAATGCAATTTAGCTTTAGAAGCTCTAAATTTCTAATATTTATAATTTAAAAACTTGTCGTCTAAATGAGTGTAAATTTTGTTTCGAGTCATTGTTCGAACAGAGGATTTAATATATATTTTGTCGAAATCGGCTGTTGCCATTGAATAAAACAAAGTTTGGTCTTGTTTTGATTTGTAGATGGCCCCTTAATCAAATTTTGTATACATCATTTAAATGTGTACTTTATTTTCAATCGTTTGGTACCAGTAATTTACTTTGATTATAATTAGTTGCAGAGTTAGAAGGGGGTGTTTACTTTTTCCACGATTGTACCACCACTACTAAAAACATTAGAAAAACTCAGGGAACGGAAGAATACTGCAGTGATGACCATTGAGAGGATGAAGCTACAAAATATGTGGAACGAGTTCAATTAACGCCTGGACGCCTGTCGTGTGATCCAGGGGCCATACATAGAACATATGCAAGAAACTTACTGAGTTTGCGTTTTTTTTTTTTTCCTATATCACTCATATTTGTGCATTTAATACTTTTGAATATAAAGACTTTTGAAAATGAATGAATGTTTTATAGTAGCCCTGTATGTTGAACGAAGAGAACAATGAAAGCGAAAGAACGATGTAATGGATAATTAAATTCAGCATTGAGAATATTTCATTCTATGCTCATAAAATTTTGAATATATTTAGAAATCGAACTCTGTTAGAACTCTCAATATTGATATTCCAAATTTATTCGAATTCAGACATAAACTTCGAAATTTAAGATATATTCGCGAAATATTGAAAAATGCTTTATTAATTCTGCAATTAATTCTGCGCATGATTTTTCAGCATTGCCTTTTCTTCAGAATGCTCTCACCACTTTTTAACATAAACTGAAAATGATTACATTTCCTGCCATAAGCAATTTATGAAACTGATTTGTTCTAGCAAAACATCAGGAAATTTAATGGTTTATAAAACTATCTTATACGAGATAAACTGATTACGGTTCAGCGAAAATTACTGATTGTTCGAGGAAACAAGTAAATAGATTGAAGGGAAAACTGATGGTTCTTGGCAAATAATTGATGAGCGAATTTTAAGAGATTCTTTGAGCAAAGTTGTTAATTTCTTTGAATTAAAAAATGTGTATATGAAGGTGAACGAAATGGAACAAGAAAGTGAAAAAACAAGCAGGAAAAATCATGCTTACGGCATAGATTATGAAACACATTCCAACGCACGCAGAATACTATAACAAAACTAGACAGTTAAGGTGAAAGATGATACCTAAATAAACAATTTGGAAAACGCATAATGCATTTGAAAGCCCAATTTCTGCTATTACCATGAATAGTCGGGAAAACATGCATTTTTTTGAAGCCCTATATATGATCTATTGATATGTATATGATATGTATGTTATACTACATAGTATGATAAACTTAATTCATTTAAACGCATAGCATAGTTGAAACTTTCCATTCATCAATTTCCGCCAATAAACGAAACGAATGTTATTGAAAACGCTTGTGCAGCCCTGTATATGCTCTACAGAATTTATACACACCAAAAAACATTTAAACTAGTTGGAAATTATTCGTCAAACGTGGCAAATGAGGTCCGTTTGCACTATAACTAGTTTTATAAATATATTTTGCACCTCATATCGTACTGAATGTATATTTTAGTGCACTTCATAAGTGCATATCAATTTCTTTTTGTTCGAAAGGCTCTAACATCATTAAAATGCACTTAAATAATTTTTTGCCATTGGCCTTAATGTAACAGAAAACTTTGGACTGTCCCTGTAATTAAATTATACACCCGATTTTCATAAAATTTGATATGACTCTACAAACTTTTACAACAATTATATATTTAAAATTTCGGAGCTTTGGGAAGGCTGTAACATCATTAAAATGCACTTGCAATAATTTTTTCCCATTGGCCGTAATGTAACGGAAAACTTTTGACTCTCCCTGTAATTAAACTATGCATTCGATTTTCATAAAATTTGAAATGACAACAAAATTTTGCAAAAATTATATATTTAAAATTTCAGACCAATCGGCTGGGTAGTTTTTGCTCTGTTATTTGCGGACGGCCAGACAGACGGACAGCATACGATCCGCATACGATCCGCAAAAGATAATCCCCCATAGACCGTAATGTAACGGAATTTTTTCGAGTTTCCCTGTAAATCAGCCATACTCAAACAGCGACCCTGCGGCATTTCACGCGCAACCCGGGATTCATATCATCTATCTATACTTACTTCTATACTCCTATTATAGAGAGAAAAAAATTGTTTACTTGTCGGAGGTAAGCTCTGGAACTAACGAACCGATTCCAAAAGTAATGGTATCAAAATGATGGTGTTAGTCCAACTTAGAGCATAGGCTATATCTTATGTCGGTGCCACTACCCCGAAGGGGGTGTAGGAGCAAAAAACCTTCTAAAAATGCGATTTTAGCGTTACTGAAGGGCCTAGAAATATGAAATTTTGAATATTAGTTACTTATAAGATATAAATGATGTCTAAGAACAGTTCTTAAACAATTTGAAATTCAAAAGGGGTGAAAATGCACAAAAAGCGTTCTAAAAAACGTTCTAAATGGTAGTTTCTACACAATCTCAGGAAATACCAAACCGATTTAAAAAATATTGGTGTCAAAATGATGGTGACAACGCTTGCTCCAAGATAGGCTATGGTTTATGTCGGTGTCACTACCCCAAAGGGGGTGCAGGAGCAAAACACTTTCTAAAAATGCGATATTAGCGTTACTGAAGGGCCTAGAAATATGAAATTTGAAATATTAGCTACTTATCAGATATAAAGGATTTCTAAGGACAGTTCTTAAACAATTCGAAATTTGAAAGGGGTGAAAATGCGCGAAAATCGTTCTAAAAAACGTTCTAAATGGTGGTTTCTACACAATCTCAGGAAATACCAAACCGATTAAAAAAATAATGGTGTCAAAATAAGGGTGTCAAAATGATGGTGACAACGCTTACTCCAAGATAGGCTATGTTTTATGTCGGTGCCACTACCCGAAAGGGGGTGCAGGAGCAAAAAACTTTCTAAAAATGCGATTTTTGCGTTACCGAAGGGCCTAGAAATATGAAATTTGAAATATTAGCTACATACTAGATATAAAGGATACCTAAGAACAGTTCTTAAACAATTCGAAATTTAAAAGGGGTGAAAATCCTCGAAAAGCGTTCTAAAGAACGTTGTAATGGTGGTTTCTACACAATCTCAGGAAATACCAAACGATCTAAAAAATAATGACGTCAAAATGATTGTGACAACTCTTGTTCCAACATAGGCGATGTTTTATGTCGGTGCCACTACCCCGAAGGGGGTGCAGGAGAAAAACGTTTAAAATTGCGGCTTTTGCGTTACGGAAGGGCCTAGAATCGTGAAATTTGGAATGGTAGTTAGTTATAAGATGTCAATAATCTCTAAGGACTTTTCCTAAAAAAATCGAAATTTAACAGGGGGTCAAAATGCGCAAAAAGCGTTGTAAAAAACTTTCTAAATTGCGATTTCTATGCAATCTCAGGAAGTACTGAACCGATTTCAAATATAATGGTGTAAAAATGATGGTGACAGATCTTGCTCCAAGATAGGCTATATTATATATCTGTTTCCACTACCCCAGAGGAGATGCAGGAGCAAAATGCGCGAAAAGCGTTCTAAAGCGTTCTAAATGCCGATTTGTCGGCAATATCTCAGGAAGAATGAATCTGATTTCAAACGTAATGGTAGGAAATTGATGCTGACAGCCCCTGCTCTAACATAGACGCTATTTTATGTCGGTATCACTATCACCAAGACGTTGCAGGAGCAAAAAAGCGTTTTAAATTTCGATTTTTGTGATCGGTAGGGCCTAACAACTTAAAATTAGGCAAGGTACATATTTAGTAGATATAAATGATCTTTAAGAACAGTTTCGAAAAAATTGGAAATTTAAAAAGGGGTGAAAATTCGCGAAAAGCGTCCTAAAAACGTTCTAAATTGCGATTTCTACTCAATCTAAGGAAATACCAAAGCTATTTCAAAAGTAATGGTTGCATATCAATGGTGACAGTCCCTGCTATAACATAGGTTATATTTTATGTTGCTGTCACTACCATCTGAGGGTTGCAAAAGCAAAACATGTTCTAATTTGCGTTTTTTGCGCAACTGAGGTGCCTAACACTTTGAAGTATGGCATGGTATTGACTTACAAGATGTGTAACAGAGGTCAGGTAAGAATAAACAAACTCATAATTAATCACTATCAAGTCAGCTGAAAATAACTTTATTTGCTTGCCTACGTGACAAGACATACTAAAATGAACAAAACACAGCATAGGAAAACACAATAATCATAATGCTCCACATCTCTCAAATACCAACTACCCAGAGCAGTCCAACCATCAAAAACCCAACAGTCAACCAGGGACCACTTCCAAAAAACATACTCCAGCCATCCAGTGCAACAACCCTGCCATCTGGAGGACAAAATATCCTGCCATCTGGTGGGAAAAGATATCCTGCCATCTAGTGGACAAAAACAACATCAAAAAATTTAACCAAAACATATATTTCCCTAACAAGATGCAACTGCTTTCTAAGAACATTCGAAAGAAAATTCCAAATTTAAAAAAATGAAGTGAGTGAAAAGCGATATAAATTACAATTTTTAAGCAAACTTATAAATTACCAAACCGATTAAAAAAATAATGATGACAAATTTTGGTGATAGAACCTGCTCGAACATAAGCTATATTTTATGTCTGTTCCAGTACCACCAGAGGGTTGCAGGAGCTAAAAACTTTCTACATTGCGATTTCTGTGATCCTGAAAAGCCTAGAAACTTTAAATTTGACATGGTAGTTACTTATAAAATATAAATGCCCTCGAAGGAACGTCGAAAATAAATTCGAATTAAAAAGGGGTGAAGCGAAGGGGAGGTGCGAAAAGCATTCTAAAAAAGTTCTAAATCACGATTCTATGCAATTTCAGGGAATATAAACCGGTTATAAAAGTAATCAATGCGAATCAATGGTAACAGTCTCTGATCCTACACAGGCTATATTTTATGCCGGTGATTCTACCTCCTGGGGCTCACAGGAACAACAAACGTTCTAAAAGAGGGTTTTAAAATCTTTTTAAATTACGTTTCTGTGGAATATTAGGAAATAACAAACCGATTTCAAAATTAATGTTGGCAAATTAATGGTGACAGTTCCTATTTCAACATAGCCCTTTATGTTGAGAGAGGTGGTAGGACTTGGAATTTGACATGATGGTTAATTTTAAGATATAAGAAGATGGTTTCTAAAAAATTCAAAACTTCAAATGAATACTGAAATGAGCGTATTAATTGAGCACAAAAGTTTCAAAATATTTCCTAAATTATTATTTATTTAGTTTTATTTCGTTTTATTAATTTAAGTCTCATTTCTGCCTAATAAAGTATAATAAGGATGTTTAATCAAACTGTGTTTTACAAAGTAATTTTTGAACTATTCCTAAAAGTAATAAGTACCTTTTAATAAAATAAAATATTATCTTTTAATAAAATAAAAATTTAGTTAGTACTTTTTAATAAAAATTAGACATATAAATATCACTTGGCATATTTCAAATATTACGCGAGCAAAGCCGCGGGGTTTGCTAGTAATCTATACTCCTATTATAAAGAGGGAAAAAATGTTTATTTGTCGGAGGTAAGCTCAGGAACTACCGAACCGATTCCAAAAGTAATGGTATCAAAATTATGGTGTTAGTCCAACTTAGAACATAGGCTATATCTTATATCGGTGCCACTACCCCAAAGGGGGTGTAGGAGCAAAAAACGTTCTAAAAATGCGATTTTTGCGTTACGGGAGGGCCTAGAAATATGAAATTTGGAATATTAGTTACTTATAAGATATAAATGATGTCTAAGAACAGTTCTTAAACAATTCGAAATTTAAAAGGCGTGAAAATGCACAAAAAGTGTTCTAAAAAACGTTCTAAATGGTAGTTTCTACATAATCTCAGGAAATACCAAACCGATTTCAAAAGTAATGGTATCAAAATGATGGTGTTAGTCCAACTTAGAACATAGGCTATATTTTATGTCGGTGCCACTACCCCAAAGGGGGTGCAGGAGCAAAAAACGTTCTAAAAATACGATTTTTGCGTTACTGAAGGGCCTAGAAATATGAAATTTGGAATATTACTTACTTATATGATATAAATGATGTCTAAGAACAGTTCTTAAACAATTCGAAATTTGAAAGGGGTGAAAATGCGTGAAAATCGTTCTAAAAAACGTTCTAAATGGTGGTTTCTACACAATCTCAGGAAATACCAAACCGATTTAAAAAATAATGGTGTCAAAATAAGGGTGTTAAAATGATGGTGACAACGCTTGCTCCAAGATAGGCTATGTTTTATGTCGGTGCCACTCCCGAAAGGGGGTGCAGGAGCAAAAACTTTCTAAAAATGCGATTTTTGCGTTACCGAAGGACCTAGAAATATGAAATTTGAAATATTAGCTACTTACTAGATATAAAGGATTTCTAAAAACAGTTCTTAAACAATTCGAAATTTAAAAGGGGTGAAAATGCGCGAAAAGCGTTCTAAAGAACGTTCTAATGGTGATTTCTACACAATCTCAGGAAATACCAAACCGATCTAAAAAATAATGACGTCAAAATGATTGTGACAACTCTTGCTCCAACATAGGCGATGTTTTATGTCGGTGCCACTACCCCAAAGGGGGTGCAGGAGAAAAACGTTCTAAATTGCGGTTTTTACGTGACGGAAGGGCCTTGAATTGTGAAATTTAGAATGGTAGTTAGTTATAAGATATCAATGATTTCTAAGGACATTTCCTAAAAAAATCGAAATTTAAAAGGAGGTCAAAATGCGCAAAAAGCGCTGTAAAAAACGTTCTAAATTGCGATTTCTATACAATCTCAGAAGTACTGAACCGATTTCAAATATAATGGTGTAAAAATGATGGTGACAGATCTTGCTCTAAGATAGGCTTTATTTTATATCTGTTTCCACTACCCAAGAGGAGATGCAGGAGCAAAATGCGCGAAAAGCGTTCTAAAAACGTTCTAAATGCCGAGTTGTCAGCAATATCTCAGGAAGAATCAAACTGATTTCAAACGTAATGGTAGGAAATTGATGCTTACAGTCTCTGCTCTAACATAGATGCTATTTTATGTCGGTATCACTATCACCTAGATGTTGCAGGAGCAAAAAAGCGTTCTAAATTTTGATTTTTGTGATCGGTAGGGGCTAGCAACTTAAAATTAGGCAAGGTTCATATTTATTAGATATAAATGATCTTTAAGAACAGTTTCGAAAAATATTGGAATTTTAAAAAGGGGTGAAAATGAGCGAAAAGCATTCTAAAAACTTTCTAAATTGCGATTTCTACTCAATCTGATGAAAAAACAGAACTATTTCAAAAGTAATGGTTGCAAATCAATGTGACAATCCCTGCTATAACATAGGTTATATTTTATGTTGCTGTCACTACCATCTGAGGTTTGCAATAGCAAAACATGTTCTAATTTCCGTTTTTTGCACAACTGAGGGGTCTAACACTTTGAAGTATGGCATGGTATTTCCTTACAAGATGCAACTGCTTTCTAAGAACAGTCGAAAGAAAATTCCAAACTTAAAAAGATGAAGTGAGCGAAAAGCCGTATAAATTACAATTTTAAAACTTATAAAATGCCAAACCGATTAAAAAAATAATGATGACAAATTGTTGGTGATAGAACCTGCTCAAACATAAGCTATATATTATGCTCAAACATAATATGCTTTATATGCTCAAACATAAAGCTATATTTGTCTGTGCCACTACCACCAGAGGGTTGCAGGAGCTAAAAACTTTCTAAATTGCGATTTCTGTGATACTGAAAAGTCTAGAAACTTTAAATATGGCATGGTAGTTACATATAAAATATAAATGCCCTCGAGGACTGTCGAAAATAAATTCGAATTAAAAAGTGGTGAAGCGAAGAGGAGGTGCGAAAAGCATTCTAAAGATGTCCTAAATTACGATTTCTATGCAATTTCAGGGAATATAAACCTATTATAAAAGTAATAGTTGCGAATCAATGGTAACAGTCTCTGATTCTACACAGGCTATATTTTATGCCGCTGATTCTACCACATGGGGTTCACAGGAACTACAAACGTTCTAAAAAAGGCCTTTAAAAGTTTTCTAAAATGCGTTTCTGTGGAAAATTAGGAAATAACAAACCGGTTTCAAAATTAATGTTGGCAAATTAATGGTGACAGTTCCTATTTCAACATAGCCCTTTAGGTAGAGAGAGGTGGTAGGACTTGGAATTTGGCATGATGGTTCATTTTAAGATGTAAGAAGATGGTTTCTAAAAAATTCAAAACTTCAAATGAATACTGAAATGAGCGTATTAATTGAGCATAAAAGTTTGAAAATATTGTCTAAATTATCATTTATTTAGTTTTATTTCGTTTTATTAATTTAAGTCTCATTTCTGCCTAATGCAGTGTAATAATGATGTTTAATCAAACTGTGTTTAAATAGTAATTTTTGAATTATTCCAAAAAGTAATAAGTACCTTTTAATAAAAAAAACCCTTATAATAAAATAAAGTATTACCTTTTAATAAAATAAAAATTTAGTTAGTACCTTTTAATAAAAATTAGACATATAAATATCACTTGGCATATTTCAAATATTACGCGAGCAAAGCCGCGGGGTTTGCTAGTTAATTTATATTTACAAAATTAATTTGGATGTGCATATCAGATTTTCACTCTTTCTTTATAAATTTTCATCGGAAGACAAAATCTCTTCTGTTATTTTTAATTAATTATAAATTATGCTAAAACTAAACAACCAAAATGCCGTTTGCTTAGTCAAAAGTTCTTTTATTTGTATTCCTAGTTGTGCTACAGTGGTGATAGACTTCTTAACCGTTTCGCGATAAACGTTTTTAGATGACTTTTAATGTTTTACCGCCGGATTTTTAAAATCTAAATTATTGATTAAATAAGGCAAAATTTTCAATTAAAAATTACTGGTAAAAAGAAACAAAAATTCTGAGGACTTTATGCGTCTACGTTAATCTTCAACACTAATTAAACATTATTCAAAATTAATTAAATTTGAAGTATCTATTTCTACATAAAAAATATAATTAAAAAAATATATTGAGCAAATTACTGATTTATTAAAGGCCGTCTCCTGATTTTTTTCCTTCAAAGCTTGAGAAATCTGCTTTGTTATTATTATTAATTTTTATACTTACTAGGGGGCTCGGCTCCCTACGAGCTACGCTCGTCAACCCCCATTCAGACACCGCAGTCTCTAAAAGCACGCTAATTTGTACGGCCATTTCTTATTTGCAATCTCAGCGGGATATTTCATCAACATTTGCAATAGAAATGTACCACGAAGTATATTGTTTGGAAAAATTGTTGTTAAAATTTTTACGTAACATTTCTTCTGCGACAAACGTTCAACCATACTGATATAATTGACTTTTTTATACTTCTTTACCACTTTTTTTTACCACTTTTGTTATCTTACTATTTTAATTACACGTTTCTTGCATTATTATATAACTGTGTTGTGGTCCGCATAACGTCACAAATATATGTTTGCGGACCTCGAGATAAAAAGGTTGAGTTTGGCTGCTGTAAATGAACCGTAAATGCTACACACTTTATTTTCAATATCGAACATGCCATAGTGATATCCAATAACATATACTTATTTCATGGCAATCGGGCCATAGTTACGTGAGTTAAAGCACGGACAGACGAACAGACAGGCGTACAGACCGCCGGACAGACAAACCAAATTCATAAACAATTTTCAAGTATATTGGAAAGTGTTAAAAAGGATGTTATGAATAAATAAATTCAGCATTAAGAATATTTCACGCTAAATTAGTTGCATAAAATTTTCAAAATATTTGAAAATGAAACTGCGTTAGAATTATCGATATTAATAATGCGGGAAGACGTACTAGTTTGAAAATAATTTTTAAATGTTTCTAAATCTGACGCATAGAATGTAAAATGTATTAATCGATTATAAAAGTACATTATAGCACAATGTTGAAATATTATTCATGAAATTGTAAGTTATTAAAATTGATAATTGTTCCTTTATTTAATAAATGATAGAAGCACAAAATGATCAATTGAATAACCTTGCAGATAAAATGACGAGTCTACCTCGCATGCGTTTTTTGTTCCAAACAGTAACATAACTAGCTACACTAGGATGCTGTAAAAATGGATAAAAGTATAAGTTATTAAAATTAATAATAGTTCACTTGGTTAATAAATAAACAATTAAGTAAACTTGTCGATAAAAGGACGAATCCAGTTCACATGCATGTTTCGTGCCAAACAGTAAAATGAATGGCTATACTAGAATTCTAGGAAAGATGGATGATTCACAGCAAATAATTTCTAATCGAATATTTAATTCTTTGGACCCGAAATTTATTTTTAATTTTGGGAAAAAATACTTTTACTTTATAATATTATATAATATCACTATGCTATATAACTGATAAAAGTGAAGGTTTACTGAAATTTAACAAATATGTCTTTGACTGAAATATAACGAATGAAGTTATTTTGCGATCTATTCATATGACAATATGTTAAAGAAGAATGCTTTAAGACGCTTGGAAAATATTGTATTACAACAGGATTAAACAGAGATAACTATTTTCTAGTATTTTCTGTCTTTTATTACGAATTATTCGTGTAACTGATAGTTAAATATAATAACTCACTTTCTTGATAATAGATCAACGTACCAAATGATTGGTTGAATAACTCCATTCGACAAAATGACGAGTCTAGCTTGCATGAGTCTTTTGTGCCAAACAGTAAGATGAATAACTACATTGGAAGTCTAGTAAAAATTGATAATTCACAGCACATAATTTATAATCGAATTTTAAGGAATTCTTTCGAGCAAATTTGTTAACTAATTTATTAGAATTAACAAATATATAAATGAAGTCAAAGGAAGTCAAAGGAAGAAGAAAGGAACAAAGAAAATGAAAAAAGGATGCAATGAATAATAAAAAAATAGCTTTAAATAATTTATTACACTAAATTATGTTCATAAAATTTTGATTTAATATTAATATTAATATTGCTTCATAAATAATAATTAGTTTGAAAATAATTTCAAAATATTTCTCAGTTTGCCGCAAAGTAAAAATGTGCACCGGTAAGTGTAAGACGTAAGTTACAAGTGTTAAATTCAGGGGGTGGCTTTTCGAATTTCTGCCTGGAGTATCACCCACCACCTGAAGATTTAGGATTTTATGATTATGTATGATCTAGAAGTGCATCCCTTCGAAGCTGCAGAAATACCTTAAGAAGAAAAATGTCTGAATTCAACGTCGAGTTACATTACACATCAAAATTAACTGAATGATTGCGTGTATGGCATGAAGACATTTGAGGGGAAAACAACAAAATCACGTCTAAAACAGTTTCTGCCCCTTTCTTGGGAATTTCTGAAGCGATTATATTATTTTGTTTTAATATTTTTGGCAGTAACTAAAATATAAGACAATTATTCGCCAAAAGATAAAAATATAAAATAAAATTTTTACTCGATTTCGCAAACAAAAAGAAATTACATATATAACATCTGACATTCATGTAGCCTTTTCTCGGAAGCTACTGAAGCAATTTCAATATTTTTTTTAAAAAACAGTTTGAAAAATAGCTTTACTCTACATTAATTGTTCACAAACAAATAAAACTAAAAAATACAATAGTTACGTGAATTCGTAAGCAAATAAAGAAACAAGAAAATGTAGTTTTTTTTTCTCTAAAAACTAACCCTTCCATTTTTAATTATTGCAGAATGATCAATTTATGCTTTGGCTACTGTCAAATTT
Organism: Maratus speciosus; assembly: GCA_963932465.1. Classification (NCBI taxonomy): domain Eukaryota; kingdom Metazoa; phylum Arthropoda; class Arachnida; order Araneae; family Salticidae; genus Maratus; species Maratus speciosus. The sequence continues at coordinate 452,329,535 of OZ010789.1, read as the reverse complement.
ATTAGAAAATTTTTGAAATGTGATTTCACAGCTGTTGATGTCATTATTAAATGAATAAATAATTTCAGCGTTAAGATTATTTCGTACTAAATCATATGCATAAATTTCTTAAAATATTTGAAAATAAAACTATGCTAGAATTCTCAATATTTACATTGCGCATAGACATAATAATTTGTTTGAAAATAATTTTGAAATGCTTCCTATGTAACGTAAAGGAAGTAAAAGACATACATCGATTTTAACAGTAATCTACATTACACTGTTTACTCTCACTTTAAGATTAAGCCAAAATAACTAATTGATTGCGAAGAAATTTCGGGGGCAACAATAATTCAGAAATCACATGTAAACAGCTGACATTGAAGTACATTTTTCTCAAGATTTGCCAAAGAACATACAGATATTTTTTAAACAGTTTTAACAGGAGCTGAATTGATCGAGCGACAAAAAAAGAAAAAAATATGCTAAACTTATAGTTATTTGATGTACAGTTCCGCTTGGTAGGAAGTTTAATTTTCAGGGAGAGACTGAAACAAAAGTGTAGAACATATCTTTAGACTAGCTGTCTAAAGTTATATTTTGCCTGTAAATAGCCTCAAACTAGGTGTGAAAGAGGTGGAGTCAAATTTGCCGCACAAAAATAGCAAGTAAAATTTTATCATATGCCAAAGTAATTTTTTTAGCCTTTGGGTCAACCACGAGAATGAGATTATTACATTTTGAGTATATTTATCTAACCGAAAATGAGTTGATTAAGACTTGTTTAACTTTTAAAGTAGCAAAGCCTAATGTTTTCTTCCATTTTACAAAATGAGATAAAAAGGGTAAAGAAATTTATAAAAAATAACAAATCGCAGAATCAGAATCGGGCCTAACTTTGCATGTTATTGAAGAATCAAACAATTCTTCTTACCTTAAAAAAGACTTTTATGATTCAACCTTTAAAATGAATTAAACATTATTTAAAAATTGAAGAGATCAACAGCCAATCTAAACAAGTAATACTACGCATTCTGAATAAAGTGATTTACTTCAAGTTTATAACACTTGCTTGGACAGTGACTAGAGACTGGCTTACAATTTAAAAAATCCCCGCCGGCTCGGCCTACAGGTGGAAGTAGATTTCGAAGTTAAGTACTAATTTCACCAACAAAAACTAAATCAAAATTAGAGATAAAACCCACTTTAACAATTTTATCTGACCGTTTTGTCGAATTTTCATTTCATATTTCTGTAACAGCTGGTTTTATTATAATCGTATTAAGGCGGTATTAAAAAAAGTATTTTTCATGATTAACAACTGGAATTTTTCTGACACAAATTCAGACTCATTTTTAAAAGTAAAAACATGAAACTTGCTGGCGTGATTTTTTGAAGAGATTTATAAAAGTCGTTTGGATTTGAGTACACCCTTAACACGATATTTTTTTCTTCAACCCCTATTTTTGTTTAATTCGTTTTTGCTATAAAAGTTGGTCCTATCAAAAACTTGTCAATATGAAAGATGTAGATAATATTGAGAAGATGTATAATAAATTTAAGTGGATTGGATAACTTGTGAATTGACAAATTTATGAATTTTTTTCTTCTTCAACCTTCCCTCCCCCCCGCCCATTTTTTCGGTCAGAATTGGTCTTATCAAAAACTTGTGAATATAAAAGTTGTAGATAATATTAAGAAAATTTATAATAAGTTTAAGTGAATTAGATATCTTAAGAATTGACGAAGTTATGACTTTTTTCAGAATTATACAAGTTATCATGCCCATAAAAAGTTATATATATATATATATTTGTACATATATATATATATATATATATATATATATATATATAGAGAGAGAGAGAGAGAGAGAGAGAGAGAGAGAGATAGATAGATAGATAGATAGACAGACAGATAGATAGATAAAGTTTTGAACTTGAGTAGTTTTTGGGTTCTATGGTCATGATAGACGTAGATCTGCAAAAACTTTTCGGAAATTCCAACCTAGGGGAGATTACAATAGGTAGTATTTCATACGAAATCTACCTAAAATTTCATACGAAATCTACCTAAAAATGTAGAGTTTGAATTCCGCGTCAAACTTGGAAATTGGGAACGCGTCGGGGTTGAGCTTTACGCGGAGGTTCTGACCTGTGTATACTTCGTGTACAAAGAGGACTGTGAAGCATCAGACTAAATAATCAATTACTGTTCGAAAAATAGCGTTAAGTTTCAATTTGCTTGAAAAGTATTTGTTGAAATTTGTTAACTTGTATGGCTACTTTTATGCTCGGAAACTGATGATTAAATTTATAGCTAAATGCCAGTTCATTACAACTTCTAAACTTAAACATAAGTCTCAATATAGTACCATTCCGTGGTTCCCATAAAGTGGTAAATCATAAGAAAATATTTCACCATCTTATGATTGCTGCTATAGAAGTACTAAAAGCTTAGATCAACCTAGCGCCAAATTTTTCACAGCGTATATTTCTAATTTAGCTTATTTTTATTTAACCGTTCGGGTCTTGTGTACTATTCGTACATGTCTTTTCATTGAGTATTGCTTTCTGTTTAGTTCTTTTGTTGCTATCTACGTCTAATAATGGTAATATATGTTTGTGCGTTACTTATTATGACTTCATTTATGTTTTGACATTTAATAATAACAATAATAATAATAATAATAATTGTTGCTTAATTCTCTTTGCACCGTTGTCGATTACTTTATTTTAAACATATTTTTCATGTTTTAAATTTAAAATATAAATTACTTCTCTAAACGAAATCATGTATGCTGGACATGGACACAAAAGAAATATTAGAAAAATATAATGTTAAAACCGCTTGTGATACGACATTTTCCAAAGGTCTCAAACACACTTCCTTAGGCTATTTCCATATAAAAATTAATCTAACAGTAGGCAAAATAACTGCATTCGTTAGATTTCAGACTATAGCAAATTCGTTAAACTTCAGTAAATCTATTTGGATAGCGGCTAAGCATTATTACGGAAAAGTAATTTTTTTCACACAATGAAAAAATTAATCGGAACCAAAAAGGTTCAGATATTACACTTTAACCGTACACAACATGCTTCATAACAAGAGTAACTGTATTTAAGATGCAGCAGACGTAATGAAACCGAAACAGTTTTTGAGAAACACTGCACTGTTGGAGTTGCAACATTGTCACGGAAAACAGGTAAACGCTGCACAGGAGGGCCATTTCTCCGTGCAGAGAAATGGGTATTTACTATAACCAACATTTAAATTATTACTGAATTTTATGTTTATTTTCGCATGATTTTAATTAAAAAAATATCTTAATAGGAAAAATTAAAATTTGAAAGGAATATAAGACCAAAAACTAAGTTTTATTTAGGACAAACTACTAGAATTGTACTAAAGTATAAGTAAAATCTTGTTTCTCTTTTGAAAATCTTTTATATTCAAACATAGAAACAGCATGGTTTTTAATTTTCTAATTTCTCTGAATTCGATTTTTCTGTACAAACGATATTATATATATATATATATAAAAACTAGGAGGCTCTACCCCTTGCAAGCTATGCTCTCCAACCCCCGTTCAAACACTGCAGAATTTAAAAACATGCTAATTTGATCGGCTCTAAAAAATATTAGAGAAGATTGAATTATAATGAAAATTCCTGTGGTGATCTCCCAGTAAACGGGTTTCCATTCAAATCCCATTGATTACGAAAATTTAAAGTCCGAATCAGTTGCTGTTAAGACATCCAATTTTTTATTTGTGTTTGATTAAAGAAGAACAGTTAAACATTTGAATAGAAGCTAAAATAAAATGAATTAAGTAAATAGTCTTTACCTCCCGGTGTTTTTTTTAACAGCGTTATAAAACAATTAACATAATACAATACAGACATTTTAAATGTACCGTTTTAAATCTGACCTAAGTTTCACTAAAATTTTCTTTTTCTTTTTAGCATTCACATGAAAATACTTTTATTTTTAGAAAGGAAATATTATTATTCGCGGTGTCTTAGAATTGGGAACATTAATTAAAAAGATCATCTCGAAATATGAAATTAATGTGCTGTATAGAGATATTTAAATTGTTTGGCATTATTATTATTTGACTATTTTAAATGTGACGTAATTATTAGAATTTACTGCTTTAAACACATATTAATCTTTTTATTATTTTAAAGTTTCCTTTCTCTTTTAATATTCACGTGTAAATACAATTTTCATGACATAATTTTCAATATTTTCCTGCTTTTAATACATACTCATTTAATAGTAATTTCAAAGATTTTGCGTTTTAATAGTCACGTGTAAATAAATTTTTAATCGTAAAGAAATAATATTCTTTGCGGTGTTTTTACAATTAAAAACAATATATATAATAATAGCCTAAATCATGTGCCTATCATCAATAGTTCCAGGCGGACCACTTAGCGTTTTATATTCCAGGTGCCATTTGGTACTATAATCTTAACCAGGCATAGATGATAAGTCGCCAAATATTATTCTATCGCCATCATTTCATATATATTATAGTAGTCCAAGATATGTAACTGACATAAACAATTACGGGCATATCATTTCGCTTTTCTTATGAAAGGTTTCCATTTCGATTTAAAAATCAAAAATTTTTTTCGAATAAAGCCACATAAAAGTTGCCATGACCTCAAAGAATTCTTAGTACTTTTATGTTAGCCGGGTACAAATTTCGACAATAGCTTTTTTTAATTCGCCAGTTAGCATTTTTTTTTTTTTTTTTTTTTTTATTGAGTGGTAAATTAAAACATTACTTTGAAGTTGAAATTAAATGTCATGGTTTGTTGCATTATATAATATTTGACACAGATGTCATATACGCACCGGGTTTGGCGTGATTTTTTTTACGACAATTTGGCGAAAACCTCGTTTTTGAATGCCAGTTACATATGTATTTTTAAATTACATTCTACTATTTTTAAAATGAAATAACAATAAATAAAAAAATATTAATTAATAGCTATAGCAAAAAAACATTTTATATAATTTTAAAAAAGAAAATTGTGATGTCTGGAAACGTTTAGATTAATTTCTCTTTGGATTCTTTTGGCGCCAACGCCATACGTCACGTGGTATGCGGGCGCGCGCGGAGAGAAGGGTGGATATTTTTGTTTTCAGAGAAAAAGTGATTTTTGAGAAGGGTAGCCGAGCCGTGCATGTTGGCCGGCGGCGTGTTTTTTGGATTTGTGAAAACGGAAGTATATCGGGTGCTAAGAGCACCAAAGGATTATAATTTGAGTAGTTTGTAATACAAGTTAATAATATAGTGAAGTGTAGTTCGTGGAGTTTAATATGAAGGTTGTGCACCTTGTGAAACCCTTTCTTTTTTTTCAGTGTAAATAGTCATCATCATTGTGTCGTCTTGTAGTGTCTTCATGTTCGTTTTAAATAAACTTAATAATCTTTGCTTAAAAAAGAAGTGCTATTTTTTTAACAAGATATACACAACGTGGGATGGTCAGAGGAGCGGCGCCGACTTTACACGCTCCATTTCGAAGAACCAGAGATATTATAAAAGTAAGATGCATGTTTAAGTATTTTTAATTGAAGATAGTGTTTGAAGATATTTTAAATAGATAAAGAGAAAAGTATATGATTTATTTATTATGATTGATTTAAGCATGTCAGAAGAAAGTTGCTATTTATAGTATGACAATTATTGCTTGATTTATTTATTTAAGATGATAGTATCGGTTATAAGTAGAGTTTATTATAAAAGTGTTTGAATTGAAAAAGAAAAATGTTTAGCATTAAAGGGCTGAAAAAAGAAGATTTAGTTGTCGTCGCGACTGAATTAGGTTTAAAGGTAGAATTAGAGCATAGAATTGTAGATTTGAAAACACTCATTGAGGGAAGCGACCAATTTGCTAAGGATGCTGAATTTGTAAAGGAATTTTTAATTACTACTGTATCAGACAGAATAGAAAAAGAAAAACGTGAAGCCGAGTTGCTCAAAATCGAAAAAGAAAATGTCAAATCGGAACAGAACACTGCACTAGAATTAGAGAGAACAAAGTTAGAAGTCATTAAAGCCCAATTAGAAATGGCGAAGATAACAGATGATAAGAATTTGGATTCGGGGGGGGATGGACAAAAATCACATACTAATTCTTTAGAATCTTTAATTAAAAGTGTTAGAACCCTGAGTATGCCAGTCCCGACTAAACCGGAAGCGTGGAATTTATTTTTTAGTTCGCTCGAAAAGGCATTCGAAATGAAAAATGTTTCGGAGGAGTTAAAAGTTGAAATTTTACTAAATTTAGTGGGTGAACGTGCCGCACATTTATTAGTTTATGTAAATACAAATGAAATGAAGAGTTATTCGAAGGTTAAGGCTTTAATTTTAAAAGAATTTCAACCTACCCCAGAAGCTTGTCTAGAAAATTTCCTTACGGCAAAAAGAATGAAAAATGAAAACCATTTACAATTTGCGAGCAGAATCCGAGCGAATTGGGATTTTTATTGTCAGCTTAGGAAAGTAAATGATTTCGATACGCTTAATGAATTAATTGTTACCGATAGATTAATGAGTTCATTAGATTCAGAAACGCGGAGTTATGTTAAATTAAAGCAAATGGATGACTGGTTAAAACCACGCCAAATCGCGGAATTATGCGATAATTGGTTTACTTCAAAAGGTAGAACTTTTTCGGAATTATATGATAGACCGATAAAATCCTTTCGCAACTATGATGAAACCGGAAGTGTGAATCATGGGAAATATATCCCACCTCATATCAGAAATAATGTTCTTTCTCGCGAAAGAAAAACTAATGACATTTGTAGGCTATGTAAACAAACAACTCATTTACGTTTCTGCCCAAATAATAAAGAAAAAAATAAAATGGGGAATTTCCGCTATCAAACGAAAAAGGAATCGGGTATTGAGAAAAATAAACATGATGATAAATTAGTTGCTAAAGTGACAGCTTTATGTTCTGAGAATGAGGTAATAAATACGCAAGCTTTGCAGTATCAGGATGTCTTGTTAGGGGGGCGGAAAATAAATACATTAATCGATAACGCGGCCGAAATTCCAGTAATTAATTCAAATCAAATACCGGATTCATTTAGAAATAATGAAAATTCAAAAATTCAGTTGATATCTGCATTTGGAGAAAAAATAACCGCTGACCTTATAACTTTACCTATAGCTTTAGATTCCGGAGTGTCGAATAGTGTAGTTAACAGCGTAGATGTTTTGTTCGCAGCAACAGATAAATTATATGGGTCATGTATTACCACGCCAACGATTTATGAATTATTACGATCAGTTCAGAGTGGAGGGGAAGAAAATAGATTAGATGGTGTGTCTACGGAGGAGTTGCAGTCAGAAAGGGGGGAAGAAATTAAATGTGAAAAAGCAGAGTGTAGTGAAATGGAGCAACAAAGTATGAATGATGAGAATTTATGTTTATTAAGTCAAAATGAAACTGCAGAAAAAGAGTTAATGATTAGCTGTATTGAAAAGAAAAATAATAGCGAAGATTTAAATGTGGGTCGTCAATCAGATGCGAATATTTACAGGGCGCAACAGAAAAGTTGCGAATCGTTACAGGGAGCTTTCAATGATGCAGAAAAAGAGAAAAATGGGTTTGTTATGGTAGACAATTTGCTTTATCATAGGGAAAGAGTTTCGGGAAATCAAGTTATGCAATTAGTGGTACCAAAGGTGAGGAGGGAGGAAATTTTAAAAATTGCGCACGAATCGATTTTCGCTAATCATCTTGGCATGAAAAAAACAAAAGAGAGAATTCGTTATTCATTTTTTTGGCCAGGTATGTCGCGGGATGTGGAAGAATATTGTGCGTCATGCAAGGATTGCCAACAACTACGGAGCAGGGAGAGGGTCAGCGATCAGATACCCATCGTCCCAATTGAGAGACCGGAACTTCCGTTCGACGTTGTAAATATTGACATAATTGGAAAAATTGAACCTCCTTCAGCGCGCAGGCATCAATACGTACTTACTTTGGTAGATCAACATTCGCGATAGCCAGAGGCAGTTCCGTTACGGACAATTACGGCTAAAGCTACGTGCGATGCATTGTTAGAGATATTTATGCGGACAGGAATACCCCGCGTAATAGCGAGTGATCAGGGTAGAAAGTTTATATCAGGGTTAATACAGGAGTTTCATGCTAGGCTAGGGGCGGCTCCTAGATTTGCTACGCCGGGGCACCCACAGAGCTCGGGATTAGTTGAAAGGTATAATCAGGTATTGAAACGTATGTTACACCATATAATTCGTAGTGACCCTAAAAATTGGGATAAACACATCCCCTATCTATTATTTGCGTATAGAGAAATTCCGAATAGCACTACGGGCGTATCACCATTCAAATTAATGTACGGAAGGGAGGCCAGAGGGCCACTGGCGGTATTAAAATCTACATGGGCAGGCGAAATCCCACTACCTATAAATCTAGGAAAGAGCGCAACTGAATACCTCCAGGAGTTAAAAATTAATTTAGAAAGGGCGGCGGAACAAGCGGCAATAGTGTCGGAGGTTAAGCAAAGCTCGTATGCGAAGTACGCTAATCGAAGAGCGATTTACAAGGAATTTAGACCGGGGGACCAGGTATATTTATTAATTCCGGACTCCACGAACAAACTTTACGCGAGGTGGACAGGGCCAGCCGAAATAGTGGCACGTTGTAACCCTGATTCTTACAAAGTGAAATTAATGAACGGGAATGTTAGGAATGTCCACGTAAATAAGATAAGAAAATTTACTCCTAGGGTACAGGCGGTGGGGGTGATCTTCGAAAATGAGGAAGAATTAGGGGAGGTCCATCCCACCCCCAGTACGAAAGATAACTCCGACCTATTCAATATAGAAGAAGTTGATTTAAGTCATTTAGGAAAGGTGGAGAAAGAAAAAATGTTAGATTTATTGTATAAATATAAAGGACTATTTTCTAGAAAAGTGCAAATAGCTAAGGTAGGAGAGCATAAAATAAGAATAAGTGACGCAGAAAAGAAAAAGCCGTATGTTTACAGAATCCCAGAGGCCTTGAAACCTCAAGTAGATAAACAAATTGAGGAGTTATTGGAACTAGGTCTGATTGAAGAAAGCCACACCCAGTAGTGTGTGTAATGAAGAAGGATGGGGCCTTGCGCCTATGCGTAGATTTTCGAGTGCTTAATGCAGTTACAGTGACTGATGATTTCCCAATGGAAAATGCCACCGATCTATTGTTCAGTATTGGCAGGGCCAATGTGATAACTACGATAGACTTATTGAAAGGGTATTGGGCCATACCACTAGAAGAAGAGAGCCAGAATCTGGCGTGTTTCAAAACTCACAGGGCTCAGTATCGCTTTAAAGTAATGGCCTTCGGGCTCAAAAACGCAGCTGCGACTTTTCAACGTGAAATGAACAAAGCACTGTCCGAATACAAGGAGTTCGCCAGAGCATATATAGACGACATAGCCGTCTTTTCTGAAACATTTGCTGAACACCTGATGCATCTAGAAAAGATACTTTCTAAGTTATCAGACTTAAGATTTTCAGTCAACTTGATGAAAGGTGAATTCGCAAAACCGCAGATTAAGTACTTAGGACATATCATCGGGTCCGGCAGCCATCGGACCGACCCCGGAAAAGTGGAGGCTATTCGAAGGTTAGCAGTGCCTCAAACGAAGAAACAGTTGAAAAGTGTCCTTGGTCTATGTAATTATTACAGAGATTACATTCCTAAATATGCTGAAGTAGCATATCCTCTAACCGAACTGACGAAGAAGAAGAGTCCAGAACAGCTGTGTTGGTCAGAAGACCATGATCGGGCGTTTAATGAGTTGAAAAGAGGTCTTATCGAAGCACCTAGTCTACATACTCCCGTTATAGGAGTACCATTTGTCATCGAGTGCGACGCATCTGCAATCGGCATCGGCGCATGTTTATCGCAGCGAAAGGACGGAGTACTGTACCCAGTGAGCTATGCCAGTCAAAAGCTCACCAAAACTCAACAGGCTTGGCCGACGATAGAAAGGGAGGCCTATGCGGTCATCTGGAGTCTCAAGAAGTTCGAAACGTGGATTTTTGGATCACCTGTGGAACTTATCACCGATCATAATCCACTAACTTTCATCACCAAAAATGCCCCCCAATCTTCCAAACTGCAACGATGGGCACTAGCACTGCAAAAGTATGACATTGTAATTTCGCATCGACCAGGTGCTAAGTTGATAAATGCAGACGCACTGTCTAGACTGGAGACTGTTGAATAAGAAAACAAACTGTGAAAAACTTTCCAAACTGTATAGACTGTTTTAAAAAAGGAAAAAAAACTTTCACGAACTGATTGATGAATTGTCTGATTGATTGTCTTTTCTAGTGACTTTAAAAGATTTATTTAGTGTGTTACTACAGCTTTTGTTTCCTTTTATATATGTTTTATTTGTTATTGCATTTATTATTGTTATTATTAAGTATTAATTCTGTTTTGTATTAGTAGGTAAGACGAGTTTTAGGCAGAGTGCCCAGATACTTCAGACATGTAGTTTGTATACTTTTTTTTATATGTATTTGTTAACTTTTATTTTTATTTGGGTAATTTGTTTTAAAAAAAATGGAGTATAAGGACGTCTCCAGACTAAATTTCAGATAGAAAATTGAGGGACCCCCTCCCCCATTTTCAATCTTGGGTGGGGGGTGTGATGTCTGGAAACGTTTAGATTAATTTCTCTTTGGATTCTTTTGGCGCCAACGCCATACGTCACGTGGTATGCGGGCGCGCGCGGAGAGAAGGGTGGATATTTTTGTTTTCAGAGAAAAAGTGATTTTTGAGAAGGGTAGCCGAGCCGTGCATGTTGGCCGGCGGCGTGTTTTTTGGATTTGTGAAAACGGAAGTATATCGGGTGCTAAGAGCACCAAAGGATTATAATTTGAGTAGTTTGTAATACAAGTTAATAATATAGTGAAGTGTAGTTCGTGGAGTTTAATATGAAGGTTGTGCACCTTGTGAAACCCTTTCTTTTTTTTCAGTGTAAATAGTCATCATCATTGTGTCGTCTTGTAGTGTCTTCATGTTCGTTTTAAATAAACTTAATAATCTTTGCTTAAAAAAGAAGTGCTATTTTTTTAACAAGATATACACAACGTGGGATGGTCAGAGGAGCGGCGCCGACTTTACAAAAATAAATGTAAATAAACATTTATTAATAAACAAAAAACAAATAACGGGTTACCTTGTCAAGCAAAATAACGCTAATTTGGCGCCAATTAGGTACCCCGGTGAGTATATGACATATGTGCCTAATATTTTTCTTTTCGTTTCGTTTTTTTAAAAAAAAGAAAGAAATGAAAGCCATTAATTTGAAATGTTTCAGTTTTAAATGAAAGTCTTGAATTTTAAATAAAATGAATGAAAGGATTATATTTTTAATGAAATTAATGAAATGAAAAAATGCGATGGAAAAAATGGTTGGTGATTTATCACCTGCGTCCGACCAACATAAAAATACCGAGTTCTTGATTTCTCTATCAGAATCTTCCGATTTGGCGAAAGATTGTTCAAGTAATTTAAGTTATGAATGAAAGTAACATGATACATTTCTTAGCACACATTTAAGGGAAACCAAACTGGTCGCCATATAAGTTTAAAATAATAACATTTTCTAAAATAAAAAAATATATGTTATGATTAAAATTTGAGTTGCAATCATTAGAGAAAAGTGCTTAAAATAAAAAAATATATAATATCTCGAAAACTAATTCAAATTTTGAAATTCTAATACCAGTTTTAAAATCTGCCGATCATTACGGATTTTTGTTGTTAATTTCACCGCATAATATTCCATATTTTAGGAGAAATCGCCATGAAACATAATCAATCGTTTAATCAGTTGTTTCATAAAATCGTTTCATAAATTCGTTTCATAAATTTGTTTAATTAGGATTTTATATAGAGAGAGTAGATATATTTTGTTGGAATATTTTTTTTCGCAGTAGGGTGGATATTGTTAAATTTTAAAAAAATCTACAAAAATAATTATTTTTCTATTTTGTCCACTTTGACTCTAAAATCTGCAATCGCTAAAATTAGCAAAAATTATAGTTTAATAATAGAAGAAATTAACTAAAGGATCTGAATGACGTTCTAATTAAAATAAATGTGCTGGTCCAATTTGCTATCGTAATCTAAAACTAATTTTTGTGAATACAATATTCTACACAACTTTAAAATTTTAATATTATTATTGTTTAATCATCTGTTATCAATTATAATTGGTATAACAAAAGAAACTCCCAAATAAATTAAATTCATTTATTAATTTATGAAACGTTTAATTGCAAATTATACAATTACTCCCCATTTATAACACATTTAAGTATAGAATCGTTAAACAATGAAAACAATTAACTTGTTTATTTATATTAATGAGGTAAATTAAAGATCATTATAATTAATCAAATGAAGTTATGTCATATTTATTTTCAAAAACCGAAGTCATTTTTGTATAAATAAAAATTACTATACAACGATCATTTATGAATTGTTACTATTTGGCTATTATTTTGCTATTAAGTACACTTTAAGGGACAAAAAGTAGAAACAGAAATTTCATTAAACTGGAATTTTTTTTTTCTTTCAAAGTTTTTACACATCAAAATCCCAATAAAATATTTCTCACTTTGCATTGCAAAATGCAATAAAATATTTCAATGTTTGTTAGCATCTTATTTAGATAAAAATGTATTACAATGCTTTATACGTAATCTTCAAATTGTGCTGCAGATAAAGAAATGAGATAATGAATTTACGATAAGGTTTTGATATATGATTTACTCACTATTTTCAATCATATTGAAGACAAGGGAAAGGGATCTAACGGAGTCGGAGCAGAGTGTTTAGAAGCCACATTCTAGCAAAGTCCGCGGTGAAAAACTGCAAGAAAGTTACCCAGTAGACACAGAAATTCAGCGCAACTTCATAGTTATCAATTTAGCCTCTTTTTTTATTCAAAATACCTATCAAATTTTTGGTATACAATTGAACTTCGTTAACGCGAACACGCTTAACGTGAACTAATTTTAAAATGAACGGTCTCAAACTTAAAAAGAATTAATAAGATTTTAATTTTTTTTAATATCATAAAAACACGTTAACTTTTTATTAAAAAAATAAAAAGAAAAGAAAGAATGAAAAATATTATAGCAAGTTGTTTAAAAATACATACTACAGGTGGTGCCATAACTTTTATCGGTTTACTTGAAAATCCATGAAAACCAACACTATTTAGTCAATATTGAGGAATCATTGGATATATTTTCAACATTGAGCCACATTTAGCCAATAATGAGGTTTCAATGAAAATAATATCACTGTAAGACAAGTATATACAACAATTTATTACTTCGCTTTCCAAAAACAGCAATTATTTCTAAACATCGTTTACAGAACTTGTACTGTTTTGAAAGCAATGCAAACATATTCAGTAAAATTTATGTAAAACTTACTGGATTTATATGGATTTATAATCTCAAAATGTCAATTACGGAAGTTGTACTGTTTTCTTAGAAAAATGAAACTATTCCGTAAAATTTTACGGAAAAATTGGTCTATATCGACGGATTTTTTTACAGTGTATTTTCTGATTGAAAAACCTTAATGTACCTACATGTATGTAGGTTCAGACATAGTTGTTTCTGCCGGTGTATCCGTAGGTGCATGAGTTGTTGTGGGCAACTACGGACAAGAAGTTGGTTTCAAAATTCGTCATTTTTTTCTGAATGAAAACGTAAAAGTTACTTATTTAAAAAGTTTTAAAGAAGGTAATGCAAGGTGATTACACTTTTTGAAAATTCCAAGGAGCCTGGAATCCTTTTCTGACTAAAAAATTGCTATTTAATATATTAATAGTAGAATTCGTAATCTTCTTAATTGAAATACACGATTTGTCAGAGTTTAACAAAAAGTGAAAGAAAAATCAAATTATAAATTTTGTCGGTAGATTTAATAGAAAATACGTTACATTTTATTATATATATTTTTTCTGCTCCTTTGTTCGTAATTATCTGCAAGCATCTGAAAAGTTAGTGCTCTAAAGATTTTAATTTAATAAAATATATGTACACATTACATTCGAGACCCAGTGACCTCATTATGTTACCCAGTGAAAATGTAATAGAATTTAATGAAATTAAATGCAGATTCTTTAATAATACAAAAATTTAAATAACATACGAGATTAATTTTATCAAGAACACTTTATTTGAAAATAACCTTTCTTGGATAATAAAAAAGATATTGCTCATTAATATTTAAATAGTAATTTTTTTCTGCAGTAAAGCAACAATTATTTCCCTCTAATTGAATTTGTACTAATTAATTGATAAAGTACTCAAACCTCGATCCGTTTGTGTTTGAAAAAATAATTTTATTTAAATATTTTTTACTATAGTAAACGCAACGCAAGTATAACATGTTTCATATTTGAACAATAATTTTCAAAACTTTTTTAAAGATGTTTCTTAAAAACATCTTTAATAATAATAGGAAATAGGAAATAATAGGAATTAATAATAATAGGAAATAATAATATAATCTGCAAATAGATTATAATATTTAATTTTCTATGTAAATTAAAAAAGGCAATTTACAGAAGCATAATATATATATATATATATATATATATATATATATAAGTACAATATTTATTTGAAGAATATTGTCATCTGATAATTATTTCCCTAGCATTAGTTAAATTTTTGTCAATGTTTCTCTGGGTGAATTTTATACAGTTGCTAGCTGAACAATTTAAAAAGACAATATAAAGCCAGTAATATCATTAAAATTATTTATATAACAGTGATTTATGCTTGAAAATAAATATTACATCTAATTTTTCAAAACGTATAGACAATATTTCTACAACCATTTTAAATCTGCACTGTAAATTATATTTTATATATTAACGATATGATAGATGGAAGGCGTCGAAGTTTCAGGGAATACAAAAGTTTAATAAAGAATTTTTAAACGAATTTATAATAACCTTAAAATATAATTACAATTAAAAAAAATCGCCCTTACTTTGGCTATTCATAAACAATTATTAATTTTAACTTCCGTAACCGAAATACTATTTCCATTAATTATAACTTTTCAAAATGATTGGAAAATTAAGCTTTGTTTGTCCAAGTGATACACTATGACGCAAAAGTTTAGACAATGACGTCATTCAGCTTTAAAATGTAGAATTATGACGTCAGAATTACAAAAACCTGTAAATATATTCAAAAACTGATTTAAAATGCTATGTACAAAAGACAGTCGTTTTATTTGCTATAATACTAATTTTTTTCATAAAAATTCAAATGTGCTTGTCGCAAAAGTTTAGACACTATTCTAAATTTCTTTGAATATTCGCTGGCATATGCAAATTTAGAATCGATGATGTCACAAATTTGGAGTACTTAAGTTCTGCAAACGATTGCGCTTCATAGTCGACATGCCGAGAGCTAAAGAAATTCAAGTGAATGAGGTTTCAAGGATTTGGCAGTTGATAGGTGAAGGGAAGGGCGTTTCTGAAATTTCTGCTATTATTAATAGGTCAAAAA
Organism: Maratus speciosus; assembly: GCA_963932465.1. NCBI lineage: Eukaryota > Metazoa > Arthropoda > Arachnida > Araneae > Salticidae > Maratus > Maratus speciosus. The sequence continues at coordinate 452,313,940 of OZ010789.1, read as the reverse complement.
AATCTATTTATCGAGTTTTATCGAGTTGTTCCGAATATAAAGCAAAATGTCGGTCTGGGAGGCCACGTGTGAAAAATGTACGAGAGGATCGCCTGATCCAAAGACTAGCGAGTACTCAACAAATGAGCGTACGTGGAGTTCAAAGCTCATCGGGACTCTCTGTATCAAAGGATACGATTCGTAGACGAATTTTGGAAAAAGGAACAATCGTTTATAGCAAAATGCAGAAGAAACCAGCTCTGAAACCACATCATAAGTTACAAAGACTTATGTGGGCTCGAAAGCATATGTCATATGGAGAAAAATGGCAGTCAGTCATATTTAGCGATGAAAAAAAGTGGAATCTGGATGGTCCAGATGGTTGTTTATCGTATTGGCATGACTTGCGGAAGGAACCTCGATGTTTTTTTAGTCGCAGACAAGGAGGGGGCTCGCTGATGGTTTGGGCAGCCTTTTGCTATAATGGACAAGTATCTCTGACCTTCACCAGTGGTCGTCAAACTTCACAGCATTATACACAGACATTAGAAGAAAACCTACTGCCATTTGCTGAGCTTCTAGGGGGTCCTCAGTGGGAATTTCAGCAAGACAATGCTTCAATTCACACTGCAAAACATTCAAAATCTTGGTTTAATTCCCATAATATAAGAGTTCTCGACTGGCCAGCATGTAGCCCAGATCTTAACCCTATAGAAAACCTTTGGAGCATCATGTGTCGCAAAGTTTATAGCAACGCTAGACAATACTCTTCTGAAAAGGAACTTAAGACATCTATTGAGAATGCATGGTACGATATCGATCCACAAACTATGCAAGATTTAGTTTCTTCCATGCAATCTCGTGTATATGACGTAATACATAAGCATGGATGCGCAACCAGGTTTTAAAAATTGTTTATTTCGATTTTATTTAATTTGTGTCTAAACTTTTGAGACAGCAGTTTATTTTTGTTACCATTTAATTTATTGCAATATGCACAATTCCACTTTTCTTTGTTATAAATATTGTTTATATGTACAGCACATTAATTTCAAGCAGTGATTTGAAAATTGAATAAATATTTTTCAAAGTATGTAAGAATTTCTTCATTGTCTAAACTTTTGCGTCATAGTGTATGTAATCAGCGCAGTGTACGATGACGCAATCTGAATAAGTAGTAATGATAAAAGTAAACAACTGAGGCTCTAATTTTGATATTACGGTATGTAAAAACAGTGACAATTACGTTACTTTGACACGATCGTTGTAAAGTCTTTCATTAAAGACTAAATTATTATTTCAAAAATTAATTTAAGTGAATCTAAATGTGGAATCTACAAACTGAAGAAAAATATACGTAAAGTTTAATTCGTTGTAACGTAACTTTGTGGCAGAGCATCTAGATACTTTTAGGTAGCTTTCTTTACAAAAAGCTACCTATTGCAGCCGTTCGGAGGATAGCGATTTCAAAAAATTTTGGTATATTTTCATCGATCATGACCCCCAGATCCCGAAACCACCCTCCGTTCAAAATTGATATATATATATATATATATGACCTATGTCACACTGTAACTATCGTATTTATGAACCGATTTGGATGTAATTCGGTGTGTACATAGTACATACCAATGTCTCGACCGAGTTTGTTGGCCAGCTTCATCCACCATTTTGTTTCAAAATGGCGGCCATTTAAAAATTTAAAAAAAATTTAAAATTTGAAATGTGGTACCAAAAAATTGAAAATGGAAAAATATTTTTTTCTTATGTATTTGACCTTTATACAAAGACACCGTAGCAGTTTTTGTTTCGTCTATATCTTAAAAAATGGCTGAGTTATAGCATTTTGAATTTCTAGCGAAGCTGCCATTTTGAAACGTCCTGAATATTGTCACGCGGTAAAAGGCGTATTTATGAACCGATTTGGATGTAACTTCGTTTATACATAGTACAGATCAATGTCTCGACCGAGTTCGTTGGCCAGCTTCATCCGCCATTTTGTTTAAAAATGGCGGCCATTTAAAATTTTAAGAAAAATTTAAATTTGAAATGTGGTACCAAAAAATTGAAAATTGAAAAAATATTTTTTTCTTATGTGTTTGACCTCGATAAAAAGATTCGGGAGCAGTTTTTGTTTCGTCTATACCTTAAAAAATGGCTGAGTTATAGCATTTTGAATTTCTAGTGTGGCTGACATTTTGAAACACCCTGATTTTCGCCACGTGATAACAGACGTATTTATGAACCGATTTGGATGTACCTTGGTGTGTACATAGTACATACAAATAACTCAACCGAGTTCGTTGGCCAGCTTCATCCGCCATCTTGTTTCAAAATGGCGGCCATTTAAAAAAATTTAAAAAAAATTAAATTTAAAATGAGATACCAAAAAATTGGAAAATGAAAAAGAGTTTTTTCGTATGTGTTTGACCTTAATACAAAGATTCCGGAACAGGTTTTTTTTCGTCTATATCTAAAAAAATGGCTGAGTTATAACATTTTGAATTTCTATTGTGGCTGACATTTTAAAACGACCTGATTTTTGTCACGCGATAACAGGCGTATTTATGAACCGATTTGAATGTAACTTGGTCTGTACATAGTACATACCAATGTCTCGACCGAGTTCGTTGGCCAGCTTCATTCGCCATCTTGTTTCAAAAGGGTTGCCATTTTTAAAAAAAATGTAATTTAAAATTTAAAATGAGGTATTAAAAATTTGGAAAATGAAAAACATTTTTTTTATGTGTTCGGCCTTGATACAAAGATTCTGGAGCAGTTTTTGTTTCTGAAAATTTGTTCTTTTGTTTATATCTTAAAAAGTGGTTGAATTATAGCACTTTGAATTTCTATCGTGGCTAACACTTTGAAACGATCTTGTATTTGTCTCGCGATACCACACGTATTCACCTATTTCGATGGAAGAAGGCATGTGGATAGTATACATCAATATCTCGACCAAGTTCGCTGGCCAGCTTCATCAGCCATCTTGTTTCAAAATGGCGGCCATTAAATTAAAAAATATATATATTTAAAGTGAGGTGCAAAAAAATTAGAAATTGAAAAAGGTTTCTTTCTTAAGTATTTGACCTTGATATAAGGATTCAGGAGCATTTTCTGTTTGTCTTTATCTTAAAAAATGGCTCAGATATAGCAGTTTCAATTTCTAACGTGGGTGACATTTTGAAAAATCTGATTTTTTGCCTGCGACAGCACTCGTATATATCAACCGATTCCGATGTGAGTGAGCATGTGCACAGCAATTACTAAGGTCTCGACCAAGTTCACTGGTTAGCCTCATCCACCATGTTGTCTTAAAATAGCAGGCACTTTAAGAAATCGCCAAATTTGGCAGCCAAATATAACTTACTTTAAATAAAAGCAGCTTGGATAAAGCTGACTAATTTCGCGAAATTCTCATTCATAATGATTTAGTATTGATAAAAATTAGTATTGAATCTCCTACATTCGGTTTCCACTTAATTGAGCTTCGTGTGTTTGAATAATATAAGTTGGCTTTTTTAAAATAAGGAATATGAAAGCTACCTCTTCCTCCCGGCACTGGCCGGAAGGACTTTTTTATAAGGGTACTCTTACGGAGAAGTGTTTTGAGATTCTGCATGTGATCGTGATGTTCTTAATCACTAACATGTATGCGTGAATAAGCTATGTATTCTGGCATTATTTAAGTTTCGTAAGGTGTGCATGTATCTCCAGAAATCTAGGTGTCGCTGTTATTTTTTGTAATAATATGTTAATCAGATAGCTTTGGTTGTGTAGGATATATATAACTAGTGCGGAAGTAGCTAGATTCAGCCGATTTTAATGGATCTCGTCTACGAGTCATCTGCTCTCAAGTGCGATTTGCGCCATGTGTTGACTTCGAATGGAGTTCCCATCTAGAAGTTTTTGATCGACTGAGCAGCTGGACGTTTTCGCCTATTTGGCAAGACGTTGAACTTTCTACTTCAAAAAAAAAAAAAAAAGCATCGTAATCACGGGATTCTATTTATAGGATATTATATTCTAAATAGATTTTTTTAGGTTTCTGTATAACGAACGCTGAGGACATTTGGAGTGGAGTTAAGTGAGTTAAAAAGCAATAAGTTTTGGGAAAGGATTATAGTCTCCCCCCTATCAGTCTTTCTTCAATTGAGCTTATTTTTGATCATCTGAATTAAATCAATCCGCTCAATTACTTGCTTAGTACTTATAAATATTTTTTTTGTGTTTTATTAGATCTTCGTCATGGCTTTCAATTAAGTTGACAGCACCACAGCAAATGTCACAACTCATCCTTAATTAATTTATTTATGTTATTATTATTATATTCTTTTATTATTTATAGCTTTTTATACAGAAAAAAAAGTAATAATAACTTTTTTTTTTGTTTTTGTAAACCTACTTTTAGCTCTAAGGGCAGCGATGCCGGCAGAAAGAAATCCAGGGAGGGATCAGTATTTAAGTATGGATGCATGTACAGTCCGCAGCCCGAACCGAATTTGTTTAAATGAAGAATATAAACGTGAAATAAGCCAACCTCCTCGTGCAAGATTCATTTACACCTTTGTACATAGAAAATAATGCGAACAGTTAAGAAATATTAATCAATTTCATAACCTAACTTCCATCAGCATTTTCGAAAATCGAAATTTTTTAAATTACTCATTTTTTTTTTCTTTGCGTCAAGAGGTTCTGACCTCTTGAAACACCCGTTTAAGATAAATATGAAACACATGAAAATAAATCCAAACACACTTGAAAAATTCTCAGTTCTTCGTTGTAGTCCAGGGGAAATGTACATTTTACCTTGCAAAAGGTCGGGTAGAAGTTTTTTTTCTGACTTTTTATAATCATGCTAACATGGGAAAAACAAGTTTCCTAACAAAATTTCTTAAGGCTAAATTTTCTGTGGCCAAAAAAACTCAAAATTTTGGGACCTTTTTTGATTTTTTAAAAATATCTTGAAATCCGTTGCCGTAGCATATTATTTGTCAATTACAATATTAAAGAAGATAACATTCTCTACAACTTTCATATTTACAACTTTGTTATACACTCAATAGCAAGCGCAGAGCGCCATTTCAAAAATAAGACAATTTTATCAATTTTCTTAAAAACCGTGAAAAACACTTTTGCCCCGATTATTCAAATGTTCCCCACGGATTTAAAAGTGTATGTCGACTTTTAAAAATTGGTAGCAGTAAATTATCTATTATTTGCACACTCACGTCTTTATTTTCATCTCAACAGACATTTTATATTCAATAAAATTGTATAATTTTAAAAGTAGGGCAGAGTGTAGATGAATGAGACAATTTTCATATTTAGATAGTAACTTCAGTGTATTGTATACAATGTTAACTTCAAAGCAAAAGAATACTTTAATATTTAGTAACTTATTGGCACGATAGTTTCAATTAAGAAAGAATTCCCGTTTAATTAAAAAAAATTATAATGCATACATATTTTTCCAGGTATCAATGGGATAGGTATGAAAATTTGCGAAAAACATATTTTATTCCACGCTACAATGGTATATTTTATTTACCAATTATTGATAACATATGTTTTAATGTTTTACTGCTTTAAAGATGGCAAACATTGGATTGTAGTTCCATATAAAACGGGGGCTCAAAAAATAAATATCATTCGTGTAAGAAATAATTTACCTTATAAAATAACCACAATAAAAATGACAACAGATTATTTCACTAACTAATGTTATGCATTTATCTCTTGTAAAATTCAAAAATTCTAACAATAAAATATTTGAGATCACTAGTCTCATAAAAATATTTAAAAGATTAGTTTTACAAAATATTGTCAATATTTTTTCACTTATTTCAATAAATATAGCAAGAGATTTTAAAGCTTAAACAGAATACTTTAAACTTCAGAACGGGTTCCAAACAGTTATCCAAAAATGAAATTGTTCGGATATTAAAGAAAATAATGCAACCAAACCCAAAACATTACAAAAGTACAACATTAGATATTGATGTCAGATATCCCATGAAACAAAAAAAAATTAAAAGTAATAAAATGCAAGTGAGATGTTTATCAAGGACGCTCCCATAGGTGTAATATTACCTTGCAAATGTCTTCGTCTGACTAATTTAGTCTCATAATTCATATAATTCTGACTTTAAACGCCTCAATACTATAACTACCGTAAAATCTTTGAAAATGAAATCTGTATATACGGAATCTGGTCTTTAAAGAAAAAATTACATATTTTCAAGAGAAAGAATATGAACAATTATACGCGCTAAGATGGAAACCTGTTTAAAGCGAAATATATTTCGGTTCCTTTTGGTTGGGTTTTCAAGGTTTTAATAAATCAATATTTAACAAAGCTGATTACGTAGTTCAGCATTACACATTTAATGATTACACACTTAAAATTTTCAATATCTGGCTATTAGAGATTTATTAAAATTCTCGTGGTAATTTTTTTTTAAGGGGGGAGGGGTGGGGCGCCAAAATTCATGTTTGCCACGGGTGCAAAAAAAGGCTAGTTTTGGCCCTGAAACACATAATTTACTGCTACCAATATATAGAAGTTGGCATACACGATTAAATCCGTGGAAAACGTTTGAATAATCGGGACTGAACGAAGTTTTTCACGGTTTTTAAGAAAATTGAAAAAATTGTCCTATTATTGAAATGACGTACTGCGCTTGCTAAGGAGTGTATAAAAAAGTTGTTAATATGAAAGTTGTAGAAAATCTTATCTTCTTTAATACTGTAATTGACAAATAATATGCTACGGCAACGGGTCTGAAGATATTTAAAAAAAAATAAAAAAAGGTCCCAAAATTTTGTTGTTGTTTTTTTGGCCACAGAAAATTTAGCCTTAAGATTTTTTTTTTAGAACTAGGGGGCTCTGCCCCCTACGAGCTTTGCTCGCCAACCCCCGTTCAGACTCTAAAAATTCTTTAATTTGATCGGCTTAAAAAAGATTACGGAAGATTGAATTATAACTAAAAAACCAGTGGCGATATCCCTGTAAACGGGTTTCTATTTATATCTCTTTTAATGAAGGATTTTAAGGCCAAAAAAGCTGCTGTGAATTAGTTAAACGCCTGAAAATTTGCTAATGTAAAATGAACTAAGTCAGCAGAGTCTTTGCTTCCAGGTATTTTTTTAATACAGCATACAGCTATAAGAAAATGATTTTAAATCACACGTTTTAAATCTGACGTAATTTTAACCAAATTTTTCTTTTTGTAATATTCACCTAGAAATATTTCAATTATTAGAAAGGAAATATTATTTGCACTGACTTGCGATAGCAACAGTATTTAAAAATATTATCTTGAAGTATGAAATAAATCTCACGTCTACGTGCAAATATATATTTTAATTTAAATGGTTTGGCAATATTATTTGGCCATTTGAAATAGGACGTAATTCCAACCGCATTCACTGCTTTTAACACATGTTTAATGATTAATTGTTTTATAGCTTTTTTTTAAATTTTTAAATATTCACGTGTAGAAACAATTTTTATGACGTAATTTGTAATATTTTACTGCTCGTAACTCGTAATCATTTAATTCTAATTTCATAGGGGGGGGGGGGGGGGTTCTGTCTATAATAGTCACTTGTAAATAAATTTTCAGTTTAAAGGTAATATTATTTTTTGTGAAGTTTTACAATATTGGCAACAATTTAAAATGATAACCTTTTCTAAAATATGCAAAAAATATCTCTGGAAATGCTGAAAATTTGAATTTAAAATGGAAATAAACTCTCAAAAATTAGTCAAATTAAAAAAATTGAATACAGGCTGCACACCGCGAAGTTATAATGTATAAAATAATCTCAAAATTATTAAATTCCTATGTATAGTTTTTGCTCCTATAAAACTTTTTTAATGGAACGATTTTGACCAACTTTAACGTTAAATCTCTCTTAAAATAATTCTTCGAGTTGAAAACTGTCTACATCAGCGTGTTTATCAAACATTTCTCTTTAATACCACCGATTTCCGTATTTTTGTATGCAGTAGTTTTCTTAATATTAACGAAGAAAGATCCAAGATCACAAAAAATTAAAAACTAGCGACGGTGGCAGCGTTAGTTACTTTTTTTTAGAATAGAGAGAAACTTGGTTTTTCCATCAATTCAGAAAAAAAATCTTTTACCCGACCATTTGCAAGTTAGCATCCTTTTATTGGTACAATCCCCCTGGACTATTGTGTCAGTGTATAAGATTTTTTTTTGTCACTTAAGAAAAACAAATTTTAATACTATTTTTCAAAATCACCAAAGATAACAAAAATTTAGCTAATTTAATTTCTTAAGTTATCTAAGATTTTGAAAACGGCGGGAAGGCAGTTTTCTGCAAAGTCGACGTAGAGATTATTGTCAAGAAACATTACTTTGCATACGTATCATTCTCTTAGTGAATGGACAACATTCAAGGGCCCACCCCTCTCCAATTTGAACTAGCATACCTTATTTTTATAAAAGAATGTGCTCCTAAGTGCCAACTCGGAAAAAGTGCACTATACATATTTTTTAGATTTGAATTTTTGCTTGTTATTTAATGAATACTAAAAAGTGACTTAAGGCCGGATTTTTCCGTTACTAGAAATCATGTTAAAATGGCTGTAGACAAAAATAATTTAAACACAATTTTATTTTGAACCCTATAAAGAAAGAAGTGATACTAAATATATTATAGCATCAAACTACGATTAATAAATATATATATCCTGGAATTGACAAGCATTCTTATAAAAATACAGGAAAACCCTCGGACGGTGAAAGGGTTGGCAACAGTTGACAGCTGTTCTAAAAAGAAAGCTGTGGTTCTCACCCTAATTTCACTATGTGGCTGAAATTCTGTATTAATGCTGTTCTAAAATCCCAAATGGCTGCTCTCTGACACATTCAGGAAGACATTTTCATTCCTACATGCACGAAATATACAAGAGTTAGTTGAACAGAGTTTTTCATTTTTCGATAAAGACAAATAATTCTTGACATCTTGAGCCACTCTTTGGAACAAAGAAGCAAGGAAAAACTCTCATTAATCAGTAATCCATTATAGCTCAATTTATAATACATTTAACGGAAAACGGAAAAGGTTTTTTATTTGAAATTATTTTAACACGTCTGCCAATTTCATGATTTACCTATAAAACCAACTCCTGTGAAAGTGTGAGAATGTTTCTTGGTTTTGTTCAGTTAAAAATATCGTTTTGGGAATCAATTTAACATACTTCAGCTATATAAACTATTTTATTATAAGAAATCAGAAAGTTCATATTTATGTCAATTTCGAAATTTTAAAGTGCTAAATTTTCATAAAATACTGAATCAGAAATTTAAGTACTCGCCCCGAGTCTTACTATTATTCTTATTATTTTTGTAGTTATACGGATGCTTTGCAATTATACATTCTCTTTCAAAAGTATAAGACCACAACATATTTTGTTATTTAGGTAATTAAAGAAATATTTCAATCAAAATAAAGAATATTTTATGTTAGTAAATCAAGTTTTTAGTAAAATGTAGCAACTTACACAAATGAAATGAATTCGGAAAAAATATAAGATCAATATAACAAAAAAGTGTCAAAACGAACTGTTGCAAAATTATAGGATCACCTGTGGAAAAGAACAGTTTTCTGAAATTTGGTAAGATGTTGCTCCACCATTTCTCAGAATAACTTTAAACACACGATTTGGCATAGAGTTAATTAATTTTTTAAAGAACGATTCGGGAATATTGTCCCATTTCTCCATAATGACCATTCCTAATCCATATGTTGAATGATATTGTTTGTTATTTTCATACACTTGGCGGGTCAAATAACCCCACAAATTTTCTATGGAGTTTAGGTCAGGGCTTCGACTTGGTCAAAGTAAAACATCAATATTTTCTCTTTTAAGCCACTCTTTTATTGATTTTGATGAATGACTAGGAGCATTATCTTGTTGAAACTTCCATTTTGTACCTCCTAAAAGTGGTCCGAAGGGTATCAGACTTTGAAATAGCATTCACTGGTAACTGTCCGAGTTCATTTTCCCTTCAACTCTTTGGAGATCGTATTTTACTGCATATGAAAATTCGTCCCACACCTTAACGGCACCGCCTCCCATCTGCCTACTGAAGAACTCGCGAGATCTTTGCCTTAAATAATGCCAGTAGTAATTATTGCTGTCTGTACCATCAAGATTGAATTTTTTCTCGTCTGAAAACAACATATTTCTACATTCAGAGTTTCAGGACATGACATTTTTTGCCCACTTAAGACGAGCTTCTTTGTGACATTTCAGTAGTAGTGGTTTACTTTTTAAATTGCGACGAATAACACTAGCATTAGATTTCAAACTTCGCCACACGGTTGCATGTGATACCTTTTTAGGTATCTTTTGTCCTATTTTACGAGTCGACTGCAATTTTTTCGTTGCCAGTTTGACAATCCGCCTATTATCACGATCTGACAACTTCTTTTTACGACCAGATCGTTTATGCGTTCCATGCAATTATTTTTTACTTAAAACATTATGAATAGCAGTTTTAGAACTATTAAGAATCTTATATAGTTCACGTTCAGACTTTCCTTTTCCTTTGTAGAACCACACTCTTCCCACTTCTATTACGGACAGCTCACTCTGACGAGACATTTTACTAATAAATTCAAGGAATCAGATACAATTCAGAATTTCTCCATTTTATTCTTCTTTTTAAGTTTTTAAGATTGTTTAAGTTACAGTTAAACTTTGAGTTCAAAATAAAATCGTCTGCTTTATTAATAATATAAGAGTGGTCTTAGGTCTTATATTTATGAAACAGCGGGTTTGTGAAAAATCTTTTGGCATGAAACAAAAAAATATTCAAACTTTTTTTCCCTCAGCTAAATAAACATTATAGAGTTATTTCTTTTCATTCAACTACTTTTAAATTCAAACTAATATTTTCTGGTTCAAAAAAGGTGAAATCCTAAGAGGTCTTATAATTTTGTAACAGACTGTAATATGGTTATAGTTCAGAACGATTCTTATAAAATTACTGTACTTATATTAATATTTTTTTACAGTTATACGAATGCTTTGCAATTATAATATTCTAATAGTTCAGAACAGTTCTTTGAAAATTTCTGTACTTACATTAATATATAGATATTTTTACAGTTATACGAATGCTTTGCAATTGTAATATGGTAATATGTCAGTACGGTTCTTATAAAATTCCTGTACTTATTTATGTTGCAGTTATTTATTTACTATATTAACAGAGTAAAATATCAACATTAAAATTTGGAGAATATACGTAGTATCATTTGTCTCATTCACAAAAATTTATAATTTAAAGACAGTGATTTTTTGTAACCTTCCATGCAATTTTAACCCTCATCTCGTGGAACGAAAGCACATTCTCCCGAAAGCCAGTAGTGTCATGTCACTTTCAGTTAGATCGGAAGCACTCAGGTTAATATGAAGTTGGCCACTTAACAGATCTCTCCGATATAGTTTTAATGCACCAATGAAAAGTAATAACAAATACAAACAGCAGTAGATGCAGTAGAAACGTAACATAATCCGTCAAGTGGGAGTTTTACTTACGGACAAAGGGTTCCGTACAACAAAATTTAAACGTGGCATTGTGCCAAGCGCGCTTTGAAAGAAGGTCGCAAAATTGCAATGTTGAGTTTTATTAGATACATTTTAAATTTATATATCAGTTAATTACCGACAGTTGTCTTCGAAATTCATTATCAACACCCTTCAACTCCCCAGCTGCGCGCCAGCAAAGTAAAGTTAGCAAGTAATGAAAAAATACAATTTTCTCAAAACCTATACGACCTAGGGTAATCGATATAGTTTGCCTGCAAGATTTAAATAAGCTCCAATAGTCCTAATTTTTTTCATAATTTTAGTAGCAGTAGATTCGGAAATAGTAGGAGGGCATATTTTCGCAGTACATTTTCGACGATGTCTCGGAAAATATACTACATAAAATTAAAACAGATATATTTTTGAGTTCGGTATTATGAGATTTTTCGAATGATACCCCACACGAGATACAGAAACTTTTTTTCCAAGTAACTAAATTAGCCCCTCTAAATTTGTTCTAAAAATATTTGCGAATAGCTAGCAATATATAAATATGTGGGCCAGCAGCCTTTCTACCTCTCTTAACCCCTTAATTCTCGCTCCCGTCAATACTACGGGCTGAGGAGTCGTTCGTTATTTCTTGTGCCCGTCATATTTCCGGGCTGGAGATTTATTGCTGGAAAAAACTTCTGAAACCAGAATAATTTAACAGGCATTTCGGTATGAAGTCTTTGAATATGTGCGTTTGGGTTTGGTTTTTGGCACTGGACTTTGTATTGCATGTTTCGAAATATGTCACACTCAAAAAAATTATTAATAATCAAAATTTATTGTATATTACATTATTTCAAATATTATTAGTAAAAATATGTTTGATGATGATAAATAAAGATCTAAGATGTGAAAAATAAAGGTCTTATTCGCATTAATTTGTATGGTGTAAAACAAACATTAAAACACAGAATTCTCGCGTGATCGATTTTCCTCAAAGGTGAATTTGTTCTATAACATCTTTTTTTTCGACGTAAAAAAAAAAAAAAAAAACTAATTGCATATTTTATATAGAAATCTTATAATTATTCAATTTCTGTAATAAAAAAATAGGTACATTTTTGATGGTTTTTCCAAATATTAAGAGATCGTTAAAAGGTTAAATTTGAACTTACCACGTTCCTCAGTTTATGAGAAAAACGGCTCTGTCAAGCCGACAGACATACACACGAGTGATATCAAAATGGTTCCGTTTTTACTTTTTTTAAGTACGGAACCCTAAAAAGGAAAGGAGAAGAAATTAAGTTAAAGAAACCACATGCACACTTGAGAAAATTTGTGCGTATTTGATAAGTTATTAAGTAAAGTCTTCGAATTCTTGCAGATATAAAAAGCATTCCAACGACCAAGACCATAGAGACACGCTGTGAATTATAGAATTTTCAAAGAAATGAGACATATGGTTGTCAGAGCCACAATATTTAGCAATATCGGAACATTAATTAAAACATTATAAATGTAACAAGACATTAAATATTCCTCAAAAAAATGTTTCTGATATTTATGGAAACATTTTTGATTCAAAAATGTTACCTGTGAATTAAAAAAAAGAATGTTTCTGATCAGTTCAGAAGCCTATTGGCTTTTAAGCTTTCTAATTTATTATACTTTAAAAGATTTTGGAAGGTTTTCTTAAATGTTTCCAGAGTCATGCGTGGCTACGAGATTAAAGTAAAAGTTTTCTAAAAGTTTATTGTATATCAGTAAGCAATTGTAATTTTTTTTTCTTATACAAAAATTTGAAAAAAAAAATCTGTTATGTAAATTCAGACACTTTTAATGTTACTAAATTTGAAAAATAAATATTAACAGAACTGAAAGTATAGTATCGTAGTGTTTATTTATTTTTTTTTTTTTTGTCATACATATATTAACTTTAGTATATACAAATGATTCTTCACTCATATGCGTCATTCTCCCAAAAGTGTACTTTTTGAATACAAATTTTTCCCGTAAAAAAAAAAGTTTGTTTTTCAAGACAAATGTTATCATTTTTAGAAACTTGTCACTTACTGCATGTAAAAATCAGCAATGGCCCAGCTACATTACATTTATTATTTTCAGAAACACAATTTTTTATTAACCCTTTATCAGGCAAGTCAATTCTGTGGCTGAAATGTTGGAAAGATTCATTGCCACCAAAATCTACATATAGATTTATTTGAAAATAAAATGTGACTTTTTTATCAGCGGAATTTTAAAAACAAAGTATTTTACTAAAACGTACGTTGCGAATCGACTAGTTTTCATCAAGAATTAAGTGGTAAGTATATTACCTTTGCCCGATAAAGTGTTAACATCATTCACGGAGGTGAACTTTATGCGACAGTTAATGTTTGTGTAGTGCGACAAGCATAAAAAACTATTTATTCTATTAGATAACTAATGACTAAGATTATATAACTAAGGAGCAATTTTATATAAGAATGCATAATAAATTTATTTGGAATGAATATAAAAAAAAAACACAAAAAATTCATCTCCTATCTGGAACTTCTTTTCATCACCCATCTTTTATATGTTATTCAATTCTTCTCTTTTAAAGTTCTAAAACAATCTTTTTCGATTTATAGTCATTGTAAATTCTTGTCAAGCATTTTTCTCTGAAATATATATTTTCAAAATTAAGAGATCCACGGAGGTGATAATCACGGAGGTGAGGAACATTCTCTAAATATTAACCAACATATTTATTTTTTTGAGAATTTTTTTTTGTTCTTTAAATCAACATCTGTTGATATAATTACATAAGCAATAGATAAGCAAATATCTTAGTGTTGATTTCATCACCTTGAATTGCTGTTCACGGAGGTGAGAATCTCCAATAACTATCGTTGCTTTTTTATAAGAAATTGTAATACCTGAGTATAAAAACAAATTTCTGGCTTATAATTTAACAACAGCAAACATACTGACTAACTTTTGCATCATGGAAAACAAAATCTGATAATAATTTTGCCATTTTTTAACATGAAAATGCAACTTAATGTTTGGTTCATGGAAGTGAGAATTTATTTTGTGACACTCCTTTTCGTACTCAGAAAGCAAACAAAAATACAAAGAAAGCAATTAACTATGCTAAGTTACTTTGCTCTTGCGATAGTAGTAGCTAGAATAATTATTATTTAACTATTTTATTTTCACTTAAATATGTAATCAATCAAATATGTAATCAATCATTTACCTTAGTAACATTGTGTGTGTGCATGACACGGACGTGATATCTCACATACTGTGTACTAAGAAATAAAAAATATAAAGTAATTAAAAAATGTATGCACACAACACATTTAGTCTTCTTTCACTTTCAATAGAAAACATAAATTAATTCAAAAATGTTCATGTCAAATACTGAAAAGGCTTTGTGACTGGAATAGTACACTTTTTGGAGAATGACCCATATAAGTCGTGAGAAGCCAAAAAGAAATCCCTACTAATTAAGATAAGATTTAAATCCATAATTCGGGTAAGTTACAATTCTTTAAAACATAACTTAACAAATGTATATCGTTCCATTTAAAAATTTGTATAGCAAAACATTTATATTTACGTTGCATTCGTTTAAAAGTAAGAATTATTTCTTGCTAAACTAAATATATTTCAAATCGAATGGCAAAAATTTTAAAGCATACATTCCTTCAGGCAAATCTTTTCATAACAAGCAGCATGTTATTAAAATAATAATAATAAAACAAAAGAAACATAAACATTTTGTAAGTGAAGCAGCTGAATTACATACTTTGAATTCTAATAATTCCAGCCAAATAAATATAAGCTTAATAATTTTAGTTCTAGATTTTTACTTAGAAATACATTTTCTCTGCTAAAATGAGATTTTGATATTTAATAATAGTATCTATAAAATTAAAATATACATATGTGAATTTTTTATAGAAACTTGTTATTATTTCATTAAGTTAATTTCATATTTATTTTCTTATAGTATACACATATGTACCTTGTTAGAAAATGAGGACAACGTAAAACGTAAACCACCATGCCAAATCGTCATCGAAAATAAAGTAAAACATAGTTGAAATTTAGAAACAAAACAAACAGCAATATATATACATATATATATATATATGTGTGTGTGTGTGTGTGTGTGTGTACATTGGGAGAAATTTGACATGACTGTACTAACAAAATTTTACAGTCATGAAAATTTAGAGCCTGAGCCATGCGAAGAATCAAGACTATCCAATAGAAAGTGAGCAAGACGCCTTTTACGAACATTCAAAAGATTTTGGAAAGCCTTCCCATGAGGTTTGGGATAAAAGTGAAATGACTGTACAACGAAAAATTCTACAATCATGAAAACTTAGAGCCAAAGCTATGACCAAGAGTTAAGGCTTCCCAACAGAGCGCTAGGAAGTCGCCTTTTACGAACACTGAATATACACCGGTCATCAAAATTAAAGGATAACGAGAAAAAATATACTCACTAAGTTAATGTTGCAACCAATGCCCAATGCTGCAATTAATTATGTTAAATAAATACTATTGAACTCAAAATTGCACTTCAGGGCATACGTTAGCGTCGGAAATATGCAAATTAGATGATTGACAATGTGCTGCGCAACGGACGTATGTTGGAATTGTTGTCTGTAGTGTTGTTTAAAGTGAATGTGGTGTCTGAGTGTGATCAGTATTCATTAGTTATGGCTCAAAGGCATAATTTAAGTTAAGATCAAAAGTGGCGAATAATTAGTAGAATCGAGGAAAGTCAAAAACAAATGGAGGTCGCCCAAGATTTGAATATTCCTCAAAGTGTCATATCAAGAGCTTCGAGCTTCTTTTTAAGCACTGGATCCGTTGAAAGACAGCCTGTTCAAGCGAGACCAAGAGCAAAAACTGCATCATAAGACCGTTTCTTGTCATTGTGGCTCAAAGAAAACGCGAAGCAACTACAAGAGATTTGATTTCAGACCTTCAGGCTGCTACAAGAAATCGAATTAGCCGTTCTACTGCTGCACGAAAGCTTAACAAGGATACACTACATGCGAGAAAACCTAAAGTTTGTGTCCCACTCACTCCAGTTTCCCAAGGGGCCTGTTTAAACTGCTGTTGTAATAATTTTTAATGGAGCCAAGAAGACTGCGCTCGAACGGGATATTTCACGGACAAGAGAAGGGCAAGTTTCGTCTTTCTTCATCTCTTCAGATCAAAATACGTCTAAAATCAGTGTTCAGACCATATCTGGACTCTTCAGTAAACAATACATGAGCCCAGTCTTCTTGCCTCCATTGAACTCAACGAGGGTAACAGCTTAAACGGGCCCCTTGGGAAGTTGGAGTGAGTGGGACACAAACTTTTGGTTTTCTCGCATAGAATCCATCCTTGTTAAGCCTTCGTGCAGCAGTAGAACGGCTAATTCGAGTTCTTGTGGCAGCCTGAAGGTCTGAAACCAAATCTCCTGTAGTCGCTTCGCGTTTTATTCGAGCCATAATGACAAAAAAAAGGTCTTCGGATGCAGTTGTTGCTGTTGGTCTCCCTTGACCAGGCTGTTTGTCAACGGATCCAGTGCTTAAAAAGGAGCTAGAAACTCTTAATATGACACTTTGAGGGATATTCAAATCTTGGGTGACCTCCATTTGTTTTTGACCTTCCTCGATTCTACCAATTAAGGACAAACCACGTTTGACCTTAACTTAAATGAGGCCGTTTAGCCATAACTACAGTCGTGGCCATAAGTTTAGGACCACCACTGAAATTTAAGTTCCAGACAATAAATTGCATCTGCGACATTTATCACTCAAAGTTCAAAAGAAAAGCGAATACAGTAACTCCACTGTCAGACGGAATGACGCCATCTGACGAAAATCGATTTGAATAATGACGTTATCAGTGGTTTCAATTTTAAAAACGCTAGTTTCTGCACGGTGGTCCTAAACTTTTGGCCACGACTGTAATGAATACTGATCACATTCAGACACCACATTCCCTTTAAACAACACTACAGACTAGAATTCCAACATGCGTCCATTGCGCACCCCATTGTCAATCATCTAATTTGCATATTTCCAACGCTAACGTGTGCACGGAAGTGCAATTTTGAGTTCAATAGTATTTAATTAACATAAATAATTGCAGCATTGGGCATTGGTTACAACATTAACTTAGTGAGCCTATTTTTTCTCATTATCCTTTAATTTTGATGACCAGTGTAATTTGGAAACCCTTCCCAAGATGTGTGGGAGAAAATTGATATGACTGTAAGGGTGGAATGAAAAAATCGATAATCGGAAAATTAAATGTAATAGCGCGCAAAAGTTGTGTATGGTCCTCAGTAATAAAACTGCACAGTTTTTCGAAATCAAGTTTTATCTTCTGGTGCCCCAGGGCCCCTCAATTTTCGCCAAACGCATCAAAAATGCCTTGTTCAATGTTCAATTTATAAATCGAAATAAATTTGGAAAATAAATATGTCATACCGCAGAAAAGTTGTGTATGGTAAGTAGTAATTTGACTTCACTGTGTTTTCGAAATCAAGTTTCACATTCCGGTGCCCCCGGTCCCTCAAATTTTGCAAAATTTGTCAAAAATGCCTTGTACAACTTACAAATCGAAATTAACATAAAGTTGGAAAATAGAAATGTTGTTCCGCGGAAAAGTCGCGTATGGTACGTAGTAATATACTTGCTCAGTTTTTTCGAAATCATGTAATATCTTCTAGGGGCCGGTCATTCGAAATTTCGAAAAAATTGCCGTAAAATCTCTTTTATCTGTTGTACATGTATAATAGAATGCATCACACAAGAATCAAGAGTGCAATACAGACATTTTATGTATGAAAAGTACACAAACAATTAATGTTCAAGAATGAAAACAAACATTTATACCTTTTAAAAGTGTTTAAAAAATTTAATGTTTTATTAAATCAGTTCGTGCTAGACGCATGCAGCAGAGGATCATAGAATTATAGTGGGCCCATTGGCAAAATGTTTGACAAGTGTGAATCCCTTCCCATCGTTTCTTAACAGACTATTGACATTAATTAGAATTTCAACAGTTATTGGCGATCTCAATACCGATCAAAAATACCTGAAGGAAATGGTCCTACCTATTAAGAAAGGAAGTTGTTCGGAAGACCTTGCAAATAGATTTCTTGGTAGATTTTCACATAGCAGATGGGTTACCACCGCCAATAGAATTTTGTGACTCTATGTGGGAATTCTGGATCCAACGTTAAATCTGAAGATATTGTAGTCAAGGTGTATACGCACGTGTATGGTTTGTAATTAAGTGCAATCCATCTCTGGGAAATTGTTTATTTTTACAGGGATATGTCTCTGGCAGTTAGACTTGTTATTGCCATTTTTGCCCAAACCTGCACATTGGCATGGTAACTGATGATCGGAAGCACATCCGCGAGCTAGAATTTCGTAGAAACCTATAAACGCAAAGTTCGAACACTAGCGGATAAGTCAGGCAGTTCTAATTTCCTGCAATCAATTTTAGCGCAGCAGATTATATTGATCTGATTCAGTGGGATAAGGTAGAATTTACGGAACCACCTATTTTGACTAATCTTTCATACGATGATTTAAAGATGTACATTGACAAACGTGATTATGAAGATATCATTTAGTTTGCTGAGTTCCCATGCTGCACTCAAAGTGTTGAAAGGTTTGTCAGAGTGATCACTGGAGCTGGTGCGACAGTTTGTGGTGTAAGCAACATAGATGAATTCATAAGATCCATTATGCCATATTTTGAGACCAAATCAGTTTTTAAGGTTACAAATCTCCAACAGCACCAACAATAAACACCAAGCCGAAACATCAATTTTGGTATTGAAGAGCACGACTAATTTATTTGAACTTTAATATTTTTATATTTTTGAACACTTTTAACAGATTTAATTTTTTTTTTTATTCTTGAACGTTAATTGTTTGTGTACTTTTCACAGATAAAATGTTTTTTATTGTATTCATGTTTCTTGTGTGATGCATTCTATTGTACCATACGCAACTTTTCCGTGATATGATATTTTTATTTTCCAGCTTTATGGTTATTTCGATTTGTAAGTTGTACAAGGCATTTTTCACGAATTTCTCAAAAATGGGGGGGGGGGAGACCTGGGGCACCGGAAGATAAAACTTGATTTTGAAATAAACTTTGCAGGCATATTACTACGTACCATGCACAACTTTTCTGTGGAATGCCATTTTTATTTTCTAGATTTATCTTTATTCTTATTTATAGCGTCTACAAGGCGTTTTTGATGAGTTTGTCGAAAATTGGGGACCCGGGGGCATCGGAAGATAAATTTCTTTTCGAAAATATTCTGCAGTTTTATTACTGAGGACTATACACAACTTTTGCGCGTTATTATATTTTGAATTTCCGATTTTCGGTTTTTTTCACTCCACCTTAATGACTGTACTAAGAAAAATTCTACAATCATGAAAATTTCTAGTCAAGGCTACCCAATACAGTCAAATTGTCGCAACGAATAAGACATTTATGGTTACATAGTAATAGTGAAAATCGTCTCCATGAATTGAAAACGACCTTCTGTATTTTTTGATCGATTTTAAATAAAAGAATTTATCAAAATTAATGTAGTTTCGTAGATCTGACTAGATGACAGTCATCCAAAAAAAAAAAAAAATTAAATTAAATATAAATATATTTTTTTATTTTACAACAAGAAGTCGCTTTAAAGCACATTTCTATTTATTCTGCGCCTTAAATTTATAATATTTCAGCTTACAAACTTAAAAATTATCATAATAGCATAGTGACGTTTAGTACCAAACAGAATTGTAACTTTGGATGGATGCCAGAGGGAGAAGTAAGACTTACAAGATTAGCTAAGATAATATTAGAACAAATTAAATTATTTTATTATTACCATAATAAATTCATGAGTTTACCACGGCATGCAAAGTAAAATGTACATATTATATAAAATTTTCATTTAAATTAAGCAGATTTTTTTTTTTTTTTTTTTTTTTTTTTTTTTTTTTTTTTTAAAGGCTTTAACATATACTCAAATGCACCTAATATTTGGTTATTTTCACTTCACTTTGTATCTCAACAATAAAATTATAAGCCAATTTTCAACAATTCGGAAGCCTATATGTGGTTATATGAAAACAAAAAATTACAAAAGTAAAAGATTATTGTCATTATTTTAATATTCTATTTCTTATTAATTTCCAAGCATAATTTAGAAACATATATTTTTAAACAGCCGGAAATAAAATCAGCTAAGAAATAAATTTCAGACAAATATCCATATTTAAATATATGGCATTTTTTTTTTTTTTTTTTTTTTTTTTTTTTTTTTTTTTTGTGGGGTGGGGTAAATTTTAAAATAGAATAGTCCGGAAATATTGTTTTACAATAAAAATATAAATTCGCATTATGAGACTTATTTTTCTTTGCATTAAAAAATTAATTCAATTAGCTATAGAATAAAATATTTATTATTTTGTTGTGCAAGCATTTAAATGTTAATAGTTAACAATGTACTCGACACCCTTCACTTTTCGAAAAATGACGAAAATATTAATATTTCACTTTTGCTCACTTTTTTCTTTTTTGCTTAAAATGAATTTCAACATCCCTTGCATATTTTGGCGAAGTTACGTAAAGATTCGATGATTATAAATATGTGAGAAAAGGCTTTCTTATTGCATCCATTTAAATGTATCAGAGTTGAAACATTTAAAAAAAATTTCAGTTTATGGGTTTTTTTTTTTTTTTTTTTTTTTTTTTTTTAAAAGCATTGTGATCCATTTGCTAAAAATTCAACATAAACTTATCAGTGGACTCGCTATGTTTTATTTAGGATGATCTTACACTCTTTTGCAGCAAAAACTGTCCAAGACATTCGATCGTTTTATAGAAAACGGGTACGTAACCGTAATTTAACTCTATTCTGACCATAATATGGGCAATAGTATTGTCAGAATAGAGTTAAATAACGGTGGTTATGTAACCCTTTTCTATAAAAACGGTCGAATGACTGCCAGTTTGCTGAAAAATTTTAAGAGTGTAAAGGTGAATTTCATAAAATTAAAAAAAGGATTTTTCGTAGTATGAACAGTTTATTTATTTTTTTTTTTAATGTTAAGTTAATAGTCGTTTTTACTGTATTTTTTACATATGTCACTTATTCATTTTTTTTTTACTTATTTTTCTTTTAGGTAGATTTTGTAAGAAATACTATCTATTGCAGCCGTTACCATGATGCGATTTTTGAAAAATTTCTTTAAAACTTTTCGTTATATGACCCCAGGAACCCCAAACCACCCATATCTAAAAAGTTTATAAATATATATATATGTGTATGTATGTACTAAATTTTGTCCGCACGATAAAAGTCACAATTACGCATGGATAGTCTTCAAACTCGCCAAACACATTGAGATGGTTAATATCTCGGCGGGGATTGCAAATGGGGATAATCGGCCCAAGGCAGTAGAAATGGGGTAGGGTTAAAATTTTTGAATACCGCCTTAACATGATTCTGATAAAACCAGCTCTTACAGAAAAATGACATGAAAATTAAAAACATTTTCATTGTAGCAGTTGCCAACAATTAAAAAATAAATAAATAAAATTCTTACCACAAACAATTACTTTTCTATTGCAAGATTGCCACGTGAAAAATAAAAACATTATGTATATATTACGCTGCTATCGTATCTCCATACATATAAGGGGGTTACCGTAGAGGGGATCCTGTTCTGTCGCCAAATGCCACTAAGTTTGTCCCCAACTTGGAGATATATCGCCAAATTTGGCGACCAAAATTAGTCACCAAAAGTGACGTCAACTTGTCGATGTCTCTAATACTTCGCCAAATTCCCATAGACTTCCATTGTAAAGCAATAGCTTTTACTTACTTACAGAATTGAGATATTTTACTGCAACAAAAACTAATATTGGTATTACTTGGTTATTCCGTCGACCAAAAATTTATCGACAAACTATATTAAATGCCAAAAATGGTTGCTAGTAAATGTCACATTCACTTGACTTTAAGCAAATTACAGGTGTTTACGTCATCAAGTGATTTTAATGTCGACGTTTTATTTCCATTTTTATTAATGTTATATTAATTTATTTGTTCTTTCGTTACTTAAAATAAAAATTTAACTTTTAACTTCGAAATCTACTTGCGCCTGTAGGCCGAGTCGACAGGGATTTTTTAATATTCCATTCTTAGCGTTACAGAAACCACTTGTAAAAGAAATATGCAATTTTTTTTAAAAAAAAAAAGAGAGAAAAGTCTTAAAAAGGTCAAAATTGTAGGGGAATTTGTGTTTAAAAATTCACTTAAACTTTTTTTTTAATTACATGTTTCCCATTTTACCACAATAATTGCATTTTTACACTGTTTTATTTAAATTAACTTGGTTTTTGTATGTAAAGATGAAGTTCTATAATCGATTTTTAACTCATTTCCTGATATGCAAGAATTATAAAAATTATGTGCAAACGTATGTTT
Organism: Maratus speciosus; assembly: GCA_963932465.1. Lineage (NCBI taxonomy): Eukaryota > Metazoa > Arthropoda > Arachnida > Araneae > Salticidae > Maratus > Maratus speciosus. The sequence continues at coordinate 452,290,868 of OZ010789.1, read as the reverse complement.
CCGATGACAATTCAACTTTTAATATTTTTAGACTTTAATTAAAAATTTAAAAAAAATAATTTTAAGACATTTTCCGGTTAGTCGGTTAGATGATAAACTGCCAACTAATGTTTATGGTTACAACAGTTTATGTGCTATAAAAACAATGGAATTACTTATGCGCCAAACCACTCTCTCCAAAAAAACTCCAACTGGTTTTTGAAACTGCAATAAACATATTTTAAATACTAAAAAGTAGAAAATATAATAAAAAAAGAATGTAATATATATATTTTTAAAAATAAACTCTTTTTTTTCATTTAATAGTTAAATTATGATCATACATTAAGAAAATAGCTTAAAATCTGAATAGACACAATAGATAATTGTTATGATAGTTTAATTAAGGTTTTTTCTATTCCTGTTGTCATATTTTAAAATAGAAATCGGAATTTCTATCAAGCACAAATTAAATCTTTGAATTTTTAATAACTATGGTCATACCAAATTAACGTATTGTAAGGGAAATTTTTTAAAACTACATGAATTACAGTCATGAAATTTGATGTGACTTTTAAAATAAGCGTTTGATGCTTATAAAGGGATATTTTTATTTTTACTTCATTTTTTCATTAACTCATTTTCCTTCATAAAAACATTTAATAATACATAAAAAATTCTTTATAAATAACTGGAATTTAAAAAAAAAAGTTCAAAGGGTAGCGAGTCAACTTAAATGGATAATTTAATCATCCTGATTTTCAATATCTAAAATGATAACCGTTCTCTTTCGACAGTTCGTGAGAAAAAACTACTTTATCAAATTACATTATTCTTATGTTAAATAAAATATATTTGTCCACTGATTTGTTTTCATGCTTTCGTTTGTTCAAAACTTTTATTAATTAGCAGAAATTTTCAATTAAAAATTTAATTCTGAGTATGCGCAACGTATATGTACAAATTTGTGCATTTGAGCAAATGCAACGCAAATGCGCATAGGAGCTCGCAGGGTTGCATTATCACAGGCGGAGAGATGTGTGCTTTATTTACTATGTTATTTACTTATTGAGTATGATATGAAGCTAGAATATACTTTCTATTTGTATGATACTTCATTGGTCCATGAAATTTCTTTTCTTTCAGTGGTGAAAACGGTGGTAATGTCGAATTGTTTTGCACTACACAATTGTTAAGTGATTGTTTGTTTGGAGTTATGATACAATAATAAAAATGGCACAAAAATCGGTATTACAGTATCTCCTTCCAACGGAATATTCCCAAATTCAATTGGGACCTGCTGACGATAGCCAAAAACATGTATATGAAATTTGGTTCAATTCTATGCATAGCTTCATACACTTTTCGATGATACAAAAAGGACATACACACGGACGGATAGACAGACATATTGTATAAATATGTTTTGTGGAATCTCTGACCCCTAAAATGTGTAAATCCGTTTTTAGAAAGAAGAAAGTAAAAAATAGAATGCATTTGTTTTAACACTTATTTTTACGAAAAATTTTCAACGGTAGTTTTAGTATAATAAACACCCACTGCTAGGATTAATTTTATTTAATAATAATAATAATAAATAATTACTATAATAATTTTCACTTGTCTCTCTCCCTTCCTCCTATGGATTTTTTTAAGCTGGTAAATACATTTGTGAAAATGAAATATTTAACTAATTGTTCCATTTAAAATGTTTACTTTATCACAAAACTGTTTTATTTTCTTTTGTCTGATTTATAACTTCTTTTTAGCGCCCCCCCCCCCCCATATGCTATTGCTTTCAGACAACAATTAAAATGTCGGCACTAAAAAATACCGTTACACCTAACCATAAGCCTCTCGTAAAAGGAAGCAGGTGTATCATTGTACGGTTAAATATTAATAATCTACTGAGATTTTTTAAACTTCTAAAAATCTCCCATTTTTAATTTTTACACCGTCGTATAGGGAAAGAGAAGTACTTTTAAATGCAATTTACTTGAAAACTGCATCTCAATTTATTTTTGAGATATTAATCTTTTGTAGTTTCTACTGCCATTTCTGTAATGGTGGAAAATGAAGTACTCCATTTCTGTAAAAAAGTCGTAGAAAATAATTTGACAATAGAAGATCACTATATCTTTTTGTTGCCATTTTTTATAACAACTTAAAAAAATTCTAATTAAAATACGTACTATGCTAAGAATATCATATGCTGTAAAAATGTATTTTTAAGAATATTTGTGTGGCTTATTTTCTTCGGATTTGCTTAATTCCTTTCAAAAATCTGAAAGAATGCAATCTTATTAATCCGTGTGTAATAGCATTTTCCGAATTTTACAATATTATAAATGAATGATTTCTGATAAAACATGGAGCTAATATAAACTACATTTAATTTTCAGGCATATGAATCATTAGATACTCGATTTTTTTTGTCAAGTTTCTTGGATAATGACATCGCTGGGTTCATGTATTATTCCGCAATAGTGACGTCATATGCATACTTTTGTACAGATATTGTTTAAGACTGGATCGTAAATGGGGAATTCTTCAGCGGGTGCAAATGATGTCATTTTATATAAAATAAAAACGTGTATTTTAAGTCTTAAAACCGAAATATATTTTGAACTATCTATATTTATATATTTTGTTTTTCATCGGGGGTGACACTAAATTCTGAAAAAGCAGAATCCCTGTTTGTGTTTCATCTTCTGCCACTCTTTGCTTTCTTTAGCATATGTACAGCCGTGGAAAAAAAAGCAAACACCCCCTACTAACTCTGCCACAAATAATTGTAGAATAAAGTTAGTGGTACCAAACGATTGGAAATAAAGTCTACTTTTAAATGATGTATATAAAAATTGCTTAGGGGCAATTTACATGTCAAAACGAACCCAAACTTCGTTTTTTTTTCAATAGCAGTATCCAAGTTTGATACCATAAATAGATTAGACCCTTCAATTAGCCTAAATCCATTTTTTATGAAATTTGTGCGATTAGTTTACGAGAAATTAATTATTTTAAAATGAGCCTCGTTTAGGGGCTGTATCCAAATTGAAGTTTAGTATTAGATTGCTGAAGCGCTACAGAATGACTATGTCACTTCTATTAATGTATCAGTTCTTGCCAATATGACCCTTTTACTCGCTTAACATGTTTCAACTATTGACAGTCCGATGTTTCAATAAAATGAGTAAAATATTTGTTTTTTCAAATTATGTTTTTCTTTACATCATAGAAAGCCCATTAAAAAAATCATTTTGATGTTTTTTAATCATAATTCGAAAACTACTTGGAAGAAAACTTTGAAATTGAGAATTCTCATAATGCAGGACATAATAAGTATAAATATATCAAATAAACTATATGTTGCAATTCATATTTTTTCCGAATATTAATTTCATATTTCATGTTATTAAATTTTGAAATTTTCAAATTCAATGTATTTATATCTGAGGTTTTTAGTATTATAATCACAAAAAAATATCACATTAGGATTATAATTTCAGGCGGTATTAATAAAAATGTGAAAGTATAATTTGACATTAGAAGTTCTAAATTTTGAATGTTTATAATTCAAAAACTTTCATTTCAAATTTCGTTTCTAGGCATAGTTGAACCGAAAATTAAAAATATACTGTCAAAATTGGGTGTTGCCATTAAGAAAAACAAAGTTTGATCTGGTTTCGATTTGTAGAAGACGCCATGCGCTAATACATCATTTAAAAGTAGATTTTATTTCCAATTGTTTGGTACCAGTAAGTTTCCTATATTATAACTAGTTGCAGAGTTAGTAGAGGATGTTTTCTTTTTTCCATGAATATACATGAAGTTATTGATCACGTCAACCATAAAAATAATCAATAGACTGCTTTGAAGTAAACATCATAAAAGTATTTTAAAATTGAGAAACTGAAAGTTAAAGAGAAAACTCTTTGTATTTACATTTGTTTCTGCATAGAAAAGGGAACAGTTTATTTCATTAAAGAATATTGGCGAAAATGCATTTGGAAATGTAATTGAGAAACTATAAGGCGTCTTTCTTTTTGATCAATTGGTTAATAAAACTTTATTGAACAAATATTTATTGCTTACTCGCAAAAATAATAAAATAACATGTTAAACCAGCAAACATAATATCACACTTATCGCTAATGTAAGATTCTAAATTATTTGTTTCTAAAACATGTGAGTTATTTGCTCTTTCTTTAAATGAATGTATTAAAAGGTTTCTGCAGAATGCAGGTTTACTTTAGCATTCTATAATTAGATATAAAATTTTGGAACATAAGATTTATATTACATATATACATATTGTTGTGAATTTTTATTTAAAAACGTTCTTTTTTTTTTCCAAAATGGATTTATGAAATAAACGAGAGAGAGAAAAATTATACGTCAAGCGTGGATTATGAAACAATTTCTAACACATTCAGACATCTATAAAAAAAAATTTTTACCATTTAATGAGGTAGAAGATGATACTTAAGGGAGCACAGGACCTTTAAACTTTCAAAAAATCAGTTTTCGATTTTTGTTTTATTCTGATTTTTTTTTTATTTTCTGAACAACATTCAAAATATCCCATATAAAAATCTGCATTATTTCTTGAGTTTCATATAAAGACGGTGAGACTAATTTAAAGGCCGTAGATATTGAAACGCGTTTTCTCAGATTAGTAAATTTGGAGTTTGCGCGCACAGTTGATTTCAAACTATATAAGCTAAGCTTTAAAAAATTATAATCTACATGCTAAAACCAAAAAAAATCACATATTTTGGTTATTTATTTTTTTGCACCTAAAAACACTTAATTTTTTTTTTTTTAAATGTATTTTTTTTTTTTTTTTTTTTTTTTTTTTGTGCTAAAAATAAATTTTAAACAAAATTTTTGCGTATATCTTAGTTTTAAATTAGATGTAGGTGTGTTATAATTCTATTTTGTTCAAAAATTGTTTTCTAAATGCATAATTTAGAGTTCTATGATGCGCGCAGCACTGTGATTTTAATTAACGTCTTAGCGAGATGAATTTTTAAATTTAAAATTCAAATATTTATTGGATAATATAGATAAGAATATATACTTTAGGTTGAATCGGAAAAATAAATCTTAATTGCATTTTATTTGTGTTTTGATACTTTGAAAATGACGATGCTTTTGATCGTTTCGACAAACTCAAAGTTCCTGTGCCCCCTTAAGTAAACAAGTTCCAGTTCTGGCCAGGCGGAGAGGCCAAACAAATAGTTTGAGCACAACAAGCCCTACCCGTTAAAATATGTTTAATAAGACTCCGGTTTATTTAAAGATTTGAAAATGGTTTACAGTGTTATTACAGCTAGCAACCCAGTTGTCTGGGCGTGCTACTAAACAATACAAGGTATGGATTATATGATAATTGAAATAATTTTAAAGAAACCGCTAGTTATAATAGAAATGCACATTCCACAAATCCACATACATTTTTACAACACTACTTCTAAGTACAAAATTACAAATTTGATGACATGAAAAAAATGCTGATACACGTTCAGCATTTGTTGTCAGATTGCTAAAATGTTAGGTCCATAAAAACAGTGAAAATATTTACAATATCTACAATACAGCTTTATAAAGAGCTAGGAATGTGTACAACGCTAGATGTTTACCTATTGTGAGTTAGTTCTGACAGATTTGTTTCTAAGATTAAAATGGATGTTTCAGGAAGGATTTACACAATAACTACTGGATATGAATATTTTAAAGTACATAAACGCTTAATGCATTTTAAAATCCATTTTATGCAATTGCTGTTTATAGTCGGAAAAATATTCGAATTTTTTTGTATAGCCCTGTATATAATCTATGGATTTGTGTGTATAGTACATAGACGACAGAAATTTAGTTCAGTTAGGAAACGCATAACATCGTTAAAAATTCCCCTTCAACCGTCAATAAGCAGAAATGTACTCGAATTCTTTTGTGCTGCCCTGTACATGATGTTTAGAATTTATATCACCTAGAAATATGTAAATAATTAATTAACTTTAAAAACGCATAACACAAATGAAAACTCACTTATAGCAATAATCGTTCATAGACAGTAATGTGACAGAATTCTTTTGTGTGCCCCTGTAAATGAGCGATGAATGTTAACAGATAGCCTCTTGTAGCCTCACTGATCTATATGGATTTCATTATGGTTAAAATAGTGTAACATCATTAAAATACACAGCAAACTATTTTTCTAGAGAGACCATAAATTAACGGAATTCTTTTCAGTGTCCCTGTGAACGATTTATAAATGCTACATACTCTATTTGCCTTAGCGAACACGTAATTCCTCAAAACATGTATTGAGTACAATATAACCGACTATATTTCGCAGTTTTTTTTTTTATGAAAAGGCAACCTAGGACATAGTCTTACATAATGATTTTCTGAACAGATGTAACACAATCGTTTTTCTTTATTTGTTTTAAAATATGACTTGCTTAGTTGTTGGACATTTTTAGAGAATTGGGAAATATTCATTTTGTTGTTTTCAGCAACTTTTTCACATGCATGTTTGTTAAAGGTTTTTCCTTTGTTTACAAAGAAAGTATTACATTCACCAACTAAAATTTTTGAATTCAGCCATTTTTTGCCTTTTTTGATACTAATATGACAGATGTATCTTTATTCAAAGTTTTAAAAAGATTATCAGAAATAATTAAGTCGTACAATGATTCGATATCATGAACATTGCGCGACGCAAGCTCAAACTAAAATAACGCATTTAACCTTGAAGCGAATTAAAGTAAGTGTTTCATTTAGTTATCTGACTACTTTTTTTCATTTAATTAAACACTCTTACGCAGTCAATATTCTTTTTAAACTGAACTCTCAAAAGTTTCACGTCTTTCTCATTGGGGAAACACAGAACATCAATTATTTTTTCTCCAAATATTTTTATCAGAATTTGAGAAGTGGGTTTATCAAGGTCATTTGGTATTTTTGACCTATATAGATTTGATATTTAAATTTTCCTTCAACGGATTAATTCGAAAGAGCCAGAAAACGTGAATACCTTACAACTAAACAAGTTGGCAATTGCTCGTCAAACCTGGCAAATGAGGTGCGTTCGTACTATAACTAGTTTATAAATACTTTTTGCACCGCATATTGTATTGAATGCATATTTTAGTGCACTTCATTAGTACATATCAATTCAATTCTGTTCGAAAGGCTGTAAAATCATTAAAATGCGCTTGCAATATTTTTTTCCAATTGGCCGTAATGTAACGGAAAAATTTTGACTGTCCCTGTAATTAAACTATACATTCAATTTTCATAAAATTTTAAATGACTCAACAAAATTGTGCAAAAATTATATATTTAAAATTTCAGACCATTCGGAAGGCTGTAACATCATTAAAATGCACTTGCAATAATTTATTCCCATTGGCCGTAAATGTAACGGAAAACTTTTGACTGTCCTTGTAATTAAACTGTTCATCCGATTTTCATAAAATTTGAAATGACTCAACAAAATTTAGCAACAATTATATATTTAAAATTTCAGACCATTCGGTTGGGTAGTTTTTGCTCTCTTATATGCGGACAGACGGACGGACGGACAGACGGACTGAACGACTACTATAGGTGCTACGTATTTATATAATTACTAACGCGCCTAAAAATATAGACAAAGTGTTATTAAAACTTCATGAAAATTGCAAATCAGTTTTCCACAGGGCAAAAGAAATACCATATGTTTAGTGAAGTACCGTCCTACTTTGGTCCTTGCGGGGTTACTTTAGTCCATCCCATAAAAAAGGCTTTATTCTTAGTATTGAACAAACAATACAAGATAATTTGGAGTTTTTGCCCTTGAAATATATTTTATACCTTATATAGGGTATTTGAATAGTTTGGGGGTAATTTAAAAATTTTTAGTGACAACACTGGATGTGTTTGTAAACAACTGTTTTGGTGTGTAAATTTTAACTCTCCAAACTTTCTATAGTGAAACAAACTGGGTAAGAGCTAAAAATAAGGTAAGTGTCAAAATATTATCTTTAATAACCTGTGACCCATATGTGATCATAGTTTTTCCTTTAGCTTTTTATTTTGAGAGGAAATGTTTACGTTTTCATGAAAACTAGCATTTTGGGGCTACTTTGTGCCAGGCATTTTTTGATCCGAAAATAGCCCCAATTACGTAGAAATGCCTTTTATACTACCAAATCTCTTAAAACATGTTTTAAGTAATTTTTTTTATGTTACTGTAGCAAAATGTTACATTAATTGTTTTTGTTCCAGTTGCTGAGGATAACATGACGAAAATTTTTTTCTCGTTTCTTTAATATTAACAATTGGTTTATAGATTTAAATGTTAAAAAAAAAAAAAAAAAAAAAAAAAAAAAAAAAAAAAAACATTTGTTTATCGGGTTTGCAGTGTTAATTTATTAACAAATGCTATTGCAACGGAATTTAAATAAAAATGTATTAATTTACATATAAAATTTATTTATTTTATATAAAACTAAGTGAATGGACCAAAGAAGCAGGGGCTACTTTTTTCCAGAATTTTAAAAATAGTTAAAAAATAAAAAATAATAAAAATATCCTCTTTAAAACCATGCAGTTTGCATCATAGTATCACGTTAATTGTTTACAACTCCATTTAAACGTTGAAAAATCATATATAATATTTTTTAATAATGGAAATGCGAGTAGAACCAGGAAAAATGGCCCAAAGTAACCCCGGTTGACGGTACTTAGTAAAAAGTGGCAAAAGAATTAGATACACTTGAATCTCAAGAAATAATCTCGAAGATTGTAAAAAGCAATTGGGGATCGTCACTGGTAATGATATCAAAAGCAGACGAAGACGTACCACTCTGCGTCGATTACGCAGTTGGCTTCAACTAATAACTTGTGAGTGCCATTTATCTAATTTAACGAATAGATGAAATTATAAACAGCTCCATAAATTATATACAGATCCATTTTTGCCGCTTGGATCTGTTTAAAGCTTATCTCCACTGTTGATAGAGTTACTGTTGATAGAGAAAGCAGGATCATGCTGAGTATAAGACCACTGCGAGGAAGTTATCGCATGCATAGACAGCCGTTTGGAATAAAGACTACTTCTACAAACTATAATCGAAATTCAGATCAAATCTTTCGAAATTAATCAAAAACCTTAAAATAAATTTGGATGATAATATCAATAATTTCATAGAAGAACAACATAAAGAATGCAGAAAAAATCTATCAAAATATTTAGAAAAAGGTCTTTATTTAAATTGTTCCCAATCTTTATTGTTTGAGAAGCGAATAAAATAAATTGGAATTAATAACATTTCTAAACGTTCTGTAAATGTAAGAGCGGTTATCGGTACGCCAAAACCATCAAATGTTGAAGAACTACAAAGATTTCTAAGAATGATGGCTTATTACTCTCGTCTTTTGCCAGATTGTTAAAGAGTCACTTATCCTCTTCGGCAGCTTTGCTCAAAATAACTATAAATAACTATTGATTCTGATAGACAGCAGCATGCGAAGCAACCTACATCAACCTGAAATTTGAACATTCTAGTGAGCATACTCTTATAGAGACTCTTATAGAGATCTTACTCCATAAGATCCTAATTTACCAGTTATTCTTGCATGTTATGCTAGTACTGTAATTGTAACCAATGTTCGATCGCATATTATATATGACCAAGAATGATCTTGATGCATTTGCATCAACAGCCTTATAGCGTCAGGCAACGTTAAGAGGGTCCGGGACACATTTTAAAATAATTTTTATTTATTGATTTAAAATTCTGAAATTTTTTGTGATGTTTAAGCTTATCATTTGTAAACAAAATCACATGATAAAACTTCTCATATTTTTTTAAAAAAAGATTTTAATTTAAAATTTATTAAAAATGTGGGGTAATTTAAAATCGTTATAACTCGAAATATTATTTAGAAAATTTCAATTTTTTTTCTTTTAAATAAACAGCGATATATAAGTTTTAATTTCGGTTCAGCATTTTTTAAAATAAAAAAATTAAAAATATTAAACGAAAAAATTTAGAAAAAAGTGGTGCAACTTTTTTTTAAATAATCAAATTTTCAAAAGTAAATATTTTTTTTTCCAAATATGCTAAATCAAAATTAAAGTAAAACAATTGAAAAATATATGTTCCAAATTTGAACCCTTTAACTTTAATGTTTCTCGAGTTATAAGAATTTAAATACAAGAAATGGTGAAAAACCTATCATGAAGAAAAACGCATTTTTACAAGAAGTCGTGTCCATGACAGCCATTGCTTGAAAGCTGGATTTTGAAAACAAACCAAAACGAAAAAAATAATATTTTTTGTTCTAATTCAGATACAAACACGATTTAAATGTCATTTTAAGGACGAAAAAACGGAGAAATTTTTAATGAATTTTTTTTTTTTTTTTTTTTTTTTTTTTTGCAAAATTTGAAGATTTTTGTGTCCCGGAGACCCTTAAATCTGCAAATTACATGTAAATGTGATTCTAATATGAATTCCAATAACTCCACATGTGATTAACTTTTAGATATGAAATTTTACACAAACATTAAAAATTATATAGGCTAACAATTAATGTTTTGAAAAGGAGTCTAGATTCATATAAAGTTTTTAAATTCAGTTTGAAATTTAATTTCCTTTTAAAAAATGAAATAATCTTATTTGATTGCGCGTAGGATTTTTCATAATTGAAATCTCACACTTAGCCAAAAAAATTCTGTTGAGTAGAAATATAATATGTGTTTAAAATTATCTACAATGGAAAAATCCCAAGTTTTTTTAAAAATAAAAATAGACATAGTTTTTTATTTTTTAACTTGTTGAACACAGTAGTATGTCATGTTGTGCCTTTATAATATTTATATTTTCAGTCAAAATTTTATGAAATTCTGTTCAGGAATTTCTTAGAAATCATTTGCACAATTACTAAAATTACCATTTTGAGAAAATTGGTTTTAAAGATTAAGTAATCCTTTGATCAAAAATAGAGAATTCAAAAAATTTTAAACATAACTTCCGTTCTAAAACGATTTTTTCCATGCTATTGCTTTTAAAAATATCCTAAAGAATCAAATTTTAATTTAAACTGTTAAATAAAAAAATGATTTGGGACATTTTCAAAGGTGTATGACCACTTAACAATAGCCGAACAAAATTACTCACAACTTGATCAAGAAGATCCTATTGGCTTTTTTTTTTTTTTTTTTTTTTTTTTTTACAATTTTTTAAATTATCTATTCGAAAGGCATTTTGAGTTAGCTACTGATAACTGACCTTTAACAAGAATTTTCTACCCACATATAAAATTACCTACAATGGATTCAGGCCGATTGCTTAAACATGCTACATATTCAAAAAGTGTAATGATAATATCGAAGCAGCAGTTGTCTAAAAAGAAGTATCAAGTGATGTGGCTATCAATAATGAAATAAATGAAGTTTGCATATCATCTGTAAATGCGATATCAATAGAGTTGCTGAATTTCAAAACTGCACCTAATACAAAAAACGAAGATGAAGAGTTACGACAAATAATGAAAAAAATTGAAGAAAAGCCAGAGTATTCATATGAATTTATCCACGAAGAGAGAAATTTGTTTAATCAGAGCGACTAATTATTCTAAAAGTATTTAAAAAATCACTTTTAGAAGAATTACACTGCATATACATTGGAAATATTAAAAAGGGAATAGTTTACATGTCGATATGTTTGTTGGAAAGTTATTGTTAGAGACACTGAATGTTTGGAAGAACATGTAAAGCGTTTGCTCAAAGAAAAATCTTTTACAAATACCGGTACATCCCTGCGATGACCAAGGGAAAATTGAGATAGAACACATATTGATTATGCAGGACCATTTCAAAAAGGTTTTCTTTCATTGTCGTCGATGCAAAATGAAAGTGGGCTTCAAAATATCTCGCAACTCTACAACTACTGCCGCGACCATTGAAATATTAGCTGATTCTTGACCCATGGTTTCCCAAGAGTGATTGTCGCAGATAATGCTACAATTTTCTTAAGTGATTAATTCAAGTTATATTTAAAAAAACAAGTTTTTTCTAAAAATTATTGCTACCAGATAAGCAGAAGCAAATGGGTTGACTGAGCAGCACATGCAAATTCTGATGACTCGTTTAAAGACCACGACAAAAAAAAAAAAAAAAAAAAAAAAAAAAAAAAAAAAAAACATTATATATGCACACAAAAGTTTTTGAAATACTATTTCGTTAGCGAGCGACACCTTTATCGAATACAAGCAAAAATGGTTGTAGGATTAAATTTTTAGATTGCACAGTTTATCTCACTTATGACGTGCTTGATCAGCCAATTAACTAACTATCTTCTATTTATTTATTGTCTGTAATTTTAACGCATGAGATATCAAAGCAAAATACACGGATCACAAGCACAATGACTTTAGACTTTAAAAATCAGAAAACAGGGGTCTCTTTTTTTTCATCACGAAGCTTTGTCCAGGAAACATTTAAAGCAATTGGCTGAACTAGGTCTAATTGGGATGTTCTCAGAAATATCGCATAAATTACTGTTTTTAAGTATTAATCCTGATATATTTGAAAAAGCTAGTTACAGCGCATTGAAAAATTAAGTGTCTTCAAAGGATTAAATTCAAGTTCATATTCTTTCCGCATTCTGTAGTTATTTAAATATATCAATACGTTAACGTTTCTTACACCATCCTACTACATATATTTACAATACAATATTCGATTCCAACTCGATGCCATTCCACCAGCAAAACACCTTAAAAATACAGATCGTCTAATTAAGTCCCGCCATTTAAACATGGGAGAAAAAGTTCAAGTTCGATGGTACAATAAAAATCAAATTGTATGGAAATTAAACACAATTCTGAAAAATTGTGGCAAGCTCCACTAAGAAGTAAGCGTAGACAATGGATATACGTTAAAAAAAACATAAATGAACTGAGAAGATCGGAAATAACAAATAAAATTGTTTTGTTTGCTCCAGAAACAGAAACAAAAGTCAGTTCAACAGAATCAGATCTCGCGAAACCATTCACGAAAGAGATTCCTAAGTTAGACCTTAACAGCACAATATGCAGTTAACTCCGACAAATTTATTCAACCGTAACAACTTCAAAATAAAGGACTAACTGAAAATGATCAAAGATTTTCTGCACAAAGCAACACTGATATTCTAATTCGAAGATCAATTCGACAGTATAGACTGCAGCCAATTTTCAAGACTTTGTTATGGATTGATTATTGACTTTATTTTTTGTTCCTGTTAACTAAATTTCCATGCATTTTAGAATTGTTATATCAAGCAAGATAAATTATATGTTGCATTTCGAAAACAGCATAATGTAAAGCAAAAACTATAATTTAATATTCGAATATAAGATTTCAAACTAATACGGTATTAACTTTTACTCTGCCAGCAAATTTATGTTATCTACGGGTGGTAAATTAACCTTCGAATGTTACTCTCCGTATACCGAAGCCACCCCCCTAAAAATTTTGCCAAAAAATATAGTATAAAAATTTCATTACCTGAAATTACCAAAAATTTCATGATACCATTCGATTAATGATAAAGTCTAGTAATTAAAACTGCACTTATATTTTGCCTAGGGATTTGTCTACATATAGTAATCGTACAAAGCTTTAAAAAATCCAATACTAACATATAATTTTGACATCATATTTAAATTTTTCAGTAAATTTTCCTTATGGATGCCAAGCGGAAAGTTATTTGATCAAGTAGTTTATGAATTATGCAGGATTTATGCTTTGAACTCCTAGCGTTAAAATAATTTTTAATCGTTGCAAAACACATTGCAATTTTCAAATATTTTAAGCGTAACCCCAAAAATACTTGGTAGACTGAAATGTAATTTTGAAATTTTGTGTTTGAAGCTTCTAGAAATATATTCCTGTTAAAAACGTCATTGGTTGCTGTTCCTGTTTTTCTCCAAACAAATATAAAAAAAAATTATTATTTTTTATAAATATGAACTATAACGTATGAAATTTTTGACAGAGCTCGATTTCTAGAAGCTTTAAATTTGCGATTTTAAAATTACCGCCCATTCCAAGAAGTGGTTTCTGGGTTACACTTCAAATATTATTCGCATTGCAATCTGTTTTGCAATGAATACAAATGAATTTGACATTACGAGTTCCAAAATTAAAACTTGCATAATTCATAAACTACTTAACAAAACATTTCTCGTTTGGTAGATGAAGGTATCCTTTATTCCAAATATGCTAAAAGTAGTCATTAATATTGAAAATTTTCAAGTTTGGTACAATTTTTATATGTAGACCAAAACAAAAGTTTAAGTACAGCATTACACAGTAGACGTTATTACTAATCTATTGGTACCAGTCACATTTTTATACAAACATATATGTCAGAGTTAGTAAGGACTAGTGCGTTTTTTCCGGGACTATACATCCTTCTATATATATATAAAAGTAATGCTTTGGAAATGGACCAATGAAAATCTGCGTAGATACCGGGAAATGCATCTAATTGGTCAGAGCTTTCTGACGCGATAATGGGTTACCAAAAGTGGGGGGACACGACTTAGTTGCCAAAAGTGACGCCAACTTGGCGCTATTTCCAGTATTTCGCCAAATTTCCATAGACTCCCATTGAAATCCAACTGGGTTTACTTCCTTGCAGAAAATCAACAAATTGAGATATTTCAATGCAACAAAAACTAATATTAGCTAATGAATAGAGCTTAATTGAATTATTTACATTATTTTTAAGCACAAACACAAACTATTTACAATATTCGTAACATTGTACATATAATTTTATATTTAATAATTCTTATAATTATGAAACTGTGTAAGCTCTAATGATTATGTACTTGGAGATAAGGAAATAAAATTGTCAGGCTTGGGGGAGGAACGTTTTTACCAAGTGGAATCTAAAAATTGAATGCATAGAAAATAAGGGATCGCGAAGCGATTCAGAATGGAAACGCGAAACAGTTACGTCTGGGGTTGGCTAGAAAATAGGGATTGCTTCGCGATACCGAATGGAATCCCGAAGCGTAGCGAGCCCCCCCCCCCACCCCCCTAGTGTTCTCAAAACAAAGAAAAATTTCATGAAAGTGGTATAACAATAGTTTGTTTGTGAAAGAAATTCTCACATAAGAAAAAAATTAGATAATAGGAAAGAGTAGCTCACCTTGGGACGCGGTACACCTCGGATCAGCTTTATTTTTTGCCCTAGATTTTAAATTAACTCTTAGCTCTTGCAGATGCAAATACATGGCTGCATGATCTGGCTTTCACACATGTTTTGATTCCATTGATGAAGCAGGCAAGAATTTATTAAAATTTTTATTTTGCAAACATGTCTAGTAACTTTCATGTAAAAGTTTGATAAGTCGCAAAGTGGAATTTGATTGAAAATATTTTGAAATAAAAGGTAATATAATGGAATTTAAAGCTTTCTGTATAAAACTGATGTATAGTATTAGATCTAGTGCTAAGCCTAACAGCATGACATTCTAAAATTTCATAGTGGGTATATCGTGCAGCTTGGGAAAGGTGGAGGTGGGGCACCTTGGGACACAGATATGCCTAACTAACTTTTATTCAAAATATTTTAACAAAAAGACATTGTGTTTAAAACATTTTTATTTAATCTACATAACATGTATTTATTAATTATTATTAGTTCTTCTTTTAGGAACTCATTATGATTAACAATGGCAAGGATTAGAAATTTAGAATATAAAAAATATGCAGCAATTCGTGCTGACAGTATTCAGAAAGCTGCTGCAAAACTTTTATCAGGTGACATGTCTTTTAGGAAAGCTGCTGCAGTCTTCAATCTTAGTAGACCACTCAGAATCGTCATGTTAGTACTTTTTAAAAAAGTGAACAGCCAAATTTTCACTTCAAGTCTCACGATCTTTTGACTTTTATGTCCCTGAATAATAATTTTTATTTTAGTTCATATTATTGCGGGTTTTTTTATTTCATATACTGGGGAACATCCCATTGCACGACTGCATAACAACATTAACGAGATAAATAAGTTTGTGACGATGTTGGGGGTCCAAATACCAGGAAAACTCCTATACCGTCCCGTGTCCTTGTTGCTGATTTTTAAGTTTGGAGCTGTCTGTATAATATTGTTTCAATAAAAGTAAATCAATGTAATTTTTTTCCGAAACTGGAATAATTGTTTTATATAAATATGTAGCAAAACCTGTACACATTTTTACAGTTGTTATTATTTTTTTAACTCTGTACTTCGGTTTTAGATTCCTTACAGTCCTTCTAAAATTATACAGAAAATCCCTTCAGATGCAGTCACAGAATTTTTTTTAAAGTTTTTTCTCATGCAGAAGTATGCTAGAGAAAGAATGTCTGAAATTCTTTGATAGGAAATTTACTGCAGAATTTAAATCACCATTTAAATGTCAATTTCAAGCATCGTGGCTTTATCGGTAGTCTTACCGTCCCCAAGGTTTATTCCTGCACTTTTCGAGGTTATTAATTTTTTTTTATTTAATCCAATTTAAATAACTGTTTCTAAAAGTCAATGAACATTGTGGCTATCACTTAGTCTTAATACGATTTGCCTAAAAATAGTGGTAATTTTCCTTACCGTCCCATCCTTACCATCCCTTTTTTTTCATTACCGTCGCTTTTTTCCTATACCATTCCCTTTTTTCCCTTCCGTCCCTTCTTTAATACCCCTTTAAGACAATGTTATACCAAACTTTTGTACTAAAAGTATTACATTGTTATTATTTCTTATTTGAATGTCCTGTGTGTACTATGCAAATTCATTATAAGTAAAAATTTAGAAGAAAGTAGAAAGTTACAGTGGTAAAATTGTAAGGAAAATTAAACTCGCAAGTTTAACCTCAGTTAAATAAATAAAATTTCGCCATTTTTGCTTTATTTTGAATCATTAAGGCATTCGTCTATCTGATTAAAATGTTCTTTTAGCAAGTTTAATTTCACCAGATTTTTATTCCCGAAAGTCAAAAGATTGTGAGAATGCCCCGTATATCAAAGATACACAGTCGAAAAATATTCACCGATGATGAGGAATGAAATTTGGTATACTACATTTTACAAGCTTCGAAATATCACTATGGACTAACAATTAATGATGCGTGTACCCTAGCTTATGAATATGCTTCAGCAAATAAAAAAAAAATTCCTCCAAACTAGGAGCATGAAAAAAAAAGCTGGAAAGGAATACCAAATATCAACTGAATATTCGTTGCATCCTTAAAATTCAGAAAATTTACAATAGTTACAATACAAAGTTATCAGTTTAAATTTCTTTTCCTGAACAAACAATTCCATGTATATTGTAATTCAATTATTGAACGTTTCACATCTATTTTTAACTGCCCCAAGGTACCCTACCAGGCGGGACACCTTGGGATAACGCACAAGTTTAATAAATATATTTTTTTATTTTTCTATAGTGGATATAAGATCGAAAGCTACTTAATGATGTATGCAAAGGTTAAAAGAATGAACACAAGGTAAAATTTTGACAATTAATCAATTAAAAAAAAAAGAAAAAAAAGAAAAAAGAAAGAAGAAAAGTTTCCTAAGGTGAGCCACTCTCCCTTAACCCTTTGTTGCATACTCTAAAACTGGCAAATTTCCAACGTTAAATTTAGTATTTTCCTACTAAAAGGATCATGCTGAATGAGAAAAAAATTATTTTACGTGTAATATTTTTTTATTATTTGAGTTACAGCTTGTCCACTATAGTGGACATTATGAACACAGAATTGAAATGTATTGCTGTTAGGAAAATAAGATTTATGATAGTTTTCTTCTAGAATGTTATCGTATTCTAAAAATAATGTGGTTAAAATTGAGAACATTCATTGTTGGTGAAATTTGTAAAAACAATCAGTTTTTGCATTGATGCAAAGGTAAATTTTACATTTTACACATGAATATGTTTGCTTCCTTTTACGTAGTTCCATCTTGCATCGTTGTGCGCTTTAAGATGTTTGACGGGGAAAAGGTTCCACCTTCTTATATCTAGTGTCCTTGTGTACAGTATTTGCTCTTACTGGCAATTGTCTTCCAGCACATCACATTCTTCAGAGTCTGGAATCAAATGCGGTTCTCCAGATTGTCGCGTCACTGGCTGAATGAGTCCACTTGCTACAGCCAGTTTACATTTTCCAAATTGTATGTCGCAATTAGGAAACAAGCTTCTGTATAAAAGACACGCATTGTCAACAGCCACATCAATTAAATGCAATATCATTCTTTTATACCACTACTTGGTTTTGAGGTGAATTCTGTGTAATGCCAACAACATATCACATTTATTTACTCCTCCCATATTTTGGTTATAGGCTTCAATCAGAACTGGCTGGTCAATTTCAATGTATTGTTTTGTTCTCACTCCCATACTTGGATTTCGGAAGATAATCTTCATAATCAGCATCGGAGTCCAGTAATTCATCTTTACTACCTGATGGGAAACTTCATTCATAAGTCTTTCTATTTGCTCTTGAGCCAAGTATTCCCTTTTTTTTTGCTTTCTCCTGCAATATAAACAACCCATAAATAAAAAGTTTTCATATGAACAACAACGAAATTTCTTTAATTCAAATACGTTTTCATTTAAAATTTTTATAAAATTTTAAAAAAAGATGCTCCATGGATATCAATTTTTAAATTGTGTATTGTTATTTTATTGTTTTTCGATATTGTCATACAGATCTATTTGAAACAGAACATATATGGTATTTTTTTAAACTAATAAATTTCATAAATAAATGAAATCAGGCAATTGTGACTTTTAAAATTGTGAAAGAGATGAAAATTTATATAAAATATGCCTGCATAATAATAAAATCACAAACACTTCGAAATTTATGTTTTAAATTTTTCACTGTTCACACTCATGACGTCCACTATTGTGGACATTACGTAAAACCTTCCATAAAGTAACCAAAAAAAGTATTTTTATACTTGTTTTTCAATTGTCTATTAGGCCAAGACATCTAAAAACAATAATTAATGAACAAAGTATCATTTAAATAATATTATTATAGGTGTAGAAACATTTTAGTTCATGCTGAACAACTTACAGGCATTCTGATGGGACATCCATATTAATTCTATTTGAAGAAGTAAGTTAACCGTCTTGTGGCACCATCTCGATTTTTTCCATGAAAGCATGAATGTCAAAAAGTAGCATAAGCTTTCAATAAGAACTGTGAATGAAATAGGTAGGATAAGAAAACTTTTTGTCCACTGTAGTGGACAGCATGCAACAAAGGCTTAAGTCAATTATAAGACAAGCTTCATTTAGGTCTACTTCTAAGTCAACAAGCGTCTTCGAAATTCGAAGATGTAATCAAACTTAGAAATTGTAATTCATGTAATACCACCAGTTTCTGGTTTAAAACACTTATTACATTTCAAGAAGCTGAAAAATTCGGGTTACAAAATATATACTTAGGATTCCACGTGTATACGTTTAGTTTTACAAAAATTGAAGGTTTTTACTTTGTAAATACATCAAGACCAAATACGTACAAATAGACAATTGCAATATAAACAGAAGAAAGATTTGAGCATTTTTAAACTGGACAGGACGTTACGTTTTAAATAATTATAATTCAATATTCAGCAACCTTATAAAAAGCAACTTCACGTTGTTTTTTTATGGCATTCCAGTTTTAAGTTTTTTACTAAATTACCCGATCTAGTGAAAAACACACCAAGGCCAAATGCGTACAAATATGCATTTGTAATATAAACAGAAGAAAGATTTGAGCATTCTTAAACTGGACAGGAAGTCACGTTTTAAATAACTATAATTCACTATTCAGCTACCTTATAAAAAGTAACTTCATGCTATTTTTTTATGTCATTTGAAGTTTTTCACTAGATCACCCGATCTAGTAAAAAACTTAGAACTGGAATGCCATAAAAAAATAATAACGTAAAGTTGCTTTTTATAGTTATTTGAAACGTAACGTCCCCTCGAGTAGCTAGCTACCTTATAAAAAGCAACTTTGCATTATTTTCTTTGTTAAATACATTTTCAGGTTTTGATTAATTCAATCTCTTCAATTCGATTAAATTTAGTTTTGTCTTTTTGTTTTCTTGCAAATTCTGTAATTTAGGCAGCTAATTTTTCTTTTTTCCATTCTTTAATTTCAGTGCTAAGCTGCTTAATTTGATTAAATGATGATTTTAGTTTTGCTTTAGAACTTGTTTATTACTGTTTTAGAATGAAGAATAACTAAAAGACTTAAGAATCGAAAGTTATTTCGTTTGAATTGATTACCTATTGAATTGAATAAATAATATTTAATTGATTTAACTTTAGAATAAAAAGTTATTTCATCTGAATTGATTATAATAACCAAAGAATTGTTAGTTCATTTTCATGTTTAGATACATTTATATCATTACCAGAAACATTGAATGTATCTTGTGAATTATTTCAGTACCAATAATTAAATCAAAGACAATTGTCATTAAAAACAAAAATGAAAGCTTCAGATTTCGAATTATCAATACCAATTTCTTCTTTAAAATAACCAGTTGGCTGATATTTCTTTCTTAATACTGTTAAAGACATATCTGTTTTTTCGAGATTTACATAATCTTTAATTTTGGCACAAATTTTAATCTTGCCACTCTTTTCCAAAATTACCCTTTGGTTACCTGTGCCCGCCAATGAAATTTAATTCAGTGAATAAAGATTAACATCTTTAAGAATTGAACTCTGATAACATGTAATAATATTTAACTCAGAATGTTCTTTGAAAAATTTCGCATGTTTTGATTTAGTATTTTCAAAAGTTTTGTGACCGTAATTTAAGCATCGGAAACAAAGGGGACCTTTATCTTTATAATTACAGTGAATACATCTTATTATTATTTACGTTATGAAATTAACACAGCTTATGATTATTTTCACAGCAGTTTAAACAACGACCTTCAGTTTATACAGATATTTTCTTTTATGTACTTAGGGTTCCATATTTAAAAAAAAAAAAAAAATTATAATGTCACTTTTGTGTCTGTCTTTTTTCTGCCTGTCTGTTACAGCTATTTTTTACTCGTAAACTATGGAACGTGGAAAGTTAAAATTATGGGGAGGAATAAATACTATTGACCCACATATTTACAGATTTCGTCGAAAATGTATTGCAAAAATATGCCCCCCACCACCCTCTATTTCTGAATGTACAGAAACTAAAATTGTAAAAAAAATTAGAGGTAGTAGACGTTAATTTAAACGCTGCAGGAAAACTATAGAGATTACCCTAGGTCACATACAGTTTGAGAAAATCTCATTTTTCCGTTACACGCAAATTTCGATTTGCAGGCATTCAGCGAAGGTGTTGAGGAGCGCTGGAGGTACCTATGATAGCAGAAGTATAAAAGTATTCTTGATAATAATTTTCGAAAAAAAAATCGTTGGTAATTAGCTATGATATTAACCCTTAAAGACACGGACGATTTAGACATACGTAATAACAGGGGTACATACTCTATGTACCATCGGCTTTTAAAACCTAGATAACAACTTTTAATGATTATTTCTGTAATGCAATGCCCAATAGCAGTATAAAATCAATAAATGTCAAATTGTTAAAAACAGACTAATTTAATTAGAATTAATCACATAAATACTATATACTAATCACATAAATAACCTATTGCAGTTATCGAAGAAAGATAAAGGAGACAAAGAAATAAATGTTATTTTCTTTATAACATAAGATTTTAATTTATTGTATAATTTTTTTTCTTTGATTCCACATGACTCGGAAAAAAATACAAAATAAAAAGCAACTGTTTATATCTCTATATAAATTAAACGATGTTTTTTAGTCTTTTTGTCAAGCAAAGTTTTAAGAAATAAATGAATTTCATTATAGTTCAGTACTATGTAAGAGTTCTTAAAAACATTCTCATTAAGTAACTATTTTTGCCTGTATATTCTGTCTTGTTTTGCGTTTATTGCCATAATAAATATACGTTTTGCTTTTTCTCCTAAAAAATGTATAAAACTTTTAAAATGAAATGGGTTTTGTTTTTGTGCTCCTCTTCATTACTGAATTGTAAAAATAAGAGTAAAGGAAGATAGAAAAAATTAACTATTTTATATTTTTTGAAAAGATTTTCTAATTTAAAAAACGTATGATTAATTAACTTTTATTCGGTATATTCTTAGCACTGTAACTCTTTTCATAGCGATGAAAGTTGCTGAATAAATTATTTTGTGTACAGCTTGAATATGGTTAAAAAATTCAATAGTCGATGTTATTTGTTATTCATTCATTTTTTCGACACTTTAAGCTGAAAAATGTCTAAAAATGTTCATATATTAGAGAAGAAATGTATTTTTATTTTACATTTGTAAAATATATAGTGTCTATTTCTGTAGATGTTCTTCGTTCGTTTTTTTCACGAAAAGATAAAAACAAAAAAAAAATCTTAAATATTATAATTATTAATTTTAAGCTCAGTTAATCACATAATCTTTTGATTGTTACATATTGTTCTTTATTTCTTTTTAAATTTAATCAATAAAGTTTGTTTATGAAATTTTGTGTTCCAAGCCATCCATATATTTCCACAATCCATCAGCTGTTTCTTCTTTTAACTACCATCTAAACGTATTTTTATCATATATAAGATAGCTTGATTACCGATTAAATATTTTAATATTTTATAACCGGAAAAAGATACTTTTTTTACTAAAAAATATATTTGAGCTCTTTTGAAAAAAAAAGTTTAATAATTCACTGCTCATAGAATTATGTTTGCTATTAACAACTTCGAAATTTCTTTAAAATTTTTCACAGACTAAAACAATGTTTTCATGTTTAGTTAAAGATTCTCTGTTATGCTTTTGAACTTCTTTAAAAGAATTCTTTTCTTAAACGAAACCTGTGTTTCCATGCCATATTATAAATATTTAAATTTTCTGTTTCTTACAATGCAAATTTCTGTCAGTATTGTCAAAATATGACTCCAAACGATTTCTTAGTTAAAATTTGTATACATGCCACATTATATTTTTGAAATTTTTACTGCTCACAGAAAATAGTCTTTTACTATACTTTCTGGTATGTACTCAGGTACAGGTACAAGTTAGGTATCACGTAAAGGTATACCTCATATTGTTATTATTATTTAAATATTTAAGTTAGTATTACAATTGCTAATATTATTATTATTTAACTATAAAATATTTTTAACAGAGTTCCTCAAATAATGGTTTTACATGATGGGTACCAATTAATTCATCAGGTTTTTATTTTTCAATAACTTTTAAACTGATGGTTTATATTTGCAAAGATTATATTTAATATATGTGAGCTGTCTAAAAATAATATGATTACCATTTATACGTACTATCATTTGAAGACTCTACTTAAATGAACATATGACATTGAATATTTTCTTGAACACTTGTTTTGAATAGTTGAAGTATCTGCGATAGTTCTTGAGACATTAATAATTCTGATTCTATCTACTTTTTCATTTTCTGAATGTTTTCTTTAATTAAAAAATTCGCTGGTATTCACTTATTGTATCCTCTATTAACGCCGAATGAAAGTAAAAATAAACTGTTTCAGTTCTTCATTTTTAAAAATGCTGCTAGAATTTTATTTTTTTAATACTTAATTCTTTATTACTATGGATGAATGTTAAACTTCTATGTTGCTTTTTATACGATATGTTAAAAAAATGTCTAGGACGAAGGAGTTATTGGAAAATACAGGATGTTTCAAAAATGACCGGTATATTTGAAAAATCAATAAAAAGTAAACGGGCAGTGATAGAAATAGGCCGTTTGTTGCAATATGCTTGGGACAACAATAAATTTTCAGGCAAACAAATTTTCGAAATTAGTTACACTTTTCAACAACAGATGACGCTGCAGTCTGGAAAAATCTAAACCACGATATTTTCCACATATCTACCATGCGCAGCAATAATATGGCGTAGTCTCTGAACGAAATTACCAGAAACCTTTGTAAACGTGTCAGGCGGGATGGCTTCACATGCAGAAGAGATGCACTGCTTCAGTTGTTCAATTGTTTCTGGGTTGTGGCGGTACACCTGGTCTTTCAAGTGTCCCTACAGAACGAAGTCACAGGGGTTCATCCTGGCGAATAGGGAGGCCAACCAGCGCCGCTTCCTGTATGTGTGGGATAGCCCAAAGCAATCACACGATCATCGAAATGTTCATTCAGGAAATTAAAGACGTTGGTCGTGCGATGTGGCCGGGCACCATCTTGCATAAACCACGAGGTGTTCTCAGTGTCCTCTAAGGCATTTTGTACGGCCACAAATTCACGAAGAATGTCCAGATAGCGTGGTGCAGTAATCGTTTTGGATCTGGAAAAATGGCCAATGAGTCCTTTGGAAGAAATGGAGGCCCAAACCAATACTTTTGGAGGATACAGGGATGATGGGACTGCAACATGGGGGTTTTCGGTTCCCCATATGCGGCAGTTCTGTTTATTGACGTAGCCGTCCAAGTAAAAATAAGATTCGTCAGTAAGCCAAATGCTGCCTACATGGATATCGCCGTAATCAATCCTTTGCACCATATCGTTAGGCAGCCTAAGAGAGACTGCTCAGGGCCGGCTAGGCCTGCCCTTTAGAGCTTAACGTCTCTCCCGGTATGTTCCCCGACACGTTGGGGCTCGTTAGTGAGTCGAACCCTGTCCGGCCGTATGCAGACAGACAAACACAAAAGGCTCAAGGGGCGACGCTCACACGCCAAGGGCGTCTATGCACCACCGACCACCGAACCCAGAATTTATTTTAAAAAGAACAAAGTGGGTTTACAAAAATTAGGCGAATGCCTTCCCGCCAGGAAAACGCCTACTCGCGACAGAGGGCGGGAGTATAAGAACATTTAAAGTAAAAAATAAAAAAAATAATAATAAGCATCACTGATCCTGGCCGCCGGGGAATGAACCCGTCTCGCGACAAGGGGCGGCAGGAAGGGAAAAGAATGAATTGCGTTTGTACTCTCACGCTGGCACTTGAGGTGTCCAGACATACTGCCAGTCTATTGGCTCCAAAACGTCCTTTCCCGCACCCTCCAACTCAACAAATTAAAACACATTCACAATTTCCTTACATACTTAACAAATTTAACGTAAGCCCTGGTTCTGCATATCCAGTCTCACTGCCACCATATCAAGCTTCAAACAGCACCAGAATCCAGTCCTATTTGTAGGCTCCAGTAAATTCTCCTATCCATCAATGTGTGGTTTCCTACGATCGCAAGAGCCTCTGCTCATGCTTCTGACCATTCCATCAAGAAATACATCTCCAATGGACGCTTGAGTATCTGCTCGTGCCATCTTACTTGCGCCACACAAAGCATTACATCTCCAATGGACGCTGAGTATTTGCTCGTGCCATCTTACTTGTGCCACGCAAATCATTACATCTCCAATGGACGCTTGAGTATTTGCTCGTGCCATCTTACTTGTGCAACATATCGTTAGCGAATATTTCTCGTGCATCAATGGAAGCAGTGCTGAGGGGTTGCCTAGTTTGAATTTTGTATGGATAGAGGTGTAAACTCTGGCGTATGAGACGATACGGGGACGTTGGCTTTATTTAGACCGCAGCTGCAACACGGCGAATGGAAACCCGAGGCCGCTGTTGGGTCGCCTGCTGCACAAGCTGAGCATTGTCCTCTGTGGTTGCCGTACGCAGTCGGCCTACCTTTCTAGCACGTTCATCCTTCACGCTCCCAGTCCATTGAAATTTTTCAAACAGATCCTTTATTGTATCGCTTATCGGTCCTTTGGTTACATTAAACTTCCGTTGAAAACTTCGTCTTGTTGCAACAACACTGTGTTCTAGGCGGTGGAATTCCAACACCGGAAAAATCCTCTGTTCTAAGGAATAAACCATTTTTTTCACAGCAAACTTGCAATCTGTGAACAGCACACGCTTACAGCAGAAAGACGACTTACAGAAAGGCGAACTCACAGACTGTGTTTTCTTCTATATCTTTCAAATTGCATGCAGCGCCATCTGTTGTTGGACATTGTAACTAATTTCGAAAGTTTGTCTGCCTGAAAATTTACTGTTGTCCCAAGCATATTGCTACAAACGGTGTATTTCTATCGCTGCCCGTTTAGTTTTTATTGATTTTTCAAATACACCGGTTATTTTTTAAATACCCTGTAATTGTTTGTTTACCCCAAGTATGGGATAAACATGCAAAATTTCAATTTTATATTTTAAAAATCATATTTTCAAATTATATTTAAAAATTCTATAACGATCTATATAATGTGAAGATCAAAGGGAAATCCACCTACGTGATTCACGAGAAAACTTAACAGAAACTGAAGCGATAATCCCAGTGATTACAGAGATGAAGTTTTACAAGCCATTAGATGTATGAAAAAAGGTAAATGCCCTGGCGAAGATGAAACTACAATTGACCTTATAAAAGAAGCAAGGAGAAGAAGTTGCAAAAATGCTATTCTTACTGTTTTCCAGATATCTCTAGAAGTCAGATGTACCAGAAAATTGGAATAATGCTTCTACTTTACATTAAAAACTACCTTCCGATCAGCTTACTATCAGTGATTTATAAAATTTTCACCAAAGTTTTAACAAAAAGACTTCAATCAGCTCTGGGCTCAGCACAACTTAGAGAACAAGCAGAGTTCTGAAGTGGATTCATCACAATATTCAAACAGTAAAGGAACTCATAGAAAAACGCAAGAAATATAATTTGTCTGTCTGCCTTGCCTTTATTGATTATGAAAAAGCTTTTGATTCGGTCTACACATCAGCAGTAGTACAATATCTCGAGGACTTAGGTATAGACAAATCTTACATTAATATCATAAAGAAGATTTACAAGTAAGTAGCAGCAACCATTCACTTGTACAAAGGAAAGGAGCAGATCAAGCTTGAAAGAGGGCTAAGACAAGGAGACACCATTTCGAATAAGATTTACTGGTGTCTTAGTAAATATATTCAAGAAGCTGGATTGAGAAAACAAAGGGATTAGAATAAATGGGGAATATTTAAATCATTTCCGGTACGGTGACGACTTTTTAATTTTCAGTAATAGCCCTGAAGAATTGGAAAATATGCTAAATTATTTGGCAGAAGCAAGCATTAAAGTGGGATTAAAAATAAATTTGGAAAAGACTAAGGTGATGTTCAATATATTTGCATTAAAAAAGAAAATCATCTACAACAACACTGAGATTTAAAAAGTGCAAAGTTATGAGTACCATGGACATGAAATATCTTCGGATAGCAGTACCATGAATGAAATGAATAGAAAAATAAGAAATGGATGCGGTGCTTTTTGGCAGAATAATATTATTCTGCCTTTTTTGTTTGAAAAAAAAAAGGTGTTTAACCAATGTCTCTGCACTAACTTATGGAGCAGAAACATGGACGCTAACAAAACGGATGGTACAAAGATTACAAACAACACACCGAAGTAGGAAAAGGTGTATGCTAGGCATAAAATACAGAAAGAGAATAACATGGATAGACGAAATCAGGTCAGACGAAAGTTTTTGACATCATATAAAGAATTAAACAGCTAAATTAGAAATGGGCTGGGCACATTGCAAGAAGACAAGACAATAGATGGAGCACAGACACCCTACAGTGGTATCCCAGAGATGTAAAACGACCAAGAAGACGATCTCAAGTAAGATGGAGTGACGAAATCAGAAAAGTGGCTGTTGTTAATTGGATGACTAAAGCACAAGGAAACATTGGAAAAATCTGTTGGAGACCTACATCCAGCAGTGGATTGAAAAGGATTGTTGTTTATGATGATTATATATATATATACACCGAAGAGCCATTACATTATGACCACCTGTTTAATACGATGTAGGACCACCTTTCACCCTCAAAACCGTCAACACCCGATGTGATATCAACTCTACAGAAATCTGGTACCAAGTTCGTACCAGCTGGTCCTGCAATTCTCGCACATTGCGAGGTGGTAGCGTGGCAGCACGAATCGGGATTTCCAGGTCAAAATACAAATGTTCTATTGGATTCATGTCAGGTAAATTTGGAGGCCAGGACATGACTTGAAACTTACTAGAATGCACCTCGAACCACTTCCTGACAATTTGACCCGTATGACATGGTGCATTATCTTGTTGTTAAATGCAATATCCCGCCGGAAACACTGTTGTCATGAACGGGTGCACCTGGTCTGCAACGGTGTTCAGGTAGTGCACAGACGTCAGAGATTGTTCTATGGAGATTATGAGTCCTAATGTTCTCCATAAAAATATCACCCACACGATAATATAGCCGCAGAGGGTTGTCTCCGATCAACTGTGCCCCCGGGAGCCAGGGTTTCCGTTGGAAATCGGCGTATTTGCAAGCGCCCATTGATGTGATGGACCAGAAAACGTGATTTGTCTTACCATGCAACTTTCTTTTCTGATGTTTCCGGTCCAATTCTGATGTTCATGGACCCGTTTCAGGCGCTGCTGACGATGACGTGCTGTCAGTGCAAGAAGGTGCTTCGGTCGCCGGCTGCATAGGCCCATGCACAATAGTGCAAGCGGCACTGTGTGTTGAGAAACACTGTCTGGGTCGCCACTGTTGTAGCTGTTGGTGATATCGGCTGTTGCAACTCTTCGGTCACGACGAATAATGCGTAACAATCTCCGCTCTAATCTGGAATCAATGCGCCGCGGGCGACACACCGCTAGCCGCAGACTTGTCGTTCACCATCTATACACCACTTTCGTGTTTACAACAACTGAACGTGAACAGCCCACCAAACGCACCGTTTCCGATATGGACGTTTCCAGTGGCCGAGCCATAACGATTTGACCTTTATCAAAGTCTGATAAATCTGCTGCTTTTCCCATTATGTCGCTAATCACACTATGTTTTGAAATACAATGCATAAGCACTTTATATACACCGACATAAGCCGCGCACACGCCCTGATTTTGCTTCTGGGTAAGCTCATTGATATAGATGGGGGGTGGTCATAATGTAATGGCTCTTCGGTGTATACATATATCTTGTCCCTCTCTGGATTTTTTTTACTACCGCCTATTGGGCTACAATTACCATTAATCAAAGTTTCCGCAGACGGGTCACGACGTTCTGCACAAGAGCAAAGATTATCTCTAACTGTAAATCCTGTGACATTACGTTTAAATAAAGACAGAATATTAGTGACAAATTTAGAATTCAGGCAATAAAATGTTTATTATTAACACACCCCTATATCCTGTACATTTCAGGGAAGTCTTTAGCATGTCACTATGTATATACTTCTTGAAAAATTGAACTTTTTCTTCTTTGGTTACTTTGGTTACTTTTGGATCTACCTGTATAACATTAAAATATTACACTCAACTTACAATAACAACAAAAAGTTGTTTCAAGTTTTTTTTTAAAAAAAAAAGAAAAAAAAAGGTACATAAGTATTCGTATATAGAAACTTCATTAGAAATACCATGTGAAAAACTTTGCAAAAAATAAATAAATAACAAAATGTGGTAATAATATACATATATATATAACTGTAATATATATATATACATATATTTAGGATTTATTTAAAATAGTTGATAGCATCATATATTTAAATTGATTTATCTCAGAACACATTCTCATTACTCTTTATAACTGAATCAACAAATAATTTATCATTCAGCTCGTAACAGTTTCAAATCATTTAATGGAAATTTCCATCGAATTAACTTAATGTAGTTCTGCTGAAGCAGTAGAAAAGTTGGTCTTAAAAGAACGTTAATTAGGTGCAATTTCAATGTTAACCATAATGAACTAATTATGGTCTTTCCAAGTTGGAGAAAATGAAGAAAGGAATCTTTCTCTGGAACTGAAACTTTTCGTAATATCTTAATTTTATCTTTTTTATCGAACAACTGTATAAAATATATCTTACATGGAAGGCTTTATAAAAATTGATAATAAGCTCCATTTACCCCAAACTATCATGTTATTACAATAGTACACTAGCTCTGTTACATAAATGGAAAAATAATGAATAATAAAGATTGCTTTTAGTATAATAATTAATTTTAGCATTTCAAAAGGTCTTCCTAAAGTTTTTTTTTATTTTGAATGATGATTTTCATTCCTCATAGAAATCATTTATTTCAAAAGTTTTACAAAATAACTATTTTCACAAACAAAATCAACAGCTATTTAATTCATAATTTCAAAACTAACATCTAATTAATGTTTATTTACTAATCAAAGATATTTGGATGATATTTCAAGCATTAACTCATTAAGACCATTAGATGCCTTTGATAACAATTAGATGACTGTTTAATTGTTTTGGAAAAATAGCTAACAAAGCAGATTCTCAAGATTCCCTTACTTCTACTCCGATGGGGGTGCGAAATGTCGTATGTTAATAAAAAGCAACGAGAAAACTTAATTGCTTTTATATCACTGATCAGTAGTTTTCTGGTGAAGTTTTACGCATTCACCAATTGGACATAAATGTGACTATATACAAAGGTGGATCCAAAATAAAGTTTACAAGCAGCAGCATTTGAAAAGTAATTATTGTAGAGGGAACAATTGTTTCCCAGAGTAGAACCAGATGGCCCTAGATGTTTTGAACAGATTGCAGGGTACGCACGCTATTAAGCCACGCCTCATTTTGTAAGAACTCTACCACCAGTATTATTATAAAGATGATTTTCTTCATGATTCATTAGCTAGAAGATAGTTTTACGCGATTACTGGTGGTAGAGAACTTACAAAATGGGGCGTGGCTTAATAGCGTGCGAACTCTGGGTTGTGCAGAACGGTAGATAGTGTCAGAGCGATTAAAATGACAAGACGTTTAAAAAAGTATTCTCGATTGGAGGTGCGAGCCGTGATTCGTTTCTTACGGTCAAAGAATGTGATGTCATCCTGCATGACAATGGCCGGTCCGTACTGCTCGCGAAACTGAAGAATTGCTGCAAAAGTTCAAGCGAAAAGTCCTCCATACATCCGAAGTTTTGCACCCAGTTACTATTACCTTCTCCGAAATTGTAGGAACATTTATCTGGAACAAGGTTTTTTTTTCAGATTGTGGGGTGAAAACAGCTACCGAGTATTTGTTCAATCGGCAGGGGTGTGATTTCCGCGAAGCCGGGTGAAAAAAGTTGGTCTTGCGTTCAGATAAATGCCTAAATAGATTTGGTGATTATGTGAAAAAGTGATAGGCAACTATGCCTCTTAATTCCCTTTTGTATTTTTTGTCTATTGTTAATAAATATTTTTATTACCATTTGTAA
The DNA here is from genome assembly GCA_963932465.1 of Maratus speciosus. Taxonomy (NCBI): domain Eukaryota; kingdom Metazoa; phylum Arthropoda; class Arachnida; order Araneae; family Salticidae; genus Maratus; species Maratus speciosus. Next base: position 452,259,569 of record OZ010789.1, on the reverse strand, counting down.
CCTTTTTTTATCCATCCTCGTATAAACAACCAGTCGACAATTTGAGTCTTTTAGAAAAAATATTAATCATAATAGTCTGAAAATTTTCCTTTCTAGACGCGTATGTCCTGGCTAAATAACGTATGATAATAAAATGGAACTAGAAAACCGTAACACATACTTTTAAGTCACTAATGAATAGTTTTTAAAATTAAGTTTCAAACATCCGCTTATTCAACCCGAATACTGCCTCCAATAACAACTAGACGATAGATGGAGTCATTTAAAAAAAACTATTAAACGCAGATTCTCAAGATTTCCCTCCTTCAATTGTTAGAAGAGAAATCTAGCCAAAATTTAGCTCCTATTTAAAGAGGAGTCTAAGTGCACAATAATAGTATTATACAAGAAAACTGTAAAGATTATTTATACACCCTTTTATCACACTCAGCCTGGTTTTTGTATGTAAAGATGGGATTTTGTAATTATTTTCAACCCACTTTATCATATGCTAGAATTATTATTATTATTATTTTTATTATTGCATTCATATGTTCCGATGACAGTACAACACTTTAATATTTTCAGAACTTTGCTATAAATTAATATATTATTTGTAAGGCATTTTATCGTTAGCCCGTCACAGTTGATAAATTGCCAAATAGTCTCTGCAACTCGTATGCGAGTTGAATCAACAATGCATTTAATTATGCGCCGATAAACGCTCGCTAAATTATAGCACCATGGCTGTGAATCTGTAGCAATCAAACCTTCCAAATGATAAAAAGCTGAAAAAAATAATAAATGAAAACAGAAAAGTGTAATGTAAAAAATTAACCTTTTATATATTAATAGTTTAATATTAATTAATTTACTATTTATACGTGGAGAAATCAATTTAAGAATCCTAAAAAGATAGGTTAAATAACGTTTTGTTGCTTTTTTCCTGTTGACCTATCTTAAAAAAAGGAGCAACTTACTTTTTTTTTGTACTTCTTAGTCATCCCGTCGACCAATTTCGCCAAATTATATAAATCGCCAAACCACTCACCAAATTATAGAAATTGACATAATTTTTATTTTAAATAACGAAAGAACAAATAAATTAGTATAACATTAATAAAAATACAAATAAAACGTCGAAATAAATATCACATGATGACGTAAACACGTGTAACTTGCTTAAAGTCAAGTGAATGTGACATTTACGATCAACCATTATTGACATTTAAATCTTATAGTTTGGCGATAGATTTTTAGTCGACGGAATAACCAAGTGGTACATTTTTTTAAAAATAAATTCACTTGCTCGAGTTTTCTACCAAACGTAAAAAATTTGTGAATTTTTCATAATCAAGATCGGTGCCCATACCAAATAAACAAGAAAACATGTTAGCGTGAGAGAAATCTTTCGGAAAAAACATGAATTGCAGTAAAAAATTAGGCATGTTTTTCCATATGAATATCGAATGCTTATAAAAGAGTGGATTTTAAAAGACTATTTTCACGTTTATATTTATTTATATCATTACTCAACAATTTTCTGGAGAAATTTCTGGCGTCTACTCATTCAGCATAAAAGTGCCTTAAATAACGATTAAACAACAGTTTGAGCCTTAGAAAAATTATTAGTAGAAAAATTACCAATAAGTAGATTCTAAAGATTTATCTTTTTTGACACGTATGACCTGACTAAAGCTCGTATAATAAAACGCATAATAATCTTGATAATAATAATCTTTGTATAGTAATCTCGTATAATAAAAGGCAACGAGAAAACTGTAGCTTATATATATATTTTTAGTCACTACATGATAATTTTCATATGAAATCTGAAGCATTGACTCATTCAACCTGAATATGCCTCTAATAACAACCAATTTGTATGTTCAGCCGCTTATGAAAATTATTAATACATAGATTTCGAAGGCTTCAATCTTTCGAAAGTATGACACGACTAAATGTCATATTGAGGCTAAAAAAACAAAGAGGAAACTTCAAATCAGCATCTGTCACTGCACATTTTTTTTTCAGAATTATTTATTAAGGGTAAAAAAAGGAAAACAAAACATGGTTTTACTTCAGTTTAAACTGAAATAATGCTTTCAATGACAAAAGCTTTGTTTTTCTGCTTAGTTAAACATAGTTAAACAACTATCAGTTTAAACTGCATAAGGGAGACCGGGTCTAGTAGGCGCAGTTTTTAGTTATTGATTTTTATTAATTTTTTATTTAAGTTTTTTATGAAATTTTAACTTTACTTTTAAAGAACAGGCATTGGGCTATAAATACCCGGAAATTTGAGTTTGTAGCTTTTGTAGTTTATGTTTAACGGAAGCCTAAAGTAAAAGGAAAATTGTGCGCTAACCGACCCCGTCACGGAGCAAGTTGCCTATACCTATGGGGTAAGTTGGCACATGCTTTATAAAAATTTAAATGAAGCTCAAATAAGACACGCAATTAAGCGAAATCAATTTCATTATTACCAGTAAGTTTAAGGGGTCTCAAGATTCTTAAAATTGGAAAAAAAGAAAAAAAAAAAGACCATTTTCAACATTTAATATCTTAAAATGTATTTGATTTTAAGACACAATTTTGATTGGAATAAAATATGTAAGTATGTTCTTTTATTTCATGTATTAAAAAAATTATAAGATGCAGAATTAGCATTTACAGGGGGCTCCAAACTGTTAGACATTTGACCAGCAAAAAATCGGCTCACAGCTTACGAGCACGATTACAAAATAAGTATTGCAACTAGAATGAAAATTTTGGTGCCTACTTATACTTCAGATTGTAATAATTACCCTGAACCTAAATAAATTTGTATTTAAAGCTTTTTTATATTTTCAATACAAAGTTGTATTTAGCTAATGCAAAATTAAGAAAATTTCAACAGTATAATCACCTTAAAAAATATTGCTTTGAACAATAAAAAGGACATTTTAGGCTCAGTTTATACAGACTAGCATGAAACATATGTTTTGAAAATTTCATGAAAAAATATTCATAAGTTTTTAAGATATCATGCGCGTTATGCCCAAAAACGTCATTTGGAGGAGAATGGCTTCAAAGTTTACGAAACGACGCTTCAGCTATGGAACGTGTAGAAATGTAAAAGCCATAACTTCAGTTCTAATAGGAATTTCAAGGAAAATATTATATCAAAATGTTCAGAAAAGATAGGAGTTTAACATCTAAAAAAATTAAAAATTTCGAAAATTTTAAAGCTTTAAGAGTCCTGAGACCCCTTGAACAAAGGCGTTATAGCCATACAATGTAAATTCTAAATTATACAGACATAAAAATAATGAATAAAACATTAACATTGAGTAACTTCTATCCTACTCTATATCATCATCAGAGTTACGGTTGTCACAAATAAAAAATCGAGTGTCTTCGTTTGGGCAAGCCTCGTGTGCCCAAAATCTTGCATTGCGACCACTTTTCTCGTTGTTTTTTTTTTTCAAGCTACCAGCACACACCAGACACTGAGACAACTTGCCCGTGTTCAATGCGCCTACTAGTCCCATAATAAATTTCTTCACAAAAGGGGCACTTAATCATCTAAGCATAAATAATCTAAGTAAATCACATGTGGAGTAGGTACAGTGAATCATACACTAAGAAAAACTGCACAAGTTAAATCGCAATTATTAAGATAAGTATTAGAAATTAGAAAAAGAATGAAGCCAGAAAAAATTACTTATGAATGCAAAAAACAAAAAAAATCGTAATAAATGTCCACTGAACGTAGGTAACGCTGCAAAACTACAATGAGGATTGTAAAAAGAAAGAAGAAAGGTTCTCTGTGACTGGTTGCGCAATCTATCCACAAACAGGTGATTTATGAGGACTGCGCCTACTTACCCCTGTAGCCAACTAGCCCCGGTCTCCCGTAATGCAGTCAAACAATTTGGCTGCAAAGTTACTCATTAAGCATGGGTGATGTTTAGCGTTTCTAATCATGCTTTCTGTTTACAAACTATAAAAACCGTAGAGATTTCATACTTCCATTGAGACACGCATTTCCCTAGATGTGGCGTTACACACACCGGCGAGAATTTCTCAAAATGTTTACCAAATCCATGGGAAAAATATTATATTAATTTCTTCCTCATCTGAGTATTAATGCAGATTAATATACTTAGAATGTGAATTGATCATTCTTACTGGGTTGAGTAAGTGCAAAATAGTTCAATTTAGCTCATATTTTCGTGATACTGAATATTTAGGAAATTTCCGATCTTCACCGATGTGCTAGAAAATAACCCTTTTTAGCGACCAAATTTTGATATTTTTTAATGAAATTTGTTTAGGAAAGATATACCGGCCAGTTTTTATTGTAATGTAAGCATATAAGGATTTCAAGAAAAACCAACAAATAATAATAATTTCATATTTCCATATTTTAGTTTTCTTCATAAAGCTTGATATTCCTAGATATTTAATAAAAATAATAAACGCGAGAAAAAAAATTGAAACATTACTTCTATAGCATGAATAATTTTAGTTGCTATCTTTTTCTAAAAAAAAAAGGCTGTTTTATTTTTTAATTATTTCACTCAATTTCAATCACTAGCTTGAATATAGCTTGATAATTTGAAATTTTAATTGCTGAATTTTTTTCAACTTGGCTAAGAAGCATATAACTAACAGAATGAAAAATGTCAAAGCCTGGAATCGAACCCGAGTTATTGACATTACGCGCCAATGCTCTAGCATTGAGCTACCTGGGCTATAGCAGTTAAGCAATTCTCACTCTTATCTGTTTTCAAAGGCTACAACTGCAGCACACGATGGAATATTTTTCAAGGAATATTGTAAAAGCCTGGAATTGAACCTGAGTCATGGACATTACACGCCAGTGCTCTACCACTGAGCTACCTGGATGATGCCAGTTTAGCAATTCTCACTCTTATGTGATGGCAAAGCTGTAACTGCAGCACACGATGGAATATTTTTCCTGAGCTACCGACTGTAGGCAAACATGAAATGTAAGAGAAGCCAGCGTTGATGAAGTTGAAAATACTTATATATAATTTTAGAAATTTTTGTAGAAAAGTACATACGCCTATAATTTGGTAATTTGAAATTTTAATTGTTGAATTTAAATTGTATTTGGCTAAGAGGCAAAAAAACAATTTCATCGTGGCTGGATTATCTTTCGTCTCGTGTTTTATACGGAGTTGATGGCTCATGTAAAATATTCCATTGCGTGCTATGGTTGCAGCAATACCAACAAATAAAAGGAGATGTGCTACGTTGGTATCGTCCAGGTAGCTCAGTGGTAGAGCATTGGTACGCAATGTCAATGACCTTGTTTCGTTTATATTCTTGGACACTTTTTTACTCTGTTGGTTTTACGCCTCTTAGCCAAGTTAAATTAAAATTTAGCAATTAAAATTTCAAATTACTAAATTATAGGTATATGAAAGTTTCTAGAAAAACTTCAAAAATTAGATATATGTAAATTTAAAGCTTAATATTCCACCATATTCCATAGAAATAATGAATGCAAGAAATCAATTATAACATTGCCTCTAAAGCATGAATAATTTTAATTCCTTTCTTATTCTTAAAAAGAAACATTTTTTAATTTAATTATTTCACTCCATAAAAGTTCGAAAGGGCTTGAATTGATAGGATCACAACCATAGTAGATAAAAGTCCATTTTGAAAAAAAAAAGAAAGAAATATTCCATTTAGAAAGTGCATAAAATCTGTTTTATCTACTCCCGATGTGAACCAAGACTGTTTTCACATACTTTCTCATATGCAGGGCTGCCACAGGTGTCTATTATTTAATTCTATCTCGCACCACATTTTTAAAACAAAAATTTTTCACATAGGGGAGACCGGTTCTAGTTGGCTACAGGGGTAAGTAGGCGCAGTCCTCATAAATCGCCTGTTTGTGGATAAATTACACAACCAGTCACAGAGAACCTTTCTTCTTTCTTTTTACAATCCTCATTGTAGTTTTGCAGCGTTACCTACGTGCAGTGGACATTTATTACGATTTTTTTTGTTTTTTGCACTCATAAGTAAATTTTTGTTGCTTCATTCTTTTTCTAATTTCTAATACTTATCTTAATAATTGCGATTTAACTTGTGCGGTTTTTCTTAGTGTATGATTCACTGTACCTACCCCATATGTGATTTACTTGGATTATTTATGCTTAGATGATTACGTGTCCCTTTTGTGAAGAAATTTATTATGGGGCTAGTAGGCGCATTGAACACGGGGCAAGTTGTCTCAGTGTCTGGTGTGTGCTGGTAGCTTGAAAAAAAAAAAAAAAAAAAACAACGAGAAAAGTGGTCGTAATGCAAGATTTTGGGCACACGAGGCTTGCCCAAACGAAGACACTCGATTTTTTATTTGTGACAATCGTAACTCTGATGTTGATATAGAGCAGGATAGAAGTTACTCAATGTTAATGTTTTATTCATTATTTTTATGTCTGTATAATTTAGAATTTACATTGTATGGCTATAACGCCTTTGTTTAAACTGACTGGTAATAATGAAATTGATTTCGCTTAATTGTGTGTCTTATTTGAGCTTCATTTAAATTTTTATAAAGCATGTGCTAACTTACTCCATAGGTATAGGCAACTTGCCCCGTGACGGGGTAGGTTGACGCACAATTTTCCTTTTACTTTAGGCTTCCGTTAAACATAAACTACAAAAGCTACAAACTCAAAACTCCGGTTATTTATAGTCCAATGCCTGCTCTTTAAAGTAAAGTTAAAATTTCATAAAAAACTTAAATAAAAAATTAATAAAAATCAATAACTAAAAACTGCGCCTACTAGCCCCGGTCTCCCCTACACTTTGCCAACATGTGCAACAAAAATATGCTACAAAATTTGTATTTTAAAAGAATTAGTGCGAATGGAATATAAAAATTAGAAAACAGGAATTCTGCTTTTTCAGAATTTAGTGTCGCAACCGATGAAAAAAAAATGTGTATATATAAATAGTACAAAACATATTTAAATTTTAAGACTTACAGCATACGCTTTTATTTTATGTAAAATGAAATCATTCGCTTAAGAATTCCACATTTACGTTCCACTCTTAACACTAGAACCGCCGGAAATTTTACTCAACTGTTATAAAAATGTTTTACACCAGAATTTTTATTAAAAACTATCTAACTTATTTATTTAACTTATTTCTCCGTGGTACGTTTTAAACTTATTTTAGAAAGAAATTTCTGGTTCGAATCGAAGTATTTTTATTTCGTACCGGTCAAAATTGACCGCGACGGCGGTTCTAGTGTTAAACATCTACAGTAAAGTATGCGTAGGACGTCACTATCGCGAAATAATACGCAAATGCGGCAAAAAGATGCCGTCATTAAAGAAACTCGACAAAACAAAACGGCTGTCTAATGATTCATAGGTCTTCATTTGTTTGTAATATTGATATAGATACTTAAAATTAAATATAGTTTATAATAGCTCCATGTTTTAACAGAAATCATCCGTTTAATATTTTTTTAAAGTAGCACGTATTTTAATTACATTTTCTTTTGGTTGTCATGAAAAAATGGCAACAAAAATATATAATTAATATTTTACAACTATTTTTCTTTTACTTTCTACAGATATGGAGTACTTCCGTTGCCAATATTAAGCAAATGGCTCCAAGAACTACAAAAAAATTAATATTTCAAAAATAAATGAAGATGCAATTTTCAAACAAATTGCGTTTAAAAGAACGTTTTTTTTTTCAAATACGACGGCATAAAAATTGAAAATGTACGATGCTTAGAAGTTTAAAAAATTGCCATAGAGTATTTATTCGTACTGCTTTGTTTTACGGCTGGCGTCTGTAAGGTAACGTTATTTTTTGGAGACAACACAAAATGAGCTGGGAGAAAGATATAGCATACCGTACCGGGGGCTAATAGTCGCTTGTGGTAGCCCTGCATATATGGCATCTGTTTACAGACTTGGTTCACTATGGGAGACAATAAAACAGATTTTATGTCCCTTCTAAACGAAGAATCTCATTTTTTTTTTTTTTTCAAAATGGACTTTGTCTACTATGGTTGTGAGATCTTCAATTATTCATTGACGTTTATTAAATTTCACTGTACGATACTTTACATTTCATAAAATATACAATCTCCAGTTATTTAGTAATACGATTCACCGGTCTAACAATTAGGCTATTCTCGAAGAAAACCCAGTAAAGCAAAAACAATTCGGGCTTCGGACAAGATTTCGGAGAAATTCGCCGCTGTATGTCATCTGTCGTACACTCTAAAAAACGAGAAATGTTTCGAAATTTACGCAAATATAATACAACCACGTATGAAAATATATAATAACCTCTTCCGAGTTATCGACGATTCCGAAAACCGTTCTTTAGAAATCTCGGAAACTAATGTATTTCCGAGTTTTAAAGAAAAATTTATAAAAATAAATTTTCTTTTGCTGCCACTGATTTTCGAAAACATTTCCGAGTAGTTTTTATAGTATGTTAATCAGTTTTGTAAAACAAGAATATCGGTTTTTAGGGTGCTATCAATTCTCAATTAAACATTTTCCGCTGCATAACTGAATTTATAAATGCAAGAGTAACAAAATAATAATAATTTTTATTTTAATATCTGCATTTTTTTACAGCATAATACTGGCAGCTGAGCCACCAGTTCATAACCGTAAAATAAACGGTTATATACCGTCGTATAAAGGAATTAAACCGTATATTACTGTTAACGGTATATTCCTGCTAATTGTACTGTTTATTACCGTTAATTTTAAGGTTATAAACTGGTGCCCCAGCTGCCAGTATTATACTGCAAAATCAGCATTTTTTTTTTACTAATGCTGTTAATTTTTAATATTTACTTGAGAATTGATAGCATTTGTAAAACTTATATTCCAGGTTGAGAAAATCGATTTAACATAATGAATACTTAGCAATGCTTCCCAAAATCAGTGACAGCAAAAAGAAACTTTGTTTTTATAAACTTTTCTTTAAATCTCAGAAATATATTAGTTTCTCGGGTTTCTAAATATGAAAAAAGCTTTTCAGAATCGTGGGTAACCTGGAGAAGGTTATTGTATATTTTCGTTTGTGAAACGAAAGGTAATGTTTTTTTTTTTTTTTTTTTTATCACAAATATATAGTGATAAAAAAGTTATCTTAAGCAAGTTAAATTAAAATTTAGCAATTAAAATTTCAAATTACTAAATTATAGGCATATGAAATTTTCTAGAAAAACCTCAAAAATTACATGTATGTAAATTTAAAGCTTTATATTCCACCATATTCCACAGAAATAATGAATGCAAGAAATAAATTATAACATAGCCTCTAAAGCATGAATAATTTTAATTGCTTTCTTATTCTTAAAAAGAAGCATTTTTTGTATTTAATTATTTCACTCCATTATTATGAAGGTTATTGTATAATTTCGTTTGTGAAACGAAAGGTAATGTTTTTAATCACAAATATATAGTGACATGGCGATAAGTTGGGTTGATTTTTGACTGCCGGTTATCTACTCAAGGTATATAGGCCCTAGGTGGAGTGCCCTCCGTGGGGGTCTTTCTAAGGGAACCTAATCCGTATTTACGCATGGAAAATCCAAGGTTTCGAAGAAAACCACGAAAACTCCGAAACGGTTAGGCCGACGGGCGCGATTGGGTTCGAACCCAGCACTTCCTGTCTACCAGTTTCGAGAGTTTACCCTCTCAGCCACTGGTGGGGCCGACATTGTGATAAAGAAACATTCGGGGTTTTTTTTTCACTATTTTCAGTCATTCTTAATCCGAATAGCAGAAGAGGTTGTTGTCAGGACAACCTACAGTCTCAAAATCTTCGTTCAATGAACGCTTCAGCATTTATGGAAGACTTTTAAGAAGGATTTCAAACTGCATCCAGTAATTGTTTTACAAGTACAGTGGTGGAAAAAAAAAGTAAATACCCCCTACTAACTCCTCAACAAATTATCGTAGAAGAAAGTTACTGGTACCGAACGATTGGAAACAAAGTCTAATTTTAAATGATGTATATAAAATTTGCTTAGAGGGCCATCTACATATTAAAACGAACCATAACTTTATTTTTTTTTCAATAGAAGGACATAATTCTGACAGCCTAAATGAACTCTACACCCTTCAATTAGCATAAAAACAATTTTTTATGCAATTCGTATCATAAGTTTCCGAGAAATTAATTATTTTAAAACGAGCGTATTTTAAGGCTGCATCCAAATTGAAGTTCCGTACTTGATTATTGACCGAGACAGCCACCTTCTTGATGAAGGCACCTGAAGCGCGAACACTACTTGGAAGAAAATGTGAAATTTTGGATTTCCGTAAAGCAAGACTTAATAAATCTAAATCCATCAACAAAATTGTAGGTTGCAATTCATAATTTTTTCGAATATTAATTTCATAATTCATATCATAAAATTATAAAAATTGCAAATTCTGCGTATTTATATTTGGGTATATTAATATTATTTCTACCAAAAAAAAAAAAACCTAGCATATTAAGAGCATAATTTCAGGAGATATAAATAAAAAAATGAAAATGTAATTTAACATTACACTGTTAAAAATTTGCAGCATTCTGGCAGGTCATTTGACCGTTTTTTCCGAAAACGGTTACACAACCGTAATTTAACAGTATTCGGACCCTATTATTGGCCATTTTATGGTCAGAATACAGTTAAATTATGGTTATGAAACCGTTTTTTCAAAAAACGGTCGAATGATCTGCCAGAATGCTGCATATTTTTAACAGTGTACAAGCACTTAATTTTGAATGTTTATAATTCAAACACTTATCATTCAAATGACTTGAAATTTGGTATCCTCGCATAGTTTGAACCGAAGATTTGAAATATCTCGTTAAAATTGGGTATTGCCATTGAAAAAAACGAAGTTAGGATTCGTTTTAATATGTAGATGGCCCCCTAAGAAAATTTTATATACATCCTTTAAAAGTAGACTTTATTTCTAATCGTTCGGTACCGGTAACTTTCGTATACGATAGTTTGTTGAGGGGTTAGTAGAGTGTGTTTACCTTTTTTTTCTACGACTGTACCTCTAGTCATGTTGTTAAAATTCCTTTTTCTGTATTTTTTGTCAGGGGGTGAATGTAAATAATTAATATCAATGGCTATTGGCTAAACCGTTTAAGCTTAAAAAATATGTCTAATATCCATGTCTAATGACAATTGAGAACTAAGGATGCAAAACACTGAAAGTCCAAAAGAGGAGATTCTTCAAGAGAGCGAAATCACCTTATTTGCCACGTTTGATGCACAATTTTTCCAACTTGTTTGAACTATTGCCACTACGGTTAGCACTTCAAGCGCTCTCCTGTTTGTTAAGATTGACACTTAAAACATTTTCACGCAAAAAAAAAAATCGATTTTTTGGTACTTTTAGCGTTTTGTATTCTTAGTCTTCAATTAATTATCCCGCAGTCAAAGTAAACTTTCTTCATTTTTAAGGAATAAATTACAAAATATGGCGATTTATTAAGTTTTGAGTAATTAAATTCAAATGCTCAAAACAAGAATGCTTAGTTTAATTTTTTCTTTTCTTTTTTTCATCTCAATATTTCATCAATTGGTCCAACATCTATTCCAACATCTTTGAAAAGTGTTTATGAATTCAGCTTGTCTGCCTGTCTCTCCGCTCTTTAACTCGCGTAAATATACTCGAATGCAATCCAAACATGTTATTGAGTTTTACTGTGGCATGTTCGGTATTGAAAATGAAGTGTTTAGCATTTATATTTCACTTACAGGAACACTCAAAAGAATTTCATTGCATTAGTGCCAATGGAGAAAATACGTTCGTAGCGTATTTTAATGATATTACAGTATTTCAAGCTATTGAAATTGATATGAATCACTGGAATGCACTACAAGAGTCTTACTATGAATATGTTGCGCATAGCATTTATCGATCTTTTGCATGGACACGGAAAGGAATTCGATTACAGAACTGTTTGTTAACAGTAATTGCTGGAAGTGGTTTTCAGTTGTGGTACGCTGCTTATTACAATTATTATTAATTTTTGCCTATTACTTGCTATGTATAGCTTCTGTTATAGATCATATATATAGATATATATACAGATGGGTGACAAAATAATACGAACACCTATGGCACCAATGGCGTACGAATTGCAACTCTTCATAAATGTTCGAAGCATGAAGTTCCCTTTGGACAGTTCTTGGTGAAATGGATTCTGGAGATGACTATTTATATATGACGCTATCTGGGATAAAGATTGCCTCCGCTTTCTGACCGCTATGGGGGTGAACTCTCTTTTATCCCTCTCAGAAAGCTTTCTTTTCCGTCCACTGTTGTACTTCGCAGACGACAATTTACCGCATTTCATGTACGCTGTCATAACGGTTGACACAGTACTCCTCGCACATCCCAAATAATTGCTGTTTCCGTTACGGAGTAACCAGCGCACCGCATTCCAAAAATCATTCCTTTTTCGAACTCTGACAAGTCAGTCACTACTGGGTTTTCCAGAGCGTATGGTAAGAGCATGCAACACCTATGACTGATGTTGAACGACTGATACCTTACCTTTCATAACCACTAGGTAGCAGAATTGAGTGCAAAGTGACATGCGCGTTCTGGTATTTTGAAATGGACCCTACCTTTTTCATGGGTGTTCGTATTATTTTGTCACCCATCTGTATAGAGCTGAACAAAAGTCCCGAGTACATTTACATGTGATAAATTGCTAAAGAAGAATTTTGAACTGTGCTATGCATTCCCTAACTAGACTAAATTTTATCATATACTATGTAGTATACACATGCAAATCTATAGATCATCTGCAGGGCTTTACAAAACAATTCGGATCTTTTTATGACTATTGGCAATTTGTGAAATTGGGTTTTTAATTGTGCTACGCTTTTTCCAAATTATTTATTTAGACATTGTCTTTCACCTTATTAAATGATAAAGTTTTATTAAAGTATTGTGGAAGTGTTCGAAAGTATTTCATAATCTATGCTTTACGCATGATGTTTTGTTCTTGTATTCTATCCAGTCGTTCATACCTTGGTGCCATATCCCAATCTCTCAAAGAATTTCTACTCTTTTATGCAACAAGTAGGAAATTGCTCGTCAAACGTGGCAAATGAGGTGCGTTCGTACTATAACTAGTTTTATAAATATTTTTTGCACCGCATATTGTACTGAATGTATATTTTAGTGCACTTCATAAGTGCATATCAATTTCATTCTGTTCGAAAGGCTGTACCATCATTAAAATGCATTTGAAATATTTTTTCCCGTTGGCCTTAATGTAACGGAAAACTTTTGACTGTCTCTGTAATTAAACTATGCATCCGATTTTTATAAAATTTGAAATGACTCGGCAAGATTTTGCAACAAATATATATTTAAAATTTCAGACCTTTCAATTGGGTAGTTTCTGCTCTGTTTTATGAGAACGGACGGACAGACAGACGGACCGACTGAACGACGACTATAGGTGCTAAGTATTTATATAATTACGCACGCACTTAAAATGAATGAATCCAAGATTATGTAATTCTTATATTAAATTTAATGGAGACGTTAATTTAAATTTTTTCTTATTAGTGCTAAAAAACCTCATTAGTCATTTTACTGTTATTTCAGTACCAAATTCCAGATTTAAATTTCTCCTGCGTTAATTATGCAAAAATTGTTGATATCGTTCTTACTAGAAATATTGGAAAAATCCTGATACAGGAATAATACTTTTTAGCACAAAAGCACTAACGATTGCATCTAATTAAATTTACAATGTTTAATTGATAACGTTTTAGATGCCGTATTAATTTTTTTTTTTTTTTTTTTTAATAATGAATAGTTTTTTATATGCTAGAAAATGTCTTCTTTAAACTTTTAATGGTTAAATAATTCTTTATGAATTTATAAACTTAAAAAATTAGTTTAATAAGTAAAAATCACGCATCTATTTGTATTTTTAATTGACTGAGTAGAATTTTCAATTCTTTACTGAAATAATATTAACGATCGTTTACTGGTTATAACATAATAAAGTAAATTGTAAGCTAACATTTATCGTAAAGTTTTACGCTCTTCTTTCTAAAGAAGAAAGTATTGTAATCGAAAATTTTTTTGACTTTCCGTTTTTGATGGAGTTGCACGTTTTAGGAGTAAGATATCCCGAAAAACTTGTTTGTACAAAATGTCTGTCTGTCCGTGTTGTCCTCTTTGTATCATCGAAAAGTGTATGAAGTTATGCATAGAATTGAACTAAATTTCATATGTATGATTTTGGCTATGGCCCAGTAGGTCCCAGTTGAATTTGGGGATAATTTGCCAGAAGGAGAAGCTGTAATAGCGATTTTTGTGCCATTTTCATTATTGTATTATCGGAAAGTGTAGTAAGTTATGCATAGAAGTGAATCAAACTTCATATATGCATTTTGGACTACGGATTTCAGTTAAAAATGGGGATTTTCACCAAGAAGAGATTGCTGCGACAGCGATTTTTTGTAGTTCTGTTACACATCAGCTGTTCTCCTAACCGATGACTAGTCTTCTGCCTGCCAGGTAGCCCCACCTAAACGTGTTTGATGCCTAATATCGGGGCGGATGATCAACTAATCGCCGCGTAGCAACAATAAACCTGACGAGCGCCTAGATCTTCTTCCTATCGGCAGAGCATGCTGCTGAGTTGTGAAGTTTGTTATGCCGGTTACTTAACATTTTGATCTTGTTGCGTGGCACCTGCACATTGCTACTCAAGTTGATTTCGTAATTTAGAGCCTTGGTCAGAAGACGAAACCTACACCTGGCAAAATACATCCAGAGGTATAATTCATAGGTAACTTGGAGGACTTTGCACCCACGACGAAGTTTACATGCACCAGGCGCCATTAACGAGCAATGACCGCCTCGGAAACTCAGTTTTCGTTTTAGAGTGTTAGTGCACTCCCGAGGGGCAGCCGACGCCATGAACGTACTTGGCGTACATCGGCTGTTCTGAAAACCGATGAACAAACCCTTACCTGCCAGGTTTCCCTAACCGTATGGTCGGCTGTGCTTGCGGCGATGGGCAATTCGCATCTAAGTAACCCGGCTATTTTCAAGAGCTGACGTTCAACAGAATAAAGGAAAATATTGATTTTATTAGATATTAAATTATTTTTATTCTAGTTAGTAAAATAAAGGAGAAATTTAAGATGAAAATCAAAGTTGCTGTAGTATTGAAGTAATAACACTGAAGTATTAACGCGTGTAACACATGTTTGAAGTATTAACATGAGTGAGAAAAAAGTAATAAACGGTCAAGTGCGAGTATTACTTGCGCACAAGTTCCGTACAATAAATACATTAATTAGTAATTGTATTTTTACAAAATCGTTGCTAAAAGAATAATAAGACTTTGTAAAAAACTATACAATGTAGGGTTGGGTAAATCTGTATGTATTAGAAATGTATAAATAGATATACCATGAAAGTTAAAAGAGATATGAACCCTAAATAGTATCAAATATTGCTATTCTGCAGAACTCTTTTTCAATCTTATCCTAATCTGTTTATGATGAACTTAACACGGTGCTGGCAATAAAAGTAGTACATTTTAAAACTTCATTTGGTATTTCATAAACCCCCAGCGTAGTAATAATCTTTTCATTTTAATGCGTACCTAAAACAAATTTCTTGTTCAAAGTTTAAACTTGGCATTATACTACTCGCGCTTCGAAAGTAGATCGCAAAGGTGCAATGCCGCCTTAGTCCGTGCCGCGTTTTTGCAGATAGGTTTTTAATTAACCTTTAAATACACGGGTGCCGTATTGAGAGAGCCATTCAATTAAAACTAGCTGTGAATCCCATAGTAATTACTTAAATAATTCTAATTAAATTAGTCTGCTTTTAACAGTTCGATGTTTATTGCATTTATACTATTGCTGCGCATTGCATTACACAAATATATCATTAAAAGCTATTATCTGGGTTTTAAAAGCCGATGGCACCGCCGCGCGTGTATTTATGTATGCCAAAACCGTTCGTGTCTTTAAGGATTAATATCTCGACAATTTACCAACATTTATTTTTGAAAATCATTATCAACAATCATTTTATACTACTGTGATGATAGGTACCTCTAGCGCTCCTCAACTCTTTTGCTGAACGCCCGCAAATTTAAATTTGTGTGTAACAGAAGAATGCGATTTTTCTTAAAAACTATGAGATCTAGAGTATTCGCTATAGTTTTCCTGCAAGGTTTAAAGTAACTTCTACTAGGACTATTTTTTTCATAATTTTAGTTTCAGTAAATTCGTAAATAGAGTGGGGGGACAGGCACATATTTTTGCATTACATTTTCGACGATATCTCTGAAAATATAATACCTAAAATTAAAAGAAATGTATTTTTGAGTTCGATGTTGCGAAAGCTTTCACGCGAAACCCCACACGATTAAAATTAATTAATTAATTAATTGGAGCTTCTACATTTTCCCTAAATATGTGGATCAATAGCCTGCATTATTTCAGCCAATTTGAACTTTTAACGCCCATAGTTTACGATTAGATGGCTGTGACAGATGGACAGACAGACGCAGGAGTGATCTTATAATGGTTCCGTTTTTATTTTTTAAGTACGGAACCCTAAAAAGAAAGTTTTTGGATTGGCACATCCGACTAGATTAAAAAAAAACTTTAATAAATATTCATTGTATTATTTTTAACACTTTTATTTAAATAATTATTTTATTCAACGAAAATTTTAATTCATAACTATCAGAATAATCTTGAAAACGATGTAGCACTATTAAAATCGTTCAAGTTTTTCCCCCCCAAATGGCTCTGATAGACAGTTTTAAAAGAAATTTACCTTATAAATTCATTTTTCAAAAGTACAAAAGATTTTTCTTAACAAACTTTATTACAGTGTCGCATTTCTTCATCCTGCGGTGAAGAAAGAATTCAAAGAATGAACATTTAACTATGCTGTATTTCACCACCGTAGAAGTCCTGTTCATACATCGAGAGAGAAATTAAGTAGCATAAATCAGAACAAGTTTCAACAAAACTGAGAAAACAGAGATATTTACTTTAAAATAAATTTAGCCCTTAATTCATTTTAATAAACTAGATTAAAATTAGGTAGATAGAAAAGCATTGAATTTTGCTCCTTTTCCCATAGGGTTATTTCTTTACTTTTAAACATTTTGCAATGTAGTTGAAAAGTGTTTAGGACTTCGGTTTGTCTAACTGTCTGTCTGCCTGCCCGCCTGCCCATACTTTGTTTCGCGTAAGTATTTTTGGATTACTATGAACTTGATTGTTGAAATTTACCACTGGACGTTCTCTATTGGAAGTGGAGTCTGTAGCATTTACGGTTCATTTACAGGGACATACAAAAGTTTTCCGTTATATTATACTCTACGAGAGAAAATCGTTTACAGTTCATTCCGGTAAATTTGTACTGTTTCAAATATAATGAAGTTATATGCACTATATATAGGTGCAATACAACATTCTTCCTGTGGAATAGGAAATACACCTATGAAAATGTAGTTTACAATTATAATTCTAATATTTTTTTGCATAAAAATGAACATATATGGGGCATTCTCACAATCTTTTGACTTTTGGGGAGAAAAATCTGACAAAATTAAAATTGCTAAAACAACATATTAATCTGATAGACGAATGCCTTAATGATTCAAAATAAAGAAGAAATGGTCAGCAGCGAAGTATTTTTTTATTTAACTGAGGTTTAAGTTAAACTTGCAAGTTTAATTTTCCTTACCATTTTACCCCTATAATTTTTTATTTTCTTCTAAATTTTTACTTATAATTAAGTTGCATAGTACCCACAGGACATTCAAATAAGAAATAATAACAATGTAGTACTTTTAATACAGAATTTTTGTATAACATTGTCTTAAAGGGTTTAGAAGGGACGGTAAGGTAAAAAAAGGGGATGGTACTGGAAAAAAGGGATGAAATGGTAAAAAAAAGGGACGGTAAGGAAAATTACCACCTGTTTTTAGGAAAATCATGTTAAGATTAAGTGATAGCCACAATGTTCATTGATTTTTAGAAACAGTTGTTAACATTGGATTAAATTAAATTTTTTTAAAAAATTACCTCGAAAAGTGCAGGAATAAACATTGGGGACGGTGAGACTACCAGTAAAGCCACGATATTTGAAATTGATATTTAAACGCTGATTTAAATGTAATTAAATGTAATAAACAGTAAATTTCCTGCCAAAGAATTTTAGACATTATTTCTCTAGCATACTTCTTTCTGCATGAGAAAAAACTTGAAAAAAATTCTGTGGCTGCATCTGAAATGATTTTCTGTATAATTTTAGAAGAGGGATGGTAAGGAATCTAAAACCCAGGGACAGAGTTTAAAAAATAATATCAACCCTAAAAATGTGTGCAGGTTAATTTTTAGCTACATATTTATATAAAACAATAGTTCCAGTTTCAGAAAAAAATTACATCGAATTATTTTTATTGAAATAATTTTATACAGACAGCTCCAAACTTAAAAATCAACATCAGGGACACGGGACGGTATAGGAGTTTTCAAGGAGTTTGGACACCCAACATCGTCCAAAACTTATTTATTTCGTTAAGATTGTTGTGCAATCATGCAATGGGATGTTTCCCAGTATATGAAATTTATAAAAAAACACAAGGTGTATTAAAATAAAAATTATTATTCAGGGACATGAAAGTAAAAAGATTGTGAGAATGCCCTATATACATTCATTAATATTCAAATGTATAATTTTCTCAACAGAAAAATATTCAGGACTTTCTTTTGAAAAATCGGGTGATTCCGAAACCTACCCATGCCCGAAGCATTTAAAATCCACCCGACCCGCAAAGAAAAAAAAAATCAAGAATATGTATGTGAGTGTGTCAGAAAGAAAAGTTTGCCATTCTTTTCCGTAAAAAAAAAAAAAAAAAAAAAAAAAAAAATGAAAAGAAAGAAAAAGATTCATATAAAAACTTTAAAAAAACTGCCTTTTTATCCATGGTTTATTACTTAAAAAATGTATAAAAATGTAATATAAAATTCAAATACTGAAAATATATCTACCCTATATATAAAATTCTAATGAAACGAATTTATGAAACAATTTTATGAAACGACTGAAATGAAACGAATTTATGAAACGATTCTATGAAACGACTGATTTTGTTTCACGGCGATTTCTCCTAAAATATGGAATACTTTGCGATGAAATTAACACCAAAAATTCGTATTGATCCGCAGATCTCAAAACTGGTATTAGAATTTTTAAATTCGAAATAGTTTTCAAAATGTTAGTTTTTTTCTAATTTTAAATACTTTTCTCTAATGATGGTAAATCAAATTTTAAATACTTTTCTCTAATGATGGTAACTCAAATTTTTATCATAACAGATATTTTTTTTCATATTTTAGAAAAGGTTATTATTTTAAACTAATTTGGCAACCAGTTTGGCCTTCCTTAAATGTATGCTAAGAGCAATGCTTTTTTTTTTTTTTTTCGTATTTCATTATCTTTTATTTAATACAAAACTTTCATTTAAAACTGAAACATTTAAAATTAATGGCTTTCACTTCTTTCTTTTTTTAAAGCGAAACGAAACGAAAGATATTAGGCGATAAGGTCACATACGCACCGGGGTACCTAATTGGCGCCAAAATGGCGTTATTTTGCCTTACATGGTAACCCGGCTATTGTTGCTTATTTATTAATAATGTTTATTTACATTTATTTTCTTTTTATTAAAAAAAAATGTTATAAATTGTTTTGTTCTATAGATGTTAATTAATTTTTATTTATGTATTGTTATTTCATTTTAAAAATAATAGAAAATGATTTAAAAATACATATGTAACTGGTATTCGGAAACGAGGTTTTCGACAAATTGTCGTAAAAAAAAATCACGAAAAAAACCCGTTGCGTATATGACATCTGTGCTAAATATTAAATAATGCAACAAATCATTACCATTTAATTTCAAATTCAAGGCAATGTTTTAATGGTACTATTTAGTTATACCGTCGACCAATTTCGCGAAATTACATAAATCGCCAAACCAATCGCCAAATTATACAAATTGACGTAATTTTCATTTTAAATAACGAAAGAACAAATAAAATAGTATAACATTTATAAAAATACAAATAAAACGTCGAAATAAAAATCACTTGATGGCGGAAATATGTATAACTTCCTTACAGTCAAGTGAATGTAACATTTACGATCAACCATTATTGGCATTTAATCTTATAGTTTGGCGATAGATTTTTGGTCGATTGGATTACCAAGTAGTGCCGTTTTAATTTACCACTCGAAAATAAAAGAATGCTAGCTGGCGAGTTAAGAAAAAGCTATTGGTGAGATTTGCACCCGACTAACATAAAAGTACCAAGAATTCTTTGCTACCATGGCACCTTTTATGTTGTTATATTCGAAAAATTACTTTCATCCTTTAATCAAAATGGAAAACTTTCTTATGACAAGCGAAAGGATCAGCTCGTAATTGTTTATGGCAGTTACATGACTTGGACTGTTATATAATAAGTGAAATGATGGCGATAGAATAATATTTGGCGACTTACCACCTGTGGCTGGCTAATATTAAAGTAACAAAATGGCCGCCTTGAATATAAAAAGCGAAGGGATCCAATCGGAACTGTTGATGATAGTCACATGACTTAGGCTATTATTATAGAGATTGTTTTCAACTCTAAAAACAGAGCAAAGAATAATATTTCTTAAAGATTAAAAATTTATTTACACGTGACTATTAAAAACAGAAAAAAACCCTTTAAAATTACTATTAAATGAGTACGTGTTAAAAGCACGAAAATATTGAAAATTATGTCTTGAAAATTGTATTTACACGTGAATATTAAAAGAGAAAGGAAACTTTAAAATAATAAATACATTAATATGCGTTTAACCCTGTCATGGGAAAGGTAATTCTATTCGCAAAATGTTGAAATCAGTGAATGATACCAGAATTTACAAACATATTTCGAAATACGAAAATGCTTTTGTTCACTTACATAATAAACGGAACATTTTAATTCCAATATTCTGGTAAAAATGTGGCATTTAAGAATTAAAATTAAGTGGTCCAAAAATGAACCACCACCCTTGAAGGGGTTAAAGCAGTAAATTGTAGTAATTGTAGTAAATTATATTATGTCAATGGTTTTATAACGCTGTTAAAAAATACCGGGAGGCAAAGACTCTGTTTACATAATTCATTTTATTTTAGCTTATTTTCAAATGCTTAACTGATCTTCTTTAATCAAACACGAAAACGACCATTGGATGTCTTGACAGCAACTGATTCGGCCTTAATTTTTCGCAATCAAAGGGAATTTAATGGAAACCCGTTTACAGGGAGATCGCTATAGGTTTTTTCAGCATAATTCACTCTTCTCTAATCTTTTAAAAACCGATCAAATTAGCGTGCTTTTAGATTCTGCGGTGTCTGAACGGGGGTTGGCGAGAGTAGCTTGCAGGGGGCAGAGCTTCCTACTATATCATAAATCGTTAGCTACTTAATTGCTCTTAAATCGAATTACGCGCTTTATCAATCGAAAAAGTTTTTGAAAGTAGCTTTTTTTTTACGATTCACTTTATTTGAGTATATTATTGTTTTTTTCATGTAAAAATGCTTTTTGGTATTTTTAGCGAAGAATCTAAAAACATATATTAAATGTAAAAAATCTGTTACAGTTTTAAATAAAAAAAAAAAAAAAAAAAAAAAAAAAAAATGTTTTCACCAATGTTTTGTAACACAGGAAGCCGGGTTTGATCAGCTAGTGATTAATAAATAATCGAGAATCATAATAATCAAAGAGTACTATTTTACTTCTCTCTCTTTTTTTCTTCTGTAAAAATAGGGGACTCCACCCCCTACAAGCTATGCTCGCCAACCCCCTTTCAGACACCGGAAACTCTAAAAGCACGCTAATTTGATCGGCTTTGAAAAAATTTTGGAAGAATGAATTACAATAAAAAAAAAAAAAAAATAATAAAAAAAAAAAAAACAGTGGCTATCTCTCTGTTAACGGGTTGTTTTCGTCTTTGATTAAATGAGATCAGTGAAACATGTAAAAATAAGCTAATATAAAATGATTTATGTAAACAGAGTCTTTGTCTCCCGGTCTTTTTTAACAGTGCTGAATAAGAAAGTTTTTTTAAATAAGACATTTTGGATGTATCGTTTTAAATCTGACGTAATTTTCACCAAAGTTTTCTTTTTCTTTTTAATATTCACGTGAAAATACTTTTGTTGTTAGAAAGGAAATATTTTTTAAGCTGTCTTAGAATTCTCAACACAAGAGTAATGCGACTCTTGTAGGCACTTCAATAACATCTGCATTGGTTCATTGATTCAAAATATCTCAATTTGTTAATTCTCTGTAAGCAAGTAAAGCCTATTTTTTTACAATGGAAGTCTATGGGAATTTGGCGAAATATTACAGATATTGCTAAGTTGGAGACAAACTTGGCGGCATTTAGCGACAGAACAGGGTTACACCCCCCCCCCCCTTACAGGTATGGCGATGCATTAAATGCTGTTCAATATATATATAAATTAGTTTTAAAAGATTATATCTAAATATGAAATAAATGTCTCGCGCAAGTATATTTTTAAATATAAACTGTTTTGCAATTTTAAATATGACGTAATTTCCTGCATTTACATCTTTTAATGCATATTAATGAAGTTATTATTTTACAAATTTCTTTCTCTTTTAAAATTCACGTGTAAATATAATTTTTATGACGTAATTATCAATATTTTCCTGCTTTCAATACGTAATCATTTAATTCTCATTTAAAAGTTTTCTTTTCGGTTTGTAATAGTTACGTGTAAATAAATTTTTAATTTGAAGGAAACATTATTCTTTGCGTTGTTTTTAAATTTGGCAACAATTTAAAATAATATCCTTTTTTAAAAGTTGCAAAATATATATCTCGAAATGCGGAAAATTTGAATTTAAAATAGAAATAAAACCTCAAAAATGAGTCAAATTAAAAAAAATAAATGCAGTCTGCACACCGGACACTTCTAATGTAAAAAAATGATTGAATTCCTATGTATAGTGTTTGCTCCTGTAAAACTTTTTTAATGGAACGATTTTGAGCAACTTTAACATTAAATATCTCTTCAAATAATTCTTCGATTTGAAAACTGCCTGCATCAGCGTATTTATCAAACATTTCTCTATAATACCACCGATTTCCACATTTTTGTATGCTATTTTTTTTATATTAACGAAGAAAGACCTCCATTCACCTTAAATTCAAAACCGGCGGCGGCAGTGACAGCGTTAATTACATTTTTTTTTTTTTTTAATAAACTGATGTTTGCAGCGCAAATTTAAATTAGACAAAACTTTACGAATTTTCAGAAACTTAGAATCATGCATAATTAATGATTGTTTTCACCAATGTTTTGTATGCCAGGAAGCCGGATTGGATCCGCTAGTGATAATAAATAATAGAGAATAATAATAATCAAAGAATATTATTTTGCTTCGCTCTTCTCTCACTCTTTTTTTTTTTTTTTTTTTTTTTTTTTGTAAAATGTTTGTAGCGCAAATTTAACTTAAACAAATCTTTATGAATTTTCAGAAACTTAGAATCATGCATAAGTAACTATTGTTTTCACCAATCTTTTGTAACCCAGGAAGCCGGGTTGGGTCCGTTAGTGATAATAAATAATAAATAATAATAATAATTAAAGAATTCGATTTCTCTCTCTCTCTCTCTTTTTTTTTTTTTTTTTTTTTTGTAAAATGGTTGTAGCGCAAATTTAAATTTGACAAAACTTTATGAATTTTCAGAAACTTAGAATCATGCATAAATAACTATTGTTTTCACCAATGTTTTGTAACCCAGGAAGCCGAATTGGATCCGTTAGTGATAATAAATAATAAAGAATAATAATAATAAAAAAATTCGATTTTTTTCTCTCTCTCTTTTTTTTTTTTTTTTTTTTTTTTTTTGTAAAATGTTTGTAGCGCAAATGTAAATTAGACAAAATTTTACGAATTTTCAGAAACTTAGAATCATGCATAAATAACAAAATAATATATAATAGAAAGCAAAAAAGCCTAAATTATCTAAAACTCGTGATATATTAGAAATATTTTATGAAAGCTATAAATCTTTTATAACATTAACGTTGTTAATGATTTATTACTATCTTAAGATTTTGCTGTTAAAATTTAGAGTACAGAAATAAAACCCTTCTCATTGTATTTCGCTTTAATTTATCAAAACATTTAAACTGTTGCTAAAACTGTTATTTTCTTTATTGCAAATAAGGTAAAGGGAATTAAATGATGTGAAAACTTCTATTTATTTAAATTCTAAAGCAAACGATCCATCAGTGTTTTAAATAATAACAATAATAATAACAGGAAGAAAATATTATGTCAGAATATTAAATGCGAAAAGTAAATTAATGATTATAATACACAGGTCATCAAAATTAAAGGATAATGACACAAATAAAACGTAACTGATATGTAAAGAAAAATTATTAATAGAAATTTATACAAAAGCATTAGTTAACATAAATTACAATTGCTAATTGATTATTCTAAAAAAAATTAAAAGCAATTTATAACCAATATTACTTAAAATTATTGTTGAAATTAAAACCAAATTTGTGGAAATTGGAAATTAATGAAAAAAATTAGGTCACACCCCTTGTGGAATTTTTTTTTTCTTAAATATGGTGTATGGTTACGTCGGATAGATATGTATTCCTCACATCTCCATTTCATAGATTTTACCAAAGTGTTGATCAAGTCTTGTGGAATTGCACACCACTCTTCTAAAAGTGCTTTTTTCAGTTCCTGGACGGTCTGCGGAGGTATTTGGGGCGCTGAAAATCGGCGCCTTAAAGCATCCCACACCAGTGGTGTAGTTGTGAAAAAACAGAGGGACGTTCTAAGCAGAAGATATACGCTGAAGGCAGAAGGTATACCCCAGTGTATATATACTATAGCTTTCTTGAGAAACAGAGGGTATACAGTGTTCCTTAAAAAAATAGAGAGGGTATACGTCGTATACCCCCGTATACCATCCACTACATCCCTGTCCCACACATACTCAAATCGGGTGAGCAATATTATAATTTCATTCGAGCGATATCTTCGGTTTTCAAATATTCTGACAACACATATGCTCGATGTGGCCGAGCATTGTCATCCATTAGCAAAAGCTTTGGGCCAAGAGCACCCCTAAACAGTATAATTTGGGGTTCCAATACCTCATCCACATATCTCCGAGCAGTTACAGAACCTCCTTGAAAGATATGCAGCTCGATGTGGCCATTTGTCATGATAACCCCCAAAACATTGAACCGTGGTAGCGGAAACGGGATATTTCACGGACAAGAGAAAGCAAGTTGCGTGTTCCTTCCTCTCTACAGATCAAAACACATCTAGAATTAATGTTCAGACTATATCTGGACTCGTCAGTAAACAATACACGGGCTCTGTCTTCTTGGTTCCAATAAACATGTCGATGTCTCCAGTTTAAACGGGCACCTTTGGAAGCTGGAGTGAGTGGGACACAAACTAATGATTTTCTAGCATACAGTACACGCTCTTTAAGCCTTCGTGCAGCAGTCGAACGGCTAATTCGAGTTCTTGTGGCAAACTGTATGTCTGAAACCAAATCTCTTGTAGTCGCTTCGCGGTTTCTTCGAGCCGATAATAACAGATAACGATCTTCTGATGCAGTTGTTGCTCTTTTTTTCCTTAGACCATGCTGTCTATCAACGGATCCAGCTCTTAAAAAGCTGCTCCAAGCTCTTAATATAACACTTTGGGTGATAATCAAATCTTCGGTGACCTCCATTTGTGTTTGAACTCCCACGATTCTACCAATCATTCGCCACTTTTGATCTTCACTTAAATTATGCCTTTGAGCCATAACTAATGAATACTAATCACTGCCAGACACCACATTCACTTTGAACAACACTACAGACCAGAATTTCAACATTCGTCCATTGCGCATCACAATACCATTCACCACATTTGCATGTTTCCGGCGCTAACATGTGCGCGGAAGTGCAATTTTGTGTTCGATTGTATTTAATCAACATGAATAATTGCAGCATTGGGGATTGGTTGCAACATTAATTTAGTGAGCATATTTTTTCTCATTATCCTATAATTTTGATGACCTGTGTAAAATGAGATATAAATATAAATATAACATATTCTGTTATAGTAATTGAGTGACAAACATGTACTATAAAACCAGTCTTCGTTTGCAACGATAAAAACAGGTTTTTATTTTAAAACTGTTCATTTAATTATTCTTCACATAATGGATTAAATAATCAAAGTAAGCGGTTTCGCATAATTTTATGTTCATCAAAATAAGGTTTGGACAAGAAGTAGCGTTACTAAAATTTTAACTATTTTTTAATAACTAGCTGCCTCTAGCGACCGATTTGGCTTCCATTAAATGCATGATAAGCATTGAAATATGCCACTTTTATCCACAATTTATTTTACTTGCTATATGCTTCCAAGATTCTTCTATCCTTCGGAAGACTCTGATAGAGAAATCAAGAAGTCTTGGCGATCATGGTAGCATTTCGTATATACACTATGTTGCAAAAAATATATGCACCCAGGAAGAACTAATCCAGAGCTACGAAACTTATCACGCTGATGTGATTTGATGAGTAACGTAAATCATTAATATTTCAGCATCAATGACCAATGGAGGCTTGTGCAATGCGCACTTAAACTGCGCAACTGGCAGTATTCAAACGAGCCGGTACTCGAATATATGGGTAATCAGAAATGCACTACCATTGCTGATACATGGGATTTGAATGAATGATACATACCTTTAAGGCGTTATCGACAGAACTACGAAGAATTGTCTGACTTCAAAGAGGCCGAGCCATGGGCCTAAAAAAAGCGGGTTGGTCCAATAGATGTATCAGCTAGCATTTTGGTCGAAGCAATAATTTAGTTCCGCGATGTTGGTATTAGTGGATCAGAGAAGGCACGACCAGTCGCTGCAGTGACCGAGAATGTCCCCGGGCCAGAAATGCATGAGAGGATAGAGCAATCAGAAGAACACCCGTATCTACACCAACGTCACTATCATCTATTCTACTCCATTTGCCTGCCGATTTGGATGCAGTGCTATCAAGACATATCATCCTTATATGAGAGACCGACTCTGGGCTCAACTCTCGACGTTTGTTTAGGCAGTTGCTTCTAACCCTTCAACATAGGCAATGTTGTCTGGATTGGTGTCGATCTCGAGCAAGCTCGATAGTGTCTGATTAGAGAAATGTGATTTTCAGTGACGAATCCCGCTTATCTCTCAGTGCTGGTGACTACCGCATGCGTGTGTAGGCAGAGAGGTCAACCGTCCGATCCTTTATTTGTTACTGAGCGGCACACTGTAATAACAGCTGGAGTGATCTGTTGGGTCAGCTGATCACTTTTACTCGTATTGCAAGTTACTCTAATGGCTCGCAGGTGCGTAGACGAAATTTTGCAGTCGGTGGTACGGTCTATGCTATGACTGTCGCCTAAGTGCCATTTTTCAGCAAGATAACGCTCGGTCACATACTACACGACTCTCGAAACAGTGACTACAAGGATATATTGTCCTTCCACGGCCTGCCCGCACACCAGATCTTGTTCCAATAGAGGATGTTTGGGATATGTTGGAAAGGCAACTTCAGCCATCTCGGAATACCACCGAAGTAGTTTATCATTTGATATCCCTGTGGCAGAATGTACCGCAGAGGGACTTCGGTAATATAATAGACTCCATACTTCACCGAGTCTCGGCTTTTATAGCTGGAAAATGCGGCTTTACAACCTACTGAAATTGATATTCTTTTCTGCTACTTGTCAGTAAAATGTTTTTTGCTCTGAAATTATAAACATTTGATTATCTAACCAAATACTATTCCCATACAAAGTCTCATCGTCGTGGCTCAATTTTTTCTGCGTGTATATATATATTTTTTTTGTAATAGAGTGAACATATGTATATATATAATTTTTTGTTATGTATTTCATCCTTCCTAACAAATACCGCTTAACTCACTTGTACTCTAATACACCGTTCGCACAGGATATTTAAGATATCTCAAACCGCCAAAGTCACTGAGAGAGTTCCCCAAACTACCACCCACTCTGATTGCCTATAAAGCTTTGTTTAACTTATTAGCTGTTGCGGCCGGTTTTATGCGCATGTACACACTTTACATTTGTTCAGATCTCAAATACCGTGACGTTCACTGAATCATACCCCGTTCTCGACGGATATTTAAGCTCAGATATATCAAACCGCCGAACTCACTGAGAGAGTTCCAGAAACTCGTGAGTTTCAACTTCTTTGGTTAGATACAGCCAGTACTACTCACTCTAATTCGATATAAAGCTTCGCTTTAACACTAGAACGTCCAGCTGGAGTCGACTCGACACCAACCAAACGCGTAAGGTCGTCTCGAACCAGAAATTTCTTCATAAAATAAACTAAATACAAACCACAGAGAACTAAGTTAAATAAATAAGTTAAATAGTTTTTTTTTTTAAATGCTGAGGTGAAATACTTTTATTAAGGATGAATAAAATTTCCGGACGTTCTAGTGTTAACTGATTAGCTGTTGCGACCGGTTTTATTTTATGCGCATCGGCACATTTTACATTTGTTTAGATCTCAGACACAGTGACGTTCACTGAGTTATATTAGATGAGTTTTGCGATGTGAACAGGCATTCAATTCCAGGAGGGCACCACCTCATAAATGGTGGTTTAAGGTATTTTAAATATCCCATGCGAACGGGCTGTTATGCTTCATGTCCGTTTGCTTTTCGGTCGCAATAAGTTTGCTAATGTGGAGATTTTAAAACCTATTAAGTAATCTTCTGCAGTTGGTCTATTGCGAATTACTGATTTTAGTTAATACGATTTGGTGCAATGAAGGAATTTTTTGTGACAAGCCTTACGAGACTCGTGCGCTCGACGAGTCTCGTAAAACTCGTCGAGCGCAGCTGGACTTCGTACTGCGTCCGAAACGCAGTGCCCGGAAAACATTGGTGGAAGAGAAAGGTAGCTATTTATCGACTATGTAAGAGATATGAAAAAAATAAAATAAATACAAGCAGGAGGCAGGAACAACGCTTTCGTCCGTGTCGTTCCCAATGAGGAAAGAAAAAATATTATTATTATCATTATTATTACGAGGTGGAACCCGTCGAAATTCGACGAAAGAAAATGTTTAAGAAGGAACTGTTTCATTAATGTATAATAAAAACAAAATTAGTTATAATAAAAAATGCACCTCATATCTCTTGATTATATCTCTTTGCTAGTCTAACTCCCAAACAAATACTATTTTAACCTAAAGAACAATGCTCTTCTATAAAGACACTCTAAATTTTTGTAAAACTTTGCGTTTTATCAGTGTGTGATTTCAATTGCGTTATTTTCAAAAGTGAAGCATTTCCACTCGTGAAAAATTTCAAAGCCGCTGGAGGGAAAATGAGGCACTTCTACGAAACTTATTTCCGTTTTAAGACTTAAAATACAAGCTTCTTTTTTATATAAAAGGACGTCATTTGCATCCGCTGAAGAATTCCACATTTACGATGCAATCTTAACCCTTTGGGGACGAGCGACCCCTACACGTGCCGCTTAAGATGCTCAGAATCAGTGATTATTCTCACCAGTAAATTTTTATTGTAAATTTTGCCTTATTTAATCCGAGCATTTTCCCGATTCGATAAAACACAAATTTCTATTTTGAAAAACCGGTGATAAAGGTTTAAAAATTCTATAAAAGGCGCTCGTCCCTAAGGGGTTAAACAACACCTGTGGAAAAGTATGCATATGGCGTCACTATCGCGGAATAATGCACAAACCCAGCAAAAAGCGATATTCTAAACTCCACAAAAAAGTCGGCTATCTAATAATTCATATGCCTTCATTTGTTTGTTACATTAATATGGATTCTCAAAACTAAATATAGTTTATAATAGCTCCGTGTTTTATGAGAAATCATTCATTTATATATATTTTTTTCAAAATAGCATGTGCTTTAATTACAATTTTTCTTCAGTTGTTATGAGAAAATGACAACAAAAAGATTTAGTAAACTACTATTTTCAAACTATTTTCGCTTTACTTTCTGCAGAAATGGAGGACTTCAGTTACCACCATTACAGAAATGGCATTAAAGACTACAAAAAAGTAATATCTCAAAAATAAATTGAGGTGCTCTTTTCACACAAATTTCAGTTAAAAGTACTTTTTTCCCCTATCCGAAGGTGTAAAAATTGAAAATGTGCGCTGCTTAGAAGTTTAAAATATTGAAGTACAGATTATCAGTATTTAACCGTACAATGATACATATGCTTCGTTTTACGGCTGGCTTATGTAACGTAAGGTTATTTTTTAGTGACGACATTTTAATTGTTGCCCGAAAGAAATAGCACATCGGGGGCTAAAATGGTCATAATTAAAAAATATTGAAAGTCATAGACCCTTTAAATCTACACCAGAAATCATACGCAGCAAAGGGAATCTCTACAAGAAAAAACTTTCGATTAAAAACAATGCAGCTGCTAAAGAACTGAATTTAAGATAATCATATCTAATGTATATTAAAAAGAAAACTAATTAAAGGTTTTGTAAATAAATAAATAACAATAAAAAAAAACGGCTCTAAAATATACGAAGAGTTAGCGTAAACGAGCAAAATCAGTCGACTCGTGTAAGGTTTGAACAAGAAATAAGTTGACCATAGTTTTAATTTTATAATTTCCAAATGATTTATATTTAATATAGTAATTTACTATATTTTGCAAGAAATTCAAAGATTATTGTTTTATAATACAACATTGATTTTGTTCGTTTTGAAAATGTTTAACGTTGTTTCTTTGTCTTCCAGCAATTTTTTTTCCAGAGACAACACATTTTGAAAATGCATCATTTTCTTTCCCTTTTCTGCAAAGAGAAAAACAAAAACAATGTTTTATTACAAAATAATAATAATTAAATTACTCGCACATACGTATTATATAATTAATTTTCAAATAATAAAATTAAAATTTTATTAACCCTGCTTCTTGACCAAATTTTAAATAATACGAACATAAAAATGGCAACACTGATTTAAATTAATATAGGAAGACCGCCTGGAACTTTGAAAAAGTCCTTCCGGCCAGTGCCGGGAGGAAGAGGTAGCTTTCATATTCCTTATTTTAAAAAAGCCAACTTATATCATTCAAACACACGAAGCTCAATTTAGTGGAAACCGAAAATAGGAGATTCAATACAAATTTTTATCAATATAATGAATGAGAATTTCGCGAAATTAGTCAGCTTTATCCAAGCTGCTTTTCTTTAAAGTAACTTATATTTGGCTGCCAAATTTGGCGATTTTTTCAAGTGCCTGCCATTTTAAGACAACACGGTGGATGAGGCTAACCAGTGAACTTGGTCGAGACCTTAGTAATTGCTGTGCACATGCTCACTCACATCGGAATAGGTTGATATATACGAGTGCTGTCGCAAATTCTTAAGAAAGAAACCTTTTTCAATTTCTAATTTTTTTGCACCTCACTTTAAATATATATATATATTTTTTAATTTAATGGCCGCCATTTTGAAAGAAGATGGCTGATGAATCTGGCCAGCGAGCTTGGTCGAGGTATTGATGTATACTATCCACATGCCTTCTTACATCGACATAGGCGAATACGTGTGTTATCGCGTGACAAATAGAAGATCATTTCAAAATGTTAGCCATGCTAGAAATTCAAAGTGCTATAATTCAACAATTTTTTAAGATATAAACAAAAGAACAAATTTTCAGAAAAAAAAACTGCTCCAAAATCTTTGTATCAAGGCCAAACACATAAAAAAAAAATCTTTTTCATTTTCCAATTTTTTAATACCTCATTTTAAATTTAAACTTTTATTTTTTTTAATGGCAACCCTTTTGAAAGAAGATGGCGAATGAAGCTGGTCAACGAACTCGGTCGAGACATTGGTATGTACTATGTACAGACGAAGTTACATCCAAATCGGTTCATAAATACGCCTGTTATCGCGTGACAAAAATCAGGTCGTTTTAAAATGTCAGCCACAATAGAAATTCAAAATGCTATTACTCAGCCATTTTTTTAGATATAGACGAAACAAAAACTGTTCCGGAATCTTTGTATTAAGGTTAAACACATACGAAAAAAATCTTTTTCATTTTCCAATTTTTTGGTATCTCATTTTAATTTTTTTATTTTTTAAATTTTTTAAATGGCCGCCATTTTGAAACAAGATGGCGGATGAAGCTGGCCAACGAACTCGGTCGAGATATTTGTATGTACTATGTACACACAAAGGTACATCCAAATCGGTTCATAAATACGCCTGTTATTACGTGACAAAAATCAGGACGTTTCAAAATGTCAGCCACGCTAGAAATTCAAAATGCTATAACTCAGCCATTTCTTAAGATATAGACGAAAGAAGAACTGCTCCCGAATCTTTTTATAAAGGTCAAACACATAAGAAGAAAATATTTTTTCAATTTTCAATTTTTTGGTACCACATTTCCAATTTAAATTTTCCTTAAAATTTTAAATGGCCGCCATTTTTAAACTAAATGGCGGATGAAGCTGGCCAACGAACTCGGTCGAGACATTGGTCTTTACTATGTATAAACGAAGTTACATCCAAATCGGTTCATGAATTCGCCTTTTATCGCGTGACAAAATTCAGGACGTTTCAAAATGTCAGCTTCGCTAGAAATTCAAAATGCTATAACTCAGCCATTTTTTAAGATATAGACGAAACAAAAACTGCTACGGAGTCTTTGTATACAGGTCAAATACATAAGAAAAAAATATTTTTCCATTTTCAATATTTTGGTACCACATTTCAAATTTTAATTTTTTTAAAAATTTTTAAATGGCCGCCATTTTGAAACAAGATGGCGGATGAAGCTGACCAACGAACTCGGTCGAGACATTTGTATGTACTATGTACACACCGAATTACATCCAAATCGGTTCCTAATTACGAGAGTTACAGTATGACAAAGATCAGATATATATATATATATGTATATATATATATATATATATATATATATATATATATATATATATTGATATATATATATATATATCAATTTTGAACGGAGGGTGGTTTCGGGGTCTGGGGGTCATGATCGATGAAAATATACCAAAATTTTTTGAAATCGCTTTCCTCCGAACGGCTGCAATAGGTAGCTTTTTGTAATGAAAGCTACCTAAAATGAATTCTGGATGCAAATTCATTCGTAAAATATAAATAAAAGCAATTTAAATATATTTTATACATATTAATGACTTAATTTTCTTTTAAATTATTGGAGTCACAATTGAATCAAATTCTCTACATAAATAAAATAACTGGTCAATACTTTAAAAAGTGTAATTACATGTTAAAAATTTTAGAGATGAAAATCTTTTTGAATACATAGTATTCAAATATTTAATTTATGTCTTTATTAAGTGCACTAGTTTTCTTATGCTTAAATTAAACATTGAATTAAATATTTTAATATATTTGAGGGATAAATTAAATAAATTATAACCTTCTTTTGTTTACATAAGTAATTTTTAATTTCACTAATTTTTTTACTGAACTGAAAATCCATAATTTAATAATGCTTCTTTAAAATATATACCATGAAGAGAAAAATGCTAATAGCGATTTAAATTGAATGTGAGAGATTTGTCTATATTTTTGAAAAATTACTTCTAGAAGCAAATTCATTCGTAAAAGATAAATAAACGCAATTTAAATATATTTTATTGCTTTTAATGACTTCGTTTTCTTTTAAAATTATTGGAGTAACAATTGAGTCAAATTCTCTATATAAATAAAATAACTGGCCAATACTTT
Organism: Maratus speciosus; assembly: GCA_963932465.1. Taxonomy (NCBI): domain Eukaryota; kingdom Metazoa; phylum Arthropoda; class Arachnida; order Araneae; family Salticidae; genus Maratus; species Maratus speciosus. The sequence continues at coordinate 452,225,614 of OZ010789.1, read as the reverse complement.
AAAAAGTGTAATTACATTGTTAAAAATTTTACAGATGAAAATGTCTTTGAATACAAAGTATACTAATATTTAATTTATGTCTTTATCAAGTGTGCTAGTTTTCTTAAACTTAAATTAAACATTGAATTAAATATTTTAATATGTTTGAGGAATAAATTATAACATTCTTTTGTTTACATAAGCAATTTTTAATTTTACTAAATTCTTACTGAACTGAAAATCCATAATTTAATAATGTTTCTGTAAAATATATATTTAGGAAAGAAAAATGGGAATAGCGAATTAAATTGAATGTGAGAGTATTGTCAGCATTTTTGAAAAATTACTTCTCTAAGAAAATTACTATTTTAAGCAGCAATCAGTGTTAGGTAAATATTTTTAATGATATTAAAAGTCGTTTAAAAATTTTTAGAATAAGTATTTACTCAATGCAAAAAAGTTAATAATTTAAAAACCGTAACTGTGTCTAAACATATTTACTGGCGAAAACGTTTTAAATAATTTATCCAGACGAAAAAATGATAACAACACATAAGATATGAAAAATATGTTACTGAGATATAAATATACATATGGAATTATGTTATAGCAAACGTATCGTCGCAATGAAAATTTTGTTTAAAACATTTTTCAGATAAGTATGTAATAACAAAACTGTTCATTTTGAAAAGACCAAAGCATATTTTTCCAAGGCTTTTCAATAAAACATTCTTTTGCAGAATAGACTAAATTCTCACTGAGCAAAACAGTGCCACAATTTAATAATTTTTTTTTTTTTTATGTAATACGAAGAGGATAATGGCAACTCTGTTTTTAAAATTAATGTATAAGGGTCGTCTGCATTTTTGAAAAATGAATTCTGAATGAAAATTACTTTTTGAAGAATCGAACAAAGTTATGTAAATTTTCTGAATAATATTAATAGCGTTATATCATAAAATAAACTAGTTATGGATGAAAAAATTCATCTTAATAATAGAACATAAAATTACATAAATTATTCATTATTTAAAAGACGATTAAACAAGTTTTGTATTTGATATCCTGATGATGGCTAAGTATTGGCCGAAAGTGATTTTTAACATCTTTTTAATTGCTTAATCGTCTTTTAACTGATGAATCAATTGTGTAATTGCATATTAGCTTCATATCATCTTTAAAAATTATTAGAACAGCAATGGAATCGAATTCTCTATGAATAAAATAATTGATCTTTTGACAACGGGCGGGACATATACGTCCTATTGGATTATTTTTTATTTTTTATTCATACCACTTTTTGAAAAATAATACCCCATACATTTGTACTAGAATATTTTCAAGATAAATATATCAAAAAGAAAAAAAAATCTAAATTATGGCGCGATTAAACGCCAGCTCTGGTCCGTAGTCAAAGGGTTAACAAGTAACTTGAAAAGTATATATGCAAAAACGTTCTGAGACGAAAATAATTTTTATTTAAGTATTATTTTAATATATTATTTTATGCATACCTAAGCTTAAATTTTATTTATGCAGAAAACTAAAGTATTCCAGCCAATTACGACTCTGCTGTGTTTACGAAAATAATTTTTATCTGAGATTTTGCGAATTGAAGTAGTTTACAAAAATGAATGGATAGTTAAAAATTCTGAAATTATCGAATAGTCAAAACCTTTTAAATTAATTTATTTCTGCTGTTGTCATAAATCCTTCATATATTAATTATTAAGCGTTGTGTATTTTTATGGAATGGAAATCAATTAGATATTTAAAATTATCATGTTTTTAGGCGGTAAAAAATCATGTCAAAAATGTCAGCTCACACTTCTTGAGTTTTCAAATAAAGTCATCTGTTATTGATACGAAAATTAAACACATTGGATTACAATGAATGTAAATTGAGTGAAAATGCATTTAAAAATCGTCTGTTTATGAAATTGGATTATTTTTTTGCTATAATTTAAAACATTTCATATATTGTTCCTATGACTGCAACTAAGATATTACGGTTGTGTTTTTGAAAAATAATAATTAATTCGTATCTAGATGTGGAAAAATTTTACTAAATTGTTCAATTTAAAAACATTAGTTAGTAATTGACATATTTTAATATTTTTCGGACCATCACATATTTTAAAGTCTAAAAATTTACGCTATACAATTCAAACTTTCTGTTGAATTAGAGAATATTATTATCACAAATATTTTACAATCAAACTTCTTCAGATAACATAGTTTAGAAATCTATATGGAACATTTATACATAAAAACATTGGAATAATCATGAAATTTATAGGATTTCATGAGGACATTCAATTATGCAACAACGTCGACACCTTTATGTTTCACTGATAGAAATATATTTTGTTTGTAAAGTCAACGTCGCACAATGTGGCCGAGACGGCAAAAATACCTAAAGGTGAATTTTTCATTTTAGCGACGTTCCTAATAGTTTTCTGTTCTTTTATAGTTGAACAGTAAAGCCCTGCTTCAGTTTTTCAGAAAAAAGATTTTGTACCCATACAGAGGGTTAATTTTAGCCAACTTTTATCCATCTTCATGTGCCTTTATTTTTAAAAAAATTTGTTAATTTTGACCTTCTACATAGAAGTCAAGAAAATACAATTAACCCGTTGAAATATTGCGTATGGAAAATTAAAGTATATACAATATGTACATTTTAATATAGCGAATAAATTGGATTGTCGTAGCTTTAAAAAAAACTCCAACCACTGACCTGTTGCGGATCTATTCGATTCAACGGAAAAATATAATAAGAATCGACACTGAAGTACAGTAAATTCTGTCTAAGGCGGACTCTGTGTAAGCCGGAAATGTGTCTACCGCGGAAAATTTTTCAAGTCCCGGCGAACCCATAGAAAATTGCATTAATTCATGCTGCGTAACGCGGAATCTGTCTAACGCGGAAACGGAAAGGATTTTAAGGTCCCACCGAAACCAAAATTTTGCATAAGGCGGAAAAAAAGAATATTTTAAAAATGAAAGGCTTTTTGTTTATCAAACTTTAAAACTGATAAGTCAAAAACTCAATGTCAAGTATGTTAGTTAAATTCGCCATAACACTTCGAAAAAGTTAATTCAAAATAACAGAAACAGAACTTAAATTTTAAGCAATTCTTGCTTATGCCATTTTCTCCGACACAAAATTGCATTTAAAAGTTATTATTTCTAGTAGAATGCATATTTATCAAAATATATATTTTCTAAAGTACCATGTATTATACTTTAAGATTGTACTAATTAAAAATGAAAAAATTCTGCCTCATTCTCGAAGTTTATTGTTTTTTATGTGTGTAAACTTCCAATTCTCATGTATTACAGTTAGGAATGTAGTGGAGGGTATACGGGGGTATACGCCATGTACCTTCTGGATTTTGTTTAAGAGGCTCCGCATACCCTCTGTTTCTGAAAAAAAGCATTAGCGTATACCCTAGCTATGAACATTCGTGACGTAAGCGTACACTGTTAAAAATACCGTGAAAAATTACCTCTGTTTTTAAAGGCTATTTATTTTCTGACCAATGAAAACGCTGCATAGGTTTTTATGTAGCGTTCTCATTGGTCAGAAAATAGATAGCCTTTAAAAACAGAGGTAATTTTTCACGTTATTTTTAACAGTGTATACCCTCTGCCTTTACCGTATACTCTCAGCTTTTTTTACGATTACAACACTGAGTAGCACTAAGAAATTGACTAGCGTTTCTCATTTATCTGTAAAGACAAAGGATCTTTCAGAATTTCAGTTTTCAACCGATTTTTGAGTCAGGAAAATCAATGAAAAAACGTCACCGGCGGGGGATATATATATATATATATATATATATATATATATATTTTTTTTTTTGGGGGGGGGGTGAGTTTTTTGCATAAGCTGGAATATTGTCTACCACGGAAAATTTTCGCAGTCCCGACCGATTCTGCCTTAGACAGAATTTACTGTATTTTAAAAGTAAATATATTTTAGTGCCCTAAGATAATCAAATATTTAAGTTATTAAATATAGACTGAAAATTGGTTATAACTCGTAAACTATGTATGGATCTACGGATGATGTTTTTCGATTCCTCTCGAAAATATACATTGCAAACAGTGGTCAGAATATTTGCTGGACTCCCACTGGGCATAGCCAACTATGTTTCACTATTGGAAGAACGTTGTGTTTCCGAAATCCTTATTTTAGCCTTATATGTATTTTTATATTCTTCTCAGGATCAGTTTTATTAAGTTTGTTTTCATGAAAACGTTTAACTTAAATAAAACCTTCAAAGGTTTGTTTAAATTTTACAAAAGAACTTTTAGGCCTTCTGCTATTTTCTTTAATTCATTTTCTTTTTCATTTCAATTGTTATTGTATTATTCTTCCAATACATTTTGGATGAAAACTTAATACACGCAATTAGTCAGTTCTAATATATTGAAAGTTTAGCAGTACTTAATCTTGGGTTTTAAAAAACAATGGTCTTTAATCCATGTATCAATTTTAATAGTCAGATTGTTCATCTTACATTTTTATCTCGGTGATGGTGTTTAACTTTGTCGAACTTTGTCAAACCGTTTAAATTAAACCTTTACGCAAATTGTTTGATTGATTTCCTTTAATCTAGATGCAAATCAAGAACAATGGTTTGGGAAATCCAACGAAATGGCTTTTCAGTATCATCTAGAGCAGTGATTCCCAAAATTTCATTGGCAATACCCCACCGAAGCATCTGAAAAATTTCAATTGCCCACACTGTAAATGAAAATGTCTGAAATTCAAACACTTAAGTGTCTGAAACGGAGTGTTCAATTTTCAGACATTTTAAAATGCCTGAATTTTTTCAGACACTTTTTGCGTCCGAATTTCAGACACTTCATACGTCTGAATAGCAGTCATTTTTTTTGTAAGCCTTAAACATAACCATGTTTGACCACGTTGAATGCTGGAAAAAAATATGCTCATGGTCTCCCCCCCCCCCCCCGCACACACACACAGCCTGGTTTTAGGGGCACCAAAATTTTGTATGCAATTTTTTAAAGCTGATAATTGAAATCTTTTTGGACCTTGTACTGATTATAATCAATATTTTGAATTTCTAGAATAGAATAAGATTAGAAACAAAAAATATTTTGTCTTGATATACACAGTAAAATCTTTCAATAGCGGGCACCTCGGAATCGTGGAATTTGTCCGCCATTCGGAGGTGTCTGATTTTCTGAGGTAAAAATATATAAAAAATATGCATGATATATATAAATCATGCAATATATAAATCTATATATATATATATAAATCATGCATGCAATATATAAAAAATATGCATATGTTGTGAATTTAAAAAATGCGTTTCTTAAATAGTGGTGTTCTTGATTTAGGAGTTTCCGTTATGGAAATTTTACTACAAAATCTTCATGCGGACAACTTTGTTTTCTGAACACTTTCCTATTCAACATAAATATATATAATTACCTCAGAAAAGTGAACACCTTCGAATAGCAGACAAATTCAGCATTTCCGAGGTGCCCGCGATTGAGAAGTTTTACTGTATTTAGATTATTTTTTAGTTCGTTTTTAATGTTGTTCTACTTTAAAAGATCCAAATATTGCTTATAATCATACAATCTCAAAACAGATTTAAAGTAAAATCCTTACAACAATTGCTTACGTAATTTGGGGCCCCCAAAATCATAGGGGAAGGTAGGGGACACTTTCCAATTTGCCCATGCTTTAATAAATTCCTTCTGCAAAGTACTTAAATCTGCATTCTGGTTCGCTAAATAGAGGTTTCAGGTATTCGGGAATGTTAGTTATGGAGGGACTTTTCTTAGTGCACAACGCACGCATTTGGTAAAAAAAAATGTTAAAAAATAAATAATGTAAGCAAAGGTTGTATAAGTTAAATTGTGTTTATCTGTGAACCTCAGTCGTTAAATTCACTAAGAGAAAATAGCTTTCTTTGTAAAGCAAAAAAGTAACTGATAAACATTTGAGCGTAATTTTCTTTTGATTAGGAACCTGAGGTATTTTTGCTATTTTTATCCATTTTCTGCTCTGATCGAAGTAGCTCAAAGGACATGTGTTATCAAATCATTAGTCATTTATCTTGATCACTTGCAATTCATCTGTTTAGAAATAAAGAACCGTAAAAGAAATGCATAAATCGCTCATATTGTATTATATTTAATCCCGTTACTGCCTACATATGTGTTTATTTTTTATGAAAAATATATAAATGAAGTTATACAAACATCAATTTTAAATGCAAAATCTAGTTATGAAGTAAATATATAAAATTCTAGCTTTTTACTGATATCCATTTTTAGGTGCATTCGTAATTATATAAATGCGTATCACCTATAGTCGTCGTTCGGTCCGTCCGTCTGTCCGTCCGTCCGCATATAGCAGAGTAAAAACTACGCAACCGAATGGTCTGAAATTTTAAATATATAATTGTTGCAAAATTTTGTCGAGTCATTTGAAATTTTATGAAAATCGGATGTGTAGTTTAATTACAGGGACAGTCAAAAGTTTTCCGTTACATTACGGCAATGGAAAAAAAAAATATTTCAAGCACATTTTAATGATGTTGCAGCCTTTCGAACAGAAAGAAATTGATATTCACTTATGAAGTGCACTAAAATATACAATCAGTACACAATGCGGTGCAAAAAATATTTATAAAACTAGTTATAGTACGAACGCACCTCATTTGCCACGTTTGGCGTGCAATTTCCAACTTGTTATTTTCAAATAACTTTTTTACTAAAATTAACCAAAAATGAATATTATAATTGACTTCAAATTAAATATATATGAATCTAAAATAGAACATTTAAACAAAAACTTACTTGAAATGCTTCGCAGATGGTAAGAAAAATTTCTGGATTTGAAATTTTAAAAACTCACAGAGGGCGAGAACGACTTGCATCTTTTTAAAAGAAAATACTTTCATACATCCGGCTAGCTATACAAAGAGAATGTTTTCCATCCTCAAAGTATAACCCGCCAGACAAAAGTTTTTTTAACCAGCTTTACAAGACGAAGACGAATAAAACAGAATTATTGATATAAACTAATACAAATAGCACTAAATCCGTAGCATGCTGTGTTTGTGGAGTTCCCGGATGTAATCTTCAAGCGTTGTTACTTCCTTGTGTCTCTCCCGCCTTTAATATCGACGACGGCTTATTAGCGACATTTGACGTGAAGCACATAAGTCCATGTATGTAATAAATACATAAACTATGTAGATGCGTATTGTAATCACAGAAGTTTACATTCCACAAAAAATGAAACAAGTCAAAATAAATAAATAAATTAAAATCTACGCGTACATAAAAACAAACAACCGTTTGAATTACAAACGACTATCACTGTAGAAAGAAACAAATGTAAAACGCATGCGCAACTGAGGTGCCCCCTGGTGCCTAATACGAACAGCAGTAAGTAAACGTCTTAAAATAAGATGCCTGCAGATATTTTAACCACGTATTTTAGTTCGTTTATACCATGATCGTAGTAAGACACTTATATGTTTTAAATTAAGACATCTATCATGTCTTAATTTTCTGATTCAGTCACTTAAGTGTCTGAAATTCTTTTTCAGTCACATATGTGTCTAAATTTAAGACGCCTCTATTTGCAGTGCACCCTCTATATAATATAAAAGTTGCGTGCGCTTCTTGGAATTTCCAAGAAGTCTGGCGCCACTTTTCCTGATTAAAAATTTCTCTTTAACATTCAATCGCGCAATTTGCAATTACCTCATTTAAACAAAAAGTTTGTAACATTCTTCTGTCGCATATCTTTTTTTAACATAACTCTATCAATGTAATAAAACCGTGCATCTTCGCATTCAGGTCATAAAGAATTTTATTGATCTTTGCCGACTTACCTCAGTGTGAAACTAAAGTATTATATAGTCTATTTTTTTATCTTCACAAATTTTCTCGGAGAGACTCACGTATTTAGCGTTAAATTTAATAGCAATTGCACATTTTCTAATAGATTTGAATAACTGATTAAGAACTAATGGAATGTTTTAGACACACTAAGATTTCATTGTAAGTAAGGCAATGTACATGATTAAGAAGCATTTCCGTATATTTATCTTTGTCAGTTTTGAGTAGCCATGTTTCTTCTCATCATAATACATGTGAACATTCTGATTTTAAAATTTAATCTGTGTATCCCGATTTATATTTATTTACTGTGCATGATATCAGCACTAGAGCCATAACAAATTTACTATTTATTAATTTCTTTTTTTATGAATATTTGGAATTTATATATTTTATAGGGTTTGCAGTTTCTCGTTCAACTATTTCAAATACATTTTTAGATTAAATGAGTTCAAGGCAACCAGTTTTAGATTTACTCTTAAGTAGTTTCACGTGTAAAAGTCTCTTCATATGACATACAGCAGAATAAATGAAAACACGATTCTCCTTCAAAAAATAGTTAAAATATAAATAGTGTAAAAAATTGTAAAATACAATTATAACCTAAAAAATTGTAGAATGTTTTTAATTAAAAAATGGTCCCTAAAAAATTTAAAAGATTATTCATATTTTGGTTTTGATTCTGGTTTTGATTCATTTTCAGCTTTTGACTGGGAATATTTAAAAAATTCAAAACACAAATCATTACAATTTCTTTTTTAATTTTATATTTACTGAGGTTATTTTTAGCCTACAACATTACTTTTCCAAAATAGGAAAAAAAACATGAGAAGTAGGTGTTAGTCACAAACTTGGAATTGCACCCCCCCCCCCAACCCCCTAAAAAGGGAAATTTCTCCTGTGGGGCATACACACCACGCGTTGGGAACCACTGATCTACAGTTTGAAAACTTGAAAAAGTCGATATTCCATCAAAAAATAAAAACATATAACACAATAAATAAAATAAGCATTTAACTTTCTAAAGTTTTGTCCTTCACTTTTACTACCAAACAATGTAATCGATTTCATTTTTACATTCATAAAATATGGTATTATTTAAAGTATCGCAAGTGTCCACTAATTTTATGCATGAGTGCGAAAATTCCGTAATGGAAAAAGTTATTTCAAAATTGCAAAAAAACTATTTGACCAATCTGCACGTTCTATAGCTCTACAGAACGGGCTTGAACCCCCGAGGGTTGAGATAAACATAGATCTTTCCCTCTGACCATTTCAATATTTTTTATAATTAATTTTAAATGCAAAGAAAACTAGTCGGATGTACCGATCCCAAAACTTTCTTCTATCTCATACATGTTAATACTTCAAAATTCGCTATCACACTGCCAAAATTAAATGGCAATCTATGCATCTCATGAGGATTCTAACGATATGAAATTCCGTGCATTAGTTCTTGAGATATGACTATCGCTGAAATCGTCTAAATTCAGCAAAATTCTGCCTAGCAGCGCCACCTATTGGGTGATTTATACCAAATCCTAATCAGCAACAATTTATGTCAACGTCTGACTGAATCTGAAGTTTGGAGAAAATCCGTACATTAGTTTTTGAGATAGAGCAATAGCGAAAATCGTGAAAATTTCTGCATAGCAGCGCCACCTATTGGGTGATTAACACCAAAACCTAATTAACAACAACTTGTGTCAACATACAACTAAATCTGAAGTTAGATGAAAATTGGTCCATTAGTTCTATTGATAAAGCTATTGAGGAAATCGTGGAAAAGGCAGCAGAGAAGTGCCACCTGTCGGTCGATTTACACCAACACCTAATCAGTAGCAAGTCATATCAAGGACTAACTTAATCTGAAGTTTGATGAAAATCCGTGCGTTAGTTCTTAAGATAGAGCTATTGGGGAAATCGTGTAAATCCTGCAAAATTCATCATAACAGCGCCACCTATCGGGCGATTTACACCAAAACGTAATCATCATCAATTCATATCAAGGACTAACTAAATCTGAAATTTGATCAAAATCTGTGCATTAGTTCTTGAGATAGAGCTATTGCGAAAATCGTGAAAAATGCAGCATTGCAGCGCGACCTGTTGAGCGATTTACACCAAAAACTAATCAGCATCAACTTGTATTAGGCACTAACAGAATATCAATTTTTATTAAATTCCGTGCATTAGTTCTTGAGATAGAGCGCCCACAAAATTTGTGTCACATACACACAGACAGACAGACAGACAGACTCACAGAGTCACAGACAGACATTTTGTAAAAACATGTTTTTTGGAATCTCTGACCCCTAAAACGTGTAAATCCGTCGAAAACCGGAATTCGAAAATTTTCATGAATCCAATACTTTCTTCTTGTAAAGATAGAGGAAAGTAAAAATCATTTCCAATAGAGAGCGCTTCTGTTCTGAAAAGATTACCAAACTATTTTTGTAGACCATCATGTAGTACATATTTTCTACATAGAGTACAATATTTTAAATGTTGTAATAGTTAGGGTTTTATGCTAAAATCATTAGAAGGATACGAATAAATTCAAAAGGTGCCGAATAAAAGCTAATTTATTGTAAATAAAACTATGTTAAAACTGTAGAAATATATTAATTCTAATAATGCAGGATCATTAAAATACATTGGTGTCCAAATTTAAGGACAAGTCATAAAATGCTAATTTTTAAGTAAGCGTATACTCAAAAGGAAATAATATAATTCAAATAATTACTATTCCTACAGCACAGCTAGCCCATATAGCATCTCATTCATGTCACACATGGTCACAAGTGTCACAGTCACTACGGTGAAACAAAAAATAGGAAATTCCACACTTCTCATTATGAGTCTCAAATGACCACTATATGCGACTCCACTGAGACGTCAATCTGACTGCTGCTTTGTGACCAGGTGACTTTACAATGTAGTTACATTGTGACTCTCATGTGACTGTCATTTTTAGACTCAATTTCAAAGTCATCATGAACGTTGCATTATGATAAGTCACTAAATAATATCACATTATATTCACATGGTGACTTTTCACAAAAGAGTACACTGGTGACTTCACAGTAGTCTCTCTGTCACCTGAAAGTCATTATGTGACTTTAATGTGACATTATTTGGTAATTTATCACAATGCAGCGTTCACGATGACTTTCAAATTTAGTCTACAGATGACAGTCAAATGAGAGTCACAATGTAACTACACTGTAAAGTCACATGGTGACTCGTCACAAAGCAGCAGTCACAGTGACGTCTCAGTGGAGTCGCATATAATTATCATTTGAGACTCATAATGAGATGCATGGAATTTCCTATTTTTTTGCTTCACCGTTAGTGAGTATGACACTTGTGACTATGTGTGATATGAATGAGATGTTATATGGACTAGCTGTGCTGTAAAGATAGTAATTATTCGAATTATATTACTTCCTTTTCAGTATTCGGTACTTGAAAATTAGCATTTTGTGATTGGTCCTTAATTTTGAAAACCAGTGTAGATCAGATAAAATTTAATTTTTCACTGAAGAATACAGAGAGTCTCACTCCAACCCAAACATAACTATCGTTGATATAATTTAAATATTATAATTTGTTAAATAAATTAAATGTACGTGAATGCACTTTTCAAGGGGATTGCCTTCCTTTAACATTACATATATGCCTTTTAAACCACATATTTTTAGGTAAACGGCTTTTGATATAATGAAGATCATCATTTTCAACATTTTAGCAATTGCAATCAGTTTCAATATAATTATACTTGTAAAGCTAACGGTTTAGAATAGGGGTGCACAACCTTTTTAAGAGAAGGGCCACTTACAAAAATGCCTAGGATGTTGATCGCCACATCAGTAACACGGACAGAATTCTATTTCGAGGAGGTGATCTGTGGCCTATTATGAGATAAAAAATATGGTTTTAGAGGAGGGAGGGAGTTTTACTCCTCTATGTTCCTCTACACAGTCAACATATCCAATTCAGTTGGTAAGGATATATCAACAGTGTAAAGCTGGGTTCCCGGGGCGGTCATCCCTGTCATCCCCCTGTATATATAACAGATATAGCAAGGATTATTTTCAAGAAGGGATAATATTCATTGATTTTATTCGGGAAAGTAAACTTTGTTTTATTGAAAGTGCTAAAAAATAAACATGCGCATGAAAGTGGCTAGTGCCAAAAAAAATGTAAACTTTATGAACGAAGGAGGTAGGAATAGCCAGTCAACGAAATTTGCTATTTTTCCCGCACCTGATCGACAAAATTCGCAATTTTTCCGTAGCCGATCGACGGAATTCGCAGTTTTTTTGCGCCCGATCTACAAACTTTGCTATTTTTTGCGCGTGATCTACAAAATCTGCGATATTTTCGTGCTCGACAAACGAAATTCTCGAATTTTCGGAGCTTAATCAACAAAACTCGCGATTTTTCCCTGCCCGATCGCGAAATTTTCGATATTTCCGATCCCGATCGACGAAATGTTTGATTTTTGACAAAATTCGCGATTCTTAACTGACTCTGACGAGATTCGTAATTTTTTCCGCGGCAAATTGACGAAATTCGCGATTTTTATCGCGATAAACTGACGACATTCACGCTTATTCCGCAGTCGATCAACGAAATTTTCAATTTTTCCGCACATCCTCGACAAACTTCACGATTTTTCTGTATCCGATCAAGGAAAATTTGCGATTTTTTGGAACTTGATCGACAAAATTGGCGATTTTTTCTTGTCTGATCAACAAAATTCGTGATTTTTTTCGTGCCCGACCAACGAAATTCGCAATTTTTTGAAGCCCGATCGACAAAACTCGCGACTTTTGTGTACCCGATAAACGAAATGTGTAATTTTTCCGCGCCTGATAAATGAAATTTACGATTTTTCTGCAGCTAATCGACGAAATTTACTATTATTTCGCGCCCGACCAACGAAATTCGTCTTTTTTTCTCGCGATACACTGACGACATAGACGATTTTTCCACAGTCGATCAACAAAATTTGTAATTTTTCCGCACATCAACAACAAAAATGACGAATTTTCCGTGCCCTATCGGCGAAATTTGCGATTTTCCGCGCTTGATTGAAAAATTCGTGATTTTCCCTTGCCCGACAAACGAAATTCGCGATTTTACCCGCTCCTTATCCATAAATTTCGTGATTTTTCCTTGCCCGACGAACGAAATTCTGGATTTTTGCGAGCCTCATCAAACAAATTCGCTATTAGTCCGCACTCTATCAATGAAATTCGCGATTTTTCCGTGCCCAATCAACGAAATTCGCGATTCTTAACTGACTGGCGAAATTTTCAATTTTCCCGCGGCAAATTGACGAAATTGACGATTTCTTTCCTGCGACCTATGGACAAAAATTTCAATTTTATTTCCAGTTATAAATTGACGAAATTCACGGGCCACACGTTAGCCCATCTTGGGCCACAGCTTGTGCATCCCTAGTTTAGAATTACATGTTGGAAAACAATATGAGTGATCGGTGGATACCCTGTATTTTAACACTTGAAAAAACAAGCTTATATATTTTGAAATACTATGCAAAATAATAAAACTCTTTCTACCAAATGTATAATTACACAGATAAAACTTTCGTCTCTTTCGAAATCTGTAGGACATGTATGTACGGATTTGAAGATGCGACTCTATTTCTTGGTGTAAATTAGAAACTTCAATATCAGTATAAAGGTCTTAGCACATGATTCAGGACATTATACGGATTTGGAAAAGGAAAAAAAGAATGAAAGTGTCAAGATTCTTTGTTAATATGCGTTTTCAAAACAACTGTAAATATTGCAACATTTACCTTACAGGGTGCGGAGAAAGTATTGATATTTTTTTCTTAATGTTTGTGTGTGTCTTTTAAATGTTGTAGAATTATTTTTTGTGTATATTTGCTCTTTATAATCTAAATATTGCATTATAAGTAAGTGTTTTTGGGTTATTGTTTGCATTTCGTCTTCTGTGCCGAAAAACTTTTCACTATTGAATAAGCTGTTAACTATCCGAATGACTGCATATTAGCCGAAAATAGTAAAACTGCTAATTCAAGTGTAGCAATAGTAGCTAGAAAAGCTCATTCAGCCAGCGTGCTGGTTTTGGTTGCATCACAAGCAATGGGAAATCCCCTTTGGTCTTTGATGATGCTGGTGTCAAGATTAATCCGATCAATTATCTCAACGATATTATAAAAGAGGTCCTTCCATGGTTAAATTCTCATTTTGGAAACAATCCATATGTGTTCCAACAAGATTTAGTACCAGCCCATAAGTCTTGCCAAACGCAACGGTGGTGCCAAGCTTCTTCGTGATTTCATTTCATCTCAATTTGGTCTCCGAATACTCCGGATTTTAATCCACTTGAGTACTCAGTAGGGGAGTGTTGCAAGCAAGAGCCTGCGCTAATCCTCACAAAGATATCACTTCTTTAAAAGCTGCTCTGACGCGTAAATGGAACGGTCTCGATGCGGACTACTTGCGGCACACCGTGGATGCCTTCCGGCACATTCTCCGCGAGTGTATCAAGGCAAAAGAAGACTGAATCGAAAATGAATGATAGAGTATCAATTGACACTTAGTTGTTAATCTTGCGCAATAAAAATTATTGAAATAATTGTATCCATGGCGTTGTAGTAGAGATTGATTTTACTATCAATACTTTCTCCGCATCCTGTAAAACCAGTCTTTTACCTGTTTAAATACAGACGTATTAAATGCTGTCAATGTGTTCTATGCATACCATGAGATATATTTTTAAATTTGATAAATTCATTCCATTTTGTCGACACAGCAAGTGAACAACCAGAAATGAATAACAAATTATAGAAAGTTCAGCAAATGCTCGACATATTCCGTAGTGTCTGCTTGAATTTACAAAGAGATCAGGGAAAATGTCACACGGGTGAGCAGACGATTCCTTTTTTAGGACGTGCCTCAGTAAAGCAGTATGTAAATAAAAAGAATATTGCCCAGTTAAACTGATGGCATTGAGCTCACGGGCTATTCACACTAATTGTATATTATACTCTTATTTCAAAGAATAATGCCCCTCGAAAAATAAATCAAGTGATTATCCCCCGTTTCCCACCTTTATACTTAACCAAAGAACCTCCAAATCTAATCAGGGAAGATCTTTAACATAATAAACTGGCATACCAAATTTGAAGCAAATCAGATAATTCTGCATGAAAAACCATTTCGCTAAATTAAACGGGGTATTAACTCCCCCATTTCTTCCTATGCTGAACAATGAACCTTCAAATCTAATCAGAAAAGCTCCTTATCAGAATGAACCTAGAAAAAAAATTAAAAAACTAAATTAGATAATTCTGCATGAAAACCCATTTATCTAAATTAAGGGGAGGGAACACTTTCCTCCCTTTATACTTAACCAATGAACCTCCAAATCAAATGAAGAAAGTCATAGCAGACTAAACTGCTATATCAAATTTGAAGCAAATCAAATAATTCTGCATGAAAAGCCCATTTATAATAAATTAAAGGGGGGGACTGGCCCCCGTCCCCCTTTATACTTAACCAAATAACCTCCAAATCTAATGAAGAGAGCTCCTTAACATAATAAACCGGTATACGAAATTTGGAGCAAATCGAATAACTCTGCATGAAAAACCCATTTATCTAAATTAAGGGGGTAGCCCCCTTTCCACCCTTATATGTAACTAATGAACCTCCAAATCTAATCAAGGCAGCTCCTTAACATATAAACCGGTATACCAAATTTGGAGCAAATCGAATAATCCTACATGAAAAACCCGTTTATCTAAATTAAAGAAGGGGTGTAGTAGGGTAGAGTGAAAATGACGAAAACAAATTTTTTTTGGAAATTATTTTTTGGATGTGTCTAAAAAGTTGCCGTTTGGCATACTGAATAAAATGTTAAATTTTCTTTTCATTTTGAATTTATCTTTAGGGCTCTACCAGCATTTAAAAATTAAGCCGTTTATACATGAAAAACCAAGATTTCGATATGCGGTGTAAATTATTCATATTATTTTTTTTTTCGAATTTTTTTTATTTCAGTAACCCTCCCCCCCCCCCCCACACACACACACACAAAATATGACTGATTAAAGAATTACTTGTGCTCAATCCAAGTTTCGTCATGAATTTTGGTCTGTACTTAACTCTCCAGAGTTCCTTTCTGGGACACAAGAGCAGTTTTTTTTTAAATTCCACAACTGTCTGTTTTTCATATTGATCCAATAATTTCCCAATAAGACCAGAAAAGGCTTGTGTGCTGGTAGTTTGTCCATCAAGTTCAGAAAATAAATGACGCAGTACGCAGTGGCAATTCTTTTCCGTGAAGCTGGCATATTAACCACTGCAAGAGACGACTAATCTTTGTTTCAAATAATATAATATCAGCATTCTTTCTTCCAGTGTTTACAGATGTTCCGCGGCAACCTATAGCCATTAGTTTTTCATGGTTTAACTTGTTTTCAGTGCATTGAATTTTCAATATTTTGAAAGGCTTTCTACAATATGCTTTCCTGATCCTGAAGATGATGTAATGTGTCCCAGATACAGAATATTTGGCTCTCGAATCAGAGATACATGTTCTTCACTTACAGTTCGATAGTAATCTATCTCCAATTTTCTCTTGATGTTAGTGTTTTATATTTTCTTCCATCAAAATACATACTTTCGATTCCTGCTTCTAAAGCTTTCAGATCATTTTTTTTAGCGTATTCTTTAGTTTTCTTTCATTCTCTCCATACAATGTCTCTTGTCAATTATTTGTGATTAATCGTTTTCTGTTACAACGGCAACATCTTGTAAATTTGAAGAAGCTATTGCAGCCACGCATCTATCAGGAACCCCATACTGATTTGAGACCCTTGAAACCGTAGGTAGACGTGTACTCATTTGTATTTGTGACTCTTCTTTAGATGTAGATGCTTGTAATACGGATAATAATTCTTCACACGCTCATACTACATGTGCTACTACATCTTTATTCATGATCATTGTCACAATACATAACAACTGTACTGTGCTGCTTAGCTGAAGACTTTAAACTTGCCTTTTCAGCCCTCATTGAGTCCCTTGTTTTATTGCCTTCTCTTTGTGTGAATACACTTGTCTCGGCTTTATCGAGCGTACCAATAAATATCTTTCTTGTTTACCTTTGGTCACGAAGAAATTCTTTCTCTTTTAAATGCATCTTCTTCCATTTTTTGCAGGTACACTGAGGAATTGGCTTGCATTTGCACGCAAAATGTCTATAATTTTATTTACAGCTTCAACTGTGAGAAACTGAACCTTCTTCATGTATTTTTTTTTTTTTGGGGGGGGGGGGGGGAATGCTTCTAGTATTCAGAAAAAATTGCTGTTTAGCATTTGATCAATACGCCTCTGGTAAACTACAATAATTGATGCTTTCTTCCAAATTTCTTCGTTCTTTTCTCTTAGTATTTTAATTACCTCTGACTTTGGTGGATCTTTATCATTCCTGCTGAGTTTTTATTATTGTCTTGGATATAAGTAATATTTTATAATGTCTGCTATTGTTGCAAAAACAACTTCACTTAGTTTTGAAGGAGCACCAAACAGGGAACATTCCATTGCATTTATAGTAATGGTAAACTCCGGTTTGCCTTCACTTGCACTCATTTTGACTCTAAAAGGGAGAACAAACAATTTTCAAAACTCTATAAAACGTTTCAAATATTTTAAAATAAAGAATTAAAGTTTAAAAATGATAAAGGAAGTTACACTAAACATTTTAAATATAAAAATGTCAAACGAGATTAACAAAAACCCTGTAAATGTGTAATTTATGGTAAGTACTTGTTGTGTAAAATAATGAAATTATAAAGGCCCTGGTAGAGCCCTGAAGGAGTTCTTCAAAATTACTAAAATTTTGCACGTATATTAGAGGTACTAAAAGGCAACTTTTGACTGCCATCCGAAATCAATATTCCAACTTTCATTTTTTCACTCCACCCTAGCTTCCAAATCTAATCAGGGAAGCTGTTTAACATAATTAACCGGTATACCAAATTTGGAACAAATCGAATATTTCTGCATGAAAAACCCATTTATCTAAATTAAGGAGGGGGACAAGCCCCCTTTTCCCCCTTTATCCTTAACCAATGAACCTCAAAAACTAATCAGGGAAGCGCCTTATCAGAATGAACATAGAAAAAAAATTGAAGCAAATCGGATATTTTTATCAAAAGTTATCGCGTTACGTACGTACATACGTACGTACAGAACCAGCGGACACATAAGCTCTCAGGCTTTGATAGCCTGTGAGCTAAAAACAAACCACACTCTGTGGTAACAGCATCATCTGGGATAGATTTAAATTTTGTAGTATACCAGTGGGAAAGTACAGACCTGGTCCACAAGGATCTAGGCTTAGGACCTGCTGTAGTCCTTACTCTGGTTCAGACCTAGTTTTATGTACTTCGATCGATATTTCAACACGATACCTCTGCTGGAAGAACTAAAAAAAGAAATTTGAAGGAACAGGCATAATCCAAACGGAGTGAAGGGCATACCATTTGTCATCGTCTCTTAAGAGGGGTGAGAGCATTGAGCACGTCTCAGAAAATGGAATTGTTATGGTCGAGTGGAAAGAGATTAAGAAAGTTGTCCTGGCGTCTACGTGTACAGGATGTAACTTGCTGCAGACCGTCAGGCGTTGGTCAAAGGAAAAAAAGTTGAAAGTCGATATCTTTTGTCCAGACAGCGTTATGAGCTACAACGCATCAATGGGAGGTGTGGATATTTGCGATTAGCAAATGGAGGCATATCGAATCTAGTTTAAAACAAGAAAGTAGATCTTGAAAACAAGGGTTCAATTCCTTGACCTGGCTTTAGTAAATTCGTGGTTTCTCTACAAACGAGATGCCAAAGAAAACAAGTTATCCCGTAATAAAACACTTGATTTACTATCGTTTCGACTAAGTTCGGCTGAGAGCCTGTTGGATGTACCATTACCAAGAAAGAAAAAAATCAAGGGCTGTCCTCGGCGACAGCGAAGAAGAAGAGATTGAACATGATGTAGCTGACTCGTGCAGACCCAAATTCTACAATCCGCCCATAAAGATACAATTTGAAAGAGAGAGGTTAGATGCAATTAGTCACTGGCCTTGTTTAGAGGATCTTAAAACCGCCAGGAGTTACTGGTTACAAAGCTGTTCCACCCGTACAACAGTGAGATGCGAGAAATATTATGTTTATTTATGTCTGTCCAAAAACAAAAATTGTTTCAAACATTTTCATTCTGGCTGATGATTAATAAACAACAACATTTTTTGCTTAAACATTTATTTTCAGATATTTGCACACATAATTCTAAACTACACAATTGTGTAGATTTAGTCCAAAAACGGGCCGAACCTACACAATTGTGTGGGTCTTCCCTTGACATAACGTGACATCTGGTATTTTTTTTTCAATCATATACGATCCTACCAATTAGGGGAAACCACCCAAACTTTCAATTTCGACCAAAAAAGAATCCCGGTCTTAAAGGGATATGGCACGCGTAATCTACTGACATAAGCAGAAAGGAGTACTTCAATACACCATTGTCCTGTTGTCCTTGTCACAACTCTGCTAGTGATTTCAAAGTATGCAATCGGGAAAAGAGGAACAGTGAATTGTAGTGCTTTTTTTTTTTTTTTTTTTAAGGAAAAGGAGTCAGCGTGACGCAGACTGTTACCAAGTGTGGTTTTTTTTTTTTCAGACACTGACAGCGTATTATTGACGAAAGACAAAACTTACATTTCAATATGCTTTGTTATGATTTTTTTACTCAGAATGGATTGGAATAATTAAAAATATCAAAAAACTTCAATCATAAGGCTTTTTTGAGTTTTATTCAAAGATTAAAAGATTTTTTTTAAATAATGTTGGTGACGAAACAGGACTAAAATGTTGAAAATTATAAAACCTTCCAAAACCATGCATAGATATCGAAACCGATTTAATTTTTTTTTAAATTATTAGGCTTAGAATATATCTAACAAGAGAAAAAAATCTACAATATAAAATATTGCATTTACATAACAATGTTTTTTCAACAGTTATTTATTTTTAGTGTTCAGCTGTTTTACCTACTTTTCTGATACTTTTCTATAGTTTTCCTTGTTGTGGGGCTTATAGAAAAACTCGACATAGTTGACCAATATTGGGAAAATACATAAAATGTTAAACTTTGTAAAGGAAATGTGTTGTTTCGGCCACACTATGGAAGCAGTAACGAAATTCCTCGGCGGATGTCTAGAGTACATAGAAAATATTACATGGTCCTTTGCAAGTCTAACGTAATGGTGCAAGTGCTTTAGGGAGGGACAAAATCTTTGTCAGTGAGTGACAGATGCAGTGCACCTAAATATTCTACCGATGGCATTGTTGCCTCCTACTTCCATAGTCTGATCTCATGAGTTGCGCATTAATCCAAGGTCACTAGAAGTGTAATGACTACTACTGGGTGATGTTCCCAATTGAATGGGTTTTTTCTGCGTATCAAAGATCAAAGACAATTGTTTCTTGAATGCCTACGTGGGGCGTAGTGTCCACATTTACTTCACATCTATATGGGAACAATCTATGCAGTGCTGGGCAACATATAACTATGATATGTTCCCGCACCATGTTGGTTAAATCAAAGTAAAATTGCGTAATTTGTTATTTCTGTTTGTATAAATATTTTTTATAAAATATAATTATGAGTGTAAAATTATAATGTTTATATATTTAAGTAATATAAGAGTGTAAGTTCATACAAAAATTATTAAGTTGATTTTAAATAGTAAATATATATTTTTTTAAAAATTGTTGTATTGTAAAATGAATGTATAACGTTGAATGGAGTTCGGATCTCAGACAACAACAATAGCCAGACGCCATGGTGTCGTTTTATGACAAGCCAATGGAAAGTGGTGTATAATTAGAAGTCGTAAAATCATAAAAACGTTGGAATCAATTTATGGCCTCAATAAAAGTGTTGGGATAAATTTATGGCTTTTCAGACCACCCAAACTTTAAGGCAGATAATAATATTAAAGTATATGTAAGGGGCCATTTGCAGACTGTTAGCTAATAGGCCTATCGAAGTATAATAAAAAATCTTCTCACATCCAATAACAGTGGACTAGACAAAAATAGTTCCACCCACTGCAGGAGCTGGTGTGCAAGAAGAATAAGGTTTAAAAAAGATAGTCTGAAAAAAGATGTAGAGGACGCAGGAGCTCTCCTGAAAGCCCGTGCAATGAGTCCCGTAAGCCCTAGTAAAGCCCAGGCGAGATGGACACATCGGAGCGAGCCTAATCGAGCCTAATCAAGCCTAATTGAGGATGTCTTCCTGAGGTACCTATCGGAGTGAGCCTAATCAAGCCAAATTGAGGATGTCTTCCTGATGTACATATCGGAGTGATCCTAAACAAGCCAAATTGAGGATGCGTTCCTGATGACACATTGCCATGATCCTAAGCAACGCAACAACTCGGAATTTGATGAATAAAGGCCACCATCCCGTATATTAAAAGAAGGTACTATTTTAAACATTTTCTTTTACCACTTAAGATCATATGAAAAATCTTAAAAAATACTTTTCTGATATTTTACGGTAGAGAGTAATCTGAGATCCGACAAAATCAATAATTAAATAAGATTAAGGTAATTTTAAAAATGAAAGAGAGTTATTCTTTTAGCAAAAAGAAACAATTATAATAATTAGAGTACGTGAAAATATTATCTTTTTTTTTAAAAGATTAAACATACTTAAAATAATGAGAAGCAAACAAAAGTGTTGCTTTCTATTTTTTGAATTAATATTATGTTTTTCTGTATATAGTTATGTTCAATGTAAATAAAATATTTAATCAAGTTTTAAAAAAGTTTCTGTAATTATTTAATTAATAATATATAAAGTGTGTCAATTTATTTTTTACAGCTTAAATTTTAGTTCATAAGTGGAAGAGTTCGTCTAAATAATTCACAACGCAAACTCTTAATTTTATTAGTAATTATTCAAATTTAATAATTACTTTTTGACGCGAATTATAATTTAATTTTATTAATGCTTCGCGTTGCTCTTCTACTAGAATTTAGGTAAATACGATCACTTATATTATTTGAATTTATCTAAGGTATATAAAATTATATACCAATTTGCTATGAGGTTGCTTGGATGATTTGGACCAATTAACAATTTTGAATATATTTAATAAAAAATAAACAGGTGTAATTATCTGTCCAGCATCCCCCCTTCATAGTAAAATGGTGCTATGACTCAGGAACGATCATCTGAGGTCATTAGATAGTAAAATGGTGCTATGACTCAGGAACGATCATCTGAGGTAATTAGATAGTAAAATGGGGCTATGACTCAGGAACGTTCATCTGAGGTCATTAGAAATAATAATAATAATAATAATAATAATAATAATAATAAAGGAAAATAAATTTAAGTATTATTTTAATGTCACAATTTTAAAGATATTGTAGGTATGTAAGTTTAATTGATTAAAATTTTATTAAAATTAATTTTATTATTGTAACAATAATGACACACATATAATAATTTTATATAAATAAAATGAATAATATATGTTAGTAAAAAACAAAAGGGAAATGAAACAAATAATTCTGGGATTTATAATAGGTAAATTTAGGAATTACAATTTTGTTTTTTTTTCCTCTCTTTTCTCTTGTGGTTGGATCTCAGTTACCATTGAGAAATAATGGCATGCACATCACAGATGACACATTTGTAAAAATAATTTTTTTTTTATATACTGTATAAATAATAATAAGAAGAAGAATAAGTAAAATTTGATAATATGTCTGGTATAAAAATGATTGAAATGTCAATAGATCATGATTTTTGAAATTGTATCACCTTGATACAAAAGAAAATTTATGAGTCGTACTACGAAGTAGTAGTACAATATTTACAAAAAAAAAAAAAAAAAAAAAAAAAAAAATAAGATTGTTTTTTCTGTAGAAAAAGACAGATATTTTTCTGTTAAATGAAATTATGTTGTTTTTTATATATACGTGTATTATAAATATTTTAGGGGTATTTATGTGTGTAAAAGAATAATCTACAAAACAACTTCATCTCCTAAGAAATTTTTTTTAAATTTTAGTGTTGTTGTTTTTATGTATTTATGCAATTTAGAATATTTTCATACATATGTTGTAATATAGAGAAAATAGTATGAGATGCAAAATATTCTTTTAAGAGGTATAGGATCTATTTTGAATTGATATTTTGAAAAAGTATACATTGATTACTAATACTTGTTAAAAATGACTCAGACGCTGGATATAGATACACGTATTAAGTTAGTGTCACCATTTGACAATAAAAAGAACAAAAACATTATATTTTTCTTAGAGGAATTTGATAATATTTTGAATTCGACAGATATACAGGAAGAAACTAAATTATTAATTTTAAAGGCTAAAATTACTGGGGACGCAAAACATATTTTAAGTAAACAGATTGAAACATATAACGAGACCAATTATAATTTATTTAAAAATAATTTGGTGGAGTTATTTGGTACAAAACTAAGCTTCCTTAATGCTCAGAGCAATTTCCTAAATTTAAAACAGGCCGCAAGTCAAACGATAGAGGATTTCATTTTGGAGTTTAAAAAGGGTGTAAAATCTTATATCGAAAGTGCAGGCGAAAATGTGGATAATAAGGAAGAGAATTTTATCGAAATCTTAAAAATGTCGAATTTTTTAAATTCAATTAGACAGGATATTGCACTAGATGTGCGTAAAAATGCGCCCAGGTCCTTCAAGGAGGCATGCGAGTTAGCAAAACTTATGGAAAGTGCGTATAATGAATCAAAGTTTGAGGGAATTAACGCAATAAATAAAGAAAACAAAGATCTTTATGAGAACATTATAGAATCAAGTAAGCAAAACAAAGAGCTAATCAAGAAATTAAAAGGGGAGATTGAAAAACTAAGAAAATCAAAGAAAAAAAACCATGCAATTAGAGATGATAGTGTTCCGCGGAATAAGAAACTCTTTAATAAACACAATGATTATCAGGGTCCCCATTTCAATAACAATTTTCATTATAATGATTATGAACGATATTATAATGATTACTACAATTCCTTTAATTACCCGACGCATTATGGGATGTATGATTATTCACAACCTAACTGGAATTCGGGAAATAGGGATTTTGGATATATTTCTGAGAATTATGATCAAAATGGGTATGAATTTGAAAAGCGCAAAAGGAAAAAAAAATGGACAAAGAAAACAGCGAAATCGGATCAAGATTCGGGATTTTCAGAGACGGAAATCGATAAAATAAATAAAACAATCGCAAATATAACAAATGCAGACAAAGATAGTCTGCCAATTATATCACTAAGAATACAGGGCGTCGAAATACAAGCGTTACTGGATACCGGAGCTGCTGTATCCCTTTTATCACCTTCCTTATTCAAAAAAATTAAAGATACAAACGTCAAAATCAAATATTTGGGCAATCAGATCCAAATTAAAACTTTAACAAATTCAAAGATTTTTTTTTAACAATGTGTAAAATTAACTTTTCGATTAAAAGGTATATTCACAACAGGCACATTTTATGTCACTAATGATGATTTTGATAGGCAGTACCAAATGTTATTAGGGTACGATTATCTCAAAGAAAATCATATGATTTTGGATTTATGCAATAAAACATTAAAATTTAAAAATCAACAAATTAAATTAAACGTTGCAAGTGAAGTAAATAATTATGAAGTGAATAACATTACGCCATGTAATTCAGGGGAACATTCAAATAAAAGTATGTTTGCCATTACTAAAAATAGAATTTTTCTCCAACCTGAAGAATCGAAAATTGTAAAATTAAAATGCCCAGAGGATATAAATATGTCAGATATAATTATTTTTGACCCCATTCAAGAAAATAGTAAATTTTCATGCGAGACTTCGTTACACGAAGTTCAAAAAAATAATAATATAAATATTATAATAAAGAATAAACTGTTAGAAAAGTTAATTATTCAGAAAGGAACTAAAATAGGGGAAATTATAAAGAACTTTGAGTGCAAGCAAGATGACTCAACTGATAATATAGAGAAAGGGACATTTTATGAAATAAATAATTTAAATATAGAAGATGTAAGAAAATTGCGAGAAGCAGAAATTAAAGAGACGGATTTCGATTTAAGCCATTTATCAGAGGAAGTACAACAAAAATTTCGAAAAATTTTAATGGGCAATGTTCATGCATTTTCAAAAAGTTATCAAACATTGGGGCAATCAGCGTTTGTTGCACCCAGTTTTCAATTGAATCATGAATTCCCGGTACAAGCTAAGCCATATAAATTGCCTCAGGCAGTAAGACAGTATGCGAAAAGGGAAATTGAACAATTGTTACGGGCTAAAATTATAGAGAAGACTGACTCCGAGTATGCTTTTCCAGTTATTTTCGTTAGAAAGAAAAATCCGAGTAATAACCCGAATGCAGAACCCAAGTTTAGAATGGCAACGGACCTAAGACTATTAAACCAAATTTTACAACCTTATACTTATCAGATGCCGGACGTAAAAGACTTATTACAAAAAATAAGCGGTAAAAAATACTATACGGTGCTAGACTTACATAGTGCTTTTTTCCAAATAAATTTAAAACCAGAAGATTGCAAAAAATTAGCGTTTATTACGGAATTTGGAAAACATATGCCACTTCGTTTAGCTTTTGGCACACGAAATTCTAGCGCAATTTTTGCAGAAGTAATCGATAAAATTCTGGGACATTTTGACAAAAGCAAAGTATCATACTACATTGATGATGTGTTGATATCTGCAAATACAATAGTAGAGATGACGAAAACCTTAGAAGAAGTTCTACAGGTATTAATAAATCACAACATGACAATCGAACCTTCAAAAATGCAAATTTGCAAAGCAGAAATAGAATTCCTAGGATTTAGGGTGAATCAAATGGGATATTCTCCATCTCAAAAGAATATTGAAAAAGTAAAAAATTTAGTCAGACCAAAATCGAAAAAGGGGGTCAGATCTTTATTGGGCTTAGCGAATTATTTTCGGACGCTAATACCCAACTATTCCGACAAAGTTAACCCTTTAATAGAGCTGACTAAAGATAAAGTTAAATTTAAGTGGAGTCCAGAAGCAGAGAAAGCTTTCCTGATAATTCAGGAAGAAATTGTACAAAAACCAACACTCAGACCCCCCGATTTTAACAAGGAATTTTTCTTATTCACGGATGGGAGCAAAGTTGCAATTTCAGGTGTTCTAGCTCAAGAAAAGGATGGTCATTTGCTACCTGTTGAATTTTTCGGGAGAAAACTTAGAGAACCGGAAAAAAATTATCCGAGTATTAAATTTGAGTTATTAGCAGTGCATGAAGCAATTATGCATTTTAAATATATGCTTTCAGGTAGAAGATTTACTGTGTTAACTGATTCGAAAGCACTAACTCAGCATTTACATTTACAAGATAAATCGGAAATTATAAACAGATGGGTAGCAGATTTACAAGACTTTAATTTCGACTTCGAATTCGTCGAAGGGATTAACAATCCAGCAGACTATTTGAGCAGGAATTTAGATAATCTTACAACAGACAGAGAACTCCAAAATAATTTGTTTGCAAGTAACATAGCACTTACAGACGAAAATATTAAATCGGAGCAACATGCAGATGAAAAATTTAAAATTATAATAAATAAAATCGAAAAAGACAAAAATAATAGAAGCACGAAGAGATTTGCTTTAAATCAAAATAAATTATTAATTTTGAAACCTGGTTCAGATAAAAAAGAGCTTTTAATTACCCCGGATTCATTAAAAATTGCAGCCATAGAAGAAGCTCATAAAGCGCATTTCGGATTTCAAAAAACTTATGATAATGTGAAAACAAGGCTTTTTTGGCACGGAATGTACAAAGACATTAAACAGTATTGTGCAAATTGTGTGCAGTGCCTCACATCTAAACAACACACGACAATAAAAGTCCCTGTTAAAAAAATGGTGAAAGATCACGAAGTCGGTACAGTCCTGCATGCTGACGTCATTGGACCTTTAAACCTCACGTTAAGGAAAAACAGATACATTTTAATTATAATTGATTCGACATCGAGATTCCTGGAAGCTGTTCCCCTACGAAACGTAGAGTCACAGACTATATTAAATGTACTAAATAAATATTTTGCAAATTATGGGTTGTGTAAAGAAATTATCTTTGATAATGCAAAATATTTAAGAAGCGAAATTATGAAAGAATATTTGGAATCTTTAAACATACAAAGGAAATTTGTGAGTGTATACCGTGCGCAAGGAAATGGACTTTGTGAAGTTACCAATAAAATATTAAAAACATCAATTGTAGCTATGTCGAAACGCACTACGGAATGGGACATAAGACTGGATTTTTTTAAACTAGCGTATAATTCCTCGAAACACCGCGCTACGGGATATAGTCCCTCACTGCTATTTTTCGCAAGGGAAATAAAAAATCCCTTCACAGCCCATATTCCTTCTGAGGAAATATATACCCACTCTTATGTTAAAAGCAGAATACAGCATATGACGGAAATCAAAATTCAATCCCTTGCAAACCAGGAGAAAATAATGCAAGAATATATAGATGAAGAGACATACGAAAAAGTAAAGGATTTAAATTTGGGTCAAACAGTATATTTAAAATGTATTGGAAAACCAGGCGCATTAGAGCCAAAATTTCAAGGACCCTACGAAGTTACTAAAAAATTTAGAAACTTTAATTATTTATTACAATATGTTCCAGATAAATCAATAGAGCCGATCAAACGACATATGGATCAGCTGTACGCTCCGAAATATGCAACAGGTCATACAGAGGCGGAAATTACGAATTTACAAGGGTCTCAGAAAAAAATTAAGGGTGATAAAAATTACAAAACTAAATGTGACATTTGTCAAAGAAAATCACACTCAACTGAAAATTGTTGGTTCAAATTGAACAAAAATACGAGTCAAAAGGGTGACAAACTTACTAAGAATTATTATAAAAAAAATAATAAATATTCTGAGAATGTAGACCCATATTTAAAGTATCAAATAGATCATTATGATCAAAATATGTCGTTATATGGTTATACACCATATACAAACTTATACGGGGATGTTATACAAGATCATTACCCTTTCCCCCCTCCCCAATATTATCCATGGTATATGAATTGGTATTAAAAATAAATCAAAATACATAATTAATCGAATTTCAAAATTTAAAAATTTTCAAAATTTAAAAATAAATTTTTTCTTTTAGGTAAAAAAAAAATTGAAACAAAATTAATAACTTGCCTTTTTAAAATTCAAAATAATAATAAGAAAGGATAGGAACATGGGAACGCCAATTTGTCTCAGGGTTACAATATTGAGCAAATGTGCAGGGCGCACCCGAAAACATACTTATAAAATTATGTAATGTGCTTCACAAAACTTCACTGGAGCAGTGAAATATTTATCTCCAGGCAAAAGTTATCTATACTCCTATTATAAAGAGGAAAAAATTGTTTATTTGTAGGAGGTAAGCTCTGGAACTACCGAACCGATTCCAAAAGTAATGGTATCAAAATGATAGTGTTAGTCCAACTTAGAACATAGGCTATATCTTATGTCGGTGCCACTGACCAAAAGGGGGTGTAGGAACAAAAAACGTTCTAAAAATGCGATTTTAGCGTTACTGAAGGGCCTAGAAATATGAAATTTTGAATATTAGTTACTTATAAGATATAAATGATGTCTAAGAACAGTTCTTAAACAATTCGAAATTTAAAAGGGGTGAAAATGCACGAAAAACGTTCTAAAAAACGTTCTAAATGGTAGTTTCTACACAATCTCAGGAATACCAAACCGATCTAAAAAATATGGGTGTCAAAATGATGGTGACAACGCTTGCTCCAAGATAGACTATGTTTTATGTCGGTGTCACTACCCCAAAAGGGGTGCAGGAGCAAAAAACGTTCTAAAAATGCGATTTTTGTGTTACTGAAGGGCCTAGAAATATGAAATTTTGAATATTAGTTACTTATAAGATATAAATGATGTTTAAGAAGAGTTCTTAAACAATTCAAAATTTAAAAGGGGTGAAAATGCTCAAAAAGCGTTCTAAAAACGTTCTAAATAGCGATTTTTACGCAATTTCAGGAAGTACCAAACTGATCTAAAAAATATTATTGTTAAAATGATGGTGACAACGCTTGCTCCAAGATAGGCTATGTTTTATGTCGGTGTCACTACCCCTAAAGGGGGTGCAGGAGCAAAAAACGTTCGAAATTGCGATTTTTGTGTTACTGAAGGGCCCAGATACATGGAATTTGGAATATTAGTTACTTATAAGATATAAATGATGTCTAAGAACAGTTCTTAAACAATTCGAAATTTAAAAGGGGTGAAAATGCACAAAAATTGTTCTAAAAACCGTTCTAAATGGTATCTTCTACACAATCTCAGGAAATACCAAACCGATCTAAAAAATATTGGTGTCAAAATGATTGTGACAATGCTTGCTCCAAGATAGGCTATGTTTTATGTCGGTGTCACTACCCCAAATGGGGTGCAGGAGCAAAAAACTTTCTAAAAATGCGATTTATGTGTTACTGAAGGGCCTAGAAATATGAAATTTTGAATATTAGTTACTTATACGATATAAATGA
Source organism: Maratus speciosus (assembly GCA_963932465.1). Classification (NCBI taxonomy): domain Eukaryota; kingdom Metazoa; phylum Arthropoda; class Arachnida; order Araneae; family Salticidae; genus Maratus; species Maratus speciosus. The sequence goes on along the minus strand of OZ010789.1, from coordinate 452,196,012 downwards.
TGTCTAAGAACAGTTCTTAAACAATTCGAAATTTAAAAGGGGTGAAAATGCACAAAAAGCGTTCTAAAAAACGTTCTAAATGGTACTTTCTACACAATCTCAGGAAATACCAAACCGATTTAAAAAATATTGGTGTCAAAATGATGGTGTCAAAATGACGGTGACTAACCTTGCTTCAATATAGGCTATGTTTTATCTCGGTGCCACTACCCGAAATGGGGTGCAGGAGCAAAAAACGTTCTAAAAATGCGATTTTTGCGTTACCGAAGGGCCTAGAAATATGAAATTTGAAATATTAGCTACTTATTAGATATAAAGGATTACAAGTCGAATAATACAATTCGAAATTTAAAAGGGGTGAAAATGCGCGAAAAGCGTTCTAAAAAACGTTCTAATGGTGGTTTCTACACAATCTCAGGAAATACCAAACCGATCTAAAAAATAATGGCGTCAAAATGATGGTGACAACCCTTGCTCCAACATAGGCGATGCTTTATGTCGGTGCCACTACCCCAAACGGGGTGCAGGAGAAAAACGTTCTAAATTGCGGCTTTTGCGTTACGGAAGGGCCTACAATCGTGAGATTTGGAATGGTAGTTAGTTCTAAGATATCAATAATCTCTAAGGACATTTCCTAAAAAAATCAAAATTTAAAATTTGCGTCAAAATGCGCAAAAAGCGTTGTAAAAAACTTTTCTAAATTGCGATTTCTTTGCAATCTCAGGATGTACTGAACCGATTTCAAATATAATGGTGTAAAAATGATGGTGACAGATCTTTCTCCAAGATAGGCTATATTTTATATCTGTTTCCACTACCCCAGAGGAGATGCAGGAGCAAAATGCGCAAAAAGCGTTCTAAAAACGTTCTATATGCCGATTTGTCGGCAATATCTCAGGAAGAATGAATCTGATTTCAAAAGTAATGATAGAAAATTGATGCTGACAGCCTCTGCTCTAACATAGACGCAATTTTATGTCTGTATCACTATCACCAAGACGTTGCAGGAGCAAAAAAGCGTTCTAAATTTCGATTTTTGTGATCGGTAGGGGCTAGCAACTTAAAATTAGGCAAGTTACATATTTATTAGATATAAATGATCTTTAAGAACAGTTTCGAAAAAATTGGAATTTTAAAAACGGGTGAAAATGCGCGAAAAGCGCCCTAAAAACGTACTAAATTGCGATTTCTCATCAATCTAAGGAAATACCAAAGCTATTTCAAAAGTAATGGTTGCAAATGAATGGTGACAGTCCCTGCTATAACATAGGTTATATTTTATGTTGCTGTCACTACCTTCTGAGGGTTGCAAAAGCAAAACATTTTCTAATTTGTGTTTTTTGCACAACTGAGGGGTCTAACACTTTGAAGTATGGCATGGTATTTACTTACAGGATGCAACTGCTTTCTAAGAACAGTCGAAAGAAAATTCCAAATTTAAAAAAATGAAGTGAGTGAAAAGCGTTATAAATTACAATTTTTAATCAAACTTATAAATTACCAAACCGATTAAAACAATAATGATGACAACAACCTGATGATAGAACCTGCTCAAACATAATCTATATTTTATGTCTGTTCCACTACCACCAGAGGGTTGCAGGAGCTAAAAACTTTCTAAATTGCGATTTCTGTGATACTGAAAAGGCTATAAACTTTAAAAATTACATGGTAGTTACTTATAAAATATAAATGCCCTCGAAGGAACGTCGAAAATAAATTCGAATTAAAAAGGGGTGAAGCGAAGGGGACGTGCGAAAAGCATTCTAAAAAAGTTCTAAATTACGATTCCAAGCAATTTCAGGGAATATAAACCGATTATAAAAGTAATAGTTGCGAATCAATGGTAACAATCTCTGATCCTACACAGGCTATATTTTATGCCGGTGATTCTACCACATTGGGTTCACAGGAACAACAAACGTTCTAAAAATGGGCTTTAAAAGCTTTTTAAATTACGTTTCTGTGGAATATTAGGAAATAACAAGCCGATTTCAAAATTAATGTTGGCAAATTAATGGTGACAGTTCCTGTTTCAACATAGCCCTTTATGTTGAGAGAGGTGGTAAGACTTGGAATTTGACATGATGATTAATTTTAAGATGTAAGAAGATGGTTTCTAAAAAATTCAAAACGTCAAATGAATACTGAAATAAGCGTATTAATTGAGCATAAAAGTTTCAAAATATTTTCTAAATTATCATTTATTTACTTTTATTTCATTTTATTAATTTAAGTCTCATTTCTGATTTCTGCCTAATGCAGTGTAATAATGATGTTTAATCAAACTGTGTTTTAAATAGTAATTTTTGAATTATTCCTAAAAGTAATAAGTACCTTTTAATAAAATAAAATATTACCTTTTAATAAAATAAAAATTTAGTTAGTACCTTTTAATAAACTAGGGGGCTCGGCCCCCTACGAGCTACGCTCGCCAAGCCCCCGTTCAGACACTGCAGTCTCTAAAAGCACGCTAATTTGATCGGCTTTAATTGAATTTTTTTGGAAGATTGAAGTATAATTAAAAAAACAAAGGCGATCTCCCTATAAACGGGTTTCTATTCATTTCTCTTTGATTGGGGAATTTTACGGAAAAATCAATTGCTCTTAAAAGATACAATGGCATTTCAAAATCATCTAATATAAAATGAATTAAGTAAACAGAGTCTTTGTCTCCCGGTATTTTTTAACAAAGCGAAAAGAAAGTCCTTTTAAATAAAACATTTTAAATATATCGTTTTTAATCTGACGTAATTTTCACCAAACTTTTCTTTCCCTTTTTAATATTCACGTGAAAATGCTTTTATTAGAAATGAAATATTATTTGCGCTGTCCAAAAAAAAAAAAAATAGTTGAAAAGTTCATCTCAAAATATCAAGTAAATGTCTCGCGCTATTTTTAAATTTAAACTACTATTTTGCAATATTATTTTTTGTTCATTTTACGTAATAAGTGTAATGTGACGTAAATGTGATGTAATTTCTCCTATTTAAGACTTCTAACGCATGTTAATGAATTTATTACTTTACAATATCCTTTCTCTGTTAAAATTCACGTGTAATTATAGATGAAGTAATTTTCAATAAGTTCCTGCTTTTTATACGTAATTATTTAATTCTAATTTGAAAGTTTTTCTTTTCTGTTTATAATAGTCACGTGTAAATAAATTTTTAATTTGAAGCAAACATTATTGTTTCCGTTGTTTATACAGTTTGGCAACAGGTTAAATTAGTACAATTTTCTGAAATAAGTAAAAAAATATCTCTCGAAATGCTGAAAATTTGAATTTAAAATAGAAATGAAACCTCGAAAAATGAGTCAAATTAAAAAATTAAATTAATTCTGCACACCGGGAAATTATAAAGTATAAAATGATCTAAAAAGTATTAAATTCCGATGTATTGTTTTTGCTCCTATAAAACTTTTTTAATGGAACGATTTTGTCCAACTTTAGCATTAAATATCTCTTAAAATAACTCTTCGATTTGAAAACTGTCTACATCAGCGTGTTTATCAAACATTTCTGTATAATACTACCAATTTTCATATTTTTGTATGCATTATTTTTCTTAATATTAACAAAGAAAGACCTCCGGTCACAAAAAATTCAAAACCGCCGTCGGCGGCGGCGGCGGCGGCGGCGGCGGTGACAGCGGGAGTTACTTTTTTTTAGAATAGAGAGAAATTAGACATATAAATATCACTTGGCATATTTCAAATATTACGCGAGCAAAGCCGCGGGGTTTGCTAGTATATATATATTTTTTTTCGAATATGAATTAGAAAATATAAAATCTTAACAAAGCCAAATAACATTAAAACTTAATTAATTTCATAGTGAATAATCTTGGAGTAATTTTCAAAAAAAAAAAAAAAAAAAAAAAAAAAAAAAGAGAGAATTTTTTCTGTCTTCTATAAGGGTAGCCTTTGCTAATAGCCTTACAATTTAGATGACAGAATTTCAGAATTACTCTTTAAAATGAGTAGGTGTAAGCTATAGGTTCAGGGTAGTTAGAACAGCTTTATAGCATACTCATATATATATATTTTTTTATATAAATATATGGTTGACAAGGAATAAATTATTAGTGCACTCTATATTAGGATAGCGGTCAGCTATAAGCCTAAATATAATAAAATATACAAAAAGTGCTAAGATTTATTCCGGTAGTTCAAGTACAACTTATATGCTAAAGTCTAGAATTTAGACAGCAGGGATAAGTTTTATGAACAAAAGTGTTATAAGAAAAATTTTTAAAAAAAAGGATTTTGGTGTAGCACATTGGTTTTTAAAAAAACATATATATGTATAACAATGGACAAGGCAAGTTATTTCAACATGATTGCACACAAAAATTATAGTAAAAAAAAAAAAAAAATACACAAATAAATAATTGAAGTAAAATTAAAATTTTCTCACCAAAGGCTTTCTGTATAGGGTGCAATTTTGGCCTACGGCTGGGTATGCACCAACACCAACAAAATTTTTGTAGAAAATTTATCAATTCACAGATACATCAATATATAGTCATCACCTAGGCATAAATTTCAGGATTCTTGGCTGAAAAAGGAATCGAAGAAAAAATTAAGTATGGTATAATTACTAGATGTTATGCTCAGAAACAATAAAATTAGTAATATTATATTGTAAAAAGCAGCATTTTGAGTTTTATTTAGGAAAACTTTTGATTTTTAGGTTTTACACATTTATGGAGTGTCTACCTCAGTAACAATAGTTCCTAGATTTAATAAAAAAATAATAAATAAAAATATAAGTTCGTGTTGTTTTCAAAATAAATAACAAAAGGTATAGCAATTAGCATTTACAGTTAAAATTTATGGAATTTTCAGCAAAATTAACATTAGACAAACATAGTTTATATTATATTTAACTTGATAAGCTAATTTACTTTTATTAACGGTAGTCAATTAGAATTAAAGTAGGATTAAATTCAAGTTAAATTAATTAATAACATTGTTGTAGTGTACAATTTTATGTAAGACTATTATATTTTTATTGTATATATAAAAATATGCAAATTTAACAATTAATAAAATGTATTAGCAAAATTATTTAATATAAATATTAAATGACATCTTGCTGAAATCAGCTAGAAATTAGATTTTTTTTTTTAAATGAAATATTTATAAATTTATGTTATTTTAGAATTTAAGCATTTTTTTTGTTCTCTTTACTTTCCCTTAGAATTAAATGCAATTCTAAATTAAACACATATAAATATACATAGTATTGATAAATTTGAGTGTGTGAGTTCATAATTTTTTTTTTATATAATTTGGCCAATTTAACATAAGAAAACAAAATAAATAAATAAATATATTTATATATATTGGCCTTAATTTTATTAAAATATGTAGTATGGCTTAATAAATTTATTTACTTAATTTTTTTTATAGTACGTACAGTAATTATTTTAAAAACTTGATCTATAAAAAAAATTGGATGTGGTTGTTTGTGAGTATACAAAGATTTTTTCTGCTGGCAGAAGTTCTTTGGTCCGGCCGGGTACTCATAGAGGGCTGCATACGATTTTACGTAGTAATTATCATTGGCTTTTGGATTTTTAAAATTATACAAGTGTATTAATTACATTTTTTTTTATAATTAAATAATAATTATTAATGTTTGATTAATAATAATAATCTAGTATCTTTTACTTTTTAAACATATCATTAAAGTTTAGACAGTAGAATTCACATACGGAATGTTAATGATAAATAAAATTTTGAATAAATAAATTTTTATTTCATTCAGTAAAAAAATAAATAAATATGAAAATTTAACAATCTTTTAAGATAGAATTGTTGGCTAAATAAATAATAATTTAAGACAAAAAATTGTTCTCTTCTGCGTCAATGGCATTTTCTGACAACACTATTTAATAGTATTAAATGAAGGTGCATTTTTAAGGTCAGCGTAATGCATATTTTGCATTTTTGAGAGGCCGTAGAAGTCATTTTTCCGTGTTGTTTACATTTTAATAGTAAACAATATCATGAATCAAAATTTGTGTTTGTTAGAAAGGTCTAAAAATATACAAGGTAATCAGTTAAAGAAAATTATATGCATTTTTTTTTTAAATCCTGAAAGGCAATTTGGTTTAGATTTAAACCTGAATGCATAAAAAGCCACCCTCGCTTCAGTTCCAGTATGAGGCAGGAGAATTCAGATGCTAGAATCGCCATTTTTCCCCTGCAAAATAATAAAAAAAAAAAAGCAGAAGGTTTACATTAGATACGATACAAATACATACACTGTTTATGCATAGATTATGTTTAAAATTACATACAGGCATGCACAGTGAGTTAAGAAGGAAGTATATCAAGAAATTATACTAATTAATACGGTAATTACAAGCATGAAATGGTTTTAAATACATACCTTTGGGAAGTCGTAAAATTTTGTCACAGCACAATTCACCTCGCAGAAAGGAATTAGTAGCTTGACCAACCCCCACTTTTCGGGAGAATCGGGGACGTTCAATAACTGGTTTTATTCTCCTCTCTCCTTCTTCTTACTTTTTTTTTCTCGTATCGGGTAAAGTTGGAAAGCATTGCGTAATGATATATTAAAGGAGATGAATTAGCTTGTACATTTTGACAGATCATACATGTTAGAAGTAACAAATAAATAAAATAATGTAACAAGTTTGTATACAATATTTTTCTGATTATAATTTGAATACATCAGATTAATTATGTGAAAATATAACATGTCATATTACAAGCATTGTATTTACTTTTATTCAGTATAAAATGTGTTTTAGATAAAACACTGTGTCATAAGGTTGTATGTGATGAAATAATATGTCAAATGCGTATGCCATTATTTTTCTTATAATGAGGTTTATTTCGGCATATTAATTTCAGACAAAATTATAGCTTTGAATGTATTTTGGGCACTTAAACTGTAAAGTTACAAAATTAGTAAACATGTGTGTGGTAAAGAAAAAAGGCTTCGAGAAAGACGTCTGATTGTCAGTACAGAGGTCTTCTATAAATGTGAATGTCAACATACAACTATGCTATCATGTGTTGAACTTTCTGTTATGAAACAATAGAAGAACTTCTTATAAAATATACCAGAACCATTGATAATTGAACTTTACAGTCTTCGCTCAAAAACTGTGTAGATACACAGTCATATGGACACGTACATTCCTTCAAGCTTTACAAAAAAAATAAAACCAGCAATCAGTTTTTATTTTTTTTTTCTGACACCGGGAGAGATGCTGGGCAACATATAACTATGATATGTTCCCGCACCATGTTGGTTAAATCAAAGTAAAATTGCGTAATTTGTTATTTCTGTTTGTATAAATATTTTTTATAAAATATAATTATGAGTGTAAAATTATAATGTTTATATATTTAAGTAATATAAGAGTGTAAGTTCATACAAAAATTATTAAGTTGATTTTAAATAGTAAATATATATTTTTTTAAAAATTGTTGTATTGTAAAATGAATGTATAACGTTGAATGGAGTTCGGATCTCAGACAACAACAATAGCCAGACGCCATGGTGTCGTTTTATGACAAGCCAATGGAAAGTGGTGTATAATTAGAAGTCGTAAAATCATAAAAACGTTGGAATCAATTTATGGCCTCAATAAAAGTGTTGGGATAAATTTATGGCTTTTCAGACCACCCAAACTTTAAGGAAGATAATAATATTAAAGTATATGTAAGGGGCCATTTGCAGACTGTTAGCTAATAGGCCTATCGAAGTATAATAAAAAATCTTCTCACATCCAATAACAGTGGACTAGACAAAAATAGTTCCACCCACTGCAGGAGCTGGTGTGCAAGAAGAATAAGGTTTAAAAAAGATAGTCTGAAAAAAGATGTAGAGGACGCAGGAGCTCTCCTGAAAGCCCGTGCAATGAGTCCCGTAAGCCCTAGTAAAGCCCAGGCGAGATGGACACATCGGAGCGAGCCTAATCGAGCCTAATCAAGCCTAATTGAGGATGTCTTCCTGAGGTACCTATCGGAGTGAGCCTAATCAAGCCAAATTGAGGATGTCTTCCTGATGTACATATCGGAGTGATCCTAATCAAGCCAAATTGAGGATGCGTTCCTGATGACACATTGCCATGATCCTAAGCAACGCAACAACTCGGAATTTGATGAATAAAGGCCACCATCCCGTATATTAAAAGAAGGTACTATTTTAAACATTTTCTTTTACCACTTAAGATCATATGAAAAATCTTAAAAAATACTTTTCTGATATTTTACGGTAGAGAGTAATCTGAGATCCGACAAAATCAATAATTAAATAAGATTAAGGTAATTTTAAAAATGAAAGAGAGTTATTCTTTTAGCAAAAAGAAACAATTATAATAATTAGAGTACGTGAAAATATTATCTTTTTTTTTAAAAGATTAAACATACTTAAAATAATGAGAAGCAAACAAAAGTGTTGCTTTCTATTTTTTGAATTAATATTATGTTTTTCTGTATATAGTTATGTTCAATGTAAATAAAATATTTAATCAAGTTTTAAAAAAGTTTCTGTAATTATTTAATTAATAATATATAAAGTGTGTCAATTTATTTTTTACAGCTTAAATTTTAGTTCATAAGTGGAAGAGTTCGTCTAAATAATTCACAACGCAAACTCTTAATTTTATTAGTAATTATTCAAATTTAATAATTACTTTTTGACGCGAATTATAATTTAATTTTATTAATGCTTCGCGTTGCTCTTCTACTAGAATTTAGGTAAATACGATCACTTATATTATTTGAATTTATCTAAGGTATATAAAATTATATACCAATTTGCTATGAGGTTGCTTGGATGATTTGGACCAATTAACAATTTTGAATATATTTAATAAAAAATAAACAGGTGTAATTATCTGTCCAGCATGCAGGAAGCATAAGGATTTTCTGTAAAATAGAAAGTTCATCTCACAGCGGGCTGCGGTGGAATGAAGCTGATGGTGACAGGAGCTTTCGGTAGATGTGCTTTGATCATTGTCAAATAGTCAGAAAAGGTGAGCAATAATATGGAGGGGGGTGGGAAAGGGCCAAAAGCAGAGCAATACATTTTTCTATTTTTTTTTCTAAGATATGATACAGAAGCAATTTTTAATATGATATATGATGCAAACAGTTTAGAATAAGGTACATGTACATTAAAAGGTTAAAAAAGTGCGACTAAATTTTTTTTTTTTTTTTGAAGTGAAAACTTCTTTAGGCGCGTTGAGCTTTTTTTGAGATGGGGAAAAAACCACTGATTTCGAGACACTGTAACGTAACGACATGCTAGCATTTTGACACATAGACACTAGCGTGCCAAGCGGTGAATGACAGGAACTTTTCCCTCTTCAGCTCAATCCGCAAAAGAAGAAGGAAGCTAAAACTCACTTTTTCTCCCGGCGTATTGCTAAAATAAATTATTTTTTTTTTTCGTCAGTTAAAATGAATTATACCGTATTCGTGACCTACCTATTTCGTGTAACTAAAAACCGATAACGCTGTATTTTATCGTGTTGATGGTCTGGTCAATAACCAACAGTATTGGCGGGAATTTCGATTACGGAAAATAAAATACGGGGCACAGATGTCAGATACGCACTTGGGTACCTAATTGACAGCAAAATGGCGTTATTTTATTTTACAAGGTAACTCGGCTACTGTTGCTTATTTATTAATAAATTGTTCATTTACTTTTATTTTATTTTTTTAAATTGTACAATTGTTTTGTTCTATAGTTATTAATGAAATTACCGTTTATTTATTGTTGTTTACTTTTTAAAACAATAGTAAATAATTTAAAAATATATATTGTAACTGGTATTGGAAAACGGGCTTTCGCCAAATTGACGTTAAAAAATCGCGCCAAACCTGGTTCGTATATCAGATCTCTGCCAAATTCTCGTTTTTTTTATTTTTCGACTTTTTATCCAAATTTTCCGGATTTTTTAAATTTTCCCTTTTATTGTATCCCAAACACTACCTTCATACCAAATTTCGATATTCTAGGGATACAGGACGTACCTCTGAGTTTTGATGATCGGTGAATCAGTGTCGAAAAGGGGAAAGTTTAAGTTCATATATCTTCTGAAATAAAAAAGATAGAAACGTGAAATTTCAGCATTTAGTTCCATTTCCACATTACTTTAGATTTACGAAGTTTCAAGTTGCTGTGAATCACCAACACAAAGATATTGGGGGTCAAAAGTACCCTGAGTTGCTTCCAGAAAAAGATGCTTACGGCTGTGCTTTCAAGACTTGGTAGGGGCACTGCCGTGTCCCCAGATGCTTTCATTAGTGCTGCTACACAATTCAACGCATAAAACATTTCCTGACGATTAAAAAAACACACACGAAATTGTTGAAGTTTTCACTTCTATTGGCACTCCCGGAGTGCCACTGTTTTTTTTTTTTTTTTTATAACAATTAAAAAAAAAAAAAACATGAAGCTAAGAAGGAAAGTTAACGGAACCCGTTGCCAAAAGCAAGGCTGAAAGACGTCCTAAATAAGATGTGAAACATTAAATTTAGAATTTGGAATTCCACAACGATGCGTTTAAAGTGGCTTCCTCCTTCTTCTTTTGGAAGGCGGTGCAAAGTCGTCATCTCTGCTCAAGATGGCAAGTGGTCTTTTCCTTCCACAAGCACTATTTATGCTGTATGGTTGGATGGACCACAACGCTTCGTTGGGTATGAGAATGCGACCCCTGTGGAAATTTTGAGCAAGTTTCTTTATAAATTGAGAGATAGGCCTAATCTTGAGATCAGCGTGAATGACGTCATTCCAGACTAACGTTGTCGCCTTACAAATCCTACGTAATACAAAATTTTGGCAGGTTTGAATTTTCTGCATCTGAGTTTCACAGACCGAACCCCAAACAAGTGACCCGTAGGTCATGGTTGATCTGAGTAAGGATTTATATAGTAATAATTTATTTGAAAGTGACTGACGGCTGTGATAAGCTAATAGAGATTTAAGGGATCCTTGAGCTTTGGCTGATTTGACTAATATGTCCTGAATCGGCCTAGCCCAGGTCAATTTTGAGTCTATATAAATACCTAGATATTTATAATTGGTGACCCAGGGTATGTCATCATCCATAAGAGAAAGGTTAATGTCTGGGGGAGAGGAAAATATCATGGCGGCACTTTTTGCTGCATCGAATTTTATACGCCATTTCCTAAGCCAGACATAAAAAACCAAAAGATAAGTTTAGAGTTTAGTCAAGACAATGTGTAGTGAACTGTTGCTGGTCATGATGACCTTGTCATCCGCATATAATGCTAAGAGACCGTTGGGAATCCACCAAGGAATATCATTTATGTAGAGGTTGAACAACCCGGTACTAATAAGACTTCCTTGAGGGACGCCCGCCTCGATAATGCGAAAAGAGGATAGAGAATTATTAACTTTAACACAGAAGGTCCTACCTTTAAGGTATTCCCAGAAGATAAGAATAAGTTGGGGAGGGACCTTGAGCAGAATCAACTTATAAATAATTCCATAATGCCAGACCCGATCGAAAGCTTTAGCAATGTCTATGAATACCACACCAGTTTTTTGACTATGTATGAAGCCCTCGTGAATAAGTTCAGTTATTCTCCAAAGCTGGTGTTGAGTCGAGTGTTTGGGCCTGAACCTAAACTGCTCGGGTATAATTATCGAATTGGAAGTAACAAACTTTTTCAGACGGATCGTAAGTATGTATTCATAGACCTTAGACAAGCAAGATAGAAGGGAAATAGGTCTGAAGCTAGAAGGGGCATGAATGTCATGTCCTGGTTTTGGGTTCGGGACAATCAGTGCCTTCTTCTAGCAATCAGGAAACATACAGAGGTTTAACATGCAATTAATTAGAATAGCTAGAAAAAATATGAAGTTAAGTGGGAGGTGCAAGAGCATATGGTAGAGATGCGGTCGAGGTCTGGCATTTTTTTTCTTTTTGAGATTCCCAATGCAAGAAATCATCTCAGAGGGAGTTGTAGGAGTGAGTGTGTAATCATGAGTAGTGTTGTCAGTGGACCAAGCCTGCGAAGAGCTGACGTCAGATGGTGCATCAGATGGCACTGTGCGTCTCAGCCCTGTATGAATTTTTAACAAAGGTAATTGGTAAATTATATTAACTTTCCACATTTTGCTAGCATTATACGTTTCGCAGAGATCTTGTGACAGTCTTCGGCTGGTTATTCATTGAATACACCTAATACATTCCTGCATATCGCTGTACGCCCAGGAATAATAATTGCAAGATTTTTCACAATCTACTAATTTTTGAAAAAAATATAACCAAACTTTATATCAAAATGCACTATAAGTTTAAATGGGGCAAAAATTTAATAATATTTGGAAATTTAAAAAAGTACAAAAATGTAGGTAAGTGTACAATATATGTATGTGTTTAACTATATGCATGTGCATAGCTGCCAACTTTTACGCTTTCTTCATACCACTAAAATTTTATAGTAAATATGGCCTTATTTAATAGGCGAAATCTCACGCTTAAACAAGGTGAAAATCTCTACTAAATTTTAGTGCTAGCAAAAAAGCGTAAAAGTTGGCAGCTATGCATGTGTATAAATATATGTAAGTGTATAAATATATGAATGTGTATGAATTTATGTATTTGTACAAAAACAAATAATAAAAAAAACTCAAAATCATGTACGTGAAATGATTTCCAAAAAAAAAAAAATGAAATAAGAATACATATTTTTAAACTATTAATATTAGAAATGTTTTATAGTTGCCCCGCAATCTCATTTAAAAGAAATTAGAATTCTTAAATAAATATTTCCTCTGTGTAAAAATATCGAAGCATCTAAATTGTTGCTGAAATTTACATTGCAAAAACACATTTATTTATATTAACTAGTCATGTAAGCCAAGGCAAAATAAATTATGTCAAGTTTTCTATTCTTTCAAAAGGGAAAATGAAACAATACATCAGATGCTAAAAAAAAAGCTGAGATAAAATGCGAAATATACAAATATAAATATAACAAATATACAAATACAAATACAAATACAAATATAAAATGCGAAAATTAAAATAAGGATTGTGATGAATTGAGATAGAAACATACAAAAGCTGAACTCCGTTGTAATAAACATCTTAGTTTTATGACATTTTCAAAAAGAGTGTGCTAAATATGTACTAACGGAACAGCTTCCTTTTGAACCAATTTTTAACGAAGCATTTTATTTAAATATTCTTCCGCGCCACTGGTCAAAACTCTCATTGAACGAAGAAATGTTGTAAATTAAACATCTTTATTTAAAATTTAAAATGCAAGAAGAAAAATGGCAACGCTGATTTAAACTTAAAATAGATAGATCGTCTGCGTTTTTGAAAAATGAATACCGAATGCAAATTCTTTTTTTAAACATAATCAATTCTATGCAAAAATTATTATTGATATTAATGGTTTTATGTTATTTGAGAAAATATTAAATTAACAATGTTGTCAAAGTTCCTTCGAATAAAATAACTATCTGTGTCAACAGAACATCTTTTTTTGCGAAATAGTTGAAAGAGTGCCATACGAGGAATCTCATTTAAATATTCTTCTGAACTATTGATCAAAGTTTTCATTGAATGCAAAATATTTAGTTTAATAACCTACATTTAAAACTTAAAACTACGGAGAGAAAAAATGCGAACGCTTATGTAAAACAAATATACGAGTAGAATCATTGTCTTCCCATTTTAACACCACAGAAAATCATGCATCCAGAATAGATAATGAAACACTTTCCAACACTTTCAGAAATAGTGTAACAAAATGTCACCGATCTCTAAACTTGGAAACAGGAATTCTGTTTTTTCAGAATTTAGTGTATTCCCGATGAAAAAAAATGTATATACATGTATATAAATGTAGATAATACTCAAAATATTTCCGTTTTAAGACTTAAAACACGAGCTTTTATTTTATATAAAATGACGTCCGTCATTCGCATCCGCTGAAGAATTCCAAGTTTACGATCGAGTCTTAAACAACATCTACAGAAAAGTATGCATAAGATGTCACTAAAGCAGAATAATTCACAAATCTAGCAAAATGCGATGTCGTCATTCAATGAACTCGACAAAAGAAAAGTAAAGAAAAATAAAAAAAATAAATAAATAAAAAATCGGCTATTGAATTATTTATATGCCTTCATTTGTTTGTAACATTAACATGGCTACTTAAAATTAAATATTGTTTGTAATAGGTCAATGTTTTATCAGAAATCAATTATTTATATTTTTTTCAAAATAACACATATTTTAATTACTTTTTTTTCAATTGATATTATGGGAAAATGGCAACAAAAAGATATAATAATCTACTATTTTCCAACTATTTATAATTTACTTTCTACAGAAATAGAGTACTTCAGTTGCTAACATTAAAGAAATGGCGTTAAAACTACAAAGAAATTAATATCTGAAAAATTAATTGAGATGCAGTTTTCAAACAAATTTCATCTAAAAGTACTTTGTTTCCCTATACGACGGTATAAAAATTGAAAATATGTTCTTAGAAGTTTAAGAAAATGCAGTAGAGATTATGAGTATTTAACCGTACAATGATTCACCTGTTTTGTTTTACGGCTGGCTTCTGTAACGGAACGGTATTTTTTAGAGATGTCACTTTAATTGCTTTCCGAAAGAAATAGCATATCGGGGGCTAATAAACCATTTACAAAATGCATAACACATTACAAAACTCAATTTCAGTAATTACCGCCCATAATTGGAAAAGTTGTCGAATTTTCTTTTTTTTTCTTTTATTTTGCAGCCCTGCATATGATTTATAGATTTGTTACACAGTATGATAAAATTTCGTTCAGTTAGAAGGTGCATAACACAGTCGAAATTCGTTTTTAGGAATCTCCTCTAATAGATGGAATTGTACTTGAACTCGTTTGAACAACCCTGTATAATATCTTCAGATTTTCATGCGCACGGAATATTGAGCTAAAATTTTGTTTAGGTAGAATGAAATCATACGTATATGTTCTATAGAATTTATATACACTACATAACTTACAAAAACTTAGTTAAAAATGCATACAAAAATGAAAACTCACTTTGAAAATTTTCGAATTTTCTACAGACAGTACTGTAGCCGAATTATTTTGTATATCCCCTGTACTATACAGGGTTC
Organism: Maratus speciosus; assembly: GCA_963932465.1. Classification (NCBI taxonomy): domain Eukaryota; kingdom Metazoa; phylum Arthropoda; class Arachnida; order Araneae; family Salticidae; genus Maratus; species Maratus speciosus. Next base: position 452,180,850 of record OZ010789.1, on the reverse strand, counting down.
TCAAAAGGTCGTTTACAAACTTAACATGCTGGTCGGTCATATCATGAGGAACAAGATTTACATAGGAACTTGTGTTCAAAAATGCAAACTGGGACCGCTAGAGGACGATGAGTGCAGAAGTGGAGGGGAAAAAAGAAAGGATATCGAAAGAGGTATTAATATGACTTTTATTAAAGAACATGGTTTAATTTACAGAAGGTGTTCAAATTCCTTCCATTCGCCTAAATGCATGCTTCACAACGTCGACGCATGGATTCACGGACCCGTTCAAAGTGGGCAAGTGTGTTACGGACACGTGCCACCGCTTCCACGATCCTGGAAACGAGATCCATCTCCGATGTTACGGGCGTCTCGTACACCATGGACTTCATGTGTCCCTACGGATAGAAATCCAGGGGAGTCATGTCGGGGGGTCGCGGGGGCCATGCGACTGGTCCGCCTTTGCCGATGCAGCGATTAATATATGTTCTATCAAGGTATTCTCGCACAGTGTAGTTAAAATGAGCAGGCGCTCCATCATGCTGAAACCAGATGTTTCGGCAAATAGCGGCTGGAACGTCACCCATCAGTTCCGGCAAGACTCTTTCTAAGAAAATGCGATAGGTATTCCGGTCGAGACGATTAGGTAGTAGGTAAGGGCCAATTAACATGTCACCGATAATACCTGCCCAAACGTTTACGGCGAAACGTTGTTGACGTGCATAGGCAAGTGTAGACCTTCGGTTTTCATGCGCCCATATGTGCGTGTTGTGTAGGTTTCAGGACACCGTCTTGTGTTAAACAGGATTCATCCGAAAACAAAATCCACGATGGAAAATCTGGCTGGTGACCCTTTGTTGAAAATATCAGCGTGCGAATGCAACGCGTTGGGGATATTCGTCAACGCACAATGCCTATGCTCTTTGTAAGTAGTAGGAGTGTTGCGTGTCCTCATGCAGTATGCGCATAATGCTGGAACGATGTACAACCAAGACACGTTCGCTCGCTCTGAGACTTGTTTGCGGGTTCCTGTCATTTCCCGTAGCACGGTTTCCTCAACGACAGGTGTGCGTGTAGTGCGTTCTCGACCGATGTGGCTATGTACTTGGAAAGCTTCTGCTTCACGCAATCTGCGGTGCAATTGTCCAAATAAAACATGACTAAGCTGACGTCTGCTTGGGAAGAGTTCAAGGTACATCCGTACCACGGCTCGTGCATTTCCGTCCGCGGCACTATATACGTAATGCATATCGGCCAATTCTGCATTACTAAACCGATTCATCCTTCTCCTGCAACGTCTTCGCCTGAAATGATTACGCGTCCCACTCTCCCGTAAGCCTGCGTTCATCGCCTTCTAGAGGTCGCAGTTTGCATTTTCGAACACTAGTTCCTATGTAAATCTTGTTTATCATGATATGACAGACCAGCATGCTAAGTTTGTAAACGACCTTTTGAGACACCCTGTATACACAATCTTTTACAATATTCAGCTTATTGTGCAACTCAGTAACGTATATTACTACCTGTATTTTTGAAATAGAGTAATGCCATTCAAATACACTATAATTGATTTTCCTCTGTAGTATGTAACGAAATACTTTTGTGTAGTCCTGTAAATGAATGCTAAATGCTTGGCAATCCATATTATACAGAAAGTCTGTTTTAGTGCATCTCAGAACTGTACATCAGTTTTATTGTCTGAAACAGAGTAACATTATTAAAATACAATGGAAACAATTTTTCTCCTTAAACCAAAATGTAAACGAATTATACAGAGTGTCCTAATAGTTCCTGTACTGCATATGTATTTATTATTCACAAAACAACAAACCTTAAAACGATTACTTTTACGCTAATGATAAAAAACACTTTTAACATCACGTAAAAAAATTATTGAACTTATATTTGTAATAAAGGTTCAAAATATTCACCCCTTTCTAGGAAACAAAGCTGAATTCGTTTGCGCATGTTTGTAGAAACGCGTTTTAACATACTGGGAGTGACTTCTTGTAATCTTTGAGTAATAGCGATTTTCAGATCATCTATTTTATAAGGATCATTTCTATAAACTTTTTTCTTTAAATACACCCACAGAAAAAAGTCCGGAATGCTATTAGGGGATCGATGTTGCCAAAGATTTTTTGAGATGAGTCGATCACCAAAAAATTCTTGAAGCATGGCTTCACCACTTGTATGGCATGCAGAAAGACTGGTGTAACAACTTTCAGCTTTTCACTCCTGTGCTTGTCTTACACCAAACCTGTATTACGGAATCGTCGAAAGAGCCGATACAGCGTTTCTTTACTCGTTATTGCATCACTTGGATATTTATTTCTCCAAACTTCTTTGCACCTTTCATACGATTTGCATGCAAAAGAAGTTTAGATCAGCGCAATTCTCTGAATGTGTGATAAACTCATTTCAATATGAAGGACAAAATGATGTAGAACTTTATTCTCGCATCAATTGAGCGCGAAAAGAACCAAACAATAAAAACTCGAGAATTGATGCAATGATAAGCAGATGATAATTAAAAAGAAAAAAAAAATCACGGACAATGAGTTCTTTAAGTTGGAGTACGGGAATTTTTATGACACACGGTATAATTTTTACAATTCTTTTTTAATAGCGAACATTCTATAGTAAATATTGATAACAATCGCTAATTTCATATCAATCTGAGTGTGTCTACAAAAGTTGAAACATTGACAGACGGCAGACGGACAGACAATAGACGGCAGATACACAAATTGAAGCCAAAAATTTTACAACTGTGTTGAACAGTTTTAAAAATGAACTCTGAATGCAATTTTTTAAAAATATATAATAAATGCTATGTATATATTCTTACCGGTATTAATGATTTTATGATATTTTAGAAATTATTGGATTAATAACACTGTCCCACTTTCTAATAATAAAACAACTATCTGTATCAGCGAAACAGCTTTTTTCTAAAAATACTAAAGCAATTTTATGCCAGATATTTCATTTAAATATTTCCCGCACTATTGATTAAAATTCTCTTGGAATGGACAAATGTTGAAATTTAATCATCTTTTTTAATAAATAAAAATATAAAACATGTATACAGTGCTAAATGATGTATTACGTTAAAGACAAAATTACAAGGTGAGACCGAAAAGTAAGGTGACTCACCCCTACTTTCGAAAATGAGAACAGACCGACAACCGGACACATGCGCATTACGATCTTCGGTATATAACGTTAAAGTTCAGGGTCATTTGCAAAGTTTCTTGGTTAGTGTTTGTTCGCGCAGTCGTTTAAACATAAGAGGTGGTAGTGCATTGCGTAATGGAGCAGCAAACGAATATGAAATTCTGTTTTAAAAGTCGTAAAACTACTACGGAAACCTTGGAAATGCTTCGAAGTGTGTATTAGGGTGGGTCAAAAAAACCGAAATTTTTATAATCGAAATGTAATAGCGCGGAAAAGTTGCCTTTTGTAATACAGAATAAATTTCTAAAGTACTACATCGATCGGTTAATATCTTTTACCTCCGCAAAGGGGCCAAAGTTTCAAAAAATCGCAAAAAAACATGTTTTTTTTTTATCATTTTTTTTTAAATTATCCAAACATACCAATACAATTTTTAATAGAACGCAATAGCTACATGAAGATATGAGAAATGTCCCGGTAAATGTTCATTATGATGAAATCATATCTTTATTTGCCGCAAAAAGACCATATTTTTTGTAAAAATTTCAAAAATTTCAATTTTTCATTTTTTTTTCTAAATTTTTATAATTTCTATAATATGTCTAGAACTAAATAATTTTACTCTATATCTATTAATATATCATAATTTTTTATAACTATTTGTAATAGACTTAAAAATAAAGTTAATCATTCATTTTTCTTGACGATCGCTTCATCTACTGATGTTTTACTTCATAAAAGCCAATTCATGCCACAAAAATTATATAAAATGAGCAAAATGTTTTAGTATTTTATTAATTAAAATATAGAGATGTTTAACCGAAACGGGTTAAATAAACTTAAAATGAAGAAGAATTTAATGTAAATGAATTTTATAATGTAACTTGCTTTCAGATGAAGCCATTATTTCTCGAGAGGCCAAAACTGATCAGATGTGATCCTCCCTCTGTTCTAGTAAACAAACTTTATCAGTGCTTCAATGAATAATTTCACGCATCTTTCTAGTGATTGAGTGGGAGAAGGAAAGTTATAATAGATGGTATCTTTAATCGAACATTTTAAACTCACCAGCGTTTTTAGTCGATAAAGAAACCATAACAGGTGGTTCCGTTAGTTTTCAGTTTTGTCAGTAGACTAAAGCCATACAATTTTAAGCTTCAGTGTTGAAGTTTGCTATGATAAAGTGACGGATGGCACTATTCTAGTCCACAGAACTTCGTGCTTTTGCAATTTTCTTCATGGCTGGGGCCCTGATGTTCTCCTCTTCATAAGCTATCATTCCAAAGAGGCTATTTGTATGATTTGCGAAATAGTCATTTCGTGAAAATACAGGAACTATAATCTTTCGTAGATTATCTGTCAAGTAACGTAAATTACTAACTATAGCGCACAGATTCTGGAAAACATGAGTGATTCATTTTAATTGTGAACCAACTGATGCAGTACATTTTCAGGATGTACTCAAAGAGTATGACAAGTCAAGAAGATGGTTTCTTTGTTCCAACGTAGAGTCTCAAAATTCGAATAGCAGTAATGATCCACCTTGCGTGAAATATTTGTCCAGGGACTCAGCAAAAAAGGTCAATTGTATACACGCGTGTTGAAAGAGTTTGCAATATTTCAGACATATACTTCTGGTCAGTTGACAAATCATCTTTATCAACAGCTAGGTGATCAGATTAAATTGGCTTAAATTTTGCAATTGGTAATAATTCGCAAATCGCAAGAGATCAACCAATTGGGCCACAATATGATAGAGAACCTGTTTTTTGCCATCAAGATGTTTGAAAAGATGTCTCAGTGGAAGCTCATTGAAGTGAGGTCAAGAAAGCCAATAAAGTGGTTTTTTAAAAGTTGTTCTCAACTAAATCCTACTATAACACCACCTTTGCATCCTGTTTTGAAGACAGTTCCACGAAATTCAACTGCAATTATTATTCCAGTCGGGATTTCATTTTTCTTCAAAAAATCTATAATGTCATTGCATATAGAAGTCGCCTTGCCAGACGATGGGGTCAAATGACGAAAATAATTCAGACCTGGTTCTAGAACAAAGAGATATGTTCCTCCTTGACTTCGCAAAGATGAAACTTTGCCACCTCTTTAACCTGGCAGATATTTCTATCTTTAGGGCCATCATAGTATAGAGTAAAAAAAGTACATTACAAAAAAAAAAAAAAAAAAAAAAAAAAAAAAAAAAAAAAAAACCGACAAATTGAAACGTGGCCCTCTAGCAGCGAGAAATTAATTTTACGTGAAGGCAGCTCCAGGTGTTTCTATCATTGAGCAATTTTTTTTATAGAATTACAGTGATCATGGTTAACAATGTGCATGAAATTAACAACATAAAATGCCTTTCCCAGCCTTTTAGAAATGTAAAAAATCTGAAAACATTACAAAAGTTATGAAAATTGAAAAAATGAAAAACTTTAATTTTTAACATTTTTTAGAAATTTTGGCCCTGTTGTGGCGGTAAAAGCATCGATGTCACAAAAAGGAAATGTTAATGTTACATTACTAATATCTTGGCGTGGCTATTGCGTTCTATTAGAAATTGAATAAGTATGTTTGGATAATTTTAAAAAAAATTGCTAAAAGTATGTTTTTTTGCGATTTTTTCGAAATTTGGACCCCTTGCGGCGGTAAAAGATAGTAACCAATCGGTGTAATATTTTACGTATTTTATCTTTTTTACAAAAGGCAACTTTTCCGCCCTATTACGTTTCGATTATAAATATTTCGGTTTTTTCGACCCACCCTAGTGTGTATGGCGAAGAAACTTTATCTCGCAAGACAGTATTTCAAAGGTTCAAGCGTTTCCGTGAAAGTCGTGAAAGCGTGGAGGATAAGCATCGCAGTGGAAGACCGGTGACGAGCAGATCCACGGCAAATGCTGAAACAGTTAGGAAGTTATTGCTGCAAGATCGCCGTTTGTCCGGCCGAATAATGGCGAACGAATTTACTCTTCCTCGTAAAATCGTCCGAACAATATTGACGAAGTATTTGGGTAAACGGGAATTTTGTGCGACGTTTGTCCCTCATTATTTAAGCGATGATCAAAAACAGCAGCGAATGGACTCCTTATTCCCTGGTCTTGCTCCAGTAGACTTTTTTCTCTTTCCACGACTAAAATTGCCACTGAAGGGACACCGATTTTCAAACACACCAGACATTCAAGCTGCTGTTACCAAGGAACTTAAAACTGTCTCAAAGGAGGACTTTTTCAAAAATTTCCAGAACTTGTATGAACGTTGTCAAAAGTGTATTGTTGACGGTGTGAACTACTTTGAACAACAGTGAGGTATTTATCAGCAAATATATAATACAGTGATTATTATGATGTCAGTCACCTTACTTTTCGGTCTCACCTTGTACATTAAAGCACAAGTCAAGAGTTTCAGCCTACATCCGAGAAACCGTTGATTTGTGCTCTAATGTAATTTTATGGCTAGTATATATGTTTTATCATATTTTTACATGGTGTAAAAAACCAAGCCTTTTAAATATTTAATAAACTTTAAAATAGGAATAGAAAAATGACAACGTTGTTTAAAATGAATGAAGAAAGATTCTGAGCACATTAAAAAAAAAAAAAAAAAAAAAAAAAAAAAAAAAAAAAAAAAAGGTCAATTGCGAGTATTACTCGCGCTCAGAGGGTTCCCTACAATAAATATATCAATTATTAACCCTTAAATGCCTTATTTTTCAAAAATCATTGTAATAATGTTTTTCGGCTTTCATTTTTTAAATAAATCATGGGAAAAATACTTAAAAAAATCATATTTTGTTTTAAGTATAATTTACGGCTAAAAAAGTTTGTTACTAATCGGCAATACTGGTGTTTAATTGAAAAAATAATTTGCCTTGACAAAATTCTATAATATTAAACACACAAGAATTTTAGGAACTTTAATAAGAAATAAATTTCACTTGCTCACTGCAGGACAAAATAGGGTATTTCGCAAGCTCCCAAACAAAACAAAAAGAACAAGTAGCAACAATTAAAAAAATAAATCTATCTTTATTCTTAAACAACACAAGTGTTGCCATCTACATGTTGAAAATCGATTTAATAATATTTTCAGAATGTATTTTATTGGCAACATTGGGCATTATAGCTGCAATATTATTCTTATAGTATTATAGAGCAGGGTTGGGGAACCTTTTTACTGCAGCGTGCCAATTTTTTTCCAAAAATATTTTATATGACCTTGACGTGCCAACAAATTTAGTGGATTAAAAAATCGCGAATAAAAATCCCTTATTAACATTTTTTTAAAATGAGTAACGTACAGGTGAGGTATTACACTCTAAAATCATAAAAAGTATTAAATTTTAGAATTTATTTTAAAAATATGTATGTGATTAATTGCGTTGTTGCATCTTGGAAGAAAATAATTAATATCAAGTTCATACTCGATTAGTTTCAACAGAATACAAACTGAGCTGGGCTTATCTGACAGCTGCTTTTCATTTGATTTTTTGTATTATTCATTTTAGAAAATAATGACCTTGCGGTTATAGATGGATGGAAAAATTATTAAAAGAGCAAACGTCAGTTTCTTTAAATAGCTCTGAAATTTATTCTGAATTTGCCATAATTTTATCAGTAGTACTTTTCCTAATGTGGTAATTTACAATATTTTCAAAAGCCGCAATTAAAATTCTTCAGGAATTTAGACAAGATCAGATCATCTAATTTTTTTTTTTTTTTTTTTTTTTTTTTTTTTGTGCAATATCACTGGATATTGATTTAGAGCCACAAGTAACAACGTGCCAAAATTATTCTTTCGCGTGCCACTTTTGGCACGCGTGCCATAGGTTCGCCGTCCCTATTATAGAGCCTAAATTGGGTATGTTGCTGAAAATCAACACCAGATATTTAAGGGTTAACTGTATTATTAAAAAAATAGTTACTAAAATAAAAAAAAACCTTTGTAAAAACTATACAACGTAGGGTTTGCTATAGCTATATACATACTAGAAAAGTATGAATGGGTATATCATAAAAGCTCGAAGAGATATGAAGCCTAAATAATATCAAATATTGCTATTCTGTATAACTCTTATTTAAATCTCATCCTAATCTGTTTATGATGAACTTAATGACAATAAAAGTAGAACTGACAATAAAAGTAGTGCATATTTAAACTTCATTTGGCATTTCATAAAACTAAATTTAGCGTCATAATAATCGTTTCTTTTTACAGTGTAGCTAAAACAAAACACTTGTTCAAAGTTTATACTTAAATTTTGCTAAGCGCGCTTCAAAAGGAGGTCGTAAAGTAGCAACGCCACCTTGGTCCTTGCCGCGTTTTTCCAGATAGGTATTTAATCAACTTCTAAAGACACGGGAGGCGTATTTAGAGAACTACTCAATGCAAACTAGTCGCCAATCCCATAGTATTTATGTGATTAATTCTAATTAAATTAGTTCGTTTTAGAAAATTTGACGTTTACTGCTTTTATACTGCTACTGGATATTGTATTACACAAATATATCATTAAAAGTTGTTATTTAGGTTATAAAAGCCGATGATACATACAGTACGCCTCCCCGGTCATTATATATGTCCAAACCGTCTGTGTCTTTAAGGGTTAATATCTTGGCTAACCGACGCCTTTTTTCAAAAATCATTATCAGCAATCCTTTTATACTTCTGATACGATAGGTACCTCCAGCGCTCCTCAACGCCTCAATGCCCGCAAATCGAAAATTGCGTGTAACGGGAAAATGCGCTTTTCTCAAAAACTATGTGACCTAGGATAATCGCTATACTTTTCCTACAAGGTTTAAGTTATCCTCCACTACCTCTAATTTTTTCATAATTTTAGTTTCAGTAGATTCGGAAATAGATGTGGGGGGGGGGGCGACATATTTTTGCACTACATTTTCGATGATATCTTTGAAACTATAATACCTAAAATTAAACTAAATGTATTTTTAAATTCAGCGTTACGAAAGCTTTCACACGATATTTAAAGAAAAGGTTTTTTTTCTCAAGTAATTTAATTAGCTCCCTCTACATTTTATTCCTAAAAATATTTGTAAATGTTTAATAATCTGTAAATATGTGTGTCAATAGTCTTTATTACTTCCCCCAATTTGAACTTCCCACGTTCCGTTACGAGGTAAATGGCTGTGACAGACAGACACAGGAGTGATCTTATAATGGTTGCATTTTTACTTTTTAAGTACAGAAGCCTAAAAAGGAATTCTGAATGGAAATTCTCTTTAAAACAAATAATCAATGTTATGTAAATATTGTTATTGATATTAGTGGTTTGATATTACTTTTGATATTTTTCTTCCTTAATTACGCAGTCTTATTCTACAAGAATAAAATATCAGAAATCAATATTTTAAAAGTGTAATTATGTGGGAAAAAACAAATTCAGAACAAATGTTTTCTTTCAATATATGTTACTCTAATATTTTTTCCCTTCATTTTAATAGCTATAGTTCTACTGCTGTAATGGATTTGTAAGTTTAACAATTATAATAATAGCATAACTTTATTGTAATAAGCGTGTTAGCTTTAATAAGATTTTTCGAAGAGTGGGGGTTAAAATTGTATCAGAAAATAACTCTCTTTTGAAATGACGAAACAGTTGAATGCGAGGTATTTTATTCCAGTATTTTCCCTCACTATTTATCAAAGCTTTTAATGAACGACAATAGTTGTAATTTAATAATATTTATTTAAAGTTTAAAATACGGAGCGGAAAATGGCAATTTAAAACAAGTTGGAAATTGCTCGTCAAACGTGGCAAATGAGGTGTGTTCGTACTAAAACTAGTTTTATAAATATTTTTGATCGCATATTGTACTGAATGTATATTTTAGTGCATTTCAATAAGTGCATATCCATATCCATTCCATTCTCTTCGAAAGGCTGTAATATCATTAAAATGTACTTGAAATATTTTTTCCCATTGGTCGTCATGTAAACGGAACACTTTTAACTGTCCCCGGTCATTAAACTATACATCCGATTTGCATAACATTTGAAATGATTCGACATAATTTTGCAACAATTTATATATTTAATTTTTCAGACCATTTGGAAGGCTGTAACATCATTAAAATGCACTTGAAATAATTTATTCCCATTGTCCGTAATGTAACGGAAAACTTTTGACTGTCCCTGTAATTAAACTATACATCCGATTTTCATAAAATTTGAAATGACGCGACAAAATTTTGCGACAATTATATATTTAAAATTTCAGACCATTCGGTCGGATAGTTTTTGCTCTGTTATATGCGGACAGACGGACAGACGGACGGACGGACGGACAGACAGACAGATGGACTGAACGACGACTATAGGTGCTAAGTATTTATATAATTACGAACGCACCTAAAAAGCTTAAAGTGTATGCAGAGTAATCGTCTGCATTTTTGAAAGATGAATTCTGAATGCATGTTCTTTATATTAAACGTAATCAATTATCTGTAAATATTCTTATATTAATGGTTTTGTGTTATTTTTTGAAATACCGGTTAATAACGCAGCCAGATGTTTTCTCTAAGAATAAATAAGTATCTGTATCAGCAAAATAGCGTTCTTCATAAAAGGTTAAAGCAGTTTAATGCGAGGCATTTTATTTAAATGAATTCGTACTATTTTAGAGCTGTCGTAATTTAATAACATTTATTTAAAATTTAAAACACGAAGAGAATAATGACAATGCCGATTTAAAGTGGGCTTAGAAAGATCTCTTGCACATTTGACAAACAAATTATGAATATAAATTCTTTAGCTATACAAAAACAATGCTATGTAAACATTCTTACTGATTCTAATAATGGCTTTGTGGTATTTTCGAAATTATTGGATTTATAACCGCAGTCAAATTCTTGTAGAATAAAATAACTATCTATATCAGAGGAACGGCTTTCTCCTTAAACGGAAGAAAAAGTTTTATAAAGGGTGCTTTTTAAAAGGCGTGGTTTTGAAATTGGCAACACTGTTTTTAGTCACAGTCAATTCGACAGCTGACAGATTATTAGTGCTCAGTATGCTTAGCCATTTCACCATGAATAGACTTACGCCAGAACAACGCTTGCAAATTATGCAAAAACACCACCAGTTTATTTCCGCAGACATTCGGAGAGCGTATAATTGTGCAGTGCATAATGGACCTGTGAACTGGCTTCCACGATCATGTGATTTCAACCAATGGATTATCTTCTGTGGGGATATGTGTATTCGCTGGTCTATGCCGATAAACCACAGACGTTGGACCACTTTGAAATCAACATTCGTCACGTTATTGCTGGAATACGGTTCCAGCTGTTCGATAAAATGGTCGAAAATTGGACATCCAGATTGCGCTTCATTCGAGCCAGCCGCGACGCACAGTGGAGTATTTGACCCGAAACAATAGCCGAAAATACTTTTCTATGTAAATATAGTCCGATTGCCTTAAAATTATTAGATGTTAATGGGTATCATTATGGCATGTTTGGTATTGTAAATGAAGCCTATAGCATTTACGGTTCATTTACAGAGACACTCAAAAGAATTCCCATACATTATGGTCTACGAGAAAAAATCGTTTGCTCTGTATTTTAATTATATCACACTATTTTAGACGTACTGAAATTTATATACAACACTGAGGTATACTAAAGGACTTACGGTAGAATATGGTGTGCATAGAATATATCCTTCATTTACAGGGACACACAAAAGAATTTGGCTGAAGAATAAATTTAACTATTGAAGTCTATGTCCAATAATTGCTGTAAGTGGGTTTGTAGCTGTGATATGCGTTTTAAAATTGAACTATTTTTTTTTTATATTACTTGGTGTGGATACGTTCTATAGATCATATACAGGGTTGCACAAAAGTTCTCAAGTACATTTCCGTTTATTCACGGAAATGGCTGAATGGAAATTTCTAACAGTGCTTTGCGTTTCACTGAACTAACTTTTAGCATACTATATAGTAAAGCGAGTCTGCGCATATTTCAAAAGAATAATAATAAAAAATCTAAATATTAATATTTTGCTAAACTATGCATGAATAATTTTGACTTCATTTGTTTTTTATGCATTTCCATTGTTATTTTGTTGTTATACTGTAATTTAATAGAACAGCAGTAATAAAACCAAGAAAACCATTTTGCGCAATCTCTCCTTACAGGGTAGGAGAGAACGCGCACATGGGTAGGAGAGAACGCGCACATGGGTAGGAGAGATCGCGCACATAGTTAGAAGAGATTGTTATTAATAATAACTAAAATTAAATTGTTAACAATAATAATTACACTTAATCGACATTGTTGAAAGGTTTTTGTGAGTAAATATTATTGTATTAGGAGTGAATATTTCAACCAAATGTTTAAATAATAAATAAAAGAAAGAATTATTTTAACAACAGTTAAAAATTTTAATTTAAGAAGATTAAAATATCAGAAAAAGCAAGCCCTACTAAGATTACAAAATAACATTAATCTAGTTGAGCATGTTTAACTTGAAAATTACTTCATTTCCATTTCCACAATTTCATTGCGAAGTTTCTTTGCGAACCGAAGTTGTCGTCGTCCACAATCGATGCACTTATTGTTGTAAATAGTGCATCTTTCGTGCAACCACTTGCAACAAGCAATACGTTGAATCCAGTCAGTTGTCGAAGTTGTCTCCTGGTACGGTTACAGACATTCAGTGCACTCATCCTCATTGACCTTCGGTTCTTTTCCTTGAGTTTTTTTATCCCACTTTTTGTGGAAGCACCTTATCTTCAGCAATTTTTTTGTAGCGGCATCCTTCTTAAGTCTTTTTTCATGTATATTTTGTTGATCAGTAACATTAGTTGCACTCTGTTTCCTTTTGATTTCGATGGCATTACACTACTTGGAATGGGTGAAAGCTTTTCCAAAACATTGTATTAGAAAATTTATTTTAGTTAACAAAATTAATTTATTAGCAAATTAATTGCTCATAAATTAAAAAAAATATATAAATATTTAATTAAATTATTAACAAATATATTATTAATTTATTAACAAAAATAATTACGTAAAATTTATTTAATAACAACTGTATTATTAATTTATTAATAAAATTTTTATCTGCAAAAGTATTTTTTTGCAAATTAATTTGTTGCCAAATTTAGTTTTGATAATTATGTATTTTTCCGAAATTATTTCAAAATTGATTCATTCATATGTTTTACACGTAATTTGCAATTCATGCAAATATATCAATAAGCTTAAACTAGCACTTAAACTTATGGGGAAATGCGCCATCTCTCCTAAGTAGCAGATGCGCAAACTCTCCTATTTTGGTAGGAGAGATTGCGCGGCCTGTTATTTAAATATGGCCACTTCTAAAATGAATTTTTGGTGTTCGCATACTTAGTCCAGGTTAGTAGTTTATAAGAAATCGTTTAAGTTCAAAATATTTTGCATTATTGACGCTCTATAAAAATTCTGACGAACAGTTATGAAAATTCAAGCACTTACTTTGGGAAAAAAACAAAATAGCACTGCTTTATCCAAAACGCTTGGAACAATCAATATGTACATTCATGTAGACACTGCACTAATGCTGCTGTCCAACTACCTGGAGTCGCTGGGCACGCACTCTACTCCTTCCCGTCGAATCTCTTTGTGCGCAATCTCTCCTACCGCGCGAACTCTCCTCGCTTTACTATATAGTATACATACAAATCCATAGCTTAGTTTAATATTTTATATCTTAAAAGCTGACAAAGCGTAAGTAAGATTTTAACACTTCACATAATAAAAGAGACATCATTTAAGAAGAGCATTTAGAAAAAAGAAGTTAAAATATTAATTTACTAAATAGATATTTTAAAAATACGAATGCATCACATGCCCATAGACTTAACATTACTGAAGGGAGTTTGGAAGTTGACTGACTAGCAGCCTTAAATTTTTACTGTTTATAAGAGAAAAGTAATTGTTTATAGATCGTTTTAATTACTAGTAATGTTTAATTAAATGTATTTAATTTTACTATATATCAAATATATTATTTGCATTTAATTTACTGTAATAATAATTATTACATTTATATTACATTTAATAAAGATTATTCACATTTGATAAAGTTACATTTAATAATGCATTTAGAAAAGCGGAGTCTCTAAAGTATAGAGATGCTAGTTTTATAGTGTATTTAATAGATTACCAGTTTCAATATGATTCTTCAGAGCTCAGTTTTTGACCTTTTTTGTCACTCTGTTCTTCGCCTTTATCAGGACTACCATCAGACCTAGCTGGAAGAAGAAGTTGTAGGGTCTCGCTACTGTATGGCTTGCTCATTTTCCCTGGTCTTTGTCTAAAACAGCTTATAAAAGGATCACTGCTTAAAAGAAGCCAATTTGCGAATATCTGTTGCAAACTCCTCTATTGCACTTTCTTAAGTACTTTGTACGGTACTGCCTAAAGTGTTTGTTTCATCCATCGGCAGCTTCTTCTGATCGCTGCGTTTGCCAATTGGTACGACTACTTTCTTAATTACAGTGGCACCATGAATCAAAACCTTATGCATTGTTGGAATCATAGGGTGCCAACTGTAAAGGTTCACATACAGCCTTGCTGTTTCATCAGCACATGTTTGGAACTTTTTTCGTCAATGCGATGCGCACTTGTTATGACTTCAAATATTACTTGAAACCTTTTAATCATTTCAGCGTTTACTCCAGACATCTTTAATCCCCCCCCCCCCTTCTTCTCTTATTTTCCACCTATGAGCCCCCGAAACTAATTAGGAAAACTTTTTTCATTAAATAAGTATTTATAATTTGAAGCCGATCTGATATTTCTATCAAGAGATATCGAGTGTGCGTATATACGTACCTACATACGTACGTACATATATACAGACTCTGTAGGGGCAAAAGCTCTCAGGTAATATGCGATAAGCTAAAAACCTGCAATACGACAGTAATAATATAGTTTTTAGCTCTTCAATTCGGTTGCCGCAAAAAACGGGATTTAAGTAGTCCCCTTGAAAAAAAGTATATAAAAAATGGCAACAATATGCGGAAGATTTTTTTGGATAAATTGGCCCGCAAGACTATAACTAATATGATTATAATTCAAACATGGTCCGGCAAAGCCCGGCACATATTTAAAAAGCTTTCGATATGTTTAAATTAGAACCAAAAACGCTTTAAAAATAACCCTTTTACGCATTTAATGTTTTCTTATTACATTAAAAACTAAACTATTTAAATTAACGCATAGTTTAACACTAAGCCTTGACCTTTGTTAAACAAGAAAGCCTGTTAATATCAATTCAACAATTCATTGAGCCACAAAAAAATTATATTTAAACATAACAACAATGCCAAAAAGCAACAAAAAACCTCGTCTTCTCACAAAGAAAGTTCCTCTTCAACTGAGGCCAGGAGACACCGGATATAATTTAGGTTCCTAAATTAAACATAGATCGACGCACGAATTAGTTAGGTATTAAAAATTATGATTTTTACAATTGTTGACGAAATTTTAATTTTTGCATTTTTGGCCAGGTTTCTGGGCCAAATACTCCACTGTGTGGCGCCCATATCCTCGAAACACTAATAGCACAAGCCATTAACATTCTTTTTATGTGCTTTATTTTGTTTTAAACTGGTATACCCATAAAAAAAACCACTCTTTGCAAGGCATATAATTTAAATATTTTTCTGCGCGAGTGAGCAAAATTCCCATTGAACGGAAAAGTTTTGTAATTTAATAATCTTCAGGTAAAGCTTAAAATACGATCAGAAAAATGAATTCCATGATTTAAATTGAGTGGAGAAAGATCGACTACATTTTTTGAAAATGAATGCCGAATGCAAAAATGTTTTTTATATATGTAGTGCTATAGTATATATTTTATTTATATTAATACTTTTATGTTTTATTTTTACTTTCTTCTACCTTTGAAAGAAGAAAGTATTGGATTCATAAAAATTTTCGTATTCCGGATTTCGACGGATTTACACGGTTTAGGGGTCAGAGATCCCGAAAAACATGTTTTTACAAAATGTCTGTCTGTGAGTCTGTCTGTCTGTGTGTGTGTTTATATGTCACACAAATTTTGTGTGCGTTCTATCTCAAGTACTAATGCACGGAATTTAATAAAAATTTATATTCAGTTAGTCCCCGATATAAATTAGTGATGATTAGTTTTTGGTGCAAATTGCTCAGCAGGCAGCGCTGCTATGCTGCATTTTTTACGACTTCAGCAATGGCTCTATCTCAAGAATTAAATGGACGGATTTTTATGAAACTTCAGATTCAGTTATTCCTTGATATGAGTTGGTGTGTACTATGTTTTGGTGTAAATCGCCCAACAGGTGACGCTGCTATACAGCATTTTTTTTACGATTTCCGAAATGGCTCTATCTCAAGAACTAATGTGTGGATTTTCATTAAACTTCAGATTCAGTTAGTCCTTGATATGAGTTGGCTCTGACTACGTTTTTGTGAAAATCGTCCAACAGATGGCTCTGTTTTGCTGCATTTTCCCTTATTCCCGCAATAGTTTTATCCCAAGAAGTAATGCACGGATTTTAATCAAACTTCAGATTCAGTTACCAAGTTGACTTAAGTTGTTGCTTTTTAGGTTTTGGTATATATCTCTCAACAGGTGCGAAAATTTTTTACGTTTTCCGCCATAGCTCTACTCGAAAACTAATGCACGGATTTTCACGAAAATTAAGATTCAGTTAGAAGCTGATTATAGATTTTGGTGTAAATCATCTAACCGGTGGAGTGCTATGCTGCATTTTTCATTAAGTATTAACATGTATGAGATTTAAGAAAATTTTGGGATTGCCACATCCGACTAGTTAATAATTGGATTAATGACGTAGTCAACTTCTTTAAGAATAAAATAATTATCTGAATCAGTGGAGAAGATTTCCTCTAAAGCAACTGAAACAGTTTTTCTCGATCATTTCTCCTAAATTTGATTCTGAACTATTGATCAAAGTTTTCTTTAAACGGAAAAGTATTGTAATTTAATAATCTTTATTTAAAGCTTAAACTTCAAAGAGGAAAACGGTCCCTCTGATTTAAATTTAATGTAGAAAGATCGTTTGCACATTTGAAAAATGAATTGTGAATGCAAAATATTTTTAAACATAATCAATATTATGTAAATATTCTTATTTATTTTAATGGTTTTATGTTATGTTTGAAATGATTGGATTAATAATGCAGTAAAATTTTCTAGAAATAAAATAAATATCAGCCTCAGTGAAACAGCTTCCTTCAAAAATGACTGACACTGTTTTTTTTTCTTAAAGAAACATTCAAGTTAAATATTCTTCCACACCACTGATCAAAATTCTTTTTGAATGGAAAAGTGTTGTAATTTAATAATCTTATTTAAAGTTTAAAATTCGAGGAGAAAAATGGTAACTCTGATTTAAAGTAAATGTATAAGATCGTCTGCACATTTGAAAAATGAATTCTGAATGCAAAATCTTTTTATCCTTTTTAAAACATAGTCAATACTACGTAAATATTCTTATAGATTTTAATGATTTTATGTTATGTTTGAAATGATTGGATTAATAATATAGTACAATTTTCTAAGAATAAAATAAATATCAGCATCAGTGGAACAGCTTCTTTTTTAAACGAGTGGCATTGTTTTATAAGAAGTATTTTTATTAAATATTCTTCTGCAATGCGAAATGAATTCTGAATTTAATTTTTTTTTTTTTTTTTTTTTTTTTAAAGCACAATAACTCCTATAAAAATTTCCTTATTTATATTAATGGTTTTATAGTATTTTCGAGAATACTGGATTAATAACGTAGTCATTTTTTCTAAGAATTAAATAAATAACCAATAATTTGAAAAGTGTTATCATGTATAAAAAGATATTTGAGACGAATATTTCCTTTGAATACTTTCTATTCTAATATCTATTTTACGTTGTCTTTATTTGTAAAATAAATTAACATTTTGTTTTGTTTACTGAAGTAATTTTTAACTTAAAGATTTTTAAAGTTAATGATTTATGTATTTAAATTGTGATAATTTCGTTTGCTATAAAAAAATTATTTAACACATTATTACTTCAGAAACAAATGAAAGAAATTCTGAATACAAAATAAGCATTGACTGCGTAACTGTTAAAAAAAAACTATTCTAATTGAATGATGATATTTTTAACGTTATCAATGGAACAGGATTTTAGGTAATGTTCTGATGTCAAATGAAAATCTCGTGAAATTTCGATTAGATATTTTTTATCAAATTATTGTTAACGGGAATCAATTTATTGAAAGCCGGTATATAAAAGTCGGCAAAAAGGAAATTTTAAAACTTTAATTTAAGAAGGAGATTGACTGGCTACTAACTTCATACTTCTTTTCAAGTTCTAACATATTTGCTTTTAAAGAAAAAGATACTTAAGACAATTTTGTTGGCAAAAACGTTTATGCCTCTACAACTTTTACTCGTTTGTTATTTGTTTGAAAGGAATATCTTTTAACTAAATTTTTCCTGACTTTTATTCTTGTACCTTATTAATATATAGTTGCGTGATGATAATTCATTTATCTAATGCTCACAACTGAATGCTTATTTTAACCTTTCCAAGCTCTTGGCCATATATGAGGACGTTTAGATTTTTATATTTATAATTACTGTCAACAGTAAAAAGAACAAAAATTTGATAATAACTTATTCACTACAGAATCTCTCTACAAGACAAATAAAAATTTTATGTTTTGACTGCACTGATAATGTTACTTCCGATGTACAGTTAGAGATATAAAAAAGCGTGAAGTAATTTTTCGCCAGTCAGTATTGTTGGATTATTTGAAAAAATCGTTAACATTTGATAAAAAATAATATGAGATACATTAAATATATTAAGTTTTAATAATTTGTAGAACTGTAAGAAAGAAATTTACTGTTAGTTTTTTTTTATTTTATAAGAAATCCTTTCACGTATAAATTAACTTTAACGCTCAGCAGCCACAAATGTGGACGTTATTTGTTTTGCTAATTTTTATTGTTTTTCCTTTTTTCTTCTTTTTTTTAAATTCCTATTAATATAAAATGAACAAATCATTAAAATAAAAAATCATTTTTTTCTCGCCATAAAAAAATAGTCCCTGAAGAGATTAAAATAATTGAAAAGTGTAACAAATATTTAAAGATTGCTACACTAGATGGCAGCACTAGACTATAGTCCCTAATTATAGCGGCTTCCAAATAGTTTCTCCCATCATCCCTTGCGATAAGTTTCTCATAGAAAGTTCTGAGACGCACAATGAATAGGTTGCGAAATGCAGGCTGTCTTGATTTTTAATCCCACAGCAGATTTTATGAGAGGCGGGAAATGATAAAATGTTTTGCGAATCTGTGTTTTCACACGCGGATTTCTTCTGCCGTTCTTTACTATGTAAATATTGTACAGCCATCCTGTAACTAATAATATGTCTTGTAGTACAGAGTTTTATTAAACATTACTTTCTACTAAAGTACAGAGTAACGTGTCCATGTGAAGTGATGAGTTTTATTAAAAATTGTTTCGCCTTATCATGGAAAGTAAGAAGGTAGCTATAAAATATTTATTTATTGCAAATAGTTCCGAGGATTTTTGTAGCTCTTCTGTAGCTTTCTGCTCTTTTCCTGACTGATTATCCCTGTTAAAGATGGCGATCATATATAAATTTAATATTATCTTCTTAAGACAAATGTTAATAAGTTTTCAAATAGTGATTAATAGGTTCTCTGATAAAATTTAAGAGAAAATAACGAATGCAATGGACTGATCTAACCGTATTTTCAAACAAATACTTTCAAAATATAAATATTCCACTTGGATATCAGTATTAACAAGGAAACTTTCAATGCTATTTCTTTTTCGTATAATCTCTCTTAACTTCTCAGGTTATTCTGTCTTTTTTTAATCTTTCGTCCTATTGCCTTTGTTAAGTGCCTTCGTAATTATATAAATACATTAGCACCTATAGTCGTCGTCTGGTCCATCTGTCGCTTATAGCAGCGGAAAAACTACTCAACCAAATGATTTAAAATTTAATATATTTAATCGTTGCAAAATTTTGTCGAGTCATTTCAAATTTATGAAAATCGAATCAAAACTTAAGAAGATATTAATAAAAGTTTTCTTCATTCTATTAAATACCATCATACGTAATTAATTCAATGATATCCCATGATAGGTAATGATTCTAGTTTTCTATGGTGATTACGTTCTGTTTAAGATGGAGTCCTACTATTTCGGTATTACTGAATTTAATATCGATAATCGTAATAAATTTGGTATCCATGCATTTTTGCATAAGAGTGCAATAGCTATTTCCCTAAGATCTGAATATTTATAAAACTAGTTATAGTACGAACGCACTTCATTTGCCACGTTTGACGTACAATTTACGACTTGTTTGTTTTATAAAAAATGTCAAATTTTGCTATAGAACATATTTAACTTTAAATCTAAACTGAGGTTTAGTGAGCTGTCTATAATATGATAATTTTTGTACGGTATTTTATTAAAAATAATATGTGCACTATACAGTATGAATTTCTTAAATATTTTTTAAATAACAAAATAACACTATTATTGTACTTAAATACATATTAACAACGCATAAGATATATTTTATATCTTAGTAACAGATATTGCAGAATATATTCTGTCGGTAAAAATCTCTCTATTCTAAAAAAAAGTAACTACCGCTGTCACCGCCGCCGCCGGTTTTGATTTTTTTGTGACCGGAGGCCTTTCTTCGTTAATATTAACAAAAATAATGCATACAAAAATATGAAAATCGGTGGTTTTATGCAGAAATGTTTGATAAACACTCTGATGAAGACAGTTTTCAAATCGAAGAATTATTTTAAGAGTTATTTAATGCTAAAGTTTGACAAAATCGTTCCACTAAAAAAGTTTTATAGCAGCAAAAACTATACATGGCAGTTTAATCATTTTTAGATCATTTTATGCGTTAGAATTTGCCCGAGTGCAGATTGCATTAATTTTTTTATTTTGACTCATTTTTTCAGGTTTTATTTCTATTTTAAATTCAAATTTTCAGCATTTCTAGAGATATTTTTTACAGATTTCAGAAAATTGTACTAATTTAAACTGTTGCCAACTGTATAAAAAGCGCAAGCAATAATGTTTGCTTCAAATTAAAAATTTATTTACGCGTGACTATTATAAACAGGAAAAAAACTTTCAAATTAGAATTAAATAATTACGTATAAAAAGCAGGAACTTATTAAAAATTACGTCATAAGAAGTATACACGTGTATTTTAAAAGAGAAAGGATATTGTAAAATAATAAATTCATTAACATGCGTTAGAAGTCTTAGGAGAAATTACGTCATATTTACGTCACGTTATAGTTATTACATAAAATGAACACAAAATAATATTGCAAAAAAGTTTAAATTTAGAAATTGCGCTAGACATTTATTTGATATTTTGAGAATTAATTTAAAATATCTCATTTAAAAAAACTTTCTTTTCGCTTTGTTAAAAATACTAGGAGACAAAGACTCTCTTTACTTAATTCCTTTTATATTAGCTTATTTTAAAATGTTGTTACACGTGTATACGTCATCAAGTTATTTTTATTTCGACGTTTTATTTGTGTTTTTATTAATGTTGTACGAATTTATTTGTTCTTTCGTTATTTAAAATAAAAATTATATCAATTTATATAATTTGGCGAGTGGTTTGGCGATTTATATAATTTGGCGAAATTGGTCGACAGGATAATCAAGTAGTACCGCAGCGGATTTGTCGTTAAAATTCCCCAATCAAAGAGAAATGAATAGAAATTCGTTTATAGGGAGATCGCCACTGTTTTTTAAATTATAATTCAATCTTTCGAAATCTTTTTAAAGCCGATCAAATTAGCGTGCATTTAGAGTCTGTGGTGTCTGGACGGGGGTTGGCGAGCGTAGCTCGTAGGGGGCCGAGCCCCCTAGTATACAAAAAAGATATACAATTTAAATGCGTTGTAGATATACAATAATGCCTCTCAGAAAATGAATTAAACTATAAAGTTTGAATTACCTACATACGATTTTTGGAGTAGATGAAGACAAATATGATTTAGAAATAATGTAATGTTTATGTTAACACTAACCTGTTTGCATTAGAATTAATCTCTTTTATGCTACTTATCTGCCGCGCATTGTTTTTTTAAGTGGACGGCGCAATTAAGATTATGTAAACCATAAAGATAATGATCCGATTTCTTTGAAGTAAGACGTTATGAAAGCACTTTAAATTTGATACAGATATTCATAGAAGAGAAATTTCTGTTTGATTATTTTTCTTTGCACACACACAAGCATAGGAAGAAGTGCTTTTGATTCAGAATTAGTGACTAACATGCATTAACGTAATTTAAAAACTAGCCCACTCCTTCTTTCTAATGTGTGATTAATAAATGTTGATTAAACAAATATTTACCGTTGTTTGAGTAAAATAATAAAATAAGAGGACTTAAACCAGCAATCTTTATATAATGCCTATCTCTTAAAATGATATAATTGGTATTAAGAAATAAATGGTCAACGAAAAAAAAATCTAAATACAGTGCAACCTCGATTATCCGATCTAATTGGGACCGTTAGTACCTCGGATATCGGAAAACTCGGTTAACAGAAATTTCGTATATAAAAACGCCGTGCTTGTGAATTTAATACCTCTTTGAATAAAAAACAATAGAACGTTTTTAAATGACAAAAACATATAGAAAGTTATGTTTCAGAGCTCAACAAATTTGAAAAGGAAATCAACTACTAGTAGTAAATTTTAAAAAACAAATTGATTTTTTTTTTTTAACTATACTAAATTAAATATTGAAAGATGCATTTTCAAAAATAAAACAAATCTCCTGAAAATGTATATATTTTTTTTTAATTTAATTACGTTAATTTGTTAAATTTACATCTTTTTTTAAAAAATCTGCTACCTTTCGTTGAAAAAGTCCGAATTTTCTGTCAGTGGCTGCCCGATCAGGCCAATTTTTGAGCAACAGAAGATCTATCGGCATAACATTGCATCTTTGCTTTAAATATTTTAGGGCAGTTGTCAGTGCAGTAAAAAGTGTGGTCTTTTTCAAGGTTCATAAAAAAAAAACAAAAAAAAAACAGACTTTGTTATCTGCTCGGTTAAGGGGTCTCAGGACTCTTAAAGTTGGGGAAAATGAAAAAAAAAAAGACAATTTTCGACATTTAATATCTTAAAATGTATTTGATTTTAAGACACAATTTTAATTGGAATAAAATATATAAGTATGTTCTTTCATTTCATGTATTTAAAAAATTATAAGATGCAGAATTAGCATTTACAGGGGGCTTCAAACTGTTACGCATTTTTCGAGCAAAAAATCGGCATAACAGCTTACGCGCACGATTACAAAATAAGTGTTGCAACTAGAATGAAAATTTTGGTACCTACTTATACTTCAGATTGTAATAATTACCGTGAACCTAAATAAATATGTATTTAATGCATTTTTATAATTTTAATACAAAGTTGTATTTAGCTAATGCAAAATTAAGAAAATTTCAACAGTATAATAAAAAAAATCTAAAAAAATATTGTTTTGAACAATAAAGTGGAAATTTTAGGTTCAGTTTATACAGACTAACATGAAACATATGTTTTGAAAATTTCATGAAAAAATATTCATAAGTTTTTAGGATATCGTGCGCGTTATGCCCCAAAACGACATTTGGAGAAAAATGGCTTCAAAGTTTCCAAAACGACGCTTCAGCTATTGAGCGTGTATAAATGTAAAAGCCATAACTTCAGTTCTAATAGGAATTTCAAGGAAACAATTATATCAAAATGTTCAGAAAAAATAGGGCTTTAACATCTAAAAAAATTAAAATTTCGAAAATTTTAAAGCTTTAAGAGTTCTGAGACCCCTTAACAGAAACCTCGATTAATCGAGGTTCTACTGTATGTGTGTGTAGAAAAGGGTGCAAACAGCCAACGGCTGTCTGCACCGCTTTGTACAAATATACAATTTGTGCTATTTTCACATGGGCAATTTTTTTTCAACCCTCTGACAGACTAGCAAAAGGACAAAATTGTAATGTTGTGTTATTTGCATTTTGTTTTAAATGCTAAAAAAAAAAAAAAAAAAAAAAAAAAAAAACAGACTTCGTTATCTGCTCGGTTAACAGAAACCTCGATTAATCGAGGTTCTACTGTATGTGCGTGTAGAAAAGGGTGCAAACAGCCAACGGCTGTCTGCACCACTTTGTACAAATATACAATTTGTGCTATTTTCACATGGGCAATTTTTTTTCAACCGTCTGACTGACTAGCAAAAGGGCAAAATTGTAATATTGTGTTATTTGCATTTTGTTTTAAATGCTAAAAAAAAAAAAAAAAAAAAAAAAAAAAAAAAAAAAAAAACGATTCTTTCAACATGATATAAAAAAAACTTAATTATGAATATGGAATCCTTAAGAGTATTAATCGTTGTTCAGTGTATTAAAATTGTATTAAATCAACATAATTATATTACTTTAAATAATGCATATATTGAAGCTTGAGCTTAAGGTTGTTATTAAATCCAAAGGCGCAACTTTATGACACAAGTTTTAATTTAATTTTTGTTCGGAAACGAATGAAATTGACAAATGTTACTATTCAGAAACTTTGTAATCGAAAGACGTTTTTCATTTTTTGTTACACATAAAAGATATTTCAGAAAATACCGTTTATATTGAACCGAGTTTTGAACCGAATTTCCGGACGAAAGCCGATAAACCAACCAGACAAAGGAGAAAAACCGGTTGTCATGTGGCCCAAAATCGCTTATAACTCTATAAGCAATTTTTCTATCAAAAAACGGAAAATGCTGTTCGATTAAAATCGCTTCAATAGTCATCCCTACCAATTACGTGCTCTTACGTTTAAAAGTGAGATAGTGAATGTGGCAGAAAGTTTCTCGCTTGTTGAGCAATGCACTTGAGAGCCGTCTTAAAGAACATATTAACATGGACTTTCCAGTGAGATCTTTAATATCGGCACAAAATTCGACCTCGAAGTTTAACTATCTATATTATATGTTTTTAGTTATATGGACTATTTTAAAATGAATACAAAGTATTTAAATGTTTCTACAAGATACAGGCATACTTTTGAAAATTATTTATAGTATTAAATATGAGATAGAAAAATCTATTAATACTTATTTATAAATAGGATTTTTTTTAAATAATGGTAAAATTATTATATCTTCAACAGACAAATTTTCATGCGAAAGTGAAAACTTACATATATTACAGTCGGATACGATTTTTTTAGTTAAAATTTTAGAATTGTAAAATAACACGCCTAGTACACTAAATTAGCTGGTATTTTTTAAGTACTTAAATCCTGTTCTTTTGAGTTATTTTAAAATATCGTATTTATCCTGATTGTTTACAGATATCCTTACAGCTTTATAAATAAAATGTTATCCTAAAACAAAGATCAATCAACGGAGATGTTATCAATATGCCACATAATAATAAGAGCTTGTGTTCCACATTAAACGTTACAAAGTAAGCGGTAAGCGACATGAATTCACAGTTAAGTAGAATTTCCTTTTTAACTTAGTAAAATCATTTGATCAGAAACTTCTCATGGTGCAGTTACTGCAAGATCAAAATCTTCTAACTTCAATTATTCATTATTATTTCAAAATGCAATTGCGAAATTAAGCACTCTTCAAAGGATTCCTGAATATCCAAACTTAAAATGTATTAAGGAGTAATTACGAAACACGATGAAAAGAGTAATACCATTTTGCTAAACATTTTAAACAATTCTAGTATTTACTTTTTTACAAAATGTAATAACTGTTTAACTTTTTGGTTTATCTCCCTTAACGAATTATTTCGCAAAGGGAATTATGTGGTTTTATGGGAATGAAAAGCAACGTCAAAAGAAAAATATCAATTCCATAACATGCAATAGTCCACGGAGATAATTCATGAATCAGTACGAGTTTACGACACACAAGAAGGGAATTGTGAGTAGTAGAAGGAACTCGACAGCAATCGGTTGAAAAAGAAGGAAAGCAATGCTTAAGATCTTGCAAAGCTTAACTACAAAAAAAGAGAAGCACAAATGCACTCTTTTGAATGCTGTTTATCGAATGGGCCAAAAGCCATTATCTTTTTATAGTAATCATCTCTTTATATATTGATCTTTTGTTTGCTGTATTTCATGTCATTACACGTCTGTGTTCGTCTTAAAAGACCATTATCTGTTTAAAGTAATCATCTCTTCATGTATTGATCTCTTGTTTTCTGTATTTCATGTCATTACTCGTTTGTGTTCGTCTTCATATTCAAATGTGACTCTGGTGGCGGTAAAAATATTTTTTATCAATCTTAATCCAATATTTTTTTTTTCGGGGGGGGGGGGGGGGCGGCCAGGGTATGAAAAAAAGAGGGCCAATATTTCATGCCGAAATTTTAAAAAGATAACATCTTCAGTGAAAGCTAAGAATTTAAATTATGATGGAAAGTATGGAACATAAATTTTAACTTCCATAATAACTGACGAGGTGGCCAGTATCACCAGTATGATCGAATTTATGTAGGAATGGACGTAGGAATGGATAGCAACGTTCAACAAAAAGTGTAAACTCCATGAAATGTAACAAATTCAACAGTCCACGGGCTGTAATAAATTCATGAATCCATGAGTTCACGATACACGAGAAAAGAATTGTGAGTAATAGAGAAAACTCGACAGCGATTGGTTGGAAAAAGAATAAAAGCAATACTTAAGAAATTGCAAAGTTTAACTGCAAATAAAGAGAAGCATAAGTGCTCTCTTTTGTATGTTATTTATCAAATAGGCAAAAGGCCATTATATTTTTATAGTGATCAACTCTTGATGTTTTGAACTCTTGTTTTCTGTATTTCATGTCCTGTTAAACGTTTATGTTTGTCTTCCTGTTCAAATGTGACCCTTGTTCTGGTAAAGTTCTGTTCTTATCAGTCTTAATCCCACAATTATGTAAAAATAATGAATATCGTTACATGCTATACACATATAGTTTCTCATCTGTCCCATTTTACAATCAGGTACAAATACCACATACTAATGACTTTCATTTCGATCTCAAATCATGTATTCTTCTTGAGAAAGAGAGTCCATAGTCGATATGAACTAGCACATTTAATCCAACAAATTGGAAATTGTTGTTGGACTGACGTTATCACGAAATTTCTCCATATAATGGTAGGGGTTTCATTACCATTTAATAGTCTTCCAGAATGTTTCTTTTTTTACATATTTATCTCCTTTAGAAAAATCTTTATCGTTACCGAAACTGTCGATGTGAGATTTATCTCTTCCAAAAGGCTGCAATTCTCTCTCAAAGGTCGTATGGATGAGATGGTTTAATCTTTTGTACAGCCATTCCCTGTTTGTAGATTCAGAAAACACTTTATTACCAAATTGCAGTCTTTGATCTTCAGAAAGGTTCGTTTTCTTTAAATGTGAAACATTTATTTCAGAAGGTTTCCGCGTGATTTCATTTACAGATTGGAAACTATTTTCTGATAAATTAAACTTCTGTAACGTGAAAAATCAAAAGCTATCGAAGACTGAGACTTAGACATCTAATTCAGAAGAACTGGCGTTCATTTTTAAACTTTTTTATTCACGTTAGGACAACACAGCACATCAGACATATAATAATCACGGGAACATGTAAAAAATTTAAAGTCTGTCGGAGCTTGCTCGCCCCTCTCTGGTCGGCCCAAAACCGACGGTCCTCCGTGGTTACAGAAACGCATCTCATTCCCGGGGCCCTCTTCGACTTTTCAGTCCGTCTTAATTTCTGACCACGTGGGAGTCTGATTCATCTTATTAAAAAGTTTATTTCTTAAAGTGCCAGTCAGCACGTTTCACTGAGAATTATTTACAACATTAAAATCAGTTCACAACTTCACATCTGGAGATCGTTAATGCATTGACATGCGACTTATAGTTTAGGCATCTGGAGGGCCCAATTAAAAAGTGTTTACTAGTTAAGTGGTCATCTGGTTTTTGCATGAGCTCAGAGGAAACGTCACACTTCTTTTTAGGATTTCTGATAAAGTGCCACTTTCGGTTCGCAACATCTAAAACAATTCCAGATTTTGATAAAGTCAGTTCTAAGTAAGGTTATTTGGTAGGTAGCAAGACGACCAATGCAGTTCTGATGAACAAACTACCTGCAGTTTTATGTACACTTATTTTGAGTTTTATATCCACTTTTCTATTTCATTTGATAGGGATCGATTAAGATAATGAATCCCACATTCGTAGAAACTTTTAGTAGTTTCATTTATCTTTCATATAATTTTAGATATAAAATCATGTCGTGAAGATTTTTGGATTAAAATCCAGAAAGCCTTTTCAAAACCAACATACAGTAAATTTGAATAGGATTGATTAGTACTTTCTATGAAGATTTTATCACGATTTTTATTGCTGAATTTCGGTTTGTCCAGATCAAATGCTCTTTTATTCGCCAAACGCTTTTCTTATAGTAGTTGTTACCATTCCTCTGTCTCTTTTCTTTCGTCTATAATAATTTTCAAGACGGCTTTAACAGACTCTGAATCTTCCATTAATAAAGGCATTTGTTAATCTTTTTCATAATTCAATAACTTTGCAATCGGCACTTTTTTCAAGTCCCAGTTTTACAGCCAATTTACATAAACCTATTTTTTTACATTTGAAAACAAAAGTGTCATAATTCGGATAATTTTATTTCGCAACACTATTTATTTATTTATTTATTTATTTATTTATTTATCCAGGAAAAAAAGGAAATAGTTAAGAAAAACAGTCTCAATTGTCATAAGTTTCAATGTTCTGTATTCATTGATATTTTTCAAAACAAAACAAAAAACATTTACTCTTGATGCTTACCTTAACAACTAAGTTGAACGAAAATGAATTTTAAATGCAACAAATATTTTTTAATTCAATCACTTAACTTGCAGCTGTTTGTAGTATGTAGATAAATTTACACAAAACACTACAATATAAAATAGTTTTCTATTTTTAATTGTAATAAAATAACTCCTCAAAATTTTAATTGAAATGCTAATCAATTTCAATAAAGAATAAGGTCAAATAAGCATACGCAAACTTGTGATTAAATAATATCTAAATGTTGCACCTCGTATTTAATTCTTGATTAATCAAATACAAAAATTTATTGAACACAGTTTAACTTCGACATTTGAAAAATTAAAACATTTTATAACGGAAAACCGTTACTTATCAACATGAAAAAAATGTCGCGTATGTGGACAGAAAATTAATATCGTCTAAATAGCTCAACAGATGGCAGAAAAAAAACTCTTCACTGCAAAATAGAACGTTGTTAGTCAATTAAACGTAACGATACGTTGCAAGTCTGAGTAAAATATACATTATTAGGTAGCTTGCATTACAAAAAGCTACCTATTGCAGCCGTTCGGAGGAAAGCGATTTCAAAAAATTTTGGTATATTTTCATCGATCATGACCCCCAGACCCCGTAACCACCCTCCGTTCAAAATTTATATATATATATATATATATATCTGACTTTTGTCACACTGTAACGCTGGTATTTATGAACCGATTTGGATGTAATTCGGTGTGTACATAGTACATACCAATGTCTCGAACGAGTTCGTTGGCCAGCTTCATCCGCCAATTTGTTTCAAAATTGCGACCATTTAATTTTTTTTTAATTTAAATTTGAAATGTGGTACCAAAATATTGAAAATGGAAAAATACTTTTTTCTTATATATTTGACCTTTATACAAAGATTCCGGAGCAATTTTTGTTTCGTTTATATCTTGAAAAATGGCTGAGTTATAGCATTTTGAATATCTAGCGTGGCTGACATTTTGAAACGTCCTGAACTTTGTCACGCGATAAAAGGCGTATTTATGAACCGAGTTGGATGTAACTTCGTTTATACATTACATAGTACATACCAATGTCTCGACCGAGTTCGTTGGCCAGCATCATCCGCCGTCTTGTTTAAAAATGGCCGCCATTTAAATTTTTAAGAAAATATTTAATTTGAAATGTGGTACCAAAAAATTGAAAATTGAAAAAATATTTTTTTCTTATGTGTTTGACTTTGATACAAAGATTCGGGAGCAGTTTTTGTCTCGTCTATATCTTAATAAAGGGTTGAGTTATAGCATTTTGAATTTCTAGCGTGGCTGACATTTTGAAACGTCCTGATATTTGTCACGTGATAACAGGCGCATTTATGAACCGATTTGGATGTACCTTGGTGTGTACTTAGCACATACAAATATCTCGACCGAGTTCGTTGGCCAGCTTCATCCGCCATCTTGTATCAAAATAGCGGTCATTTAAAAAAAATTTAAAAATTTAAAATTTAAAATGAGATACCAAAATATTGAAAAATGAAAAAGATTTTTTATTGTATGTGTTTGACATTAATACAAAGATTCCGGAACAGTTTTTGTTTCGTCTATATCTAAAAAAATGGCTGAGGTATAGGATTTTGAATTTCTATTGTGGCTGACATTTTAAAATGACCTGATTTTTGTCACGCGATAACAGACGTATTTATGAACCGATTTGGATGTAACTTGGTCTGTACATAGTACATACCAATGTCTCGACCGAGTTCGTTGGCCAGCTTCATTCGCCATCTTGTTTCAAAAGTGTTGCCATTTAAAAAAAAATTAAATGAGGTATTAAAAAATTGGAAAATGAAAAACTTTTTTTTTTGTGTTTGGCCTTAATACAAAGATTCCGGAGCAGTTTTTGTTTCTGAAAATTTGTTCTTTTGTTTATATCTTAAAAAATGGTTGAATTATAGGACATTGAATTTTTAGCACGGCTAACATTTCGAAACGATCTTGTATTTGTCACGCGATAACACACGTATTCGCCTATTTCGATGGAAGAAGGCATGTGGATAGTATACATATCAATATCTCGAAAATGTTCGCTGACCAACTTCATCAGCCATCTTGTTTCAAAATGGGGGCCATTAAATTAAAAAAAATTATATTTAAAGTGAGGTGCAAAAAAATTAGAAATTGAAAAAGGTTTCTGTCTTAAGTATTTGACCTTGATATAAGGATTCAGGAGCATTTTTTGTTTGTCTTTATCTTAAAAAATGGCTCAGATATAGAAATTTCAATATCTAATGTGGGTGACATTTTGATAAATCTTATTTTTTGCCTGCAACAGCACTCGTATATATCAACCGATTCCGATGTGAGTGAGCATGTGCACAGTAATTACTAAAGTCTTGACCAAGTTCACTGGTTAGCCTTATCCACCATGTTGTCTTAAAATGGCAGGCACTTTAAGAAATCACCGAATTTGGCAGCCAAATATAAGTTACTTTAAATAAAAGCAGCTTGGATAAAGCTGACTAATTTCGCGAAATTCTCATTCATAATGATTTAGTATTGATAAAAATTAGTATTGAATGTCCTGTATTCGGTTTCCACTAAATTGAGCTTCGTGTGTTTGAATAATATAAGCTGGCTTTTTAAAAATAAGGAATATTAAAGCTACCTCTTCCTCCCGGCACTGGCAGGAAGGACTTTTTTCTTTAAAGCTGGGAAAAAATCATGAACGCATAGCTTGTATCATCAATTCCACGGACAAGGTAAAAACAATAAGGATTATAGAACAGTAAAAAAAGAGAAATAGAATGTATTATAACGTAACGTATGTACACAAAACGTAATACAACAGCAATATAAAATTCACAATAATGTTTGAAGAATTATAAATAATTTGAGAAAAAATGTTAGGATTGTGGACATAATTTCCGTGGAGTACATAGGTATGAGCATAGCATTTAAATAACGCAAAAGTGGAATTATAATGAAGTATCGTGAAGATATTTCCACGAAATATCTATTTCTCACTATCTAGGAAAATAAAGGTATAATGTTAAATAAGTTTAATGCAACATAAAAGCATCTTTTTGATTTGACATTAATTTGATATTTGTTGTTTTTTTTTTTTTTAAATAGCACTAAATGCATTTTTTTTGCAAAAGACCCTGATAATTAATAATATACTGTAATCTTTAAAAAATACTGTAACAAATCTTAAAAACTTTTAGGAGTTATTTAAAAATATATTATTAACAAGTAATGATTTATTTTGGAACATCTTTTCTTTAATTTATATAATTATATCAACAAATAATTTACCATTCAAACCTCAACAGTTTAAAACATTTTTAATATAAAGTTTCTACGAATATAACTTAATGTTCCACTTCAGTATGATTCCACTACAGTAACATAAAAGTAGTTCCCCAAAGAACGTTAATTAACAGCACTTTCACCTTTAACCGTAATGAACTAATTATGGTCTTCTCAAGCTAGAGAAAATCAAGAAAAATATCTTGGTTCTTTTAATAAATCTTCACGAAATATCTAATTTTTATCTTCTAAACAGTTATTATATTTATATCTCATATAAAGAGTTCATAAAAATAAATAAATAATTTCATTTATCATTAAAGACAGTGTTGCTACGATAATGTTAATTTTTGATTTTTTACTGTAATAAAAATGTATATATTTTAAGCATAAAAAAAATGTTGTATAAGTTAAGTAATTAATCAAAATTTTAATCATAAGATATACAATATGAACTTTAAAAATTCACTGGTTTACTTAAAAGTTGACTAAAATAATAAAAGAGATGTTACAATTTAAAAATATACTTTTTTATTTAAAACTTCTTCGTACTCTTGGGCTTTCCCAAGCCCTTCATCAGAGATAATGTTAATAACGAATTGCCCTTTAGTTATACAAATACATCACTTCGTTTTGAAATGAAAGAGCCAATAATTACTAGAGTTAGAAATCCAAGTAGCTGTCCCTTGGATTGTATTTAAGTAGAGAAAATATATATTAACTGCAGTTTCAGTTATGTTATTACATTACTTGTTCTCATCCTACACTTTCATTTTAAATGCGTGGATGGACAATTGAAGTAGCAGTGTTTCAGATTACATTTGCGTAGAAGAGTATTTAACTGCGTACCGTAAACTGCTACTTTCATTGTCCATCCACGCATTTAAAAATATAGTGACGTATGAGAACAAGTGATGTAATAAAATAAATGAAACTGCAGTTAATGTACGTATATTTTCCTTACTGAAATTCAGTCCAAGGGACTGCTACTTCAACTTCCAACTCTATTAATTATTGGCTCTCTCATTTCAAAACGAAGTGACGTATTTGTATAAATAAACGGAAGTTAATTATTAAAATATTCTCTGAAGAAGGTTTGGGAAAGCCCTAAACTACTAATAAGTTTTAAATAACAAAATATAATTTTAACTTCTAACATCTCTTCTATTATTTTAGTTGCCTTTCAAATAATCCAGTGAGATTTTAAAGTTCATATTATATATTGTATGTTTGAATGAAAGTGAAATATTGCACTTCGTCTTATGACGTTGTTTACAAAATTTTAATTTCAATATAAAACATTTTAGATTTAAGAGATTTAAAAACGTTATAAAAACGTTATAAACGTAATAAACTCAATAAATTCAATATCTCCCTGGTCGCAAAACCTTCTATGAAATTAAAAAATATAGTACGCAAAAAAATAGATCCAATTGAGTCAAACCAGTTATCAGGAGTATACGAAATACCTTTCACCAAAGAAGATGGAACAAAGCAGTTTTATATAGGTAAGACAAGTAGAAAACTTAAAACTAGAATCAAAGAACATATAACAGACATAAAATAGAAACAGAAGAACTTTGGCCAGATTATGCAGCGAAGAAACTTTACAGGATCAGGATCACTCTGCCAGGGAGCCAACCAAAAATGGCATAGGCATGAACCCCTGACAGAAAAGTACCCTCTGCGACCTGCAAAACCACAGCTGGGGAATAGCCCAAGAAATACAATGACAAAAAATAAAAGAAACTTTACAGGATCAGGATCACTCTGCCAGGGAGACAATAAAAAATGGCATAGGCATGAACCCCTGACAGAAAAGTACCCTCTGCGACCTACAAAACCACAGCTGGGGAATAGCCCAAGAAATACAATGACAAAAAAAAAATAAAAATAAAACTCACAAAGAGCGCCCTGGCGCTTGAAAAGTGGTTAAAATAAAACAAAGATTAAAAATCAAAATTTATATTTTATAAACGAAAAATGTTTATTTAGTTCGTTGTAAATAAGTCTGAGTCTGTGATAATTTGATTTCGAGAACAGTATGTTACGCATGTTCCAGCTAAGTGTCCGGTTACGGATAAAGTTAAATGAAGTAGGCATCAATGGAGATTTACCAAACAGATAATGTTTGACATCACCGATGTTTCCACATAGGCATTTATCACTCTGGCGTTTTCCCCTTTTATAAAGATAACTAGGAAATGCCCCATGTGCAGATATAAAATAGGCATGGACTTGCGAGAAACACAAAAATGAGGTATCCACTTTTTTAATAATACTATGCGTGTCTCTTCCCTTATCGCTATAAGACCATTCGTTCTGTCAAATTTTGATAATATTGCTTTTGTAGAACTGCTTCACAAACGAAACAGGGATAGGAATGTTTATTTCAGCATCAAATGTACCAATCTCCGTGACTGATTTGGCAAGGTAGTCTGCGCGCTCATTTCCGACGAAACCAACGTGGGATTTAATCCAGCCTATATTAATAGTTTTATTATGCAATAGTCGTAAATTCGTATAAATATTAAAAAGAATTTCGTCCGTTGGAAAAAGATTTTGAAGCGCTTGAACTGAGGACAAGCTGTCTGTATAAATGTGGAATACACTGTATGAGGAGTCTCTACACCACTCAATTGCGGAATCTAAGGCGGTAAGTTCAGTCTGGTATACCGTATTAAATAATTTAAGTCTAATACTCTTCTCAAAGATAATATCTTCTTTCAAAAATACCACAAAAGCCGCTCCAACGCCCGTAGGCATCTTAGAACCATCTGTATATAAAACTGGATGGTTGTACAAAGGGACCTTCTCAGTAATAGCACGTACGAAATTGACATGATGATCATAATAAAAGTAGGGATAGTGAAAAGTATAAACTTTTTTCCTCAAACGATCTGTTGAAACATAAACATCTTCTATCCAATCTGAACCATCATTATTCTGAACTTCAAAACATAAAGCCAGTTGTTTTAATTCTACTTCGATTGGAGGAACTCCTGAAAGTACACAAAGTGCCTGTGTTGATATTGACCGATATGCGCGAATGATAGATAAGAGACATAGCCTTTGGCATGAGGATAAACGCTTAATTCCATGGCTCCGTAAATCATTAAACCAAATTTCGTAACCGTAAGTAATCTGTTTCTTAAGGACTGAATTGTACCAAATTTTTAGAAACTCAAGTGGTAATCCTTTATCACGAATTCTTGTCTTTTGGATATTACAAGTAAAATCTTTTATTTTATCGCGGGCCATATCGAGATGCTCCAACCAATGGAATCTACTGTCAAGATAAAATCCCAAGTACAGCAAATTATCCTTAACAGATATGCTCCTACCCTGGAGTTTAAAAATAGGTCGACGCTTTCTTGATATATATTTTCCAAAAAGCATTGAAGCAGATTTTTCAACACTAATTGACAGATGTAAACCACTAAAGGCTGCAGCAAAGTGGGAAATGCTAGCATTGATGGTATTCTCAAGTGCAGGTCTTGTATCACTGCCTTCAACAATAACAGAGTCATCAGCATAAGAAATAATTTTTTGACTGTGTCGCTTATAAGTTTTGATAATCTTATCAGCAACAATGGTCCAAAGCAGGGGTCCTAAACAGGAACCTTGCGGGCAACCCCGGAAGATTCTAAACCATCTTATGCCTCTAACAAACTTGAATCCTATGAGACGATGACTGATATAATTCTTTAAAGTCGTTTTTAAATACTCATAAATCGGAAGTTCATCAATTAATTCAGCCAAGATAAACCAATCCATCTCATCAAAGGCTCCAACCACGTCCAAAGAGATGAGCGAGCAATATTTGAATTCTGAAAGTGTTTCCTTAATTATTTTCTTTAGAGCTGCAAGAGCTGAAATTGTGCTGCGTGATTCTCTAAAACCATGCTGTCCATCATCCAAATATGACATAGATTCCAACATTGTAACGGTTCGGATGTTAACTATTCTTTCAAAAACCTTTGCAATGATAGGAAGAAGTGTTATTGGTCTATAAGATTTCGGCAACTTGGGATCACGGTTAGAACTTTACACGGTTAGAACACGGTTAGTAAAGAAACTTTACAGATCGATTTTAAAAATAGTAAGTTAATTTATACATCAAGATTTTATTTACCATCCATAATCCGAGAATCAATAGAGATATTTTTACGCAACAAGAATATTTGCAATGATTCATTGTCCCTTGATTTACCTAAAATTTGGAAAGAGATGCTATGTAATTTCAGTAACAATAGTAAAAATTAATCCACACTCGCAAATAACAAAGATAATTTTACTTTTATTTTATGTTTTGCAATGTTTTTCATTATGCATGTTGTCTCGTGACATTCTTTACCATGTTATTGTTTTTTTTTTAATTACATGAAAATTAATCCACGCTCGCAAATAGCTAATTTAATTTTAATTTAATTTTATGTTTGCAGTGTTTTCCATTATGCATCATGTCGCATGGCATTGTTTACTATGTTTATTCTTTTTAAATTATGTGAAAATATTTTCTATCGTGGATGATTTTGAAAATGTCGCCGTTTGAGCGACGAAACGATCTTCAATCTTAATAAAGATATTTTATCACTTTTTATAGCATTATTTAACTTAATCCGATTTAAAAACGACTTATTTTCACGGATATTATACATACCAGTAGACCCATGTGAAGCTTTGGCACTGTAATCTTTGAATTTATTTTCTCATACATTTTTTGTAATTTATAATTTACTGTATTTTTTTTTTAATCAAACAACTTGTTGTAACGAAATATGAGTATACTACATCAAAAGCTTATTCAAAAACCTTTCCTTAACTGCAAATATTTATTTAAAAAAAATTGTTTTAACGGAATGTGATGCCAGAATCCGGTTCAAAAATCTTTCGAATAATACCTCATTTAAAGTTAAGCGTTTTATAGATGCATAAAAGAGGAGTTGTTGATAACAGAAATAATATATAGGGTGATTCAAAAAAGCTTTGACAAAATGACATGGAAAATCAGGCATACAACAAGGATAAAAAAATCACATAGGAAAATAGGGTCGCAAACCACTTATTGAGCCACAAATACAGGGTGTTTCATACTAACTGAACTCGGGTCGACGGTCATAATTTCGAGAAAAATTAAAACATTGGAATGAAAACGCAACGATATGGGCCTTGTTTTGTGTGAAATGTGATAACATCACGAAAAGTTCTGGAAAAACCCGTTGCTCAAGCAATCGATGATACCGTATGAATTGATCATCACGATCCAAAATGTGGAACGTTCAGTGCATACTGATGGCACGTATATTGCAAACTTCTACCACTTTTGTTTGGTCTTATCAAATTTACAACAAAGGTGAGAATGTCTGTTAAATGCTTTATTATAATATACTTCAGTTTGCTGAAAGTTATGACCGTCGACCCAAATTGAGTCAGGATGAAACACCCTGTATTTGTGATTCAATAAGTGATTTCCGACTCTATGTTCCTATGTGATTTTTCATTCTTGTTGTATGCCTGATTTGCCATGTCATTTTGTCAACGTTTTTATAATCACCCTGTAGATGATACAAGTAATTATACTCACATTTTAGTAAAATGAAAATTCTGTTGTTCCCTCAGATTGGAATTTGATCATTTAAATCTCTGTTTTATAACTAGCCGCCCTTGGCGACCAGTTTGGTCTCCATAAAATGTATACTAAGCATTGAATCATGTTCTTTTATTCATAATTTAATTTACTTGTTCAATCCTTCACCAAATCGGAAGAACAGATACAGAAATCATGAACTCGGTATTTTTATGTTAGCCGGGCGCAGGTGATAAATCGCCAAACATTGAACACGTCGTATTTTTTCGTATTCATTAATTTCATTTAATAATTTCACTCATTTTATATAACTTTAATTTAAAACTATAATATTTAAAATTTATGACTCTGAATTATTTCTTAAAAAAAAAAAAAAAATTCTTAAAGGAAAGGAAAAGGAAAAGTAATAAATAGTATCATAAACCCATGACGTTTAATTTCAAAATCAAAGCTTTGTTTGAATTTATCACGCGAAAAATTGTTTAAGACCGTCGCATGAAATTTACTTTTATAATACTGTTGAGATGATGGCGACGGAACAATATTTGGCGATTTATCACCTGCACCCGGCTAACATTAAATTACCAAATTGGCCGCCTGGCATATAAAAAACGAAGCGGTCAACAAGGAAACTGATGATGACAGTCACATGGCTTAGGCTATTATTATAGAAATAAAATAATCTTACATAGACTATACCACAGGGAATTACTTTTCTAAGTAGTATAAACGTTAAAAAGCAATGAAAAATAGACACGGGTGGAGGGGGGGGGGGATTTGATTTTTATAGAAAATTGAATAATTTGAATTTATATTTTAGCAGAAGAAAAGTTTTAGCTAAGTACTTACACAACTTTCATCTAATGAATCGTCGCTAGAAATTCTGTTATAAAATTTGGAAATAATTAAACATATTTCACTTTTAGCGTTTTACTTTTAACTGAACAGTATAGCCTTGACTTTTTTTTTAAATAATTGGATACTTTTATTTATCATAGTAAGAATATTCGCTTAAGACACATTTTCGTGATTGTTCTTTTTAGGTGCGTTCGTAATTATATAAATACGTAGCACCTATAGTCGTCGTTCAGTCCGTCCGTCTGTCCGCATATAACAGAGCGAAAACTACCCAACCGAATGGTCTGAAATTTGAAATATAAGATTGTTGCAAAATTTTGTCGAGCCATTTCAAATTTTATGAAAATCGGATGTATAGTTTAATGACAGGGACAGTCAAAATTTTTTCTTTACATTACGGCCAATGGGAAAAATTATTGCAAGTGCATTTTAATGATGTTACAGCCTTCCGAATGGTCTGAAATTTTAAAGATATAATTGTTGCAAAATTTTGTCGAGCCATTTCAAATTTAAGGAAAATCGGATGTATAGTTTAATTACAGGGACAGTCAAAAGTGTTCGGGGAATGGGAAAAAAATTATTGGGAGTGTATTTTAATGATGTTAAAGACTATGTACTTTATGAGGTGCAAAAAATTATACACTCAGTACAATATGGGGTGCAAAAAATAATTATAAAACTTGTTATAGTACGAACGCACCTCATTTGCCACGTTTGACGAGCAATTTCCAACTTGTTTTAACTATATAGACAGGGAGCCGGCAGCACAGACAATCACTTCATCGAGATCACGGATGAAATTGTAGGATTAGTTAAATCTTGATTCGCATATTAAAACGCAATCGGTCTGCCAAGTCCTATCTTGGTGGAAAACACCGGAAAACCCGATTTTAGCGGCGACTCGTAGGTTTATCATTGTGTTTTCCTGCACCAAAGGGTAAGAAAACACGGAGGGCTGGGAGCAGGAAAACACTATGGTAAACCTATGAGTCAGCCGCTAAAATCGGCTTTTCCGGTGTTTTCCACCAAGATAGGACTTGGCAGACAGATTGTGTTTTAATATGCGAATCAAGATTTAACTAATCCTTGAATTTCAACAGTGAACTTGATGAGATGATTGTCTGTGCTACCGATTCCCGGTCTAATAGCACTTGGCATTACAGAACTTGGTGAAATACACTTCGACGAGTTTTAGATCAGTAAACAAACATTAGCTTGGAGGTAATGGCAGGTTCTTCAAGCCTGGTGTGGTCCAATTAAATTTATCAGACCTTATGTCACTACTCTAAATGTAATCTAACAGAAAAAAACCATGGATAGAAACTAATAGGGCTTTCAAAAATATTTTGTTTTAGTTGACATTGAAGAACTCGATGAACCAAAATAAATTTGCCAATTTTCAAAAGCTTAAACAAATTATTATAATATACTAATGTATATGTTATTCTGGTTTGTGGTGTCTTTCAATGCAAAATACGAAATAAATTACTAAAAGGACTCATTACACTGTGTTACAATAAATAAAAATAAGAACGGCTAATCAGTGTAAACAATATATTAAAATATCTTCAATTAAAATAACACAATAGTCACAGTAATAAAATACAAATATATTCCAACAGTTTCGAACAATAAAAAACTTGTTCATCATCAGGTAAATACATTACATTAGTGTAATATAGATATTATAACATGCTGGTTCCTCCTGGATATTTCCCTGATGATGAACAAGTTTTTTATTCAAATTTTTTCACTCCAGTTGGGTTTATTGTATTTATTGTATGTATGTCTGTAAAATATTTATATATACCTTTAACTGTTGAATGCAGGCGCTATTTATGTGTGAATGTGTGTATTAATATATATTGTAGTATGTGTGTGTTTTATTATAATTCGCAGATCGATGTAATAGTAAAATCTATTCATCGTTGTCCGGTCATACAAGGCTATCGTATAGATGGCTGGTGACTTCAACATGGTTTATTAGTGAGAAATTGCAGACTCGGTTATCGGCCGGAGTAGCTCAGTGGTTAGAGCAGCAGTCTTGTATACTGTGGTCCCGTGTTCGATTCCTCGCTCTGGCTAATTTCTCACTCCAGTTGGGTTTATTGTATTTATTGTATGTATGTCTGTAAAATATTTATATATACCTTTAACTGTTGAATGCAGGCGTTATTTATGTGTGAATGTGTGTTTTAATATATATTGTAGTATGTGTGTTTATTATTAAGTTTTTTATTGTTCGAAACTGTTGGAATATATTTGTATTTTATTACTGTGAGTAGTATGTTATTTTAATTGAAGATTTTTTAATATATTGTATACACGGATTAGCCGGTCTTATTTTTATTTACGAAATAAATGTTTGAAAATACATCCAAATATATCAAAATCTTTACAACTTACTCTCGTTTTTCGGACTTCAAACTTTTAGAAAACTGAATAGAATATGTTCAACTGTAAAAAAATAAAAAAATAAATGTTTGCTTATTTTCAGCAAAAATATAAATTACCTACCCATGTGCTTTCATTAAATATTCTCACTGATTGA
This sequence comes from Maratus speciosus, assembly GCA_963932465.1. Classification (NCBI taxonomy): domain Eukaryota; kingdom Metazoa; phylum Arthropoda; class Arachnida; order Araneae; family Salticidae; genus Maratus; species Maratus speciosus. The sequence goes on along the minus strand of OZ010789.1, from coordinate 452,139,482 downwards.
TTTAAATAAAATCACGTATTATTCTTAATTCTTAGTTATTTCAGACCATCCCATCTGAGGAACTATAATATTTTGTTTTCATTTACTTATAGTTCAATTTTTCAGAGTCTTTGAAGGTTACTCAATTTTTATTCTCGTGTACATTTGTATCTCTATGTATGATAACTTATCTCAATGTGGACAAAATATATATTACATTTATTTATTACACACAAATTAATGCATAAAACAGAATTAAATATATTTTTGAAGTAATTTTTAATTATAACAAAGATATTTTCAGAAATTTATAAGTTTTTTCTTTGCTTTTATTTCACATTCTTATTCATAAAATGTAAATTCACATCAAGCTTCTCACCATTTAAGGAAGACAATGAAGAATTCGGTATATTTTTAATCTATATCTAATAAAATTTAAATTATATCAATATTGCTTTAAATTAAAAAAATTCCTCGACCGGTATGTTTTCAGATTCTTAAAATTAATTAATAATGCACTTAAAATTTTGTAGTTCTACCCTACTCCCATTATTGTGTAATTTCTAAAACTAATGGAGATAAAATATATATGTATAACATTTTTTAAAGTATAAAGAAAACTAGAAAACAGGAATTCTGCTTTTTTAGAATTTAGTGTCGTCCCCGATGAAAAAAAAAAAAAAAAAATATATATATATATATATATATATATACAGAAAGTAAAAAACCTATTTCAGTTTTAAAACTTAAAATACACGCTTTTATTTTATATAAAATGACATCATTTGCATCCGCTGAAGAATTCCATATCTACGATTGAGTCTTAAACAGTTTCTATAGAAAAATATGCATTTGACGTCACTATCACGGAATAATACACAAACCCAGTGAAAAGCGATGTCGTCATTCAAAAAACTCGACAAAAAATCGCTTGTCTAATGATTCATATGCCTTCATTTGTTAGTAACATTAATATGGATACTTAAATTTAAATATAGTTTATAATAGTTGTATGTTTTATGAGAAATCATTCATTTATATTTTTTCAAAATAGCTTGTATTTTAATTACAATTTTTTTTCAGTTGTTATGAGAAAATGCCACAAAAATATATAGTAATCTAATATTTTCCAACTATTTTTCCATTTCTTTCTACAGAAATGGAGTACTTCAGTTACCACCATTACAAAAATGGCATTAAATCTACAAAAAAATTAATATCTGAAAAATTAAATGAGATGCAATTTTCAAACAAATTGCATTTAAAATTACTTTTTTCGTCTATACGACGGTGTAAAAAATTGAAAATGTGCGATGCTTAGAAGTTTAAAACATTGCATGAGAGATTATCAGTATTTAACCGAACAATAACGCATCTGCTTCGTTTTACGACTGGCTTATGTAACGTAACGTTATATTTTAGGGACGGCAGTTTAATTATTGCTCGAAAGAAATAGCATATCGGGCGCTAATGGAAGATTCTCAAAAGGTGGGATCATTAAACGTTAACTATATGTAATTTTTAAAATTTTCACATTTAAGGCCAAATTTTTTAATAGTACAGTATTAAAAAAATTCTTAAGACTAAGAATGTAGTAAATGTGTCTGTATACATATATATATGTATAATTGTCTGAGCGAAGCGAAGGCTAATACTCAGCGAAATATTACTGTCCGGACACATTACAGCTACGATGGATATTAACGCCATGTCCTACTAAAAAAAAGCCTAATAAAAACCTTTCGTCAAGCATAACTCAAAAAATATTTGTCGGATTTCGTTTCTGGTTGCACCAGAAGGTACCTATGAGGGCTACCTACTGAATGCACCTACTATGAAAAATAAGTTCCAAAACGTTTAAAAATTATATTAAAAAAACTGATAAAAAAGCACAATTTATCTGCATACGTCACAGAAATTTGGTGTGCGTCACTTTTACCGGTGGATGTTTTCGTATACAACTGGTTTGAACACATGGAGCAAATAAAAAGAAATACGCACGCAATAATTTTGAATAGATCAGTTTCAACCACGTGATCACAAACCTTGCAACAACCCGTAGCAACCAGTTTTAATGGGCAAACAAATAATAATACAGTACTCCGTACCACGGTGACAGTTTTTAGCCTGTTGTATAAAATCTGGCCTGTTGTGTGACATACAACAGGCTAAATCCGGCTAAAAACTCAGGCTAAAAGATAATTGTCAGTCTATCGACTGGAAATTAACAGATTTTTTTAATACTGGTATAACGAAATTTAGAAACGATTGTGGATGATTAAAACAAAAGATATGAGCGTTTATTGCTCCGGGAGGTTATCTTTCTCTGGATGTCTGTCAGTCTATCGTACAGCATGCAATTTTCTTATAAAGGATGATATTATTATGCAGTAAAACCTCCATAACGGACACATCCGATTAGTGTACACCTCTATTTAGCGGGTATTTTTTCGATTACCAACCCTTAAATAACTGTACATTTTTTACTCTCAGTAGCGGACACCTCCAAATAGAGGACAAATTCTGCCCTCCCGAGGTGTTCGCTATTCAGAGGTTTTACTGGTAAAACCTCCATAACGGACACACCCGATTAGCAGATACCTCTATTTAGCGGACATTTTTTCGATTACCAACACTTAAATAACTGTAATACATGTTTTACTCTCAGTAGCGGACACCTCCAAATAGAGGACAAATTCTGCATTCTCGAGGTGTCCGATATTCAGAGGTTTTACTGTATATATTATTGATAGTTATTTTACAGGGCCGCACAAAAGAATAAGAATATATGAAACGAATATAAACTAAATTCCGGATTGGTAGATCGCTGATGGTAATGTAATTTTAGGATGTTGTTACAGTCATCCGGAGCATGTTTTTAGAGTTTCGTTTATCTAACGAAACCCTACCTGCCTCACTCCTTTGTCTGTCTGTCCGTCTGTCACAGAGCCCGTTCTCAGAAACTATATATATCGGAGACTTGAAAATTTGCATACTTATAGCTGAACACCACACATCAAATGGCAAATAATAAAATTTTGAAAAAGTATAATGTTTAACCCTCTGGCCTCTAACTTGTGTATTTTAAGCAATTTTTCTAACTCAGCCCCTAATTAAGGTGGAGACATGAAATTTTGCATACCTATAGCTGAACACCTCACATAAAACGACAAATATTAAATTTTGAAAAAGGTCTAATATTTAACCCTCTGGGCTCTAACTTATGTATTTTAAGCAATTTTTCTAACTCATCCCCTAATTAATTTGGAGACTTGAAAGTTTGCATATTTATAGCTGAACACTTGCGATAACACGATAAGTCATAAAATTTTGAAAAAGTCATATTTACCCTCCAGTCTCTAACTTCTGTATTTTAAGCAATTTTTCTAACTCAGCCCCTAATTAAGTTGGAGACATGAAATTTTGCATACTTATAGCTGAACACCTCACATCAAACGGCAAATAATAAAATTTTGAAAAAGTCTATTATTTAACGCTCTGAGCTCTAACTTGTGTATTTTAAGCAATTTTTTCTAACTCAGCCCCTAATTAAATTGGAGGCATGAAATTTTGCATACTTATAGCTGAACACTTGCGATAACACGATAAATCATAAAATTTTAAAAAAGTCATATTTAACCCTTCGGTCTATAACTTGTGTATTTTAAGCAATTTTTCTAACTCAGCCCCTAATTAAGTTGGAGACATGAAATTTTGCATACTTATAGCTGAACACCTCACATGAAACGACAAATAATAAAATTTTGAAAAAAGGTCTAATATTTAACCCTCTGGGCTCTAACTTGTGTATCTTAAACAATTTTTCTAACTCAGCCCCTAATTAAGTTGGAGACATGAAATTTTGCATACTTATAGCTGAACACCTCACATCAAAAGACAAGTAATAAAATTTTGAAAAAGTCTAATATTTAACCTCTAATATTTTGTCTCGCGCAATTTTTAAATTTAAACTGTTTTGCAATATTATTTTTTGTTCATTTTGCATAAAAAGTGTAATGTGACGTAGTTTCTTCTATTTCAGACTTCTAACGCATATTAATGAATTTATTTTACAATATCCTTTCTCTTTTAAAATTCACATGTAAATATAGTTTTTATGGCGTAATTTCCAATAAGTACCTGCTTTTTATACCTAATTATTTAATTCTAATTTGAAGTTTTTTTTCTGTTTATAATAGTAATGTGTAAATAATTTTTTTATTTGAAGGAAACATTATTGTTTGCGCTGTTTATACAGTTGGCAACAGTTTAAATTAATACCATTTTCTAAAATATGTAAAATATATCTGTCGAAATGCTGAATATTTGAATTTAAAATAGAAATAAAACCTCAAAAAATGAGTCAAATTAAAAAAAATTAATGGAATCTGCACACCGGGATCTTCTATTGAATAAAATGATCTAAAAATGATTAAATTCCCATGTATAGTTTTTACTCCTATAAAATTTTTTTAATGGAACGATTTTGTCCAACTTTAACATTAAATAGCTCTTGAAATAATTCTTCTATTTGAAAATTGTATGCATCAGCGTATTGATCAAACATTTCTCTATAACACCACCGATTTTCATATTTTTGTATGCAATAGTTTTCATAATATTAACGAAGAAAGACCTCCGGTCACAAAAATTTCAAAACCGGTGGCGGCGTTGGCGGTTACAGCGTTAGATACTTTTTTTAGAATAGACAGATATATAAAAATGAAAACTTGTCTATCTGTCTGTTTGTAATTCTATAAAAATCCACAATTTGGAAGCCAAAATTGTGAAAAGATACGTACATGTGTATTAAAACATGGCCGAGGCAACTAAAGTAATCCGGAATCGAAATAATTTATGGTTAATTTTTAATTAATAAAAAACCACTAATGTAACAGCAATTTCTTATCAAATTTAAACATTTTTCGTTATAGCAGTTGCCAACAATTAAAATACACAATAAAATTATTACTACAGCAATTAATTTTCTAGTGGAAGATTTCCACGTGAATAATGAAAATGAAATAAATAGTTTGCAGAATTTTAAAAAAAGTGAATATTACATCATAACTTTTCTATTGCAAGATATTCACGTGAAAAATGAAAATGAAATAAATAGTTTGACGAATTTAAATGAAAGTGAATATAACTTCATAACTTTTCCATTTGAAGGTTTACACGTGAAAGAGGAAAATATTACGTCATATTGGAAATATAAAGAACATGGTGGATATAGTATAACGTCATATGAGTGTGAAAAATGCATTGAAGCATGATAAAAACCCGATTAGGGAAATATTGGCGTATTTTAATATTATTGCTCCAATTATAAATTGAAATAAGTTCATTTATAGCTGTATTCTTTTGCGTCTGTTATATACATTTGTACATTTTTATATAGCGTTTTCATATGATTCATTCATACAACATTTCGACTGCTTTTTTAATGTTTGTTTTGTGTTGTATGTTAAATTTTGAAATTGATTTTTCAGAACAAACATTCTTCAAATTCTGGGCAACGCCGGGCACTTTAGTTTGTAACAGATAAATGGCTTTTGTATCTGTACATCTAATGCTAATATTAATAAAGCGTTATAATATTATAAAGTGTATAATATTATTAATGCTTGTACGTTTGTGAGGTGTTATCTCTGAAACTACATAGCCAACTTAAAAAAATGTTGGTGGCCATCTCTGCTCCGAAAAAAAGATTGTATTTTATGTCAGTGCAAGAACCTACATCGCTGCAGGGCAGGAGCAAAAAAATTCTAAAATTGCGATTTCTGTGATATTGATTGGGTTAGAAACTTTAAATTTGGTGTGGTAGTTAATTTTAAGTTGTAAATACTCGTAATGAACGCTCTCTAAAAGGTTCAATTTGACGGATAAACGTAAAAATTTCTAGAAAGGTTCTAAACTATGATTTATTTGGAATACTGAAATTTTTGGGATACTGTTGGGGTTAGAAACTAGAACTTTAGCATGGTAGTAATTTATAAGATGCAAATGCTCGTTGTAGAACGAATTCTAAAAAATCGAAAGACTATATAAAGCGGAAAAAGATCTAAAGATCATCTAAGTAACGAAGCACATGGAATTGTTAGGAATATAAACATGAAAATTGACATGGCTGTATTTATCATGACGTAAATTCTCGCAATAGAACAATTTCTAAAAATGTCGCTATATAAAACAGTGCTGAAACAAAAAACTTTCGAAAATTTTCTATTTCTGTGTTACTGCTGAGCCCAAAATCTTGAAATTTTGCTTCGGGCTAGTTTTAATATATACAATTGTCTCTATAAATGGTTTCTAAAAAATTTAAAATTTAAAAAGATGAAATTAACGGAAAGCGATCTCAATTACCATTAATTTGGAATTTTTAGGTATAGCAACGTCAAATATCTCATAATGCTGCATTTCCTCCGCAAAACATGCAATTTAAATTTATCTGCAACAAAACTGATAGATACCCACCTAGCATTAAATAAATTGTGTAAATATTGAATAAAGAACTGTATGAAACAGTGAGTAGGTTGCCCGAAAGTACTTGTTAAAGTGTTCCTTCTCTAGGCTTTTCACTCTCTCGCCAAGGCCACTAACAAGGGGAAGTGCCGTTTTAAATGTGATATGAATTTTTTATCTGATTTATTTTTTTAGACATTTTATCATAAGGTCATATTCTCAATTATCATTAGTAGATTTTTTTATATGTTAACTTATTCTACTGAAATTTCATAATCGGGTTCATATTGGCGTATGTTGGCGTATGTTAGGCGTATGTTAGGATTTGTAAATTACTTCAAATGACACTTTGACAGCTCAAAAGTTATGATATTCAGATATATTCAGATCTTGTGTCATACTTTATGTTTTAATCATTGCCGATTTCTTTTATTTAATACATGCTAAATACAGCTCAACTTGTGCAGAATTTGTTTGAAAACAAAACAGTACAGCGTATGTAGTGGCCAGCATACACTCATCATTTAAATCCGATCGAGCATATCTAAAACACACTCTAACGAAGCATTGCATGCCTTTGTTGATGTATTCGATACTTTGATACTATATCAGATTTTGAGGAGAGAATTCCTTAAATGTTATCGACAACCTCATTGCATCCGTGGAAAACAGATATTGTACAATATTAACTATTCCGGGGGAGCACACACCATATAAAGTATAGTCCATTCTTTTTAAACATCATATATTTGTCATTTAAAGTTACTCAAATTGGTGCGGAGCGTCTGCTTATGCTCTTGACATCATTTTATACTGTTACAATTCCGATATAAGATCATTTAGTGTTTCATTTTCTATTTTACTTTTAATATATTGCGTACTTTCAATTTTATATCCATGCAAGGCTGTCTTGCATGGTTTGCTTCCATATTTTTTAAACAGTGTATAGGAATTTATATATAAGATTTTGCAATTCTACGATTCCTTTATTTTCATCATTTCAATTTATCGCAGTATATGGACAATTAAAGATAACATCTCATTTTCTTTGCTTCCACATGTTATTATTAAATCTATGTTCTCAGCAATATCGCTCAGACTAATCCCTCTGAGGGAAGTCCTAGTTAACTTTTTGTTATCCAGTAATAATAATAATAAAATCAAATGCTTTGTTACGTACTTTACTTTCGGACATAACAAAATACAGAAAAATGCTTTATAGAAAAGTCCTTCTATCTTCAAAAAAGCAATAAATCAGCCTGCCATCTCTTAACGAAATTATCAAAAAATCATCCGTTTCCTTTATGCATTCGTTGTTTACCATTAGAACCACCTGGAAAAAAGTTAAAACTCTTTTTCTTGGTGGTACATTGGAGCAGTTAACGTTATGAATGTCCGAAATTGGCCTCCTTAGCATAAAATAATAAAATTTTAAGATATTTATACAAAGCTTTTACAATAAATTATGTCATTTTCTATCTCTGAATAGAATTAAAAACTCAGTGTAAAAAAAAAAAAAAAATAAAGTCAATGATAATTAAAGTTATGTTTGAAAGGCTTAAAGTTAATGACTTGTGTCCAGTGCCCACCTTTTGAGAATCGCCCTAATATACAAAGTCTACAAAGCATTTTTTTTTTTAAATATAAAACTTGAACAATAACAAAATTATTACCAGTTAATAAATAGCATAACTTTAACGAATTCTAACAACTAATGGGTGTTAAAAATACTTTGAAGGTAAAACACAATTAAGTTTAAATGGAAATGCTGTAAATCTTATTGAATATACATTTTAGAAAACTTGTAACGTATATTTTAACACCATCCCTTGCAGATTTATCTCTTTACAGCTTACAACTTTGTATTATGTATTAATTTAGACTTTAAGATGAAGGAAGATCAATTCGATCATCCTCTTTTGAGAGGTTTCGAATATTTTAGTATATGATAAATATCCCCCTGCAAAATTTCTGTTAGTTCACATTTAACACAATGTCTTTTGCAATAATTTAATTTTGTAAAATAAACATTATTAATACTAAACTGTTATCACATAATTTGATTCTACATGAGCTATGAATCTGTTTTGAATTTAACGTAATTTTTGTATATATAGTAATAATCCTTCGTAATAAAATATTTAAGTTCCGTATGAGTAAGAGTATAATAATTATATTAAGTGTAGAAATTTCTTTAGATACTTGCGTAAAATTTTACAAATAGAATAAATATCTTTAATATTTGTAACTGAAAATAATAATTTTCGTGTACAAATTCACTGCCTAATACTCGAATTTAAAAGCTAGTCTCTATTCTTAAAAAAAAAAAAAGCAACTGACGCTTCCCCCGTAGATGAATTTTTTAGCGGCCAAAGATCTTTCTCGGCTAGTATTAAAGAGAACCATTACCTACCGGGTGCCCCCAAAAAGACAAGATTCAAGGTAAAATTCAATAACTTGCAATTGGTGACAAATATATTAAAAAATCTTGGAGGAGGGTTATATATGATGTCAGGAGTTTTTTACTGTGATTCTTGATTTTAGTTCAAATTGCAAACAATAGGTGGCGCTGAGAGCAATATGCGTTCAGTTGAGGCCGAAACTGGTGGCACTCAGCACCAGTGCTAAGGAAGGAGATTAAGGCTATGCAGTGGGTCTCATTCAGCAATAAAATTTTGCTTTTAGGGTCCGAATTTGAGCTTAGATGATATGATTTCGATTTTGCTGGCGTCAGAGAAACAATAGGCACAAATATTGTTTCCATAGAAACGACTTTTTCGAAAACGAAGTGCTTAACAACAACGTTCAAAATACCATCTTTTATAAACTTTTTACATTCAAAGAAGGTTAAGATTTTCCTTAAACTGGATATCGTTTTACCAATCAAATTTATCCTTTTAAGGTTTTCCAATATAGTAAAAAAATGTTTATGCCCTCGGTTTGTCTTGTCGTCTGTCTGGCTGTTTGGCCGTGCTCTAACGCGCGTAAATATATTCGGATTTCCATCGAATTGATATACTTTATTGAGTTTTAAACCAATGTCAGACGGGCGTCGTTTTTGCTGCTTTTTTGCTTAAGTATTATCCATTCACAATGCTATAGCATTGTGAATGGATAATACTTAAGCAACTGTTTATAAGCTTTCATTTCCAGGCACACACAAAAGAATTCGGCTACAGTCTACTGTCTATTAACAATAGGTGTTGAAAGTAAGTTTTCAAATAAGTGCTTAAAATGCTTCAAGTAAGTTTTTAAATCTTAACTAATTTTTACTAATTACTTGCTGCGTTTAAATTCTATAATAGATCATGTACATGGTAGAACAAAATGCTTTTGTTTTTATTACACTTTGATCCAAGCAGTGGTACTTCAATGATATAAATATTCTTTGTTCTAAAGTATAAGCCATTTCCAAAAAAACTTTTCAGCATGCATAAAAATCTACTGATAAACTTCCTTAAAAGATTTACAATTTATTAGAATTTAACTAAAGTTATGAAATTTTTAACAACAATAGCAACAAAAAACTACCATATCTTATCACTTAGTTTTAAAATACGATGCATAAAATGTCCTTTAAATCAGACAATAAAAAGTAAATTAATTCGGGAAAATAAAGCTTATGTATGAATGTAAAACCGTCTGCAAACTTGAATACTGCTTGCTAAATTCATGCCCAATTCCGAATGCCGTCCTTATATCGAAGAATTTGTTATTTCCATGGCAACAACACATTTCATTGAAATCATATGGGCTGAATTCAGAATCGGGCCCTTTATTGGCGAATGAGACCCACTCCATAGCCTTAATCTCATTCCTTCGCATCCATGTTGAGTGACGGCAGTTTCGGCCTTATTATTGCTAGCAGCATGTATTGTTTGTAATTCGAACTAAAATCGAGAGTTACAGTAAAAAAAATCCCTGCGGCACGGGCCTACAGGCGGAGGTACATTTCGAAGTTAAGTACTAAATTCACCAACAAAATTTAAATCAAGATTAGAGATAAACCCAGTTCCTTCACTAATAATGAGCTCTAAGGGAGCTAAACATTTTGTGAAAATTCTAATATACACGAATACACACACGCATGTATATGGAATAGGTTTAAAAATGGCTAAAGCAAATTCAGAGAATCTCAAAGTGTTAAAATATGTCAATATTTCCATAGTCGAGTTTTTATTATGTTTTAATAAGTTTCTTCAAACTCACATGACGTTACATATTCACCTGCTGAGGTCCATTATATTTCCAATATGACGCAATATATATATATATATATTTTTAATTCGTCAAACTACTTATTTCATTTTGTGTTTTCATGCAGAAATTTTGCTGTAGAAAACTTATGACGTAATATTCAATTTGTTTTCAAATTCATCCATCTGTTTATAAGTTAAATTGTTTATTTTTTCACGTGAATTTTCACGTCAAAATTTTCCACGTGAAATTTTGCAATAGAAAAGCAATTGTTGTGGTGAGAATTTTATTGCTTTTTTTTTTAATTGTTGGCAACTGCTATAACGAAAAATATTTATTTTTTCCTGTCATTGTTGTGTAAGAGCTGGTTTTATCAGAATCATGTTAAGACGGTATTCAAAATTTTGAGCCCTCTCCATTTCTATTCCCTTGGGCCGATTTTGCCCATTTTCAATCCCCGCCGAGATATTAACCATATCAAAGTTGTTGGCGAGTTTGAAGAAGATCCGTGCATAATTGCGAGTTTTATTGTGCGGACAATATTTAGTACATACATACATACATATATATATATATATATATATATATAAACTTTTTAGGTGGGGGTGGTTTTGGGTTCCTGGGGTCCTATAATGAAAAGTTATGAAGGAATTTTTCAAAAGTCGCACCATGGTAACGATTGCAATAGGTAGTATTTCTTACGAAATCTACCTAAAAAACCGCCTGGCATCATACATACATAACCCTCCTTGTCACAGTTTGCAAGTTATTGAATTTTAAAATCACTCATTCATTTTGGGGACACCAGGTATAAAAATACGAAAATTTCTAGTTTTATAGACAAATGTTCGATAAACACGCTGAAGAAGATAGTTTTTAAATTGAAGAATTATTTTAAGAGCTATATAATGTTAAGTCAGTCAAAATAATTCTGTTAAAAAAGTTTTATAGGAACATAAACTATGCATAATAATTTACGATGTTTTGCAGGAACGTACTTGATAAGCTTGTGGTGCGCAGTGTGCATTTAGGTTTTTAATTTGACTAATATGTTGGGTTTTTTTTTTCAATTTTTATTCAAATTTTCATTATTTCAATAGAGATTCATTTCATACTTAAAAAAGGCCATTTGTTTACATTGTTGCCAAATTGTAAAACGGTGCAAAGAAAAATATTTCCTTTCAATAAAAAAAATTATTTACACGTGACTATTAAAAACGGTGCTTATTAAAGGAAAGTTTTTAAAGAATTAAATTATTACACGCGGAACAGATTTAATGGTGAAAATTACGTCGCACATTAAAACGATACATTTAAAAAGATTTTCTTATGGACAATATTCCTTTGACTTCACAGTGGGAATCACGTGGCGAAAAAATGGTGCACTAGCAAGTTTGTTTATATATATCCCATCACTTGATGCGGCATAAATACTGGTAAAAGCACATGTTAAATATTTTAGATTTATTTTGTACGAATTAATATTTGATAAATCAATATTTGAAAAATCGTATATTCCTGTTAATTAAAATAAATAATTTACATTTAAAAAATAGCATGAAAATATGCATGAAAGTGCAATAAAAGAATTCATGCATAAGCCATACCTGTTTCTGAAAATATCTAAAAATCGTTACAAACATAAAATATAAGCATAAAGTTTCTTAACGCAGTGCTTTTCAATGTCGTGGTTCTGAATGTTGTTGCCTAGCAGGCGGAATATTTTGTACACACTGTTAAAAATTTGCAGCATTCTGGCAGGTCATTTGACCATTTTTTTCCGAAAACAGTTGCACAACGTAATTTTAACACTATTCTGGCCATATTATTGACCATTTTATGGTCAGAATATAGTTAAATTATGGTTATGAAACCGTTTTTTCAAAAAACGGTCGAATGACCTACCAGAATGCTGCAAAATTTTTAACAGTGTATGTTTTACATGTTATATTTTGTGAAATTCCTCTCATAGCTGGGGAGATTAGCTGTTAGTTATTACGAAAATTGTGTAAAACACAGCAAAGAAATATACACTCAAATTTAATCAGTGTCGTTTTATATTAATATTTAACTCTACACGAAGTTTGATGTGGTTCTGTTAAAAATTTTGCAGCATTCTGGCAGGTCATTTGACCGTTTTTTTCCGAAAACGGTTACACAACCGGTAATTTAACACTATTCTGACCATATTATTGGCCATTTTATGGTCAGAATATAGTTAAATTATGGTTATGAAACTGTTTTTTCAAAAAACGGTCGAATGACCTGCTAGAATGCTGCAAAATTTTTAACAGTGTAGCCGCGAACCCAAAGGAAGAATATTGTCCGTGGTGTTGTTACAAAATTCGGAGAGACAACGGCATTTTTTACTTAACCATTTTATACTAGCTGATTTTCAAATGAGTAATTGATCTTACTTATTAATACCAAAACCAGCCGTCGGTTACTGCGACAGCGGTGGATGAGGCCATGATACTTTTTTTCTATCTTTGATCGCACTACTGAAAAGATGTAGAGCGTATCTTTTCTCTTGTAGCGGGGTCACCCCGACTCACGGCAATATTAGATTGCTCGCTTGTCTTTAATAAATGCCACCCGTATATCTTGGACTTTTATTTGAATCACTTGTATGACCTGAGTTCTTGCATATACGCAAGGTACTTAAAACTTGATCCGGATACATTTATTTAACTGAAAATTAATAATTTAATTTATTCAGTTTATTTTTAAAAGTTCAGATCTTTAAAAATGATAATAAATAAAATCTTCATTATAATTGTATTTCCGATACACTTTGTTTTAAGGGGGTCCGGGACACATTTTAAAACATTTTTTATTTATTGAGTTAAAATGTTGAATTTTTTTGTGATGATTAACCATATAATTTGTAAACAAAATCACATGATAAAACTTTTCATAATTTTTTTAAAAAAATTTTAAATTTAAAACATATTAAAAAAATGGAATATTTTAAAATCGTTATAACTCGAAATATTATCTATAGAATTTCATTTTTTTTTTTTTTTTTTTTTTTTTTTTTTGCATTTAAATAAACAAAAATATATGAGTTTTAATTTTTATTCAGCATTTTTAAAAATACAAATTTAAAAAAGAAATTAAAATATTTAAGGTAAAAATGTTTAAAAAAAATGGTGCAACTTATTTTTTAAAAAATCATATTTTCAAAAAGTAATTTTTTTTCGAATTTGCTAATTAAAAATTAAAGTAAAACAATTGGAAAACATTTTTCCAAGTTTGAACCATTTATCTTTAACGGTTCTTGACTTATGACAATTTAAATACGAGAAATGGTGAAAAAACCCATCATGAAGAAAAGCGCATTTTCACAAGAAGTCGTTTCCATGACAACCATTGCTTGAAAGCTAGATTTTGAAAACAAACCAAAACGAAAAAATTAATATTTCCTATTCTAATTAAGATAGAAACATGATTTAAACGTCATTTAAAGTAAAAAAAATACAGAGAAACTTCTAATGCAATTAAAAGAAAATTTGAAAACTTTTGTGTCATGGACCCCCTTAATCTGTTCAGATGAATTAAAATTTTTCTGGCGAAACATGGAAAATAAATTTATGGGAAAAATAAATCTGGAAATTGGAAATTAAAATATATCTTTAATTGAGGAACAACAGACACATATACATAAAAATTGATAATAATATTAATAGTTAAAATAACGATATTTCTTTTTAAGTAATTTACAAATAAAAAACAATCCAAATATTTCGTCCTACAACTTTTTAAAATTGAAAAATAATTTAAATGAGCAATTTCATTTCTATAATCTACCAGTTAAATTTTACTTTTGCAATATGTTGCTTAGTTCCAAAAAGGGCATACTTCAAAAGCATAATAGGAAAATTTTATCTTGTAGATTCAATTTACAAAAAGAAATAATTAAATATCTTTTCCATATTAATAATGAAATATAGCCAAAGTTATTACCCCTTTAATGTTAATAAACTGAGACAGTAAACCCGTATCCTATAAAAGAATTTCGACAGTTCTCTTTTGTAAAAATGAAACAAATACTTTATATATTCATTCAATTTTAATATTTTATTATTTTCCGGATCGTTATTTAATAGATAAATGCGATATACTAAAGCTGCAAGTTAATGTTCTTTTACTTCATTATTTTCAGCAAATAAGAGGTAAACTTTTGTTCCCACAAGATTTATTATTCATTAATCTAAAAGAAATAACATGTTTCGTTGTAAATTAAATTTTCTGAATGCGTTTTAGTCAATATTCTTGAATAAAATACACATTTCTCTTTGTGAATCTAGAGAAAAATAAATACAAAGAGTTTTCTATTTAATCGCTTAGGTGTATCAATTTTAATGTTGTTTGATGATGTTTACATCAAAGGAATCGCGACATTGCCTTTATGGTTAATGTAATCTTAATTGATTCGTTTTCTTATTAAAATACAAACAACGATACTAACTAAATGATGAAAACATTTTGAATTAAGTTCAAATATGTTTGTGATTAGATAAATATTTTATTACATTTAAATTATAGATATGGGCGATTGCAAAAGTTAGTGCCCTGTGTCATAGATGGCAGAAACTTGCAATTTCGACTGTGCTGATGTTTCTTTTAAACCATATTATTAACTGACAGTTATCTGCATGTGTCGTGAGTGAACATAACGTTAAAAAATAGTTTTTTAAATTAATTTGTGTGAAAGATTAATATTCAAAATAGAAAAGGAAAAGTTACATTCTCGTAATTTTATGTTCTATGAGTTAAAAAAAGGAGTTTGGGTTGGACGTGCTACAAAAAATATTCAAGACGTTTATTTAGATCGTGTTCCCGCTCTTAGGGGCGGTTAAATTGGAACAAATACTTTAAATAATGGAAAACAAGTGGAACAAATACTTTAAATAATGGGAAAAAATGGAACAAATACTTTACATATATATTCAGTTTTAATATTTTATTATTTTCTGGATCGTTATTTAATACATAAATGCGATACAGTAAAGCTGCGAGTTAATGTTCTTTAACTTCCTCATTTTCAGTAAATAAGAGGTAAACTTTTGTTTGTTTTGGTAACACTTATTATTCATTAATCTAAAAGAAATAACATGTTTTGTTATAAATAAAATTTTCGAATGCGTTTAGTCAATATTCTTAAATAAAATACACATTTCTCTTTGTGTTTCTAGAGAAAAATAAATACAAAGAGTTTTTTATTAAACGCTTAGGTGTATCAATTTTAACGTTGTTTGATGACGTTTACTTCAAAGGAATTGGGACATTACCTTTATGGTAATGCAATCTTCGTGTTCTTATTAAATTAAAAACAACGATAGTAACTAAGCGATCAAAACGCTTTGAATTGAGCTCAAATATGTTTGTGATTAGGTAAATATTTTATTGCATTTAAATAATAAATGTAATTATTAGCCATTAAACGTGCACTTACATCATGAAATCATTTTGTGTATTTTGTATTTATGACAAGATTTCGTATTTATGTTACAAACATATCGGAAAATTATATTTTCTAATTCATGTATATGTACTAACAAATAAATTACCTGCGGGAAAGCATAGTTAAAAGTATACATTTATACAATTATATAAAAAATATGCAATCAAAACACTCCCCTTTAAATCTCACTAGCTGTGAGACGAGGCTAGCGTTTTGCAGAAGTTAAAGAAGCCTGCTTTTAAAAACACCTGTTTCCATTTTGGAGAGTGGATAAAAACCACACTTTAAAATTTTAAGGGAAGTTCTAATTTAAATCAAATTTTTAAAAATACAGCATTTAGAGATTTGAAACTTACGCAATTTGGACTATATTTGGACACTAGTTAAGTATATGTGAATTTCAAAAAATTTGAGCCGGAACATTTTGTTCTATAAAAAAAGTCGATTTAAAAAAAAAGAAACGCTTTATTTAATACAGAATGAACACGAATTTGTTAAAATTCGGAAGACGGACTAACCGATCGACTTAAAACTTTCAGGTAAATTATAACAGCCCTTTGACCACTGTTTCGTAGAGTAATGTTTGTGTAGAACATACTGCGCTCCCTGTCGGTGGGAAGTTGAACTAATCACTATTTTCAAATAGTTATTTAAGCAAATTTCTTAATTTCTTAATTTAGTCAACGTCCGTATTTTAACACAATCTTTTCGAAGCATCTAAATAGACCAGATTTACATATCCTACAAAAATTTTGAAACATTCGCACGGGTAGAAATATTTTTTACAAAATAAAATGTGTGAAAATATCCACGAAATCAGTAAAACCCGAGTGTTTTGTCGCAGTTTCGCTCGCTTTCGGTACCCCCCAGGGACTGCACTAAAACTCAAAAGCATTTGCTGGGTTTCCCTGGGCGGCCATCCTCGCCATCCTCCTCGCTTTCAGTACGCA
Organism: Maratus speciosus; assembly: GCA_963932465.1. Taxonomy (NCBI): domain Eukaryota; kingdom Metazoa; phylum Arthropoda; class Arachnida; order Araneae; family Salticidae; genus Maratus; species Maratus speciosus. The sequence goes on along the minus strand of OZ010789.1, from coordinate 452,122,424 downwards.
TTAGACTCCAAAAATCAACTTACGCAAAATAGCACGTACCTTCAATTCAATATTTTTCTTGCGATTTTTTTTTCATTTAAAAATATAAATTTAGACAAAAGGGAATTAAAGTTATAAAATCATACAAATTTGAGGTTCATTTAAAGTTCATTCATCACGGGTCCGGGCAACACCGGGCGAGTCAGCTAGTATATAATAAATTCGGTCCACTCTTTAAAGTGTCAGGTATGCATAACTTTAAACCTCTAATTCCCAGGGTACAACACTTCTAGAAATTCAGTAATTCAGATAAATTGAATTAACACCAGAAAACTTCGATAGAAATTTTCACTACATTTAATGACGGAATTTCTGTTATTAAATAAAGCAAATATTGCTATTTTAAATTTCTGGTATGAATTTGGAATATCCGAATTAATGGGATTCTAGCATCTCGAACGGTTTTGACAGGTTTGGAATCTAACGGGTTAAACAATAAAATGCACCATATATTATTGAAAACAGAAAAAAAATGGATATTTATTTATTTATTTACATTATTTTTCTTAATTATTCTTCTAGTCAAGTGAATGTTTCTGCCGCCAGTTGAAACTGATCTATTGTACGAAACTATGCATTGCAAAATTTTTTCAATGTTTTTACTCTTTTAATATCTAGGCGTCGCCATAACCAAAATATATAATAAATCAACAAAACATCATTAAAAATACAGATATAGAACAAATTAAAAATCACTTGATGACATTACAAACACGTGCAACGGATCTGACGCCAAGTGAATGTGGCGCTCCGATCATGTATTTTTGGCGTTAAATCCTGTAATTTGGCGATATTTTTTTTTTATGGAAAGTGGCCGACATTATAATGGAGAAGTGCCCAAAAATGTTGTAGAAAACTAATTATTTTTATTTGCTTTTATTTTCTGATAATTTAGTTTTACTTCTCAGAGTTTTCTGTCTCCTAACAAGTTTTTAAAAAATCAGAATGCGCGAAATTTACTCGAATTGTGTTTTTTTTTTTATCTACATGAATAGAAATTCCTTTTGTGAATCATTTGAAGATGGTTGAAACTTAGAATATTTCTTTTTATTTCCATCGATTCTATAAAACAGTTTTGTATTCAGTAATTTTATCTCATTTTTTTAGCTAAAAATAAAAGTGTAAATTACTATTTTATCGAAATTAAAATTTTATATATGCTTTTATTTTCTGATAATTTAGTTTTACTTTTCAGAGTTTTCTGTCTCCTATCAAGTTTTTAAAAAATCAGAATGCGCGAAATTTACTCGAATTGTGTTTTTTTTTTTATCTATGTGAATAGAAATTCCTTTTGTGAATCATTTGAAGATAGTTGAATCTTAGAATATTTAAAGAAAATAAGTTAAAACTGGTGTGAATGACTAAGAACAAACAATCTTCTTGAAACACCATCAAAAATTTGTAAATGCGCTAGGCCTTTCGAAAGATCCGAGTCTTTCTTCGTCAGGCGCAAAAAAGACGTCCTTCTACTGTGAAAGCAGAGGCAAGACTGCTTAGAATATTTCTTTTTATTTCCATCGATTCTATAAAACAGTTTTGTATTCAGTAATTTTATCTCATTTCTTAGCTAAAAATAAAAGCGTAAATTACTATTTTATCGAAATCAAATTTTTATGTGCTTTTATTTTCTGATAATTTAGTTTTACTTTTCAGAGCTTTCTGTCTCCTAACAAGTTTTTAAAAAATCAGAATACGCGAAATTTAACTGAATTGTGCTTTTTTTTTTTTTTTTTGAATAGAAATTCCTTTTGTGAATCATTTTAAGACGGTTGAAACTTAGAATATTTCTTTTTATTTCCATTGATTCTATAAAACAGTTTTGTATTCAGTAATTTTATCTCATTTCTTAGCTAAAAATAAAAGTATAAATTACTATTTTATCGAAATTAAATTTTTATGTGCTTTTATTTTCTGATAATTTAGTTTTACTTTTCAGAGTTTTCTGTCTCCTATCAAGTTTTTAAAAAATCAGAATGCGCGAAATTTACTCGAATTGTGTTTTTTTTTTTTTTTTTTTTATCTACGTGAATAAAAATTCCTTTTCTGAATCACTTGAAGATGGTTGAAACTTAGAATATTTCTTTTTATTTCCATCGATTCTATAAAACAGTTTTGTATTCAGTCATTTTATCTCATTTCTAAGCTAAAAATAAAAGTGTAAATTACTATAATGAAGGGAACGAATATTTTTTCCAACTGGATTAAATCACATTCAAGGTTGGAGTAGCACAGTTGAAGTATGTAAATTTAAATCGGTATTTAGAAAAGAATGGACGCAATTTAAATGTACCAGTAATAAATTAGTACTTTGATAAAATACTTCAAAAATACAGTTTACATACTTTATGGTCTGTCTATGATATAACAGTATTGTGTTTCTGTGTGAAAAACGAACGTATTGATTAAATTTAAAAAATCAAAAAACCCGACTGCGTAAAAAGCGAATTAACTAATTATTTTTCATCAATGTGAAACTATTTTTTTTATATTACTTACCTATTTTTTTTATTCACTTGTATTGATGACTTTTAAATTGTGTTTAATTGTTAGTTCGTATCTATAAACACTGTTTTGATGAGGCCTATATATGTCTATGATGGTTAGAGTTGCAGTAAAGCTAGAGATCCTACCTACACAACTTCCAGGTTGTATAATATTTTAACTTAGCTTCTGACTGTAAAATAGTCAATGAAACATCGTCTTCATTTTGAAAGACTTATCCAATGATATGCCACTCAATAGGGTGAGTAATTTTTTTTCGTCGCTACCGCCATTTTGTATTTTACGGCCGCCATTTTAAATTTATAAAAACAAAACCTAGCTTCAACTGTGCTACTCCAACCTTGAATATGTAAATTACTATTTTATCGAAATTAAGTTATATTGAAAATATTTTACAGGCCTCCGAATTTGTAAGGAAATAAGTCTTTAATCGCCAATTTGAGCTAGTAATTTGTACTCTAGCTATCAACCCTTTTGTCTGTAAGATCTGACATATACGTCCCAGTGTCCTTTGTTTTTATTCTATTTATACCAATTTTTGAAAAATAATCTCTGGCATACACTTATAGAAGGATATTTTCAAGAAAAATTTGCCACAATTTCTTTTTCAAACTGTAGTATGATTGAATATAAAAATAGTCGCCAATCTTGGTCCTTTGTCGAAAGATAAATCAAATGTTATTAAATTCGAAAATTTGCAGCTTTCTCGGATTTATACCAAATCTTAAAGACCCTGTCACTTTAGCTCTCATAGCCAAAAACTGGTGTACGCCGATCTGATTGCTACTCCAATAAATCGAAACAAGATCTAAAACGCAGCCAGAAAAGAATTTTATTTAAAATAAAGCATTATAAAAACGTTAAATTAAGTAAAATAGGAGTTATATACTTCCATATTTCTGTAAAATTATTTGTGACATCTTTCAGCGTTAATCTGTTTTCAATACGTTCGTTTTTGACACAGAAACACAATACTGTTATATCATAGACAGATCATAAAGTATGTAAACTGTATTTTTGAAGTATTTTATCAAAGTGCAAATTTATCACAGGTACAGTCGTGGAAAAAAAAAAGTAAACACCCCCTACTAACTCCTCAACAAATTATCGTAGAAGAAAGCTATTGGTACCGAACGATTGGAAATAAAGTCTACTTTTAAGTGATGTATATAAAATTTGCTTAGGGGGCCATCTACATATTAAAACGAACCATAACTTTGTTTTTTTCAATAGCAGTACACAATTCTGACAGCATAAATGAACTCTACACCCTTCAATTAGTCTAAAAACAAATTTTTACGCAATTCGTACCATAAGTTCCCGAGAAATTAATTATTTTATAGCGAGCGTATTTTAAGGGATGTATCCAAACTGAAGTTCGGTATTCGATTGTTGACCGAGAGAGCTCCCTTCTTGATCAAGGCACGTTAAGCAGTCAATTAGGTCTGTTAGATTACAGGATAGCGTAAGTTTAGCCACTTCTATCATAGACGGCCCCTTAAAACATCATTTTGCCGTTTTTTAAGCATAATTTGAAAACTACTTGGTAGAAAAATGGGAAATTTTGGATTTCCATAAAGCAGGACTTAATAAATCTGAATCCATCAAAAAAAAAAAAATTGGTAGGTGGCAATTCATAATTTTTTTTAATATTAATTTCATAATTCATAATCCATATCAGAAAATTATAAAAATTGCAAATTCAACGTATTTATGTTTGGGTATATTAGTATTATTGCTACACAAAAAATTAAAACATTAGGATCATAATTTCAGAAGTTATAAATAAAAATATGAAAATGTAATTTAACATTAGAAGCACTCAATTTTGAATGTTTATAATTCAAAAACTTATCATTCAAATGACTTGAAATTTGGTGTCTGAGCATAGTTTGAACCAAAAATTTGAAATATCGCGTTAAAATTGGGTATTGCCATTGAAAAAAATGAAGTTTGGATTCGTTTTAATATGTAGATGGCCCCCTAAGGAAATTTTATATGCGTTGTTTAAAAGTAGACTTTATTTCCAATCGTTCGTTACCAGCCACTTTCGTCTACGATAATTTGTTGAGGAGTTAGTAGGGGGTGTTTACTTTTTCTTTTCCACGACTGTACATTTAAATTGCTTTCATTCTTTTCTAAATACCAATTTAAATTTACATACTACTCTCATTTTTCATTAAGAGAAATTACAACGTTAATTGTCTCGTTCCATAGATATCTGTTGTAATTTATCGCAAAGTCTTTTTCTATGCAACAGGATACGTATCTTACGGATGAATATTTTTTATTCCTAATACGCGCTGGCAATATGAAGAGTCATTAACTCCTTTAAAGTTTGGAGTTTAAAAGTCACAACTCCAAACATTAATTGTATTTTCTTGACTCGGGTAAAGTAAATTAAGTATTCGAGTAACCTAACATCTCACAATTTATTCAAACTCAAATCTAGTAGTAAATTTTATATTGACAATGTTTAGTAATAAAATTTAAATAATAACTTAATTTAACCATTTTAATCTTACAAATAACTTCGATGAGTAAAAAATTCATTTCTTTATTCAGATGCTGATACTTTCACTAATTTATTATTTTAATCATAACAATTACTTGACAATTATTTACTTTTAAAAGTATGTGTACATTAGAGTGGGCAGAAAAAAAAAATTTTTTTCGGTTTTTGATGATGCGTAGTGGGGAAAAGTTTCCACTCGTGGCACTAAGTTTACACAAAAAATTAGAGATTTTTTGTACAATTACTTCATTTGCCGCAAATGGCTTAGACCGGGCGGCGGCGACACGAATGACTACATCATCGAGTTACGGGATGAAATCATGATGTAGGACAAGATTTTTAGACGTAGATTAAGGAATGACTGGTCTGCCTCGACCTTTCTTGGTACGATAGGCGCAGCAGCGGGCGCCAACTCGTCATTTTGGCGTCACTATCACGACATCGAGTTACGGGCTGAAGCCGGTGCCAAATTAAAGTTAAAAAAAGTATTTTAAGAATAATTTGGTCTGCATGCGCATATCCTAATAGAAATCCCCGGCAGACTAAAATATATAACAAAAAATACGTCATAATGTACAATTAAAACCCTATAAACATAATATTTCACATTACATTGGCATATATATTACTTCGAATAGACTTTCAAGATGAATTAAGGGTTTAGGAAAAGCTTATTAACAGTACATGAGAAAATGACTGATTCGGCATAACTTGGTACAAAGCGAGAAGAACAGGGCTCCAATTCCCTATTTTGACAGTACTATTACGTCATCGAGTTACAGCATGAAATTTTGGCACATTAAATATACCGATTAGTACAATACGAATATTTCAGTCTGCCTCGTCATACCTTGGTAGGAGATGAGCAGAGCGGGGCGCCAATTCTTAAATTTGGCAGTATAATTTCAATTGTACATTATGGCGGTTTTTTTATTATTATAGATTTTAGCCTGCTGGGAGTTTCTACCAAGATATGCTCAGCAGACCAAAATATTCTTAAAAGACTTTATTTTATCTTTAATTTGGCACCGGTTTTATCCCGTAACTCGATGACGTGATAGTGACGCCAAAATGACAAGTTGGCGCCCGCTGCCGCTCATATCGTACCAAGAAATGTCAAGGCAGGCCAGTCATTCCTTAATCTACTCCTAATAATCTTGTCCTACATGAAGATTTCATGTCGTAACTCGATGACGTGTTAAAACTGCGCCAATTCTTAATTTCTTTCCCGCTCTGCTCGTTTCGTACCAAGATATAACGAGGCAGATTGAAATATTCTTTTTGTACTAATATGTGCATTTAATGTGCCAAATTTTCAATCCGTAACTCGATGAAGTGATTATATCGTCAAATTTAAGAATTGGCGCCCCGCTCTGCACATCTCCTACCAAGATATGACGAGGCAGACTGAAATATTCGTATTGTACTAATCGGTATGTTTAATGTGCCAAAATTTCAAGCCGTAACTCGATGACGTAATAGTACTGTCAAAATAGGGAATTGGCTTTCTTCTCGCTTTGTAGCAAATTATGCCGTATCAGTCATTTTCTCACGTACTATTAATAAGCTTTTTCTAAACAGTTACTTCATCTTGAAAGTCGATTCAAAGTAATATATATGGCAATGTAATGTAAACTATTATGTTTATAAGGTTTCAATTGTACATATGAGGCATTTTTTTGTTATAGATTTTAGTCTGCCGGAGGTTTCTACCAGGATATGCGCAGGCAGACCAAAATATTCTTAAAAGACTTTTTTTTTAACCTTTAATTTGGCATCGGCTTCATCCCGTAACTCGATGACGTGATAGTGACGCCAAAATGACAAGTTGGCGCCCGCTGCGGCGCCTATCGTACCAAGAAATTACGAGGCAGACCATTCCTTCTCTAATCTACTCCTAAAAAGATTGTCCTGCATCATGATTTCATACCGTAACTCGATGACGTAGTCATTTGTGTCGCCGACGCCCGCTCTAGGTTGAAGTTTTGCTCAAATGCTGAGTTTTGAATTTTTTTAGCAAAAATTTTTAAAATGGTAAATTAAATTTATTTTAGCTGAATTTACTTGAAATGTCAAGTTTAGGGTACGAAATGTTTAAATAAGCTCTGATTATGTATTATTTAATAGTTATGTGCATTTTGAATTAGGTGACTTTTATAGCCTTTTCGCGTATAAGTGAGCACAAATTGCGAGTATTGTTTGGTTCGTTCGTTGGTTTCTCCCTTTGTCTTTATTATGTTCCTTGCTCTTCCTTGTGTTTTTCGATGCATTCAGAGTCGCATATTTGGACCACAGAATGTCTTGATAGCAATTCTGGAAGGAGAGGAGAATGTGGAGTAGAAACCAACGAAAACACAATCAGTCATCACGAGGATGAAGGAAGAAATAGGAGATGGGAGTAACGGCGAGATGAGATGTTAATTATTTTCTGCTCTAAAATACAGCTATGTCAGAAGCTTCAAAAAGTGAGAACTTTGAAGCAGGCAGTTTGTCTGAATCAGAATTTGAACTAGGGCCTTCAAAAACAGACACTCCCAGATGCATATCCCTTTCTCACACAGCGTTCACCGGATGTAGAACTGGTATATCATATGGGTAAATAGCGTTACGAGCTTTATCTGTGCTTCAGGATGCAGGGATTCTGACAACCAGGAATAAGAATCTCATTATCGATAAAGACGTGGTCAGGAGACAGAAAAAGAAACTTGAAAAGAAAATACAGGAGGGGGAATATCTTTGAGGATGAAAAATTACAACCATATTTTTTATGGTAAAAAATAATAACACGATCTTCATAGAAAACATTGAACAAGCGGCACCGTCGAGAGAAATACGAAGCACATATCACTAATGGCATGCGAAAATGTACGCGTCCATTTCTACGAGCCTATTTCTGTTTCATGGACATCAGAAATGCAAAAGGCTGAAGATTTGAGTACTCTATTAATCTAGCTCCGTTTCAGTTGGTAATGGTCTTAGGTCAAGTGGTTCTACCATCTAGTTTAGACAGTTCATGTCACTGTCAGGGTAGAAGCTCGTTCGTATGAAGAATACATATCAAATGTTTCAATTCTCTTCTTGATTCTTTACAAAGCAGACTTTATTCTGGCTTAGAAAATTATATAATCATTTTGTTATTTATCCGCAGTGACCAGAATGAGGTGTTAAGTGATCCAAATATTCCGACCCACTTTCAGACAACATGGTGATATTTGTTTCGTCTTTCTGTCGATGCTGCTGTTGTCTCCTTTTTTCCTATGAAGATCGTTTAATTTTTTCTACTATCAAGAAACATGCTTTTAATTTTTCTGCCTCCAATATCTTCCTCCTCCTGTATCTTCTTTCCAAGCTTCTTTTTCTGCTTCCTGACCAAGTCTTTATCGATGACGAGATCATTATTCCCTATTGTCACAATTCCTCCAATTTTTGTTCACTTATACGCGAAAAAGCTATAAAAGTCACCTAATTCAAAATGCAAATAACTATTAAATAATACATAATCAGAGCTTATTTAAACATTCTGTCAACTAAACATGACATTTTAAGTAAATTCAGCTAAAATAACTTAAATTTATCATTTTTAAAATTTTTGCTAAAAAAGTTCAAAAAATCAGCATTTGAGCAAAATTTCAAGCCATTTGCGGCAAATGAAGGAATTGTCCGAAAAATCTCAAATTTATTGTGTGAACTTATTGCCACCAGTGGCAACGTTTCCGCACTATCCATCATCGAAAATAAAAAAAAAAAGTTTTTTTGGCCCACTTACATGCCATTAAATATAGTTTTTAAATAATCCTTTATCCGGCATTTGAACAGAAAATTGTTTGAGTAGCATGTCATTCTAATCTCTAAGCTCATAAGTATGTCTCTTAAACTTTATGTCTTTTTCCTCGACTCTCTACAATTTCAAATGATGTGAATATTATTTAATAAATGAACAGCTATATATTACATCATATAATTACATGATATTACATCACGTATAAACTGCAGTGCAGAGGTCGTACTTGTCCTGAAATTTCAAAAGCATAAAATTCTCCGGTACCAGTATTTCCTTAAAGAAATTATCTTCTTAACCCCTTGAGGGGTGTCTGGATATATTATATTCCACCTAATTTTAATCGAGATATTTTAAAATAAATTTTATTTTTATAATTTTGGTGCAAAAAAGTTGTAAAATCGCTTTTTCTTGTTTTGGAGTAAAATTTTTCTAAAATTCCGGTGTTGATTCAAGATTACAGAAACACAATTACTTGCCCCTCAAAGGTTTAAATAAGGCTAAATTTCGTGCATTTAACCTAGATTTATTTTTCGATTAAAAAATATTAATATTTGCCCTAAAAATTTCCTGAAGGGTACGGTCCCTGGAAGTGTGGTTGAATATAAAAATAGTCACTAGTCTTGGCCCTTAATCCAAGGATTAATCAAGTGATTCTAAATACGCAAATTTGAAGCTTTCAAAAATTTATAGCAAATCTTAATGACCCAGTCATACCCAAAAAAAGGCATACGCATTTTTTTTCCTACCGCAATAAATCGAAATAAGATATAAAACGTCGTTAGAAAAGAATTTTATTTAAAACAAAGCGTTAGAAAAACGCAAAATTAAGTAAAATACGAGTATATACTTCCAGGAAATTATTTATGATATCTTTGAGCATTACTCGTTTTTCAATATATTCATTTTTTAGAGAGATTTTGTTTTTGTAGCACAATACAGTTCTATACAGCCCAAAAAGTATATAAACGTTATTTTTTTTAGTATTTTATCAAAAGATTAATTAACCTCTGATACATTTACATTGCTTTCATTCTTTTTCTAAATAGCTATCTAAATTTACATACTAGCCTCATTTTTTCGTTAAGAGAAATAGCAATGTTCATTATCTCGTTCCATACATATCTGTTGTAATTTATCCCAAAGTATTTTTTCTGCAACAAGATACGTATTTTAAGGCAGATTATTTTTCATTCCTAATACGTTCTGGCAATATGAAGAGAGGAAAACTCCAAACATTAATTTTGTTTACTTAACTTGGGAAAAGTAACCTAAGTATTTGAGTTATCTAACACCTCGCAATTTATTCAAACTCAAATTTAGTTGCAAATTTTATATTGATAATATTTATTATAAATTCCAAATAATAATTTAATTTAACAATTTTAATCTTATCTATAAATTTGATGAATAAAAAATTCATTTCTTTATTCAGATATGAATATTGTCACTAATTTACTATTTTAATCATTAATATTACTTGTCAATTATTTATTTTTAATAGCATGTACGTACAGTCGTGGAAAAAAAAAAAAGTAAACACCCCCTACTAACTCCTCAACAAATTATCGTAGATGAAAGTTACTGGTACCGAACGATTGGAAATAAAGTCTACTTTTAAATGATGTGTATAAAATTTGCTTAGGGGGCCATCTACATATAAAAACGAATCCAAACTTCATTTTTTTCAATAGCAATACCCAATTTTAACGAGATATTTCAAATCTTCGGTTCAAACTATGCCTAGACACCAAATTTGAAGTCATTTGAATGATACGTTTTTGAATTATAAACATTTAAAATTTAGTGCTTCTAATGTTAAATTACATTTTCATATTTTTATTTATATCTCCTGAATCTATGCTCCTAATGTGTTAATTTTTTTTGTAGCAATAATACTAATATACCCAAACATAAATACACTGAATTTGCAATTTTTATAATTTTATGATATGAATTATTTATGAAATTAATATTCGAAAAAATTATGAATTACAACCTACAATTTTTTTGATGGATTCAGATTTATTAAGTCCTGTTTTATGGAAATCCGAAATTTCACGTTTTTCTACCAAGCAGTTTTCAAATTATGCTTAAAAAACGGTAAAATGGTGGTTTAAGGGCCGTCTATGATAGAAGTGAGTAGATATTTAGAAATTTACCCTGCCATTCTGTAATCCAACAGGCTTCATTGACTCTTTGAGCCGCGCTTAAGGTACCTTGATCAAGAAGGGTGCTCTCTCGGTTAAATATCAAGTACGGAACTTCAATTTGGATACAGTCCTTAAAATACGCTCGTTTTAAAATAATTAATTTCTCGGAAACTTATGGTACGAATTGCATAAAAAATTGTTTTTGGGCTAATTGAAGGGTGTAGAGGTCATTGATGTTGTCAGAATTGTGTACTGCTATTGAAAAAAAACAAAGTTATGGTTCATTTTAATATGTAGATGGCCCTCTAAGCAAATTTTATATACATAATTTAAAAGTAGACTTTATTTCCAATCGTTCGGTACCAGTAACTTTCTTCTACGATAATCTGTTAAGAAGTTAGTAGGGGGTGTTTACTTTTTTTTCCCACGACTGTACATATATATATATATACATATTTATTTATATACATATAACATATACATATATTTATCTGAAAATATGTTTTGTTAACATTTTACTGCTCGAAAATAATCATTGTATGAGACATAATTCATGGCTTAAACGCCATTCAAATAAATTTTAAATAATTACTTCAATGGTCGCCATGTATAGATATACATGTACATATACATATAATATATATATATATATGAAAGGATAAAAATAAATAAATAAAAAGAAACCCTTTTTAAAATTCAAAATTTAAATAAAATTTTTATGTCAGGAAACTCAAACTTATTTTTCATAGACTCTTAAATCAAATAATTAAAAATATTTTCTTCATCATAAAAATCTTTGACACTAATTGATATTTATGAAACAGATTTGGAAAAGAAATAACCCTTTGTTGACATATGACATTTATCATAAAACATATTAAATTATCTTGTAAGCATCATCATAGTTTATAGCATAAACAAACTTCTTTTTTCATGCTCGGTTAAATCATAAAGTTTAATCAAGTTTCTCCAGAATGACAGCTAGTAATTTCAGATCAATAAATCAAAGTAAATATGTTTAAAGTACAAAGTTAAATTAGTGTCAAAATCAAATATTAAGGATTACCTTATAAGGGTTAAATCATAACTTTTGTCTGATAACTTTTGTCTGTTAACTTTTGTCTGATTTGACATTCGTACTATGATTACCTCATAAATAATATTTAACATTAAAGTTAGAATTAGCTGTGGGTGATACAAGACCTGCCTAATATTAGAAAACCCATCATTAAAAATAGTCTTAGCCAATAAAACAAAAGGTTCCTCCTTTTATGGAGAAGTCTGCCCTCTGGCAGAAGTAATATGAACTAACCCTTATATATGCGGAAGAGCAGGTTTTTTTTTTTTTTTTTTTTTTTTTGGGGGGGGGGGGGGTGGCTCTCTCTCTCTGTCTCCCTTCCAATCATGACATGTTGAAGGAACATATGGTGCATAAATGAGCGTGTCCCTAGGATATCTGGCATTGGTTAGGTCAGCCAGCTGGACCTGGATTAAAACAGAGTATGTAATGAATAGCGAATAATAAAACGGTTCACAAGAACTCTACTGTCTAGTTACTGTTTAGTCCATCGGCCACCAACACTAGGACACAATTCTCGGACAGTTCTAGGGCAAAGTAAATTCCAGGACATACGGCATGCGAGCAGTAGACCGGGACACGGTCATTAATACATATTAAGAGGTATTTTACTTATTATGTAATTATTTTCTATTTCTATTTATATTATTTTAAGGGGACGGTGGAGCTTAAATCCTTAAAAATAATTTTTTTTTATTTTTGTAAATTTCAACTTAAATATTATTCAAGGGTACATTATATACATTATAACATGCATTTATCCCCAAAAAAATTTAAAAAAAAATTATTTTTGAGAAAAAAAATGGAATTTTACGCGTCGTTTTAGAAATCTTCGAAACGCCTCATGCGTCTTCAATATCAATGAAAATCCCCAATATTTTTTATAAAAGTTTGGTTTATATATAGAAATAAAATAGAGCATCGAATTTTATATATTTAAATTTAAAGGTAAAAAAAAAAAACAAAAAAAAAAAAACAAAAAAATTCAAAATTTCAAAATTTTTCAAAAAAAAATTTTTTAACCTTTAAATTCAAATATGTGAAATTCGATGCTCAATTTTATTTCTATATATAAATCAAACTTTTATAAAAAATATTGGGGGATTTTCATTGATATGGAACGCGCAGGGGGCGCTTCGAAGATTTCATTCGTAAAATTTTCGTAATAATAATTTCGTAAAATTCGTAAAATTCCATTTTTTTCTCAAAAATAATTTTTTTTGTGATAAATGCATGCTATAATGCATATAATGTACCCTTGAATAATATTTAAGATAAAATTTACAAAAAATAAAAAAAAAATGAAAAAATTTGAAATTTTGAAAATTTTTCGAAAAAATTTCAAATTTTTTCAATTTTTTTTTTTTACCTTTAAATTCAAATATGTAAAATTCGATGCTCTATTTAATTTCTATATATAAACCATACTTTTATAAAAAAAATATTGGGGATTTTCATTGATATTGAAGACGCATGGGGCGTTTCGAAGATTTCCAACACGACGCGTAAAATTCCATTTTTTTCTCAAAAATAAAATTTTTTTTACATTTTTTTGGCGATAAATGCATGTTATAATGTATATAATGTACTCTTAAATAATATTTAAGTTGAAATTTACAAAAATAAAAAAAATTATTTTTAAGGATTTTAAGCTCCACCGTCCCCTTAATTGCATTTATCACAGTATTTGAAATAGATTAACTGTATCCATGAGGTTTTGAAATCTGTGTTAACTTAACTGTAAAAATAACCTTAAATTTATCGAGCTTTTGGATAAATGGATAAAAACCATGTGCTGATGTGTATTTGGATAAAATAACTGTGATTTTATTAGGTATTTTGTGTAATATTACTATTTTTCCTTGCTATAAATTAAATAATTAAAAGGTTGTATTGCTTTTTCCATTTCATAACATTTAATATTATTCTGTTTTCATTTGAAACTATTCTTTTGGTTATATTGGTCGTTAGAGTACAGGAGAAAAAAATTTCAGCTTTTAGCTTTTTTCTCACAGAAAACGACTAATTTTGCTCATATAATTGAATTCTGTACTCTTGATAACGTAATTCAATATATAAGCTTTTCAATTATTTTTATCGAAATCCATATTCTTCTTTTTTTCTTCCTTATTAATTCTTGTTATATAGTACAAGGGACGTTATTTTATACATAGCAGCTTGTATATTATGTTTTTGGTATCCATTCAGTTGTTTGGGGACACTGTATTGCTGTAAATTTATTCATACTATCACAATTTTTGTTGATGGTCAGTAATGTTTAATTAATGGTTATATATTATATATATATATATATTTACATGCATATATTTTAAATAACTTGTTATCCGAAATTTAAACACAGAATCGTCAACGTATCATGTCATTTATGAAACACTCTTGAAATTTCGATATTACATTTAAATTTAACAGTAATTTGATAATTTTTCTGTCGACCATTCAAATAATTATTTAATTGTCATTGTAATGTCTAAGCTCGTAAGTAAGTCTGTTAAGCTTTGCGTCACTTTCCTCGACTGTTGGCAATTTCAAATGTTATGAATATTATTTAATAAATGAACAGCTATCTATATTGCATCATGTTAAAATCTTTTATGTACACAGGGAAAAATTGGTTATCATGCACTAACAGTTTTCAAAAGATTAAACACTCTTCAATTCTCGAATATTATATTTAAATTTCAAGGTAATTTGACAATTTTTATGGCGACCATTGAAGTAATTATTTAATTGTCATTGTAATGTCTAAGCTCGTAAGTAAGTCTCTTAAGCTTTGCGCCACTTTCCTCGACTGTTGGCAATTTCAAATGTTATGAATATTATTTAATAAATGAACAGCTATCTATATTGCATCATCTTAAAATCTTTTATGTACACAGGGAAAAATTGGTTACCATGCACTAACAGTTTTCAAAAGATTAAACGCTCTTCAATTCTCGAATATTATATTTAAATTTCAAGGTAATTTGACAATTTTTATGACGACTATTGAAATAATTACTTAATATTTATTTGAATGGCATTCAAGCCATGAATTTTGTCTCATACAATGATTATTTTCGAACAGTAAAATGCTAATGAAACTTATTTTCAGTGGCGTATTGATTAAAAAAAGATGTAGATGAGTATTGTTTTCCCCAATTACCAAAAATGCAATGACTTAACTTAAAACTTAAAAAATAAATCTTACAAGTTCAGTTTACTAAAAGAAATTAGTAATATTGTTTCTTATTAATGAAACCTTGAGCGTTTGCCTTTCTACGTAAATAAATTACAACAGTAAAACAATATCTAAAAAAATTAATATTTCACATTTATTAAAACGGTAATTAATTTAAATATTCATAGAACTTTATTATTTCACGGATAGTTTTTTTTTTATATATATAATGTGATAGTCGTAGATTAAATCTACCAATTAATGTTCTTTTACTTAATTCTTTTCATCAAATAAGAGCTAAACTATTGTTCAAACTAGATTTATTATTCATTAATCTAAGAGAAAGAACATGTTTCGTTCTAAATTAAGTTTTCTGAAAGCGTTTTATTTAATATTCCTAAATAAAATACACATTTCTATCTGTGTTGATAAAACAAGTACAAAGAGTTTACTATTTTAAGTTTAGGTATATCAATTATAAAGTTTCTTGATGATGTTAACATCAAAGAAAACGTAACATTATCTTTATGGTTGACGTAATCTTAATTGTTTCCTGTTCTTAACAAAGATATCAAACAAGAGAACAAAACCCTTCAAGTTTAGTTCGAACAGTTTTGTGATTAGATAAATATTTTATTACATTTAAATTATAGATATCATTGTTTTCTCTTAAACGTGTGCTTACGTCATTGACTGAGTTTCTGTGTTTTGTATTTATGGTACAATTTCATAGTTATGTTACAGACATATGTAAAAAAAATACGTTACTTTTTGTACCTTATGTATGTGTACTAAAAAATATACATATATGTTCCCTGCGATAAAAAAAATAAAACTCTTTTAAATATTATATCCTAATCTAAAGCATTATATTAAGAAAAAAAAAAAACAGAACAAGTGCGATTAGGACTCGCACTCTGAGGGTTCCGTACGAATGTTATACTGCCGTTAAAATGCGTTCATTTGGTTTTAGGCCAATGTCAGACGGGCGTCTTTTTGCCTGCTTTTTTACTTACGTGTTATCCATTCACAATGAGCATTGTGAATGGATAATACGTAAGTAAAAAAGCAGGCAAAAAGACGCCCGTCTGACATTGTCCTTAATATCTATCTATTTTATAAAGGAGAAACGTGTATCTGCGTAACGCTTAAGTCAATTTGCGAATGACAACAGCAGACGATCAAATTTTAATTTTACTACATTTTGTTTTATTATTTATTTATTTTTTTAAACATCTAAACATTGCACATTTTCAATTTTTACATGGTCGAATAGGGGAAAAAATGTACTTTCAAATGCAATTTGTTTGAAAAATAAAGGACAAACGTGTCTGTGCGTAACGCTGGCGTCATTTTGCGAATGCATAACTGCAGACGATCAAATTTCACTTTTATTATTATTAACCATTTGGAAATGGTTGATGTTTTCGGTCGAGATTGGGGCTAAATGATGCTCGCATTTTATTTTTTTTAGCGAAATTCAACGATCTTCTTTACTTTTAGAAGAATTTTTATTTGAATAGGTAATAGAAAGGCATTAAAATCGTTAAAAATTGAAAAAGTTACAAAATGGGAAGGCGCAAATTATCAGATATGGAAAAATCCAAACCCAAAGAGCGACGCCGAAATGAAAATCGTCTTGCAAAGCAAAAATCGAGGTCTTCAACTTCTTATGTAGGCCATGAAAATCGAGGTCTTCAACTGATTATGTAGGCCATGAAAATTGATGTCTTCAACTGATTATGTAGCCCATGAAAATCGATTACAGAATAAAAGACGAACGCGAAAAAAGAAACAATCTAATGTTTAATCGATTGATAGTAAAAGGCCATGTCTCGAGGGTCTCCAATCCACTAGCTACAGCGTTTTACAATCGATTCTAACCGGGAAAAATTGAGCTCAACGTAGGTAATTTGTCGCAATCAGTGGATGATTCGGTGGAACTGCTTTCGATTTGTAAACTGTTTATCTTCTCGAAACGGGACTTGGAGAGTTTATCGATGAAGGTATTGGTCGTCTGAAGTTTGATCTTTGCGATCTGTTGTTGAAGAGGATGCGACGGGGGAAAAAATTCCCAATGGTCGTTGTAATCTATTAAATTACAATTTTTTAATATTTTATTATTATTATTATTTTGTAACTTCTAAACATCGCACTTTTGGAGTTTTTACACCGTCGAATAGGGGAAAAAATGCACTTTCAAACGTAATTTGTTTGAAAACTATATTACAATTTCTTTGAAAACTGTATTGCAATTTGCTCAATTTTTATTATTTTAAAAATAATTTTCAAACATGATTTAATTTTTCATAATTTTTTCTCGATTGCCAAAGATAAATCCGTTTGCATTTAAATTAATATAAATAGCTCACAATTTGTTTTCAGCTTATATTCCTAATAGTGTTCAGTTAGTGATGGAAAGTATTTCATAATCTCTACCTGATGCATGTTTTTTCTTATTGCTTTATAATATAGATTTAATAATGATTGCTAAACAGTATTTTAAACGAGTTAATCTGGGAGATCCCTTTTACAATTAAAATATCTGTAGTTATATTTTAACTAGAAATATCAACACAGATGAAAACTCTGAAAAAAAAAAAAAAAAAAAAAAAAAAAAACGGCAGCTAATAACTAATATTTGAAGTATCTTTTTTTTTTCTTTACCAGAAAAGTAACAGGTATTACTTCTAATTAAATTTTCATTATCTAATTGATTAAATATTCAAAGCTTTATTACATTTATTTCTGAAATGATAATTTGTTTTACCGTTTTTTAAGCGATGAAATGAAATTTTTATTATCATGAAAAATCAATTCAGAAATGATAAAAATTATTTGAATAAACAGAAACAGGGCGTTATCGATTTCTTAAAGCGATAGAAATATTTAATTTACTACATAAATGAAATAATGGTCCTTTTTAATCATTTTGCAACGTTAATTAAATAGTGGAATAACTTTGTTTAAAGAAGTCGTTTCATACCTTTTTAATTCTTTGTTCGGATAAATTCAACTTAGGTTGTTTTAAATACAATTATTAAAAATATTGAAAATAGTTATGAAGCAGGTGCTTATTCTCAAAAAAAATACATATTACCTCAAATTAATTTTTTTTTTAAATGCTGGGATATCATCTATCCATGTATTTTATTTTAGATTATTTTATTCTTTTAGTTTAAGGAGCTGAACATTATATGAAGAGTTATTGCAACAGAATTGCTATGTACAGTGAAACCTCCTTGTTCGACCACCTCCATTAAGCGACCATCTCCCTGGACGACCATATTTTCATGGAACGAAATTTATTCCCATAGGCTCAATACTAATTTTACCTCCATTCAGAGAACATCCCACATGAACTCCCTCCATGAGTGATCAGTTTCTTTGAAGAAAATGAAACGAATTCCCTTTTTTTCCTGGTCGCTTGAAGAAGGTTTTATTTGAAAAATATTTCCGGAGAGCGCATTATTCATCAAACTTCTAAACTAAGTTTAGAATTTTTTTATTCCGATAACTTTTAAGTATTTAAACCCCTTTGTGCCCTTTTTTAAGTTAACTCTGATGGCAAATTAAGAATGACGGTCAACAAACTGTCCTACTCTATTCTGTCAGAAAACTGTCAAAGGAATAGATAAATTAATGAAATCGTCATAATTTTTCCCATCCAAAAAAATTGCATTTATTTACCGAACTACGAAACGACTTGGAAATAAAAGTTATAAAAGATAAAACCGTAAAATAACTTATGTAATTAACTTTTGTTTTGATACTTAAATTTTCATATTTTTCCTAATGTGAAAAATAAATTTTAGTAACATTAATTGTTACCTTTTTTTCAACAATTAAAATCTAGATTTAAACATGACCTCCATTAAGAGACCACCTCTCGGAGCAACCAATTTTTATTGGAACGGAACATGGTCGCTTTAGGGAGGTTTTACTGTATATTATAAAGCAAACCCATGTCTGCGAGTAACGCTGACGTCATATTGAAAGTAGGAAAACCTGACCAATAAATATCGCTTTTACTGCATTATTTTTAACACCTAAAAATCAAAAAATTTCAATATTTACATCTTTGGTTATGAAAAAAATGTTCTTTGAAATTCACTTTCTTTTTAAACTATATGTCAATTTACTGAATCTATATGATTTTAAAAAAATCTTTGAAGCATGACTTTTTAAAAAATCTGTCTCTATCACGTGTAACCCGGTTAGGAAAGATAACCCGTTTACACCTAAAACAAGAATTCAGCTTTTGTTTCTGGCTAATATTCCAGAAATTCTGGCTAATCAAGCTCAAATAAATTTTTTTTTAACTTGTAGTGGATGACACTTGATGTTAATCTAGTTTTTTTTTTCAAATATTAATTCATTAATTAAATTAAATTAAATTAAATTTCAATAATCGAGAGAGTCCTCTTCTTGATCAAGGTATTTTAAGACCGAGAGAGTCCTCTTCTTGATCAAAGTATTTTAAGCGCTACTCAAGAGAAAAGAAGAATAGGAGAAAAAAAATTCTCTTATTGACCTAAGTAGTAATTGACTTATTTATATATATATATGTATATTACTTGTTTATATTACTTACCTATTTTTTTATTTACTTGTATTGATGGCTTTTAAGTTGTGTTTAATTGTTAGTTCCTATCTATAAACGCTGTTTTGATGAGGTCTATAGATGTCTATGATGGTTAGAGTTGCATTAAAACTAGAGATCCTACATACACAACTTCCATGTTGTATAATATTTTAAAGGAGCTTCTGACTGTAAAATAGTCAATGAAACATAGTCTTTATTTTGAAAGACCTATCCAATGATATGCCACTCCATAGGGTGCGTATTTTTTTTTTTTTTCGTCTCAACCGCCATTTTGTATTTTAAGGCCGCCATTTTGAATTTATAAATCAAAACCTACCCTATAACTATCAAGCCGTTAAGACGAATTGATAGAGACCTCATTCATTAATTCCATCCGGCCGTTTGGATGTTTCGAGGGTATAAAGAAGTCCACGTACACAGATAAGCGTGAAACACATAATAGTCCAGGCAATAGAGACCACATAGGGGCTCTTCCTAGCAAAATTCATGGTAGTTCTGGAAAAGTCTTACTATATGTTTTTTGGGTCGCAGAATCCGAATTTTTAACTTCCCACCAAAATTTCCCCCGGCAACCCCCCAAATTTTGGTAAAATGCCCCCCCCACCCCCAAAAAAAAAGGTTTTTATTGTTTTAGGGGAAAAGTATCTAGAAATTCAGAAAGTAGACAAAATTTACAACAAATTAGGTATATGACATTATGACTTAGGATGAAGGGGAAGGGGGGATCTGCCTCGGAACATGCGCGCGGTGCTGCGTGAACTAAGTTGCGCAATTCCACTTAACCAGTCACACGTTTACATTCGCCCTCCCATCTCTCCTCCGAACTTTCTCTATAAGGTTTACTTTAAGTTTTTTGGGTCGCTGAATCCGAATTTTTAACTTCCCCCCAAAATTCCCCCCCCCCAAATAGTTGTTTTAGGTAGCTTTCATTACAAAAAGCTACCTATTGCAGCCGTTCGGAGGAAAGCGATTTCAAAAAATTTTGGTATATTTTCATCGATCATGACCCCCAGACCCCGAAACCACCCTCCGTTCAAAAGTTGATATATATATATATATATATATATATATATATATATATATATATATATATATATATATCCATATATATATATATATATATATCTGACCTTTGTCATACTGTAACTCTCGAATTTATGAACCGATTTGGATGTAATTCGGTATGTATATAGTATATACCAATGTCTCGACCGAGTTCGTTGGCCAGCTTCATCCGCCATTTTGTTTCAAAATGGCGGCCATTTAAAGTTTTCTTAAAAATTTTAAATTTGAAATGTGGTACCAAAGAATTGAAAATGGAAAAATATTTTTTTCTTATGTATTTGACCTTTATTCAAAGATTCCGGAGCAGTTTTTGTTTCGTCTATATCTTAAAAAATGGTTGAGTTATAGCATTTTGAATTTCTAGCGTGGCTGACATTTTGAAACGTCCTGAAATTTGTCACGCGATAAAAGGCGTATTTATGAACCGATTTGGATGTAACTTCGTTTGTACATAGTACATACCAATGTCTCGAAGGAGTTCGTTGGCCAGCTTCATCCGCTATCTTGTTTAAAAATGGCAGCCATTTAAATTTTTAAGAAAAATTTAAATTTGAAATGTGGTACCAAAAAATTGAAAATTGAAAACATATTTTTTTTTAATGTATATGACCTTGATACAAAGATTCGGGAGCAGTTTTTGTTTCGTCTATATCTCAAAAAATGGCTGAGTTATAGCATTTTGAATTTCTAGCGTGGCTGACATTTTGAAACGTCCTGATATTTGTCACGTGATAACAGGTGTATTTATGAACCGATTTGGATGTACTTTGGTGTGTACATAGTACATACAAATATCTAGAACGAGTTCGTTGGCCAGCTTCATCCGCCATCTTGTTTCAAAATGGCGGCCATTTAAAAAAATTTAAAAAATTTAAAATTTAAAATGAGATACCAAAATATTGGAAAATAAAAAAGATTTTTTTTTTTATGTGTTTGACCTTAATACAAAGATCCCGGAACAGTTTTTGTTTCGTCTATATCTAAAAAAATGGCTGAGTTATAGCGTTTTGAATTTCTATTGTGGCTGACATTTTAAAACGACATGATTTTTGTCACGCGATAACAAGCGTATTTATGAACCGATTTGGATGTTACTTGGTCTGTACATAGTACATACCAATGTCTCGACCGAGTTCGTTGGCCAGCTTCATTCGCCATCTTGTTTCAAAAGGGTTGCCATTTAAAAAAAATTAAATTTAAAATTTAAAATGAGGAATTAAAAATTGGAAAATGAAAAAGATTTTTCTATGTGTTTGGCCTTGATACAAAGATTCCGGAGTAGATTTTGTTTCTGAAAATTTGTTCTTTTGTTTATATCTTAAAAAATGGTTGAATTATAGCACTTTGAATTTCTAGTATGGCTAACATTTTGAAACGATCTTGTATTTGTCACGCGATAACACACGTATTCGCCTATTTCCATGTGAGAAAGCATGTGGATAGTATACATCAACATCTCAGCCAAATATAAGTTACTTTAAATAAAAGCAGCTTGGATAAAGCTGACTAATTTCGTGAAATTCTCATTCACAATGATTTAGTATTGATAAAAATTAGTATTGAATCTCCTATATTCGGTTTCCACTAAATTGAGCTTCGTGTGTTTGAATAATATAAGTTGGCTTTTTTAAAATAAGGTATTTGAAAGCTACCTCTTCCTCCCGGCACTGGCCGGAAGGACTTTTTAACTTAAATTTCTTATTGTTTTAGGGGAAAAGCATTACGAAATTCAGAAAACTAGACAAAATTTGCAACAAATAGGATACATGACATTATGACGGAGGATGAAAGGGGAGGGGTAGGGCTGCCTCTGATCATGCACTGCGGCGCTACGTGCACTAAGTTATGAAGTCCAGGCAATAGGGGATTTTACCTGGAAAAATTAATACTAGTTCTGGATTTCGACTCACTTTATGTTTTTTGGGTCGCTGAATCCGTATTTGTAACTTCCCACCAAAATTTCACCCGGCAACCCCCAAAAAATTGATTTTTTGAAAAAAATTGGTTTGTGAGAAAAGCGTACGGGGAATGTTCCAAGGCAACCCTCTCTCTCCCCGTTTATCCTACGCCATAATGTCATATATCCTATTTGTTGCAAATATTGTCTAGTTTCTGAATTTCGTAATGCTTTTTCCATAAAACAATAAGAAATGTAAGTTAATAACAACTATATTGGGGGTTTCGGGAGAGGAGAAATTTTTGGGGGTAAGTTAAAAATTCGGATTCAGTGACCCAAAAAACTTAAAGTAAACCTTATAAGGAAAGTTCAGAGGGGAGATGGGAGGGCGAATGTAAACGTGGGAGTGGTTAAGTGGAATTGCGCACCTTAGTCCACGCAGCACCGTGCGCCTGTTCCGAGGCAGATCCCCCCTTCCCCTTCATCCTAAGTCATAATGTCATATATCTAATTTGTTGCAAATTTTGTCTACTTTCTGAATTTCTAGATACTTTTCCCCTAAAACAATAAAAAAATGATTTTTTTACTAAAAACCTTTTTTGGGGGGGGGGGGCGGGGGGGCTTTTTACCAAAATTTGGGGCAGGGTTGCCGGGGGAAATTTTAGTGGGAACTTACAAATTCGGATTCAGCGACCCAAAAAACATGAAGTAAGTCGATTTCTTGAACTACCATTAATTTTGCTAGGTAAAATTCCCTATTGCCTGGACTATAATAACCCTTCTTTTCAGCCTGGTGAAAAATTGAAATTAAAGCAAAATTTGATCGTCTGCTGTTACCATTAGGAAAATGACGTCAGCGTTACACACAGACACGTTTTTCCTTTATAATATTGATATATAGGTGACCCCGCCAGTAGTTGATCAGTGCTACGGGGGTTTTATGTGCAAACGGGTTTATCTTTCGCAACCGTCTCAACGCGATAGAGATAAATTTTGAAAAAAAAAAAAAAAACCATGCTTGAAAATTATTTTAAAAACAATAAAAATTGAGAAATTTGCCATGCAGTTGAAAAAAATTTTGCATTTCAAAGTACATTTTTTCCCTTATTCGATGGTGTAAACATTGAAATGCGCAATGTTTAGAAGTTTAACAGTTAAAAAAATTGAACTTAAAGCGAAATTTGATCGTCTGCTGTTGCTATTCGCCGAGGCTAACGAAAAAGACAGGCTACCGCAGTGGGTTCGATTCTTCTTTTCTTACAGACCGCTGGAGTCACGTGATGCTCGAATGCACCAATGAAGGTGTGCGAAAAGAGCATCACGTGACTCCAGCGGTCTGTAAAAAAAGAAGAATCGGACGCACCGCGGTAGCCTGTCTTTTTCGTTAGCCTCGCTATTCGCAAAATGACGTCAGCGTTACACACAGACATGTTTGCCCTTTATAATATTGATATATAGGGTGACCCCGCCAGTAGTTGATCAGTACTGCGAGGTTTTTATGTGCAAACGGATTTATCTTTCGCAACCGCCTGAATGCGATAGAGATAAATTTGGAAAAAAAAACACGCTTGAAAATTATTTTAAAAACAATAAAAAATTGATAAATCTGCGATACAGTTTTTAAAAAAATTGCATTTGAAAGTACATTTCCCCCCTGTTCAACGGTTTAAAAATTGAATGTGCGATGTTTAGAAGTTTAACAACTTAAAAAAATTGCAGTAAAAGCGAAATTTGATCGTCTGCCATTGCCATTCGCAAAATGACGCCAGCATTACACACAGACACATTTGTCCTTTATAATATTGATATATTTGATGACTCCGCCAGTAGTTAATCAGTGCCATGGGGTTTTTATTATATTTCCTTCATTTTATGTTTTAGAAGTAAATTACGGTGATTGATACAACCCTTAATGAATGTGCTATAAAAGGACAAAAATGAAAATCGCTGAAATTTAATACCAACAAAATTATAAATAGATATTTTCTTTAATTGCGATTTTCCCAGTGGTTGATCAGGCGAAAGAAGTCAATCGATAATCTAAAAATTAATCTTTACGATATCATCCTTGGGCTGATTAACAATAATTCTTATAAAACTATTAGCTGAAATAAGCAAGATGGAAGTGGAATATTTTAACTTGCTGTAATTGTCTCCAACTAACCAGAAACTAAATGTTTATACTGTCTAAATAGAAAAAATTCTTAAAATGGCTTCTCTTAAAGCAGACATCTGACAACAATGCGACAACAGTTGCACTAACATTCAAACAAAAATATTATGTCTAGTACCACGTATAAAACTCATTTCCGCCTGAAATGGCGCAATATTTCGAAAATTTGATCAACTGCTGGTGGGATTATCAACTACTGGAAGGGTCACCCTAACTTGCGTGAGTCAAGAAAAGTGTCAGATATTGAGTTAGCATCCACACCTGAGGATGTAATAACAATATAGAATTAATAATTTATATCAACAACGATGAATATAATAAAATTATTTTTTCTGCATCTTACATGGTACTAGCCCTAAGAAATAAAATTTGTATCATCAGGGTTAAAAAAATAATTTCTACACTAAAATTATTATTTTCAGTTATTCAGGGATTTGTATGATTTTAGGCTAATATCTAAAAACTTTTATGTCCATAATACAGTTATTATATTATACTCATTCCGAATTTATACATTCTAAAGATGGATTATTATTACTTATTCAAAAATTATTCAATCTTTAAAACAGATTTAAAGCATAGGTTAGAATCGAATTCTGTGATAACAGTGTAACATCAATCTCGTTGATTTTACAAAATTAAATTATTTTAAAAGCCGTTATTGTAAATATGTACAAACAGAAATTTTGAAGTTGAATATTTATCATCTGCTAAAATATCCGAAACTTGTCAAAAGCTAATAATCGAATTCAACATCCTTCATCTTAAAATTTAAATAATATGAGTTATTTAGTTGTAAAGAGATAAATTTTCTAGGGATGAGATTAAAATGTACGTCTCAAGCTTACTAAAATGTATTATATTTGATTAGAATTATAAAATTTTATTTTATACTTATTTGTGTTTTACCTCGAAAATATTTTTACTAAACATCAATCGTTAAAATTAGTTTTATATACAATTGTTGGATTTTACTATTGTTCAAGTTTCTTTAAAAAGTGCTTTTTTCTTTATGTAATATCAAATTTAATTGAGTAATACAAGTTGGACCAAACGTCCCTGAAACATTTTAATATTTAATATAAAATCAAGTAATTGTCGTACGGGTGCGGAGTTTCGAGTAAAATACTTCTCAGGATGAATTTTTTTTTAAACGAATAAAAGCATTTGTGCAAAACTTCGTCCATAGATGGCGCTGTACCTTAAATAATCATAAAGAAACATCAGAAACTCAAGACAGTCAGTCACACTTCATTAATTTTGTCAGAAGAAGTTACTGAGCATTTATCTTTTGCAATCTATTACCATATTTCAATATGTGCGCCCTTTAACTCAAGCAAAAAGAATGCCCTGTAACTACTTGAGACAAAATAAACTATCTATAGCTGATTGTCTTGAGTTTTTGATTCTTCTTTCTGATAATTTAATTTACAGCGCTATCTATGAGCGAAGTTTGGAACTATCTTTTTTTATTCGCTCCAAGAAAACTTTTCATCGTTAGAAGCATTTTAGTCCAAACCGTATTCCCATACGAGAATTATTTGATTTTATATTAAATTTTAAATTCTGTCAGGGAATTATGGACCACCCTGTATGTGTTAAAGTCCCTGTATGTACCCTTAGTTTTTAAAATATATAATTCACATAAGCTGGAAGTATAGGAAAACCACAAAAATTTAGATGCATTATTTTATGAATAAGAAAACCAAATAAAGGAGGAAAAAGTTATATTCTTAAAATTACATTCTGATTATTGAAAGTTACTTTTTATATTTATTGCTATGTATGCAATCTATAGATATGTAAGCATATAATAAATTAAATTAATAAGTAAAATGTGCGCGTATTATGCAATGCTCGTTCATACATTGATATACACAACACATATACATAATGTTCAGGTTTGACAATTTTCAAATGGTTCCGCGCACTGCCCATTTTGTTTAAAGTGCCGATGCGCTCTAAAATTTTTAGCTATGGAAAAGGCGTCCTAACAAATTTCTTAGTGTCTTCTTTGCGTTCTCTTTTTATTCAATATTTGCGTTTTTTCTGTCTTCCTTTTTTCCAGGAAAACATGTGTACTTTTGAAAACAGAAAGCTCTGTAACTGTGATTGACTCAGATGTCATAAACTCTAAATCCATGTAAAAAACAGGAACAGGAAATCCATATCATATTATGCTTTCAAATTGGAACACATTTTCCACTTGAAAATGTGTCCAGAAAGGCACTTGTTTCCTTAAGGGTAAATTCGAAAAATGGGAGTTATTTTAACGGGATTATTTTATGAGATTCTTAAAAATGTATAGCATGATTCTATCTTACCTTGATAATGTATACCAGTGATAAATTTGGAGGTTGGGCTGGTAGGTATATCCCCCCCCCCTCCCTGTGCTTCAAAATACCCTCCGGAGGATTTAGGACTTTATGCTTATTACTGGTTTAGAAATGAAATCCCCCCCCCACACACACACACACACACAAACAAGCTGAAAACATCCTTTACAGAGGAAAATTTCTTATTCCAACACAGATGCATGCGGTACTGACAAATAAAAATCCGATGACAAGTGACCTTTCATTCCACAAAATGTGCCCCTTTACTCAACATAAGTGACTTTTTACCTTAAAAAGTGCCTTTTTAATAAACTTTTCAATAAATCCGGCCAACCTCTTTTTAAAACAAATGTGAACACTACATACACATAAGTATAAAAACTTCGTAACTCCCAAAGAGGACGAAAATAAATGCTCGATCGAAACAAATTTTTAAATCCAAGCCGAAGCGAAACCCAATTTTGATACTTTCTCAAGTTTCGACGAAAACGAAACTCTTTCAAAGGAAATTTTATAATATTACTAATGCATTAAGTGGCACTTTATTATGACCACCTCGTTTTTATTTCATTGGACCACATTTTGCCTTTAAAAGGCCTTTCATTCTTCTTGGCATGGACTCTAAGAGATGTTGATAGATTGTTTGTAAAATATTAAACCATGCTTGACGAATAACACTTTCTAATTATGTGACATTGGATTATTGTGGATATAGGTCTTTCAACTGTATCCAAGAAAGGCTCAATCGGATGGAAATGCAATGTTTATGAAGATCATTTAAGTAAAGTAAACCTTTCTTCATGTTTTTCAAATTAATCTTGTATACAATACCACCACTATGACAGAACGCTTTTTCTTGTTTAAAGTAGCCATCGCTATTAGGATAAACTATCAACACTACAGGATATGCTGGGTCAGCAACAATATTTAGATATGATATCTTATTCAGACATTGATTCACACGAATTAAAGGACCCAAAACATGCCAGGAAGACATTTTATAAACAACTATATTGCCTCTACAAGCTCTAAAATTTGAAGCAGTGTACTTAGCATCTGTGGATTCGTGCTGTTTTCAAGAAATCCTCACTGGCCCATCTGCATAGTTTAACTGAAAACGTGATTCATCAGGCCTCACAACTTGTTTCCAATTATCCATTGTCCAATTCTTGTGCTTCCTTGCGAATTTGAATCTTTTTATTTTGTTAGCTGCAAGCAGCAACTCTGCTCGAACTAGATTTCGGCTTCCGTATTTCATACGGTGCATTGCACAGTAAACAGTGAATTTAGAGATTCTTTTAGAAGATCCTTGATGTAAAAATAGGGCCCTTCAAACCGTCGAGGGATGCAGAAAAGTTTTATCTAACAAAAACTGCCGATATTTTTTAGTTTTGGCCGAAAAAAAAATGAGTCCAAATACGATTATTTCTCTGTCGGAAAAAATCGAGTTATAAGTTAAAAAATAGAGTTATCTCGTTCGACAGAACGAGAAAGTTTAATATTGAATTTTAATAAAATTTTAGTAAATTTTTACATCTTCCATAACATAATTTTTGTTAAATAAATATCTAAAACCGCATCATACTTATTTGGTATTATGATATTTATATGGCAAAACAATAGAATTTCTTCTATTGTACTAAAATATTAAAAGTAAATGTTTTCCTGAAATTTCGTAAAATAACTGTTAATTTCACCAATATTGCATATAAAGCAAAAAGCTAGTCGATGATTTTTGAACTAACATATTTTAACTCATAATAAAATACATATTTGAACGACGCACTGTTCAATAAATTTTTACGAACTCTTTGCTTCTTAATTTTGCCTATTTTCTATAGATTTTAGGAAGCTCGAAAGAAAACGTTGTACAAATTTTTCATCTCCTTCCAATTTTCTAGCTAACGTGGGATAATTGATCTTAAAATCATGGGCTTCTTGACATGTTAAATTGTGCTCATTTTTTATCCTCCTTATGCTCTCAGCACGGCATCAGGAGAAATTTCAACGCGGATAGTACTGTTTTTAAATTACTAATTATTTTAACGAATGAGTAAATTTGCTTCCTGATATGAATGAGAATTTATGTGCGGCTTCTACGACTGTGCATTGGTTGTCACATGAGACAACTTGGCCGTCTCATGCTGTTATAACCAAGCCCATTCGAGAGAATGCCAATTTTATTATCCTTAGAGTGGGATCCCGTTTGCTTTCAGATATAATATTCCATAAAAAGATGAGCTAATAGAACTTGGGTCGGAATTGAAATTTAGAACAATATAAAGTAAATAGTCACTTAGCTCGAGAACAATCATTAACAATAGCAAATATTTTGACATAAGAACGATTTTTTTTTTAATTGAATCCAAACGAAACAAATAATGAAAGTATAAGCCATATCCATTTAAGAACATTATGAAATCCATATAGTGAAGGTATTTATAAGCTGTAGCAGCTTATACCAGGGAAGAAATTAACAACAACAATGGGTGACAACCAACCCATATCAAAACTAGCTCCGTGCCCTTCTACTAATAGCATTTAAAGCAATTGCTCACATGTGTTGCCTGATGAAAAAAATTTCACCACACTTCGAAAAACAATTGTTGATTTTACGGTTTATTACTGGCGGCTAGGGTGCCAGTTTAAAACTGCAAAATAAGCAGTAATATACCGTCTTATAAATCAATATGGTATATTACTGCTTAACGCTATATTGCTTGCTACAGTTTTAAACAGTCACTCCATCTGCTAGTATTATGATATAAAATCAACATTTTCATTGTTCTTTTTTCATTTACAGTGCTTACAATCACACGGAAATTTTAGTTTTTATATTAGTAATTATTTTAACGAATGAGTGAATTTGCTTCCTGATATGAAATAGAATTTATGTGCGGCTTCTACGACTGTGCATTTGTTGTCACGCGAGAAAACTTGTCTGTCTCATGCTCTTGCAACCAAGCCCATTCGAGAGAATGCCAATTTTATTATCCTTAGAGTGAGATCCCGTTTGTTTTCAGTTATAATATCACATGAAAATGTGACCTAATAGTTCTCACATCGGAGTTCAAACTTAGAACAATATAAAAATAAATAGTCACTTAGCCCGAAAACAATCACTAAGAATAAAAAACACCTTGCTATAAGAACAATCTTTTTTAAAGATAGAATCCAAACTAAACAAATAATATGAGTATAAGTCATATCCATTTAACCACATTATCCATGTACTTGGTGAATTTATGAACTAGTACAGTTTATACGACGGAAGAAATGCACTTTGTGATAACCAAACCATATTAAAACCAGCCCCGGGGCCTCCTATGGATAGCATTTAAAACAGTTGCTTACATGTGTTGTCACATGAAGAAAATTTCATATCACAGCAAAAAACAATTGTTGATTTTACGGTGTATTACTTGAAGCTGAGGTGACAGTTTAAAACCGTGAAACAGGCAGTAACATACCGTCTTATAAATCAATTAACCCCTTATTCTCACCGGTACTTTAAAGTACCATTGAGATAACTTGTTATAAAATTAATTTAATACATCTATTAGTGCTACAGTTTAGAATGAGTAACAGATACTTTATTTTATCTTATTTCATAAACATTATGGATTGCACAAAAGAAAAATATATTTAAAAGGATGATTTCTTTTCATTTGCATCTTTTCAGCTTCCTTGACCAGCTTCCTTGACACTGAAAGATTGTGGGGGAAGAGTTTCAGTCAGGAAATATTTCTATATTTTTCTGTTGTATGAGCATTATATTTGTACATTTCTTAATTCTATAAAATACTAAAAAAATTATTTTATCTAAAACAGTTGAGTGGAGCTCGATATTGTACAAAATCCCTATAAATTCAAATTTAATTAATTAATTTTAATTAGCAAAATCCTTCAAAAATGTATTAAATGATTGTATAAATCATATAATGTAGTTTTAAAAAAATCACGAAAAATGCTTTAGAAGATGAAATTTTCATGAATTCATAATTCGGTATGTAAAGGGTTAAACAGTATTCTACTGCTTATCGGTATATTACTTGCTACGGTTTTAAACTGCCCCTTCAGCTGCTAGTATTATGCAGTAAAATCAACAGTTTTTTTCCCCTTTTTTTTACAGTACTTACAATCAGACGGAAAATATCACATTTCAAAATGAAATTGTGTATCACAACACAAAAACGACGGAGTTTTCATTCCAATATTATCCTGTTTAACATCGATTAAGGGCATCTCTATGAAATATTTCCTACTAGTTTTAAAAGTATATGTTATTGCGGCGAATACAACCACTGCACAATATATCATTAGCCATTGACGCTTCATATTGTTTTCTTAGCAACGCATGAAACACCTCTCCTTCACTGTAAAAAAAGAAAAAAAAGTTGATTTTACGGTGCAATACTGGCAGCCAGGGTGCTAGTTTATAACCGTAAAATAAGCACTAATATACCGTCTTATAAATGAATTAAACCACTTAAGGGAAGACAAGAGTGAATGCAATCCTGTAAGAAATATGCGAGGTTTAAGACCCGTATCCTCGAAAATTACCAGACCGATTTTGGTGAAATTTGGAATTATGTTCAGGACTTAAGGCAGACAGTTTTTTTTTCTGCCACTAAAACTTTTTATTTTAGAGCAATGGCAATTTTTCAAAATTTTTCCATTTTTCAGAAAAAAAAATTCTGAAAATAATTAAAATTTTTATATAACTCTCTGCCACATATAAACTTATATTTATACTCTACCATAAAAAAAATTGTATGGAAAACGCTCGAGTACTTTAGCAGATAATGTTGTTTTCAACTAACTGAAAAATACAATTTTTCGGAGAGCTAAAAAGCTTCGACATTTCTAACTTGTTTTAAGTTCTTGCACAATTTTATTAAACACACGAATTAAAGTATATATAAACATTTGGATGCATATAATAAATGAGTATAAAATGTGAGTGAGATCAATGTGAGTGGGCATAGCGTCCCAGTCGTGTCTCCCCTTAACGGTATATTACATGCTTATTTTAAGTTTTATTATTGATAATTTTACCGTTATAAACTGGCACTCCAGCTACGAGTATTATACCGTGAAATCAACAATTTTTTTTCCGTACTTGCTGTTCAATTTTGCTACTACGGGATGGACGTGTGTACTACAAAGAGTTACCAAAGGGCTCCCAAATGTCTACCAAAATTAACTAGAATGAAAATGGACAGTCTAAGAAAATTATTTAAATAATTAACCTTAAGACCGCTTTATCCGAGGGATCCATTATATAAAATGCGTAAAACAAACTGGAATCTCTAGAAGTAAGACTATGTTATTTTAAAAGGAAAATATAAACGATAAAAATATAATCCTAAAGAACATTCCATTAATAAAATTTGTATTTCTGTGAATTTTTAATATAATTATATTTGTATGTATAACACCCTATCAGTGACAATAATTCATTAAAAATTTTTTTGAAACGAAAAAGCTTTATTTAAAAAAAATAAATAAAAATTTATATTAAACGTTTTTACGCAACAAATATTTATGCTTAAAACATGTGCATTTTTAATTACAATAAAGCATCAAAGTTAATCAGTATCCTACTAACACAGTAACTCGGGATAAATAAAGTCACTTATATATTTTTATGAACTCTTATACAAGATATAAATAGAAATATCCTTTAAAATATAAAAATAAGATATTGCGCAAAGTTTCATTTGCAGCGGCAAGATACTTTTCTTGATTCTCTCTAGCGGGAGAAGACCATAATTAGTTCATTATGGTTAAAATTCAAACTACAGTTAATTAACGTTCTTTTGGGAACTACTTTTATACCACTGTAGCTGAATTGCATTAAGTTACTTCGTGGAAACTTTCAAATAAAAAGGTTTTAAACTGTTGCGGGCAGAATGATAAATTATTTGTTGATCCAATTATATGAATTAAAGGGGAAAAGATGTTTAAAACAAATTAATTGAAATGCATGGCAATATTAATTTTTAAATAGACCCTAAAAGTTTTAGATATTTTTTCTTACCAGTGAAGCCTCTTATTTTTTAACAAATGTTTCTAGTTGTATCTCTAGAAATTAAGTGTTTATTTGTGTTGACTTTAACTATTAAGGGCCTTACTTTAAATGTTAATTCACATGTTATTTGTATAATAAAATTATACAGGTTGCAAAGGAAAGCCCCATTAACCTGAAAATACTTGCGAACGGAGATATCTACAGCAATGCAAGGAAAGTAAGTATACTAAAGCAACTACGCCCGATCTAATGCAAACGACAGCAGCGCACCTAGTGGCGAAATTTGGAAGATAGCCATTGGAAGTCGAAAACGAAAAGAGATCGAGCAAAATTTTCAATTAGAAAGTTTTAGAGCATCAATTAATTAGTACTAAACGACATTTGGTTTGCATGGATTACATAAATCTTAGCCTGTATACCCCAAAATGCACGAAATCCATGCACTTTATTTTGTGTAAACGTTTGAGTGGAATAGGCAGAAATATGAAGAAATACGCACAATTTATTGTATAAATGCGTACTTATCTCAATAAATTTTGATAACATCACAAACACACACACACACACACAAAAAAAAAAGACAAACTGCTTCACAGTGATAAAAAGTTAATATTCAGTGTGTTCGAAATGTTCGCCATTGCTCACGATACACGTTTGTATTCTTGGGGGTAAATCTGCATGCACATTTCTCAGCATGGAACTCTATTGCACGTCTATTGCGAGCCTCTTCAATACGACGATATAGATTTAACTCTTTCAAGGTCGGTGGCTAGAAGGTCTAGCCACTTAATTTTTATTCCAAAACTGACAAATGACACCAAGAATATTTTAATAAAATTTTGCTTTTGTAATGAAAGTGCAAACGAGCGGGTTTTTATTTTCGAAGAAATTCGTTTGACTGTTCTGGTGTTAGTCAATTATTTCATCATTTTACGAACAGAATTCTTCTGCCCTTGAAAGGATTAAACTAAAATTTTAAATGCATTAGAAATTAAATTTTTATAGATATTACAGTACAGTACAACGTCACAATTTGAAATTGCGCATTGCTACATTTCCGAAATGTGAATATGCAAAGTAGAATCATCGCTCATCGATTTCGGACATTTTTCGGTATACAGGTGGCGATTTATCTTATCCGTGTGAACCAAATGTCGTTTCTTACTAATTAATTGATGCTCTAAAACTTTCTAATCAGAAATTTTGCTCTATCTCTTTTCGTTTTCGATTTGCAATAGCTATCTTCCAAATTTCGCCACTAGGGGGCGCTGCTGTCATTTGCATTAGGTAGGGCGTAGTCGCTTTACTATACCGCTACCTCACTTGCATAGTTGTAGCTCTCTCCATTCACAAGTGTTTTCAGGTTAAAGGGGTTTTCCTTTGCACCCTGTATACATATAGCAAGTACTGCATAAAAAAGTATTTTTTTCTCTCATAGGAAGCAAAAAGAAAAAAAAAATTATTTATAATAAATTAAAATAATGCAATAACAAAATAAACCCTAATTTTAATTTTAATATTCCCCATTTTAAATTTCTCTTGTTAATTTCAATCAAAATTTCAAATTCAGCTTGTTTGTGTTTAAAGTGTTTTACTTTATTTTTAATATAATATTAAAGCTTATTTGATATTCATTAAAATGTCATAAAACTCATCCAAAGAAATGATTTTAGCCATTGAATGCAGTAGTTTTGCTACTTGCCTATTGTAGAGCTCTTTTTTTTTTTTTTTACACAATCTTTTTCACGAAAACAAAATCCGTATCAGAAAAAAGCAAAATATGAAGCAGAAGATTAAAACTTCATAAATAAGTTACATATTAGAATTGCTCAAAAGTGTGAACAGAAATGTTATTGCATTTTTAAATCATATTTTTAAAACATTAATGGACGACGAAATTATTCAAAATCTCTTAAATCCAGAGAAACATGTAGCTGATGAATATGATGAATCGGGGAATGATGATCCAGTAGTCAGTCGTGCGGAAGTGAAGACAATGCTCTCTAAATGCATTAATTGGTTTGAGATGCAAGAAGAAGCCGATGCAACCCAAGTACTTTTATTAAATAGAATTCGCAATCTTGCTTCAGTAAAAGCGCAATCAAAACGCAAACAAAAATTTATAATGGATTGCTTTGGATGAAAAGAGGTTACTACATATTTATTCTGTAAAATTCTAAATTTCTATCTTCAATTGATTATTTTTATCAATTATGTTTTTATTAACGAAAGTACACAAGAGATTTAAAAAATCCTTTAAATAGTATTTTTATAAACTGACAAATAGAAATCTAATTTTTGTAAAGGTCTTGTACTTTCGATTATCCGTCTATTTCAAATATCCGCCCTACCGTCGGTCCCGTGAGGGATGGATAATCGAAATTTACTGTACTTCGATTGTCACGAAATTTTTATTAGGATGAGCGAAGCGAATCCTCTACTAGGCTACACAAATTACATTTTGTCGTACACTTTACCAAAAAAAAAAAAAAAAAAAAAAAAAAAAACTATTCAGTATTTTGACTTGAAATTAAACATAAAAATAAATTATGATCTGTAGATTTGCACAATATTATTTTTTTAAACAGAAAAAAGTTTAAAAAATATTATTTTAATTAATTTATTTTACACGTTTTTTCCGTTGCGGACGCATTTTTGAAAATAAAAAATGAAACACGTATAAAGAAACGTCAAAAGAAAAAATAAATCATGGAGTTCGATTTATATTATAAAAATTTTAAAATACCCTTTTTTATAAAAATTATAGCATATTTTTAATGAATTAAAATTTGTGAAAATTCAATTATTTACATTCAATTATAAAAATATTTTTCAGTGTTACGAATTCAAATACACAATTTATTCTTATTATGCGAAATAATTTACGCAGACGATACTTACGCATTTTAAAAGAATTATATTATGATTTTTTTTTAAAGTGGCAACAAAAGAATTGTAAACAAATAAAATTAATTGTCAAATTCGTTATATAAATATTTCGTAAAATTTTCCTTCGAAAATATTTGTATTGATACCAGTCTTGTATCATAAATAAAAAATTCCGAGGAAATTCTTAATTATTTGGCTGAATTTACATTTCTAAAATTATAATGCGCCAAAACATAAAATAACGTTTTTGCTTAATAAAGATAAAAGAATAATATAAAAAAATATTGTTACATTCAAATATTTATCTTATTAAATAATGCTTCGCGAATCCAAACAAAGCATGGCTTTTGCTAGTATATTATAGAGGTTCACCACAGCATGCTTCCTCGTGAAAATGAAGGATTAAGCATTTATAGTCCGTTTATAGGATGACTAAAAATGTTTCTAATACATTATTGTTCAGTTTGAACGGTTACGATGGAAAAAGTAGAATTTAAAATTTTAAACATTCTATTTATAAAAACATTATCTTTGTAATAGATTTATTTTGAAAATATATTGAAAAAACCAACTATGAAAAGTTTTGTTTGGAAATAGTGGTGTTCAATTTTTTCCGTGCCGTTGTTTCCCTGATAAATGTTTAACCTTAATTATAGTTTATAGACAAAATTTATTTTAAGTACATTTAAAATAAATAAGTAAAAATACATTCCATCATGCTCAGTCATTCATCATTTATGACACCTATCTTAAGATTAATACGTGATAACCTTAATGAAAATCCGTCTTTTTTTTTATAAAGATATTTCAGTTTAGCGCCTAAATCCGATTTCAAAGGGTATTTAAAAAATTTACCTTTGGAAAATCTTTTATCAGCGTATAAAATCATTAACAAAATCTAGATATCTACCGAAAATTCGGTTTTGATTTCGTTTCGGCCCTAAATATCAGTTTCACGAAAATTCGTTTTTGGCAAAAATGTTGTCGAAAATTCGACCGGACCGAAAATATCTGTACTCCAAAAAATTATTTTCTTCAACCGTAAATTTACATCATTACTCATTCATTTGAGCTGAATCAGCTCAGATAAAACACTCTTTATTTATATCTATGAAATTAACTGTTTACAATTATCAGTCATGACTGACTCAAGACGTGAGCGCAAATTATAAAGCAAGAAATCCATATATGACTAAACTTTGAAGACACTTTTCACGTGGTCATAAAAAGCTGCAGACTTAACAGTAATATAAAACTTTTAGTTTGAAACCGCAGAAGTGTTTCAAATTCTCTTTGAGAAAGTTCGAATGTAACAGATGATCATTTACGAAAATCATTATAAAAGATATATCGAGGTATGTATAGCTAAACCATTTTTCATTTAGATGAAATTTGTATAATTAGAAAAACAATATGTGTCGTTAATGAATTACTTACTTTTATTTTATACGAAAATAAGAAGTTTTGGCCAGAGGCATAGATAGCGCACTTGAGCCACACGTATAATTAATTAATAGTTATGTATATTTAATAAACACGTATGATTAATTAATAATTATGCTTATTTACGTATGTATTAATTACTTTAAAAAAATTGACGTTTTCATTTTCGAATAGGAAGATTATCGAAATTAGATTTCGGTCTTAAAAAACTGTTTCTCTCGATCCTTAATAAGAACTTTAACCAGCCCATAAACTTTGTCCAGTGACTTTTAGATCTGGAATAACTGGCGTTCCGATTGTTTTAAAACAACAAAAATAGCTTAACAAGATAGACATAAACAAATAAAAGAATAATCATATAAATAACATTATTACTAAGAAAAGAAAATAAAGGCTACTGTCATAAAATTGCGTTGTCATTTATTTAAGGTAACATAATCGGAATTGATTTATTATAGTTCTAATTGATTTAACAACTTATTTGTTAGAAACTAAAACTAAACCAACAATTAATGGATTATTTAACTCGTAACTGTTTACAGTCTTCTTTATAGAATGTTTCATAGAATTAACCTTTTGCACACAGGCTGCAGCAATATAAACTTTGTTTTCAAAAGAATGCTAAT
This sequence comes from Maratus speciosus, assembly GCA_963932465.1. Taxonomy (NCBI): domain Eukaryota; kingdom Metazoa; phylum Arthropoda; class Arachnida; order Araneae; family Salticidae; genus Maratus; species Maratus speciosus. The sequence goes on along the minus strand of OZ010789.1, from coordinate 452,084,112 downwards.
TATTTGCACTGCTAGCATTAAACACAATGAAGCAATTAGAGTCCTCTCACAAAAGAGAAGTTCAACAAAAGTATATTTATGCTGAAGACGAAACTTATTTTAAAACTCTCATTTTTCTCTTCCTGTGTTTCTTTTTGAACTCTTTTATTTAACTTGCCTTGGTTACTTTATGTAAAGATGGAATTTCGTAATCGATTTTTCACTCATTTCATGATGTACTAAAGTTGCAAAAATTATGGCACAATTCGGTTTCCAATGACAGTACTACATTTTAACTCTTTTAAAACTTAATTATAAAATAATAAATTAATTTTAAGATATTTTCTGTTTTTAAAGTTTTAATTTACGCCTTTTAGCAATTAAAATTAGTATATTATTTCAAGGTTATATATTGGAATAACTTGTATTCCGATTATCTTAAAACAAAATACTGGCTTTAATAAGATAGGCGTAAAGAATTTAAAAAAAATAATCAGATAAATAACATTATTACTAAACTGAGAAAAGAAAGACTTCTGCAATAAAATCGCGTTGTCATTTATTTAAGCTAACATAATCTGAATTAATTTATTATAGATCTAATTGATTTAACAACTTATTTGCTCTAATCCAAAATTGCACCAACAATCAATGGATTATTTAACTCATAACTGTTTACAGTCTTCTTTATAGAATGTTTCATAGAATTTACCTTTTGCACTGAGGCTGCAGCAATATAAACTTTGTTTTCAAAAGAATGCTAATTACTTGCAGTGTCAGCATTAAACACAATGAAGCAATTAGAGTCCTCTCACAAAACAGAAGTTCAACAAAAGTACATTTTTGCTGAAGATGAAACTTATCTTAAAAGTCTCATTTTTCTCTTCTTGTGTTTCTTTTTGAACTCTTTTATTTACTTGGCTTGGTTACTTTATGTAAAGATGGAATTTCGTAATCGATTTTTCACTCACTTCATGTGTACTAAAGTTGCAAAAATTATGCCACAATTCGGTTTCCAATGACAGTACTGCATTTTAATTCTTTTAAAACTTAATTATAAAATAATCAATTAATTTTAAGATTTTTTTGTTTTTAAAGTGTTAATTTACACTTGCTAGCAATTAAAATTAGTATACTATTACACGTTTATATATTGGAATAACTTGTAAACCTATCGCCTTAAAACAAAATAATAGCTTTAACAAGATAGACGTAAACAATTAAAAAAATAATAATCAGATAAATAACATTATTACTAAACTAACAAAAGAAAGACTTCTGTAATAAAATCGTGTTGTGCTTTTTTAATCTAACATAATCTGAATTGATTTATTATGGATCTAATTGATTTAGCAACTTATTTTCTCTCAACCAAAACTGCACCAACAATTAATGGATTATTTAACTCATAACTGTTTACAGTCTTCTTTATAGAATGTTTCATAGAATTAACCTTTTGCACTGAGGCTGCAGGAATATAAACTTCGTTTTCAAAAGAATGCTAATTACTTGCAGTGTCAGCATTAAACATAATGAAGCAATTAGAGTCCTCTCACAAAAGAGAAGTTCAACAAAAGTACATTTTTGCTGGAGATAAAATTTATTTTAAAAGTCTCATTTTTCTCTTCTTGTGTTTCTTTTTGAACTCTTTTATTCAATTTGGCCTGGTTACTTTATTTGAAGATTGAATTTCGTAATCGATTTTTCACTCATTTCAGGATGTACACTGGTGAAAACAATTAAAGGGACAAATAGTTTTTTTGCAATTAAAAAAAACTAACAAAGCAAATAAAACCAAACTTGGCCAAAATATCATTCGATATAAGACCAATGTATGGGAAAACAAAAATGGGCACATCCTGCGCCCTAAATAAGGTAACTGGTCACGTGTCCAGCATAGCAGCTGACCGACACCCTGTCAGCCAGAGATAAACATGTCTAATAGAGTGTATGATCGTTTGTAACAACTACACAACTCTCGCATCGGCGTTTCATGCTGCTTACCAGGGCCCTTATCAATCTCTGTAGCAACTGTACCCACTCTTGCACCAAGGCACCCTTGAGCTCATCGATGGTCGTTGGAGCTGGTCTTCGAACTGAAATTGATCGTCCAAGGGCGTCCCATATGTGTTCGATGGGATTAAGGTCAGGGGACATCGCAGGCCACTCCATTCGTTGAACAGCCTACGGTTCGAAGTATTCGTCCACCAACTGAGCTCTATGTGGACGGGCGTTATCGTCCATAAAGACGAAATTTGGTCATATGCTCAGCGGAAAAGTCTCGAAGAGGGTGCAAGGATCTCGTCCCTGTACCGCTAACCTGTCAGAGTACCTCTATCAAACACATGATGGTCAGTACGCCCGTCTGCCTTGATGCCTGCCAGACCATCAGACCACCTCCAGCATAGTGATCATTTTCGACAATGTTAGAGGGCCGATATCGACTCTCGGGTTCACTCCAGATGAGAACACGTGTCGAGTCGCTGTCCAGGCTGAATCGCGACTCATCTCTGTAAAGAACCCGCCCCAAACTATCCTCTGTCCAAAACAGGTGTTCTCAGCACCATGCTAGACGGAAATTTATGTGGTTCACAGTCAAAGGGATGCAGACTATAGGGCACCTGGCACACAGACCACTTGCATTAAGTCTCTGGCTGACAGTTTTCCGTGAAATGGATGTTCCTGTAGCAGTATACAGTTGACGAGACAGCTGTGTCGCTGTGGAGGACCTATCCCTTTTGGCTAAAAGTCTCAAATAATGGTCTTCAGCGGCGTTGTTGCCCTTTTTAGGCCTTGTCCAGGTCGGGGGATCACTGTTTCGGTCTCTATGAACTGTCTCCACAGAGTAGACACCACATTTCACGGAACATGGAGGTCCTTTTAACAGGTAGCCTGTGATTGCCCCCCCTCGAGTCTTCCAACAATCTGTAATTTTGTGGCATCATCTAGACGATGTCGACTGGCCATACTAACGAATGGTAAACAAAGAAATTCAAAAAACAAGGATTGGGTTATGCTACGATGTTTCAAAACGTCCTTCCGCTACAAGCTTCGGCGGTCAAATGAGGCACCCCTGCACAAACGCGATCACAGCGCCACTGCCTTGTGACCACACATACCACTGCGTGGCGGGTGTGTCCGCGATGAGCTTAACTATCATCTGATACCTTATTTGCGTATAGGGATAACTTATTTTGTTTTGTTTTTATAAAAAACCGTTTGTCCCTTTAATTGTTTTCACCAGTGTACTAAAGTTGCAAAAATTATGCTACAAGTGGGTTTCCAATGACAGTACTACATTTTAATTCTTTTAAAACTTGATTATAAAATAATAAATTAATTGTAAGATATTTTCTGTTTTGAAAGTTTTAATTTACGCCTTTTAACAATAAAAATTAGTATATTATTACAAGTTTATATATTGGAATAACTTGTGTTCCTATTGTCTTAAAACAAAATACTAGCTTTAACAAGATATACGTAAACAATTAAAAAAAAATAATTAGATAAATAACATTATTATTAAACGGAGAAAAGAAAGACTTCTGTAATAAAATCGCGTTGTCATTTATTTAAGCTAACATAATCTGAATTAATTTATTATAGATCTAATTGATTTAACAACTTATTTGCTCTCAACCAAAATTGCATCAACAATTAATGGATTATTTAACTTGTAACTGTTTACAGTCTTCTTTATAGAATGTTTCATAGAATTAACCTTTTGCACTGAGGCTGCAGCAATATAAACTTTGTTTTCAAAAGCATGCTAATTACTTGCAGTGCTACCATTAAACACAATGAAGCAATTAGAGTCCTCTCACAAAAGAGAAGTTCAACAAAAATGTATTTTTCCTGAAGACGAAACTTATCTTAAAAGTCTCATTTTTCTCTTCCTGTGTTTCTTTTTGAACTCTTTTATTTACTTGGCTTGGTTACTTTATGTAAAGATGGATTTTCGTAATCGATTTTTCACTCATTTCGAGATATATCAAAATTATAAAAGTTATGCCGCAGGTCGGTTTCTGGTGACAGTATAACATTTTAATTCTTTTAAAACTTAATTACAATATAATAAAATTATTTTAACCCTTTCTGGAGCAGTGGTTCCATGTCGGGACCGCCTAATTTTATTTCCAAACTTACAACAGGCACCAAGAATATTTTAATAAAATTTTGCTTTTACAGTGAATTATTAAAGTAACAGGTTTTTCATTTCTAAAAAAGTCATTTGTAAATTCCGGTGTCAGTCAATCATTTCATCATTTTATGAACAGAATATCTTTGTGCTGGAAAGGGTTAAGACATTTTCCTGTTAGTCGGATGTATATGATGAATATTCTTTAAATATCTTTTATGGTTACAACAGAATACGATTTACAACAACAATGGAGCTAATTACGTGCCAAAATATACCAACTGGTTATGGAACTGCAACTATATTTTTTAAACGCTAATAAATAGAAAATAAAATGCAAATAAAGCAAGTCGATAATTGTACGTGAAACGTGGCAAATGAGGTGCGTTGGTACTGTAACTAGCTTTATAAATATTCATATCTTGGTGCAATAGCTATTGTATTCTTATGCAAAAATGCATGAATATAAAATTTATTATGATTATATATATTCTAAATTCAGTAATACAGAAATAATAGGACGCCATTTCAAATAGGACGTAATCGTCATAGCAACCTAGATTCATTACCTATTATGGGATAGCATGGAATTAACTGCGTATGATAGACTTTAATCGAATGAAGAAAACTTTTATTAATATTTTAAGATTTGATTCAATTTTCATAACATTTGAAATGACTCGACAAAATTCTGCAACAATTATATATATTAAATTTCAAACCATTCGGTTGGGTAGTTTTCCGCTGTTATATTTTGACAGACGAACAGACAGGCAGAAGAACGGACCAGATGACGACTGTAGGTGCTAAGTATTTATATAATTACGAACGCATTTAAAAAATGAGTATAAAACTGAAAAGCACTTTATAAAAAAAAAAAAAACACTTCTTCATAAGCATCGACGTTTATTTTAAAAATCTAACATTATTAACACCACTGTTGTTGCAACTTGTATAGAATTGTAACAATGTTATGAATATCCCATAACTATTTTTTATAGTTAGAACTCTATACAAGTTACAGCAACAATGGAGTTAATTATGAGCCAAACCACACTCACGAAAATATGTCTATTAGCTATGGAACTGCAACAATGACATTTTTTAAACACTAATAAGTAGACAATAAATCATAAATAAACAAAACATTTATAAAAATAAGTATAAACGTAAAAAGGGTTTACAAAAAAATTACTTCTTTATAAGCATTCGACGTTTATTTTTAAAATCTCGCATTATTAACACCATTGTTGTTGCAACTTGTATACAGCTGTAACCATGAGATGAATACGCTGCAAATATGTTTTATGTTTACAACTAATGGTTTTACTAAAAGGCAATCCCGAATTCTTGTTCCTAACTTTAATAATAATGAAGCAAATTTAGCAAAATTTTCAGTAGACTTACTTTGCTTTTTATCAAACTAGGGGGCTCTGCCCTCTACGAGCTACGCTCGTCAACCCCCGTTCAGATACCGCAGACTCTAAAGGTACGCTAATTTGATCGGCTTTAAAAAGATTTCGGAAGATTGAATTATAATTTAAAAAACAGTGGCTATCTCACTATAAACGGATTTCTATTCATTTCTCTTTGAATGTGGAATTTTAAGGCCAAATCCGCTGCGGTACTACTTGATGAACTCGTCGACCAATTTCGCCAAATTATATAAATCGCCAAAGCACTCGCCAATTATATAAATTCACATAATTTTTATTTTAAATAACGAAAGAACAAATAAATTAGTGCAACATTAATAAAAATACAAATAAAACGTCGAAATAAAAATAACTTGATGACGTAGACACGTGTAACTTGCTTAAAGTCAAGTTAATGTGACATTTACGATCAACCATTATTGGCATTTAATCTTATAGTTTGGCGAATGATAGATTTTTAGTCGACGGGATAACTAAGTTGTACAAAAAATACATATGTCAATCGCTGTTTTCGTCTTTGACGTAGACACGTGTAACAACATTTCAAAATAAGCTTATATAAAAGGAATTAAGTAAACAGTCTTTGTCTCCCGGTATTTTTTAACAAAGCGAAAAGAAAGTTCTTTTAAATAAGACTTTTTAAATTAATCGTTTTTAATCTGACGTAATTTTGACCAAACTATTCTTTCTCTTTTTAATATTCACAGTGAAAATGCTTGTGTTAGAAATGAAATATTATTTGCGCTTTCCTAACAAAAATAGTTGAAAAGTATCCCCTCAAAATATCAATTAAATGTCTAGCGCAATTTCTGAATTTAAACCTTTTTGCAATATTATTTTGTATTCATTTTATGTAATAACTGTAATGTGACGTAAATATGACGTAATTTCTCCTATTTAAGACTTCTAACGCATGTTAATAAATTTATTATTTTACAAATTCCTTTGTCTCTTAAAATTCACGTGTAATTATAGTTTTTATGACGTAATTCCTGCTTTTTGTACATAATTATTTACTTCTAATTCCAAATGTTTTTTTCTGTTTATAATAGTCACGTGTAAATAAATTTTTAATTTATTTACAAGTAGAAATATTTTTTTTTTGAAGCAAACCTTATTGTTTCCACTGTTTATACGGTTGGCAACAGTTTAAATTAATATCACTTTCTAAAATCTGTAAAAATATCTCTAGAAATGCTGAAAATTTGAATTTAAAATGGAAATAAAACCTAAAAAAATTAGCCAAATTAAAAAAAGAAAAACAGTCTGCACACGGGGAACTTCAAACGTATAAAATGATCTAAAAATGATTAAATTCCTATGAATAGTTTTTGCTCCTATAAAACTTTTTTAGTGGAACGATTTTGTCCAACTTTAGCATTAAATATCTCTTAAAATAATTCTTCTATTTAAAAACTGTCTGCCTCAGCGTGTTTATCAAACATTTCTGTATCATACTACCGATTTTCATATTTTTGTATGCATTATTTTTCTTAATATTAACGAAGAAAGACCTCCTGTCACAAAAAATTCAAAACCGGCGGCGGTGACAGCGGTAGTTACTTTTTTTTAGAATAGAGAGATGTAACTATATCACGAGAATCGGTGAAAATTATCATCATCCGTATCCAAACACGGCTAAATTAGGAAGTCCATATTTTGGAATGTATTTGGCATTAAATGCGGCTCGTTGACTGAATTACTGTGCACTTCTAGTACTTTACGTGACATCGAATTTTGCATAAAACAATGTAAATCTGTTGAAAATTTCTTGAAAATATCTTCATTATTCTTGAAGTTCTCTAAAAATATTCGAGTTCGACTTGAAGTCCTATACCCTATATTTTTCAAAGGAAAATTGATTACGATCTAGTTTCCTACACAAAAATTGTTAATTGTAGCTCTGTCAGCTTTTAAATATTATCGTACCTTTCTTGAAAGACCTTGTATATGCATTTTTTTTTTTTTTTAGAAAAAGAAGTATCTGTTCTTTCTAAATGTTATTATTATTTCCTTTTATATAATTTTATGTAATAGTTAGTTTTCTGTTAGAGATATCTATGGTAGAATAAAAGATAGGCGGTATCTACCTTAGGCCGCGAAACACAAAAGAAAAAAACAATAGCAGTTAAAAAAAAATGGCGTAATTTGTTTTCTCTACCCATCTCACGAAATAGGTCGGAAAGGATCTACTTATATATACTTTTATTTAAATGAAAGCGATTGTAGCAAAAAACACCTTATAAGAAAATGCCCCCAAGAAAATGATTTACATTTAACGCTTCTCTTTTGAAAATCCTGCTCACAGGCATGTGTAAAGCAGTGAAATTTCAATCAGTGCTTCTTTCCTTCGGGGAACAGGTGACAGTGCCTCACCGAGAGCAAGACCACCTGGAGAAAATTTCGAGCTACATTACCAACAAATGAAACAAATTCTTTAAATTTATGTAGCACCCACCTACCCTTCCGGAACAACAGGTTCGAAAGAAACAAGGATTGGGATAATCTGTTCAATCGCAATGAAAAACAGCTTTCTGCGTTTATATCTTTTAGTACTTCTTAAAAATTCTTGCTTTTTCAAAGATTTTTTCCTGCGTAAGTCTATAACTTTGGTCTTAGTAAGTAACTTACAGCAAAAACTCAAAACAGGGCGTATGAAACTGAGGGAGGCCTATAAAAAGCGTATGTTTTATGTTTTTCTCTGGAATTCGATGTTCCATTATCGTTTTTCAAATATGAAGAAAACACAGAAATGCAATTAAAAGCCTTCCGCTGTATAATACTCAAACTCAAAGCAACTATGCGGCAGGAAATGGCCATTCTTTTAGCTTAAGACGTCTGGAAAATGTCACTGCTGCCCTTGAACAAAACAATGACAAGTTATCCCTTAACCAATGAGTGTAATATGCATTTTCACAATTTTAAATACAATATTCGCCATTTAAATTGATAATTGAATCACTTTGTTGAATAGAATTTGATTGAACAATGTTTAAGATTACGAATAAACAAAAAAAAAATTAGTATTAATTTTGTGTTTTGATTCATAAAAGTGGCTAATTTTCTTACATAATAATTCATAAAAGCGGCAATTATGGTATTATTTTTTTTTAGCTGTGGGAGGGATTTTAACCCTGAAATTCCCCCCCCCCCCACCCCGGTCGCTGCGTCAGTGTATGAACAATTACTTGTTCACTTAAGCTGTAATAGTTGTTTTCTATAGAAAGTATTAAAAATTAAGCCTATGCACTTCTGCTACAGCAGTATAAACTTTGTTTTCAAATAAATCTTTGTTTTTTAATCACTTACAGGTCTAACATTTAACACAATGAAGTAATTATAATCCTCTCACAAAAATGAAATTAAGGAAAGGCATTTTTTCTGTTGCTGCAAATAAAACTTCTCATTTTTCATTACCCCTGTTTCTTTTTTACAGCTAATATTAAAATATATTTCGTGAAAATTTACCAAAATGTATAAGGAAAAAAGTCGATGGTCTTTCTATTTTTGAGTAAATGAATATTATTTTTTTTTTTACAAATAAACGTAATTATATCTTATTTCTTACATTTATAATTATTTTATCACTATATTTCCTCGAATGATTAGTCGGACCAATTAATAAGCCACATAACATGTAACAGTTTAGATATTATTTAAGTTTAACAAAATTACCCCAATAAACTTTGCTTGCAGCAGGATAAACTTTTTTTTTCAAAAGAATTTTAATTACTTCCATTAAGCATAATAAAGTAATTGTTGTGCTTTATCTCAAAAAAAACATTTTTTCTTTTGCTTGAAATGAAACTTTCTCACAGTTTTTTATAGTGTTTTTCTTTTGTAGCGGTTCAGAGCGTTAATAGTGTTATAATAGCTGATAGAATGTTATACAAAAGAGTGAATCATTTTATACATGCAGAATGACACTCTATCGCCAAGCCAATGGCTAAATTCATGATCTTTCCGTTAATAAAATTTATTCAAACGAGGTTTGTAAAATTATTCAAATGCAGAGGAATGGGACTTAATGTGAATAGAACATCAATTTTTATACTACTATTCGCAAATGACCAAGATATAATTGCAAAAAGTAAGAATGATTTAGCGAAAATGATGGTAAAAATTAAGAAAGAATGTGAGAGATGACACATGAACTCACATGACTTCACATGAACAAATACCTGTGTATAAGAGGAAATGAGACAGACCTAAATCTAAATAATAACATAAAAATAGAAAGTTGTAATCATTATAGATATCTGGGTGTAGACATTAATGGAGAAGGAAGAGACTCACAGGAAATTAAATACAGAATTTGTCAGGGGAGAAAGACTGTGAAACTATTAAATTCTATTTGGTGGAGTAAAGAGATCTTTAGGAAAAGAAAGTATGATATATACAATTCTATTGTAAAGAGCATATTCTTATATGAAGCAGAAGGATAGAGAATTATGGAGACAGAAAGAAAGAAATTAGCGACAGTAGAAATGGTTGCCCTAAGAAGATCATGCAGGGTATCAAGAATAGAAAGAATAAGAAATGAAAGAATAAGAGAAATGATGAAAATAAAGAAAACCATATTAGATGACATTATAAAGGAATTAATCTGGTATGGTCAAGTTAAAAGAATGAATGATGGAAGATTACCCAAAATCACATTCAATTATAAAACAAAGGGGAAGACCGCGGAAGAACTGAGTGGATGATATTGCAAAGGCAATGAGGGATAGAGGGCTGGAGGAGGAATGGACCCTTGACCAAAAAAAATGGAATAGGACTGTTGTAGTTTCTTCGGATGGCGGCATCTGATGCCACAAACCGAGTTTATACACACACACACATATATATATATATATATAGTGTAAAATTCGTCTCAAGTTAGACAATAACGTTTAGCATGCGTATTATGCAATTAAAAATTAAAAATCTATATTAATGTATTCATTTCAATCACCGATGCCCAACGATTGGACAAAAGTTACAAGGAATAGTTAATCACCCTGTAAAACTACATTTAGATTTATCACCGAAGCTTATGGTACATCAGGAAGTCTCTAGTTTTAAAATCTTGGGCTTCCAACAGTTACTATATCAATGAAAAGTACTGAATATAAAATAATTATTTCATGCCAGCAAACGTCTATAAAGGGCATTGTCAGCAATCGTCTAATAAAGTTTGTTTGTTTCCTGCTGATATTTCATATCGAAATTAACTCTCTACCAATCAATAAAAAAATAAATTCTAATAATACTATTATAAGCGTGAAGGTGTGTGTGAATGTTTGAGTCAAGTCAACATCAACACGGATGAATTAATTAATGCCTTTGTATTCTTGCATATAGATGGCTTTTTACTCAGAAATGAATATAGGCTATATTTTATTTATTTTATTGAAATATTTTTCTTAAATAATTATTCTTATATAATTCAAAAGAACCTTATTTTCATAGAGAATCAATTGACATTTTTCTATAAAATTCAACTTTCTTTATCGCTACCAAGAAAATCAAAACCCGGAATCATAATTTCTAATAATCCGTCTTAATAATCCGTAAAAAATTAATACTATATGTATTATATTAAACAATACTATATGTTTTTTCGTCTGGGAACGATTGACATAAAGATTTAATTTTTAATTTAAAATTGGAAAATTTTTAAAAGTAAGGTTAATTAGTCGGATATGCCAATCCCAAAACTTTCTTCTATCTCATACATGTTAATACTTCAAAATTCTCTAGTACAGAGCCAAAATTAAATGGCAATCTATGCCCATCATGAGGATTCTAAGGACATGAAATTCTCTGCATTAGTCCTTGAGATAGGACTATCGCTAAAATCGTGTAAATCATGCGAAATGCAGCATATCAGTGCCACTGGATAGATGGATTTACACCAAAATCTAATAATCAACAACTTATGTTAACGTGTAACTGAATCTGAAGTTTGATGAAAATCCGTTCATTAGTTTTTAAGATAAAGCTATTGCGAAAATCGTAAAAAAATCCACATAGCAGTGCCACCAGTTGAGCAATTTAGACCAAAAACTAATTAACACCAGTTTATATTAGGGACTAACTGAATCTGAAGCTTGATGAAAATCCATGCATTTGTTCTTGAGATACAGCTATTGCGGAAATCGTGAAAAAAGCAACACAGCAGCGCCACCTATCGGGAGATTCACACCAAAAATTAAACAGCACTAGTTTGTATTAGGGACTATTTGAATCTGAAGTTTGGTGAAAATTCGTGCATTTTTTCCTGAGTTAGAGCTATTGTGATAATCATGAATAATGCAGCATAGCAGTGCCACCTGTAGGGCGATTATCACCAAAACCTAATCAGCAGCTAACTAAATCCTGGAGTAACTGTATCTGAAGTTCTATGAAAATCCGTGCAGTAGTTCTTGAGATATAGCTATTGCTGAACTCGGGGAAAATGCCACATAGCAGCGCCATCTGTTGAGCGATTTTCACCAAAATCTAATCAGGTCCAGTTTATATTAAGGTCTAACTAAATCTAAAGTTTTGTGAAATTCCGTGCATTAGTTCTTGAGATAGAGTGCCCACAAAATTTTTGTCACATACAGACTCACAGAGTGACAGAGTGACAGACAGAGTGACGGACAGAGTGACAGACAGACATTTTCTAAAAACCATCAAATCGTGTTCAGGACATTCTAAAACGTATAAATCCGTCGAAAACCGGATGTCGAAAATTTTCACGAATCCGATACTTTCTTCTTGTAAAGATAGAAGAAATTAAAAATAAAATGGATAGTAAATATCGACAATATGCACAGCAAAATTATCAATGTCCAAAATGACGTCATGTTTAATTGTAGTAGAATTCTCCCAGAGTTTTTTTTTCTTTTTTTTTTATTACGATTTTCTTATTTTATGAATTTACAAAGAAAGATTCGTCGATTTCTACAATTTTACTTGGTTCTCTTTTTTTAAATGGTTGCAATTTTATTTTCGCAATTGTTTATGCTGTTTGGCACAAAATTTCGCTTTTTTATGAGTGAGTTATGTCAAAGCTCCTACAAATAAGAAATTTCGCCATGCCCTCTATAAAATATGATAAAGATTTAGTTAATTATATATTTTTTTAATTATCGGAAGTGAAACGTTTTGCTTAATTAATGCATTTACCTTTCTTTTAATGCTCTGTGAACGAAGCCACGGGTAGTAAATAAATAAATAAGTAAATTAATATAAATAAAACACAAATTTAACAGATATGAAATTAAACTATGCTCTTAAACACTGAAATGATCAGAATCAAAAGATTGCTGTAAGTAGCGAAATCTGGTTTATTCCTTGGCCTATTAACCTCTGGAATGTGGGTTTCGATAAATTTCAAAATTATTTTTTAATGTACAATTGATATTTTTCATATAAAAATATTTTTTAGTAACGTTAGTGGACAATCTAACAAAATGTATTAAATATAAAAAAATCTATCAAAGTTTTTAACATAAACAACTATGTTTTGCGCACCAGGTGGTATGTTCTGTAAGCAGGAAATCCCTATTTGTATTCTCTGTTTTAGAATAAGAAGCAATTAAAATAATTAAAATTAAATTAAGAACTTAACTTAATTTGTAATTAATATTAATATTGAATAATTATTAACTATGATTATTAAACAAATTAAAAGAAATCTATTTACAACTTAATATAATGTTTATGGAAACATTCAAAAAGTAGAATTATGCATTCAATCTCATCCAATTACCTTTTCTTTATGTTTCATTATTGCTTACACTAAAATAATTTATTTTATTCGAAATTCTTTATGTTATTTATATACACAAAAACAAATGAATAGAAAATTACTTAAGTGCTTAAATCTCAACGATTTGAAAATTATTTTAAAAAATATATATATTTGTAAATCATCTAAAAACATCTTGGCCTATGCTAAATATCTGCCTAAGATGTTTTTTCTACAATTTTTATGCCTATAAAAGTTACTTAATCGATCTCATTTAATTAACTACTATTTTAATGTGAAAGATAACAAAATGTTTACACAAGCGATAATAATGAAAAGCGAATGTTGCAGAAACTTCAATTAAAATACAAGTAATACTTTCCCAAATGCATTCTGCTTTTTTTTATTTAATTAATAAAAACATTAAACATACCGTAATTATTACTAAAAATACACACAGGTTCGAAAACCCCCAATTCCTATATATTTTTTATTAAATAAAAACAGTTGCCTTTAATTATTATCTTACATTATTTAAAGTTACGAATTCAAGCTAATCATTAAATTAATTTTTATTAATATCTTATTGGCATTGAATAAACAAATTACATTTACTATTTTATGTAATAAATCGAGTGAAGTTTTAGTATTTGCAATGAAATATGCAATTTTTGATGTAGTAAATAATTACTGCATTAAACAGTGTGATATATATTCTTAAGATACACGTATATTTTAACATCTGAATTAAATTATTATTCAAACTAATTATGAAACATCAGACAGACTTGAATACATTTAAAAAGCAATTAAATTAAAAGCATATACTACATAAAAACAGTTAATTAAAATCAAAAACATGAAAAGTAAACGTTTTGCTATGTCATCGCATAACCTCATCAGTAGTAACATAAACCACCAATAACAAAACATCGAACATGCTCTGGACTCAGTCGAAGTTAAAGTTTTTCTTTTAGAAACAAGAAATATTCATTAGAAATAGAACCTGATTCGTTCAAGGTACATGGGTATAGCTTAATGAACCATCCCTCCATGAAAAGTCTGTAATGGTAATCGTTGCATTTAAATGTGTTTTTAAATGCATTCAAGTCTGTCTAATGTTTCATAATTAGTGTGATATATATTCCTCCATCTTCAGTTTGTCACACGTGAAGATATATATCACTCACCCGCAAGAAAAGTGACACAGATCTCGCAAAAATTCATTTTGCGTTTTATTCCACTAAAGGGTCTGTCATAAGTGTCTCTTGCAACACAAAAAGTTTCATAAATGTAGTTACACGGAAAATCGTTTTATTACGCTATAGGTCCATTTGCGACCACAGAAGAGGGGTGGATTTTGCGGGGAGGTAAAATTACCCAACCCTCCAAACCTCATTTTATGTCTTAATTCTTAAGGGTTTTATGATTTTACGCACGTTTTTATTCCTACATGCAAAGCCAAGTGGTATAACTTCATGTTACAGTAAAATCATGTAAATTTTCTTTTGCCTCTCCTGTGAAATTTACTTTTGTCGAGATGTGTCACTTTCTTGTGGGTGAGAGATATGTTTCTATATCGTTGATTGATATGCTGACACCACAGGTGTAGATACTTGTTTCCGCACAGGATGTAAGTTCGAAAATCCCTTCGCTAAGATAACATTACAAGTAAATAGTAAATTCAACATTTATTGACGACACACTTCAACATTTACAACAGTTATATGAAACACAATAGTTCCGTTAACAGACAAAGATATAGAAGATCTGCCCTATGTTAAACTACACTTTGGGATACTATCTACACGCTGGGTTATAAAACATTGACTCACTATCCCCTAGAACGGCAAATTATTCTGAATTTATTGAAAAAAATTTTGGTGGCTAAAAATTCCTCTCAAAATTTTCACAGGTCCTATTATCAACATGTTTCTTAATTTATATTTTTCAACTTTTTTTTAATTCCCCTTCGAACAACGATTTGCATCAACGTAAAATTCCACTTTCTCGCAGCTTTTAAGATTACGCATGATGATTCACCCTCTTGCAGAAGTTTCCTACTGGTAAGTGGTAAGTTCAGTAAGTTCGATAAAACACGAACTTCGAAAATAAGACATGCGCTCAAGCGATATTTTTTCTACTAGAATTCATTAGTAGCATCTCTCTAGTAACATCTCTAATTTTACTCTAACATTTTATACTCATCTATTATATGTCACTAAATTTTATCCAAGTGCCTATATACAGTTCAACTCATGTATTTGATGAAACTGTTCTAGAACTTCGCACAATTTAGAAGTGTCTATAGTAAGTTTTTTGGCTCTCCCAAAAAATTGTATTTTTCAGCTAAAACTCCATGACTCCTGAAGTCCTCGAGTGATATAAAAAATTTTGGTGGTAGAGTATAAATATAAAATCATATGTAGCAGACAGTTTTAAAAAAATTAATCAGTTAAAAAAAATAAGTTATAAAGTTATTTTAATTTAGTTTTAGTAATAAAGTTAGTTTTACTTAAAAAAAAAAAAATCTGAAAAATAGAAAAATTCTGAAAAATTGCCATTGCTCTAAAATAGAAAGTATAAGTCGCCGGAAAAAACTGTCTGCCATAAGTCTTGAGTATAATCCAGTAACAATGGATTCCAAATTTCATCAAAATCGGTCGCGTAGTTTAGTTAGCTACCCAAAAACTGGATGCAATACTATGGGAAATATGCAAACTTTAAGACTCTTAAGGGAAGACAAGACTGGTTGCAACTCTATGGAAAGTATGCGAACTTTAACCCCTTGAAGGGCGGTGATGCCACTATGTCATCACATTATTTTAATCGCTAATTGCTACATTGACACCCGAATTTTTTAATGCAAATTTCACTTTTATTAAGTAGACGAAAATATCCTTTTACTTTTTTTACGAATAAATTTTCTTGTAAATACTGGTGTCATTGGATTATTTCAACATTTTTGGAATACAAGTACCTCAGCCCCTGAAAGGGTTAAGACCCGTTTCCTCGGAAACTACCCGATCAATTTTCATGAAATTTTGAATCCTTATTTATTAGAGTATGCTCAAGACTTATGACATACATGTTTTTTTCCTGCGACTAAAACATTTTATTTTAGAGCAATGGCAATTTTTCAGAAAGTTTCTATCTTCAGAAAGGTTTTTTTCTGCAATTAAGTAAAAAATTTTAAAACTGTCAGCCACATATGATCTTATCTTCGTACTCTCCCACCAAATTTTTTTTATGGAAAACGCTCTAGTACTTTAGGAGTTAATGAAAAGTACAATTTTCCGGATAGCTAAAAAACTTAGACACTTCTAACTTGTGTGAAGTTCTTGCACAATTTTATAAAACACATGAATTAAAGTATATATAAACACCTGGAAAAAATTGAATTACATATGGTAAATTAGAACAAAATGTTAGAGTAAAATTAATATGAATGGACGTGACGTCCCAGTACTGTCTTCCCTTAATGTGAGTGGGCGTGGCGTTCCAGTCTTGGCTTCCCATCAAATTTTACAATTATTTCTAATGGTCATAAAAGCAAACTTGGCCTACTTATGGATTCAGGAAGGTTCAAGGAATTTTTCAAGTCAATTAGGGAAAAATCAATTTTTTCGAAAAAATGTCGCTCATATCTCCCCTTAAGTGCTCATGCGGCTGCAAAAGAATATAGCATTGATCAAAAAACTTTAGGATGGTATGTAGTCAAATTTCACAAAGATGAATACAATGAGACGAAATCAAACTATGTGACGTTGCCAGGTCGAGTGTCACAAAAAGCAGGACAAGGAGACAAAAAAAGCGATACAGTGGCTTATAATTCCGGACATATTAATACATGAAACCCTATGAAAACGGAACCCGTGTCTAACGGAATATTGTCTTAAATGTTAAAATTTCATTTTCCCGGCTGTACAATTATATCTGCTCAGACAAAATCCTGTTTAAAACGGAATTTTTCTCCTGTGACTTGCGATTCTGTGCAAACAGGTTTCTTTAATACGTCATATATTGAAAAATATTTTTTTTCATTAATTAAAGCATGTAGCATAAAATTATTTTGCTTTTTTTAACTGATTTTATTTCTCATAAGAAATATTTCAATATAAAACAAAGTGGGTCAAACCTCCCGTATAGTGGGTCAACCCTCCCGTATATGGGGTGCCTTGACCCATTATTTTCCGATGATTAAAATCAATAATTTCTCAAGCTTCTTATATATTACACTTATAATATGTAGCAATTTTCTTTTGATAACTGATTGTATAACGAATAAAAGGATATATAAAACTTTATTCTAGGTTCAAGATTTAAAAAATAAAAAATCATTTTCTAAAAAGTAGGTCAACCCTCCCTTGTCTCCCCTGCACTTGAAATTGAAGGCACGAATTTAAATAATACAGTGACGCCTTGTTGTATCGTGTATGCCAGGATACAATGAAATAAGTGAGCCATAACTGAGGTCATTACAAAACTAAGAAATATAACATACAAGAAATTATTTTGTGATTGCCTCCAAAATGTTAGTTTATACACACATTGGAATTTTTTAAAAGAGATATTCATAGTACAATTAATAGTTAAATACAGATATACAATAAAAAATGCAGTTAAACTACAGCTTATTTTTAGGGAAGTGCAAAAAAAGAGCTATATATCTAACCGAGCTTATATAAAGAGGTACTATGTTTGCATATAACATGTTTATGCATAACGATACGCTGCATACATTTTATTTACTATTCATGTAAAAACTATTTCACTGGGACATACAATTACCGGTGACACATGTTTTTACCAATAGATTAGTTTACTTAACTCTCCAACACATTCTTAGAGTGTAAGATGTATTGAGGTTTGATGGCAGTTAATAATATTGGGTGCCTGCGAACAATTCTAAATGCAAACCACAAATAAACATATAAATAAAGCAGTTCCGAAACACAGCATTATAACATGAAAATCTAATAACAAGTAAGTACACAGATGTTGCCTGCAAGAAAATAAATTTTTTTGGTTTTCAACACTTGGTTTTACCAGCAAATGTCTATGACTTCATGCGGTGCTTTGCTAAACATATCAACAGAGATTTCTTGTTGAGATCCACAAATTGTTGCGCAGAAGACATTTTGCTTAATGGGTTATATACATTCTAAAATTTCAAAAAATAGACTTTTTACCTTTGAGGGAAATCAAATCCTTATAATGTGTAGTATTATGGGCAAAAAGATTTTAAAATATATCTCAATTACTAAGAAAGATATGAGCAAAAATGTAAGCACGTGAATGATCAATAAAATCGACCTCGCCGAACAATATAAATTCAGCTGTAGCGTTCAGGTAGAAACTCACAAATACATGTTTTCAATGCTGTTCGTTATATTTGCAAGAATGTACTGGACCATTTTAAATATTTTACTCTCTTATTGAACGCTAACGAGAGTTTGGATGCTAAAATTTGGAAAATATGTCCAAAGTCACATCCGGAAGTCGTTCTATTGTTCAAATTGCCAACGATATTCCTTCTGCTACATATAATGATGGTACAGAAATTTACATGCAGATACTACATATAATGGGAGGCCAACCGTCTGCGACATGCTGGAATCAAAGCGGCACAAGCGACGGTAGAGGATCGTACTACTCGTAGGAGTAACAAAAACATTTTAAATGAGCAGATTAAGGCAAAAGAGGGTCCACAGTACGACGAAATTAAGTTTAAGTTGAAAAATAAATTATCAGTATACTTTTTTCTTCCAAGACTTTAAGCCCGATTTTCTGGAAACTACATTTTTTAACGTGGGCAGCATGATAACTTGAACCATTTTTAACATTTTAGGAAAAAATTTGTGCACATCTACGTATAATTAAATTGTCTAAGGACCATCGAGCTGAATCTTTTATGTTTTCCGATATGTTTAAAGGTCAAGCTTTTAAACGAAAAATGAATTTTTTTTTCAAAATAGCACAATTTTCTTATTTTTAAAAAATTTAAATATTTGTGGCGCTGACCCTTAGCTACATCCTTATTTTACAAGATGAAACTGACATTTTAATAATTTTTTGTTTCGACAGGAATTTAGAATGCTGCCCGGATATTTCGATACAAGTCAACGAGGCTGCAGGTTTCGGACGTAATGAATGTGATGTGACCAAATTTAACAATTTTTTTGTAAATAATTAAAGCTATTAATAAAACCTTGGAATTATTAGTTTTTCAATTACTAACTTTACTCCCTTCCTAAAAAAAATTCAAAAATATGCCAGTTTTTCGCTGCCGAGAAGGTACGTTAACCCTTATTAAGAAAGTTACTATCATGTGATTTGTAGAAGGGCACTGTGACAGATTTTCTGTCGCATGATTTTCTTTTTATTCAAAATTAATTTAAAACATAACTTTATTACTTTTAAAACATGTTATCCTCCCCCCCCCCTTTTTTTTTCATACTGATATACGTAATTAAATTCATTTCTTAAAACCATACAGATTTTCATTAAAATGTTTTCTCCTTTCTGAAACATCTTAAATTCATTGCATTTAAATATTTAGTTACTTTTCCCTTTCTCATTTTATCATTTTATCTGTCCGTTACTGCTTCCAGTGCAAAAAAATAAATAAAAACATTATAAAGGCAGCTGCTGGTATCAATATGTCTTCACTTAATTGCATCGGCTTTTGCCCACCGCACTGATAAGCAATTCTTAATCTCTGCTAATATTTGACCGTGAAAATGTATTTACAAATTGTCAGTTGCCAGAAAATTTTAATATTCCTGATATTCTTTTGGCAATTTCTAATTTAATTGGTACCACACTTTCTATTCAATTAAAAAATATATATAAGATGAAATTCGTTAATTTATTTAATTGGATATTTTTAATGCCCCAAAGATAGCTAAAATGTTAATTATTCATGGCGAAATCAAAATTCAGTCTACAGGTTACCCTGTAAAAAGATATGTTTCAGTAAAAAGATGTTGTACCTGTCAGGACCTTCTGCATCAGGCAAAATCACGCACAGATAAAATTAGGTGTCCGTATGTGCCTTATCACATAAAGATCCTCATTGTTCAAACAGCCCAAAATGCATTAATTGCATTAGATGTAATGAGATAAACAACACAAATTTTAACGTTTTCCATACAGCTTTTTCACACAGATGTCCTACTGTAAAGAAGTTTATACAGGACGAACGTGTAACCTCAGACAACTGCAATTTATTTCATTGAACACGATTATATTTTTCCTTTATAAAAAAAAAAAAAAAAAACTCTTAACAAGGTAATTTTTTTTTGCTGCATTTTGTATGGTGAAGGATTCTTTAAAAAGAATTGCTATTTTTTTTACAAAAAAAAAAAACCATTTCACTTTGTTAGACACTTAGGTACATCTTAATGCTTCACCTTATGGCATTGGTGATAATTTAATTCACATTTAACACTTAGCTGTAAATTTAAATGTTTTTTTAGAAATTATGTGTGTACTGTTAGGTATATTTTTTTTCTCATTCGATTATTACTGCAGGAATTGTCGGATGATTAAAAGGTAGTATGGTAGAATGAAAATACACTGATGCGGGTCGTCAGATTTTATTTATTCTCACTTGTAAAGGTTTTGGTAGTAGAGGTGTATACACAAACACGGTATATATACATATTTTTTTTTTCTCAGCAGTTACACTTAAACGATTTTGGATATTTTTTTCTACTTTTGTAACTTGGTATATACAAGTGATAGAAACATCACATTTTACTCTTTGCATTTTGTTTTGGTTTTAGAGTTTACATTTTCACGATATAATTTAATAACATTTTCTTTTTTTTAACTTAACGTTTAATTTTAAAATTGACGGTACTTTTTTTCACTTTTTCACAACATTAGTTCATGGGCTACACTTATGTTTTGGATATATACACAATTAGTTCATGTGGAAATACATGTAATTTATGTGAGTTTGTACACATTAGTTCATGAGTATAATCACACAATTTTGTTCATGCGAGATCACACATTAGTTCATGAGAATAATTACACAATTTCGTTCATGTGAGATTACAAGTAGTTCATGTGAGTTGTTATACATTAGTTCATGAGTATACTTACACAATTTTGGTTCATGTAAGATTACATTTAGTTCATTAAGACATTAGCATATATTGTTCATGAGCTTGCTACTTTTAGTTCATTGAGATAATTTAAAACTTTCACACTTTGTTCATATGTTTACCCTTAGTTCATGGTGTCAAGCAAAACTCTGTATCATTACATAATCTAATAATATTAATTCATTAATTATGTAATTGGAATCTCATTCACAAAAATGATTTTCGAGTTTTGTGTTTGTACACACGTACCGTTGCTTTTTTTTTATTACTTCTATATTTTATGTCAGGTTATCGCTTTACACTATAGTTTTTTTCTCATCCTCTAAATTCTAACATTTTTTTGTTTAGTTTGTGTAATGTCATAAATTACTAATGACACCATCACTTTGTTTAATTACAAAGATTTTAGAATTACATGAAATTATCCTTCACATGACATTTTTACTCGACATATTCATTTTGCAGCAATTAACATTTAACAATTCACATTTTTTTTACACTTTTATTATAGACTCCTTGCTTGTAAGTGGCATATCAAGTAAGGTCTCTTTTTATACTACACGAAATAATATACAGTATGTAAATATTTTTTAATATACTTGGTAGGAGTTAACTTTAAAGAAATGCATTGTACTCTAAAAAAAATTCTACGATTAATTCATGTGACGCAGTGTTGTGAACACAACAGTTGTTTTTTTTTATTATTATTCTCTACACCTAAAGTTCAAATGTTTTTGAAAATTTTTTTTCTAAATGTTAAATAGTAGTTTACTTTTTGAAGGAATGCAATTGTCTCCTTTACCTGATAATGACAATTTGTCTCTCGCCACCCACGGACTGTATTTTCGTCAATGTCATATATGACATATATATCGCATTTTTTTGTTTTTAAATTAGATCTATGAAGTTGTGAACCATTCAAAAGTCGCCCTAAGGTTTCAAACTTCAGTGTGCTGAGAGATATCTTCCCCTAGTAAATTGCTTTTCCAATTTATTAAAAAAATAACATTTTTTTTTTAGATAAGTCGAAGAATGCTCCTTTGAAGATCAATATGAACTTTGGGGAGCAGGTACTCATATATGCATCGCTGTGTGAGTCTCAATACTCCCTCCTCACCTAAGGTCAAAGCCCTAAACTGACGCCATAATACTTGTGGTCTCCACAAGATTTAGGGCTACAACCTGTTTGCGGCGTGCTACAAGCACCTCTTTTTTTGGTAGTCCTGTGCCTTGTGCACAATTTGTTTTCATATTCGATTCCCCTTTAGTGTAATATATTACATTTTAACTTTTACTTTATAAATAGACATACAATATTTTTCTGTGTTTAATTTACAAAAAAAGTTCTTATTAGTGTGTTTTGTCTTAATTTGCTTGCATTTTATGAAATTGTGATCTCTGTAAGATCACATTGTGAGAAGTTATAAATATGTTTAATTTGAATACTTCTTTTTTGATTCATGACAAAAAAAAGCTCATACCAGCGCCGCAAACACAGAGCCACATACAAAGCAAAGGATCATAACTCTTCAGTAAATGTGGCATATTTTCTTCTTGTGGAATACTGAAGTTATAAAATAAGATTTGTTTTCGACAATAAGAGCACTCAGTCATGAAGAAATTATAATTATTCTGAATTATTTGAAAGCAAGCAAATATGCTTATGTACTACCTTCCTATTCTATTACTTAAATTACTGGAAATGATGCTCCAACAACATTTTAGAGAAACGGGTTCAAACATACTTTTTTTCTTTTTATTGCACACTTAATTTTTTTAAACATTTCTATGTATATTGTATGTTCTGTATGTGCGAAGGTGGACAAAGGATTTTAAGTAGATATAAAGCTGCAACCTACACGTTTCAGCTTTCTTCAGTTGTCGGGGTGAGTTGTGTGACAGATTTTTTTGTCGCATATTTTTCTTTTTATTCAAAATTAATTTAAAACATAACTTTATTATTTTTAAAACATGTTATCCTCCCCCCCCCCCCTTTGTTTTCATACTGATATATGTAATAAAATTCATTTATTAAAACCATACGGATTTTCATTAAAATGTTTTCTCCTTTCTGAAACATCTTTAATTCATTGCGTTTAAATATTCAGTTACTTTTCCCTTTCTCATTTTATCATTTTATCTGTCCGTCACTGCTTCCAGCGCAAAAAAAAATAAAAAAAATTTATAAAGGCAGCTGCTGGTATCAATATGTCTTCACTTAATTGCATCGGCTTTTGCCCACCGCACTGATAAGCAATTCTTAATCTCTGCTAATATTTGACCGGGAAAATGTATTAACAGCAAAAGTAAAAGAAAGTATCTTATGGGAATCATGTACGTTATTGTGAATAATGGTCGAACTATAAACCAGATCCCCTTGATTCTCAACATTTTCCCCATGCCACAGTCTGCAGTGTGCAATTTTAAGTAACAGTTATTTAAGCGAATGCCTGTCTGTAATATAAACAATTTCTGATTTTCTGTTGCCTCTCTCATCGTAATTAGAAGCGGTTATTGCAACCTAGGAGTCACCCATCTGGTAGGGAACCAGATTATTTACTGTAATGTATATTGCCAAAAGAAACCTTTGTCAATATAAGTACAGTCACCAAAAGTTTGTAAATTGGCGATATTGTGCAACGCCAAGATTTCTAGACTTCTAGCGACAATTCTCACTTCTCCTCTGGCCTTCGAGATGTGAAGGTTCTAAAAAGAAGGGCGCTTTGCCGCCTCCGTCTGTCATTTGGGTCTCTCTCCTATTTTACTAGCTGAACCACCCCCTCTAAAAGCTTTAAATAAAATCATTGTTCCAGAAAACTAATAGTTAGAGGGGGTTTTTTTCTGTGAATTTAAGAACCCGGTTTTCAAACAACGTTACAGGCACATCCCCTCCGTCCCTAAAGTAGAACAGAAAGAAGTGTCTGATACAACGTACTGATTTTTTTGTATTGCGCAACACTACAAACTAAAGGAAGAAGTAGTGTCTACTAAATCTAACTTGATAATAGCATCTGAAAGTTTTGTCAATTTAAATTCACAATTCGTTTTAAAAAATGATGCATGATTTATCAATAAATATAATGTACTGTTAATGTAATAATGTTACTATCGATCAATATTTAAATTTAAATATTAGCAAAATATTTTTTTTTGTTCCTTTTCTGTGACAACTGGATATTTAAAAATATTTTATATGATAGATGTCAGTTGCTCTGTATTTAAACAATTATCTTAAAAAATGAAAATCTAAAGGCTTAAATGGCATAAAACACCTCATTTTCTTTTCTTGGCTATAATTTTACATATGAACAAAATTGAAAAGAATTTAATTAAGGCCATTTTAACGAATTTGAGTAGGTATATTTTGGGATCTGTGACATTATTTATGCAAATCCATCTTATTGGCAATGCCTGAACCAATTGCATTTTTTTCTTTCAGTTTTATTTATGGGATAAATCATGTGAATCACTACAAAATATCACATGTATTGATAACTTTCGGAGAAAAAAAAATATTTATGTCTATAAATGTTTAATGCTGAAATCCCGATAATTCGAATTGAAAGTTATTTGAATTTTTATTTAAAAAATGATATGAAACGACTTTTGGTAAAAAAAAGAAAAATTTAAAAACTGTATGAAAAACAAAAACTTTTTTCAACATTACATTACTTAAAAAAGGAAGAAGATAAAAGGAGAAAAGAAGAAGAAAAAGAAACATTGTTAACGTATTGTAACTTTTCAATGAGTCAATTAATACATACCTAATAATTCTCTGGAATAAAATGTTCTCAATGTCTTACAAAATGTTTTTTTATACATTATTTACAAGTATCTTAAGTCCGTGCTCCTATTTTTTATGCTAAAATTATGCATAATCATTCACTAGTATGGACTGATTGCAATAAGCCGGCGGATCTTTGTACAAATAGTTTTTCTATTATATAATTATTATTATTTTAATAGTGTTTTCTATTTAGCCTAGGACGTCATAGGTCTGCACGGGACGAAATTTCCAGGCCCGGCCTGAATCACGGGAAAAAAATCGACTTGGCCGGTACAAAAAAAATATTGGCCTGGTAAAAAAGTTAAAAGTTGGCCCGAGCTCGGCCCGACTCGTAGAAAAAATATTCGCCCGGCCCGGTATAACAGCTAAAAGTTCGGCCCGAGACCGGCCCAAAAAATGATAAAATCTCGGCTCGAGCCCGGCCCGGCCCGGCCCGGCCCGAGTGAATTTCTACAAAACATTGATTTTTACGTCGATATTAAAAATTTGTCTCGTACGAGGAGTTCTGGCCAATAATATTTATATTAACTTTTTTTTCAGGTTTATAATCTTCATTTTTACAGAAGTGCCGCAGGTTGCGATATTTATTTTTTTAATGAATTGTTATTTCTTGTATGTAAATGTTTTATTAAAGTGTTAAAAATTTGAAAAATGCTATTATACAGTAAAATCTTCTAAGACTCGATTACATAGGGGAAAAAAATGAAAATGAATTATAGACAAATTCCTTCTTAGCAAATGTAAATGTATTATATATTCTTTTTTTACGTATTAGTATATTAATTTTGCATGGATCAACACGTTTGTCAATTTAAAACAGTATTCTGTCATAGGCAGGTTCTTTTTTCACACATTTTACTATATTTTAATTTAAATATAGTTTAATAAGCGTTGAAATCTACTATTCTTTTAATGGGTCTTGTACCTTTTAAACGCGACGAAATTTAACGAAAAAATTCAAAGTTTGAATTAGTCTATCTTCAAAACCTCTTTATGTATAAACATGAAATTTTGGATATTGATTAAACAAATTGTGCTTTGTAATATGCTGTTAGAAATTTATTAACCCTTTAAAGAATTTGTGGATTGTTGAAGTCAAAATAGCTCTTTGTTGTTACTCCATAAGTAATTGCACGCATGATATCTTGAGAAAATATGTATGGATTGCCATGAAATTTGGCAAAGATACTAAACATATATGTGTGTTTAAAATGAACTATTCATAGGCCAAAATTATTTCATTACCTATATAAAAAATACATTTTTGTAAAAATAAATAAAAATTTTATATTTTTAATGAACAAAAATAGTCATAACTAAAAATATTACCATTGTAGATACTTAAAAGTAGTTCATTTTAAACACACATATATGTTTAGTATTTTTACCAAATTTCATGACAATCCATACATACTTTCTCAAGATATCATGCGCGCAATGACTTCTGAAGTAAAAAAAAAAAAAAGATTTTTTGATTTCAACAATACACAAATTCTGTAAAAGGCAAATAAATTTCTAATGGTAGCATATTGCAAAGCACAATCTGTTTAACCAATATCCAAAATTTCGTGTTTATAAATAAAAAGGTTTCGAAGATAGACTAATTCAAACTTTGAAGTTTTTCGTTAATTTTCGACGAGTTTAAAAGGTACAAGATCCCTTAAAAGAACAAATTTTAATGTTTAATTGTAGAAAAATGACAATTTAAAAATGTATACACTTTTTGCAAAAATCTCAATTTTACTGGCCTTTTGCCAGGCTTAATTTTACTGACCTTTGAAAGGGGAGGACTCGCCGAGACAATGATTTTCATACGGGCTGGCTCAAAATCAGGAGTGAAATGTTTGGACTGTGAAGACTAGGAATGAAACCAGTCCCGGCTCTGTACAGAAAAAATAAGTTATACCCGGCCCGGCACGGCCCTATTCTTCCAGAAGAAAGTAAGGCACGAACCCGGCCCGGCCCGAGCCTTCAGAAAAAAGTATGGCCCGGGCCCAGCCCGAGTGCTTTGAATGAAAATAGGCCCGAGCCGGCCCGTAGGTCGGACCGTGCAGATCTCTAGGTTTATTGAAATAACCTTGAAACAAAATTAGTCTAATTAAAAAACAAATGGTCATTTTTGAATTAGCCTAACGCTGTGTAGGCTTTTTGCAATAAGCCTAAACAAAATCAGGCTGATTGAGAAACAAATGATCGCATCATATTTAACCTAAAACTGCGTAGACTCTCTGCACTAAACCTGAAAAATCAGCATAAAACATTTCAGCCACTGCTAATTTTCTGAATAGTATTTTTGTTTTACTATTTTTATGCGTATAAAAGTTAAAGCATGCCTATACAAGTTACTAAAAAAATAAAAAAACGAATTTGAAAGACTGTCTTTATAAAATATTTTAAAGCAGTTAAAATAAAATTGTATTATATACTTGAATTTCTACTAAAAGAACTTTGAAAAATATATTTTCTGATTTCTAGTAAATTGAAAATACTAAAAATCGTCTTTTTGAATGATTATGTTTTTCTAATATGCATTGAAGAAAAAGGTAGTACTATAATAAGATTTTAAAGTCAACGTAATTATCCAATTAAAAGAGGAAAATTTGATTAAATGATAAATAAGAGATTATTAAAAACTTTTAAATGTGTATTACATGTGCATGCAGTAAAAAAAAAAAAATAAATAAATAAAAAACTTTTCACTTATTATCATTTTAATTCTGGGAATGGTTACATATTTAAAGTGCTTATAACTTTTCGACATTAATACACGTACTATTTACATTAATTTAACGTATTGCTATCATTATTACCCGACTGAAAAGAAGGGTTATGTGTTTCACGCGTATCTGTGTATGTGGATTTCTTTATACCCTCGAAACATCCCAACGGCTGGATGGATTTTAATGAATGAGGTCTCTATCAATTCGTCTTAACGGCCCGATGGTTATAGGCTAGGTTTTGTTTTTATAAATTCAAAATGGTGGCCGTAAAATACAAAATGGCGGAAGAGACGAAAGAAAATACGCACCCTATTGAGTGGCACATCATTGGATAGGTCTTTCAAAATGAAGACGATGCTTCATTGACTATTTTACAGTCAGAAGCTCCGTTAAAATATTATGCAACCTGGAAGTTGTGTATGTAGGATCTCTAGCTTTACTGGAACTCTAACCATCATAGATATCTATAGACGTCATCAAAACAGTGTTTATAGATAGGAAATAACAATTAAACACAACTTAAAAGACATCAATACAAGTAAATAAAAAAATAGGTAAGTAATATAAACAAGTAATATAAAAAAAAAATATTTTAAGTCAATTCCTACTTAGCTCAATAAGAGATTTATTTTTCTCCCATTCTACTTTTCTCTTGAGTGGCACTTAAAATGCCTTGATCAAAAAGAGGGCTCTCTCAGTCTTAAAATACCTTGATCAAGAAGAGGGCTCTCTCGATTATTTAAAATTAATTAATTTAATTTAATTTAATGAATTAATACTTCGAAAAACTGGATTAACATCAAGTGTCATCCACTACAAGTTTTAAAAAATTATTTGAGCTTGATTGGATGAATAATATGTATTTTATTAACGACTGAAATTTTTAACAAGATATATATGGGGCATTCTCACAATCTTTTGGCTTTCATGTCCCTGAATAATAATTTTTTATTCAATACACTTTTTTTTTTTAATTTCATATACTGGGAAACATCTCATTGCATGATTGCATAACAATATTAACGATATAAATAAGTTTTGGACGATGTTGGGGGTCCAAATACCAGTAAAACTCATCTACCGTCTCGTGTCCCTGATGCTGATTTTTAAGTTTGGAGCTGTCTGGATAAAATTGTTTCAATAAAAATAATTCGATTTAATTTTTTTCGGAAACTGGAACTGTTGTTTTATATAAATATGTAGCTAAAAATTAACCTGCACACATATTTAGGGTTGTTATTATTTTTTAAACTCTGTCCCTGGGTTTTAGATTCCTTACCATCCCTCTTCTAAAATTATACAGAAAATCATTTCAGATGCAGCCACAGAATTTTTTTCAAGTTTTTTCTCATGCAGAAGTATGCTACAGAAATAATGTCTAAAATTATATGGCAGGAAATTTACTGTAGAACTTAAATGAGCATTTAAATATCAATTTCAAGCATCGTGGCTTTATTGGTAGTCTCACCGTCCCCAAGGTTTATTCCTGCACTTTTCGAGGTAAATTAAAAAAAAAAATAATAATAATAATATAATCCAATGTTAACAACTGATTCTAAAAATAAATGAACATTGTGGCTATCACTTGGTCTTAATATGATTTTCCTAAAAATAGGTGGTAATTTTCCTTACCGTTCCATCCTTACCGTCCCTTTTTTACCATTTCGTCCCTTTTTTCCAGTACCATCCCCCTTTTTTACTTTACCGTCCCTTCTTTAACACCCCTTTAAGACAATGTTATACAAAAATTCTGTATTAAAAGTACTACATTGTTATTATTTCTTATTTGAATGTCCTGTGGGTACTATACAAATTCATTATAAGTAAAAATTAAAAGAAAATGAAAAGTTATAGTGGTAAAATGATAAGAAAAATTAAACTCGTAAGTTTAACTTAAACCTTAGTTAAATTAAAAAAAAATTTCGCTGTTGACCATTTTTTCTTTATTCTGAATCATTAAGGCATTCGTCTATCAGATTAAAATGTTATTTTAGCAAGTTTAATTTTGTCAGATTTTTTTCCCCAAAGGTCAAAAGATTGTGAGAATGGCCCATATACCGAGAGTGTGAGCTAAGAATTGTGAGCTAGGAATTTAAAAATAGTTTCACATTGATGAGATATAATTAATTAGCTCGCTTTTTACGCAGTCGGGTTTTTTGATTTTTTAAATTTAATTGTTTATAACGTATATTTTTTTATACTTGCGTTGCAGTAAATTTGTGTACAGTGATGAAATTACAAATTTTCTTTATATTTATTTTTTACTAATCTGAAAATTTGTTCATTTATATAAATTAAAATAGTATATAAAGTCTCAGTTTTACAAAAATGAATAACAGGTTACAAATTGTTTTCTTTTTTCTCTTTTTTTTTTTCATTTCTTTGGTAGCATGTACACTAGGGTGGAACTAAAAAACGTAGTTTCGAATTTTATATTCTAATATTGATTATTTTTTTCCTTTTTAACTCCATAAAAAGAAAATATTTTTCTTTTAATTTTAAAATTATATTTTCCGGTTCCTCAAAGCATCTGATTTTCCATAAAAAATGATTAAAAGCCAATATATACATATAAAGTTTTGTAAGCTGATTGTTAAATTTATATTTTGCAAAATTAAATTAATGAAATGTTAATGTCCAGTAATAAAGAGAATAATTTAGTTTTAGTGCCATGAAAAACATGGCCCCAATTTATTTGACTTCTGTAGAAGCCAGCGTAGTGGGCGTCGGCTTTCATTGTCTCTCATTTATTTGGCTAAGACTCATAACAAGTTAGTCCGATTTAGCGTGTATTAACAGTTTCTTCAATTATTTTTCAATAAGCAGTCGATGTCAAATGTGACAAAGTCTGCTAACGTACCTAAATCTTGAAAATCGTTGAAGTGTCTTGTATTTTGCGAACCAAAACAATTAACATTAGACTTGTTATCTTTAGCGAACATATGAAGATGTTATGAAACATTAATTAAGGATTCAATTTAAATTAAAATCTGCCATCTGAAATCTGGAACACATTGTTTCTGAAATATCTAAAGCTGTTGCTGATACAATTAAAAGTGTATTGCTGAGACCTTCAATTCCAACTGTTTCTGATACACAAATCATGAAAAATGATTAGACTATCGTGAGAAATGTCAAAATTTGAACAAAAATATTAAGATTGGAAAGAATAATCCCACATCCGATATAAAATTGCAAAATGTTAGGTAATCGTGCAAAAAACTTTTATTTGTCTAAATGCACTAAATATTATCGTGTATCTGAACAAGAACGTCACTTTCTAAAAGAGCAAAGAGAGATGGTGTGATGGCAATGGGATCAATAGATATAAAAACTACAAAAAATGTGTAGCAAGACTGGATAAGGAAATATCAAGGAAAAGAAAAGTTATTTTAAAACAAAAAAGTGATGTTTCGATTGAATGATCGTCAAATGAAAAAATAGTTCGGGAGGAAATAGTTCAATCGCTTGTTCTTCTGAACCTGGATTTGATAATCAACAAGGTGAAAGAACCAGAGTATTAGACAGAACTGCAAATATTATTGCAAATAGCACCATGAAAATATGGGTATTTCTGATGATAATAACGAAAAAGTAACTGAAAGAAGGACTTGAAGACGACAAAGACAAAAGAAAAGGAAGAATTTGAAAGAACAAGTAAGATGAAATGAGTTTAATTTTAGAAGGTTTGTATTTTGATGACAGAAAGGATAACACTATGATAACTGAAGCAAAGAAAAAAAAGTACTACTAAGAATCCTTAAAGAAGAACACATGGTCCTAGTTAAAAAACCCGGATCAAAATATTTTTGTCACATTTCATTGACATCTTCTTTTTATATTAATATATCCACTGCAATTTTGATGTATTTTCAAAATAATAATACAGACATTTCAAGTTTGAAATTTATTGGGTGAAACAGAAATGCCGTCAATGCAGGACGGAAATCTGGAGTTGACGAATCATCGGAAGCAAGACACTAAAAACTTTCGAATGGATAATTTGCTTATTGCATGAAAATGAACTTTTTTTTAAATATATACTCATTTCAATATCTTACTGGAAAAACTACGGGTACTAAAGGATTTTCTGGACCAATAGGAAAACAACTAGAAAAAATGCGAACATATTGAAATTATTGACTATAAAAACATGGATCCTGTCTTGATGGACTGACTGGATGAAGAACTTTAAAAAAAAAGTACACACAGGAGATACACCTGAATTTTAGATTTTCCTTGTCATATTCAAACAGTGGAAACGTTTGTCAAAGTTGTCCCGAGAGCTGCGTCAACCGTCTTTACACTGTAAAAAAACCACAATAGATTTGCCAGAACAAACTCGATCACAGTGAATGTGCTGTATCTTTCTTTGGTTTCCTGACTATATTAACATGGAAAATACAGTAGTTGCGTAAAATTATCAGCACAATGTGCTGGCAATTTTGACGCATTTTTTTACAGCACAAACTGCTGGCGTCCAAATTGCCAGCACATTGTGCTGATAATTTTACGTAACTACTGTATTTTCCATGTTAATATAGTCAGGAAACCAAAGAAAGATACAGCACATTCACTGTGATCGAGTTTGTGAGTGAGATGAACAGTACTTTGTACTGTAAAAATGTCGTTTTTTTTACAGTGTAGATATTAAGCAAGAGACGGCTGTATCTTGTGAAAGTTGAATTCTCGCAATGTAATGACAAAGTTTGCATAAGAAGTCAGTAGGATGAATATCCAATTCAATTAATCCATAACAAAGGGAAGTAATGAGGGTGGAAGTCGATATTTAGCCATCTCCTCATGGTGACTTCTGTGTAGTATTTGCTTAATATACACAGATATTAGCTAAAAGCTACTTTGTTTACTTTAAGTTAATTTATACTGAAATTTTAGAACTTTGACATCCTTGAGGAACCGGAAAACAAATTGATTTTAAAAAACCTTTTCAGCCAAAAGTTTAGATATCCAAAAAGGAAAAAAGTTTTCACTATTACACATTGAAACAAAAAAGATTTTTTTTTTACCCTATACTAAAGTTCCACCCTAATGTACACTAAATAGATTTATTTTAATGTAAATTCTTTACATTATTTATAACCTCGAAAGCAAACAAATCGAAAATTAATTTCCCACTTTAATCTCAACAGTTTAAAATAAATTAACAAGAAGGTATTCGTGATTTCAGAATAAAATATTTGTTCTATTATTTTTATGCTTATAAAAGTTAAGCACGAACTATCTCATTTAATGAACTACCATTTTAATGAGAAAGATAAGAATGTATTTACGGTAGCTAGAACAATGAAAAGTGAATATAGCTTTAAAGAAAATGCTTGTAATTTTTTAGAGAAAATGACTGAAATAAACTGTATTTTAAGTAATAACCGAAGAAAAAAAAGATGAAGTCTGAAATTTTAACGACTTTCATACTGGAACTTTTAAAGAAACGAACGACATGTTTTTTAATAAAAAATGAGAAACGAATGTAAAAAAATAACTTTATGAAGATATGAAAGCAGTTAAAAGTTGCATTATTTAACCGAATTTTTGCAGAAGAATTGTGAAAGAATGTATTTTAATATCCAGTAAATAAAAAATATTAAATCGTTGTTTTTATTGGATATGTTTGTTTCCCATATCATATATTCAAGAAAAAAAAATTATACATATCTATGATACACTAATTTTAATTGCTAAAAGATGTAAATTAAAACTTTAAAACTGGTAAAAATAGGTTTATTCAACTGTTTACATGTGTCGGCTCTACCCGAGTCATTTTCCAAAGCAAATAAATAATAATATTCTAAAATGGCACGGTCTATGAAACGCCACCATTCAATTTTTCACGTACTCTTTCATATTTTGCACGTTATTTTTATTTCATTACCCCCCGAAGTGCTATTTCTTTCTCCCAGCTAATTTTGTCTCCAATAAATAACGTTACTTTGTATACGCCAGCCGTAAAACAAAAGCCGATGTTTCATTGTGCGATTAAATACTCTACAGCATTTTTTAAAACTTCTAAGCATCGCACATTTTCAATGTTTATACGGTCGTATTGGGGAAAAAAAAGTACTTTTTAATGCAATTTGTTGGAAAACTGTATCTCCATTTGTTTTTGAAATATTAATTTCTTTGTAGTTTCTAGCGACATTTGTTTAATTTTGGCAATTCAAGTACTCCATTTCTGTAGAAAGTAAAGAAAAAATTGTTGAAAAATAGCAATTATATCTTTTTGTTGCCATTTTCTCATAAAATTTGAAAAAAAAATTCATTAAAATACGTGCTATTTTGAGAAAAATATAAATGAATGATTTATGATAAAACATGGAGCTATAATAAACTATATTTAATTTTAAGTATCTATATTAATGCAAATGATGTCATTTTACATAAAATAAAAGCGTGTGCTTTAAGTCTTAAAATTGAAATATCTTTTGCAGTAGAGTTCCGATTATACGAGTCCCGCTTAACCAAGTTATTTTCTTCTGATGGACTGGTGGTTTCTATTATTATGAAACAGCCATTATAAATGAAGCTTTAGGTGAAGATGAAAGAGCAGTCGTAAAAAGTTAGAACTCTGATTTTCTGGTCAGAATGGGAAAAAAATGGCCTTTTTTTTTTTTCCATTCTGACCAGAAAATCAGAGTTCTAACTTTTTACGACTGCCCTTTCATCTTCACCTAACGCTTCATTTATAATGGCTGTTTCATAATAATAGAAACCACCAGTCCACCAGAAGAAAATGAAGTAATGGAAATGCCGGGGGCGCCACTAAATTCTGAAAAAGCAGAATTCCTGTTCTCTAGTTTTATTTTATTTTTTTACCCAGATGTTTATTTTTATTTTCGTAAGTATCGAACCAGAGTTGGGCAAATTTGTAATTTCAATTATCTGCAGTGTAATTATAATTTAATTGTATGTAATTAATTATAGTTAAACATACATGCCGTAAAAAATTCTTGCAGAGCTGTATCTGGTACCGGCCCCATCCAATTATTTGACGAAATTTCTGCGTTTGAATGTGTGTAGCTATAGTCAATTACATAGGGTAAAGTGCCCATATTTCGTCCTCCCCACTCACTTTTCAGTCCTAAATGTTGTAATTTTCAGTGAAAAGCTACCAAATTTAGATTTTACATAGACCATTACTACCCACGCACATAGAAAAATAGGCAAATATCGTACAAAAAAATTTTAACACTGCGAAAAATTAAAACGATGCAAAAACTTTCAAAGTATTTACAAATGCAAAAGAAAAAAAAATGGCCCCAATTCCAAACCTCGGCGTATTGGAATTTTTGGGGGAGGTCACGGGGGTCATGACTCCCCTCTGAACCCCAACAAAAATATTCTAAAGATCATTTTTTAAATGAAATATACAGTTAGAGTCTCGATTATTCGAGTCCTGCCTAACCGAGTCCTGCTTAACCGAGTTTCCGCTTTCACCGAGTTATTTTCTTCTGATGGGCTGATGACTTCTATTATTATGAAACAGTCATTATAAATGAAGTGTTAGGTGAAGATGAAAGAGCAGCCGTAAAAAGTTAGAACTCTGATTTTCTGGTCAGAATGGGAAGAAAAAAATGGCAAAAAAGGCAATTTTTTTTCTTCCCATTATTCTGATCATTCGATCCCATTATTCGCTTAATCACAGAAGCCTGTTTGATTCTGATTATTCCAGTGTTTGTTCAATTATATTTCTGTTAAAATTGTGTTTTAGTAATGTAATTTTTTGTTTAATAAGTTTGAAATTACTTATGGGATATAACCGGAAAAACATTCTAAACGGTATTTACATTGTTTTAAGTGCAAACGGGTTAATTTTCAGTAATCGGGCCGCATGTGATATAGATAGCTTTTTAGAAAAAATCCTGCTTGAAAATTATTTTAAGAAACAAACAAGAAAGAAAAATCATGCGTTAAGCATAGATAGAAACACTTCCCAACACTTCCTGAATGCTTTAATACAACTTCGTTATTTAGGGAAATAAGGTAAATAAGGTAACTAAGTAAACATTTTATAAAACGTATAAAACATTTGAAAAACTGATTTAAGCGGTTACCGTCCATAGCCAGATGTGTATTTCAATTCTTTTGAACAGTCCTGTATTTGATCTGTAGGTTGATATATATTCTATGTGATGGGAAAATTAAATTTAGCAAGAAAATGCATAACAGGTGAAATTTCTCTTTCAGCAATTTATATTAATAGATAGGAACATACTTGAATACTTCTGTATAACCCTTATTACACACCAATATTTAGCTAAAATTTAATTCAAACTAAAACACTCTTAAAACTACTGAAATCACATATCCAGAAATTGTCATCCATAGACGGCCATGTATCCAATTCTTTGCGTGGCCCTGTATATCATTTTATCTATATTCTACAAACATTTCTTAGTAAACTAAATTCAGTTCAGCGCAAAAATGAACAACTCATTTAAAACCCACCTTAAAGCAATTTACGCTCATACTCAGTAACCCTTACAAATTCTTTTCTGTAGCCCTGTATATGAATTACAGCATTTATACACACCATACAATATGCATAAATATAGTGAAACTTAAAAGCGCATATCATAATTAAAAATGCATTCCGAGCAATCATTGCTAATATACAATAATGCGGATACAATCAATATAGTATATGAAATCTTTTGTGTGTCCCTGTAAATGATATACAGTTCATATTATACATGAAATAACTTATACAAAAGCTCAGTGACGTATATCAATTTCATTGTATACGAAATAGTTTAACATAATTCAAATAAGACGCAAACAATTCCCCCATAAACTATTATGTAACGGAATTCTTTTGTGTGGGTAAATAAATAATAACTATTCTTTGAACCGAATATTCTACAGAATGTATATTTTAATGGACTTCATAAATGCATATCAATTTTACTATGTATGAAAGAGTGTAACACCAATAAAAATCATTTGAAACGTTTTTTTCCCATTGGCCGTAATATAACGGAAAACCTTTGACTGTCCCTGTAAAAGAACTGAACATGCTACAAACTTCATTTGAAATAGGGATCGTGCTACAGTAGAGGTCACTTCCATTCAAAAATTTCACAACGATCCGAGTATATTTACGAGAGTTAGAGCGCGGACAGACGGACAGACAAACCGAAGTCATAAACACTTTTCAATTTTGTTGGAAAGTGTTAGAAAGCAGTCAATTAAGACAGTTTTCAAATCAAGATATATTAGTTTTTTATTCAATGGTCAAAAATTAGGAATTTTGCGATGTTTTGAGGTTAAATGAAGTTTTAAGAAACCTTCTTAATACCACTGTAAAATTAAGAGATGCGCAAGGCCTTTCGAAAGAACTTTGCGCAAAAAAAGTGCTACCACTTAGAAAGTAGGAGCAACTCAATTTTTTTGTCAATATTTGTGTATTACACCAGTTTGTTCAGAAAATTTAATTTTTAGAAGTTCATAAATAAAAAAACAAGACGAAATTAATTACTCAGGTCATTGCTATCGTCATTGCAACGTAGAACGTAGAAAGATTAATTCTGAAATTTCGAGGACTTGAAATCTTGAATTTTTAGAAAAGAATTTTTTTTAAATAAAATATAAGAAAATGAATTTGAAAAAAATATTTTCATAAACATGTTTAAAACAATTAAATTAAAGAAACAATTAAATTAAAGTTGCATTTTTTATATGAACTTTTGAAGAAAACTGATGCAAAGTTTATTTTCTTATTTTCAGTAAGTTAAAAGTTCTAAATAGTCTTTTTGTTCGGGTACATTTATCTTGTATTAGACGTGTTAAAAAAAGTAATAGCTAAGGATTACACTTAAAAGGTACGATTTACGTTACATAATTAATAAACGAAATGCTTAAGAAATAATAAATAAGAAACTATTAAAAAGTATTTGAATATTGTACGCATCTGCATAAAATGCTTTTTTTTCTAATTAATTATCATTTTAGTCCATTATTCGCTTATATATTATTATTGGTTATACAATTCATAATTTTTTTTTAATATCAATACATCCCTACATTAATATATCGTATTGACATTTTTATATCATAATTTTAAATCTTCACGTTTAAGTAAACTAGTATACACTGAGATAATTGTAGATTTTTGTTGTTTTTATTTTTAAATATTCTCAAAAAATTTTATATTTTTATATAAATGAATCATAATAGAAAATGTCAGCATTTCAAAAATGAACAAGGCGTAAGTTTGCACAGTTAATTGCTCTTTTTCTATACCTCAGTGGCATTTACACTTAATTTTATTTTAATGTAAATTATTAAATTTATTTATAGCTTCTAAATCAAATAAATCGTAACTTAATTATATCAATTACGTTTCAACGTTTTAAAATTAGTGAGAAAGAAAATATTTGTGAATCATCATAAAACATTTCATCCTTTGCTAATTTTCTCTAAAAGATAATTCTACTATTCTTATGCCTATAAAAGTTAAAACTGAAAAGATCTTTTTTTATTAATTACCATCTTAATGAAATAGATAACTACCCTCATAGCATGCATGGTCACGGTGACGTCGTTGTGACGTCACTGTAAGTCACTGTGGTCACGTCACATCTGTGACCAAAATGCCACCCCTCAGTGATGTCACATTGTGACTGAGATGTGAACTTCTTAGAAAACTTTAAAAAATTACGAAAATTCTTCAAAACATGTTATTTACTGTAAAATTATGTTTTCCTGGCAATTAAAAAAAAATTGTGAGGTCACTGTTATATCACTGCTATGTAACGTACGTCACGTCACATATGTGACAAAAAAACCACCATATTGTAAGTCACAATGTGACAAAAATATGAACTTCAAAAATCTTTGAAAATGAAGAGAAATATTTTAAACAGTCACGAGTTACATGGCATAAGGAATAAAATATATTAGTGGATAGCAAATGGTAAATTCTCTCACTAAAGGGGAGAGGGGGGGGGGGCATAATAAATAAAGTGCACGATACAATCATTAATAAACTAAATTTTCAGGCTATATTTTATCAATTTGATATCTAAGATAGTGAATGTATACTTTTTCATGATTTAAATTTTATCTAGCATTTGGATAATATAATTAGAATTAGGAATATTAAATTTATACACTTTACATATTTAGTTTGCTGGGAGGAAATTTATTCATTTATTTCTTTTTTTACCGACCAGGATTATTCGAAACACTTCTGTGGTTTCAAAATAAAAATTTTCTATTACAGTTAAATCTGCACCTTTTAATGAGCACGTAGAAAGAGTCTTCAGAGTTTAGTCATCTATGCATTTATTGCTTTAGAATATTTTTATAATTTGTATTCAAGTCATAAATTCTACTTCTTTCAGACTTTTTAAATAAAATTAGCATTTTCCGAAAATAAAAGAAATATACAAAATTTGTGCAAAACAAACTTTACTTTAAAAAAAAAAAAAAAAAAAAGAAAAAAAAAAGGGGGGGGGGGCTTGTTATTACCATTAAATTTATTTTTACACCTTTTGAAAATTTAAACAATGGTATATCTAATAAACTCTAATTATGAATATTATTATTATAATTATTTAGAAAAAATGAACTTTACAATACATTTTAACTTGTATTATTTGGTACGGATAAAAAGAAAAGGTTAAATACATTGGACATTTCTTCAAATACAAAATTTTAATTAACCATACTTTCAGAAAATTACTGCGCATTCAAGTTTCATATCTCTTGCATGCAAAAACAAATAATCTGTACCAGGCCATCTGCTTGAAAATCGTCTGCCCACAAAAAAATAAACATGAGAAGACGCGGGAAATAAATAGTTCACTGTTTTTAGAACATCACCTTCACCACGTCTACAACACTTTAAGATAAGGAAATGACCATTTTTGGATACACGGATATTAATAGAACGTATATGTAAGTTTTATTTAATTTAAATATTTTATTCCTGATTTGTACATATGAGTTAAATAGTTTTATGTTATATTTGTAAGAGACTGATCTTTAAACTGTTAGAAGCGATATTTTAAAATTCGATAACTGTAAAGAAAAATATCTTAATCTGCCATCGCTTGAAAAAAAACTGCGCAGAGACTGTGCATGCCTACATTCATACTGGAATTAATATAAACATTAATTTACTCTTACTTGAGATTGAAAATGCATGGAACGACAATGATTTGGAATTATTTTATCGGCTTCTTACTATTTTTTAATTACTAACACTTATAGTTATTATTATTTTGGGGTTAAATATGATGTTCGATTATCATAAGATTACGAAACTGTTTCAGATTAGAAATTAACATTATACTGG
Source organism: Maratus speciosus (assembly GCA_963932465.1). Lineage (NCBI taxonomy): Eukaryota > Metazoa > Arthropoda > Arachnida > Araneae > Salticidae > Maratus > Maratus speciosus. The sequence continues at coordinate 452,043,899 of OZ010789.1, read as the reverse complement.
GAAAATGTATCTTTACATATTACAGTAGTGAAACATTTGAAAGAATTTTCTTTTAGTGCTAATAATATTTTAAATTATCTTTCAAAATCCTAAATCTTCAAACCAATGTTTTCAGATTTAACATTTGCCGAAATTATAAAATAATAGGAATTCCTTATACCATATCGAAATATTTTTGAGATATTGTTAAATCTAATAAGGCATTTAATTTATCTATTGAGTTTGCTGTTGTTTAATAGTACAATTATAAATCCTAATTATTATTTTTAGTATTTTTCAAATTGGTATATTTATTTTTTTAAATTGTATGTAAGCATTTTTTCTTTTCTGTTTGTGATTTTAATCAAACATTTAATTATAGACATTCTGAATCGGTTATTAAATTTTCTTCTTTTGTAAATTCATTTTCTACGTTCATGATACGCGTAATTATTGGCACTAAAAAGTAAAATATGATACTTAAGCATTGAAACAAAGTGTTTTTCATGCCTGATGGGAAGTTATAGATTAAACTGCTTTAGTATATATTTTTAAAAGTTCATATAATACAGGATACATATTATAGGACACAAGTTGAAAAGTGCTTATGACTTCGGTTTGTCTGTCCGTCTAGCAGTCTATCCGCACTCTAACTCTCGAAAATATACTCGGATTGCCCTGAAATTTTTGGATGTTATTGACGTTTACCATAGCACGGTACCTATTTGTAATAAAGTTTGTAGCATGCTTTGTTCATTTACAGGGACAGCCAAAAGTTTTCCGTTACATTACAGCCTATGGAAAAAAATCGTTTCAAATGATTTTTTATGATTTTACGCACGCTTTCAAACAGAATAAAATTTATATGCATTTATGAAGTGCACTAAAATATGCATTCTGTTGACTATGCGATGCAAAGAATAGTTATTGTTCATTTACAGGGCTAAAAAAGGAATTCAAATACATAATGATATAGGGGTGGAGGGAATTGTTTGCGGCATACTTTAATTATGTTAATCTATTTCATATATAATGAAATTGATATATGTCGCTGAGGTTTACATACTTTAAATTATTTCATGTATAATACGAATAATACGTATATAGCATTTACAGGGACACACAAAATATTTCAGATACTATATTGTATCCGAAGTACTGTTCATTAGCGATGATTGCTGGAAATGTATTTTTAATTATGATATGCGCTTTTATGATTCACTATATTTATGCATAGTATATGGTGTATATAAATGCTATAATTCCTATACAAGGCTACACAAAAGTATTCGTAAGGATTACTGGGTATGGGCGCAAATTGCTTAAAGGTGGTTTTTAAATGAGTTATGCTCTTTTTTGCTGAACTGCATTTAATTTACCAAGAAATGTTTGTAGAATATAGATAAAACGATATACAGGATCACGTAAAGAATTGGATACATGACCGTCTATAAATTATAATTTCTGGAAATGTGATTTCAGCAGTTTTAAGAGTGTCTTAGTTTGAATTAAATTTTAACTAAATAGTGGCGTGTAATAAAGATTCTAGGTAAACTAGAGGGTTGTACAAAAGTATTCAAGTATGTTTCCATACATTAGTATAAATTGCTGAAAAAGAATTTCAACCTGTTAGGCGTTTTCTTGCTAAACTAAATTTTCCCATTATATAGTATATATGCACTTAAAAAAATGGGAAGTCAAAATTGAGTAAAAAGTACTCAAATTTAAATGCGTCACATACTCAAAATAGCTCCGATCCAAATGTACTCAAAGTTGAGAAACACATGTACTCATTTTTTATTCATTGGTTGTGATCAAATATGAATCATTATGTACTGCCCCCCTCCCCCCCAAAAAAAAAGAAAAACCTAAAATTTAAAGTAAAAATGTACTGACATTTATTTCCCGTTCAAAGTTCTTAACAAGAAATGTTTAATTGATTATTTATTAAGAAAAATAGCAAAATTCTTAACAAGATACTCAAATCGAATATTTTTATGACAAGAGCATTATTTCCAAGCACTTTTAAATTATTTTTAAAATGCTGTGCATAATTTAATATTTACATTAATAAACATCATTTATGCCGCCATAAATGAAATGAACCATTACAGGGTACAAAACTATTCGTTTGTTTGGGTTTGATAACATGTGATGTTTCAAAATAGAGAAAGCATGGGTTCATTTTTGATCCAAAAATATTCAATTCGATATGAGTACGTCGGTTTACTTATTTTTGAGTACTTCATTTTTCTCAGTGTATCAACCTACAGATCAAATACAGGGTTGTTCAAAAGAATTGGAAAACATATTTGGCTATGGACGGTAACTGCTGAAATCAATTTTTCAAATGTTTACTTAGTTATCTTATTTACGTCATTTCCCTAAATTACGATGTCTTGTTAAAGCATTCAGAAAGTGTTGGAAAGTATTTTATAATCTATGATTAACGCATGATTTTTCTTACTCGTTTTTTTTCTATTTCCCAGATCAGTCTTTTCCTATAAAACATACCAAATCTATTTAGCTCATATTCACAAAATACAATATACACGGGAATAAAAAATTTAAATAAATATCGCTTATCATGCCGCTCTATAAATAATAGTTGTATTAATATCCGTGAGTCTCCATGTTCGTATTTAATAAAGCAATGACAAATCACAACAAATTAAAAAATTTACACATTCTAAATATCAAGCTTGAACTCAATATCAAGCATAGAACTTAATATCAAGCATAGAACTGAATAAAAAAATATGTCAGTTGATAAGCATTGTTTTTTAAGTGGAAAAATTTAAAATGATTTAGAAGAATAGGACTCCAAAATAGCGATATTTTGCTAAAAAGTACGGTAAAAAGATAAGATTTTATATTTACAGCAAAAGGTTATTTCAAAATTCATCGCTGTATTAATACTTAGAAATTTTTCCAGAGAGAATCCTTCGCCTTATATACAATATTTCAAATGAAAATCAAATATCAAATTAATTGCTTAAAAGGCGCAAATAGTGAAAAAGATTCCAAGCCGGGACTCGAACCCGGGCCATCAGTATAGCACACTGATATTCTACCGACTAAACCACATGGAACGACGCCCGGTCTGTAAAATTTCTCACTATTACAGGTTGGCAAGGCTACAAACGCAGCACAAGATGGAATATTTATCGTGAGCCACCGACATGCGGTAAACACGAAACTTAATGAAATCCAGCATCGAAACTATATTAATAATTGGAAATTTTTCCAGGGAGAAACATTCGCCTTCCATACAACATTTCAAATTAAAATTGCCTTTTAAGCAATTAATTTGAAATTTGATTTTCATTTGAAATATTGTATGCAAGGCGAATGGTTCTCTCTGGAAAAATTTCCAAGTATTAATATAATTTCAATCGATACTGGATTTAATTAAGTTTCGTGTTTGCATCATGTTGGTGGCTCACGCTAAATATTCCATCTTGTGCTGAGTTTGTAGCCTCGCCATCATGTAATAGTGAGAAATTTTCCAGCCTGGGTATCGTTCCATGTGATTTAGTCGGTAGAATGTCAGTGCGCTGTACTAATGGCCCGGGTTCGAGTCCCAGCATGGAATCTTTTTCACTATTTGCGTCTTTTAAGCAATTAATTTGAAATTTGATTTTCATTTGAAATCACAGTGTTTATGACAAGTTCGTCACAAATGACCCATATTTCACAAATTGGTCACAGTGTGACGTCAAAGCATTGTCGCTTTCGTCACAGGTTCGTCACAAAGTTAATGCCAAAATAGTCACAAATGACACACTTTTCACAAATTTGTCACACCGTGACTTCACAGAGTGGTCACAATGTGACGTCACAAACGACCTCTAAAACGGCCATAACGACCTCGCATTCTAGTCACTGTGACGTCACATCGACGTCACGTGACGTCACATCGACGGTCACAAAATCACAGTGTGACTTCACAACGACGTCGCCGTGACGTCACCATGCCTTACGGGTAGGTATTTACGATAACAAGAAAAATGAAAAGTGCAAGTTTCTTTAGGTAAAATTATTCAACTTTTAGGGTTCCGTACTTAAAAAGTAAAAAAGGAACCATTATAAGGTCATTCCTGTGTCTGTCCGTCCATCTGTGACAGCCATTTTACTCGTAAACTATGGAACGTGGAAAGTTCAAATTGGAAGATGTAATAAAGACTATTGACCGACATTTTTTTATTTATAGATTATTAAAGACATTTAAATATATTTAGTAAAAATGTAGGGGGGTTAAAATGAGTTACTTGAAAAAAAATTTCTTTGTATATCGTGTGGGGTATCGTGTGAAAGCTGTCGTAACTCTGAACTCAAAAATATATTTCTTTTAATTTTAGGCATTATATTTTCAGAAATATCGTCGCAAATGAAGTGCAAAAATATGCCTCCTCCCCCTCCCCCGTCTATTTCCGAATCTACTGGAACTAAAATTGTAAAAAAACTAGAGGTAGTAGACGTTAATGTAAACCTTGCAAAATTATACAGATGACCCTAGGTCACATATTTTTTGAGAAAAGTGCATTTTTCCGTTACGGACAAATTTCGATTTTCGGACATTCAGCAAAGGTGTTGATAAACGCTAGAGGTACCAATCGTAGCAGAAGTATAAAAGCATTTTTGATAATGATTTTCGAAAAAAATCGTCGATAATTAGCCGAGATATTAACTCTTCAAAACACGGACAGTTTGGACATATATAATGACAGTGGCGACGTACTCTATGTACCATCGGCTTTTAAAGTCTAGATAACAACTTTTAATGACATATTTGTGTAATGCGATGCCCAGTAGCAGTATAAAAGTAATAAATGTCAAATTGTTAAAAATAGACCAATTTAATTAGAATTAATTACATATATGCTATGGGATTCACGCCCAGTTGCATTGAATAGATCTCTGTCTGAATGCGCCTTCTTAAAAACCTCTGGGAAAACGCGGCATGGGCCGAGGCGGAGTTGCAAATTTTCGGCCTCTTTTAACAGCGCGCTTAGCACAATACCAAGTTTAAATTGTGAACAAGCGTTTTGTTTTAGCTACACTGTAAAAAGAAAAGATTATTACTACACTAAACTTAGTTTTTTAAAAAGCCACGTGAAGTTTAAATATCGCTTCTTTTATTGTCACTACCGAATTAAGTTCATCATTAGTAGATTAGGATAAGAATAAAAAAAAAAGATTCATACAGAATAGAAATATTCAATATTATTTAGGCTTCATATCTTATTGAACTTTTATGGTATAACCATGCATAGTTTTCTAGTATATACAGCAATACCAACCCTACGTTATATAGTTTTTTACAAAGTCTTGTTATTCTTTTAGCAATGCTTTTTTTAATAATAAAGTTAATAATTCATATATTTATTATATACGGAACCTTCTGAGCGCGAGTAATACTCGCACTTGGCCGTTTATTTAAAAAAGTCTTAGTAAAACAGTATTTAAAAAAATAATAACCTAAGGGGAAAATTATTAAATCCAAAATTTTTAGTACTTGAAATATTAGAGAAACAATGAACAATTTTTTAATAAAAAAAAAATAAAAATTAACTTCCTAAAGGAATTCAAGACACTTATATTCAAGTTACAATTTGTTGCCTGTTCAGAAGAACTCTGGGAAAATATAGTTTCCTTTTTTTAGTAAATTAAAAATACTAGACCTTACTTTGTGATAGACCTTGTTTATGTCTTTATATAAAGTATTGAAGGGAAATGAAAACTTTAAACAAAATTATCAAAGGTGAGATGCTCGCAATTAAGTTGCGAAATATTTAATAGATGATAAATAAGAAAATATTAAAATGCATTTTAATGTACAGGGTAGGCTGAAAAGAAATGCACACATCTTGTAGAACACGAATAAAAACAAATAACAAAATAGGACAAAAAGTACATCAAAGTACAAATCTTACGCTTCAAAATCATATATTTATTTTTCAACATAGTCACCGTTAAGGCTAACAAATTTTTCCCAACGTGAAACACGTTTTTTTTTATTCCGTCACTGAACATTTCTGCCAACTTTTCTCGAATCCAGGACTTTACAGTTACCTTCCCCTCATCGTCCGAGGTGTAATGATTGCCGCTGAGGTCTCTCTTGAATAAGAGGAAAAAAATAAAAATCGCAAGACTCAAGATCGGGGAAGTAAGGAGGGTGTGGAATCGGTTCAAACTTCAGGCTTCGCAGAGCCTCTGTAGTTGTGGAATTTACGGTATCCCAATTCTTCAGTAATGAAGAGGACACGTTCCTTGGATACTCCAATATGGTTTGCGATACGCTTTTGAGTGATTCGCCGGTCATTTAGAATCAAATCGTCAAAGAGTTTGCAATGTTTATCGTCTAGGCAGTGATCGGACGTCCGCTGCGTTTTTTATCAACAATTATGGCTCTTCTAGGCTCGCAATCACAAAATTTTCCTGCCGATCGATTTAAGTAGACTTTTCAACAGCATCGTTACTATAAATAGTCTTTAAACAATGATACGCAGGTCAGCATGGGTCACTTTTTCAGTAGTTAAAAATTCGATAATAGCACGCTGTTTAACTTGCGTTGGCATAGCACTAGAACAAGTCTCCATATTTCCGCTTCTCAAAACACAGCGGATGAATTCAACGACTTCAAATCTGCACATGCATATAAAAGGGGAGTATTACTTCAACATGTCCCCTAACGCGCTTTTGAAGGTCATTTCGTTCGCACTCTAAAAGCATGTGTGCATTACTTATCAGCCTACCCTCGTACATTTTACGCATTTTTATGTGAGGAAAATATTGCTTCTTTCTAATTATTTATCATTTGGCTTATTTCATCAGTTAAATATTTCCTGTCTCTGTGTCAATGAGGTTTCTGACATTCATATGCTAATATCTTTTCTTTAATATGTGGTTGAACTGATAGAGCGATCTCTTTATGTGGACTTCAATTTTTTTTTTTTTTTTTTTTTTGGGGGGGGGGGGTGGGGGGTGAGTTCTGTAACTCTGCTTCTTGTAAACTATATGGCCGATGACGGCATATTCAGTACAGTGATAGCTTACATAGGTTTGCCTACTAGTGATTTGACAGAAAACATCTCGGGCCGAGTTAGTCAAAATATGCTGTTGTTGTAAATACGCTAAAAGATGGATGATGTTAACGACAATTTTGTTATCTCATAAGAATTAAAATTTTGAAAAAAAAAACCAATAGTTGACCCAGCATTTTGCTAAGGTTATTTCGGATGCATTGTTTTATTGTTGATGCGCTGAAACTAAAATCAATTGGAGCCAACGAATTTTGACAAATGAGCAAGAAAAATATTCAAAGCCGATTTAAAGATATAATTTAAAACAATTTAAAATCTTATGGCCGCAGTGCAAGTCTAAAAAGAAAAAAGAAAAAAAAAAGAGTTTTTGTTATGGTGGGAGACAAAATTTCTTTCGACAATTAAAGTAATTTTAACGTTAATTTCAATATTAGAAATTATATGTTTTCTTATATAACATATATACCCAGCAAAGTGGAAATTGCTGGCCAGCAGCAAGATAGGTGCTGGCGATGATGGAGATGGCTAATGGTCTACCACTGCATGTCCACTGCCTGGCAGCTTCAGTCAACTTTGCTGTTGAAAATCATCAGATAAAATTCTGGTGGGCTTCCGTTTTATCTCATGCGCTGGCCCACTACTACATAGAAGTGCACGAACTTTTGCAGTATTATTGCTGGGAACCCTTACGCTAGGTGGCGTTGCGAATATCGAAGACATTGAGTATTTGAACACAAATCTGAAATGAATATTTTAACACAATTTAAGCGGTGAAGCTATTTTTTTTAAATTGTAAATAATATAGCACCACTGCCACCAACAAAATAAATAAGTAAATGAATAAATAAATAAATTCTTTATTTCAATGCACTTTTTTTCTCTCCTTAAATCTGGTTTTACTAAGTTACAAAGGATTTCGGTTTTCATAATTTACACAGTTGAGAATCAATAATAAAAAAAAGTGTATAAAATATATAGAATTTCTATACAATACAATAATTTCTATATCAGTTTAATGATTTGGAACGTAAATCCCAAAAGAAACAAACTTGAAATAGTGTAATGAGAGCTTTAAAACTACTAGCGGTCGTAGCATACGCTGAGAGTACTTGTTCATGTCCGATCGCGGAAACCAAGCAGCATCGAGCGTGGTTAGCACTTGGGAGGGTGACCGCATGCAAACCGTTGCAAGTTCAAATATTTCAATACACATTTCTCTTATAGACAGATATTTCTATAGCTCTTGGTGAAACTAGCTTATAGAAAAAAAAGAGCCATAATACTTTGTTCTTTTATAGAATTCTATAAGAGTTTTTTGTAAGGGAAAGTGCTGGGCCAACAAAGGAATAGCAGTGGGATAGATGCTAGCACTGCAGGAAAAGTGCCGGATTGAAGTAATGTGATGGCATACCAATGCTGGCCTGCTGTTGGCCATCACTGATGGGCCAGCTGCATTCCGCACGGTCACTTTTTTACAGGTTTAAGTAATGGCACCATTGCACTTTACCGCTGATGGCAGTGCTGGCTGCCATCTTTTTTCCAGCTGATGGACCAATGTCTCTTTCTTTGCTGGGTATAATATGTTTTTTTAACGACATCCAATGAATGCAAATTAACTCGCCTATCTGAAAATTGTGTAGGTGTTGCATGCACTTCTCTGGTATTTGTATTAATTTATTGTACCTATTTATATATTTATGTTGAAATAAAATAATGTAGACCGCGGTAGTTATATATATTTTTTTCTTCTGAGCTATTTTTTAATATTTGAAAAATTAAAGTACAACTTCAACTATCAGTATTACAAATATGAACAACAGGAAAGCTTGTACAATTAATTTGTCTTTTTTTGAGTTTCAGTAGCATTTGCACAAATAATTTAGATTCTTCCTACGTTATAGCTCCTAAAGTAAATAAATCAAACGTTTATTTATCATTTAAGTCTCGACAGTTTGAAATCAGTCAGAAAAAAATCATTTGTGAATCATTATGAAGCATTTCAGCATTTTCTAATTTTCTAAACAAAATATTTGTTCTACTATTTTTATGCCTATAAAAGTTAAAATAAACCGACCTCATTTAATTAACTGCCTTTTTAATGAGGAAGATAAGAATGCGTTTACGCTAGAAAGAATAATGAAAAGCGAAGGTTACTTTACATAAAATACTTAATTTTTTTAGATAAAATGTCTTAATGAAACTATATTTCAAGCAGTTAACTTATGAGGGAAAAGATTAATTCTGAAATTTTAAGGGCTTGAAATCTTGAAATTTAGAGAAACAAAAAACAATTGAAATATATATACAATAAAAATAAATGAATCTCAAAGAACAACTACATAAAAGGATTTAATGCAGCTAAATTAAAGTTACATTATTTATACGAACTCATGCATAAGAATTGGGAAAAAATATATTTTCTTATTTTCAATAAATTTAAAATATTGAACAATAGTTTACACTTCCACTATTTACATCGTATACCACGTTTTGAAAAAAAAAAATGTAATACAAAAAGAATTTTAAAAGTACGAGTTAAATGAATGTTACAATTAGACGAGAAAGCGGTTTAATAAATAATATATAAGATATTATTAAAAAGTAACTATTATACATAATTATAACAACAATAATTTATGTCTTATTACTTATAATTTTAATGGCGTAGTCAGTTAAACAGTTCTAGTGACTATATAACGATTTTGACATTTATACTAATGTATCGCATATCTTGAAATACTAATGTTGCAAAAGATAAATGTACATAGGAATTAGAGATGCAACGAATATTCGGCCGAAGCCGAATATTTGGACCATTCAGCCTGTCTGCCGAATATTCGGCTTCGGCCGAATATCAAGTCCATTATTCGGCCTTAGGCCGAGTAATGCTGTAATAAATGTTTTTATACTTACACAGTATAACTTTTTAATTTAACAATTTATATTCATCATGTATCATGAAAATTTTATTTAAAATTAACTAACACTTTTTTTTTCCATTAACTTTCATACCCTGATTGGGTTTTATCTACCCATTTTTATTTAAGAGACTAATTTAGGAATCATGTTAAAAAAAAAAAAAAAATTATGCTGTATCCGTAAGTACAAAAAGTATCTGTAATAAGCTAACATAATCTGTTAAATTTAAAATTAATCTATCCAAAATTGTTTTAATACAGCTGTACAAGCAAATTCAAAATTTTTTAAATCATAATGGGAAGGTCAACATTTATCCCTTGTTACATAAAAAAATATTTCTTTCAATAATATTTTGAATTATACCTATAACGAACATAAATATATGATTGATTAGATATAGATGTATTATATGTATAAGATATTTAAGTCGCATATGTTGCAATACTTAAGGGTTTTTTAGTAAAATACGCTTAAAAGTTAAATATAATTTAAGTGATTTTTGAAGTGTCTTACTATTTCTTATTAAACAGTGAAAGAAATGTAAGTACTAAATTCTTTTAATTAGTATGCATTTACGTTTTACACATTTTTTTTTTTCAAGAATAGCATTGTAATGTTTATATTTGCCTTAAAAAAGAGTTAAAATGTTTTCAATAAACGTAGATTGTGCAGAAATAATAATAATTCAGCATTCTCAGGTGATAGTCTATTTACTTTTTTTTTCGTAAATGTTACCTGCTTCTGAAAATAATCTCTCACTATATATGGTACGTCCTGGTGCAGAAAGCTACTTTTTGGCTAATTGTGAAAGGCTTGGAAAGTCTTCTGAATTTTTCGCCCACCACTCCAAATGACACTGTTGTTTTTCTAGTAGTGGCTGGTAAAGAAAATTACTAATTTCTTTTACTTCTTCACATTGAAAGGAACTTTCTATAGAGCTTCACTCTGTGATTGGCTTGCAATTTCATTAAAGCATGCCCACAAAGAATTTGAAACTTGTGAAGATGGAATGGTTATGTTGGAAATATTTTGTTCACATTCTGTTGCTGGTTTCATACTAGCCTTTCTTAGTCTAACTAAAGCAGTTAATTTGGACTTTACTCCTGCATCCTTTGCCTCATCTTTGTTGAAAAAAAAACCCCTTTAAATCTGGGGTCCAAAACCATTGCAATGGAATAATGTTCATTGTCTTGAATCGATGCAAAAGGCTTCTCCAAATTTTGTAGAAGAGTGTCTTTCATGGTGCCTGCACCAACAAAATCTCCAGATTTAGATAAATATGATATTAATGCTGTAACTATTGGGATTACTTCAGAAATTAATGATCTCGATGAGGCAATTTGTTTTGTTATTTCTTCAAATGGTTGTAATAGATTGAGCAATTTTTCTAAAATAGTCCACTGGTTTGCTCTCACATTATTTTACGAATTGATTATTTCCAACTGAGCGAAAAAATGCCCAGGCCGGGAATCGAACCCAGATCCTTGGCTTACAACCAATCAGTTTGATTGTGTTAAATTAATAGCTCACATTATTTATTTCTCCAAATTTAGTTGCATATAGAGAAAGTGCATTTTTTTGTTCCAATAATCTCTCCAACATATAATAGGTGCTATTCCAGCGTGTTGCCACATTTTGAACTAATTTCTTCTTAGGAATTTTTAACATTAATTTGTATATCAGTTAATCTTGAACATGCTAATCGCGAATGATTAAAATGTGTAACGGTTTTTTTACCTACAACAATTAAATCATTTATTGGTCTTTGGTATGTTAGAGCATTAGATACTGTTAAATGCAATGAATGTAATTTGCTTTTCCTTACAGATATTTCCTTCCTCTGAATCTAAAAACATTCACTATACACTTTTTAATAGTGCTATCTGCTGACAGCAAAGGAAAAAAAATAATGATGATAATAATAATGATACAAATTTTTTTGTTAATTGAGTAACACTTTATAAAGTCTACAATGATATCTTTAAACTTTCCAATATTTTAGAGGATATTCCTTTCATCCTTTCTATCAGCTGTTTTTCTAAAGATAATCTTATTTTTTTGTTTTACTTCATCTGAAAGCTGAAACTTATGTTTCCTAGTACTTTTAAAATTTTGTCATTATTTTAAAATGTAATAACAACACACATAATATCGATTAAAATGTAACTAGACAGTACCTGATGGGGAACTTTTGCTAAGAATTTCTTTTTTTTGGCTGAATTATATTATTGAGGCAACTTTTAGGCCGAACATAGCCAAATATTTTTCCAGAGTAAAATAATGCTTTCAAAAATTAAAAATTTGTATATAAATAATTTTTTAAAAGAAAACAATATATTTTAATTGTGAAATATACAAGAACTGTGCATATAGTACTTACTATATTTTGCATTTAGGCAAAAAAAGTTCATTATTCGGCGACCGAATAGGCCGAATATTCGGTATTCGGTTATTCGGCCAAACCACTGTTCGTTGCATCACTAATAGAAATAATCACAAATTTTATTTAATGTTTAATCACTTTTCACTACTTTGAAAATTTATAATCTTTAATATATAAATTAAATTACAACTTAAATTACCATCATTACAAATGTAAACAAGGGGTAAGTTTGCACAGTTCATTTATCTTTTTGCCATGCTTGAGTAGCATTTACATTAAATTGCTTTATTTTTATGTAGGGTACGTTCACCTCCGTGCAGTCTGCGAAATTCTAAGATGGGGGACCAAAATCACAGTCAGGTGAAATCCGAGCACCTCATTGGTCATTGAGTCGCGTCCTTTTCAGAGAGCAATCTCTAGCGCAAGTGAAACGTCGAATACTCCCTTTTCCGAGAAAAAATCATGTATTGAAGTGATTTTTTCTGTTTCATTTAAAATAAACCATCGAAATTAACTCAAGATATTTTGATAACTTTTTATAAAATGTGAATGAAAGATTTCGATTTTAAGCTATAAAAATTTTTAAATTACAAATACTTTTTTAGGTAATGAAAATTAAAAATGAAACTTGCATTTTTTTCCCCCTTATGTTACTTTTAAAAGCTAAATAAAACAAATATTCGCACTTTTCTATAGAAAAATTTAATAACTAACTCAGAATACTAAAAACTTTCAAAAATTTTTGCCAAATGGAAAATAATTTTTAAAAAATATCAGTTTTTAAACCGATTTTAATCATTAAGAATTAACAGAACAAAAAATATTACATGAACAATTTTGGAATAGTATGTACAATAAGTTATTTTGTTTCCTGGTTCATGTATTTAAATCTGGAATTTTTAAATTGATTTTTCACTCCCTTCCTGGTAAGCTAAGGTTATAAAAGTTATGAAAGCAGGTATGTTTTCGATGACAATATAACATTTTAATATTTTGAGAATTTAATTATAAATTAATAATATGTTTCCCTAAGGAGGGTCCAGGTGATAAATTGCTAAATATAGTTTATAGTTATAATTGTATAGGAGCATGGCCGTAGCCGGGTGGGGGCCAGGTCGGGCAAAGCCCGACCTGGAAAATGTTTTGCCCGACCTAGCGCATTCCGATAAAAACATTAAATTTCCAGTTTTCCCCACTTCTTGTCCAACCTAGAATGAAGCTCGACATTCTGATCATTTTTTTTCATTCAGTATTTCCCTTTAAAAAAAATTATGTAATACAACATCAAATTTTCATTTTCCCATGCCAGACCTTGCCCTCTACCCCTAAATTTCCTTTCTAGACTGGAAACAAATGTAGCAAAATTTCATCTATAAAGCTTTTTTTCTCTCCCTCTTTAACAGACCTGTCGAAAATTGCTCCATTGTGCGTGCCTCGCTTTTTCACTTTGTAGAAATTGTCCCATACCGCTTCAACAACAAATCGAGTTTACCTTAAATCCCTAAAGCTTGCTTTCTTTATACAATTGTCACCATATGTAATTTATCGTTAGGAGGCGGGGTTGAAACCAAAGGCTTCTGAAACTAATCTTGAAGCAGCCCACAATACTGTTTCCTTAACTTTAATTTGATGTACATGACAGTTAAATGCTTCTTTCGTGGAAACTTGGTCCGATTACAACAAACTCCGAAGGACACTCCCCCCCCCCCCATGTGAAAATACAAAATAGATAATGGAAGGTCTATCCCTTCATCTCTTCGACTGTCTCCCATTCCACTGAAATTTTTAAAAAAATGTCGCTTCTAAAATAAACCAATCATTATTTCAAATTTAAACAATACAATATGTCAGGTTACTTACGATTTTACAAATCCAAATTTATTACTTACTGACGCATTCATAAAGCCATTTTTATTCTTAAATTAAAAAATGTTACAGATGCTTTTATTAATGAACGAAGAAACTGAATGCATTGTTTAATGAAACTATTCAACTATTCTGCACTTTTTAAAGCAAATCAGTTTCCAAAGTGGTCGTCAAAGTTGCCAATATAAGCCAATTTTTGCAAGGCGACAGCCTGATATAGACCATCATATGATAGAAATCAATTACAACTCAAAGTGTAATGCATTTATTGAAAAGTGAAAAACGATATTCGATTCCAATTCCTAATTAAAAGAAATACATTTTATTTACGTTATGCCCAGGGCCGTAGGAAGGTCTTTTGAGGCCACCCACAAACTTTTTTTTCATCTCCCCCCCCCCTCTAAGATTTTGGAGAAATATCTATATTTAATTTTGCTATCCGAGTTCTATTTTATAACAACACCAGCGGAGCTTCACTAGTTGATTTTTTCAAAACGAAACTCAAATTAAACGAATTTAGAGTTGGGTTGAACTGCTTTCGGCAATGTGCGTACACCCATTGGGGCTATGCCGGCTCAGATCTCGAATCAAACAAACCTTGAATTATTGTAAATTTTTATTTCGACCCGGATTAAATTAAAATGTTCAACATTTTATTCATGGTGTTACAGTAACAGATTTGATATTCTTACAACATGAATTTAATCAAAGCACTAGCAAAATTTAACTGGGAATTCCCCCATTTAGAAAAACAATATAAAAAAATCACTGCAAAATGCGAAAGGATGCCAAAAATTGATAAAGATATTTCGAATCATGGCGAGCAAAATTTACTATATTGTGCTAAAAGATTGAAACCGGATTTTTTATTTACGAATGTTAAAAAAATTACCAGAAACACAGTTAAAAATTCTCGAAAAATTATAAAATAGCAGAGAACAAAATTTGGACAAAAAAAAAAAAAAAAAAGTTTCAAACTGAATTCCCTTTGCAAATGAACCTTCACAACAAACCCCCAAATATTGCACATAAATAAAAAAATATGGAAGTCTTTTCGTATTCTGTTTTTTTTTTTTTTTTTTTTTCCTTCTCCTGTTTGACAATGCCATTTTTTTAAGCAGAAAATACTCACTTATAATAACTTTTTTTCTGCTTTGAACGGTGCCTTTTATTAAATATATATATATTTAGAGATTTACTAATTCCAAGAAAATTACCTTTGGGATGTCGTTTTCATATTTTTCAGTTTTCTCCAATTTAAAATTGTCACCCAAGTGTTCCGGATAGAAATTGAAAAAGAAAGGCTTCGGATAGACAGTACCTTTCTGTGGGCAACGAAGATGGGTTTCTTACTAGATCATAATAAAGACATACAGAGTCTTTCTGTCCATTTTTTTTCTTTTTCTCTTTTAGTCTGACCAGATGTTTTTCTGTTCACGACGAGATTTGACAGGACGGATATCTGTATGCCTTAAATTATACACATCGAAATAGGTTTTTTTTAATTTAATTTTTAAATTTAATTTTTTATGCTATTTTTAGTGTTTTTTCGAGTTTCGTGCTTTTACCCCCACATTCATAAAAGGAATCCATTTTCAATCTATCTTTCCATTTTAGCCGAATATAGTAAAGTAGTCTTCTGCGATTTTTGAATATTTCACGAAGTCTTTTATGTAATTTTTAACTTTCTTTCGCATTCCGACGGGATTTTTTTACATTAGTAAAAGGAGTCAGGTTTCGATCTTTTAGCCACAAGTACAAAATTTTGCCCTCTGCAATTTTTTGAATTTTTTGCAAACATTTTATGCGATTTTAAACGCTTTTCTCGTTTTTAAGCTCCTGTGATTAGAAGAGATTTTTCTCATATTTGAAGAAATTTTCGTCTTTTGAAAATTTCTAGAAATTTTGATCTTTGATTCGCGACTTTTTCGTGTTATGAAGGAAAAAATATTAATGCGTAAGTTCAGTTTCTAATTATGAAAAGTACAATGCAACACAGTTGACGGAACACTATTGGGATTTGATTTGATGAAACTGCATCTTTATATTGAAGGATGTTGGGTAATTTTTACGTTAGATTGGTGACTTTCTATATTTTTGCGAAAAATGGGCAAATCAAAACATTTTTTTTTTTTTTTTTTTTTTTTTTTTTTTTTTTTTTTGCGTGTGTGTGTTTGAACGGAAAAAAAATCTCCAGTCCACTGATTTATTTATTTTATTTATTTATTTATTTATTTTTTTGAGAATGTAAAAGGAATCCGGTTTCAATCTTTTATCCCAATATAGTAAATTTTGCCCTGTGCGGCGTTTTATTCGCTTTCCGCGGAGGTTTTTGTACATTCCTAAAAGGAATCAAGTTTAAGTCCTTTAGTTCTATATAGAAAGTTTCTCGTTTGCAATTTCTGATTTTTTTTTTACAAACCTTTTATGTGATTTTTAGAGTATTTTTTAAAATTCCACATTCAATCTTTTGGCTCGATATAGACAAATTTTGCTCTCTGCGATTTTTGAATTTTTGTCCAATTTTTTATGCGATTTATACCCTTATTTTCGCGTTTTGCGAAGACCTTTTGGAAAGTTTTTCTGAACCGAAGAATTATCCAGTAGATTTTGCCGCTGTCATGAATAAGATGAAGGTGGGAAAATAACAAATTGGCTCCTGTAGCAAGATGAACGACGATGCTGGAAAATTTAACTTTTACCTGGAGACTACCATTTTTATGGAAATAAAAATTACAATAATTCAAGAATCAGATTGGTATATTCCGAACGGGTTTACGCTGTTGAAGGCAGTGGGGCCTCCAAGGGGAATCCCCCCCCCCCCAAAAAAAAAGGTTCTTTTTTTGAAAAACCAACCGGCAAAGCAAGCGAAGCTCAGCTAGTAGATTTAAATAATTACAGAATATAATTTATGTATAATTAACATTAGTAATTTATCGAGAGAAGAGAGATGAAACGTTAAAAAAGAAACAGGTTGAACGTAAGGGGATAGGTGGCAAAGGCATGGCACACAAATAAATGCCTGCTTATTGGGACCCCAACGAGATTAAAAAGCACATTTTTTTTTTAACCATTTGAATAACAATAATGAGGTTTAAAAGTTTTGAATCTTGGGTTCCAACTTTTCCTCCATTTAATAGGGACCCTAAAAAAGACATTTTAAAAAGTATTTAGAACTTGCAAAATTTCTTTCATCTGGGCACCTTTAAAAAGAATGGTGGCTGTAGAAAGAAGCCCATATCTGTTTTGGTTGAAGAAAGTAATACTATTAAGGAGGTTTTGAACCTGATTGGGACTCCCAACGAAATTAAAAAGCACATTTTTTAAACATTTGAATAAAAAAGTGACAGCTACAAGTTTTGAATCCTGGGTTCCAACTTTTCCGCACTTTCATAGCCCCCCCCCCCCCCAAAAAAAGACGATTAAAAAAATTTAGAGATGCAAAATTTCTTTCACCTGGACACCTTAAAAAAAAATGGTGGCTAGAAAGGAAGCACATTATCTGTTTTGGTTGAAGGAAGTAATTCTATTAAGGAAGTTTTGAAGCTCATTGGGATCCCATTGAGATTAAAAAGCATATTTTTTAAACATTCGAATAAAAAATATGGGGCCTAAAAGTTTTAAATCTTGACTTCCAACATTTCTTTATTTTTATAAGGCTCCCCCAAAAACACAATTCAAACAAAATTTAGAGCCTGCAAATTTTTTTTCATCGCCTTTAAAAAGAACAGTGACTATAGAAAGAAAGCACAATTTTTTTGAAGGAAGTAATGGCATTAAGAAAGTTTTGAAACTTATTGGGGGGCCCCAATGAGATTAAAAAGCATATTTTTTAAACATTTGAATAAAAATTTTGGCCTAAATGTTTTGAATCTTGGGTTCCAACTTTTCCTCACTTTTATAGAAGGCCCTAAAAAAGACAATTCAAAAATAATTTAGAGCCTACAGAATTTCTTTCATCTGGGCACCTTTAAAAAGAATGGTGGCTGTAGAAAGAAAGTGCATATCTGTTTTGGTTGAAGGGAGTAATAGTATTAATGAAGTTTTGTACTTTTGGTTTCATCTTTTTCTCCCCTTTACAGGACCCCCCCCCCCCCCACACACACACACACACCAAAAAAAAAGAGACTAAATACCATTATATTTTAAAAATAGAATTTAAGCTTTCAAAAGCTCTTCCATCTGGGCACCTTTATAAAGAATAGTGGATATAGAAGGAAAGCGCATATCTGTTTTCTAAATCTGACCAAGATCTTTGACAAAAAATGAATTTGGATAAAACAAATTAAAATGTTATTAAAAATAATTATAAAAGTTAAAAGATATTATTCTACTCAAAGGTACAATAACTTACTACTGGACCCCTGGCTTTGCTCACCCCATATGGGAGACTATTCCTACGGCCCTGGTTATGCCAAATATCTTATTTAACTTTAATACATTTTTATTATGTCTCTGAAGAAACTTTAAAAATTTCGTACTGACTTTAGAAATTTCTTATATTTTAAATGAAAAAAAATTCCCTAAAATTGCAATGCATATTTTTGAAAAGCTACGAATAAGAGATAGAAAAAAAAATGAAGAAATAATCTGCCACCCCTGGAAAAATCTTTGCCCTACCTGGAAGTATGGTCTAGCTACGGGCCTGTATAGGAGTCACAAGAAGAATGGAATTAATTGTGTGCCAAATCATGCACGCTAAAATATGCCAATTAGCTGTGAAACTGCAACAATGAAATATTTTAGATATTAAAATGTAAAAAATAAAATATAAATAAAATATAAAGAATGTAATGTATAGCTTTAAATGCACTTTTATCATTAATTAATTAATTTATGTATGTTTCAAAAAACAATTTAGAAATCTTGAAGGTTGTTTAAACTATGCTTTTTTTTCCTTTTGCACATGTTAAAATAAAAGAGAGAGAGAGAGAAAATTGTGATTTTAAAAATAAATGCACAAGTTCATACTTTTCTAATCGTAAATTAAACGAAGGAAATTTCTACGATCGGGGTCCACACCAAATTAACAGGTTGTAGCGGACTTGAATAGCAGACATGAAACTAGGCTTGATTTTTAAGATAAACATTGAATGTCTATAAAATAATGTTTACGTTTTATGTCCCAAAGTATGAATTTTTGAAAATTTCATCTTCTAAAGCATATTTTGTGAATTTTTGAAACTACATTAGAAGATTTACATAATCATTTAATAAATTTTAGAAGGATTTTGTCAAAATTAATTAATTAAATTGAATTTATAAGAATTTTGTGCAATATTTGTAACTCCCCTCAAATCTTTTATTTAAAATCTTTTATTTAAAATCTTTTTTTTTTTTTTTTTTTTTTTTTAGTATTTTGTAGAATTACAAAATATACAAAAAATATAATTTCTTACAAAAGAAATATTTTTCCGAACAGAAACTTTCGTCTCCCCCCCCCCCCCCCTCCAAATCTGTCAACGTCAAGAAAGCTTAAAAAGATGCAAAAGCAAAAGAAATTATTGTTTTTTTTTTCTATTGTGCAACCAATAATGTTTTTTGGAACAAGATAAAGTAAAATATCTATAATTCATTCTAAACAGTATAACTACTAATCGATGTATTAAATTAGTTTTATAAAAGTTATTTTAATGCCACTTTAATGTGCCGTCAGGCATAAAGAGTTAAAAACAGAAAAACTTTTTTACTTTCATATTTATTTTATGGACAGAGAACCTGGAGAGACTTAAAAAAAATTTTTTGGATTTATTTTTTAGGTTTTTTTTTTTTTTTCATTTAATGCTAAAACATTAAATTCTGTATTTTTAAAATTATTTGTGTAATTTTTTCATATATAATTTTGTTAGTTTAAAGTTTCCTATTTAAAGTCTAGAAAAAGGTATTTTTCTATAGTTGTTGGCTTTTTCTAGAATAATAATATTTTTTTGTGATTTTATGGATTTAAATTGTGGTGGTAAGAGGGGGGGGGGGGTGTAGAGGAAAAAATTTATTGAGATTTTTATCATACGGAATTTATAGATAATTTTTAAATGATATTACAAGTATTTTTCAATGAAAACTAAATTTTTATTAAAGAATATTTGTCATGTCATATTATTTAAAAATTGTTGCAACTTATAATCTAAATTATTCACTCTCGTTGTATAAAATGTTATCAAAATATCTTAATTGAGTTAATTTTGATTGTTTATTATAAATAAAAGCGAACAAATTAATAAGTTAAATAATGCATAAATGCAAATAAGGTAACAATTGCTTCAAAATTATTTTTCCCCTCACTCCTTTCAACATTCAAATGGAGAAATAAGTTGGTGAACCTCACCCTTATCTCTCTTAAAACAACGCGACCACACAACCATTGAGGTGGCTGTATTTCACCTGACTGTGATTTTGGCCCTCCATTTTAGAATTTCGCGTGCGGTCTCGAATCAACCTGGCTTCAACACAGAAGGATGACCGAGAGCCAAACGAGGAAACCGTAGCGGTTATTTCCTTTTCGGAAGAAGGCCAAAGCAAGATCCCTGATGGTGCAGGTCGTTGATGGAATCTCACGTCCAGCTCGAAGACTACGTTTCCGGGCAAGCGTCTGGATAGCCTGACGCTGGGGCATTATCGTGCGGAACAACCACCGCCCACCACTAAGTGTTTCCGAATAAACCCTTTGGGCACATGGCAGGGAGATTGCCGGGATCCCGGTACAGGCCCACTCGGGTCTTGGAGGTCTGCGAGACGCAGTCTTCCTTTGGTGGTTCGAAGAAGGTGAATGCCCTGGAAATACGTGAACTAACGGGTTACAGGAGGCTGCGAAAGGATCCGGCCGTGCCACTTTTTTGCTTTTATAACCTACTCCAGGAGTCCTGACATCCGGAGAGGTAGTTGGCCCGTGTATGCACGATGCGGAAGGACTGATTTTCCTACCTTTTTATTTACTAACATTTATGTTTGTGTTGTCCCATCCGCACTCTGGGATATCAGAGGTACCCTTTATAGGGATTCCTCGCTCTTGGCTGGCGGTAGAGTAATTTATTGTCGCCCTCACTAGTCCTCAAGAAGTGGAGATTCTCCTATGATGTACCACGTTTGGGTTCGATGATGTGACGTAAACTGTGACTGTTTCAGCCCCTAAATCATGTATTAGGTGGGGTTCTGTCGCAGAGCCCGGAGTCGGTGGAAACGCAGCGTGTGATGGTCAGAATTGGCCGCGTACACTTGCATAACTCATCTTATTTTAATGTAACTTCTTAAGATGTTATCTTAATCTAAACAAGAACATCAAAAAATACTTTATCAACTAAGTCTCAACAGTTTAAAATATCTCAAAAAGAAAATTTTGGTCAATCAGCATAAAATATTTCAGTCTTTGATAATTTTCTGAATAAGATATTTGTTCTACTATTTTCAGCATTATAAAAGCTAAAACACAAATGACCTATTTTAATTAACTACTGTTTTAATGAGAAACATAAGAATGTTTTTACGCTAGAGAGAATAATGAAAAGTGAATGTTGCTAAAATGAAATGTCATTTTTCTTTCAGGAAAATGTCTTACTGAAACTACATTAAGAAAACTACTTAAAAAAGATGAAAAACATAAACTCTGGAATTTTATAGACTTGAAATGTTGAACTTTTATACACATTAAAACAAAATTTGAATAAGATATAAACAAAAGTGTTTGAAAGAATAATCTGCCAAAGGAATTATGCTAAAGTTAGATTATTTACATGAACTCCTGCAGAAAAACTATATAAAAATATAATTCCTTAATTTCATTGATTTAAAAAATAATTAAAAATACTTTTGTTGTCCTTGCTTATCTGATATATAATGCATTAAAAAATACAATACTTAAGAATGACTTTAAAAATTACGATTCTCATATTTAAACGGAAAAATATTTAATAAAAGAAAAATAAAAAACCATTACAATCTTTTGAATGCCTAATATGTGTAATTGTTTTCGATAAAAACATTTTTCGTACTAATTATTTATCTTTTCAATAACCTGATATGTTAAATATTTACATTCCTTTCAATGTTTCTAACGTTAATATGTATATATCATTACATTAAATATCGTATTGGCATTAATCTATCATATATTTTTAAATTCGTGTTGAAGCAAATTAATGTACGCTTTGATAATCATAAATTTTAATTTCTATGATTTTTTATGTAAATTAAATTACAACGCAAATTATCAACATTACAAAGACGAACAAGAGGTAATCTTCCACAATTTCTCTGTTTCTACGCTTCAGTGGCATTAGCACTCATCAGATTTACTCTAATGTTAATTATTTAAATTATTTATGGCCTCTAAAGTAAACAAATCGAAAATTAATTTTCCTCTTAAGTCCCAAAAGTTTAGAATCAGATAAAAAGAAAATATTTGTTGTGAATCACCGTAAAACGTTTCATCCTCTAAGTGATTTTCTCAATAAGTTGTTTGTTCTACTATTTTTATGTCTATAAATGTTAAAACTCAAACGGTCTCATTTAATTAACTACCGTTTCAATGAGGGAGATAAGAATGTATTTACAGAAGTGAGAATAATGAAAAGTGAATGTAACTTTAAATAAAATGCCTTCTTTTTTTAAAAAGAAAATGTTTTAATGAAAGTGCATTTTAACGCTCAAGAAAAGATGAACACTTTGAAATTTTGTTGACTTGAAGTTTTTCAGAAATTCGGGTAAAATGTTTTTTAACCCATTTATGCCTAGCGTCTCATTTTTGGAACGTTTCGCATTTTAATAATTTTTTATAATTTTCTTCTTCCTTACAACATGAAATCGTATGAAGTAATTGTCTATAAATGACTTTATCTATTACTGAGAGATGACTGCATAAGATTTATATTTATTTGCTTAAATGAAGGACTTTTTTCGGTGTTTATAGATTTTTCATTTTTCAAGATAGCGAGATATAAAAAGTAAGTTTATTTGTATTTTTTGTATCAAGGATCCAAATAAATAAGTCATAATCTTAGCTCCTTTGAAATACATATTTTTTTTAAATTGCGAAATTATATGTTCAAGCCTGCCTATTTTTTATGCATGTTTGTAACGTACAAAATATAGGGAGCTAGGCGCAAATGGGTACATATTTGTATTAGCTATTTAGGGTACACCTATTTATGTAAAGTCCTTTTCAAGATTATTTTGAAATAAATTGTTTATTAGCCTCAAATACGATTATTCTTAATTTATTATTAATAATACTTATAATGTTATTAATCTCTGTAAAGAAATAAATAAATCTTTTTAATAGTTCATAAAAATACTAATTATAGTATATAATATGCAATTTAAAAGCTTAATTCGTATGAATTTAGACAAAACATATATTTATGCGTTTTTCCACATATGGATATTCCCATATTTAGTATTTTTACATTTTATCAAATAAATACAAAAATACTGTAGCGTATTTTTTAAGTATTTTTTTCAGTTTATTTTGCAACATTCTGAAGTTATTTTACCAATAAATTTGAGAAAACAAAAATTCAGGCATAAATGGGTAAATAATGGGGTGAATAAAGTGATTTTAGAAGAGTAAAAGGATGGGATTACAATCTTGTAACGTGGGATACTGTGCCTTATCTGTACCGCAAGTATTCGCGGATTTAAAAAAAAAAAAAAAAAAAAAAAAAAAAAAAAAAAAGAAAGCACGGATTCTCGCTTGCGAGATCCGGCTTGATCGCGCCAAATGCTCAAAGCCAAAGTTATGCACTATAAAAAATTTATGTAACGTTACTCCATAAAATTGGTGACAACATGCTGCCTCCAATTTTATGGAGTAATTTAACTTATGTAGTGGTGTAATTTAAAATGATATAACTGGTGTAATATTGCACAATAGTGTAATATAACACCAGTTATATCGGTTAAATTACTCAATAAAATGGATATGGAGTTATTTTGTGGAGTAACGTTACATATTTTTTTTACAATGTGTTAATGAAACATACTGAATAAAAACAATTCATGCTGTGTTGAGAATTGCGATCTAAAAAATATCCAGGGAGCAAATAATGAATAGTTAGAGAACTTGAAATGATGTTTATTTTGAAAACAACAACAAGAAAAAAAAATAATTCAAAAATACTTTAATTTTTGAATAATTAAAAGAGTTTCCTAAATATTAATAATTCTTTTTTTTTAACTTAATTTACAGAAATTGCATTATCTTTTTTTTTTTTAATGTCACATTTTACAGCTGCATTTTGGAAATAAGTACAATTTGGAAAATGCCGTGGGTTTCCGCAGTGCTCGATGGTAGTCGCGTTAAAATCATGCGAGTTTTAGAACTCTGCATGGTTATAATCACTAGTAGCCTGGTAAAAGATTGTTGTGATGAACTGCCGTATAAGTTTATTGTTGCCTTATAATTCTTTTTTATAAGTTGTTATTATCTAACTTGATCCTAATTTTAATTGTGATTGCTTATTACTCACTTGCTGTCCCTAGTGACCAGTTTGGCCACTTTTAGATATAGATAGATATAGCATGTGATTAAAATATATAGGGTGGCCGAGCCAGTAGTTGATCAAATAAGGTCAGTGCTACGGGGTAAGTAAACTAACGTGATTGCTACAACCCTTAATGAATGTCCTATAATGGGCAAAAATGAAATCTGCTGAAATTAAATAACAACAAAATTATAAATAAATAATTTCTTGAATTGCCATTTTCCCAGTAGTTTTTCAGTCGAAGAAATCAGTCGAAAATTCAAAAATTAATCTTTAAAATATCATGCTTGAGCTATGATTAACAATAATTCATATAAAACTATTATTTGAAATAAGCAAGATGGAAGTGAATTTTTTTAACTTACCGTAATTGTCTCCAACTAATCAAAAAAAAAAAAAAAAATTTAAGTTTTCTAATTTAAAAAAAAAAAAAAAAAAAAATCATAAAATGGCTTCTATTACATCAAGCAGCTGAAAACAATACGACAACAGGTACTCCAACATTCAAACAAATATATTATATCTAGTGTCACGTGTTAGACTCATTTTCGCCTGAAATGGAGCAATATTTAAGAAATTTGATAAACTACTGAAAGGGTATCAACTACTGGCGTAATCACCCTATCTCCTATCTTTTGCAAATATTGGGTGAGCTCAAAAAAGTTTGAGTAATACACATACAAGTTGTATTTTCATCTATATATTTTTTTCCCAATGCGCGTGTGTGGTGAGAGGGGCGAGGAGGAGCAAATAACATGAGATGAAAATACAAATTGAAATTATTGTTTTTCTAAGTAAAATATAAAATTATTATAATTTAATAAATAATTTATTAAGTTTTACTTTTACAACTTTTTTCTTATAAATACATTAATATTTATTATAAATACAGTCGGACCTCTTTATCCCGACATCCGGTTTTCATGTCACTCCGTTTATCACGTCAGTTTTTCAAAGTCCCGATTCTCTGTATGTGATTGTAATGTAAATAAACTCCCGATTTTACGTCGTTGAATACTTTTCAACTCCGGATATCCCGACAGTTTAGAAAAATTGACCATTTTTCAAAATCCATCTTATAAACACGGAAATTAATCGGTAAGAAATGTCTTAGCCAACATTTTCACAAAAGTGTCTAAAATACCCATTGAGATAAATGAGAAATTTTACTTCAATCCTTTATCTGAATAAATAAACCCGCACACTATGAATGACCCACTTAAGCTCCAAATAGACGTATCAGTCTACTCGCAGTCTTTTTGTTCTGGTCAGGCTGCGCTTTCTTGTGGTTACACGGCGTGTTTCATCCGTTTAAAACCGAAGCATTGCATTGCATTGCATTGAAACGATCAGAAATTATCTAACATTCATTTCTGAAACAAGGAATATTGATTACAATTCATTGCATAATATTGAAAAAAAAGAATTGTAGGAAGCACATCTAGGGAGACAAGCAAACCTTAATTCATCAATATTTCATGTAACAATAAAAAAAACGTCATCAAAATCTGATTTTTATTATTTTCAATTTTGTTTTTCTGTTTATTTTGTTTAATAATAATGTTTTATTGCTTAAAACTGAAAGAACAGTTATGAATTTAAAATTGTCATTAATTAATTAAAAATACAGCTTATTATAAACCTATTTTTCTCCAACTCCGTTTACCACGACACTCCGCTTATAACGACAGTTTTTTCTAGTCATTAGAGTGTATAACGTGAGGGATCATTAGAGAGGGATAACGAGGTTCGACTGTAACATAAAAATTGCTAACTATTGAAAATGCAAAAAACTAGATCAAGAAAATTAAATGTCATTTTAGTCACCCGCATCGATTCATCAAGACATTAAAACTGATGGCAAAATATGCAAGAAATTTGTTATTGAGAGAAATTTATTTTTTCATCCGCTGAAGGGACTTTCGTTGCTCCTCTAAGTCTAATTGATCTCCTTACTATTTTGCAAACAAAATTATTTTGAGAACTTCTATGAAACCAAATTTTATTTCACCTATTAACCCTTAGCGGCACACTACCCTTTAAAGGTGAAATTTAGACAAAACGGGTTGTAGGCAGGCTATTTAGGGCTAAAAGAATACACAGGTAAAATTTTTTAAAGATTGCTGTTACCGTTTTGATTCTGTGGATGGTCCATGAGCGAGAACACAGCGCCACTAGACGTCTGAAAGCGCGGCTAAGTTAGTATTGCAGTGAAGCGCGAAAATGAGTCAAGGTTTTTGCATCTGAATGAAAAAACACTATTATAATTTTCGTTTAATAAATATTTACATTTCTATATATACACAAGTCCTATATATAAAAATATTTACAAATTTATTCATTTTTTAGCTTCATCGTATTTTGGATAGCAAGTCATACCCTTCTGGTAAAAACTTAAACCAGCATTGCTGGTTTTGCACATAAACATGTTTTGTGCGTCTTCGCTTTCAAGATACAGAATGCACAATGCACATCTTCTGCGCGTACTTTTAACCAGCATTTGTTCGACGTCACTATAACGCATAAATTCTCAAAACTTCCCGGGGGGGGGGGGGGAGATTTTTATGTACCCTGGGGGATGGTCGCCCTCGGGCCACCTCCTGAATTCAACACTGACCCGAACTCCAACCCGCAGAGGAAAACAGAAAACAGAGAACGAAAACACACATGTTTTCGCTATCATGGCGTACAGATGCGTAATATGAGAAGCGCTAAAGGCGCAGTGTTCCTGCTCATGGAACATCCCCATTTCATTCAATGATTCTTCGTATGGTTTCTGTATAAGAAATTAAAAATAGTATAGAATGGATAGTTTAACTTAGTTACTAATAAAATAACACAGAAATTTTTTGCAAGCAATTATTTTTGCATCTCAAAAAAATTAGACAAAATTCCTTGGAAATATAAGGTTTTAAATAACTCATCACAGCTGAAAAGTACTGATTGGCTGGAGTGATGCTGGAATATGTTACTTAGGTAGAAAGCTAAAGGTAACTAGGAATCCTACTTTACCTATTAAGGAAACTTAAATAACCATTTGATACTCGAATCAATTTGGGTGTTCCATGTAATGAAACACTGAGCAACAGAGGGTTAAATAAATAAATAACGAAATAAATCAATGTAAATTGGGTGGACGGAGAGATAAAATTTTTGAGTGGGCTCGCGGCCCTCTGGCGCATATAAGTTGGCGCCACTGTCTGTTATTCATTTCGGCGGATGTAATTTACAGCCAAAATTGAAACTACCATCGTTAAATATCTTACCTAGAGGCCGATAATCTGATATTATGTGTTTAATACATGTAGACTAAACTATTGTTTTGTATTATTTTAGTTTGTTTTGATATTATTTACCATTTTTAAAGATGATATTTATTTAATGGAATAGTCTAGATAGGTTAGATAGAATAGTCTTCCGCAGGAGATATATTAGCCGCAGGATTGTGTGCTCATGAAGACTATTCCATCTTGTGCTCCAGTTGCAATCTTACAAACATATGTTAATGAGAGATGTCAAAATGGGTATCGTCCTCGTAGCTTAATTGGTAGAGCACTTGGAGCGCAATTCCAAGGATTCCGGATTCGATTTCCGGATTGAATATTTTTTCACTCTGATGGTTCTACGCTTAGTTACCAATGTGATAAATCACGTATTAAATATTCAATAATCTCTCAGCTCAAAATTAATTGAAAAATTAATTAAAAATATGTATGTGTTCGCCGATGCTGGGTTTTTTTTGTGTCTCATGTTTCGCCGCAGGATTGTGTGCTCATGAAGACTATTCCATCTTGTGCTCCAGTTGCAGCCTTACCAAGATATGCTAATGAGAGATGTCAAACTGGGTATCGTCCTCGTAGCTTAAATGGTAGAGCACCTGGAACGCAATTCCAAGGATTCCGGGTCGATTTCCGGCTTGGACATTTTTTCACTCTATTGGTTCTACGCTTAGTTAGCAATGTGATAAATCACGTATTAAATATTCAATAATTTCGAGCGCAATCTCTCAGCTGAAAATTAATTGAAAAATTAATTAAAAATAAGTATGTGTTCACCGATGCTGGGTTTTTTTTTTTGTCTCATGTTTCGCCGCAGGATTGTGTGCTCATGAAGACTATTCCATCTTGTGCTCCAGTTGCAGCCTTACCAACATATGCTAATGAGAGATGTCAAACTGGGTATCGTCCTCGTAGCTTAAATGGTAGAGCACTTGGAACGCAATTCCAAGGATTCCGGGTTCGATTTCCGGCTTGGACATTTTTTCACTCTGTTGGTTCTACGCTTAGTTAGCAATGTGATAAATCACGTATTAAATATTCAATAATTTCGAGCGCAATCTCTCAGCTGAAAATTAATTGAAAAATTAATTAAAAATATGTATGTGTTCACCGATGCTGGGTTTGTTTGTGTCTCATGTTTCGCCGCAGGATTGTGTGCTCATGAAGACTATTCCATCTTGTGCTCCAGTTGCAGCCTTACCAACATATGCTAATGAGAGATGTCAAACTGGGTATCGTCCTCGTAGCTTAAATGGTAGAGCACTTGGAACGCAATTCCAAGGATTCCGGGTTCGATTTCCGGCTTGGACATTTTTTCACTCTGTTGGTTCTACGCTTAGTTAGCAATGTGATAAATCACGTATTAAATATTCAATAATTTCGAGCGCAATCTCTCAGCTGAAAATTAATTGAAAAATTAATTAAAAATATGTATGTGTTCACCGATGCTGGGTTTGTTTGTGTCTCATGTTTCGCCGCAGGATTGTGTGCTCATGAAGACTATTCCATCTTGTGCTCCAGTTGCAGCCTTACCAACATATGCTAGTGAGAGATGTCACACTGGGTATCGTCCTCGTAGCTTAAATGGTAGAGCACCTGGAACGCAATTCCAAGGATTCCGGGTTCGATTTCCGGCTTGGACATTTTTTCACTCTGTTGGTTCTACGCTTAGTTAGCAATGTGATAAATCACGTATTAAATATTCAATAATTTCGAGCGCAATCTCTCAGTTGAAAATTAATTGAAAAATTAATCAAAAATATGTATGTGTTCACCGATGCTGGGTTTGTTTGTGTCTCATGTTTCGCCGCAGGATTGTGTGCTCATGAAGACTATTCCATCTTGTGCTCCAGTTGTAACCTTACCAACAACACAGATGAGTGAGAGATGCCTAGCTCTGTATTGTCCTCGTAGCTTAAATGGTAGAGCATTTAGAGCGCGATTCCAGGGGTTCCGGATTCGATACCCGGCTTGGACATTTTTCACTTTATTGGTTCTACGCTTAGTTAGCAATGTGATAAATGACGTATTAAATATTAAAACAATATTATAAAAAAAGTAATAATTAAATTTAAAAAGTCAAAAAACACGACTGCGTGAAAAGCGAGCTAATTAATTATTTCTCATCAATGTGAAACTATTTTTTATATTACGTACTTATTTTTTTTTATTTGCTTGCATTGATGGCTTTTAAGTTGTGTTTAATTGTTAGTTCCTATCTGTAAACACTGTTTTGATGAAGCTATAGATGTCTATGAAGGTTACAGTTGCTGTAAAGCTAGAGATCCTACCTACACAACTTCGAGGTCGTGTAATATTTAAACGGAGCTTCTGACTGTAAAATAGTCAATGAAACATCGTTTTCATTTTGAAAGACCTATGCTATGATATCCCACTCAATAGGGAGCGTAAAAATTTTATTTTCGCCTCTACCGCCATTTCGTATTTTACGGTCGCCATTTTGAATTTATAAAAACAAGACCAAGCCTATAACCATCGGACGGTTAAGACGAATCGATAGAGACCTCATTCATTAAAATTCATCCAGCCGTTGGGATGTTTCGAGGCTGTAAAGAAATCCACATAACCAGATACGCGTGAAACACATAACCCTTCTTGGCATCGGGTAATTACCTCTCTATTCTAAAAAAAAGTAACTACCGCTGTCACTGCCGCCGCCGCCGCCGTCGGTTTTGAATTTTCTGTGACCGGAGGTCTTTCTTCGTTAATATTAAGAAAAATAATGCATACAAAAATATAAAAATCGGTAGTGTTATACAGAAATGTTTGATAAACACGCTGATGCAGACAGTTTTCAAATCGAAGAATTATTTTAAGAGATATTTAATGCTAAATTTGGACAAAATCGTTCCACTAAAAAAGTTTTATAGGAG
The DNA here is from genome assembly GCA_963932465.1 of Maratus speciosus. Classification (NCBI taxonomy): domain Eukaryota; kingdom Metazoa; phylum Arthropoda; class Arachnida; order Araneae; family Salticidae; genus Maratus; species Maratus speciosus. The sequence goes on along the minus strand of OZ010789.1, from coordinate 452,013,059 downwards.
CAAAAACTGTACATCGGAATTTAATAATTTTTAGATCATTTTATACGTTATAATTCCCGGTGTTCAGAATTCATTTATTATTTTAATTTGACTCATTTTTCGAGGTTTCATTTCTATTTTAAATTCAAATTTTCAGCATTTCGAGAGATATTTTTTACTTATTTTAGAAAATTATACTAATTTAACCTGTTGCCAACTGTATAAACAACGGAAACAATAATGTTTGCTTCAAAATAAAAATCTATTTACACGTGACTATTATAAACAGAAAAGATACTTTCAAATTGAAATTAAATAATTATGTACAAAAAGCAGGAACTTATTAAAAATTACGTCATAAAAAGTATACGCGTGAATTTTAAAAGAGAAAGGATATTGTAAAATATTAAATTCATTAACATGCGTTAGAAGTCTTAAATAGGAGAAATTACGTCATATTTACGTCGCATTACAGTTATTACATAAAATGAACATAAAATAATATTGCAAAACAGTTTAAATTTAGAAATTGCGCTAGACATTTATTTGATATTTTGAGAGGATCTTTTCATTTATTTTTGTTAGGAAAGCGCAAATAATATTTTTTTTCTAACAAAAGTATTTTTCGAGAATATTTAAAAGAGAAAGAATAGCTTGGTCAAAATTACGTCAGATTAAAAACGATTAATTTAAAATGTCTCATTTAAAAGAACTTTCTTTTCGCTTTGTTAAAAAATACCAGGAGACAAAGACTCTGTTTACTTAATTCCTTTTATATTAGCTTATTTTGAAATGTTGCTACACGTGTCTACGTCATCAAGTTACTTTTATTTCGACGTTTTATTTGTATTTTTATTAATGTTGTACTAATTTATTTGTTCTTTCGTTATTTAAAATAAAAATTATGTCAATTTGTATAATTTGGCGAGCGGTTTGGCGATTTATAAAATTTGGCGAAATTGGTCGACGGGATAATCAAGTAGTACCGCAGCGGATTTGGCGTTAAAATTCCCCAATCAAAGAGAAATGAATAGAAATCCATTTATAGGGAGATCGCCACTGTTTTTTAAATTATAATTCAATCTTTCGGAATCTTTTTAAAGCCGATCTAATTAGCGTGCATTTAGAGTCTGCGGTGTCTGGACGGGGGTTGGTGAGCGTAGCTCGTAGGGAGCCGAGCCCCCTAGTGTATGAAAATAACTTAAAATCATCCAAACTAAGCTGAAAATTGCTAAAAGTGATAAAAAAAAATACACTTAAAAGTCATATAAATACCTTTATTCAGATCGAAATATGTTTCATCGTTCAGATGGTGACATTCTCAAGATTTGGTTGATACAAATATTTTCGCAATAATTTTTAAAAAACAAGAAATTGTTAAATAAATTCACGAAACCACTTTTATATAAAAAAAAAACTATTTTTAAAAAATAGCAGAATAATTTATCCTTCAAGATTTCATTCACGATCAAAAGATATTTTATTCACGAAACCACTTGTATATAAAAAAAGAACTATTTTTAAAAAATAGTAGAATAATTTATCCGTCAAGATTTTATTTACTATTTATTATCCGGTAATCAAAAGAGATCTTTTTACGCAGTCAGAATATTTGCAATGATTCAGCTTCCATTGAGTTACCTAAAATTTGGAAAGAAATGCTCTGCAGAATAAAAAACAATAGTATAAGTTAATTCACGTTCACAAATATCTATTTTTATTTTATCTTATTTTTGTACTTGTGTTTCATTATACATGTGGTCACTTGATTTTATTTACCAATTTCTTGTTTTTGTTTTTTTTTAATTTTGCGAAAATATTTGTATCAACAAAGATCTTGAGAATGTCACCGTTTGATCGATGAAACATATGGCGATTTGAATAACGTTATTTATATGTTTTTTAAGTGTATTTTTATCTTAGTTTGGAAAACTATATAATTTTATTTTCTGTGTACGTGTGTATGGAGTGGATTTCTGACTCTCTGAATCTAAACAAACTTATACTCTTTTTTTTTTTTTTTTGTAATTTGAGATAGTTGTACTAATTCGAGATACATTTGGTATATCTACGGCATTTTTACATTGTGTATTTATTTTCCTGATCATCTCGCTATGTACGATATTTCAACCTGTCCATACAAAGCTATTTATCAACCACGAAATATATGCAAGTATTGCACTTTTTTAGCTTAATCTGGAAACCAATGTTATTTTATTTTCTGTGTGCGTGTATATGGATTGGGTTTCTGATTTTCCGAATCTAAACAAACTTATACTTTTTTTGTAATTTGCGATAGTTGTACTAATTTGAGATACATTTGTTATATCTACGGCATTTTTACATTGTGTATTTATTTACATGACCATCTCGCTATATACGATATTTCAACCTGTCCATACAAAGATATTTATCAACCACGAAATATATGCAAATATTGCACCATTTGACTAAAACATCGTACAACGAAATTTAATGTAAATAAAACCATAGTTAAAATACATTTTATATGACTTGTATTATATTTTAATTTTTCTGAATATTAGTTTTAGTCTTAAATGTTTTATCGTTTCTTGATTAGAAAATAAAATAGCCGTCATTTATTAAAATTTATAAAGATATCGTCTATAAATAAATCTGAATTTATTTAAATAAAAGTGAAATCATTAAATGTTATTTGTACAAATGCAGATATTTAGTTATTTTCGTTAACATCACGAACTAAAACAGAGTGAATCATTTATTCTGATAATTTCAAAATTCCAAAAGCTTTACTATAAAAGGTTTCCTATTTCTAAAAAATTATTATTTCTACAATAGTAACGTATTTGTGCTTTCTTTAAACAAACAGATTAAATCTCTCTCTCTGTCTAATCTAACATTAAACTCAAAACAAGTTAATCTGATAAACTTTACAAAACTTTAAATTCCACGATGAACTTGGAATTTCCTTTAAGTTTAAACTTCCTAGAACGTGCTTACTTCGCTTTACTCTTCACTTTCCTTTAGTTACACTTAAAATGTTACTATTGAATATTTATCACGTTGATTTTTCTGTCGACTTAAAAAGGAAACATGTACATTCTGTTGTTAGTTGAGTTTGATTTACTTTAAAACATTTAATTAATTAAAACTTATGAAAGAGCGATTAACTACAAACTTATTAGAGTATAGGTTATAATTATAACGTGCAGACCAATTTTCCAAGTTGTGATTACAGACGCAAAAAAAAGTAAACACCCCTACTAATTCTGCAATTAATTATAATAGAAGAAAGTTACTGGTACCAAACTATTGGAAATAAAGTCTACTTAAAAATGATATATATAAAATTTGCTTAGCGCGCCATCTACAAAAGAAAACAAGGCCAAAGTTATTTTTATGGCAACACCCAATTTTGACATATTTTAAATCTTCGGTTCAAATTGTACCTAGAAACGAAATTTCAAGTAATTTAGATAAGTTTTTGAATTATAAACATTCAAAATTCAGAGCTTCTAATATTAAATTCATTTTCATATTTTTATTAATATCAATGTGATAATTTTTGTGTTGTTATAATACTAACATAAACGCATCAAATTTATAATTTTAAAAATTTTATAATATGAATTATAAATTATGAAATTAATATTCGAAAAAAATATGAATTGCAATCTACAGTTTTTTGATAGCTTTATATTTGTTATGTCCTGCTGTATGCGAATTCTCAATTTCAAATTTTTCTTCCAAGTAGTTTTCCAATTATGATTAAAATAGGTCAAAATGATGGTTTAAGGGACCGTCTATGATGTGCAGAAAAGCATAGTTTGAAAAAAAAATATTTTACTCATTTTATTGAAACATTTGGGTTCCCCAATAGTCAAAACGTATTAAGCGAGGGAAATAATACATTAATAGAAGTGATACAGTCATTCTGTAGCCTTTTAACAATCGAGTACCGAACTTCAATTTGAATACAGCACCTAAAATGAGCTCATTTTAAAATAATTAGTTTCTCTGAAACTAATCGTATGAATTTCATGAAAATTTGTATTTAGACTAATTGAAGGGTGTAAAATTTATTTATGGTGTCAAACTTGGGCATTGATATTGAAAAAAAAATGAAGTTTGGGTTCGTTTTTATATATAGATAGCCTCCTAAGAAAATTTCATATGCATCATTTAAATGTAGACTTTATTTCAAATCGCTTCGTACCAGTAACTTTCTTCTACAGTAATTTGTGGCAGAGTTAGTAGGAGTGTTTGCTTTTTTTCCCCTCGGCTGTACATAGTATAGAGGCATTTTTTGAAACATCTAAAAGAAAATTTTAGTTACTTTACAAATTTTTGATTAATCCAAAATATAAGAATATATTGCATCTTTTTTGTTGTTGTAGTTTTTTAAGTTGAAGTTAATGATTTTTCAATGTTTACTAAAGTACTAAAGAAACACAGTCCCCCACAACCATTGCGCCCTATTTTCTAGATTGTAGATTCACCTGCCAGTAATATTAGTTTTAGACGCATAAGGACTTTATAAATTATTAAAAAATGTTGAAGGGAATGAGTTCGTAACAGCTTACGCTAAATACCCAGATAAATTATTATACTTAAATTGTTAAATGCAATAATAGAATATAAAATGTTCTCTTACCTTTTCTGGTAAGCAGATGACGAATTTTCTTTGGTCATTCGTCGCTGTCAGATTTTCTAAAAAGGTTTGAAGTAATTTTTATTTAATAATAAATTGTGTTGCACTGTAATGTCTGAGAAAGACTATTTCTTCATGGCGAAAGAGACCAGATATGTAACACGCTTCTTTAATTCAAATAACACTCTCTTGGCTATATACTTGTACATTGAAAATATAAGTAAAACAGGTTAGATTATATAATTATTAACCACCGTAATACAGGCAGGAAAAGAGTGTTTCTGAACATTAGGCATCGCACAACAAACTTGTGCAGTCCGGCTTGGTCGGTACCAGCCCATACACTAAAAAAAAAATTTGGTGCCTGCGAATGTTCTCTGAAAGTCAGAAACAAAGCAAAAACAGCTGAGTTCACATATTTCTTTCTTTTCTCTGGCGTATTTGAGCTTGTCTAATTAAATAGAATAGTGCAAGAAATATCCATGGTGCTGCCATCTTGTGACTGTTTCGGATAACATCTAGTGGACACTGAACGAGTCCTTTACTATTAGCACTTGAATGTTAACACGTTTTAAATGAAGCACTGATTAAAGCATATTATTTCACAAACAAATAATTATGTTGGGAACACACCTCACAAGAAAATGGATGTTTCACAAGCGAGAGGGGTAGGCACAAAACACGCACATTTGAAGAGGAATTCCATCATAAATAAAGAACTCAAATTGTTTTATGTCCTACTTTTTTATCCAATTATTATGTCCTGCTTAAATTGTTGTGTCCCAGAGTTGCAAATTATTTAAAACTCTTAGTTGTTGACTTTCATTAGCAGGTCTCTAATTTTAACATACTGATTCATAATTTTCATGTTTACGAAATACCTGCGATGAATGCTTAATTTATCAGTAATAATGATTAAATGCAAAATATTATTTATGAAATTTTTTGAACAAAAATAGCTGAAACGTATGTGTCGGGGTGCATTTTTACAAATACGAATGATGAAGACGATCATATGCATGAAACGATGCTCACCGCAATAAGAGGAAAGCGCTAAATTAAATTGACTTTTCGTATGATGTCATAGGTGACAACTGAATTTTGTCAGTATGCTGGCAAATATTTTGAGATTCCGAGGCTAAAAGTACTCTCATAACAATTTTAAAGACAAATTTACCTTTTAAAAAATCTCTAAACTATACTTTTTTAGAAATATATACTAAAGATGATATACACTTTGATAGATACAAACATCTTCTCAAGCTGCTGCTTACAGTGGTTATGATTAATACAAAAGACGATAATATTGAAATCATAACTATTTTAACTTTCAATTTTTGTTTTTCTCTTATTAGATCACTTTAAAGGGTTATTGTAAATCTCAAAAACAATGATACGTACATTTTACTTTTTATAAAAATAAATGCGAAATTATTTTCATTTTGAAGTTTTCACTTATGAGAAATTTCTACATTTAATCTGCGAATTTTGCACATCACAGATGATTACGGATGTTAATCAAATTTTTACTTCTTCAAGATTGCCTTTCTTCTAATTCTAATAATTGTACTTGCTCTTCAATATACAAGTGATTCAAAATTACTGTCCTGATTACAAATGGCAATAATGTCTTTGTAAACAATTATCTGAAGTAATATTTTAAGCGCAACACAGAAGTAAGCTCAAAGTTTCCTTTGAGTACTTGACAACTTTTTCTGTATGACTTCTTTTAGTTGGGAACAGAACTTCCATTTCACGCCAGACATTGTGAATTCCTTTTTAATGATTTTTTGTGACTGATTCTTATGGATATGAGTCTTCTTGCCTACAGAAGAGAACGACCTTAACCCTTAAATGAGCGATTTTTTATTTTGTTTCGAAAATATATATATATGATTCTCTGAAAGGTTTATTACACAGGAAAAATCATGAAAAAAAATCAGAGATGCATTTTTCATATAATACGTCAAAAAAAAATTTTCTGTTGCACATCTGCAATACAAGTAAAAACTACTGTCGTTTGCTGTTTTACGCTAAAATATTGCAAATTAGAAATATTTCAATACGCATGTCTCCAAATACCTTATTTTATATTATTATTTATTTTATAAAACTTTACCTTTAATCCTTTAATTCCCATGATAGAATACGTTCTAGAAATTACATAGTTCAGAGAATCTGACCTTTCACCAGGAAGTTTCAATGGTTAATTTCGCTTTATTTAAAAACGGAATGTCTGTTATTAATTAAAGCTAATATTGCTATTTTAATTTTCTGGTGTGAATTACGTATATACGAATAAAAAAAATCTATTCAATTCAAGACATTGTTGTTTGCATATATGCAAAGCTGCGCACTAAAAGGTTAATGTGTGTATATCGAACGTACTAGCATCAGTATCTATAAAGGCAACATACAGAACAATAACGAATGGAAGCAAAATTTTGAGCTTCCTTCTGTATTCTGTTTAAATAGTTTATTCAGACCATTGTTTGCAGCGAAGTTATTCTTATTTGAAATCAGGGCAATCATTTTGACTCATTCTGTATTCGTATAGAGTTTTTACCTGCAAACAAACTACATAAATATTGGAATGCTAGACCGGCTAAGTAATGTTACATGTTTAAATTACTTGTTTTTATAATTTAATTATGTGTATGTATCATCGAACCATTTCAACCCTTTTACCATACGATTCGCAAGATAATATTCTATCACACCCTGCTTTGCTCTCAAAGCTTGAAAACACCTTTAACATTTTACGTGACCTTTCTATATTACACAAACACTGACTGAGTCAGGTTTGTGACAGATCTAACTGCCCATTCTCGGGGCGGAGCTCACATTTATTTACTTACATCGCACCACCCCGCCCTTTGTTTTTAGCGGGGTTGTTTTTTTTTTTTTTTTTTTTTTTTTTTTTTTGTTTGTTTGTTTGTTTTTCAGATCTTAACCCATTAACCGCCAAAACTATAAGGTTGAAAATCTCAACTTTTTAGCGGAACGTCGTTTGCCACCACAAACTCTGAAAGATAATTTTCGTTTTATATGATCTTAAAATTTTGTTTTGGGGGTCAGGTAACCTTTGAACTAATAAAGTACATAGAAAAGTGATATCTGTAAGAATTGCAGTCATTCTTTAACTAATTAACTTTTAATTATAAAATTGAAAACACATTTTAGGAACGATTTATTTTATCAATCAAAGTTGTTAGAAAAGGTACACACACATAAAGTTTTTTATTTATTTATTTTTAAAGATAATACAATTTTTACGAAAGAATTATTCTTGCATGCATTGCGCGCATGATTTTTCCCATTTCAATGGCTGAAACAAGCCAAGATTTTTTTTTTATTGAGAACAGATATAAACTGTTTTCAAAATGACCTACAATGAGAAAAATAAAACTTGTAGATCTCGAGAAAAAAAAATTAAGAGTAATTCGAAATATCGAGATTTTTTTTTATACAAAAGTAGCCACGAATTCTCAACTTCTTACTTGAGAAACATAATATTAGGTCATTTTTTGCTTCTGTACGTTTAATACATATACCAAAAATTTCGTGAAATTCTAGGCAACCGTTTTTCAGAACTCGTGCGCACAATGATCAAAATCGTTGTCTTGAGAAAATTGGCTTTAAAGATTGAAAAACCCGTTGATCATATAGCAAAAGCTCAAAGGGTTTTAGACATAACTTCTCTTCTAATGCGAATTTTTGTATGGGGTTTGATTTTAAATGTTCCCAAAGAATCATATTTAATTATAAGCTATTTAAAAAAATCGATTTTTGGACGCTTCAAAGGTTACCTGACCCCATAAGTAAGGACATTTTTTTAATTCAAAAATAGTGGTGGGTATAAAAATTACTTAAATATGTGCATTTATTTTTCCTGTTGCGCCAACGCAACACCAGCGGGTAATGGGTTAATAAAGGAGACCAGGAGTGACATATATACTATAGACTTGGTTTCCTATTCAAAGCAGTTCTTCTTAGGAAGTAAAATCTAAATTTAAATAATAAAATATTCAGGGTTCCAAAGCCGTTGCTTATCCTGTAAGAAAATTGAATATAATTTTAACAAAAGTCCTTCCGGCCAGTGCCGGGAGGAAGAGGTAGCTTTCAAATTCCTAATTTTAAAAAGCTAGCTGATGTTATTCAAACACACGCAGCTCAATTTAGTGGAAACCGATTATAGAAGATTCAATACTATTTTTTATCAATACTAAATCCTTATGAATGAGAATTTCGCGAAATTAGTCAGCTTTATCCAAGCTGATTTTATTTAAAGTTATATTTGGTTTCCAAATTCGGCGATATGTGAAGTGCCTGCCATTTTAAGAGAACACGGTGGATGAGGCTAACCACTGAACTTGGTCGAGACCTTTGTAATTCCTGTGCACATGCTCACTCACATCGGAATCGGTTGATATATAAGAGTGCTGTCGCATGAAAAAAATCAGATTTTTCAAAATCTCACCCACATAATGAAATTCAAACTACTGTATCTGATCCATTTTTTAAGATAAAGACAAAACAGAAAATGCTCCGGAATCCTTATATCAAAGTCAAATACTTAAGAAAGAAACCTTTTTCGATTTCTAAATTTTTGCACTTTATTTTAAATATAATTTTTTTTTAATTTAATGGCCACCATTTTGATTCAAGATGGCGGATGAAGCTGGCCAGTGAACTTAGTCGAGACATTGCTATATACTATCCAAATGCCTACTTACATCCAAATAGGTTAATAAATACGTGTGTTATCGCGTGACAACTATCAGATCGTTTCAAAATGTCAGCCATGCTAGAAATTTCAAAGTGCTATAACTCAAACTTATTTTAAGATGTAGACGAAAAAAAACTGCCCTGAAATCTTTGTATCAAAGTCAAACACATAAAAAAAAACCCTTTTTCATTTTCCAATTTTTTCATACCTCATTTTAAATTTTAAATAATTTTTTTTAAATCTTCCCTTTTGAATCAAAATGGCTAATGAAGGTTGCCTACGAACTCGGCTGAGACATTGGTATGCACTATGTACACACCAAGTTACATCCAAATCGGTTCATAAATACGCCTGTTATCGCGTGACAAAAAGCAGGTCGTTTCAAAATGTCAGCCACAATAGAAATTAAAAATGCTATTACTCAGCCATTTTTCTAGATATAGATGAAACAAAAACTGTTCCGGAATCTTTATATTAAGGTCAAACACATAATTACAAAATCTTTTTCAATTTTTTGATACCTCATTTTAAATTTTAAATTTTTAAATTTTTTTAAATGGCCGCTATTTTGAAACAAGATGGCAGATGAAGCTGGTCAACGAACTCGGTCGAGACATTGGTATATTCTTTGTACACACCAAGGTACATCCATATCGGTTCATGAATAGGCCTGTTATCGGGTGACAAAAATCAGGACGTTTCAAAATGTCAGCCACGCTAGAAATTCAAAGTGCTATAATTCAGCCATTTTATAAGATATAGACGAAACAAAAACTGCTCCGAAATCTTTGTATCAAGGTCAAACACATAAGAAAAAAATATTTTTCAATCTTCAATTTTTTGGTATCACATTTCAAATTTTAATTCTTTTTAAAAATATAAATTGCCGCCATTTTGAAACAAGATGGCGGATGAAGCTGGCCAACAAACTCGGTCGAGACATTAGTATGTATTATGTACACACCGAGTTTCATATAAATCGGTTCATAAATACGCCTGTTATCGCGTGACAAATATCAGGTCGTTTCAAAATAACAGCCACAATAGAAATTCAAAATGCTATAACTCAGCCCTTTTTAAAGATATACACAAAACAAAAACTGCTCCAGAATCTTTGTATCAAGGTCAAACACATAAGAAAATATTATTTTTCAATTTTCAATTTTTTGGTATCACATTTCAAATTTTATTTTTTTTTTAAAAATTTAAATGGCCGCCATTTTGAAACTAGATGGCGGATGAAGCTGGCCAACGAACTCGGTCGAGACTTTGGTATGTACTATGTACACACCGAGTTTCATCGAAATCGATTCATAAATACGCCTGTTATCGCGTGACAAATATCAGGTCGTTTCAAAATGTCAGCCACGCTAGAAACTGAAAGTGCCATAACTCAGCCATTTTTTAAGATATAGACAAAACAAAAACTGCTCAATAATCTTTGTATCAAGGTCAAATACATAAGAAAAAATTATTTTTCAATTTATAATTTTTTAGTACCACATTTCAAATTTTAAATTTTTTTAAAAATTTTAAATGGCCGCCATTTTGAAACAAGATGACCGATGAAGCTGGCCAACGAACTGGGTCGAGACATTTTTGTCTACTATGTACACACCGAGTTTCATCCAAATCGGTTCATAAATACGAGAGTTACAGTATGACAAAGATCAGATATATATATATATATATATATGTGTGTGGATATATATATATATATATATATATATATATATATATATTTAATACTTACAGCTTCAATTCATAATATTTGATGGTGGTAGGTTATGTTTAATTAATGGTTATATATATATATATATATATATATATATATATATATCAACTTTTGAACGGAGGGTGGTTTCGGGGTCTGAGGGTCATGATCGATGAAAATATACCAAAATTTTAGGTAGCTTTCATTACAAAAAGCTACCTATTGCAGCCGTTCGGAGGAAAGCGATTTCAAAAAATGTTGGTATATTTTCATCGATCATGACCCCAAGACCCCGAAACCACCCTCCGCTCAAAATTTATATATATATATATATATATATAAATATATATATATATATCTGACCTATGTCACACTCTAACTCTCGTAATTATCAACCGATTTCGATCTAATTCGGTGTGTACATAGTACATACCAATGTCTCGACCGAGTTTGTTGGCTAGCTTCATCCGCCGTTTTGTTTCAAAATGGCGGCCATTTAAAATTTTTAAAAAAATTAAAAATTTGAAATGTGGTACCAAAAAATTAAAAATGGAAAAATATTTTTTTCTTATGTATTTGACCTTTATACAAAGATTCCGGAGCAGTTTTTGTTTCGTCTATATCTTACAAAATGGCTGAGTTATAGCATTTTGAATTTCTAGCGTAGCTGGCATTTTTAAACATCCTGAATTTTGTCACGCGATAAAAGGCGTATTTATGAACCGATTTCGATGTAATTCGTCGTGTACATAGTACATACCAATGTCTCGACCGAGTTCGTCGGCCAGCTTCATCCGCCATTTTGTTTCAAAATGGCGGCCATTTAAAATTTAAAAAAAAAATTTTAAATTGGAAATGTGGTACCAAAAAATTGAAAATGGAAAAATATTTTCTTCTTATGTGTTTGACCTTTATGCAAAGATTTCGGAGCAGTTTTTGTTTCGTCTATATCTTAAAAAATGGCTGGTTGCAGCATTTTGAATTTCTAGCGTGGCTGACATTTTGAAACGTCCTGAAATTTGTCACGCGATAAAAGGCGTATTTATGAACCGATTTGGATGTAACTTCGTTTATACATAGTACATACCAATGTCTCGACCGGGTTCGTTGACCAGCTTCATCCGCCATCTTGTTTAAAAATGGCGGCCATTTAAATTTTTAAGAAAAATTTAAATTTGAAATGTGGTACCAAAAAATTGAAAATTGAAAAATTATTTTCTTCGTATGTGTTTGACCTTGATAAAAAGATTCGGGAGCAGTTTTTGTTTCGTCTATATCTTAAGAAATGGCTGAGTTATAGCATTTTGAATTTCTAGCGTGGCTGACATTTTGAAACGTCCTGATTTTTGTCACGTAATAACTGGCGTATTTATGAACCGATTTGGATGTACCTTGGTGTGTACATAGTACATACAAATATCTCGACCGAGTTCGTTGGCCAGCTTCATCCGCCATCTTGTTTCAAAATGGCGGCCATTTAAAAAAATTTAAAAAATTTAAAAAATAAAATGAGGTACCAAAAAATTGGAAAATGAAAAAGGTTTTTTTCGTATGTGTTCGACCTTAATACAAAGATTCCGGAACAGTTTTTGTTTCGTCTATATCTAAAAAAATGGCTGAGTAATAGCATTTTGAATTTCTATTGTGGCTGACATTTTAAAACGACCTGATTTTGTCACGCGATAACAGGCGTATTTATGAACCGATTTGGATGTAACTTGGTCTGTGTATAGTACATACCAATGTCTCAACCGAGTTCGTTGGAATGCTTCATTCGCCATCTTGTTTCAAAAGGGTTGCTATTTAAAAATAAATTAAATTTAAAATTTAAAATGAGGTATTAAAAAATTGGAAAATGAAAAAGATTTTTTTTATGTGTTTGGCCTTGATACAAAGATTCCGGAGCAGTTTTTGTTTCTGAAAATTTGTTCTTTTGTTTATATCTTAAAAAATGTTTGAATTATAGCACTTTGAATTTCTAGCATCGCTAACATTTTGAAACGATCTTGTATTTTTCACGCGATAACATACGTATTCGCCTATTTCGATGTAAGAAGGCATGTGGATAGTATACATCAATACCTCGACCAAGTTCGCTGGCCAGATTCATCAGCCATCTTGTTTCAAAATGGCGGCCATTGAATTAAAAAATATATATATATTTAAAGTGAGATGCAAAAAAATTAGAAATTGAAAAATGTTTCTTTCTTAAGTATTTGACCTTGATGTAAGGATTCAGGGGCATTTTTTGTTTGTCTTTACCTTAAAAAATGGCTCAGATATAGCAGTTTCAATTTCTATTGTGGGTGACATTTTGAAAAATCTGATTTTTTTCATGCGACAGCACTCTTATATATCAACCGATTCCGATGTGAGTGAGCATGTGCACAGAAATTACTAAGGTCTCGACCAAGTTCACTGGTTAGCCTCATCCACCATGTTGTATTAAAATGGAAGGCACTTTAAGAAATCGCCGAATTTAGCAGCCAAATATAAGTTACTTTAAAGAAAAGCAGCTTGGATAAAGCTGACTAATTTCGCGAAATTCTCATTCATTATATTCATAAAAATTAGTACTGAATCTCCTATATTCGGTTTCCACTAAATTGAGCTTCGTGTGTTTGAATGATATAAGTTGGCTTTTTTAAAATAAGGAATATGAAAGCTACCTCTTCCTCCCGGCACTGGCCGGAAGGACTTTTTTGAAATCGCTTTCCTCCGAACGGCTGCAATAGGTAGCTTTTTTTAATGAAAGCTACCTATTAAGATGGAAACTAGAAATGAAATGAAATTAAATTACTTTACGATGTAAACCGTTCCCATTAATAATTATATATTGGACAATTACTTAAAAAATTTTGTATTCAAATCAAATACAACATGCTAAATGGCACATACAACATAACAGTGATTTCACAAACACATTAAAAATCTACGTTTCGAATCGCTTCTTATTTATCTTAATGACGATCGCAGAAGGGATTCGAAACATATATTGTTACTATGTTTGTGAAATCACTGTTTTATTGTCTGTATCATTTAGCATGTTGTATTTGATTTGAATACAAATTTTTTAAGTACATTCACACTAATTTATCACAAACTGACAATGATGCTAAGGATTTCACAAAATTTAGTGGTTCGTCGCATTGCAATTATAATTTACGTCAGATGCCATAAGATAACACGACATGTTGTGTCAAAAATATAAGGGGAAATTCAAAGTAAAAATGAGTGAAAATGATAAGAAATAAATGAAAGTACTACAAATATTTACAAAATGTTTTACAAATTTTACATCAGACATTATTATTTTATATACATATAAATGAATATATGTGTATAAAATATGTTCATAAAGGTGTTCAAAAAATAACGTGAGATATTTCGAGATCCCTAGCAGGTAATCAATCTGTTCCGTGAAATGTAACAACATTTAGCTCACTGAATGCACACTGAAGCATTCGATTTCGATTTTTAAAGTTTAAAAAAATGTTAATGTCAGAAGTCGTCACCAGAAAAAAAAGTATGACGCAGTTTTGAAAGAAAAATGAATTTGTATGCTCTTTCGGGCCAGATTTCGGTGCGAACTCGCTTCTTATTCAGCATAAAGCCTTCAAAAATTGCAAGAGCTTGCATCAGCGTAAGATAAGAGTTTTGTTGAATTTTAACCTGCAGACCATAATCAACAGACCATAAGTTTCAACGTTACATTTATACAGGAGACGGGAGTTTGAGTATTTTCATGTTTAAGTTTAATGAGCTAATATAAGGGAAATCCAAACTTTAGGCAGGTATCCAGCTAGATTTTAGCTATTTTCGGAACGAAATTGATTAACCAGTAGCCCACATTTTTGTAATTTTAGGTAGATTTCGAATGAAATACTACCTATTGGGATCGTTCCTATGTTGGAATTTCTGAAAAATTTTTGCGGATCTACACCGATCATGACCCCTAGAACCCAAAACCACCCTCAGTAAAAAACTTTATATATATATATATATTTCATAATATTACGGTTTTTAATGGTGGTAGGTTATGTTTAATTAATGGTTATATCTATATATATATATATATATATATATCTGTCTGTCTATATATATCACTTTCTTCTGGACACGATAACTTTCGTAATTCTGCACCAATCGTTTCCAAACTGATACATAAAATCAATGGGCATAAAATCTCGGTCAAGTTCGTTAATGGGCAAAATCGGACCAAGGGGAGGGAAATAGGGAGGGGTTTTGTGAAAACAGAACCCCCCCCCCATAACTTCTTAATTTGTGTACATATATGAAATCAGTTTAAAGTTTTTATTACTTCTAAAAATAGGGCCAAAATTTTATGTATCACAGATTTTTGATAAAGTTAAAAATGGGCTCAAGGGGTGCAAAAAATAAGGTTTTTGGGAGAAAAAAATTCATAACTTCGTCAATTCTCAAGATATCAATTCCAATTAATTTTATTATAAATCTACTTAATATTATCTACAAGTTTTATCTTCACAAGTTTTTGATAGGACCAATTCGTACCGCAAGAAAAAATTAAAAACGAAAACAAAAAGAGGGTTTGAAGAAGTAAAAAATCCATAACTCCGTCAATTCAAAAGATATCAAATCCCCATGAATTTATCACATATCTTCTTAATATTGTCTACAACCTCTATATAGACAAGTTTTGGATAGGACCAATTCTTACAGCAAAAACAAATTAAAAATGCATAGCGGTTGAAGAAAAAAATCATCTAAGTAAGGGTGTATTCAAATCCAAACTGCTTATTTTCTGACTCATTTTATAATTCATTTTTGCTCTCAAAGGCTTCCAATTGGTACGTTTTCTTACTCAGAAACAATATAATGTACCGTAATGGTCGATTTTCTGATAGAGGTAGAATATATTTTAAAAAATGCAGTTAAAGGGGGCATTTTGAACAGAATTTCTCTAAGTGGATTGTGTTGGAAAAATCATTACATTAAGGATGCACTCAAATCCAAACTGCTTATTTTCTGACTCAATTTTAAATTCATTTTTGCTCTCAAACGCATTTAATTGGTAGATTCGCTTATTCAGAAACTATATAATGCACCGCAATGACCTATATTTTGATAGAGGCAGAATATATTTCAAAAAATGATCTCAAAGTGGGCATTTTGAACGGAATTTCCCGAAGCAATTGTGTTATCACTTTCTTCTGGACACGATAACTTCCGTAATTTTGCACAAATCTCTTCCAAATTGATACATAAAATCAAGGGGAAAAAAATCTCGGTCAAGTTCGTTAATGGGCAAAAGCGGAAAAAGGGGGAGGAAATAGGGAGGGGTTGTGTGAAAACCGAAAAAACCCCATAACTTCTTAATTTTTGTACATATCAAACCAGTTTAAAGTTTTTATTACTTCTAAAAATAGCGCCAAAAATTCATGCTTCACAGATTTTTGATAAAATTTAAAATAGGCTCAAGGGCGCAAAAAATAGGGTTTTTAGGAGAAAAAAATTCCTTACTTCGTCAATTCTCAAGATATCAAATCCAATTAATTTTATTATACATCTCCTTAATATTATCTACAAGTTTTATCTTCACAAGTTTTTGATAGGACCAATTCGTACCGCAAGAAAAATTAAAAAGGAAAACAAAAAAGGGGGTGTTGAAGAAGGAAAATTTTCATAACTCCGTCAATTCACAAGATATAAAATCTCCATGAATTTATCATATATCTTCTTAATATTGTCTTCAACGTTTATATAGACAAGTTTTTGATAGGGCCAATTCTTACAGCAAAAACAAATTAAAAATACATAGCGGTTGAAGAAAAAAATCATCTTATTAAGGGTGCATTCAAATCCCTGTCTATTTTCTTACTCATTTTTAAATTCCTTTTTGCTCTCAAACGCATCCAATTGCTAGATTCTCTTATTCAGAAACTATATAATGTACAGTAATGATCGATTTTTTGATAAAGGCAGAATATATTTCAAAAAATGATGTCAATGTGGGCATTTTGAACAGAATTTCCCGAAGCAATTGTGTTAGAAACGAAAAATATTGCCCTACTGAGAGAATAATTGTTTATTAGTCAAGTTTTAATTAATTGAAAGAAAAATAAAAACACAGGTCGCTTATAAATCTTTTAAAAAATCACGTCAGCATGTTTCTTATTTTTTTATTATTATTAAAAATGAATCTGAAAATGTGCCAGAAAATTTCGAGTTGTTGAGCATGGAAAAGTATTTTTTTTTTAATACCGCCTTAACATGATTCTGATAAAACCAGATATTATATAAAAAGGAAATAAAAACTCGTCAAAAGCAGACAGACAAAACTGTTAAAGTGGATTTATATCTAATAATGATTTAGTTTTTGTTGGTGAAATTAGTATACTTAACTTCGAAATCTACCTCTGCCTGTAGGCCGGGCCGGCAGGGATTTTGTTGTGGTTGTTGTTGTTGTTGTTTTCGAAAATCTATGACATCTCCTTCAACATATACTATGCGAACATATGTTATGCAAAGCATCTATCTGGATCCCTGCCTGAATTTTTTATTTCATTTAAATTCGGGCAGTTATCTTAAACATCGAAATGCATTAACTCCTGACATCTGTTTAAATAAAATGTTGAAACACAAAAGCTGTCGTAAGTAGCAGATTTTAATTAAATAAATCTGTTATTTTATGTTGATGGATGTTATTTCTGTTTAGGAAGACTTATTGAATACGTAAAGAATTCGCATTGAAAGTTTCCGATAACAACGACAAGTTGATTTTTCATTCAAAATGGCTCTCAGTTTTCCCCTGGTGGCGACTTTCTGTTCTATTTTTGTTTAAAAAATCGCAATATTGTGCTTCACTGTGCACGTACATCAAACATGTTACATTTTTACTAATAGATTATCCGCTAGAGGGCTCAGAAACCTCACGTTATTTTATGGGTACCATTATTTTGAAAGTTCAACCTATTATTTTATATAGTAAAATGTCGGCACAAATTTAAATCGTTACTAAAACTATAATTTTGTTTTTGTGCCTCATCTAACAACTTTCAACATGTACTCCTGAAAAGAAAATCCTAAAATATTGAGGTTTCGAAATTTGTTACACAGTCTGAAATCAAAGCCAATATCACTTTTACGAGAATAAGGCGAAAGAGGAGTAAAGGAAATTACGTTCCTTTACGGTAAAAGCCATTCAAGTTTGTCTATCGTAAAATGACAACGATGACATTGAACCTTTCACAAAATTTAGGAGTTCGTGGCATTTATGACTTCTACGGATATAAATCTGATAATACGGTTTTACTGTGTCTAAAATATTTAAAACCCCTGTTTGAATGAAAAATATTTTATTTGGCTATACATTTTTTAATAGAATGAACGGATAATAAAATGTTTCAAATTAATCTGAAATTTTTGCTATTATTAAATTATTTTATATTTATAAAAATAAACATTGAAAACAAGTAATATAAAAATTTTGTTTTTAAAGTCAATTCCTACTTAGGCCATCAAAGAAAAATTTAATATAATCAAGCTAATATGAGTTTTTGTTGCATTAAAATACCTCAATTTGTTGATTTTCTATAAGCAAGTAGGTTTACAATGGAACTCTATGGGAATTTGGCGAAATATTACAGATATCGCCAAGTTGGCG
Source organism: Maratus speciosus (assembly GCA_963932465.1). Taxonomy (NCBI): domain Eukaryota; kingdom Metazoa; phylum Arthropoda; class Arachnida; order Araneae; family Salticidae; genus Maratus; species Maratus speciosus. The sequence goes on along the minus strand of OZ010789.1, from coordinate 451,994,359 downwards.
TCACTTTTGGCGACTCATTTTGGCCGCCAAATTTGGCGATATATCGCCACGTTGGCGGTACAAATTTGGCGGTATTTGGCGGCAGAACAGGTCCCCCCCTACGGTAACCCTTATTGAAAATACTTTCATTGAAATTCAATAACCAATGGTGGCCATTTTGTTTCCCATGCAAAACTAAAATTAATTAATTAAAATTTAATTAATTAATTAATATTTGAAAAAACTTTATTAACATCAATTGTCATCCAGTACAAGTTTAAAAAAATATATTTCAACCTGATAGGATGAATAATGAGTATTTTATTAACGATTGAAAATTTGTACAAGATAAATATATAAATATATAAATATATAAATATATAAATAAATATAGGGAGAGTGTGAGCTAATAGTAGGAATTGAATAATAGTAGGAATTGAATAAAGATTTTCTTTTCAGTGACCATTGTTAAAATGAAAGAGAAAAATGAAAGGAAAAAAATTAATGTTTTAACCACGCATTCCTTAAAATTAATTATTTTTCTATTTTTTACGCACGGTGAAATGTTCTAAATTTTATTTGCCATTCAGTATATTTTTGCAGTATCTATATTATAAAGGATAAACGCATCTGTGCGTAACGTTGACGTCATTTTGCGAATAGCAACTGTTAACGATGAGATTTCGATCTTGCAGTTTTTGCTACTACATTTTAGGTAGCTTTCATTACAAAAAGCTACCTATTGCAGCCGTTCGGAGGAAAACGATTTCAAAAGAATTTGGCATATTTTCATCGATCATGACTCCCAGACACCGAAACCAACCTCCGTTCAAAAGTTGATATATATATATATATGATCTTTGTCACACTGTAACTCTCTTTTTTATGAACCGATTTGGACGTAACTTCGTGTATACATAGTGCATACCAATGCCTCGACCGAGTTCGAAGCTGCCATCTTCTCGTTCAATCGGAATAAAGCACCAGGTCCTGATAATGTTGACCATCTGATTGTACGAAATATTTACCACTCACATTCATCTCTATTACTGAATCTTTACAATACTCTATTAAACTTAAATTACTTCCCAAAAAGTTGGAAAATTGGAGAACTAGTCTTTTTTCTAAAGGCAGGTAAGGACCCACAATCTGCTCAGTCATACAGACCAATAACTCTACTCCCAATTCTGGGGAAAATTTTTGAAAAATTATTATTAAAACGAATAAATTATCATTTTCGAAATTCGACAGTTCTACAGACAGTTCTACAACACGGATTCTTAGAGGGTAAATCGGCTGAATCAGCGATACAAGAAGTTCTCTCAACAATTGACTTACTTCAACAAGAAAACAACTACATTTCATTAATATCATTAGACATCCAAAATGCTTTTGACAACTTACCTTGGGACGCAACAATCCAAGAACTGGAATTTTTGGGGTTGGAGGAGCCATATGTTAATATCCTGAAATCCTTTTTGTCTCACAGAGGAGCGAAACCAAATTGGCTAGCACAAGAAATTCATTGGTTTAGGAAGGGGTGCCCACAAGGTTCATGCTTTGGGCCCTTCCTATGGAGAATCTTCCTAAACGCTCTCTTACGCCATTTAAAATCGTTAGGTTACATAATAATAGCTTATGCAGATGACATTTTAATTATATTAAATGGTAAAACAAGGCGAGAATTAGAAAAATTAGGAAAGGACATCTTAGATTATATTAGTAGGTGGATGTCAAATCACAACATGAAAATATCTTACAATAAATGTAAAGTTCTCCACCTTAGAAGACCAAAATTTTTGAAAAGAGCTCCAACACTCAAAATTGACAACCATTCATTAAAAAGTGAGCCAACTTTAGAATACTTAGGTATCGTTCTGGATAGTACGTTGTCGTTTCTCCCCCATTTACGAAAGAAAAGGCAGGAAATTACGCAACTTTCGCAAGACCTATTGAAGTTTGCCTCAGCTTACGGAGGGGTAAACAAATTAATTCTGAAGATTTGGTACAATAGTATCTTGGAGAAGAAAATCACGTATGCTGCAGCAACTTGGTTTCACCGGATAAGCAAAGCCCATGGGCTTCGTCTGATCTCATCAATACAATACCAATGCCTGTTATTAGTTTCACGTGCCTACAGAAAAACTTCGGCGGATGCCCTTTGTGTTTTAACAGGTATTCCGCCCTTGGCACTTCAACTTGAATATATAGCAACAACAGGAAGAGTCTTACGTCTTGGAATCCCGACAGGAAATCAAGAACCAATATTTTACCAACCAAAAATGAAGTCAGATCAAGTTGAACCATTTAAAGAATATTTCTTTCAAATAGATCCAGAAAATACTCCACATGTAGAAATAAACATTTATACGGATGGTTTCAAGATGGAAGATGAAACGGCATATGCCTTCTGTGTGTATCAGAGAGGAGAGTTAATCCACGAGGATCAAACTAAGTTAAGTAAAGAAAATACTGTTTTTCAGGCAGAACTCCTGGCCATAGAAGAGGCTGTGCTGTGGATTAGGAACTCCCCTCATAAAGAAGTATTAATACACTCGGACAGTCTCTCAAGTCTCTTAGCAATAGAAGATGTTTTTTCAAAAAATCTCATCGCAGTACAAATTATAAAACTACTCCAAGAAACAAGAAAAAAGATCTTCTTTAAATGGGTCCGTGGACATGTGGGTAATGTGGGGAATGAGCATGCAGATTCTTTGGCAAAAGAAGCAACCAAAGCCACATCACATGCCAAATACAAATTCTTTCCCAACCCTCCTTCTTACTTGAAGAAGCTTCTAAAATCATTTCTACACGAACAATGGCAGACTCGCTGGGACTATGGTACCACAGGACGGTACACATACGCTTTAGCCCCAAAAGTCTCGGAAAAGAGAATCCTGCTGCATAGAAATCTTTTTCTGTTTGCCACTAACCACGGCCCATTTTCATCATATCTTTATAAATTTGACAGGGTTCCTTCTCCATTATGTGTATGCGGTCAGCGAGCTACATCATTGCATTATATCTTTAACTGTACCCTTACATCATATTACCATATAAGAAAATCTCCAAAAATTTCTTTGTCTCAGTGGTTCTCAGTGGTTTTGTCAAATCCATCATTTTGTCAAAAGATAATTGAATGTATGAAAGTTTTAGAAAACAACCATTATTTGTTTCAAAATGTTTTGCCATTTATAGATGATGATGAGAACGTATCTTAAAAAATAGACAGATACCACCAATTCAAAATAAACTCTTAGCCAAAAACAACACGATTGAACTATAATTGAACTGTTGCAAGAACAATAGACTTTTGAACTTATGTGTGTGTATATAATTATATAATATTCATCATAATTATTCACTATTTTACCTATTTTTTATATTCTACATTATTTTTAAAATTATGAATCTCTTTCTAATTTAGTATACATATACGTAGCTTTTATTGTATTTTTGCAGAACGCCCAGCTTTGCAGAGTAATTGAGCTTTTGCCGCTCCAACAAGTTTAAAAATCCTATTATCTATTATCTCATGATCTTATTAATTACAAATATCTAAATTTCTCTCGTAAACGCCCAGTAAAAATTGGGCTTTCCATCGTGTATATATTGTACTTATATTGTATTTAATCTTAATATTCTCAATTGGCTTTCCTGTAGGTCCCTTCGGGCCTTTTATTTATTATTATTATTATTATTATTTGTGTGTGTGTGTGTGTGGTGACGGCGGTAGTAGATGGAAACCGCTGGGTGGGGCTTGTGAATGCTTAAGCCATTTGGTAGGCCTCCCCACCTAGCTGACCCTTGATACAAAGATTTCGGAGCATTTTTTGTTTCGTCTATATCTTAAAAAATGACTGAGTTATAGCACTTTGAATTTCTAGCTTGGCTGACATTTTGAAACGACCTGATTTTTGACACACGATAACAGGCGTATTTATGAATCGATTTGAATGTACCTTGGTGTATACATAATGCGTACTAATGTCTCGACCGAGTTCGTTGGCCAACTTCATCCGCCATCTTGTTTCAAATTGGCGATCATTTAAATTTTTTTAAAAAAATTTTAGTTTGAAATGTGGTACCAAAAAACTGAAAATTGAAAAATATTTTTTTTATGGGTTTGACCTTGATACAAAGATTCCGGACAAGTTTTTGTTTCGTCAATATCTTAAAAAATTGCTGAGTTATAGCACTTTGAATTTCTAGCGTGGCTGACATTTTGAAATGACCTGATTTTTATCACGCGATAACAGACGTATTTATGAACCGATTTGGATGTACCTTGGTGTATACATAATACGTACCAATGTCTCGACCGAGTTCGTTCGCCAGCTTCAACCGCCATCTTTTTTCAAAATGGCGGCCATTTAAATTTTTTTTAATTTAAAATTTAAAATGAGGTACCAAAAACTTGAAAAATGAAAAAGATTTTTTTGTATGTGTTTGACCTTAAGACAAAGATTCGGGAACAGTTTTTGTTTCGTCTATATCTAAAAAAATGGCTTATAGCATTTTGAATTTCTATTGTGCCTGATTTTTGTCACGCGATAACAGGTGTGTTTATGAACCGATTTGGATGTAACTTGGTGTGTACATAGTACATACCAATGTCTCGACGGAGTTCGTTGACCAGCTTCTTTCGCCATCTTGTTTCAAAAGGGCTGCCATTTTAAAAAAATTAAATTTAAAATTTAAAATGAGTTATCAAAAAATTGAAAAATGAAAAAGATTTTTTTTATGTGTTTCTTTTATGTGTGTTTTTTTTTTTTGTGTGTGTGTGTGTGTCTTAAAAAATGGTTGAATTATATAGCACTTTGAATTTCTAGCATGGCTGACATTTTGAAACGATCTGATATTTGTCACGTGATAGCACGCGTATTTATTAACCTATTTCGATGCAAGAAGGCATGTGGATAGTATATCGTAATGTCTCGATTAAGTTCACTGGCCAGCTTCATCAGCCATCTTGTTTCAAAATGGAGGCCATTAAATTAAATAAAAAATTATATTTAAAGTGAGGTGCAAAAAAATTAGAAATTGAAAAGGGTTTCTTTTTTAAGTACTTGACCATGATATAAGGATTTTTTGTTTTGTCTTTATCTTAAAAAATGGCTCAGATATAGCAGTTTCAATTTCTAATGTGGGTGACATTTTTAAAAATCTGATCTTTTGCCTGAGACAGCACTTGTATATATCAACCGATTCAGATGTGAGTGAGCATGTGCACAGGAATTACTAAGGTCTCGACCAAGTTCACTCGTTAGCCTTATCCACCATGTTGGCTTAAAATGGCAGGAACTTCAAGATATCGCCGAATTTGGCAACCAAATATAAGTTACTTTAAATAAAAGCAGCTTGGATAAAGCTGACTAATTTCGCGAAATTCTCATTCATAATGATTTAGTATTGATAAAAATTAGTATTGGATCTTCTATAATCGGTTACCACTAAATTGAGCTTCGTGTGTTTGAATAATATAAGCTTGCTTTTTAAAAATAAGGAATATGAAAGTTACCTCTTCCTCCCGGCACTGGCCGGAAGGACTTTTTTTTTTTTTAATTTCTAAACATCGCACATTTTCAGTTTTTACAACGATGTATAGAGGAAAAAATCTGCTTTCAAATGCAATTGTTTTTTTTTTTTTTTTTTTTTTTTTTTTACTCTATCTTAATTGACTGATTTATTATGACTATTAAAATAATTTTTAAACATCATTTTTTTAAGTTTATCTCCATCAAGTCCAGGCTTCATTACGAACTAATGCATTAGTATTTAGAGCAATATAAATATAATTTAGTATTTGTCTCCGGCTAATGTTTCATAACAAAATTAATACTTCAGCATTAAATAGATAAAAGGCAATGATATATGAAAAAACACAAATTTAACATATGTAATGGAACAATTTCAATTTTTACAAAGTCGAATTTGGAAAAATATGTACTTCGAAATATAATTTCAAAACTGTACCAAAATTCGCTAGTGCAGACGATTTTATTATTGTTATTATTATTAGTAGTAGAAGTAGTAGTATTTGTGTGTATGTGTGTTGGGGAAGAGGATACCCGTCACCTTATCAGTAGAAAAATGAAATAAAATTCTTTAATTCTTTCTCTTTTTTGAATTATCATGTTTATTCCTATATTTTTTTACTTTATTTTTAGCACCATTTTTAGTTTGGAAATATATTTTGTAATAAGAAAAAAATGCATTTTTTTCACATAAAAATTTGATCCGAAAATGGAAAAAGAAAGTTGGAAAATATGAAAGTGATGTAATGAGATTTCATAATTGATCTATAGCTATTGTCTATTTTTCATAACAAAATTAAAACTTCAGCATTAAATAGATAAAAGAATATGATATATGAAAAAACACAAATTTAAAAACTGCATTTTAAAATTCGGTTTAGCATTGACAGATAAAAATCAGAGTGCGCGTATTATATGGAGAAATGCGTTATCTTCTTTAAAGCTAAAGTACAGTCGTGGGAAAAAATAAATAAACACCCCCTACTTACTCCTCAAAAAATTATTGTAGAAGAAAGTTACTGGTACCGAACGATTGCAAATAAAATCTACTTTTAAATGATGTATATAAAATTTGCTTAGGGGGTCATCTACATATTAAAACGAACCATAACTTTGTTTTTTTTCAATAGCAGTACACAATACTGACAGCATAAATAAACTCTACACCCTTCAATTAGTCTAAAAACAAATTTTTATGCAATTCGTGCCATACGTTTCCGAGAAATTAATTATTTTAAAACGAGCATATTTTAAGGGCTGCGTCCAAATTGAAGTTCGGTACTCGATTGAGCCGGTACTCGGTACCGAGAGAGCCCCCTTCTTGATCAAGGCACCTTAAGCAGTCAATTAAGCCTGTTAGATTACAGGATAGCATAAGAAATTTCTAAATATTTAGTCACTTCTATCATAGACGGCCCCTTAAACCATCATTTTGCCGTTTTTTAAGCATAATTTGAAAACTACTTGGAAGAAAAATGTGAAATTTTGGATTTCCATAAAGCAGGACTTAATAAATCTGAATCCATCAAAAAAATTGTAGGTTGCAATTCATAATTTTTTCGAATATTAATTTCATAATTCATAAGAAAATTATAAAAATTGCAAATTCAACGAATTTATGTTTGGGTATATTAGCATTATTGGTACACAAAAAATTTGAACATTAGGATCATAATTTCAGAAGAAAAAATATGAAAATGTAATTTAACATTAGAAGCATTAAATTTTGAATGTTTATAATTCAAAAACTTATCATTCTAATGACTTGAAATTTGGAGTCTAGGCATAGTTTGAACCAAAGATTTGAAATATCTCGTTAAAATTGGGTATTTCCATTGAAAAAAATGAAGTTTGGATTCGTATTAATATGTAGATGTCCCCTAAGCAAATTTTATATACGTCAGTTAAAAGTAGACTTTATTTCCAATCGTTCGGTACCAGTAACTTTCTTCTACAATAATTTGTTTAGGAGTTTAGTAGGGGTGATTACTTTTTTTTTCCCACGACTGCCCGTTCATTTTAATTTACAAAGAGATAATCTTAAATTTGCTATGGTGTTAATTTTGAAACAAACTTTACTTGAAAGAATACAGGTGCTGCCCTTTGTTTACTTTTGCATTTCGCTATGCGCGTAACATTTTTGATGTGCGAAATATATAATTCTTTTAATAATTTCGCTTTCTGGAATTGAAGTATTTTTAAGTAAGTTATGTTTTTTTTTTCTCTCTATCCTTAATCATATGAAGCACTTCCAGTTTAGCAATCGGGCGTTAATGAACTACTTAGATTATCTGCTGTATATAAACTATGTATATTATGAATGAAAAACGTGTCGCGGGTGATGCTGCCGTCATTTTGATGTTTGGCAATCTCTGAGGCAAAGCTGGCATTAAGCGGGCTCTTTCTTTCTTTCTAACCGATGGCCAGGCACCTACCAGCCGGGTCGCCCTAGCTGAACGAGTTTGATACCTGGTATCGGGACGGTGACCATTTAATCGCCGCGTAGCGGCAATAAATCTGACAAGTGCCTAGATCTTCATCCTATTGGATTATTCCGACTGCTTAGATGTGAACTTAGTTAATCCGGTTACTTAACATTACTTAACAACGTTTACTTAACATGATCTTGTTGTTTTGTACCTGCACTTTTCTACTCAAGTTAGCCTCGTAATTTAAAACCTTGATCAGGTGACGAGACCTTCACCTGGCAAGGCCAGGATATCCTCCATATACTTCCAGAGGTATAATTCACAGGTAACTTGGAAGACTTTGCACCCACGACGGATTTTACATGTACCAGGCGCCATTAGCGTACATGGCTGACTCCAAGCCGATGACCAGACTCCCCTAGCTGCAGATTTCCCTAGCCGAACAAGTATACCTGTCTGGCACGGGACGGTTGTCCGCTTGATTACCGCATAGCGGCCCTCCAGTAGACCAACGCCCTAGACGACATAATTATAGAGCCTGTTATTTGCTGGTTTCTCTATTGTACCGCTTGCTTAACTAATTGACTTTGTTTATTTGGCTCCTGCACATTACACACACATATCCTGCTTGGGGAGTAAGGAAATGTGAATTTTAGATGCCTAATCGGTGGTAGGTACTTGTCGCAAAAAGTGGTTCATGAACCAATTTACAGGAAGGGAAAAAGAAAGCGAGCTCTGAGACTGACGATTAAATCTAACTTTTACTGCAAATTTTAAACTTTTAATCATCACAAAAGTTCAATTTTTACATAGCCAAATAGGAAAAAGGAAGTTCTTTAATATACAGTTTATTTGAAACTCTATCATATTTACTGATTTTTTGTGCACTTTTTTTTCAGCATGATTATTGTTAAATCTATTACCCTTAGCGCATGCAGACGATTACTAAAGATTAAACCGTTTCACTTGAAATTATATAAATAGTATTTGTTTTCAGCAAATAAGCTATAAAGAAACTAAAACTTCATCAATAAATAAATAAAATAATATGAATAAAATAATAATAATATGAAACAGGCATATAACTTTTTTTTATATACAGCGTAATTCAAAACTTACCGTTCAAATTTCGTGGGAAAGTAGAGAATACGTCAGAAAACCGATTTTATGCAGCAAAGTATGTCCGCAAATGTATGCATGCGTATATAGAGGGCGCTTAGTGTACCCAACCTTCGATTGCGTTCCAATCATTGTTTTGAATTTCCTAAAGCTAGTATTATTTCTTCTCCTATTTCCACTTCTCATTGACTTCCACGAAGCCTTTTACATCTTTAAAAACTCCAAAAATCTAGTTAATGACCTTTATTCAACGCATTCATTATCTGACGCCTGAAAACTTTTTATTTAATTTTGTTCTTTCCGGTTCTTTTAACGTTTATTTAGATAACGTTTGCTGACATATTTTCCTATGTGCAATAGGTTTCCCTACTTCTCCACGAAATTTCAACGATAAGTTTTGAATCAGCCTGTATGTATAATTTTTTATACTTATTTTTACACTGATGAAGGGGATCTGGGTATCATTGAAATGGCCGTGTTTGGTTTAGTGTCATGATAGTGCAGTTTGTGCGTTTTTAACGTTGTAAATTTGTAACTAACGCCACTACTTAGCTTCTTTCAGATTTTCTCAAAGCATTCAATCTACACTCCAAATCGAGGACATGGATAAATTAATGCCGTAACTTTTTATAGTGTGTGCCGATATACAATAAAATAAATGCGGTATAATCGAGGTCATTAAAAAATTAAGAAAGATAGCATACAAGAAAATGTTTGTATTAGTATTCAAAATTTTAGTTTATACGCTTGTTATGCTTCTTGAGAATAACACCTACCTAATCGTTTTCATATTTCAGATGTGATGTCACAAAATATTTACTCCCCTAGATGAAACTGCACCAAAAAACTGGCGATAAACCACAATTAAATAATAAAACTTTGTATAAATCACCATAAAAATATTAAAACACACACAGGACGCGTATGTCACCTTGTTCTCTTATGGACACGTGTTTATTTAGGATGATGACGGGCTGTTAAAATTTCTAGCTCGAAACGCGTCCTGTGTGTTTTTATATTTTTATGGTGATTTATACAAAGTTTTATTATTTAAAGGGTCTCAGACCATTTTCAACATTTAATATTTTAAAATGTATTTGATTTTAAGACACAATTTTAATTGGAATAAAATATATAAGTATGTTCTTTCATTTCATGTATTTAAAAAATTATAAGATGCAGAATTAGAATTTACAGGGGGCTCCAAACTGTTAAACATTTGACGAGCAAAAAATCGGCATAATAGCTTATGCGCACGATTACAAAATAAGTGTTGCAACTAGAATGAAAATTTTGGTGCCTACTTATACTTCAGATTTTAATAATTACCCTGAACCTAAATAAATTTGTATTTAAAGCTTTTTTTATATTTTTAATACAAAGTTGTATTTAACTAATGCAAAATTAAGAAAATTTCAACAGTATAATCACCTAAAAAAATATTGTTTTGAATAATAAAAAGGAAATTTTAGGTTCAATTTATACAGACTAACATGAAGCATATGTTTTGAAAATTTCATGAAAAAATAGTCATAAGTTTTTGAGATATCGTGCGCGTTATTCCCAAAAACGTCATTTGGAGAAAAATGGCTTCAAAGTTTCCGAAACGACGCTTCAGCTATTGAACGTCTATAAATGTAAAAGCCGTAACTTCAGTTCTAATAGGAATTTCAAGGAAATAATTATATCAAAATGTTCAGAAAAGATAGGAGTTTAACATCTAATAAAATTAAAATTTCGAAAATTTTAAAGCTTTAAGAGTCCTGAGACCCCTTAATCATTAAATTATATTTACCCCTCATACCCCACCCCATACTCTTCAACTGTCACACTGTGTCGCATTTTATGGGTGCACTCCTCTTGAGGAAGGAAATCAATTTATGGCTTGCGATTGTGATCGAGTTGTCTAAAAAAGCTAGAAAACATTGCTCTAAGAAATTATGAATTTGCTCTTGCAGTACCAAGTAAATACCAATTTAGTAAAAGTAAAAATTAATGAAATTGACAAGAAGTAATTGTAAATGCCGTAAACCTCTTCAAAATGCTTTTAAAAAATTTCATCAGGCATTATTTTTCATTTACTTTTAAAGCTCAATCAAATATCCTATATAGTGATATATTTATTTAAATTATAAAAGCTGTTACTAACTAGTTTAATCTTGTTAGTATGCCTCATGTAACTACATTCAACATTCCATAGTGAAAAGAAAATTATAAAATACTGAGTTTTAAATTTTGTTATATACTCTAAAATTAAAGCCAATAGAGTTTTACGAGAATAAGGCGACAGAGGAGAAGGGAAAATTACGTTCCTTTAGGATGAAAGCTGTGCATATATGTTTATGTATCGTAAACTGATAATATCATTGAGCTTTACACAAAATTTAGTATAGTTCGTTGCGTTGCATTTATGACTTCTACTGATATATATTTGATGACACGATTTTATTTTGTCTAAAATATTATTCCAAATTATGAAAGTGAAATGCATTAGCTGAATAAGATTTTCTAGAAAATTATAAAGGATTTTAGAAAAGTAAAATTTGTATGAAGGAATTTCCTTTTTTTAAAAAAAATTTCAAATGTTTATGCAAATACTTTTTTTATTATCTAATATCTGCTAAATTAGTTAATAAAGTATTGCTTAAAATTAAAGTTAAAAAGTAAAAATATTTTTATTAAAGCTGTTACTAATTTAATTTTGTCAGTATGCCTTATGTAAATACATCCAACTTTCCATAGGGAAAAGAAAACGCTAAAATATTAAGTTTTAAATTTTTTTATATACTCTGAAATCAAAGCCAATATCGTTTTACGAGAATGTGGTGACAGAGGAGAATAGGAAATTACGTTCCTTTAGCATGAAAGCTGTTTATGTTTAGGTATCGTAAACTGACAATGCCATTGAGCTTTTCACAAAATTTAGTAGTTCGTTGCGTTGCGTTTATGACTTCTACTGATACATATCTGATGATACGGTTTTATTGCGTCTAAAATATTATTCAGAATTATGAAAGTGGAAATGCATTAACAGAATGAGATTTTCTAGAAAATTTATCAGAATTTCAGAAAAAATATATTTGTATGAAGCAATTTAATTATTTTAATTTTAAATGCTTATTCAAATACTTTTTTTATTATGTAATATACTCTAAATTAGTTAATGTTACTGTATTGCTAAAAATTAAAGTTAAAAAACAAAAATATTTTCAGTGCTGTGTTCAGTTATTTATAAATTCACGTAATAGAAGCATTTATAATATTTAAATAATATTTCGGGCACTCAATTGTTTTGTGAAAGCTCGAATATAAATCATATGACTAGAAGAAATAGATCGAAAGGATTAGGATTTTATTGTTAACTAGCTGTAGCCGGACACCAGTCTGGCTAAATGGAAAAGAAAGAAAAGAAAAAGTGCACGTTTCTCATACGCTTAATTTCACGATGCTCTTGGATATACGATATTTTTTGCTGTTACATTATCTGTGCAGATATAGAAATTGTCTGGCTTGCCGATTGTAGAACACGAAACATATAATTGTCCGTGTGAGAAGCAATCCCTGTCTAGATCTAAACCGCAGAATTCTATAACTTGGCCCTAATAATCCAAGAGCCGACAGCACAAAAACCTATGTTATCAATCACAAGAAAAAAGCCTTTATTTTATGGGAAAGTAGAAGTAAGGGAATCTAATGATCCATGTCTGCCGGAAGCGAAGTGGTGCATAAGCCAAAAATTAATACCACCAGTGATTGACTCAAAGATTTATCATTGTGTTTGTTCAACAACTATCCTACATGTTTCCATACTTTTGTTTGTAGGACAAACACAATGATAAACCTACGAGTCAACCACAGGTGGTATTAATTTTTGGCTTATGCACCACTTCACTTCCGACAGACATTGATCATTAGATTCCCCTATATAACTCTTACTCCTTCTACTGTTACATAAAATAAAGGTTCTTTTCTTGTGCTTGATAACATAGGTTTTTGTGCTGTCGGCTCTTGTACTATAAGGTTTGTTGATGGAGATTGCAAACGCCAATCAAATTGGAGTATCAATATGATCTCAAAAAATATATCAATTGCAATATCTCAAATTGAAATAGCACATCCATTGGAATCAAATAAATTCGAGGAATGAAGACATCTTAACCTTCGAAAGGTCCTGTCAAGATTATTGCTCCTACGACGTTGCTCATTAGTTCTTTACTGCGAGCAGCGTGCCGTTGCAAAGCTTTGGCTTGTGTATATTTCTCAACATGATAATTGGCACGCTGATTGTCAATTGCAGTATGCGGTGGCATCCTTAGCATTAGTGAATAAAAAAAAATGTGGCCAGTTAAACTGATGGCATAAAGCTCACAGGCTATTCGCAAAAATTGTATATTATACTCTTATTTCAAAGAATAATGCCCCTTGAAAAATAAATTAAGGGGGATTATCCCCGGGTTTCCTCCCTTTATACTTAACCAATGAACGTCTAAATCTAATCACGAAAGCGCCTTATCAGAATAAATCAGTATACAAAATTTGAAGCAAATCGGATAATTCTGCATGAAAAACACATTTATCTAAATTAAGTGGGTATTAGCCCCCCGTTACACCCATTATACTTAATCAATGAACTCCCAAAACTAATCAGGGAAGCGCCTTATCAGAATGAAACTATTCACAAAATTTTAAGCAAATCGGATAATTCTACAGGAAAAACTCATTTATCTAAATTAAGGTGGATAAATAGCCCCTCGTTCCCCCTTTACACTTACCAATAAAACAACAAAACTAATCAAGGAAACACCTTATCAGAATGAACCTATTTACAAAATTTCAAGCAATCGGATAACTCTGCATGGAAAACCCATTTATCTAAATTAAGGGGGGATTAGCGCCCCGTCCCCCCCCCCTTTATACTTAACCAATGAACCCCTAAAACTAATCACGGAAGCGCCTTATCATAATGAACCTATTTATAAATTTTGAAGCAAATCGGATATTTCTATCAAGAGTTATCGCGTTACGTACATATATACATAAATACGTACATACGTACGTACATACAAAACCCTGCGGCCACATTAGCTCTCAGACTTTAATTGCCTGCGAGCTAAAAAGGAAAAAACACGAACTAAAAAACAAAGAAAAAACATAAAAGATACTAACGAAATATTTCTGTAAAGTACCACCCCCAGGGGGCAAAGTGAGGAAAGGGGGACGGAAGGTGCATAATATGAAAAAGTTGTCAAAGGGCTTTCTTACAGGGGTGATTCTCATCCGAATTTTCCGAAAATTCCGAAAAATTAAGGCAGTCATATCCGAAAATTAAAAAAAAAAATCGGTCATCAATCCGAAAATTCGGGCATAAACTATATCGAGAATTTCGACTAATGTTCGCCGAAAAAAACCAATTTCGTCAAAAGATCTGAGAAAAAAGGCAAATTTCGTCAAAGGATCGCGAAAAAACGGTAGATTTCCTCCAAAAGATCTCGAAAAAAACGGCAAATTTCGTCAAAAGATACCACATAATGAGTCTCGAAAAAAAATAAAAAACTGCCATCGGATGGTGAAAAATTGGGGAGAGGGGGAAGTGAGGTTCATAATTGGTATATTAAAATATGCGCACATTTAATTGCAACGCAGCCCGTGAATTTCAAAGCAATCGGTGAAGAATTTTTGGAGCTTTAAGATTTTGTACAAACGAACATTTATATTTTTATTTATATAAAAAATATGCCTCCCCGAGGCGAAACTGGGGGGAGAGGGAGGGGAAGTGCATAATATGAAAGAGTGGTCAAAAAGATTTGTAATGATATAGCACATGATGGGTGTCGGAAAAGTGCTCTCTGGTGGGGGGGCGGCAAATAGGGGGAGGGGGTGAGCGAGGTTCATATTAAGTATATAACAACACGCTCGTATTCGAATAAAACTCAATCCGTGAATTTCAAAGCAATCGCTGAAGATGTATCGGAGATTAGCGATTTTGTACAAACGAACATTTACATTTTTATTTATGTAGATTATCACTTGCGTTTGAATAATTTCGATTATGAGATTGAAGTGATTCACGATCATACATAATAAATTACATTGTAAAGAAAAATCAAATTAAATGTTTGAAATTCGGCAACCAATGTTGATTTATTAAGTGAATAAACAATTAAATTTAAAAAATCAAAAAACCCGATCGCATAAAAAGCGAACTAATTAATTATTTCTCATCAGTGTGAAACTATTTTTTTTTTTTCAATTCCTACTATTAGCTCACACTCTCGCTATCTACAGTAGCGCTCAAAAGTATTTTGACAACCTTATATTCTCTCTTATTTTATTTAATATAAAAATGTAAAAGAAAATATATTCCCCATAATTGAGAACACTATGACTGCAGTTACTCAAATGTATCAAGTTTCAACTTGTTTCTTTACATTCGGCGCCACTGAAGAAATATGACTCCTCCTTAGCTCAAAAGTATTTTGACAATTAGTTTGCATTTAATTGTTGAAAGTGTCAGTGGCGCTATAGCTTCGATTAGTGTTTACATTGACTTATTGTGATTATTTTTAAATGCCGAAATGTAAAAAATATTGAAGTGATTCTAAAAAAGCTGTTGTAAATGCACTTAAGAAAGGTAGACTTCAAGCAGAATTAGCTCGTTCTTTTAACGTGTCTCGGCAACTTGTTATTACATGGAATAAGGTTTTTAATAAACAGAAATACATCGAAAATAAGCCTCAAAGTGGCCATCTGAAAAAAACAACTTGTAAAGTTGACTCTATTATAAAAATGATATCTACAAATGATTGTCGTAAGTCCGCTGTAATAATAAAAAATAAATTGAAAGAAAATTACGGCATAAACATACATGTTTCATCAGTCAAACGACGCCTAAACCTCTATGGTTTACATGGCAGAAGACCAACAAAAACACGTTTGTTATCTACTAAGAATAGAAAGGCTAGAGTTGCATATGTAAAACGGCATAACCCTTTCAGAGGCAAAGCAATTCCATTGCTAAAGTGTTGAAATTAATGATTGACACCAGAATTTTGGTTAAAAAAAATTCGGTTTATTATGTGTGTAAAATATAGCTTTTTCTTACTTATAAATAAATTGGTTTTATAATTCCGGTGTCTATCATTAATTTCAACACTTTAGCAATAGAATTGCTTTGCCCCTGAAAGGGTTATTCCGTTTCAGAAATGCAACTCTAGCCTTCCTATTCTTACTAGATAACAAACGTGTTTTTGCTGGTCTTCTGCCATGTAAACCATAGAGTTTTAGGCATCGTTTGACTGATGAAACGCGTATGTCTGTGCCGTAATTTTTCTTCAATTCATTTTTTATTATTACAGCGGACTTACGACAATCACTTGTAGATATCATAATTATAATACAGTCAACATTGCAAGTTGGGTTTTTTTTTCGGATAGCCACTTTGAGGCTTATTTTCGATGTATTTCTGCTTATTAAAAACTTTATTCCATGTAATAACAAGTTGCCGAGACACGTTAAAAGAACGAGCTAATTCTGCTTGCAGTCTACCCTTCTTAAGTGCATTTACAGCGGCTTTTCTAGAATCACTTCAATATTTTTTACTTTTCGGTATTTAAAAATAATCACAATAAGTCAATATAAACACTAATCGAAGCTATATCGCCACCGACACTTTCAACAATTAAATGCAAACTATTTGTCAAAATACTTTTGAGCTAAGGAGGAGTCATATTTCTTCGGTGGCGCCGAATGTAAACAAACAAGTTGAAACTTGATACATTTGAATAACTGCAGTCATAGTGTTCTCAATTATAGGGAATATATTTTCTTTTACATTTTTATATTAAATAAAATAAGAGAGAATATAAGGTTGTCAAAATACTTTTGAGCGCTACTGTATATCTTGTTCAAATTTTCAATCGTTAATAAAATATTTATTATTGATCCAATCAAGCTCAAATAATTTTTTTAACTTGTAGTGCACGACACTTGATGTTAATCCAGTTTTTTTCAAATATTAATTCATTAATTAAATTAAATTAATTAATTTTCAATAATCGAGAGGGCCCTCTTCTTGATCAAGGTATTTTAAGACCGAGAGAGCCCTCTTCTTGATCAAGGCATTTTAAGCGCCGATCAAGGAGAAAGAAGAATGGGAGGGAAAAAAATCTCTTATTGGCCTAAGTAGGAATTAACTTAAAATATTTTTTTTTTTATATTGTTTGTTTATATTACTTATCAATTTTTTTATTTATTTACTTGTATTGATGACTTTTAAGTTGTGTTTATTAGCACCTATCTATAAACACTGTTTTGATGAGGTCTATAGATGTCTATGATGTTTAGTGTTGCAGTAAAGCTAGAGATCTTACATACACAAATTCCAGGTTGTATAATATTTTAACGGTGCTTTTGACTTTAAAATAGTCAATGAAACATCGTCTTCATTTTGAAAGACCTATCCAATGATATGCCACTCAATAGGGAGCGTAAATTTTTTTTTGTCTCTACCGCCATTTTGAATTTATAAAAACAAAACCTGACTTATAACTATCGGGCCGTTAAGACAAATTGATAGAGACCTCATTTATTAAAATCCATCCAGCCTTTGGGGTGTTTCGCGGGTATAAAGAAATCCACATACACAGATACGCGTGAAACACATAACCCTTCTTTTCAGTCTGGTAAGAATTGAATAGAATTTCTTTTCTGTAGGTAATAAACATTAAAAGATATTGCTCTTTATTTTGGATGTTAAATGGTTCGGACTTCCATACTATTGGATTTGTGATCATATTGTGCAAAAAAGCTAGAAATAACTGCTCTAAGAATTTATTAACATGCTTTTCCTGAAATAATTGGAGATTTTAAATTTCCTCTACAGTAATGAAAATTGTTTTTTAGATCATTACAGAATAATAATGCGTCAACTCTTAATGTTTTCTGAAATGAGGGGAAAACAAGTTAAAAGCGTAGAGTCGGTTGCTAAATCTCAGTTTGACACAATTTGATATGGGTAATAATAAGCTCTAAAGGCTAAAGTTTGAAATACATAGGTCCAGGCATGAAATTAAAAGCTTCTAGATTACGGCATCTCCCCGCTGGCATTTATGTAGTTTTTGTTTTGGAAAATTCATTTTATCGTTTTTCTTTCTTCTATCTTTACAAGAAGAAAGTATTGGATTCGTAAAAATTTTCGACTTCCGGTTTTCGACGGATTTATACGTTTTAGAATGTTCTGAACGATTTGATGGTTTTTAGAAAATATCTGTCTGTCATTCTACTTGTCACTCTATCTGTCACTCTGTCTGTCATTTTGTCTGTCACCCTGCGAGTCTGTATGTGATAAAAATTTTGTGAGCGCTCTATCTGAAGAACTAATGCGCCCAGCAGGTGGTGCTGCTATGCGGCATTTTTCACGATTTCTACAATAGCTATATCTCAAGAACTACTGCACGGATTTTCATAAAACTTCAGATTCAGTTATCCCAGGGTATAGTTTGCTGCTGATTAGTTTTTAGTGAAAATCGCCCAACAGGTGACTCTACAATGCTGCATTATTCATGATTATCACAATAGCTCGAACTCAAGAAAAAATGCACGAATTTTCACCAAACTTCAGATTCAAATAGTCCCTAATACAAACAAGTGCTGTTTAATTTTTGGTGTAAATCGCCCAACAGGTGGCGCTGCTATGCAGAATTTTTTACAATTTCTGCAATAGCCTGTATCTGAAGAACTAATGCATGAATTTTCATCAAGCTTTAGATTCAGTTACTTCATGGTATAAATTGGTCTTAATTAGTTTTTGGTGTAAATCGCTCAACAGGTGGCGCTGCTATGCAGAACTTTTTACAATTTCCGCAATAGCTGTATCCAAAACTAATGCACGGATTTTCATCAAACTTGAGATTCAGTTAGAAGTTGTCAAAGTTGTTGATAATTAGATTTTGGTGTAAATCATCTAACCGGTTGTGCTGATATGCTGCATTTTTTAGGAAGTTTTAACATGTATGAGATAGAAGAAAGTTTTGGGATTGCCACATCTGACTAGTTTCTTTTAATGTTTGCTTATTTTACAAATTCTTAAATATGTTCCTACGTTTTATTTAATGGAACTTTTTTTATTATTTTGTGTAGCCTATTTGATCAAGATTTGTTTCCCACAAAAGAAAAAAAAAAAAAATCAGTTTCATTTATAGGCAAAACTTTATGACTTGATTTGCAACACAAACGATGACTGTTCATTTACGGAAAATTCTGGTATTAGGCCGAAATTCAGCAGATATCGTTTTCTTATGGGGTGCTGCTTGGTACATTAAAAAAAATAGTTTACTTCTAACCAAAAAATAAAGGCTAAGAATCTTTAGAACTGAATATGTTGTACCAATACTATAAAGAAAATCTTAAATAAACAACACTAAATTATAAGAAAAAAGAAAGCAGAGGTCCAAGTTACATGTTGTCATCCAAGTCGTTCCCAGGATTAACATCATGAGCTAGGGGTTGTGATTTTGAAATAAGTATTCATTCTTTTCTAAGACGCATTGTATAATCTTATTTGTGGAGATTGGTTTTTCCAAAACATAGTTAATCCAATTTCAGAGTGTCATTTGGTGGTATTTTTTAGATGAAAAGTTAATATGAGTATACATTCTAAGATATAATGCATGGATGTAGAGATTTTACCACAAATTCAGTATGGTGAGTTTCTTTTTCCTGTTCTAAACAGGTATTTTTTAATAGGGGCTTGTTTTCTTAGAAATAAAGCCTTGTTGTTTATAAAGACATCTATTGGAAGGAAAGAAAATGTGTATCTACAGGTTGTGTCTATGTTCCATCTGCCCTACCATAATTCTATTGTTTTTACTTTCCTTTGTTGTTTAAGAGAAAAGGAAGTGTACGTTAAAAATTGTGTGTTGTGGTCAAATCTATTTGCTGCTTCTTTGATCAATTCATCTGTTATTCCATTTTCTTCTATACTAGAGTGAACCCTGACTTATTTAAAGTAAAAATATCTTGAGGGGTTTTTTTGTGTGTGTTTGCAGGATTTCTCCTACCTGGTGATCCCACTTGTCATCATTTTTCATTGCTAACAATTTCGAGAGACTATTAGATAACGTTAAATAAGAAGAGAAGTTGTAATTGGAAACTAATTGTATAGATTTTTAATACAGTAAACTCCCGACTATCCGGCTCGCGACTAACCGGCCCTCCGTACTATCCGGCCTAGTAAAATATTAAAAGTACTACTAGCACTTGCAAGTGCAATAGCAGAGAATTCGAAATATAGTAATTGCAAGGTCTTGAAATATTCTTTGAACCATAATGGTGGACATAAACCCGTGTGAAAAACTGAAGTGAATGATGATAACCACAAACTTCTTTCGTTGCTGAAAAATATGCCGGGCTCTGACGATGTCAATGCAGAGGACATTACAGAATGGATGGCACGCGAAGAAGTTAATGAATTAACTGACAACAATATTGTAGAAATGGTGTCAGAGGGAGCAGTAACAGAAGAAAAACAGGAGGAGCATTACAGGGAAAATCTCATCCCACATTCGGAAGTGTTCAAGACGATTGAGGCAGCGCTGCAGTACATTAGTCAGCAGGAGGAAGCGCCACCAACTGATATCATCTATTTGCGTAAATGGAGGGACATTGTTTCACGGAAGAGGGCTAACAGAGAGAAGCAAAAAACACTAAACGCTTTTTAAAAAACTAAAAACAGTAAATTTTGGCTCTTTTATCTTATATATAAATTTGCATATTTGTGCAATCATTTATTAATAAACACTAAAATAAGATTTACTCATTTTTGTGAACTAGTTTTACGTTAATGTTTTGCTTATTCTAAAACTTAATGTACTGTATAATAGGAAATTTATCTTAAAATGTGTGTAACATGTGTTTCTAATATCATGGCGAAGGGAGGGTGGAAAGGAGTAAACATTTATAGAACTCCCGCCTATCCGGCTTTTTTGTTATCCGGCCTACCCTTCTGCCACATTAGGCCGGATAGTCGGGAGTTTAACTGTAGCATGCAATTCTGCTTTGAAGTCAGAGTTCTCCCCAAAGAGCCTCACTTCCCACGTGTGGATCACTTTTTTATTTTTGAAATGAGCAGAAAGATGAGCCTGTTCCTCCCCGCTCGTTCAAACATCGATGTAAATGAATATGTTTCTCTCATATTTATCACCATTTGAGCTTCAATCTCAGTCCAAGATTAATCCAAACTCTAATGAGAGGACTTTGGGAGATATAGAGGAGAAAAAAAAAATTTCTGTCGGAGTATCATGTCTGGCATGAAGAATTACGTTATACTCCAGGCAATAGAGACCGTATAGGGACTCTACCTAGCAAAATTAATGGTAGTACTGGAAATCGGCTTTCTAGATGTTTTTGGGGTCGCTGAATCCGAATTTGTAACTTCCCACCAAAATTTCCCCCGGCAACCCCCCCAGAAAAGATTTTTATTAAAAAATTTCATTTTTTTATTGTTTTAGGGAAAACGTAGCTAGAAATTCAGAAAGTAGACAAAATTTGCAACAAATTAGATATATAACATAATGAATTAGGATGAAGGGGAAGGGGGATCTGCCTCGGAACATGCACCGCAGTGCTGCGTGGACTAAGTTGCGCAATTCCACTTAACCACTCACACGTTTACATTAGCCCTCCCATCTTCCCTCCGAACTTTCTCTATAAGGTTTACTTTAAGATTTTTGGGTCGCTGAATCCGAATTTTTAACTTTTCCTCAAAAATTTCCCCCCCGAAACCCCCCTCAAATAGTTGTTTTTAACTTAAATTTCTTATTGTTTTAGGGGAAAAGCACTACAAAATTCAGATACTAGACAAAATTTGCAGCAAATAGGATATATGGTATTATGAATTAGGATGAACGGGTTTTATCCAGCGTCTGGCGACATCTTTACGTTTTAAGATTGCCAAATGTTCGTAAGATTTTTCTATGAAAATTTGAATATTGTTTTAATTTTCCCAGTCTTCTATTATTTTAGTGTTTCTTCTCCAATCCTTTTCTAATTTTTCAAACTATTGGAAGAACATCTCCATATTCTAAAATATTGCACGAGAGCCTTAAGAAGAGAGATAGGAGAGTTTCAAGCAGAGCTATCAACAGGAACGATCCCAATACAGGAAGGTCCCAATGTAGTACACGGATGAAGTACAGAATATGTAAACAAATTTACACTAAACCATGTTAGAAATTCTGGCTTCACGAAGTAGCAAATAATTAGGTATGCAGTTTTACCCCACAATATTATGAGTTTTGTTTCAGATTAATTTCTTTGCAATTTTTCTAATCAATACAGCACAGGTAAAAGATCTGTCATTTTCCTTAAAACAATTATCGGCTCTTTTATAATCAAGGTTATAAAAACTTGGAATCTCTACTCAAAGAAAAAAGGACAATTTAGTTCAAAAGTTAGTTTTTCCGTTAATATTTTTTCTTTAATTAATTTAAACAAGTGAAAAGTGTAAATATTATTTTAATAAAACATCTATTTACAGTTCTTCCTTCAATATAGAAGTTTCCTGAACCGTTATACAAATGCCGGTTGCATATTTTTACAATCCAAACAAAAAGTACCTTTTTTTTCAATAACGTAAAATGCTTAATGAGCAAAAAGCTTTCTTTCCATTATTTGTTTAAGAGATAAGCAAAAGAACATTGGACGAAATTATTTCATCGAAATTCGATACTCTTGTTTACATAATTTCTTTATTTAAATCTTTGCTGCTAAAATTTACATCAATGTGTTTGTCTTAATAAAAGTTTCCTTTAATAAGACTTCGATTGCGGATTTTTCATTACGTCTAATATATATTTATATATATATTCTGCTTATTTTTCACAATCAAATTGAATTTCTGGAATAAGTTTTCATACATTAATTTTATTTGCTATTGTGCTATGTTATAAAGAGCTCTGCTGCTATTGAACTTAAATTATTAATTATATAATATATTCTTTTAAGTAAAATCACAAGTACAAATTATTAATAAACGTTACAAAATATTTAATAGCATTTGGAAAAGTTTAATCTGATTATAATAAAAGTATAATTTATTCGTGAAATTAGTTCGCAAATAGTTTTAGATATCAGTTCTTGCGATTAAATATCAACCTTTTATAATAGTTTACGAAATAAGCTATCTTTGAGCATTTAGTGCAGTTTCATTCACTTAAATCTCGATTTACATAATAGATTGGTCTTTGGAAAATTTCGCGTAAAATTATACACTGGTGGAAATTGATTTATTAAGAAACGGTTTTTTAACAAGAACTTCTATAATGTCATAGTATGTATAACAAAGGAGTTACAAAAATAAAATTTCATACATAATATTAAACAAAAACAAAAAGTCAAAAATTAGATTTTTGTAATATGTAAACATGGAAATTGATTTATGAAATATCACATTTCATTAGCTATTCAGAAGTAATATGACGAAAATTTGCATAAAACAAGGTAGCGTGGCATGCATAGTAGACATAAGCGTTATATTTTGGAAGCAATACGTTTCAGTTATACTTTTCACGATGAGTAAACGAAAGATGTTGTCTGAGGAAAAAAGAGTTAAAATCAGAGTTAAAAATAGTTAAAAAGAGTTAAAAAGAGTTCAAAATATATGCACTGATTCAGTGCATATATAAGATGTGGAAAGTCTGTTCCGGAAATTAGTAAAATTAATTAAAAGATCAGTTAGTGTAATATATAACTATAGAAAAGATCCGGCAAATTATGGCACTGTTACTTCTAGAAGAGTTAGGGAAATTTTACATTCTTCACGAAGCTTGAGATGGTCGAAAATGAAGTTTGGTCCAAAATTACTTCTGCATCACAAGCAGATGCGTTTGCAGTATTGCGAGAAGTACATGACAATAGGTGACAATTGGAAGAAAGTCATTTTCTCCGACGAAAAAAGATTTAATTTCGATAGCCTGGATGGTTTGACTTATTATTGGAGGGATCTCCAAAAAGAATCAAAATCTACATTCAGCAGAAATTTTGATGGCGGAAGTTGATGATTTGGGCAGCGATCGCTTATGATGGCAAAAATGAAATTGTAATTTTAAACGGTTGCCAGATTTCGTTTAATTACAGTTTTGTTTTAGAAAATTCACTTATTCCATTTGCATGGCAGCATTACGGTTTAGATTACATCTTCATGCAAGACAATGGAAATATTCACATTTCAAATGTAGTGAAAGGTTGGTTTGATGAACAGAATATTATTCTTTTAGATCATCCACCTATTAGTCCAGATCGAAACACCAGATTAACACCATCGAAAAGGTTTGGGGACAGCTTTTTCGAATGATTTATGCAAATGGGATTCAGTATACATCACTTATAGAACTGAAAGCTTCAATCTGTCATAACTGGAAATTAATTGATGTGAAATATATTGAAAATCTTGTTTTATCAACGCCATCTAGAATAAAAGAAACTCTGATGAATAAAAGTGGCTTTACTAACTATTAATTTCAATTAAATGTGATATTTCATAAACCAATTTCCATGTTTTTATGTTACTAAAATCTAATTTTTGACCTTATGTTTTAGTTTATCAATAGATACGAAATTTTATTTTTCTAAATTATTTGTTGTAGCATATATAACGTATGAAATTTCATTCGTTTTAATGAATATTATAGAAGTTCTTGTTAAAAAAAAACCATGGTTTCATAAATCAATTTCCACCAGTGTATTGTGCTTAAAATAAGCTAAAAATTGCTAAAAGTGATTTAAATAAAATTGCCAGATTGGGGACTATTTTGTCCCTAGATTGTTAATTGTCACAGCTTTTTTGAAATAGAAATATTCGACCTATATAAAAATAGATTACAAATTTTGAAAAATAAGGCAAATTATACTATTTTAAAAAAGTGGTGACATTCAAATAATCTGAATTAGAAAAATCCCCAATCTGGCAACACTCGCTCAGATGCCGACATTCTCAAGATCTTTGGTGATACAAATATTTTCACAAACATTTTTAAAAACAAAAAATTGGTAAATAAAATCACGCGACCACATGTACAAGTGCAAACATAAAATAAAATAAAATAAAAATGGATATTTGCGAATGTGAATTAATTTCTACTATTGTTTCTTATCTTGCAGAGCACATCTTTTCAAATTTTAGGTGACTCAATGTAGGCCGAATCATTGCAAATATTCTCATTGCGAAAAAGATCTCCGTTGATTCCAGGATAATGGTTGGTAAATAAAATCTTGATGGATAAATTATTCTACTATTTTTAAGATCAATCTGTAAAAGTCTATTTAAAAATAGTAGAATAATTTATCCATTAAAATTTTATGTACAATTCATATCCAAGAATCTATAGAGATCTTTTTACGCAGTGAGAGTATTTGCAATGATTCAGCATTCATTGAGTTACTTAAAATTTGGAAAGAGATGCTCTGCAAAATAATAAAGAATAATAGAAATTAATTCACGTTGACAAATATTTATTTTGTTTGTATTTCAGTTGATTAACTCTAGATGGCAGCACCAAAACTTTTATTTCTTCCCACAATTCCTTTCCAGAGAATTCTCTTCTGTTTACTTTTGTGTAGTCATGTGATCTATGTTCTGTAAGTGTTGTGTTTGCTTGTGAAGTACTTATTAAATGTTTAAATGTCTATCAGCGACCTCGCTATTCAGAATTTTATTAATTATTATTAATTAATTACTAAATATACATTACAAATGGCGACGTTGGAAAATAAAGGTGGTATTTTAACGAGAAAAAGTTTACCGAAAATAAATGAGCCGAATGAAAATGGCTCATGTTTCGATTTCAAGCACTGCATACGTTCTGTGTAATGTCATACATTAATACTTCATAGTCTTCTGCACTATTTACGGCGGTGGTAAGTGATATTACATTTACTTTTACATTTTTATGCTTTTGCTACTCTTAATAAAGTAAAATATGTTTTCCTACTTTAAAGAATTTGATGAAAAAGTTGAGTCTTTCACAACTTACGTGAAACGACTGGAACAAAATTTCGTTCTGCATGATATAACAGAGCAGAAGAAAGTTCCTGCTATTTTAGCATTGATAGGACCAAAATTAAATGGTTTATTGTCTGATTTATACTTACCTAAGAATTGTGAAACTTTAAAATATAATGAAATTGTTGACATTCTGATTAAACACTTAAGTTCCGCCCCCAATAAATTCATTGAGAGAATTAAATTTAGAAAATGTTTTCAGAATGAAAATGAATCAATTCAAGATTTTGCTGCTAGATTAAAAAAGGCTACGACCTTTTGTGCATTTACTGGTGATACTCTAAATGAAAATTTGCTGGAACAGTTTTTGCGCGGTCTGAAAAATGAAAATATTCAGAATAAATTGATAACTCAAGTTGATGATTTAAATTTCGAAAAAGCTGTTGAGAAAGCTTTAGCTTTATATAATGTAGATATTGAAATTGCTGAAATTAAGCATAAAAATTTCAATGTAAATAAAATTTCCAGTACGAAAAATATACAAAACAAGAAATTACAAAATTGTTCTCAAAAACAGAATGTCAACAATCATGTAAATAATACACATTCTGACATGAATAAAAATAAGTTAAAATACTACCGATGTGGAAATTCCTCTCATTTATCAAATTCATGCAGATTTATAAATGTTACTTGCAATCTTTGTAGAAAAAAAGGCCATTTAAGCAAGGTATGCAGAAGTACAAATTCTCAAAAACAGGTTAATTCTTTAAATACTGTAAATGTTTTATCTGTTAAGTATGATAAAGGCTCTAATCCAATTAAGTTGTCTGTTTTCATTGAAAACAAGGCTAGAGCTGATATGGAATTAGATACTGGATCCGGAATTTCTGCTGTTCCTTTAAAAAGATTTCGCAGAATTTTTCCTGATCATAAAATTTTTCCTCCAGATGTTCAGTTAAAAACTGCAACTGCTGAAATTTTCAAACCTGTAGGTTATGTTGAAGTAAATGTTACTTTTGAAAATAAAACTAGAAAGGTAAAGTTGTATTTGATAAAAGAAGATAATTTTTCATTATTATTTGGTAGAGATTGGGTATCTGAATTTGATATTTTTCCACATAATTTAAAATCAGTATATGTGAATGAAGTTGTAAATTATTCTCATAAATTACAAGGTTTGCTACAGGAATTTTCTGATTTATTTACTGATAAGGCTGGGGAGATAAAAGGCTTACAGGCAGAACTTTATCTTGAAAAAGATGCTACACCCATATTTTGCAAAGCTAGGACTGTCACTTATGCACTACGTGCAGCAGTCAATGACGAATTACAAAGAATACAAGACGCAGGTATTATTAAACCAGTTATAAACAGCACGTGGGCAACTCCTATAGTTCCAGTGGTTAAGCCTAATGGGAAAATTCGTTTATGTGGTGATTTTAAAGTAACATTAAATAAATTTCTCAAAGTTGAAAAATATTCTTTACCTAAAATAGAAGATATGTTAGCTACATTAGGTGGTGGTGTACATTTTACAAAAATTGATTTAAATCAAGCTTATCTTCAGTTACCTGTAGATGAACAATCACAAGAATTATTGACCATAAATACACCAAAAGGATTATTCCAATTCCTTAAGTTACCCATGGGTCTTGCTAGTTCTCCTGCTATATGGCAAAGAAAAATTGAGCAAATTTTAAGAGGAATTGAGGGAGTTACAGTTTTTATAGATGATATTGGGGTTACAGGTGAAACAGATGAAATTCATTTAGAAAGATTGAAGCAAGTATTAGAAAGATTAAGGGAATATAACATTAGTATAAATAAAGAAAAATCATTCTTTATGGCAGATGAGATTACTTACTGTGGTTATAAAGTTGATAAACATGGTATTCATAAAACACAAGATAAAATTGAAGCAATTTTAAATGCTCCAAAACCAGTAAATGTATCTCAGGTTAAAGCTTTTCTAGGCTTAGTTACATATTATGCTAAGTTTGTACCAAACTTATCTACTATTGCAAATCCTTTGAATAGTTTGCTTAAGAAGAATGTTAAATTTCATTGGTCTTATAAGTGTGAACAAGCATTTAAAAGTATAAAAAAAGAAATTACTTCTGACAGGGTTCTTACTCACTTTAATCCTAAGTTACCTTTAGGTTTAGCTACGGATGCTTCTCCTTATGGTATCTCTGCAGTTCTTTCGCATATGATGCCAGATAACACTGAAAAGCCTATTGGGTTTGTGTCGAGAACTTTGACTACTGCAGAAAAACGGTATAGTCAAGTTGATAAAAAAGCATTAGCGATTATATTTGGTGTGAAGAAATTTTTTCAATATTTGTATGGCAACAGGTTTACCTTATTTACTGACAGTAAACCTTTAGTGTCTATTTTTTCTCCTTCTAAAAGTATCCCTGTTTTATCGGCTGCTCGAATGCAACGATACGCAATTTATTTACAAACGTTCCAATATGATATCCGTTATAAAAAAACTACTGATCACGGAAATGTTGATGCCCTTTCACGACTTCCTTTACGTAGTGAAGATTTACCTAAACAATTAAATTCGAATGATGCAATTGATGAATCTGAACTGCTTCAAATTAATCAACTCTCTATCTTACCATTAACTTCGAAATCTATTGCTTCAGCTACAAAATCTGATCCCCTTTTACGTCAAATTTTTCATCACTTCATTTCTGGTTCTGAAATTCCTAAAAATTTACTTTTTGGTGGTAAACAAGAAGAATTCACTCTTTAGCACAGTTGTATTTTAAAAGGATGTAGGGTAGTTATCCCTGAAATTCATAGAAATCAAATCTTAAAAGAATTGCATTTTGGTATAGTTAAAATGAAGTCTTTAGCCCGTAGTTTTGTATGGTGGCCAGGTATAGGCCAAGATATTGAAGATGTTGCACGAAATTGCAACACTTGTGTAAATTTGAAAAATAATCCTCCCAAAGTTGATACACATCATTGGGAAGGGCCTACTGCTCCATGGCAAAGAATTCATATTGATTATTTTGGTCCTGTTATGGGAAAAATGCTTCTTTTAGTGGTTGATGCCCATAGCAAATGGCCAGAAGTTTTTATTGTTCCTAGTACAAGTTCAGAAAATACCATTACTTGTCTCTCTTCACTTTTTCCACGATACGGTTTTCCAATTTCTTTAGTATCAGATAACGCTAAACAGTTTACATCTGAAGAATTTGAGACATTTTTGAAAAATCATGGTGTAAAACATAAGTTCAGTGCTTCATACCATCCAGCTACAAATGGACAGGCGGAGAGATATGTGCAAATTCTTAAACGTGGATTAAAAGCCTAAGCTTCCGATCCTGGTACTTTACAAATGAAATTAAATAGCTTCCTTTTGCAATATAGGAAGATGCCTCATGTTACAACGGGGAGAGTCCTGCATCTCCATTTCTAAAACTTCATATAAGGACAAAAATAGATTTGATAGTGCCAAATGTTACAAATTTCGTTCATGATAAACAAGATGCGAAAAAGTCCAAAGTTAAAATAAAAGAATTTGAAATTAACCAGAAAGTAGCTGTAAGAAATTATACTCCAGAAGCCAAGTGGAAAATTGGTCGAATAATAGCAAGAGAGGGAAAATTACATTACAGAGTTCAAGTTGGTTCGAATATCTGGAAACGGCATGTTGATCAAATAACAAATGTAGGTTCAGAAATTTCTTTAGTTAATGGTACAAATTCTGAAGAAAGTGATACAGGAAATTTCAGAAGTGAAAATGCAATTGTGAAACAAGGTGATTTTCCACCAATACAGCCTAGTATCACAGCTCCACAACCAGTTGATTCTCATGAGCCATGTACTCCAGGTCCTACACCAACTGAGTTTCATCCTGATTCTCCAAAACCTTCTGGGCCCACTAGTTCAATAGTTGATGCTGCTGAACTTAAATCTAATTCTTCTTCTCCTTCTCCACAGGTACTGAGACGATCCGGTCGATACAGAAGACCTCCTGATAGATTCAAATATTAAGTGGGGGAGAGCTGTCATGTTTGTATTTCAGTTGATTAACTCTAGATTGCAGCACCAAAACTTTTATTTCTTCCCACGATTCCTTTCCAGACAATTCTCTTCCGTTTACTTTTGTGTAGTCGTGTGATCTATGTTCTGTAAGTGTTGTGTTTGCTTGTGAAGTACTTATTAAATGTTTAAATGTCTACCAGCGACCTTATTCAGAGTTTTATTAATTATTATTAATTAATTAGTAAATATATAATAATTTTTATTTTATGTTTGCACTGGTTTTTCACGTAGCCGTGTTGCTATACATATGATCTCATGATTAAAGATCTTGAGAATTTCGACGTCTGAGCGATGAATATATTTATATGCTGTATGAGCTTGTGGGTTATAGGGATAAATCCCAGTAACTAAAAACCCAGAAGTGGAATTTCTTACTGTGGATGCCTTGCTCCAAGCTGCATTCAGAAGAGATCAGAACTGAAGACTTGAGAATTTACGATGTGGCTTGCTGTAGATCCAGGCTTTCACGGCTTGTCGCCTGTATGTTTTTAATGGTTTGAAAAATGAGA
Source organism: Maratus speciosus (assembly GCA_963932465.1). Taxonomy (NCBI): domain Eukaryota; kingdom Metazoa; phylum Arthropoda; class Arachnida; order Araneae; family Salticidae; genus Maratus; species Maratus speciosus. The sequence continues at coordinate 451,963,722 of OZ010789.1, read as the reverse complement.
GATAAAGTGTCTGTAAGTACTGAGTAATGTGATTTGGAAGACAGAAAAGCATTAATTAATTTTTTTCTTCATTTTAGCTTATTTCTGAGCCATGTTGCGTCTCCCCCCAAGTATAGGGGGAAGATGCCACACACATTTATTTTCGTATTGCTGTAAGATTATGACCGCTGCTTTCTGCTTGCCTTGTGTGTGTAACAGAATGTGGAACTCACTTATATTGTTAATATCTCATTTAAAATAAAACATCCGTTTATAAACTTTAAATATGAGCAACAGAATATTATAAGGGTTTTACTCAACCGGTTAAATGTTCCCAAGATCCAAAAAAAACGGCGATTAAAGGCGACAAATTAAGGTAAATTCACAAACCACATATACACTGGGACAAAACTCGTCACACAAGCCGGTCATTATTTGCATCTGTTGACACATAAAAGTACTAGGAACAAACTTGCGTCTTCCCCTGAATTACTTTATATCATATATATATTTCTGATTTTTTTCAACTCATTATTCACATATTACTCACAGTGTAAAGTCCACTTTTAAAGTTTTTAAATACTACGTTTGTCACTATATCAATTAAATGACTATAAACATGTTAATGAGCCGCTGAAGTCGTTATTCGTTTACTTAAATATTTATTGATTTATTCATCTTTGAAATCCCTTCAAAATTTAAATTCATAAATTCAATTCTATTTTCCGAAGTCTTTATCGCAAAAGCGACACTTCTAATTTGATTATCTGTAGGTCCACTGAAAAAAAAGACCACACCACAATAAATTGTTTGTCATTTCGAGCCACTTCCTTTTAAGGTAAATAAAACAAAGTTGAAAACACATACTTTGCGTGAGATTCTTAACATATCCGGGGGCAATGTAAAATCCCAATACACTCAAATATTTCTTGAACAGATAAAACTAGAATGGCGTAATAGGCATCTACCTATGGTAAAACGATTATGTGCGACCATATTACATTCACAATCCCTTAGTAGCAAAATTTGGGAGTTATGGATTTAAAAAAAAAAGATGAAAGATGGCGAAGAAAGGTCAATTACGAAAGTGTAGACCAGCTAGGACAGATTTTGACTCAGTTCGAAAAGAAATTTCAGCTTGAATGATTTCTTTCTCAATCTTTCAACAGAATATGTAACATGAATATAATCATTACTCACAGTAATTAAACCTTTTAGAAATGTAATTACATACGTGAAGGGGGTGACAAGACGTGTCCACCAAGAGCCTGAATTTGTAAATAAGAAATATTATGTATCCCTGTTTGTATGACTTTGTAACTGCATGTTTATTAAGGATATTTGACATGCTTTGAAATATAAAACACGATAAATTATATAAAGTCATTCTGAGTAACTACAATGATGCAGTTCACAAAAATAAAAATATCATATTTGTAATAATTACTTCAATTGTTACCTAATTGCGAATTATATTTTACGATATAAATTGTTCAAGATTTAGCTTTTTTTATCAAATTTATAATCTACAGCCAAAGATTGGGGATTTTGCAGTCATTAAAAAAGAGAAAGATACTTATAGACAAATTTTTGCGCATATGAATAAACTTGAAAACGGAAATTGGTTTCATTATTAGCATAATTTTTTTCTCAAAAAAATAATGCGTTGCATTGCATCTTAAAGGCGTTGCATTAATCATAATAGGAGTTTAAAATTTTTAAAAAATTTTAGAAATGTTTCAAACCGAAATAAATTAGATGTTATTCAATATATAATACTTCGCAAATTAATAGTTTAGAAGAGGATTATACATACTCAAAATAGATTTTATGCTACTTCTTAAACCTCTGATGATAGAAACGTATTTCTAATAACACAAACTGTGCAAATCAAATACATCTTTTAGATATGGCACTTGTTTTACATGGTTTTCTATACATATTAAAATACAAAAAGTATTTTGTGTCCTATAAGTATATTTTAAAACGTCCTTCGTTCTATGGCAAACAAAAGAGTAAAAATCTATTCATCTACCACTGAAACTTATCTAGTTATGATACTTTAAAATTTATAAAAATTCAACTGTTTCCGGAAGTGAATAATTTTCTTTCAGTTTGTAGTACCGAAAACCGCGGAAATTTCATAAAATTTATCGTTTCAGGAACATAAAAGTTTTTGTCGTTAAAGAATGAAATTTTATGTTATTTATCTTGTCAGAGCATAGAGAAAAAGTTTTAAATATAACATCTAGAACACAGAAACCGTATATAAATTTCTGTTTCGTATTTTAATATATATACAGCCCCTTAGACAACAAATGTCATATCTAGAAGCTATAAAGCTATACTTCATTTGGATGCTTTTTGTAATAGGAAGTATGTTTTTATCCTCATTAGTTTAAGAGATAATCAATATAGCTTATATTTTGTACACTGTAAAAAAAAAAATAATAATAATCTGTAATTCTACAGATGTAAAGTTACAGAAATCTATATGCTTACTAAAATTTTATATGTACACTTTACAAAAAAAGATGTAAATCTACAAAATTAATTTTTGTAAAGCTGCAGAAATCTGGAGCTTTACTAAAGGATCTACTAAAATTACAGTAATCTTACTACAATTTTATCTGCAACGCGGGTTGCAGTTACATAAAAAGTTCTAGAAATCGAGTTTCCTAAAAATTTCTTAGTAACCTTACATATTTTTTTTTATTTACGGTGCAAAAGTGTATATGTTAAATGAATTTTTGTTGTTGCCGTACCATAAAAGTTCTAGGAATCCCAGTTTCTTAGGAAAATTTTAGTAATTTTACAGATTTTTTTTTTTCAGTATATATGACTAGTATTTTCAAATTTGCTTTTTTACTTTAATAGCTTTTGCATTACTGAATATTATTCATGATTTAAAATTCATTTCTAGTAACTCGGTATATGAAAGGAAACTCGTTTTCTAAAGCCATAATATTTCTAACTTGTTTTCAAGAAATCCTAAATATTTAAAATTTGAAGATTCTGTTGATATGCTCCAATGAAATTTTTAGTAGGAGAAGGTATTTTTTCAAGCCATTATTAAAACTAGCAACATTATAGAAATGCACTTGAATTATTATCTAGTATGAATAAATATTTCCTTGCTGCATGAATAAATTATTTAATTATTTGCTAATAATTTGGAATTATTGCCAGCAAATGGGAAATATTTTTGTTGAACAATTTTGAAATTTCAGTTTTACATTAAGAATATATCTGGTGTATTGAAATAAAAAATAGAAATATATTATACTTATTTCCTTCTTTAAAAAATATGTCTACAAGAAAATTTTTCATTTTATTTATATTCAAGTATACTTCTGAAATTTATAAAATGCAAAAAAAAAAAAAAAAAATTATGCAGAAAAACTTGAAATTCTCATATGCGTATGTGATTTAAAGAAAACCAGTGAGAAACAAACAAACGAAAAAAGCAATCTTTAAGAAAGATTTTTAAAAAAACTTCTATTAATGGAAAAGCTACTTAAAGTGCAGCTTGTAAGATTTTTTGTATCGCTCCAATTAGCAATCTAAAATAGGTTTAATCTCAAATCCCTATAGCAAAATTTCAGATGAAAAAAAAATCAAGTTTTCTTTCTTCTTGTTTCCATGAATAGAATTTCTTGTTTGCTGAATGATTGATTGTTAACCTCAATATAACAAATTTCCTACAAAAATTACCGAAAAAAAATACATAAAAAAAAGTAGTTTTATGAATAATGTCAAAAGTAAAACTAATAAATAGATGTACAATAACTGAATAAAACTACTATGAAAAATACTTTAAGGAGACAATGGACCTTAATTTCATTAGAAATCGACACAAAAATCGAAAATTATCTTTGATAATATTAATATTCTCCAGTTTATTCTGAGTCGTTTGCGAAAAACTGCATGCAGATGCTATTGTTTTTCGAAAAGTTAAAAGCGTCTCCCGTAATTTTAGCCTTCAAAATTAGTAATTTAGTCTTTTCCTCTATATCTATATCATTAAACACATTATCAAATTCATCTAAGAAAAATTTAATATTTTTGTTCTTTTTATTGTCAAATGCTGACACTAATACGTGCATCTATATAGTAAAGCGAGGAGAGTTCGCGCGGTAGGAGAGATTGCGCACAAAGAGATTCGACGGGAAGGAGTAGAGTGCGCGCACAGCGACTCCAGGTAGTTGTACAGCAGAATTAGTGCAGTGTCTACATGAATGTGCATATTTATTGTTCCAAGCGTCTTGGATAAAGCAGTGCTATTTTGGTATTTTTTCCAAAGTAAGTGCTTGAATTTTCATAACTGTTCGTCAGAATTTTTATAGAGCGTCAATAATACAAAATATTTTGAACTTAAACAATTTCTTATAAACTACTAACCTGGACTAAGTATGCGAACACCAGAAATTCATTTTAGAAATGGCCGTATTTAAATAAAAGACCGCGCAATCTCTCCTACCAAAATAGGAGAGTTTGCGCATCTGCTACTTAGGAGAGATGGCGCATTTCCCCATAAGTTAAAGTGCTAGGAGAAATAACACAGCTTATTGATAAATTTCTATGAATTGCAAATTACACGTAAAACATATGAATGAATCAATTTTGAAATAATTTCGGAAAAACACATAATTATCAAAACTAAATTTGGCAATAAATTAATTTGCAAAAAAAAATACTTTTGCAGATAAAAATTTTATTAATAAATTAATAATACAGTTGTTATTAAATAAATTTTATGTAATTGTTTTTGTTAATAAATTAATAATATATTTGTTAATAATTTAATTAAATATATATATATTTATTTATTTATTTAATTTATGAGCAATTAATTTGCTAATAAATTAATTTTGTTAACTAAAATAAATTTTCTCATACAATGTTTTGGAAAAGCTTTCACCCATTCCAAGTAGTGTAATGCCATCGAAATCAAAAGGAACCAGAGAGCAACTAATGTTACTGATCAACAAAATATATATGAAAAAAGATTTAAGAAAGATGCCGCTACAAAGAAAAAATAAAAAAGCCGAAGATAAGGTGCTTTTACAAAAAGTGGAATAAAAAAAACACTCAAGGGAAAAGAAACGAAGGTCAATGAGGATGAGTGCACTGAGTATCAGGAACTGTACTAGGAGACAATTTCGACAAGTGACTGGATTCAATGTATTGCTTGTTGCAGGTGATTGCAGGAAAGATGCACGTTTTACAATAATAAGTGCATCGATTGTGGACGACGACAACTTCGGTTAGCAAACAAAATACAATGAAACTGTGGAAATCGAAATGAAGTAATTTTCAAGTTAAACATGTTATCTACTAGGTGAATGTTTTTTTGTAATCTTAGCAAGGCTTGCTTTTTCTGATATTCTAAACTTTTTAAATTAAAAATTTTAACTGTTGTTAAAATTATTTCTTTTATTTATTATTTAAAAATTTGGTTGAAATATTCACTCCTAATACAAAAATATTTACTCACAAAATGTCAATTAAGTGTAATTATTATTGTTAACAATTTAATTTTAGTTATTATTAATAACAATCTCTTCTACCTATGTGCGCAATCTCTCCTACCCATGTGCGCGTTCTCTCCTACCCTGTAAGGAGAGATTGCGCAAAATAGTTTTCTTGGTTTTATTACTGCTGTTCCATTAATTTACAGCATAACAACAAAATAACAATGGAAATGCATAAAAACAAATGAAGTCAAAATTATTCATGCATAGTTTAACAAAATATTAATATTTAGATTTTTTATTATTATTCTTTTGAAAGGTGCGCAGACTCTCCTCGCTTTACTATATCTAGCGTCTGCGTCATTTTTAACAAATATTAGTAATCTATTTATACTTTTTCAAAATATCAATTCAAAATAGATCCTATACTCCTTCAAAGAATATTTTGTATATCCTACTTTTTTTTTTATTTTTACATTACCACATGTGTATGAAAATATTTTAAATTGCATAAACATATAAAACAACAGCACTAATACTTAAAAAAAATTTCTTAGTAGATGAAATTGTTTCGTAGTTAATTCTTTTACATCACATGAATCACCCTAAAATATTTACAATACACATGTATATATAAAACACCACAATTTCATTTAACAGAAAATATCTGTCTTTTTCTACAGAGAAAACAATTTTATTTTTATTTTTGTATGCAAATATTGTACCACTATTTCGTAGTACGACTCATAAATTTCGTATGTATCACCTTGATACCATTTCAATAATAATGATATATTGATTATTCAATCATTTTCATACAAGTCATATTTAAAAATTTTCACTTATTATTATTAATTTTTTATACAGTAGAGAATTTTTTTTTTACAAATGTGTCATCTTTGATGTGAATGCCATTATTTCTCTATGGTAATTGATATCCAACCAATAAAGAAATAGAGAGAGGAAAAAAATTGTACTTCTTAAATTTATCTCTCATACATCCTAGAAATTTTTATTTCTTTTTTTTTCTTGCTAGCATATATTATTCATTTTATTTATTTAAATTACTATATGTGTGTCATTACTGTTACAATAATAAAATAAATTAATTTTAATAAAATTTTAATCAATTAAATTTACACACCTACCAATTTAACACTTAAGATATTGTAATATCTTTAAAATTTGCATCATTGAGCTAATTCTTATATTTATTTTCCTTTATTATTATTATTATTATTATTATTATTCTAATGACCTCAGATTAACGTTGCCTGAGTCATAGCACCATGTTACTAATGAGGGGGGTGGGATGCTGGACAGATAATTACACTTATTTATCTCCTATCTAATTTCCACCAAAAACTGTTATTTAATCCAAATCATCCACGCTCCTCATAGAACTTGGTATATAATTTTATATACCTTAAAACTTTTATCCAAAACAAATAAGTGATCGTAAATAACATAAATTCTACTAGAAGAGCAACGCGAATAATTATCTTAAAATTAAATTAAAATTCGCGTAAAATTGTAATTATCAAAATTAATTAATTACAAATTATAAATTAAAAGTTTGCGTTGTGAAATTTTTATGTGATCTCTTCCACCTATAAATTAAGCTCTAAATAAGCTGCAAAATAAAATGACACACATTAATTTTTATCACTAAAAGAATTACAGAGATTTTAACCCTTGATTAAATATTTTTATTTACATTAAACAAGATTATATACATATACACATTAATTATTAAAAAAAAAAGAAGCAAAACTTTAGTTTGCTTATCATTGTTACATGAAAATTTAATCTCTACAAAAGGATTTTAATTACTTTTATTCTTATATTTTTTTATCAAGAGAAATAATTTTCTTTTATTTTAAATAGCTTATTTATATTTAATTATTGGTTTGTTGGATCTCAGATGACCACTATACCGTAAAATATCATAAAGGGATATTTATGATTCTAGTATAACTTATGTGGTGAAAGAAAGATTAAAGCAGTACCTTGAATTTTGCACGGGTCGGTGGCCTTCCTTCATCGGACTTCAGAACCGGCGCGGTACTCGGGATACTTTTCGATAATCATACAAATTCATTTCATCACACGGGCGGCAAGATCGGCATGACTGGAAGCATAGCTCCGGGACGCTGTAGACAGGATCCATTTTATATTTGATATTCGCTTTCAATCAGACTGGATCATGTAGCATACATCCTTGGCCTTTCCCTCTCTTTACCAGGGCTGTCATGACCGCTTAGGCATTACCAGGGCTAACAGGACCAAGTAGACATCACCAGGGCTGTCAGGTTCGCTCATGCATCACCAGGGCTATCAGGTTCGCTTAGGCATTACCAGGGCTATCAGGTCCGCAATTACACCTTCGGAATATTTTTTTTTAGGCTGCTTCATAAACTTTTTTCTTGCACACCATCCCTTGGTAGTGGGCGTAACAATTTGTTGTAGCCCTACTTTATTGGTTGTGAGAAAACTTAATAGTATGCTGGGCTAGACCTATTAGCTGCCAGTCCTCCAAAGCCCCTCACATATACTTTAATTTTATTACATGCCATAAACTTTGGGTGGTCTATAGACATATATCTCCTATGACATTTTTATTATTTTACAATTCCCTATTATAAACGACTTTTCTTTTGAGTGTCCTGAAACGACGCCAGAACGACCAGCTATGATTCTGCTATTGTTGTTTTCTGAGATCCAAACTATACACTCGACATTATACATGTATTTTCATCTATATCAATTTTTCAAAATATCTATTTAATATTTATAATAAAATTAATAATTTTTGTAGGAACTTTCACTCCTATTTTACTCAAACATATAATTATTCCAATTTTAAACTCATAGTTATATTTTATAAAATTATATTTGTACAACAGAAATAATAAATTACGCAACTGTACTTTGATTTAACCAAAATGTTGCGGGAACATATTATTGTTATATGTTTTCCAGCATCTCTCTGGGTCGTCAAAAAAAATTGTTGCTAGTTTTATTTATTTTTTTTTAATATGAAAGAATGTTTGTATCCATATGACGGTGTATCTACACTGTCTTGTGCACAGCCTGCAATATTCAATGTTCAATGGTTGCGGTATATTTTAGAAAAGTTCTTCTATTTGTAATAACAGAACGTTCTAGCGATGATTGTTCATAATTGTCTGTTGACACTCTCATTCATAGTAGACATCTGTGCTGAAAATCTGACATCTTCCTCGAAGAATTTTTCTTTACCACACACATGTTTAATAATTTTGTAAATTTACAGTTTAAGTGCCCAAAAATACTTTCAAAGCTATAATTTTGTATGAAACTAATATGCCGAAATAAATCTAAATACAGGAAAAATAATGGCATACACATTTGACATATAATTTCATCACATATAACCTTATGACACAGTCTTTCATTTAAAACACATTTTATAATCAATAAAAATAAATACAATGCTTGTAGTATGACATTTTATATTTTCATATATTTCTCTTTTTTTTTTTTTTTTTTTTTTTTTTTACACTTAAAATATGAATATCTTCACATAATTAATCTGATGTATTCAAATCATATTCTGAAAATATTCTATACAATCTTGCGATTTTATTTTATTTATTTGTTTGTTTCCTTTCTTATTGCATGATACATCAAAGTATAGAATGCTATCCTATCTCCTTTAATATATTATTACGTAACACTCTCTCTCACAAGAGATGATAGTGAAAACAAACCGTAATGTATGGAAAGCAGGGAAGAAAAAAGAACGAAAAAAAGAAAAAACAGTTCTTGACCCCCACGTGGTCCTCAGAGAACCAGGGGTCAGCCACGCTCGTAATCTCTTTCTCGTGGACATGATTAGAGTTCTGACAATAATTTACGACTTCCAAAGGTACGTACTTAAAACAGTTTTAATGCTTGTAATGACCTTATTAATTCGCACAATTTCTTGATATATTTTCTTCTTAACTTATTGTGCATGCCTGTATGTAATTTTTAACATAACCTATGTATAAATAGTGTATGTTTTTGTGTCATATCTAACGTAAACCTACTGTTTTTTTTATTTGCAGGGGGAAAATGGCGCGATGTAGCATTTGAATTCTCCCGCTCCGTAACCGTAGCGATCGCTCATCTATGCCGACAGGTTTAACTCTAACCCAAAATTACTTTTCAGGATTTAAAATTGCCTATAATTTTGTATTAACTGATTACATCGTGTATATTTAGACATACCGAACAATCATTGATTTTGATTCATGATATTGTTTACTATTATAATGTAAACAATCCGATTATATTACTTCTCCTGCCTCTCAAAATGCAAAACATGTATTACGCTGACATTAAAACTATTAAATTGTGCTGTCAGAAAATGCAATTGGAGAAGAAGAGAACAATTTTCTTTTTTTTTTTTAGCTAAACAAACTTCTTTTAAAAGATTGTTAGATATTTATATTTATTTAATTTTACTGTATGATATAAAGATTTATTTATTCAAAATCTTATTTATCATTAACATTCCGTGTGTGAATTCTACTGTCTAAATATTAATGATATGTTTTTAAATAAAAGATAAGAAATTATTATTATTAATCAGACATTAATAAATATTATTTAATTTTAAAAAATGATATTAATAAACTTGTAAAATTTTAAAATTATTTAAAAAATGATAAATACTCCGTAAAATCGTATGCAGTAATCTATGAGTACCCGGCCGGACCAAAGAATTTCTGCCAGCAGAAAAGAATCTTTGTATACTCACAAATAACCACACCCAATCTTTACAGATCAAGTTTTTTCTAAAAATAATAAATGTATGTACTAAAAAAAAATTCTTTTTTTTTTATTAAATTAATTCATTAAGCCATACTACATATTTTAATACAAATAAGGCCAATATAAGTATATATATATATTTATTTATTTTATTTCTTTATGTTAAATTGGCAAAATTATAGAAAAAAAAATTATGAAATCACACACTTACATTTCCAATACAATGCGTATTTATATGTGTTAAATTTAGAATTGCATTTAAGACTAAGGGTAAAAAAATGCTTAAATTCTAAAATAACTTCAATTTATAAAATATATTATTTAAAAATTTTTTTAAATTCTAATTTTTAGCTGCTTTCAGCAAGACGCCATTTAATATTTATATTAATTAATTTTTCTAAAATATTTTATTAATTATGAAATTTGAATATTTCTATATATATACTAAAATATAATATTCTCTTACATATTTTTTTTTACACCACTAACTGCTATTAATTAATTTAACTTGGTTGTTGTAAGCCTACTTTAATTCTAATTGAAGACAATTAATAAAAGTAAATTAGCTTAACAAGTTAAATATACTATAAAATATGTTTGTCTCATATTAATTTTGCTTAACTTTCATACATTCTCTTTATACTGAGCTAGACACTCCATAAATGTGTAAACTTTAAAATCAAAAGTTTTCTAAATAAAACTAAAAATTGCTGCTTTTTAAAATATAATATTACTAATTTTATAGTCTAAGAGCATAACATCTTGTAATTATACCATACTTAATTTTTTCTTCGATTCCTTTTTCAGTCAAGAGCCAGGAAATGATACTTACCTTCCACCCATATTAATTGACTCCTGCATTTAAAAAAAAAGCCTGTTAGTGTTGGTGCACACCCAGCCGTTGGCCAAAATTGCACCCCACACAGAAAGCCTTTGGTGAGAAAATTTTAATTTTACTTCAATTATTTATTTATGTATTTGTTTACTATAATTTTGTGTGTAATCATATTGAAATAACTTGCCTTGTCCATTGACATATGTATGTATATGTTTTTAAAACAAATGTGATACACCAAAATCCTTAATATTAATTATTCACTGTTAGAATAATTTATTCTTGTTTATTAAATTTTCTTTTCTATTTAATTTTTTTTTAATATATATAACACTATTGTTCATAAAACTTATCCCTGCTGCCTAAATCCTAGACTTGAGCATATAAGTTATTATTGAACCACTTGAATAAATCTTAGCTATCTGTCTGTATATTTTATTATATTTAGGCTTATAGCTATCCGCTATCCTAATACAGAGTGCGCCAATAATTTATTCCTTGTCATCCATATATATATTATAAGAAGAAAAATGAATATATGAGTAACGTGTTATAAAGCTGTTCTAACTACCCTGGACCTTTACCTTACACCTACTCATTTTAAGGAGTAACTCTGAAATTCTGCCATCTAAATTGTAAGGTTATTAGCAAATACTGCCCTTATAGAAAACAGAAAAAAATATCTTTCTTTTTGAAAATTACTCCAAATTTATTTACTGTTAAATAGATTAAATTTTAATGTTATTTGGCTTTGTTAAGATTTTATATTTTCTAATTCATATTCGAAAAAAATATATAAATTTTGCCTGGAGAGAAATATTTAACTGCTCCAGTGGAATTTTGTGAAGCACATCTCATAATTTTATGAATATGTTTTCGGGTGCGCCCTGCACATTTGCTCAAATTGTAACCTAGAGACAAATTGGCGTACCCATCTTCTTATCCTTTCTTATTATTATTTTGAATTTTATAAGGCAAGTTATTAATTTTATTTCAAAGTATATTTACATAAAAGAGAAAAGGGAAAAAAATTTACTTTTAAATTTTTGAATTGATTAAGCATTTATTTTATTTTATTTATTTATTTCTAAATGAAAATAATTTCAATATTTTTAATGGGGCTCAGACCACAACTTTATATTGAAACTATTTTACACTTAAAGTCCCTGCTTAACACAGTCTCTTATCTAATTTAACGGTTTTTTTTTTGGGGTTTTTTTTTTTTGGTTTTTTAATGCCAATTCATATTCCCTGGATAATTCTGGGTCGGGGGGAAAGGGTAATGATATTGCATAACATCCCCGTATAAGTTTTGATATGGTGTATAACCATATAACGACATATCTGTGCTATAATAGTCTTTTTGATAATTAAAATATGGGTCTACATTCTCAAAATACTTGTTATTTTTTTTATAATACTGTTTAGTATCTTTGTTAATTTTTGACTTGTATCGCTAGAATTTGATTCAAACCAACATTGTTCAGTTGAGTGCGATTTTCGATGACAAATGCCACATTTATTTCTGTAATTTTTCTCATCATTAATTGTTTTCTGACACCCCTGTAAATTCGTAATTTCCGCATCTGTATGACCTGTTGCATATTTAGGAGCAAATAATTGATCCATATGTCGTTTGATCGGCTCTATTGATTTATCTGAAATATATTGCAATAAATAATTAAAGTTTCTAAACTTTTTAGTAACTTCGTAGGGTCCTTGAAATTTTGGCTCTAATGCACCTGGTTTTCCAATGCATTTTAAATATACAGTTTGACTCAATTTTAAATCCTTTACGTTTTCGTATGCCTCTTCATCTATATATTGATTGATGAAGAGGCAAACCAAGAGAAAATAATGAATGCATTATTTTCTCTTGGTTTGCAAGAGATTGAATTTTGATTTCCTTCATATGCTGTATTCTGCTTTTAACATAAGAGTGGGTATATATTTCCTCGGAAGGAATATGAGCTGTAAAAGGATTTCTAATCTCTCTTGCGAAAAATAGCATTGAGGGACTATATCACGTAGCGCGGTGTTTCGAGGAATTATACGCCAATTGAAAAAATTCCAGTCTAATATCCCACTCCGTAGTGCGTTTTGACATAGCTACAATTGATGTTTTTAATATTTTATTGGTAACTTCACAAAGTTCATTTCCTTGCGCACGGTATACAGTTACAAATTTCCTTTGTATGTTTAAAGATTCCATATGTTCTTTCATAACTTCGATTCTTAGATATTTGGCATTATCAAATATTATTTCTTTACGAATTCCATAATTCGCAAAATACTTATTTAGTGCGTTTAGAATCGTTTGCGATTCTACGTTCCGTAGGGGGACAGCTTCCAGGAATCTCGATGTCGAATCAATAATAATTAATATGTACCTATTTTTTCGTAATGTGAGGTTTAAAGGTCCAATAACGTCAGCATGCAGGACCGTACCGAACTCGTGATCTTTCACCATTTTTTTTTTATCGGTACTTTAATTGCCGTATGCTGCTTAGATGTGAGGCATTGTACACAATTTGCACAATATGTTTTAATGTCTTTGTACATTCCGTGCCAAAAAAGCCTTGTTTTCACATTATCATAAGTTTTTTTGAAATCCGAAATGCGCTTTATGAGCTTCTTCTATTGCTGCAATTTTTAATGAATCCGGGGTAATTAAAAGCTCCTTTTTATCTGAACCAGGTTTTAAAATTAATAATTTATTTTGATTTAAAGTAAATCTCTTCGTGCTTCTATTATTTTTGTCTTTTTCGATTTTATTTATTATAATTTTCAATTTTTCGTCTGCGTATTGCTCCGATTTAATATTTTCATCTGTAAGTGCTATTTTACTTGCAAACAAATTATTTTGGAGTTCTCTGTCTGTTGTAATATTATCTAAATTCCTGCTCAAATAGTCTGCTGGATTGTTAATTCCTTCGACGAATTCGAAGTCAAAATTAAAGTCTTGTATATCCGCTACCCATCTGTTTATAATTTCCGATTTCTCTTGTAAATGTAAATGCTGAGTTAGTGCTTTCGAATCTGTTAACACAGTAAACCGTCTACCCGAAAGCATATATTTAAAATGCATAATTACTTCATGCACTGCTAATAACTCAAATTCAATACTCGGATAATTTTTTTCCGGTTCTCTAAGTTTTCTCCCGGAAAATTCAATGGGCAGTAAATGGCCGTCCTTTTCTTGAGCTAAAACTCCTGAAATTGCAAATTTGCTACCATCCGTGAATAAGAAAAATTCCTTGTTAAAATCGGGGGGATCTGAGTGTTGGTTTTTGTACAATTTCCTCCTGAATTATCAGAAAAGCTTTTTCTGCCTCTGGACTCCACTTGAATTTAACCTTATCTTTAGTCAGTTCTACTAAAGGGTTTACTTTGTCTGAATAGTTGGCTATTAGTGTCCGAAAATAATTAGCTAAACCCAATAAAGATCTGACACCCTTTTTCGATTTCGGTCTGACTAGGTTTTTAACTTTTTCTATATTCTTTTGTGATGGAGAATATCCCATTCGATTCACCCTGAATCCTAAGAATTCTATTTCTGGTTTGCAAATCTGCATTTTTGAAGGTTTAATTGTCATGTTATGACTTATTAATATCTGTAAAACTTCTTCTAAAGTTTTCATCATCTCTGCTATTGAGTTTGCAGATATAAGAACGTCATCAATATAATATGATACTTTGCTTTTATCAAAATGTCCCAGAATTTTGTCAATGACTTCTGCAAAAATGGCGCTAGAATTTCGAGTGCCAAAAGCTAAACGAAACGGCATATGTTTGCCATATTCTGTGATAAAAGCTAGTTTTCTACAATCTTCTGGTTTTAAATTGATTTGAAAAAATGCACTATCTAGGTCTAGTACAGTATAATATTTTTTTCCACTTATTTTGTTGTAATAAATCTTTGACGTCCGGCATCGGATAAGTGTATGGTTGTAAAATATGGTTCAAAAGTATTAGATCCGTTGCCATTCTAAACTTGGGTTCTGCATTCGGGTTATTACTCGGATTCTTCTTTCTAACAAAAATAACTGGAAAAGCATACTCAGAGTCTGTTTTCTCGATAATTTTGGCCTGTAACAATTGTTCAATTTCCCGTTTCGCATACTGTCTTACTGCCTGAGGCAATTTATATGGCTTAGCTTGTACCGGGAATTCATGATTCAATTGAAAACTTGTTGCTACAAACGCTGATTGCCCCAATGTTTGATAACTTTTTGAAAATGCATAAACATTACCCATTAAAATTTCTCGAAATGTTCGTTGTACTTCCTCTGTTAAATGGCTTAAATCAAAATCCGTTTCTTTAATTTCCGCTTCTTGCAATTTTCTCACATCTTCTATATTTAAATTATTTATTTCATAAAAGGTTCCTTTCTCTATATTATCAGTTGAGTCATCTTGCTTACATTCAAAGTTCTTTGTTATTTCCCCCATTTTCGTTGCTTTCTGAATAATTAATTTTTCTGTCAATTTATTCTTTATGATAATATGTGTGTTATTATTTTTTTTAACTTCGTGTAACGAAGTCTCGCATGAAAATTTACTATTTTCTTGAATGGGGTCAAACATAATCAAATCTGACATATTTATATCCTCTGGGCATTTTAATTTTACTATTTTTGATTGTTCAGGTTGAAGAAAAATCCTATTTTTAGTAACGGCAAACATATTTTTATCCCCTTTTTGATTGTTTGATTGTTCCCCTGAATGACATGGCGTAATGTTATTCACTTCATAATTATTTACTTCACTTGCCACATTTAAGTCAATTTTTTAGTTTTTAAATTTTAATGTTTTATTGCATAAATCCAAAATCATATGATTTTCCTTGAGATAATCGTACCCTAATAACATTTGGTACTGTCTATCAAAATCATTATTTGTGACATAAAATGTGCCCGTTGTGAATATACCTTTTAGTCGAAAAGTTAATCTTACACACTGTTTAAAAAAATCTTTAAATTTTTTAAAGTTTTAATTTGGATCTGATTGCCCAAATATTTGATTTTAACATTGGTATCTTTAATTTTTTTAAATAACGATGGGGACAAAAGCGAAACCGCGGCCCCTGTATCCAGTAGGGCCTGTATTTTTACGCCCTTTATGTTAATTGATATAATTGGCAGACTATCTTTGTTTGCATTTGTTATATATGCTATAGTTTGATTTATTTTATCTAATTCCGTTTCTAAAAATCCCGAATCTTGATCAGATTTCGCTGTTTTCTTTGCCCTCTTTTTTTTCTTTTTGCGATTTTCAAATTGATAAACATTTCGATCATAATTCCCGGAAATATATACAAAGTCCCTATTTCCCGAATTCCAGTTAGGTTGTAAATTATCATACATCCCAAAATGCGTCGGGTAATTAAAGGAATTGTAATAATCATAATAATATTGTTCATAATCATTATAATGAAAATTGTTACTGAAATGGGGACCCTTATAATTGTTGTGTTTATTAAAAAGTTTCTTATTTCGCGGAACACTATCATCTTTAATTGTATGGTTTTTTTTCTTTGATTTTTTTAGTTTTTCAATCTCTCCTTTTGATTTCTTGATTAGCTCTTTGTTTTGCTTACTTGATTCTATAAGATTCTCATAAAGATTTTTGTTTTCATTTTTCATTGCGTTAATTTCCTCAAACTTTGATTCATTACTTTCCATTACAACACTTTCCATACGTTTGGCTAACTCACATGCTTCCTTGAAGGAACTGGGCCCGTTTTTACGAACATCTAGCGCAATATCTGCTCTAATTGCATTTAAAAAATTCGACATTTTCAATATTTCGATAAAATTCTTTTCCTTATTATCAACATTTTCGCCTGCACTTTCGATATAAGATTTTACAACATTTTTAAAATCCAAAATGAATTCCTCTACCGTTTGATTTGCGGCCTGTTTTAAATTGAGAAATTGCTCTGAACAGTAAGGAAGTTTATTTTCTTTCCGAATAAATCCACCAAATTATTTTTGAATAAATTATAATTGGTCTGATTATATTTCTCAATATGTTTACTTAAAAGATGTTTCGCGTCTCCCGTAATTTTAGCCTTCAAAATTAGTAATTTAGTCTTTTCCTCTATATCTATATCATTAAACACATTATCAAATTCATCTAAGAAAAATTTAATATTTTTGTTCTTTTTATTATCAAATGCTGACACTAACTTAATACGTGCTTCTATGTCTAGCGTCTGCGTCATTTTTAACAAATATTAGTAATCTATTTATACTTTTTCAAAATATCAATTCAAAATAGATCCTATACTCCTTCAAAGAATATTTTGTATATCCTAATTTTTTTTTTATTTTTACATTACCACATATGTATGAAAATATTTTAAATTGCATAAACATATAAAACAACAGCACTAATATTTAAAAAAAATTTCTTAGTAGATGAAATTGTTTCGTAGTTAATTCTTTTACAACACATGAATCAGCCTAAAATATTTACAATACACATGTGTATATAAAACACCACAATTTCATTTAACAGAAAATATCTGTCTTTTTCTACAGAGAAAACAATTTTATTTTTATTTTTATAGGCAAATATTGTACCACTATTTCGTAGTACGACTCATAAATTTCGTATGTATCACCTTGATACCATTTCAATAATAATGATATATTGATTATTCAATCATTTTCATACAAGTCATATTTAAAAAATTTCACTTATTATTATTTTTTTTATACAGTAGAGAATTTTTTTTTTACAAATGTGTCATCTTTGATGTGAATGCCATTATTTCTCTATGGTAATTGAGATCCAACCAATAAAGAGATAGAGAGAAGGAAAAAAATGTACTTCTTAAATTTATCTCTCATACATCCTAGATTTTTTTTTTTTTTTGCTAGCATATATTATTCATTTTATTTATTTAAACTACTATATGTGTGTCATTACTGTTACAATAATAAAAGAAATTAAATTTACATACCTACAATATCTTTAAAATTTGCATCATTGAGCTAATTCTTATATTTATTTTCCTTTATTATTATTATTTTATTATTATTATTATTATTCTAATGACCTCAGATTAACGTTGCCTGAGTCATAGCACCATGTTACTAAAAGGGGGGGGGGGATGCTGGACAGATAATTACACTTATTTATCTCCTATCTAATTTCCACCAAAAACTGTTATTTAATCCAAATCATCCACGCTCCTCATAGAACTTGGTATATAATTTTATATACCTTAAAACTTTTATCCAAAACAAATAAGTGATCGTAAATAACATAAATTCTACTAGAAGAGCAACGCGAATAATTATCTTAAAATTAAATTAAAATTCGCGTAAAATTGTAATTATCAAAATTAATTAATTACAAATTATAAATTAAAAGTTTGCGTTGTGAAATTTTTATGTGATCTCTTCCACCTATGAATTAAGCTCTAAATAAGCTGCAAAATAAAATGACACACATTAATTTTTATCACTAAAAGAATTACAGAGATTTTAACATTTGATTAAATATTTTTATTTACATTAAGCAAGATTATATACATATACACATTAAATATTCAAAAAAAGAGAAGCAAAACTTTAGTTTGCTTATCATTGTTACATGAAAATTTAATCTCTACAAAAGGATTTTAATTACTTTTATTCTTATATTTTTTTTTTATCAAGAGAAATAATTTTCTTTTATTTTAAATACCTTATTTATATTTAATTATTGGTTTGTTGGATCTCAGATGACCACTATACCATAAAATATCATAAAGGGATATTTATGATTCTAGTATAACTTATGTGGTGAAAGAAAGATTAAAGTAGTACCTTGAATTTTGCACGGGTCGGTGGCCTTCCTTCATCGGACTTCAGAACCGGTGCGGTACTCGGGATACTTTTCGATAATCATACAAATTCATTTCATCACACGGGCGGCAAGATCGGCATGACTGGAAGCATAGCCCCGGGACGCTGTAGGGAGGATCCATTTTATCTTTGATATTCGCTTTTAATCAGACTGGGTCATGTAGCATACATCCTTGGCCTTTCCCTCTCTTTACCAGGGCTGTCAGGACCGCTTAGGCATTACCAGGGCTAACAGGACCAAGTAGACATCACCAGGGCTGTCAGGTTCGCTCATGCATCACCAGGGCTATCAGGTTCACTTAGGCATTACCAGAGCTATCAGGTCCGCACTTACATCTTCGGAATATTTTTTTTAGGCTGCTTCTTCAAACTTTTTTCTTGCACACCATCCCTTGGTAGTGAGCGGAACAATTTGCTGTAGCTCTACCTTATTGGTTGTGAGAAAACTTAATAGTAAGCTTGGCTATACCTATTAGCTGCCAGTCCTCCAAAGCCCCTCACATATACTTTAATTTTATTACATGCCACAAACTTTGGGTGGTCTATAGACATATATCTCCTCCGACATTTTTATTATTTTATGATTCCCTATTATAAACGACTTTTCTTTTGAGTTTCCTGAAACGACGCCAGAACGACCAGCTATGATTCTGCTATTGTTGTTTTCTGAGATCCAAACTACACACTCGACATTAAACATGTATTTTCGTCTATATCAATTTTTCAAAATATCTATTTAATATTTATAATAAAATTAATAATTTTTGTAGGAACTTACACTCCTATTTTACTCAAACATATAATTATTCCAATTTTAAACTCATAATTATATTTTATAAAATTATATTTGTACAACAGAAATAATAAATTACGCAACTGTACTTTGACTTATCCAAAATGTTGCGGGACATGTTATTGTTATATGTTTTTGCAACATTCTTAAAACTGATTTTTAAACGTTTTTACATTCATGAAATGATCCATGCGTGTTAATTTTTGATAAAATTCATGCATTTAATAAGGAATAATCCTAGTATTGCTTACAAAGAAACTGTGTACGCACTTTAAAATTCGACTACATTAAGATAATTAAATTTGATTTTTAACTTAAAAGACAAAATTTTGATAAAAATTGGCATGGAATTCAGAAAAAAATTTCTAAAAAATTAACTATCCAAGGGATTAAAAAATCCATACACTGATTTGTTTGTAATAGAGTTTACACTGGTTTGTTTGAAACAGAGTTTTAAGTGATTAAAAATGCAAAATCGAGGAAATATCCCAAAAATTAAGAAGCGTGGAGAATTTTAAAATTTCGTTTTACAATATAATTTTTTTTTATCTTAAAATTATAATAAGATAGAAAATTTCTTTTACAGTGTTCTGTATACTTATGGTGAAATATATCTTTCCTGAAATTTTCATATCTCTATAATGATAATTTAAAAAAAAAAATCCACCGTGCCCTTAATAACCTGAAATATTCTTTCAGTTCCAGTAAGTCAATTTACGCAATATTGTTTTGAAAATACTTATTTTTCTAAAAGCAGCGTTATAAAATAAAATGATACTTTAAAGTAATTTTATGTTGTTGTGTTTTAAACTATAAATGCTGTAGCTTATTTATATTAATTACAGACTCGTTTAAAGAGTGTTGCATCTTTTTGGATTAAATATTAAGAAATATAAGAAAGAATCCATTAAAACATGCATTTTTATAAATATGAGTATGGATTAAACAGAGTGGTTAGCAGTATTTAATTTTATATTACATGAGTGTCTATTATTGGAACTTTCATTTTAAAATATTTATTCAACGCACCTCAATTTTAAACTGTCTTTCTAGTCCTTTCTTCGTAATTCAAGAAAAATACTTCATTCGCATCCACCTTAGAAGAAAAAAGCAATATTAAAATTTTCTGTGTAATGTTTATTGACGTAATAGTTAAAAAAAAAAAAAAAAAAAAAAAAGTTGAAACTGGTCTGATTCAATAAGAACTAAAAGATCTTCTTAAAACACTATGGAAAACTATTAAATGCGCTAGGTCTTTCAAAAGATCTGAGTCTTTCTTCGTTAGGCCCAAAGAAGATGTGCTTCTACTATAAAAGCAGCAGCAAGACTGAAATGAGAGATAAGGTAAGGAAAACAAGCTGAAGAAACAGCCAATAGGAAAGCAGAAGACAACAGCCAATCACAAAAGAGTAGAATCAAAACAAAAGAACACAGAGTAGAAGGGGAATAATATTCCCCTACTACTCTGTGTTCTTTTGTAGTAGAAGCACGTCTTCTTTGCGCCTGACGAAGAAAGACTCAGATCTTTCGAAAGGCCAAGCACGTTTAATAGTTTTTGCTGGTATTTTAAGAAGATCTTTTAGTTCGTAATTGTAAAAGATTGAAAATAGTAGTACGATGATTTCGTTAATTTGCAGTTTTAGAAGAATGCAGCATTAGATAAATTAGTAATAAATCGAATCGTATGCACTATAAAATTGTTAAGATTAGAAACAATGTTACTTTTAAATACGATCATCATATTCTACGACAAAAATAGCCCGTCAAAAATGACGGAAAATGAGATATAAAGATCTATACAACGCACGTGCAAAAATATGTGTAGTTTTTCTCGCTTGTTCCGCAGTGGTAAATGAAAATAACACATTTTAAAATGTGGAAATATATTGCCAAATTTCCTTCTTCGCCAAGGCAGTTTTCTTTATTTCGCCAAGGTTCCTATACTGGAAAAATACCGAGAATTTAATTTCTATATCCGGTTATGTAAATCACATTAAAATTGGGCAGTTAGGAGCTCAGATAGTACAGAGCCGTCAAGTGGCGGTTATTTTATTAGTAGTATCGGGATCAAGATGTAAAGACGTACATTTTCATATTACATTTTAAATTCTGACCCGTAGATTTTGAAAAGAAAAAACTCTTAAATGCCCGGAGTTTAAATTAAATTGCAGTGAGCTCGGTTATGAACGGTTAATGGGTTTCAATGGGAATTTCGCCAAATGACACAGCTATCGCCAAGCTGACTTCATAAATGGCAACTTAATTTTGTCGCCAAATTTGGCGGTATTTCGCGAAATTTGGATGTATTTTGCCAAGTTGGTCAGAATTTGGCGCTATTGTGGCAACCCAGCCATTGCTACTTTTCAACAATTATTCATTGTAGAAGCTGATACGGATATCCCCATAGGAAGCCTAACATGGCCGCTATCAATAAAGCGGTCCTACCGGTATTGTGAGGGACTCACAGAGACTTGGATTTTATATAAACAGATATTAATAAATCAAAAAAGAACCAAACAAGAGAATGATTTGCTTTGGAAAGCTGAAATTACATATAATATTTCTATTGTCAACATCCCTTTTTTCATGAATTTACAAAACGCACAAGAATGAATGAAGTTTGGTTGAAACTCCGGAATTCGGAAAGTTTTTGAACTGGCCTCTGGCATAGTGCACTCACATTTCGCTAAATAATGTTTTTAAATTAAAAATTTCAGTTTATTAAAAATTAAATCAGCATTGCTTTTATAAATGAAATGAAAGGATTTTCTCACATCAATGTTGCGACAAAAATAAAATACTGTGTTATGTTATGCTCAGCAATGATTATAAAAAAAAATAGTACAAAAAAAGATAAAGCGTGGATGTCCCCGCACAGGTTTATTTTTTATTAATTATTAAAAAGCAAAATTGTAATTGAAATGTTTAAGCGAAAAATCGACCAACCGAATCAGAGGTATTGCACGTGTAGCCTAAAATATATGCTTTGTCATATTTGATTAAATTGCAATTTATATGCATTCAACTTATTTTTCTTTGTCCCATGCTTTTACCTAAGCGGAGGACGTCATCTTCTAATGAAGTTAAAATACGATTGTTAATTTGTTTTTCTCGCGCGCGCCTTTTGCTATCTTCGATCAGTTTTTACTGTAATTTTCATGGAATAAATGAGATGCTATTCTTGTTTGATTGATGTTGTTTGCAGATATTTTTATCCTTAATTTTTCTTTAAAAGTTTCAACATGCATCTATAAAATATTAGATATTGCTACAAAAATATTAGATTGAAGTGCGAAATTTTTGCTCGGGTTCACTGGTAATTATTTTTTACTGGTAAGAAAACGATAATGATAATGGATCAATGAAATGGCCTAACATATGAACCAGATGTTCTCTTATTGTGGCACCAATCTCGGAGAGATGAAAGTTCAGATCAAAACAAACAAATTTTCCAAAGAACGTATGATCGCAATTCTGTTATTCAGTCAAACATACTCGGTATCTTATTCTAATCCTCATGCAGGTTTTCGTTAATAGTTTGAAAAACAGTGAATATACAGTAACAAGATTTTCAACGGTGAAAAAACGCACTAATTCAATTAGCGACATCATACATACTTTACGGCGCATTCTGAATTGTTGCTGCTTCTTTCTAGCACCCAATCACAGAGTTTTTCGGATGTGAATGTTAGATAATTCCAGAATTGTTAGATTTTATCGAATTTATCCATAGACAAAGTAAGTCTGTTGAAAATCTCTTTACAATATCTTCATTGTTATTTGAGTAGTTAACGAAAAATTGCATGAGCGTTAGAATGAACTACCCTGCAGTTTTGAAATAATAAGTGAATTGCGACTTGTGTTCGATTGGAATATGTGTTTGTCTTGACACGACATATCTCCCCTGTAAGTTTGTTCATACATTACTGAATACCCTTTATGTATATTTAGTCAGCTCATTAACAAAATATCATCATCGCTTTCTTACCATTAAATATTTACTGCAGCTTTCCAAAGCAAAGCTTTCCCTAGTTTGTTTCTTTGTAGATTTATTGACACGGATCATAATAAGCATATTTCAATACAACATTATTGAGTCTTAAAAATTAACAATATCAACAATTGTATAGTAGAAAATTTATTTATCTTCATGTGGGGTATCACATCCTCTGAATTTGTTGCCACTGTAAAGAATTCATCTTTACAGATTTGATTGCGTTTTAATGAGAATTTCGGCTAATAGCAAGAACCCATTTAAAACCACCTAGGTGTGAAATATGAAGGTGTAAAATATGAGGTCAGAAGGTATTTTCTCATGGATTGCAGCTTGGAAAGCGGTTATCCATATTCAAGTTTGAAAAGACGCCTCATATCGCAAACAACAGAAAAACCTTAAAATATTTCTATATTAGCAATGACAAATTTTTAACTTCGGTTCTCACGGGAAGATGGAGATGCATATTATCTCACGGTCAACCAAAAAAGGAGGATTTTGAGAATGACATAATTTTTTAGGTCTGTGCTAAGACAGACCTTGTCCCACCCTAATTAGATTTCCTCTGAGGAGAAGAATTAATGAAAAGAGAGCAATCAGTTTTTACAACCAGGTCCTGGAGACAAGTATGTATCTCGAAAATGGCGATTGCAGCGGGACCTGTGATAGGAAAACTCTTGGAAGCACGCACTGTTAAAAATTTGCAGCATTCTCTCCAGTCATTTGACCGTTTTTATCGAAAACGGTTACACATCCGTAATTTAACACTATTCTGACCATATTACTGGCCATTTTATGGTCAGAATACAGTTAAATTACGGTTATGAAACCATTTTTTCAAAAAACAGTCAAATGACTGAACAGAATGCTGCAAATTTTTAACAGTGCGAGATGTGCTAAAAAAACACCGAGAGTGGAAATTCTCAGGCCAATAATACTCGTTGAGAGGAAATAAAATCGGTATAGATCTAAAATAATGTTAGTGTGGAGTTCTCCCTAATTTCATGAACAATCGTTGAACTTTGTTATTATACTTTAAGGAACTATTGTGAGAACTTTAATGCTAATATTAGTCAACCTACTCACGTAATTTATTGTTATACTCTTTTTATTATTTACTCAGGACTTAATTATTTCAATGAATAATTACTTAAATAATCGAAAGAAGAATGGTACGTGTTCCTCACTACTGGTCATTCTTTTGATCTACACGTATTTTCTTATACCACGATAACCTTGTGTAAGAAGCGGGGTGCAAAATGATAGGAATGACTCAAAAAGAAAGATATCAGTTCGCGTCTGCTATGCAAATACGAAAATTTTCTGTTAAAATTCAATACATGATATTCCAATTGATATTATTAATCGTTTACAAAAATTGTATATATATTTTTTAATCTATTTTAAAATATGTATTTTGCTTAATTTACGCTGGGGCAAAATGTAAAAAACGTCGTAAATATTTCAAAACCGCGGATCCTAATTAGTGGATATTTCAACATACCATTGTATCAAGCATTTAAAAGAGACTCTGAGTGCATTCGTTTATTTCGTAAAACTTTTTCATAGAGGGTAAAGGAAGAATGTGTTTTGACTCCGAAAGAAGCAAAATTCTAGCTTATAGGAACTTTGAGTGTCACTTCAAAAAAATGCTGATAAAACTAAATGTTCAAAGACTGTCATTTTTAGGTGCGTTCGTAATTATACAGGGTGTCCGGAAAGTCTGGAAACGGTCGAATAAATTGAGAAATACATATCAGATTGAAAAACGAAAATATACGTGCTAAATATTTTTTAAAAAGCTACTCAGTCATACCAAAGCCAGGGTTCCCAAATGGTCCACCAACTGAGTACCAATAAATTTTAACAGAAAATTTTATGGTAGGTTTGCGCTAGTGTTAACTTTCAAAGGTGATTCCGGGGCGGTTTGAAAGAAAAATCTAAAAGGAAAATTTCTCTAAAATAATATTGGTATTCATTTGGCGGACCATTTGGGAGCCTTGCAAAGTGGTCGTCCCAATCTGACCCCCCTGGGGATCAGAGGAGGTCCAGCTTTGAAATCTTGAATTATAACCTTAATTTTTTATTGAAGATTTGGATTCTACGTACAAAAGTACGTAACTTTTGTATTTAAAATTTTTTTTTTCGGATCCTCGTTGATCAGGGTGTGATCGAGCATATTCGAAAGATACGTATTTTGGTTTCCCCAACCAGGTTTTGTCATATCGAAATTTGATTGGTCAGAACTTTTGTCGTCAAAGTGACCGTTTTTTGCGGGAATAGTGTTTTTTGAAAACCATCAATGGCGGTTGTTTGGATGGCGCTTTATATGATTTTTCTATAAAAAATTAATAGAAATATATTAACTTAGTTTTCTGTTTGCATATTTTTTTTATCCAGTCGATCATTTCTAAATAATAACCTACGTATTTTGATCTGTTAACGTGTAAATATGCACCTCCCCTCCCGAACAGAAAAACGATAATCTTCATTATTTGGGGGTGGAGTTTGTGTATATTCTGCGTTTCGATGGGTTCTGCTGTTTTCTAAAAAAATCATCAAATTCGGGTGGCTGATGCGAGTTTTATTATTATTATTATTATTTATTATTGCTGAAGAATAACATATAGGACAAAATATTAAAAGGAAAAAACGTATGAAATCTTTTTGTGCTGGCTGAGCAATGGATGGAGGAGTAGCATAAATTTCTGGTGGGGGGAGGATTAATGGTTTTGATGATTGATTATTTAATGGAACTACAGAATAACAAGTAGAGCAGAAAATACTTCAACAATTCTAATAAATGTAATAAGTTTTTTAAATTAATATATTTTTTCAATTCACCATTTTTTTCCTAATTTTAAACAACTGCAAAATTTTGATATTTTAAATTTTTTAATTAAGAAAATAATTTAAATCTTTAACCGTTTCCGGACTTGTGATGCATAGATGTATCTTCAAGAGGCGCATGTGCAATTTGTGTTTTGATACCATTAACAAATATAAACAAATAACAATATTGAACTTTTTTAATTAAAGCATTTTTTTGGAATTTCACAAGTAAAAGGAACTGTTTAAAACCCCCGATGCATTCTAAATAAAATGTGTATAAGCAATGCGGTCTCGAAAGTGTTAAGCTGTAATGATTATTTGCTGCAGGAGACGACGTTTTAATTTTCATAACAGCAGGGCTTCCACAGGCGACTATTTTTTAATTCCATCTCGCTCCACTTTTTCAAAACAAAAATCTTTCAAATACACTGTGCAACAAAAGCAAGAGAAATATGCTACAAAATTTGTACCTTAAAAATAGTCTTGTGAATAGAATATAAAAATAGTCGCCTGCGGCAGCCTTGTAACGGAGGGATAATGTAGAAAACTGTTTATTTATTTATTTATTATTACAATAAAGTAACAAATGTGAGAAAATATGTAAACAAAAGAGCATTTATTAAAATACTTTATTCAGTTAGTTCTACGTTTAATGTTACATTTTTGCAGCTAATAAGTTAAGCGAAAAAAATTCAAACA
The DNA here is from genome assembly GCA_963932465.1 of Maratus speciosus. Lineage (NCBI taxonomy): Eukaryota > Metazoa > Arthropoda > Arachnida > Araneae > Salticidae > Maratus > Maratus speciosus. The sequence goes on along the minus strand of OZ010789.1, from coordinate 451,936,457 downwards.
ATATGATACTAGGGATGAGAGCGCTCCAACCCAAATGGTTGATTTTCCCCACTAAATTTTAATAGTATCCTTTACTTTATTAAGACTCAGAAAATTTGTTATTAAATACGGCGCGATATACTACTAAAATTTAGTGGTAGTAATCGATCATTTGAGTCGGAGCGCTCTCATCCCTGGATACTTAATACACATTAAAAAATCATGTTCTGTTCAAAATAAATTGAAATATATTTTAGATTTTTTTTTCATTATTAAGCTGCAAATATTTGTATTGCAGCTTTTGTATTACGCTTATGATGGGTGTGTACAAAATGATAAGACACATGTTAAACACAAACGACATTTTAAAAAAATCAAAGATTTATTTATATTTAATTTGAAAGGAATCTAAATTTTTAGGGTATTTTAAGTATCATATTGTTTGAATTTATTTTTTATGTTCAATTGGTTTAACTTATTTGTTACAAAAATTTAACATTAAACGAAGAATTAACTGAATAAAATATATTAATAAATGTCCCTTCTTCTTAGGCTTAAAAAATGTAGAAAATAAATTTATTTGTTTTTAATTCGGTCTGCAAATTACGTTTTTCTTATATATTTTGTCACATTTGTTACTTGGTTGTAATAATAAATAAATAATCAAACTATTTTCTACATTGTCCTTCCCCTAGGAAAATTAAAACGTAGTCTTCCCCAGGAAATAATCAGCAGAGCATAAAGGATTTAATTATTTTTTAAATGAAAAAGTTTAAAAGATCAAAAATTTTCAATTGTTTACAATTATTAAATTTAAAATGATGAAAAAACTGTTGAATTGAAAAAAAAAATATTTTAAAATACTAAGAAATATTACATTTATTATTATTATTGAAAATTTCCCTGCCCTACTTGTTATTTTGTAGTTGCAGTAACTAATCAATCATCAAAACCTATAACTCCATCCCCACTGAAATTTACGCAACTTTCCCATTCTTTGCTTAGCCAGCATGAAAAGTTTTTATATGTTTTTGTTTAATATTTTGTTCTATATGTTATTCTATAGTAATAATTTAAAAAAACTGTACATTCGCATCAGCCCCCTAAATTAGATGGTATTTTAAAAAACAGCAGAAGCCATCGAAACGCAGAATATCTGCACACGCCCCTGTCCCCAAATAATAAAGATTATCCTTCATCTGTCCGGCAGGGAAGGTACATATTTACACGTTAAAAAAAATCAAAATATGCAGGTTATTATTTAGAAATGATTGACTGGATAAACAAATATGCCAATAGAGTACTAATTTAATATATTTCTATTATGTTTTATGGAAAAAGCATATAAAGCGTCATCGAAACAACCACCACTGATTGTTTTCGAGAAACACTATTCCCGCAAAAGACGGCTACTTTGACAACGAAAGTTCTGGCCAATAAGATTTCGAGATGACAAAACCAGGTTGGGAAAACGAAGATATGTATCTGTCGAATATGCTCGATTACACCGTGATCAACGAGGATCCGAAAAAAAAAATGTTAAATACAAAAGTTACGTATTTTTGTCCGTAGAATCCGAATCTGCAATAAAAAATGGGGGGTTATAATTTATGATTTCAAAGTTGGACTTCCTCTGACCCCCGGGGAGTCGAGGTGCGAGCTCAATTTTGGTATCACTGAGTAGCTTTTTAAAAAATACTTAACACGTTTATTTCCGTTTTTCAATCTGATATGTATTTCTCGAGTTATCGACCGTTTCCAGACTTTTCGGACACCCTGTATAAATACGTAGCACCTATAGTCCGTCGTTCTGTCTGTCTGTCCGTCCGCATATAACAAAGCAAAAACTAACCAACCGAATGGTCTGAAATTTTAAATACATAATTGTTGAAAAATTTTGTCGAGTCATTTCAAATTTTATGAAAATCGGATGCATAGTTTAATTACAGGGACAGTCAAAAGTTTTCCGTTACATTACAACCAATGGGAAAAAATTATTGCAAGTGCTTTTTAATGATGTTACAGCCTTTCGAATGGTTTGAAGTTTTAAATATATAATTCTTGTAAAATTTTGTCGAGTAATTTTAAATTTTATGAAAATCGGATGAATAGTTTAATGACAGGGACAGTAAAAAGTTTTCCGTTACATTACAGCCAATGGATAAAAATTATTTCAAGTGCATTTTAATGATGTTACAGCCTTTCGAACAGAATGAAATTGATATGCACTTATGAAGTGTACTAAAATATACATTCAGTACAATATGCGGTGCAAAAAATATTTATAAAACTAGTTTTAGTACGAACGCGGCTCATTTGCCACGTTTGACAAGCAATTTCCAACTTGTTTATTTCAACTTATAATAGTGCAAAATCGACAGGAAGGTCAAGAATTCTTTCGAAACTATCCACAAGTCTGATTGCTCGCGAGGTTGAAATAAAAAGAATGACATAAAAGAAAATTTGAAGCCAGATGAAGAAGCGACCATTAGTATATACTATAAAAAGAACAATGAAAAGGTCGGGAACCCTTAACTATGTAAAACCACCGTAGGTGTCCGCATTTAACATATGGGCATAAAAAAGCTACATTCAGTTTACAGAGAAACATCGGAACCAACAAATGAATTGATCTAAAAAAAAAATTCAGTATGAAAAGAGTTTAATTTGGATGTTTCGGATGATATTCATTCATATTGGGATGACATTCGAAAAGGAAAAGGACGTTATTTTCCACGCATCAACTAGATGGAGGATCTCTAATGGTTTTGGTCACTTTTTTCTGAGGAGGTAGCTTGGAATTGCTTTCCTAGAAGGACGAGGGTGAAATAATGCCAGGCCAGATTTAACTATATTCTTCAACAAGATCAATTCACTTTCCAAAAAACACAAACATTTGGTTTGAAGATAATAGGGACATCCACACTTGATTGGCTGGCCAATAGTCAGGACCTAAACCTCATGAAGAACGTTTGGGGTATTACAGTTTGCAAATTTACTGAGAAAATTGCCAACTGGTGCAGTTTAACTCGTAAACAGATTATAAATTTCTCATTACTGAGACGTGCAGTGTTTCTCACCTCGAAAAATTCGAAATCTAATAAACTCTGCGAAAATTGAAATTATAAACACAGAGGAAGCACAGTTGACATGTAATATTTCCATAATTTCGAAAAAACTGTTCCGTTGTTATCATTTTTTCTTTTTGTATAAGCAGTGAAAATACAATTTATTATATTGCAATAATAATAATTATTATTTTCTTTGTGTTTATATTGCCTATTTAGTTTGATTAAAACAATTCCCATGGTTTATATGTGAGCTAATATAATTATATTTATTATTTAATTAATTAAATTATCGTTCCTATCACTCTGCACCGTTGCATTTATGGACTGAAAAAAAAATTCAAGACGTTTTGGATTTTCCTTTTCTTAGCTAAGCACGTTAAATACTTCCATTCATTGACACAGCTGATGTTTTATATATGCTCTTCAAAAAAACTTAAAGGCACATTAAACAATTTAGTTGCAGAATCTTAAAATAAACTTTAAATATTCAAAAAGTTATTAGTTTAACACACAAAAGACAAAGACTGTATTTTTAAAGCTTGCGTAATTAACTTTACATATAAATCTTTGTTTGTGATTGTGTGCATTGTAGAGGCAATACTTGCAATAAAAATTTTAAAAATTAATCATTCATGAAATGGAAAACTAATTTATATTTTATACTGATAAAACACTACTTGTATTATATATTATAATACAGGTATGTCAAAGATTATAAATTGATTATAGGTTTTAGGTGAATTTAATGAACATTCTAGATACATTTTAGATTCATTCACATCTAACATTCTAGACAACAATTTAGAGTGAATACAATGAGCATTCTCTAAGATTTATAACATCATAGTTTGATCTTAGTGACACGTTAAAAAATTTTTAATGTGCAGTTTTTCCTAAATGTAATTATAATTATTTTAATGGCATATTTGTAACTAAGAATATTTAGAATTTTCATTTCATTAAACCTGATATTTCACTAAATTCTTTTAGCTGAATAATAAGAACGAAAACGTTACAATATTTTCCTTAAATGTTGGAAATTTAAGAACAATGATAATTAATCTTAGATATCTCCAGTATTATTTCTGTACTTAACTAATATTATGTCGAAAATTTGTTTACCCATTTTAAGTATTTAAAGATAAATAAACACTTGAATTCATTTTACTCGAGCCCCTTTTTATGCTTTTCTTCCAGACAGTAAATTTAAATAGAATCACAATATTTATGAGTTTATACACTTATACTTTTGAAAAATCAAATTTAATGTTTAGAGCTAACCACTGTGCTAATCAATAAAGTAACTATATACAGTCGAATCCAGTTAAGACGCTCACGATTAATACGTGATCCCGATATTAACTCGAATTTTTTCCGGTCCCTTGACATCGCCCATAAGGCTAATGTAAAAATATAACGTTTAATACGCGAACGATATTACGGAAATCCGCTTAATACGCGACAGATTTTCGGTCCTTTGAAGGAAAAAAATCACGTTTAAGACGCGAATTCGTAGATCAAGGTGCGAATTCTCCACCGTGTTGTCAATTTATCGGATTATTTTTTATTTCAGATAAAAACTACTGTTTCCGAATAGTGATGTTTGTTTTATTTAATGACACATTAATTAACTCGAATATAGTGACAGATATATGAAAAAAACTGTTAAATGAAAAAAACTGTTTAATGCGGAGTCAAATGATTACTGATTAAATGCGATCAAAGTAATCAATTAATTCCTGATAAAGCGTTAGCTGTGAAAACTGCCTTGAACATCTTGCTCTGATACGTCATAAAAATTATTATGGTTATACCTGTTGTTATTGAGTTTTTAAATGTACGTTATATCACTACCATGTTTTATAATGCATGTTATAGAAAAAAACTGAAACTTGTGAAGATTAAGCAAGTGCGATTGTAGTTGTATAATTCTTTTATGTTTTCTAAATTTCGTTTATTTTTTGCTAAGCTATTAATATTTTTTTGCACAAAGATTAATAAGAATAGTTTATTTTCATATTAAAAATGAAGAACATATCATAATGGTGCTCATTATCACAAGTACTAAAGATAATAATTCTAAATGGCTTTAAAGATTTCATATTTTTTCTTTGTGCAAAAAAATTTAGCCTAGCAGGAAAATTATGTTTGATGTTTTATTTCTGTTGTAGCATTAATCGACAATAAAAACCATATTTATTTTCAGTTGCTATTCCAGTCGGTCCTATAAAAAGTAGCAATGAGTTAAAGTTGAATAAGTCACCATTTTCGGCCATACACAGCTAAATGAAAACTCTAACGTTCATTCAGTCAACTAGATGTGTAAATCAGCTCAGTTCCTTCAACGTTTTACAAATTACGTTTAATACGCGATCCCACTTAATACGCGACTTTTGTCTACACCCTTGAAATGCGTATTAACCGGGTTCCACTGTATTTTCTTAATGCTACTTTATTGGAAGAAACTGAGTAAAGTTGTTAATTTTCAAATATGAATGATATATTTACAAATAACACAGTTTTGCTCTTCCATAAAACATGCGTCTGTTATTTCTAAAATTCATTTTATTCTGAAATCTACAGAAACAGTAATTGTATGATAAAACACGTAGCAATGATCAATATATATTCAAAAATAAACTATAGCATTATTTTGATAAGTATTATAATTTAAAATATTTTGATAATTGATCGAACGGAAATTTATTATAATAGTCAACATTTCGGCCATCGAATTTCTGTTCTTGAAATTTCAATTAGAATGATTTATAAGTATCGCTTTTAGACTCGAATATTAAATTATTTCGAAAACCATTATCATGAAGTTGTACGTGGTAAACCTTTGAAATTGAATATTTAATGCGTACTAAAATATTAAGAAATGTTTAGACAAGAATAATTGGATCCATTTTTCCTCATCATGAAAGTTGAAATTATACCAAGAAAATTATTTACTGGGAAGGAAATTATTTAGAAATTGATGAGATTTATAATTATACAATGATGTTACAAAACGTAATATTTAATATAAAATATATGCATTCGATAAACAAAAACGTATCTTGTCGTAGGATAAGATCGTTATGAAACAAATTTTCAGTGTCGTTGGAAAGTTTTAGAATATGATATCTAGGTTTACATGGTTCTACATACAGTTTTATAAGAAGATTATAACTGAAATCTCGAGTATTTAATTAAAAAGGTAATGTTCTTACACGCACATATATTCAAAACTTTTATTCAAAAGCTAATATAAAACTTTGGATACTTTGTAAAGTTCCACTTATACAGAAAAAGGAGGTAGCTTCTTTTTTAAAAATATTACAGCATTTATTTGATTTAGACTAAAATAAATATAAATAATCTGTTATGAAATGTATCATTACATTCTTTTGTTCAAACATAAAAACATTTTCACTGTAGATGAAACCCAAATATAAAATAGTATTACAAAATTATATCAGTATTATTCTAAAAGTTAAATTTCTGCTCTTGAAATTTCTATCGAAATCTTATCTTGTTTTATTTATAGAATATTATTTCGAAAGCCTATATGGTGAACCTATACGAGATGAAATTATGAAATTGAACAAATAATATCTACTGAAATGTAAGAAAATGTTCAGAGGAGAATAATTAGATTCATACATAATCATCTTGAAATTTGAATACGACAAATATGTTATCCACCAGGAAGAAATTTTATTTTAAAAATGACGAAGCTTAATCAAGTGAAGATGTTACTAAATGCGCCTCTAAACAAAAATTAACTAATGTACGACGTAAACTTTCTTATTTAACCACCAGTTTAATTTGAAATTTAATTTTGAAATAAAAGAAGGCTCGCCTTCTTATGAAATTCTTCGGTGCATTGACGGCCTAGGGAGACTTTTCAAATTTGTGCATCAGTAAATATGTTACAATGTATGGATTTAACGTAAATTTCTGACATTTAAACAAAATATGCCTAAGCAAATGACACGGGGAGAAAATTACAAAGGTGGAACCATGGAACTAGGATTCAGAACACGCCCTTAGTCGCAATGGCCTTTAATTACATAATCACGACTATGCTCGTGACCGGTCAACAATGTGTTAATTTGGTTTATTAAAAAAACTGTAAAATTAAAAACTAATATTTTCAGAGAAAAAACTTACAAACACATTGTGTTAATGAACATTATGGGTGCTCCGCCTTTTGCTCGCCAATCCGTGTGAATTGTGACACATTTAGTGTTGCCACGTGTCACGCGTAAATGAGGGCTCCAAATGTTCTGGACACAACTAATTTCTCATAGTTTATTTCGCCATCTTTAATCGCAGATAATTCTGCCATTAGATAAGGCGAAGAAAATTACTTTAAAATACATGTGTCCAGAGCAGTTGGTGCCCCAATTTACGCGGGACACCTGCCAACACTACGCAATTAACATTGGGGCGGATATGGTTGCTTCGCTCGCTCGCCACTTTTTGCAGCAACTTTGCTCTAGCCAGAATGAATTCTTGCATAAATCATTTTAACATTAAAAAAATGTTATTGAAAACTTTCTGGAAGACACTATTAAAAATGGATTGAGTTGGTGATACTAATGAGCATAAATAATTTTAACATTATTAAATGTACAAATTTTTGAAATGTAATATAATTAACTGAAAATATTAAATTGAAAACAAGGTTAATTTAAGATTTCTTTGAAAACAAAATTAAAAATTGTTTTAGTTAGTGCCATCACTGTAATAGAATCAAAAGACCTCAATCTCGGAAGTCCAACGGGTAGTTGCCCATGAGTGAATACTGGCTTTGAATGCACTAAACAGATTATATCAAAGGTTTGGCGAGTTCAGCCCTTCTCCGTTCATTGTGCCTATAATATTATACAGTACGGCTTTAATTTTTTTTTAACTCTGGTAAAATCACTACGTGATAGCAAGATAGTGCAATCAACCGTCTAAATCTCGTTCGACATAAAAAAAATACAATATCTCTCAGACGCTTGGCAAGTTTAATAAAGGTAAAAAAAAACACCATTTTCTGTTGCGTCGAAAAAGACGCTCTTGTTCAGAAAACTGATTTGCAGAATGCATCGCGTGATCGTAAAACGAATCAATGACTTGCGCTGCGTTTGTAGCCTTGCCAACATGTAATAGTGAGAAATTCTCCAGGCTGGGTACCGTTCCATATGGTTTAGTCGATAGAACGTCAGTGCGCTATACTGATGGCCCAGGTTCGAGTCCCGGCATGGAATCTTTTTCACTATGTTGGCCTTTGCGCCTCTTAAGCAATTACTTTGAAATTTGATTTTCATTTGAAATATTGTATGCAAGGCGAATGTTTCTCTCTGGATTAATTTCCGTGTATTAATATAGTCTATCGATGCTGGATTTAATTAAGTTTCGTGTTTGCCCTATGTCAGTGGCTCACGATAAATATTCCATCTTGTGCTGCGTTTGTAGCATTGCCAACATATAATAGTGAGAAATTTTCCAGGCTGGGTATCGTTCCATGTGGTTTAGTCGGTAGAACATCAGTGCGCTATACTAACGGCCCGGGTTCGAGTCCCGGCATGGAATTTTTATCACTATGTTGGCCTTTGCGCCTCTTAAGCAATTACTTTGAAATTTGATTTTCATTCGAATCAATGTCTTTTTATTCATACATCGGCCTAAAGATCGTGTTGTGTTTAAAAAGAGTTCCTGATCTAAATTTTGATTTGCTGAATGGATCATGTGACCGTAAAATGAACCACTGAGAATCGTCGCTCCGGAAACTATGGTTGTTGCCAAACGGCAAGCTACAAAGAGACAGTGAGAAAAATATATATACAGTCAAACCTCGTTAACACGAACACGCTTAACGCAAATCACTTTTAGCACGAACTGTTTCCGATTGCCCCGTCCAGTTGTATGTAATGTATTAAAGTTCAGATGACACGAAGTACTTTTAACACGAACAAAAAAGTTTACCCTTGAGTGTTTGCGTTAACGAGGTTTGGCTGTATATGTGCAGATATTTAATAAATATTTTGGTAATAAAGCGAATGAAAATTTATGAATGTAGTGTAGCAGTTTGAACATTTAATTTCTGATCTTGAGATTACTATCAAAATTACTTATATAGGCTAAAATATTAAAATATTTCGAAACTCATTGTAACAATATATACACAATGTAACCTTTCGAAATCCATTATTTAACGTATATTAAAATAAACAGAAACGTCCAGAATAAATAATTGGTTTCATTTTTACTTATCATGAAATTTGAAATTTTATCTAAAATATTATACACGAGAAAAATATTTAAATGTTGCAAAGATTTATAATTATACATTGACTTTACAAAAAGTAACTCTCAATAAAATGAAATGCATGTGTTCGTAAACAAAATTTGTTTTAGAATTCGGATATATATGAAACAGTTTATATTAAGTCTTATGGAAATTTATAATAATATTTTTTATACACTAATTATTCATGTTTCTAAACATAGATTCATAACAAGATTATGAAGGAAATTACAAGTACGCGAGAGCGAGCTACATGCGAACATTTTTTTACTTTTTTATTATTTTTCAATGTCATCTTAAATAAATAAAACAAACAACATTTCATAATAATATTTAAACTTTTTTCTTCTTTTAAATAATTTTTATTTAATTATTTATTGATGAAGACTTTCTAGGCTTTGTGTTCATTTTAAAGAATTTATATTAGAAAATTGCTTGCGAAAATTTAATATTTTAAAGAGAAATTAAAAGACAAAACCTATCAAAAGTTTATTAATACTGCGACTATAATTAGCAATATAGGAAAATGAGTATACTTTGTAATAACGATCTCTAACAAATATAACTTTTAAAACTTGTTTTTACTTCAATAATTTGAAAGTTTTGGTTACAATACGAGACTATGAAGACTAAACTAAAAGAGATTATTGAGTTACAAATCAAGCCAATAGATTAGGTGTGTTTCATAATTATATAAATACGTAGCATCTATAGTCGTCTTCTGGACCGTCCGTCTGTCGAACATTCCGCATATAACAGCACAAAAACTACCCAACCGAATGGACTGAAATTTAATATATATCATCGTTGCAGATTTTTGTCGAATCATTTCAAATTTTATGAAAAATGAATCAATAATTTAAAAGATATTAATAAGAGTTTTCTTCATTCTGTTAAATCCTATCATGCGTAAATAATTCAGTGATATCCTATGATAGGTAATGATTCTAGGTTGCATGGTGATTACGTCCTATTTAAGACGGAGTCCTATTATTTACGTATTACTGAATTTAATGTATATAATCGTAATAAATTTTGTATTCATGCATTTTTGCATAAGAGTGCAAGAGCTATTGCACCAAGATTTATAAAACTAGTTATAGTACGAACGCATCTCATTTGCTACGTTTGACGTACAATTTCCGACTTGTTAATATTGCCAGTAAATGACAATTTTTGAAGATCTTCATCTGAAGAAAATTAGCTAAAATGTACGTTGTTCACATATTTCTCATGTTTACATCTATCCCTTTCCCCCTATTTTACTAAAACCTTCACTTTTATGAAGTAATGTTGTACTTTTACTCAGTAAATATTTAAAATATTTCAAAAGTTTATAAATATTCATTCATACAGAAATCTGCAGAAACACTTTTACAAGTTTGTTAGTCAAAAAATTTAACGCGAAATAAATACAAATAATTTGTAATGAGAATTTAGCGCATTATTTTGACACGCATTAAAAATCTTTTGCAATAGATCGAATCAAAATCTAATGTACTATTGTAAAATTATGGATGTCCAATTTCTGCTTTTGAAATTTCTATTAGAATGATGTACTATATGCATAACTTTTAGAGTTAAATATTAAATTATTTCCAAAGCCATTATCATGAATCTCTACAAGATGAACTTTTGAAATTGAATACTTAATACCTAATTAAATTTTGAAGAATATTCAGAAGGGAATAGTTCGAATCATAATTTCTCATCTTGTAATTTCAATACAGCAAAGGTTGTTTTTAGTCAGAAAGAAATGGATTAACCCAAATCGATTGTCTCAAATTATGACTTCCTGAAATTTTAACTTCTACAGCATTTTCGTGAATTTTTGAAACTATATTAGAAGATTTACACAATCATTTAACAAATTTTAACAGGATTTTGCCATTACAATTAATTAATTAAATAAAAATTTATAGGGATTTTCTGCAATATTTATAATTTCACTCAAATCTTTTATATAAAATATTCTTTTTTAGTATTTTGTAGAATTAGGATATGTACAAATATAATGTTCTTATAATAGAAATATAGAAATATCTCCGAACTGAAACTTTTCCCCACAATCTTTCAACGTCAAGAAAGCTGAAAAGATGCAGATGAAAAAGAAACCATTCTTTGAAAAATATTTTTGTTTTGCGCACCCAATAATGCTTTTGGAACAAGATAAAGTAAAGTATCTATAACTAACTCATTCTGAACTGTATTACTAGGGCGTGTCGAAATTTTCAACTTCCTTTTTCAAAAAATGAGGGGGGGGGGGTCAAAACGTTGTGTTTTGGTTAGCTATTCACAAATATGATTTACATGAACTGGCAATTACATTGTTTTGCTTGGTAAATAGCTACTTCAATTTCGTGATATTTTCCCGCTTCCTGTAAAAATCGCAGCAAACTGTCTTCTCTCAAGAAGTGCTTTCTTATCATTATTTCTGTTTGTACTTCTGCTGTATGGTTAAGAATATACTTATATAATACTATAACATCTGTAAAAAAAATTTATTCCACTCGTAAAAGTTTTTAAACTAGCAATACTCATTTGCAGCTGAGTGTATTTTCATTAATTTTCATTAATATCGTACAAATAGTCAAAGAGAGCAGGTTGGATCTGTTGGACAGCATCAAATTGGATTATCATATCTATCTGAGCACAGATGTTAAATTAAAAAGCAGAAGAGGCAATAAGATGAATTAAGAAGAATTTCTGAATATGAGCAGAAAAGGGAGGAAGAGTTAACATTAGAAACAAACGTTTTTTTTCTCCGACGAAGATAAAGAGCTAACTGATTTTACAGATGAAGAATCTGAAGATCCTTTGCAGATTCCATGTGATGATCCTGATGTACCTTCTACTTCAAGTACAAGTCAGTATAATACATTACAATTGCACAATGTTGCATTGAAAAGTATTAGGTATGGTGCCGGTCTACGTGCTACAGCTGTCATTACAACAGCTGCATTTTTGGATACTGTATTAATTACTGAAAGAGACAGGAGACTTGTGCTTGATCACAATAAAGTAAAAAGGTCGCAAGAAAAATTTATGAAATCACTTGATGAAGAATTTCATGTTCGATGCCGGACAGGCAATATTGAATGTATCTTCTTTGATGGACGCCAAGATTCCACTAAAGTTCTGTACAAGCAGATAACTCAAATCATCAGTTTCCAAGTATTGTGAAAGAAGAGCATTACACTATTTGCAGTGAGCCAGGTGGAAGGTACCTTTGCCCTTTTTCTCCAGACAAAGACTTAACGAAAAGGAAACCTGCTGAAGTTATTGCTAACCATCTTGTGGATTTTGTTAAAGAAAAACAGCACTGATAAGAGTTTGCACGCTATTGGTGGTGACTCAACGAATGTTAACACTGTTTTGGAAGGAGGAGTCATGCACTGGGTTGAGGCCAAGCTGAAACGTAAATTCCTCTGGTTGATTTGTGCTCTCTTAGCTAATGCTATAATGGTAGCTAATGAGCTACCTTTGCAGCACTTGATCACAGAGTTGGGTGGAAAACTTTGTCAAGCAACAAGTGGAATGATAAGATTGGCAATATGTTTGATGCTGCAACAGAACTTTAAATCAATCCCTTATTTGTCAGAATAACTTTTCCAGCATCCTTGGTTGCATTGAGTGACACAGTTGTCAAAGGTTTCTTTACAGATCAGGCTTATGGTTACAGGATAACTCAGGCCATAAGGACAGGTGTACTTCCAACTGATTTGGCATTACTAGAAATTAGTCCTGTAAGCCACTCTTGGTGGTTAGCAACTGCAAATAGGATTTGTCACAAATGGGTTTCAAAACATGGCCTTAAAGGCAACAGCCTGAAGAAGTTACAACTGCTTGTTAAATACATTGTTGGTGTTAACTATCCCTGGTGGTTTTCAATCAAATCGAAATTCTCTTCGGATGGAAGGACCTCGCTACATTCTTTCTTCTAAAATATCAGAAGAAGGCAGTAGCAGATATTGTTTTGCCAACAATCCAATGTTCATCGTGGTTTGTATTTAGTGAAATGGTGCTTCAGACATTTTTATGCTCGGAAGACCAAGAAAAAAGAAAAGCTGGGGTCCAGAAGATAATTGAATTAAGGAATGAAGATGATGATATACCATGAGACCTATTTGTTCGGCCTAGGAAAACACCTGCAGTTAGTCCCAATGCAACTTCCCTTTTGGAACTGATAGACTGGTCAGAAAAAGTATATAAACCTCCACTTACTTGTAAACTCAAAATTTCAGAAATAAAAAAGTTTGTTGAAGAGCCAATGAAAGTTCCAAAATGGCCATGTCGTGGACAGTCCATAGAGAAGTGTGTGAAATAAGTAACGGGGGCTTCTGGCAAAGTGTATACTCATGAGAAACGAGAAGTATTCATCAAAGGTCGGGATACAAGCAGAAGAATGATGTCTAGGAATGAATCGAAGCAAGAATCGATGAATATTGTTGATAGAAGCTTTTAACTTATTTAAGAATGTGTTTTTAGTTTTTCCTAATAAAGACAAAATATAAATAAAATTGTTTGAGTTCATTAAACTACATTTTGAGCAAATTTTGTTGGAGTTTATATTAAGTTATCCCTTTTTTCAGAAATTTCAATACAGAATATAATCAAGCGCAAATTTACCAAGGTAAATCTTTATGAATAAGAAAAAAACTTTTAAATTAGGATATTACGCATCAAAAGGCAATTTTTTGGACCCCCCTCATTCACAAAAATCACGAATTTTTATTTTTGCCTTCCAAATTAACACGCCCTACTGTATTACTATTAATCGATATATTAAATGAATTTTATAACAAGTTATTTTAATGGTACTTTAAAAGTACTGTTGGGGCATAAAGGGTTAAGACGATGATGGGGTTTAATCATATGAAAACATTAGCAAATGCGATATTCAATAACAATTAATCTCTGAATAAAGTAAGCCTATTTTAAGTTGGTTTAATTTTTTTTTATATCCATTTAAAACTGTGAACACATATTCTAAGAATATTTAAAAACTTTGTGTCTTAATAAGTATTATTTAATATACGCTGTAAAGAAAACAGATGTAAATCTTCAAAACTAGTTTCTGTAATAGCTGCAGAAATCTTTTACTAAACTGCAAACTTGCTTAAGTTTTATCTGTACACTGTAAAGAAAAAGATGTACTCGTAAATCTACAAAACTAATTTTTGTAAAGCTGCAGAAATCTGTATGCTTACTAAAATTTTATCGATAACCGGGGATAATTACATGAATTTTTTTTGTTGTTGTTGCAGTTACATAAAAAGTTCTAGGCATCTCAATTTCCTAGAAAGTTCTTAGTAACATTACAGATTTTTTACAGTGTAAAAATGAATGTGTTACATGATTTTTTTTGTTGTTGTTGCAGTTCATAAAAAGTTCTAGGCATCTCAGTTTCCTAGAACATTTTTAGTAACATTACAGATTTTTATGAATCTGTTACATGATTTTTTTTGTTGCAGTTACATAAAAAGTTCTAGGCATTTCAGTTTACCTAGAAAATTCTTAGTAGCATTACAGATTTTTTTACAGTGTAAATGTGAATCTGTTACATGATTTTTTTTTGTTGCAGTTTCATAAAAAGTTCTAGGCATTTCAGTTTACCTAGAAAATTTTTAGTAGCATTACAGATTTTTTTACAGTGTAAATGTGAATCTGTTACATGATTTTTTTTTGTTGCAGTTGCATAAAAAGTTCTAGGCATCCCAGTTTCGTAGAAATTCTTAGCAACATTACAGATTTTTTTTTTTTTTTTTTTTTTTTACAGTTTAAACGTGAATCTATAACATGATATTTTTTTGGTTGCAGTTACATCAAAAGTTCTAGTCATCTCAGTTCCTAGAAAATTCTTAGTAACATTGCAGATTTTTTTTTATTTAATTTTTTTTTTTTTTTTAAACAGTGTAAACGTGAATCTGTTACATGATTTTTTTGTTGTTGTTGCAGTTACATAAAAAAGTTCTAGGCATCCCAGTTTCCTATAAAATTCTTAGTGACCTCAAAGATTTTTTTACAGTGTAGTTTAATAATAAATTGATTAAAAAAATGAGCAAATAGCAAATAATTTCGAATGTCGAATTTCTGCACTTGTAATTTGAATTAAGATTATTTATATGTATCGCTCTTAGAATGAAATATGATAACTAATAAAAATTCTCCTAGGATACGATGAGATCCAAGTATGAGATAATTATATGACAATTTAAAATGTTTAATATCTTATCTAGAAATTTCAAACTCTGATTTATTTCTTTCGTTTACAGGCTGAAATATTAAATTATTTCAAAAGCTATTACCGGGAAATTATACGAAGTGAACTTTCAAAATTGAATATTCAGTGTCTAATAAAATATTCAAAAACGCTCAGCAGAAAATAATTGAATGCATCTTCCAACATCTGAATTTTGAATAATGTTAAGAAAATTATTCAACAGAAAGAATTTATTAAGATTGAATTTAGACTTTTATAAAGAGCTTATTAACATTTATCTTCTATAAAAAATGTTCCTTTGGCGAAGATAATGTGGTTAGGATAACAGATAGTATGAAATTTCCTATTTAACCATGCAATGAAAATTTAAAAACGTAATTGATTAAATTTAAATGCCCTTATAGATATTATTAAAGTTTATTAAAGTTTGAAAAAACCACATTTATGAGCTGACACTGTTCATTTACACACTAGATAACATAAATAATATATTATTTTTAACAGTTTTCAACATAGTTGAAAAGTGTTCAGGACTTCATTTTCTCTGGTTATCTGTCGATCCATATCTCTCCTATCTCAAATCGCGTAAATATGCGTGGATTACCGTGAGCTTGATATAAGATGTTAAGGTTTAACATAGGACATTCCCTATTGAAAGTGGATTGTATAACGTTTATAATTCATTTAAAAAAACAAAAACACACAAAATAATTACGTCATAATATGGTAGGGAGACCGGGGATAGTTGGCTACAGGGGTAAGTAGGCGCAGTCCTCATAAATCGCCTGTTTGTGAATAGATTGCGCAACGAGTAACAAAGTACCTTTCTTCTTGCTTTTTACAATCCTCATTGTAGTTTGTGCAGTTGACATTTATTACGATTTTTCTGTTTTTTGTACTCATAAGTAATTTTTTGTTACTTCATTTTTTTGCTAATTTCTATTACTTATCTTAATAATTGCGATTTAACTTGTGCAGTTTTTCTTAGTGTATGATTAACTGTACTTACCCCATTTGTGATTTACTTGGATTATTTATGTTTAGAAGGTTACGTGTCCCTTTTGTGAAGAAATTTATTATGGGTCTAGTAGGCGCATTGAACACGGGGCAAGTTGGCTCATTGTCTGGTATGTGGTAGCTTGAAAAACAAAAAACCCAGAGAAAAGTGGTTGCAATGCAAGATTTTGGGCACATGAGACTTGCCCAAACGGAGACAGTCGAATTTTTATTTGTGGCAACTGTAACTCTGATGATTATATCGAGTAGGATAGAAGTTACCCAGTGTTAATATTTTATTCATTATTTTTATGTCTCTATAATTTAGAATTTACATTGTACGGTGATAACGCCTTTCTTTAAACTTACTGGTAATAATTAAATTGATTTCTCTTAACTGAGTATCTTATTTGAGTTTTATTTAAATTTTTATAAAGCGTGTGCCAACTTACCCCATAGGTATAGGCAATTTGCCCTGTGGCGGGGTAAGTTGGCACACAATTTTCCTTTTACTGTAGGCTTCCGCTAAACATAAACTACAAAAGCTACAAACTCAAAACTCCAAGATATTTTTAGCCAACTGTCTGTTCTTTAAAAGTGCAGTTAAAGTTTGTTAAAAAACGTAAACAAAAAATTAATAAAAATTAATAAGTAAAAACTGCGCCTACTAGTCCCGGTCTCCTCTATAAGGGGGAAATGCATTTTAGTAAAGTTGCATTGTTTCAAATATAAAGAAATTGATATGCATTATTGAGATGTAACACACCAGTTTTCCTATGGAATATAAAGTACATAGCATTTACCATTCATTTACTGAGACACACAAAATAATTTCTGTTGCATTATGCTCTACGGGAAAAAAACATTTTTAGTGTATTTCAATGATGTTAAACTACTTCAAAAATGATGAAATTGATGTGTATTGTTGAGGTTTTTATTTATATGGGTTTTTTTTTAACCTTTTTAAATAGTGGGGTTTAGTTACAGTATTTTGGAAGTGTTGAAAAATGTTTCATAAAATGTGTCAGCGAACTTAATTCTCGCGAATGTTAAGGCATTATACCGAAAACTAACTTGAGAGCACATTTTACTAGGAAGAGCAAAGTAACAATAAGTTGTTAAATAAATTGTCTTACGCAATTTAAAGCTCTTTTTTCTTTTTTACTTTTAAAGAAAGTTTAATTCTCACGCTTGTTTTACTATTCATTTGAAATAAGAGAAGTCTATAAAATTTAAAAATTATATTTTTTCCTCCCCCACTTTTTACTTTCTTCTATCTTTACAAGAAGAAAGTATTGGATTCGTGAAAATTTTCGCCTTTCGGTTTTCGATGGATTTACACGTTTTAGAGGTCAAAGATCCCTAAAAACATGTTTTTACAAAATGTCTGTCTGTGAGTCTGTGAGTTTGTCTGTCTGTCTATGACACAAATTTTGTGAGCGTTCATTCTCAAGAACTAATGCACGAAGTTTAATAAAAAATTATATTCAGGTAGTCCCTAACATAAATTGGTGCTAATTATTTTAGGTGTAAATCGCCCAACAGGTGGCGCTGCTATGCTGCATTTTTCGAGATTCCTGCAACAGCTCTATCCTAAGAACTAATGCACAGATTTTCATCAAACTTCATATTCAGTTAGTTCTTGATATAAGTTAGTTCTGATTACGTTTTGGTGTAAATCGCCCGACAGTTGGCGCTGCTATGCTGCATGTTGCAGGATTTACACGATTTCTGCATTAGTTCTATCTCAAGAACTAACGCACCGATTTTCATCAAACTTAACACTGAGTTAGTCATTGATAGGAATTGGTGCTGATCATGTGTTGGTGTAAATCTCCCTACAGCTGGCGTTGCTGTGCTGCCTTTTTCACAGTTCCCGCAATAGCTCTATCTGAAGAACTAATGCACGAATATTCATGTAATTTCAGATATAGTTAAACGTCGACACAAGTTGTTGCTTATGATGTTTTAGTGTTAATCGTCCAATAGGTGGCGCTGCTATGCTGAGATTTTCACGATTTTCGCAATACCTCTAGCTCAAAAACTAATGCACGGATTTTCCCCCAAACTTCAGATTCCGTTAGACGTTGACATAAGTTGTTTCGGATTAGGTTTTGGTGTAAATCACCCAATAGGTGGCACTTCTAGGCTGCATTTTACTGGATTTAAACGATTTCAGCAATAGCTATATTTCAAGAAATAATGCACGGAATTTCATATCTTTAGAATCCTCATGATGGGCATAGATTGCCGTTTAATTTTGGCAGTGTGATAGCGAATTTTGATGTATTAAAATTTATGAGATAGAAAAAAGTTTTGGGAATGTACATCCGACTAGTTTTCTTTGACCTCCCTCATTCATTGTCTATGACTGTATGATCCGTGATCACTAGATTAATTCACTACGATCTTATTTCCCATATTTTTCACCAAGTCAACTGTTTTACCTTTGCTTTAAGAGGCATCTTTCGCTCAACGCTGCTTCAGAGTGCTACACGGATAGAATCGTACCCGATTCGACCACGAAAATTCCGCTTAAAGTCAACTTTGAAACCCCCCCCCCCCCAAAAAAAAAAAATCCTTCAACCCGAAACTTAACTTAAACCCGACACATTTCAACCCGAAACGGACACGTACCCGAAGTGAACGAAAATTAATCCACATTTTATTATAATTATGAAAAATTAATCTAAAATTATATCTCTAACTAGGGGGCTGTGCCCCCTGTAAGCCACGCTCGCCAACCCACGTTCAAACACCGCAGAATATAAAAGTAAGCTAATTTGATCGGTTTTAAAAAGATTAGAGAAGATTGAATTATAATGAAAAAACCTATAGCAATCTCCCTGTAAACGAGTTTCTATTCAATTCCCTTTGATTGCGAAAATTTAAGGCCGAATCAGTTGCTGTTAGGATATCCAATGGTTGTTTTCGTGTTTGATTAAAGAAGACCAGTTAAACATTTGAAAGGAACCTAAAATAAAATGAATTAAGTAAACAGAGTCTTTGCCTCCCGGTGATTTTTAACAGCGTTATAAAACGTCAATGTCGTATACGCAACGGATACTTAACTGGCGCCAAAGTATAGTTATTTTGCTTGATATGGTAATCCGGATGTTGTTGTTTATGCTGTTGATGTTTTCCCAAAAATGGTGTCGGAAAAAATCGCGCCAATATGGGGCGTTTTTGACATCTGTGCCTTTATTTGTTCTTTCGTTATTTAAAATAAAAAATTACTTCAATTTGTATAATTTGGTAGTGCTTTGGTGATTTATATAATTTGGTGAGTGCTTTAGCGATTTATATAATTTGGCGAAATTGGTCGACAGCATAACTAAGTAGTACCATTAACGCATTGCTTTGAATATGAAATTAAATATCAGGATTTATTGCAATATTTAATCGGGTTTGGCGTGATTTTTTTTTTTTTTACGACAATTTGGCGAAAACCTCGTTTTCGAATACCAGTTACATATGTATTTTTTAATTATTTTCTATTATTTTTAAAATGAAGTAACAATAAATAAATAAAAAAATAATTAATAACTATAGAACAAAACAATTTATAACTTTTTTTAAATAAAAAGAAAATAAAGGTAAATAAACATTTATTAATAAATAAGCAACAATAGTCGGGTTACCATGTCAGGCAAAATAACGCCTTTTGGCGCTATTTAGGTACCCCGGTGCGTATATGAAACTGCAATTAATATTTTTCGTTTTGTTTCATTTAAAAAAAAGAAAGAAGTGAAATCCATTGATTTTAAATTTTTCAGTTTTAAATGAAAGTTTTGTATTAAGTAAAATGTTAATGAAATACAAAAGAAAAAGCATTGTTCTTATCATACATTTAAGGGAGGCCAAGCTAGTCCCCAAATTACATTAAAATAATAACCTTTTCTAAAATGTGAAAAAAAAATATCTGTTATGATTAAAATTTGAGTTGCCATCATTAGAAAAAAGTATTTAAAGTTAGAAAAAAATTAACATTTCGAAAACTAATTCGAATTTAAAAATTATAATACCAGTTATGAGACCTGCTTGTCAATACGGATTTTTGGTGTTAATTTCATCGCAAAGTATTCCATATTTTAAGAGAAATCGCCGCGAAACATAATCAATTGTTTAATCAGTCGTTTCATAGAATCGTTTCATAAATTCGTTACATTTCAGTCGTTTCATATATCCGTTTCATAAATTCGTTTCATTAGGATTTTATATATATAGGGTAGATATCAATTTTATCTTTTTGTATAAAATACATTTATTAATATTCAAATAAATAGGGGTTTTTTTAATATTTAGTACTTCCTTTTCAAATGTCAGGTCAATCCGAAATTGATCCGAAAGAATCAAAACTCAACCCGAATCCGAGCCACATTGAGAGGATATTAGCGTCGAACCGACTCGACCCGAACCTCGGGTTAAACCGGGTCTACTTGGTTCGTGACATGATACTGCAAGTTTCATTGGAGAAATTACCTATTCACTAAATTAAATGAAAACAATCATTCAAATTTTGGTTAAAAGGAACTTAACAAAAAAATGGACTAGTAACTAGTAACGTTAATTTCGGCATTTACGAAGTAGTTTGTTACGGTTGTATAAGTAATTACAACACCATCCTTTTTATAAGATAAACTGATTTTATTTAGTAAAAGGTAATAAATAGTATGAATATCTTACATAATAAACTTTTTTTATCATCTAAGGTTTACAAAATGATTAAGTTCCAACCTCCATCTAAAAAATAAAAGATAACTAAATCCTTACATCAAGGATCTAGCAAAAACCGAATTTGTTTTCACGAACTCTCCTTCGAAATAACTTCAAATGTTGAAATTAAAATAAATATTAGCATTTTAAAATATAACATAAAAGATTATATGTCAATGGAAAGTATTTTTAAAACATTAACACATTAAGCTACTTCTTCATCAGACAAAAAAATATATTTTTTAAGTTCTTTACGAGGATTTCGAATTTAATTAAATATAATAACACTCGTAATAATAATAATAAATAGAAAAAAAACGTCCATGCCGCACTGTTCATGAAATACCGTCAAATATGACGAGAATACATTGCATCGTCCAGAAAATTATGGGTGTTTTTTTTTTTTTTTTTTTTTTTTCAAATGCAAATTTCTGCTTAATGAGGATCCTTTTATCCTCCGAAAATAATCTCTTTTCAGTACAGAATTATGAAGCCGGAAGCCTACAAAAATATATGTCCTAGCCTTTATAGTTAGGCAATATTTACAGAGTGTTACATGGACAGGAATGGGTAATTTTTAGAAAATCTTACCAGACAAGGATTTATTTTACTGGTCTGCAAAATGCAACGTACAGTTGGTTTCGAAGACTAAAAGTTCACTCGCCAGTGACGAGTAAAATGATGTATTTCCCCACCCCTGTAACATGGGGATGTTCAAAAGCTGCATTATAGATGCTTGCAGTTATTCTTTTATCATAGAAAAAAGAAAAAGATATAGTGCTACTTTACATTTTATTAAAAAATGTCCAAATTATAAGGATCATTGTTTATACGAACAAACAGTTTGGGTTCGGTTGGGTTGATTTTTGACGGCCGATTATCTACTTGAGGGATATAGGCCCTACGGGGAGTTCCCTCCATGGGGGGGGGGGTCTTTCTAAGGGAACCTAACCCGTATTTACGCATGGAAATCCACCACGAAAATTCCGAACGGTTAGGCCGACGGGCGCGATTGGGTTCGAAACACAGCACCTCCCATCTACCAGCTTCGAGAGCAGAGCTTATCAGCCACTGGTCGGGCAACAAACAGTTTGGAGATGATTTTCAAAGGAAATTTATCAAAAATTTTTGTCTACAACATCTGGATTAAAGTGGAATACCTGTTCCATTGCGTATTGATGCAGATGATTAAAAAGAAAAAATACAAACCTGATGACATAAAACAAATCCGAATTATTTTAAATACTTACAAATTCAGACAAAAACATTCGGTAACACTACTGGGACATATTTTTCAATATGATGTTTAGATACCACACATAATGTTGAAGAGGAGCAACATGGGCCAATAGATATTGTGCAAAATGCCTCAGAAATAGTTTAAAACGAATACATTGTCATAAAGTATTATTACTGGAGATACTATAGAAGTTATATGTGACTATATAGTACATCGTTCTACGTACACATATTTCTTAATTCAAGAAATAAATTAACAATTCTTCTCATAAAAACTCTTTAAAATTTACACGAATTATTTGCTGTGAATCATCACTTTTCACTAGAATCTGTTTAAATACTTTCGCAATCGAACAATTGTTTCCGCTGAACCTTAAAGTATTTATCTCGTATAAGATAATTTCCTCAGCGATTAATTTTTCCGACATTTTGCTGGAACAAATCACTTTCATAGGTATGGGTTTTTTTTCTGTTTCAACATGTGTTTATTAAAAGGTTACACCTTTTTGAGGAAAAAAAAAACCCAGAAAAATCATGCCCGCCACACAGTTTTATGAAACATTTTTCATTACTTAGAGAATATTGTTTAAATTTCTAAGCTTCTATGTATTTAAATTCTAATGAATTAAAATTAAATCTTATGGTTCTGTATACGAAATACAAATATCTTTAGAAAAGTTTCTATACGATAGTATACTATATCATATTTTAATAACATGTTTAAATTTAGTGAAATTATGTGAATATCGTAAAGCTCTCTATTTTTTATCTTGATGGTTTCAATCAGTTTTATAGCAGCGTGGCAGGAAAAAAATCTAATATGATATTTAAGATATTTCTAATTTTAGTTTATTTTCTAAAATAGATTTTTCTTCAAAAAAAGCATTTAAAATTTGAATAGAAAAAAAATTTCAAATGATATATATAAATATAAATAGTGTTAAAGAAAGACTTAAGACGATGAAACTTAAAAAATTTTAAGAGAACGATAAACCTTTTACATTGCAATTTATTGTTTCTCTTCTCATAATTTTGTTCCTAAAAATTAAAATTTACAAATAAAAAAAATCGCAATTTTGCAATTCCCTTTAACTTTTCAAAACAACTAAACTTATGCTGAAATTAGCTTTAAAAAAAATCTTTTATTTTCATTTATGACTAAACAATTTATCAAAAAATAAATTATGTGAAAATGTTCATTGATTTAAAACGTAAAGTAAAACAATGCATAAAAAATAAATAAAAGCAACGAGAAGGAAAAAAACAAACTTTGAAAGTGAAGGGCAAAAATAAATGAATGATCGTGATATATTGAGATATAAATTATACAAGGCTCGTTCTAGTGTTAAGAACATGCAGTTATGTTGTTGCAAAAAAATAAAATAAAATAAAATAAAATAAAATCATAAGAGAAATTAAACCGAAATCTTGTTTCATAAAACGAAATCTTGTTTTATAAAACAAAAACAGATTTATCAAAGACTATTCATTTAAATATTCTTCTGCGCCATAGATCAAAGTTCTGATTGAACGGAAACGCTCCATAATTTAATAGCCTTTCTTTAAACTACTAAATACTAGGAGGAAAAAATATAGCATCGAATTAATAGAGGAAAATCGCCTGCATTTTTGAAAAAAAAAAGAATTTTAAATGCAATTTGATTCATCGGTATAAATCAATACTATTTAAATGTTCTTAATTGATATTAACAGCTTTATATCGTCTTTAAAAATAATGACTTAACATCAAATTCGCTAAGAATAAAATGATTGGCAAATAATTTGAAGAGCGTAATCATGGATGAAAAAATTCTGTGAGGAAAATGCGCTTAAAAGAAAAGTTATTCTGATATATTTACATATATAAATATATATACACACACATATGTCTATATATATATATATATATAGTGGTTTTTCATATGTTTATATGGACTTTTCGTCCGCAATATGCTAGTGAATTAGTGATATTGTGCTTGATTTTGTATTACTAGGTAAAGGTTTTATCATTATTTTGTACTAGCAAACCCCGCGGCTTTGCTCGCATAGTATTTGAAAT
The DNA here is from genome assembly GCA_963932465.1 of Maratus speciosus. NCBI lineage: Eukaryota > Metazoa > Arthropoda > Arachnida > Araneae > Salticidae > Maratus > Maratus speciosus. Next base: position 451,911,888 of record OZ010789.1, on the reverse strand, counting down.
ATGCCAAGTGATATTTATATGTCTAATTTTTATTAAAAGGTACTAACTAAATTTTTATTTTATTAAAAGGTAATATTTTATTTTATTAAAAGGTACTTATTACTTTTAGGAATAATTCAAAAATTACTATTTAAAACACAGTTTGACTAAACATCATTATTACACTGCATTAAGCAGAAATGAGATTTAAATTGATAAAACGAAATAAAACAAAAAAAAATGATAATTTAGAAAAATTTTTGAAACTTTTATGCTCAATTAATACGATTATTTCAGTATTCATTTGAAGTTTTGGATTTTTTAGAAACCATCTTCTTACATCTTAAAATTAACTATCATGTCAAATTCCAAGTCCTACCACCTCTCTCAACATAAAGGGCTATGTTGAAATAGGAATTGTCACCATTAACTTACCAATATTATTTTTGAAATCGGTTCGTTATTTCCTAATATTCCACAGAAACGTAATTTAGAAAGATTTTAAAGGCCGTTTGTAGAAAGTTTGTTGCTCCTGTGAACGCCAGGTGGTAGAATAATCGGCATAAAATATAGCCTGTGTAGGATCAGAGACTGTTACCATTGATTCGCAACTATTACTTTTATGATCGGTTTATATTCCCTGAAATTGCATAGAAATTGTAATTTAGGACTTTTTTAGGATGCTTTTCGCACCTCTCCTTCTCTTCACCCCTTTTTAATTCGAATTTATTTTCGACAGTCCTTCGAGGGCATTTATATTTTATAAGTAATTACCATGCCATATTTAAAGTTTCTAGCCATTTCAGTATCACAGAATTCGCAATTTAGAAAGTTTTTAGCTCCTGCAACCCTCTGGTGATAGTGGCACAGACATAAAATATAGCTTATGCTTGAGCAGGTCCTATCACCAACAATTTGTCATCATTATTTTTTTAATCGGTTTGGTATTTTATACGTTTGCTTAAAAAATGTAATTTATAACGCTTGTCGCTCACTTTATCTTTTTAAATTTGGAATTTTCTTTCGACTGTTCTTAGAAAAGCAGTTGCATCTTGTAAGTACATACCATGCCATACTTCAAAGTGTTAGACTCCTCAGTTGTGCAAAAAACGCAAATTAGAACATGTTTTGCTTTTGCAACCCTCAGATGGTAGTGACAGCAACGTAAAATATAACCTATGTTATAGCAGGGACTGTCACCATTGATTTGCAGTCATTACTTTTGAGATTGCTTTGGTATTTCCTGAGATGGAGTAGAAATCACAATTTATAATGTTTTTAGAACGTTTTCGCGCATTTTCACCCCTTTTTAAATTTCCAATTTTTTCGAAACTGTTCTTAAAGATCATTTATATCTAATAAATATTTACATTGCCTAATTTTAAGTTGCTAGCCCTTACGGATCACAAAAATCAAAATTTAGAACGCTTTTTTGCTCCTGCAACGTCTAGGTGATAGTGATAACGACATAAAATAGCATCTATGTTAGAGCAGAGGCTGTCAGCATAAATTTCTTACCATTACATTTGAAATCAGTTTGATTCTTCCTGAGATATTGCTGACAAATCGGCATTTAGAACGTTTATAGAACGCTTTTCGCGCATTTTGCTCCTCCATCTCCTCTGGGGTAGTGGAAACAGATATGAAATATAGGCTATCTGGGAGCAAGATCTGTCACCATCATTTTTACACCATTATATTTGAAATCGGTTCAGTACTTCCTGAGATTGCATAGAATTCGCAATTTAGAACGTTTTTTACAACGCTTTTTGTGCATTTTGACCCCCTTTTAAATTTCGATTTTTTTAAAGAAATGTTCTTAGAGATCATTGATATCTTATAAATAACTACCATTCCAAATTTCACGATTCTAGTCCCTTCCGTAACGCAAAAACCGCAATTTAGAACGTTTTTCTCCTGCACCCCCTTTCGGATAGTGGCACCGACATAAAACATAGCCTATGTTGGAGCAAGGGTTTGTCACCATCATTTTGACGCCATTATTTTTTTTAGATCGGTTTGGTATTTCCTGAGATTGTGTAGAAACCATCATGTAGAACATTTTTTAGAACGCTTTTCGCGCATTTTCACCCCTTTCAAATTTCGAATTGTTTAAGAACTGCTCTTAGAAATCCTTTATATCTAATAAGTAGCTAATATTTCAAATTTAATATTTCTAGGCCCTTCAGTAACGCAAAAAACGCATTTTTAGAACGTTTTTTGCTCCTGCACTCCCTTTGGGGTTGTGGCACCGACACAAAACATAGCATATCTTGGAGCAAGCGTTGTCACCATCATTTTGACACCAATATTTTTAAATCGGTTTGGTATTTCTGTAGAAACTACCATTTAGAACGTTTTTTAGAACACTTTTTGTGCATTTTCACCCCTTTTAAATTTCGAATTGTTTAAGAACTGTTCTTAGACATCATGTATATCTTATAAGTAATTAATAATCCAAATTTCATATTTCTAGGCCCTTCAGTAACGCAAAAATCGCATTTTTAGAACGTTTTTTGCTCCTGCAACCCCTTTGGGGTAGTGGCACCGACATAAAATACAGCCTATGTTCTAAGTTGGACTGACACCATCATTTTGGTACAATTACTTTTGAAATCGGTTCGGTAGCTCCAGAGATTACCTCTAACAAGCAAACAATTTTTACTTCTTTATAATATTAGTATAGATAATGTCAGTGTTATGAATTGTAGATAATTTTATTAATTTAATTTTAGTAATTGGAAATCGATGATGATTTGTAATTATATAATGGTTATATATATATTATTATTATTTTGTATTATTCCTCTGAAAGTAGGTCTTTTATTTGTGCTAATAATCAAATACTTCAGCCTTAAAAAACATAATAACAATGGCATTCTTCGTGTTATAAACAGAAGAAATCATCAAAGATTTTGAAAATCAGATGTTTAAATATTTAATATTGGCTATGTTAAAAAATGCTAAAATATTTTTTAAAATGAAGTAAGATGTTCATGAAGGATCAATTAATTAATAAAAGTTTAACCCTCTACTACCCACTACAAGAAATTGCTACGGAAAAAAATATTTATTTGTCTTGTTTATGCAGTTGTGGGTCAAATAAAGTAAAATTATGAAAAAAAATGAGAGTTTGTTATATTTTAAAAGATTTCTGTAATATATGCTACCATAGGCAGATTAGGATGAAATATGAAAGATTTTACAGCATTTCAAAATTAATTTATTTTGCTACAATAATTATATTTTAGCATGTGGTATGACATAAAAAAATTCATTCTTTGTTTATACACATCTCTCTCTATATATATGTGTGACGATTTGAACAAAAGCAGTGGGCGTTTATCGAAATTACTTTGATTTCCAGTTTAAACAGTACAGGTGTTTTAGGCCGATTGGGTTGCTGAGAATAAATCAGTCGATGAACATAAAAAATGTAGTAGATTGAAAAGTAATCCAGCTTTATTGACATTCTCAAAATTGACTTTAGGAGAAAATGCTCCATTCCACCGATGATAAAAAAGAATAAAGTTAGCTCACATCAAAATTAGTTTAAAAGCTGTTCCATCTCTCGGTTGCTTTCCACACATTATTATTCCCAATTCTACTTATTTCGTTGCTATTACACATATTCTGTAAACATCGCCATGCCATCGCCAGCTCGAAATCTTTTTCGCTTCATTATGCCACCATACTCTTAATACATTCGTAAACCCTCTAACATATCTGTCTTAGATGTACGGTCATTTTCCATAAACTGACTAACTCATAATCTCTCAAAAAATTCTCAAAAGCTCTAAAACATCTCAGAAAAAACAAAATTCTCAGAAAATCTCTCCAAACCCGCTATGTGATTCTATTTATACTATCTTGGCTCACGTTCACAAATTAAATAAGCTGCTCTTTCTCTCCCAACCATAATAGCTTTTTTGAGGTTTTATTAGCATTTCCGGTCGGATTAATTTGGAAGTAACCAGTTTGGTTTCCTGGCGCCAAACATTGTTCTAGAACTTTCGAAAAGTCCTGGACCTAGACGCACTAGGTATAAACAAAATTTAATCTCGGTTGTGGAGACTGCTTCTAAAAATAGCTTTTCTCTCCGCCAGACGATTTTTAACAAAAAGAAAAATGAAATTATTTCCGCGTAAGTTTTAAAGCATTGAAATATTCTATTTGGCACCTGGATTTTTTTTTAAAATAAAAGAATGAATTTTAAAAGAAATAGGTTTTTTAGACGTTATAATATCCGCCCTGGGCTAGGAGTTTGACCCAACCATCAGCCACAAGCAGGTTCCCAGGGTGGGCGATTAGATTAGATTAGACGGTATAATATTTTAGCAATTAAATAAAGAATTTGGGTAAATTTGATATATCGGGATTTAACAGCGAATTTTAATAAGAAATTAAATAATAAAAGATTTTATTAAAGAACTATAAATAGTTATTGGAATTTTTAGATTTACGCAATTTGGAAAAAATATTACTGGATGGATTAGGATGTTACGCAGGTTTTTAACTTAACGTCTTGGATTTTAACTTAATAAACATGTTAAAATATTGTACGGAATATTGTTAATAATGTACGGAATATTACTAAAAAGGGAAATTTATATAGAATAATTGTAACCTTGGCGAAAAAAATTAAATTTTGTAACATATATATCTATTTTTCCATATAAGCTTATTTTTTTCCTTATTTATTCACTTTTACACAATAATAATAAGGAAACTTATTTTACTTTTTGATTTTGCGAACAATTTATGTATATAAAACACTAATGTAGTAGGTAGCAGCAGATGGCAACGTGTGATTTGTTTATCTAATACATATAAAAATGAAATATCGTTAACGCTGTCTATCTTTCGAAAAATACACACAATTTAGAAGCTAGAATCGTGAAATTTTGCGCACAAGCGTATTAAAATATTGCGGAGGCAAATAAAGTAATCCGGATTCTGAATAAATTAATAGTTCGTAAAATATACAATATGAATTTTAAAAAGCTCACTGTTTTACTTAAAAGGCGAGTAAAATAATAAAATAGATGTTACAAGTTAAAAAATATACGGTTTATATATATAATATATATATATATATATATATATATATAATGTATATTTTTTAACTTGTAAGATCTATTTAATTATTTTAGTAGCCTTATAATCCTTTAAGACCCAACCCGCACGATCATGCGAGTTAGACATTCATGTAAATTTTTGCTTCTGAAACAGTCGTATGTAATAAAAAACCGAATCGGACGATTGTTCTGGTTTACAAAAAGAATAAAGTATCATTTTTAGCTCACAGGCTATCAAAGCCTGAGAGCTAATGTGCCCGCCCGTTCTGTATGTATGTATGTATGTACGTACGTACGTATGTACGTAATGCGATAACTCTTGATAGAAACATCCGATTTGCTTCAAAATTTTTTTCTAGGTTCACTGTGATAAGGCGCTTCCCTGATTAGTTTTGGGAGTTCATTGGTTAAGGATAAAGGGGGGAAAACGGGGTTAGTCCACCCCCCCCCCCTTAATTCAGATAAATGGGTTTTTCATGCAGAATGATTCGATTTGCTCCGAATTTGGTATACCGGTTTATTATGTTAAGGAACTTCCCTGATTAGTTTTGGGAGTTCATTGGTTAAGGATAAAGGGGGAAAAACGGGGTTAGTCCACCCCCCCCCCTTAATTCAGATAAATGGGTTTTTCATGGAGAATGATTCGATTTGCTCCGAATTTGGTATAGCGGTTTATTATGTTAAGGAACTTCCCTGATTAGTTTTGGGGGTTCATTGGTTAAGGATAAAGGGGGGGGGGAAACGGGGTTAGTCCACCCCCCCACCCCCCTTAATTCAGATAAATGGTTTTTTCATGCAGAATGATTCGATTTGCTCCGAATTTGGTATACCGGTTTATTATGTTAAGGAACTTCCCTGATTAGTTTTGGGGGTTCATTGGTTAAGGGTAAAGGGGGAAAAACGGGGTTAGTCCACCCCCCCCCCCCCTTAATTCAGATAAATGGGTTTTTCATGGAGAATGATTCGATTTGCTCCGAATTTGGTATAGCGGTTTATTATGTTAAGGAACTTCCCTGATTAGTTTTGGGGGTTCATTGGTTAAGGATAAAGGAGGAAAAGGGGGCTTAGTCCACCCCTTAATTCAGATAAATGGGTTTTTCATGCAGAATCATTCGATTTGCTCCGAATTTGGTATACCGGTTTATTATGTTAAGGAACTTCCCTGATTAGTTTTGGGAGTTCATTGGTTAAGGATAATGGGGGAAAAACGGGGTTAGTCCACCCCCCCCCCCTTAATTCAGATAAATGGGTTTTTCATGGAGAATGATTCGATTTGCTCCGAATTTGGTATAGCGGTTTATTATGTTAAGGAACTTCCCTGATTAGTTTTGGGGGTTCATTGGTTAAGGGTAAAGGGGGAAAAACGGGGTTAGTCCACCCCCCTTAATTCAGATAAATGGGTTTTTCATGCAGAATCATTCAATTTGCTTTGAATTTGGTATACCGGTTTATTATGTTAAGGAACTTCCCTGATTAGTTTTGGGGGTTCATTGGTTAAGGATAAAGGAGGAAAAGGGGGCTTAGTCCACCCCTTAATTCAGATAAATGGGTTTTTCATGCAGAATCATTCGATTTGCTCCGAATTTGGTATACCGGTTTATTATGTTAAGGAACCTCCCTGATTAGTTTTGGGAGTTCATTGGTTCAGGGTCGAAACTAAGGGGGGACAGAGGGGGCATGTGCCCCGGGCGCCAGAACGAAGGGGCGCCAAATGAAGGATTGTACCTTTGGAATGGATCATTTTCTTCTGATGGACTGATGTCTTCCATTATTATGAAACAGCCATTATAAACGAAGTGTTAGGTGAAGATGAAAGAGCAGCCTTAAAAAGTTAGAACTCTGATTTTCTGGTCAGAATGGGGGGATAAAATGGCCATTTTTTAAAATTATTCTAACTTTTTACGACTGCTCTTTCATCTTCACCTAACACTTCGTTTATAATGGCTGTTTCATAATAATGGAAGACATTAGTCCATCAGAAGAAAATAACTCGGTTAAAGCGAAACTCGGATAATCGGGACTCGACTGTATATTTCATTTTTAAAATGATCTTTAGAATCTTTTTGTTGGTGTTCAGAGGGAAGTCATGACCCCCGTGACCTCACCCTTGGATCCGCTATTGTAGATTACGTATTTCAGTATTACATATTTTATTATTACATACTTTAAATTTTAAAATAAGTCGGCTATTAGAAAATTCTCTTTGTAAATATATTTTGCGACAGGGGGAGGGGGGGCGCCAAAATCCATGTTTGCCCCGGGCGCAAAAAAGGCTAGTTTCGGCCTTGCATTGGTTAAGGATAAAGGGGAAAAACGGGGTTAGTCCACCCCCCTTAATTCAGATAAATGTGTTTTTCATGCAGAATGATTCGATTTGCTCCGAATTCGGTATACCGGTTTATTATGTTAAGGAACTTCCCTGATTAGTTTTGGGGGTTCATTGGTTAAGGATAAAGGGGAAAAACGGGGTTAGTCCACTCCCCTTAATTCAGATAAATGTGTTTTTCATGCAGAATGACTCGATTTGCTCCGAATTTGGTATACCGGTTTATTATGTTAAGGAACTTCCCTGATTAGTTTTGGGGTTCATTGGTTAAGGGTAAAGGGGGAAAAGGGAGGTTTGCCCGCCCCTCTTAATTTAGATAAATGGGTTTCTCATGCAGAATGATTCGATTTGCTCCGAAGTTGGTATACCGGTTTATTATGTTAAGGAGCTTCCATGATTCGTTTTGGCGATTCATTGGTTAAGGATAAAGGGGGTTAGTCCACCCCCTTAATTTAGATAAATGTTTTTTTTTTTTTTTTTTTTTTTTTTTTTTTTTGCAAGATTATTCGATTTGCTCCAAATTTGGTATACCGGTTTATTATGATAAGGAGCTTCCCTGATTAGATTTGGAGGTTCACTGGTTAAGTATAAAGGGGGAAACGGGGGCTAATTCCCCTTCACTTATTTTTTTGAGTGGCATTATTCTTTAAAATAAGAGTATAATATACAATTAGTGTGAATAGTCTGTGAGCTCAATGCCATCAGTTTAGCTGGGCACTTTTCTTTTTTATTTATCAACAGATGACGGTTGTAGTACATGTTTTACTTTTAGCCGGCATGACTAGCTTTGTTTACAAGTACAACGGATACAGCTCATCATTTTATCTGTCGTAAAAAGGTAATTATCAGTAGTTTTCTAATTGCTTAGATAAATATTTTTGCTTTAATGTATAAATAAGTGTAATATAATAAAAAAAAATGATTATACACTATTTATGTTGCTCGTAGGACTCAATATTTCGTTACCCGCACGATCATGCGACTTGGGCGTTACGTTAGTCAGTGTTACAGCAGGTATGAGCTTTCTGAATGTTCATCTTGATTTCTGTTTCAATAATTTTCTGACAGCCAGAATAAAAATGAAGTATGTTGTTATATAATTAATGCCATATTATTTTCTTGGGTGTTGTCATGGATGAATTATTTTTTTTCTTTTTTGTTTTTCAATTAATTTTTACTTTTTTTTGCTTTTCAATTAATAAAATTTTTTAATACATTCTATTATTTTTATGGAATACTTTGTTAACTTTGAACAAAGCAAAATAAAACACTTTTTCAGATGTCTAAACCGAAAAGAATTCTCACACAAGAAGAAATATTGCAATTGATGAATAAATCAGACTCTGAATTTAGTGATCTCTCGGATAATGACAAGGTTGCGGACAAAATATTCGAAACATATTTATTAGAATGATAGTCAAGTTCAGATGAGCTCGATGAAGAAAAATTTACAAATATTTCTAAAGAAATGAGAATTTTGGATCATTCTTCCTCATCAAAGTCTTCTGAATTCATTCCCCAAAATTCTTCATTCAAAGAAAATAGAATGAAAAAATAAAAATAAAAACAATACAAGTAGGATGTTAAGAAGTTCATTTCTGTACCTCATCCTAGATTTCACGCAATCGCAGGTATGTCTTTCATTTCTTAAATTTTAATTTAAAAAAGTTATAGACATATAGAAAAAATAAAACCGATATTATAAAAAAGCTTTAAAAATATGGCAAACATTTTTAAATTAATTAAAATATGAATTTTTTGAAGTCGATAAGTACATCTCGAATATTAACTTTTTTTCTTCTTTTTTAAGCTTTTAGAGCCAGTAAGGATTTCCATTGCAGTATTTCAGCCAATACTTCCCAAATCATCTTATAAGTAATGCTTTCACAGGAAAAACTCAACCCGTACGATCGTGCGGGTGTGGCTTTCTCAGAAAAAGCTCAACCCGCACGTTCGTGCGGGTAATCTCCACGCTCCAGGGGGTGACGAAAATTTTTTAATTATTTTTTTAAGTGTCATTAGGGTCAGTATAGAGTTAATAACCAGAAGAATGTAATATTTAAATATGAAAATGTTCCGGGTCTTAAAGGGTTAAGTAAAACAGTGAGCTTTTTACCTGACTGCCAAGAAGCGGTCTCAGACGATTAGCCGAAAACCAAATAGCCGACAAGACATTTAGCAGACAGCACTTAGACGACAGGACGTTTAGCCGACAAGTACATTTAGTCGACACGTACATTTAGCAGACAGGACATGTAGCCGACAAGTACATTTAGCCGACAGGACAAGTAGCCGAAACGTACGTATAGCATACAGGACAATTGGCCGAAACGGACATTTAGCAGACAGACAATTGGACGACAGGCAATTGGCCGAACGTGACAATTAGCCGACAGGACATTTAGTCGACAAGACAATTAGCCGACAAGAAAATTAGCCGACATGACAATTAGCCGACAAGACAATTAGCCGACAAGACAATTAGCCGACAGGACAATTAGTCGACAAGACAATTAGCCGACAGGACATTTAGCAGACAAGACAATTAGCCGACAGGACAATTAGCCGACAGGACGATTGGCCGACAGGACAATTAGCCGACAGGACGATTAGCCGACAAGAAAAATTAAACGACAGGATATTTAGCTGAGAGGACGATTAGCCTAGTTAGGTTATGGTTAGGATACTTTTAGGTTACGGATAGATTATAATTAGTTTACGGTTACGTTAAACTTAGGTTATAGTTACTTTACGGTTAGGTTACAGTTAGATTACGGTTACGTCACAGTTATGTTACTTTCAGGTAACAATTAGGTTACGTTTAAGTTACAGATAGGTTAAGGTTATGTTACGGATAGATTACAGTTAGATTACGGTTAAGTTACGGATAGGTTACAGTTAGATTACGGTTAAGTTACGGATAGGTTACAGTTAGATTACGTTTCTGCTACGATTAGGTTACGGATAGGATACAGTTACGTTACAGTTTGGTTACAAATAGGATTACGGATAGGTTACAGTTAGATTACGGTTAGGTTCCGGATAGGTTACAGTAGGTTACGGATAGATTACAAATAGGTTACTGTTAGGTTACCGCCAAGCTACAGTTATGTTACGGTTAGGTTACATTTAGGTTACAGTTAGGTTATAGTTACATCACAGTTAAGATAAGGTTAGGTTATAATTAGGTTACGATTAGCGTACCGTCATGTTACGTTTATTTTACAGATAGATTACTGTTAGGTTACAGTTATGTCACAGTTAGGTTATGGTTAGGTTATAAGTAGGTTACGGTTACGTTACGGTTAGGATGAAGTTAGATTACGGTTAAGTTACGGATAGGTTACAGTTAGATTACGTTTCTGCTACGATTAGGTTACGGATAGGATACAGTTACGTTAGAGTTTGGTGAAAAATAGGATTACGGATAGGTTACAGTTAGATTACGGTTAGGTTCCGGATAGGTTACAGTAGGTTACGGATAGATTACAATTAGGTTACGGTTAGGTTGCCGCCAGGCTACAGTTAGGTCACGGTTAGGTTACATTTAGGTTACAGTTAGGTTATAGTTACATCACAGTTAGGATACGGTTAGTTAATAATTAGGTTACGGTTAGCGTACCGTCATGTTACGTTTATTTTACAGATAGATTACTGTTAGGTTACAATTATGTTACAGTTAGGTTATGGTTAGGTTATAAGTAGGTTACGGTTACGTTACGGTTAGGATGAAGTTAGATTACGGTTAAGTTACGGATAGGTTACAGTTAGATTACGTTTCTGCTACGATTAGGTTACGGATAGGATACAGTTACGTTACAGTTTGGTTACAAATAGGATTACGGATAGGTTACAGTTAGATTACGGTTAGGTTCCGGATAGGTTACAGTAGGTTACGGATAGATTACAATTAGGTTACGGTTAGGTTACGGTTAGGTTACCGCCAGGCTACAGTTAGGTTACGGTTAGGTTACATTTAGGTTACAGTTAGGTTATAGTTACATCACAGTTAGGATACGGTTAGTTAATAATTAGGTTACGGTTAGGGTACCGTCATGTTACGTTTATTTTACAGATAGATTACTGTTAGGTTACAGTTATGTTACAGTTAGGTTATGGTTAGGTTATAAGTAGGTTACGGTTACTTTACGGTTAGGTTACAATTAGGTTACGGTTAGGTTACGGTTATGTTCCATTTCCGTTACAGATATGTTACGGTTAGATTATGGATAAGTTACAGTTAGGTTACGGGGGGTGTATGTCATTTAGCCGAAAACCAAATAGCCGACAAGACATTTAACAGACACCAATTAGCCGACAGGACGTTTAGCCAACAAGTACGTTTAGCCGAAACGTACATTTAGCCGACAGGTCAAATAGCCGACAAGACATTTAGTCGACATTACAATTAGCCGACAGGTCAAATAGCCGACATGACAATTAACCGACAGTTCAAATAACCGACAGGACATTTAGCCGACGGGTCAAATAGCCGACCTGACAATTACCCGACAGGACAAATAGCCGACAGGACAATTAGGAGACATGAAAATTAGCCGACAGGTCAAATAGCCGACATGATATTTATCCGAAACATACATTTTGCCGAAAGAATTTAGAAGACACATTGATATGGGTCGGTGATATACCAACAATGTCAACCTGAATAACTCGTCACCATCATAATTCAACTTTTTAGCTCACAGGCTATCAAAGTCAGAGAGCTGATGTGCCCGCCGTTCTGTATGTATGTATGTACGTACATATTCACGTATAGAGGTAACTCTTGATAGAAACATCCGATTTGCTTCAATTTTTTTTTTCTAGATTCATTCTGGAAAGGTGCTTTCCTGATTAGTTTTGGGGGTTCATTGGTTAAAGATAAAGGGGGAAAAGGGGGCTGGTCCCTCCCCTTAATTTAGATAAATGGGTTTTTCATGCAGAATTATTCGATTTGCTCTAAATCTGATATACCGGTTTATTATGTTAAGGAGCTTCCCTGATTAGATTTGGAAGTTCATTAGTTAAGCATAAAGGGGGAAAGAGGGCTACCCCCCTTAATTTAGATAAATGTTTTTTCATTCAAAATTATTCGATTTGCTCCAAATTCGGTATACCGGTTTACTATGTTAAGGAGCTTCCCTAATTAGATTTGGAGGTTCATTGGTTAAGAATAAAGGGGGGATAGGGGAGCTAGTCCCCCCCACCCCTTAATTTAGATAAATGGGTTTTTCATGCAGAGTTATTCGATTTGCTCCAAATTTGGTATACCGGTTTACTATGTTAAGGAGCAGCCTTGATTAGATTTGGAGGTTCATTAATTAAGAATAAAGGGGGGAAAGGGGGCTACCCCATTAATTTAGATAAATGGGTTTTCATGCAGAATTATCCGATTTGCTCCAAATTTAGTATACCGGTTTACTATGTTAAGGAGCTGCCTTGATTAGATTTGGAGGTTCATTAGTTAAGAATAAAGAGGGATAGGGGAGCTACCACCCCCCACGCCTTTATTTAGATAAATGGGTTTTTCATGCAGAGTTATTCGATTTGCTCCAAATTTGCTATATCGGTTTATCATGTTAAGGAGCTGCATTGATTAGATTTGGAGGTTCATTAGTTAAGAATAAAGAGGGAAAAGGGTGCAACCCCACTCCTTAATTTATCGGACACTTATAGTACGAATATCATAAAAGTTTGTTTTTAGGCTAATTGAAGGGTGTAGAGTTCATTTATGCTGTCAGAATTGTGTACTGCTATTGAAAAAAACAAAGTTATGTCGTTTAAAGATTTAGATGGCCCCCTAAGCAAAATTTATATACATCATTTAAAAGTAGGCTTTATTACCAATCGTTTGGTACCAGTAACTTTCTTCTACGGTAATTTTTTCAGAGTTAGTACGGTGTGTTTACTTTTTTTTTTCCCACGACTGTACACTTTAGGTTTTTCGGATTGTGCTTTATATCTTTCGGTCGGAGTCGGTGTGATCTGGTTTTTAACAAGGAAGTCCTGAATATTTTTCAAATGAAAAACTATAGATTTGACTATTAATGGTGGCTCATAGTAATACCCGTGTGTTCATTTCTGTACTTAAGGGATAAAATTATACAACACTTTATTATAAACGTGTTAAAATATGGAGCAAATTTCTTTTACTTTGGGATTTGGTGGAAGTCTGTCGGTTTTATGTTGAAGAAATTGTTTTATTGGGTGCTCGCAGACTCCATTCCTAGGCGTTGAAAATTATTTAGAGTGTACCATATATAATATAGTTTAATAAAGCAAATAATTAAATAATTTGATAACATTGCAATGATTGCAGTAAATATAATGTGACACTAATAATCCAAAAAAGTAAAAAAGTCGGATAATTAAGAACTTGAATTATACTCGCCCCTCCTCCACCCCTAGAAAAAACTATCTTAAAAAACTCTACACCTGAATTTCTAGCCATCAGGGGCAAGTTGTACACAGCTGAGAAGCAATTGATAAAAAAAAATTTCTCTCATGTATTTTTAAAATTAGGCAAAGTACGATATATATCTCACCCTAAGAAAGTTCGAATAGGAAATGTTTTGGATAATTATTAATTTCTATGCATAAATCATTTATTTAATGCATATGTTTTTATTGTAATCAAATCTGATAAATTATCACAGCGTTTGAGCAATTTTTTAATTTTTGTTTGAGTCTGACAATTGATGAAAATTTTTCGAAAAATCAAATTCCTTTGGGGGGGGGGAGTATTGCCCCCCTCAGCCCCCCTCAAATGGCGACCCTGTTTCCAAAACTTTCTAAAATATTCATAGAGACATTTTTATGCATAAAAACATTAAAATAAAATCCTTTATATCTAACTTCCTTTTATCAGTAATTTATTTATTTTTGACTAGATAATCGTAAATTTAAGAGCTGTTTATTTTTATTCCACCCTAACATTATTTATTCCAGACAGTGTTGCGCCAACATATGCGTATATGGCGGAAGCATGATGCAACAGTTGAAAGGAGAAATCAATCATCATGTTTGGTCATTTCTTTATTCATTTCATTTTCTTCGGTTACTAACGAAAAAGGGCTATTATTTGATACCAATTTAGCCGTGCTAATAAATCTATTTTATACAAATAAAGCATATTATGGAATTAAACTGGATTATTCCTAATTTTCTCTTATTGATCAAGTTGAATTTAGACACATTTTTTTTCGTCAGGGATTTCTGTGATCTCCGGGGTGGGGGTGGGGATGGAATTTGCACTTTTTGACCATTGAAAACACAAAATCTCAAATCTTCCATGGGGACATTTATTCTCTGGGGAGAATGTCTCCCCCGGGTCACCCCATGAATTCAACACTGTTAATGATTTAAAAAATATATTAGGACTGTTTCTCTTTCTGATTTAATTAAGAAATTTAAACATTTAAACACGGAATGTAAAAAATTATTTTGGAGAAACTATTATTTGTATAAAGAATGCCATTGTTGGATCATATACACATACGTTTACAAATGAACTGAAAATTTAATACAATAATATTAAACTAAAGAACAGGAATTCTGTTTTTTCAGAATTTAGTGTCGCCCCCGGCATTTCCATTACTTCATTTTCTTCTGATGGACTGATGGCTTCTATTATTATGAAACAGCCATTATAAATGAAGTGTTAGGTGAAGATGAAAGAGCAGCCGTAAAAGTTGTTTGAACTCTGATTTTCTGGTCGGAATGGGGGAAAAAATGGCTATTTTTTTTTTTTTTTTTTTTTTTTTTTTTTTTTTTGACGACTGCTTTTTTATCTTCCCCTAACACTTCATTTATAATGGCTGTTTCATAATAATAGAAGCCACCAGTCCATCAGAAGAAAATAACTCGGTTAAGTGGGACTCTACAGCAGTACAAAACATATTTCAATTTTAAGACTTAAAGCACACGTTTTATTTTATGTAAAATGACGTCATTCGCATCCGCTTAAGAATTCCACATTTACGATCTACTGTTAAACATCTGCAGTAAAGCATGCATAGCACATCACTATCGCGAAATAATGCACAAATGCAAAAAAATATTCCGTCTTTCAAGGAAAAAAAAATTGGCGATTTAATGATTCATAGATACTTACAATTAAATATAGTATAAATAGCTCCATTGTTTTAACAGAAATCATTCGTTTATATATATTTTTTTCAAAATAGCACGTATTTTAATTACATTTTCTTTCGGTTGTTGCGAGAAAATGGCAACAAAAATATATAATTGCTATTTTAAAGCTATTTTTCCTTTACTTTCTACAGAAATCGAGTTCTTCCGTTGCCAATATTAAGCAAATGGCTCTAAAAACTACAAAAAAATTAATATTTCAAAAATAAATGGAGATACAGTTTTCAAACAAAATGCATTTAAAAGAACTTTTTTTCTCCAATACGACGGTATAAAAATTGAAAATGTGCGATGCTTAGAAGTTTAAAAAATTTCTAAACAGTATTTAATCGTAATGCTTTGTTTTACGGCTAGCCTCTGTAAGATAACGTTATTTTTTGGACACAAAATAAGCTGGGAGAAAGAAATAGCATTCCGTACCAGAGGCTAATAACATTTTGTTTTAAACGTGATATATAATTTTTATTGTTTCACCAATTTTCAAGTTTATTGAGAACTTTTTACGTTTCATCCTCATTCCTCTGTTTGTATTAACTTAATTTTTCAATAACGGTTTCTTTGTAATCAATAATACTCTAAAGTTAAAAAATATATGTTGAGAAAATTAAAAATATTTTTTCAAATAATTCTAATTTAATTTGATATTCAAAATTTAAGAAAAGCATTTATCGAATTAGATATATATGGTAAGCATATAGAATTTTTCTTTAAATTTGAAGCTAGGTCCTCCTTTATATTAATAAAATTGGTTCTTATTTAATATTATTCTTTTCATTCTTGTTAATAAAGTTTGCATTTGTAGTCGTAGAATGTATCCAGCCTCAGCTAGGGATCTAACGAATTTCGGACGATATTCAGTATTAAGCAGAATATTGTAGATATTTAGAGGAATAAAATCAGGGTAATACATTTTTAGGTAGATTTTGTAATAAGAAATACTACATATTACATTTTCCCAACATTTTTGCAGATCTACGCCGATCATGAAACCATAGAACACCAAACCACCCCCAGTTCAAAACTTTATCTAACTATCTATCCATATATATCACTTTTTTATGGACACGATAACTTCCATAATTCTGCACAAACCTCTTCCAAACTGATCAAGGCCATACCATACAATCAAGGGGCAGAAAATCTCGGTAAAGTTCGTTAATGGGCAAAATCGACCCAAGAGGATGGAAATAGGGAAGGATTTTGTGAAAACAGAAAAAAAAAACTTCTTAATTATAATGCATATCAAATCAGTTTAAAGTTATTATTACTTCCAGGAAAAGGTAAAAAAAATTATGTATAACAGGTTTTTGATATCATTAAAAATGGGCTCAAGGGGCAATAAAAATAGAGTTTTAAGAAGAAAAAAATTCATAACTTCGTCAATTCACAAGATATAAAATCCACTTAAATTTATTATAAATCTTCTTAATCTTACCTACAACTTTTATACTGACAAGTTTTTGATAGTACCAAGTCTTACAGAAAAAAGGGAGAGGGTTAAAAAGAAAAAAAAAATCATAACTTCGTCAATTCACAAGATATCAAATCCGCTTAAATTTATTATAAATCTTCTTGATATTATCTACAACTTTTATATTGGCAAGATTTTGATAAAACCAACTCTTACACAAAAAAGGGGTTCAAGAAAAAAATATCGTATTAAGGCTGTTCTCAAATCCATAGGGGCAACTTTATGACATAAGTTTGAATTCCTTTTTGTTCGGAAATGCATGAAATTGGAAGGTGATGTTATA
Organism: Maratus speciosus; assembly: GCA_963932465.1. Lineage (NCBI taxonomy): Eukaryota > Metazoa > Arthropoda > Arachnida > Araneae > Salticidae > Maratus > Maratus speciosus. The sequence continues at coordinate 451,894,600 of OZ010789.1, read as the reverse complement.
CGGAAACTATGTAATTGAAAGACGTTTTCCGTTTTTTTTGTAAACACAATAGATGTTTCAGAAAATACTGTCACAGTTTGAACCAAATTTCCCAACAAAAGGGAAAAAACATTGAACGAAGGGAGAAAAATCCCTTGTAGTAGGTCTGCCAATTTTATACAATTACGTTAAAAAATCTGTACGTCATTGTGTCAGAAAATATCAACCTTGTTGAACAATGTAGTTGAGAACACAGCCTTAACATCATTCTGATAAAACCAGTTCAGAAAAATAAAATTAAAAACTCGTCAAAAGCGACCAGAAAAAATTGTCAAACTGTGTTTATCTCTAATCTTGATTTAGCCTTTTTGGTGAAATTAGTACTTAACTTCGAAATCTACCTGTGCCTGCAGGCCGAGCCGGGAGTGATTTTTTTCTCTTTTCTTTTCTTTTTTTTTTTTTTTTTTTTTTTTTTTGAAATGATTTTCTCAAATCCAAATTGGCTATTTTCTAACGCATTCATATAGAAACATTTTTATTTCTTACAAGCACAAAATGTACAGCTATTTTCATTCAGATACTAAACAATCAAATTCAATTTTTTAGTGTCAGACTATTTTAAGAATCCATAATCTGCCTGTTTGTCATACAGTTTTATAATGAGGCTCCAAAAACTTTGCTTATCGGTGAGAATTTTAACTATTTTTTTTTTTCATTTTGCCCAAAAATATCATTATTTGATCAATTTTATAGTACAAATAATGTTCCGATACGACCGTTTGTTGAATTTTCATGATTTTTTTGAAAAATAAACGGATATGGGCAATTGCCATTAAAAAAAATATTTTATGAACTGAGATAAGGATTACTACTGCAATTTGTTTGTGTAGAAAAATGTAAGTCACATAAACAAGGTTTTTTAACAAATAATAATCTCTTTGTGATGTTTCAACATATTATATTAAACGTATAAAACAGTTAGACATATGAATAACGAAATCTATATCGAATTAAAAATAAAAAACAAACTGTGCGGTATGAATTTTTTGCTTGCTTTTTTCTAGTTCCCTACGATACAACCAAATTTTATACAATGCAATTTTATATCACACTAGCTGACCCACCCGGCGTTGCCCTGACCCATCATAATAACCTTAAATCAAACTCAAGTTTGTATGATTTTATATCCTTTGAAAATCTTTTAAATGAACCTAGTTTCGGTTGTTCCATTGCATTCCACAGCGTCTCGTGTGTTTCCAACAAACGTCTTTCCGAACGAACCTGTAATCTGGGTCCCCGCTACCTAACGCAGCATGTGCCGGAAGTGCTCCGCACGTATCGTAGGCAATCGAAAACCAAGTCTAGTGAGCCAAACTTCGTAGCAATCAAGCCCATAGAACCGGAAAAACGAATGCATCATTAATGTTCGAAAGTGTCGTTAACTTAAGTCTAAGATAAACTTTCATAATCACAGAAAGTAACTGAATTGTAATCTAAGTTAAATAAACCAATTCCCGTTGAAATTGGGCCCTTATAACCCGACGAAACAATTTATCCTTACGCGGTGGAAGTTGCCTCCCTCCTCCTCTGTAAATTTCACGGTCTACTTTTAAAATTAACACGATATTATTTAATAAACGGATGAAATTCCTTAAATTACCTTTAACCCTTTAGTGCGCAGGGACAAAGAACAGTTTTTTTTTATGCAAAGAACAGTTTTTTTAATTTAATAGAATTTTTTTTATTCGTATATACCTAATTCACACCAGGAGATAAAAATAGCAATATTTGTTTTAATTAATAACAGACATTCCGTATTTAAATAACGCGAAATTAACAATTGAAACTTTCTTGTGTAAAGTCAGATTCTCTGGAGCACGTAATTTCTAGAACGTATTCTATCATGGGAATTAAAGGATTAAAGGTTAAGTTTTATAAAATAAATAATTATATAAAATAAGGTATTTGGAGACATAGATATTAAAATATTTACTGATTTGCAAAATTTTAGCGTAAAACAGCCACACAACAGTAGTTATTATTTGTATTGCAGATGCGCAACAGAAGAAAAGATTGCCGTATTATATGAAAAATGTATCTCTGATTTTTTTTTCATTATTTTTCCTGTGTAATAAACCTTTCAGAGAATCACATATAATTTTTTCGAAGCAAAATAAAAAATCGCTCATTTAAGGGTTAACATAACGCGATTTTTATTTTTAATTTACGGATGTAGCGAGTAAACGTAAGTTGTTGCCGAAAAAGGAGATTAATATTCAAAAAAGGTGGTAGCTTGGGTATAAAAAAGGACCGGGCCCAGGGGGCAGGATATTAACTGGAATGTAGTTGGGTAAAGGAAAAAAAATTAATAGTTTTAAAGTAGCTGTAGCACGCAAGAACTATGAAGTAGAAAATTGCAATAGAGTAAGATCGTTTTAAAAGAAGCTGCAACAAAGGCCCCAAGAAGGAGATTAATATTCAAAATTGGTGGTAGCTGAAGTGAGAAATTTTTTTGTCGTTCATGGAGTTGGTAGAAGACTTAAGAAGTTGTTAGAAAAAAAGCTAATGAATCGGGTCATTTTTAAGGGAGCTACAATAAAGGGCCCAAAAGAGGCCAACTTATATTTAAGAGTAGGGCCCTACCATGAAAATATGTTAAAAGGTCTTAGATCTTCAATTATTCAAAATTAACCATAGAGTTGTGAATTAGCATTTCTTAGAATAATAATTTAAAGAAATGCGCCAAAAATTGGGCAAATGCTGTCCTAGGACTGGATAGCTGATTGTCCTAGGGCCCAAATAAAATATGAGGGTGATGGTCCTGGGAGAAGAGTCCAATACTCAGTTTTAAAATTATGCACTGAGAAGGTGAGAAAATTAGTGGGTGAAAAATGCATGGCGCACAAAAAATTCAAGAGACCTACGGGACCCTAGGGGGGAGAATGGAGCAAGGGTCTTAACTGGGATGTAGAAATGGGAGAATAACTATATGAAAAAAGGATACCAAAAATGAAGATCGGATTAAAAGGAAGCAATTTATTAACAATTTAGGGCGCAAAAGCTTCAAGGGGTGCTGTACCGGGTCCCAGGCTGCCAGGGTCTTAACTGGAATGTAGAAATGAGGGAATGACTAAATGGAGAATTGGCCCCAAGAACGAAGAAGATCGGATATAAAGGGGGTAAGTTATTAACAATTTAGAGCATAAAAACTGAAAGAGGGGCAGGGGCCCCGACCCTTAAATAAACGGTCAAGTGCGAGCATTACTTGCGCACAGAGGGTTCCGTAGAATAATTATATGAATTTGTAATTGTATTATATATATATATATATATAAAAGTTGCTAAAAGAGTACTAAGACTTTGTAAAAAACTATACAACGTAGGGTTGGGTATAACTGTATATATTAGAAAAGTGTAAATGGGTATACCATGAAAGTTCAAAGAGATATGGAACCTAAATAATATCAAACATAGCTGTTCGTATAACTCTTTCTTTAATATTATTTTAATCTGTTTATGATGAACTTAATTCGGTACTGACAATAAAAGCAGTGCATAATTAAACTTCATTTGGCATTTCATGAAACTAAATTCAGCGTAGTAATAACCTTTATTTCTACAGTGTAGCTAAAACAAAACCTTTGTTCAAAGTTTAAATTTGGCATTGTGCTAAGCGCGCTTCGAATTGAGGTCTCAAAGTTGCAACGCCGCTTTGGTCAGTGCCGCGTTTTTCCAGATAAGTGTTTAATTAACTTTTAAAGTCACTCGAGGCGTATTGAGAGATACAATCAATGCAAACTATCGCGAATCCCACAGTATTTATGCGATTCATTAAATCTTTCGACGGCGATGCCCTTAAAAAACGGACACCTAATTTTTATTCCAAAACAGACAAACGGCACAAAGAATATTTAATTAAAATTTCCCTTTTGTCATGTACGTGAAAATAAGCAAGTTCGCATTTTCTAATAAATTCATTTATAAATTCTGGTGTCAGTTCATTATTTCATATGTTTATAAATAGAATTACTCCGTGCCGGAAAGGATTAAGTGGTCGCAGGACTCTTAAAGCTTCAAAATTTAAGAAATTTTAATTTTTTTAGATGTTAAACTCCTATCTTTTCTGAATATTTTGATATAATTTTTTTCCTGAAATTCGCATTAGAACAAAAGTTTCAGCTTTTAGAATTATACTCGCTCAATAGCTGAAGCGGCGTTTCCGAAACTTTAAAGTCATTATTTTCCAAATGGCGTTTTTTGGGCATAACGCTCAGGATACCTCAAAAACTTCTGAATATTTTCTCATGAAATTTTCAAAACATATAATTCATGCTAGTCTATATAAACTGAACCTAAAATTTCCGTTTTATTGTTCAAAAAAATATTTTTTAGGTGATTTTACTGTTGAAATTTTCAAAATTTTGTATTTGCTAAATACAACATTGCATTGGAAATATAAAAAGGCTTTCAATATAAATTTATTTAAGTTCAGGGAAATTATTACAATCTGAAGTATAAGTAAGCACCAAAATTTTCATTCTAGTTGCAATATTTATTTTGTAATCCTGCGCGTAAACTGTTATGCCAATTTTTTTTTTTTTCGGCAAATGTCTCACAGTTTCGAGCCACCTATAAATACTATTTCTGTATCTTGTAATATTTTAAATACATGAAACGAAAGAACATACTTATATTTTTCATTCCAATTAAAATTGTGTTTTAAAATCATATACATTTTACGACATTAAATGTTGAAAATGGTCTTTTTTTTCCACTTTTTAGAGTCCCGAGACCCCTTAAATTAGTATGTTTTTAACATATGACGTTTATTTCTTTTATACTGTTACTGGACATTACATTACACATATATATCATTAAAAGTTGTTAACTAGGCATAGAGTACGCCGCCCCTGTCCTTGTGTATGTCTAAACTGACCGTACATTTAAGGGTTAATATCTCAGCTAATTACCGATGATTTTTTTCGGAAATCATTATAAACAATGCTTTTATTCTTCTGCAACGATAGGTATATTAAGCGATGCTCAACAATTTTTCTGAATGCCCGTAAATCGAAATTTGTGTATAACAGAAAAATGCTAATTACTCAAAAACTATGTGACCTAGGGTAATCGCTATAATTTTCCGGCAAGGTTTATATTAATGCCTACTACCTCTAATTTTTTCATAACTTTAGTTTCAGTAGATTCGGAATTAGATGGGGGGGGGACATATTTTTGCGCTACATTTTCAACAATATCTTTGAAAATTTAATACCTAAAATTAAAAGGAATGTATTTTTGAGTTCAGCGTTACAAAAGCTTTCACAGGATACCCCACATGATATACAATGAAAAGATTTTTTTTTCAAGTAGCATAATTAGCCCCTCTACTTTTTTACTAAATATATTTATGAATGTTTATTAATATGAAAATATGTGGGTCAATGGTCTTTATTACTTCCCCGAATTTGAACTTTCCACGTTCCATAGTTTACGAGTAAAATGGCTGTGACAGACAGACACAAGAGTGATCTTATAATGGTTCCGTTTTTACTTTTTAAGTAAGGAACCCTAAAAAAGAAAAATCTGATTGTCAGGTGCATCAGGACATGTCTTGGACTGTTCTCACCTAAATGTTCAGACTTCTACGTGCGGTAGATTTTGCTAGTCATCAAACGCAGACACACAGACACTCAAACACTCGCATACACACAGACAGAGCGAAACTTTCTTTTATTGGTATACGTTTTATTCAATTTTCCTCGCTAAAAACTGGATTGTCGTTAAATCCGATCTCGCAGAAAACTTATTCTACAGTTAAATACAAACACACTTTTAGTAGCTGACGAGTTATTGAGGTTTTAATGCATATGTATAAAATATTAATGATGATTGGGTAAAAGCACTGATTTATGAAATTGATGAGCTATCGATATTATAGTGCCCCCATATCAGTAACAAATAAATACTACTTCTTTCAGCAAAAACAAAGGTTTATTAAGGCTGGCGAATCACTGATCTTTTAATATATAAATTAAATAAATTCGATTCGCAAAAAGACGAATTTGTGAGAATGTCAAGTTATCAAGATTGGGTATATATAATTCATTAATGACATTCGACTTAATGAAATCACAGATGATGTAGGATGACGACTTTTCGAGGTTTTTTGGAAATCATACAGAATTTATATCAAACTGATTACAATATAAATTTAAAGAGATGGTGAAGTAACTAGGTTTTTGCGTTTAGAGAGATCGTTTGGGCATAACTTGTTATTTTAATTTTATTGCGGATGTAAAGAAAATTAATTATATTCTATTGCATAGAAGCACTGCTTTATGAGGATATAGAGTTATCAAGGTTTTAACCACAATGACCAATGATAATTGTTTAAATAAAAACATAGATTTATAAGCTTGAGGATTCATCAAGGTTTAACCGTATAACTTGTATTCGATAGAAAATAAAACGGGTTAATGAATCTTCAAGTTATCCAGTTTTTAGAGCAAAGGTATAAATAATAATATTAATTAAATACACTTATTTATGAGGATGTCGAGTTATCGAGGCTTTAACATATAAGCGTAATAATAATAACATTTTATTAAACTAGCTGGCTTCGCGCTCTAGCACGCTCATAATTACGTCGGCCCTCTAATTTATGCTAACATCGAAAAACGAATGTCGAATTCGTATGAAAATTTTCGTTAGGTGCAGTAGCGTAGCTACGTTGTTTGCCGCCCGGGATTTCATCCGTTTATTAAATAATATTGCGTTAATTTTAAAAGTAGTCCGTGAAATTTACAGAGGGGGGGGGGGGGCAACCTTCCACCGCTAGGGGTGTATTCTTTCCTCGGGTTCTAGGGGACCGATTTCAACGGGAATTGGTTCATTTAAGTTAGATTACAATTCAGCTACTTTCTGTATTATGAAAGTTTATCTTAGACTTCAGTTATCAACATTTTCGAACATTAACGATGCATTCGTTTTTCGGGTTCTATGGGCTTGATTACAACGAAGTTTGGCTCACTCGACTTGGTTTTCGATTATCTGCGGCACGTGCGGAGCACTTCCGGTACATACTGCTTTAGGTAGCGGGGACCGATCACAGGTTCGTTCGGAAAGAGATTTGTTGGGAACACACGAGAGGCTATGGAAGGTAATGGGACTTCCGAAACTAGGTTCATTTAAAAGATTTTCAAAGGATATAAAATCATACTAACTTGAGATTTATTTAAGGTTATTATGATGGGCCTGGACAACGCCGGGTGGGTCAGCTAGTGTGACATAAAATTACACTGTATAAATACAGGGTTTCGGAGCCAGTGCAATAGCGCTTCCGAAAACCCGAAGCTTAAATTACCTTTACCTTTCCTTCCCATCTCCAAGCTTTTGCATTCTTTTTACCAAAACACTTATATGTGACGTAATGTGTCACACACGTAGGAGATGGAGATAAAACGGTCTCAATTTTTATATCAGTTTTTAGGCTTAGACTGACTCGAGCTCAATCTGTATTACATTTAAAATTTTATTTATTCATGTATTGAAAAAAAATCCTCTTTTAAAATTACGTATTATATTCCACTTCAAATCATTTTAATGCTATTTTGATCAGAATGAAGGGAAACAGAAATCGTGTTTTACTATTTCAAATTTATATCGGCGACGTGTTGATACGGCACCACTCAAGAGGCTGAACAACAAATTTGCTTTCAGTTCGATTTTCTTTTGTGACAGTAGGATAATTTTTTATTGGCTGGGTTTTCTTTTTATTATTTCGATATCTAACCTGAAAAGAATATTTTCTGTTTTATCCAAGAAGCATCAGCTTGACGTTTTGTTTGTTCGAGGTTTTTTGTCTTCTATTGCGTACGAGTATAAAAATCACGTTAGTGATTTTTCTATTTATTTTGTATCATGAACGGTACCCACGCTAAGGCTCTCTGCACCTATACGAAGTCACTTTCCTTTGTAAGTAGATATAATTACCATGTATTGTTATTCTGATAGAAAGCAATCGAACAGTGTTTCCCCTTTTTCTATAAAAGCATAGATTCTTTCCGATAACGTTGTCAAATTTTTAATTTTATCTGATTTTCAGGGACTCACCGCAAAAGATTGTTATGCGGAAGGAAATGATTATCGTTTAAGATATGCACATTTTCCAAGAAATTGTAAAACATTGTTCCATTCTTCAGCATATAAATATTCATTTCTGTAAATTTCATTCATTTTTTCTAAAAAATGCATAGCTGCGAACTATCCCTTTTCTGTGTTAACACCATTTCCTAATCATAATCGTTACCCTATTTAATCGCAGAATTCTGCAATTAATTAACATAAAAAATAGGCACGGATTTTTACTATTCAGAAGAAGTGAGAACTAAAAAGTGGAATAGTTGACAGCTAAGTACATGGTGATAGATATATTTAAAATTTTTATTTTGCTAAAGAAAAAATATGCTTTAAATTTTGCAATTAATGTACCAAATATAAATATGCAGATTACAGGGGCAGGGGGGAGGGGGTGGAACGATACAGTTGTTGTACCGGTAGCACTGATTAGGGCTCCGGAACAATTTTTGTTAGAATTTAAGCCCTGGGTGCAGTAATCTAATTGTAACGTAACCTTAATCTAACTGTACCATAAACATTACCTAACTGTACCCTAGCTGTAACGTGTTACCTAACCGTAACCTAACGGTAACCTAACCGTAACATACCTTCAACCTAACTATAAACAAATTATCACCTAACCGTAACCTAACTGTAACGTAATTGCAACCTAACCTTAATCTAATTATAACATAACCGTAACCTAACTGTAACGTAACTATAAACTATCGGTAACTTAACCGTAACGTAAACTAATTATAAGCTAAATGTAACGTGACTGTAACCTACCTGTAACCTATCCATAATCCAACCGTAAGCTATCTGTAACGGAAATGGAACATAACCGTAACCTATTTGTAACGGAAATGGAATATAACCGTAACCTAACCATAATCTATCTGTAACGGAAATGGAACATAACTGTAACCTAACCGTATCCTAATTATAACCTAACCGTAACGTAACCGTAACCTACTTATAACCTAACCCTAACCTAACTGTAACATAACTGTAACCTAACCGTAATCTATCTGTAAGATAAACGTATCATGACGGTACGCTAACCGTAAACTAATTATAACCTAACCGTATCCTAACTGTGATGTAACTATAATCTAACTGTAACTTAAATGTAACCTAACTGTAGCCTGGCGGTAACCTAACCGTAACCTAATTGTAACCTATCTGTAACGTACTGTAACCTATCCGTAATCTAACTGTAACCTATCCGTAATCTTAATTGTAACCAAACTGTAACGTAACTGTATCCTATCTGTAACCTAATCGTAGCATAAACATAATCTAACTGTAACCTATCCGTAACTTAACCCTAATCTAACTGTAACCTATCCGTAACTTAACCGTAATCTAACTGTAACATTCCCGTAATCTAAGCTTAACCTATTTGTAACTTAAACGTAACCTAATTGTTACCAACATTTAATCTAACTGTGACGTAACCGTAATCTAACTGTAACCTAACCGTAACCTAACTGTAACCTAAGTTTAACGTAACCGTAAACTAATTATAACCTAACTGTATTCTAACTGTAACCTATTCGAAACCTAACAGTATCCAAACCAAAACCTAACTGGGCTAATCGTCCTCTTAGCTAAATATACTGTCGGCTAAATGTCCTGTCGGCTAATCGTCCTGTCGGCTAAATGTCCTGTCGGCTATTTGTCTTGTCGGCTAAATGTCTTGTCGGCTAATTATCCTGACGGCTAAATCTCTTGTCGGCTAATTGTCTTGTCGGCTAAATGTCCTGTCGGATAATTGTCTGATCGGCTAATTGTCTTGTCGGTTAATCATCCTGTCTGCCAAACGTCTTATCGGCTAATTGTCCATGTCGACTAACAGTCCTACCGGCTAATTGTCCTGTCGGCTAATTGTCTCTGTCGGCTATCTGTCTTGTCGGCTAACTGTCGCTGTCTGCTAATTGTCCTGTCGACTAAATGTACGTGTCGACTAAATGTACTTGTCGGCTAAACGTCCTGTCGTCTAATTACTGCCTGCTAAATGTCTTGTCGGCTATTTGGTTGTCTGCTAAATACCATAGATCCGTAAAAAAAACGTATCATGACGGTACGCTAACCGTAAACTAATTATAACCTAACCGTTTCCTGTGATGTAACAATAACCTAACTGTAACTAAAATGTAACCTAACTGTAGCCTGGCTGTAGCCTAACCGTAACCTAATTGGAACCTATCCGTAACGTACTGTAACCTACCCGTAACCTAACCGTAATAAAACTGTAACCTATCCGTAATCTTAATTGTAACCAAACTGTAACGTAACTGTATCCTATCTGTAACCTAATCGTAGCATAAACGTAATCTAACTAGAACCTATCCGTAACCTAACTGTAACCTATCCGTAACTTAACCCTAATCTAACTGTAACCTATCCGTAACCTAACCTTAACCTATTTGTAACTTAAACGTAACCTAATTGTTACCTAAATTTAATCTAATTGTGACGTAACCGTAATCTAACTGTAACCTAACCGTAACCTAACTGTAGCCCGGCGGTAACCTAACCGTAACCTAATTGGAACCTATCCGTTACATACTGTAACCTATCCGTAACCTAACCGTAATCTGACTGTAACCTATCCGTAATCTTAATTGTAACTAAACTGTAACGTAACTGTATCCTATCTGTAACCTAATCGTAGCATAAACATAATCTAACTGTAACCTATCCGTAACTTAACCCTAATCTAACTGTAACCTATCCGTAACCTAACCTTAACCTATTTGTAACTTAAACGTAACCTAATTGTTACCTAAATTTAATCTAACTGTGACGTAACCGTAATCTAACTGTAACCTAACCGTAACCTAACTGTAACCCAAGTTTAACGTAACCGTAAACTAATTATAACCTAACTGTATTCTAACTGTAACCTATCCGAAACCTAACAGTATCCAAACCAAAACCTAACTGGGTTAATCGTCCTCTCGGCTAAATATCCTGTCGGCTAATTGTCCTATCGGCTAAATGTCCTGTCGGCTAATTCACCTGTCGGCTAATCGTTTTGTCGGCTAATTGTCCTGTCGGCTAATTGTCTTGTCGGCTAAATGTCATGTCGGCTAAATGTCGGCTAATTGTCTTGTCGGCTAAATGTCCTGTCGGATAATTGTCTGGTCAGATAATTGTCTTGTCGGTTAATCATCCTGTCTGCCAAACGTCTTGTCGGCTAATTGTCCATGTCGACTAACAGTCCTACCGGCTAATTGTCCTATCGGCTAATTGTCTCTGTCGGCTATCTGTCTTGTCGGCTAACTGTCGCTGTCTGCTAATTGTCCTGTCGACTAAATGTACGTGTCGACTAAATGTACTTGTCGGCTAAACGTCCTGTCGTCTAATTACTGCCTGCTAAATGTCTTGTCGGCTATTTGGTTGTCTGCTAAATAACATAGACCCGTAAAATAAACGTATCATGACGGTACGCTAACCGTAAACTAATTATAACCTAACCGTTTCCTGTGATGTAACTATAACCTAACTGTAACTAAAATGTAACCTAACTGTAGCCTGGCGGTAACCTAACCGTAACCTAATTGGAACCTATCCGTTACATACTGTAACCTATCCGTAACCTAACCGTAATCTGACTGTAACCTATCCGTAATCTTAATTGTAACTAAACTGTAACGTAACTGTATCCTATCTGTAACCTAATCGTAGCATAAACATAATCTAACTGTAACCTATCCGTAACTTAACCCTAATCTAACTGTAACCTATCCGTAACCTAACCTTAACCCATTTGTAACTTAAACGTAACCTAATTGTTACTTAAATTTAATCTAACTGTGACGTAACCGTAATCTAACTGTAACCTAACCGTAACCTAACTGTAACCTAAGTTTAACGTAACCGTAAACTAATTATAACCTAACTGTATTCTAACTGTAACCTATCCGAAACCTAACAGTATCCAAACCAAAACCTAACTGGGTTAATCGTCCTCTCGGCTAAATATCCTGTCGGCTAATTGTCCTATCGGCTAAATGTCCTGTCGGCTAATTGACCTGTCGGCTAATTGTCTTGTCGGCTAAATGTCCTGTCGGCTAAATGTCTTTTCGGCTAATTGTCTTGTCGGCTAAATGTCCTGTCGGCTAATTGTCTTGTCGGCTAATTGTCTTGTCGGCTAATTGTCCTGTCGGCTAAATGTCTTGTCGGCTAATTGTCTTGTCGGCTAAATGTCTTGCCGGCTAATTGTCTTGTCGGCTAATTGTCCTGTCGGCTAATTGTCTTTTCGGCTAATCATCCTGTCTGCTAAACTTCCTGTCGGCTAATTGTCCTATCGGCTAATTGTCCTGTCGGCTAATTGTCTCTGACGGCTATCTGTCTTGTCGGCTATCAGTCTGCTAATTGTCCTGTCGACTAAATTTTCGTGTCGACTAAATGTACTTGTCGGCTAAACGTCCTGTCGTCTAATTGCTGTCTGCTAAATGTCTTGTCGGCTATTTGGTGTCTGCTAAATGACATAGACCCGCCAAGAAGGAATATGTGTTTTACGCGTATCTGGGTATGTGGATTTCTTTATACCCTCGAAACATCCCAACGTCTGGATGGATTTTAATGAATGAGGTCTCTATCAATTCGTCTTAACAGCCCGATGGTTATAGGCTAGGTTTTGTTTTTATAAATTCAAAATGGCGGCCGTAAAATACAAAATGGCGGTAGAGACGAAAAAAATTTACGCACCCTATTGAGTGGCATATCATTGGATAGGTCTTTCAAAATGAAGACGATTTTTCATTGACTATTTTACAGTCAGAAGCTCCGTTAAAATATTATACAACCTGGAAGTTGTGTAGGTAGGGTCTCTAGCTTTACTGCAACTGTAACAATCATAGGCATCTATAGACCTCATCAAAACAGTGTTTATAGATAGGAACTAACAATCCAACACAACTTAAAAGTCATCAATACAAGGAAATAAAAAAAATAGGTAAGTAATATAAACAAGTAATATTAAAAAAAATATTTTAAGTCAATTCCTACTTAGGTCAATAAGAGAATTTTTTTTCTCCCATTCTTCTTTCCTCTTGAGTGGCGCTTAAAATACCTTGATCAAAAAGAGGGCTCTCTCGGTCTTAAAATACCTTGATCAAGAAGAGGGATCTCTCGATTATAGAAAATTAATTAATTTAATTTAATCAAGGAATTAATATTTGAAAACAACTGGAAGTGTCATCCACTACAAATTTTAAAAAAATTATTTGAGCTTGATTGGATGAATAATTAGTATTTTATTAACGATTGAACATTTGAACAAGATATATAAAGCGAGAGTGTGAGCTAATAGTAGGAATTGAAATAAAGTTTCACATTGATGAGAAATGATTAATTATTTCGCTTTTTACGCAGTCGGGTTTTTTTAGTTTTTAAATTTAATTGTTTATTTGAGAAAGTAATCCGGATTCTGAATAAATCAATAGTTCATAAAATACACAATATGAACTTTAAAAAGATCACTGTTTTACTTAAAAGGCGATTAATATAATAAAATACATGTTGCAAATTAAAACAATACGTTTTTTTTTTTTTTTTTAAGAAAATAAAATGTACATTTTTTTAACTTGTAACATCAATTTTATTATTATAGTCGCCTTTAAAGTAAAGCAGTCAGCTTTTTAAAGTTTATATTGTATATTTTATGATTGAATCAAGGTGAAATGTTGCATTTCCTCTTATGATTTTATTTATTTAAATTATAGTTCCTTTTCAATTAATAAAAAACGAGCAAAATAACTGTTAAAACCATATGACGTCAGAGAACTATCAGTTGCTTCTTAAAGCCAGAATTTAATGTATGGTATGGTCTTTCTTATGGCATTAAAGTATCTAATTAATCTGACATTAAAAAGTCACATAAAGGATACACGCATAATAATTATTTCATGTATTACATTGTATACTCAGGGGATTGTGCATGAAGTCTGTTTCCAAGGCCTTCAATCGTTCTGCTGAAATATTCTAATGAATTAAATTAAAATTTAAAATCGCACGTTTATATAACTCGTATTATCTAGTTTATAATGTTTTGAAAGGAAGATTATTTTTAATCATTACAGAAATGTTTTAAAATGACAAATATATATATAGATATATATATTTACTTAACTATTAACGCTGTGAATTAATGACAAGTTACTCATAGTTAAAATCATGTGCCGTGGGGGAATATTATTAGTTACTTCTTGAAGCCAGAATTTAATGAATTTTGGGTGCATAGTCTACACTTATCCTTGCACCATAATATCATTTTAAATGTATGATTAGTTCATCACATTTTGATTAATAAATAATTATTTATGCAAAGTAAAATTATTGCATGGATATGTTAACTATACATAAATAAAAAAAAGTTTCGACTTTCTTTTAAAAAGAAATAATAGATCTACACAGTAAAAAAAAAATCTCAAATTGACAGAAAAAAAAACTGTCAATTTTGGCGCCAGCGGAAAACCGTTTAATTTACAGAAAATATGTCTAATTTTTCATTAAAATGGTTATTTTCTGTAAAATAAAATATCTATTTTTTCTGTAAAATTTACGAAATCATGTTTTTTTACAGAAAACAAAACTGTTTTAAAGTTTTTTTTTTTCTTTTTCTAAAAAGTACAATTTTTTTCTGTAAAAATTACAGATTTTTTACAGTGTAATTTTACAGCTTTTAACTACAAAACTAAACTAATAATATTTCAATCTAATTATTTAATATTTAAAGACAAAAAGATAATTATCTTCGGCAATTTGACAAAATTGCCGCAAAGAAATTCACCTCTTTATCAGCTTTATAAAAAATCGTAATCACTAATGTTCATATAGTTTTGATATCCTTTTCTTTAAAAATTGATTACGGACTCTCCTTTTTTTTTCAATGTCCATTCTTATCCCAAGTAGGATATCCGGTTTCGCACCGAAAGAATGAATGTCTCAAAGCAAGTCATAAAACTGCGCATGTAAATGTTAGTAACAGTTTCATTTTAGAAAATTAATCCTTATTAAATATGCTATATGCAAGAATATAAAAATGTAAAATAACTTTAAATCCGTTCATATCTAAGAATTTTGAAAACTACCGAAAGTTAAAACAAAAAATTATAAAATGAACTTTCCAATACGGGAACTACGCAAATGCTAATATGGAGATACCGTTATGACTGCTGCTTCTTCTTGCCTAGAGCTAAGTATCTCGACCATTACCCTCTACAGCGTTGCTGAAATTCAGTCAAACTGAGGTATCCGGTTTTCATTCAACTATATGGTTTTAAACTACTTTCCTCTACACCAAAAAGAAGGGGGGCGGGAATTGAAATGAAGGTTAGCAATTTGAATGAAGGTTATAACTGTAGTTCTACTAATTTCAAGAATAAAAGAAATCATCCTTTTAATTCGAATAAAGTTCGTTATATTTTTACATTGTTTATTCTGTCATATTCTGTCTATTAAAACCTGAACCAAAATTAATTTTTCATTTAGTAACACTAATTTTCGCACTTTATTTCAATTCATTTAATCAAATTATCCCAGAAACGTACATACTTTATGTATCCCCCCCCCCCCCTCTTTATAGAGTTATAAAAGAAAAGGTGTTAGGAGTTTATCCATAAACTTAGAAAAATAAAATTAAGATCTTACAGGAAAAAGTGCATTCGGTCGGCAGAAAACTTTTAATATTTATACGTAACGCAAATTTGAAAAAATTATAATATTTTAATACTTTGGAAATAGTTTCTGCTTGATATAGCATAATATTTCATCGAGATAGATATTTATTAGTATAAATTTAATTTTCGCCTAAATTTTATGACAATCGTTAATCCTGGTAAATTAAGTCAATATAAAGGTGCTATATCGGAAAAATAAACATAGGAGTTTCAATGTCTCTAATTTTAGAAGAAAAATATTTCTCTTCGAAAAATGCAACTTAAATTTTAACAAGGGAAAAATTTTATGTGAGTATTTTTTTTTTTTTTATGTTAAATTTAAGACGGTGAAACGCAAAAAGATTGTTTCTTTTTTTTTAATATTTTGTAGCAATAACATTCCTATTTTTTGCTTCGAAATTAAAATTCACAAATAAAAAAGTGCTCGATGATTCATTTTCCTATTAATGTGTCCAAACATTTAAACTTAAGTTTTCCTTGTAAAGCTATTTATAATTAATAGCTAATCAAGTTAAAAGGAAAAAAGGACAAATGGTTCAATCATTTAAATTTTTCAAAATGGAACGATATATGAAGATTTTACAACGAAAAAAAAAAAAGGAGATAGGGAGAGAAACACGGACTGTAAAGGAAGAAACATAAATTAAAGATTGGGATGAATTGAGATATAAACATACCAGTCTTACTACTCTATTGCAAAAGAAAATATGCAGTTATTATACCGGAAAAAATTCCGTACTAATCTACTCAGTAAAAATCTCAATACTAAATCTTAGTTAAAAAACGAGTAGCGTTTTAAACGATCAAAGCAGTTTTATATCAGGCTTTTCATTTAAATATTCTTCTGCACCACATAACAAATTTCCCACTGAACGAAAACGCACCATAATTTAATAATCTTTATTTAAAATACAAAATACGAAAAGAAAAATGGCATCGCTTATTTGAATGAATACAGAAAGATCGTCTGAGTTTTTGAAAAATGATTTCTCAATGCAAATTGCTACTTCAAGCATAAATCATTGCTATGTAAATATTCTTAATGATATTAAAAGCTTAATATCGTTTTTAAAGTTATCGTAATAACAGCGAAGTCAAATTTCTAAGAATGAAATAATTGACCGATAATTTGCATTGAAGAGTGTAATTCATGCATAAAAAATTTTCTACGATGAAATGTTTTTTTTAAATATATATTAATTTAATGTTTAAATTATGTTGTATTATGCATCTGAAAGCCCTTTTCTTATTTACTGGGAAGATGGAACATTCCAATCTGTTTGAGACAAAAAATTATTTTCTCTCTTTTATTACATTTTAAAAATCAAATGTTTAAATAATAAATTTTAATAGTGTCACTTACTACTTTTTTTTAAAAAAAATGCTAAAATGACCTTTTTTTAAAAAGAATGAAAGAAGTTATGTGTACACAATCAATTATATAATGAAAATTTAATTAGAAACAGTAATTGTTGTATTTGTAATTTTGTTTAAAGACTGTTTTTCAAACTTTAACAATTAATATTTTTTTAGATTATCGAAGGTACGTTAATTTTCGATAAATTTATATTGTTAAATTAATTTCTAAGTTATTTCACTTCAAATATTGTTAACTAAGGCGAAAAATTAATGAGTTTTGAATTTTTTTTTGTCTAAAATTACAAGCTATTTTGTAGATTTTACTTAGACATTTCAATATAACCAGAATTTTTTAAACATTTTTTTTAAAATCACCAGAACTTATGCCCATCGATAACACAAAAAAATAAAGCTTTGGTTTATAATGAAACCTTCTTTTGCACTTAGGGGAGACGGGGGCAAGAGGACTATGTTAACAATTTTTGTTGTTTATTAATTTATTTTTAAGTATGGTAAAATTAATTTTACATGAACTGTTAGAGTATTCCTTTGTAGTATTAAATATATTACCATTTAATTTTTCAAATAAAAAGAAATAAAGGATAATTTTATTTTTTCGTAACATTAACAAATCGTCCTCTTGCCCCAGTAGTGGGGCAAGATGACAACACTGAAAAAGGTTGAACATATTTTATCTTTTCAATATGTTACATGGTTTAACAACTGTGTTTTAACATCTTACAAAGTATCAAAATAAGCATAATGCATTGTAACATAATATTGAAGTGTTTAGTTGTGCAGCTAACAATAGTCACAAATGAAAATGCCATTTTCATAATTGGAGCATTCATCATGCCACCACTCTTGGCATTTACAGCACTGGATCCATTCTTCTGTTGGTGGATAGTCACAAGCAGGACATCTGAAAATACCATCCTTTGAAGTTGATGCAACTGGACTGTTTGGCCTGGATTTAATAGACTTAGGCTTACATTAACTTAGTTTGAATTTTTTTACTCCCTTCTTAGCTTCGCGAGCTTCTTTTCTCTGTTTTTTAAACGTTCCTGTTCTTCCTTCAGCTTTCCCCTTTGTTCCAACCTTTCTTTGATGGGTGGGCTTGTAAGAATGCTTGAGCTTAGTGTTTTGCTTTTTTTCTCACTTTCTGTTGCTTTTGCAATGGTTTGAGATCAAAAACACTAACAGACTTCTTTGGTGCATCGGAATCAGCATTTGCCATAAAGTTCTCGTTCTTCTGGAGGGTTTGTACGTTGGTTTTCTACTACGAGGGTCTGAGGATGGGTAGCTCATCATCTTGTCCCGGTAGCAGACGCATGCACCTTCAGAGGACTGTCTCCACACTATTAAAAAACGGACTAAAAAACGGAGATTCTACTGCCAATCTAGACGCCAGTACCATTTCCGTATTTTTACGGAAATTTTTCGCTATAAATTACAGAAAAATTTCCATTTTTCTGATTTAAAACGGAAATTTTTCTTTAATTTATGGGGGAAAATTTCCGTAAAAATACGGAAATAGTACTGGCATCTAGATTGTCAGTAGAATCTCCGTCTTTTAGTACGTTTTTTTTACAGAGCAACGCAACTTTGACAACGTGTGCAAGAGAAATATACTAGAAAATTTATTTTTAAAATATAGTGGTTCGAATAAAATATAAAAATAAAATCATGAATAAAATGCTAGAATCAGATAAGGGTTAAAACTCATGGCACATTTTAAAGTTGCAAAAAATCCATTTTAAATAAAATTGCAGTTAAAAAACCTTATTATGTGTACTAGTGAAACCAATTCTGGCTACTCAGGTTGCAGAATGTATCGGTAAAAAACAGTTTTTTATTGCAAATTCTGATATATTTTTTGCATTTAACATATCATTTTAGATTGCCCACTAACAACAACAAATATTTTTAAATGCAAAAATCTATTTTGAATTCAAATAAAGTTTTGAAATCTATTAAAAGCTATCATTTTGTATTAGCCGTATGCCAGAGTTTAGTAGCCGAAGACATTGCCAGAGATTTTGCTACCTCCAGCAACCTTTTTATTCTGATAATTTCAGTGGTTTAAGCGAGTTGTTAGATTGCATGTCCCTTAGATTATATTATACTTTATTTATATTATTTTCATTGTTGTTTGATTGATGATGTTCTAATTTAGTTACGGTGGAATAATAGTCGATAACAAATGTTGACTTATATATATAGTTTTAAGTGCAAACGAGTTAATATTTATTAATGAAATAAACAACTACGGAATTATATTGACTTATAAAGTTACGAAAACTACAGATTTATTAGATAAATGTTCTGATGACCAAATTCATGCTTTGCTAGGTTCAGATGTCGCTCGAAAATTATTTACTAAGGATCTGAAACGATTACAGAGAGGATTGATTTGCAAGGAAACTCATAGCGGCTGGATCATTATGATAAAACAGACGATTATGCAACTAAAGACATGAATAATCTTATTATATTGCTTCATGTTAACGAAACCAAAATTGCCGAATTACGGCAACTTGTCAGGTTAGGAATTCGGGATCCTGATGAGAAAAAAAACTAAGAAGGGATAGAATTGCCCACAAAAGAACCTTTTCTCAGTAGCATAAGGGTAGATGAAGAAGGTAGGTATGAAGTCTTCCGTAGATGCAGATCCAACCTCGTTTACCCAGTTATGAAAGCATTGCCCGACGTTGAATAAAAATATATGTCGAATCATCGAAGAAGAAAGGGAAATTAAAGAATTATAACAATGAGTTTGAGGAATGGTTAGAAGAGAAAATAGTTGAAAAAGTTGAACCGATCAACGAAGTAGGAAGGGAACATTTTCTCCTTCATAAAGCGGTATTTGAATAAGACTCCACTGGAAAGGTGCGGCCAGTATTTGATGGTTCGTCTCGAGAAAATGATTCACCATCGATAAATGACCCTATCGAAAGAGGGCTTAACCTTGTAGAAACTGCTGTCTTGAATCGATTTAGACTTAAAAAGATTAGGGTAATTGCTGACAAATGTCGAATTCAAGAAGTGGCCCGGAGGGGACACTTCCCCCCCCATCCCCCAGAGCAATTAGATATCCCCACCACTGGAATATTTCAGATTCTATGTTTTCAGTGGTCAAAAAGTGCAATTTTCCCTCCGGGAAATCTATAATATCCCCCCCCCCTCCCAGAGCCACAGAAATACCCCCCTCCGGAAAAAAAAAAGTGTCTGAATTCAACACTGTTGCTAACGTAAAAAAGACTTTCTACAGATTTTCATTGCTGAAAAAGATAGATCATACTTGAGTTTCTTGTGGTATGATGAGGTAAGCCCTAGAAGTTAAGAAAGTTTCAACACAGATGAGTAGTATTTGGTATTTCATACAACCCCTGCCTTCTCGGAGCCCTTCTTGAATATCATATGAAAAATACATATGAACATTTTAAAAATACTGCGTTTTAATTTTAGGTAGCTCTCTTTACAAAAAGCTACCTATTGCAGCCGTTCGGAGGAAAGCGATTTCAAAAAATTTTGGTATATTTTCATCGATCATGACCCCCAGACCCCGAAACCACCCTCCGTTCAAAATTGATATATACATATATATATATATGACCTATGTCACACTGTAACTCCCGTAATTATGAACCGATTTCGATGTAATTCGGTGTGTACATAGTACATACCAATGTCTCGACCGAGTTCGTTGGCCAGCTTCATCCGCCGTTTTGTTTCAAAATGGCGGCCATTTACAATTTTTAAAAAAATTTAAAACTTGAAATGGAGTACCAAAAAATTAAAAATGGAAAAATATTTTTTTCTTATGTATTTGACCTTTATACAAAGATTCCGGAGCAATTTTTGTTTCGTCTATGTCTTAAAAAATGGCTGAGTTATAGCATTTTGAATTTCTAGCGTGGCTGACATTTTGAAACGTCCTGAATTTTGTCACGCGATAAAAGGCGTATTTATGAACCGATTTGGATGTAATTCGGTGTGTACATAGTACATACCAATCTCTCGACCGAGTTCGTTGGCCAGCTTCATCCGCCATTTTGTTTCAAAATGGCGGCCATTTAAAATTTTTAAAAAAATTTAAAATTTGAAATGTGGTACCAAAAAATTGAAAATGGAAAAATTCGGGAGTATTTTCTTATGTATTTGACCTTTATAAAAAGATTTCGAAGCAGTTTTTGTTTCGTCTATATCTTAAAAAATGGCTGAGTTATAGCATTTTGAATTTCTAGCGTGGCTGACATTTTGAAACATCCTGAATTTTGTCACGCGATAAAAAGCGTATTTATGAACCGATTTGGATGTAACTTCGTTTATACATAGTACATATCAATGTCTCAACCGGGTTCGTTGGCCAGCTTCATCCGCCATCTTGTTTAAAAATGGCGGCCATTTATATTTTTAAGAAAAATTTAAATTTGAAATGTGGTACCAAAAAATTGAAAATTGAAAAAATATTTTCTTCTTATGTGTTTGACCTTGATAAAAAGATTCGGGAGCAGTTTTTGTTTCGTCTATATCTTAAGAAATGGCTGAGTTATAGCATTTTGAATTTCTAGCGTGGCTGACATTTTGAAACGTCCTGATTTTTCTCACGTAATAACAGGCGTATTTATGAACCGATTTGGATGTACCTTGGTGTGTACATAGTACATACAAATATCTCGACCGAGTTCGTTGGCCAGCTTCATCCGCCATCTTGTTTCAAAATGGCGGTCATTTAAAAAAATTAAAAAATAAAAAAATTTAAAGGAGATACCAAAAAATTGGAAAATGAAAAAGTTTTTTTTTGTATGTGTTTGACGTTAATACAAAGATTCCGGAACAGTTTTTCTTTCGTCTATATCTCAAAAAAATGGCTGAGTAATAGCATTTTAAATTTCTCTTGTGGCTGACATTTTAAAACCACCTGATTTTTGTCACGCGATAACAGACGTATTTATGAACCTATTTGGATGTAACTTGGTCTGTACATAGTACATACCAATGTCTCGACCGAGTTCGTTGGCCAGCTTCATTCGCCATCTTGTTTCCAAAGGGTTGCCATTTAAAAAAAATTAAATTTAAAATTCAAAATGAAGTATTAAAAAATTGGAAAATGAAAAATATTTTTTTTATGTGTTTGGCCTTGATACAAAGATACCGGAGCACTTTTTGTTTCAGAAAATTTGTTCTTTTGTTTATATCTTAAAAAATGATTGATTTATAGCACTTTGAATTTCTAGCATGGCTAACATTTTGAAACGATCATGTATTTGTCACGCGATAACACACGTATTCACCTATTTCGATGTAAGAAGGCATGCGGATAGTATAGATCAGCACCTCGACCAAGTTGGCTGGCCAGATTCATCAGCCATCTTGTTTCAAAATGGCGGCCATTAAATTAAAAATATATATATATATTTAAAATGAGGTGCAAAAAAATTAGAAATTGAAAAAGGTTTCTTTCTTAAGTATTTGACCTTGATATAAGGATTCAGGAGCATTTTTTGTTTGTCTTTACCTTAAAAAATGGCTCAGATATAGCAGTTTCAATTTCTATTGTGGATGACATTTTGAAAAATCTGATTTTTTGCATGCGACAGCACTCCTATATATTAACCGATTCCGATGTGAGTGAGCATGTGCACAGCAATTACTAAGGTCTCGACCAAGTTCACTGCTTAGCCTCATCCACCATGTTGTCTTAAAATGACAGGCACTTTAAGAAATTGCTGAATTTGGCAGCCAAATATACGTTACTTTAAAGAAAAGCAGCTTGGATAAAGCTGACTAATTTCGCGAAATTCTCATTCATTATATTGATAAAAATTAGTATTGAATCTCCTATATTCGGTTTCCACTAAATTGAGCTTCGTGTGTTTGAATGATATAAGTTGGCTTTTTTAAAATAAGGATTATGAAAGCTACCTCTTCCTCCCGGCACTGGCCGGAAGGACTTTTTAAAGTCATTTTATGTAGCCAACTGTGTAACTAGTATTGATAATAAGAAAGAACTGAACAGATTTATCGAAATGTCAAAAGCTCTTCTTGGTAATGCAAAATTCGTACTCCGCGGGTAGGAGCACGGTTTTCAAGATGTGTTGACAGAATTGGGTTTTAGGTTGGGATTTGGGTTGTTTTAGGGTTATTGTGGAACTTTGAAAAAGGTAAATTAGCGGTTTATTTAAGTGAAATGTTAGAAGATGATCGCAAGATAACTAAGAGAAACATTTTATCGGGAGTACATAGAATGTAAAAGATCAAAAGGTACCTTTACCTTTTTTTGGATGTTACCCAAGCAGAAATGAACTAACCAATTGCATCGATAGGACAGTTTAAAAGAAATCATGTCGTTAAAGCAATACCACCCACAGCCATTCTCCCTTTCGTTATAAAGCTGCGGATTTCCGCTTTTATATAAAATTTCACAAGTACAGTAACGAACTTAAATATTTTAAGGCGATTTGTTTCCTTTATATCCAGTTTCTGTTAGCCAATATTGGCTAAAAATCACGTAAGTATATTGAAGTGTCTGTTTTTGCAACCGGAAATTTATTATAGCACATTTTGAATTTTGATAACAATTTGTAATTATGCATCAACTCTAATTAAATTTTAAAAAAATTATTTTTTTTTAATAAATTACAATTTTTCCACGTATTTAATTTTTTAGCTGATAATTAAGTTTTTCGTAGATTTTTATTTTTTATTTAATTAATCACTTTTCAATTACTCAATAAAAAATAATAGTAGGTTATAAGAGCATTATATACGAACGTTAATATAGATATAATTTCAATGAAAAATATGAAAACATTCATAAAAATTATTCATTAAAATTTGTTAGAAAAGTAGGTGTAGAAGAAATATATACGAAAAGGTTTAAAAAAATTAAAAACCCTGGATATTAAAAGTATATAATGCTCTTCGAGCGCTTTCGGCTAAAGTTAAGCCATTATCAAGAAGGAAAAAACTAGTGGAGAAAAGACTCGATGCTGACTGACAACCAACTGACAGGAAACTCCTTCAAAAAAGTCTGTATAGGTGGTCGAAACCACTAATAGTGACAGGAAGAGAAGTCTCAATCCCAAGATTCTCTCTGGAGACCAAACTCCCGTGTAACATGGAGTAGTTCAAACCAAATACGCGGTATTTGGTATGGCAAAACGTCATTACTATTACAAATATAAACACAGTTTCGTAGGAAGACCTCATTTTATTTATTTTCTTTAATTTCACAGTTTAAATAAATATAGGTAAGGTTTAAAGAAATATGGGTATTTCAAATGCACGCTTAGCGTGCAATTGAAGTTTGGTCTGATATCCACCTACACGATGAGTTAAATGAATTAAGTTAATCCCTAATAGTAATGGTTTTTCCAGTGGATTTATTGATAAATTAATTTATAAATTGAAGCATATGGAAACGGCCGAATTGGAGAAAAAATAAAAAATAAGTTAAATTTATAGCAGTGGATTATATTCCTCACTTATACGAAAGGTTAAAATACCATTCTAAGAAAATATAATATAACCTTAATAACCAGACACGATGCCAAATTAATTAATCTTGTACAGAAAAGATTTGATTCTATTAGTATGGATAATAAAACAGAAGTATATATGATACACTAAAGAAATAAAATAACTAATAAAATATTAAATTGCATTGGTACGACAACTAGAAAATTCCAGGTAAGATTTAATGAGCATATGCAGGATGTTAGTAAAAATAGACTTACTACCGCCCTCTCCAGACTGTTCCAAATTAATGACATTGAAATCCTTTTTAATAGAACGAAATTCATTATGCGGTCTTTTGATTTTAATAGTTGTGCAATTCTGAAACCTTTAAAAATTTTAGCGCAAGCAAACTACTGTTGTAATTGTTGTGCAGAACAAACCCCGAAAAAAGTATCGCTAAAAACTTTACTGTTTGATTTCAATGAAAACTTTAATCTTTCTTTCCCGACACTGAAATATGCTTTTACTGTGCAAGGGATTTTCTCAGTTTCTTGTGGTTAGTATAGATGCAATAATGCTCTTTCTCTTACTGTATTTCGTACTAGATATGTAGATATTCATTTACTCTGCAAATCGTTCTTGGCCTGCTCATATTGTTTAAATTGCTATTTATAATTTTAATTAATCAAGTTAATTAAAATCATTTTCAAACTTTTTCAGAACTAGAGCTCTTTAAAGGAATAACTTTCACAGTAATCTAATTGATACAAAAAAAATAATAATAATAATAAGTTTTTATCTCCAAAGTATAGATAATGCGTGCTGCTCCAGTCGACGGTTGGATGAAACCGAATTTAGTTTTCAATTCGTGAATCATTACTGACGGTTGATCAAACCATAAAACAGGTAAGCGAATTTTCTTACCTATAGTTCTTTAAACTGTGAAATTAGAGAAAATAAATAAAATGAATTTTCCTACGAAACTGTGTTTATATTTGTAATAGTAATGATGTTTTGTCCTACCAAATACCGCGTATTTGGTTCGAATTACTTCAAGTTACAAGGGAGTTTGGTCTCCCGAGAGAATCGTGGGATTGAGACCTCTCTTCCTCTCACTATTAGTGGTTTTGACAACCTATAAGGAATTTTTTGAAGGAGTTTCCTGTCGGCTGGTTGACAGACAGCATCGAGTCTTTTCTCCACTGGTTCTTTCCTCCTTGATAATGGCTTAGCTTTGGCCGAAAGCGCTCGAAGATCTTAATATACTTTTAACATCTAGGATTTTTCATTTTTTAAAACCTTTTTTGTATATATTTCACCTACACTTATTTTTGTAATAAATTTTAATGAATCATTTTTATCAATGTTTTCATATTTTATATCGAAATCACTTTTATAATTGCGTTCGCAGATAATTTGCTCATGACCTACTATTATTTTTGATGGAGTAATTGAAAAGTGATTTATTAAATACAGAATAAAAATCCATGAACAACTTAATTATCAGCAAAACAAAACTCGTTGGATGTACCAATCCCAAAACTTTCTTCTATCTTATACATCTTAATATTTCAAAACATAGTTACACATGTTAATACTTCAATATTATTAGTTCAATACTATACCAACTTTGATTTTCATCTTAAATTTCGGCTCCAGTCAATTAAACGGACTAAAAACGAGTTAATCTATATCATGATATTTATTAAAATTATTAATTTTTCCTTATTCTGTTGTTATCAGGTGTTTGCGAATAACCGGGATTAGCAGGAAGCGAGTTTCCGCCGCTGCACGAGCCACCGATGCACAACAGAACTACGAAAAATCAGGAAAAGTACACAAAAATCGCTATCACAGAGCCCCTTTGCCGCATAATATTTCCAAATTCAAGAAGGACCAGTTGGCCAAAGCCAAAAACATGCACAAAAATTTTGGTTCAATTGTATGCATAATTTTATACACTGTTCGATGGTACAATAATGAAAATGGCACAGAGATTGCAATTATAGTGCCCCCTTCCACCGAAATATTTTCAAGTTCAGGGAGGACTTGCTTGCCGTAGCCAGAAATATACACAAAAAATTTGGTTCAATTCTATCCATAACTTCATACACTTTTGGATGGTACAATATTCAAAATCGCACAAAAATCTCTATTACAGCGCCCCCTACCGGCGATTTTTTTTCCAAATTCAGGGAGGACCTGCTGGCCATAGCCAAAAACTTAAAATAAAAATTTGGTTCAATTCTATGCATAACTTTATACACCTTTGAATGGTACAATGGCGACAGACAGACGGACAGACAGACATTTTCTATAAACATGTTTTTTGGTATCTCTGACCCCTAAAACGTGTAAATCCGTCGAAAACCGGAAGTCGAAAAAAATTTCGATTACAATACTTTCTTCTATTGAAGACAGAAAAAAAAAAAAAAAAAAAAAAAAAAAAAAAAAAACATGGAAAAATTACGAAATATTTTAATTTATTTTTCTTAAAAAAACCCTTTTTTCATTTAATTAGAATTGAAGAATAATTACAAATTATTATCAAAATTCAAAATGTGATATAATAAATTTTCGGTTGAAAAAAATGCCACTTCAACAAGCTTATGTGAATTTTATGCATTATTGGCTAATAGAAACTGTATATAAAAAATCATATCCCCTTAAAATAGTTAAATTCGTTATTGTACTTGTGAAATTTTATCAATCTAATCACAATAAACCATTCTATTTAAATTACCTTAGGTGACAAAATATTTATAACTCCTCTTTTTTTAAAGTAAAAATAATGATAAATTTTATATAACTATAATTAAGCCACCAAATTCTTAAACATAAATTCCTTAGAAATAATTCAATTTCGAAACATTTACATGCTATAAAATAAAGAAAAACAAAATGCAAATATTTTATTATGTAAAACTACCGAAATACTTCCTTGCAAATAAGCAGTTGCTTGGTATTTACTAATATCTTTGATATTTAATAATTTTTAGTAATAACCCAAAAATACTTTTTAGCTGACATGCTTTCTAGATAAATAAGAGTATCTGAAATCTAAGTTTAATTTTACTATATCGAGATAAGGTTATGAATCTCTGCATGTAAATGTAATTTTAAAATCATAAAAATGTGTATTTCGGAATCGTTATTATTTATTTGTTTGCATTAATTCGTATTCTTATGATTTTATAAACACAAAATTTTTCATAGTTCGACTATCTTCAAAATAGAACTCAATTCAATGGCTTCTTGTTGAACAACTTTATTTAAATGCACGATACCGATAATCAATATATAATGATGATTAAATTAAAATAATAAAACTTTGTAAGAATCACCATAAAATAAAGTTTTTTAGCCACCATAGTTTTTTAGCTCGAAACGCGTCCTACGTTTTTTTTTTTTTTTTTTTAATGGTGATTCTTACAAAGTTTTATTATTTTAATTGCTCCATATCGCCAGTTTTCGGTGCTGTTTCGCTATATAATGATGATGCTGGGAGAATCTACATTCCCTGTTAAATTTACTGTGTGACTGCAAAAGGTCGTGCCCAATTTTCGATGCATCGAGTTTTGAAATGTACCCAAGTTGTTTTAAATGTCGAAATGCAGTCGAATTGTCAACATTTAGTCTCTCAGCAATCTAAAGCGATTAGT
This sequence comes from Maratus speciosus, assembly GCA_963932465.1. Taxonomy (NCBI): domain Eukaryota; kingdom Metazoa; phylum Arthropoda; class Arachnida; order Araneae; family Salticidae; genus Maratus; species Maratus speciosus. The sequence continues at coordinate 451,866,321 of OZ010789.1, read as the reverse complement.
ACTAAAGAGTAGTAATACGTGGATTATTGTTCACTAAACCACGGATTAAGTCATTATCAATGACAGAAGGTTGTCCAGAGCTAATTTTATCGTTTAGATTGAAATCACCAGTTTCAGTTTCAGTTTTAGGCCAGGCGGGGAGGCCTACCAATATGGTTTTAGCTCAAAAAGCCCCGCCTAGCAAAATAACTACCATCATCACGGGCCGCTGCCGGGGGCAGGGCCATACCACAGTTGAATAAGATCCCTATATATTAAAACTTACAAAGTTATACAAAATTGTTATAAGTGGCAGCCCAGTTATATCCCAGGCGTGCTGGACTTATCATTATACAATCTTATGTACATTACAAATTTTGAAGGGGAAAAAAACTTCATAATGCAGTACTATGCATTGCTGGACAAGTAAAATACAATAAAAATACACTAAACAAAAGAAGTCCAGATGTGAACCAAATGAGGAATATTCACTTAATAGGACTTTCGAAATCGACAAAACCACTTTTTAACTGTCCTAAGAGCGGTAGCACGATCCATATAAACGTTTAAAATATTTTTTTGGAGACGGCCAACACTCGCTCCGTTTTTAAACTCATATAACATAACATGACGAAAATATAACTTTTTATTTTCCATTTTGAATATAAACCTTGCACACAAATTAATTAAAAAAATTTTTAATGTTATGTTCACTCAAGACACATGTAGATAACTGTCAGTTAGTCAAGTCAACACCAGGCTTGCGGAGCGCCTGCAGAGAAGGAAAAACCTCTCCGCTTAATCTCCAACGAACGATGGGGCCCGGAAATCCACCGGGCATAGCAACATAACGCTGATTTTCAAAGATGCTGGCAACGAAGTGCACATGGAGCTGTTTTCCCATTGGTTGGAGCCGTTAAGCCCCGACTTCCGATAGACAGCTCGTGCAGGGTCTATCAGTTAATACTATGGTTATAAAAGGAACATCAGCACAGTCAAAATTGAAAGTTTCTGTCATCTATTAAATAGGGCACGAACTTTTGCAATCACACAATATTTAAATAGCCGTGTTATCATGCCTGCTCATCCAATATTTTTGTTTCTACCTGAGAAAAAATCCATGAAATGTTTAGTAAATGAGCTGACACATGTAGATTCAACAGAGGGGGGATACTACCGGAGATAAGCAATGTTCAAATTAAAAAAATTCACTTTATAAACTACGTCAAGCATAGAATAAGCATATTTATATGACACATGTTTCAATGTAAGATGCATAGAAATTTGAGTGGCTTCAAAACCTGTTTATGTTGTAATTTGAGACGTATTCATAACGCCTTTTTTTTTAAACTACACGCATTCCTTGAAGTGTATATGAATTTCTACTCGTGGTTACTTTCTCATCGAAATTATTTCCAATTAGACAAAAGGTCTTACTTTTTATTTGAATATCACTTTTCTAATTCGTCGAATGGTCTGGTTAAACTCCATAAGAATGTTATCACGGCATTTCCTAGCGTAAGGTGCTAACCTTCCGGGCTTGTGTGTTTTGCTAACCTGGCAAAGAACTGTGTAATTTTTTTCGATTCAAAATGTATATAGTTTTATATGTTGTATTTATAATGCGTTTCATATGTTGCCTGAACATGGTACTTAATACTTCCAAAATAATCTATACTTAAAATAGATTAGTGTTTTTTAAAAACTGTGAAATATACGTGAATGAGTTTTAAAAAGTTAGTTGTAGATAGCAAGAATTACTAGGCTGAGCAAGAAGTTCTGGGAAATATGTGAAAGTTGCGTTGTTATGCGCAAATTAACAACAAAAGCAACAAGGACTCTTCTTCAAAGTAGTCCACGACTTTCTGCCAGATTCCGGATTTGCTGGAAGTTCCATAGCTTGAATCGCTTAAACCATCTGCCCACAGTCGATTTTGTCGCCGTGCCAGCACCTTAACCCTCATTAATCTCATTGACGGCTTTCAGAATTGTTAGACCTTTTCTCCAGTAATGCCGGATCAACACACGCAAATTCAATAGGCATTTTGGAGCCGAAATTCCTGAACTCTTATAGATATACCACTAGTACTTCTATATACGAATCAAATTATGGTAACTATTAGGTTAAAAATTTCCCAGAACTTATTGCTCAACCTAATATTAATCTTTAACCCTCAAACTGCCAAAAGAAAAAAATACACGAGAATTACCAATCGGGTCCATTGGACCCATATGTAAATATATGCAATTTTTGAAATACAAATGAACTATACTGATTTATAATGAGCATAATAACAAATAACACAACATAATATATAACAAAACGGAAAGAAAAAATACATTGTAATGATTAGACACTTATTTTTATTTTTATTATTTTCAATTTTTATCCGCATGATAAAATGAATAAAAATTGATTTTAGTCTAATATATACGTTTGGTAATCAGAAGTTTACAGTGCAGTGGTCGAAAATTGGAGCAGAGTTAGAGCCTATTGACACCACTAAATTTTACTAGTATTTTTCGGCTTTATCTAATTACAGAATTTCTGAGTTTTTATTAACCCATATTGGACCACACCGATTAAATATTTTTGAAAAATTTTAAAACTTCCATTATATCATTAATATGGTGTAAATAAGTATATAGTAGCAAAATTTTGAAAAAAAGTTTTTAATTTTTTAAGTAACTAGCTGTCCTATAAACAGGACATATTAGTAGGACACATAGTAAGGACATATAAAATGCATACATAAACTAATTTTATTTTAATTAAAATAATAAAACTTTGTAAAAAATCACCATAAAATTAAAACAAAACACAGGACGCGTTTCGAGCTAAAAACATAACAGCTCGTCATCAGCTAAGCATACACGTGTCCGTAAACGAACAAGTTCAAAAATGAACTGAAGATAAAGAATGTTGCGAAGAATGCGACAGATGGCGCTACCTGATAGAGGGATATGCAAAAGGGAAATGTGTTGAAAAAAGATAGAAGAGAAAATGAAATGGAAAAAAATGGAAATAAAAGAAAAAATGAAAATAAAAGAAGTAAATTAAAAATATAAATAAAAATAATAAATAAAGAACTATAAAAGAACAAGAAAAAATCAAAATTATTATTATTATTATTATTATTATTATTTTTTTTTTTTTTTACAAAATAAAAAGAAAAGAAACAAGAGAAAAGGGAAAGGAATTACAAAATTAATTTCCACGCTGGAGATAGGAAAGGAGATGATGGGAGATCATTGACAAGATTAGCAGAATTTTTAGAAATAAAATATGCTTCATGAAAATCCAAGTGAGAGGGAGAGGCAGGGGAAGAAATAATTTTGGCCATGGAGAAATTGAAACAATGACTGGAAGACCAACAGTGAGAAGCAATCGAAGATTTAGAGATATCTTGATTTGCAATATATCTCTGATGCTCGCCTAATCTGAATTTTAAAGCTCTCTTAGTTTGACCAATATAACCTAAATTGCAAGAGCAAGGAATGAAATAAACACCCCACCGGTTCTCAGTAGAAACAGGATCTTTTAGAGAAGGGAATTTAATTTTATTCATAGGTTTGAAGATAACTTTAAAGTTAAAACGAGAAAGTATTTTAGCAATTTTGAAACACAGAAGAGAATAAAAGGGCAGAACTATTATAGAATTAAAATTAGGAGGATTATTTGAATCAGAAAAAGGACGTTTAGGCTTATTAAATTTATACAAAGCTTTATCAATTAAAGAGGGATTATAACCACGAGCAAGGGCAAGAGATTTCAGATAATTAATTTCATTATTCAGAGCAGAAGAGGGTGTTTATTTCATTCCTTGCTCTTGCAATTTAGGTTATATTGGTCAAACTAAGAGAGCTTTAAAATTCAGATTAGGCGAGCATCAGAGATATATTGCAAATCAAGATATCTCTAAATCTTCGATTGCTTCTCACTGTTGGTCTTCCAGTCATTGTTTCAATTTCTCCATGGCCAAAATTATTTCTTCCCCTGCCTCTCCCTCTCACTTGGATTTTCATGAAGCATATTTTATTTCTAAAAATTCTGCTAATCTTGTCAATGATCTCCCATCATCTCCTTTCCTATCTCCAGCGTGGAAATTAATTTTGTAATTCCTTTCCCTTTTCTCTTGTTTCTTTTCTTTTTATTTTGTAAAAAAAAAAAAAAAAAAAAAAAAAAATAATAATAATAATAATAATAATAATAATAATAATTTTGATTTTTTCTTGTTCTTTTATAGTTCTTTATTTATTATTTTTATTTATATTTTTAATTTACTTCTTTTATTTTCATTTTTTCTTTTATTTCCATTTTTTCCATTTCATTTTCTCTTCTATCTTTTTTCAACACATTTCCCTTTTGCATATCCCTCTATCAGGTAGCGCCATCTGTCGCATTCTTCACAACATTCTTTATCTTCAGTTCATTTTTGAACTTGTTCGTTTACGGACACGTGTATGCTTAGCTGATGACGAGCTGTTATGTTTTTAGCTCGAAACGCGTCCTGTGTTTTGTTTTAATTTTATGGTGATTTTTTACAAAGTTTTATTATTTTAATTGCTTCATATCGCCAGTTTTCGGTGCTGTTTCGCTAATTTTATTTTACTTTAAAAATACTGTTTATGTTGTACAAAAGTACTATATGATTTCTCCAGTAAAAAGATAATAATAACGGTAAAATTCTAGATTATAAGATCACAATTTAAAAAAAAAAAATTAAATAGATTTTTTTACAATTAAATTTTAATTGGTTACTTGTTTTTTTGTTTATATGTTATACTTTTATGTATTTTAAAGACGTCATAACAAAATGCATCCAAAAAATCCTTACCAATTTTATTTTTAAAAATGTTTTATTAGCTGTCCTATTTATAAAACAGCGGTCCAATATGGGTTAAGGTGAAGAATACTATAAAAAGTTAGTGGTGTCAATAGGCTCTACCTTTGCGCCATTTTTTCACCACTGACAGTGTATCAAATTTGTGCACTTAGCTACAACCGTCAATCTGTTTTAAGCAACCATAAAAAGTATACTATCAGTCGTGGATTAAACATCCAAACTGAAAACTCATACAGAAACGTGAATATATGAGCCAAGAGAACTAACTCTATTGAAATTCAGTTAGCACATTGCCGACAAGCAGTTTTTATCCAATCTGAATTTTAAAACAGTAGAAGCTCCTCCCTGTTCTCAAAGTCTTTTGTAAATTGGTGTTCTAGATAGGTTTCCTAAGTTTATGCGTCGGTAAATATGTTTCAATTTACGAATTTAATGTAAAATGTCTTACAATCTAAAAAAAAATATGGACAACATGATATAAATGCATTTTCTGTAAGGTAGAAGACACGCACTTAGTCCACAATGTTTTTTGAATGAAAACGAGACTTCTCGTTTCCCAGTCGTGAATGTGTTAAGTTGCAAGAAGTAGTTTTATGTTGTAAAATGGTATACGTTGCTCGGTAATGGCCTCACTGCTATTAAAGATAAAGATCGTAAGAAGATCGTGAAGATGATAAATCGGAAGATGGTAAACCGGATTACTTCCCGAAGAATCATTATAGGCACTATATATAAACGTCACTACAATTTTATAATCGAAAACAGTTTTACCACTGTCACCCTAATCTAAATGTAGGATTTGAATTTAAACATCATTTATTTTCCTTATTAGATGCGTGACCATCAAATTATCTGACCCTCTGGTATTTTTTATTATCCATGATTTGAAAGCATGAGTTATGAAAATTCACGATCACAAGCACAAGATCTGGAGAATTTGAATATTAGAAAAGAGTCAGTCGATTAATTTTTACCATTCATGAAGCATCGACATATGAAATGTCACTAAAGGCGCGGTTAGGCCTAATTGGACTATTCGAAAGAAAGTGTATTATATGTTTTAAGTGCATTGCAAATAAAGGCGTCTTAAATTCACATATATGTGACTGAAAAAGTAATTCAGACTCCTAAGTGTCTGAATATGAAATTTCAGACATCATAGGTGTCTGAAATTAAGACACTTAAGTGTCTTACTATGATCATGGTATAAACACTGTAAACTGAAATGTCTGAAGTTTAGACACATAAGTGACTTAAAATGGAGTGTTCAATTTTCAGACATTTTGAAGTGTCTAAATTTTTAAGACACGTGTATGCGTCTGAATTTAAGACATTTCAAACGCCTGAATCGAACCCATCTTTGATCAACCTGCATGTTCGGCAATAGACAGCCGTTTTTTCACTTTTTCTTGTAAGCTTTATACATTGCCAGGACCGAAATTAGTCTTTTTTGCACCCTGGGCAAACATGAATTTTGGCGACCCCCCCCCCCCCCCTCCTCCGCAAAGTATATTTACAAAGTGAATTTTACTAATTTTCTAATAGCAGACTTATTTTAAAATTTAAAATATGTAATACTGAACTACGTAATCTGATTTGTCAAATATTGATTCATTAAAATCTTGAAAACGGAATCGAAAAAAATCGAAAACAATTCCGCTTTATACAAGATTCTTATGCCATATCATATCATCTTTAGATTCTTCTATGCTTTGGCATACCCAAGACAGCATGATTTTAACAATACTGTGCTACATAAACGACAAACAAAATCTTCATTCGGCGCCCCCTCGTTCTGCCGCCCGTGGCACATGCCCCCTCTTCCCCCCACCCCCCTCAGTTTTGACCCTGTAACTCTGTGAAAAAATATCCGTTTAAAATATAGAAATTGTACTGCCAATTGAAACACAAATTTACGTATTTTAATGTAAATTTTTTTTCGTAAATTCCAGGAAAATTTCCATTTTTTTTCACATATTTCTGTATTTAAAAGGTTCCATTTAAAAGTTAAAATATAATCTTTCAATGACAAACCCATATAGACATAATATTAGACATGATTTATTTATTTATATTCAAATTCAAACTTCAAACTTTTGTTGATCGCTTATAATTCAATAGATAATTTATTCATCACAAAATGAAAACTAATTTCGAAAGAACAAAAATGAATTAAAATTTCTGCATTTCTCACACATCAAACATGTTTAGGAAGAATCTCCTTGGATTTGAAAATAATCATATACCCTTAAAAATTAGTAGTGGTACCATCTAGTGTTATTCAAAGTATTTATTTAATTATCTATTTATTGTATTTATTTTATTTATTTATTTAATTATCTATTAATTATATTTATTATATTTAAGTATTTATTTAATTATTTATTTAATTAAAAAATCAAAGTACTTATTTATTTTTTTTGGAATTATTTACAATAGCTCTAAAATTTTATACACTTTATACACAACATTTTATACACAATTTTATACACACAATAGCTAAAGATTGAGTATCGATTTAGTTCAGATATAATAGGATTTCACCGTGAAAAAATTAGCCTGAAAATCAAGAAAAATTTACTCTGGATTTCTAATGATGTACTATGTTATATGCGTAAAACAAGGATTTTTATAACTAAATGACAATATTTTTGCAGAAAAATTATGCACAATATTTATAACTGAAAAATTTGGTTTAGAATACATAGCATATAGGAAGGAATTAATCAGTACAATTTCAAAAATTTTGCATTATATTCAATCATCAGAAGAAAAAAGAACAAAGAAAACAGAGCTCTATATCAATACCTTCGCATTAAAATTATACACAGGCTTTGGGGAATAAGAAATGCATTTATATATATATGCCCCTAAACTGCTACGGTATAGGTCCCGAGTTAAATATATATTCAATTCAGTATATATATAATTTAATAAAGTTAACGATTAACTTCTATTTAAATTTTAGCCTACTCAGGACAATATCATATTAATTTCTAATAGTATACTATCTTAAATGAGAATAAAATACATAACGAGTGTATTTGTTATACCTAATGCTATGACAGTATGGATTTTAATTTGGTAATTTGTTTTTTTTCCGCTATCCTTTTTAATCTTATTTCACTTTGAACTTAATTGGTGTTCAATGGTTTATTTCTCGGTTTTCTGTGTGTGGTAGTCCCAAATTCATATTCTTTACTTAATTTATGGCTAATGTGAAGATGAAACCACACATTTTATTCATGGAACATAATGTATTTGGGATAAGATGATTCTGTCTAAGTTCTACAAATTTCCATCATTCCATTTCTGTTTTTCAATTTCTGCTGTTTTTTACTATGTTTTTGGAATGTATGTTAAGTGTGTTGGGGGGGAACTGTATTTGATAATGTCATTTTATTCATAATTTCACAGTTTTTGTTGGTTGTCGGTAATGTTTATTTAATTATATATATATATATCAAAATATTTTAACAGTTTATATATAATATATATACTGTTAAAACATTTTAAATATTTTAATATTTCAAAAATAAAGTTTCCTATGTATAAAACAATAATATTTGTGTTCTAAAAATTTGTTTTTGCTAGAAGAAAAACCTTTCTGCTTGCCTTGTAACGCATGAAATTAAACAGACAAATATTCAAATTTCTAGAAGGAAAATGTGTAAAACGTTAACTGGATCGGAAAAATATTTACCACTACTGTAAAATACATTATATTTACCACTACCGCAAAGTACATTGTGCTTCATAATAAGTAACAATATTTGAGGTTTCAGCTTGTGACGTCGTGTCCGAGTGGATAAATCGACTAGTTTGGAAGACAACAGGTCCCGGGTTCGAATCCTGTGACGGGTAATTCTAACAATCCAATCTAATGTGAGTAAATAAATCCTGTAAAATGTACTAGACTTTGGCAATCTAAAGCCTGTTAAAGATGTCGGTTTGCCTTCCTTGAAAGCTTAATTTTTAAATACAGACATTTAAAAGAAAAATTAAATTTTTCAACGGGCGAAAATTTCCATTAAAATACGTAAATTGTACTGGCGTTTTGATTGGCGGTACAATTCCAATATTATAATAGAATTTTTTTAAAGTGTATAATGCTTACAAAAAAAATGGCAGCTTTTGCATAGAAATGAAAAATGGTCAAAGATGGATGCCATTGAGACGTTTGAAATGTCTTAAATTCAGATGCATACAAGCGTCTTAAAAATTAAGACACTTTAAAATGTCTGAAAATTAACACTCCGTTTAAGAAGTTTATGTGTCTGAATTTCAGACATTTCAGTTTACAGTGTGAGAAATGTAATGTAGTTGAAGAAGCTGCTAATGAAACGTTGTAAAATTATCTATATGAAATTATATTCAAATTCATGTGATGTTATTTCAATGTTTAGTCATTCAAATAATCCAATAAATTAACTTTTTACATATTATCTTCCTCCATAAATATATCATACGCGCCTTAAAAATGGACATTTTACCAAGATTCTCACAAAGTTTCTCGAACAAATGATTCATAAAAAAGCTATTGCTAAATGCAGCTAGCCGTTTAAGGTAGTTCTAAAAAAATATTTTTCCCCGCTCAACAACGCTAAATTTTCTTACACATTTTCTGACTCATTTTTTAATATTAAAACATGCAAGCATGATTATTCAACTGATTTGTCATTAACACGTTCACGCCGGCGCGGTTGGTCACACTCGACTGTCTCAGAGTTGTCAAGTCTCCGGCTTTTTGCACACCACTGTTATTTTAGAGAAAATATTGTTTCTTTAAATCGCCCAATTGTTCTAATTAAATAAAACAATATTTTCTGTATTAAAATACTGGTATCCAAAAAGCCGGAGACTTGGCAGCTCTGAGACAGTCGAGTGTGACCCACCGCGCCGGTGTGAACGTGTTAAAAAGCTTTTTCGTTTTCCGATAAATGAATTATATATTGAGTCTTAAGATATTCTTAATAAGAGCGTCCTTTTTTTTTTTTTTTTTTTTTTTTTTTTTTTTTTTTTTTTTTTTTAATTGTTTGACATTGTCTCGAACAAATTCGATTTGAAACGCCAATTTTGACTGCATTTTCTGAAATATTTTCTAACATTTCTGAAAAATGAAAAACAGTTCGATTAGAAAGTTTCTGAATAAGATTTCCTACAAATTTCATGCGTTTGAGAACAAGATTAAATTGTAAAATGTGACAAAAAGTAACAAAGTTGAATACGAAACTGTCTTAATTCACCTACTACGTATACGTATATTGTGATTCCTGTGGAACAAAAAAATGCGATTAAAAAAAAAATAATAATAATTACATTCCAGTGTAAAAACAAAGGAAACAGGAATAGGTGTAAAATTAGTTATGATTTTAACTTTTTAATCATCATTGTTAAATGGTTTAATTATTTCCAAAAACACTATTTAAAGGAAAATACATTTGAATTGCCTTATAAGGGACAAAAAAGAAGCTAAGGAATCAGTTTAATTGAAAAAAGATTATTTAAATATATGATAATGCAATTTCTTTTGGGTGATAAATTTTAAAACAGAAAATTAATTAAATTTCATTTTCATTTAAAAGAAAATATAAAAATAACAGACATTAACATTAGAAGAATTTTCTATCTTTGTCTTTGCAATAAAATATTAATTGTTGCTTTAAAATAATTTTTTGTTATTTTGCCGCTAAACTATTTCATTTTTCTTTATTTGCTCTAAAAAGGTAAATTGTTTTATTATGTGTATTGATATTATAAATGAAAATTTAAGATTTGAACAATTAATTATTAATTACGAAAAATTTAAAACGTTTCTTTACGCAAAAGATAATTTTCACTCAAATTTTTAACAAAACAAAATCTAAATTAGAATAAATAAATAGCAATCGTATTGAAACATATAGCAATGTACTTATAGATCGTAATAATATTTAAAATGATATATTCTTATTTTTACAGTTTTTTATTTGTGTAGTTATTCCAAAGGATACTGGCTAAGAAATTCATTCTTCAAGCAATTTTACTCTGTTCAGATTGAAATGGGTGTGAGGATGATACACAACTATTAAATTCGTTAAAAATTATTTATGCTCTGTTTTAAGCTTAAAAAGGGATTTGCATTCAAAAATCATTCTTCAAATGTCAACAAGTTTGTTTTCCTCTATTACATCCGCTTCATTTTTTTCCATCTTTTCCGAAAGAATAATTCATTAAAACATACTCCTAGAACTTAGAATTATTTTTATTATACAGAAAAAAAAATGTAAAAAAAAAAAGTTACACAGAATGTATTTGACGCTATTGAATAGTTTCGGTGAAAATTCTTTTAAAAATTTATTATAACAACCATCGTGACAAGTCGACTTTTTTTTTTTTCGCTATTCCACGCTATCTTGAACGGATATTCGATTTGAAACGCCATTTTCGACCGCGTTTTGTAATATCTTCTAACATTTCTGAAAAATGAAAAAAGATTTCAATTAGAAAGTTTCTGAATTAGGCGTCCTGCAAATTTAATGCGTTTGAGAACAAAAATAAATTAAAAAATGTGACAGAAAAGTATCCAAGTTGAATATGGAAAGGCCTTAATTCATCTACTTGTGGAAACAAAAAAATGCGTTAAAAATAATAATTATTATACTCCAGTATAAAATAAAGTTAACAGGAATAGATGCGAAATTAATTATGATTTTAACTTTTTAATCATCATTGCTAATCGGTTTAATTATTTCCGAAAACACTATTTAAAAGAACATACATTTGAATTGCCTTATAAGGGGGGAAAAAAGAAGCTAAGGAATCACTTTAATTCAAACTAGTTGGATGTGTCAATCCCAAAACTTTCTTCTATCTTATACATCTTAATATTTCAAAACCTAGTTACACATCTTAATACTTCAATATTATTAGTTCAATACTATACCAACTTTGATTTTCATCTTAAATTTCTGCTCCAGTCAATTAAACGGACTAAAAACGAGTTAATCTATATCATGATATTTGTTAAAATTATTAATTTTTCCTTATTCTGTTGTTATCAGGTGTTTGCGAATAACCGGGCTCAGCAGGAAGCTAGTTCCCACCGCTGCACGAACCGCCGATGCACAATAGAACTACGAAAAATCAAGAAAAGTATACAAAAATCGCTATCACAGAGGACCTACTTGCCATATCCAAAAACTTAAAATAAAAATTTGTTTCAATTCTATGCGTAACTTCATACACTTTTGGATGATACAATATTCAAAATCGCACAAAAATCGCTATTACAGCGCCCCCTACCCGCGAATTTTTTTCTAAATTCAGGGAGGACCTGCTTGCCATAGCCAAAAACTCAAAATAAAAATTTGGTTCAATTCTATGCATAACTTCATGCACTTTTAGATGGTACAATATTGAAATCGCACAAAAATCACTATTACAGCGCCCCCTATCGGCGCATTTTTTCAAAATTAAGGGAGGACCTGCTTGCCATACCCAAAAACTCAAAATAAAAATTTGGTTCAATTCTATGCATAACTTCATACACTTTTTGATGGTACAATGGCGACAGAAAAACGAACAGACGGACAGACAGACATTTTCTATAAACATGTTTTTGGGGATCTCTGTCCCCTAAAACGTGTAAATCCGTTGAAAACCCGAAGTCGAAAAAAATTTCGATTACAATACTTTCTTCTACTGAAGATAGAAGAAATTAAAATTATTACTTAAATATATATGATAAATTTCTTTTATGTGATCAATTTTAAAACAGAAAATTAATTAAATTTCATTTTCATTTAACAGAAAATATAAAAACAACACTCATTAACATTAGAAGAATTCTACTTCTATTGTCTTTGCAATAAAATATTAATTATCTCTTTAAAATAATTGTTCGTTATTTTGCAGCTAAACCATTTGATTTTCTTTTATTTTCTCTAAAAAGGTAATTTGTTTTATAATGTATATTGATATTATAAACGAAAATTTAAGGTCACAATTAATTATTAATTATGAAAAATTAAAAACTTTTTTTACGCAAAAGATCATTTTCACTCAAATTTTTATCAAAACAATATCGACATTAGAATAAATAAATAGCAATCGTATTGAAGCATATAGCAATGTATTTATAGATCGTAATAATGTTTTAAATGATATATTGTTATTTTTACAGTTTTTAGGGTTTCGTACTTAAAAAGTAAAATAGGAACCATTATAAGTTCCTTCCTGTGTCTGTCTGTCTGTCACAGCCATTTTACTTAAAAACTATGGAACGTGGAAAGTTCAAATTGGGGGAAGTAATAAAGATTATTTATTGACCCACATATTTTCAGATTATTAAACATTCATAAATATACATATAGTAAAAATATAGAGGGGAGTATTCAGCTACTTGAAAAAAAAACTCTTTTCTTTGTATATCTTGTAACATAGTGTTTGAGAAAATCGCATTTTTTCGTTACACACAAATTTCGATTTACGGGCATTCAGCAAAAGTGTTGAGGAGCGCTGGAGGTACTTATCTTAGCAGAAGTATAAAAGCATTGTTGATAATGATTTTCGAAAATAATCGTCAGTAATTACCCGAGATATTAACCCTTAAAGATACGAACGGTTTGAACATACATAATACCAGGGGCGGCATACTCTATATATCATCGGCTTTTAAAGCCTAGTTAACAACTTTTAATGATATATGTGTGTAATATAATGTCCAGTAGCAGTATAAAAGCAACAAATGTCAAATTGTTTAAAACAGACCGATTTAATTAGAATGAATCACATAAATACTATGGGATTCACGACTAGTTTGCATTGAGTAGATCTCTCAATACGCAGCACGGACCAAAGCGTTGCAACTTTGCGACTTCCTTTCGAAGCGCGCTGAGCACAATGCCAGATTTAAACTTTAAACAAAGATTTTGTTTTAGCTACACTGTAGAAAGAAAGTTTATTACTACACTGAAATTAGTTTTATGAAATGCCAAATGAAGTTTAAATATGCACTGCTATTATTGTCGGTACCGATTTAAGTTCATCATAAGCAGATTAGGATAATATTAAAAAATGAGTTCTATAGAATAACTTTATTTGATATAATTTAGGTTCCATATCTCTTTGAACTTTCATGGTATATTCATTTACACTTTTTTAGTATATACAGTTATACCCTACCCTAAGTTGTATAGTTTTTTACAAAGTCTTTGCATTCTTTTAGCAACGGTTTTTTTAATAATACAATTACAAGTTCATATATTTCTTCTACGGAACCCTCTGTGCGCGAGTAATACTCGCACTTGACCGTTTATTTATGTAGTAATTCTAAAGAATACCGCCCAAGAAATTCATTCTTCAAGCAATTCAGTCTGTTTAGATTGAAACGGTTGTGAGGATGATACACAGCTATTACATTCATTAAAAATTATTTATGCTCTGTTTTAAGCTTAAAAAGTGATTTGCATTCAAAAATCATTCTTCAAATGTCAACAAGTTTTCCTTTATTACATCGCTTTATTTTTTTTTCATCTTTTCCAAAAGAATAATTCATTAAGGCATTCTCCTAGAACTTAGAATTCTTGTTATACAGAAAAAAATTAAAAAAAGTTACACAGAATGTATTTGACGCTTTTGAATAGTTTCAGTAAAAAATGCTTTCGAAATTTATTATAAAAACCATCGTGGCTACTTAAAATGTTGCTTTTAACTTGCAAGAAACCTTTCGATTGTTTGAGGAAAATTAAATCTAATTTTATTCTACATTTTAAAAATATTCATATATTAATTTGATTAAATATTAAATTTAAATTAAAAACGATTTTTGCAATATAGGTTGAAAGGTTTAATAAAAATGCATGGTTTCAATTACCTTATTTCTGAAGATGCATTTCATTCTATCAAAATTTGGCTGGGTTTAACTTGCATATGTTTGTGTCTCATGAATATATCCCATCTTGTGCTGCAGCTTTGCGAACACATAAGTGTGAGGGCTGGGTATAGTCGAGTGGTTCATGGCACCATACGAACGTTGGCGGGCTATACTAGTGACCCGGGTTGGAATACCGGCTTGGACACCTTTTCACTCTGTTGGCTAAACTCTTAGTTAGCAACGACAAAAATTCATGAATTAAAAAATTTGGCGTCTAATTTCCTTGATGTAAATAATTTTGAAATATAGATATAAGCGGCTCAATAATCAGAATACACCTATAATATGCATACCAATTTGATATCCCCCAATTCCAGGCAATAATTTTTCTTTTGTTTTTTATTTATAATTAGATTTCATGATTCAAATAATTAAAATTACTTTCATTATGCATTTCGCAATTTTTCTTAACAGCAGTTGATAGCATCATGCACAGTCGTGGAAAAAAAAGTAAACACCCCTCAAACTCTGCAACAAATTATTGTAGAAGAAAGTTACTAGTACCAAACATTTGGAAATAAAGTCTACTTTTAAATGATGTATATAAAATGTTCTTAGAGGCTAGAGGGCCATCTACATACCAAAACTAACCCAAACTTTGTTTTTTTTTTCAATTGCAATACCCAAGTTTGACACCAGAAATAAGTTCTACGCCCTTCATTTAGCCTAAAAACAAATTTTCGTTGAATTCATACGATTAGTTTCAGAGAAATTAATTATTTTGAAATGAACATATTTTAGGGGTTGTATCCAAATTGATGTTCGGTACTCCATTGTTGAAATGATACAGAATGATTGTGTCACTTCTATTAATGTCTTATTTCTTGCCAATATGACCATTTCACTCGCTTAATATGTTTCGACTATTGCCAACCGAAATTTTTAAAAATAAATGAGTAAAATATTATTTTTTATGGTTCTCTGCACATCATAGACTGTCCCTTAAATCATCATTTTGACACTTTTTAATCATAATTCGAAAACTGCGTGGAAGAAAAATTTGAAATTGAGAATTCGTATAAAGCAGGACATAATAAATATAAATCTATCAAAAAAATTGTAGGTTGCAATTCATATTTTTTTCAAATATTAATTTCATAACTCATAATTCATATTATAAAATTTTTAACATTACAAATTCAATGTATTTATGTTTGGGTTTCTCAGTATTATAGTCCACACATAAAATTATCGCATTAGGATTATAATTTAAGAAGATAATAATAAAAATATGAAAATGTAATTGAATATTAGAAGCTCTAAATTTTGAATGTTTATAAATCAAAAACTTGTCCAAATGATTTGAAATTTCGTTTCTAGGCATAGTTTAACTGAAGATTTAAAATGTACTGCCAAAATTGAGTATTGACATTGAAAATATAATGTTTAGTCTGGTTTTGATTTGTAGATGGCCCCTAAGCAAATTTTATATATAGCCTACGACATATACATCATTTAAAAGTAGACTTTATTTCCAATCGATTGGTACCAGTAACTTTCTTCTATTACAATTAGTTGCAGAGTAAATAGGGAGTGTTTACTTTTTTTTTTCCACGACTGTACATAAATGGTGATGATATCAAATGGACATTTCACAATGAATTGATTTTCATAAAAACAGAATTACGTCACATAGTAGATAGTTTTTACAAATCGAAAACGTCAGTTGCCGTCAAAATTTATCTTTCCATTATAACAGCATTTCCCAGCCTGAGGTTCGTGGCGGACCTGTAGGTACGTTAAAATTACATAGGCAGGGATCCTACAGGTCAGGATTCTCCCTGACTTTAGCTCATATAAACACAATATTTTCTTAGAGAAAAACTCGCCTTTTGCAATCACACAATTATATAAGTCGAGTTCTACATAATTTCTACATAAAAATACTGATAATTCAGCTGGAAGTGTAGGAACCCTAATAGGTCATGGCGCAAATGCTGAAGATAAAATGGTAGAATGGAAACTTTAAAAGAAAAAGAAAAAAGTTGTAGAAAGAGTATAAAAGAAAGATTTGTGTAAACTCTAATATGCTTTGCAAATGAAGGAAAATACCTAAACCTAATATTGATTAAAAATTCGTAATTGATTAACAATTCATCGTCACTAACTACGCCACCCTAATCATATCTTGAGATTACGTCTGTGTTTCTCTCTTCCTTTGCCAAAATTATCATTTTCTATACTGTACACTTACTTTCCTAGCCCTTTTCTTTTAATGTTCGTTTCAATCTAGTGATTCTAGAAATGAGCCGTTCAGTGCATAAATCGATTAACTCCATTAAATGAAAATGTTCAGTATAACCAGTTAAAGTTATTGTAACTATAAAAATATTTTATCTATATGATATTTTTTCTCGGGATATTTTGATTGAACTCGTTATTTTTCTTTTAATCAAGGGTAACTTTTTATCACTGTATAAATACATTGAAAATGCTCAATGTTCCTTTGTTTAAAAAAAAAGTCACTTAACCCTTAAATGCCGGATTTTTCAAAAATCATTGTAATAATGTTTTTCTGTTTTCATTTTTCAAATAAATCATGGGAAAAATACTTTAAAAAATCATATTTTGTTTTAAGTATGGTTTACGGCTAAAAAACACTTTGTTGCTAATCGGCAATACTGGTCTTTAATTGAAAAAATAATTTTCCTTGATAAAATTCTATAATATTAAACACACAAGAATTTTAGGAACTATAAACAGAAATAAATTTTACTTGCTTACTGCAGAAAAAAAAATAGGGTATTTCGCAAGCTTCCAAACAAAACAAAATGAACAAGTAGCAACAATTGAAAAAAATAAATCTATATTTATTCTTAAACAGCACGAGTGTTGCCATCTACATGTTGAAAATCGATTTAATAATATTTTCAGAATGTATTTTATTGGCAACATTAGGCATTATAGCTTCAATATTATTCTAATAGTATTTTACAGCCTAAATTGGGTGTGTTGCCGAAAAGCAACACCCGGCATTTAAGGGGTAAAATGGAGTTAGTCGGTTTGTCTTCTGAACGCCTCAAATATGAAAAACAAATCTAACGGGCGGCATTAATATAAAGTGGTATACTCAGTGTTCAATATAATTTTATAAACTTTACATTTTAATTAATTTATAAGCAAGAAACTTCTTTTTTGTACTTATTGATAGTAACATTTCTATAAATGTTCTCATTTCAATGATAAAATTAATGTCAATGTCAAAGACAAAATCAATGCAAAAGTCAAGTCGTTTAAATTCATTAGTTGTGGGTTTCTTCAATTATCGGTTATTCGCTACGTCTGTTGCGAAATCGCATCTGTTTTGCATTGGAGAGAAATCAAAAATGAGCCGAGATCATGTGACTCGGTTGTGTGGCGCCAGAGCGCACGAAAAAACTATCAGATTGATACTAGAATTCTTTTAGATAAGTATTAAAACTTGAATTGTGTTCGAACGGGGAAAAAAATGTTTCCTCGTAAATATTTAAGTAAAGTAAACTCGAAAAGCTTGGTCGAGAAAAAAAAATGTTTCTCGGAATTAAACATGAACAATTGTGATTTAATGTACAGTAGTAATGCTTGAATATGTTTTTTCGAAACGATCAGAATATATATGTTCTTGGCTGGGATATGTATTTATCATAATCTCGGAATTTATAATGTTATTCAAATATTAATTGTTCTAAATGTGCTAACTGTTGTGATGTGGTGCTGTCAAATAAAAATAGAAAGACACTCAAGTTTATTTACTTTCAAGAATTTGATTAAGCGAAATATGTTTTTTTCTCGAAACCATTTTATTGCTTCGAATGATGTTTCAAGATAGTTTTGAAAAGAATAATTTTTCAACGTCATCTGTTTGATTACATTTAATTTGTAAACTTTTAATTGTATTTAGTTTATAATTCTTTTGTTCTACTCGTGAAATATATTTTCCTTGTTGTTGGTGAATGGTGGTGTTGCTCTAGGCAGTGATCTAAAGTAAATCATGGATAAAGGCTTAATTAAATTAATTTCGCCGATAAAGGCTTAAGTCTTTAAGCCCACCCTAATTTTTATTTTCTATAGTACTAATTTTTGTAGTGCACACTTAACCTATCTACTCCAAATTTTACGTAGAACTTCATAAAAAATATTACTGTAATATACCAAATAGAATGGGATTTTTATCAAGAACTTAATCAATGATTTTGGCCATTTATCTCAGACCTCAGGGTTAGACGCCGGACTTGATCGGAATAGATGCTCCAGCCAGTAGTACAGGAAGTAGGAAGCAATATAGCTGCAACATATAAACTGACACATTATTCGATACCTGTTTCATAACATCAAATAAATATTTCATGAAAAATTTCTAATAAATACATTATATTTCATCTGCTACTATCTCTATCTTATGAGTATATACAGCAAAAGCCAAACATGCCTCTTTTGATGAATATAAATTTTATTTGAAGAAATAAATCTCTGCAACTTCGTCTATTAGGTTTTTTTTTATAACGATTAAGAGTAGAAGAACGACACTAACTCCGTGAATGTCCAATAGCTGAAATACAGTAACAACTAACCCTGTGTGGTATCTAACCCGGATTTACCCTACATAAATTTTCATTACATTTTATACGGAGTGATTAAAAATAGAGGTTATGGCGATTACCTATTAAACAGCCGATGATTTAAATATATATACAATTACAAAAAGTATACAAATAAAATACAGCTTTTAGATATAGTAGCATTTATTCTAAAAGGATCTGCATACACATTGAAACACGAAATGTATTTCATTATACGGTAGCTGAGTTTTCTAAGCTAGAGGCGGAACGATTTTTTCATGGTCTGACAAACAAAACACTATTCTTCTAAGACTCAAAACTCGCCGAGTTTTGGGTCTTAGAAGACTTTGAATTTTATGAAATTTCGGAGTTTTCCTACCCTAAATTTTTTTTTTCGTTTTTAGTACCGAAAAGCTATGAAATTTCATAAAACTCAAAGTAGCATCACTTTGGGAATTTTGAGCGTAAAAGAAATGAATTTTTGGTGTTTTACTTATGAAAAAAATAGGAAAGCATGGGGGGAAAATTTGCGTATGACTTACAGAACACAGGGACCGATTAATGAAATACATTTCTTAATTTAATATGTATACAGCCTCTTTCAAAATAAATGCCATATCTAAAAGCTGAACTCTATTTCCTTGTTTTTTACTTTCTTCTATATTTACAAGAAGAGAGTATTGGATTCGTGAAAATTTTTGACATCCAGCTCTCGACGGATTTATATGTTTTAGAAGGTCCTGAGCACGGCCTGACTATTTTTAGAAAATGCCTGTCTATGAGTCTCTCTGTCTGTATGTGACAAAACTTTTGTGGGCGCTCTAACTCAAGAACTAATGCACGAAATTTAATAAAACATTAGATTCAGTTAGACCTTGCTATAAATTGGTGCTAATTAGTTTTTGGTGTAAATCTCCCAGCACTACTGTGTTGCATTTTTCAAAATTTCCGTAATAGCTCTATCGCAAGAACTAATTCACGGATTTTCATCAAACTTCATATTGAGGTTGATAAATGTTGCTGCTGATTAGGTTTTCGAATAAATTATATAATAGCTGCCTTTACTATACTGCACTTTTCACGATTTTCGAGATAGATATACCTCAAAAAATAATGTACTGAACTTAGTTAAACTTCATAATCTGTTACACTTTCACATACATAGATCCTTATTAGCCTTAGGTGTATACTATCCAAACGTTGTCGCTTTTATGCTCTTGGGTTGAGAATTTTTGTTCCAAACATCCAGCTAGGAAAGGTCCCCGACTGCCAGATCGGGATTTTGTCGACAGTGGTGTCGTTCGAAAGCTCTTACCATGGGGATCAAGGAAATGTATACAATTACCCGTCCGAATGCAACTGGGGAAGATAGGCCGATGTATTTCTGTCATTTATTCATTTCTCCTGATAGCTAGCTATGCTGGAAAGACACTCTGTGTGGTAGAAAAGACAGCTTACAGTACAGTTATGTAACCTGTTGTTGCCAGTGTGAAGTTGATGAAGGGTCCATGTTCCCTCTAGTAAGAAACAGAAGATTGTGAGCACATTTTCACAATCTTATATAACTGGACTGTGATGATTTGAAGTATGCTTTAAAGAACATCAGGAACTAATTCCTCGCCCACCTTCGATGACATGCGACTGTATGCCTTTCAAAAGGCTTTTATTAGAGAAAACGGATCCCGTCTTTCGATCAGTTAAACAGGCATGCTTTAACTTAACTAAGAACACCTGTAACAGCTACGAAAAAATCCAATTCATTGTGTGTACCTGGTGTTGGAAACACTCGTGCTTTAGTCATTTCTATTCAGAAATGCTCTACCATCCGCGAAGTTACTTTTTCCATCAAGCATAATCTGTCTTCTCTGTAATATCTGTAATCCGTCTCTTTCTTTTCTACCACACAGTGTGTCTTTCCTGCATAGCTAGCGACCTGGAGAAATCAATAAATGACGGAAATACATCGGCCAGTACTCTCCAATTACTCTTCACCAGTTGCATTCGGACGGGTAGTTGTATACATTTCCTTGATCCCCATGGTAAGAGCTTTCAAACGACACCGCTGTCGACAAAATCCCGATCTGGCAGTAGGAGACTTTCCCTAGTAAGAAGGTTAGGTGCCGAAATTCAATGCTTTCTTTGTAAACTCTGATGCTCATATCTTCTTTTTAAATGCACACAATTCAACGAACCTATACCTTTAGAATCATGATGGGCATAGATTACATTTAATTTTGGCACTGTGATAGAGAATTTTGAAGTATTATCATTTATAATATAGAAGAAATTTTTGGGATTGGCATTTCCGATTAGTTTTAATTGGGATTATCTTCTACCACAAACAGTTTAAGACATAATTGCCATAACTTCTATTATGAATCACCCAATACATTTAGTATGTATTGGGTATTCCAATGAAAAACATGTATTTTTTTTTTTAGTTTTCTCTGGGTATTTGTTGAACTTTCCTCCTGTTATGGGAATTGTCTTGACTTCAACTTTACGGTTAATCTGAACTTCGCTCTATAATTGAGGATAATTCCTTCCTATACACTATTTTCAATTACCCTTTCATCTTTTTTCCCTTCATCATCATCCCAACCTTTTTCAAGGTATTTTTTAGTAAGGCAATATAACTTTTTGTATGTGTCTAAATATCGGTTTGAAAAAATATATTTTTCGAGATATTTTTAAGTAAATCAATGGCATAACTTTTGATGTGTGTCTAAATATCGGTTTTTATAAATCAAACAACTAGGAAATTTCAAATGAGTTTCTACTTTTCTGATAAGAAGTTTAAATATGGTTTCAGGCGATGATATTAGATTTCTCATAGCAAAATATTTCTATGTTATGTGGTATAAGAACGGGAAATTTAGCATTCGTGAAATTTCAACTATTTATGATCTAGAATTTATCACTTTAAATTTTATTACACTGCTGGCATAGTAGCACGAAATCTGCTATAGGCGAAATACTTTTATATTTTTCACTGAAGTTAAAATTATTCACTATTTATATTAACAAGACGGAAATTGTACATCAAATGTGGCAAATGAGGTGGTTTCGTACTATAACTAGTTTTATAAATATTCAGATCTTGGTGCAATAAATGTTGCACTCTTACGCAAAAATGAATGAATACAAAATTTATTACGATTATATATATTAAATTCAGTAATTTGGAAAAAATATAACTCCATCTTAAATAGGACGTAATCGCCGTGGCAACCTAGAATTATTACCTATCATGGTATATCATTGAATTAATTATGTATGATAGCATTTAATTGAATAATCACAATGTCAACATAAAATCATTACCTATCATGGGATATCAATCAATTACTTACGTATCATAGGATTTAATGGAATGGTGAAAACTTTTATTATCTTTTTAAGCTTTGATTCGATTTTCATCAAATTTGAAATGATTCGACAAAATTCTGCAACGATTATACACTGGTGGACAAAACTTAAGGACCACTGTTATTTTCAACGATTACAGTTAGAAATAGATCCGCAGCAGCACGTGTAAATTTGCGGGATGTACTCTGTTTTTTTAAACTTATGCAAATTTTATACTTCCGCTTTTGTCGATCAACGTGATAGCAAAGATAAGAGATTTTAGGCAATTGGAGGCTGCTGTGAGTTGTCATTAGATGTAAAAATTGAAGGAGATGGAGTGAAACTTGACCAATTGAAAGTTGAACATGTCTTCGAGGCATCATTTTGATGATATTACTCGTGGTAGAATAATCGGAAAGTTGGAAGGACGCAAAATGAGAGATGTTGCCCGTGAATTTAACATCGCGCACAGTATTGTTTCTAGGATACGGGCGGCATTCCAAAAGAGTGGAATATGTACTAGGTGCACTGGAGGAGATCGTCCTAGCAGTACGACGTCCCAAAAAGATCGCTATATTGTTATTTCCGCCGAAAGGAACCGACGCAACCCAGGTGGTCAATTATCAGATCAACTTTGTGCTGCCACAAGAACTAAAATATTGCGGAAAACTGTTGCAAGACTTTTGAAAAAGGATGGACAATACGCCCGAAGACGTGTTATGTGTGTCCAGTCTCGAGACGCCAACGTAGCTCCCGTTTACAGTGGTGCCTTATGCATCGCAATTGGACTGATGACGCCTGGTCTACAGTGCTCTTCTCATATGAGAGTAGATTCAGTCTACAGTCTGATTGTGGACGTAAAATGATATGGTGCGAGGTTGGTAGTGCTTACTCTCGCGAAATTATTCTAGAAATAGATCGATAGGCGACTTCAAGTATCGTGATGTGGGCAGGCATCATGTTCAATGGCCGCACGTTTCTCTATGTCCTTGACCAAGGTTCCATGACCGGTAGTCTGTACATTGAAGACGTCCTGCTTTCACATGTTCGACTTTTTCGAGATGCTGTCGGCGAAAAGTTTCGTTTTATGGACGATAATGCACTTTCTCATCGCACACAGTCTGTACAAGATTGTCTTGCGGCCGAAGATATCATCGAATAGACTGACCAGTACGTTCCACTGACCTGAATCCCATTGGGATTCAGGTCAGTATGGGCTGCCTTGGGAAGACGTATTGCTGCTCGACAATTTCTTCCCACAAACAAGGAAACCCTCATCCGTGCAGTGAAGGAGGAATGTAGCAACTTGCCTCAACAGCTACTGAATCATGTTATTCTGAGTATGCCACGCCGAGTTAAAAGTTGTCTCGCATTACATGGCGGCCACATCCCTTATTGATTATGGCACTGACGATTGTTAATTTTGAGTATTTTGCTTTCTTTGTACAGTCATGTTTTGCGGACAATATTCACGTTTCAGAAAAAGAACCTCTGGTACCTGTATACATCCTTTCAACAATTTTTTATATTAAATCCAGTGTAACATTTTGTTAATACTATTGTTTGCTCCTTGACCCACAATCACACGTAGATTCCCTTGTGTACATACTATGTGTACGTACTATGTGTACATTTCTTCTCGGTCTTTAAGTTTTGTCCACCAGCGAATATATTAAATTTCAAACTGTTTGGGTAGTTTTTGCGCTGTTATATGCGGACAAACAGTCGGTCGGACTAAATGACGACTATAGGTACTACGTATTTGCATAATTACAAACACACCTAAAGAGTATTTTAACTTCCTTAATCAGTAAAAACAATAAAATAACATTCACTCACGACAAAGGTAAATGGTGAAACTTCTTTCAATTGAATAAGAAATAATATCAAATTCTATAATTGTCCATAAAAACTGCAAAAAATATAATTATTAATATCTCTTTTGATTAGAAAATATTATAAATATGTGAAAACGCGAAAAAAAAATAGAAGACTATCATGCGTTTTATTTTGTTCATTGTATTAATTTTGCAAACTTTTTGTTGCATTATTATTTGGAAATAATTAGAAATTTAATTGCTCTCATAAAACATTGTACGTTGCAAGAAAAACATCTTTAAATTATCTTAAATCTGAAAAAATTATCAAAGTTGTTTAAACTCGGTGCAAAATATTTAATATCATAAAAACTAATTTTCTCCAAGGATATATTTCATAACACAGCTCTAATTAAATATCTTCGTTATTAAATCCTTAAAAATATTTTTTAATGTAAAGGAATTTCACTTGTTTTTAGCAATGGAGTATTATTATTTCTTTTAAGCAGTATTTTATTTTGTTAAACAGGTGTTTGATTCTTTTTTTAAATGTTGATTTACATTAACACTTATTTGTAAAGCAAAGAATAATAGCATTATGAAATTATTATTTAAAGGAAAAAGGAATGCAATAGTTGAAAAAAAAATAATTTAATAAACAGAAACGAATTTTAGTTTATATTTTTATAAAAAAATAATACTTAATTTTAGAAAGAAAAAAAAAACATTCAGTTTTCCCTTGAGATGCACGGAGAAAATGAAATGAATCACAAATTCAATTTAAAGAGTACATTCTGGTTTTTTTATTTTTTTTTAATACTTAAACTGCATTTTTAAGTGATAATTGGTTCGTTAAAATAAAAATACAGAGAGAGGAATTTCGGATATTATCGAATACCATTTTATTTTTATTTGAAATCCAATATAAAAAATCTGAAGTAAATTAAAAGTTAGCAAAGAACAAACTCTTACTATTTCTTAACCCATTTTTAATGTGTTTAAAACGGAAAAATACATATAAATATTTAGCTTTTAAGAAAACAGTTACACTGATCTTGTAATGCCAACCAGTCGGGTAATATGGAGTAAGGTCATAAGAAATATTAAAATTGCCAGAAAAACCACGATTTAAAAGAATAAAAAAATTATTTAATGAGTACACCTTACTACTTTTGGTGAAGCTCGCACCTAGCATCGAGACCTAGTGCATTCTGTAGTCCTATACATAAAAGTTAGAGAACCGATAAAATTTCTCTGTAATCGTATTTTATATATTTTTTATAATTTAATTTTTTATTATTATTGGATTTTTATTAGGTAGCTTTCATTACAAAAAGCTACCTATTGCAGCCGTTCGGAGAAAAGCGATTACAAAAAATTTTGGTATATT
The DNA here is from genome assembly GCA_963932465.1 of Maratus speciosus. Taxonomy (NCBI): domain Eukaryota; kingdom Metazoa; phylum Arthropoda; class Arachnida; order Araneae; family Salticidae; genus Maratus; species Maratus speciosus. The sequence goes on along the minus strand of OZ010789.1, from coordinate 451,840,486 downwards.
TTCATCGATCATGACCACCAGACCCCGAAACCACCCTCCGTTCAAAAGTTGATATATATACATATCTGACATTTGTCACACTGTAACTCTCGTATTTATGAACCGATTTGGATGTAATTCGGTGTGTACATGGTACATATCAATGTCTCGACCGAGTTCGTTGGCCAGCTTCATCCGCCATTTTGTTTCAAAATGGCGGCCATTTAAAATTTTTAAAAAAATTTAAAATTTGAAAAGTGGTACCAAAAAAATTGAAAATGGAAAAATATTTTTTTCTTATGTATGTGACCTTTATACAAAGATTCCGGAGCAGTTTTTGTTTCGTCTTTATCTTAAAAAATGGCTGAGTTATAGCATTTTGAATTTCTAGCGTGGCTGACATTTTGAAACGTCCTGATTTTTGTCACGCGATAAAAGGCGTATTTATGAACCGATCTGGATTTAACTTCATTTATACATAGTACATACCAATGTCTCGACCGAGTTCGTAGGCCAGCTTCATCTGCCATCTTCTTTAAAAATGGCGGTCATTGAAATTTTTAAGAAAAATTTAAATTTGAAATGTGGTACCAAAAAATTGAAAATTGAAAAAATAATTTTTTCTTATGTATTTGACCTTTATACAAAGATTCCGGAGCAGTTTTTGTTTCGTCTATATCTTTAAAAAATGGCTGAGTTATAGCATTTTGAATTTCTAGCATGGCTGACATTTTGAAACGTCCTGAATTTTGTCACGCAATAAAAGGCGTATTTATGAACCGATTTGGATGTAACTTCATTTATACATAGTACATACCAATGTCTCGAACGAGTTCGTTGGCCAGCTTCATTCGCCATCTTGTTTAAAAATGGCGGCCATTTAAATTTTTAAGAAAAATTTAAATTTGAAATGTGGTACCAAAAAATTTAAAATTGAAAAAATATTTTTTCTTATGTTTTTGACCTTGATAAAAATATTCGGGAGCAGTTTTTGTTTCGTCTATATCTTAAAAAGTGGCTGAGTTATAGCATTTTGAATTTCTAGCATGGCTGACATTTTGAAACGTCCTGATTTTTGTCACGTGATAACAGGCGTATTTATGAACCGATTTGGATGTACCTTGGTGTGAACATAGTACATACAAATATCTCGACCGAGTTCGTTGGCCAGCTTCATCCGCCATCTTGTTACAAAATGGCGGTCATTTAAAAAAAATTTAAATTTTTAAATTTAAAATGAGATACCAAAAAATTGGAAAATGAAAAAAAATAAATTTGTATGTGTTTGACCTTAATACAAAGATTCCGGAACAGCTTTTGTTTTGTCTATATCTAAAAAAATGGCTGAGTTATAGCATTTTGAATTTCTATTGTGGCTGACATTTTAAAACGACCTGATTTTTGTCACGCCATAACAGGCGTATTTATGAACCGATTTGGATGTAACTTCATCTGTACATAGTACATACCAATGTCTCGACCGAGTTCGTTGGCTAGCTTCATTCGCTATCTTGTTTCAAAAGATTTGTCATTAAAAAAAATTAAATTTAAAATTTAAAATGAGGTATTAAAAAATTGGAAAATGAAAAATATTTTTTTTTTATTTGTTTGGCCTTGATACAAAGATTCCGGAGCAGTTTTTGTTTCTCAAAATTTGTTCTTTTGTTTATATCTTGAAAAATGGTTGAATTATAGCACTTTGAATTTCTAGCATGGCTAATATTTTGAAACGATCTTGTATTTGTCACGCGATACCACACTTATTCGCCTATTTCGATGGAAGAAGGCATGTGGATAGTATACATCAATATCTCGACCAAGTTCGCTGGCCAGCTTCATCAGCAATCTTGTTTCAAAATGGCGGCCATTAAATTAAAAAAAATTATATTTAAAGTGAGGTGCAAAAAAATTAGTAATTGAAAAAGGTTTCTTTCTTAAGTATTTGACCTTGATACAAGGATTCAGGAGCATTTTTTGTTTGTCTTTATCTTAAAAAATGGCTCAGATATAGCAGTTTCAATTTCTAATGTGGGTGACATTTTGAAAAATCTGATTTTTTGCCTGCGACAGCACTTGTATATATCAACCGATTCCGATGTGAGTGAGCATGTGCACAACAATTACTAAGGTCTCGACCAAGTTCACTGGTTAGCCTCATCCACCATGTTGTCTTAAAATGGCAGGCACTTTAAGAAATCGCCGAATTTGGCAGCCAAATATAAGTTACTTGAAATAAAAGCAGCTTGGATAAAGCTGACTAATTTCGCGAAATTCTCATTCATAATGATTTAGTATTGATAAAAATTAGTATTGAATCTCCTATATTTGGTTTCCTCTAAATTGAGCTTCGTGTGTTTGAATAATATAAGTTGGCTTTTTTAAAATAAGGAATATGAAAGCTACTTCTTCTTCCCGGCACTGGCCGGAAGGACTTTTTGTTTATTTAACGCCAAAAGTGCGTTAAGTTGCTAAATATGGTGCTAAACATTTTTCGCATCCTTTATCCCTCTGGTGTCCAGTATATTTACGGTACGTATTAGAATTAAATCAAATTGCGATTTGTTTGGTATTAGCATAAGAATCAAGAATTATTATTTTTTCCTATGCAGGCTATAAATGTATAAATAGTAAATATAAAACTGTTAAAAGCTTTCAAATCATTGAAAACTATTTTTTTATTATTATTATTGTAATACAAAATAAGCAAAACACGACCAGCAGCTATGACATTTGTGTAGAGTTGCCGGAAAGCTCTACTTTTTAAAAAAACGCTTAAGTTTTCTCCCTCCAAAATTGTGACTATATTGTGACAAATTCAATTAAGATTCTTGAAGGAATTTTTAAACGTTTTTCAATATTTTATACTTATTGTTGACTAATTTGTATTTTTAAATGCTTTTCTTTAAAAATCTTCTATGTTAATAGTCCGATAAGTGGTTTCGAAAATTTCATTTTCAGAAAGTTATTCTACTGTAAAATCAAAACATTATGAGCAGCACCAAAAGTGACTCCCTTGTTAGTACATCATCTATAAATTATCAGATTCTTTGAAAAATTATTTTAACTGTTTGACTCGTCTTGTCTTGAAACAGTTATCTAGCTGATATTCCATATTACCCGAAACACCATCTTGAAAAGCATAACCTCTTCACCCGTCAATAATTTAGCATAGAGAAAAACTGACTACTACAGCAAACAATATAACTGATCAACTTTATACTGAACTTAGTTAACATCACTGACAATGATATTTTATAATTAATGCGAATTTTATAAAATTTAACTGCAAAAATCTTCAAAAATTAAGAATAAGATTTTATTTCACCGTATCAAGCTCTAACAACAGTTATCCAAACAGAGCTGAATACAGTGCCTCGTGGGAGTACTGGAAAGTCGTATGGCAGATTTACGCTTGGCTGCAACACCGTTTGCGCCAGATATTGAAGTATTTCATATTCTCCGACCATTCCTTAATACCCGAACTTCCTCTATATATTTCATTTTTATTGATTATAATATTGCTACTTTTTATGTACAGCTAATTAATGTATTTTTAAAAAGAATCAGTTTTCTATTTCTAACTTGAAAATGTAATTTAAATTCCAATAATAGAAATAAAAATATTTTTCAACTTTTTATGAGCATTGAATATTTAGCTTAGCAATTACGTCTAATTTCGTGCCTGGCATTCATGTAGTTTCAAAACAATTTCGTTGTAACACGTTCATTTGGCGCAGACTCGACTATTGAAAATTCACCGCTTTCATTTACGATTGATGGAAAGCTCGAACTATTAAATTTAATTTTTTTAGTTATAATTTTTGTTCTTTATTTTTTAAGATATGCCAACAGAAATGAAACAAAAAAGATTATTTAAACTATCTATTCGTGATTTCTAAATTGTTTTCTGAACGCATAATTATAATTTAATTATTAAATTATTAAATGATCATACATATTATTTCCTTTTTCAATAGCCCTTTTTATCCACTGATATATAGCGTATAACGATGAATGAGGTATCATTTGATTGGATTTTTTGCTTACAACTGACATTGCATACTGAATTTTCGTTGTACTTTTAGGTTAAGTATCGTCATGCATGTTATTTCTTATGTCAACATTCCTTTTACTACTCACATACAAAACGCACAACGATAAATGGGATAATATACAAAAAGATTTTGAACACGTTTTTGACATAGTACACACTCATATTTTGTTAAAAAAAGTTGTTTGATTTAAAAAAATGCACTTAAGTATAAATTAATGAAGAATGCATCAGGAAAAAAATCAAAGATTGCAGTCCGAAACCTCACACATGTCTACTGGTAAAATATATATATATATATATTACACTGGTTATTTAATTTTTTCTACTTGTTAATGTTTAAAATATTTCGTTGTTGCAGTTTCACAGCCAGTAGGCAAATTTTGGCTAGAGAGGTTTGACTGCCTAATAGGTTATTCTCAGATTCAGGAAACCAAGTCCATAGAGCATAGATGTCCCTCCCAAACTTCTTTATTGAGGTTAAAAAAATTACAGTATTCAACCGGATACGAACCAACCAATAAACGCATCAGTGAGCAGGGTGGAAAATAAGTAAGTGGAAATAAGAAGTAAAAAAATAAAGGAAACATACTACATGCGACATGGGGCAGAATAATAGATGGAGTGGTTATCAATAGAAATCCCACACTTAATGCAAGAGGAAAATCTCACTACCAGTATGAACCAACGGTGGTTAGAAATTAATTAAAATTAAAGAAAAGAAAAAATCTTCTGATAAAAATTTTAACTTCTGAAATTATTTAAAAAACATTGTCAATGATTTTACGTTGCAAAAATAAAAATGCATTATTAAAGTGGAAATAGAAGTTGCAAAAGGGTTTATATGCAATTCTTAAATAATATTAAATCTTACTTATAGTTGTAGCCAGAATTACTAAGAACTAAGAAAAAGGACTTCCAAAAAAATAAAAGAAAGAAAGAAAAGTAGCGCATAATTAACTCGACTGTTTTCGTAACTTGTAAAGAGTTGTAACCATAAAAATTACTTGGCAGTTTTTCACCTGCGGGGGCTGGCAGAAAAATGCTTTAAAATTAATTTATTGGTTTATAATTAAATTCTAAAAATATTAAAATGTTGTATTGTCATCGAAAACACACTTGTATACGTAATTTTCAAAATTCTAGCATATTAGGAATTGAGTTACTTGGGATTTTACTACTATAACAAAGAAAAATGTTTGAGGTGAACGATGTAATATATTATAAACATATGCACACGCCTAGATATATCGACATAGTAATATTTTATATCATTACATGAAACATTCCATATTCCGAACTAATGCTACATCATGAGGAAAACATCATGTATCAAAGACACTTCAATATTCAACGGTATCATATCATATACATGATAAAATTATGGTAAAATGATAATGCGAAATATAATTTACTTAATTAATGCAGATGGCTGCGAATGATACTGCCAGTAACAACGGATTACCTCAAAGCAACCTGTTTCAACTACATAATATACTTTGACATAAGGAAATTATTCTGTAGTTATATTACTTATTGAAACTAAACAACACTAAAGGATTAAAAGGATTTTTTGCTACTACAAATGTTGTTTTATTGTGGTTCTTATTACGATATTAGTTTAACTTAAAACTTTAACTTAAAAAAAAATATTTATAACAAAAGGGAAAAAAACCTATATAAGGCATTCAATAAAATACATCTTTTAAAATTATAAAATCGTTTTATAAAGTTAATTCTTTAAAAAGTTATGTGCAAGAATTTATGTATCCTTATTTTGTTCGATTCGCCGTAAACATTATATCTATATACAGGGTGTTTCATAAAAGATGGGCAAAAATTTAAGAGGTGATATTACACATCCAAACAAACAACTTTTGTCAAACAATACATGGTCGGAATTAAAATGCAAAAGTTCTGGCGTATTTGGAAACTTGCTCCATGCAAACGATAAAGCTCCATTCCTGTTGCACGTTACCGGAAGAAAAACGACGAAAGTATGCAAATGAAGCAAAGAATGCAAAGAAGAAGAAAGCGTATGCAAAATTTCGCGTCGATTAACGCATAAAAGCCGCCGATCCGAGTGTGCAACTGCCAATCGCGGAAGGAACGTATTGAAAGATGTAGCCCTTCATTAATAAGGAAAAGATGATATGCCTTTTAACTAAGGAACTGCAATTGCAAACGGTTCAGTGGCTCAACGATTGTACGGAGAGCAGTTTCCCACCTTGTTTTTGTCACTTTATCGTTCTTTGTGTGCTTTTCACTGGTATAACAACATCACCTTCGGCGCCCTCTAACACCTTTGCGTTTTAATTCCGACCATGCATTCTTTCATGAAAGTTGTTTGTTTGTATGTGTTCTAATCACCGCTTAAAGTTTTGGCCATCTTTTATGAAACACCCTGTATAACTTCATAAAAAGTAGTTCAAGCCAATTATAGATAACTACATTTATAACACAAGATAGTCATGATTAAAGCAGACGTGTTTAGAATTTATTTTTTATATTTTAAAATTTCCATTTGGCCAAACAACAAAACTTGGTGGAAAAGGGGAGATTTGAGTTTTAAAATAGTGTTCTGATTCTACCTCCAGAAAATAAAATGATGCTGAAACTTTTGTTTTTGGAGTTAAATATAATAGAATGCACACGAACCATCTTTTGCAAAAGTGACCTTTTCCTAGCGTTGAAAAATATGGCCACATTTGTTGAAATGAATTTTTCTCTAAACAAATATTTCGCAGTCTTTACATAGTTAAAATGGCCCACGCGTTTTAATTTTTGTACAAAATTCTTAATATCACTAAAGGACAATTTTTATACAACTACAGCTAATTTAAGAGTCCATTTTTAGCACTTTCCAAGATAGTTGAAAAGTATTTATGACTTCGGTTCTGCCGTCTCTCTGTACTCTAATTCTCGTAAATATACTCAGAATTCTATTTAATTTATATATGTTATTGAAGTTTAGTATAGAATGTTCAGTATTGAAATGAATTTTTTTAGATTTTATAGTTCGTTTACACAGCCATTCAAAAGAATCCCGCTTCATTATGGTATGTAAGGAAAAATCATTTACGGTGCATTTTAATTATATTAGACTCTTTCAAGCATAATGAAATTCGTATGCAAGTCTGAGCTGCACTGAAACATGCTTTCTGTAGACTATGGAATGCAAAGCATTCATCATTCATTTACAGGGTCTCACAAAATAATTCAGTTACATAATGGACAACAGTAAATAATTGTTTGCAGCGTATTTTAATAATTCTATACTATTGCAAGGACAATGAAATTTATTTACCTTGTTGAAGTGCACTGGAAGATGCTCACTATAGAATATGACTTGCATAACACTTAATTTACACGGGCACACAAAAAAGTTAGGTTATAGTATTGTTTATGAACGATAAATGCTGGAAGTGCTGTTTTTTTCGTTACGGTATGCGTTTTTATGTTTAACAAGTTTTTTGCGTACTACAAGGTGTGTATAAGTTCTATAGATTATATAAAAAGCTCCACTGTGTTTTAGCGTAAATTGTTAAACTGTGTTTTTTAATTGAGTTAAGCTTTTTCCAGCTGAACTGTATTTTAAGACATGTTTCTAGAATATAAATAAATTCATATGCAGAGCTATTCAAAGAACTGCATAGATTGCCTTCTATAAGTGGTTATTTCCGAAAGTACGTTTTTAGTTGTTATGCGTTTTCACCTTATTAAACGGTCGTTACAGTATTCTGAAATTGTTGGAAAGTGTTTCATAATCTATGCTTGGCGCACGATTTTTGTTTCTTATTTAATATTACATGCAGTTATTTAAAAAAGACAAAAAACTGACACTTCCTGCCAATCTTTTTATCATTTTTTTTAAACAACTGTGTTAAAAATTCATTACAAAAATTCCTTAAAATTTCGCAGGTTAATAGACTTTATTGTTAACCTAAAGAACTTAATAACGTAGCATTCCAAAACTCATGCGCAAACTTACTTCGTATATTATCAAGATTGTCCCTTAACGATAGTGAGAATTTTGAAAAAGAATTAAAACGTATGGAACATTTTAAAAATGTACATACTGCGGAAAATCTGTTTTCAGGAAAATGCATTTGAAATATTTTATACGTTATTTTCATTGCTTATATTTATAAGAAGTGTGAAAATATACTTTTTCTCAAATACATGATTATATATTCATATATTTCAAATATTTAATAATAAGGCTTCATACAAAAGAAGAAAATGCTGTTTTAAGTACGTGACGTCGCCTCTTAAGAAACGTTTTGTTTATGTAATTATAACACAATCAGTTGAGTTATGTTTCGAAGAAAGTTATGTAGTAATCCTCTAGAATAAACAATGCTCTGTTACTCAAAAATTGCGTTTATGAAAACAAATAATATGTAAACACGTTTTCTTATCTTCTAGTGTTTTATTAAAAATAAGTATTCCTCACACAAAGCACTCATCATAGTAGGAAAACTACCAGGAGCAAATATTAAAGAATAATCTGCAGGTAAAAAAAAAAAAAAGAAAAAATCGATTATCTGCGTACAATTCTTGCATATATTTATTTACCTTCACTTTTTGCATTATTATTATAAGATTTTGATAGTACAGTTACTCAATGGACAGTATTCATGTGACGTCACAATCGGTAAAATGGCGATTTTTATAGCCTCGAACCGAAAGGAAGAATAGGGTCCATTTCTTTAAGGATTATTAGCTGGAAACAAATGTTAAATTATTTATATTATTTAAAGTGTAAACGATATTTTCTGTAATCGTCTATATATGGTAAGTACAATGAAGTATGAACAGTATGCCTGTGACATCCAATTGCTAAAATGGCGAATTTTATAGCATCGAACCGAAAGGAAAAATAGGACACATGCAACATCAATGCAAATCTGTAAGAACAAAGCACAAGCACGAAAACCCAATATCAGTAAGAGCAATCTGGATTTAATATTTCATCAGACAAAGTGTCAGCTGACTAAAACTTACATAACATTGGTAAGCAATAAATTTGCCTTATTCTCTTTTTGCTATTTTACTACGAAATACCATTGTGTGCTATGCGAGTAACATTCCAAAAATAAAGTTAACAAGTTGCAAATTGCTCGTCAAACGTGGCAAATGAGGTGCGTTCGTACTATAACAAGTTTTATAATTACTTTTTGCACCCCATATTGTACTGAATGTATAATTTTTTGCACTTCATAAAGTGCATAGTCTTTAACATCATTAAAATGCACTCCCAATAATTTTTTTCCCATTCCCGGAACACTTTTGACTGTCCCTGTAATTAAACTATACATTCGATTTTCCTAAAATTTGAAATGGCTCGGCAAAATTTTGCAACAATTATATCTTTAAAATTTCAGACCATTCGGAAGACTGTAACATCATTGAAATGCACTTGCAATAATTTTTCCCATTGGCCGTAATGTAAAGAAAAACTTTTGACTGTCCCTGTAATTAAACTATACATCCGATTTTCATAAAATTTGAAATGGATCGACAAAATTTTGCAACAATCTTATATTTCAAATTTCAGACAATTCGGTTAGGTAGTTTTTGCTCTGTTATATGCGGACAGACAGACGGACGGACAGACGGATGGACAGACGGACAGACAGACGGACGGACTGAACGACAACTATAGGTGCTACGTATTTATATAATTACGAACGCACCTAAAAACGCCATTTTAGAGGAATGCTGGACGAAATCGGTATGGCGAAATGGTCTAGGTACCTGATTTACTTTGGTTCACAAAATATATCATGGGTTCGAATCCCGCTCACAGAGGATGGTTCTTTTAGTTCAAAAAAATTAATATAGCAGTTCAGGTAATTCGGTTCAAGAATGTCAAATACTTTATTTAAAGTGAAAAGTTACAGGATTTGTAATTTTTTTATCCGAATGCTAGATAATTATTAAATAAATTTCCACCCAGCAATACGGAATCAAGTTTTTCATATATTAAATTAAATCCAGCAGGTGTCATACGCAGGATGGTGGGTCACCTCAAGAACCACAAGGAGAATTTACTAATGAGACCAATAGTTGCAAGATGTTACGGACCATTATACTATACTAGGGGATCGTACCCGGGCTTCCCGGATTAAAGAATATAGGTGAAAACATTTTTTTTTTTTTTTATTGAAAACTAATAATTTTTTTTGTATGCAATAATTTTTTTAAATTTACCACTTACATTAAAAAAACATTTTTCACATGGAAAATACAAATTATACAATCAAATAAATTTTTGAAATTTATCAAAAGCGATACTTTCTTATTAGCCGCATGCTAAGAGTTATTTGCCAAGATTTTGCTACTTGTGGCATCCTTTTATATTCTGATAATTTCAGAGCTTATACATGTCTAGTAAATTTGTGTTTTATTTATATTATTTTATTTATTTATTCTAGGGAAGATTTTTTAATGGATATTAGCCGTAAGAAAATGATGAACTCTTTAATTTGTTTTAAGGTCAAACAGATTAATCTTTCGTAATCGAGCTCCTCGCGATATAGATAAATTGAAAAATATGCCATGCTTTAAAATTGTTTTTAAAACCATAGACAATCAGTAAACTGAGATGAACTTTGCGAACAAATTCCATTTGAAAAAAAATGTCCTATTTGGTGATCTCAAAATTTAAATTGTGCGATTACAAATATGTTAGATTTGTGTTTTTATTCTTTTATTTGTTTATAAAAGAAGTATTAATTTCGTTATGCAAAAACAGTCAGGAACAAATGCTGAAGAATGTTTGTTGCTTTATGTGCAATATGTTTATTTTTATTATGTATTGAAACCGGCACGTGATGAGATAAACTTAAAAAATATCATGCTTAAAAATTATTTTATAAATATAATACATCAGTCAATGAATACAGTTTTTAAACAAATTGCATTTGAAAGTAATTTTTTTTCCCTATGTGACGAAAATTGAAAATGTACGATGGTCAGAAGATTAAAAAGTTGCAGTAGCGAAAATTTCAAGACCGAAATTTGATCGTGAAGTGTTGCCATTCGCAAAATGACTTCAGCGTTACGTACAGATACGTTTGTTCTTTATAATATAGATAGATACTTAATCAGTAAAATAAAATAAAGATCAGTTGTTAGGATGTGGTTATCAATTGAGGCTCTTATGCTTAGATTTCCGGAATGAAAGCAGCAATTTTCACCTTCTCAAAATTTGCATATGCACTTCTCATATCCATATTCATCATTTTTAAAACATTTGTATTTTTTTTTATCATTTAAAAATCATTTTAACTCAAAACCTTGAATTCACTATTGTCAGCAACATCTTTTATGTGAACAGACGCACTCTTTACTTGAGATTCTAATCTCAATTCCGGAGAATACAAATCTCCGTATTTTATATCTTTTAGACGCATTTGTGTTAAAATGTTTAGTTTCATCTAAGAAAATGATCGTTTTCTTTTAAATATGACTTCATTTTCACTTAAATAAGCATTTCGTCTACTGCCTGAAACTTAGTACAGTACACATGCAGAAGGAAAAACAATATAGAAAATTTATGAGGAAAAATGCGTGTTTTCAAAAGCAGTATGTCATTTTCCGTTATTATGCCCCTAATATAATATTCTGCTCCTAATGGGATTTTGCTTCACTAAACCTTATACAACAATTTTTATCAACAATTTTGAATTTTTATCAGAAAATAGCATGAATAAAGTTAAAAATACCTCATTATTTCTCTCTTGTCTGCAATAATGAAAACTATCCAATTTTCATCATTTTGAAGAAATTTCATAAAATGCTTTTAAAATTAAAATATAAAAGTGGGGATATTTAAAAAAAACAAAAAAAAAACAGATAGTGCGATCACATCTACATAAGAAGAGCTTTCAGTTTAAAAAAAAATATTAGTAAAATTGGTTCAGTAGAAAGATCAGGACAGATGACTAAAAAACATACCATTGTTTTAAATATATAGATTATATAAAAGTAGGAAAAATTAAATTAAGCAAATTATGTATTTTGATAAAATTATAGTATAATGTCCTAATGAATAGCATTAAAATTTTATTATTCGAGAGAATTTTCGACAAAAACTTCAGGAACACGATATTATTTTAAACCGCGAATTATTTGTTTGTTTGTCTAACTCGGCGAAGCAAATCCATGCAGGCGAGAATCAACAATTTCTGTAATATACATCGCTGTTACTTGCATGTCACCTCTCTTTTATAAAGACACTCTACATTTTTGTAAAATATTGCGTTTTATCAGTGTGTAATTTCGATTACATTATTTTCAAAAGTGAAGCATTTTCACCTGTGAAGAATTTCAAAGCAGCTGGGCTGTGAAAATGACACAGTTGTACAAAACATAATTTAAGAATTAAAATACCCGCTTTTCTATAAAATGACGTCATTTGCATCCGCTAAAGTAATCCAGTCTTACTTCGTCTGCAGAAAAGTGTGCATATGACGTCATTATCACAGAATAACAGACAATATTCTTGACATAGCCCATATTTTAATTTAAACTTTTTTTCAGGTTTTATGAGAAAATGGCAACAAAAAGATATAGTATCTCATATGTTCGACTATTTTCCGTTTACTTTCAATGACTTTCAATAGAAATGAGGTACTTTTGTTGCCACGATAAGAAAAAGGGTATTAAAAACTACAAAAAATTTAATACCTCAAAATTAAATTGAGATACAGCTTTCAAACAAATTGCATTTAAAAGAGCATTTTTTTCCTTCTACGACGGTGTAAAAAATTAAAATGTGCGATGTTTAGAAGTTTAAAAATTTTGAGTAGAGAAAATAAACCAAAATTTTATTTCAAATTTCAAAGTGTTGCCATTCGCAAAATGACGTATGCGTTACGCACAGATATGTTTGTCCTTTATAATATAGATAGGAAAAGCTTTTGTCATATACTGCTAAAATCAAGTTCTCCCAGAAATCACAAACTCCATAGATTCCAATAACAGCTTTCTCCAGAATATCAGAAATTCGGAAATCAATCATCATGCTACTATTTTAGCAAGCTTCGACATAATTTCACTACATCCATCCGTTAAAAGTAGTCATACATGGCGCCAACCTATATGGGCCAGTGAGGACCGGGCCCACCCAATAATTTGATCACTTTGATACCCAATTTCAATTTATTTATCTATTTATTAAATCGCTGAAATGAAGTTTTGTTTCAATGATGTTCTCAAAAGAATTTTGTTTGAAAAAAAGTAAATACATCAATTAGACTTGCAAGAACACTGACAGCCCCTTTTGCGGATAAAAACAATTTTCCTACATATTTTGCAATCTGTTTTAATATATTGGATTGAAAAAGCACTTAAGTGACAAAATGTATATTTTTCTAGACATTTAATTTTTTGCACTTTTACTAGTTAGCAATTTTAATGATGCAAATATAATAAATATTTATATATTTATAAGAAATAACTTATGGGAATATAATATAATAAAATTATTTTTTAATTATAAGAATTTTATATTTTGCTAAGAAAAAAACATGATTTAACCCCGAATTATCGTATTTAGTCATTCGCATCAAGTCCGCCTTTTACCCCATACACACTAAGAGTGAAAAATATATGTGTTATTTTACTATGAAATTTTTGAGCCCATCGAATATTTTTCAAAAGTCGGCGCTACTGGTCATACATACTATCAATTGTGAAATAGATAAGCGAGAGCACATAAACAGTAATATGGAGAGATCTTTGAAGGCAGTTCTAAACCTGATAACAAGTAGTAATGTGTTCATTTTTAACAATAGACATTACAAAAAGACAAAAGGAGCACATATGGGATCTTCTATATCCGGCCTTCTTGCTGAATTTAAATTACAACCCTTAGAAAACGGCATTCTTAAGACCATCAAACCATCTCCTAGCACGCGGATCAGATATATATATAGAATATATTATTGCAGTTTGGGAACACGGGCTAGAAACCCTTAAAGGTATCCTCGGAAAAATAAATAAAACTGACAAGCACATTTAATTCACCAAGGAAATTAAAAATAACAATACCCTACCATTTCTGGATATTCTGCCCACAGAAGAGGGCACTAAAATTAGCAGAAAAATCTATCGAAAGAAAGTAAACTAGATCCCATTATAACGAATTATGCAACAGCCCCATGGCTTATAAATTCAGTGCATTAAAATCTTATATCCATAGAGCATTTAAAGTTTCTTCAGGCCAATAGCTAAAAGAAGAAATCAATTATATAATCGAGATTGCAAGTAATCGCGATTTCCAACCAACAACAATATACCAGATTATTGTAAAACTCAATAAACCAAATCTGGAACTAGACACAACCACCATGCCCACCTATAGAAAATCACATATGTCCCAATTATTTCGGAAGTTTAAGACAGTCCTTCAAGAAATACAATATCCACCTCATCAACAACTACCACAACAAATCTTGTAGAATTAGTCAATAGGAACTGGAACCCATACCCCCCGCAAATCAGTCAGGAATATATAAAATACCAACCAACTTAAATAATACATAGGAATGACTAAACGAAAATTTAGCGACAGGCTTAAAAAATATAAAGGAGATATTAAATATGGTAAACTCAGAACAGCTCTATCAAGACTTTGCTCCAACGAAGAGATAAAATCAATCGATTTTGACAGTGCAAGAATTATTGTTGGCCAATGAACTCCCACAAAGCTAAGATCCGTGAAACACTGGAAATAAATAACCAGGTCTGTAACGATAATGTACTATATCTTTATCGTATTAATATACAGTAGCGCTCAAAAGTATTTTGACAACTTTATATTCTCTCTTATTTTATTTAATATAAAAATGTAAAAGAAAATATATTCCCTATAATTGAGAACACTATGACTGCAGTTATTTAAATGTATCAAGTTTCAACTTGTTTGTTTACAATCGGCGCCACCGAAGAAATATGATTCCACCTTAGCTCAAAAGTATTTTGACAATTAGTTTGCATTTAATTGTTGAAGGTGTCAGTGGCGCTATAGCTTCGATTAGTGTTTATATTGACTTATTGTGATTATTTTTAAGGATCAGGAATCCCGAAAAGTAAAAAATATTGAAGTGATTCTAGAAAAGCCGCTGTAAATGCCCTTGAGAAAGGTAGACTGCAAACAGAACTAGCTGGTTCTTTTAACGTCTCTGGGCAACTTGTTATTACATGGAATAAAGTTTTTAATAAACAGAAATACATCGAAAATAAGCCTCAAAGTGGCCATCCGAAAAAAAACAACTTGCAATGTTGACTGTATTGTAAAAATGATATCTACAAGTGATTGTCGTAAGTCCGCTGTAATAATAAAAAATGAATTGAAAGAAAATTACGGCATAGACATACACGTTTTATCAGTCAAACGACGCCTAAACCTCTATGGTTTACATGGTAGAAGACCAGCAAAAACACGTTTGTTATCTACTAAGAATAGGAAGGCTAGAGTTGCATTTGTAAAACGGCATAACCCTTTCAGAGACAAAGCAATTCCATTGCTAAAGTGTTGAAATTAATGATTGACACCGGAATTTGAAAACAAATTTATTTTTAAATAAGAAAAAGCTATATTTCACACACATAATAAACCGAATTTTTTTTTTTTTTAAATTCTGGTTTCAGTCGTTAATTTCAACACTTCAGCAATAGAATTGCTTTGGACCTGAAAGGGTTATGCCGTTTTACAAAATCAACTCTAGCCTTCCTATTCTTAGTAGATTAGAAACGTGTTTTTGCTGGTCTTCTGCCATGTAAACCATAGAGGTTTAGGCGTAGTTTGACGTATTGATGAAACGTGTATGTCTATGCCGTAATTTTCTTTCAATTCATTTTTTATTGTTACAGCGGACTTACGACAATCACTTGTAGATATCATTTTTATAATACAGTCTACATTGCAAGTTGTTTTTTTCGGATGGCTACTTTGAGGCTTATTTTCGATGTATTTCTGTTTATTAAACTAGGGGGCTCGGCCCCCTACGAGCTACGCTCGCCAACCCCCGTCCAGACACCGCAGACTCTAAATGCACGCTAATTTGATCGGCTTTAAAAAGATTTCGAAAGATTGAATTATAATTTAAAAAACAGTGGCGATCTTCCTATAAACGAATTTCTATTCATTTCTCTTTGATTGGGGAATTTTAACGCCAAATCCGCTGCGGTACTACTTGATTATCCTGTCGACCAATTTCGCCAAATTATATAAATCGCCAAACCACTTGCCAAATTATACAAATTGACATAATTTTTATTTTAAATAACGAAAGAACAAATAAATTCGTACAACATTAATAAAAACACAAATAAAACGTCGAAGTAAAAATAACTTGATGACGTATACACGTGTAACAACATTTCAAAATAAGCTAATATAAAAGGAATTAAGTAAAGAGAGTCTTTGTCTCCTGGTATTTTTTAACAAAGCGAAAAGAAAGTTCTTTTAAATGAGACATTTTAAATTAATTCTCAAAATATCAAATAAATGTCTAGCGCAATTTCTAAATTTAAACTTTTTTGCAATATTATTTTGTGTTCATTTTATGTAATAACTATAATGTGACGTAAATATGACGTAATTTCTTCTAAGACTTCTAACGCATGTTAAGGAATTTATTATTTTACAATATCCTTTCTCTTTTAAAATTCACGTGTATACTTTTTATGACGTAATTTTTAATAAGTTCCTGCTTTTTATACGTAATTATTTAATTCTAATTTGAAAGTTTTTTTTTTGTTTATAATAGTCACGTATAAATAAATTTTTAATTTGAAGCAAACATTATTGCTTCCGCTATTTATACAGTTGGCAACAGTTTAAATTAGTACAATTTTCTGAAATCTGTAAAAAATATCTCTAGAAATGCTGAAAATTTGAATTTAAAATAGAAATAAAACCTGAAAAAATGAGTCAAAATAAAAAAATTAATGCAATCTGCACTCTGGCAAATTCTAACGCATAAAATGGTCTAAAAATGATTACACTGCCATGTATAGTTATTGCTGTTATAAAACTTTTTTAGTGGAACGATTTTGTCCAACTTTAGCATTAAATAACTCTTAAAATAATTCTTCGATTTGAAAACTGTCTGCATCAGCGTGTTTATCAAACATTTCTGTATAAAACCACCGATTTTCATATTTTTGCATGCATTATTTTTGTTAATATTAACGAAGAAAGGCCTCCGGTCACAAAAAAATCAAAACCGGCGGCGGCGGCGGCGGCGGCGGCGGTGACAGCGGTAGTTACTTTTTTTTAGAATAGAGAGAAACTTTATTCCATGTAATAACAAGTTGCCGAGACACGTTAAAAGAACGAGCTAATTCTGCTTGCAGTCTACCTTTCTTAAGTGCATTTACAGCGGCTTTTCTAGAATCACTTCAATATTTTTTACATTTCGGCATTCCTGATCCTTAAAATTAATCACAATAAGTCAATATAAACACTAATCGAAGCTATAGCGCCACTGACACCTTCAACAATTAAATGCAAACTAATTGTCAAAATACTTTTGAGCTAAGGAGGTGTCATACTTCTTCGGTGGCGCCGAATGTAAACAAACAAGTTGAAACTGGATACATTTGAATAACTGCAGTCATAGTGTTCTCAATTATAGGGAATATATTTTCTTTTACATTTTTATATTAAATAAAATAAGAGAGAATATAAGGTTGTCAAAATACTTTTGAGGCTACTATAGTATCTTATCGAATTTTATACAATAGATGATGCCACTACCGTTTTTATAAATTGACTTTGGGAAACTCTCCCTAGGAAAATGTCAATATTTACTTTAAAATTGATAATCTAGATATAGTGCCGATAACACGGTGTTAGTTTCTCCATATGTTATCCCTTAGGATGGACAAATTTTTAATTGTCCGAAACTGTAGGAATGTAATTGTATTATATTATTGTAAGTAATTTATGTGATTTTATTTATGAATTTTAATAAACAATTTAATTTAAAAAATCAAAAAACCCGACTGCGTAAAAAGCATACTAATTAATTATTTCTCATCAATGTGAAACTATTTTTTTTTTCAATTCCTACTATTAGCTCACATTCTCGCTATAGATATCTTGTTCAAATTTTCAATCGTTAATAAAATACTTATTATTTATCTAATCAACCTCAAATAATTTTTTTAAACTTGTAGTGGATGACACTTGATGTTAATCCAGTTTTTTTTTCAAATATTAATTCATTAATTTTCAATAATCGAGAGAGTCCTCTTCTTGATCAAGGTATTTTAAGACCGAGAGAGCCCTCTTCTTGATCTAGGTAGTTTAAGCGCCCCTCAAGAGGAAAGAAGAATGGGAAAAAAATTCTCTTATTGACCAAAGTAAGAATTGACTTAAGATATTTTTTTTATATTACTTGTTTATATTACTTACCTATTTTTTTTATTTATTTACTTGTATTGATGACTTTTAAGTTGTGTTTAATTGTTAGTTCCTATCTATAAACACGGTTTTGATGAGGTCTATAGATGTCTAAGGTGGTTAGAGCTGCAGTAAAGCTAGAGATCCTACCTACACAACTTTCAGGTTGTATAATATTTTAACGGAGCTTCTGACTGTAAAATAGTCAATGAAGCATCGTCTTCATTTTGAAAGACCTATCCGATGATATGCCACTCAATAGGGTGCGTAAATTTTTCTTTCGTCTCTACCACCATTTTGTATTTTACGGCCGCCATTTTGAATTTATAAAAACAAAACCCAGCCTATAACCATCGGGCCGTTAAGACGAATTGATAGAGACCTCATTCATTAAAATCCATCCAGCCATTGGGATGTTGTTTCGAGGCCATTGTTTCGAGGGTATAAAGAAATCCACATGCACAGATACGCGTGAAACACTTAATCCTTCTTTTCAGTCGGGTAAAAATATATTACATACACTGACTGACCGTAGTCATATTTTATTCATTTAAATACAGTCTTTTTATAACCAACAATACTGTTAGAAATTTCTGAATTTGTATTAAAAATATTTAAATTTAGAAGCTTTAGCATGTAATTATCGATTAAATTAACTGAAGTGGTCTGCAATTCTTTGTTAAAAAAACATCGTAATTTCGGGAAACTTTGAGTGGGGGGATGGATTTTTTTAATGAAATTCCCATACTATTTCAAAATAATAGATACATTTTAGCACAACAGCTTTTATTCTAACTAGGCTCTAAACATTAGTCATGATCACTCTATATCGTAATAGAAAATACAACCTATTTAAATATCGTATTTAACTATAGTTCTATTAAAAATGCAAATTTTATTCCATCTTCTTAATACACCTCGAAATACGGAACAAAAGTTTCTATCATCTGCTAAGTTTCATTTCCCCATATATATTTCATAAGCATTCATCTTTAAGTAACGTATACATTACTTCCGTTGTAATTGTGTAATAACTCTTAGATCTCCATGATAGATTTATCAAAATGCAATAACTGACGATGACTTTTAATATATACAGAAAATGAATTATTAATATTACCTGCTTCTTACAATATTCCAATTTTATAAACTAATTATAAGTTCGTTTTAATATACTTAAAATACTGAACAAAAGGTGCTGTGATAGATTGTTTTATTGAAATACCCCATACTACTTCAAACATAATTGGTGTATTTTAGCACAACAGCTTTTATTCTAACTAGGCGCTAAACACTAGTCATGATCACTCTATATCATAATAGAAAATACACACTATTGAATTGCCATAAGTAACTACAGTGCTATTAAAAATACAAATTTTATTGCATCATATATTCTTCTTAATACACCTCGAAATACTAAACCAAAGTTTCTACCATCTGCCAAGTTTCATTTCCCCATATATATTTCATAAGTATTCATCTTTAAGTATACAGTTTGTAATAACTTGTGTTATAACTCTTAGACCCCAGATCGATTTATAACTAGTTGGATGTGCCAGTCCCAAAACTTTCTTCTATCTCATGTCAATATTTCATTATAATTAGTTTTGTTAGTTTTTTTATTAGAATTAAGCATAACTTCATACACTTTTCGATCGTACAATATTAAAAATTGCACAAAAATCGTTATTACAGCGCCCCCTTCCGGCGGATTTTTTCCAAATTCAGAGAGGACCTTCTTGCCATGGCCAAAAACATACACAAAAAATTTGGTTCAATTCTATGCATAACTTCATACACTTTTTGATGGTACAATATTAAAAAATCGCACAAAAATCGTTATTATAGCGCCCCCTACCAGTGAAATTTTTCCAAATTCAGGAAGGACCTTCTTGCCATGGCCAAAAACATACACAAAAATTTGGTTCGATTCTATGCATAACATCATACACTTTTTGATGGTACAATATTCAAAATGCACAAAAATCGCACAAAAAATCGCTATTACAGCGTCCCCTACCGGCGGATTTTTTCCAAATTAGTGGAGGACCTGCTTGCCATAGCCAAAAACTTAAAAAAAAATTGGTTCAATTCTATGTATAACTTCATACAATTTTTGATGGTACAATGGCGACACACGGACATACGGACACACAGACATACGGACAAACGGTTTTGGTTTTGTGTTTATGACGGCCAATTATCAACACGAGGGATATGGGCCCTAAGGGGGGGAGGAGTGCCCTTCGTAGGTCTTTCTAAGGGAACCTAACCCGTATTTACGCTTGGAAATCCAAGGTTCGAAGAAAACCACGAAAAATCCGAACGATTATGCCGACGGGCGTTATTGGGTTCGAACCCAGCACCTCCCGTCTACCAGCTTCGAGAGCAGAGCCTCTTGGCCACTGTACGAACAAACGGACACACGGGCTGACAGACAGACACTTTGTATAGACATGTTTTTTGTTATCTCTGACCCGTAAAACGTGTAAATCCGTCGAAAAAGATTTCGATTACAATACTTTCTTCTATTGAAGATAGAAGGAAGTAAAAATGCATTCACTAAAGATGATTTTCAATATACAGGGTGGTTCAGAACTACATGTCAAATCTGTAAAGGCAGGTAGAGATGGCCTAAATAAGTAGATTTTGTATAGGAATGTGGGTGCTGAAATGCAGCGTTGTCGCGGGAGAGGGTGCTGTTGAGCTCGGCGGAGGAAAGCGCTTCGCTGACTTTAATCGTCATTCCCCAAGGGATTTCGAAAAACATTCATTACACCAATACGGAGCTTGCCGACATGCCTTTTATGTATGAGGCCAAGAGCATAGGAACCAGGCACCACATTTGTTTACGATACATTGCTGAATTAAAAAAATAAAGTATACTTTTTCTAGGAAATTGCACACAATAAACCACAAAGAGAAGAGAGAAAGGGGGTGGTGAGCACACTTGTTTGTGCCTTCACCCTTTTTCTCATTGTTTACAACCCTCCCAATTTCCAGAAAAAAGGGAGTCTTATACAGGTCTACTACAAATTACCTGCACCGATAACATATTTATAAAGAGAAGGCCTTTAAAATTGATTTGGAAGAGATTTGTAAAGAATTTGTAAGCAAAACAGCAGAAAGCACTTTAATTTTTGGTAAATGGAAGTGGGAGACGCCTTAAATTTGAATATTGTATTCGGGATCGCACATGAATTAAGTTTTATGTATCAAGTATATCTATTAAGAATTATTTTAAATGGATTAAAGAGTTGGTGATCTTTTGATATTCTTCTATTTTATACTTCTGTTTGTGAAACGTGCAAAACTATGAAGGAACCCTCCAAAATGAATGAAATGGTCCGCGCCACTAGCTTTCCGCAATATGCCCCGGCTCCCCCTGTTCCTACAAAGTTCCTACGCCAGTGTATGGGGCTGCACAAGGAAATGGTTCATACACACTGCACGTCTAACAGCTCTCGAGCCTGTTCAAGGACTATCCTCTACTGTGCGTAACACTGCTTCTTTGTTCTTTCACAGTAAGAATTCTGCAATATCTTCTAGTGCCCGTATCACACCTCGAAGCGCAAAACGTTCTACTCGCGCATAACTCTCCATGAAAACACTCAAATGTTCTCCAATCCAGCAGATTCCTATCCCGGAATCGTTCCATGTACTGTATGTACATCTTCTGTGCAGCCGCTGCATTTCCTTGCGCAGTCCCATACATGAATGCATGTCAGCAAGCTCCGCATTCGTGTAACAAAGCATGTTGCTTGAAATCCGTGCGGACAATGACTATTCATGCCAGCGAAGTACTTTATCCATTGAACTCAACAGCATCCTCTACTGCCTCAACGCTGCATTTCCGCACCCACATTCCTATACGAAATTTGCTTATTTAGGTCCCTTTTACCTGCCTTTACATTTCTGACATAATAGTTCTGAACCACTCTGTATACAGAAAATGAATTAATAACGTTACCTGCTTTTTATAATATTCCTATTTTATAAACTATTTATTAGTTCTTATTAATATACCTTAAAATACTGAACAAAAGTTGATATGAACTGCCAAATTTCAGTTCCCTTATATTCGCTTCATAAGCAATCATCCTTAAGATACGTGTACTTTACTTTAGCTTACAATTTCTGGTTGTATTATAATGTTTTTTAGATACTATGATCGCTTTATTAAAATGCGTTCATTTGTCCTATCTTCAATGCATGGGCGATTCTCAAAAGGTGGGCACTGGACACAAGTCATAACTTTAAGCCTTTCAAACATAACTTTAATTATCATTGACTTTTTTTTTTTTTTTTTTTTTACACTGAGTTTTTAATTCTATTCAGAGATAGAAAATGACATAATTTATTGTAAAAGCTTTGCATAAATATCTTAAAATTTTATTATTTTATGCTAAAGAGGCCAATTTCGGACATTCATAACGTTAGCTGCTCCAATGTACCACCAAAAAAAAAGAGTTTTAACTTTTTTCCAGGTGGTTCTAATGGTAAACAACGAATGCATAAAGGAAACGGATGATTTTTTGATAATTTCGTTAAGAGATGGCAGGCTGATTTATTGCTTTTTTGAAGATAGGACTTTTCTATAAAGCATTTTTCTGTATTTTGTTATGTCCGAAAGTAACGTACGTAACAAAGCATTTGATTTTATCATTATTACTACTGGATAACAAAAAGTTAATTATACATATATATATATATATATATATATATATGTATACAGACACATTTACTACATTCTTAGTCTTAAGAATTTTTTAAATACTAAGAGCAACGTACAAAATCTTTAAGTCCAAAATCTGCAAATGTCCAAAATTTGTAACGTACACAACTGCTAATTAAATGCTTTAATCATTAATTTTCCAGATTAGTTGCTGTCTTTTAATGTTTGTGTATAATTTTGTAGACATACTATTAAAATATTTATATATTATATTTATAGACAAAATACTATACTATTAAAAAAATTTGGCCTTAAATTTGAAAATTTGAAAAATTACATATAGTTAACGTTTAATGATCCCACCTTTTGAGAATCTCCCGAATATAGAAATTGGATTACTAATGTTACCTGCTTCTCGTAACAGTGAAATTTTATAAATTATTTATATGTTCTTCGTAATACACCTTGAAATACTAAACAAAAGTTGCTATCAACTCCCAAATTTCATTTCGCTCATATAGATTTCATCAGCATTAATCTTTAAGCAACGTACATATAACTCTTAGATTCCATAATTGTTTTATCAAAGCGCATTAATTTCCAAGGGCATGCATGCTGAATTTCGATTATTGTATGTTACCTGCTTCTCATAACCTTCAAAGTTTATAAACTATTAGAGATCAAAAGAGATATCCCTATTGCATAACGATGCTGCAAAGTATAAAATCCACATTTATTATAGAAGATTTTGTAGGATATCGGCGATAAGTTATTATCACTGCCATTGCGACTTCTAAATTACAGTCTTTACATTCAGTCATTAGTTTCTGTGACTTGTTGTATATATCCATTTATGAATAGTATATTTTTGATTTAAAACTTGAAAAGAAAACTTTAAAATGTATTAAGAATTATTTCTTCAAAATTTTTGCTGAACAAATATTCATATTCATTATGAACTTCTAATTATTACACCTAGGGCTGCATTATTTATCAATATATCGACAGATATTGATATTTCTTAACTATCACAATAGCAATATATAAACTTTGACTCTGTTGATATATCCCAATAAAATAATAGTGTTTAGCAAACACTGCAATTACGAACACGAACCCCGAAAAAAATATCGTCAAATATCTCAAAACTCAATAAAATAATAATGTTTTGCGCTCACTGCCAGAGCCCTGAAAAAAAAAAAAAAAAAAAAAAAAAAAAAAAAAGAGTAAGAAATTCCGATGTCTTCCAACTCCTGCCTCATCCAAAACAGAAAATCTACCTCGATAATCTTTCTTTCCGCTGATTATCTACATTAGAAATTATCCCAATCATTGCAATAGTTTCCGTCACTGTAAACCTAGATTTCGTTCGACTGTCAGCGTAAAATACTGAATAATACTTATCGTTCGTTCTTCTCTCGTAACTGTGATTGGCCAACACGTGTTGCAATAACTCCAGATATTGATATCTTATGAATAATCAAATGAGCACTGGTTATTCGTTGTCGCGTATAGCTGGTTATCATCGATTCTATACCTGAGCAGCTGAAATGCTCGGCTTGCGAGCAACCAATTAGTGTCCACTAATGGGAAAGTTTCGCCTTTTGTTTAAGACCAAATTGGTGAAAAGCTCATGGTCAAAGTAGACATTCACTGTGATTATTGGTTGCTTTTAAGAAGAACTTCCCAGTCAGTAATGCTTATTGATATTGTAGTTTGCTCTTTCTTCTTTGTGGTTTGTCCTACTTTCGTTAGAGCGAAGTTTTCTAGAATGAATTTAATGTATCCTGTTTTGATATTTTTCAGCTATGAATATTTATCAAAAAACAAAATTTAAATTAGTATAAAACTATTCCGAAATGTGATTTGAGTATTTATATATATTTTTTTTAAGTTTCCAATGTTGTTTTCTTGTAGTAAATAGGTAGGAAGATATAACTACAGTGATTTTTTTTTGTATTAAGAATGAATTGATTCCTTAAAGAAAGATTGAAAAGCAACATTTCTGCTGCGTCTATCACCCACTGAAACCTATTTAATAACAATTATATTAGCGTGACGTGTGGCATTAAATTAATTTTAGTTTTTCCCGAGTTTCCTCTTTTCCTGTGCTAATTAAGATAAGATCGTCAACGTCCTATATTTGAGAATATTTTATTTTAGTTTGTATTTTATAATTTTCTCAGTTATTCACAATGTAATTAAATAGTTAAAATGTTACTGATAAATAATGCATTGAGTAGGAAGAATAGGATACATACTATTTTTGAAACAAATGGTATAAGTGTAGACAGGTATCAAACGTTGGTTTCTTTTCTAAAATATTTTTTGTATAAATATATATACTTATTTTAATGATGATTTGTGAATATATGAGACATTGATTCGTTGCTCTCTACATCTCTTTTTACTTAAATTGCTGTTATTATGCCATTCATGTTTCGAAATTAGAAATATTTCTATTTTTGCACAATTTAAAGTAGTTATCGCGATATATCACCAATATCAATATTAACTATATATATATATATATATATTGCGATATTAAATTTCTGATATCGTCCAGCCCTAATTACACCAAACTCTGCATTACCAGTTGGTATGGCTGTATATTATAAATCGCATTAGATGTACTTGGCAATCAGCCTGCTTGCTTTGCGCACTTACTTTGAAAATGGAGTTTGTAAAGATTATTTTTACATGTAGAACATTAATTCACACTAAATTCAAAACTCTCTACGCTTTTGGAATCGATTTTTTTTTCAACTATCTCTCATGATTTTTGCGTGTATTAGATCGGAAACAGAATTCTCAAACCACCACCTCATCGAGTTGACGGGTGAAATTCCACGATTAGTTAAAACTCGATTCGTGTATTAAAATGCAACTGGTCTGTTAAATCAAATCTTGGTGGAAAATACCTGCAAAGCCGATTTTAAAAGTTGCCTTGTAGGTTTACTTTTGTATTTTCCTGCTCCCATTCCTCCATCTTTTTATACCTTTGGATGCAGAAAAACACATAGTTTCCACCAACATAGGATTTGGCAGACCAGTTGCATTTTAATATGCTAATGATATTCCGTCTAATCGTGGAATTTCAGCCACCAACTCGATCCGATGATGGTCTGTGCAGCCGCCTCTTGATCTATATAACTTCCAAATTTCGCCACAAGGGGTGTTGTAGTTAGCCTCCTATGCTATGTCCTATAGCGAATTACTTGGTTGACATACTATAGGTAGACAGACGCTTGTTTCACAACTCTACATTTATTAAGTTGAAAAATTGTTTTAGTGTATCTGGAATTTACTGCAGATCAATTTCATTGTGTTTGAAATACTTTAATATCATTTAAGTCCATTTTAAGCAATTACAACCCATGAACGTTAATGCACCCGAATTATTTGTGGTACACCGCAAAAAAGTTATACTTGCTTACATAAGCTATTTTTTAAAGAAAAATACGGTAATATCGTACTTCAATAACATAATAACATACATAAAGTTCGTGGCTATTTAGTATTTTTACTTAAATGGAGCAGAGACATACAGACACAGCACAGTCATAAACACTTTTCAGTTAAAATGTTAGAAATATTAAACTTACTTTTTATATGATTTTCAAATTTCAATCCATCAATGAGGGTTTATTTCTTGAAATCAAAGAAAGTGAAATCGTAAATTATACTTCATTTAAATGACAATAGTGTAACGTAAAAAGAAATAATTCCTGGAAAATTCATACAATAGACATAAAATTTTAAAGGCAAATTTAGTAAAGCTATAAAATTTTCAATTCTTTATAAGGAATGTAAATTTATTTACTTAATATTTCACACATGCTTAATATTTTTATCTTTTTACATGCACTGGCATCTCGATTCTTAAGTTTAATATACTTGAGTTCGAGCTTTCAGATTCTTACAAATAAATTCCTTGGGGTAATGATATTTTCAAAATGATTCTAAATATGTTCCATTTCATTCTACAAAAAAGTAAATATTTTGTTAAATCAACCATCTATATTCAAAATTAACTACAAAATATATTTGCAAATAAATATTAGTTTAATACTTATCAATAAATATTTTGATATGCTTTTTTAATTTATCTATTTTAAAGCGTATAAAGTGATTTAAAAGATTTATTTAATTAAAGAAAACTGAAAGCGAAACTCCGAATGTTTATGTTAAAGCTAATAATTCATTTCAGTAAATGAATTTGTATCATTGCAAGTTTATATATACTACTTGAAGGATATTTACGCATCGCGTAAATGTTGATTCTTTAAATAAACAATAATATTAAAAACTACACTACCATTTGAAAATTATTTGTGCATTTTATTCTGAAAATATGAATGATGTAATGAAAGGTTCTGTTATACCGTAATTCAATAATAATAGATTTAATTAACCTGAAAAAAGTTATTTATGTATATGTATGTACAGGGTGTCCCAGGATTATTGGAACAAACTTTAAGGGGGGGTAAGAAACAGCACAAAGATTAAGATTTGCATAAGCAAATTGATTTTTGCCATGGTTGGACGCGTCGTCGTGGGAAAATAGTATGACAGGTACAAGAAACGAAAAGAATGAGATCATATGACTTATTTATTGGTCAAAGATATAACATGTGCTGTGGAAGATGATATGTGAAAATGTCACAAAAGATGTTCAAATTTTCCACCATTGCTAGAGATGCATGCATTACATCGTCGGACGCGCGGGACTCGCTCGGACTCGCTCATTGGCGGACTCGCTCAAATACACCTGTATTTTGTTGGATATCCGTAGCAGCACACACTGTTAAAAATTAGCAGCATTCGACCGTTTTTTGAAAAAACGGTTTCATAGCCGTAATTTAACTATATTTTGATCATAAAATGGCCAATAATATAATCAGAATAGTGTTAAATTACGGCTGTGTATCCATTTTTGATAAAAACGGTCAAATGACTGGACAGAATGCTGCAAATTTTTAACAGTGCAGACGAGTCTTGCAACCAGATCCATATCGGAATCCACAGGTGTTGCGTACACAACACTTTTCAGTGCACCCAAATGAAAGAAATCTATGCTGCTTAAATCAGGAGAGCGTGGTGTCCAAGAGCGTGTGTCTTGTAAACAACCCGACCTAACGACGAACGAAGCCGTTTCTAACCATGGGCTCCTATGCAAATCTGAATCCTTGCGATGTCCCCTATCTCCCCTTAAAGTTTGTCCCAGTAATCCTGAGATAACCTATATATATATATAGGTTGTCTCAGGTCTTATATATATATATATATATATATATATATATATATAACCATGAAATAAACGTTACTGACCACCAACAAAAACTGTGAAATTATGAATAAAATGACATTAACAAATACAGTTCCCCAACACACTTAACATAGATTCCAAAAACATAGTAAAAAACAGAAGAAATTGAATACCATAAATGGAATGATGGAAATTTGTAAAACTTAGACAGAATCATCGGGTCCCAAATGCCTTGAGTTCAACAAATAAAATGTGTGGTTTCATCTTCATATTAGCCATAAATTAGCTAAAGAATATGAATTTGGGACTACCACACACAGAAAACCGAGAAATAAACCATTGGACACCAATTAAGTTCAAAATGAAACAATGTTAAAGAGGATAGAAGAAAAATAAAAAAAGCATATTACTAAATTAAAATCCATACTGTCATAGCATTAGGTATAACAAATACACTCATTACATTTTATTCTCATTTAGGATAGTATATTATAAGAAATTATATATATATATATATATATATATATATATATATATACATGTGGATGCGTGTATAATGTATTAAATTTTAACTATCTTAAATCTATTCTAAAATTTTCCCATTTAGTTCAATGTATTCCCTCTTAAAATGTTTTATTCCATTTGCAATGCGTGTCGTATTTTTTAACCATTTGGAAATGGTTGTTGTTTTCGGTCGAGGGTGGGGCCAAATAATGCTCGCATTTTATTTTTTTTAACGAAATTCAACGATGATCTTTACTTATAGAAGAATTTTTATTTGAATAGGTAATAGAAAGGCATAAAATAGTTAAAAATTGTTTGAAAAGGTAATCGAAAGGCATAAAATTGTTTAAAATTGTTTGAATAGGTAATCAAAAGGCATAAAATCGTTAAAAATTGAAGAGTTACAAAATGGGTAGGCGCAAATTATCAGATATGGAAAAATCCAAAGCCAAAGAGCGACGCCGAAATGAAAAAAGTCCTTCCGGCCAGTGCCGGGAGGAAGAGGTAGCTTTCAAATTCCTTATTTTAAAAAAGCCAACTTATATTATTCAAACACACGAAGCTCAATTATTGGAAACCGAATATAGGAGATTCAATACTAATTTTTATCAATAGTAAATCATTATGAATGAGAATTTCGCGAAATTAGTCAGCTTTATAGAAGCTGCTTTTATTTAAAGTAACTTATATTTGGCTGAGATGTTGATGTATACTATCTACATGCCTTCTTCCATGGAAATAGGCGAATACGTGTGTTATCGCGTGACAAATACAAGATCGTTTCAAAATGTTAGCCATACCAGAAATTCAAAGTGCTATAATTCAACCATTTTTTAAGATATAAACAAAAGAACAAATTTTCAGAAACAAAATCTGCTCCGGAATCTTTGTATCAAGGACAAACACATAAAAAAACTTTTTCATTTTCCAATTTTTTAATACCTCATTTTAAATTTTAAATTTAATTTTTTTTAAATGGCAACGCTTTTGAAACAAGATAGCGAATGAAGCTGGCCAACGAACTCGGTCGAGACATTGGTATGTACTATGTACAGACCAAGTAACATCCAAATCGGTTCATAAATACGCTTGTTATCGCGTAACAAAAATCAGGTCGTTTTAAAATGTCAGCCACAATAGAAATTCAAAATGCTGTAACTCAGCCATTTTTGTAGATATAGGCGAAACAAAAACTGTTCCGGAATCTTTGTATTAAGGTCAAACACATACAAAAAAATCTTTTTCATTTTCCAATTTTTTGGTATCTCATTTTAAATTTTAAATATTTTTAATTTTTTTAAATGGCCGCCATTTTTAAACAAGATGGCGGATGAAGCTGGCCAACGCACTCGGTCGATACATTGGTATGTACTATGCACACACCACGGTACATCCAAATCGGTTCATAAATACGCCTGTTATCACGTGACAAATATCAGGACGTTTCAAAATGTCAGCCACGCTAGAAATTCAAAATGCTATAACTTAGCCATTTTTTAAGATATAGACGAAACAAAAACTGCTCCCGAATCTTTGTATCAAGGTCAAATACATAAGAAAATAATATTTTTTCAATTTTCAATTTTTTGGTACCACATTTCAAATTTAAATTTTTCTTAAAAATTTAAAGGGCTGCCATTTTTAAACGAGAGGGCGGATGAAGCTGGCCAACGAACTCGGTCGAGACATTGGTATGCACTATGTACAAACGAAGTTACATCCAAATCGTTTCATAAATACGCCTTTTATCGCGTGACAAAATTCAAGACGTTTCAAAATGTCAGCCACGCTAGAAATTCAAAATGCTATAACTCAGCCATGTTTTAAGATATAGACGAAACAAAAACTGCTCCGGAATCTTTGTATAAAGGTCAAATACATAAGAAAAAAATATTTTTCCATTTTCAATTCTTTGGTACCGAATTTCAAATTTTAAATTTTAAAGAAAATTTTAAATGGCCGCCATTTTGAAACAAAATGGCGGATGAAGCTGGCCAACGAACTCGGTCGAGACATTGGTATGTACTATGTACATACCGAATTACATCCAAATCGGTTCATAAATTCGAGAGTTACAGTATGACAAATGTCAGATATATATATATATATATATGGATATATATATATATATATATATATATATATCAATATCAACTTTTGAACGGAGGGTGGTTTCGGGGTCTGGGGGTCATGATCGATGAAAATATACCAAAATTTTTTGAAATCGCTTTCCTCCGAACGGCTGCAATAGGTAGCTTTTTGTAATGAAAGCTACCTAATAGTCTTGCAAAGCAAAAATCGAAGTCTTCAACTGATTATGTAGCCCATGAAAATCGATTACAGAATAAAAGACGAACGCGAAAAAGGAAACAATCAAATGTTTAATTGATTGATTGTAAAAGGCCATGTCTCGAGGGGCTCCAATCCACTAGCCACGACGTTTTACAATCGGTCGATTATAACCGGGAAAAATTGAGCTCAACGTAGGTAATTTTTCGCAATCTGTGGATGATTCGGTGGAACTGCTTTCGATTTGTAAACTGTTTTTCTTTTCGAAACAGGACTTGGAGAGTTTATCGATGAAGGTTTTGGTCGTCTGAAGTTTGATCTTTGCGATCTGTTGTTGAAGAGGATGCGACGGAATTTGGTGGACGAAATAAATTCCAAATGGTCGTTGTAATCTATTAAATTACAATTTATTATTATTATTATTATTCTAAACATTCTCCCTTTTGTAAAATTCATTTGACTTTACGCTGTAATATTTTTTTCCAGTTTGAAATGATTCGATTTCAGAATATTCTTTTTATTGATCATAAGCCTTCTTCGAATAACGCTTCGGATGTATTCGCGCGTTTTCAGGGGGTTGTTTACTCCTTTCTACCTCCGCCAAATTGTCCGGCGATTTGGGTCCTGCTATTGGCTACGAGCCTCTGTCACATTAGAGCTTTTGTATTCTTACATTATAACTAATAAAATAACCTGCACTGAGTTAGAAAAGAGTCTCAAAACACATGACTCCAGTCGTAGTGGAATTTCAATACCGCATTTTAAACAGCTTGAAATATTTTTTTGTTTTTCGCTGCTATGTTTTGCTAGTATAATTTTACTTAACTTGCTATATGAACATGTGAAATATGTTTAGTTCCTTAAGACTGATAGTGTCTCGAAAAGGACTCTCCCGTATATTGTTGCTTTTTATTTATTAAGGCTGTTCTTAACTGCACTCCTCAATAAGCGCAAAACGTTTTGACACATTTACAAATTCGTTTTTTAACGGAAAGATATAAAATTGAAAAGCCTGACCATGGAAGCGATTTGGAATCGAACTGTGTTTTCCATTTTTCTATCAATAAATTACCTGTTGAGTTATAAGCGATTTTGACCACGTGACTAACAAGTTTTTCACCCATTCTTGAGCGGATTTTCTTACTTCGCGCTGAAACTCGGTTCAAAACGCCCACTTTGACACTATTTTCTGAAAGATCTATTGTGTTTGCAAAAAAAAAACGGAAAAAACAGCTCGATTGCATAGTTTCTGAACAACAACACCTGCTAATTTCATGCATTTCCAAACAAAAATAAATTAAAACTTATGTCACAAAGTTGCCCTTTTGGATTTAAGAACAGCCTTAAATAAAGACTTGTAACTGAAAATGACTATTTCCTTAGAGGAACTCTGCTGGTTTGTTTCAGCCATTGTCTTCTTGCATAACAATCTCGTACACGTCAACTGCCTATACTGTATGCATATACAGTAGACGCTCGTTTTTACGAACCTCTTTTTCACGAACACTTGCGATTTTACGAACTATAGAGTGGTCCCGAATGCACTCCCATAGAAGCAATGTAATTTTTCGCTCCCATTTACGAACTACAAAATATGAAAATCTCTTTTTTAGAACTTGGTTTTCGTACTTCTGCAACTTTTTTTTTTTAAATATCGGAATGCAGTGCCAACGTCAATTAAACTCTATACAGGTGCGATGAAACATAAGGTGCATTCCAAGAATGTGTTGTTTTCCACAATCTCTTTCGGAGGAAGGGGCATGGCAAAATTTTTAAGTAGTGATTGTCTGGACTAAAGCACTTTTTTGAAGGAAACAATAACTGTGAAAGGATTTCAAGCATAGATAAAATGGAAACATATATTTTCCAAAATGTGATTTTTAAAAAAAGATAAGTGATTATTTCCATTCCTATTTTTTTATCTATGTTTTCATCTGTATATTTTCATCTACTAAGCACTAATACAGACTGTGTTTTCGTATGCGATGTTTTCAAAGGATGCTATAACTTATGTTTCTGCGTACTAACATTATTTTTTGTGCAAAGATTCGCATTTATTTCCTGGATATTTAAAAATACATGTATAACTTTATTAAATAATAAATAATCTTGAAATACTGATTCATGTATGGAGAGGATCAGTTTGATAAAAATACATAAGTAATGTACATATTCATATCGTTTTTGGTGTTTTTCTATTTTACGAACTATTTGGGTGTTCCCTACGAGTTCGTAAAAACGAGCGTCGACTGTATATATATATATATATATATATATTTAACCATTTGGAAAAATGGTTATTGTCCTCGGTCAGGGTAGGAAATCAAAAACATATCTGAAGCGTTTTATTAGTTGAATTCCGCATTTTATTCGTTTTCTGATTGGTCTATACAGTGATCTGTATTTTCCCTTTACTTTCAACAGAGACGGATACTTCTGTTGCCACTATGACAAAAAAGTAATAAAAACTACAAAAAAAAATTAATAACTCAGAAACAAATTGAGATACAGCTTTCAAACAAATTGCATTTAAAAGTACATTTTTTCTCTATACGACGGTGTAAAAAGTAATATTGTGGGATGTTTAGAAGTTTAAGAATGAAATTTCATTTAAAATTGGTCCAGGAATATTAATGTTTAATCCATGGCGTACGTAATGAATGACCAGCTCCGTAGAAATTCAAAAAATTTAGAGTACCGAAAAATGTAATCCATGGCGTACATAATGTATGATCAACTCCGTGCGATTTTTTATGTCTTAAATTTTAGTCTTTGAAAAAATCATTTTACAAATGGTCGTTGTAATTTGTTAAATTGCATTTTTTTTAACTTCACGCCGGAATTATGTTCTAATATCAATATCTTAAATTAATAAATACTAATATCTTAGAGATTGTATCGCCAAGTATCATCGTGATCAATAGATCTGACACATAGCGTGTCATAAGCCACGCAGCCCGTCTCCATGTTTAATTAGTTTGTTCTTTTGTCTTATTCCTTACTTCGGTTGATTTTGTTCAAGTTTAAGTTGGTTATGTATGTTGTGTTTCTTTGAGTTAGTTCATTTCGTTTAAATATTTTATTGTTTTGTTTAGTTAATATTTTACTTCACTAAAAGTTTACATAATGTGGTAATGTTTGAGTTTACTTCAATGAATTTTTTAACAATCAGGTTGTAACGATAGTTTCCCGCCACAGATAATACGGTCTGTGCAAACAGTTCGCGTTGACGTGTTTGCTCATATTTTGTCAAACGATTTTTGGCATTTGAAAGAAAGAGACTTCTTTATAACACTGTGTTGTGAAATTTGTAAAAAAATATCGTTATCATTCAGTACAAGATGTCTGGAATGGAACTATCACGCTATCAGATTCGAACCATCATTTGCTTCCAGTTCTGTTGCAAAAAGTCAGCTACAGAATGTCTCCGAATAAAGTGTACAGCTTTATATAGCACTAGTGTTGTATCATATGACACTGTGAAGATTTGGCGGGATGGTGGTTATATATAAAATTACAGTTAATTATATATATTATAATTAGTATTATGTAGTGGTAATTTGGCGGAAAACTTTCGCTACAACTTAATATATATATATATATAACCATTAAATAAACATTACCGACCACGCACACACACATATATATGAAAGGATAAAAACCCTTTAAAATTCCAAATTCCATATTAAATTTCAAAAATTAAAATTAAAATCCGAAGTCTCTGTCTTCTAACTTTAAATCTCATTCTAAAACCAATTTTACCCCTTATAACTTTGTTTCCCAGCATTACATCTTATTACTTTCAGTTATCATTTTCGGACGATCTTTAAGAGTAAAAATGCTGACGTTCGGAATATTCTCATTCAGTTGTGGTTAGCCGATTCCCGGGCTGGCCAAACCGAATTCTGGAATATGAGCCCGCGCAATCAATCAAAAGCTAATCAACCAATTAAAGAAATGTTCCTCCCAATTTTGCAACTCTGCCCTCTGCTGGAAAATACGACAAGCCCCAAGATATCAACAAAAACCCGCGCCAAAAACGAGAGAATTTGCTCTTTTGAGATGCCGGCAAAACCTATGACGATGTAGCTCCTAAAATCAGCGACATAAGTGGCTCGAGGGGGTCCCGGCCGAACTCGCGAATCGGACTGTAAGATGAGCGGCGAAATAAATGAGTTCGGTCCACCAAAAGGTTCCCGAGTCTAATTATCATACAAGTATGACACCCCAAAATTGACTTACATCTCTGTACGGACACATGCCGCGAAGTGAACGGGCCGCGACTACCCTTTACAAGTCCGGAATGCTCGCGATATCATTACATAGATATATAATTAAAATGAAATCAAAATGTATGAAAACGTAGATAAAATGCTGAAGATGAACAAAATATCGCACACCCGCAAGAAAAGTGATAAGAAGAAAAACTCAAAAATTCATTTTGCGTTTCATTCTACTAATAGATCTGTTATAGGTGTGTCTTGCTACACAAACAGTTTCATAAGTGTAGTTATACGGAAAATCACTTTTTTACGCTATATGTCCATTTGCGACCACAAAAAATGTCTGGATCGTGTGGGGAGATAAAATTATCCAACCCTCCAAACCTCATCCTACGTTTTCATTCTTAAAGATTTTATGCTTTTATGCACTTTTTTACTCCTGTATACAGAGTGCTATATTGTCATGTTAAAGTAAAATTATGCAAATTTTCTTTTACCTCTCCTGTGAAATTTACTTTTGTCGAGATGTGTCACTTTTCTTGCAGATGAAGCGATATGAACAGTGGAAACTGGAAATGCATAATAAGAAACTAGGAATAATCCACAGAATCATCAGAGGAGCTTGCAGGTTTAATTCATAGTGAAAATATGTTATTTTATCCAATTTTGTCAGCATTAGGCCCAAAATGACAAAATTTAGCTCCTTATAAACATATCAAGGCATTTCCAAAATAAACCAAAAATTGCACATAAGATATGAAAAGATAAATAAATGAAGATAAGAAAACACTTCAATGATAAATAAAAATCTTATACATGTAAGTATTTCATCAATATATAAAATATGAAAGTACAATATAAATTTGGAAAGAAGGTGTATATCAAAAATATTTATAACATTTAACTATGAAAACCCCAAAAACTATCAAATTTAAACTACACAGATAAAACACAAGTAAAAGACACTCTGTTCTCAGACAGGTCAGACAGTCTTTTACTGTGTTTTTTACCTGTGTAGTTTAAATTTGATAGTTTTGGGGGTTTTCATAGTTAAATCTTATAAGTATTTTTGATATACACCTTCTTTCCAAATTTATATTGTATTTGCATATTTTATTTACTGGTGAAATACATTTTGTTACATTTAATATGTGCTACTTTTGTGCCAGTTATGCAATAATTTTCATTAATTGTATTTGAAGTACATATCTATATATATATCGGGTGAGCCAAAAGTTCGTTAAGACTTTAAAAACTCATAAAAAAGGGAAGGAAGTATGATAAATGAGTGCGGTTTCAAAGATAGGGCTCACAAGGTAGTCGAATTTTTATTATCAGCAAAAGGAAAAAAAGGTTAAAAATCACATGTAGAGGGCGCTGACGACCCGAAACACAATGAACAGGTACTACGACACAACCTATTTGTGTCGTAGAATGTTCTGGAGGACATATTGAACATTTGTTATCAGAAGAACAAATGAATGGAGCGTATTGTTGTCTTGCTTATTGTGTTTCGGATCGTCAGCGTCCTCTACATGTGATTTTGTAGCTTTTTTTTCTGCTAAAAAAATCCGACGACTACCTTGTGAGCCCTTTCTTGCAAACCGCACTCCTTTATCATAATTTCTTACTTTTAATAAGTTTGTAAAGTTTTAACGAACTTTTGGCTCACCCCGTATTAAAAATCTAATGACGCATAGTGGTCTGGATTGCGTTCGAAAGATGAAAAAAATACTGCATATGCTTTTTAATTTCTTCTATCTTCAATAGAAGAAAGTATTGTAATTGAATTTTTTTTTTCGACTTCCGGTTTTCGACGGATTTACACGTTTTAGGGATCATAAACAAAAAACATGTTTATAGAAAATGTCTGTCTGTCCGTGTGTCCGTCTGTCCATGTGTCCGTCAGTCCGTGTGTCCGTCTGTCTGCCGCCATTGTACCGTCAAAAAGTGAACGAAGTTATGCATAGAATTGAACCAAATTTTTAATTTAAGCTTTTGGCTATGGCAAACAGATCCTTCCTGAATTTGGAAAAAAGAGGACGCTGTAAAATAGCGGTTTTTGTGCGATTTTGAATACTGTACCGTCAAAAAGTGAACGAAGTTATGCATAGAATTGAACTGAATTTTTATTTTAATTTTTTGTCTATGGCAAGCAAGTCCTTTCTTAATTTGGAAAAAATTTGCCGGTAGGGGGCGCTATAATAGCGCTTTTTGTGTCATTTTGAATATTTTACCATGCAAAAGTGCATGAAGTTATGCATAGAATTGTACCAATTTTTTTGTGTTTGTTTTTGGTCATGGCACGAAGGTCCTCTCTGCATTTGGAAAAATTCCGGCGGAAGGGGGTGCTATAATTGCGATGTCAGTACCATTTTCATTATTGTACCATCGAAAAGTGTATGAAGTTATACATATAATTGAACCAATTTTTTGTGTATATTTCTGGGTATAGCAAACAAGTCCTCCCTCAGTTTGAAAAAAAATCTGCCGGAAGGGGGCGCTGTAACAGCGATGTTTATGCCACTTTCTTTATTGTATCATCGAAAAGTGTATAAAATTATGCCTACAATTGAATTAAATTTTTTGCTCATGTTTTTGGCTTTAGCCAACAGGGCCTCCTTGAATTTGGAAATATTGTGCGGAAAAGGAGCTCTGTGATAATAATTTTTGTATACTTTTCTTGATTCTTCGTAGTTCTATTGTCCATCGGCGGCTCGTGCAGCGGCGGGAACTCGCTTCCTGCTAAGCCGACTATTCACAAACAGCTGATAACACCAGAATAAGGAAAAAGTATTAATTTTAACAAATATCATGATATAGATGAACTCGTTTTTAGTCCGTTTAATTGACTGAAGCAGAAATTTAAGATGAAAATCAAAGTTGGTATAGTATTGAACTAATAATATTGAAGTATTAACACGTGTAACTAGTTTTTGAAATATTACGATGTATAAGACAGACGAAAAATTTTCCGACGAAGCTCGGAATAAAATTCGCTTGAAAAAGGAAATAGTCAATAAAACGGTATTTTACGGATTTTATTCCGAGCTGGGTCGGAAATTTTTCCGGTATCATAAGGGCAACTATTTCTCCGATTCCTACAGGAAAACTGGTCGTATTTTTTTTACAGTGTACATAAATTCCGATATGTGGGAAAAAATTGCAATTTTTTGTACGCCAATTTAAACATACAAATTTATAATTCCAGAGATAATCAGCCAAAACGAAGACATTATAAAAAATGTGCTTACCAATTTTAGGATTATTTTTTTAATGGTTAGTACTTTTTGAACTAATTTTAATAAACAATTCAAGAGAACAATAAGTTTTGTATTTTTTAATAATAACACTGTGAAACAACGCAATTGCTTTTGAAGTGAAATTGTGCAATTTTGAAAGTAATTAACTCTTTGAACGTGGAAAAAGCCATGGAGAAACTTTATTGGCTCTTTCTCAGAAATACCGATGCGCAACGTTACAATTTATTATTTTTTTTTCTAACATAGTAATTGCAGTAATAACAATTGTAGCTATTGCAGTTATAAAGAGATTAATAGAAATGGATTTCTAGAAGCTTCAAATATGCGAATCTTAAATTTCAGCTCATTCCACTAAGTAGTTTTTGTGTTATGCTTAAAAAAAGACACCTGCTTATTCAAAATTCTTAGAAATTCAAAAAAATCTACTAAACTCGAAAGTGTTTTTCAGTTAGAAATGCACTGTCTTACAAGTATAACTTTTTTTCGTATAAAATAATAGATAACTAAAAAAAAAAAAAAAAAAAAAAAAAAAACTTGAACGGGATTATTATAAACATCTTTCAAATTCATCAAAGCATATTTTTACCAAGTCCTTAAAACGTTACTATATTATTAGATAGTTTGTTCTACAATTGAATTTG
Source organism: Maratus speciosus (assembly GCA_963932465.1). Classification (NCBI taxonomy): domain Eukaryota; kingdom Metazoa; phylum Arthropoda; class Arachnida; order Araneae; family Salticidae; genus Maratus; species Maratus speciosus. The sequence goes on along the minus strand of OZ010789.1, from coordinate 451,801,164 downwards.
TACAAATATAAACTAGATTTCGAAGTATTACATAAAAAAATTTTAATTATTAGACTATGCAAGAGTCATGACTTTGTTATTATGCATTGCATTGATCTAAAAATATTCTGATGGTGTAAAGTTAATAAAGTTTCATCGCACTGACTTTATATGTAAAATTTGTTAACTAAATTGATGCCAAATAATTTTAACGTTTGTGATTAATAAAGCACTTACCATTTCTTAAATCAAAAGCATTATTCGTGTACTTTGTTCAATCAAATGCAGTATGTAATTGTCGGTTGTCAAAATGTACTAACAATTACGGTAATTGCGACAATGAGTGCATTCTTAAATATTAATCAAAGTGTCAGTGACAAATATGGAATTGTCGTCATAAATCATAGCAATGAAAGTCATTATGCCGATTTTAAACTCCCCGAAATTAGAAATCGGTTGTAACAGAGTTAAAAATCGCACGTTAAATGAAATACACTTTCCATTTCATCTATTGGCTGTTTCAAAAAAGATTGAGCAAACTTGAAAAAATGATATAGCAAATAACAAAAAATAAATTTTGCGTTGAAAATAAGAGACCTTTTCATAAAAAATACAGTGTATCTACTCTAAGCCGAACACAGATTTTCATTCATAATCAATGGCGGATCCAAGAGGGAGGTCACAGGGGTCATGACCCTCGCCCCCCGCTCTGAACACCAACAGAAATATTCTAAAGATCATTTTCAAAATGACATATATATTAAATTCTTTACATTTTCTCCCCGCTCATTTCCTCCCCAATCTTTCTAATTAAACTTCATTCAAATACAAATTAAGTAATTTCTGATATATTCGTCAAGTCATTTTTACTTTCTTCTATCTTCAATAGAAGAAAGTATTGTAATCGAAATTTTTTTCGACTTCCGGTTTTCGACGGATTTACACGTTTTAAGGGTCAGAGATCCCAAAAACATGTTTATAGAAAATGTCGGTCTGTCCGTGTGTCCGTATATCCGTTGTCGCCATTGTACCATCGAAAATTGTATGAAGTTTTGTATAGAATTGAACCAAATTTTTATTTTAAGTTTGTGGCTATGGCAAGCAGGTCCTCCATTAATTTGGGGAAAATCCGCCGGTAGGGGCGCTGTAATAGTGATTTTTGTGGCATTTTGAATATTGTACCATCGAAACGTGTATGACGTTATGCATAGAATTGAACCAAAATTTGTTTTTGAGTTTGTAGCTATAGCAAGCAGGTCCTCCATTAATTTGGAAAAAATCCGCCGGCAAGGAGCGCTGTAATAGCGATTTTTTGCGATTTTTGTGGCACTTTGAATATTATATCATCGAAAAGTGTATGAAGTTATGCATAGAATTGAACCAAATGTTTTGTGTATATTTGTGGCCATGGCAAAAAGGTTCTCCCTGAACTTGGAAAAATTCCGCCGGTAGAGGCGCTGTAATAGCGATTTTTCTACGGTTTTTGTGCATTTTCAATATTGTACCATCGAAAAGTGTATGAAGCTATGCATAGAATTGAACCAATTTTTTGTGTATGTTTTTGGCCATGGCAAGAAGGTCCTCCCTGAATTTGGAAAAATTGCGCCTGAAGGAGGCGCTGTAATAGCGATTTTGAGGCCATTTTCAATATTGTACCATCGAAAAGTGTATGAAGTTATGCACAAAATTGAATCAAATTTTTTGTGTATGCTTTTGACCATGGCAAGAAGGTTCTTCTTGAATATTGAAAATTCCACCGGAAAGGAACGCTGTAATAGCGATTTTTGTGCAATTTTCAATATTGTACCATCGAAAAGTGTATGAAGTTATGTATAATTCTAAACAAAATACTAATAAAAATGAATTATTGGTATTTGTAACAACATTTTGAACTATTAAGATACATGAGATAGAAGAAAATTTTAGGACTGGCACATCCAACTAGTTAATCTCAAATCCAAGACATTTCAAAGTGCACTTATTGAGAAACTATATGATGATACCTCACTGTTCGGTGGATCAGTAGGACACTGTATGTAATTAAATAATGTTATCCAATTTTCGATAAAAACAAAGAATTTTACAAAAAAAATCCATAAAATTTTACTTTTTAAACTGAATTTCCGGAAGTGACAGCCAATTGTTCCCTCGTGATGATATTTTTGTGGCTGTCAAGTCCTAAAACTTGGCTAAAAATGCTAACTTTGACAACATTTTATGAACGAATCTTTGTCTTTATAAAATAAGAAAAATTAAAAACAAGAAAGAAAAAAATCATGCGTCAACTATAGATTATGAAACACTTTCTAACACATTCAGAATTATGTAACGAAAATGCACCGTTTAAAAAATTAAAATATTACGTCTAATTCAACCATAAAGGAACGCATAACACATTTCAAACCCATTTTTAGCTGTTCCCATCTACAATCGTAAAATTATCCGAATTTTTTCAGCAGCCCTGCATATGATATAAAGATTTGGCCTCTATTTTTTTTTCAAATATTTAGGCAAAAATTTATTTTACTTAAGAAATACATGTACTTCAGTTGAAAATTATCCCTTCAGGAATTTCATCTAAGAAGGGGAATAGTACGTGAATACTTTTGTGCAGCCCTGTATATGAGGTATAGAATATATAACGAGTAACAAGTAAAAAATTAATTAAATTTAAAAGTGCATATTGTATTTTAAATCGTACACTCCAGGAATAATTACTCAAAGACAGTACTGTAACCGATTTCTTTTGTGTGTCCCTGCAAATGAATAAACAATGCTATTAATACCTTGTTCTAACGTGATCATAGTGAAATGCAGTGATTTATATCAGTTTCAATACATTTGAAATAGCATAATGTCATTAAAATACTCTGCAAACGATTTTTCCCCATATACCATAATGTAATGGAGTACTTTTGAGTGCCCCTGTGAATGAACTGTTATTCCTAAATACTTCATATACAATACCAAAATGCTTTGGTGACCCTAAATAACCTTTATCAATTTCATGAAAACCAGAGAATATTTACGGGAGTTAGAGCGCGTACAAACGGGCAGGCAAACTGAATGCATAAACACTTTTCAACTTTATTGGAAAGTGTTAAAAATGGGAAACTCTTTAATTTCATTGTATCTGAACAAAATCGGTAAATTTTATATTTTTACGAATATTAATGCAATTTTTTTGTATTTACGAATGAAAATTTCACGAAAGTATCAGAAAAGTAGTTAGTTTGGATTTGGGAACAGCTTTCAATACAAAAATTTCTCACAAAGAGATGTGATACCCTCCGCCCTCCTCCCCACAAAAAAAGGGAAATCCATGACCCCCCCCCGCCTCCCTTAAATGGTGAGCTGGATCCGTCCTTGCATCATAACTTTAACAATAATAAAGATATTCTTCCAATATTTTAAACAGACTTTCTTTCATTTCAGTGAAGTGACAGGTCATGATGCAAAAATCTAAAATGACCAGTGTTTGCGACCAAAGAACTCTGGGCCAGATTTCCAACAATTCGAAATGAACATAGGGTGTAAAATCTGCTCAAAATTACAAATTGATATGTTTATGTAACTCAAACATTATAACAATTATACTTATTTATTTATTCTGCTTATTTACAATCATTCTTTAAGAATTATATTACTTATATTTTAATTATTTCAATTCGCCGTTTATTTTTAAAGTATTCCAGAAATTTCTCACATAAATAACTTAATCGTAACACCACAATAAATTCAGTACGTGCTGTCAATATTTCAAGCTAACGCTACAAACTACGAAATAATGCGAAATTTAAATATTGTTTTGCAACAAAGTATAAAAAATAAGTAAAATAAACCTATAATTTGTCATTTGAAATTATCTTTTTTTTTTTTTTTTTTTTTTTTTTTTTTTTTTTTCATATTTAAAGCATTAAGAAGTAGAGATCTATTGTCTAGCTCTGCCATGAAAATCATCTTAACATATTTACTTGATTCAAACAATCCTACATTATATATATATGTATATACAGGGTGTTTCAGAAAAGACTCCCCAACTTTGAAATGACATAACTGCGAAACAGTGAGAGACAGAAAGGTGAAACAAGTGGTATGTTAGAATGACAGGTCTGGAATTTATTATATACCGGTTGTCAGAAATAGTTCCAAGATTGGACATCAGAGGACGCTGCAGTCACTGAGCAGTGTCTTTGAAATATTGTCTGAAAGTGTGCTTCGTGTACAGAGGTCAAATCACATTATAATGGTTTCGATATGGTCACCTTTCTTAGCAATAACATGACGCAGCTTACGGCTAAATTTTGAAGTTACTCGTTGCAATGTCTCTACTAAAACGGATGCCTCACAGATGAATTGTTCAAGCTGTCCCATCGTATGAGAATTCTTGCAGTAAGCAGTGTCTTTAAAATAGCCCCACAAGAAGAAGACATATGGATTGAGATCTAGGGAATATGGAGGCCGATCCATACCAATGCCATTGGTGGTATTCCAGTACATTAAAAACATGTTGCTATAAGGAATACCACATGTTCTTCAATGTCCGTATATTAACTAATTCGACACAACTCTCTTACGCGTGTGATCAATGAAACAGACTCACGAATGAACTTTCTGTACATCTGAGTACTATTTAAAGCTTCGTGTGCTTATACTGTCACCTATTAGCCAATCTTGGAACTATTTCAGCAAACCGGTGTATAACACATTCTAGACCAATCTGTCCAATATACCATTCGTTTCACCTTTTTGTCTCTTACTGTTTCGCAGTTAAGTCATTTCAAAGTTGGGGAGTCCTTTCTGAAACACCCTGTATATACATGAATATGTATATACAGCGTGTTGCCGAATTCAACCGACAGATTCAGAGGGGTGAAAGTAGGTATCAAGAGGATAAAAAATCGCCATGGAACATGGGGTCGCAAACCACTTATTTAGTCACAAATACAGGGTGTTCCTCCTAACTGAACTCGGGTTGACGGTAATGATTTTAAGAAAAATAAAAATACTGCTTTGAAAATGAAACGATATATACCTCATTTGGTTTGAAATCATATAACATCACAAAAAGTTCTGGAAGAACAGGGTGCTCACGCAATCGATGATACCGTATGAACTGGTAATCGCAGTCCAAAATGTGAAGCGTCAATGGCATACTGCTGGCGCGTATAATGGAAACTTCTACCCCTTTTTTGGATGTTATCACATTTTCAACAAAAGTGAGCATGTCTTTTTAAAGTTTCATTATAATATACTTCAGTTTTGTTTTTTGAAAGTTATTACTGGCATCCAAGTTGAGTTAGGGTACAACAGCCTGTATTTTTTATTAAATAGGTGGGTTACAACACCATGTTCCATTGAAATTTTTGTTTCTCTTAATGCCTAGATCACTCCTCTGAATTTGTCTGTCGAATTCGGCAACACCCTGTATCTCTCTCTCTTTCTCTCTCTCTGTGTGTGTGTGTGTGTACATTGGAACGAGCTATGCGAATCCTCTACTTTGCAACAAAAAGTACATTTTCATGGTATGCTTTACGGAAGAACTGCTAATCTTGAAATGAAACACAATAATTTTTAAACAATCTGGATGCGTCATCACTCGTCATTTTTCTAAAAAATTCTAATGAAAACAGAAAAAGTTGCAATTATTTTTCTTTAGTATATGCTGTAGGTAATATATCTTTATATTAGAATCATTGTGATTCATGGACTAACTTCTTGATGCCCCATTTTTGGATTATTATTGTAATCATCGTTATAACCATTTTTAACAGATGTATATATATATATATATATAATTATTATTATATTTACTAAGAGGCTCTTTCCCCTACGAGCTACGCTTAAAAACAATTTTTATGCCGTAATTTTCAATATTTTCCTGCGTTTAACACGTAATCATTTAATTGTAATTTGAAAGGGGGTTTTCCTGTTTATAATAGTCACATGTAAATAAATTTTTAATTTAAAGGAAATATTACTCTTTGGGAAGTTTTTACAATTGGCAACAATTTAAAATAATAACCTTTTCTAAAATATGTTAAAAATATCTCTGAAAATGCTGAAAATTTGTATTTAAAATTGAAATAAGCCCTCAAAAAATGTGCCAAATAAAAAAAAATAAATGCAGTCCGCACACGGTGAGTTTTTATTGTATAACCTTTGAAAAAAGATTCTATTTCTGTGTATCGTTTTTGCTCCTATGAAACTTTCTTACTGGAACGATTTTGACCAACTTTAACATTAAATAGCTCTTAAAATAATTTTTCAATTTAAAAATTGTCCCCTTCAGCGCATTTATCAAGTATTTCTCTATTATAATACCACCAATTTTCATACATTTGTATACAATATATTTATTTTAATATTAGCGAAGAAAGACCTCCAGTCACAAAAAATACATTTACAGTAGCGGTGACAACGCTAGTTACTTTTTTTAGAATAAGAGAGATTTTTTTAAAAATTATTATTTATTTTATTTTTATTTATTTATTTTGCCTTTTGCTAGTCAAAAAGTACCACACTTTCCATATTTTGATCGGTGCTGAAAATACCTCTCCGGCAGATTTATTTCATGTGTCTGTGTCTAGAAACTCCACTCTTGTGTATTATTATTATTATTATTATTATTATTCCTGGTAATAACAAAGATCCTTTAGAAAATTTTTGTTGCTTTTGTATTTAAATTACAGCTTCTTATATATGTATATATACGTTTTATTGATTCTTCCATTTCATATTATTTGTTTTTATTCTGCTTTCATTTTTAATCAATTCACTTGATTTTAGTGGTTGTTCATTTTATTAACAATAGTTTTAAATACAATGTGTGATTTATATTAGGTTTATAATTCTCTATATATAAGGATTTGTTTGGTTTTGCTGTTTAAACAGTTATTTACATTCAAAAGCTTGCAAATTTTTATCTTGCGATAGATGTTTAATATAATTAATAACAGATGGCAGCACCAAAATTGTATCTTTCAGATTGCTCTATTTTTAATTTTTCTAGCTCCATTTCAGTTATAATTTATACACCAGGGTGTATTTTTAGCTAAATTTTGACGATATTGTTCAAATTTTATCTATTAATTTAATAGTGCATTTTAAATAATGTAATTAATATCTATTTATTTTAGATTAGATTAAATTTGTTTTAAAAGGTATTTTAAATTTTATTTCAAAATGTATTAACTGCATCCTTTGGTATCATTTACTGTGATTTCTTAACTGTTTTATTCACCTTAATCTTTTTGATATACTGGTAGACATGTGCACATGGATTTTTGTAAAATACTGAAATATTAATCGGTATGGTGTTTATTATTTATATTTTATATCCTATAAATATTTAAATACGTTTTATTGATTCTTCCATTTCATATTATTTGTTTCTATTCTGCTTTCATTTTTAATCAATTCACTTGATTTTAGTGGTTGTTCGGGCACAGGGGAAAATTAATTTTAGCTTTAGCTTATTTTTCCCACAGAAAACAACCATTTTGCTTATATCATTGAATTCTGTGCCCTTGATAACGTAATTCAATGTATAAGCTTTTCAATTTTTGTCGGTGTCCACTTTTTTCTTTTTTCTTCCATAATAATTCTTATAATATTTTTTTTTTTTAATACTTACAGCTTTAATTCATAATAATTGACGGTGGTAGGTTATGTTTAATTAATGGTAATATATATATATATATATATATATATATATATTTGCTTTTGTATTGAAATTACAGCTTCAAATGATACTAAAAAAAATTGCTATTAATATGACTTTTTCTACTACAGTCTTTTTTTTTTTTAAGAAATTAGCAAATTTTACATAAACATAATTTTAAATATGGCTTTATGATGAGTCCTAGTAGCCCAGTGATAGGAGAACAAAAAAAGGTCGAATTCGGAATTAATTAGGAGAAAGCTGGAAATTGTTATTTAGTTTAGTCTAGAATGAATATACTAAGTTTTCCCCCTCGAAGTAGGTGAGCGTTAGAAAAGATGTACAGATTTATAGTCGAAAAACAGGTTTTTTTTAATTACCATAACAATATCTCAAAAATACTAACTCTATGAAAAATATTGTCAGTACAAGTGTTGTAGAGCTTCAAATTCTGAATAAAATTAATTCCGAATTCAGCCCCCTAACCACTGGGCTATAGTATTTTATTTCATAACTGAGTAATAAAGAAAAATATTGGGGGTTTTTTTCGCGTTGTAATTAAGCTTCTCGGGTCTCTTTAAAGTTTTACTTTATACTATTTATTTATTTTTGCTTAAAATCATTTTTCAACATTTATATTATACATATTTTTATTATTTCATGCTAGTCGTTCTTTAAAAAAATAAATAAATAAAGTATTCCAAGATTTACTTAAAAACAGCCAATTTTATAAAGTAAGACTGGGAATTGGTAGAAATTTTAAATGCTGTTATGCATTAAAAAATTATGCAAAAAATAAATAGACATATTATTTACCATTAAAAATTAATTATTTTCTGATTTATAGCAATAAGAAGTAAAGATCTTTTGTCTAGGCCTGCCAAATAATTTACTCATTTTCGTGTAATTTTACACTAAATTTAAAGTAATAATTAGTTGTTTTGAGCACTGCTTGGCAGCAGGCTACTTGAAATAATGAAAGGAGTAATTAAAATTAAAAACATGTTTCATTAAATTTCGAAAGTGCAATTACAAAGTATGCCATCTGCTACAAAATAATTTGTATCTATAAACTTTTACCGAACCAATTTGCAAAGTAAATTGCGCGAAATAATTAATGCATGTTTAGAACTCGCGAAATAGAATTCAAATATAAATTTCCAGACTCATTAGAGTTAAAGCGCAAATTTACATCGCTCTTTTTTACTTCATCTATGTTTTTTTTCCTTACTGTTGTTCCGTTTTATCATAACTTTTAATTTGTTTTACAACAAGCTTTTTAAACGTAATTAAGAGAGTAATAATTACGGGTTTTTCCCCCTATTTAACAATAGAAAAAGAAATTTTCCATATATCCGTATATCCTATAAACATTAATAAAAAAGCAGGAAATATGCTGGGGAAATGTTTTTGGGAGGTAATTTTTTTTTCGTGATTAATTGATTATTCATGTCTTTGTTTAAGAGAACGGTTAATTAATTTTAATTGTCTATTTAATAATAGTTACACGAGCAGTTTATTGCAATTTTTTATTGCTAAGAAGAAGGAAAAGTAGCTTAAAACACAAATTGGTCATTACATCTTTAAATTAAAAGGCAAAATGTTGTAGAACTGTATAATATAGCATATAGCTTCTTAATGCTCCATTTTTGAATTATTATTGTAATCATTGTTGTAACCTTTTTTGACAGATATATATACAGTGAAACTCGTTTAAGATACGCCCGCTTAAGATACGATCCCGCTTAAGATACGAATTATATTCGGTCCCTTGAAAAATGCCTATTAAACCTGTGTAAAATTACCCGCTTAATATACGTACGCATAAGATACGATCCCGCTTAATATACGAAGAAAATTTGTCCATTGATGTCGAAAAACCCGCTTAATATACGAAATGGTGCTTATGTAATACTGAAAGTAAAAAGAAAAGCACATTCTTTGACTGAAAAGTTGGATGTCTTAAGGAAATACGACGCTGAGAATGTTAAGCAAGACTGTCTTTCCCAAATCTGTGGGAATACACCAGTCAACACTTCGAGCCCTGTTAAAAAAAATAGACAGAACCTGGAAAACAGTGCATCAGCTGGAGGCTCTGGCAGAAAGAATATTAAGGTGGCAAAATTCGAAGAATTGGAAAACATTTTACTGGAGTGGTTCACCCAAACCCGATCGACGAACATCCCAACAAACGTATCATTGTCCTACAAAATTGCTACACGTCTTGTAGTGGATTTCACGTCTAGCTGCGGTTGACTAGAGCGCTTCAAAGATGCGGCTTTGTTTAATAGGAAAGTAAGAAGAGAGTCGACAGCTGTGAATGTAGATAATGTCAATTGTTGAAAAAATAACGTGTTCGCCCCGCTATTGAAAAAGTACTCAAGATGCGATATTTACAATATCGCAGAGATGGGCCTTTTTTAGGTGCGTTCGTGATTATATAAATACGTATCACCTATAGTCGTCGTTCAGTCCGTCCGTCCGTCCGCATATAACAGAGCAAAAACTATTTAACCAAATGGTATGGAATTTTAAATATATAATTGTTCCAACATTTTGTCGAGTCGTTTCAAATTTTATGAAAATCAGATGCATAGTTTAATTACAGGGGCAGTCAACAGTTTTTCCGTTAAATTACGGCCAATGTAAAAAAATATTTCAGGTGAATTTTAATGATGAACAGAGTGAAATTGATATGCACTTATTGAAGTGTACTAAAATATACATTCAGTACAATATGCAGTGTAAAAAATATTTATAAAACTAATTATAGTACGAACGCACCCCATTTTCCATGTTTGACATGTAATTTCTAACTTGTTTATATTAATGCCTGATAAAACAATGACGTTTAAGGGTGAGAAATGTTTTGGAGGCAAACTGAAAAAAGAATGTATCACTGTTTTAAGTGAATCAAATAAGAGCGGAATTGATAAATTAAAACCCCTCGTCATCGGCATGTCGCGGAATCATCACTGTTTTAAAACTGCTAAAAATCTGCCCCCTGCGATTATGAAAGACAAGCCGAAGCGTGAATGAGAAGCGATATATTCGTTAAGTAGATCCGCAAGTTCGATGAACGAATAAAAAGGAGTCCAGGAAAGTATTGTGTCTCGCCGACAACTGTCTCGTCCATCCGAAGGATATCCCCAGCTTACGAAACATCGAACTAGTCTTTTTAACCACCCAATGTGACTAGCGTGGTTCAATCCATGGATCAAGGCGTAATCATGTTCTAAAAAAGAAATACAAATGTCGTGTCTTTGTACGTCATCTACACCAAACGGATCATCGCGAAAAGGATCTGTCCTGTCCAATCTGTAAGCGTATTAACCGCTTGGACGCCATGTATTTCCTGAGTGCGTCATGGGAAGACGTAATATCAACCACCATTGAGAACTGCTTCTGTAAAGCCTTTGACGTCGACGGCACTTTGCAAAACGTTGACATCACAGAAAAGGAGCAGCATCAAGAAGGATGCTCATTAGGACTCATTTGTCAAAATTGACGATCAGGCTGTAACAACTGAAGTTCATTCTATCGTGCATATAATCGCGGACGTCAAAAGTTCCGATAAACCTAGGCCTTCAGTAAAAGCAGAAGACAGCGCGGATGAAGAAACGGATGTAGCAGCCATACCATCATTCGCATCTGTAATGAGCTCGTTCAGCTTACTTCGACTGTACGCCTCTTCAATGGATGCTGGTCCTTCTGTCGAAGATTTTTTTCTACCACATCAACAAGGCAGAAAACTTAGTGATAAAATTTCGTCCTACGTTGAACCAAACCAAGGTAAACGACATTTTTCAACGAACTAAAACTACTTCATGTACTTTAATTTTGATAATGTATCAAATAATTATTGTTCCTTGCATACATTTAGTTTGTCTTTCTAAAAATAAATTATGAAAATTTATTATTTCTCCTCTTTAAATATGTAGTGTATTTTAGTTTCTGTTTTCTAATGATTAACAATAATTTCGTTTTATCACCTTCTTTTTTTCTTTTAATTGGTAGAGAGTATTGCATAAAGGCGTTTTAATTTTGTTATTGTACAAACGGTGACTCAATGAAATCTTTATTTCAAAATCTTAAACTCAAATTTCCTAGAATACCTAAAAATCGTTAGAAATGGGCAAAATGAGAGTCATAAATGGCTAAAATGCGTTAATAACAATGTGCACTGGCTTTATATGCATTATTATTCGAGAATCTATGAAATCCGGATAAGATACGATCCCGCTTAAGATACGAAATGCTCTCAGTCCCTTGATTCGTATCTTAAACGAGTTTCACTGTATATACATATATATGCATATAAATATATTTTTTTCCCTTTTGAGAGACAAAAAATACTGATCTTTCCATATTTTGTTCCATGTTAATAATACCGTCCCGGCAGATTTCTTTTGTGTGTGTGTGTGTAAAAACTCCGCTCTTTTGCATCATTATTATTATTATTAGTGGTGATTTAGAAATAATTTCTCGTTCTTGTATTTAAATTACAGCTTATAATATAAGAAAAATCTATTAAAATGGCTTTTGCATGAGTATATATCTTTCTTTTTTCTTTTATCTTTTTTTTTTTTTTTTTTTTTTTTTTTTTTAGAAATTGCCACATTTTGTATAGTTATAATTTAAAATTTGGCCTCATAATGAGTCGTAACATTTTGTCTCATAATTGAGTAATGAAGAAATTTTTTTTTCCTTTTTTACGCATCCTAATTAAGCTTTTCAAGTCTTTTTAAAGTATAACTTTGTACTATTCATTTATTTTTGCTTAAAATCATTTTTCAACATTTATAATATACATATTTTTATTATTTCGTGCTAGTCGGGTTTTTTTTTTTTTTTTTTTTTTTTTTTTTTAAATACTCCAAAAACTTACCTACAAACAGTCAATTTTATAAACTAAGACTGGAAATTGGTAGAAATTTAAAATGCCGCTTTACATTAAAAAATAATCCAAAAGATAAACAGACGTATAATTTATCATTAAAAATTAATTATTTTCTGATTTATAACAATAAGAAGTAAAGATCTCTTGTCTAGGTTTGCCAAACAATTTACTCATTTTTGTGTAATTTTACACTAAATTTAAAGTACTAATTAGCAGTTTTGAACACTGCTTAGCAGCAGGCTACTTGAAACAATGATAGGAGTAATTAAAATGAAAAACATGTTTCATTAAATTTCGAAAGTGCTATTACAAAGTATGCCATTTGCTACTAAATAATTTGTATCTATAAACTTTTACCGAATCAATTTGCGAAGTAAATTGCCCGAAATAATTAATGCATGTTTAGAACTCGCGAAATAGGATTGAAATATAAATTTCCAGACTCATTAGAGTTAAAGCGCAAATTTACATTGCTCTTTTTTACTTCATCTAAGGTTTTTTTTTTTTTTCAGTTGTTGTTGTTCCGTTTTATCATAACTTTTAATTTGTTTTACAACAAGCTGTTTAAACGTAATTAAGAGAGTAATAATTACGCTCTTTTCCCTATTTAACAATAGAAAAAGAGGTTTTCCGTATATTCGAACATCCAATAAACATTAATAAAAAAGCAGGAAATATGTTAGGAAAATGTTTTTGGAAGGCAATTTGTTTTTCGTGATTTATTGATTACTCATGTCTTTGCTTAACAGAACGGTTAATTAATTTTTATTTCCTATTTAATAATAGTTACACGAGAATTTAATTTATTTAGTTATTTATGTTGTTGTTGTTGTTGCTAGGAGGAAGGAAAAGTAGCTAGAAAAACTAAAATTGGTTATTACATCCTGAAATTTAAGGCAAAATATTGTGGAACGTAAGTTAAGAACTTCCGAAATATTAAATGAAATTAACTAATTGAAAGTCACACTAGTAATAATATTGCCGAAGTTTATTCGTAGGTAGCGTTAGTTGTCATAACTGACGCTATCGCTTGGCGACCGTTAATCCTTCTTGTTCGGCATTACGATAATGGAGACGTACAACGGTGCTGAAAAAGCGAAATGCTGTCTTTGGTTTCATGAAACTTTTTGTCTTTGGTTTCAGTACGACGACATAATGGTGATAATGGTAAACATGAACCTTTCTCTATCTTACAACAATATGTACTTTATTTTTTTCCCTGTCAATTCCATTCAATAAATCATTCTGTTTGCCTAGCTAATTTGTAGACACCCTGTATAACAGGTGGCTCACCCGCAAGAAAGCGACACAACTCAAAAATGCTATACTTCTCTGGAGAGGCAAAAGATTTACATGTTTTTACTGTAACGTAAAAATATGGCACTTAGCTCTGCATGGCAGCTGTAAAAGCGTACATAAGATCTAAAAGCCCTTACGTAGTTACAGTGTAAAAAATTTATATAATGTTACTCCATAAAATTGGTGGCAGCCTTGCTACATCCAATTTTATTCAGTAATTTAACTTATATAATGGTGTAATTTAAACTGATATAACTGGTGTAATATTACATACACTGACCTCCAAAAGTTAAGGAACTGGGACTGGATGCTTTTGTACACGGTTTGTCGAATATCTACATAAATTGTGTGCCAATTGTTCTTTACTTCTGGGATGTAAAGAACATGTTTTATTTCATATTTCTAAGTAAAGATTTAGTCGGGGGGACAATTAGGGGGCTAATAATAAATTTAATAATAAAATAATATTTGCGATCGCCTATGTAACAAAAAATGCTGAAAATGGTTTGTCACGGTGTTAAATGACTATTTGGGTCCTGTTCAACGTTTGTATGCATTTTTGTAAGCATAGCACTCATTTCGTGAAGATGTTATTGTGTCTGTGAAAAATTCAAAAGTTTTTTGCTTATAGCATACAGAGTTTTCAACCGAATTTAACACAATTTTCCGAAAACCTGGCAAAGAACAGTAGCAACAGTATAGTGCAATTAAAACATGAATATATTGAATATTTGATGAGATATGGGTATGAAATAACTTTTTACTGCGCATGCATGGAAGATTCTAAAATTTTTATTTTATTATTTGGTAGTCAGCTATTTAGGGCAACTTATATAAAAAAAATCTAGTCAAATATCGCGAAAATTCAAAAGATAGGGGTGATATATTGAGTTGCTTTCTAAAAATAGCTTTACTATGAGGGATTTTCCACAACTTTTCAATCAGCTCACTATATCTTTTTGCGCTTTCACAATGTATGACTAGTCTTCTTGTAGAAGTTGCTCAAAATAGCTAACTACCGAATAATAAAATAAAAATTTCGAAATCTTCCACGCATGCGCAGTTAAAAATTATTTCATGCAAATGCTCATATCTCATCAAATATTCAATATATTCATGTTTTAATTGCAGTATATTGTTGCTACTATTCTTTGTCAGGTTTCCGGAAAGTTGTGTTAAATTCGGTTGAAAACTCTGTATGCTATAAACAAAAAACTTTTCAATTTTTCACAGACACAATAACATCTCCACGAATATGATTGTTATACTTACAAAAATGCACACGAACGTTAAACAGGACCCAAATAGTCATTTAACACAGTGACAAGCCATTTTTATCATTTTCTGTTACATAGGTGATCGCAAATATTATTTTATTATTAAATTTATTATTAGCGCTTAATTGACCTCCCGACTAAATCTTCACCGAGAAATATGAAATCAAAGCTGTTTTTTTTACATACCAGAAGTTAAAAAACAATTTCCCAATAATTTTGGTAGATATTCGACAAACCGTGTACAATCGAAAGCATCCAGTCCCTGTTCCTTAACTTTTGGAGGACAGTGTATTAGTGTAATGTAACACCAGCTATATAGGCTAAATTACTAAATAAAATGGAGGCAGCATGCTGCCACCAATTTTATGGAGTAAGGTTACATAATTTTTTTTACAGTGTATACCTGCTTGCAAACTTCGGTAAATGCATTTTTTATTGCATTTTTATTGCATTTTCTGAAAGTACAATTAGTACAAAGAATATTCGGTTGCATTTTCTTGTTGATGTGATAAAAATTAAGATAGGTACGCCGCTTTAATTTAGTTTGTTCTATCATACATAAATCATAACTTGAACTCTTAAATGGGGTTATCTCAAAACTGTGATTTTAAAGCCGGTTATCACGATATTTCGAATAAATCTCAACCAATCTTTCCCAAAAAATTTGAAATTTAAAAAGTGAAATGTGCGGAAATCATTCTAGAAACGTTCTAAATTACAATTTCTATGAAAGTATTAAGGATATAAATTTCAAATTTGACATGGCTGCTTCTTTTAAGAAGCAAACGCACGCTCAGGAGAGTTTTTAAAAAAATTCGAAATTTAAAAAGTGCAGGAGAAAAAATTTAGCACTGTGGATACTTTTACGATAAAAATGCTCGCAAAGAATGGTTTCTGAAAAAAAAATTTCAAAAATTAAAAGTGTGTAAATAGAGGAAAACGCTCTAAATTACGATTTCTGTTGAATAGTTAGGGTTAGAAACTTGAAATTTGACATGACCGTTACTTTTACGTGGAAAATGGTTGCGCAGAGCATTTTTTTTAAAATCGAAATTTAAAAGGGAATGCACGAAAAGCGTCCTAAATTTCGATTTCTATAGAATTGTTAAGGATGGCAACTTTAAATTTCACATCTCTGCTACTTTTAAGACGTAAATGCACGCACAGAACATTTTTTTTAAAAAAATTCGAAATTTAAAAGGGCGCAACGTTCTAAAATTACAATTTTTGCGATACCGGTAGGGACTAGAAGCTAGAAATTTGGCATGGCGGTTGCTTTTAAGATACAAATGCTCGCTAAGAATGGCTTCTTTAAAAAATCAAAATTTTAAAAGGGTGAAATGAGCGAGAAACGTTCTAAATTACGACTTCTATGGAATTTTACATAATACTTTTTAATTAATTCCACATCCATTTCAACTTTAGCTGACACATTTGCAATTCTGATTACAAATCTTTTGCAGCTCCATCGATGAGTTATTCCAATATTAATGTCTTCATAACTTAAAAATTATTTTGTTTATTAAATTTTAACTAAATTAACTGTATTTAAAAATGATTAAAAACACTTTAAAATGTACAGTTTATGATTCAAATGCGCTGTATAAAAGCTTATTTTGGCCAAAAAAGGTCAATTTTGATTTTTAAAAAAGCCGGGTTAAATCAATAAAAGCCAACGGCGAGGCTTTTCTAACACTTTCCAACAAAATTTAAAAGTGTTTATGCTTTCGGTTTGTCTGTCCTTTTGGCAGTCTGATCACGCTCTAACTTCCGTAAATATACTCGGATTTTCATGCAATTGATAAACATTATTTAGGGTCACCTAAGCATGTTTGGTATTGCATGTGAAGTATGTGGGATTAATAGTTCATTTACAGGGACACCCAAAAGAATTCCATTACATTATGGTATATGGGGGAAAATAGTTTGCAGAATACGTTAATGACATTACGCTATTTCAAATGTATTGGAACTGACATAATATTTCACTACAAGACGATTACGATAGAATAGGGCATTCATAGCATTTGTCGTTCATATTCAGGGACACACAAAAGAAATCGATTACAGTCTTTGAGTAATAATTGCTTGCAGTGCGTTTCTAATTTGAGCATATGCTTTTAAATGTAACTACTTCTATTCATTTTACTAGTTGTATAGAAATTCTATACCTCATATACACGGCTGCACAAATGAATTCACCTGCCTCCTTTCCGTGTTTCTCCCTATTAGCGGAAATTGCTGAAATGAAAATTTATTTTAAAGTATATATGCATTTCTTAACTGAACTAAATTTTGGCATGCATGCAGTTAATAGATACAAATTTATATATCCTGTACAGGGCTGCTCAAAGAATTAGAATAGTTTTTCGATTGTAGATGGGAAGAGCTGAAATTGGGTTTTCAAGATCTTTATGTGTTTCTATATGGTTGAATTAGACATAAACTTATTAAACAGTGCAGTTTTGTTACATTATTCTAAATACGTTGGAAAGTGTTTCCTAACCTATGCTTGAAGCATGATTTTTTTTATTTCTTGTTTAATTTTAGCCGGCTCTTTTGCAACCCTGATAAAAATGCATATTTCTTGATGTAGTTTATTACGCTGCTTGCAAGTACTAACTAATGTTTTACAAATATTAGAAATGACGTCACAGCGTCTGAAAATTAGATTACGCTGGTGGTAATGCAATTTTAGTATGTTTTTATAGTACCCTACAGCATGCTGTTTCTTGAAGAGGGTGTATACAGAATTTATAGTTATTGTACAGGGCCACACAAAAGAATTCGATTACACTTCTTTTCTAAAGTACATTTTAGTAGCATTATGTTATGTAAAACTCCACGAAATTTGTGTATGTTACTAAGGCTTACTGCGGCATGTTCTCCATTGAAAATATGGGCCGTAACATTTATAGTCCTTTTACAAGACAACACAAAATAATACAGAGGTATCACACTTTATTGTCAATTACGGTTGGGAGAGCTATTTTCTATGACATTTATTTAAATTATGATGATTTATGTAGCTCTATGTGTATAGCTGCGTTTTCAACTAACTTTTCGAATGCATTTTAAGCTCATCGTCGTGGCCTTTTTTAGATGCGTTCGTAATTACATAAATACGCAGGCCTATAGTTCGGTCCGTCTGCATATAACAGAGCAAAAACTACTCAACCGAATGGTCTGAAATTTTAAATGTTTAATTATTGTAAAATTTTGTCGAGTCATTTCAAATTTTATGAAAATCGGATGTATAGTGTAATTACAGTGACAGTCAAAAGTTTTCCGACCGCCAATGGGAAAAAATGATTTCAAGTGCATTTTAATGATGTTACAGCCTTTCGAACAGAGTGAAATTGATATGCACTTATGAAGTGCACTAAAATATACATTCCATACGATATGCGGTGCAAAAAATATTTATAAAACTAGTTATAGTACGAACTCACCTCATTTGCCACGTTTGACGTGCAATTTCCAACCTGTTATTTTTATTTTTAGATAGCTTTTTTGAAGTCCTGCAATGTAGTAATTTTTTTCCTCTTCTATTTATTATTTTTTACAGTTACTAGGGGGCTCTGCCCCCCCCCCTACGAGCTAGGCTCGTCAACCCCCGTTCAGACACCGCAGACTCTAACAGCATGCTAATTTGATCGGCTTTAAAAAGATTTCGGAAAATTGAATTATAATTTGAATCTGACAATTATAATCTGACGAAATTTTCACCAAACTTTTCTTTCGCTTTTTAATATTCACGTAAAAATACTTTTGTTAGAAATGAAATATTATGATCATCTTAAAATATCAAATAAATGTCTCGCGCAATTTTAAAATGTAAACTGTTTTGCAACATTATTTTTTGTTCATTTTACGTAATAAGTGTAATGTGATGTAAATGTGACGTAAATTCTCCTATTTAAGACTTCTAATGCATGTTAATAAATTTATTATTTTACAATATTCTTTCTCTTTTAAAATTCACGTGTAAATATAGTTTTTATGGTGTAATTTTCAATGAGTTCCTGCTTTTTATATTTTCTGTTTATAATAGTCAAGTGCAAAATAAATTTTTAATTTGAAGCAAACAATATTGTTTGCGCTGTTTATACAGTTGGCAACAGTTTAAATTAATACAATTTTCTAAAATATCTAAAAAATATCTCTCGAAATGCTGAAAATTTGAATTTAAAATAGAAATAAAATCTCAAAAAATGAGTAAAATTAAAAAACTAAGTGCAATCTGCACACCGGGAAATTCTGACGCATAAAATGATCTAAAAATGATTAAATTCCTATGTACAGTTTTTGCTCCTATAAAACTTTTTTAATGGAACGATTTTGTCCAACTTTGGCATTAAATATCTCTTAAAATAATTCTTCGATTTGAAAACTGTCTGCATCAGCGTGTTTATCAAACATTTTTCTATAATACTACCGATTTTCATATTTTTGTATGCTACAGTTTTTTTAATATTAACAAAGAAAGGCCATGCTTAAGCATTCAAATTGGATGCCGATCTGCCGGGAATATCTACGCAGATTTCCAATGGTCCATTTCCAAATCAAAACTTTTTTTTATATATAGAAGGATTTGATTTTTTCATATCAGGCTCAGATAACATTGTGCCGGTCAGCTTGTCTATAATAACAATACTATTATAATAGACAATTGTGAAGATTTCACATATTAATTTTGTATGTTTTAGATATAAATTTATTCGTATAGATTACTGGTGTTTACTGGCGCCGGCAAGGAGGAGGAGGGTTAACAGGCAGGGGAACAGAGAGGAGCTTCAAATATTTTTATACATTAAAGCATAATGCTTATCCATTTTGCTTTACTGCTTTAAATTCCTTATATTTAATGTATTAATGCTTTAAAGTCCTATCATTTGCAATTAATTATTTTCTGATTTATAGCAATAAGATTTCTTGTCTAGATCTGCCAAGTAATTTTATTTTAATTTTACACTAAATTTAAAGTACTAATTAGTAATTTTGAACACTTCTTAGCAGCAGACTACTTGGAACAATTAAAGAAGTAATTAAAATGAAAAACATGTTTCATTAAATTTCGAAAGTGCGAAGTACGCCATCTGGTACAAAATAATTTGTATCTATAAACTTTATCGGAACCAATTTGCGAAGTAAATTGCGCGAAATAATTAATGCATGTTTACAACTAGGGAAATGGAATTCAAATATAAATTCTCAGACTCACTAGAGTTAAAGTGTAAATTTACATTGCTCTTTTTTACTTCATTTAGGTTTATTTTTTCTTTTTGGCTCCAATTCATCATAACTTTTAATTTGTTTTACAACGAGCTGTTTAAACGTAATTAACGCAGTAATAATTACGCTTTTTTTCATGTTTAACAATAGAAAAAGATATTTTCCATATATTCGTATATCGTATAAACATTTAAAAAATGCAGAAAATATTTTGTGAAAATGTTTCTGGATATTTTTTTCATGATTAATTGATCTTTCATGTTCTTGTTTAAGAGCATGGCTAATTAATTTTTATTACTTATTTAATATTAGTGACACGAGCAGTTTATTTTTATTTTTATTCTTAATAAGGAAGAAAAATAGCTTATAAACGGAAATTGGCTGTTACATCTTAAACCTTAAAGAAAAATGTTCCAGATTTTTAAATCTAACACAGTTCATTTCATGTTTTTACAAACAGAGGATATTCGTTTATAAATGAGGCATTCTCACAATCTTTTGACTTTTGCAGGAAAAAATCTGGCGAAATTAAACTTGCTAAAATAACATTTTAATCTGATAGACGAATGCATTATTAATTCAAAATAAAGAAAAAATGGTCAGCAGCAAAAATTTTTTTATTTAACTGAGGTTTATGTTAAACTTATGTTATGAAAAATTAAACTTTGCGAGTTTAATTTTCCTTACCATTTTGCCACTAAAACTTTTTATTTGCTTCGAAATTTTTACTTATAATGAATTTGCATTGTACCCACAGGACATTCAAATAAGAAATAATAACAATGTAGTATTTTTAGTACAAAATTTTGGTATAACATTGTCTTAAAGGGGTATTAAAGAAGGGGCGGTAAGGTAAAAAATGGGGGCGGTATAGGAAAAAGCGACGAAATGGGGAAAAAAGGGACGGTGAAGGATGGTACGGTAAAGAAAATTACCACCTATTTTAGGCAAATCATGTTACGACTAAGTGATAGCCATAATGTTCATTGATTTTTAGAAACAGTTGTTAACATTGGATTAAATTAATTTTTTTTTTTATTTACCTCGAAAAGTGCAGGAATAAACCTTGGGGACGATAAGACTAGCAATAAAGCCACGATCTCGAAATTGATATTTAAGTAGATTAAAATTCTGCAGTAAATTTCCTGTCAAAGAATTTTAGACATTCTTTCTCTAGTGTACTTCTGCATGAGAAAAAACGTGAAAAAAAATTCTTTGGCTGCATCTGAAGTGATTTTCTGTATAAGTTTAGTAAAAGGAGCGGTAAAGATGAAAAACCCAGGGACAGAGTTAAAAAAATAATATCAACCGTAAAAATGTGTGCAAGTTAATTTTTTGCTACATATTTATATAAAACAATTGTCTCAGTTTCGGAAAGAAATTACATCGAATTACTTTTATTGAAACAATTTTATACAGACAGCTCCAAACTTAAAAATCAGCATCAGGGACACGGGACGGTATAGGAGTTTTCCAGGGATTTTGACCCCAACATCGTCCAAAACTTATTTATCTCATTAATATTGTTATAAAATCATACAATGGGATGTTCCCCAGTATATGAAATTTAAAAAAAAAAAAGTGTATTAAAATAAAAATTATTATTCAGGGACATGAAAGTCAAAAGATTGTGAGAATGCCCCATATACTACTACTAATGTACTTCTGCGGGTAAATATCACAAAATGTGAGATTTTGAAAACAAAAATTTTGAAATTTTAAATCGTTTCAAAGCTTCTGATTTTCTTTAAAATGTTGGTTGAACAGCTGAATAAAGGAATTTATATGTAAAATTGTTAAAGTTTGAAGAGCTTAAGTTCATTTTTATGTAATTATAACTATGTGTCACTTTCTTAATATATGTATGCCAGTATAATGACAATTTCATTCTAAAACATTTTACACATTCTTTTTTTTTATTTTTAGATCTCACATTTTAATTTTGTTTAAAGGAACATGTTTGCTCTATAGTACCTCAAATTCAGTACAATACACAGTTTATTTGTAATTTATAGAAGCCACGAAAATGACATAATAAAAGTCTACTCAATTTTTACAAAACCTTTAGGCACATTATTTTCAAAGAAATATCTAAAAGATCTTGCTGGTAGCAATGATTTTACTACTTTTGACTTGAACCTTAAACTATGTCAAGAACAAGAAGAATTACTCTGCAGCGCCATCTTTATCTATACTAATAAAAGAACAAATTCCTCTGTGTGTGTCTGCCTGTCTGCGATGACTAGCTGAATCCACCGCATGTAGAAGTTTGAAATTTTAGGTGAGATTAGTTCGAGACAGGTCCTGATGCACCTGAGGCTCAGATTTTTAACATTTAAAAGGCCGGTGCCCTTGGGCCCCTTTAAGCTTTTATGCACTTTTAGTTTTTATGTTTTTTTTGTTTTTTGTTAATAACTTGCTCCTTTTTATCCAATCTTTTTCATTTTGGGGGACCGTTCTTCATTTAGTTATTCTCGCCTTTCTATTTTCCAGTTATCACCCTGAACCCTTCAAGCCCGTTGCAGTGCCCCTTGATTTTTTGTGCAAATAAATTGTTAATAAATTGCTTTCTTTTAATCCGATCTTCATATTTGGGTTCCATTTTCCATTTAGTTATTCTCACGTTTCTACATTCCATATAAGACACTGGGGCCCACTGGGGTAGCGTAAGGTCCAGTCCAGGGCCCCTTGAACTTTTTGCGCGCCAAACATTTTTTACCCCCTAATTTTCTCTTTTTCTCAGTGCATAAATTTAAAGTTGAGTTTTGGACTCTTCTTCTTGGACCAACACCCTCATATTTTTATGGGGGCCCTAAGACTTTTTTTTTAAATATTTACCCAATCTTTTGTTCATTTCTTTAAAATGTTATTCTTACGAATAATTCATACCCTAAGCTTAATTTTGACTAATTGGAGATATAAATCGCACTGTCAGTTGTCCCCTTTTGGGACCCCTATTACAGTTCCCTTAAAAATAGTCCGATTCACTAGCTTTTTTTTCTAACAACTTCTTTAAGTCCTACAGGTACTACATGAACAAAAAAAAAAAAAAAATCTTCAGACTTACGCTACCACCAACTTTGAGCATTAATCGCCTTCTTGGGGCCCTTGGTGCAACTTCTTTAAAAATGATCCGAATTGCTTGCAATTTTCTTTAACATAATTCTAGCATCCGCCGATTATTTTAAAAACTACTAAAAAATATTTTAATACCCAACTACTTGCCAGTTGAGTTCCTGGGCCGGGTCCCGGTACAGAGCCCCTTGAAGATTTTGCACTATAAATTGTTATTAAATTGACCCCTCTTAATCTAATTTTCATTTTGGAATCCGTTTTCCATTTAGTTATTCTGACGTTCCTACATTCCAGTTATGACCCAGGGGACCCCTATGGTCCGGTCCAAGACTCTTGAACTTTTTGTGTGCCATGCATATTTCACCCCCTAATTTTCTCACCTTCTCAGTGTATAAATTTAAAGTTGAGTCTTGGACTCATACCCTCATATTTTCATTGGGACCCTAGGGCCTTTTTAAAGCATTTACTCAATTTTTTTATGCATTTCTTTAAATATTATTCCAACGAATAATTCATACCCTATGTTTAATTTCGGCTAATTGTAGATCTAAAGCGTTAAATACTAAGACATTTTAAAATGTCTCCACGTTAGAGCCCTGCTTTTATCTATCAGTTGGTCTCTTTTAGGCCACCTATTACAGCTCCCTCAAAAAATGGTCCGATTAACTTTGAGTTTTGTTTAAGGTTATTATAACAGGTCCCGGGCAAAGCTAGGCGGGTCAGCTAGTACCTCATAAAGATCTAAAATGAGCAGGCCAGGACGATGACATTCATTTTCAGTGACAATAATATTTTAATTAAGAAAAATTATTTGTAAAATATAGAACTTGTTACCTTTTACATATATGTGTTATATAAGGTATAATTATTAATTAGAAATTAAAAAAACTAGAAAAAGATATTCGTACATGATAGCAGAAAGTCTTTTACTTTGCACACATCACAGTGTGACATGACAGGAAAATGACAATCTGAAATTTTAAGTCTTTTAATTGCTTTATTTTTGTATTATTATGAATATAATATCAATTGAAAATACTTCTAAGAATATAATTTTATTATAATGTAAAAAGGAAAATTGCATTATATAACATTAAACAGAAATTTTATTATGCGGACTGTAATTTTCGTATTTTGTGATATTGACCCCTATGCCTATTTTTTGAACTGATGCTTCAATTTTGACAAATCTTTTTCGATGGAAAGGCATTGTAAATATTTTTGGTAAATTTTAAGTGATTGATGGGGCTCCACTCAAATAATAACACTTTTCTACATATATATGTGTATGTGAGTGTAATAGAGATCGATTACCAATTTAATGTTGTTTTTTTAATTCCCTATTAAAGAAATTAAGCATAATTATATATTGTTAAATACATCACAAATTAAATAAAACGGTAAGACAATGTAAACATTTGAAAGTACAGTCCAAAATTATTTTTCGTAATATAGATTTTGATTTCTATTTCCATTTTTTATATAACCTATCGGCCACAAAAGTTCAAGCATTATTTAGCATTTATTTTAATTTTAAACTAGTGAGATATGGCAATCCCAAAACTTTCTTCTATCTCATACATGTAATACTTTCTGAAAAATGCAGCATATCAGCACCACCTGATAGATGATTTACACCAAAATCTAATTATCAACAACTTTGACAAACTCTAACTGAATCTGAAGTTTGATGAAAATCCGTGCATTATTTTTTTAGATAGAGCTATTGCGGAAATTGTAAAAAATTCTGCATAGCAGCGCCACCTGTTGGGCGATTTACACCAAAAACAAATTAGGACCAATTTATACCAGGAAGTAACTGAATCTGAAGCTTGATGAAAATTCATGGATTAGTTCTTGAGATACAGTTACTGAGGAAATCGTGAAAAACGCAGCACAGCAGCGCCACCTGTTGGGCGATTTACACCAAAAAATAAACTGCATTAATTTATATCAGGGACTAACTGAATCTGAAATTAGATGAAAATTCGTGCATTTTTTTTCTTGAGTTAATCTATTGCGATAATCATGAATAATGCAGCATAGCAGCGCCATCTGTTGGGAGATTTTCATTAAATTGTAATCAGCATCTAACTATATTCTGGACTAACTGGATCTGAAGTTTGATGAAAATCCGTGCAGTAGTTTCTGAGATATAGCTATTGCAGAAATCGTGAAAAATGACGCATAGCAGCGCCACCTATCGGGCGGTTTTCACCAAAAACTAATCAGGACCAGTTTATATTACGGTCTAACTGAATCTAAAGTTTTTTGAAATTCCGTGTATTAGTTCTTGAGATAGAGCGGCCACAAAATTTTTGTCACATACAGACTCACAGAGCGACAGCCAGAGTGACAGACATTTTCTAAAAACCATCAAATCGTGTTCAGGACATTCTAAAACGTATAAATCCGGCGATAACCCGAAGTCGAAAATTTTCACAACTCCAATACTTTCTTCTTGTAAAGATAGAAGAAAGTAAAAGTGGTTCATTTATATGTTATCCCTTACTAATGTGCGTCTATGCATCCTTTTTGAACTGACGCTCTAATTTTGAAGATTTTTTTTTGTTGTTGTTGTTAGAAATGCATAGAAATACACTTTTGGAACTTATTAGTGGGTCTACACTCAAATATAACTCTTTTCCACATAAATATGTGTAATACAGATCGATTACCAATTTAATATTGCTTTTTCAATTCCCTTTTAAATAAATATAGCAGAATCATAGCCTTCTATATATATAAACTAGTATGTTGTGGCCATCACTGAACTTTCTTCTATATAAATCACTTCAATTAAATCATTTAAATAATACAGGAAATTAGATCAATTTAGCACCAATTCATATTAAGGTATATCTGAATTTGAAGTTTGATGAAAATTCGTGCATTAGTTCTTGAGATAGAGCTATAGCGGAAATTCTGAAAAATGTAGCATAGCAGCGCCACCTATTGAATGATTTGCATCGAAACATAAATAGCACTAATTGATCTCAAGGTATACCTGAATCTAAAGTTTGATGAAAATTCGTGTATTAGTCATTGAGATAGAGCTATAGTGGAAATTCTGAAAAATGCAGCATAGCAGCGCCATCTGTTGAGCGATTTGCACCAAACAATAAGCAGCGGTAACAGCAGCACTTTTATTCCACAGTTTTATTTTATTTTTATCTTTAATTTATAAGCACAGATGATGAGGCCTTAGAGGCTTCGAAATAGCTATATGCTTTTTAAAATTACTTACATTTGTGTTTTGTAAACGTTGTTTCTCTCTTTTTAGTATATTGACACGAAGTACAATACTCTCCCTCTTTTAAGCAGTAATTCATATCAAGGTATAAATCTAAAGTTTGCTGAAAATCCAAGCAATAGTTCTTGAGATAGAGCTATTGAGAAAATCGCACAAAATGCAGCATAGGAGAGCCATCTATTGACCGATTTACATCAAAATGTATAAAACATCAATTCCTATCAAGGACTAACTGAATCTGAAGTTTGATGAAAATCCGTGCATTAGTTCTGGAGATTAAGCTATTGTGGAAATCGTGAAATATGCTGCATAGCAGCGCCACCTGTTGAGAGATTTACACCAAAAACTAATCAGCACCAATTTATATCAGGGACTAACTGAATATAATTTTTTATTAAATTCCGTTCATTAGTTCTTGATATAGAGCGCCCACAAAATTTGTGTCACACACTGACAGGCAGACTCACAGACAGACATTTTGTCAAAACATGTTTTTCGGGTTCTCTGACCCCTAAAACGTATAAATCCGTCGAAAAGCGGAATTCGAAAATGTTCATGAATCCAATACTTTCTTCTTGTAAAGATAGAGGAAAGTAAGAAAAGTAACGATTTGGAAATGGACCAATGAAAATCTGCGTAGATACAGCGAAACGTATCTGATTGACCAAAGCTTTCTGACACTATAAGGTGGGTTATAAAGAGGGCGGCTCCGTCGCCAAGTTTGTCGCCAATTTGGTGATATATCGCCAAATTTGGCGACCAA
Organism: Maratus speciosus; assembly: GCA_963932465.1. Lineage (NCBI taxonomy): Eukaryota > Metazoa > Arthropoda > Arachnida > Araneae > Salticidae > Maratus > Maratus speciosus. The sequence continues at coordinate 451,773,720 of OZ010789.1, read as the reverse complement.
AATTAGTCGCTAAAAGTGACGCCAACTTGGCGATATTTCCAGTATTTCGCCAAATTCCATAGACTCCCATTGAAATCCAATAGGGTTTACGTGCTTGCAGAAAATCAACAATTTCAATGTAACAGAAACTAATATTAGCTTATGAATAGAGCTTAATTGAACTATTTACATTATTTTTAAGCACAAACACTAACTATTTATAATATTCGTAAAATTATATATATAATTTTATATTTAATAATTCTTATAATTATGAAACGCTGTAAGTTATAATGATTATGATGTGCTTGGAGATACGGAAATAAAATTATCAGGAATTGGGGAGGAGCGCTTTTTTACCAAGCCGAATCTAAAAATTGAATGCATAGAAAATAAGGAATCGCTAAGCGATCCACAATGGAAACCAGAAACAATTACGTCTGGGGTTGGCTAGAAAATGCGGGGGGGGGGGGGGGGGGGTTGGTGAGCGTAGCGAGCAGGGGGGCGGAGCCCCCTTGTATTGTTAAATAATTCACAAATTAAATAAAATGGCAAGACAATGTAAAAATTTGAAAATAAGCCCAAAATATTTCTTCGGAACATAGATTTTAATTCCTATTTTCATTTTTTTATATAACCTTTCGGCTTTAAAAATTCAAACATTTAGCATTTTATTTAAAATTTTAAAAAATTCTTCATTCATATGTTATCATCTATAAATGTACGTCAGTTCATAATATTTGAACAGATGCTCCACGTTTGACATTTTTTGGGGGGAAGGGGGGGGGACAGGCATGGGAATAGAGTTTTGCAAATTGTTGGTGTGGCTCAGCTCAAATATTTCCCCATAAATATGTGTAAGACGGCTAGGTACGTATACGTGACCATTACTGGTCATCACACGGTGCACCTGAAAAGGACCACCGCGGCGCTCAAGCCACCAAGGGAACCATATTTCGTATCCGTTCGGATCCGTCCACAAAGGGTTGCTACCTCCCTTAAGGCACATGAATGATTCATGACCCATCGAGTGGATGGAGCAACCTCCGAATACGAGATTCCCAAGGCAGGGGCCCCCCTTTCAAGTCTCGCACAATTTCAGAGAACGGCGGACCCACATGTCCACGTGAGCCAATGACGACGCGCTCTCTGAACTACAAACATGATATCCCTCCGCTACGACGGTCCACGAACACTGGCACACTCTAACCCTGCAACTAGGCTAACATCCAAGGTACACAACTATTAGCAGGAGCCAGACTCCTGATCAGGATGGCCTGCCTAGCTCGCCGACCCCACTCTCAAATTGGGCTAGTACCCTGCGAAATAAAAACACTCCAATTTAATGTTGCTTTTTGAATTCCCTTTTTAAAAAATTAAGCAAAAAAACTCCTAATATCGATTATCTCTGTAAAGAGAGAAAAGGAAGGGGAAAAAATGGCAAAAATCAAGAAAAAAAAGTTATCTGCCAAAAAATAGGGGGGGACACATAGAAAATATAAGAAAATTAAAAATATATACTCTTTTTTTATATACTGAAAGAAAAATAATCCATTTTAGAAATTATTGGTGGGGCTCGAGTCCCACTTGCCCATACAGCTTTACGCCTATGTGGAAAGGACTCGTTTAGATGGTGATCCTGTATGATTTTCATCAGAATTCAAAAATAACCACTTTTGACTTTTTCATGTGCTTTTCTCCATCTTTTTTCTTTTCTTTTAGCGACAAAGCCATATTTCTTTCACCACAGACTTTACTTTTCAGAGATGTGTTAACCACTTTTGGAAACCTGCCAGGAAACCAGTTGCTATCATTATCGTTCATACATAATTTCAATTTTTCATAAGCTTTTCTCTCTCTCTCTCTCTCCCCCCCATTTTTTTTTTTTTTTTTTTTTTTTTTTTTTTGCGACAAAATCATATTTTTTTCACTACCGACTTTACTTTTCAGAAATGTGTAGACCACTTTTGTACGCCTACCAAGAAACCAGTTCCTATTATTATCATCGTTCATACATCATTTCTAAATACTAAATAATTTCACTTTTTCCTTACGCTTTTCTCTCTCTTTCTTTTAGGTAGCTTTCATTACAAAAAGCTACCTATTGCAGTCGTTCGGAGGGAAGTGATTTCAAAAAAATTTGGTATATTTTCATCGATCATGACTCCCAGACCCCGAAACCACCCTCCGTTCAAAAGTTGATATATATATATATATATATATATGATATTTGTCACACTGTAACTCTCGTATTTATGAACCGATTTGGATGTAACTTCGTGTATACATAGTGCATACCAATGCCTCGACCGAGTTCGTGGGCCAGCTTCATTCGCCATCTTGTTTCAAAATGGCGGCCATTTAAATTTTTTTAAAAAAATTAAAATTTGAAATGTGGTACCACAAAATTGAAAATTCAAAAATATTTTTTTCTTATGTGTTTGACATTGATCCCGGAGCAGTTTTTGTTTCATCTATATCTTAAAAAATGGCTGAGTTATAGCACTTTGAATTTCTAGCGTGGCTAACATTTTGAAACGATCTGATTTTTGTCACGCGATAACAGGCGTATTTATGAACTGATTTGAATGTACCTTGGTGTATACATAATACATACCAATGTCTCGACCGAGTTCGTTCGCCAGCTTCATCCGCCATCTTGTTTCAAAATGGTGGCCATTAAAAAAAAAAATTAATTTAAAATGAGTTACCAAAAAATTGTAAAATGAAAAAGTTTTTTTTTTTTTTTTTTTTTTTTTTTTTTTTTTGTATGTGTTTGACCTTAATACAAAGATTCCGGAACTGTCTTTGTTTCGTCTATATCTAAAAAAATGGCTGAGTTATAGCATTTTGAATTTCTATTGTGGCTGACATTTTGAAACGACCTGATTTTTGTCACGCGATAACAGGCGTATTTATGAACCGATTTAGATGTAACTTTGTGTGTACATAGTACATACCAATGTATCGACCGAGTTCGTTGGCCAGCTTCATTCGCCATCTTGTTTCAAAAGGCTGCCATTTAAAAAAAAATTTAATTTTAATTTTTAAATGAGTTATCAAAAAATTGAAAAATGAAAAAGATTTTTTTATGTGTTTGACCTTGATACAAAGATTCCGGAGCAATTTTTGTTTCGTATATATTTTTTAAAATTGTTGAATTATAGCATGAATTTCTAGCATGGCTGACATTTTGAAACGATCTGATATTTGTCACGTGATAACACGCGTATTTATTAACCTATTTTTCGATGCAAGAAGGCATGGGGATAATATATCGTAATGTCTCGACCAAGTTTGCTGGCCTGTTTCATCAGCCATCTTGTTTAAAAATGGAGGCCATTAAATTAAATAAAAAAATTATATTTAAAATAAGGTTAAAAAAATATTAGAAATTGAAAAATGTTATGAGGATTCCGAAGCATTTTTTGTTTTGTCTTTATCTTATAAAATGGCTCAGATATAGCAGTTTCAATTTCTAATGTGGGTGACATTTGAAAAATTTGATTTTTTGCCTGCGACAGCACTTGTACATATCAACCGATTCCGATGCGAGTGAGGATGTGCACAGGAATTACTCGGGTCTCGACCAAGTTCACTCGTTATCGTTAGCCTCATCCACCATATTGTCTTAAAACGGCAGGAACTTCAAGATATCGCCGAATTTGGCAACCAAACATAAGTTACTTTAAATAAAAGTAGCTTGGATAAAGCTGACTAATTTCGCGAAATTCTCATTCATAATGATTTAGTATTGATAAAAATTAGTATTTAATCTCCTATAATCGGTTTCCACTAAACTGTGCTTCATATGTTTGAATAATATGAGCTTGCTTTTTAAAAATAAGGAATATGAAAGCTACCACTTCCTCCCGGCACTGACCGGAAAGACTTTTTTTTTTTTTTTTTTTTTTTTTTTTTTTTTTTTATAGCGACAAAGTCACATTTCTTTCACCGCAAACTTTACTTTTCAGAAATGTTTTGACCACTTTTGGACGCCGTTTGGCCGCCGTTATTTCACCTTATAAGTATACACATGAGGCCAGAATTATGTACAAGTATGTATTATTGTTCAATCTGAATATAAGCCCAGAGCTTCCAAAATCAATATTTGCGTCCTGTCATGTTATCCACCATTTTCTGATTTCCTGATTAAAAAAGTTTCGAACAATAACATCCCAATGTTGCAGTGCTCTTCTTTTTTTCCCAAGTTTCAGATGCAAGTATGAAATATGGAACACAGTTAAAATAGCAGCCATTTTGACAACTCATGGGCACCAACTATGGCAGTGTTCTAGAACAAAAAATTATGTGGATGCTGAGTGCCCATAAAATTTGAAAATAAAAATTTATATTGTTAAAAAAAAAAAAAGAAACAGGAAAGAATAGATGGTAAAAGGGGAAAAAGAAAAGAGAAAGTCAAACATATATTAAAACCCCTGATCGCTGAGCAAAAGGGCAAAATTATAATGTTGTTTTCTCTGTAATTTTTTTAAATGCAAAAAAAAGATGTTTTTTCCAACATAATGTAAAAAATTTTATTACGTATAGCATAGGCATATAGTCCTTGAAAGTATTAATCATAACTTAATTTTTAAAACTGGATTATATCTATAGAATTATATTAATTAAATAGTGTTTCTATTGCAGTGCAACTTACAGCTTAATGAACAAATATATCAGTTTGTGGCGGCTAGAAAGTTAAAACTTTTATTTAAAAATAACTAGCTGAGAATATAGAAGAATATATCATTTAATCAGAGAGTTCTTCAAAGTTTTATAGAATGCATGGATTTAAATTGAGTTTTTTAAAAACTTTCTATTTTCAAAATGGGTATCATAAAAAAAATTTGCCAAGCTTTTTTATTTTATTTTGTTACTAGTGCCATATGAAATAAAACTTTTGTTTAACTGTCACAAAGTGAACTTGTTCAACATGTTATTTTCCATTTCAATATTGAAAATAGGCAAAGAGCAGCTTTTTCTTCTGTTAATTTATTGAATAATATAGAACATCAAATTTACCTAAGTTACCATCAAAGCTAAGTTACAGCACTTTCAGTAGCATAACAGCAATTTGATCAAAATATAAATGAGCCTTTCCTGTAGTGACTTACCTTTAGTATTGAATTAGTTAAGTCGACATAGCTAACTAATGTTTACACCTTCTCCATTACATGGTACTAAGTCATGTTCACAACTTGTCTAAAATTCATTTTATCTAATTTGTTAAATCCTACATGCACTAACGAAAAATTGTTTTAAATTCTTAATATTTTTTTATCTGCAATTGAAAATATAAATTAGGCTAATATTTTTAATTACTTTTAATAGAGCTAGACAATTAAAATATAACTACATACATACCAAACTCTGACTTTTTTTAAATAAAGAAAACATAATTCAAACCAGAAATGTATTTAATGAATTAAATTAGGTAGATTTTAAATGACTGGCACATTTAATTAAACAAATTTTTTGGTTCAAAGCATGTTTTCCTTTACTTAAAAAAAGTTTGAGGTGAGCAAATATGCAAATATCATAAACTTGCTTCTTTAAAGAAGTGGAAGGTCACATGCCTATTTATATAATATTGAAAAGGTGCTGTTTTCTTCTTCTTTTGTCCTGAGATTGGCTCAACCACAAAAGACCACTTCTTCTAGTACTATATTATTTATTTAAAAAAAATTAAAGTATCCACAATTTAACCATGCATTATAAAATGTCATATGTATCCACTTGCAAGAACTATGTTCTTCAGTGCATTTAAATAAATTTAATTGTAACTTAATCTATGTAGCACAATATAAAATAAGATTGCAAGAAGAAAATATTTTCATTATGTATTCGCTGAAAGTAATTTGCATTTTAAATTCTCTTGAATAGCAATAAAGGGAATTATAATAAAATTATTTTTACTTTGCTTTAGGATGTGTTTTAAAATATATTCTTAAAAAAAAAATATATATATATATATGTATATATATATATAAGATATGTGAGAAAGCATAGAAATAACACAAATTTTCATTTTTCACAATTACAATTTATTTATTTAATGAATTATTTTTTGAATGGAATTTATACAGCAAATTCAAAATAGGCCTGCAAAAAATCAGTAATTAAGTATCTATACATTAATATACATAAGAAAATAAAATTTTGCAGGCAATGATTCAACAATATTTCATTTAAAATGAAATGTCAAAAATGTATGTACATTTATACAAACAACGAGTAAAGAAACAATGAAAAAGAAACAGATTTTACAAGATTCTATAAATATAGATAATTTTTTACAACTCTGAAAGTCACCTGAAAATATCAGTTAACTTTAGATATTTTATCATTAAAAAAGTTAAAAACTTCATGCATCACAGAATTCTAATCACTAATTTGCATAACATTCTTCATAAGTACAAGAATTTTCAATAGAGAAAAGTGTACATCATAGACCTGTTTTTCAGACCAATATTTAATTTAGCTTATGTAAGTGGATAATACAAAAAGATAAAACAAATCATTATATATTTTTTGAAGACATTTTTTTTAAGATTTCATGATAAAACTTTTTTTAATCTATCGCTAAATAATAATATTTAATAGAAGTAATAATTCACAATTCAATGTTCATTCAAGTCTTATTCAATGTTAACGAATCTTGTGCAATATTTTTATGAAACATGCTTACTTCTAACATGCAAATTATTTTATAAATATTTGAAGCTAATAATAAAGCTACTTTAAAATTGTAAAATTTTCAAATATATTTGAAATTGAAAAGAATAAACATATATATATTTATTTATAGTGATTTCACAATTCAATGCTCATTCAAGGTCATAGTCAGTGTTAACGAATCTTGTGCAATACTTTTATGGAACATGCTTATTTCTAACATGCAAAATATTTCATAAACATTTTATAAACTTGTTATAAAAATTATGTACATGTAGTCTGAATAACACCATTTAATAATAATAATGCAGAAAACTAAAATATAAAAATAATGATTTGATTTGCTTTATAAATTTCCTAATTTCCTAACAATTAATACAATCTCTGATATTAAAATTCTTTTAAAATATTTCAGTTCAGAAAACTTTTTCAAAAATGCTATATAAAATTTATTACAATATTAAATTTTTAAATTATAAGAATTAAATATAATAATAAGCATTTATTATGCAGGAAATGTAAATTATATATTATATTATAGCATCCTATAGATTTTATTGTAAATATCAGATAATTTAAAAGATTTAATTACATAATCCTAACAATTAATACAATCTCTGATATTAAAATTCTTTTAAAATATTTCAGTTCAGAAAACTTTTTCAAAAATGCTATATAAAATTTATTACAATATTAAATTTTTAAATTATAAGAATTAAATATAATAATAAGCATTTATTATGCAGGAAATGTAAATTATATATTATATTATAGCATCCTATAGATTTTATTGTAAATACCAGATAATTTAAAAGATTTAATTACATAATGTGAAATTTAAAGTCTTACATTTTTAAAAACATAAATAAAGAAAATTATTAATTATTAAAATCATTTCAACGTAACTAAATTTAAATTGCACATCTCATTAAAACAACATAAAGTCAAAATAACGTAAAATGTTTACAAGTTTTTAGATACACTGAACACTAGCTAAATATTTTAACAAAAACATCGATAATGATTTACAAGCAACAAAAAATCTATTAACAATAAAAAAACGAAACATACCAAAGAAAATATTTTTTGTCTTTAGATTATTAAAGAGCTACTTTTTATTGTTGCTTTAGTTTAGTTATTTAAGCTCATAAAGATAAATATACACAAAAAATATTTTCAAGGATTCAGTTTCAATAGTACTTTATAAGTTGTAGTAAATTTCTAGTAGCATCAGATGCACTGTAGTATCACAAAAATTCAATATATTTTTCAATTGCACATCATGAAAAAAATATCTTGTACTCAGTTCCAAATATCCTGCTCTTTCTTATTGAGAAATTTATCAATAAATTATTCATAACTACCACTGTGGCAACTTATGCAAACAAAACTTTGTTTTGTTTTCACCAATTTGCTTTAGCATGAAATACAGTCAGAACCTGCTGATATTTAAATAAGGAACAATTATATCAAATGCATGTACAAGACCAAGAAATTAAAAATCATTGTCCCATCCAGTTACATCGTCCATAGGTGGGCCATTGTTATCTGGTGGATAATGGTCAAAATTGGATGTGTCAAAACAGTTCCTAACCTACATAAAAAATACAACATATTTAATAAAAAGAAAAACTGCATTAAAGATTGGGCTACTAAAACATTAAAATATTGATATAAATTCTTTAAAAAATATTAATTCTGTTAAATAATCCAAAACTATCAAATTTGATTCATTTTAAGTGTGTCTAAATATAAATTATCGCAAATCTGTAAAAGTTTATATTTTCACAACACTCACTCATATCACTTATCTAAAAATCACTTACATGCATAAAATGTATTAAATAATGTTAAACTGATTTGGTAGGATATAAATACACATTAGTTTAGTTTCTTTAAAAGCTACAAATAAGTAGATAATCTAACTAATTGATTAACACAAAAACATAAGAAATACAAATCTATAAACGTATTAATTTATGAATATGTAATTAAATATGATATAGGAAGCATATTTTAAAGGCATTATAATATATAAAAGTTAATTTTTTTTCCAACAAAAAATCATTTTTTAAGCCATGCTTATCAAATGTAATTCACTAAAGAAGGTAATCATGATTTTTTTTTCAATTTTATCTCACAATACAAACTTTTTTAAATGTTTAACCCTTTAAGACCCAACGCGCACGATCGTGCGTGTTAGACATTCATATAAATTTTTGCTTCTGAAACAGTCGTATGTAATAAAAACCCGAATCGAACATTCGTTCTGGTTTGCAAAAAGAGTAAAGTATAATTTTTTATCAACAGATAATGGTTGCAGTACAGATGATGGTTGTTTTACTTTTAGCCGGCATGACTAGCTTTGTTTACAAGTACAACGGATGCAGCTATAATCATTTGATCTATCGTAAAAAGGTAATTATCAGTATTTTTCTAATTGCTTAGATAAATATTTTTGCTTTAATGTCTAAATAAGTGTAATATAATAAAAAAACATTCATTGTACACTATTTATGTTGCTTGTAGGACTCGGGATTTCGTTACCCATACGATCGTGCGACTTGGGCGTTACGTTACGTTAGGCAGTGCTACTGTAAAGGTAAGAACTTTCTCAATGTTCATTTTGTTTTCTGTTTCAATAACTTTGGTGACTGCCAGAATAAAAACGAAGTATGTTTTTATATAATTAAGGCCATATTATTTTCTTGATTGTTGTTATGGATGAATTATTTTTTCTGTCTTTTTTCAATTAATTTTTTTTTCTTTTCAATTAATAAAATTTTTTAATATATTTCATTTATTTTTTATGGAATACTTTGTTAACTTTTAACAAAGCAAAATAAAATACTTTTTTAGATGTCTAAACAGAAAAGAATTCCCACGCATGCAGAGCCCGACTTATGCAGGGGCAGCTGCCCCGGGGCCCCTCATAGCCTTAGTCAGGCCTGCACGCATGAAGAAATATTGCAATTGATGAATGAATCAGACACTGAATTTAGTGATCTCTCGGATGGTGACGAGGTTGCGGGCAAAACATTTGAAGCAGATTTATTACAAGGATAGTCAAGTTCAGATGAGTTCGAGAAAGAAAAAAATACAAATATTTCTAAAGAAATGACAATTTTGGATCATTCTTCTTCCTCAAAGCCCCCCTGAACTCATTCCCCAAAGTTCTACCTCCAAGCCAGTTTCGGCAAAGACTAAGAGAATGAAAAAAGAAAAAATAAATACAAGTGAGATGTTAAGAAGTTCATTTCTGTACCTCATCCTGGACCTTCAGATTTCACGCAATTGCAGGTATGTCTTTCATTTCTTAAATTTTAATTTTAAAAAGTTATAGACTTATAGAAAAAATAAAATCGATATCATAAAAAAGCTTTAAAAATATAGCAAACATTTTTAAATTAATTAAAATATGATTTGTTTGTAGTCAATAAGTACATCTCCAATATTATTATTTTTCCTTCTTTTTTTAGGCTTTAGAGACAGTAAGGATTCCATTGCAGTATTTCAGCCAATACTTCCCAAATCATCTTATAAGTGATGATTCCATAGGGAAAGCCCAACCTGCACTTTCGTGCGGGTACTCTTCATGCTCCAGGAGCTGACGACAATTTTTTAAATTATTTTTTGAATTGTCATTAGGGTCAGTACAGACTTAATAACCAGAAGAATGTAATATTTAAATGTGAAAATGTTTCTGGTCTTAAAGGGTTAACCAAGTACAAAAAAATTATATTACAGTAGTAAATTTACTTTAAACATAATTTACAGTTTGTTAAATGTCAATTCAGATTTAAATTAGCAATATGGTTTCAATCCTCTTGAAATTTAATCTTAAATCTTAAATTAAAAATTTAATCTTTAAGATTAAATATATTTAAATCTTTAATTTAAATTAAAAATATTCAAATGATAACAGTCTATTTAAATTTTAAATACAGAAAAAAAACTAATTTTATTAGCGTTTTAATTTTTTACTATAATTTAACCAACATAAGAAAATAAGCGAATTCATTTACTTTTTGAAGAACATATTATATGCATTTATAAACTGTTAAAGTTAATAAAAATCACCTGCTTGCAATGAAATAACAACATATTCAATAGTTATAGGGTTTTATTCAAATTCAAAAGCTTTTCATAATAGAAATCTAAATAAATGTTAGCAAATGCAAAAAGAAAAAAAAATTCTCATATATTATTTACAACTAGTCAGAGGCTAGCTATGTGAATGTGCTATAAATAAGCATAAAAAAAAGACAAAGTAAATATATGCCGAAAAATGCAACTACATTTAAGAAATTCTATATTTTAATCAAATTTTATATGAAATAGAAAGTTTATGTTGTGATGAAATGGATATTAGCGACTGTGCATTAATTGTTATCAACTGTTTGTTAATTTTGTACCCCCCCCCCCCCTAACGATATCATACGTTATCATCCCTCGAACCCTCGCCACCCGGGTAATGATATTGTTATCAACTTTTAAAAGTTCTTTAGATTTTTGGAATTTTTTCTTTTGTTTGGATTGATATACAAATGTGGTTTTCGCATACTTTATTGATTCAAATGAAGAGAAGTCAATAAAATATCAGTTTAAATATCAAATAGCACTTAAAGAAATAGTTACTATTTAAAAGTATTTAATAATAGATTTTTGTTACATAATACATTCAACAGTAATAATGTATTTTTGCATTTGCTAGCTGCACAGAGTGGGGCAGACAGAACTTCTTATCAATAAGACAGGTGGACAATATTCTTTCTCTTTTATTTACTAGTAAACACAAGTATCATTTCAAACATACTTCACATATGGTTTGTCGACAGCAGATTACATATGCATACACGTATGACAGAAGAATAATAGGAATGACAAACATTGGGGTGTTCCATATTTGGGAATTGAATAATTTTATAATCATTTAATGATTTTAATAATAACTTTGTACTTTCATAAAAATAGATAAAATACTAAAAAAAGATAACATACTATTTTGATGTAAAAATCAAGTTACAAATAAAAATGGATAAAAAATCATAACGATATCAAAGACAAACCTCCCCTCCCACTAGAGATATCTTACAATATCATGTGCCAGACCTCCTCCCTCCTAAAATGATAACGTTATGTATGTATAGCCCCTTCAAAGCATAAGTACTGATAAAAGGAAAATTTCTTGCATGCACGAAGAAACATGCACAAAGATTTAAACACAAAGAAAACAAATAAATTTGTTGAAGAAACAGGCTTCCTGATTTTTAAAGCTTTATCATATGTAGTATAATTAACAACTTTAAAAGTATATATCTATAGCAGTATAACAAATGGAAAAAAAAATATGAATGACAATTATTTGTCAATATGTATAACAAGAACTCAAAATCATGATCAAGCTTAGATTATGAAACACTTTCTAACACTTAAAGAAACATTTAAACAAAACTTAACTGTTTAATAAGATGAAGCATGATGTCTAAGTAAAAGATTTAGAAAATACAATTTAAAACCAAATTTCAGGAATTACCATCAATCGTCGGAAAATATCCGAATTCTTTTGCCCAGTCTTGTTTATGATCTATATATTTGAATGTATAATAAATATCATCTTAAAATTTAGTTCAGTTAAGAAACGCATAGCACAGTTGAAAATTCCCCTTCAGCAATTTTTGTCAATAAATGGAAATGTATTTGAAATCTTTTGCGCTGCCCTGTATATGATCTATATTGTTTATTCACACTAAGTAATAGTAAAAAAATTAGTTAAAATTAAAAACGAGCACCACAACTGAAAATGTACTTCCACTAATTATTTTTAATAGGCTGTACTGTAACTGAATTCTTTTGTGAGTCCCTGTAAATGCATGATGAATGTTATGCACACCGTATTCTATAGTAAGCCCCTTGTAGTGCACGTCAGTGACATATATCAATTTCAATATGTTTGAAATGGTGTAACATCATTAAGATACAATGCAAACGATTTTTCCCCTCAGACCTTAATGTAACAGAATTCTATTCAGGCTCCTTGTAAATGAACTATATGTGTACACACTTCATTTACAATACCGAACATGCCATAGTAAACCTCAATAACATATATCAATTGCATGGCAATCCGTACATATTTACGCAAATCAGAGAACGAACAGACAGACAGACACACAAACTGAATTCATAAACACTTTTCAATTAAGTTGGAAAGTATTAAAAACTGAAAAAAAAAACTAAAGATTTTTTTAATAATTAAAAAAAGTAAAAAAAAATACTGGAAGGAGAAATACTTTTAGTTTAATGTAAAACTATGTATAACAACATTTGTTCTTAAGGTTGAGATTTAAATTTTAAATTGTCAACTAAAAAACTAAGTGAATAATTATAGTTTTCCATTGCTTTTGTCAAAATAATATAACATAAATAATTAAAATAAAACGTGTTAAATATTTTTACTTACTCTAGGTTGAATAGGTGGCACTAAATTTCTATTGCATAGGCCGTCCCAGTTAAAGCCATCAAACCATCTAAAAGCAGAAAAGAGTAATGAATACATCTCACAGAGACAGTTTAAGGGGGTCCTAGACACAAAAATCCCCAAATTTTGCAAAAATATTTTATTTCGTTAAAAATTTCTCTGCTTTTTCCTGCTTAAAATGACATTTAAATCATGTTCCTATTTGAATTAGAACAAAAAATATTATTCTTTTAGTTTTGGTTTGTTTTCAAAATTTAGCTTTCAAGCAATGGCTATCATGGAAACGACTTCTTGTAAAAATTCCTTTTTACTTCATGATAGGTTTTTCACCACTTCTCGTATTTAATTTCATATAACTCGAGAACCGTTAAAGATAAAGGGTTCAAACTTGGAACATATCTTTTTCAATTATTTTACTTTAATTTTGATTCAACATATTTGGAAAAAATATTCAGTTTTGAAAATATGATTTTTTAATAAAAGTTGCACCACTTTTTTTTTCTTTTTTTTTTTTGTTAAATATTTTTAATTTTTTATAAATTAATATTTTTAAAAATGCTGATTCAAAATTAAAACATATATTTTCATTAATTCAAATGAAAAAAAATTGAAATTCTATAAATAATAGTCCAAGTTATAACGATTTTAATTTATCCCACTTTTTTAACAAATTTTAAATTTAAAATTTTTTCTAAAAAAATATGAGAAGTTTTATTATGTGATTTTGTTTACAAATGATAAGGTTCACCATCACAAAAAAAATCAGAATTTTATCTCAATAAATAAAATTATTTGAAAATGTGTCCCGGACCACCTTAAGCTTAACGAGCACATTATTTCACATTGATAACAATAGGATATAAATTAAGTTTATTTTCTAAATGTAATTAATTTCATATTGATAAAAATAGGATAAAAAGTAAGTTTATTTTATAAATGTAATTAACATTTAAAATTTACTTTAAAAATTAAAAAACTGTTTGACAATCTAACTGCTTCAATTAACAACAATTAAATTTTCAACTGTTTTTCCATTATCTCATCTTAATTTCTCATTCAAATTATTAAAGAAAATAAAATATAAATAACATTCATTTAGTGTAAAAATGTACTTTAAATTTTAATAAAAAAATTTTAATCTGAAAGCAATACAATTCCAATTTAAAATTTACTAGTATACATTTATATTATCATTTGGTAAAGTTTAGAAAAAAAAAATTGAATTTCTAGTAATGTTTTTCCAGAAAATATTTTTATTTATTTATTTATTTATTGTAATCACAATTTTTAGTAAACTAAAATCACACATTTTATTATTACTCCAACAGCTGTATGGTTTAATACACCACGCAACCCAAAAGTTCGTTAAAACTTTAAAAACTCAAAAAAGGAAGAAATTACGATAAAGGACGGTTTGCAAGAAAAGGCTCACAAGGTAATTTTTTTAGCAGTACAAAAAAAGTTAAAAAATCATTATAGAGTACGCTGACGACCCGAAATGCAATGAAGAGGTACTACGACTCAACCTGGTTGTGGCGTAGAATGTTCTGGAGGTCATGTTGAACATTTGTTATTGGAAGAACAAATGAATGGAGAGTATTGTTGTCCTGTTCATTGTGTTTCGGGTCGTCAGCGCCCTCTACATGTGATTTTTTAACTAAATCTTTTTGCTGGTAAAAAAAAAAAAAAAAAAAAAAAAAAATCCTACTACCTTGTGAGCCCCTTCTTGCAAACCTCACTCCTTTATCCCAATTTCTTCCATTTTTATGAGTTTTTAAAGTTTTAACAAACTTTTGGTTCACCCGGTACATTAAGCTACATACTGCACAATTATTTTTTTGGTAATTTAGCTATAATTTATCATATTGTTTTATGTATATGAAGGTAAATCAAGCAAAATATTTTATGAATCAACTTACATTTTTTACATAATTTAGCAATAATCTGTTATCGTTACATTTTTATGAAGCAAAATTACACATAATATTTAATGAATGAAAATTAAGATAACTTTACATTTCCCAGAACATGTGTAATTCTGGATTATTTAAACATGAATAAATTACATTTAAATATAAAGATAAATGAAGAAAATTATATAAAAAGTATTAACTTTATTTAAAATTTTCAAAATGAGATTTAATATAACAAAACAAAATAATTATTAATTACTTGTGTTTTTGTATTTCTTTGATGCCACCTTTCTGGTATCCAATTCTTTCAGATGGATTATCTCTGAAAAAAAATGAAAAGCTTATATTATGAAATTAAGCAACTTGAAAAATCTATAAAGCTTAAAATAAAAATGTAAGTCAGCTAATCTGAAATATATTTTCTGTATAAATTAAAAGAATTAATAATAATAATATATATATATATATATATATATATATATGGGTCGATATCTGAAAATTGGACAATTTGCGTCCACTGTCAATAATATTTCATTAATTATACTAAAACCAAAAACTGAAAAATGTAATATTTTGTAACAACTGTTATAACAATTACCAATGATAAATGGGCATACAATGATGTATAAATAATTAATTTTAAGCTTTAAACAAACGAAATCATCATTTCAGTCCCTGACCCCAGGCACAAGTATCCAATATTAAATGTCTGCTGTAAAATTTTCAATAAATATTATTAACTTTTGCTATTACATATTTATACCTATACAGGGTGTCCGGTCTCAACGGTGTCCAATGGCTAATTCTTAAACCGTTAGTCATAGACATATAGTTCCAATTGCAAAAATGTTTCAAATGAGGTAAAGAAGTATTTTTAAAGCGATTTGGGTCAAGAAAAACATTTTTAAAAAAATTACGAAATTTAAATTTTTATATGGTCCCCAGGTCCTATAAGTGATATTTAGTAAAAATATCCTATTTCACTGACAAGTAAAACAAAAAAAGTCCCATTCTTCTGCGATTAAAACTGACCGAGTAATAGCTGTTTAAAGTTGGAGTATCTTTTTTGCTGCAAAATAGGGGTCAGTCACAAATTTACTAGAAATAAAAATAATCGTCAGATATAAAATTTAACATTAAACATTGATAGTAAATTAAAATTACAAATAAATTTGAGATTTTTGTTCATTCTCACATATTAAAACAAAATATTTTTTTTTCCAACCACATTTTGCCATTTATGCTGTATCTCGTAATTTGATTGGTCAGAGTTTCAGCATCAAAGTGACAATTCTTGGCGGGAATCGTGCTTGACGAAAGCCATCAGAGGATAGAGTTTCGATAAAAAAAAAAAAAAAAAAAAAAAAAAGTGATTCCTATGAGGACCAGAAGAATTAGAAAAACTAAACTATCTTAGAATTAATAGAATTATATTAAATTAGTTTTCTATTTGGATTTTTTTTTTTAATCCAATCAATCAATTCTAAATATTAACTTGCGTTTTTTGAACTTTTAATGTGTAAATATCGCCTCCAAGCTCGAACAAAAAAAAAAAAGTTATCTGTATCATCTATAACAGAAGGGGGGAGGGGAGGAATATTCTGCGACGAGCTATTTAAAAAAAAATACTTCCATGGGATTAACAATAGCGAACGGATGTTTTCGCGTGAGTTGGGGGAAGAGAGAGTAGAATTTTTAGGGGGGGGGGGGGGTGATGTGGTAAATTGGTTAGTTATTTCTTGCATAATAAAATAAAATATAGGGAAAAATACATACATAATTTTAGACAGTATGTATTTGCCGAGCAAAAGTTGGGGGGGGGGGGGGAGTATAAATTTTAGGGAGGATTGAAATGATTAGTAACTTATTATAAATATAAAGTAACGGCTAACTACAAAGACAAAGTAGAAAATTTTCCTAACATTTTAATAAAGTTATTAATTTTAATAATTTTAAATTTAATATACTTTTTTATATTTTTTAATTTAAGAGTATGTCTATATATTTTTAATTTAATCAGTAATTTATACTTAAATAAAATTATAATTGAAATCTATAATTGCGTATATAAATTATAAATTTGAATCTTTTTTTAATGATTTTAAATGTAATAATTTTTAAAATTATTACCTCTTTATGCTCTAATAATTAAGTGTTGTAATTAAGACAATAGGAAATAAAATTTTTAACGGGCATGGAGTTTTAGAAGATGCATTATTTAATTAGACAAATAGAGTAGAATAGTAAAAAACATATATATAAACCTCTATAGATTTTTAACTTTGCGTGCAGGTGAAGCAAAAAGTGGGGAAGTAGAAATTTAAGGGGCCGATTAATTTAGATGAACTCTTAAAAAAAAAAAAAGCGAAAATCTACTGATGTGCAAAGAATTATCACGCTGTAAAACTTGGGGGAAAAAAGGTCCGTCTTCTTTATTGCTGCAATAATTAATAAGTAATCCATAATCTAAATTCCACCTGAAATTGCAGTTTAAACTTTTCCCTCACTGGCTCTCATACACCCAAAGTTTATAATGCTAAAAACTACATTTTTTTTTTTTTTTTTTTTTTTTTTTTTTTATGCAGCAATATATGTTGTAGTAATGAACACTAAACAGCCGTATCAATTCCCCCTGAAATCTCCGCTCCAAATTTTGTTACATCTCCCCCCCCCCCCTCCCATCCTTCCCGTCCCAAGCACTGACACAAGAAAGCTCAATTTGTAAGTAATTTGTTTGTACCATCTTAATGGGTTTTTGTTTTTTGTTTTTTGTATGCCTATATTTTTATGCATAACTTGCTCTGAATATGTTAAGGAAATTAATATGTCCATTTTTGAAAATGATCCTCGTATCACTTTTATTTTCTTTTACAATAAACATCAATTATTTGAATTATATGATTCAACCTGTCCGATTACTTCAATGATTTAAATAAACATAAAAAAATTGTTACAATATTTTAATAGTATGTTCTAATAGAGCACAGATTTATCCATTAAAGGTCGGACATCATATAACCGACCACATTCTCTCTTTTTAATTAACTTTTCTTTTTTTAAGATTTTGTTCCATTTGTCATTTTATTGTAACGATAAAAAAAATAATAATTTTTTTTTTTTACTCCACTGTATTAAACTCCACTGTCTCTCCCCTCAGCAAATATTCATTAGATCAGTTATTTTTTTTAAATTATTTTTTAATTAAAAATTAGGGGGAAAATATTGTTAAATCAAAACATATATTAAATTATTGAGGACGTCAGTTTCGAAACTGACCTTATACGAAATTTTAAAAAATCGTGTTTCTCTATCAATCTATTCTATGGGTATAACTGTACCAATCAAACACTACAATCTCCAAATTTTCAATGAATACCAACGGACGCATTTAAAGGTTTTACGCGATTTCCCAAAATTTGATTTTCTCGATAAGGCGAGTTTTGAAACTCACTTCTTCAATTATTTTAAGCAATCTGAAAGTTAATTACTAAAAATTAACACTACAATAATATTTATACGGGAGAAACACCTTCTGTTAAATCGCTTTAAAAATGATTCTTTACATTATTTAAAACCTTTTTGTAATTGGAACTATATGTCTTTGACTAACGGTTTAGGAATTAGCCATTGAACATCATTTGGAGTGGGCGCCCTTTATAATACTTTAAGCACTCGGCGTACGACCCCTGAAAGCTTGGTCCAACTCATCTGTTTTCAGTTACAGAAAAGTGGTTTAAGTCATAAAATTGAAAATGTCATAACTCGGTCAATTTTAGTGTTAAATGAATGGGACTTTTTTTGCCGTACTTGTTAGAGGAATAGGAAAAGTTTACTAAATATCACTTATATGACCGGGGGAGCGTATAAAAATTTAAATTTCGTAATTTTTAAATAAATGTTTTTCTTGACACAAATCGCTTTAAAAATACTTTTTTACCTCATTTAAAACATTTTTGTAATTGGAACTACATGTCTATGACTAACGGTTTACGAATTAGCCATTGGACACCGTTGAGACCGGACACCCTGTATATATACAGTATGGGAAAATATAATTGTCCTTTATTAGTATAGATTGTATACTAAAATACTGTAGTAAATATATTTGTCCCTGAGGTTGATCACCATCTCAGTCCCTCTAAACACACATTCAGCTTAACAGATACTAGGTAGCGCTTACAGAATTATTTCCATTGCAACAGCAACTAAAGTTCAACTAGCCACCATGGATGAAGGTACGTTGTTCTTCTCATTGTTTCATATTTAGAAATATTTAGTTTCTGTTCCGAACAGGAATGAGTATTTTTTATAGCATCATTCATGTCCCCATATTTAACTTTTTATTTATAAAAAAAAAGTCTATTGCAACTTTATTTATGTAACATACAAGTGTCACATGGCATATTTAATAATTTACATGTGTGCAAAATGATTCAACAAAATGACTGTGCAGCCGTTAGACAAAACATCATCTCAGGCCCAATTAGTCACTGATTATGATGTTAATAGACACTTTCTTCCATAAACGTTTATCCTACGCATAAAATATACATCCTTGATCTCAAAACACTACAGCATTTAAATGAAAAATCATGTACCATAGTATATAATTGTATGTGGTAGTTTGTACATTAATTTTTAAAAATAAAAATTTTGGAACGAAATTGTTCAGTTTTCAGATATTGACCACTAACCCATATATATGTATAGGGGAGCTAGGGGATGTATGGGACAAGGGATGGATGGGACATTCTCAATATTTCAGGCAATAAACATTTATTTTAAATTGCTTCCTAACCCCATATACCTCTACCACAGTGTGCTTTAGAACTAAAAGTAGGACCACATTGCTGTTTTAATTTTCCTTCAAAGTTGCATTTTCTGAAATCTCTGCTTAAAAGTAAGTTTTTTTTTTTTTTTACATTTGAAAATGTGAAATATCTTATACAATATAAAAAATTAAGCTATGTTGTAGTTATTTATTTTAAGGTTCAATATCAATAATTAAAATGAATGAATAGTAACCATTATGACAAAATAATTTTTGAGGTAAAATGGCTGAGATTGGGATATTATGCATCATGGGGATGATTGGGACATTTCAAATGGGGATGAATGGGACATTCTCACTCCTCCCTAGAGATGCTGAAAATTTTATTTATTAATTAAATAGTATTATATAGGATGATAAATCAATAATTTACGTCAATTAATAGTATTAAATAGTATTATATGAGTTGTTATTGTTTAAAATTTCTGAGTGTTACTTATTGTATTGTAATAATTATTAATGGATTATCAAAAAATTGGTACTAAAACTTAATCAAAATAGATAAAATTGATAAAAATAGTATATGTGTATTGATCAAATGGGGGAAATTATATTGAATTTTGAAATATTGCACAAATAAATCCCCACCCCTAACATATTGGGTCAATCGGAAAGCCGGGTCGTGTTGGGAAAATCAATTCGTACCGGAAAATTCAATCATTTAATTACTAGACATTGATTCCGATATCTAATATCTAATAATTATCGGGCAGAATGCTCCGGTACGAATTGATTTTCCCAACGCGACATGACATGACTTTCCGATCGACACAATTTCCGTCCTGCATGTTTCTACGATACATTTAATTAATATTAATTAATAAGTTATGATTGAAAATTATTAGCTATGCTATATATAAAAGACATTTTGCACTTTCATTTCAAATCTAAAATGCCTCATAAGTGGAAAAAAAGAACAGGTTGATAGCCGAAGTCCGCATTAAAAGTTAAAACTGCAATAAAAGAAGTTATTGAAAAAAAAAAAAAAAAAAAAAAAAAAAACATATCGATTCGTGCTGTAAAATCATATATTACAAATATAATTTTCATATAAGGTTATAATTATAAATTTTAATTTGGTAAAATTGAATACAGGGAAGAAAATCTTTGTGTTCCATCCATCCCTATTAGTGTCCCATTCATCCCTGCTGTGGGGATGATTGGGACAGGGAGGAACGTTTTTTTGATTTCATAATATTTTTATGAATAAATCATAATCTAGAATAAATATTGTTCATATATGTTGGCAAATACCTAATGTATGAAATGTGATATATAATATTGATAGTAACTTAAATAAAAAAATATAAAAAAATATTTTTGTGAAAATGTCCCATTCATCCCCCACTTCCCCTATATTAAAAAAAAAAAAAAAAAAGAAAGAAAGAAAGAAAAAAAAGAATTCAGCAATTGATTTTTCTTTTATCAGAAGTTTATTAACTTCTAAATATCATAAAATTTTAATTTTTACACAATTGAATAGGAAAAATTATTAATATACTTTCAAGTGCAATGTGCTCAAAAACTATTTTTCAATTTACTGATTTTTTGTGGTTTTTAAAATGATTTTCAAGCATGATTTTTTATTTATCTATCTCTACTGCATGCAGCCTGTTTATGAAAGATTTATGCATTTGCACTTAAAACAATATCAATAGTTCAGCATTTGTCTCTATCTGATATTTCATAATGGAATAAAAAGTTCATCAATAGACTAATTGATTAATTAAGCACAAATTTAACAGATATGTCATCAAACTATGCACTTGCTCACTGAAATAATCATAATAAAAAAAGCTACTGTAAATAGCAAAATCTTCGGTATTTCTTTGGCGTCTAACTCCTGACAAGCAGTTAATGTGAAAATATCACTTTTAATAAATTTCAAAACTTTATTTCAAGACATAATTGATATTATTCATATAAAAATGCTTTTTTTGGTGTTGTTAGGGAGTAATACAAATATATTATATATATATATATATATATATATATATATATATATATATATATATATATTAAATGTAAAAAAATCTATTAGAATTTTTAATTTAAAATGTTTTTCACTTGTGTTCTGTATGCCAGGCAATACGTCCTCTAACCCGTGAATCCCAGGTTAGATAACTTGGTGTATATTAAAAACTAAATTGAAAGAGTTCCTAGTTGGATACAACTGCCCAATGTGGCAATATAGATTAAAAAGCATTAATTACCAGTATTTTTGTTATTAAAATACTCATGCAAATATAGGATAAAATTATATACAAACATATATAATTTTCATTATGCAATGACGTTTTGTAAAAGTATGAGAAAATTTAAAGTAATACAAACCTGCATAGCCTTTTAATCAAAATTGTGGCATTTCTTGAAACACTTCTAGGAAATTCAACAATGTCGATACCTTTTAAAATTATATTGTATGTTCTCATTGGATCAGGTCCAGTAAATGGAGGCCTAAGAAATTAAATTAATTTTTATTATGCTGATAGAATATGAATAAACTAAACATTCAAAATATACAAAATAAAAAATGAAAGGTACAGAAACTGTTAACATTTTTAATTTTAGGATTTGTTTTTATTTTAAAATATTTTTTTTTTTAAAAAAGGTCTCATAATTTTTTTTCTTAAAAGTAAAATAAATTAGAATTGGTTTTAATTTCCTAACAAAATATGAAAAACTATACTGAGAAGATGTCTAAATTTAATCTAATCTAAAAACTAAAATCGCGCATACATTTTTTTTTTATTATTATTCAAAAATGGAATTTTATTACAAATATTATTCAAAAATCAAAAGTAAAATAAATTACTTTAAAAATAAAAATAATTAACTATAAACAGGAAGTTTTTATAAATGCAGCAGAAGAAATTTCTGTTAACTTGATTTCTCAATATTAATTTAAATTAAAATGCATGCATATCAACTATTATTTAAAATACTAGGGGGCTCTGCCCCCTACGAGCTACACTCGTCAACCCCCGTTCAGACACCGCAAACTCTAAAAGTACGCTAATTTGATCGGCTTTAAAAAGATTTCGGAAGATTGAATTATAATTTAAAAAACAGTGGCGATCTCCCTATAAACGGATTTCTATTAATTTCTCTTTGATTGGGCAATTTTAATTGATTATCCCGTCGACCAATTTCGCCAAATTATATAAATCGCCAAATTATACAAATTGACATAATTTTTATTTTAAATAACGAAAGAACAAATAAATTAGTGCAACATTAATAAAAATACAAATAAAACTTCGAAATAAAAATAACTTGATGAAGTAGACACGTGTAACTTGCTTAAAGTCAAGTTAATGTGACATTTATGTTCAACCATTATTGGCATTTAATCTTATACTTTGGCGAATGATAGATTTTTGGTCGACGGGATAACTAAGTATTACCAAAGATATAATCGCTGTTTTCGTCCTTGATTAAGTAAAATAAGTTAAATATTTCAAAATAAACTAATATAAAAGGAATTAGTTAAACAGAGCCTTTGTCTTCCGGTATTTTTTAACAAAGCGAAAAGAAAGTTCTTTTAAATAAGACATTTTAAATTAATCGTTTTTAATTTGACGTAATTTTGACCAAACTATTCTTTCTCTTTTTAATATTCACGTGAAAATACTTTTGTTAGAAATTAAATATTATTTGCGCTTTCCTAACAAAATTAGTTGAAAAGTATCCTCTCAAAATATCAAATAAATGTCTAGCACAATTTCTAAATTTAAACTGTTTTGAAATATTATTTTGTGTTCATTTTATGTAATAACTGTAATGTAACGTAAATATGACGTAATTTCTCCCATTTAAGGCTTCTAACACATGTTAATGAATTTATTATTTGACAATTTCCTTTCTCTCTTGAAATTCACTTGTAAATACAGTTTTTATGGCGTAATTTTTAATAAGTTCCTGCTTTTTGTACATATTTATTTAATTCTAATTCCAAATGTTTTTTTCTGTTTATAAGTCACGTGTAAATAAATTTTTAATTTATTTACACGTATAAATATTTTTTTTTATTTGAAGCAAACATTATTGTTTGCGCTGCTTATACAGATGGCAACAGTTTAATTTAATATCACTTTCTAAAATATGTAAAAAATATCTCTAGGAATGCTGAAAATTTGAATTTAAAATAGAAATAAAACCTCAAAAATGAGTCAAATTAAAAAAAGAAATACAGTCTGCACACCGGGAACTTCAAACGTGTAAAATGATCTAAAAATGATTAAATTCCCATGAATAGTTTTTGCTCCTATAAAACTTTTTTAGTGGAACGATTTTGTCCAACTTTAGCAGTAAATATCTCTTAAAATAATCCTTCGATTTGAAAACTGTCTGCATCAGCGTGTTTATCAAACATTTCTGTATAACACTGCCGATTTTCATATTTTTGTATGCTTTATTTTTCTTAATATTAACGAAGAAAGACCTCCAGTCACGAAAAATTCATAACCGGCGGTGGTGGTGACAGCGGTAGTTACTTTTTTTTAGAATAGAGAGATACGAAATAATAAATCACTTTCATTTTTAAAATTAATATAATAAGCATAAAATATATTTAAAATTGTAAGCACATTAAAAGCACATTCAAATCACAATGAATAAACTTTGTGTCATTAAATGATAAAACAGTAGGTGGAGATTGTAGTGAGCATGATCCTTTTACACATATCTGTAAAAAGAAATTATCTGTCTGCAACATATATTTTTACAGTGCGCACATGTAGCGAAAACACGGTTATCAAAAAAGCACATGCGAAGTTACAAATCATCTGGAGTCTGTGTTGAAATGCACATTTTTAGTTTCAAATTGACTCAGTTCTAATTTTCATATTTTCTTGCGGTTTGTTTTGTACTTTTCAGAATTTCATAATTTTTTTTAAATGTGTAAATTAAAAAAATAGATTTTTTGAAGGTTTAAAATTGATGACTGCACTTAAGAAAAGAAATATATTATTTTGTTATTTTAGTCGCATATATATTGCAAATATATTATAAAATTAAACTTACGTTCCAGTCAGCAATTCATACATGAGTACTCCTAGAGACCAGAAATCTGCAGAAGTATCATGACCTCGATTAAGTATAACTTCTGGAGCGACATATTCAGGTGTCCCACAAAAAGTCCATGTTTTACGTCCATTAGGTAATTTCTTAGCAAATCCAAAATCAACCTAATTTAATAAATAGAAACATTAAAACATGAAAGTAAAGCGCATAATTATTATATTTTTCAATATATATACATATAAAAAATGTTTGTAAATAAAATACATATTTTATTTTTAAGAAAATTAAAATAAAGTTATCTGTATAACAAATTATATTAATAATGACGTTCAAAACTTAAAGTATTAATGTTGTAAACCATTGGCATAGCTCGGACTGTTAGATGGGAGACTTAATTTGGGTTTCATTGTTTAATTTCTGAGGTTTTTCGATATTTTACATGTGTATGAACATTTTCCTTGCAAAATGAGTAATAACCAATATAAAGTAAAATATATGGGCAAAATAAATATAACTTGCAGCTAAATAATAAGCTTGAAGCTGTTTCTTTCCTAAATGAGAACCCTTCATTTAGAGTGAAATTAAAACATTAGCAGCAAAATAGGTGCGCTGCTAGAGGACTACACGCACAGGTCAAAATTTCCAGGTCTGATTCCAGCACAGTCCATACAAAAGCTCTACTGGTCCGGCCCGGTATAAAAGCTAAAATTCTAACAAGAGTCTGGTCCACCACAGCCTGACTCAATTTCTACAAAAAATGCTGATATTTTTGAAGCAATATTATTCTACATTTAAAAATTCATTCTTCAAAAATCACATGTACTTATGGATGTTATATGTCTACAATTCATGAAATGCAGAATAACAATAATGTTAATGATCACATAGACAATTATGTATTTAAACACTTATTACAAACACTGACTTAGATAATTACATTACAATGAAGATTCAATAACATAATTAATGTAGTTTAGAATGAAAGAAAAAGAAGGTTAAAGAAAATCACAATTTTAAAGTTCTATAAAAAGGAAAAAAAAAAGTAGATTAAAAAAAATATTTCTCTGTAATTTGTAAAATCAAACAAAATTTCCCAAAGATTTTCTTAATAAATGTACAACATAGCTAATATTTTTATAAAAATAAATAAATAAAATGCCAATTTAACACAGGCTTAGAGAGAAGAATGAAGTCCAGGCCAATGACTCAGCCAGGAAAAAAGTCTGAACAGCTGTGTTTGAGTCTGCAGAAAAAAGTGAGACCCATAACTAGTATGATCCAGAAAGAGTGGAGATTAGGCCCGACCAAGTCTGCAGATAAAAGTAAGTCTGGGTCACTCACGCCTGGATCTAATGAAAGTAAACTGGCCCAAGACCATGCAGACCTCTATCTATTTCTCATGCTTTTTATGAAATGTTGAAAATACTTTATGCATTTTTCTTCCACAATTTATTCAGAATAACATAAATGTTTTGCAATTATCATATTAAATTAACCCTTTATCTACTGACGGTACTTATAAGTACAATTAATATAACTTTTATAAAATTCATTTAATTCATCGATTAGTAGTAATACAATTTAGAATAAGTTATAGATGCATTACTTTATCTTGTTCCAAAATCATTATTGGTTACACAAAACAAAAATATTTTTAAAAGGATGATTTCTTTGGCCTTTACATCTTTTCAGCTTTCTTGGTGTTGAGGGGGGGGGGGGATTTTTCAATTTGGAAATATTTCTATTGTAAGAACATTATAGTTGTATTGTACATTTCCTAATTCTACAAAATACTAAGAAAAATATTTAAAATAAAAGATTTGAGTGGGGTTATAAATATTGCACAAAATCCTTATAAATTCCTATTTAATTAATCCTTCTAAATCCTTCAATCCTTTTAAAATCCTTCTGAAATTTATTAAATTATTATGTAAATCTTCTAATGTAGTTTCAAAAATTCACGAAATATGTTTTAGAAGATAAAATTTTCCTGAATTCATAATTCAGTACATAAAGGGTTAAAAGTGGTTTGGGTGTATCCCCAAATCCTCCTTTTACCGTGTCAATGGGCAAGTTCTATTTCTTACTTTACTACTAATGCGCATTATTAAATTATACAAATAATTGTTAGTAGAAAAGAATTAGATAATTTAGTTTTTAAATATTTTAGTTTGAATATTTCTCTTACCAATTTCACATAACCTTGAGAATCTAAAAGCATGTTTTCAGGTTTCAGATCTCGGTAAATAATATTCTTTGAATGTAAGTAATCAAAGGCAACAACAACACAAGCTGAATAAAATCTTGTCGTTTGTTCATCAAAAGACCCCCTAAAGATAAAAATATAATTAAAATTTATCACCTTAAAATAAACTTGAATTCAGTGCACACATATTTTAATAAATGTAATTGGAGTGTCAAAAACTTTCTTACAGTTAATTCAAATGTAAACTGCTAAAATTAGTTGCTAAAGAAATCACAGAAACAAGAAAGATAAATCTTGAATTTTACCATTAAATTAGATGGAATTTAAAAAGTACATGCGAAGATAATTTTTTTTTTTTACTATAGAATATAGAATTCAGTCAACTTATCAGCTAAATACACATAGTGGTACTTGGTCAACGACAGCCTCAGTTAATGATGTACTTTATTAATGACAACTGAATACATGAAAAAAATCTGTTGGTTAATAATGCTGTATAAAAAATATGAAAATATTCAAAACATGATTCACTAAAATACATCACTAAAATAGGTGTAATGAAATATACAAATAGCTTTCCAAAATTAAAAGCACTAGATTTTAAAAGCACTCCGAGCACTTTCAGCTAAACCTAAGTCATTGTCAAGGAAAAAAAAACTAGTTTTTCAAAGTTTTTTACAACAAAGATTGCAATTATTTGCTGGATATTTTTTTTATAAAAAATATTTAGTTTAATGCTTTTTCTGTATTCACTTAAACATAAAAAAATAAGTATTTAAAAACGTCATACAAGTCTTTAAACATTATTAGTGGATTCAAAATTTGACAAGGAAAAAAATACAAACCTATCTCTCAATAAAGTCCATAATTCTCCTCCCAGGCAAGCTTCCATAAGCATATACAAATATTTTCTATCTTTGAAAGTACGATATAATCTAAAAAAAAAGGAAGGAGGAAAATAAATAAATGTATATTCATACACTACTATGCAAAAGCATTTGGCCACATAGTAAAATTAAAAATAATTATGCATAAAACGAGTTGAACTTTTGCATAAATATCTGTAATATAATCAATGATTGGAAAGATTATGAGTATGATTCTAAATCCTAACGTATAACATTAAAATTCATACTACAGTCGAACCTCGTTAAGACGACAACGCTTAACACGAAATTTTGCTTAAGACGAAGGTTGATAGTTTTCCCATCACGTTATGTTGGAAAACAATAATAATTGCATCGTTTAATATGAACGTGAAGACAAACTTTCCTGTTTAAGACTAAGTAAATATTGCGCCTAATAAAAAAATTTCATCATTGCGGCCTTTAAGGTGACCTTCCACCTTGAAACACACTGTTAAAAATTTGCAGCATTCTGTCCAGTCATTTGACAGTTTTATCGAAAACGGTTACACAGCCGTAATTTAACATTATTCTGACTATATTATTGGCCATTTTATGGTCAGAATATAGTTAAATTATGGTTATGAAACCATTTTTTCAAAAAACGGTCAAATGACTGGACAGAATGCTGCAAATTTTTAACAGTGCAAGTTTATTGCTTTTCGTGAACTGGACAAGGGAGGATATGCGTTTGTTTTTGGAACTGACATAAGTGAAGAGAGGTGACCATATTGGTGATATTGGGGGAAGAGAAAAGAGTTGCATTCTTTCTTGGCTGGTGTTGAAATTCTTTAGTGAGCGATTTATTTCGTTGCTAGCATGCACTGTTAAAAATTTGCAGCATTCTGGCAGGTCATTTGACCGTTTTTTCTGAAAACGGTTATACAACCGTAATTTAACACTATTCTGACCATATTATTGGCCATTTCATGGTCAGAATATAGTTAAATTAGGGTTATAAAACCGTTTTTTCAAAAAACGGTCGAATGACCTGCCAGAATGCTGCATATTTTTAACAGTGTGTGGTTGATCACTTGATGTGAATAAAGTTCTTTGCTAGAAATATTTTATTGATTGTATACGTGTTGTATTGGAGCTCTAGTTGTGAAAATGAGTGGGAAGAAAAGTGCTTTAGATTGTGCTTTGGGCAAATTTGAAAAAGTGGATTCAAAACAAATGTAAAATGCAAAAATTGAAACAAGAGTTAACAAAAGAATTTTTTACAGTCAATTTAAAGAGGTAAAAACATTTTTACATTTTATTTCTCTTCCTCATTTATTTTTATATAAGAATATTAGAGTATATTTTGTACTGATATAGTTATGTGTGTATCTGTGTAAATATGGGTTTTGTGTTTGTATGGGGATGTTAGAAATGTAGAAATTCTTTTTGCACAAAAATACTGGTTAACATAAAATGACTATAAAATATTTCTCTGCCGATATCATTTACATTCTTTGATATCTTTGTCTTAGTAATTTATTTTAAAAATCATTCTAAATACCTTTTGCTGTTTTATCGGTTAATACGAATTTCGGTTAATACGAATTTCGGTTAATACGAATTTCGGTTAATACGAAAAGATTTTTGTTGCCCTTCGACTTCGTCTTAACCAGGTTCGACTGTATTGTGGAAATTTTTGACTGGGTGATTTTGAGAAAACAGCCACGATGCTAGTCCCTTTTTCTGCAGTTATACTTAATATATAAAACAGTGAAAAATACTAAAATATGCTCAACAATACTATGGTTTCTAACATTATAATTTATAATATTGTTGATTTAGAATCACATGCAGATTTTATCTCTTATATAAATATGCTTCAACAGGCATGCCAATTTTTAAAACTGATGCATATCTTTTGCTTATAGTACTAGGAGACCAAATACAGACCAGGTATTAATAGCAAAATTAGCAACAATACACAAAATACACCAAATCATAATTTTTACAATATGATTTGA
Organism: Maratus speciosus; assembly: GCA_963932465.1. Lineage (NCBI taxonomy): Eukaryota > Metazoa > Arthropoda > Arachnida > Araneae > Salticidae > Maratus > Maratus speciosus. Next base: position 451,743,738 of record OZ010789.1, on the reverse strand, counting down.
GGATAAAAAAGAGCAATTACACTGACATACTTAACAATAAAATCACAGTTAGATTCTTCCATAATAATTTTCTCTGAGAGTATGTGTTGCTGTTGTCGAGTTTCAACAATTTGTGCTTTCTTCATAACTTTGAGGGCAAATGTTCTGGAACTGTCATTGTTTAATTGCACCTAGCAAATATTGCATAACAATCATGAGAATTTAAATAACAAACATATTATATTACCTAAAAACTACATTAATTTTAAACTCATAAGATTCTGAATTCATTAATATGTATTTTATGACTTATTAATGTGATTTTTTTTAGGTAAATAGACCTAGCTATATTAGTCTTCAGAATTAACAAATAAATAAATAAATAAAATAGCATCATTAGATATATTAAAACAAAATCTTAGAGTCTGACTTACTAATTCAACTCTTCCAAATCCACCAACTCCAAGAGTGGTGACTATACGTAAATCACATAGTCGGATGTCTGAAAATTCTTCATTTGCTCTGAAAATGAAAAAAACAAACAAATTATATAGCTATCATTTAATATTATGACAAAACAGATAGTGTATAAATCATGCAATTTCTGTACAATGAACATATTGTGTAAAATTACTTTTTAAAAACAAAAAGGATGAAACACATACTAATCTATAGAAATTATTAATAGTATTGATAATGACTTCCATACAAAATTGATTTTAAAATTACACACACACACACACACACACACACAAAAAAAAAAGATATAAACATTTAAAGGGAACTAGGATTACTAAAACTAGGTACTAAAACTTAAAAAGACTAGGAACTCAACATTAGTGACAGTAATAAAAGAAAACAATTATGTGTGACAATGAATAGATATGTGAATTACTCTTACCTTAAATTTCATAAAAAGCAGCTTTTTAAAGAAAAGGGGGAAATTATTTAGATATATAAGCAAATAACATTTTACAGTTTTGATAGCCAGTAAACAAACAACTTTAAATTGCTCATTCATTTGCATGATAATATTAATAAAAATGGGTACAATTAATCTAATTTGTTGCTAACGTATCTGCATCTTAACATAAATGAGGTAGCTAAGTGACAGTCATCCCTTAAGGGTGCTGGTCACTCAGCTTCCGCTTTCCCCTCATTAATGCAAAGTCTATGGGCATTTGATGCATTAGTATATTTAAAATATCGTCTCCGGAAATTAATATTTTTAACTTCTATCTTTTGGGTACATTTCCTAAAAGATGTCTCTTTTTTTCTTAATTCTCAAAATATTTCTAAAGTATAGACTTAATTTTACAGGAAGTGTTAAAATCTTACTCACAGTTCACCCGGTTTTAACACATAAAATATTAAATTCAGTACAGATTTTAGAAATATTTTGAAAACTAAAAAAAAAGAGACATCGTTTAAGAAAAGTACACAGAAAAAAGATGTTAAAAATATGAATTTCCCGAGAAGATATTTTAAATATAAGAATGCATCAAAAGTCCATAGACTTACCATTACGGAGGAGTATTTCGAATTAGATATTTATAATTACTAAAAACTATATTATTACTATATATATATATGATACAGTAATGTTTACATTATATAGTATATTATATTTATAATTATTAAAAACATATTTATAATTACTAAGAACCCCACTAAAAAAATTCTGTAGAAAATCTGTAGGTATTTGGCCCAAAAATCTGTAGGTAATTGGCCCATTTCTGCAGATTTCTGCAAAATATCTTAAAAAATTCAGCAGACATTTTGAAGGTAAAACTAAATCTGCAAAATTTCTTAAGATTTCTGTAGAAACTGGAGATTTCTTTAGGTAATCTTAAGATTATTTTCCGTGGGGAAGATAACTATGAAATTAAAACAATAATTGATTTCCTTCAAGATAACGAATAATATTTTATTACTGAATGAGTGGAGAAAATCAATAAAACTGTAGATTCAAACCTTGAAAAAATATTTTTCACAACAAAGTTGTCAAATTTATTTAAAATGATTGTATAATTACTTCAATTAAATTTCTATTAATATTTAAAAACACTTGAATTTTTCTGAAAGTTACCCAAAAAATGTTAAAAACGTCTTTGATTTACACATAGAGGAGTTATTTCTACATAGACAGTTTTGAAGTTGTACTTCAGATAAAAATGTAGTCAGAAAGTCAGAATATTATGCACAGTTTACTAACATTAATAAAATTAGAAATGGTGATATAAATCCTACAATGTACTAACAGATTATTAACAGAAAGCTACATCTTTGCAACAGAAAAAAGAACAATGTAAATAATATCCAACTTTAGAATACTTAATACACATAATACTATATCCTTTTTCTGAACTATTTTCCAGCTATTCATTTAAAAAGTTTACTAATAAAAGTAAAATTCAAACTAAAGTAAACTAACTAAACTAACATAACATTGTTGATATAATAATATAGCATGATAACATAACATTAAAGTATTTATACATAGCCTAACTTACATTTTATATAAAGTCAAGCAGGTAATTTATAAGCTCATTCACTTGCAAAATTCGTTATGTAACAAAGTTACATCATCATTAACAAAGGTATACAAGGATTTTAAAAAATAAATAATTTAATAAAAAATATCACATACTTTTTTCTAAATATGGCATCTTCATCATATTTCTTTGTTTTTATTTCATCAATATGACTAATTAATTGATGAAAGGAACTAGAAAAAAAAAGAATATTTTATGATAAACTTAATAAAGATAAAACATTTTATGAAACATTTTTTTAATACACTAGGTGGGTTCTGTCTCTTACAAGCTATGCTTGCCAACACTCCTCCAGGCTCGAAAAACACACAAAATTTGCTTTATTTTATACCATTAATTTCCCTTTCAGCGAATGGGTTTTTCGGTTCCCAAGGCCTTCGTTCATAATAATTTAATTGTTTTAAAGCTTTCTTTCTTTTTAAAAAATATTCACGTCATTTTTCAATTGAAAGGTATTTGTAAATATTATTTCAGCTTTTTAAAATATGTCAAGTGTAGGTAAAAAAAATTGTTATTTCAACATATCAATTAAATCTCTATGCAAAAAATGAAATTTTGAATAAAAATTAGACAAAATTAAAAAATACCTGGAAACTGCACACCACAATAAAGTCAAGTAATGTACTTGAAAAATATAGTTAAGTTGTTATACATAGTTTTTGATCCTATAAAATTTATTTAACTGAACTATCTTCACCGATTTGAAGATTAAATTGTGCTTAAAATAATTCTTCTGTATAAAAACTGTCTACTTCAGCGCTTTTATCATACTCTTCGCTATAAAACTACCAGTTTTCATGTTTTATAAGCAGTAGCTCTTGCAGTATAAACTGAGAAAGAAAATGATAAAATGAAATAAGTATAAAAGGAGAAAAGTTTACAATATATTTAATTACGACAGCGTCAGCAGCATTAGTTACTTTCTTTTTTTAGAATGAGAGATACATGCAATTATGTGAGTAAGAAATATTAATTTATAAAGAAAACGATGTTTTAATAATTAGATAACTTATTAAGAATCTGTTTCATTGTTATATTTATGCATGTATGATACACAAAAAGATTAACTTAATATTTTCCCTATAAGCGTCCACAAACTGGTTTGATTTCTCTAAGAGCAAATTAACTAATTGTGAAAAAATAAATGAAATGCAATTCTTTTTTAGACCATATTAATGGAGTAAACAACCCCTAGGTATAATAAGATTTTTTTATGTAATTAAAACAGCCACTTTAAAATATAATTATATCAGTTACAGACATTAGAATTAATTTTTAAATTACGCTACATTTGTCTGTTTATATTAACATATTTCTAAATTATCTTATCATACTCTATCAAAGGAATTTTTTTTTCCTTTCCGAGGATCGGCGTGTCCCGGAATCGTCACCAGAAAATCACTGCTGAATTATATAAATAGATAAGGTTGATAAAAGTACTATCTGTACATAAGTATAATAAGTATAACACATTCACTTCGAATTCATATTTCGAATTTCAAACCTATTACTTTTACAAAAGTTTGTCAGCAGACTGATATTCTTTTACATTTAATAAAACTTCATAATGATCTGCAAAAGCTGATTTTATAATATTCTGTACCGAAATTAGAAGTTTTTTATTAAATAACTTTCAGCCACTAAATAATTGAAAATAAAATAAAAGTAAAAATTGAAAAGGTACACGAAGAGTTTAGTGGATGAATAAGTTAAATTATAATTTTACGAATTTGATAAAATAAGCTTTAAAGTTTACAGCACACTTTTTCTTTCTTTCTTTTTTTCGGTACTCTGGAATTTTTTATAGTAGGCAGAATGTTTTTAAAACAAGCGAATTTCTAATATAAAGACAGCATGTATGAAAAATACTGTTATTTGAAATATTTATACTATAATTTCATGTTAAATATATTTATTGAAGATTTTATGTTATATCATTATAATTTTTTTCTAACAATACTAACTCAATAAATTAATATGTAACACAAAACTTACTCTCTATCAATAACTAGACAGGTTACACCCTCAGGATCATCAGCAACTATATTTGCAGTCCTCACATCTTCACTAAAATTTAAAATAAAAAATAAGCACTTTAATGTGATATATATATATATATATATATATATATATATATATATATGCCTGTATATATGCCTGTATATATACATATATATATATATATATATATATATATATATATATATATATATATGTATATATACAGGCATGGAAGCAGGAAATAGTGAAAAAGGTGGAAAAGATTTTCCACCAATAGAATGACACAAAACTCTTATAATTTAAACACATTTTAACAGTTATTTATAGAATAAAATGAAATATAACTGTGCATATGATTGTAATTTTCTTTTTGTAACTTAGAAAGTATTAAAAACAAAAAACAAATTTCAACTTTTAAATCAAAAATGTTGCATAAATAGAACAAAATATTCCATTCAAAAAGAATCTTATGAAAACTACCTTTCTTTTTTAAGTCTAAAAAAAAAGTTCTCTCTGGAAAGATACTTTGATCACTTTCATATACTTATAATTTAAGTCACCTTTGATTTGATAGCTCTTTTGCTCAGCAATTCAGAAACAAACTCTAATGATTTGAGAAGACAAAATGTCTGATTATTTAATTTTCAAGACACCCCCCCCCCCCCAACCTTATATGCTTCCAATATTTTCTTTGCATTTTTGCATCAATCCAGAGAATGACCAAAATTGTTTTTAAAAAGGTAGAATTCCTCCTCCTGTATAACGTCAGTAGAATGCTTTTTAAAGTTTACTGTCCCCATGTTTGAGGTACATGCATAATGAACGATAAATTACAATATTAATACATATTTAAAGAGCAAATTACTTTATTAGAAAAGTTTTATAATTTTTACCATATTTTTCAAAACGTTAAATGGCACAGAACACAACAATTGATTGACTTCACAGGTATAAAAACTTTCAAAATTACATTATGTGTATAAACATATTTAACAATATTTTACTTAGATATATAATTTTAACTAAGAATCATTAAGCATGATTTAAGCACCACGTAGATAAGACAATTTTTTAAAATATTGTCTTCGCAAAAAGCAGATAACTTCAGTTACAGCACATTAAAAAATGTATATAATAAGGTTTAGCTATTTATACTTTAAGGTTGCTCTCAAATCCAAAAAGGTAACTTTATGACATAAGTTTACATTTATTTTTGTTCGTAAATGCATGAAACTAGCACGTGTTGTTGTTCAGAAATTATGTAATCGAGCTGTTTTACCGGTTTTTTTTTTTTTTTTTTTTGCAAACGCAATAAATATGTTTCAGAAAATAGTGTCAAATTTCACGTTTTAAACCGAAATTTAAGAAATAAGCAGAAAAACCAGTCAGCGAAGGGAGAAAAACGTCTTTGTCGCGTGATCAAAATCGCTTATAACTCAATAGGTAATTTATTTATCAAAAAATGGAAAACACATCAGTTCGATTCAAATTTGCTTCCATAGTCAGGCCTTCCAATTTTACATCTTTCTGTTAAAAAATGAATTTGTAAATGTGTCAAAACGTTTTGCGCTTGTTGAGCAGAGCAGTTGAGAACAGTCTTAACCCTTTCAGGGGCGAGTAATCGCGTTTCTGCAATGTCAATTCCTACCGGAATCTTTGAAAATTTTTATTGCAAAATAAGGAAAAGCAATTTTACGACTTTTTTCCACCAAAGTTAGAAAAAATTTGATAAATTTTTTTGGTGCAAATCTTCATTAATCTTAGGTGGGATATAATATATCCCACCACTCCTCAAGGAATTAAATGGTATAATTGTTATGCTCTTTAAAAAAGCATGAGGAAAAAATAACTATCTAAAAAAAAAAAAAAAAATTCCCTGTTTAATATAAATTGGTAAACGTATTTTTCAAGATTTTGAAAGTACGCAAAACACAAAATTACTTGAATTATTTTTCTCTTAAAAAAAAAATTACAAAAAAGAACAAAATATAATAGAACATTTTCTTAACTGCAGGTTTAATTTCAAATTAAACAAGAACGCAAAATCATGCATCGCAACATAGATTATAAAACACTATCTGAATAACGTTAAGAAATTTCATTTTTATTTATGCAACGAAAGGAGAAGTCTAAATAAACATTTAAAAAAGGAACACACAACTCATGTAAAAATTCATTTTCAGCAATTCTTATGTCCATAGCTGGTAATGAGTGCGAATTCTTTCGTGCAGCCCTGTATATACGATCAAAACACTTCGTAATAAACTAAAAATTAGTTAAGTTTTAAAATACAAATCACAGTTAAAAATGCGCATCCAGCGGTTTTGGCTCATAGTCAGTCCTCTACCAGAATTCTTTTGAGCGTCTCTGTAAATAAGCGATAAATTCTACGTACACTCAATAATCTATAAAAAAACATGTTACGGTACACCTCAGTAATATACATCAATTTCATTAAAATAATGTAGCATTATTAATATACACAGCAAACGAGTTTTCTACATAGATCAGAATACATAATGGAATTCTTTTGTGTGTCCCTATAAAAGAACTATAATTACTACTTACTCTACACTCTATAGAAAGCATATTGTTATCCACCTAGGTGATGCATATCAGTTTCATTATGTATAAAATAGGGTAACATCATTAAAATACACTGACAATGATTGTTCTCCATTGACCATAATGTAACGAAATACTTTTGAGTGTCCCTGTAAATTAACCATAAATGGCACACACTTCATTTTCAACAAAAAACATGCCATGGGAAACTTCAATAATAGATATCAGTTACTTGACAATCCGAGTATATTTACGTGAGTTAGAGCAGGCACAGACAGACAGACGAACGGATATACAAACAGAATTCAAAAACACTTTTCAACTATGTTGGAAACTGTTGAAAAGGGAACAATTTGTTCTATTTTAGTTTTCTATTGAAAATTGCACTATTAAATCAATATAAAACAATGATCCACTGTGCCCCTTTTTGGAGTGGTTCAACGTACACCATGTAGGCATGGAATTTAAAATTTCTTTTTTTTTATAGAAAGGCAAATTTTGCATAAATTTACCACTAATTTATTGCCTTTCTCCTTCACTTCATTTTTTCCCTTCTTTAGTTCTAACCTTTATTAGCAAAAAATCCAAAGAAGCTTTTTTTTTTCTTCTTGTAGCTAAATACAGCATCTCAAACGGTTAAATTTTGCTTTGACATTGTGATGTAAAGCAGGAAATATCTAACCGTCATTTATCAGTATGAAGTTTAAACAATGTAAAATACATTTTAAAGACCTGGTCCACTTGTGTCCTTATATCCACTATACCCATCTTTCCCTATGCTTATATCTGGGGTAAGTAATTGTTTTATTTTATTATTTTTTTCTTTTATATATTTTTTTTCATTTATTTTATTTTATTTTATTATTATTATTATTATTATTATTATTATTATTTCTCCTACATAAACACGTATCGATTTAAATATTTTAAATTTCAACGTAGAAAGAATTTTTTTTCTGCTTATTTTTTGCATCTTTGATCGCACATATTTTCGCTTCTAAATATTGCAAAATTACAGCCTTTACTCCATTCAAAATACATACTTTAAAATAAATGTTAATTCAAAAATGTAATTTAATTTATCGATTTTTTGTTACTTTTTAACAATTTTCAAGTATGAAAAATCTACTCATCAACTGTAACTTTCAAATTGCCAAATAACATTCACCTTTATATTATTATTATTCATGCCAATTTGATACTTCGGTCATGACTACAGAATGTTTAATAAAATTTTGAAATGAAAAACGAATAATTTGGATGCAACATGTTTTGTAAAACTGTAAAAAGGTGTTCTGAATTCAAAGTGATTAATATGGTTGAATTATGCTTAATTCGAACTATGTATGCCCCAGTTTGATTTTAATAACTTTCATCTACTATTAAAACCAGCGCTTAATTTGCGCCGGAGCTTCTATTTTTAGTGAATATTTGAATATTTGTCGGAATTCACCTGAGCTCATAAGTACTGCGTTCCGGAATCCAGCGGAACAGCACTTCCAAAAAATCGAATGCTAAATTATCTTTTCATTTCCCATCCATCTACCAATCCTTCACGTTTTTTCCTACTAAAGCGCTTACATATGTGACGTAGCGTGTCACACATTTAAAAGCACACATCTATTCAGCACTAGCAAATGTAGACTCAATGTTTTTCTGTCTCTATAGTTTACGAACGGCGACCAGGAATGCCAGATTGTATCTGACCTAATGCGCCAGATCTAGATCTATTGTATCAGATCTGATGTCTTTACTCGTTGTTGTGTTATGTTTACTCTCTGCTCTTTGTTCGTGTTTGATAAACATTTTTACTGATCAACTTTTTAGCTCAAGCGGTGCTTAATTTGTGCCGAAAGTCACGGGAGCGCAGCTCCATTACTTCTTTATTTTTTATGAATATTTAAATATTATTTTGAACCCATCGAAACAGCGCTGTGTGTTTTGTTTTGCTATTGATACATAGATATGGCGAGTAGGGTTTTCTGAAAATTCCCCAACCCTGATTTTAATGTTTTTGCTTTATTCGTTTATTATATTTTATTATATACAATTGCATATAATACAATATAGTTGTTTTTACAGCAGAGCATTAGAGCTCTGGTACTTCTTTTTTTAGAAATCAAGACCTGATTACAACCTATTATTAAACATACTATAAGCATATTATAAACTACCATTAAAACATACTGTACAAAATACGTGTGGCTGAGCATGCAGTTAATTTAAACCAGCCATTTATTCTTCCTCTCCCATCGTTCTTTTAAAATTATTTATTATTTACTTTTATTCCCTTTAGAGAAAAAAAAAATCAATTTAACAAATTACAACGACCATTTGAAAAATGATTTTTTCAAAGACTAAAATTTAAGACATAAAAAATCGCACGGAGTTGATCATGCATTACATACGCCATGGATTGCATTTTTCGGTACTGTAAATTTTTAAACTTCTACGGAGCTGGTCATTCATTACGTACGCCATGGATTAAACATTAATATTCCTGGACCAATTTTAAATGAAATTTCATTCTTAAACTTCTAAACATCCCACAATATTACTTTTTACACCGTCGTATAGAGAAAAAAAATGTACTTTTAAATGCGATTTGTTTGAAAGCTGTATCTCATTTTGTTTCTGAGTTATTATTATTATTATTTTATTTTATTTTTTTTTTTTTTTGTAGGTTTTATTACTTTTTTGTCATAGTGGCAACAGATGTATACATCTCTGTTGAAAATAAATGGAAAATGCAGATTACTGTATAGACCAATCAGAAAACGAATAAAATGCGAGATTCAACTAATAAAACGCTTCAGATATGTTTTTGATTTCCTACCCTGACCGAATACAATAACCATTTTTCCAAATGGTAAAAAAAAAAAAAAAGGTTTTAGTGAACGTTGATTTTTTTCCCTCTTATTCTCTTTTTTCCTTTCTTTTTTTCTTTACTTCATGCGTTTGTTGAACATTTTGAGGTAGTTTATACATCTTTTAAGTATTCCCCTGCGAGAAAAATAGTTATAATGCTAGTAGATAATGCAAATACAAAATAATACATAAATGTTGACGTGTATAAAGTTACCTTTGTAAAGCTTTCTCACCAAAGAAGTCCCCGCAACCAAGAGTTCTCACATACTTCTCATTGTTTTGTTCAGGGTCATTGATTGTGACTTTAACCTAAAAAAATATTTTAAAATAATGTACTATACAAAAACTACATAATTTATACTTCTAATATGAGAGTTAGAATAAAAAATTATTTTAAATTCCTTAAAATAGCCCTGTGACTTAAAATATAAAAAAATCCCCTCTGCATTTTTAGGTGCGTTTGTAACTATATAAATATGTAGCACCCTATAGTCGTCGTCTGGTCTGTCCGTATATAACAGCGCAAAAACTACCCAACCGAATGGTTTGAAATTTAATATGTATAATCGTTGCAGAATTTGTCGAGTCATTTCAAATTTTATGAAAATTGAATCAAAACTTAAAAAGATATTAATAAAAGTTTTCTTCATTCTATTAAATCCTATCATACGTCATTAATTCAATTATATCTCATGATACGTAATGATTCTAGATTGCCATGGTGATTGCGTCCTATTTAAGATGGAGTCATATTATTTCCGTATTACTGAATTTGATATATATAATCGTAATAAATTTAGTATTCATGCATTTTTGCATATGTTTGCAACAGCTATTGCACCAAGATCTGAATATTTATAAAACTAGTTATAGTACGAACGCTCCTCATTTGCCATATTTCACTTACAATTTCCGACTTGTTATTTTATATTTTTGAAGCATTTTGAAATTAATATTTCAAATTTTCACTTTTTCTAGAAGAAGAAAAAGACACATTTACACATTTTTAAAATAAATTTTATTTGCGTTTCTTTAAAACTTATAATAATTTAACTTATAAATACTTCTCTATGGAAACTTATTAATGTCTTCAATAATTTGCTTGTACTTGTATTCGATACTATTTTCTGTTGCTTTAAATAATTATTCATCATGGATGAGATTCTAAATCAGTTTATAACGTATCATGTCTATTTTTCAATTCCTAATCAAATTATAATTTCAAAACATTTTTTTTTAGTTCAAACTGTTTTATTGATAAATATTGAAATTCTTTCTTTAAAATTTCCCCAACATAAATTTTCTTTTTACTAGAAAAGTTAGTTTAGGTTATTTTGATGTGTGATTTTTGTAAAGATTTTTTATTCCCTGCAGATTTGACTGTGATCCTCCTCCTTGCAATTAGAATCTTTTAATTAACTCGACAAGGTTATCGTTTTAAAATTGTTTATTTGCGTTTGATTTAATAATATCATTTTTCAATTCAAAAAGTGGAAAATTACTATACATGTTATAGCGGTAATTGAATTTAATATTTAAGACAAAATATTATTTTTATGTTCAGCATTCTTTTGATATATTAAACATTTTATTTCAAGGAGAAAGTTTTATAGTTAATGTCATTATAGTAGATCGGTTTTGGCAAGATTTGAAGTGCTTGGTGTAATGCACTGTTTGGAAATCTTTAAAAATTTGTTGATCCACCACTCCAGTGATAGCTCTTATTTTATGTACGAGGGTGGTTCAATAATTATTGTCCCAAGTGTGTATAAAATATTTGTACTGCGATGGTTGATGTGGAATATTGAAGTCTATAATGTCTTGGATGCCTATATGCTCAATTTCAGAGCCGTAGCTGCTATATTAACATTTTTTTTTTTTTTCGATTTATGTGTGAGAGGTGGCACCTAGCTTGAAAGGGGGGGGGGGTGTAACGGCTGGTTTGGAGCTTATGGGGCCAGACCTGAAGCAGTTCTGTAATAGATTTGTGCGAGTGGATGAGACGTGGCAACATCACTATGATCCCGAGTCTAAACGACAGTAGCCACGTCTCATTCACTGTCACTCCCAAACACTCCCCCCTCCCCCCGCCTTTTCAAGCTAGGTTCGACCTCTCACACTAAAAACGAAAAAAAAATGTTAATATAGCAGCTACAGTTCTGAAATAGAACATATAGGCATTTAAGATATTAGGCCTCAATATTCCACATCAACATTTTTTTTTCGATTTAGGTGTGAGAGGTGGCACCTAGCTTGAAAGGGGGGGGGGGGTAAAGGCTGGTTTGGAGCTTATGGGGCCAGGCCTGAAGCAGTTCTGTTATAGATTTGTGCGAGTGGATGAGACGTGGCTACATCACTATGATCCCGAGTCTAAACGACAGTAGCCACGTCTCATTCACTGTCACACCCCAAACACACACCCCCTTTCCAAGCTAGGTTCGACCTCTCACACTAAAAACGAAAAAAAAATGTTAATATAGCAGCTACAGTTCTGAAATTGAGCATATAGGCATCAAAGACATTAGGCTTCAATATTCCACATCAACCATCGCAGTACAAATATTTTATACACACTCGGGACAATAATTATTGAACCACCCTCGTAGGTAACTCGTGTTAATTTTGTATGCCATCACAGCAACTTGGAAAAAAAAAACCATCATGAAAATAATAAAACACATCTTATGGATGCTACAAATTTATTCAATAAGGACTTCAAAACAACATTTAACTCCTTAACAGTGTAATCTCCTTCCAAGAATAATTGGAATAACAAAACAATAAAGAGAATTGCTTAGTTGAATGTGCACTTGCAAGGAAAAATAACTGAATTCGACCTTCATTTAAATCAAATATATTTGACCTTCATTTAAATCAATTAAATATTGCCGAAATCAATTTGCGTTTGAATAATCACAAATAGTGTAAGTTTGGTCACATAAAACGGTGTTACAAATAGAGAATATGTTTTATCTCACATTCCTGAAACTGAAAGGATTGGTGCAAAAGGAAAAAAAATAAAGAAGGAAATATCTTAAGTATTAAATAAGTTATCTAACTTCATAAAAGACTGGGGGGGGGGGGGGGGTATTTCCATCTAATAAATTTAAATAAAGTACAATAATTTATCTTGAGTTTCTACAGCAATAACCAAACTATAAATACGTGTGTATCTGTAACAACTTACCTTCCCTCTACTAATGATGAAAAATGTATCACCTCTCGCACCTTGTCGAATAATGTAGTCACTGTATTTGTAAGTTATCTGCAACAGAAAAAAAACCCAGTTAAAACCGTTTCTTTTACAGTTTTTAAAACATTAACTATAATTAATCAAGAATTTATATTAAATTTTTAAAACTATTCAAACACATTGCATTTATTTATTACTCTGCGTGCCTAAATTTCCAAATTAATTATGAATTAGACATTCTACATTAAATCTTTGGAAGTTATTTTAAAGCATAAAGGTGTCATAGAGACCTTATTACATATTTCATTTAAAATCTTACGTAAGAACATACATTTCAAAAAGACCACGTGCTAAGATTCAATGCTTTTTTACATAATATCCACTGTACTATGACATTCGAATTTATGATAAAGTTACTAAAACAATAATTCATCAACATATTTAATTTATGAAAGAAAGGCAGAGTCAAAAAACAACGAAAAAATATTAAAAAGTTTCAACAATAATATTTTGATTACTATACCTCTTCCAAGACGTCAGCAATTTTAATTAGCATATCCTCTTTTAATTTCCGAAATGTAGGAACGCTATATACAAATAGAAAAAAATACCCAAAAATTACTTGGTTTCATTTTTTATATAGCATGGTATTATTTTATTATCGAATAGAAAATCCAGTTGTTAATTAATTAAATTATAAATTCATATGTGTTGTTAATAATTATGCAGGGGAAGAAGTATCTGTGCACAATTTTGAATCGCTTAAGTTATGACATATGAAACAAGGAAATTTGAATAAAATATATTATTGAATTTTACCTTTTTAAGAAATCTGTATATTGAGCTTGTCTGACTAAACCTGTCCTCATCATTATGGTTTGAAAGCATTGTCTTTCGATAGCCCAGAGTCGACAATCACTGAGGGCTAAACAGAAAACGAGAAAAGAAACCATGCATTGAATTCCTTCTTTATAAAATTTACAATCTGCAGTTAACAACATTATATATAACTGATAGTTAAATTAATATATACCTAATATTCTTATGATACTTAAAGTTTTAAAAAATAAGCATTCATGTTATAAAAATACTAAAAACACACAATTATATATATATAAAAAAAAATAAAATAATACAGAAAATGTTTCAAGGCTAAGATCCAGCCCTCAACATTTGTTTGTTTGAGGGAATCGACCGTAGAGGTCTGCACGGGCCAGAATTTCCAGGCCCGGCCCGAAAGAAAGATATCTTGCCCCAGTCCAGTCCGTTTACAAAACTAAAAGTTCGGCCCGGCCGTGCAAAAATTAATAAAACAGACCAGACTCAATTTTCCCCCAAAATACCGATTTTTCTTAACATACAATTAAGATTTTTTTTCTAGACTACTGCATTCATGCAGTACAAATATTTAAGGGAAAATTTAACATTATAGATTATTATATCTTCGCAAACTATAGAATGCAGAATAACATCAGCACGGGCCCGCCATGTAGGCCCAGTATATAAAAAGGAAATGTAAACCTGATCCTGTCCCGGACCGAGTCTGCTGAAATAATTAAGAACTGTTTCAGGCATGATGCAACTGCCAATGCCAATCTCTACGCTGGATATGTTATACAGTGTGTCCACGTATAACCTGACCTACCTTTATTTTCGCAACCGTTGGTCCTAGATGCATACTTCCAATTACAAAAATGGTTTAAATAAGGTAAAGAATTATTTTTAAAGCGATTTGGGTAAAGAAAAACATTTATTTAAAAATTACAAAATTTAAATTTTTATACGGCCCCTCGGTCCTATAAGTGATATTTAGTAAAAATTTACTGTGACACTAACAAGTAAGACAAAAAAAGTCCCATTCATCTAACATTAAAATGGACCGAGTTATGAAACTTTGAAATTAATGACTTATACCACTTTTTTGCATATCAAAACAGATGATTTCAAACATGCTTTTAGGGGTCGTGTATAAAGTACTTAAACTTATTTCAAGCTATCTGCGCTTTGAAAGAAATCGTACAACTATTACGATTCAGTTAACTTTTATTAGTTAAGTTTCAGATTAGTTAAAATCATTGTATTTTAACATATGTTTTATTTTGTAAGGATTTGAGGCTATGATTTCTTTTAACTAAAATTATGTTATTTTCATAAGGTTTTATTTAACTTGCAATGATCATCTTTCATGTTTAAAATTTGTATTCGAACTTTAACTTACTTTCAAATGTCCGATCGAAGTTAAATTTACATACTGACTTAAATCCGAAGACAATGCAATATTATTATGATTTTCAACCCTTACCATCTTATACATACTTATATTAGAGGATAACACAAAAAAATTCGGATAGATTACCGTCAATAAATTTAAGAAAGAGTTTTATATTAGATAACATAAACCTGCTGTGGTTGTGTTTTTTAACTTTTATAATTACATTTTATGTATTTTTTTTTTAACTCTGACTCAAAAATTTCTTTCACTTTTAACCATCATGTCAAGATTTTTCGCAAATCGTAAATTTCAAGGTTAAAAAATAGCGAATAATCTGATACTATAAAATAGATGTAGGACTTTTTTATTCAGTTTAATTTTATTTAATTTAATAATTTATTAGATTTTTTGGCTTATACTGGGTTTCATACAGCTATACAGCTTGGGGGTTCGATGAAATTGGGAGGGGAGAGGGGATCAATTTTAACTTTTAGCTTTTTAACTTGAAAATTTGCGACTTGGGAAAATTCCTGACGTGATGGTTTAAAATGAAGGTCATTTTCGGATTCAGTGCTAAAAAATTCATAAGAATAAATTTTCAAAAGCTAAAAAACATGCCCCAACCCAAAATTTGAAAGACAGTGTAATCTAACAGCATTTTAAAATATGTATCACTTTGTAAAGAATTGAGGCTGTTGTTTTTCATTCTCTTATTTAACAAAAAATCTTATTTTTATCCTCTTATAATGTTCAGTACAAATTGTACATTTTGCAGTAATATGTCAGAATGATTAAAGATTTCAAATTTATATTGTAATGCTAATTTTACTCTCAACCATTTCTTTAATATATCTGACGAAATTACATTTCTACTAAATTTGTGGATGACCCCTAATATGCATTAAAAAATATACTCCAACTTTAAACAGCTATTACTCGGTCAATTTTAATCGTAGAATAACGGGACTTCTTTTTGCCTTACTTGCCAGTGTAACAGGAAAATTTTACTAAATATAACTTATAGGACCGGGGGACTGTATAAAAATTTAGATTCTGTAATTCTTCACTAAATTGTTTTTTCGCTTCAAAAATTTTTTATCTTAATCCTGCACCTAATTCTGATCATTTTTGTAATTGGAAGTATGCATCTAGGACCAACGGTTGAGAAAATAAAGGTCGATCAGGTTATACGTGGACACACTGTATATCTGAACTGATGTCGTCAATCTGGCGTCGGTTCGTGCAGCATATTTATACAGTAGAGCGCCGATTATCGGAACTCCAATTAACCGAACTTCCAATTATCCGAACACCCTATTTTTCTCAAAAAAATTTTTTTTAACCGAACTTCCACTTATCCAAACAGTCTATTTCTCTCAAAAATTTTTCGTAATAATGATGAGATTGATGATGAGATTTAAGATGAAAAAAAAATTGAAAAAATGCTCTGAAAATGACCCAGGCCCATCAAATAGCGAAGCCTTTGAATGTCTGGAAACAGCTATGAAATGGTTCGAACGGCAGAAACAACTCTGATCCTATTCAACTACGTATTTAAGAAGAATTCGAGATATGGCAGCATTGGAAAGAAGGTCTTCTTTGAAGCAAGCAACAATCGAAAGTTTTTTTGCTTAAATTATAACCTCTGGAGTTCAGAAAATGATAAAAAGAGAAAAAGAAAATTTTAAATGATAGAAAAGTATACAAACAACAACAACAAAAAAAAAAAAACAGTTTTAAAACACGCTAGCACTAACTGGTGCTGCCAGTCCTAAACCTGGATAAAGTATGAAGGTTTTAATATAATCAGGAACATCCCTTAAACTATCTGTCCATTTATCCGAACTTTTGCTTATCCGAACTAGGGTCGGTCCCGACTTGTTCGGATAATCGGCGCTCTACTGCAGTTATCCTCGTCTCAGTCACGTCCATTGAAATTGTTCACATTTTATTAGCTCAATTTGATCCTTTTAAATTTTATATAGGCCCAAATTTTTTCATCGGCTCGGCCCGCACTCATTTTTTTTTTCATAGGCCCGGCCCGATAAAAAAAAAATTGTCTTTAATCCGCCGGACCGGCCGTTAGAAATTTCCCTTCATTTTGTCGGCCAAGCCCGGACCCATGCATACCTTCGTAGCCTAAAACGTTTGTTGTATCATTTTAATTATTTTTTTCTATTTTAGTCTTAAATTTAAATTTATATGTCAGACGTAAAATGTTTAATTCTTTGGAATTTATGTTATAACTAAATACAAAAAAATTTAGATATTTATTTTAATGAATGGCATCCCTGTTAAGTAATAAAGTCATTAAGTAAAAATATATTTTTTCGAAAACCTTACGAGTTGTACATCATAAAATTTTTAACAGACATCTATTTCTAGAAGCTTCAAATATGCGTATTCAAAATTACAGCTCATCCTGCCAAACTTTTTTTGAGTTACGCTTAAAAAACTACTGATATCGCAATCTATTTGCAAAGATTAAAAATGAATTTAGAAGAAAAAATAAAGAATTTAGAATCTAAAGACTAAAAACACACAATTATATAAAAAACAATTAAAATAATACAGCAAACTTTTCCGGCTTCGATTGAGCCCTCATCGTTTGCATTAATGAGGGGATTGATCGTAGCCGGAAACGTTTGCTGTATTATTTTAATTATTTTTTTAATATAATTGTATGTTTTTAGTATTTTAAAGACTGATTAAACGTGATTTCTTTAACAATTTAAATTTATATGTCAGACGTAAAATGTTTAAATCTTTAGAATTCATGTTATGTCTAAAAAAAAAGAAAAAATGGTTATTTTTTAATTTAATGAATGACTTCACTTAATAGTGAAGTCATTCATTAAATTAAAAAATAACCATTTTTTCTTTTTTTAGGCATAACATGAATTCCAAAGAATTAAACAAATTGAAGAATTAATCAAAGAATTTCTTGTTTGGTATCCTAAGGTAAATTTTACTGAAAAAACCAAATATGATGTCAAAATCAGGTGTTCGTATTGAAATTTTCACAGTTTAGTACAATTTTCGTAAGAAGATGACCCCCCTAAGCCTATTTTTTTAACATAAATTGAAAGAAGATATAATTTCCAGTCAAATGTCTAACTTGGTGGTTAAAATGCACGAATTGTTGGGGTTTTTTTCCGACTGTACAAAAAATATTATTAAGGTAAACGCACCAGTAGTGGGCCACTTAAGCAGACTTATCTAATTATTATGAAAGGAAATCCAAAAGGTATATATATCCTAGTCCTAACCTTCATGTATCAGAATAAACATTTAAAATTTTATAATGTTCTTCGAAAAAATGAAAAGTAAAAAATGTTACCTTCTATATGCTTTAGTTACGGACCTAGTACATTTGTGATGCATGAATCTTTAAGTTTTCGTCTTATCAAATAAGTTATTTACAATGTAATAGAGTATATCAATTTTAGTTTAATTCAAAATAAAACATAATATTAAAGAAACAATGTGTTAAATAAAAACTTATCTCTTAATGAAATCTCTAAGAATTTGCAAAAAATCTGTTTTTGAAGACACCCTAGAAAATAAACAAATGTACCAGAAGAAAAAAAAAAACAAAAAAAACAATTATTCCAAACAGTTTATTGAAAGTTAACATTTAAGGATGTTAGTGAATAAGATTTATTTCAATTTTTTTTTTCAAGAAATGAATTTTGGGTTTGTTTTTAAACTTTAAAAATAAGTGGGTCTCTACTGGTACATGGAGGTGCCTTTACCTTAAGTTTGTGAGTCCAAGAGGAGATAACTATTCAAGAATTTGAAAATCAAAATTATTTTATTATTATCATAATTATTTGATCCTTCTTTAATTAAGAAAAAGAACTACGTAGGATTTATTTTTTTTTTTCACGGTAAAATACTGAAACTGCACCATTGCACTGCAAAAAATAAATTGTTGATTTTACAGTGTTATACTGGCAGCTGGGATGCCAGTATAATACTGTAAAATCAACAATTATACCGTTAAAAATAATAATAAACCGTAAAATAAATAGTAATATACCGCTAAGTAGTAATATATAGTATATTTCTGCATTTTCATTTATAAAACGGTATACTACTGTTTATTTACGGTTTATTACTGTTAATTTTACAGAATAATACTGGCACCCCAGCTGCCAGTATTATACTGAAAAATCAACAGTTATTTTTTACAGTGTGTGAGCTGCTCCCTATACCTAGTTGATCAATCAAAAGTAATGAAATTTTAATCGATAAATACTGCAAAATAAACACTTAAATTCGAGAAACATTTATAAATATTTCTACACAAATAATTCATACATACCAGTAACAGTGGCTGTCCTGGTACAATTATATAGAATAGCTAGTTCTCCAAATACTTTTCCAGGTCCAAGAGTGCATAAATAACGACCTTCTTTAGACACTTCAATTTTTCCTTCTGTAATATTTTTCACAATAAAAAAAGTCATCACAATGTTATGAAATTACAAAAAATAAAAATATGAATATAACTACCGCAAAGAAATATAAGTCAAGCACAAAAATTGCTTTTAAGTAGATAAAAATCTAAAACAAATAATATGGAATTCTGGTGATTAATCACTTTGCGTTCTACTTCGATGAAAAAAATATTTAAAGGAAATGGGCTTTTGTAATACGACTGTGAAATTTAAATAAATAACGGAAATATTCCATCAAAACACGTCACAATGGTATTTGTTTTCATTTTTACTTTCCAAATAAAATTCAAAAGATCTAGAATCCTGTCACGCAGAAAACGTTTTAATTCGACCAGCTAACATGAGACAGGTTATTTGTTATTATTCTTCCATAACTTCTACTATTTTTGAGAGGGGGGAAAGGGGGACGTGTATTAAGCTGTCAGAAAAAAAAAATCGTTTGTTCTATTTCAACTATGGTGACGTCTCTATTTAGCGAAACCCCTTTCAGCGAATGTTTCTCAATAACGAATTTTTTGGAAAAAACCTATAATACGGAGTTAAATTTGAATTAAATAAAACTTCAATTTTACGAAATTTATTTTTGTTTAGAAAACTTTTTATGGCAGCTTTTTCTCAAATAATTTATTTTTTCCGAAATTCTATAAACTTCAGTTTTTTTTTTTTTTTTTTTTTTTTAGCGCACAAATTGCCCACGCTCAGGTAAAATAGGAATAAATATATATTTTTACTACAGATGGCCAATAAATAGCTCTTTTTACTTGTGTTAGGGAATAATGCATATGATTATCGAAATGTACATGCAATCTTTTCAACAGCAAATCTCTGGAAGTAGGAAATTTATTGTTTTGGTATAGATAATAGCAGCGAAAAGCTGTTTCATTTTTAACACTTTTCAACAATCTTGGAAAGAGTTTATAAATTCGGTTTACCGTCTGTCCGTGCTTTAACTCGAGTAAATATAGTCAAATTGCCATGAAATTATATATGTTATTGCAGTTTACTATGACATGTTCCGTATTGAAAATGAAGTGTGTAGCATTTACGGCCGTTTACAGGGACAATTAAAAGAATTCCGCTACATTACGGTATATGGGAGAAAAATCGTTTGCGAAGTATTTTAATGATTTTACATTATTTTAAACATATTGAAATTTATATATATCAAGCGAGGTGTACTACAAGACGATTACTGTAGAATATGGGGTGCATAGAATTTCTCGTTCATTTGTAGAACACACAAAGGGATTTAACTACAGAAGACAATGAACAATAATTGAATTACTGAAGCGTATGAACATTAGTTGTTAAACATGCGTTTTCAGTTTGTATAAGAGTTTGTGCATGTTCCGTATTGAAAATGAAGTGTGTAGCATTTACGGCCGTTTACAGGGACAATTAAAAGAATTCCGCTACATTACGGTATATGGGAGAAAAATCGTTTGCGGAGTATTTTAATGATATTACACTATTTTAAACATATTGAAATTTATATATATCAAGCGAGGTGTACTACAAGATGGTTACTGTAGAATATGGGGTCCACAGAATTTATCGTTCATTTGTAGAACACACAAAAGGATTTAACTACAGAAGACAATGAACAATAATTGAATTATTGAAGCGTATGGACATTAGTTGTTAAACATGCGTTTTCAGTTGGGATAAACGTTCTTAAATTTAACCTTTTTTTTTTAAATGTTACTTGGTTTGAATAAATTTTATAGATCACATATAAATGTTCTTACGAATTTTTCTGTTTACTGACGGCAATTGCTGCATAGAAATTTTCCAAATGTGCTATGCGTTTAACTGAACTAACTTTTAGCATACCATGCAGTATACATACAAATCTATAGATTATATACAGGGTTGCACAAACAGATTCGGATATTTTTCCGATTATTGATGGGAACTGCAGAAATTGGGTTTTCGAATGAGCTATGCGTTTTCCAAAGTATTTATTTAGACAGCATCTTTCACCTTAATAACCAGTGAAGTTTTGTTACAGTATATTGAATGTATTGGAAAGTATTCCATAATCTATGCTGGATGCATGACTTTTCGCTCTTGTTAGCTCTGATCATTTTCACAGATTGTCGTATGCAGTGTTAACAAATATCTCTGCTAATAAGGTTTTTTTTTTTTTTTTTGGTTAACGCAAATTTTTTTCGTGATTTTTCGGATTCGGAATGTTTTATTGTATATATTTTATTCATTGTATGCAGTTTAATTGAACGAGAAATCCCGTTTCGATATAACGAATATTTCGGTTAATGAATTTGATTAAGGAATAATTATCTCCGTTAGTCGAGGTATCATTGTATTTTATAAGGAGTTCTATTTGATGAATTTAGTGATTGTTTTTACAGGATATTGATAGTTCATTAAATGGAGACTCGACAGTATTTATTTTCTATTTCCAACACCGAAACTAAAACATATTGAATCTGCTTTATTTGTAAATATGCACTACCTACATAGAAACTGACCTGCAATATTGCAAAAAATATACCTACATTTCTACGATTTTTTTTTCCATAAAAATTACGATGTCAAAATTACAGCTAATTAGTTTTATTATCATTATTATTATATGAACATGCAACCTTTACAGTTCTCTTTTATCAAAATTAATAAGTGGCTATTAAATGATACAGCGTTTTTTCTTCTACTATAATACTATTCAAAACATATAAATTAGCTAAAAGGACAAGTTTGTCAGATACACATTTCTGATCACATTCGTCTATTCATATATATGGGCGTGAGTGAAATCGAAATGTGTAAATAAAAGGCTGAATGTACCAGTAACTGAAAGTCCAATTAATTTATGAAGCTATTTCACATTTAAAAAAAGACAAAAAATTAATGTTCTCTAAATTTAGCAAATATAATATATATCTATATATATATATAAAATTAGAGATGAATAACGTTCTGATATCTCAACTTCCATGGAATTTAAAAAATAAATTAGTTAAATTTAAAAAAAAAGGTTTTTCATGAGCATGTAAAAATTCTAAAATCTCTAAATCTAACAATGCTTGAATCAACTGATAAAAATATATTTTACATACCTTCCATTACAAAAACAACACTCCCAACTTCGCCTTCTTTAATGATGACGCTATCTTGGCCATATTCAACAGGATACATACAATCTGTTATCTCTCGAATTTGTACAGTTTCTAGATTTTTCATAAAATCATTTTCTGAAATTGCTCTTTGGATAAGCTCTTTAGATCTAAAAAAAAAATCGTATGTTAAATAGAAGAATATAAAATGAAATTAGAAAAATATTTTATATTCATTAATCACTTTTTATTAATAACTTTTATATGAAGTATTTTATTTTCAACTTAATTATATAAAAACTATTAATTAAACAACTTAAATGAAGGGATTGTCATCATAATGGATTATAATTTCGTCCAAAAGATAGCAGTTTTAAACATAAAATTTTATTATTAGAAAAAAAAAAAAAATGAAATTATTATTATTTCTTTAAAGATTAGTACTTAAAAATCAGTTCAGCTACACAATCGTATGTTTGTTTTTTTTTCGGGGGTGGCGGGGATCGTTTTTTTCGGGGGGGGGAGGGGGGGAATAAATAATGAGCCCACAGTTATTGGGCATTAAAAATGAAAGGACTTTTATTAATAGCATGTTTTCTGTACATAGTTCATTCTATGTCACGTGTGGGGTAGCTTTTCTACATAGTACTGCTGTTTTAACAATGTTATTTTATTAGATGTAAATTTCCAACTGGGTGAAAAATGTCCAGCTCAGGATTCGAACCAGGGACCTCCTAGCTGAAGCCGCCAGTGCTCTGCCATCTGAGCTATCCCGGACGAATCTGGTGGAACTATTTCACCCATCTAACCTTAATAATTATAGCATCTGGTCTGAAACCTGGTTCAGCTCAACAGAATCACAGGTAAAAAAATAAATAAAATAAACAAGCTTGTAACCCATCAAAAGGGATGCATGCTTTTGAATATTTTTTTACTTAAAAAATTGCAGTTCACTACGAATAGAATATTTTGTCAATAATAAAACTTACTTCTAAATTCAATACTGTAATTCCTGTATTTTTAATTGGACCATTCCATGAAAAACGGACAAAATGTCCCGCACGTGACGCTTACATAAATACCTATATTTATTAACTTATAAATTGTTAAAATATAAACTATACATTAAAACTTACAAAAAAAAACTTATATTTTCATATTAGCATAGTTGTTTTAATTTGAGGATACAATAGTTAAAACAGCAGTAATGTGTAGAAAAGCTGTTCCACACGTGATATGGAATGGCCCTTTAATAGGTTTAAACATCTCCACATTTTAAACCCTAGATCTTAGTAAGCTGCCCGTTTTTAATAATAAATAAATAATAAAAATAATAGATAATATAAATCTCTACATTTTTAACCCGTAAATGCCTGGTGTTGCTTTTCGGCAACATACTTAATTTAGGCTCTAAAATACTATTAGAATAATATTGAAGCTATAATGCTTAATGTTGCCAATAAAATACATTCTGAAAATATGATTAAATCGATTTTCAACATGTAGATGACAACACTTGTGCTGTTTAAGAATAAAGATAGATTTATTTTTTCAATTGTTGCTACTTGTTCTTTTTGTTTTGTTTGGAAGCTTGCGAAATACCCTATTTTGACCTGCAGTGAGCAAGTAAAATTTATTTCTTATTATAGTTCCTAAAATTGTGTGTTTAATATTATAGAATTTTATTAAGGGAAATTATTTTTTCAATTAAACACCAGTATTGCTGATTAGTAACAAACTGTTTTTTAGCCGTAAACTTTACTTAAAACAAAATATGATTTTTTTAAGTATTTTCCCCATGATTTATTTAAAAAATGAAAGCCGAAAAACCTTATCACAATGATTTTTGAAAAATCAGGCATTTAAGGGTTAAATCCTAGACCTAAGTAATCTGCCCGTTTCAGGGCCATTCCATTAAAAAACGACAAAATGTCCTGCGCGCGACACTTGCATAAATAACTATATCTATTGACTTACAAGTTATTAAAACATAAACTATACATTAAAAATAATAAAAAACTGTAGATTTTCATATTAGCATGGTAGTTTTAATTTGAGGATATAATAACATTGTTAATCCAGCAGAAATATGAAGAAAAGCAGCCCCACACGTCACATGGAATGACCTAATTCAACCAATCTCTAAATAATTAATTACTCAAGATTTTATCTTTTTAATTTCCTGACCTTCACCATTTTATATATATCCGTAAGAAAAAATATTAAATTTAAATATTTCCTAAAAACCAATAAATTAAAAAACTCCTGAATTTTTAAATGTTTATTATAAGTATGATTTATTTTTAGAAATGACAACTTTCAAACGGACACAATGTAATCAACATTTAAGCTGATAACTGGAAAACTAAAAAACTAAAATTGGAAATGTGTCAAAATGATTGACAATTTTTAAATATTCGCAGATAATTTCTTTTAAAATAGTCTTTTTTAAGATCTATGACATAACAGAAGCGCAACTCCGGAAAAAAGTAAGGCGGTATCTTAAACTGAAATTCTATTGATATCAAATCAAAATCAATAGCGATGTATTAGTCATAGGATAGCAACAGCTGATCTTATCAGTTAGACATGTCAGCAATTTATCCAAATCAAAACTGCCAACTTAACTCTGTCTAGAGTTCAAAATCCATTTCTTTTCTAAGAATGTCTATTGAAATTATTAAAATTACAGTATAACTATTAATAAATTTAGATATAATCTTTAAAGCATAATGATAAACTATTTAAATAAAACTTTTTAGACTGAATATTGATTTTAAATAACGATCTAATTTCTTGGTTATTTGTATTTTATATAAGATGAATAAATTTCAGGATTTGTTTTTAAATATAGAAAGACTTCACCTGACATTATGTTCAACCAAGGTATCAAGATCTGTGAACCGAAGAATAACGAGTATTTTCACACAATTATATACTGAAACAGTTTTTACAAAAGCTATTTCAGGGAACTTTATTATTTTTATTAATTAATACAACAATAGTGTTTTTATATAATTTTTTTATTACATATTTAAACGTAAAGTTACATTTTGACAGTACATTTAAACTAAAATCACCTACTCTGTGGCAGATTTAAATTATGTATATTTTTATAATAAGAATGTTCCTGATAAAATCAATTTTATAAGTTTCAATCTTGTTATGTTCAATTACACTGGTGGAGTAATGCTAAGGACGGATGACACTAACAACGATTAAAGTCACAAAAATGCAGCAGCATGTGGAAATGAGCATAAGTGCAAAATTCAGCAAAGAAGCATTGAGCGCATGCAAAGTTTTGATTTCCATACGTGTTGGTCATGCCATAATACTGGTAAGGGATTTGAAGGATTTGGTGGGCGTTGTTAGTTACTGTTAAAAGTCAAATTTGAATGACAGATAATCAATTAACGACTTTGATATTTTGGATACATATAGCTGACATTATTTAGTCACATCATCGACATGAAGACATGGTATTATTGAAAAGCTTGAAGAAGGATGATAAATAATAGATGTTGCCAGTTAATTTGGCATGCCCCACTGTCTTATTTCCTAGTTTTGAAGAGCATTTCAAAGAACTGGAATGTGTAGCAGGAGTCACGAGAAAGTTCGTCTTTGCAGTATGGCAGTCGCAGAAAGCTAGTATACTGTCTGTTCGACAAAAACAGACTGGCGCAATACAGCTAGTCTAGTGGCTTTTTTGCTGCTGCAAGTAAGCAGATATTCCGAAAAGCTATAGCCAAGCGTTTCCATCAACGAGGGGAGAGCTGTACTCAAGACCTGTTGTGTATTCCTTATTATTGAACGTTCATCTTAGCACCTGTTTGCAATGGCATCTTTAGAATCGCAATTGGACTAAGACCAAAAGAGCTTGTGTACTGTTCTGAGATTCCTTTCATTTTCTGGACGATAGAAACTAACGCTCACACCCCTGATCAGTTGACGTGTACAATCAGAAGGCAGACTGAATCTATTCTTATCTGGGACACACAGAACAGGTCTTCGAGCGTATGGTCTTTCTCAACGCAAACTCCTGGCTGCAGCTTTTTTTTTTTTTTTTTTTTTTTTTTTTTTTGCTTACTTTTGGCACCAAAAAATTGGTTTCACATTTGATTAGCTCTAGTACGCCGGTCCCTTTTGGCAGACAAGACGAGATACTGCCGTCATTCTGCGAAGACGATCTCCTCCGTGACGTCAGATACACATTAAAGTTTTTCAAAATTTCCTCCAAAGGCGGTAGGCAACACTGTGGGTGATGTCGAATTCCCTGGCAACATCTGTTACTTGTCGATCTTCTTCCAGCTTTTCAATAATACGGCCACGTATAACATCCATCTAATCTAAGCGATGTCGGCAAAACATATCTAAAGAATCAGAGGCATATCTAAAGTCGTCGATTATATCGCATTTAAATTAACTTTCAACAACGACTGCCAACCCCAACACATGCTAAATACTTTAAGTCCCTTAGCGCTATCACGTGATCAACTGGTATGGAAATCAAAAATTTCCATACGCACAATATTTCTTACTGCATCCTGAACTTATGCCAATTTCCACATCCTGTTGTCTTTGATTTTGCGGCTCTTATCGTTGATAGTCCACAATCCGTCCTTAGTAATTTCGCACCAGGGTATTTTGATTTAATCTACATTCAAAAATAATATACTTGATGATCCTAAAAATATTTCACCATCTCTGTACATCACTTTAGTTCGAAGAAAAGTGAAAAAATCGTTAGTCTAGGTAAAGTTCAAATAGGTAACTTTGTGGCCAACATTCATGTACATGGTGCACAAGCAAAAAAGAATATGGATACATTGTCCACTATGGAAGATAATTTTCAAAAAAACGTTTTTACTTGTTTTATACGTTTTCCAGCTGATTTAAATTTTAGTTGCATTAATATTTAAATGTATGAGCAAAATCTATAGATCATGTACAGGGCTGCACAAAATAATTCACATGCACTTCCGGCTGTAGATAACAATTTCTGAAAATGGATCTTGAACTTACGTTGTGTGTTTTTTAAACAGTTTATTTAGATACCTCATTTCATTGCATGAGAAAATGAAATTTATTAACAATATTTCGATAGAGCTGGAAAGTACTTCAGAATCTATGCTCGATAGTTCCTGTTTAACCCTAAGCCCTTAAACGAATGGTGTTGTTACAAACCCTTCCCATATTTGACGATTCGCTAAATTTTTAATTTTTAAAATATAGTATTACTTAAAATGTAGTATTTTACTCCTCCAAGAATTAAAACTTTTGAGTGATCTTTTATCAAAATATTGAATTTATGGCTCCAAGGAAGGAACGAGGTAGAATGCGTCCGTTCATTTAGCATATCGTAAAAATTACGAGGAATTAGCTATCTAGGGTTATACATAGAAAACATCATCATACTCTCACGAACAGGCTCACAGTGTTTCATTTGAATGAATGTGGATTGACTGACATCTCTAACCCCACCATTCATAATGCTTAATAAAACAATAGTAACTTAATATTAAAATGCAATATATAATAAAACTAGGAAATTTTAGATGATGTAAAATGCCCTATAATATTTGTTTAATTATACATCCAACAGAAATTTCGACTAACTATAGAACAGGGTTTTTTAATTTAGATAACAGTAATCATTTTCTCTGATTTCAATTTTATACACGCTTTTAGCGACAAAGCTAAAAATCATAATTTTATTCCCGATAATCACTAATAAAATTGATAAGCATAATAATCTAAGCATAATCTAAGGAAACCTATTTATAAAGAATACCTACTGCTTTAAACATAAAATTTCATTTCATTTTTTAAGTTTTCGGCAACTTTAATTTTAAAACAACTTCAACTTTGACGATGAAAATTAAGACACAGTAAAACCTATGAAAATATCGCCTGTCTACAAAAGTAACCCTGTCTTAAACAAAATATTTCAGGGCAGATATTTTGCTGTTTCTTTTGCGATTCCATCTCCGCAGATTTTACTGTTTAATTAAGATGACTTCTATTGAATAATTGATTATGAAATATTAAATACTTATATTCTACCGAATCAATTAAATGGGAAATTAATAAATTAAGAAGCCTACTTCATTTGCAGTAAATTACCACACTCGGATAAAAATGTGAAAAGAAATTGCCAGTATATTAATAATGAAAAGAATCGAAGTAATCTTCTTATCTAAAATCCAAACAATATAATATGTATATTTACAATCACAAAAGCATTCATAGATGGTTTCGACTGCCGAAGAAATCAGTTATCTGAAGTCTTATTACTTTTTCCTCGTATACAAGGAAAAGTAACAAAATAAATTAAAGTCGAAGAAGATATTCATTTTCCTTTAGTGGGACTTTTAACAATGTATTAATATATATTTATTTTTAACAGGTACCTTGTTTTATATTTACAATATTTACATATATATATCCTTATAATATTATAAATGTCAATGTGAGTCCGAAAGTTTGAATGAATTCAGCGTCTAAACGGATGAATTAATTCTTTTGTATTTTTGGATATAGATGGATTACAACCCGGAAATAAACATAGGCAATGTTTAATTTATTTCATTCAAATATTTTGTTTAATAATTCAAAATTTCATTATTTTTCATACACAATGAACTGACATTTTTCCGATAAAATTTAACCATCTTCCTTTTTTCGTTGCCAAAAAATAAAAACCCAGAATAATAATTTAATTTCCAATTGAAAGATTAAAACGGAAATTTTCAAGTATTTTTAATAATACAAGGTGCATGAATTTTGAGTAAGTGTGGAATGAAGGCAAAGTGTGGTAAAGACTTAATAATATTCTAGATGGCCATTTCTTCGCCCACCTTTGATGCCAAGTATGATTGTAAAACATATAAAAAAGTATCACCCGATAATTTTCTTGCCACAGATGCCATATACGCACCTGGTTTGGCGCGATCTGCTTTTGACGCCAATTTGGCGAAAACATCGTTTTCGAATACCAGTTACATGTATATTTTTAAATTGTGTTCTATTGCTTAAAAAAGGAAATAACAATAAATAAATAAAGTTTCATTAATTTATATAATTTAAAAAGAAAATTAAAGTAAATGAACAATTTATTAATAAAGAAACAACAATAGCCGGGTTACTATGTCAAGCAAAATAATCTATTTTGGCAACAATTAGGTACCCCGGTGCGTATATGACATCTGTGCCATTTTCTTATTACTTCATGACATAAACAGACATCCTGGTTCAGCGTATAAACCTGAGTTATGTCAATGATCCTATAGTAAAAAAATTCCTCAAATTACTCTTACTAGCAGCCCTTGGCGACCACCTGGTTTGTATTTTTGGATTGACGACCAGTTGGCGACCAGTTTGATCTCCCTTAAAATTTATGTTTGGAAAAGCATGATAAGCATTGCATCATGTTACTTTTATTCAGAATTTAATATGCTTAGATTCCCTTAACCCTCTCGCTACTCAACCGGAGATTTCCTCGGGCAACGTAAAAGTAGCAAAATTTGTGCAATCCGAGATTTTCCTCGGGGATTAATTTTTTACACTAGCGACTATTTTTTAATTCAACTGGGACCACTTTTTAAACACAAAAATTCCATATAGACTTTAACAACATCTACAAGATAACTATATTACAAAATTTATTTTTTTTTCAATAGTGGTGCGAGACTATAAAATTAGCCTCCAGTGACAGCCCTGATTTCGCCTAATTTCTAATATCCTATCCCATCTGAGATCTTGAGCTCTTTTACAAAAAATGTTTACACATTTAAACTCTAAGCTTCTAAGTTATATATAGATTTGAAACATGTAATAAAAAATGCGCAATTTTTTAACCTATTTTGATAAAAAAAAAAAGTTAGGCAGCTTGAAGGTTAAATATAATTAATATAATCCCTTAAGCTAATATTAGTTTTTGTTGCATTAAAATATCTCAATTTGTTGATTTTCTGTAAGCAAGTAAACCCTATTGGTTTACAATGGAAGTCTATGGGAATTTGGTGAAATATGAGAGATACCGCCAAGTTGGCGTCACTTTTGGTGAGGAAACTTGGCGGTATTTGGCGACAGAACAGGGTCCCCTATGGTAATCCTCCTTATAGGTATGGAGATGCACTAAATGCTGTTCAATAACCAATGAGATGCGTTTCATTTGGGCGTTGCCATTAAACATTTAACACATAACTTCGCTTTCTGTGCAACGTACGATAGCGTAATATATATAGCATAATATATATAGATTGTCTCCTATAAAATATCATAAAGAATTGGTTTATTATATAGGTTTTTAATTATCGGAAGGGAAATGCTTTGCTTAATTAAATCATTTCTTCTTTTTATGTTACATGAACGACGTCACGGGTAACAGCTAGTCAAGATTTCCTTCAAGTTATAGTTTTATTATTTCACGATGAGTAATTATTTATGGTTGATAACATCAGTATTTACATAATTTAAATATCTCATAAGATAAAATGAGTTCCGATGCTTCAAAAAAGATTTAAGAAAATTTTGCAATAAGGAAATTTATATTTGGTCAACAAATTTTTTTAGACATGCGCTTATGTAGGTTTGTGTTTAGTAAAAAATTACTTAAGGAATCTAACTCGTTGTCACACTTAAAAAAACACTGTGTGGGATAAAAAACAACAACAACAACACTGAAATTATAATTATTAAGATGCTACTTGACGCAGAATGATATAAATTTAAATTTAAAAGCAACGTTAAAAACGCCAGAAAATGCAAACTTTTAGCAGTAGGTAGCGTTTAGCGTACCGTCCTCAGTGCAAAGAATAACGGAAACTTGCTAATTTATATAGAGGAGAAGCGGATTCAGCTTAGAAGCTCATTAACCAATGGGGAAATTAGAAAATACAGGTACCAGCCAATAAGAGAATAGTATAGGTAATGCCACCAAAAATGTGAAAAAAAATCAGTCTCAAATCAGTTCTCTTCTCTTTCCTGAAGTAGCATTGTATTACCTTTCTTTCCTAAATCTAGACTTCTTATTGCAAACATTCTTAGACAGCATGATTTCAGAATAATTTTTACCTCTACGAATAAACTTACTTACACTACACTTACACAATGGTGCTACAATCCATGTAGGATTTTGACCTCCCTCAATATACTTCTCCAGACCTTCCGATCTCTGGCCTTTACTTTATAATTTATAATTTGGTTTTCTGCAAGATCTTTTTCTATCTCTTTTATCCAACTCTTCCTGGGTCTACCAATACTTCTTTTTCCAATTAAATTACCACTATAAATCTTCTTTGTGCTTCGCTCATCCCTCATTCTGATTAGATGGCCTAACCATTGCAATCTTCTTATTTTTATAGTATTTATTATATCTTTTTCATTATATAACTGTTCTAACTCCATATTTGTCCTTATACGCCATGTATTGTCTTCTTTAATAGGTCCAAAAATTTGTCTTAGGATCTTCCTTTCCCAAGTGATAAGTAGCTTTTCATCTTTTTGTGTAGTGGTCCAGGTCTCACTACCATAAATTACTATTGGTTTTATAACAGTTTTATAAATTTTAAGTTTGGATGTACGAGATATTAGAGATGATTTTAGAATATTTCGAAGAGAAAAATAGCATCTATTTCCTGCTGCAAGTCGGGTTTTAATCTCTGCTGCTACCATATTATCACAGGTGATCGTAGATCCTAAATATTTAAATTCTGTTACTTCATTAAATTGTAATTCATTATTTATTGTTAAAGCTGCTGTTGCCTGTGATTTCATTCGGTCCATTTTCATGACGAATAAACTTACTCTCTCCAAACTCATTGTTCCTATTGAGTTATACAACCCATGGGGTATCTATAGTATTAATTGCTAGTGCGGTCTTTCCTGTATTGGTCAGACCAAACGGGGTTTAAAATTTCGTATTAAGGAACACCAACAATATATTCAAAAACAGGAAACCAATAAATCTTCAATTGCTGAACATTGCTTGGAGATGAACCACTCTTTTGATATTAATCAGGCCAATTATTTTTGACCAATCTGGTTCAGTATTGAACCATCAATGTTGTAAAATATTTTTAAAATGCTAATATATTATTATGCCAAAAATATCAACTATTAGTAACTGAATCAAAAGATAAAATGAATATTTTATTCAGTAGGGAAGGTTTTAAAAGGTTTAGCTGAATTTTAACAGAAAATTTTCCCTGAAAAAATAATATATATAATGAATATATATAATTAATACATTTTATAGCTCATAATTTGAACTAACATCAAAGTTAATTCGATTCAATACTGTACCACCACCGTGCCCAAATATTTAAAAAAATTTTAAATTAGCTAATTTATGCCAAAAAGATAAATATTAGTAACTGACACAAAGGATAAAACGAATATTTTATTCATTAATCTGAAACTTATATTTTGAAATTCATTAAGCTGAAACTTATCTTTAAAAGGTTAGCTGAATTTTAAAAGAAATTTTTCTATGAAATATAAAAATTAACTAATATATTTGTAGCTCATAGTTTTAATTAACGTCAAATTTCGATAAAACTTCAAAGTAATTTCGTTAATTGGATAAAATTAATTGGATAAAATTAATTGGATTTTATAAATGTGTTAAAATATTTCAAATATCAGAGATTTATCTAAACTCTTGGGTCAAATAAGAAAATTTACAAATGTTGAAAGTTACATCCAAGTTTATAAAGATTTTGTTTTCAAAATTAGATGTATCTCTGAGAGTGGAAATTTAGCTAGTAATACATTATACAGGAGAGTGGAATGATTGGGAATTAGTATTTAAAAGCACACTTTATTCAATATCCGTTATTTATAAACTACGATCATTTAAATTCGCAAAAGAAGGAAGAACTTGAAAATATAAACATAGATAAACGTAGTTTTTGAAAAATTTAATACTCGAGGTCAAAGGCTGTATAAAATATGCATATAAAAAATGAAATATTTCATTTATTATTATTATTATTATTTACGTTTAACCCTTTCACGACTAAGGAAAAAAAATTCCCCATTTTAAAATTGGTGATGGTCGTATTTAATTATAAACTTATCTGCATCTTTTATACAGAATGTCAAAATAGAACGTATGCCGAACACATTTACGTAAAAGATCTGCAAATTGTGCTAAACACGGCATAGAAAATAGGACGCATAATATAAGTACTATGTGCAATATCCGTCTTTGCTTCACAACCAAAAAAATTGCTTCGCAGAATATCATAATTAGCACATCATTTTGTATAGTAATATAGTATTATTGTAGTTAATATTTTGTTATAATAAACCAATAAATAAAAGATATTGTATAATAAGCCCGAGTATAATGTATTACCTTTAACAGTCCATTGGGAAAAATATTTCCCATAAAATTCCAAAAAAACTACACATTGTTATGCATTTTTTTTTGTGAATTTTATTTATTTTAGGTCTAAACAAACTAAAATAAACAGTAACATACTTCCAATATTTACTTTTAGCAACCTTGCGGCCCTGTAAGGGTTAAAAGAAAAAAAAAATTAATGTTTACAATTAATGCATTCTTAACTATGAACTATAAGTTTTGTTAACCAAAATATTTTCATAAAAATATTGATAAACGATGAATTTTAACAACCTTAAAATGATACATTTTCAAAATCGGAGAATAAAATACTTGTAAGTACCTCTCTTACAAAGAAAATATGCAGATTTCAAAAATGATCATTGTTTCTCTTTATTGGTTTCTAATTAAAGTTATGCTAGAAATATCAGCAGGGTAGAAACAGAATTACATCCAATAATGGAATTACATTATTGGGATATAATTTAAATATCTACTGGGGATATTTTCAATGAAATATCGGAATTTATTATTGAAATTATTTTAAAGTATTTTAATGCAAAGTCAGTAAATAGTCCACTGTGTGATTATTGGAAGTATATTCATCGTGTGCTAAAAATAGTAAATCATTAGAGGTTGTTCTTTTCCTTGGTAATTTACGTAATTCCAGAACTTTTTGTTTTTAAAAAAATGCGTTTCTTATTTTCGCTTTCTATTTATAAATTTTGATTTCTTAAAACGAACTTCT
This sequence comes from Maratus speciosus, assembly GCA_963932465.1. Classification (NCBI taxonomy): domain Eukaryota; kingdom Metazoa; phylum Arthropoda; class Arachnida; order Araneae; family Salticidae; genus Maratus; species Maratus speciosus. The sequence goes on along the minus strand of OZ010789.1, from coordinate 451,708,727 downwards.
TGATTCCTGCATTATTCCACTTACATTAATAATGGTAATAAAAGCAATAATATTGATGATGGTCATCATATAGAATAGGATTGTTTAATTTTTAAGAAAACCGTTTTCTCACTGGAATAAAATAAAGCTTTGAAAAATAATTAAGAAGTTGCGCTTTTATTAAATTTTTGAATGCGTTTTACTTACATATAATATTAAACATTTATATACGAAAATTATACAGATAACGCTTTATAAACATGATTATATTGCTGTTTCTTAAGTATGCTATCAAAAGAAAGAGTTCGAAATTAATTAGAAAAGAACTTAGAGTGAAAAATCCTTTTCATTTATAGTACCGATTCTACGGGAAAAAATACCAAGGAAATGTCACACAGTATAAGTAATAAATGTTGCGGAGATGTAATAAAGCATAGTGGCTTTAACCCTTTATATCTCAAATTGAATGAATTCATGAAAATTTCATCTACATTTTTCGTGAATTTTTTTAACTACATTAAAAGATTTACACAACAATTTAATAAATTTCAGATGGATATTGTCAATTAAAATTAATTTATTAAATTGGAATTTATATGGATTCTGTGCGATATTTATAACTCCACTCGAACCTTTTATTTAAAATATTTTTTTTAGTATTTTATAGGAATATTTCCTAACTGAAAGTTTTCTCCCACAACCTTTCAACGCCAAGAAAGATGAAAAGATGCAAATGGAAAAGAAATCATCCTTTTAATAATATTTTTGTTCTGTGCAACCAATAATGCTTTTAGAACAGGATAAAGTAAAGTATCTATAACTCATTTTAAACTGTATTACTGCTAATGGGTGCATTAAACTAATTTTATAAGATGCTATTTTAATGGTACTTTAAAGTACCGTCGAATCATAAAGGGTTAAGGCAATGCTTACAGTTTCAAAACGGATGGTCCAGTATCCGAATCTAGCCGATTCCACTGCGTCAGAAATTTATAATTTTGATTTTTTTTTTTTTTTTAATACTTTGCTGACACGTCAACCAGTATTCGAAAAGGGGAGTGGAATCACGACAGACTTTTTCCAACTTACTTCAAAATGAAATTAATTACAAAGAAAGTAATTAAATCAGGGTTGTAAAAAACCCGGTATTTTTTTTTTTTTAATCCAGCCCGGGCAGATTTTATTAAGAAACCCAGAATTTTGGGTAGAAAACCCGAGAGTTTTGGGGAAAATGAGAAAAATAAAATTTTATCTTTTCTACAAAGTAACAATATGTAACACATGTATATAGGGCATTCTCACAATCTTTTGACTTTTAAGTCCCTGAATAATATTTTTTATTTTAGTACATATTCTTGTGGGTTTTTTTATATCATATACTGAGGAACATCCCATTGCATGACTGTATACAATATTAAGGAGATAAATAAGTTTTGGACGATGTTGGGGGGGGGGGGGGGGGGATTCCAAATATCCAAGAAACACCTATATCGTCCCATGTCCCTGATGCTGATTTTTAAGTTTGGAGCTGTCTCTATAAAACTGTTTCAATAAAAGTAATTCCATGTATTTTTTTTTCCGAAACTTGGACTATTGTTTTATATAAATATATAGCAAAAAAAAAAAAAATTAACCTGCACATGTTTTTAAGGTTGTTATTATTTTTTTTTAACTCTGTCCTGGGTATTTAAGATTCCTCACCGTCCCTCTTCTAAAATTATACAGAAAATCACTTCAAATGCAGCCACAGAATTTTTTTTCGAGTTTTTTCTCATGCAGAAGTATGCTAGAGAAAGAATGTCTAAAATTCTTTGACAAGAAACTTACTGCAGAATTTAAATCAGCATTTAAATATCAATTTCAAGCATCGTGGCTTTATTGGTAGTCTTACCGTCCCCAAGGTTTATTCCTATACTTTTCGAAGTAAGTTAATTTATTTTTTTTTATTTTTTTATTTTTTATTTTGTTTTATTTTATTTTTTTTTTTTAACAATGTAAATAACTGTTTCTAAAAATCAATGAACATTGTAGCTATTACTTAGTCTTAACATGATTTGCCTAAAAATAGGTGATCATTTTCATTACCATCCCTTTTTTTCCTATTACCGTCCCTTTTTCCCTATACCGTCGCCTTTTTTATTTCTTACCGTCCTTTAACACCCCTTTCCGACAATGTTATACCAAAATTTTTTACTAAAAATACTACATTGTTATTATTTCTTATTTGAATGACCTGTGGGTGCTATGGAAATTCATCATAAGTAAAAATTAAGAAGAAAATGAAAAGTTATAGTGGTAAAATGGCAAGAAAAATTAAACTCGCAAGTTTAACTTAAACCTCAGTTTAAAAAAAAAAAAAAATCGTTGCTGACCATTTTTTCTTTATTTTGAATCATTAAGGCATTCGTCTATAAGTTTAAAATGTCATTTTAGCAAGTTTAACTTCACCAGATTTTTATTCCTGAAAGTAAAAAGATTGTGAGAATGCCCCATATATATGTTTATATGTTTTATTGTGCTTGAAGATACGTTGTTTAATAAACATTAGAAACATTAATTAAATTAAATTAATTATTCTGCTTGAAATTGAAGGTTTTCAAATATTTGCATATACCTCCAGAAAGCAGCTGTGTTTGAATTTTACGTATGAAAACAGAAAAACAAGACAGCTTGAGGATATACTAATAAATTTGAAGAAAATTAATATTTTATTAAATTATTACTTAAATTATTAATAATCCTTCTAATCTTCAAATAAAAGACATTAATGAAATTACATGTAGTGTAGTAAATTACACAAATGTAAGTTTGGTTATCTTTTCTTTATTAGAGAGTATTTCCTTTTCGATAATCTTGCTTTCTTGTATTAATAAAATTAAACTTTTAAATTTTACTTTGAGGAATTTATTCTGTTAATTGTTTCTACAATATACTTTTCTATTTAGATATAAAAAATAATGATTTAAACAGATAAAATTAAATAGGTACTCTCAAAACATATTACAAAAATATTGGTTTAGTTTTAAACTTCTAAATAAAACTTCCCATAACAACAAAAGTAAGATATAATGTAACAACAATTTTAACTTCTTTAAATCTAAACCAAAACTGTTCTTATCTAAAAAGTTTTGGTTTGGATTCTAAGCTTCTAATAAATATTGTATGATAGTTGATAGCCAAGAAGATTTTGTGCATGTATGTTGATATGTAAAGAAACATTTCACTGTTGTATTTTTTCGTTCAAAAAGTACTTAATATTACAAAATGTTGTTTTATTTGATAAAAACCCATCCCCCCCCCCCCAAAAAAAAAAAACTCGGATTTTTTAAGCTAAAAAACCCAGTCGGGTGGGGACCTACCCGGGCAGCAAATCTGACAACTCTGAATTAAACTCTTTAACTTTAAAAAAAAAGGGGGAAAGAGACGGTGGAACAACATATAACCAAATATCAAAATATAGATAAAAACATTCTAACTCATATTTAATAAAAAGGCAATAAACTAATTATAAATACGATTTTATGTATACGAACGAACATTAAACGGGAAGCTGGACATAACTGAATAACAGATTAAATACCAATGAATCAAGAATTCAAAAGACTAATGGGCCGCTAAACAAGCATTTCACTAAAATAGCAATGTAAATAATCGAAAGTGAAATTTCCTGTTCTAACAAATTTATCTGCAGATGACGCATACGCAGAAATAGTGGAGATTGCGCTCTAAATCGATGTTTTTCAATCTTTCTTTACCTCACGGCACTTATAAAGCCATGTTTAAACTCTCATGATACTCTACAATTATGCTGAGGAAAAATCATAGGAAATAAATATAATAATCCTTTATTATTTTATTTAACTGCACAAAAATATGTTCCGCCAGGGCAAAAAATGAAAGACGAAATAATTTATTATTTGCAATAAAAAAGTATTAAATTCCTTATAAACTTATTTTTTTTATATTTCTCTTTATTATACATTAACATTTAAAGATGTTAAATTAAAAAAAAAAATATATATATATATATATATATATATATTCTTTATCAGACAGAATTTTGTGATAAGTATATTCTTAAGGGGGCTCAGGGCTTGAAAACTTTTAAAAAATTGATTTTTTTATTAGTATCTATTTTGATAATTCAATTACTTCTGAACACAGTGCAAAAAACCGCATAAAAATATTTGCATTTTTAACGGAGTTATAAGCATTTATGTAACAATCACTTTCATAGCCGCACTCATTTAATTGCAACTTTAAGTCGCGTTTTCTCAAAACTTGATTTTTGACGACTATCCGTAAGATTTAAAAAAAACTATTTGATGGAATTGCTTATTTTTTTTTTTTTTTTTTTTTTTTTTTTGCATGCATATAACATCATTATCTATAGAATGAATTAATATATTTTAAATAGCTTAATATTTTGCGTATTTATAAGGGAAAAAAAAACTTTTATTTTTTAGGGGTTTTTAAATTTTCAAATTTGAGAGTTTTTTTTAATAAGGTTTCCTTTGATTGATAGTTATATCCTTAATTCATTCTATAGAGTAAAGTTTCCTGATCATTTTAAAGTAAAAATTAGGTTCTTATGCCAATTCAACGTTAAGATATCTTTCAGGGGGTGATATGACACCTAAATTTTTTTTCGAAAATTGTGTTATATAGATTTTGCTGTATTTTTTTCTTTTATTGCATTGAAGTACTTCATTTTATAATTTTATAAGACTACAAACGTACCTTAAAAATATCAGGAAGTTTAAATTAGTTGCATTGAATACTTCTGTTTTTATATGGATTCGAAGCGAGAGCTCTGTTTACATGTTTTTCGGTATCGATCAAGCCCTGAGCCCCCCTTAAATAATTCTCGATTACCATTTCTACTGCATTTTCTGTTGTAACCTGAATATGCTTTCAAGAGGCATAATTTTTCTTTGGGTGAATTACATTTATCTAAAGACGTGACACAATTTTCATAATTTCTTTATAAAGAATATACAAACCGATAAACATGTAAATAGTGCAACTTAATTACACTAAACCTCATTTCAAAGTAAACCGCATTATACAGAATACCGGTGCGAAATGTTGATACAATTTAACTGAAAATTTTGATGCCGTGTCGGTCATTTCACGGCGCACCACTGTGGCATGGCACACAGGTTGAGAACCACTGACCTAAATTCTGAAATCATTATCTAATAGTCCTATTTTTCCTTCTACAATTAGATGTGTTTCGCGCACATCAAGTATTTTTTAAGTGGTCTATAAATTAGTGTTCAAATTTTATATCACGTTAAATTAGGCTTGCAAGTAATTAAAATGCAGCACCACAGCAACTCTATTTTGAGCCTGGTGCAAAACTCCTTGTTAGTTTTCCAACAAATCGTCGCTGCATCAAGAGTGATAAGTATCGGCGCCGATAAAACATGTTCTCTCTTAACTGATGGTGCCTGGTGCATGGGAATTGCTCGCACCACCCATGCTGCATCTCTGTTAAAATGGCATCATTAAATTAAATTTAAAAGATCAAAAAACCCGACTGCGTAAAAAGCGAACTAATTAATTATTTCTCATCGGTGTTAAACTATTTTTGTATTACTTACCTATTTTTTTTTATTTACTTGTATTGATGACTTTTAAGTTGTGTTTAATTGTTAGTTCCTATCTATAAACACTGTTTTCATGACGCCTATAGATGCCTATGATGGTTAGAGTTGCAGTAAAGATAGAGATCCTACCTACACAACTTCTAGGTTGTGTAATATTTAAATGGAGCTTCTGACTGTAAAATAATCAATGAAACATCGTCTTTATTTTGAAAGACCTACCCAATGATATGCCACTTTATGGTGCGTAAATTTTTTTTTCGTGTCTACCGCCATTTTGTATTTTACGGCCGCCATTTTGAATTTATTAAAACAAAATCTAGCCTATAACCATCGGACGGTTAAGACGAATCGCTAGAGATCTCATTCATTAAAATCCATCCAGCCGTTGGGATGTTTCGAGGGTATAAAGAAACCCACATGCCCAGATACGCGTGAAATACATAACCCTTCTTGGCAGTCGGGTAAAAAAAAAAAAAAAAAAAAAAGGGAAAAGTAGCATGAAAAATAAATTTAAAACTACATTATAATTTTATAAAATCTAGTTTTCAAAAATTAATTATTAATAGAATACAAAAAATCACCATCTGCATAATGAAGATTTAACAGATAAAAGAAATCGAAATATTTATCAGTTGAATTATGCGGCATTTTAATACTTAAAGTAATCATTAATGAAAATGTAATGAAAGTTATGGAAAGTACCAATCAGAATTCAAGAATTAAATCAGAAAATATTATCACTGCTAAGCAGAAACAGATCCGAATTCATCAGGTGGAAAAAACCGTCATTATTTTTCGATATTAAAAAATAAATAAATAAATAAATCCTCTAAAATTCAAACATATGAAATTTGGTAGACGTACTTAAAATTATTTACATTATTTTAAAAAGATGTAATAATATTCATGAAAAATGCACCTGCTTTAATTCCTTAAACTTCCTGAAGAGGAAATACTCTGAACCTGTCGTCACTATTCAGTGAACGAACGGCAAAGGAATGCGCACTGAAAACCTAAAAAAGCGTTCAGAGGGAAACAGCAGATAAAATAAGGAAGTAAGAACTGTCATAGTAATATTCCAAAAGGAGCGATACCTAGATTTTAATTCTTATCAAAGCTTAATAATCAAACTTAATTCATATCCATATTCAAGAGGTACAGAAAACTAGCACTTTTGTCCACATTTCTAATTTTCTAAAATGTAAACCAATACCAAGCATACAACTTTCTTCATAATCTTAAAAGCGAAACGCCTCAAAAATAGTAAGTGAGTAATGCCTTCAGATATTCTTTATGACACACTTTCACAATGGTTTTCAGAATTCCAAGAGGCTAGATCCGACCTCAAAATTTTCTAAGTCAAAGTCACATATGAAATAACTGACCGAGACGAAGGATTTCTGAGGCAATCGCGCCACTCATCTAAATATAGAGTTAAATAGATACGTTGAAGTAAGAAAATGAAAGTTGAATTATGCTATGTTTAGACATTACACAAATATTGACACAATGATTTGGATTCAAATTTCAAAAGTGACTGTCCTACTGTTAATGATTTTCTTTTTTCGATGTGCCGGTTTTTAATTTTTTTCAAATAGATTTTATAGATTATACAGATATATATATATATATATATATATAAGAACTATTAAATAAATGAAAAGAAAGGAAATGTTTGAACAGTCAAACAAAACTATAGTATTTCGGTATTAAATTTATTTATTTATAAAGGAATTGTAGTTTAACAATTTTAATTATCCATGAAATTTTTAAAAAGAAGCACTGTTACTAACTGTTTACACAGTTTTTCCATAATAAACATTGATAATACTAACATATTTAAAAAATAATAACTAGGTAAAACATTTAACTACAATCTATTTAGCAATGCAGAAGAAATTTGATCTTCGAAACTGTACTATTACATAATCAACAAAATTAAAACCCATACAGTACTTTATTGATGATTTTAAAAATCCATTTCGCTTTAAGGGAAAAAAAAGAAAGAGAATAAGAATGGAAAATAACTGAAAACTAATTAGAAATAAAGATGTGGAAGGTTTTATTAAAAGGTAAGGAAAATAAAACTGAATAATTAAATTGAGTACTTCTGTGCCCAATATCACATCAAAATTAACTTAAATTGCAGTTTATCTGAAAATAGCATGCATTTCCATCAGGGCCGGCGCAACCATCGGGCAAACAGGACGGTTGCCCAGGGCCTCGCGCCAATTAAGATCTTGTTAAGGCCCCCGAATCTCTATACAATTCGAAATAATGTTTCCTTTGCATAAAATAATACTATTTTACTAATAACTTTATAGTGCTCGATATTTATTTTTAAATGTTTCTTCATGGAAAAGAAAGTAAGTATTGACTTTATTTATTTCAGGCAAAGTTGATATAATTTTTCGGAATGTGTATAGATTTGTTGATCCTTAAAGTAACCGTGAACGCAAAAAACAAATATCAAAATATTGAAAAGGGTAGAAGATTTTGAGAAATTAAAATAAGTTATGGACATTAAATATGAATCTAATATGTATTTTTCATACATTTTATTATCTATATTATATATTTTCTATGATATGAACAATTTTTTTAAAAAGCTTTATTAGTCCACTATTGCAGTTACGTTGGGCCCCACTAACTGCTTTGTCAGGGCTTCGCGCGATACTGCGCCGGCCCTGATTTCCATAAACATTCAGCATTACATAATTTTAAATTTATTGCATTTAGAGAAATGTGAGAAGTAAATTATAGGTATAAACCTTTTGAGAAGAAGGAAACTAAAGTAGTTTAAGACTTTCCATACTTTTCATTTCACGATTTAATAAGCATTGTATGACAATAAATAAATCACTTGCATCCCTAATTTCATAACTAACTTATAATTTCAGATATCCTTTTCACTCAAATAAAAAAATATATATATTATAACTAATTTCGAGCAGCTTGTCGTCGTTTCAATATTTATATGCCTTGAAAACTAGTCTAAAATATTGAGTTCATGTTTCCTGGATGAAAATTTATTTCATAGTTACGATTTTAAAATCCGCACTGCCGTATATATTGGCTGAAATCATTTCGTGATTGAGACACCAAAACGGTTTTAAATTTAAGAACAATATTAAAAAAAAATGCAATTTAACAAAGTACAACGACCATTTGGAAAATGATTTTTTCAAAGACTAAATTTAAGACATAAAAAATCACACGGAGTTGATAATACATTACGTACGCCATGAATTAAACATTAATAGTGTTAACATGTATAAATTGCAAGCGACTAAAATCGCCTGCGACTCGTCAGATTTCCTCAAACTTACGTATTATCCAAATGAAACTTACGTATTATCCAAGCATTTCACTGGCCGTTCGGAAAAGGTTTTTCCATCGTCCGATTTCCAAAAAATCTGACGACCAATTTTAAATGAAATTTCATTCTTAAACTTCTAAACATCCCACAATATTACTTTTTACACCGTCAAAAAGAGAAAAAAATGTACTTTTAAATGCAATTTGTTTGAAAGCTGTATCTCATTTTGTTTCTGAGTTAATATTTTTTTTTTTTTGTAGTTTTAATTTTTTTTTTTTTTTTTTTTTTTTTTGTCATAGTGGCAACAGAAGTATCCATCTCTGTTGAAAGTAAAGGGAAATACAGATTACTGTATAGACCAATCAGAAAACGAATAAAATGCGGATTCAACCAATAAAACTCTTCAGATATGTTTTTGATTTCCTACCCTGACAGAGAACAATAACCATTTTTCCAAATGGTTAAAAAATACAACTCGCTGAAAAAAAATCTTGTTTAATTTATTCACTTAAAAGATAATTAAAATTTTGTCTTCGTATGCTTAAGAAACTTAGAAAGATTTTGTAAAATATTGTTTCTTGCAGACTGCACTTTTTTTCCCGCATAAGTTTGTGTGTAAGTTTTTTTTTTTGTTGTTGTTGTTGTTGTTGTTACATACAATTAATTTTAAATTTGTACAAATTGAATCCGTTCTTAATTTTCTGATAGTATGACAGTCTTAATTTTTTGTAATTCTTTTACTAAAATACATAAAATAATGAAAAGATTTTTGTCATTACTTTCAATAAAATGTAATATATTTAACATGTTTTTATTACCAACATTTTTTTATCACCATTAAAAAATATTTTAAATTGCATCGCAGATTAAAAATTATAACAAAGCAGAATTCTTTTTGAATAGAGACAATCCATTTATTACTCCAAATTCTTTCAATCTAGAAAAGAACGTTTCTTTTACTTTTTTATTGTATATATATAAAAAAAAAATAAATAAATAAATAAAAATAAAAATAAATAAATAAATAAATATACTATTATATCAAGCGAGACAAGAAATTGAAAATACAGTAAAACACTGTATATCATAAAAGTATTGGAAAGATTGAAAAAATGGAAATATTTGCGGAATCAAGGCAGAATCGTCAAGCCAAAATTACCTTAAGTTCCAAAAATAACAAGTACGATTTCATCCTTGCATTGCCATAACAAGATTTAAAATCCAAAATCTGGGCTATCGTACGCAGTAAATCCACATAAAAGAAGACAAAAATAACAAGAGATGAAATAATAAAACGGATTAAAGAAAGCATTTACCTACTGAAGAATTAACAAAGTTAGTAATGACATAACATATTTTAAAAAGTAATAGAACAGATTTTCACATGTTGACAGAAATAATATAAGTATAATACTACTACCATGGAGTTAAGAAAAAGCAGTGTAATAATGTTGACTTAGACTAAATACAGTTCTGCCACTGTTATTAGATCAGATATAGTGTTGCCCTCTGTCATTGGATATGGATAATGCAATTAAAAATAACTACCAGATATTATATATAAAAAATGGTACAAAAAATATTCATTATTATTATTATATGTGAATTAACCTTTAAAACAGTAACTTTATTAATATAAATGATGAATTTAAAGCAAACAAATATTTTATATGAATAATAATAATAATAATAATAATAATAATAATAATAATAATAATAATAATAATAATATATATATATATATATATATATAAAACCATAATATATAACAAATCGTCATCGATTTCCAATAATTGAAATTAAATTTATAATTTAGCAAATATTCATAACACAGACATTTTACAGAATAAAGAAGGAATATGTAACTAGTAATACAGAATTTTATTAAATGAAACTAATTCAGTAGCATATTGCTGGCAATAAATCTATATGAAACATATGAAAAAAAAAAACCCCAATTTTTGATAAAGTCCGATTAAAGACAATAGATAATAAATCCAGCTAAATAATGTTGAACCAGAAAAAGCCGTAACATAAACATACAAAAGATAAAATGGATGAATGAAGCCGGAAGTTTATAAGGTATTTCACTTGATCACGGGTACATAAAATACATTTATACGCAAAAAACATAGTCGATTTCTGTAACGGAATTCAGCAATAAGCAAATATTGAATTTCATTATGTACCCAATCGACTAATCACCAGAGATTATTAAACAACCATGTAAAATATTAAACAATGTGATATCCACAACTATGAAAACAAATATATATATATATATATATATATATATATATATATATATAATACATACATATATGAGTTTTTTAATTATGATTCAATTTTAAATATATGTACAAATAAAATCACTATATTATTGCAGATTAATAAATTTAAATAAAGTAATATTTAATTATAACGTCCACAACAATTCAGAATCATAAAAAATAATAAATTTAGTTAGTGTATAAAACTAAAACAGTTTAAAATACCCCCACCAGTGGCCGAGAGATCCTGCTCTCGAATATGGTAGACGGGAGGTGCTGGGTTCGATCCCAATCACGCCCATCGGCCTAGTCGTTCGGATTTTACGTGGTTTTCTTCGAACCTTGGTTTTCCAAGCGTAAATACGGGTTAGGTTCCTTTAGAAAGACCCCCATGGAGGGCACCCCCTCCCCTTCAGGACTATATCCCTCGTGCTGATAATTGGCCGGTATAAACACAACCAACTAGTTTAAAATAATGAATATAAATAAATGACAATTAATGTGTCTGTAAACTTGCTTAATAATAAATATACATAATTTAATTTTGGGGGAGGGGAAAGAATAAAGAAATATTAGTAGAGTCATCGCTTAACCCATTTTCGGCCAACGCACCATTTCAATAAATATTTTTTTATTAACACTGTGACAAATATTTTTCACTAATTTTATTTTTCTGTAATTTTTAAGGGTTCTGGAGACATCTATAAAATATCAGTAATTCAATTGAAGTAAACACTTTCTGTTGAGAAATTTTCAAAATACGCTAAAATTAAAACGGTTATTGACAAATTCGACTTTTTGAAAATGTATAATTACTCCACTTGATATTAATCATATGTTTTTATAATGGATTAAAGTTGCAAGTTCTGTAAATAAAATAATAGTAAAACCAATGTCATAAAAAATTTAAAAAAATTATTAATTTTAAATTTAACGGTGCGTTAGGGCACCATTGACCGAATGCATGAAAATGCCGAATGCATTTTATTTCTCAAATAAAATATTTTTTTTCATGCACGAAACATTTTTTTGTCTTAATGAATGTAATTTAAGCATATTTTAATGAAAATAATACCACATTTTATAAAATTTCTATGCTTGGCCTAAAAAAATGGGTTAAACTAATACTGCAAAGCAGACAAAGAGTTGCAATGCAGTAAATCATGTTGCAAAACATACAATCAACCAGATTACTTAATCAAAATAAACACTCGTCTAGACAAAGTAAAATACTTTATGGCAATTTTCTTGACATTTCGACTACAGCATTGAAGGAAATTTAACTTTAAATAAATCACTAAAAGGAAGAATTATCAACTCTTGATTTAAATCAACGAAAATATATTACTTGGGTGCTTCAAAATAAGCTTTCGAGAATGCCGCTAATGACAACAATCAAATTACTGAGGAAAATTAGCGTTCGTAATTTTAAAAGAAAAATTCCGGCAAATAAAGACGGATCAAATTAAAATATGAAAAAAATACTAAATAAAATGTTGTGAAGCCTCAATTAACCCCAGTATTTATATAAAGTATTTTTAAAAAAGCGTTAAAAATACTTTCACCTTTGTTTAATTATGCGATTATGGATTAACTAACAAGCGTTTTTTCACACAAAGATACATATCTCAAAATAGCGCAAATATACAGTTGGTATGAAATCAATTTTGCATACTTATAAAAAACATTAACAATAACGACTTGAATACAATAATTCCTTTACTTTTTAATTGGATTTAACATTAGACTTTTTAAAATTATTAAATTGAAAAATCAATTATTCTATCAAATTATTGAATGTAACATTTACTGCATTTATAAACATTGAAACAAACGGACAGTTTTTAAAATATAGGGGGCAGTGGGATGGAATGGGACAGTAGGTTTTTTTTCTTTATGTATCATTCTAAAGATTTTATCCATTAGATGAAGCAAAGGTAACCCAATCTTTTCAATTGAAAATAGTTGCTGATTAATAAGCTTGCAATTGTATAAAGAAAAAGATTATTTCAAGAATCCAAAGTAAATTTACCTTATATACTTTTTATGCTGTCTGTATATTAATGACTTGGTTATGCATAGATGTAATAGTTTCCCTATTTATCGAACATAATACTGTATATTATCCATAATTTAAACTAAGCCCAAAAGCAGCGTTTTTGTTTATACAAGAAGTCCAATTCCTTCTTTTTAATAAGATGAATGTAAATTGCTAATATGCAAATATTTCTAGAGGGCAATATATCAATTATACCATTGATAATATATCATTTTACTTCAAAATGTAAATAAATTGAACTGATGATTTTTTGATGTCATCTGTGCCTGACAATCCTGAATTTTCCTTAGTGATGAAGATACTGGAATTTGATACTGTGGCACAGACAGTATCAACTTACAATCTTTGTTAGACTGCATATGTAGCCAACACTAGATTATTTGCGGCTTATCATACTTTGTTTTATAGCTGTCCCATACCTATCTATTAGTGGGAAGGTATGGGACACATTTTGTAACTTACAATTTCTATAATTACAAAATTGTTTCTGAAAATTATGTTACTATATTGTTCTGGACTTAAGAATGTGTTTCATTTTGTATTCTATAAATTGAAATTTTTGTTTTAGTGTCAAATAAACTTGATTTTCTTATTTTTGTAAAAAGTGTCCCATTTCTCCCCACTCTCCGCTACATACACTTGGCCACTATTCAAAAACAGCAGTATATCACTTTATTAGGTAGGAAAATGATAATTGTTAACAATATTTGTTTATCCAACGCACTTAAACAGAAAATAACTAATTTAGCATTCTGTCATACCTCTCTATATATATTATAAATATTAAAAAGGACAAACGTGTCCGTGCGTAATGCTGACATCATTTTGACGGTGGCAAATGCAGTCGGTTAAATTTAACTTTTATAAACTTTTAATGCAATTTTTTAAACTTCTAAATATCGCACATTTTCAATTTTTACACTTTCGAATAGGAAGAAAAATGTACTTTCAAATGCAAGTTGTTTGAAAACTATGCCGCTATTTATTTGAAAACTGTAACGCAATTTACTCAGTTTGTACTGCATTTAAATTAATGTTAAAGCATGATTTTTTTTTCGAATCTTTTTCTAACGCGTGCAGACGATTACGAAAGATAAATCCATCTTCAGTTAAATTAGTATAATAGTTCATCATTTGATTTCAGCTTATATTACATAACTAAATTAAAACATTCATCAATCAATAAAACAATAAGATATAAATAAAACATAAATTTAAGACATGTAATCGAATTTCGCGCTTAATCCACTGAAATGAATAGAATCAAAAAGCCTTATTGTAAATAGCAATCTTTAGAGATTTCTTCGGCTGTTAACTCCTGCCGTGAGGCCAGTATGAAAATATAGCTTTTAATACATTTGAAAACTTTATGTGAAACTTTATTGCTATTTTGAATATAAATATGACTTTTAGTATCGTTAGTGGGCGTTCTAAATAATATATTAAATGTAAAAAATTTATGAAAGTTATCAATAAACGAAAAAAAAAAAATCTCTGCCGGCCCGGCCTACAGGCAGAGGTAGATTTCGAAGTCAAATATACTAATTTCACAAACAAAAACTAAATCATGATTATAGATAAATCCACTTTAACAATTTTATCTGGCCGCTCTTGACGAGTTTTTATTTCATTTTCATATAATAGCTGGTTTTATCAGAATCATGTTAGGGCGGTATTCAAAAAAATACTTTTCCATGCTCAACAACTCGAAATTTTCTGGCATAATTCCAGATTCATTTTTAATTAAAAAAAAATATGAAACTTGCTGACGTGATTTTTGAAGAGATTTATAAGCGACCTGTGTTTTTATTTTTTGTTCAATTAATTAAAACTTGATATATAAACAATTATTTTCTCAGAAGGACAATATTTTTCGTTTCTAACACAAGCGCTTCGGGAAATTCCGTTCAAAATGCCCACTTTAACATCATTTTTTGAAATATATTCTGCCTCTATCTAAAAATCGATTATTACTGTACATTATATAGTTTCTGAATAAGCGAATCTACCAATTAAATGCGTTTGAGAGCAAAAATGAATTTAAAAACCAGTCAGAAAATAAGCAGTTTGGATTTAAGCGCATCCTTAATACAATGATTTTTCCAACACAATCCGCTTCGGTAAATTCGGTTCAAAATGCCCTTTTTAACAGCATTTAAAAAAATATATTCTGCCCCTATCAGAAAATCGACCATTACGGTACATTATATAGTTTCTGAGTAAGAAAACGTACCAATTGGAAGCCTTTGAGAGCAAAAACGAATTGTAAAATGAGTCAGAAAATAAGCAGTTTGGATTTGAATACACCCTTACTAAGATCATTTTTTACTTCAACCGGTATGTATTTTTAATTTGTTTTTGCTCTAAGAATTGGTCCTATCCAAAACTTGTCTATATAGATGTTGTAGACAATATTAAGAAGATATATGATAAATTCATGGGGATTTTATATCTTTTGAATTGACGGAGTTATGGATTTTTTTCTTCTTCAAACCCCCTTTTTGTTTTCGTTTTTAATTTTTTTTGCGGTACGAATTGGTCCTATCAAAAACTTGTGAATATAAAAGTTATAGATAATGTTAAGGAAATTCATGATAAAATTAATTGGATTTGATATCTTGAGAATTGACGAAGTTATGGATTTTTTTCTTCTTCAAACGCCCTTTTTGTTTTCGTTTTTAATTTTTTTTGCGGTACGAATTGCTCCTATCAAAAACTTGTGAATATAAAAGTTTTAGATAATGTTAAGGAGATTTATAATAAAATTAATTGAATTTGATATCTTGAGAATTGACGAAGTTATGAATTTTTTTCTCCCAAAAACCCTATTTTTTGCGCCCCTTGAGCCCATTTTTAACTTTATCAAAAATCTGTGATACATAAATTTTTGGCCCTATTTTTAGAAGTAATAAAAACTTTAAACTGATTTGATATGTACAAAAATTAAGAAGTTATGGGGTTTTTTCTGTTTTCACAAAACCCCTCCCTATTTCCCTCCCCTTGGTCCGATTTTGCCCATTAACGAACTTGACCGAGATTTTATGCCCATTGATTTTATGTATCAGTTTGGAAGAGATTGGTGCAGGATTACGAAAGTTATCGTGTCCAGAAGAAAGTGATATATATATATAGATAGATAGATAGATAGATAGATAGATAGATATAAAGTTTTTTACTGAGGGTTGTTTTGGGTTCTAGGGGTCATGATCGGTGTAGATCTGCAAAAATTTTTCAGAAATTCC
Source organism: Maratus speciosus (assembly GCA_963932465.1). Lineage (NCBI taxonomy): Eukaryota > Metazoa > Arthropoda > Arachnida > Araneae > Salticidae > Maratus > Maratus speciosus. Next base: position 451,692,246 of record OZ010789.1, on the reverse strand, counting down.
AACATAAGAACGATCCCAATAGGTAGTATTTCATACGAAATCTACCTAAAACCGAACAAACTAGTAGACCCGTGCGAGGGTTTCTCACAGCAATCCTTGAGATTATTTGCTGATATGTTTTTCATTAATTTTTGATCAACTCCAATCCTTTTTATCAAAAAACGTGTTTTAACGATGTCAAAAGCAGCTTTCAAAAAATACCTCATACGTTACTGTGTGCCTTTAGTATGTGAAAGAAAAAAGGATGTTAACAGCAGAAATAATATATATGATGGTAATAATATCATAAGACGAAACGCAATTTTTTACCGTGATTCAACATAAAATAAATAATGCGAACATTAAAAAGGTCCACAATCTTATTTCAAAGGCGACTAATGTAATGAAAATGATGTTACAAGTTTAAAATATACATTTCATTTAAAACTTCTTATTTGTATATTTGTCTTATTTGCATAAATAAACAACATTTTAGTTATTAAGATATTCTCTGATGCAGAGCCTGGAAGGCTTGAAAGTACTAAGAAGTTTTAAATAAAATGTATATTTTAAACTTGTAACATCTTTTTCCTTACATTAGTCGCCTTTTAAGAAAGATTGTGGGCCTTTTTAGTGTTCACATTATTTGTTTTATATATGATGGTTTTCAGTTATATTCTGTAACTCGGGAAGTTCGGGTTTATCCTCTTATTAAAATAAATGCCAAAATTCAAGCAATTACTCATGTACGAGATTTGATTTACTTATATTCTATATATTCGATGAGATTTGATTTACTTGTATTCGATGCTAGTTGAAGTTGTTGAAAGAAAACAACAAAATTTCAAGCAATAAATATAAAAACAAAATTCAGGAGATTATTTGGGCGAAATTTGATTTATATTGGTATCGATATGATTTGCATTTGTTAAGAGAAAGAAAGAAAAATAGCAGTCTACGGTCTGGAAAATATTGCATCACAAGTTATCTCTTCAGAACATATGCTCTTCATCGAGTAACGACGTATTTTTCTAAACAGTTTTCTAGTTTAGAAAATTGTGTCTTTTGATCCATAAATAGTACCGTCTTATCGGGTAGGTCAAAGGAGGCCCGGGGCAGAGACCCTAGAATTAGAAGTTTTTAACTTTATTATTATTCATGTATAATTATTATTGTTGAAAACTATTAAGCACTCATGGAAAATCATAAAACAATTTTTTTTTTCCCTCTTTATTTAGCTGTATACAGATATTCAACGTAAAGTACTGCATTTTCTAATCACATTTCCACTAAAATTATACATTTATTGATAATTTTGTTTCAATTAAATTATAGATTTTAGATTTTGAACATCAACAAGTTTAAATTCAAAAATTCATGACGCTATAACTTTCCACAATCGAATGTAATTAAGAAAGTGAGAACAGGTTAATGTGTAAATAGTTTAATACTAGCATAAATGCTAATATTGTTGCCTCAGAAAGAGCTCCACGACACCGGGCAATTCCCGTTCTCTCGGTCTATATCACTATGTGCTGATAATTGGATGTAACAAAAAAAACAAACACACCGGTTGTACCTTACAATTGAACTCTGCAAAAGAATGAAACTGTGAACGAGAACCTAAGGCCTGAAATTAACGAATAAAGGGGTTAACAGCTTTAGCTCACGAAGCCTTATTATTTAACTTTCAGCAGGGAATTCATTGACAATAATTGCGATTTTAAGAAGATAATTTAATTTAAAAATTTTAAGATATTTTTAAATAAAAATTAAAAAGAGAGCAGAGCGAGAAAAAACAACAACAAAAAAAAAAATAAGCATTTTATAATTTTATAAATATTCAAGAAAGGAAGATCATGCGCCAAGTATAGATTATGAAACGCATTCCAACACTTCCAGAAGATTTCAGCAATTACCGTCTATAGTCGGATGGTACTTTAATTCTTTTGTGCCTATATATGGATTTATAGATCTGTATATACACAAGTTAGTATTCTAAAAGTTAGCTTAGTTACAAACACCATAACAATGTCGGAAACTTACTTTCAGCAATTTCAACCACTAGACAAAAAGGCACTCGAATAATTTAGTAAGGTCCTACATTTTAATTACAGATTTTTATACATTGTGCATATTAAACTAAAATTTAATTTAGGAAAAAATGCACAACACAACTGAAAACACTCTTTCAGAAATTACTATCTGTAGATGGCAATGTATCCGGTTCTTTACGTAGCCCTTTATATGAATTTATTTATACTTTATAAAGCTCTATTAGTATACAACATACAGTTCAGCTGGAAAGTGCCCTGCTCAATAGAAAGACATCCTTAAGAAATTCATGCCATACACAGAAATGCTTACGAATTATTTTGTATATCCCTGTATATGATCTATAGAATTTATACACACCATGTAGTATGAAAAAGTCCGCTATACATAAAAACGCACTTCCAGCTTTTATCGCTTATAGACAGTACTGTAACGGAAATCTTGTGTGTCCCTGTAAATTAACAATAGCTGGTATGCGGGTTATATTGTACAGTAAGCATAAGTGTCGAAATGTACCAGAGAAAAGCAGAACGATATTCTGGTTCGTGAAATTAGAACAAATATTGTTCCGTTTCGTGAAATTAGGACAAATATTGTTCCGGTTCTTGAAATTAGAACAAATATTATTCCGGTTCGTGAAATTATGGTAAATATCGTTCCGGTTCGTACAATTATTAAAACATATTATTACAGTTTATATATATAACTTATTATGCTCTACGTAACTTTTATTTTTATTATTTAGAATCTTGAGTGCACATTTTAAATTGTTTTTGTATGGTTACATATAAATGTGTATATACTTAAAAAAAATGTTTAGTCAACAGTAATTTTGAAATAGCGTTCCTGTTCGTGAATTTTTCCATTTCGAGCTCTGAGTAAGCATTTTTTAGTGCACCTCACTAACGTATGTAAGTTTCATTATGTTTCAAATAGAGTAACGTTATTAAAATAAGCTCTAAACAATTTATTTCTGTAGACTATTATGTAACCGAATTTTTTCGAGCGACCATGTTAAATGAATGATAAATGCTTTGCACGCCATATTATACAGAAAGCGTGTTTTAGTACACTTCATAAACGCATATCAATTCCATATGTTTGAATTAGTTTAACATCATTAAAATACACAGTAAATGATTTTTTCCCATTAAACCAGGATTCGTAAATATCATATTTTCGATATGTATCCGATATTCTTTATATATATCCGATATTTTCAAAATAGTTAACACACTGCTGGCAATAAATATTTTCAAGCCTAATATAAATTAGAAACTAAAACATGTTGCACTTAATATGAAAACTTAAGCACTATTATAAAAATGCATTTCTCTTTTCCATTTTTTTAGAACAGAATTTAAGATCAACTAATGAAAAACAGATATAATTTGCTTTATGCACTTATTTTAAAAAAGTATCAAGAAATCAGAAATTTATAAAACAAAATTTTAAATACAAAAAGTTTATTTTTAATTGAAGAATTCAATATGAATGTAAGCTTGTCTTATTTATTATTCCCTATCATGTTTAGACTCAACTAAACGAAAATCAGAAAAGATTATTTTCTAATGAAGCTGTATAAAACCGATTATCTAAATTGAACAGTTTATCTTTAAATGGCACAGTTCTGAATCAATTTTCTCCCTTAATTATTAGTTCTACTTTTAAAAATAAAAGCTTCAAACATAAAACTTGAAAAAGATATATTTGTTTTCTTTGGCCCAAAAAGCCAGAGCCAGAGACAAAAGTTCTTTATCTACAGAACGACACAATTAATAATAGTTGAAAATTTCATTTCTGAAAATATCAAAATTATCTTGCTCAGTGACATTTTGAAAATAAATATCAAATATACGAAATATCAAACATCTTGATATTTTGAAAATAAATATCAAGTTTATGAAAATATCAAAAATCTTGATATTTTAAAAATAAATATTGGATATATATCAAGATATCAACGAACCCGGCATTGAACATAATGTAACGGGATTATTTTGCATGTCATTGTAAAAAATTATAAATACTACAAACTCCATTTTCAATAGCTAACATGCCATAATTAACTTCAATAACATATATCAATTACATAACAATTTCACTATGAGAGTTTAAGCACGGACAGACGGAAAACAAATTAGCAGACGGCAGACAGACAAACAGAATTCATACACTTTTCAACAACGTTGGAAAGTGTAAAAAAGTAAACGCACGATTTCGTTTACTCAGTTTAAAAAAAAATAATAATATTTAATGGAAGTTCAAAAGCTATTAAAAAACTTTACTAGCAAAACTATTTTGGGTGAACATTAAATAGTAATACATATTTTTTAAAATTCTAGACATAAAATGAGCAAATTATAATGAATTTGTACTTCCTACCTATCCCTAGTGGAGTACCTTAAAATATATATCCAGCGAAAGCATAGTTTAATAAAAAAGTTAGAGGAATTATTAATTTTACATTTATAATTGGACTCAAAGTTTTTAAGCTATGCCAATCTGTAAAATGTCCCTTGTCACAAACTGTCACAATTTCACGAACCTCCCCTCCTCCCTCCAAGCGTGACATCATTTGTGGATGGCATATACCTAAAACTGGCTGTCTGGAACACATTCAACTTCAAAAATATGTGAAATATCCAATGAACCTTAGAAAATTAATATATTCTCAAATAAGGATCGAGGAAGGAACTGGGTTAAGAAATAATAATTTAAATTTATTTTAAATTAAAAAAAAAATCATATTTGCTTAACTATCGATTTAAAAATAACACTTACCTTTCTCTTTTACATAAAGGGCATAAAGGCAACAAAGCTCTGTGAATACGATCGGCACAACACACCAAAAATTTCTCACGGAATATGGGCTCCAGTTTTTGCAGCATCACTTCATCACTATAATTCCAGGCTAAAGCGATAATAGTTTCTTTATTTTGAATTAACGTCTGCAAGATTTCCATGGGGGACACAATCCTTCCGCATACTGCTTTGTTATGCACCATAGCAAAAAGATGTAATGCTGGTGGGCGACCCAGGAAATTGTTGACACGGGCCACAAGCAAACGCCTGATCATATCCACAGGATTTTTCACTGGTATGAAACAGGGTAAACTGTGTTTGATTTCGCGGAACATAGATGAACAAACGGTCGAAAACAGGTCTAGGCGACACCATGAAGTCGCCAAATGCCCGGAGCATCGCATGGTTGATTTCCGAGCAAGCCCAATTCCAGAATGTGAATTTTCTCTCTATGAAATGAATGAATGAGTGAACAATACAGGATGACACGCTTTCTGCTACAGTTTTGTAGTCCGTTTGATGTGGAATTTCTATTTCGTTCTAACCGATCTCCGAATTCCTTTAGATCCTGTTGTTTATCAGAAACTTTAAAGTCTATTTATTTCACGCAGGTCATAATAAATCATATTATGAATTATTAATATTGATAACTATTTTGATAGTTCCGAATGTAATTTCAACTGATATTATATTACTATATGCATCATTGACATCCAACAAAGTTTGCTTTCATGTATATATCACTGCAAAAATTCTAAATTTAAAAGATAGTGCAATGCAGTAGTTTAAAACTCTTTGAAATAAATATTTCCAAGCATCGTGTTATAAATCATGAATATTTTGAGAAATGGGAAATTATGCTTAAAATTCTCTATCATGCAAATATTTTATACAGTATTTCAAATACTAATGTATACATTCTAAATATAGTACTTTCACGCAGTTAAGCAAAATATGTTGTATCTGTTAAAAAATAATAATAATATTCAATTTCTGCAACCGATAATAACGAATATTTTTCAATTATTAACAGTAACTTGAATTGCTCATATATCTGATAATTATCTTAAAATGTTTGTTTTTAATTCATCAGAAAAGAAAATATGTTCAATTCATTTCATAAGACTTCATCACATTAATATGTTCAATTCATTTCATAAGACTTCATCACATTAATATGTTCAATTCATTTCATAAGACTTCATCACATTAATATGTTCAATACAAAAGACAGAAAAACTCAGTAAAACTGTGTACGAGTTCGAAAAGCAGCATATTAACATCTGATTTTTCCTTATTTAGAAATAAAAGGAAACTGTAAACAAAAAATGCTACGTACTTACTATTGCTCAAAAGTGTAAGATTGATACAAGTATGTGGTCAACAATAAATATAAACTAGTCTTTTGAGTTTTGAGAAAAAAAAATTCTTGATTTGTTTGTTTGAAACAGCTTGAGATGCTCCTTTCAATCGAGAGTACACGAAGAAAATTCATTTGAGATGGGAGAAAAACAGAAATAAAATTAGTCTCTCACTAGTATATATTAAACAACTTATCTTATACAACTAAAATTATGCTTTCTGAGGCAGAATCGGGGTAAATTCAAAGGAAATTTCTGTACAAATACCTTATTATTGCTAAATATATGAAACATGACGCCACAGGCTGTAGAATCTTGAACAATCGGACCACTAAGTTTATAGAAATAACAAAAGGATCTGTTGAAAAAATCAGATTTAATACGAGTATTTCGACATACTTCGTTCTGATAAGAAAAGGGTGAAAAAACCGTTCTGATCGATGCGCCCAATCCAGAAGTGATCAGGCGATATAAGGAGGGGAAAAAATTGAGATGAGAAAACGAGGATTTTTTTTTTTTATCTCCATTGATTAAATTAGACCTCTGATTCATTACCAGATAATGAACATCAAACGCTGCATATTTAATGATATTGTCAGCATTCCTGAAAAAGAAAAAAAAAAACCTAAAAAGACAGGCCTGTGGCTAACAGGTTTATGAATACCTTGTTCTAGACTTACCTTCAGACAGTTCAAGGCCGTCTAAAGAATAAAAATTTAACTAAAAATGATGGCATGGAATTGCATTCCGGATTCAGTTCTTTTGCATGATTGAGAGATGACTTCATAAAGCTATTTTTAATTTTATGGATACTTTATCAGATCAAATCATCATATTTTTATAATAATGTTAATAGACCTTCGAATACTCAGTTCTAAAAAAAGGTAATGTCTCATTTTATTAGGTAATATTTCATGGTTTACTCTAAAAATATCTAGATGCCGAAACGACACTTACAGCATCGTTACAAGCTGTATCTTTTTTGCGATTATTTCAATAAAGATACAGCTTGTAACAATGTAATATCGTACGATATCCATGGAGTATGGAGAAATTTGCTACATAATAAATGAAAGATCGTTTTGTTGAAAATTTGAAAACCTTTATCTGGCATCTCACTTGACGTGCAACTTTTAAATTGAAATAAATTTCTTCTAGACAATTCTCGAATAAGCGCAAAGAAAATAATAACATTTAAATCCCACTGACGACGGCCTTGTGAAGGTTGAAAACGTTCTGTTTTTTTAACCATTTGGAAAAATGGTTATTGTTCTCTGTCAGGGTAGGAAATCAAAAGCATATCTGAAGCTTTTTATTGGTTTGATCCGCATTTTATTCGTGTTCTGATTGGTCTATACAGTAATCTGCATTTCCCTTTACATTTAACAACGATGGATACATTCTGTTGCCACTATGACAAGAAAGTAATAAAAACTACAAAAAAAAAAATTAATAACTCAGAAACAAATTGAGATACAGCTTTCAAACAAATTGCATTTAAAAGTACATTCTTTTCTCTATCCGACGGTGTAAAAAGTAATATTGTCGGATGTTTAGAAGTTTAAGAATGAAATTTCATTTAAAATGGGTCGTCAGATTTCTGGGAAATCTGACGATGGAAAAGCCTTTTCCCGAACAGCCAATGAAAGGCTTGGTTTCAGGTGGATATTTTTGTCGCTTGGAATTTTTACGTGTAATAACACTATTAATGTTTAATTCATGGCGTACGTAATGTAGGATCAACTCGGTGCGATTTTTTATGTCTTAAATTTTAGTCTTTCAAAAAATCGTTTTCCAAATGGTCGTTGTAATTTGTTAAATTGCTTTTATTATTTTTTTTTTATGTATTTTAAGATATTTTGATGTATTTTAAATACTTATAAATTTTATATATGCACTTGAAAGTAATTCTTATATAGGTATTTGTACTGTTTATATGAATTTAAGACATAGAATTAGCAGTTAAAAATACACAATGTTTTTGTTTCAGCTGGTTATATTTATAGTTTAAAAAAATGGAACAAAGATAATAACAAAATATATTATTATATTACTACACAATATTTCATCATTACTACACAATATTTCACAATATTTCAATATTTTCACACTTTATATAAAAATCATACTGCCATCACTAATAGGATAACAGTACAATTTTACTTATCAGAATTTCAATATAAATAAATAAATAAGAATAATATTTTATTTGTTACTCTAACAATTATTGATGGCATTGAAAAAAAAATAAAACTGGAGTGTACATTTATAAGGGGGTACATTCATAGTATGTTTTAGTTACATAAGCATCTCGTTATGCACGAAATTTTATTACAGTCGGAGAAACGATATTTCTACTGCTGAAAACCGCACAATATACGCAACTAATGTATACATTCATTGCATAAAATCTTGTTATTCAAGAAGAATCAAAACTTGACGATACAGGATTCCGATATAGGCAATTTTCTCGTACATACGTTTTAATGTATCAATTATTATTATTATTATTCAAGAAATAACTGAAGACTTATTTATTCATTCAATTTCTCGACAACAGTTGTGAAATTACATGTAAAAAACTGAAATTGATACACCTTTCCTCAGAAACTAATGAAGTTATTTCAATATCTTTACGTTACAGTTTTGTCTTAGCTAAGCTATAAGTTGATTGTTCGGCACGGAATTTTTTTAAAAATGCAATAATTGAGCGATTTAGCGGGGAAAAAATGAAAAAAATCTGACATTGGTGGGTTTTTTTTCCTTAGGTAACTATTGAAGGGATTTCAGTACTTTATATATATACACTGTAAAACTAGTCGGATGTGCCAATCCAAAAACTTTCTTCTATCTCATACATGTCAATACTTCGAAATTCGCTATCGCAGTTCCAAAATTAAAGGATAATCTATGCCCATCATGAGGATTCTAAAGATATGAAATTCCGTGCATTAGTTCTTGAGATATGACTATCGCTAAAATCGTGTAAATGCTGCAAAATGCAGCATAGCAGCACCACCTGTTGAGTGATTTATACCAAAAAATAATCAGCAACAACTTATGTCAACGTCTAACTGAATCTGAAGTTTGGTGAAAATCCGTACATCAGTTTTTTCTTATTTAGATCGACCTATTGCGGAAGTCGTGCAAAATTCTGATAGTAGACCTTTTGGGCGATTTACACAAAAAAATAATCAGTACTTAATTATATCAAGGTATAGCTGAATCTGAAGTTTGACGAAATTCTGTGTATTAGTTCTTGAGGTATAGCTATTACGGAAATCATTAATAATACAGCATAGCAGCGGCACCTGCTGGGCAATTTACACCAAAAAGTAATCAGCACCAACTTATATCAGGGAGTAACTGAATCTAAAGTTTTATTAAATTTCGTGCATTGGTTCTTGAGATAGAGCGCCCACAAAATTTGGGTCACATGCAGACAGACAGACTCACAGACAGAGATTTTCTAAAAATAATGGAATCGTGTTCAGGACCTTCGAAAACGTGTAAACCCTTTGAAAACCGGAAGTCGAATTTTTTTCACGAATCCAATATTTTCTTCTGGTAAAGATAGAAGAAAGTAAAAAAAAAAGCGAAAAAAAGGCCAAATGTTTCTTATCTCCAATCTTTCTACAGATTTTTGAAAATATAATATCGCTCACCCGCAAGAAAAGTGACACATCTCGACAAAAGTAAATTTCGCAGGAGAGGCAAAAGAAAATTTGCATGATTTTACTGTAACATGAAAATATTGCATTTAGTTCTGCATGCAGGAGTAAAAACGGGTATAAAAGCATAAAAACCTTAAGGCTGTTCTCAAATCGAAAAGGGCACCTTTCTGACATAAGTTTTAATTTATTTTTGTTCGAAAGTGCATGAAACTAGCTGCTGTTACTGTTCAGAAACTATGTAATTGAGCTGTTTTTTCCATTTTTTGCAACGCAATAGATCTTTCAGAAAATAGTGTCAAAGTGGGCGTTTTGAACCGAATTTCCGCGCGAAGGAAGAAAGAGCACTCAAGAGCGGGCGAAAAACGTCTTTGTCACGTGATCAAAATGGCTTATAACTCAATAGGTAATTGATTGATCAAAAGATGGAAAAAACAGTTCATTTCCAAATCGCTTCCATGGCCAGGTTTTCCAATTTTATACCTTTCCGTTAAAAAATGAATTTGTAAACGTGTCAAAACGTTTTGCGTTTGTTGAGCAGAGCAGTTAAGAATGCAAGCCTTAAGAATGAAGACGTATGATGAGGTTTGGAGGGTTGGATAATTTGACCTCCCCATACAATCCACCCTGTGGGCACGAATGGACATATAGCGTAATAAAGTGATTTTCCGTACATAAACACTTATGAAACTTTTTGTGTAGCAAGAGAGAGACCTTGATGAGAAACCTTTTAGTGGAATAAAGCACAAAATAATTTTTTGCGAGACGTGTCTCCTTTCTTGCGGGTGAGCGATATAGCCTCTTCCGTGTTACAGCGATTCCGAAAAGATAGACCAGGAGGCGAACCTCACTTTATCGAGTTGACGGCTGAAATTCCAGGATGATTTAAAACTCGATTTGCATATTAAAATGCAATTGGTCTGCCAAGTCATATCTTGGTAGAAAATACATGCAAACCCGACATTAGTGGCTGACTGGTAGGTCTACCATTGTGTTTTCCTGCTTCCAGTCCTCCATATTATCATACCTTTGATTGCAAGAAAACAATGATAAATTTACCGATCAACCATTAAAATCAGGTCTGCAGGGGGTTTCTACCAGATATGACTTGGCCGAGAAGTTGCATTGTAATATGCGAATCGAGTATTGTCTCACGGAAAAAAAGATTTGGTTAATATAGCCCCAGCTAAAATGTTTGGTTGGACTGACCAAATGTTGGTTCAATTGATCAAATGATTTTGTTCGTTCAATAAAATTTTATTGAACTAGCAAAAGGATTTTGTCAGTCCAACAAAAAATATTTGGTGGGGGCAAAATTTGTTTGGCACAACTATATTTTTGTTAATTTAACAAAATCGTTCTTTCCGTGATTCCTGGAATTTCAGCCTTCAACTCGAAGAGTTGATGGTCTATGCAATCGTGCCCCGGTCTAAGAGTTATCTCCAAAATCTTTAGAAACTAGTAATCCCCTGATTTATAAAAGTATTTCTGAAACAAAAGTTTTTTTTTTTTTTTTTTGCTGCCCGTTATTTTGGAAAACGTATCCAAGTACTTTTTACAACTTATTAATCAGTTTTTTCAACCTGAAATATTGATTTTTTTTTTTTTCGGATGCTAGTTATTTTTAAGTAAACATTTTAAAGTTGAACAAAAATGATAAATTCTCAGCATTAAGATTAACATTAAAATTAATGGCATTAACATTGACGTCAAAATGAACATTATTTTATTATTCTTCATCAATAAATTCTGTTAAACAGCTGAAAATGTTTACTCGAGAACTGATAGATGCCGAAAAACCGATATTCCAGATGGAGATGCTGATTAAAATCCTCTGACAGTATTGTAAAAGGGCAAAATTGTAATGTTGCTTTCTACATTTTATTTTAAATGCTAAAAAAAGATAATTCTTTTAACATTTTATTTTAAAAAAAAAATTAATAACGAATATGAATGCAATCCTTGGAAGTATTAATTAATGTTCAATGTATTAAAAATACATTTAAATCAATAGAATTATATTATATCATAATATTAAAATATTTATTTGCTTAAAAGACGTTATAAAAACACATTGAAAGTAAATTAAAAACTCTTTACTTGCATGTTTCGACTCATTTTCCGAGTCGTCGTCAGAATGTATAATAGAAAATTACAAATGCATAATGAAAAATGGAAAAAATCATCGAAAATAAACAAGTAATCATGTAACGCGCCCTATATTTTCGCGATTGCTCGTGTTTCCTCTATGTCGCGATGCCGTAATTTATCCAACCATTCAACCCATAAATTCGGGATGCGAAAAGATAATGTATCGTTACAAACTCGTGAACCTCTTAAATAAATTTCAATGGACTCTCTTATGAATAATTGTAAATAAAAATTAGACCTGTAGATGATTTTACTCTCGTTAAAAAGTATGTTAATGTTCTCTATTTGATTTAGCCGGGATAAAGTGGTATTTTATTTAATAGAATAATGAATTATATTACTTTAAATATTGCTTGTATTGCAATGAAACCTGGAGTTTAGTGTACGTATTAACAGGGGCTTGTCAGTGAGGGGGTTAATATACTGCAAAAACTACTCGGAAACGTTTCCGAAAATTACAGGCAGCAAAAAACATTTTTGTTTTAGAAATACTTCTTTAAATCTCGAAAATTTATAGGTTTCAGAGATTTTCAAAGATAATGGAGCGTTTTTCGAAATCGTCAGTAAGTCGAAAGAGATTATATAATATTTTCGTAAAACTTAAGAAAAACTGGATCTATTTTATACAGTTAGTTTTAAAGAAAAAATCTTTTTTTAACCATTTGGTTGGTTGGTTGTATTTATGACGGCCAATTATCTGCACGAGGGATATAGACCCAGGGGGGGAGTGCCCTTCGTGGGGGTCTTTCTAAGGGAACCTAACCCGTATTAACGCTTGGAAATCCAAGGTTCGAAGAAAACCACGAAAACTCCGAACGATTACGCCGACGGGCGCGATTGGGATCGAACCCAGCACCTCCCGTCTACCAGCTTCGAGGGCAGAACCTCTCGGCCACTGGTGGGGCTTTTAACCATTTGGAAAAATGGTTATTGTTCTCTGTCAGCGTAGGAAATCAAACACATATCTGAGGCGTTTTATTGGCTGAATCCGCATTTTATTCGTTTTCTGATTGGTTTATACAGTAATCTGTATTTCCCTTTACTTTCAACAGAGATGTATACTTTTGTTGCCACTATGACAAAAAAGTAATAAAAACTACAAAAAAAAATTAATAACTCAGAAACAAATTGAGATACAGCTTTCAAACAAATTGCATTTAAAAGTACATTTTTTTCTCTATACGACGATGTAAAAAGTAATATTGTGGGATGTTTAGAAGTTTAAGAATGAAATGTCATTTAAAATGGGTCGTCAGATTTCTTGGAAATCTGAGGATGGAAAAGCCTTTTCCCGAACAGCCAATGAAATGCTTGGATAACACGTAAGTTTCAAGTGGATAATACGTAAGTTTCGAGAAATCTGACGAGTCGCAGGCGATTTTTATCGCTTGCAATTTATACGTGTAATAACACTATTAATGTTTAATTCATGGCGTATGTAATGTATGATCAACTCCGTGCGATTTTTTATGTCTTAAATTTTAGTCTTTGAAAAAATCATTTTCCAAATGCTCGTTGTAATTTGTTAAATTGCTTTTTTTTTTTCTAATATAGTTTGAAAGGAAAATTCTCTTTTTTTATAGAGTTAGTTTTAAATAAAAATTCTCTTTTTTTATAGAATAGTCTTGTAAGAAGGTGTAAAGTGTAAATAAGCGTTCTGTAAGGGGATAAAAATTAGTTACGTAAACTTTAAAAAAAAAAAAAAAAAATGTTTGTTAACGCATTCACGAAGGGAAACGAGAATTCTCGTTTTCATTCAAAAAACATCATTGACTAAGGTCGTGGCTATCTTCTTACAGAAAATGCATTTATATCATGTTGTCCATATTTTTTTAGATTGTAAGGCATTTTACATTAAATTCGTAAATTGAAAGACATTTACCGATACATAAACTTGGGAAACCTATGTAGAACATTAATTTACAAAAGACTTTTCAGGGAAGAGTTTCTACTATTTTAAAATTCAGATTTGATAAAAAATTGCCCGTCGGCAATGTGTTAACATATTTACAAAATTACGTAAATGTTGTATATTTAATTTTTACTCCAGGTAGTTACGTATAATATCCAGGCCAGATCATATTTATTGCGATATTTAAAACGAGATATTTAAAAAATATTAAAAAAAGTTCAAAATTTTTGTTATTTTTTGGCCACAGAAAATTTAGCCTTAAGAAATTTTGTTGGAAAACTTGGTTTTTCCATGCTGGCCTCAGTATATAAACAAATAATTTAAAAAAACCAATCTTCCACCCGAACTTTTGCAAGGTAAAATGTACATTTCCCCTGGACTATTTTGTAGTTTCCGACAAAAAAGTGGATGAATAAATATTAGCTGCTTTGCATGTGATTTTTCAACTGTGTTAACGCGTCCTACAGCTAAAGTTACACTAACAATTATCGAAAGGAAATATAAATCTATTTCAAGAATAAAATCGAATTTTGAAAAAAAAAAAAAAGACATTTTTACAGTTGCAACAATGACGGCAAGACAAATGGGCAAATATAGGAACTGAGCACCATCAGACCATCAGGTAAAAATAATACTAATATAAAATCATCAAAAATACTCATTCGCTTTCAAAAAAAAAAAAAAAAAAAAAAAGACGAGGAGGATAAAAAATAGAAAAGAAAAGAACTATGAAAATGGTCAGAACTATTGCAACGGTACTTCGTAAAAAACATATACCTAACTTACACCACATCACATAAAAAAGGATTGAGAATCATACTAAAAGAATTAAAAATATCATTGAAAACTTACCTGAACTGAAGCTTTTAGCTTATAAAAGCTAAATGAAAAATATTCAGCCATTTCAAAAGGAAAATCTTCGCAGCAATTTAAAAAAATTCCAGATACTGTACAACCGCCCTCACCTTTCATTAAAACGTGTTCAGAATACGAAAAACCAGAAAAACAACTAATCTTCGGCTATTAATAATTCAAAGGATAATCAATGCACAGAAGCAGTTAGACACGTGAAAACACTTTCTCTGCCATCTTAGCGTAAGAGGATTAAATTAAAACCATAAAAACAGATTTATTTATTTTTTAAGCGACAAAAGGAACGACGTTAATTCAATCAACATTTCTTTTCGGAATACAGCATGCAAATTGTTTCAACAGGAGGGGGGGGGGGGGGGACCGTTAGGTGTAAAGAAAAGAATGCCAAAAATAGCCCCAAATAATTATATTGATCCACATTAAAAGAAAAAGAAAAGATAGAGGTAATAGAAAAAGAAGTCCAAGTACAGCCGCCCAATAGAACGAAATGTCGCAAGGAGCAATATTTTAGAACAAATGCCTACTTAAGTTTTTAAAAATCCCTGCCGACTCGGCCTACAAGCGGGGGTACATTTTGAAATTAAGAACTAATTTTACCAACAAAAACTAAATCACAATTAGCGATAAAACCAGTTTAACAATTATATCAGGCAGCTTTTGACGAGTTTTTAATTTCATATTTCTGTAAGAGCTGGTTTTATAAGAATCATGTTAATACGATAATTTTTTCTTCAATCTCTATTTTTGTTTAATTTGTTTTTGCTGCTAGAGTTGGTCCTATCAAAAACTTGTCAGTATAAAAGTTGGATAATATTAAGATGATTTATAATAAATTTAAATGGATTTGACATCTTGTGAATTGATGAAGTTATAGAATTTTCCTTCTCCAACCCCACCCCCATTTTTTGCGGTAAGAGTTGGTCCTATCAAAAACGTGTCAATATAAAAGATGTAGATAGTATTAAGAAGATTAATAAATTTAATTTGATATTTTTAGAATTGACGAAGTTATGAATTTTTTCACCCCTTAAGCCCATTTTTAATTTTATCAAAAATCTGTGATACATAAATCTTTGGCCCTTTCCTAGAAGTAATAATAACTTTAAACTGATTTGATGTGTATTATAATCAAGAAGTTATGGGTTTTTTTCGGTTTTCATAAAACTCCTCCTTATTTCCATTCCCGTGATCATATTCACGGCGATATTTAAAAGGTCTCGAGATATTTAAAAAGAATTTAAAAAAAGTTCAAAAATTTTGTTGCGTTTTGGCCACAGAAAATTTAGCTTTAAGAAATTTTGTTGGAAAACTTGGTTTTTCCATGCTGGCCTCAGTATAAACAAATAATAAAACAAGTTGGAAATTGCTCGTCAAACGTTGCAAATAACTAGTGCGTTCGTACAATAACTAGTTTTACAATAATTATTTGCACCGCATATTGTACTGAATGTATAATTTAGTGCACGTTATAAGGGCATATCAATTTCATTCTGTTCGAAAGGCTGTAACATCATTAAAATGCACTTGAAATATTTTTCCCATAGACCTTAATATAACGAAAAAATGTTGACTGTCCCTGTAATTAAACTATACATCCGATTTTCATAAAATTTGTAATAACTCGACAAAATTTTACAACAATTATCTCTTCTCTCTATTCTAAAAAAAAAGTAACTACCGCTGTCACCGCCGCCGCCGCCGCCGCCGCCGGTTTTGATTTTTTTGTGATCGGAGGCCTTTCTTCGCTAATATTAACAAAAATAATGCATACAAAAATATGAAAATCGGTGGTTTTATACAGAAATGTTTGATAAAAACGCTGATGCAGACAGTTTTAAAATCGAAGAATTATTTTAAGAGTTATTTAATGCTAAAGTTGGACAAAATCGTTCCACTAAAAAAGTTTTATAGCAGCAAAAACTATACATGGCAGTGTAATCATTTTTAGATCATTTTATGCGTTAGAATTTGCCGGAGTGCAGATTGCATTAATTTTTTTATTTTGACTCATTTTTTCAGGTTTTATTTCTATTTTAAATTCAAATTTTCAGCATTTCGAGAGATATTTTTTACAGATTTCAGAAAATTGTACTAATTTAAACTGTTGCCAACTGTATAAAAAGCGCAAGCAATAATGTTTGCTTCAAATTAAAAATTTATTTACACGTGACTATTATAAACAGGAAAAAAACTTTCAAATTAGAATTAAATAATTACGTATAAAAAGCAGGAACTTATTAAAAATTACGTCATAAAAAGTATACACGTGAATTTTAAAAGAGAAAGGACATTGTAAAATAAATTCATTAACATGCGTTAGAAATCTGAAATAGAACAAATTACGTCACATTACACTTATTATGCAAAATGAACAAAAAATAATATTGCAAAAAAGTTTAAATTTAGAAATTGCGCTAGACATTTATTTGATATTTTGAGAATTAATTTAAAATGTCTCATTTAAAAGAACTTTCTTTTCACTTTGCTAAAAAATACCAGGAGACAAAGACGCTCTTTACTTAATTCCTTTTATATTAGCTTATTTTGAAATGTTGTTACACGTGTATACGTCATTAAGTTATTTCGACGTTTTATTTGTATTAATGTTGTACGAATTTATTTGTTCTTTCGTTATTTAAAATAAAAATTATATCAATTTGTTTAATTTGGCGAGTGGTTTTGCGATTTATATAATTTGGCGAAATTGGTGGACAGGATAATCAAGTAGTACCGCAGCGGATTTGGCGTTAAAATTCCTCAATCAAAGAGAAATGAATAGAAATTCGTTTATAGGGAGATCGCCACTGTTTTTTAAATTATAATTCAATCTTTCGAAATATTTTTAAAGCCGATCAAATTAGCGTGCATTTAGAATCTGCGGTGTCTGGACGGGGGGTTGGCGAGCGAAGCTCGTAGGGGGCCGAGCCCCCTAGTGTATATTTAAAATTTCAGACCATTCGGAAGGCTTTAAGATCATTAAAATGCAATTGCAATAATTTTTCCCATTGGCCGTAATGTAAAGGAAAAATTTTGACTGCTCCTGTAATTAAACTATACATACGATTTTCATAAAATTTGAAAAGAGACGACAAAATTTTGCAACAATTATATATTTAAAATTTCAGACCATTCGGAAGGCTGTAACATCATTAAAATGCACTTTCAATAATTTTTTCCCATTGGCCGTAATGTAACGAAAACTTTTGACTGTCCCTGTAATTAAACTATACATCCGCTTTTCATGAAATTTGAAATGACTCGACAAAATTTTGCAACAATTATATATTTAAAATTTCAGACGATTCGGTTGGGTAGTTTTTGCTCTGTTACATGCGGACGGACAGACAGACGGACTGAACGACGACTGTAGGTGCTACGTACTTATGTAATTACGAACGCACCTAAAAACACCAAATTCCAATTTTGCCCATTAACGAACTTGACCGAGATTTTCTAACGCTTGATTTTATGTAACAGTTTGGAAGAGATTTGTGCAGAATTATGGAAGTTATCGGGTCCTAAAAAAGTGATTATATATATATATATAGATATAGATAGATAGATAGATAGATAGATAAATAGATAGATAGATAAAGTTTTGAACTGGGGTGTGGTTTGGGGTTCTAGGATCATGATCGGCGGAGATCTGCAAAAAATTTTTCAGAAATTCCAACATAGGGGAGAATGTAATAGGTAGTATTTCTTACGCAATCTACCTAAGTCTCTTAAATCCGCGATTTTTTTTAAATGAAAGTTAAAATGAAATGAGCAAAAGTAATAATTTTTTTGTCAGACTGCCACCAACCTCATGCAAGACAATGTTTTACAATGTTTTCTTATTTTAATAGGTTTACTATCATCATAAAATAAACACATCAATTTAACAATTAAGAAATTTTAGATATTCAACAATAAGTTTATTTTTCTTTTTTTCAAGAAGTTGAAAAATAAAAGTAGGTTTTTTTTTTTTTTTTTTGTCAGAGGAGGATGGAGGGTGGGGGAGGTAATGTGTTTATAAATAACATGTAGCGAGAAAAGGGATCCTGCCCCCTGATGAAAAATTCTTGGTTATTTTTTAGGTAGATTTCGTATGAAATACTACCTATTGGGATCGTTCCTATGTTGGAATTTCTGAAAAATTTTTGCAGATCTACACCGATCATGACCCCTAGAACCCAAAACCACCCTCAGTAAAAAACTTTATATATATATATATATATATATATAGATAGATAGATATATATCACTTTCTTCTGGACACGATAACTTTCGTAATTCTGCACCAATCTCTTCCAAACTGGTACATAAAATCAATGGGCATAAAATCTCGGTCAAGTTCGTTAATGGGCAAAATCGGACCAAGGGGACGGAAATAGGGAGGGGTTTTGTGAAAACAGAAAACCCCCCATAACTTCTTAATTTTTGTACATATCAAATCAGTTTAAAGTTTTTATTACTTCTAAAAATAGGGCCAAAATTTTATGTATCACAGATTTTTGATAAAGTTAAAATTGGGCTCAAGGGGCGCAAAAAATAGGGTTTTTGGGAGAAAAAAATGCATAACTTCGTCAATTCTCAAGATATCAATTCCAATTAATTTTATTATAAATCTCCTTAATATTATCTACAACTTTTATATTCACAAGTTTTTGATAGGACCAATTCGTACCGCAAAAAAAAATAAAAACGAAAACAAAAAGGGGGTTTGAAGAAGTAAAATATCCATAACTCCGTCAATTCAAAAGATATAAAATCCCCATGAATTTATCATATATCTTCTTAATATTGTCTACAACATCTATATAGACAAGTTTTGGATAGGACCAATTCATACAGCAAAAACAAATTAAAAATACATAGCGGTTGAAGAAAAAGATCATCTAAGTAAGCGTGTATTCAAATCCAAACTGCGTATTTTCTGACTCAGTTTACAATTCCTTTTTGCTCTCAAGGCCTTCCAATTGGTACGTTTTCTTACTCAGAAACTATATAATGTACCGTAATAGTCGATTTTTTTATAGAGGCAGAATATATTTTTTAAAATGATGTCAAAGTGGGCATTTTGAACAGAATTTCCCGAAGCGGATTGTGTTGGAAAAATCATTGCATTAAGGATGCAGTCAAATCCAAACTGCTTATTTTCTGACTCATTTTAAATTCATTTTTGCTCTCAAACGCATTTAATTGGTAGATTCGCTTATTCAGAAACTATATAATGTACCGCAATGATCGATTTTTTGATAGAGGCAGAATATATTTCAAAAAATGATGTCAAAGTGGGCATTTTGAACGGAATTTCCCGAAGCAATTGTGTTATCACTTTCTTCTGGACACGATAACTTCCGCAATTCTGCACAAATCTCTTCCAAACTGATACATAAAATCAAGGGACATAAAATCTCGGTCAAGTTCGTTAATGGGCAAAAGCGGACAAAGGGGATGGAAATAGGGAGGGGTTTTGTGAAAACAGGAAACCCCCCATAACTTCTTAATTTTTGTACATATCAAATCAGTTTTAAGTTTTTATTACTTTTAAAAATATGGCCAAAAATTTATGTATCACAGATTTTTGATAAAGTTAAAAATGGGCTCAAGGGGCGCAAAAAATAGGGTTTTTGGGAGAAAAAAAATTCCTTACTTCGTCAATTCGCACGATATCAAATCCAATAATTTTATTATGGATCTCCTTAATATTATCTACAACTTTTACATTCACAAGTTTTTGATAGATCCAATTCGTACCGCAAAAAAAAAAAAAATTAAAAACGAAAACAAAAAAGTGGGGTTGAAGAAGAAAAATTTTCATAACTCCGTCAATTCACAAGATATAAAATCTCCATGAATTTATCATATATCTTCTTAATATTGTCTTCAACATTTATATAGACAAGTTTTTGATAGGGCCAATTCTTACAGCAAAAACAAATTAAAAATACATAGCGGTTGAAGAAAAAAATCATCTTATTAAGAGTGCATTCAAATCCAAACTGTCTATTTTCTTACTCATTTTTAAATTCATTTTTGCTCTCAAACGCATCCAGTTGCTAGATTCTCTTATTCAGAAACTATATAATGTACAGTAATGATCGATTTTTTGATAGAGGCAGAATATATTTTTTAAAATGATGTCAAAGTGGGCATTTTGAACAGAATTTCCCGAAGCGATTGTGTTGGAAACGAAAAATATTGCTCTGTTGAGAAAATAATTGTTTATTAATCAAGTTTTAATTAATTGAAAGAAAAATAAAAACACAGGTCGCTTATAAATCTTTTCAAAAATCACGTCAGCATGTTTCATATATATATATATATATATATATATATATATATATATATATATATATACATATATATATATATATATATATATACATATATATATATATATATATATATATATACATATATATATATATATATATATATATATATATATATATATATACATATATATATATATATATATATATATATACATATATATATATATATATATATATATTTTTTTTTTTTTTTTTTTTTTTAAATGAATCTGAAAATGTGCCAGAAAATTTCGACTTGTTGAGTATGGAAAAATATTTTTTTTAATATCGCCTTAATATGATTCTGATAAAACCAGCTATTTTATAAAAAGGAAATAAAAACTCGTCAAAAGCAGACAGATAAAACTGTTAAAGTGGATTTATATGTAATAATGATTTAGTTTTTGTTGGTGAAATTAGTATACTTAACTTCGAAATCTACCTCTGCCTGTAGGCCGGGCCGGCAGGGATTTTTTTTTTTTTATAATGACTTATTTCAAATTACCTTGTAAAAATAAATTTCCCTATTGTTTCCAAAATCATCAGAAAAAAAATAGTTGATAAAATTAATGTCGACACTAGGAAAAAAGGGCACACACTGTTCTCAAAAAGGACATTAATGTACCTTTTTAGCAGTAGAATTTCGCGATATTTTCTCGCTGCCGATTGAATTTCGCGATTCCCCCCCCCCCCCCCCCCCTATTGACTGACGAATTTCGAAATTTTTCCTCGTAATCAATCGACGAGTTAAGCATTTTTTTCCTTGATTTTTTCCCTCGCAATCGATCGACGAATTTCACTTTTTTACTGCAACCAACAGAAGAATTTATTGGTTTTTTCTCAAGATTGACAGTGGAATTTCATGATTTTTTCCCACGACCGATTGGCGAATTTCACAATATTTTAAAGCAATCGACTGAAGAATTTCTCGATTTTTTTCCCTGGCAAATTTTGCGATTTTTTCAGGCGACTGAATGACGATTTTCTCACTTTTTTCCGAAACTGATTGGCGAATTTCGCGAAATTTTATTTCGACCGATTGGCGAAATTTCGTTTTTTCTTGCGACCGATTTGCCAAACTCGTGGGAGTTTTTTCGTATGATCAATGGATGAATTTCGCAGATTTTCCCTTCAGCCAATCGACGAATTTAATTATATTTTCCCGTAAACAGTTGATGAATTTTCGGATTTTCTACTCAACGACTTGCTGGCAAAAATTGCGAGGGTTTTTTTTTTCCATGCGGTCGATGAACGAATTAAGCGATTTTTTCCCGTGACCGATTGAAGGATTTTGCAATTTTTTCCGAAACTGACAGACGAATTTCTTGTTTTTCTTCACACGACCGATTGAGGAATATCAAGATACTTCCCCGCGACCAAATGATGGAATTTACATTTATTTCCCGCGATCAATGGACATATTTCGTGGGGTTTTTTCCCTCCCGTGACCACAAAAAGAAATGGATCGAAAGGGCGCATCAGAAATGGTAGCAAGGGACACTGGGTTCATAAAATAATTAAAAAGGGTCGCCGGGCGAATATTCTAGTTAAAAAGAGCCGTTGGGTGCAACGCCTAGACTCAAAATTGGCCAACATTCAAAACTATAAACTTGCAAATTCGTGGAAAGTCAATAACCATTCTCAGTCTCTAGTCGGTGCTCATGTGCTCACCTACATCCATTTCTTGGTATTTTCACAAAAGAAGCTCTTATCTAAAAAAAATAGACAACTGATAATAGTGATGTAGGAGAACGTCAGAAAAACTGAAAACTAAAAATTAATTGTTTTTCTAGTAATACGGTTAAATTTCAAAAAACCTTAGTTTTTGTCATTTGGATAGCTGCTTTTATTGTTTAATTCTAAAATTAATTTTTACAAAAAATTAAAAAAAATTATTCAGACATAAATAATAATAGTCATAGAAATAGATATAGTAAGTAATAGAAATAGCAAAGATACAAATTTATTTCGTACAAAATTTTGTTTGTTAAGATACGAAAGTAATGTTTACGCATCTGTTTCTTTGTGCATACGAAATGTAGCCCATTAAAAACAAAATTTATAATGTTTAAGCATTAAATAAAAATTAGAACCTGTTTCTTATTACATGTATTATCAATACGAGTGCTCATCAGACGTACTTAATGTGAAAATGAAAATCAACCACAATACTTATTGTTTGTCACTGTAAATTTTAAATACAAGCAATTTGATACAAAGTAAATACAATTTAAACAGTACTGAATGATACCGCAATTAAAGAGAAACAAGCCCGTCAAAAGCAGTATTTTGGAACAAAGGGAAAAGTAATTGCTCTCATGACGTCGTTATATGTCGAGCATTCATTTTATTTGAAGCAATGGTAAATAAAATTTCTATTCTGCCTATATAAGAAGTAGGAGGGCGAACAAAATTTGATCAAAAAACTCTTTTATGGGGGAAAAAAACCTAATGGAATCTTGATTATTAATGTAAAGAAATAAACTCAGACACCTGAAAGTGAATCGTGATTAAAAGAAGAAACACGTAAGAAAAATCATGCGTTAAGCATAGATTATGAAACACTTTCCAACACTTCCTGAAGGCTTTAACAAAACTTCGTTATTTAGGAAAATAAGGTACATAAGAGAACTAAGTAAACATTTTAGAAAATGCATAAAACATTTGAAAAATTGATGATTTCAGCAGTTACCGTCCATAGCAAATATGTATTCCAATTCTTTCGAACAGCCCTGTATTTGATCTGTAGGTTGATATGTATACTATATAACGGGGAAATTTAGTTTAGCAAGAAAACACATAACAGGAACACACATTTCTCTTTCAGCAATTTATACTAATAGATGGAAACATACTTGTATACTTTTGTACAACCTTGTAGTTAACCTAGTATCTTTATTACACGCCACTATTTAGCTAAAGTTTAATTCAAAGTAAAACACTCTTAAAACTACTGGAATCACATTTCCAGAAATTATCATTTATAGACGGCCATGTATCCATTTCTTTGCGTGACCCTGTATATTATTTTTTATATGTTCTACAAACATTTCTTAGTAAACTAAATGCAGTTCAGCGTAAAAATCCATAACTCATTTAAAAACAACCTTTAAGCAATTTGCAATCATACCCAGTGACCATTACGAATTCTTTTGTGTAGCCCCTGTATATGAATTACAGCATTTATACACACCATATACAATGCATAAATATATAATGAAATATAAAGGCACACAACATAATTAAAAATGCATTTCCAGCAATCAATCGCTACCGTACAGTACTTCGGATACAATATAGTATCTGAAATCTTTTGTGTGTCCCTGTAAATGCTATGCACTTCGTATTATACATGAAATAAGTTATAGTAAACCTCAGTGACGTATATCAATTTCATTATACATGAAATAATTTAACATAATTAAAATACCCCGGAAAAAATTCTCTCCATCCCTATAGCATTATGCAACGGAATTCTTTGGTGTGGCCCTGTAAATGAATAATAATTATTCTTTGCACCGCTTATACTACAGAAAGTAAATTTTAGTGTACTTAATAAATGCATATCAATTTTATCATATTTGAAAGCATGTAACATCATTAAAAATCATTTTAAACGATTTTTTCCCATAGGCCGTAATGTAACGGAAAACTTTTGACTGTCCCTGTAAATGAACTAAACATGCTACAAACTTCAATTGAAATAGGGTTCGTGCTATGGTAGAGGACACTAACATCCAAAAATTTCAGAACGATTGGATTATATTTACCGGAGTTAGAGCGCGGACAGACGGACAGACAAACCGAAGTCATAAACACTTTTCAACTTTGTTGGAAAGTGTTAAAAAACAGAATATTATTCTATGCAAAAATTAGATGCGCAACAGATATTTTCATGTGAAATTTAATGTTCGAAACTTAAAGTGGCACAGCATGTAATTTTATATAAACAATTCCAAAAAATGATGAGATCAAGGATTTTTATAAAGTAATAATTTTATTTATTTATTTGCGCTCACCGTCATTCATTCCATTTTTTTCCTGCTTGGAGATTCATTCCGGGGGGTTATCTACAATACACAATAGTTCACAGAGAATTAGAAATGCGCCGAGTTTTTATAACTAAAAATATGGATGTCTTTCTGCTTTTTATTAAGGTGTATCAAAAGTATTTTCGTTCTTTGCCCTCTCTTCACTTCCTAAAAGTTATTTTAAGCTTATGCAAAGATCAGCATGGAGTGTGCTTGGAGTGCCTTAGTTATTATGATAGTTTTTCGCAGGCTAGTGGATACATTATGCTGTATTTTCCTTTCAACTCCTGAAAATCCACAACTCATGGCCTACGTCATTTCTATGTTATATTTCTATGTTATGTTCCTTCATTAAAAAGTTTTGAGCTGCAGAACATTAATCTTCTCCCGACTTTTAATTTCCCAAATTTTACAAAAAGCTTCAGTGCCTTTAAAGCCTAGTTTGAAACATTGACTTAAAATCAATAAAATCAAAATATTCCTATAACATAACCGATTATGGGAACTAAAAATAAACGGAAGAAGTGTGTGCGATTATAGAATAAAGAGTAGCACATAAGGCGCTATACATATATAACGTTATCAATTTTTGAGTAATTTTGGGCTTCCTCCTTCCTTACGATATCATACTTCAACTCCCCGTTCCCCCAATCTTAATAATATCGTTATCAATGTCTAAAAATTATTTTCATTTTTCGACTTTTTTTTATTCTGTTTGGAGTGATATACAGATATTGTTATACATTTATTTCTGCATGTTTTTTTTTTATTATTCAAATGAAGAGAAATCAATACAATTTCAATTTTATGAAAAATAACTTTATATTAAATAACACATTAAAGAAACATTTACTAGCATTTAAAAGTGTTTAATAATAGCGTTTTGTTATATAATGCATTCAATCGTAATATTGTCTTCTTGAACTTACCCTCGCATGGGAAGTGTGTGTGTGTGGCGGGGGGGGGGGGGGGGAGAGCAGAACTTCTTATCAACAAAACAGGTGGACAACATTCTTCCTCATTTATTTACTGGTAAACACAACAAATATCATTTCAAACATACTTCGCAGCTGGTTTTTCGAATAGCAGAATATATATGCTTACATACATGACAGAAGAATAGGAATGCCAAACGTTGGGGCATTCCATATTTCGGAATTAAATAATTGTATAATAATTTAATGATTTTAATAAAAACTTTGTATTTCCATAAAAATAGATAACAAACTAAAAAATATAATACACTATTTTGAGGTAAAGAACAAGTTACAAATAAAACGAGAAAATTTTGGTTGAATAAAAAATGATAACAATATCAAAAGACAACCTCCACCCCCCAGAGATATCTTATGACAATATCATGTGCCATACCCCCCCCCCCCCTAAAATGATAACGTTATATATGCACAGGCCTAACCTCCTATGTGATATTTTGCGTTCAACAGTAGTGTTTGGCAAGTGTCAGGCTGCAGGCTTTGGTACATAAGCATTCAAAAAACACAAATACTTTTGATACATCCTAATAGAATTACGGAAGAGAAAATTACAGGCAGAAATAGCGCATCAGCGTTCAGCACTATTTAACGCATTAAAACTGGCAGTTCTAGAACGGAAAGTTGGGAAACTTCCCTGCTTTTTACTTGATGCATAAAAAATCGGAAAATTTCTTCTTTGATAAATATTAAACAAAATTTATTTACCGTAGATACATCGAGAGAAAAAAGAAAAAAATTATTTTTGTAAATATTTAACTCTTTTACAGTAATATTTTAAATTAAGATTTTTTATTTATTTATTTTGTATACATAATTACCCAACAAATTTGTAAAATGCATACAATTTACAAATAGATTTGTTCAATGTATTTATGAAACACAGATAATATTATGTGCTTGTATTAGGTATTGGATATTTTATCGACATTTTATTCCAATGACATTAGAATACACTATAAGTAGAAAAAATAAATCAGCAAACTTTAATGACTTCACATCAAGCTAAAAAGTTTACAAAAATTCTAATAGTCAACGACTCTCAATTTGAGAATAATATTATTAAGTATACAATGAACCATGATGTGATTTTATCATGTCACGATTATAACTATTTCAGACATATAGAAATGATTTATTTTAAGATTCGACAAGTTATCATAATATTTGTTTATTTACTGTGCGAAGAAATAATAAACTAAATGTTTAAATTAATAACTTCACTGTAAAAAAATCTATAAGGTTACTAAGAATTTTCTAGGAAACTGGGATGCCTAGAACTTTTTAAATAACTGAAAAAAAAATGTTTACATTATAAAACAAAAAACTGTAAGGTTACTAAGAATTTAACATTTTATGTAACTGCAACAAAAACTAGTATGTTGTGGCCATCACAAAACTTCCTTCTATATAAATCATGTGAATTAAATCATTTAAATAGTACAAGAAATTACATCAATTTAGCACGAATTCATATCAAAGTATATCTGAATTTGAAGTTTGATGAAAATTCACGCATTAGTTATTGAGATAGAGCTATAGGGAAATTCTGAAAAATGCAGCATAGCAGCGCCACCTGTGAAGCGATTTGCATCAAAACACAAACAGCACTAATTCATATCAAGGTATACCGGAATCTGAAGTTTGTTGAAAATCCAAGCATTAGTTCTTGAGATAGAGCTATTGCGGATATCACAAAAAATACAGCATAGCAGCGCCACCAGTTGAGTGATTTACACCATAAGGTGCAAAAGTTCAATTCATGTCAAGGACTAACTGAATCTAAAGTTTGATGAAAATCCGTGCATTAAGTTCTGGAGATTGAGCTATTGTGGATATCGTGAAAAATTCTGCATAGCAGCGCCACCTGTTGAGCGATTTACACCAAAACATAAACAGCACTAATTCATATCCAGGTATACCTGAATCTGAAGTTTGATGAAAATTAGTGCATTATTTCTTGAGATAGAGCTATCACGAAAATCGTGTAAATGCTGCAAAATGTAGCATAGCAGCGCCATCTGTTGGGCGATTTACACCAAAACGTTACCAGCACCAATTCATATCAAGGAATAACTGAATGCGAAGTTTGGTGAAAATCTGCGCATTAGTTCTTGAGATAGAGATATTGCAGAAATCGCGAAAATGCAGCATAGCAGCGCCACCTGTTGGGCGATTTACACCAAAAACTAATCAGCATCATTTTATATTAGGGACTACTGGAATACAAAATTTTTATTAAATTCCGTGCATTAGTTCTTGAGATAGAGCGCCCACAAAATTTGTGTCACATACATACAGACAGACAGACAGATTCACAGACTCACAAACAGACATTTTGTAAAAACATGTTTTTCGGAATCTCTGACCTCTAAAACGTGTAAATCCGTCGAAAACCGGAAGTCGAAAATTTTTACGAATCCAATACTTTCTTCTTGTAAAGATAGAAGAAAGTAAAAATTCATGTAATTATCCCGGGTTACAAGTAAAATTTTAGTAAGCATACAGATTTCTGTAGCTTTACAAAAACTAGTTTTGTAGATTTACATCCTTTTTACCCGACTGCCAAGAAGGGTTGTGTTTCACGCGTATCTGGGTATGTGGATTTCTTTATACCCTCGAAACATCCAATGGCTGGATGGATTTTAATGAATGAGCTCTCTATCGATTTGTCTTAACCGTCCAATGGTTATAGGATAGGGTTTGTTTTTATAAATTCAAAATGGCGGTAGAGACGAAAAAAAATTACGCATCCAATTGACTGGCATATCATTGGATAGGTCTTTCAAAATGAAGACAATGTTTTATTGACTATTTTACAGTCAGAAGCTCCGTCTAAATATTACACAACCTGGAAGTTGTGTAGGTAGGATATCTAGCTTTACTACAACTCTAACTCATAGACATCTATAGGCCTTATCAAAACAATGTTTATAGATAGGAACAAACAATTAAACTCAACTTAAAAGTCATCAATACAAGTAAATAAAAAAATTAGGTAAGTAATATAAAAAATAGTTTAACATTGATGAGAAATAATTAGTTCGCTTTTTACGCAGTCGGGTTTTTTGATTTTTTAAATTTAATTTTTAATTGTTTACAATGTATAGATAAAATTTTAGTAAGCATACAGATTTCTGTATCTTTACAATCTGTAGGATTTTTTTTTCTTTTACAGTGTTTAACGAAACGGATTACAATGACGAAAAATTTTAAAATCAAGAAAACGTATTCATTCCAACTTAACAAAGTCTTTTCGGTTTACTTATTGGTCTTACATTAACCTACATTCCACTTATATTGCAATTTTTAGTTATCTATAATCGGAAAAGTAAGAGCTTAACTTAAAGCAGCATAAATGACTGTTTCTTATTTAAATGCCAATATGAAAATTATAGATCACTGTGTTGTTTTTCCTAGCCTCTTGTCATTCAAATTCACATCCCATACTAATTTCAGCTAAAAAAGATAAGAGTTTCCATCCCAGAATCCGCTTAGAAAATCATTTATCTTTCAAAGATTATCTGCAGTTTCCTTAAACAAACTCCGCTTACACTAATAAATCTCAATTAGTTAACTTTCTAAGTTTGATCAATAAATATTTGTAGAATTACAAAAAACATACATAAAATTTAATCTTCTCATACATTCAAAACATTTCATTTCATACATGCAATATGCATTTGAATGTTGGATTTATGAAATATATATAACAATCAAATATACTCGCATTCCAGTTGTAACATATTTCAAATGCACTCTCATCAACTGTCATTCAATTACACACGCAATCAACGAAACAATTATGCATATTTCAAAGGCACTCACATTTGAAATATACAGCATATAAATGCATTTAAGTAAACAATATCCAGACAAGAAAAAAACTTCAGATGACGAAATAGAAACAAAATTTCCCAGTTTTTTTTTTTTTTTTTTTTTTTTTTTTTTGTAAAAAACAAAAATGTCTTATTAACAAATATTTAACGACACTCTCTATATTAGTCATGTCAAAAAATATCGATATATCAAATCAAATATATCGATTTTTCGATATTTTGGAATATTTCAATCGTTACTTAAGGTGGTCCGGGACACAAAGATCTTCAAATTTTACA
Organism: Maratus speciosus; assembly: GCA_963932465.1. Taxonomy (NCBI): domain Eukaryota; kingdom Metazoa; phylum Arthropoda; class Arachnida; order Araneae; family Salticidae; genus Maratus; species Maratus speciosus. The sequence continues at coordinate 451,661,996 of OZ010789.1, read as the reverse complement.
AAAACATTTTATTTCATTAAAAATTTCTGTTTTTTCCTGCTTAAAAGGACATTTAAATCATGTTTCTATCTGAATTGGAACAAAAAATATTATTTTTTCCGTTTTGGTTTGTTTTCAAAATCTAGCTTTCAAGCAATGGCTGTCATGGAAACGACTTCTTGCAAAAATGCGATTTTCATCAGGATAGGTTTTTTCACCATTTCTCGAATTTAAATTCTTATAACTCGAGAACCGTTAAAGAAAAAGGTTTCAAACTTGGAACATATCTTTTTCAATTGTTTTACTTTAATTTTGATTCAGCATATTTGAAAAAAATATTTACTTTCGGAAATATGATTTTTATTTATAAAAAAAAAAAAAAAAAGTTGCATCACTTTTTTTTTTAATTTTTTCATTAAATATTTTTAATTTTTTTATAAATTAATATATTTTTAAATGTTGAATCAAAATTAAAACTTATATATTTCTGTTTATCTAAATGAAAAAAAATTGAAATTCTATAAATAATACTTCGAGTTATAATGATTTTAAATTACCACACTTTTTATAATAAATTTTAAATTTAATTTTTTTTTAATTATGAGAAGTTTTATCATGTGATTTTGTTTACAAATGATAAGGTTAACCATCACAAAAAAAAATTCAGAATTTTAACTCAATAAATAAAAATTGTTTTAAAATGTGTCCCGGACCCCCCTATTTTAATACAGGAAATGATTTATTTCTGTTTACGCTAATTTAATCTTGTATTTAACAATGGCTTTTAATCTTTTTATGACAAAATTTTAACAGTAGCATTTATATAAACTCGATCAAATTATATCCAGAATTTTTGAGACAATCCATTTAAAAATAGCAACTTTGGTAATAACTGCTACTCAACTTATTTCTTTTTCCGTAATAGTATTTTCATGCATAGAAAATACTTTATCAGTTGAAACAGAAGTCGCAACAACGCCTGAGTTAGTCTCTTGATGAAGCATAAAATTTTGGGTAAACATAAACATGTTTCAGGTCTTAGTAGTTTTCCACAGAATTCATTTGTGATTTCTAATTACGGGTATTAGTAAATACAAAGATATCGCACAGTCAAAATCCATATTTATAGACAGGCCACATGAAGCTATGAATCCTATTTTATTCTCTGATCTTTTCGATGTAATGGTCTGAATAGTTTCTTGTGATAACGTATCAGATTTTTTACTATTGACATTCTTCGGCTTAAAATTCTCTTTAACTTTTTTAGGGGGTAAAATACCTCCAAACATCACTTTCAGGAACCATATTACTTCCATAAATTTACTTGTTGAATAGCAATAAAAATGTTCACTATACAAACAAAACTACCACATTTACAGATTCTTGAAAAACACAACAACCCACCTATTAGATTAAAACTCACGAACAAAGACAAAACACATAGCACGTCGAAGTACCTTTGACATCTTAATGAGTAGAAACGTCATTTGATGCAATGGAACGAAGCAGGGTTGTTTGGTTTAAACCACGCTGGTTTAAAACGTGGAAACCAAGTGGCTTTTTTTAAAAAAACCATGCTAGTTTTTTTTCATGTGGTTTTTTCCGTTTTTCCCTAATAATTTCCTTTATTTTACACATTATTGAAAATGCAAAATCCAAGCTATGCATAAGCTACAAGCAAAGCTTTAGAAAAATGATGAATTAATAAATTTGTAAAAGTGACAAACATTTTTAATCAATCAGACTTTTCTTATAAGCTTTAAATCTACATAGCAGACTAACTAATTTTTCTAAAATTAGCTGGGAAGAAAAAAACAAGTAGTTAGTTATTTTTCTTCTTTTTTTTAAGCCTTTTATTTTTAAAAATAGCCAAAATGACAGATTTGAGCTAAAAATACACTTTTACTACTTAGATAGCTTGATTAGTTAAGATTTACTAAGAATTACATATGCCTCAATGATGACATAATCATAAGTAATTCTCTCTATTGGTTACTTTTTGTTCTGTATGCTAATGAATGATTGGCTGTGAGTTTTCTTTGCTGTATCATGGCTATTGGTTTAGTAAGCCTTTGTTTTTCTTGCATTCCTACATTTGGATTGGGGTTTTGCATTATGATTTTATTCTGTTATCAGCAGGATTGACACGGTTTAAATCAATTGGTTAACGAACTGATTTTTTAGAAAAGATCTAATGTAATATTGTCTCATTTTTGTAATTTAAGTGTTTCAAATTATTGGATATAAATAATTTCTACTCTTAATACCAGCAATCACCGTGAGACATAGTGAGCCTAGATTATATTTGTATGCATGTAGAATGCAAATTGCATGTATTGATGAACATATCTGAAGCACTAAAGATAAAATTTAAAACATGTGAATATAGCAAAGACAAAATAATTTTAAAAAATTGAATATTTTGAATAAAATATTTTCCTTTGAGAAAAAGCAGATTATTTACAATTAATAACATAAAATGACCTTTAAGATTTCAGTCAAGCTGTAAAAGAAAACTTTCTTGATTGGGGAGATTATCTTTTAAGGCTGTTCTCAACTGTTCTACTCAACAAGTGCAAAATGCTTTGACACATTTACAAATTCATTTTTCATATAAAATTGGAAGGCCTGACTATAGAAGTGATCTGGAATCGAACTGTGTTTTCCATTTTTGATAAATAAATTACCTATTGAGCTATAAGCAATTTTGATCTCATGACAAAGATGTTTTTAACCTTCCTTGAGTAGTTATTTTTCTTTCGCATGGAAATTCGGTTCAAAATGCCGACTTTGACACTATTTTCTGACAGATAAATTGCGTTTGGAAAAAAAAAAAAAAAAAAAAAAAAAAAAAAAAAAAAAACGGAAAACGCGGTTCCATTATGTAGTTTCTGAACAACAGCATCTGCTAGTTTCATGCATTTCCGAACAAAAATAAATTAAAACTTATGTCATAAAGTTGCCCTTTCGGATTTGAGAACAGTCTTAAGAATAAAAAAGAAACTCAAGATATAAAGACGGATAAGAGGACTTTGAAAAATTGGGTACTAGCGAAGCACCTTGTTTACTTTTAACTAAAATATGCAGTAAGATATATTTAAATCGTCTATTGCATAATCAAATCCACTATTTGGATCTGACAAAAAATGGGGGGAAATCAAGATACGGTTCGCGTGAGACATAACAGAAAAAAGGTCTCATAAAAATGCCTAAAAATATATTATTTTTTTAGTTTAGACATTTAGAAGTAATACGTATTATAACATAGCTTAGAAAAAAAGCCTGTATATTAAGTCTAATGGCTGTTTAAATGTTTTAGTGGATGACAACTTTTATAAATCTACTTTCCATTTTAAGATCAATGTTTTCAGTAGTCTAAAAAGCTGGTAAATAAGTATTTATGTTTATTTTACTGTTGCCTTTAACCTGGCAGTTTCTGAGGAGAAGTGTCAAATGACAATACACAATGTACTTCTTGAAACGTGTAAAGTCTCTACTGCTAAATTCAAATCATTCCAGGAATTCTTTATAAAATAAGCTTTACTTTCAATAAAAGATAATAATTGTTCACGTAGTGTTCTAACAGAAAAATCAGATATCTCAGATTACAAATATTTCAAAGAAATTATTTTGAATAGCCATGGGAAAGTATATTATATTTATGAAATTACACCATATATTTATTTATAGTACTAGTAATCAAAAGATTGTTTATTTAAATTTTCAATGTATCAATGTTTCAGTATGTAGAGCATTTTATTCATGGAACGTAAGACATAGCTTTTACTAAAAATGTTTAAATTTTAAATGATTTCAATTTTCTACACAATTGATTATAATTATTTAATTTAAATTATTTTTAAATTATTTTTAAATGAAGTTATATTACTTATATACCCAACAATGTTTATTTTTATCAAAATATACGCACGTATATGTAATAGGAAAATATATTTTAAAAAACCCGGTTTAAACAAAAAAAACCTGGTTTAAACAAAAAAAAACGGGTTTTGGGGGGGTTTTGAAAAAAAAAAAAAAACACGGTTTTTTACCAACCCTGGAATGAAGTAAAAGAGGTCATTTTCCCTAAATTCTGATTTCACTAATGTTGTTTAGTCAAAAAATAATGATGCAATGCTTTTCTGACTGCGTGAAAAAAAAAAAAAAAAAAAAAAAAAAAAAAACGTTACTTTAGTAAATACATATTAAACTACAAAGCCAATAAAAATAGTTTTGCAATTTTTTATTTTTTTAAATATAAAATCTGAAATATATGTGGAAAATGCTTAAAGTTGATTTTGACATAAAAAATATTAATTTCTAAGAAGTGTCGATACATTGGATGTAAAAGGTCGATATATTGATATACATCAAAAACCTAATATCCATGTCAAAAATAGATATTTTTGGGAGCATTATATCGATATTTTGCAGGCATCCCTACTCACAATGCGGATCATGAAAAATCTCACCAGTACAGCCGATGTCTCAACATGGAACGATGAGTTGTTTACGCAGCATAAAATCATTTGCGATAACAAGAGCCCATAAAACCATATTATATGTGTCCCATGAGTAACCAATGTATTTTTTTCGTTTCAATTATTTAGTATATATTCGTTGCTAACTACTGGAAATAGTTTCCTTTTAATATTCAGATGTACTGCATATAGCATATACATTGCATAACAATAAAAAGCGATTCATAATAGGTGTAATAATGACTGTCTCTTAAATCGCCGATAATAGAAACATGCTGTACTGTAGTTGCTTCGTTACAGTTTTAATTCTTCTTCAACAGACCGTACACCCCTATATGAGACAACCTCACAATCTTTTGACTTTTAAGTCCCTGAATATTTTTTTTTATTTTAGTACACATTTTTGTTTTGTTTTTTTTTTTTTTAATTTCTTATACTGGAAAATATTCCATTGCATGATTACATAACAATATTAATGAGATAAATAAGTGTTGGATGATGTTGAGGGTCCAAATATACCACGAAATTCCTATGCCGTCCTGTGTCCCTGATGCTGATTTTTAAGTTTGGAACTGTCTAGTATAAAATTGTTTCAATAAAAATAATTCGATGTAATTTTTTTCCGAAACTGGAACTATTATTTTATATAAATATGTAGCAAAAAATTAACCTGCACACATTTTTTTGGTTGTTATTATTTTTTTTAACTGTCCCTGGGTTTTAGATTCCTTACCGCCCCTCTTGCTAAAATTAAACAGAAAATCACTTCAGATGCAGCCACAGATTTTTTTTTTCAACTTTTTACTCATGCAGAAGTATGCTAGAGAAAGAATGGCTAAAATTCTTTGACAGGAAATTTACTACAGAATTTAAATCAGCATTTAAATATAAATTTCAAGCATCGTGGCTTTATTGGTAGTCTTACCGTCCCCAAGGTTTCGAGATAAATCAATTTTTTTTTTTTATTTAATCCAATGAAAATAACTATTTCTAAAAATCAATTAACATTGTGGCTATCACTTAGTTTTAACATGATTTGCCTAAAAATAGGTGGTAATTTTCCTTACCGTTCCATCATTACCATCCCTTTTTAATTTTCCTTACCGTCCCATCATTACCATCCCTTTTTAGGTGCGTTCGTAATTATATAAATACGTAGCACCTATAGTCGTCGTTCAGTCCGTCTGTCTGTCCGTCCGCATATAACAGAGCAAAAACTACCCGACCGAATGATCTGAAATTTTTAATATATAATTGCTGCAAAATTTTGTCGAGCCATTTCCAATCTTATGAAAATCGGATGTATAGTTTAATTACAGGGACAGTCAAAAGTTTTTCTTTACATTACGGCCAATGGGAAAAATTATTGCAAGTGAATTTTAATGATGTTACAGACTTCCGAATGGTCTGAAATTTTTAATATATAATTGCTGCAAAGTTTTGTCGAGCCATTTCCAATTTTATGAAAATCGGATGTATAGTTTAATTACAGGGACACCCAAAACTTTTCCGTTACATTACGGCCAATGGGAAAAAATTATAGCAAATGCATTTTAATGATTTTACAGCCTTCCGAATGGTCTGAAATTTTTAATATATAATTGTTGCAAAATTTTGTTGAGCCATTTCCAATTTTATGAAAATCGGATGTATAGTTTAATTACAGGGACACCCAAAATTTTTCCGTTACATTATGGCCAATGGGAAAAAATTATTGCAAATGCATTTTAATGATTTTACAGCCTTCCGAATGGTCTGAAATTTTAAATATATAATTGCTGCAAAATTTTGTCGAGCCATTTCAAATTTTATGAAAATCGAATGTATAGTTTAATTACAGGGACAGTCAAAAGTTTTCCGTTACATTACGGGGAATGGGGAAAAAATTATTGTAAGTGCATTTTAATGATGTTACAGACTATGCACTTATGAAGCGCAAAAAATATACATTCAGTACAATGTGGGGTGCAAAAAATAATTATAAAACTAGTTATAGTACGAACGCACCTCATTTGCCACGTTTGACGAGCAATTTCCAACTTGTTATTTTTCTTACCGTCCCTTTTTCCCTATACCGTCCCCCCTTTTTTTCCTTCCCTTCCCTTCTTTAACACCCCTTTAAAACAATGTTGTACCAAAATTTTGTGCTAAAAATACTACATTGTTATTATTTCTTATTTGAATGTCCTGTGAGTACTAGCAAATTCATAATAAGTAAAAATTTAGAAGAAAACAAAATTTTATAGTGGTAAAATGGTAAGGAAAATTAAACTCGCAAGTTTAACTTAAACCTCTGTTAGATAAAAAAATTTTTGCTGCAGATCATTTTTTCTTTATTTTGAATCATTAAGGTATTCGTCTATAAGTTTAAAATGTTATTTTAGTAAGTTTAATTTCACCAGATTTTTATAACTGAAAGTTAAAAGATTGTGAGAATGCCTCACATTGCTAATTTTAAGCAAAACACAATCCATGAAGCTTGAACTCTTAAATTGAAGGAATCATAAGTTGTCCATAGAATTTTTTTTAGTAGTAGAGGTGATTAAGATATAACGAGGGTAATTTCAATAACATGCACACCTTTTACTCTCGCACACAGAGAAGGAGCGACCGGGTGATCCATAATAATCGCCAAGTATATTTCTCGTGTCAAGCCGCAATCACAAATTACGGACGGTTCCGCCTTAGTTCATTGAAAAATTTAAAATGCAAACGCACCAAATAGTATACCAGGTTTGACATATAAATTAACGGGAAAACTGGCAAACCAAAATTACCAGATGTCCATGGGTACAAAAATAGATCTTAAAGTAAATTTCTGAAACCACAGACGGCGCGATAAATTTTTTTTTTTTTTTTTTTTCATAAATTTCGCTGGGAATCGTTAGACTTTGCAAATGAACAATTACATAACACGAACTGATATTTACAGTTATAAGGTATTGCAATTTTTTAGCATGTCTGGGATGCAACAGAAATAACAAACCTAGTAGACGAAACTTTAGTGAGATTTTCATATAAATTCTGCTATGTTATTGCTAATGTTAAGTTATGATCATGAGATACAGAATCATTAGCTCTAACGCACCTCTCTTTGTTAGTTTAAATTATCTAGATTTGAGCCTGGGTTATTTTGTGTATTCTGCGAATCTTTTTCAAATTGGTGATATTTTTTTTATGTTTGCACGCTGCCATTTAAAACAAGAGGAAGCAACATGCTCGAAAAGGTTTGTAAAGTTGGCAATGACTATTATTTTGTCTCCTATAATTTTGATAACGGGTATGTTCATGAGATGCGTGTCGAGTTTTAAAATTCCTTTTCATGTTTTGCGTAGTATTATTTTTATTTGGCCTAACATCCCGAGACTCGTCATTTTTAATATTCTTTTGTGAGTTCCCAAATGTTACACTGTAAAAAAACGGACTAAAAAACGGAAATACTACTTAGCAATCGAGACGCCAGTACTATTTCCGTATTTTAACGGAAATTTTCGCTCATAAATTCCAGAAAAACGGAAAATTTTCCGTAAAAATATGCTTTTCTGAAATTTATGGGGGGGGGGGGGGATTTCCGTTAAAATACGGAAATAGTACTGGCGTCTCGATTGCCAGTAGAATCTCCGTCTTTTAGTCCGTTTTTTTTTTTTTACAGTGTAAGAGTGTTAATTTTTGTTTTTATAAAATTTACACGCTCTTGTTGGACCATGTCAAATCGTTTTTAACGGGGTTTGTGATCAATATTTGTTCCTGTAAAAAGATGTCCTTTAGCGACTGGGCTCTTTCAACTGCCTTGTCTTAATCTTTGATTTCTTCCTCTTGTAATTTAACCTTAATGTTAGGTGGTAAACAGGAAAAAATAATTTCACAAATTTAATGTTATTTATAGCATTTTTATCTGTTATTTTGTTCGCTGCAACGGTATAAAAATATAGATAAAAGTGGTGACATTGAAAACACGTGAATTTAACTGATAAGGTATGATATTTTAATTTATTTGTTTATAAAGGTTAATTATAATTTTAAAAGATTTACTTTAAGGAATTTATTATTTCAACTTTATCAACTTTAATTCTGAACATATATGTGATGTTATCAATTATTTTTTTTTTTTTTCCAATTTCAAAACGTATACAAATCAAAGATAGCTTTTAGCTATAGAACAATAGAATAGAACAATAGTAGCTATAGAATTGCAACGAGGGGATACATATTTGCGTTGGTGTTTTTGTCACGGTCGATTATCTATACGAATGAAAAGGCCGACATGTGGAATAGCCTGTGACGTTTGAGGGCCCTTTCTAACGGAACCTAACCTGAAATTACACAATCTAAATAAGATTAGAAAAAACCACACAAAACTCCAAACGGTTACACCGGCCGGCGAGCGTGGCATGCCTGTATACAGAATACAATGCGATTTTTCAAAAATTATATGACACCCTATTTCATATAGCTAATATTTAGAAAAGTGTTGCCCTACGTCTAAGAAGAACATTAAAAAAAAAAAAAAAAAAAAAAAAAAAAAACCCTCAGTCTTTTTCGGCTAAAACTGACCGAGTTATTATACTTTGGATTTTATGAATTTTCAGCGTTTTCCGGCACTAAAATTGCGTTATTCTATCCTTTCTATTTGATTCATAAAAAATGGTTGCATTTATATAAAAACTGCTGTATTACATCTTTTATAGTTATATAAATTAATCCGAGGCGAAATATGAATCAGAAAAATAAAATCCTTTACATATGTGTGAAAGGAAATTATATCAAAACTATGCCTTAAAGTACATTAAAAACATTTGTTAGTGAAAGAAGGGATATTTAACCCGGGAGAACTCGCTGCATGAGATTTTCTCTCACCGTCGTACTTTTTTAAGACTCCTATTTAAACCATTTTTCATTTTAATTAAAATTTCAAAATGTTATTTCAATTATTTTATCTCTTTTATGAATAAAAGTAGGGGAGACCGGGAGAATGGCGACACCTTAAGGGAATTTAATTTTTTTCACCTCGAAAAAAGGTTTATTTTTTAATAGTAAAAATTCTAAAGCTGAATCATTACCTTTAGTATCTGTATAAATTTAACCGTAATCATAACTGTAAAGTAAGCATACATAAAAAAATATTTTTTAAACCTCTGCACAGTGGCGGGATTACCCAGGACACTGGGGTTTTTCCGCCACTGTACCGGGGTAATGCCGCCACTCTTTGATGACCTAGTACATGCATCAAATGGATACTAGGAAACACACAACCTACTGAAAATAGTTAGAAAGCAATGTAATTGAGCAGAATAATGGTTAAGCTTACAATTTACTTCATATTGCAAAAGTCACTCTGCTGAATCGGCTCCACTACATTAAAATGGGGCCATTTCTCACCCGATTTGCATGGCGGCGGCATTACCCCGAGAGGACAATATGGCGGAAATCCCCAAACAAAGCCGAAAGAAGAACCGAACTTGTTCAACACATTGCATGAAAATGTCGGCGAATGCATGCAGATTACGGGTCATATTATCTTAAATACCTAATGTTACAATAACAGGTGCTTATCTCTACTCATTTGAAGCTCCAAAATAATAAGCAACTAGATGAAAACTACATTTTTCACTAGAACAAACGAACGACGTACAGCAAAGTCACTCTCACTTTAGGCACTGTTTATATTGTTGGCCGCTATAGTGCAGGCACATTCACTATCTCAAACTGCCTTTAGTTTTTAAATTAGGTGGGGTGGCGGCATAACCCGGGTTGGCGGCATTCCCCCGGTCTCCCCTACTAAGCCAACCAAACAAAAGTTGATATTATATGAATGTAAAGTAAAAGAAAAGCAATTGGGCATTCTAACTAGCGAGTTCTCCCGGGTTTAGATATAAATTGTTGTTTCAGTTTATTTATTGAGGTTAAAAATGTCATTTGTCTACTACTTTATCAGCAATTTATTGTGTACATAATCAGTAGGAGCAATGAACAGGTACGCATATAGCTCACACACATCCAAAAAATTCATTTTGCGTTTTATTCCACTAATCAAATCTGACTTACGTGCGTCTTGCTACTGGAAGAGTGTCAAAAGTGTAGTGATAAAGAAGACTGCTAGATTATTCTGTGTCACTTTGTCATCACAGAAGGGGGCAAAAGATGGAGGATACATTACATTTACTCCCTGCTCCCTGTCGCCCCCACCAGTGGCTGAGAGGTTCTGCTCTCGAAGCTGGTAGACGGGAGGTGCTGGGTTCGATCCCAATTGCGCCCGTCGGCCTAATCGTTCGGAGTTTTCGTGGTTTTCTTCGAACCTTGGATTTCCAACGTTAATACGGGTTAGGTTCCCTAAGAAATACCCCCACGTAGGGCACTCCCCCCCCCCCCCCTGGGCCTACATCCCTCGTGCAGATAATTGGCCGTCATAAATACAACCAACCAACCAACCCTGCTCCCTGTCTTTTCTACGTCTTGATTGTTAGTGTTTTACGCTTTTATGTATCCTTTTATAGCTACATGCAGAATATAGGTGCAGACTTAGGCGCCAGTCGCCACCGGGGCTGCGGAGTCGGCGGGGAAAATGAACGACTCCGACTCCGGGAATTTTAACAGATCTGACTCCGACTCCGCAGCCACGAGCGCCACGTGGCGAATAAATTATTTGTTATGGTCACTAACTTTCGGTGTTTAAGTCGCCATTTTTTTAAGATAATTTTTTTTATTGAAAAACAAATGTCTGAAATGTACTTCGATTTTTACAGTGCAAAATAATTATTAATGTATTAATTAATAATACACATTCACATTTTTTAAAATAATGTTTTTTTGTATGATAAAATCAAAATAAGATAATATTGTTTTGCTATATCCCCCACAATCATAATTGCTTAGCTTATACATATTTTTTAATAGTATCTTGCCTAACTTTATCCTCTGACTACACATAGTTTAAGGTTTATATTGTACTTATTATTCATATTTTAAGAATTTTGTGATTAAGTTAGATTGCATATTAGTCTGTGTTTTGTTGCACATTGGTATACATTAAATAAATTATATTTCACTTTGAATTCCTAAATTTTTTGTTTAGTTTCTTCTCATATAAATACCATTGTTTTTATATGTTTGTTTGACATTGTGGGCACAGAATTTTTTGGGTTTTGGAGCTACTTTCTCCTTCCAGATTTTTGAAATTTGCACCTATAATGCAGAACTAACGTTGTAGTTTTATGTTATAGTAAAAATTTAAAATAAATTGCAAATATTCTTTTGCCTCTCCTGTGAAATGTAGTTTCTTGAGTTGTATTAATTTTCTAGCGGGTGAGCGATATATAATATCCTTTTTTAATCTTTTAAGGTGCAAGACTAAAACATTACAAGCATCTCTGGGTGCTGCTCAAGCGTTTTGACAATTGATATGAGTCAACAATTCTGTCAACAGAGAAAAAACTCACAATAACAACCCACTGCTCATTTTAGTCTCAACATACATGTCTAGGGGAAACCGGGGGAATGGCGACACCTTAAGGGAATTTAAATTTGTTCACCTCAAAAAAATGTTTATTATTTAATAGTAAAAATTCTAAAACTGAATCATTATCTTTAGTATCTGTATAAATTTAACCGTAATCATAACTGTAAAGTAAGCACACATAAAAAAAATTTCTTTCAACCTCTGTACAGTGGCGGGATTACCCAGGATACTGGGGTTATTCCGCCACTGTATCGGGGTAATGACGCCAGTCTTTAATGATCTAGTAAATACATAAAATGGAAGGGGGAAAGACATAAAATGGAAAAATACTAGGAAACACATAACCTACTAAAAATGTTTAGAAAGCAATTATTTATCAAAATAATGAATAATTACAATGTTCCTTAAGCTAGATTTATTAATGTGCTAAGCTTACAATTTAACTTAAATTGGAAAAGTCACCCTTTGCCATGGTGGCGGCATTACCCCGAGAGGACAATATAGTGAAAAAAAACCAGCAAAGCCGAAAGAAGAACCGAACTTGTCCAACAAATTGCATCAAAATGACGGCGAATGCATGTAGATTGCGGGTAATATTATCTTAAGTACCTAATTTTTCAATAAAAGGTGCAACCGCCGCGGGGAGCGGCCCATCTTCGTCCGCAGCCCTTTATTCTTCTACTCTAGTCCGACTCTTTTGCGGAAGCAAGAATGAAAAAAAAAAAAATCAGAAATTGAAACCGGACAAATTTAAAAGGGAAATTACACAAATTAAAGAAACCGAAAACCGGGAAGGGTTGGGCTCGGGGCGATGAAGCTACCCGACGACCCCTTGCTTCTTCTAGCTTATTATTAGTTTACCTCTACTCATTTGAAGCTCCAAAATAAGAAACAACTAGATGAAAACTAAATTTTCCCCTAGAACAAGCGAACGACGTACAACAAAACCATTCTCACTCTAGGCGCTGTTTCTATTGTTGGCCGTTACAGTGCAGGCGCAATCACCATCTCAAACTGCTGTTAGTTTTTAAACTAGACGAGGTGGCGGCATAACCCCGAGTGGCGCCATTCCCCCGGTCTCCCCTATGTTACAATCTATCTCTATACTTACTCAATCTAACAACATAGTAGTTACAGAAACACTTTAAAAGTTGCTTTTCTTCTTCTAACTGACAGTTTCATTTTATTTTATTTTTGATTAAAAAACTTAACTTACAAAGCAAAACTTAAATTTTAAAGCAAACTCATAAATAACAAAAATGTATTCGTAAATCATGCTAATTTATGATTATGTAAAAATACAAATATGTTAACCTATTTAAACTTCTTGTGCTATTTCCGTTAAGTTGTTTATTAGTTAGTTTAGTAAAACTTAAAAGTTGTCAGATTCGCATAAAAATGCGTAAATGTTAAAACTATTACAAAATAAAGTTATGACAGTTTTTTTTTTTTTCCGTTTAACTTAATAGCAAAAAATTAAAGTAAAATTCTACTAAAGGAAGAAAGGCGAAAATGCATTTGAAATAACAACTGTATTTAATCATGTTAAAAAAAGGGAAGTAAAAACACTATTTTAAAGAACTATTACATCAAATTTCCTTTTTTCTTAATTATTTCCACCCACATCTTTTGGCCCCACCAGTGGCTGAGAGGTTCTGCTCTCGAAACTGGTAGACGGGAAGTGCTGGGTTCGATCCCAATCGCGCCCGTCGGCCTAATCGTTCGGAGTTTTCGTGGTTTTCTTCGAACCATGGATTTCCATGCGTTAATACGGGTTAGGTTCCCTTAGAAAGACCCCCACGAAGGGCACTCCCCCTCGGGCCTATATCCCTAGTGTAGATAATCGGCGTCACAAAATCAACCAACCAACCAACCCACATCTTTTGCCAGACAAGACCGCCACAAATTGTTTTAGATGTATGGTGCTGCCATCCATTGATTTAAATTGTTCGTTTTAATCCGGTGTTGGCTTTATTCAATTAATGAAGGGGGGGGGGGGGGGGAGTGAAGAACTCATACACAACATTTATGAAATATGCCTAACTAATTAAAATACACAATTATTATCACTAGTCTCAAAACTTACTTTTATATATATAGATTGGTTTATATATCTTCACGAAAAAATTCAGTATTTCGTAATGCAAGACCAATGAAAACATAGTACTCATTAAATTTCAAGTTATTTTAATAGCATTTATAAGTATACATGGGGTAAATTTGAAAGAAGGCATAATAATGAATTTTTGCTATAATAATCATGTTAAAAGAAAAAACTTTTTTATTTTTTGTACAGTTATTCAGTATATTTTAAATAATATTATTTGATAATGAATTTAACTAATGAAAACATATTTATGCAACTAACTTTTATCGTTCTTTTCCACCTAAAATTAAAAATATAATTTAAAATTGGTGTAAAATTTTCAACTAAATAACGTCAAGAAAAATTTCAGTCGATGCATTAAATCAAAGCAGATTTGATTTTGTTTAGATTTATAAATTTCATTTCGTATTTTATTTTATAGAGTGCTACAAAGAATTATCGCACTTTTTTTTTTTTTTAAGATCGGGAGTATTCATTTATTTTCTTGTTACGTAGGAAAGTTAAAACACAAAATTTAAGAAGGAATTTTTTCATATAAAGGTTTGAAAAGGAGATAAATTCGTCTTAGAGTATTGCGTTTACTAGTAGAATCGACCGAAACCTCTAATATAATCTAAAGATCATCGTTGGGTCAAAGAACTTTTACTCTGTACACTCTATATATTTTTTAAACTTTATATATTCTCTCCTATTTGTTTAGTGCTACCATGTAGTCAAAATGAATAATCCATAGAACATGTTGAAAACAAATTTTACATTTAATATAAAAGAATTACACTCTACTCTTTGCAGACAAACATAATGTTTATATGAAAAAATATTTAATATTAATAGACATACAATCTATTGTAATAAATAATAAAACTTAATCAGCTTTAAACTGAAAAACCATAATAAGCAAATAAGGCAAAAATATGTAAATCTTAGAAAGTTTTGGCCCCACCAGTGGCTGAGAGGTTCTGCTCTCGAAACTGGTAGACGGGAAGTGCTGGGTTCGGTCCCAATCGCGCCCGTCGGCCTAATCGTTCGGAGTTTTCGTGGTTTTCTTCGAACCATGGATTTCCATGCGTTAATACGGGTTAGGTTCCCTTAGAAAGACCCCCACGAAGGGCACTCCCCCTCGGGCCTATATCCCTAGTGTAGATAATCGGCCGTCACAAAATCAACCAACCAACCAACCTTAGAAAGTTTTGGAGTGGCGAAAAGACTTATCTTGCAACTCTTATATGCTTATGTTAAGAACATTCAAACAAAAAAATAAAAAGTTTAAGTTACAGACCATTTATTCCCCAAGAACCGAAATTTCGATGTAATTCTCTCTACTTTTTCTTTCAACTTTTATTCTTAAATAAAAGTAATGGAGTTCACAGTGCCTTTTCGAATAATTTGAGATAGTGAAAAATCATGATTTCATATGAATGCATTATAATGTAATTGCTAGTTCTAGCCAGATATGTATATTTATTTGTATGGCCAAAAATCTTTTGCTTCATATACTCTCCTTATATAGTCTTTCGGCAGTGCTCCAGTATTTGTTTAGTGCTGCCATCTAGTTAAAATGACGAATGTTATTTTAAATTTGGCTATAAGCATAAGAAGATAGAAAACGTTTCCGAAAAATATTTAATGCTAATAAACATACAATCCATTGTAATAAATGATAAAATATAAATTTTAAAATGAAAAAACATAATAAGCTAATAGAGCAAAAATATGTTACTTTTAAAAGGTTTTAGAGTGGCAAAAAGACTTATTTTGCAATTCTTATACGCTATGTTAAGAAAATTCGAACAACAAAAACAAAAACAAAAAATAGTTTAAGTTACACAGTTAGGTTTGTCCAAGGATTGAAATTTCGATGTAATTGCCTCTGTTTCTTTCTACTTTTATTCTAAAAGTATTGGAGTTCGGCTAATCACAAGGCTTTTCGAATAATATGAGATAGTAAAAATTATACAGATTTCATAAGAATGCATTATAATGTAACTGCTAGTTCTAGCCATATTTGTATATTTTATTTGTATGGCCAAAGAACTTTTACCCTGTATACTCTTTATAGTATTTGAGCAACACTCTCGTATTTGTTTAGTGCTGCCATCTAGTCAAAGTGACGAATCTTATTTTAAATTTGGCTTTAAGCTTAAGAAGATAAAAAATATTGAAACGAAATTTTACATTTATTATGAAAGAAATACACTCTTCGCTTTGCAGGTAAACATTATATTTATATGAAAAATGAAACAAAATAAAACAATCAGTTTTAAAGTGAAAAACCATGATAAGCAAACAAGGCAAAAATATGTTGCTGTTGTTAAAAGGTTTTAGAGAGGCAAAAAAACTTATTTTGCAATTCATGCGCTTTTGTTAAGAACATTCAAACAACAGCAACAACAACAAAAAAAAAATAGTTACAGACTTATGTTTGTCCAAGGACTGAAATTTTGATGTAATTGTCTCTACTTTTTCTTTCTACTTTCATTCTAAAAGTAATGGAGTTCGCATAATCACAGTAGCTTTTCGAAAAATATGAGATAGTGAACAATTACACAGATTTCAAAAGAAAGCATCATAATGTAACTGCTGGATGGTTCTAGTTATATTTGTATGGCCAAAGAACATTTACTCCATACACTCTTTACAGTCTTTGGGCAGAGCTCTCGTATTTGTTTAGTGCTGCCATCTCGTCAAAATGAAGAAACTTACTTTAAATTTGCCTTTAAGCGTAAGGAGATAGAATGTGTGTTATTTATGACGGCCAATTATCTACATGTGGAATATGGGCTCGAAGAGGGGGGGGGGGGTTTCTAAGGGAACCAAAGTCGTATTTACCCAAGGAAATCCAAGGTTCGAAGACAACAACGGAGGACTCCGAACGATTAGACCGACAGGCGCGATTGGGTTCGAGCCCAGTACCTCCCGTCTACCAGATTTGAGAGCAGAACCTCTCGGCCACTGGTGGGATATAAGCACATTGAAAACATTGAAATGAAATTTTACATTTAATAATTTTACATTTAATACATAATGTTAAATTTAATATTTAATATACATTTAATAAGAAATACACTTTCCTCTTGGCAGGTAAACATAATGTTTATATGAAAAATAAAACATAATCAGTTTTAAAGTGAAAAATCATAATAAGCAAATAAGGCAAAAATATGTTGCTGTTAAAAGATTTTAGAGTTGCGATAAGACTTATTTTGCAATTCTTATACGCTTATGTTAAGAACATTCAAACAAACAAAAAAAAATTGTTTAAGTTACAGGCTTATGTTTGTCCAAACACTGAAATTTCGGCCTAATTGTCCCTACTTTTTCTTTCTACTTTTATTCTAAAAGTAAAGGAGTTCGGCTAATCACAGTGACTTTTCGAATAATATGAGATAGTGAACAATTACACAGATTTCATAAGAATGCATTATAATGTAATTGCTAGTTCGAGCCATATTTGTAATGTATATTTCTATAGTCAAAGAGCTTTTACTCCGTTTTCTTTATAGTCTTTGAACAGCTATCTCGTATTTGTTTAGTGCTGCCATCTAGTTAAAATGACGAAGCGTAAGAAGATAGGGAACAGATATCCCGGGATTCGCCATATTGGACTTTTTTTCTTGGCTTGAATTAAAAATTATTTTTTTATTAATAGTTATAATTATTATATTCCAGTTTTTTCAATATTATATTAACCTATCAACAATATATAACCATTGGCGACATTACTACTTGGCGAAAAAGGAGTTGTCATGCAAGAAAAAAATCCAAGATGGAGGACCCCGGGATAATAACACATCTAAGCCGAAGATAGAAAGCGTTAAATGAAATTTCAAATTTAATATAAAATAAATGCATTCTCCTCTTTGCAGGCAAACATAATGTTCATATGAACAATGAAAAATAATCAGAAAAATTAAACATAATAAAATATAATTAGTTTTAAAATGAAAAACCATAATAAGTAAATAAGGCAAAAATATGTCGCTGTTAAAAGGTTTTAGAATGGCGTTAAGACTTATTTTGCAATTCTTATACGCTTATGTTAAGAACATAAAAAAAAAAATAGTTTAAGTTACAGACTTATGTTTGTACAAGGACTAAAATTTCGATGATTTTCGATGATTTCGATGATGAAAATTTCCCCACTTTTTCTTTCTACTTTTATTCTAAAAGTAATGGAGTTCGGCTAATCACAGTGACTTTTCAAATAATATGGGATAGTGAACAATTATACAGATTTCGGAACAGATGTATTATAATCTCGCATCCGCCATCTTGGATTTTTTCTCGACGTGAATTAAATATCGTTTTTTAATTAACAGTTATAATTATTATATTCCAGGGTTTTTTTTTTTTCAATATTATATTAATCTATCAACAATATTTAACCATTGGCGACATTTACTACTTGTCGAAAAGGGAGTTTTTACGCAAGGAAAAAATCCAAGATAGCGGATGCGGGATTATAATACATCTAAGCCCAGATTTCATAAGAATGCATTATAATGTAATTGCTAGTTCTAGTCATATTTGTACTGTATACTTCTATAGCCAAAGAACTTTTACTCAGTTTTCTTTATAGTCTTTGTACAGCTTTCCCGTATTTGTTTAGTGCTGCCATCTAGTTAAAATGACGAATCTTATAATAAAATTGCCTTTAAGCGTATGAAGATAGAAAACGTTGAAATGAAATTTCAAATTTAATATAAAAGAAATACATTCTCCTCATTGCAGGCAAACAAAATGTTCATATGAACAATGAAAAACAATCAGAAAAATGAAACATAAAACATAATTAGTTTTAAAATGAAAAATCATAAGAAGCAAATAAGGCAAAAATATGTCGCTGTTAAAAGTTTTTAGAATGGCGATAAGACTTATTTTACAATTTTTATACGTTTATGTTAAGAACATAAAAAAATAGTTTATGTTACAGACTTATGTTTGTCCAAGGACTGAAATTTCGATGTAATTCTCTACTTTTTCTGTCTACTTTTATTCTAAAAGTAATGGAGTTCGGCCAATCACAGTGGCTTTTCGAATATGAGACAGTGAACAATTATACAGATTTCATAAGAATGCATTATAATGTAATTGCTAGTTCTATCTATATTTATATATTTTGAATTTTAGAATTTTAAAGGGGAATTCGTGTGATGAGAATTCTCATTTTCATACGACAAAAACCATAGAGGGAAAACTCTTGCAGACATTTGACAGTTATCGCTTAACATTCGACTATTATCGCCCATTTTATAACAATAAATTCTAAATATTCGACAGAATGTGTGCAGTTTGTATAAAAATCATTGTAATAAATAAGAAATAAGAAAACATAATTAGTTTTTAAGGGAAAAATCATAATAAGCAAATAAAACACAAATATGTTTTTGTTAAGCAGTTTAGGGGTGATAAAAAGAATTATTTCGGAATTCTTATAGGTTTCTCTTAAGAATATTTAAAAAAGAGAAAATAGTTTAATTTACAGTCATTGTTTCTGTCCAAGGACTAAAATTTCGATGTCTTTTTTTTTTTTTTTTTTTTTTTTTCTATTTTATTCTAAAGTAATGGAACTAATCACAGTGGCTTTGCAAATAATATGAGATAGTGAGCAATTATATAGATTTCACAAGAATGCATTTTAATCTTATTGTTAGTTCTGGCCATATTTACATCGTTGGAGTTTTAGAATTGTAAGCCTCTGACTGCGTATTTTTATTTATTTAATTATTTTTATTTTTTTAAATATGTTTAAAAATTGCGCGTTTCTTTTATTATATATTTCAAATCTACATATATTTTAGAGTTACAATATGTAAAATTTTTTTGTAAAAGAGTTCTTTTTTTAATATAGAACTAGATCATAAAAAAATATCCCAGAAATCGTGGGTTACGCAAATTTGGCACTTTTTGCCCGCGAAATCGCGGGATGCGCAGCGAGAGGGTTAAGGGAGGAATTCATGTGATAAGAATTCTCGTTTTCGTACAACAGAAACCATAGAAGGAAAACTTAAGCAGACATTCGACACTTATCGGGCCATGTGTGCGTGCGGTGTGTGATGAGTACAAAATTATTCTCCACATTTTCACCACTAACTATTAAATGTTTCTTAATTTTAAATACATTTAATAAAACACTGCATTATTACCTGATATTGTTTTCAAAGTCCAAATTTTCTGTTTGATTTTTACTACATCAGAATTGCACACTACTCAGTTTTAATATTATGAAAATCTTATCATTTTTTTAAAAGAAATTTCTCGTTGTCAATTAAGGCAATGAACTTCTTCTGCAACACATGTAGATTTAACTAGAATCGGCTGCTTACCTGAAGAATTGACAGCAATTGAGTTTTGATAAGGAAAATCGAGCAAGATGTTTGTTTGATGAATCAGTAAATGAAACCTTTTGAAAAGAAATCACAAGACGGCGAAAAAAAAAAAAAAAACATTCAATGACCTGATAAGCGCATGATTCTTTTCAGAAATAATTACTAAAAGAAGAAAGTCGTTTTTACTGATTCTTTTAAAGAATTGACGATTTCTAATGAAAAAGCAAGTCAGTTCTGTTAGTCACAGTATTTTTATGATTCACTCATCACTAAAAAATATTTTCACATATTTCATTCATTATTATCAAAATGAAGTTAAGTTAAAAAGCGAAAGTACTTGGTTCACAAATACTTGCATTTCAAAAGAAGGGAAAATATAGATTTTGAAAAGCAGTGAAAGTCATTCGACAAAAACCGTAACTTTTGGTCTTTGTGGTAATCAATTTTTGAAAGAATGCATGTATATACAATAGAAGTTTTACAAAATGTGATAAAAAAAAATATTTAATAAAGATTGATGATTCGTGATTTTTTTTTCTTTCTTTGATTAATGTAATGTAACAGATGGATACTTGTGCGCTTTCGTTACGTATCAAACCTCATTTTCTTTGTAGGCATTTAATTTTTGAAGATGATGAATATATTATGCATTCATGTAAACAATTCTTACTTTCTGAAAATTCCTTCATATATAAGTTTTGCTATGGCAAAAAAAGAAATATATGAAAAAATTATATTTTAACTTACGGTCACAAGCTTTCTAATCTCCTCCATTCAAAATACAATTCAGTGCGAGACTTTCAAAATATGTCAGCAATCATCACCTAATAAAAATATTTAGATGAAGAGGCAACCATTTTTAATATCAGTTATTATCGGTGAATGTGCGCATAGTAATTTGTCGTTAGTTCTGAATTATTTTTACTAAACTAGAAAAGATCATGGAACTTTAAGAAATTGCACAGCCAGGATTTTCATCTGAGAAAGGTTTTAAACAATTTTTACTCATAAAATAAACAATTTCTTTGTGTTACAGGTCGATCAGATTCTGTTTAATAAATAAAGGACACATAAAACCCGGCGTAATGAAAAACACAAATAATCATAATAAATTTAGCATTTATATGTTTTAAGATTTCATAAAAGAGAATCTACTTCAATCTTCAGAGAAAAAAAGAGTGAGGGAGAGAGAGAAAGAAAGAACGGTAGAACTAACATACATACTGCTTTGATGCTATTGTTCTTATTTTTTTTCTTTGATTAATTATGTGATGACAGAGGGGATACTATTATGAAGCCTTGAAACAGGTGAATGATAAAAAGTTATGCTTTTTATGCTTTTCTTTACTTTGGTGCTTACACATCATGTTTTTAACTTAACACAAGCGGTTTTGCATGGCATCTTATCAGTTTTTAAATGGTCTGCGAGGCATCTCGAAATAGTTTTAATCCCATCACTCCGATCGTAAGTATCTCCTATTATTGATTTAAAAACATCAATTACTAACTAAAAATAAAGTTTTTTTTTTTTAATTTAAGATATTTACTTCAAATTTAATATCTTACCCTAAATAAGCGTGGTATTATGAAAAAAAAAAAAAAGCATTGTGTATCTGTATCCTCCGTGGATGAATCCTCTGTTAGAATATAATTAAAGAAATAAACACCTATATTTTTTATAAAATAAATTAAAAAGAAACTAGAGAACAAGAATTCTGCTTTATCAGAATTTAGTGTTGCCCCCGGCATTTCCATTACTTCAAATGAAAAAAAAAATGGCCATTTTTTTTTCCATTCTCACCAGAACATCAGAGTTCTAACTTTTTACGGCTGCTCTTTCATCTTCACCTAACGCTTCATTTATAATGGCTGTTTCATAATAATAGAAGCCACCAGTCCATCAGAAGAAAATAACTCGGTTAAGCGGGACTCGGATAATCGGGACTGCAAAACATATTTCAATTTTAAGACGCGCTTTTATTTTATGTAAAATGACGTCATTTGCATTAATATAAATACATTAATATAAATGCATTAATATAGTTTATAGTAGCTCCATGTTTTATCATAAATCCTTCATTTATATTTTTCTCAAAATAGCACGTATTTTATTTATTTTTTTTTTTTTACAATTTTTATGAGAAAATGGCAACAAAAAAGATATAATTGCTATTTTTCAACAATTTTTTCTTTACTTTCTACAGAAATGGAGTACTTGAGTTGTCAAAATGAAACAAATGTCGCTAAAAACTACAAAAAAAATAATATTTCAAAAACAAATGGAGATGCAGTTTTCAAACAAATTGCATTAAAAAGTACTCCCCCCCCCCCCCCATTACGACGGTGTAAACATTGAAAATGTGCGATGCTTAGAAGTTTTAAAAAATGCTGTAGAGTATTTAATCACAGAATGAAACATCGGCTTTTGTTTTACGGCTGGCGTATACAAGGTAACGTTATTTATTGGAGACAAAATAAGCTGGGAGAAAGAAATAGCATACTGGGGCTAATAAGGAAAAATTATACGACCACCTAATATAAGTCTGAAAAAGAGATGGCGATGAACCATAGATATTACTATAAATTTCATTGGTTTAGATTTTTTATTGAAATTTTTGCGCTCTAAAATGAATGTTTTCAGTAGAATATCGCAGAAACAAAAAGAGGTTTTTTTTAACCATTTGGAAAAATGGTTATTGCCCTCGTCAGGGTAGGAAATCAAAAGCATATCTGAAGCTTTTTATTGGTTTAATCCGCATTTTATTCGTTTTCTGATTGGTCTATACAGTAATCTGTATTTCCCTTTACTTTCAACAGAGATGGATACTTTTGTTACCACTATGACAAAAAAGTAATAAAAACTACAAAAAAAAATAAATTAATAACTCAGAAACAAATTGAGATACAGCTTTCAAACAAATTGCATTTAAAAGTAAATTTTTTTCTCTATACGATGGTGTAAAAAGTAATATTGTGGGATGTTTAGAAGTTTAAGAATGAAATTTCATCTAAAATTGGTCGTCAGATTTCTTGGACGCTGGAAAAGCCTTTTCCCGAACAGCCAATGAAATGCTTGGATAATACGTAAGTTTCAGGTGGATAATACGTAAGTTTTAAGAAATCTGACGGGTCGCAGGCGATTTTTGTCGCGTGTAATAACACTATTAATGTTTAATTCATGTCGTACGTAATGTATGATCAACTCTGTGCGATTTTTTATGTCTTAAATTTTAGTCTTCGAAAAAATCATTTTCCAAATGGTCGTTGTAATTTGTTAAATTGCTTTTTTTTTTTTTTTTTTCCATAAATAAACGATTTATAAACATAAAAATATGTCTACAAAAATGCGAACAGGATCATTGAAATCTTTTAGTGCTTCTGCTCTTAAACATAATATTTATTTATTATTGGTGTTTAACTGATTTTTCAAAAGGTGAGTTTTTTCTGTTATTTCAAGTTTCAAATACAATTTTTAAAAATTTAATAAGGTTCAACGGCGGTTGTACGAAAATTATCAATGCATCTTAAGGGAGAATTTCGTAAAATTATTGAATTTTCACGAAAATTTCCAAAGTATGCGTTTTGAGAATTTTGCCCTAAATCAGTCACATGTAGGGGAGACTGGACACAATAGACCACTTCTGCAGTTTATATTTTTTTCTCCCTCTTTAACGGAAAGTCCAATCTGCAAAGAAAATATTATTGAATATTCCTAAAATATTTTTATATGTTTCAGAATTTTATCAGAACATAGTTTCAAATATATATATATAAAGACATTTAAAGGACATCCGTCGTAAAGTGCACCAGTGTGTCTTGCTTCCAGTGCACACTGGTCCAATCATTTGAAATGCAATATAAATCTATTTTTCGTTAATCTACTGTAAAAGCACTTATTTTTGCGAGGCTTTAATTTTCACGATTTTCGCGAGGCCTTCGTAATCGCGAAAATTTAAGCTTCACGAAATATATATATAGTTTTTCGCCTCAAATAATAATAAAAAATCAGAAATTTTTCACTTATCCAAAATTTAATGATTACACTTACTTAAATAAGAAAAAAGTAAAAATTTTGTTGAATACTTACAAATATTTCTTGAATACTACACAGTTACTTCTTGAATAAAAACAATAATACAACTAATAAAATGCAGCTGATTCACCTACAATATTTATACCAGCTTCTTTGAAGGCATTCATTTTTAGAGCGATTGGAGAGGGGGGGGGGGCGAAAAACTTTTCGGACAAAAGGAAGTTTCTTAAATTGCCTTATGCAAAAGTGGTTCTTTTTAGGTAGTTTCGGAATTTTTGAACTTTCGGTTCAGTTCAAAGAAAATTCGCGAAATTTTCAGCTCGCGAAATCACCGATATGTTCATTTTCGCGAAAATTACGGCTCGCGAAAATAAGTGCTTTTACAGTAATTCCTATTTATTTCCCCTTTACCTCCAAAATAACATAATAATGAAGATTTGCAAGTAACAGTTTGAAACAAAACAAATACAAAACAAAACAGAAAAAAAAAATAAAAAATTATTATATTTTTTAAAATAATAACAGATTAAGATACACGAACAATTGAAAATAAAGTGAAGTAAAAAGAAAAAACTCAGCGCACATTAAAATTTTCTAATGAAATTCAAAAATACTTATGAGCCTGAAATTTTCCTGAGATACTTTTGGGAGGGGAGGGAGGGGTGTAAGCATTACGATAACACAGATGTAAAAAACAGGGATCAGTTAAACATTTCAAAATAAGCTAATATAAAATGAATTAAGTAAACAGAGTCATTGTCTCCTGGTATTTTTAGCAAAGCGAAAAGAAAGTTCTTTTAAATAAGATATTTTTTAAATGTATCGTTTTTAATCTGACGTCATTTTCACCAAACTTTTCTTTCTCTTTTTAATATTCACATGAAAATACTTTTGTTAGAAATGAAATATTATTTGCGCTGTCCTAACAAAAATGGTTGAAAAGATCAAATCAAAATATCAAATAAATGCCTCGCGCAGTTTTTAAATTTAAATTGTTTTGCAATATTTTTTTTTTTTTGTTCATTTTACGTAATAAGTGTAATGTGACATAAATGTGACGTAATTTCTCCTATTTAAGACTTCTAACGCATGTTAATGAATTTATTATTTTACAATATCCTTTCTCTTTTAAAATTGATGTGTAAATATAGTTTTTATGATGTAATTTTCAATAAGTTCCTGCATTTGAAGGGTTTTTTTTCCGTTTATAACAGTCACGTGTAAATAAATGTTTAATTTGAAGCAAACATTATTGTTTGCACTGTTTATACAGTTGGCAACAGTTTAAATTAGTACCATTTTCCAAAATATGTAAAAAATATCTCTCGAACTGGTGAACATTTGAATTTAAAATATAAATAAAGCCTCAAAAATGAGTCAAATTAAAAAAATGAATGCAGTCTGCACACCGGGAACTTCTAATGAATAAAATGATCTAAAAAAATTAAATCCCCATGTACAGTTTTTCTCCTATAAAACTTTTTCAATGGAACGATTTTGTCCAACATTAGCATTAAATATCTCTTAAAATAATTCTTCGATTTGAAAATTGTCTCCATCAGCGTGTTTATCAAACATTTCTCTATAATAACACCGATTTTTATATTTTTGTATGCAATATTTTCTTAATATTAATGAAGAAAGGCCTCCGCTCATAAAAAAATTCAATACCGGCGCCGGCGGCGGCGGCGGCGGCGGCGGCGTTAGTTACTTTTTTGAGAATAGATAGACACGCAAGATGTTTAAATATCGGATTTTAAACTGAAAATTCTTTAAATAAAAATTGAAATGCATGATAACTCTTGATTTTTTCTACTTTTTAGTAGTTCAAATAATTTTTCTCGGAAAATAATACAATTACATAAAATATAATATCTGAAATTCTTGAATTAGCCCAGTGGTATTGGAGGGGGGGAAAAGGCCGAATTCGGAATTAATTAAGGGAAAGCTGGGAATTGTTTTAATCCATTTAGTTTACTTATAGAATGAATATGCTAATTTTTCCCCTTTGTAGTACGTGAGCGTTAGAAAATATGAACAGATTTATAGTAAAAAAACATGTTTTTTTTTAAATATCATAACAATATCTCAAAACAGCTAACTCTGTCAAAAACATTGTCAATACAAATGTTGTAGAGCTTAAAATTCTGAGTTCAGTACGTACGCTTAATATTTTTGTCGAACATTAAGGTCACAATTCTGCTTTAAAGTTTTAGACCCGTGGTCAGGGGGTTGAACTCAGAATTAATTAGGAGAAAACTAGAAACTGTTTTAATCCCTTCAGTTTAGATCTAAAATAAAAGTACTATGTTTTATTCCTCGTACTTGGGTGAATGTTAGAAAATATGTACATATTTATTTTCGAAAAACACGTTTTTTTTTTTTTAATTACCTTAACAATATCTCAAAACTGCTAATTCTATTAAAAAAACATTGTCAATACAAATGTTGTAGAGCTTAAAATTCTGAATAAAATGAGTACCATCATTAATATTTTTGTTGAACATTAAGGTCGCAATTCCATTTCAAAAATTTCCAAATCAAGAGCTTGAAGCCAGGAGAAACCAAGTTAACTTAACAGTATCTCAAAATTGCGGTCTTAATATTGAACAAAAATATTAAGTGTAGGTACTCATTTTATTCAGAATTCTAGGCTCTACAACTTTTGTATTGACAATGTTTTTGATAAAGTTAGTTGTTTTGAGATATTGTTAAGTTAACTTGGTTTCTCCTGGCTTCAAGCTCTTGATTAGCGATTAAGGCAAAATTTTGAAATAGAATTGCGACCTTAAACTTTTGTGTGTGTGTGGTAGAGAAAGAGAGAGAGAAATCAAATAGTCCGGGAGCCGGCAACACTTTTTTATTTAACCATTTTATATAAGCTGATCTTCAACTATGTAATTGATCTTACTTATTCAATCAAAAAATAGCTTTCGGCCTCGGAAGCCTCAATATCCTCTCAGTTAAAGGGCACTGGATGGCAACACGATAATGGAATATCGCCAGTGGTCACGGTAATATCTTTCAATCTTCCATAATCGGATTGCCATTGATTTCCCTTGGATTGGAGATTATTGCGGCTGCATCCACCACTGTCGTGACAGCTGACGACTGTTTTCGTGATTGAATAAGTAAGATCAAGTACATATTTGAAGATTAGCTTGTATAGAAAATGAAGCTGGGTTCCGGACTAAAAGATGCGCTTTGGTATTCAATTTTTCACAATTTCAAATATAATATTGCAAGTTTTTTTTTTTTTTCAAATTTTATTTCTAAATCTTTGGAATAGCACTTTAATAACATTAATACATTAAAATTACTTGCAGTTTTGTATATCTGCTAAATAGAATGTTATTTCTATGAATTAAGTTAGTGAAAGTGCCAATCTGAGATAGCTGTAATTTTGAAATGTTAACTCATTTTTCATTATTTTCATATGTTTTGACTTTGAAAAAAGTACTATCTAACCACGGATGCATAATTTAAAGTGTTATTATGCTGAAATATGTATTTTTCATCCCATAAAAATTCAGTATATCTAAAATCTTGATCTTCGCTCACTTCATTTCTAAAAGCCAAACGTTTTTGTTTCAAAACATAATGCATCTTTCCTTCAGCGGTGATTCAGTTCAAATTAATAGCGAAGCTTCTATTTATTTCCCACTAAATACTGAAAATAATAATGGAAATGATTAGAGTCATCTGCATTAAATCCTTTTTTTCATTCCTAGAAAATCGTTCCATCTGGATTTTCAGGCACAACTTACTTAACTAAAGTTATTTCACTGTTTCTAATTTTATTAAAAAAAAAAAAAAAGAAAGAAAGAAAGAAAGAAAGAAAAAAAGGAAGAAAAAAAAAGAAAAAGAAAGAAGAAAAAGAAAGAAAAAAAACGGTTGATTTTTCCTAATTTTCAGCTTGATGCTTCTTCAGTCTTTCCTTTTTTTCATCCCTTCCCCATTATTTTTGTCATTTTACATCTAAATCTTTATCCAAAAAAATATATTTTTCTCCTCAAGCAAAAAGATTTAAACGTGTTTTGAATCATTGCCGTTGACTTTTTATTTCGAGTTTCGAGTAAAAACATATGAGGTTGCGTTTTCCAAGACGAACGTTAACAGAGTTTACTTTTATTTTTCTTTTACGAATGATTTATGATCTTTGAAATACAAGTATAACTAACTGCAAATGCAAAAGGCACATAGTATTTTCAAAATGGAAAATGTTCGAGTAGCTAGAAAATTCTCTTTCGTACCATTTCAGACATTCCATTTCATTTAACCATTACCTGCAAATTACTGGACTTCCACACAGTAGTAAACTTTGAGAAACAGAACTGTCAACATAACGTACCTCCAGCCAAATCCTACACATTTTTTACTTAGAATAAATAAGTTACAAACCTTAACACATTAGAGACTGACGTTGCGTTTACGCAACCTTATGTTTGTGATTTTCTTGTGTGTGTGTGCGTGAATATTTTTTTTTCAACAAATTTATTATCACATATTGTATATATGACTTTTATTTTCAAGAAAAAAAAATTGTTAATTGATTCGAGTTTTAAAAAATTAGAAATATGAATGAAATAGTACGGAATGTTTTGAAAATTTTTACCGATAAATTTCGGATTGTGTTCAAACATGCGCTTAAATAATGTAATAAAATTAAGCAATTCAAGATACGGATAGTGTAGCTAACTATGTGTAGTAAATGTAATGTACCACTACATAGTAAATGCTTTAAAACTTTTCATATGGCAAAAATGTAGTTGATTTGTACTTTCGCAACATTATCCTATCTCATATTTTTTTTAAATGTAATATCGCTTTTTTTCTCTTAATTAGTCATTAATATGTATAAAATAAGATTTTATTTAATTTATGTCAAGTATAAGAAGGTGCGGTCCTTAATGGAGCAATCTCATTCACCTTCGCCCCCATATAACGCTCCAAACTTAACCTTTAAATGCGCGATTTTTTATTTTGTTTCGAAAAAATTATATATGATTCTCTGAAAGGTTTATTAAACAGGAAAAATAATGAAAAAAAATCAGAGATACATTTTTCATATAATACGTCAACCTTTTCTTCTGTTGCACATCTGCAATACAAGTAAAAACTACTGTCGTGTGGCTGTTGTACGCTAAAATATTGAAAATTTGTAAATATTTTAATAAGTATGTCTCCAAATACCTTACTATATATAATTATTTATTTTATAAAACTTAACCTTTAACCCTTTCATTCCCGCGATAGAATACGTTCTAGAAATTACGGTGTTCAGAGAATCTGACTTTACACCAAGTCCCAATGGCTAATTTCGCTTTATTTAAATACGGAATATCTGCTATTAATTAAAGTAAATATTGCTATTTTAATTTTCTGGTGTGAATTAGGTATATGCGAATAAAAAAAATCTATTAAATTCAAAACATTGTTGTTTGCATATATGCAAAGCTGCGCACTAAAGGGTTAAATGATGAAAACCACCGGTTTCAAATTGGTTTTAGATTAAATTTTACTTTGAGTTGCACCTCTTACACATTGAGAATATGGCATAAAACATTCTTTCTTTGCACAATCTAGAACAGCATTATATTTATGCCAATTATAAAAATAAGCTTCCTTCGATATTTCTCAAAATTCGTGAGCAATAGGGTTCATTTATCTCAGCGTTGCCGGCTTTTAGCCAGGTCAAAAAAAGCCGGCCGGCTTTAATTGAAAAAATCCGGCTTTTATTTTTCAAAAAGGTGGTTTATAGATTATTCATATAAAATTTGGATTAATTTATTTTTAATACACTTATAAATATTTTCTACTAAGAAAATATAAACTTCTATTAAATTTTGGCAAATAAATAAGACATTATAACTGCTAGAATGCAACTGTGAAGGCATTATGTCTGAAAAAAAAATAAATATTCAGAAGAATACATTAGACTCTAAAGTATTGGTTTGATATTTATTATAGCTCTACACATACCACACATTTTAAAGATTATATGAAAGAATAAGAAAATGTCACACATTAAAATAGAAACATTCTTACGTATATTGATTTTTACTTTTAAAATTCATTAAAACTAAATAGCTTATATGTATTTAATAACTGAAATTATCTTATATAATACTTGAGAGCATCCAGTAATAAGCAATCGATATTATGATAACTTATAAAAATGATATATGTAAAAAGATTTTCTGCTACAAAGCTGTTATGTAACTTATTCCAGATATGTCTATACAAACAGATTAAAATCGTAGGATGAACAATGTTGAAAGAGAAATTAGGAAGGATATAACATTTGAGGAATTTTTTGTACGTAAGTGCATAAAATAAAGAGAACAATTAAAAAAAAAAATTCTCCAAATAAAACTTGTTGAATTAGAATTTTGAAAAGCTAGTTGCTATTTAAAATAGTGCATATTCATGTAAAAATTAATGCATACGTGATTCATAATACTGTTTTAATAGAGAGAAATGATTTTTTTATTAAATGACTTTGTGGAATTTTAAATAAAAGTTTATGAGAAAGAAAATAAGCCTTGTATTATTAATATCCTTTAAAATTAGTTAATAAAATGGTATAACTAAGCAACCAGTCCTTTTTAGGTGCGTTCGTAATTATATAAATACGTAGCACCTATAGTCGTCGTTCAGTCCGTCTGTCTGTCCGTCCATCTGTCCGTCCGTCTGTCCGTCCGTCTGTCTGTCCGTCCGCATATAACAGAGCAAAAACTACCCAACCGAATGATCTGAAATTTTTAATATATAATTGCTGCAAAAGTTTGTCGAGCCATTTCCAATTTTATGAAAATCGGATGTATAGTTTAATTACAGGGACAGTCAAAAGTTTTTCTTTACATTACGGCCAATGGGAAAAATTATTGCAAGTGAATTTTAATGATGTTACAGACTTCCGAATGGTCTGGAATTTTTAATATATAATTGCTGCAAAATTTTGTCGAGCCATTTCAAATTTTATGAAAATCGGATATATAGTTTAATTACAGGGACACCCAAAAGTTTTCCGTTACATTACGGCCAATGGGAAGAAATTATAGCAAATGCATTTTAATGATTTTACAGCCTTCCGAATGGTCTGAAATTTTTAATATATAATTGCTGCAAAATTTTGTTGAGCCATTTCCAATTTTATGAAAATCGGATGTATAGTTTAATTACAGGGACACCCAAAAGTTTTCCGTTACATTATGGCCAATGGGAAAAAATTATTGCAAATGCATTTTAATGATTTTACAGCCTTCCGAATGGTCTGAAATTTTAAATGTATAATTGCTGCAAAATTTTGTCGAGCCATTTCAAATTTTATTAAAATCGAATGTATAGTTTAATTACAGGGACAGTCAAAAGTTTTCCGTTACATTACGGGGAATGGGGAAAAAATTATTGTAAGTGCATTTTAATGATGTTACAGACTATGCACTTATGAAGAGCAAAAAAATATACATTCAGTACAATATGGGGTGCAAAAAATAATTATAAAACTAGTTATAGTACGAACGCACCTCATTTGCCACGTTTGACGAGCAATTTCCAACTTGTTAATTATATAAAGCAGTAAAAAAAAAAAAAAAAAAAAAAGGTGTTAAGGTTAGTGTAAACCCGAGAAAGCAATTGGTATGACCTTTTATTCCAATATTAATGTCTTCATTATTGAAAAAATTGTGTTATATCGATTTTTACCTCAATTAAATGTCTTTAAAGCTAATTAAAGCACATAAAAATGTGCCATTTATAATTAAAATGCTTCACTGTATAAAAGCCAGTTTTGGCCAAAAAAAAGCCGGTTAAAACCAATAAAAGCCACCAGCGCGGCTTTTTAGGTGCGTTCGTAATTATATAAATACGTAGCACCTATAGTCGTCGTTCAGTCCGTCTGTCTGTCCGTCCGCATATAACAGAGCAAAAACTACCTGACCGAATGATCTGAAATTTTTAATATATAATTGCTGCAAAATTTTGTCGAGCCATTTCCAATTTTATGAAAATCGGATGTATAGTTTAATTACAGGGACAGTCAAAAGTTTTTCTTTACATTACGGCCAATGGGAAAAATTATTGCAAGTGAATTTTAATGATGTTACAGACTTCCGAATGGTCTGAAATTTTTAATATATAATTGCTGCAAAATTTTGTCGAGCAATTTCCAATTTTATGAAAATCGGATGTATAGTTTAATCACAGGGACACCCAAAAGTTTTCCGTTACATTATGGCCAATGGGAAAAAATTATTGCAAATGCATTTTAATGATTTTACAGCCTTCCGAATGGTCTGAAATTTTAAATATATAATTGCTGCAAAATTTTGTCGAGCCATTTCAAATTTTATGAAAATCGAATGTATAGTTTAATTACAGGACAGTCAAAAGTTTTCCGTTACATTACGGGGAATGGGGAAAAAATTATTGTAAGTGCATTTTAATGATGTTACAGACTATGCACTTATGAAGCGCAAAAAAATATACATTCAGTACAATATGGGTTGCAAAAAATAATTATAAAACTAGTTATAGTACGAACGCACCTCATTTGCCACGTTTGACGAGCAATTTCCAACTTTTTTTTTCTTTCGGTGACACTCCCAATGATTTTATTGCAGGATAAAGATTTCCGTATAATTTATTATTTAGATTTTTATATTTTTCATAACTCGTTTTAATTTTAGACGGCTTTTTTGCAACCCTGATTTATCTCCATCTACAGTAGAGTCTGTGTCTGTGGTTCCAAATCGTTGACTGCCAGTGGGAAGATTTAAGATACGTTATAAAACAGCACCATTGAAACAACACTAAAAAAGGCTCAATATTGATACCATGTTTAATCGATTACAACTTGTTAATCTATAAAATACGTCAGTAAAATTCAACTTAATAATATAACTCAACTTAAATAAATTTTGTTATTTTATTATATGTAAGAAAAAAATGACATTTTTATACTGTAGTTCTTAATAGAGTCGTAAGTAAAGGAAAAGGGGATTTTTTTTCTTTTTTTTTTTTTTTTTTTTTTATAAATAAAATATTAGAATTTTTCACATAAGGCTGTGAAAAAATTAAAAGAATGTTACGAATGAAATTACAATGTAAATGTTAAAACTAACATTTGCTCTTTATTTACATGATTAATTTCAAAGACATACGACACAGAGCAGCACTGTCTGGCAAGTTTACTGTAACACGCGGGGGCTCAATGACTGTCAATTCATACCCATAGCAATATTATAGTACAGAAATGAACATAAGCACTCATTATTTTAATAACAAAGTCATATGAATAAAGTGAAAATTAAGGATGAGTACTGAATACAAATAGTAAAACAGTAGAAAAAGTAATAGATTTTTAAAGCAATACAATTTTAGTTTATATAAATGTAAATGAAACATACGAAAGGAATGTAATATACTGCTCGAAGTTCCTATATAGGAATCAATATAAATCAAGTAGTATTAACCAAGCAATTTTTTGTACTTTTTTGACCATAAGAGACACCCCCCCCCCCCCCGACTAAAGATGTTCACTAGAGATGAGAAGGACGTCATTTGGGGAAAGCTAGGGGGGCATCCCCCCCAAGATATTTCAGAATGTATGAACTATCACAGGTCAGACTCAGAAAAGGGAAAAAAAATCACAAATAACAAAAATGCTACAGTAACCTGTCAGATTTTATTAAAATATAAACATTACCATTCAATAAACACTTTGAAGCTCCTCCTCCCTCAGACAGCAAATTCCTCTCTTTAATGTTAAACCTATGGGCTTGGAATGGATCCATATTTTTCGAATTTCTTCTCTGAAAATTTAAATATTTATCTCCTTTTTTCTGTATACTCTTCTTGTTTTCTATTTATTCTGTGAGGTGTTTCTATCTTTTTTTATTTGAAAAAAAAAAATCTAAAATATATACCTATTTTTATATTTTAAGTGTTACAATCTAAGTGAAACAGGCGAGTTGAAAATTAGATCTCGTAAGATACGAGTGCGATACATTCGAATGCGAGATGTAAAGAAGCGCGATAGAACGACGGGCTACTGTATTAATGTTAGAATGAAAAATGTGAATGTATTTCATAGCTATAGGTTTAATATTAGAGAGGAGATTGAAGTCTGCCTGATAATGAGATTTAAGGCAAACTTTCGCAATAGCATTCAGTAAAAAAAGAAGAAGAAATCTCATGAAAATTATCCGCATTAGAATAACGTCAACACATATTTTTCAGAATCCTACTGTGATATGCAAAATTCTCTTATTAAAAAAGATTTAAGTGCTCGTTATATCCGTCTGATTCTGTTCTCATGCTGATAAAATTTTTAATGAAAATCATTAGACGTAAACGAATGACGCTGCAATCATTTTTTGTGGGATTCCAGTCGTGAGACTCTTCTCTTGCAAAGACAGCAGTAACTTTTTTTTTTTTTTTTTTTAACCCTTCAAATATTTAAAAAATTAAAAAAATATATTTTTTTTATTTCCTCAAGCTTATTTATTCAAGCATCTTTCATTAGTTAAAAAAATATATAGAATAATTTTACATCTGTCCTAAAAAGGTCCGACTGACTGTTTTTAAAATTCAATAACTTACAAATGATGACTAGGTGCAGAAAGTAATAGACGCTCAATGGAGGTTAAAACCGAAATCACCCAGCATGGATTTAAACGAAGGAGGCTACATATATGGAGTGGGTCCTTAAAGTACGAGATTGTACTGGTCAATGACACCCACCCCTTAAGACTGCGAGATTGTACTGGGTAATGACACCCACTTCACATATTTCACCGCTTTCCTTCGCATCAATGTGGATTGATTTCAGTTTTGACCTTTATTGGGCGCTTGTTGCTTGCAGTGCCATCTATCGCTGCTGTTTGGAACTAAAACTGTGAATCGCTGTAAAAAAAAAAATCCTGACATATTACATAACCTTCCTGCAGATATATATATATATATATATATATATATATATTTATAGCTGTCACTATTTGGAAGTTATTGAATTTTAAAAACAGTCAGACCTTTATAGGACACATACCGGTATATACTTTTTTTTATTAATATATAAATAGACATGAAATCTCTCCTTATTAGATGCTGCTACTTATTTATTTTTAAATCTCAAGTATGTGCAATAGATATTTTTCATATACAGTCGAACCTCGTTATCCCGACACTCTAATGACTAGAAAAATGTGTCGTCATAAGCGGAGTGCCGCGGTAACCGGAGTTGGAGAAAAATATGTTTATAAAAATCTGTATTTTTAATTAATTTAGGATAATTTTAAATTCATAGCTGTTCTTGCGGTTTTAAGCAATAAAACATTATTATTATTATACAAAATAAACTCTAAAACAAAATTGAAAAGAATAAAAATCAGATTTATGGTGACTTTTTTTTTTTTTTTTTTGTTACATGAAATATTGATGAATTAAGGTTTGCTTGTCCCTAGATGTGCTTCCAACAATTCTTTTTTCAATATTATACAATGAATTGTAATCAATATTCGTTATTTCAGAAGTGTTAGATAATTTCTGATCGTTTCAAAGCAATGCAATAAAGCAATTCAATTGTTCGGTTTTAGTCAATTAAAAAACGCCGTGTAACCACAAAAAGTGCCGCCTGACCAGAACAAAAAGACCGCGAGTAGACTGATACGCTTAAAACAGTTATTCATAGGGTGTGGGTTTATTTATTCAGATAAAGCATTGAAGTAAAACTTTTCATTTATCTCATTGGATATTTTAGACACTTTTGTGAAAAATTTGGCTAAGACATTTCTTACCGCTTAATTTTCGTGCTTATAAGATGGATTATGAAAAATGGACAATTTTCCTAAACTGCCGGGATATCCGGAGTTAAAAATTATTCAATGACGTAAAATCCGGAATTTTTTTTACATTAAAATCATATACAGAAAATCGGGACTTTGAAAAACTGACATGATAAGTGGAGTGATGTAAAAACCGGGTGTCGTGATAACGAGGTCCGACTGTATACAGTCAAATTCGTTAAATAGGAGCACGGCTAAAGTGAGGACCTGGTTAAAACGAACAATGTGCACGTAAGAATGGTAAATCATTTAAATAATATTAAGATTTTCACGCTTTTTATGTGTTACAAAATCACGGTCATGGCTAATAACGAGAAAAGTGTCGATTTGTTCCAATGTGAACTATCGCGAAACGTACAGTAGAATTAGGAAAGAAATCCCTTTCTTATCGAACAATGCTCTTTCTTGGCGATAATATTTCTGCATCATCACTGCTCGTCAAAATATAGTATATTAGATGCTACGTCTTAAAAAATATTAATTTTCAAATCTCAAGTATGCGCACTAGGCATTTTTCGTATACACAGTCAAATTCTTTTAATACGAGCACGGCTTAGCGAAGACGTGGTTAAAACGAACAATATGCACGTTAATCATTTAAACGATATTAAGATTTTCACGCTTTTTACGAGATATAAAATCAGGGTCATGGCTAATACGAGCAAAGTGTCGATTTGTTCCAAATCGCGAAAAGTACAGTAGAATTAGGAAAGAAATCCCTTTCTTATCGAACAATGTTCTCTCTTGGAGATAATAATTCTGCATCCCCACTGCTCGTCAAAATATAGTATATTAGATGCTGCGTCTTAAAAAATATTAATTTTCAAATCTCAATTATTCGCAATAGACATTTTTCGTATATACAAACAAATTCTTTTAATACGAGCATGGCTAAAGCGAAAACTTGGCTAAAACGAGCAATTTGCAATTTAAGAATGGTTCATCATTGAAACTATATTAAGATTTTCACGCTTTTTACGTGCTACAAAATCAGGGTCAAGACTAATACAGCAATATATCGATTCGTTCTAATACAAAATATCACGCAAAATATAGTAGAATTGGAAAGAAAACCCTTTCTCATTGAACTATGTTCTCTCTTGGCGATAACGTTTCTGCATTACAGCTGCTTGTCAAAATATAGCATCTATAATTTATCAGTTTTACTAGGCAGAATTTCAACCTTCAAGAAACCATCCATCCAAGGAAATGCAAAGGAATGTCCAGAGGTCTTGAAAGAATGAAAGAAAGAAAGGAGAGATAAGAACATTTGAAATATTGCTCTTATGTACGACGTGGAAAGAAAAGAGTGTAGAAGAAACTTTTATTGGTTTTTAGCACTTTCCAACAAAGTTGAAAAGTATTTATGAATTCGGTTTGTCTGTCTGTCCGAGCTCTAACTCACGTAAATATAGTCCGATTGCTATGAAATTCATAGATGTTATTGGGTATCACTATGACATGTTCGGTATTGAAAATTAAGTGTGTGCCACTTACGGTTATTTACAGACTCTCAAAATAATTTTGTTACATTACGATCTATGGGGGGAAATCGTTTGCGGTGTATTTTAATGATATTACACTATTTTAAACATACTGAAATTTATACATATCCCCGAGGTATACTACACAGCACTATTCATCATCAGCACTGCCGAGAATTTATTGTTTATTTACAGGGACACGCAAAAGAATTTGGCTACTAAAGAAATTCAACATTAATTGAACTATTGAAGCCTAGTCACGTTTTTAAATTGAACTATACTTGTAAATATAATTTGGTGTGTATAAATTCTATATATCATATACAGTGCTGCACAAAAGTTCTGGAGTTCCGCTTATTCATGGAAATTTTCAACTGTGATATGCGTTTAACTGGGACTAACTTTTAGAATACTATGTAGTATACATACAAATCTATAGATCATATACAGATCTGCACAAAAACATTGTATATTTTCTGGACTAATAATAGCAGAAATTGGATTTTCAAATCCGTTATGCGTTTTTTTTTTTTCGTTTCACCGAGAACAGCGAGATTAAGGGTTTTTTTTTTTTACGATTATTTTAAATTTTATTTTACACTATACATAAATACTTAATATATCAACTGCTTTTCAAAGGATTACATCGTCTTGCACTTTTAGTAAGTTACGTAAGTTTATCGTTACGTTATCTTAAAATACACTTTTACTTTGCAGAAAAAATGAAATCGGATATTTTTCCGACTATTGATGGTAA
Source organism: Maratus speciosus (assembly GCA_963932465.1). Taxonomy (NCBI): domain Eukaryota; kingdom Metazoa; phylum Arthropoda; class Arachnida; order Araneae; family Salticidae; genus Maratus; species Maratus speciosus. The sequence continues at coordinate 451,623,524 of OZ010789.1, read as the reverse complement.
TAGCAGAAATTTGGCTTTCAAATGCGTTATGCGTTTTGTCAAATTGTTTATTTAGACATGATTTTTCACCTTCATAAACTGTGAAGTTTTACTACAGCATTCTGAATGTGTTGAAAACTGTTTCATAATCTATGCTAGAAGCATGATTTTTCGTTCTTGTTTTCTTTACATCTGGCCTCTGGGCTAGATTAACCAGTCTTTTCATATCTCTTACTGCACTGTTAAAATGAAAAAGATGTGTAAAATGAATAGCTTAAAAATTGTAATGGCTATCGCAATGTTAGCCGAGATTTTCCAGGAAACTTTACTATATTCTGTTAATTTTAGCAATGAGATAATTAGAACAATTAATAGTTGTAATTAGTTTATTTGTATATGCTTTATTTAAGATTTTTATTACCTTTACGGGTATCACGAGTGTTATTACGAGGACTTTTATAGTTCCCTTGGTTCTCGTATTAACCGAGTTTGACAGTATTTTTATTCACAATCTTCTTTGGTGCTTAAAACACCTTAAAAACTGAAAAGCCTGGTATATTAAAATAAATAATGTGAGCATTAAAAAGGTCCACAATCTTAATCAAAAGGCAACTAATGTAATGAAAAAGATGTTACAAGTTTAAAATATACATTTTATTTTAAACTTCTTAGTACTTTCAAGCCTTCCAGAATTCTCATCATCAGAGAATATCTTAATAAGTAAATGTTGTTTATTTATACAAATACGTCATTTTGTTGTGAAAATGAGAGAGCCAATAATTATTAGAGTTGAAAGTAGAAGTAGTAGTAGCAATTTCTTGGATTGAATTTAATTAGAGGAAATATATTATTATTATTATTATTATTAATTGCAGTTCCATTTATTTTATCACATCACTTTGTTTCTCATACGTCACTTTCCATGAGTAGAAGAAAATATTTAACTTCTGTACTTTAAATTTTAATACGTCACTTGCTCAGGTTTTCAGGATTTATTTTCAGGATATTGAACCACAAAACTGATAGGGAGAATATTAATTTTAACATCCATAAAATTGATACTAGAATTATTTGAAAAGGTAGTACTAAGTTCTAGATTAGAAGGGTACTTTACAGGAAGAGATATAGAATTATTATTTGTAACAGAAAGAATAATTATATCATCTATGTATCTGTAGAGCAATAAATTATTATTAATAAATTTACGTTCATAAAAGTAAAGATATAAATCAGATAACATGCTTGATGAAGCAGCTCCTTGAAGAATGCCCTGTATTTGAATAAAAAAAGCATTGTCTTAGAAAATAAAATTATGAAATAGTAGAAAGTTAGTCAAAGATGTGAAGTAGTCAGTATCAATGTTATCAGGTAAATTTAATAAAGGAAGATATTCTATAAATAATGAATTGATAATAGAATGCAAGTCTTTTAGAATGATATTATTAAATAGGTCTTTGAAATCTAAAGTAATAATATTATTGACATTTGTTAATGGCTTTATTTTATCCACCAATTCAAAACTGTTTTTAATGCAGTGAGTGTTGTCTTTTTTAACTGATAACTCATAAATTTGTGTTATATATATATATATATATATATATATATAAACCTAGTAAAAGATTATATTTAGCCTGAACTAGCGCACCCCCCTCCCTCCTTTTCTTTTTGTTGGTGATTACTATGCTTTACGTTTATATATATATATATATATATATCGGCTATTCGCGCAAAATACTAAAATAAAACTTTTTTTTTTTTTTTTTTTTTTTTAGAGTGATGTGTTATGGTTAACAGCAAAAGAACGCACATTTCCTCATCACTGAAATGTCAAAACTCGCATATTTTAAACAACTGGCCAGTCTCAGTTCGACTTTTCAAATTCAAAAATTATTTTACGCTATTTTTAAAAATTTCAAATTTCAAATCATGTCACTATCACTACCTGCATTTAATTGCTCCCTCTTCCGATGTATGAAGTTATTTTATGCTGTGAATAGTTATTGGAATAAGTAAACAATATTTAAAACAAATGAAGACAATAGGAAAATGCCAGACATAATAAATTTCTTCTGGGAAAATTTCTAAATTTAGATAAAGATTACGTAATTAATTCTAACAATAGATGCTCTTGAAAGCAAAGGCGTACAGCTGGTTAAAATTAAATAAACTTTACGACCGATTACTTTCATTGAAGTAACAATGATATTTAAGAAATAAAGATGAATATGATAAATGTCTGCCACTGAGCACAATACATATAAAATTAATAATATTATTTTTTTTAATCTCCTAATTTAGTTTCATTTAGATTTAATTTTTATCAATTTTAATTATTTTAGCGGAGTATAACATTAAATTTTTCACTAACGCATTCAAATCAAGTTTGTACACGTCTCGATTTCTTTAACGCTGTAAATGTAAATAAAGAAATACGCGGCATTATACATTATTATAGTAAGTTCTATCAAAACGGAACCTCCAATTAACGGAATCTTGCCTTAAATGGAATTTTCATGATTACAGTGAAAAGAATACAATGGGAATTAGAACAGACGGTGCAGGCTTGCAACGATAGAAAACTCTCTAAAATGGAATTTTTCTCAGATTCCTTGTGATTCAGTTTTAGCAGGTTTTACGATGTTTAAAATATTTTAATTTCACAAACTTAATTCTCCAAACTTTAGGAAAATTTTAGGGGCAATTGCGATATTTTTAACATTACAAGCAGTGTTGAATTCAGACGCTTTCCTCCGGGAGGGGATTGTTTGTGGCTCCGAGGGGGACATTATAGAATTGCGGGGGGAAATTGTACTTTTTGATCATTGAAAATACAATTTCTCAAATCTTCCAGGAGGGAAATCAGATTGCTACCGGGATGGGGGGGGGAGGGGGGAGCCCTAAATTCAACACTGATTACAAGTATGTAATAACAGTATTCTTGTGCTAGTCAGGCACATGTGGTACGCTGTCAAACAATATTCCCATCGTTCTAATGAATTCAGCCCTTGTTCCATGTACTGGTTTTGTTTGGACCGAATGAGGGCATTTTAATATGAGCAATAACCGGCTTCATATTACAAACAGTTTTGACGGCTTACCGCAACTATATTAATTAGAATTCTGAGTTTCTGCATCATTGAGTCTAACCGGGTGAATGAATACTCTCTCTCTTGGATGTTCTTGGTGAACCTAGAGAATAAGGGGTAGGAGGCAGGAGTGATTATGAGTAAAAAAAAAGAAAAAAAAAATCTGAAGTTCACCGCAAATTTTCTGAAAGAGTTTTCTTTCACGATTCTTTGTCCAAATTTGCGTTTTTTCGCGAACCTTTGACGAAATTCGCTTCTTTTTCACGATCCTTTAACGAAATTTGTGTCTTTTTCACGATCCTTGGTCGAAATTCGGTTTTTTTCATGTCCTTAGACGAATTGATCAAATTCGCGTTTTTTCTGCAATCATTTGACAAAATTTGCGATTCTTAGACGAAATCAGTGTTTTTTCTACGATCGTTTGACGAAATTTGCATTCTTCGCGATCATTTGACGAAATTCGCTTTATTTGCTCGATTGACAGAATACACGTCTTTTTCACGATCTTTCGATGAAATTCGTGTTTTTCTTTTTTTTTTTTCACGATCCTTCACGAAATTCGTGTTTCTTTCCGCGATTTTTTGATAAAATTTGCGTTTTTTTTTTTTTTTTTTTCGTAACTTCTTGATGAAATTTGCGTTTTTTTTGTTATCCTTCGACGAAATTTTACTTTTTTCTACGATTCTTTATCGAAATTCACGTGTACTTCGCGATATTTTAACGAAATTTGCGTTTTTTTGCCGAGATCTTTTGACAATATTCGTGTCTTTTTTTCGTAATGCTTTCAAGAAATTCGTGTTTTGTTTTTCGCGATCTTGAGACGAAATTTGAGGGGTTTTTTTACGATTCTTTGTTGAAATTCGCTTTTTTTCCCCGCCGCACAGTCGTACGTTTTGCTGATCTAGGTAGACAAAATACATTTTTCCAATTATCTCGGAATTTGACAAAATCGCATATTCTGGTAGCTGAATGTCTGTATTTTCAAGATTCGTACGAGTTTTGTCGAAAAAATCCGAGATGTCGATTAATTATGACCGCGATGAAGACATTTGCGCAGTTGATTTGATGGAGTTTTAAAAGTTTCACTAGCTTTCTCTAAGTTTGAAAGTACGTCGTGACTATTCTGTTTTATTTGAATGCACGAGTTTGCTGAACATATGTCACGGGTTTGTCAAGGTCAGATTTAACCCATTTTTGTTTGAAAATAAGTGATATTAAACCCACTTAACTGCTCTTTTCAAAGGTTGTAATTCTGGATGATACTTGATGTTGTTTACAAAATTTATCTAGACTTTTAACATATTATTCAGCATTAGTCAGCAATAAGCATTATTTTAAATCAAAACGCCATTCCTAAAGTATTGGAAAATTAAAAAAACTCCTGTAAATGTTTGCTAATCATTAAGTTTTTATTAATGAACAAGCATCATATTAACTTGCAGTCAGGGATGTAGTGGAAGGTATACGGGGGTATACGCCGTATACCTTCTGGATTTTTTAAAGGAACACCGTGTACCCTCTGTTTTTCAAGAAAGCTATAGTATATACACTCTAGGGTATACGCTCTGCCTTGAGCGTATACCCTCTGCTTAGAGCGCATACCCTCTGTTTTTTTTACGACTACACCACTGCTTGCAGTGCATGTATGTTTATTTCAAATCTTGCAAGTCAAATTTAAACCACTTTTAATTATCCAATTGAGCCGAAACAATAAATACATGTGTAATTTGAATGACAATATTATTATAATTTAAAGAACGTAGACATTTGTTTAGAATAGTATTTCTACAAGGATTCACAAAAATTTAGATTAAAACATGCAAGTTAATTTTAAACCAATTTGAATAATCTGATTGAGCTAAAACTTTGCTCACGATATGTATTTCTGATGACAATGCAATATTATTATAATTTATGGAACGTAGTAGTTACGCTTTTTTTACAGGGCTACATAAAAGAATAGTTCAAATATTGCAAGACAATTTTAAGCAATTTTCATTTATCTGATTGAGCTGAAACTTTACCTGCATGTGTTTTTTAACAATTCTATTATATTATGTTATAATTTGACGAACGTATAAATTATGCATTTTTTACAGGGCCACACAAAAAATCACGGAAAAATTGTCGCTAAAAAGCAGAAATTTTAACAAAAATTTCAAATTAATCAGATTTTAGCAATTTAATTAATTCAATTTCAACAAAATTACTGTAGGTTATTCAGATACACAATAGCATTTTTTAAATTGAAAACAAAGTGCGCAGCAGTTGTATTTCTTTTAAAGGGACACATAAAAAATTCGCATACATTATCGTCTAGATGGAGAAATTTTATTTCAAATTGAATAAAATTTATATAGGTTATTTATTAACAAAACAACATTTTTTCAACCGAAAATAATTTAGGTATAGCATTTATATGTTTTACAGAGTCACACAAAACATAAAAGTTTTTTTTTTTTCAATATGATTTTATTTTAAAATTTTAATTTTTCAGGATGACTACACAATTTTCTAGAGCAAATCTGAGTAGACAAAAATAAAATAAGAATTGAATGTTAACTTACATGCGTGAATTAGATTGTTTTTTACTTAATAGTAAAATAAGTATGTTTAACGCATTCTTTGTAATTCCTTATACTTTTATTTTGAAACATTATTGTTAAATAAACCAATTATTTCTCCCTATTTGAGACTTTTAATAAAGGTTACATTCGAAAAATCAGCAAAATCTAATTAAACTTCAACGAAATAATCTTGTCCATTGATCGCCAATGTGCGCTGTGTGATCCTTAGATGAAATTTGGGTTCTTTCCTTGATTCTTTGTCGATCTCGAAAATACCTAGCGATTTACGGAGTTAACGTATATTAACGTATACGGAGTTAACTTAATATATTTTTATAGGAAGTAGAAGAAAAATTTGGGAGAATTTTAGGAATTTTAGGGCGTAAAATAATAGTTCGGAAATTTAGGAATTTTAGTGGGAATGCGAGCCCTGCGATACATAAAAGGGAATTTACTTACTGAAACGGAATTCGTGTTTTGCAAAAATAAAACAAGTGTTTTACAATATTATGAACAATTTTACACTACAAGATTTACATGTTATACAAAAAACCTGTCATTTTTATTTCATCTTACCAAAATAATAAAAGCTGTGACAAAATAATACAAATTGTGTGTGTTTTGAATTAATAACAAGAACGTAAAATCATGCGTTAAGTATAGATTATGAAACACTTTCCAACACATTCAGAATACTATAATAAAATTCACAGATTAATAAAATGAAAAAGATTGTCTAAATAAACAATTTGTAAAACACATAGCACATTTGAAAACACAATTGCATCAACTATTATCGAAAGTCGAAAAAAAAAATCAGAATTTTTTGTGCAGTCCTATATATGAACTATAGATTTATCATATAATACATAGTATGCTAAAATATAGTTCAATTAGAATACGTTTCACCCCTTCAACAATTTCCCTTAATAAACGGAAATGTACTTTAGATGTTTTGTACAGCCATACGATCAGTAGAATTTATACACACAAAGAAATATGCAGAAAAAGTTTAATTTAAAAACACTTACCGCAACAGAAAACGCACTTCCAACAATTATTATTCATAGAGAGTACTGTAACCGAATTATTTTGTGTATACCTGTATATCAATGATGAATGCTATGCACATCATATTCTATAGTAAATATCTTGCCGTGCAGCTCAAAGTTATATATCATTTCCAATATACAACATAAATAAAATGTACCGCAAACGATTTTACGCCGTAGACCGTAATGTAATATAATTATTTTGAGTGTCTTGTAAATGAACGATGAATAATATTCATACAATATTTTATGGCAAGCATCTTGTAGTGTACTTCTAGAGCAATATATACATTTCAATGAGTTTGTAATTGCGAAACGTTATTAAAAATCACCGTATACGATTTTCCCCCATAAGCCGTAATGTAAAGGAATACTTTTGAATCTCCCCGTAAAACAAACTGTAACAACTAACATGTTTTATTTTTAATACCGAGCATGCCATAGAAAAATTCATAACATATATCAATTGCATGGCGATCCGATTATATTTACGCGAGTTACAGCACGGACAGACGCCCCGAAGTCATAAACACTTTCCAACTAAATAAACAGGTTGGTTGTGTTTATGACGGAACTATGTTGGAAAGTGTTAATAAACAGGTTGGTTGTGTTTATGACGGAACTATGTTGGAAAGTGTTAATAAACAGGTTGGTTGTGTTTATGACGAAACTATGTTGGAAAGTGTTAATAAACAGGTTGGTTGTGTTTATGACGGAACTATGTTGGAAAGTGTTAATAAACAGGTTGGTTGTGTTTATGACGGAACTATGTTGGAAAGTGTTAATAAACAGGTTGGTTGTGTTTATGACGGAACTATGTTGGAAAGTGTTAATAAACAGGTTGGTTGTGTTTATGACGAAACTATGTTGGAAAGTGTTAATAAACAGGTTGGTTGTGTTTATGACGGAACTATGTTGGAAAGTGTTAATAAACAGGTTGGTTGTGTTTATGACGGCCAATTATCAACATGAAGGATATAGGCCCTAAGGAGGGAGGAGGAGTGCCCTCCGTGGGAATCTTTCTAAGGGAACATAATCCGTATTTACGCATGGAAATCCATGGTTCGAAGCAAACCACGAAAACTCCGAACGATTAGACCGATGGGCGCGATTGGGTTCGAACCCAGCACCTCCCGTCTACCAGCTTCGAGAGCAGAACCTCTCGACCATTGGTGGGATGTTAATAAACAGACAGGCAATTTCTATATGACGATATAAATCAATAATGAAATCAATTGTATTATAATGAAAATAATATATTATTGAAGAAATATGAATTTTAACATTCTCAAATACAAACTAAGTAAAGTACGTCCTGATACAACCCAGAATTCGTTGTTATTCGTAAGCGCATAAAACAGGAAGGTATTCTTACTCAGAAACTGTGAAAATGAATAACATTTTCAATTTTTCGATAAACGCAAACGATTTTAAAGAAAATATTGTACAAGTTGGTATGTTGAACCAAATTCTCAGGCGTGACATACAGACCAACATTTTCTCGAATTGAGAATGATATTTAAGAAATTAAATCAAGCTGATAAAGGAAATACATTTAACAATACGTATAAAATGTACATAAATATTTCTGAAACTCTCATAATTTAACTAAATTTAGATTTAATTTCTATCAATTTTAATCAGTATGGTATGTGCCTAATATTCATTTTCCCATTAATGTATACAAATAAAGTTTGTAAACACCTCGAATTCTTTAATACTGAAAATGCAAATAAAGAAATTGGCATTGTTCTATTATAATATATTAGTAGTCCTTGCCTTAAACAGAAAATTTCCATAATCCTGGTGAAAAGAATACAGTACAATTGAGGATGTGAGTTTCAAAACTCGCGTTATCCAGAAAATCAAATTTTGAGAAATCGCGAAAAACCTCTGACTGCGTCTATTGGTTTTCATTCTAAACCAAGATTTTACAATGCAGAAATACACAATAAAACTAGATTATTTTTTAGGTAGCTTTCTTTACAAAAAGCTACCTATTGCAGCCGTTCGGAGGAAAGCGATTTAAAAAAAATTTGGTATATTTTCATCGATCATGCCCCCAGACCCCGAAACCACCCTCCGTTCAAAATTGATATATATATATATCAATATATATCAATATATATATATATATCTGACCTATGTCACACTGTAACTCTCGTATTTATGAACCGATTTGGATGTAATTCGGTGTGTACATAGTACATACCAATGTCTCGACCGAGTTCGTTGGCCAGCTTCAGCCGCCATTTTGTTTCAAAATGGCGGCCATTTAAAAATTTTTTAAAAATTTAAAATTTGAAATATGGTACCAAAAAATTGAAAATGGAAAAATATTTTTTTCTTATGTATTTGACCTTTATACAAAGACTCCGTAGAAGTTTTTGTTTCGTCTATATCTTAAAAAATGGCTGAGTTATAGCATTTTGAATTTCTAGCGAAGCTGACATTTTGAAACGTCCTGAATTTTGTCACGCGATAAAAGGCGTATTTATGAACCGATTTGGATGTAACTTCGTTTATACATAGTACAGACCAATGTCTCGAACGAGTTCGTTGGCCAGCTTCATCCGCCATCTTGTTTAAAAATGGCGGCCATTTAAAATTTTAAGAAAAATTTAAATTTGAAATGTGGTAGCCAGAAATTGAAAATTGAAAAAATATTTTTTTCTTATGTGTTTGACCTTGATAAAAAGATTCGGGAGCAGTTTTTGTTTCGTCTATATCTTAAGAAATGGCTGAGTTATAGCATTTTGAATTTCTAGCGTGGCTGACATTTTGAAACGTCCTGATTTTTCCCACGTGATAACAGACGTATTTATGAACTGATTTGGATGTACCTTGGTGTGTACATAGTACATACAAATAACTCAACCGAGTTCGTTGACCAGCTTCATTCGCCATTTTGTTTCAAAATGGTGGCCATTTAAAAAAATTAAAAAAAAATTAAATTTAAAATGAGATACCAAAAAATTGAAAAATGAAAAAGATTGTTTTTGTATGTGTTTGACCTTAATACAAAGATTCCGGAACAGGTTTTGTTTCGTTTATATCTAAAAAAATGGCTGAGTTACAACATTTCGAATTTCTATTGTGGCTGACATTTTAAAACGACCTGAATTTTGTCACGCGATAACAGGCGTATTTATGAACCGATTTGAATGTAACTTGGTCTGTACATAGTACATACCAATGTCTCGACCGAGTTCTTTGGCCAGCTTCATTCGCCATCTTGTTTCAAAAGGGTTGCCATTTTTTTTTAAAAATGTGATTTAAAATTTAAAATGAGATATTAAAAAATTGGAAAATGAAAAAGATTTTTTTTATGTGTTTGGCCTTGATACAAAGATTCTGGAGCAGTTTTTGTTTCTGAAAATTTGTTCTTTTGTTTATATCTTAAAAAGTGGTTGAATTATAGCACTTTGAATTTCTATCATGGCTAACACTTTGAAACGATCTTGTATTTGTCACGCGATACCACACGTATTCGCCTATTTCTATGGAAGAAGGCATGTGGATAGTATGCATCAATATCTCGACCAAGTTCGCTGGCCAGCTTCATCAGCCATCTTGTTTCAAAATGGCGGCCATTAAATTAAAAAAAATTATATTTAAAGTGAGGTGCAAAAAAAATTAGAAATTGAAAAAGGTTTCTTTCTTAAGTATTTGACCTTGATATAAGGATTCAGGAACATTTTTTGTTTGTCTTTATCTTAAAAAATGGCTCAGATATAGCAGTTTCAATTTCTAAAGTGGGTGACATTTTGAAAAATATGATTTTTTGCCTGCGACAGCACTCGTATATATCAACCGATTCCGATATGAGTGAGCATGTGCACAGCATTTACTAAGGTCTCGACCAAGTTCACTGGTTAGCCTCATCCACCATGTTGTCTTAAAATGGCAGGCACTTTAAGAAATCGCCGAATTTGGCAGCCAAATATAAATTACTTTAAATAAAAGCAGCTTGGATAAAGCTGACTAATTTCTCGAAATTCTCATTCATAATGATTTAGTATTGATAAAAATTAGTATTGAATCTCCTACATTCGGTTTCCACTTAATTGAGCTTCGTGTGTTTGAATAATATAAGTTGGCTTTTTAAAAATAAAGAATATGAAAGCTACCTCTTCCTCCCGGCACTGGCCGGAAGGACTTTTTCAGATTGTAGTGTTTTTTTTATGCAGGTTAACCAATAGAATAGATTGATAGATAAAACTCGATATTTTAAATTTTTGATAAGGCGATTTTTGAAACTCACGTCCTCAATTACAATACTGTACGTACCGACAAAGACGGAAACCTGCCTAATCGGAATATCGCTTCGGTCACTTGCAATTCTGTTTTAGTAGATTTTACTTTATTTAAAATTATTTTAATCTTAATTTTATAGACCTATTAGAGGGCTCTGCACCCTGCACCCTTCGTGCGTCATCCCCATATTGTCAGCAGATTTGCATGTTGCAAGTTTGGTTCCTCATTCATCCATTGGTATGGAAACACACCACTAATAACCCATTAAAATTTCTTGGATTAAGAGCATCTTAAGAAATTTAAATTTTATATGAATGGACAGGCCGGCTGACAGATTAATTGCATATAAGTAAACTCTGTCTAAGGTGGAATCGATCGGGACTGAGAAAATTTTCCGTAGTAGACAATATTCCGCCTCAGTCAAATTTACTCTATGTCTATGGATTCGCAGGGACTTGAAAATCTTTCAGAGTTAGACTGATTTCCGTCTTACAGAGAGTTTGCCCTATCTAGCGTTTGTATGTTTTACGTAACAATTCAGTTGATAGTTCAGTATCAGTAACGGATAGCTAATTTTCTCTTCGTTTCTATATTCATAATTTAAAAAATTTCTAGCCTTATAAAATGAGTTTAAATTCAAAATAATCGCCGTAAATGTTTTCATACAGTAAAACATAAAAAATCAATATATTTAAATGTAGATAGCAAAAGAAAATTGTGTTGAATCAGTATTACCTATTTTTATCTTGAGCATGGTCGTCCTATAGTGAAACATTAAAAAAAAAATACTTTAATTTAAATTTGGTTAATAATTTCACCCTAATGGGCGTTATCGGCGTTAAAGAAAGTTGAATTTAAATAACTTAATCTAATTTTAACTTGGAATATGATTGCCACATGAAAAAACATAAAAAAATAAATTTTTAAATTTTAGTTATGCAATTTTCCACCAGGAGCGCTACCAAAGTAGAAAAACCTATCATGTATTTTTTTTTTTTTTTTTTTTTTTTTTTTTTTTTTATCAGAACATAAAATTAACGCGACAAAAGCTTATTATAAAGATTTATTTAAAAGACATAAAAATTAATTTTATTTAAATTTAGTCACCCATTTCCGACCAGGGGGCGCTAAACGCAAAAGAAAATTGTGCTGAATCTGTATCACATAATTTTAACTTTGAGAATGGTTCCCATATTAAAAAAATTTCAAAACCATTCCATTTTAAACTTTTAGTTATGCAATTTTCCTTCTGTGACGCTACCAGTGTACAAATATATATATATATATATATATATATATATATCATGTTTTTTTTGTTTTTGTTTTTTGTTGTTGTTGTTATTTTTTTATCAAAAGAAATTTGACCGAGACAGAAGATTATCTGAAGATTTATTTTTAAAAAACTATCAATTTTCTTTTAAATTTGGTAACTCTATTTCCTCGCTATACACGCAAAAGAATTTTTTTTTTTTTAATCTGTATTCCAACTTTTACTTGGAATATTGTTATGAGGAAAAAAATATATATATATAAATTCGTTTTAAATTTTTAGTTATGAAATTTCCCATCGCAGCGTAAAAATACTAGAGATCCTACATAAAAGTCCTACATTCAGGGTAACTAAAAAATACTAATGAGAAAAAATATCAATAGGGTTATCAATAGGGTGACCCAGTCAGTAGTTGATCAAATAAATTCAGTGTTACGGAGTTTTTATTGTATTTCCTTCCTTTTAAGTTTTAGAAGTAAGCTAACATGACTGCTACAACCCTTAATCAGAGTTGCCAAATCTCCAGTATTTTGCACACCACTATTATCTTAGAGAAAATGTTTTTCTTTTAAATCGATCTAACGTTCCAATTAAATAAAATAAAACTTTCTGTATTAAAATACTGGTATCCGAAAAGCCGGAGACTTGGCATCTCTCATTAATGAATGTCCTTTAATAGACAAAAGTGAAATCCGCTGAAATTAAATATCAACAAAATTATAAATAAATAGTGTTTTTTAATTGCCATTTTCTCAGTCGTTGATCAGGCTAAAGAAGTCAACCGAAAATTTAAAAATTAATCTTTAAAATATCATCCTTGAGCTGTGATTAACAATAATTCTTATAAAAATATTAGTTAAAATAAGCAAGATGGAAGTGGATTATTTTAACTTACCGTAATTGCCTCCAACTAATCAAAAACTAAATGTTTACACTTTCTAATAAAAAAATTTCATAAAATGGCTTCTGTTACAGCAGACAGCTGACAACAATGTGAAAACAGGTGCACCAACATTCAAACAAAAATATTATGTCCAGTGCGACGTATAAAACTCATTTTCGCCTGAAACATTTAAAAAATTTTATCCACTACTGGAAGGGTATCAACTACTGGCGAGGTCACCCTATATACATTTGACAATGGCAAAAACTTTTCCTGAAGATTTGTGCGACATCTGTTCGTGATAAGTGAGCTTAAAATGCGTTCAAAAAGTTAGTTGAAGACGCAGTTATACACACAGAGGTACATGCTTTGGATAAGATTCCTCATCTTGTCCACAATCAATTGACGCAATTTAGAGAGCGTGATTTTTTTCTATTATTATTATTCATTGATCACTGTAGTTCTATGCTAAATTCAAAGAAAGGCATTATACTTCACATCCATAATTGTTGCGGTGTGAATATGATATTTAATGTATTATAGTAATATAGAAGAAAAGTTTGTGTCAAAACATACTACATGGTTAGCATAACAGTAGTTCTAAATTAATAGTTGCAACACTCTAAAATTGGAGGAGTGAAAAGTTCACTCTCTGAAAGAGTGACAGGCATTTTCACTCTTTTTGGAGTGAATTTTATAAAAATACACTCCTTAAAGAGTGGGATTTTCCACTCTCTAGAAAGGAGTGAAATGTCTCGCTTAGTTATCGAGAATGAAATAGTCACTCCTGAAAGAGTGACTTACGTATGCATTGCTTATTAACCAATCAGAACAGCAAGGCGACAACACCTTTGTAAGATAAGAAAAATGATCACTTTTTCGTCCGTAATCTTAAGATTAACAGATTAGGATATCATTAAAATGACTCTTTATGGAACGCATAAGTCTTATTTAATTTTAACCATTTATTCGTGTGATATGTTAAGATTATGAGCTAAATAGTTGTATGTTGCATAGAAAAAGATTGATCGAGGAGTGTTCGGATTTCTATTCCTAGAAAATTGATTTCCTAGAAAAATGATTGTCTATTATATTTCTTCTTGTAGCGGTTTGAAATATAATTGTTTTAACAATTGAAAAACGCACAATGCTTAGCAAAACGTAATCAAAACTTCATTAATTCGGACAATGTGAATAAAAAAGATGAGTGTAAATATTTTATTCTTCCCATTCAATACTTTTGCCAACGATCTAAAAAAAAAGTTTTATCTGTTTCGTTTGCAAAGCTGACTGACTCAGAGGATATCTGGATTTTTTCAATTAATAGGAGACCCGATGCAAACATTAATTTGCCGTTCTGTGAGATTTTTTTTTGTTTGTTTATCATTGATTTCTGATTATACACAGAGTATTTATCATCAGTATTATTGTTTCGGAGTTAATTATGATATTTGATGATTATGATATTACGAAAAGGTTGGTACATTATTTTTTTAACTGCATGTAAGCCTTTTTCTGTTGTTTATGATTTTAAAATTTCGAGGCTGAGTAACATAAAAAAATTAATTATAGACATTCTGCATCAGTTATTAAATTTCCTTCAATTTAAACGCATTTATTACGTTTTTGATACACGTAATGTTTGGCACTAAAAAATAAAACATGATATTTAAGTATTGAAATGAAATGTTTTTTATACCTGTTTTGAAGTTTATCGATACGACAGCTTTAGTATATATTTTTAAAAAGTTCATATTTACTTACATAATACAAGACTAAATATTTTTTAAAGAGATTAATAACTACTTTTTTACATTAAAATGTTTTTCAAACAATAAAAACTTTTCATATGCAGTCATTTACTTTATTTTTATTAAAATTCATACAGATACAGATAAATGTAATGTGTTTATTTTTATATTTATTTTTTCTAGGTCAATCTTTTCCTATAAAACATAAAATCTATTTTGCTCATATTCCCAAAATACATTACCTACGGGAATAAAAAAAAATTAAATTAAATATGGCTTACCTTGTCGTTTGATTAATAAGTATTTTTGCAGCAATAATGGACCAAAATTAGAAATCATGATTAAGTAAAGAACAATGTTTAAAAGAAAAATATGTGCATATTCCAGAGACCTTAAAATTTAGACTCCACGATCATATTAAATAAAACAAAAGCAAATCAGAGCGGATAAAAGAATAAAAAAGAAAAGTGCCCAGCTAAACTGATGGCATTGAGCTCACAGGCTATTCACACTAATTGTATATTATACTCTTATTTTAAAGAATAATGCCCCTCAAAAAAAATAAGTGAAGGGGAATTAGCCCCCGTTTCCCCCTTTATACTTAACCAGTGAACCTCCAAATCTAATCAGGGAAGCTCCTTATCATAATAAACCGGTATATCAAATTTGGAGCAAATCGAATAATCCTGCAAAAAAAAACCATTTATCTAAATTAAGGGGGTGGACTAGCCCCCCTTTATCCTTAACCAATGAATCCCCAAAACGAATCAGGGAAGCTCCTTAACATAATAAACCGGTATACCAAATTTGGAGCAAAGCGAATAATTCTGCATGAAAAGCCCGTTTATATAAATTAAGGGTGGTGGATTACCCCCCCCCCCTTCTCCCTTTATCCTTAACCAATGAACCCCCAAAACTAATCAGGGAAGTTCCTTAACACAATAAACCGGTATACCAACTTCGGAGCAAATCGAATCATTCTGCATGAAAAACGCATTTATCTAAATTAAGAGGGGCGGGATAACCTCCCTTTTCCCCTTTATCCTTAACCAGTGAGCCCACAAAACTAATCAGGGAAGTTCCTTAACATAATAAACCGGTATAACAAATTCGGAGCAAATCGAATGATTCTGCATGAAAAACCCATTTATCTGAATTAAGGGGGGTTGACTAACCCCGTTTTTCCCCCTTTATCCTTAACCAATGAACTCCCAAAACTAATCAGGGAAGTTCCTTAACATAATAAACCGGTATACCAAATTCAGAGCAAATCGAATGATTCTTCATGAAAAACCCATTTATCTGAATTAATGGGGTGGACTAACCCCCCTTTTCCCCCTTTATCCTTAACCAATGAACCCCGAAAACTAATCAGGGAAGTTCCTTAACATAATAAACCGGTATACCAAATTCGGAGCAAATCGAATGATTCTGCATGAAAAACCCATTTATCTGAATTAAGGGGGGTGGACTAACCCCCTTTCCCCCCTTTATCCTTAACCAATGAACACCAAAAACTAATCAGGGAAGTTCCTTAACATAATAAACCGGTATACCAAATTCGGAGCAAATCGAATGATTCTGCATGAAAAACCCATTTATCTGAATTAAGGGGTAGGACTAACCCCGTTTTTCCCCCTTTATCCTTAACCAATGAACTCCCAAAACTAATCAGGGAAGCGCCTTATCACAATGAACCTAGAAAAAAATTTTGAAGCAAATCGGATGTTTCTATCAAGAGTTATCGCGTTACGTACGTACATACATACATACATACAGAACGGGCGGGCACATTAGCTCTCAGGCTTTGATAGCCTGTGAGCTAAAAATTACACATTCTTAATATTTAACTCATTACAAGCTTAGAACTCTTTTTTTTTTTTTTTTTTTTTTTTTTTAATGTGAGTTTATAAGCATTGATTTTAAGTGAAAAAATGAAAAATATTTTTGAACAATAGGACTTTGCAAAAATAGTACGGAGAAAGTACGATAAAAAGATAGGAATTTATATTTAAAACAAAAATTAAAATGAGATCAAACATTGTTAAACATATAACATCAACCTATTAAAAAGTTAAAGAAAAAAAGAAATGACCTAAAAAAAAAAGAATTGACCACATAAAAAATGAACATTCACTCCCATGAAAGAGTGACTATTTACTCCTACCAGGCGTGAAAAACCGCACTCCTTCAGCAAGAGTGAATAGTCACTCCTCCGAAAGAGTGATTATCCACCTCTGTTTAGAGTGAATAGTCACTTCCCAGAAGAGACTATTCACTCTTTCACAGAGTCAAAAATTTCACATTTGCTCAGAGTGAATAGTCATTCTAAAGAGGTTGCGCATATTCTGACTCTGCGATAGAGTGAAAATAAGTGGCTCACGGATAGGGAATCATTTGAATGTGACATACTTCTGACATAGAGGGAGGTGTAAAAAACCCTCGAAATGTATGTGTGGCGTAATTAATTGATCACCCTTTTTAGCTCACAGGCTATCAAAGCCTGAGAGCTAATGTGCCCGCCCGTTCTGTATGTATGTATGTACGTACGTACGTATGTATGTATGTATGTATGTACGTAACGCGATAACTCTTGATAGAAACATCCGATTTGCTTCAAAATTTTTTCCTAGGTTCACTGTGATAAGGCGCTTCCCTGATTAGTTTTTGGAGTTCATTGGTTAAGGATAAAGGGGGAAAACGGGGTTAGTCCACACCCCAACCCCTTAATACAGATAAATGGGTTTTTCATGCAGAATGATTCGATTTGCTCCGAATTTGATATACCGGTTTATTATGTTAAAGAACTTCCCTGATTAGTTTTGGGAGTTCATTGGTTAAGGATAAAGGGGGAAAAACGGGGTTAGTCCACCCCCCTTAATTCAGATAAATGTGTTTTTCATGCAGAATGATTCGATTTGCTCCGAATTTGGTATAGCGGTTTATTATGTTAAGGAACTTCCCTGATTAGTTTTGGGGGTTCATTGGTTAAGGGTAAAGGGGGGAAAAACGGGGTTAGTCCACCCCCCTTAATTCAGATAAATGGGTTTTTCATGCAGAATGATTCGATTTGCTCCGAATTTTGTATACCGGTTTATTATGTTAAGGAACTTCCCTGATTAGTTTTGGAGGTTCATTGGTTAAGGATAAAGGGGGGGAAAACAGGGTTAGTCCACCCCCCTTAATTCAGATAAATGTGTTTTTCATGCAGAATGATTCGATTTGCTCCGAATTTTGTATACCGGTTTATTATGTTAAGGAACTTCCCTGATTAGTTTTGGGGTTCATTGGTTAAGGGTAAAGGGGGAAAAGGGAGGTTATCCCGCCCCTCTTAATTTAGATAAGTGGGTTTTTCATGCAGAATGATTCGATTTGCTCCGAAGTTGGTATACCGGTTTATTATGTTAAGGAGCTTCCCTGATTCGTTTTGGCGATTAATTGGTTAAGGATAAAGGGGGGTTAGTCCACCCCCTTAGTTTAGATAAATGGTTTTTTTTTGCAAGATTATTCGATTTGCTGCAAATTTGGTATACCGGTTTATTATGATAAGGAGCTTCCCTGATTAGATTTGGAGGTTCACTGGTTAAGTATAAAGGGGGAAACGGGGGCTAATTCCCCTTCACTTATTTTTTGAGTGGCATTATTCTTTAAAATAAGAGTATAATATACAATTAGTGTGAATAGTCTGTGAGCTCAATGCCATCAGTTTAGCTGGGCACTTTTCTTTTTTATTGTATATGCAACTGAAAATAGAGTTCTGAAAATTATTTTTCCTCTAGAGAACAGCTGAAGTTGCTAGAAAAGATGCATGAATTGTAGTGTTCGAACAATTTCGTAACAGAAAAGCAACATACTTAATTAATAAGGCACGAAAATAACCAAAAGTTAAGGAAATGGTAAAAGAACTTACTGACGAAACAACTTAAATAGCAACACTGGCTATATTTCTTCAATGATAGGAGCCAGACACCAGATTCTTTTAAATCTCGATTTTCCAGAAAAGCACAAATAGTCTTTCACTTGTGTAAACCAGACTCAATGTATTTTTCAAATAAGAAAAAAATTGGTGCTTACAAAACGAGCTGTAAAGTACGAAAAATAAATTTCAAACGATCGGTCACTAGGTTAAGGGAACGAAGACGTACAAAATTAGCAGAAGTCTGAGAAGGTGGCGGGCCTTAAAATATAACTTACGCGAAGGGACTATTTGAAGACGAGGAAAGAAAAGTTTTATGAAGGTTATTCGCAGAAACATCAAAGTTTTTTTTTTTTTTTTTTTTTTTTTATTTTATTTAGTTTCTCAGAATGACAAGACTTAAAACAACCTGTGCACTTATTATTGAATTTCAGCAATGATAAAAATTTTGGATTCGTAGAAGAGTGAGGGGAACTTATTTAACCTTTCTAGGAAGTCGTTTTTAACACTTCCCAACATAGTTGAAAAATGTCCATGAATTCGGTCTGGCTGTCCGTGCTCTAACTCGCGTAAATATAGTCCGATTGCCATGAAATGGATAGACGTTATTGGGTATCACTATGGCATGTTCGGTATTGGAAAAGTGTGCTACATTCATGTACAGGGACACTCAAAGGAATTCCGTTACATTACGGTCTATGAGGGAAAAATCGTTTTCGGTGTATTTTAATGATATTACACTATTTTAAACATATTGAAATTGATATTTATCACTGAAGTGTACTTTAATGTTCTTACTATAGAGCATGGTGGTGAGCATAGAATTTATCGTTCATTTACAGCAACACCCAAAAAAAATTGACTATCACAAAAAAATGAACAATAATTGAACTATTGAAGCCGTATGAACAATAATTGCTGAAAGTGCGTTTTCAGTTGTGGTATGCGTTTTTAAATTTAATTATTTTTTAAATGTTACTTGGTGTGTATAATTTCTGTAGATTATATACAGGGCTGCACAAAAGTTTTCAAAAACATCCGTTTATTGGCTGAAATTGCTGAATGGAAATATTCAACTGTGCTATGCGTTTAAATGCAGTGGTGTAGTCGAGAGGAGACGCGGGGGGGGGGGGGGGCGGCGTCCTCTCACTTTTTTATTTTATCTAGAGCGTCCCATTACTTTTTATTTTCAGGGGGGACGCTCGAGACGCGAGAGGACGCAGACTTTCCAATGTCGTTAATTTTTTTAAAAGTACGAGCACACCAATAAGTTGACAATCTTAAGAAATAAGGCATTGATTTTTAATATTTCCAACAAAGATGAAAAGTGTTTATGGTATCGGTCGCTTGTTTGTCTTCACCAGTTCATATTCTAACTTCCGGAAGTTCATTTAAATCGCGACAAAATGTTATGCGTATTTTTGAAGTTCACTGTAGTATTATCAATATTGTAAATGATCTGTAGACCACCAATATTTCGTGTACGAGATGACAAAAAAAAAAGTTTCTTTTATATTACGGTTTATGAGTGGAACTTTTTCGAAATACACATTAAATAAATTATAATATACTTTAAATATAACGAAAATGACATATGGTATTGAAATTCGTTACAAAATGTTCTCTATCGAAAATAGCATGTATCTTTCGTTTATCACAACATTAAAAAATATTTGGAAATCCATGATCTATTAATGGTAATTGTTTGAAATACATTTTAATGAGTTTAATTTTTTTCAAACTGAAAACATTCATGTGTACTTCAGTAAGGACTGCTGCGTGTTTGCTGTGGAAAACGGTGTGCGAAACATTTATTCAAAACCGCGCAAAAGAATATGCATATATTATCACTTATGGTTTCAGTAGGTCTTAAAATTAATAACAGTAATTTAATTTTAATGAAAAATCTTTTTAATATTCTAATCCTAAAGCATATTATTAAACTGTGACAGAATTGAATAAATATCCCTTGATTTAAGGTCACTTTCCCTTTAACCCTTTAGCGGGCGGTGTCCACAAAAAAGGACACCTAATTTTAAGAGTACTGGCACCAAGAATATTTCATTAAAATTTTCCTTTTATAAAGTAGAGAAAATCAAGCACATTTTTATTTTCTATTAAATTCGTATGTAAATTTTAGTGTCAGTCCATCATTTCATGATTTTACAAACAGAATTACTTCGCGCCGGAAAGGGTTAATTTAAATCTACACTAATGAAAGAATGTTTCGTTCTGTGAGTCTGTGTATCTGTCATGGATGGCTAGCGAAATGTAGAGCACATAGAAGTTTGAAAATTTGCGTGCAGGTGGTCGAAAGTAGGTCGTGATGCACCCGAGGCTTAGATTTTTAATTTTTTGATAAGCAGCCGAGATATTAATTAAAAATCACAGCGAACTCTATCAAAAACGCATCTCTTTCATTCCAAGCTTCATCCCACTGAGAACCCGATTTGCACAGCAGAAAGAAATAAAGAACCGAACGCAGAGATCTTTTGGGGGGTTGTCTTTTTTCTTTTTTTTTTTTTTTTTACTTCCATCAGCCAAAGCGTTTAGCATAGAAAAACGGAAGACATGTTCTGAAAGATCATATATTTGCGTATTAAATGCCATAAGTTCGAAAAAATATCTCTATTAACCCTTTGAAAAACAATTTTCAAAAAGTTTTTTTTTTTTTTTTTTTTTTAGTTCTCTTTTTTTCCGTATGGCACGCTTTCTTAGGGCCCAATTCAATTTCAGTGGTATTGGTTAGCAAAAAATACGTATGCTAAGACTTCGTCTTCAACGATGCAGTCGATTTTAAAAAATAACTCTTCAAAATTTAATTCTCTAAAAAATTTGCGACAGCAGGTCACTTTGTGTCTTAAGGAGACGTTCTTTTTTTCTATGGTAAAAGTGACTTCGAAGACAAAATGTGTGAAAATTTCGACGAAAACGCTTAAAACCGAGGTGTTTCGGCATAGTTTCCCTCGCTTTCGGCTCAAGTTTTCACTACTAAATATACATATTCTATTACGAAATTTTGAAAAAGACTCGGATATAGTTATATTTATAACTATTTATTTATCTATTAAAATTCCAAGGAATCCGGACGATAAGAACTATTTTTTGTTGTTGTTGTTATTTTAACGGAACCGAGACGAAAACAATAAAAATAGCGAGAAGAAAACGTATTTTTTTTTTTTTTCAACTAGATATACACGCATGCATATACACACGCATAGAAAATCGTTGTAAAAGTAGGAAAGCCGATTCAGTGTACCTCAAAAAGTAAAGATATGCCAAAATTTCACAGTGTTTTTTTACCGTCGTGATTTCAATACTTTCTATAAACCATACATGTTCCTAAAAATGCAAGAATTTCCAATGCTCTCAAGAGACAACACTTATTCTACGACTATTTTCAAAATAAATAACTCAAAACAAATTCTAATAAAAATCTCGCTGCATGAATTAGTGTTACTGAATTGCGATTTCTATTCCAGAAATTTCCAGACACAAAATAATGTTTTTTTTTTTTTTTTTTTTTTTTAATTCTGTAGCAAATTACTTAACTAACAACATAGACCAAACTTTAATTAAATTAATTTTAATTATTAAGTTTTAATTTAATTTTTCAATTACTGTTCTCAGTAATTCAAAATAAAAAGCTAGATTCAAAATCAAGTTTGCCTTATTATGGGTGATACAGATCCTAATGTTTAAGGGGGCTGGTTACTCAGCTTCGGAATTCTCCTTTGTAATATTAAGTCTATAGACTTTTGATGCATTCGTATATTTAAAATACCTTCTCGGGAAATTCATATTTTTAACATATTTTTTGTGCACTCTTCTTAAAGAGTGTCTCTTATTTTCCTAATTTTCAAAATATTTCTAAAATCTATGCTGAATTTAATATTTTATGTGTTAAAAGCGGTCGAACTGTGGGTAAGATTTTAACACCTAATATAAAATTAAGTCTATACTTTAGAAAAATTTTGAGAACTAAGAAAAAAAGAGACATCTTTTAGGAAGCGTACACAAAAAATAGAAGTTAATAATATTAATTTTCATTTTCCGAGGAGATATTTTAAATATACGAATGCATCACCACGTTATCTTAAAATACGCTTTTACTTCTCATGCAGTAAAAAAGTATGGTCCAACTGCAACAAAATCGGTACCAGAATTTTCTTACAGAAGTGTTTGCCTCATTTAATAGCAGAATCTCTGCGATTTAATAAAGAAAAAATTTCTCTACCAAAATTCTGGCTCAGCTGAACCACACTGTATCGTAAAGTATGAAAACGTATATGTATACGGTCATATTCCGAGGGTCACATAAAAGAAAGTATACTATATACGGGCGTATTGCTGAAATGGTTAAGTGGTAATAAAGTTATTTTCACAATGCCGCATAAATATCGCATAGATTTTCACTCATTAAAATTTACACAGTATACGTCTAAAAAAGGAAATATAAAATCCGAACTATGGCTATATCTAACTGGTCGGTCACTAGATTAACCCCTTGGAGAAGAGTGACCGGTATACGTGCCGCGTAAAATGCTCAGAATCCGTGATTATTCTCACCAGTAAATTTTTATTATAAATTTTGCCTTATTTAATCCGAGCTTTTTTCCGGTTCAATTAGGCAAAAATTTCTGTTTCGAAAAACCGGTGATAAAAGATTAAAAATTCTATAAAAGACGCTCATCCTAAAGGAGTTAAAGGAACGAAGACGTACAAAATTAGCAAAAGGTCTGAGGAGGTGGCGGGCATGAAAATATAAGTTACGAGAAGTAACTATTTGAAGAAGATTAATTAAAAATGTATAAATGTTATTCGTCGAAAAATAAAAGTTTTCTAACATTTAAAAATTCTGTGTATTAAAACAGGACTCAAAACAACTTCTGAGCTTATGGTTGAATTTCAGAAACGATTAAAATTATGAATTCAGTGGAAGAAAAAAAGTTTATTTACTATGTGGCAGTCGTCAAGGTGAAAAATAAAAAGTATTGCTTAATATTATTTTAATACCTAATTATCTCGAAAAGATGCGAGAGGTACAATTTGACTGGGAATTGTGTCTTATTTCGGAATATGAATGTAGTTTTTGAAATACGTGTCATCTACGCATTAATAATCGTACGTTTTGATTTTTCAAATGGTAACACCCGCTTTTAACACCATATTTGAGTTCTTCGGATCAAATAAAAGTCGGATATTAGTTTGAGTGTATCAACGATATCTCATTAAAAGGGAAACATTTCAATCGAATGATCAATTTGGGTGATATAAATTAGAGTTCATGACGTGCATTTAACATTAGAATTCTCAAACTTAGGCATTTTGCAACTCTATCAAGATTTAAGAAAAATTATATAAACTATACCTTTTACCTGGCAACTTTTTCCAAGAAACTAAAAAATGGGTGAAAAATCACATTTGAAAAAAAAAATGTTGTAGTGCAATTTTTAATAATTAGAGGACCCCTATTTCAAATACTGCTCTCATATTCGGAAAGTAGACACAACCCTCTGCCTCTGTCGAGTGATAACTCTCGTACTTCTCTGCAATAATTTTGTGATAAAATACAGTTTAGCCCAAATGATTCATTGGGTTCCAAAGGAATGTTTATTTACAAGTATACGACGTACAAAGACGGGTGATACGTGAAAAGATACATACACTCACCAAGTTTCTGGTACATACTACAAATATTCGATGTCGGCGCCCTTAGTCACCCGGCACGCATCACAACGGTAATCCAGTTCCGCCCATACGTTCAATAGCATGTTTCTGTCAATGTTCGTCACAGCAGCAGTGGTGCGTTCCTACATGCGAGCCACGAGACGGGCTTTTAAACTTGGTGAGTGCATGTATCTTGTCATGTATCACCCGTCTTTGTAGGTGGTATCAATCACAGTGTTTTGAAACACTTTGAATCATTTAGGCTAACCCTGTATACCGGAGAACTTTTTTTTTTCGGACCCATTGAACACGAGCATAATCAAATGACTTTTTTTTTTAACCAGTTGGAAAAATGGTTATTGTCCTCGTCAGGGTAGGAAATCAAAAGCATATCTGAAGATTTTTATTGGTTTAATCTGCAATTTATTCGTTTTCTGATTGGTCTATTCAGTAATATGTATTTCCCTTTACTTTCAACAGAGATGGACAACAGAGTGTTGCCACTATGACAAAAAGTAATAAAAACTACAAAAAACATTAATAACTCAGAAACAAATTGAGATACAGCTTTCAAACAAATTGCATTTAAAAGTGCATTTTTTTCTTCTATACGACAATGTAAAAAGTAATATTGTGGGATGTTTAGAAGTTTAAGAAATAAATTTCATTTAAAATTGGCCATCAGATTTCTTGGAAATCTGACGATGGAAAAGCCTTTTCCCGAACAGCCAATGAAATGCTTGGATAATACTTAAGTTTCAGGTGGATAATATGTACGAGTCGCAGGCGATTTCTGTCGCTTACAACTTTTACGTGTAATAACACTATTAATGTTTAAATCATGGCGTACGTAAGGTAGTATCAATTCCGTGCTATTTTTTATGTCTTCAATTTTAGTCTTTGAAAAAATCATTTTCCAAATGGTCGTTGTAATTTGTTAAATTGCATTTTTTTTTTAAAGAAAAAAAAGGTAGTTTAAGGTAAAAAAAAAATATATATATATATATATATATAATTTCCTATTTTGATTTGAATAATGCATTTTTAAACATTTGTTTATGAAAAATTTACTATGGATTTCATAAGGCATGGTTTCGAATAATTATTAAATGATCGCCCCAAATTTATTACATTGCAGACAGAAGTTAGTTTCATGGAAATTTTATTAGAAGCTGATAACGACTTTCAAAACTATACATAGTAACTTTTTTGCGGATAAAAATGCGACCACCGTGACTGTAGAGTGACATGGTACAATCTGATAACGACTTAATAAATTATACTATGTAACTTTTCAACTATTAAGGAGTAATATTAAAGGCGAATACCGTGACTGTGTACTGACATGCTGAAATCTGATAACGACTTAAAAAATTATACTACTATGTAACCTTTCAACTATTAAGAAGTAGTGACAAATGCGAAATACCGTGACTGACAAACAATAATTTATCATGATAAAGTTTACTCTATGTAAAACATAAATAAATGAAAGATAGTTCTTTCTTTACCTTGAACACCACTATACAAAATACTCACAAACGTCAACGCAGTTTAAATTTAATTAAAGGGGTCCGGGACACATTTTAAAATATTTTTTATTTATCGAGTTAAAATTTCGAATTTTTTTGTGATGGTTAACCATATCATTTGTAAACAAAATCACATGACAAAACTTCTCTTTTTTTTTTTTTTTTTTTTTTTTTTTTTTTTGTTTGTTTATTTATTTAAAATGTATTTAAAAAATGGGCAATTTAAAATAGTAGAATTTAATTTTTTTTTCATTTAAATAAACAGAAATGTATCAGTTTTAATTTAGATTCAGCATTTTTAAAAATATTAATAATAAAAGTAAAATATTTAAAGTAAAAAAAAAAAGAAAAAAAAGGTGATGTAACTTTTTTTTAAAAAATCATATTTTCAAAAGTAAATATATTTTTTTTAATTTGCTGAATCAAAATTAAAGTAAAATAATTGAAAAAGCCATGTTCCAAGCTTGAACCGTTTATCTTAGACGATTCTTGGCTTATAACAATTTAAACACGAGAAAGGATGAAAAACCTATCATGCAGAGAAACGCATTTTCAAAAGAAGTAGTTTTCATGGCAACCATTGCTTGAAACCTAGATTTTGAAAACAAACTAAAACGAAAAAATTAATAATTCCTGTTCTAATTAAAATAGAAACGTGATTTAGACATCATTTTTAGAAGGAAAAAAAAACAACAGAAACTTTTAATGCAATAAATTTTTTTTAGAAAATTTGAAGATTTTTTTTGTCTTGGATCCCCTTAAATAAGTTAAATTGAATGATTTCTATGGATTTAAAAATTGTTTTCGGATATCTGCAAATTTCTTGAATAAAACTCTCGTAGTTTTATTTTCCTAAAATTTAACATCAAAGATGACATTTATATGTACAGTTCTGGAAAAAAAAGTGATCACCCCCTATTGATTCTCCAGGAAATAACAAAAAAGACATAGGTACTAACGAACTTATGCATCGAAGTCATCTACATATTAAAAAGTCCTTCCAGCCTGTAGCGGGATGAAAAGGTAGCTTCCATATTCCTTGATTTTAAAAATTCAGCTAATTTTACTCAAACACACAAAGCTAAAATGAGTGGGACCAGATTATAGAAGATTCAATCCTAATTTTCGTCAATACTGAATTTGAATGAGAATTTTGCCACATTAGTCACAGCTATATCCAAGTTGGCTTCATATGGGGCGATTTATGTGTGATCACCAAATTTAGCGATATCTTGAAATGGACGCAAATTTAAAACTACATGATGGGGGAAACTGGCCAACGAACTCGGTCGAGGCCTTGGTAAGTTCTGTGTATATAGTCAGTCACATCTAAATCTCGGTTAATAAATACGCATATTATCGCATGACAAAAATCAAATTGTTTCAAAAGGCAAACCACCCTAGAAATTCAAATTGCTATACCTCAGCCATTTTTTAAGGTAAAGACGAAACAAAAAATGCTCTGCAATCTTTGTATCAAGGTCGAACACTTAAAAGCAAAAACTTTTTCATTTTTTGTGTGCCTTTTTTTTAAATTTAAATATTTTTAAATTTTAAATGACCATTTTGAAAGAAGATGGCGGCTGAAGCTAACTAACGAACTCGGTCCAGACCTTAGTACGCATGATCATGCCATATTGAAATCGGTTCATAAATACGAGAGTTATAGCATCACAAAAATCATATATATACAAATATATATATATAAAATCGTATAAGACAACGCATATATTTATCAACATGTGAACGGAGGGTGGTTTTGGGGTCTGGAGGTCATGATCGGTGAAAATATATCAAAATTTTCTGGAATTGCTTTGCTCTTGACGGCTGCAATAGGTAGCTTTTTATTTATTTTTATGTGTTTTTTTTATTACCTAAAACTGTACGAACTTTCATTTTTCAAATGGTAACACCAACTTTTGACATTTTATTAGAGTTCCTTGGATAAAAACAGCACAGAAAAATATATATAATTTGTGCACCTTTTCTTTAATCTTCCTTGAATTATACACGAAAATGCGATATGGGTTGTTTATCCATAAACAGAACAATAAAATTAAGATCTTGCAGCGAAATGTATCGGAAACACCCAAATAATAACAAGAAAAAATATATAGCATAAAGATGAACAGTTTATATAATGTTGGGAAGCACAAGAAACGCCTAAACTAAACTTTCACATAATTTTTCAGGTTACGATTAGTATTATAAGATTTTCTTTTCCGTGGATGCAAAATTTTTTTTCGAATAAAACTACATAAAATTTGCCATGGTTGCAAAGATTTCTTGGTACTGTTACGCTAGCCGGATGCAAATCTCGCCAATAGCTTTTTCCAACTCGCTAGTAAGCATTGTTTTTTTTTTGTTGTTGTTGTTGTTTTTTCCGAGTGGTAATATTTGGCCAGATGTCATATACGCACAGCAGGTTTGGCGTGATTTTTTTTTTTTTTTTTTTAATGAAAATTTGGCGAAAACCTCGTTTTCAAATACCAGTTACATATGCATTTTTGGTATTACTTAGTTATCCCGTCGACCAAAAATCTATCGCCAAACTATAAGATTAAATGCCAATAATGGTTGATCGTAAATGCCACATTCACTTGACTTTAAGCAAGTTACACGTGTTTACGTCATCAAGTGATTTTTATTTCGACTTTTTATTTGTATATTTATTAATGTTATACTAATTTATTTGTTCTTTCGTTATTTAAAATAAAAATTATGTAAATTTGTATAATTTGGCGAGTGTTTTGGCGATTTATATAATTTGGCGAAATTGGTCGACGGAATAACTAAGAAGTACCGTATTTTTTAATTATTTTCTATTATTTTCTAAAGGAAATATAAAAAAATAATAATTATAGAACAAAATAATTTATATAATTTATAAAAAGAAATAAAAGTAAATAAACATTTATTATCAAATAAACAACAATAGCCGGGTTACCATGTCAACCTTTTCTTAAATATGAAAAAAAAAAAATATCTGTTTGATTAAAATTTGAGTTGCCATAATTAGAAAAATGTATATAAAATTAGAAAAAAATTAATATTTCGAAAACTAATTCGAATTTAAAAATTCTAATACTAGTTTTGAGACCTGCGGATCAATGCTGATTTTTGGTGTTAATTTCAACGCAAAGTATTCCATATTTTAGCGAAATCGCTTGAAACATAATCAGTTGTTTAATCAGTCGATTCATATATCCGTTTCATAAATTCGTTTCATTGGGATTTTATATATATAGGGTAGATTAAAGTAGGTTATAATTTATAACGTTTTTAATGTGTATTTATTAAAAATTTTCATAATTAAGTAATTCGTCATGTGCGATGATTACTCGCGTACAGAGGGTTCCGTACAATAAATATATTAATTAGTAACTGTAATATTACAAAAAATCGTTGCTAAAAGAATAATAAGTTATGTAAGCTTTAAAAGCCGATGGCGCATAGAGTACGCTGCCCGTGTCTTTATGTATGTCCAAACCGTTTGTGTCGTTAAAGGTTATTATCTGTACTAATTACCAACAATTTTCTTCGAAAATCATTATCAACAATCCTTTTATACTTTCCCGACAATCTTGAGCGCCCCTCAATGCCCTTGCTGAACGCCCGCAAAGTGAAATTTGTGGTGTAACGGGAAACTTTTACAATTCCTAATTTTTTCATGATTTTAGTTTCAGAGATTCGGAAATAAAGAGGGTGGGGGGGGGGGGGGCGGTGACATATTTTTGCATCACATTTTCGACGATATCTCTGAATATATAATACCTAAAATTAAAACAAATGTATTTTTGAATTTGGCGTTCCGAGAACTTTCACATGATGCCCCACAATATATACAAAAAATATATTTTTATTTTCAAGTAACTTACTTAGACCCCCCCCCCCCCACACACACACACTTTTCATAAATATATTTGTGAATGCTTAATAATCTATATATTAATAAATAGGTGGGTCAAGCCTTTATTACTTCTGCCAAATTTTAACTTCCCACGTTCCATAATTTACAAGAAAATCGGCTGTGACAGACGGAAAGACACACAAATGATCTTATAAAAGTTCCGTCTTCACTTTTTAAGTACGGAACCCTAAAAGCGATTATGAATCGAAAAAATGTCTAGATCATGTTTGAGCTCGTTAATTTTATCGAGTTAACAGAAATATTCCAATCAAAAGATTTTTTATTTATTTATTTATTCAATTAATTTTTTTGTGTGTGAGTGGAAGGGGGGAGAGGGTATAAATTAAAGTTTGTGACGTTGATTTAATATTACAATAGTCCCATTTTGAATCCTTATAACTGTATGAAGATTTAAAAAAAAATGTATAAATATATACTTCCCCGAGCTTATTTGACGCAAGAAACTCGAATATGGTGTCAAAAGTTGTTTGCTATCATTTGAAAAGTGAAATTTGATGTAATTTTCAATCTATAGACTACCCTCAAAGCATAATTTAGCATAGCATAGCATTAATCAGTGGGCACCATTTTATATTATTAATTTCCGAAAACAACAACTGACAGAGAAAAGTGTCAAAATGTTATGCACTCTTTAAAGAGTTCTTTGTGTCTGGGAATTGAATTCCAAGATGTCGTAATTTTACAATCGGCATTTTTGCTTATGATGGGGTATGACCTCTTCCTCCACCTGATCAGCCCCACCAGTGGCTGAGAGGTTCTGCTCTCGAAACTGGTAGACGGGAAGTGCTGGGTTCGATCCCAATCGCGCCCGTCGGCCTAATCGTTCGGAGTTTTCGTGGTTTTCTTCGAACCATGGATTTCCATGCGTTAATACGGGTTAGGTTCCCTTAGAAAGACCCCCACGAAGGGCACTCCCCCTCGGGCCTATATCCCTAGTGCAGATAATCGGCCGTCACAAAATCAACCAACCAACCAACCATCCTCCACCTGATCCTCTATAATCTGAAAAATTGTTAAACAAATCATGAGAGAAATTAGGATTCCCTAAGCTGCATTTCAGTTTCTTCAATACGTATGATAAAGACAATCAATCGAACAAATCAAACTTAACTAATTTACATTCATGCATTTTGTGCAATTTTACTATATTTTGATTTAAAGCTTGTCCCAAAATTCACGCAATAAGTAATTTTGATAGAAAGAACAGGTTTATAATTAAAATTTTATTGACTCATAAAGTATAGTGTATAGAGTTATGTATGGAATAGCATATCGGATAAATTACCTTCACGGCAATGCTGGCACATACGCATTCTTTTGTTGAAATTTTCCATAACAGTTTTGTATAAATGTGGCTGAATTTCGTTGATACAGCACACAATTTCCTCCTTCAAGGCATGGGTGGTCGTCGTGGGCTTATTGGGATAAACCTTAGACTTCAAAAAAACCCAAAGAAAAAAGTCCAACGGCGTTAGATCGCATGGTCTGGACGGCCAATTTTGATCACCAAAACGGGAAATTACACGACTAGAAAATGACTCATATTGTAATTAAATTGTTTCTCGAACTGTATGGCATATAGAAACGTCTTGTTGAAACTACATGTCGTCCACATCCATAGCTTACAATTTAGGCACAAAAAATTAGGCATAAATGGCGCAAAATTCAAATCTCGCATGAATTTTGGGACACCCAGCAAAGCCGTGGGGGGAGGGGGGGACATTTATCTGATATGCTATTTCATATATAAACCTATACTGTGTACTTTATGAATCAATAAAAAATTTACAATTTTTAATTATAAACCTGTGTTGTCTATCAAAATTACTTCTTGTGTGAATTTTGGGACACCCTTTAGAACTTGTATATATGTCGTGCCGAAAAAACTGCTGTGTGGCACTTATGAGTTATGACACGCATGGCATAGCTTCGCTGCCCCTGGATTATAACAGCGTAATTCAATCTTTATTTTCTCATCGCATAAGTATTAGAGTCCTAATAAATTTTATGACTTTTACTTTTCATCACGCTTAGAACATGCTGTAATACAGT
This sequence comes from Maratus speciosus, assembly GCA_963932465.1. Classification (NCBI taxonomy): domain Eukaryota; kingdom Metazoa; phylum Arthropoda; class Arachnida; order Araneae; family Salticidae; genus Maratus; species Maratus speciosus. The sequence goes on along the minus strand of OZ010789.1, from coordinate 451,591,578 downwards.
GATAACACACGAACACATAATTCATGTTGATAAGATTACTCTACATATTGAGAAGGGAAAATTTATTGATAATACGATATTTTTAATATTGTCGTCCGAAGTTCAAGTACTTTTGAATGACGGATCGACAAAGGTTTCGAAAATTATGTTAAAAATAACATCAAAATAATTTTTAAGCTAAATTTCAAAAGAACTTTCTCATGCTTCTTGTTTTCCCTTAACCCTTTATGTACTGAGTTATGAATTCATGAAAATTTTATCTTCTAAAGCATTTTTCGTGAATTATTTAAACTACATTAGAAGATTTACATTATCATTTAATAAATTTTAGAAAGACTGAAGGATTTAGAAGGATTAATTAAATTTGAATTTATAGGGATTTTGTGCAATATATATAACCCCACTCAAATCTTTTATTTTAAATATTTTTCTTAGTATTTTGTAGAATTAGGAAAGATACAAATATAATACTCTTACAATAGAAATATAGAAATATTTCCGAACCCCTTCCCAACGCCAAGAAAGCTGAAAAGATGCAAAGGCAAAAGAATCATCCTTATAAAAATATTTTTGTTTTGTGTAACCAATAATGCTTTTGGAACAAGATAAAGCAATGTATCTATAACTCATTCTAAACTGTATTACAACTAATCTATGTATTAAATGAATTTTATAACGTTATTTTAATGGTATTTATAAGTACCGTCAGTAGATAAAGGGTTAAATAAGAAAGTTTCATGACATATGTAAAGGGAGAAAAGCTGACATCTCTTATTAATGACATTTTCAATTCCTTTAAAGGAACTATGCATAGAGACAATTATCAGTGATACAGATAAAAATATACGGTCGATATTTTTATTAACTTTTAAAATTACATAATAATCCAGATCTCAAAGGGGCAACTAGCTCAATTAAGTTTCATTCATCTTATTTATCCAAAGAAATATGCATAAATAAAGATGAAAGGATTTAGATTACCACCAAATTAAACAAACAGAGAAATCTATATTATATAGCAAAAACATGTCCGTGGGTAACGGTGACGTAATATTGACGATGGCAAGGACCTAAGTAATAAATTTCGCATTTATCGTAAATTTATAAACTTGTATACATCGCACAATTTAATTTTTACAGCGTCAAATATAGATGAAAATGTACCTCAAAAGTAAGCTGTCCGAAAACCATACCTCAATACCTCAATTTATTGATTTTTGATATTTTGAAAAATAGTTTTCAAGCAGGATTTTTTTTTTTTTTTTTTTTTTTTTTTTTTTTTTTTTTTTTTATCTATCTCTATCGCGTACACCCCAATTATGAAGATTAACCCATTTGCATATGTTGCTTTAACAATATAAATAGATCAGCATTTGTTTCCGGCGAGTATCCCATATCGAAACGAAAACCATCAATAAATAAAGAAATATATAGAACACAGATATAACAGATATGTAATTAAACTACGCGCTTAAATTAATAGAATAAAAATACTGTTGTAGACAGCGAAATCTTTGGTACTTTTTTTATCTTTTCACTTACTAACCTTAGGCACCATGCGACTAAAATTTGTGCTATTGTGTCACGTGCCATTTTAATAATTTCAACACTTTAATACATATAGGGGAAAGTGGGGTTGAGTGGGACAGTGGGAGGAATGGGATAATAGGTTTTTTTCTTCATGTATCATTCTAAACAATTCATCAATCACACAATAGATGAAGCAATGGTAGCCCAATCTTCAGTTGAAAAATGTTGCTGATCTGCATAAGCTTGCAATTGTATAAAGAAAAAGGTTATTTCAAGAATCAAAAGTAAGTTTGTTTCATGTACTTTTAATGTTTTCTGTATATTAATGACTTGTTTGTACATAGATGTATTAGTTTCCCTATTTATGGAACATTATATTGTATATTATCCATAATTTAAACTAAGCCTAAAAGCAGCATTTTTGTTTCTACAAGAAGTTTAACATAAAAGAAGGTAGTGGGGAGGAATGGGACATGCCACTAAAGGGAGGAATGGGACAAGTCCAAATCCTTCTTTTTAATAAGATGAATGTAAATTGCTAATATAAAAATATTTTTAGAAGGTAATATATCAATTTAAACACTGATAATATATTCATTTACTTCAAAATGTAAATAAATTGAACTCATGATTTTTTAATGTCATCTGTGACTGACAGTCCTGAATTTTCCTTCCAGTCATAAAGACACTGGATTTTGATATTGTGGCACAGACATTATCAACCTACAACCTTTGTTACACTGTATATATAGCATAGACTATTTGTGTCTTATAGCTTTGTTTTATAGCTGTTTCATACCTCCCTGTTAGTGGAGACGTATGGGACACATTTTGAAACTTACAATTTCTTTAATTATAAAATTGCTTCACCAAATTATTTTTCTATATTGTTCAAGAACATTAGAAAGTGTTTCATTTCGTATTCTATAAATTGAAATTTTGTTTTTGTGTCAAACAAAGTTGATTTTCTTAATTTTGTAAAAAGTGTCCCATTCCTCCCCACTCTCCCCTAATATATATATTTTACATAAAAATGCTTTTTGGTATTATTAGTGAGCAAGTTAAAAAAATATATATTAAATGTAAAAATTGTATTGGAGTTTTTAATTAAAAATGGTTTACACTTATATTCTGTAACCCGAGAAGCACGGGTTGGATCCCCTGGTGATAATAATACAAATTCTATTAAGTGCCAGTTAGGTCTGGAACAATATTGATTTCAATTCAATCTGATTTTGGTAAGTGAAGCTAAGAATTAAAAAGCGTTTGATAAGACACGATATTAGTGGATAATGATTTCTTTAAGAACAAACTAGTTGGATGTGCTAATCCCAAAACTTTCTTCTATCTTATACATCTTAATATTTCAAAAATTAGTTACACATGTTAATACTTCAATATTATTAGTTCATTACTATACCAACTTTGATTTTCATCTTAAATTTCTGCTTCAGTCAATTAAATGAACTATAAACGAGTTAACCTATATCATGATATTTGTTAAAATTAATAGTTTTTCTTTATTCTGTTGTTATGAGATGTTTGCAAATAGCCAGCTTAGCAGGAAGTGAGTTCCCGCCTTTCCACGAGCCGCCGATGGACAATAGAACTACGAAAAATCAAGAAAAGTATACAAAATTCGCTATCACAGAGCCCCTTTACCGCGCGATATTCCCAAATTCAAGGAGGACCTGTTGGCCAAAGCCAAAAACATGCACAAAAAATTTAGTTCAATTGTATGCATAATTTTATACATTTTTCGATTGTACAATAAAGAAAATGGTACAGACATCGTAATTATAGCGCTCGTTTCCAGCGGAATTTTTCCAAATTCAGGAAGGACCTTCATGCCATGACCAAAAAGAAACACAAAAAAATTGGCTCAATTCTATGCATAACTTCATACACTTTACGATAGTACAATATTCAAAAATGGCACAAAAATCGCTATTACAGCGCCCCCTACTGGCGAATTTTTTTCCAAATTAAGGAAGGACCTGCTTGCCATAGCCAAGAACTTAAAATAAAAATTTGGTTCAATTCTATGCATAGCTTCATACATTTTTCGATGATACAATTGTTAATATGTGCGAACCCCTCTGAACAAAATTATATTCCAGAAAAAAAAAAAGAACTGCTTCATTTATTCCCGGACTTATTGAAACTCTTTTCTTCCTTTTCAATGTCATGTGCGAGCATAAGAGCTTATGCATCAGTTTCTCCACCTAATTGTGGTTTTTAATGTAGAAGTATATGCTTCGCCACCCTTTTTTTCCCTCTTTTTCGACACGTACTTTTTCACTTCTGCTCTATGCGTCTGTAATTAACGACGTATAAAATGTCTGTCTTCTGTTCTACTATGTGATAAAGTTTATTAAAACAATTAATCAAGATGAAAGTTTAATCACATTATTAAATGAAACTAGCCATGCTTTACCTCACACCTGAATTACATCTTCAATCACATTTTTCAATTTCTTTTTCAATAAAGATTTTAGCACTGCAACTGTCGGTAAAGTCATAAAGGCGTACCATGGATGTATTCTGAAGTGTATGGCGGTTCCTGTCTCAACACCGGGACATCAGGTAAGAGAAATAATTTTCCTTACCTTTATTTTTACTGTGAAATATGATTTGACATAAAATTAGAGGTCCCTCCTAAATATTTGTCGATTATATATATATATATATTCTAATAACAGATTATGAGACCGATTGCGCTCTTTATAAGAAATGTATTAACTATTATAATGACATCGTATAAATATTTGCAACATTTTTATATGTAAGCGAAGAAAACTAAAAACAATAAACATACTATTGTTATTATTTAACTGTATAAGAAGATATTTGATATTATTATTATTTGAAAAGAATACGAACTGTTTCATTGCAAATATATATATCGCTACACTCTAAGTGTAAGCAAAAGTTATCAAAGTTATAACTGATTTATATTATTATTATTATTTGATTGTATAAGAAAATATTTATTCTATATAATTAAAACTAAAATGAGTATCCTAAGGGATTCAATAATAGAAAAACTGAACTCAAGCAATTATCATGTATGGAAATTCAGGTTAGAAATGTATTTACAGAAGGAGGACCTCTATAGTGTTATCAGTCAGGACCCGCCCGATCCAATGACAGATGATTTTAGAAATAAAAATAGGAAAGCGCGTGCCATTATAAATTTATTGATCGATGACGATCAAATAACAAATGTGAAGAATTTAGAAAGTGCGCGAGAATGTTGGCTTGCTTTAAAAGAAGTTCACGAACGTTCGAATTTAAGTAGTAAACTATTTCTTTTAAGGAAATTTTACTCCACCAAATTAAAAGAAGGTGGCAATATGGTGGATCACCTTACAAAAATTTATGAAACTCGCGATAAGCTAGCCGCTATCGGCGAGACTGTAACTGATCAACACCTTGCTGCTTTAATGCTCTGCTCTCTCCCTTCCAGTTATGACGGTCTCATTACCGCTTTGGAGGCAAGGGACGAGCGTGACCTTAGTGCTAGTTTTATTCGCACTAAATTAATAGACGAGCACACGAAAAGAGTTGAAAATAACCGCGAAAGTGAGAGCAGTCACTCCGCGTTAAAGGTGGTGAAATTCCATAAAAACAAACAAAATAAATTCTGCCGGTACTGTAAAAAGAATTCTCACAATATCGACGATTGTTGGAGCTTGAAAAATAAAAATAAAAATAATCCTAAGCAGTACCAATACCCCAATCGTTTTCCCAACCAGTCACAAAAATCGGCTATATGCTCTCAAGGCAGCGCATACCCGAATACTAACAAAAATAGGAATTTTGAAAAGGAAACACCTAATGATAGAAATGTTACATTTTTTGTTGGGGATAATGTAAAAGATCTCTGGGTAATTGATTCAGGGTCTTCAACTCATATTTGTAATAACAAAAACAAGTTTAATGATTTTCATAACAGTGCTTCTAGCGTAACAATCGCAAACGGTCAAGAGCTTTGCTCTGAGGGTTACGGCACTATAAAATTAAATACATTAATGTCGGATAATGCACACAGAACGATAACACTAAAGAATGCATTGTATGTACCCGAAATTGAAACAAATTTAATTTCTATAAAAAGAGCTACTGAAAATGGTTGTAAAGCCATATTTGAGAAACAATCTTGCAAGATAACTCACGAAGGTGTTACGTACCTCGAGGGCTATGTAAACAATAATTTATATGAATGTAGAATAGAACAAAATATGTCTCACAATGTAAATATTATAAATGAATGCGAAAATAAAAATTGTCTACACAAGTGGCATAGGAGATTAGGCCACAGAAACGTTAATCATATTAAGGAATTGGTAAATAATGATATGGCGTTAGGAATTAAAATTGACAAATGTAAACACGGTGATACATGCGAAACATGCATAATTTCTAAACTCACTAGTGATCCATACCCCAAAGCCGCTAGTTTTCGAGCTACAAAGCCCACAGAATTAGTGCACTCCGATTTATGTGGACCTATGCAAACAGCGACGGTTGGCGGAAAATACTATTTTTTGATTTTTGTAGATGATTTTAGCCGGTTTACCATAACGTACTTACTGAGAACCAAAGATGAAGTTTTCCCTAAATTTAAAGAATATGTTGCAATGACCGCGAATAAATTTGGCAGGAAGGTGCGTGCTATCCGTACCGACAACGGAGAGGAATACACAGGGAAGGAAATTGAAAATTATCTAAAAAATGAGGGAATTAACCATCAACTTACTGTTCCGTATTCCGCGCCTCAAAATGGGGTTGCGGAGCGTAAGAACCGTACCTTGATGGAGATGGCTCGCTGCCTACTTAAAGACAGTAATTTACCTAACTCATTCTGGGGCGAAGCCGTCTGCACCGCAACTTACATACAAAATCGCCTCCCAACTTCATCCAACGACTGCACTCCCTACGAAAAATGGACTGGTCGCAAACCAGATCTTTCAAATATTAAAACCTTCGGTTGTCGCGCCTTTGCTTATGTGGAAAAGACTCATAGAAGAAAATTGGATAATGCAGCCATAGAGGGGATATTCGTAGGTTACGACAATAGGAGTAAGGGCTACAGAATTTGTACGGACGGTAAGAAAATCGTAATAAGTAGAACCGTAAAATTTCTGGAGACTAAAAGTAAAAACATAACTGAGGATAGCATATCAAATAAAAACAATGAAATACCAAATTTTGAAAATCCGGTTCCGAAATTACAATTAATCGAGGATAATATTGACAGCGCAGAAGATACAACGCAAAATCAAAATGCAAATTCGGATACAACGCAAAACGTCCCGCGTAGATCAAACAGACCGAACAGGGGAGTTCCTCCCGATAGATTTGCTTTCTTAACAAATGACGTTAAAGTAGAAGATCCGAAAAGTTGGGACGATATAAAAAATATGCAAAACCCGATTGAAAAGGAAAAGTGGATAGAAGCGACTTTAGAAGAAATGAATTCTCTTCGCGAAAATAATACATGGGAATTAGTCGAAGTCCCACCAGGAACGAAAGTGATCGGTTGCAAGTGGGCGTTCAAATCCAAATACAATAGCCAGGGTTTGCTGGAAAAGTTTAAGGCTAGGCTGGTCGCAAAGGGTCTTTCCCAAAAGTATGGGGTAGATTATGATGAGACCTTTGCGCCAGTCGCGTCTCATACGACAATTAGAAGTTTTTTAGCAATGGCATTGTATAAGGATCTGAACTTAAGACATGTAGATATTAAGACCGCTTTCCTTCACGGGGAATTGCAAGAAAATGTGTATATGCATCAGCCTGAAGGCTATGCAGTTCCGGGAGAGGAGCATAAGGTATGCAGACTCAAAAAGGCCATTTATGGTTTGAAGCAGGCCGCCAGAGCGTGGAACCTGACATTACATAAATCATTATCTAAATTAGGTTTCCACCAAAGTAGGATCGATAAATGTTTATATAAGAAAACAACCAATGAAACAACGACTTACGTAATCGTTTATGTAGACGATCTCCTCATAGCTGGGAAAGATGAGAATATTAATAAACTTATAAACGAATTAAACGAGGAATACCCTGTAACTGACTTAGGTGAAGCGAAATATTATCTTGGGATAAATATTAATCGGCCTGACAAAAATACCATGACGCTTGATCAAATTAATAAAATTAATGATTTAATAATTAAATTCGGCTTAGAAAACTCGAAACCAACTAATATACCAATGGAACCAGGATACGTTAAGTTAGTGGATGATGAAAATCTCCTCCCGAATAATACGAATTACAGACAAGCCGTAGGAGCTCTACTATACATCGCGACTGTATCAAGGCCAGATATTAGTGCCGCGGTAAATATTTTAAGTCGCAGAAACGAGCATCCAAGGGCTAAGGATTGGGAAGCTGTTAAGCGAACAATCAGATATCTCAAAACTACAATTGACTTAAAATTAACATACACTACTTTAGAAAAACCTGTCTTGAGGGCATATTCTGATTCAGACTGGGCAAATGATCCTACTGACAGAAAGTCAGTGTCAGGAAATCTACTTATGATTGGAAATAACCCACTTCTGTGGACATCAAAAAAGCAGGCTTGTATTGCCATGTCTTCAGCTGAGTCAGAGTACGTGGCTGCCGCTTGTGCAGCACAAGAAACTATATGGATTTTACAACTACTGAAGGAACTGGACCTCGAGCAAGAACTACCAGTAACTCTGTTTGAGGACAACCAGTCTTCCATCAAACTTGCCGAAAGCGATAAGCATCATCAAAGAACCAAGCACATATCCCTTCGGTATCATCTTCTGAGAAACCTTGTCGAGGAAGGGAAAATAACTATGACGTACCTTGAAACTGCAGCAATGACTGCAGACCTTCTAACCAAACCCCTTCCCAAGCTTCGATTTGAGCTTCACAGAAATATTGTTTTGAACATTTAAAACTTTTTGTTCCAGGGTTTCAGCGGGGGTGTTAATATGTGCGAACCCCTCTGACCAAAATTATATTCCAGGAAAAAAAAAGAACTGCTACATTTATTCCCGGACTTATTGAAACTCTTTTCTTCCTTTTCAATGTCATGTGCGAGCATAATAGCTTATGCATCAGTTTCTCCACCTAATTGTGGTTTTTAATGTAGAAGTATATGCTTCGCCACCCTTTTTTTTCCCTCTTTTTCGACACGTACTTTTTCACTTCTGCTCTATGCGTCTGTAATTAACGACGTATAAAATGTCTGTCTTCTGTTCTATTATGTGATAAAGTTTATTAAAACAATTAATCAAGATGAAAGTTTAATCACATTATTAAATGAAACTAGCCATGCTTTACCTCACACCTGAATTACATCTTCAATCACATTTTTCAATTTCTTTTTCAATAAAGATTTTAGCACTGCAACTGTCGGTAAAGTCATAAAGGCGTACCATGGATGTATCCTGAAGTGTATGGCGGTTCCTGTCTCAACACCGGGGCATCAGGTAAGAGAAATAATTTTCCTTACCTTTATTTTTACTGTGAAATATGATTTGACATAAAATTAGAGGTCCCTCCTAAATATTTGTCGATTATATATATATATTCTAATAACAACAATATGCAAAATCGCTATTACAGCGCCCCCTAGAGGCGATTTTTTTCCAAATTCAGGAAGGACCTGCTTGTCATAGCCATAAACTTAGAATAAAAATTTGGTTCAATTCTCTGCAAAACTTCATACACTTTTGGATGGTACAATATTCAAAATCGTACAAAAATCGCTATTACAGCGCCCCCTACCGGCGAATTTTTTCCAAATTCAGGGAGGATCTGCTTGTCATAGCCAAAAACTTAAAATAAAAGTTTGGTTCAATTCTATGCATAACTTCATACACTTTTTGATGGCACAATGGCGACAGACAGACGGACACACGGACAGACAGACATTTTCTATAAACATGTTTTTGGGGATCTCTGACCCCTAAAACATGTAAATCCGTCGAAAACCGGAAGTCGAAAAAATTTTCGATTACAATACTTTCTTCTATTGAAGATAGAAGAAAGTAGAAAACTTCTTAAAACACCATCAAAAATTATTAAATGCGCTAGGCCTTTCAAAAGATCTTTCTTCGTCAGGCGCAAAGAAGACGTTCTTCTACTATGAAAGCAGCAGGAAGACTCTTCCTGCTGCTTTCATAGTAGAAGAACGTCTTCTTTCTTTGTCTCTGATCTTTCGAAAGGCCTAGCGCATTTAATAATTTTTTATGGTGTTTTACGAAGTTTTTTTTTGTTCTTATTCATTCACACCAGTTTTAACTTATTTTCTTTCAATGATATTTTTATTAATAATTAAAATTCATTGCAACAGCATGATGCAAATTCGCAATTATTATCTTTTGAAATGAAGCTTATATTTCTATCTGGATAGTCACATAAATACTTGTTTACAGCTAGATTTTTCGTGGATTTCACAGATTAAAAACTGTTACTTAACACTATTTCGGTTTGAAATCTTTTAAAAATCTTATTTTAAAAAAAGAAAATTTTCTATTTACGTAGCATGCAATTAGTAGCTTTTTAAAAAAAATGAAAAAAAAATATTCTTTTTTTTACTTCACATTCGAAGTTAGAAAAGGTTATGGAGAAAATGTTTTAATGTGTCATTGCTAAATTTATTTAGAGCAAGACATAATTTAGAATGAAATAATTAGCGAAATGAGAAAAATAGAATTAAAAAATATATCAATCATACAAACAATTCGAATTGAGATTAAGTTAAGAGCATTAAGCACATATTTTCTTAATAACAAAGTCATATTAAGAATGAAGTAATAATTAAGGATGAATTGAAACAGTAGTGGGGCATTCTAACAATCTTTTCACTTTTGGGGGAAAAAATCTGGCGAAATTAAACTTGCTAAAATAACATTTTAATCTGATAGACGAATGCCTTAATGATTCAAAATAATGAAAAAATGATCAGCAGCGAATTTTTTTTTATTTAACTGAGGTTTATGTTAAACTTATGTTATGGAAAATTAAACTTTGCGAGTTTAATTTTCCTTACAATTTTACCACTAAAACTTTTTATTTTCTTCGAAATTTTTACTTATAATGAATTCGTATAGTACCCACAGGACATTCAAATAAGAAATAATAACAATGTAGTATTTTTAGTAAAAATTTTGGTATAACATTGTCTTAAAGGGGTATTAAAGAAGGGACGGTATAGGAAAAAAGGGACGAAATGGGGGAAAAAAAGGGACGGTAAGGATGGAACGGTAAGGGAAATTACCACCTATTTTAGGCAAAACATGTTAAGACTAAGTGGTAGCCACAATGTTCATTGATTTTTAGAAACAATTGTTAACATTGGATTAAATTAAAGATTTTTTTTAATTTACCTCGAAAAGTGCAGGAATAAACATTGGGGACGGTAAGACTACCAATAAAGCCATGATCTCGAAATTGATATTTAAATGTTGATTTAAATTCTGCAGTAAATTTCCTGTCAAAGAATTTTAGACATTCTTTCTCTAGCATACTTCTGCATGAGAAAAAACTTGAAAAAAAATTATGTGGCTGCATCTGAAGTGATTTTCTGTATAAGTTTAGCAAGAGGGACGGTAAGGATGAAATACCCAGGGACAGAGTTCAAAAAATAATATCAACCGTAAAAATGTGTGCAGGTTAATTTTTTGCTATATATTTATATAAAACAATTGTCGCAGTTTCGGAAAAAAAAATACATTGAATTATTTTTATTGAAACAATTTTATACAGACAGCTCCAAACTTAAAAATCAGCATCAGAGACACGGTACGGTATAGCAGTTTTCCTGGTATTTGGACCCCCAACATCGTCCAAAACTTATTTATCTCGTTAATATTGTTATACAATCATGCAATGGGATGTTCCCCAGTATATGAAATTTAAAAAAATGTATTAAAGTAAAAATTATTATTCAGGGACATGAGAAAAAACTCTGTGGCTGCATCTGAAGTGATTTTCTGTACTCTGTGGCTGCATCTGAAGTGATTTTCTGTATAAGTTTAGCAAGAAGGACGGTAAGGATGGAAAACACTGGGACAGAGTTCAAAAAATAATATCAACCGTAAAAATGTGTGCACGTTAATTTTTTGCTACATCTATCTATCTATATTATAAAGGACAAACATATCTGTGCGTAACGCATACGTCATTTTGCGAATGGCAACACTTTGAAATTTGAAATAAAATTTTGGTTTTGTAATTTTCTCTACTGCAAATTTTTATACTTCTAAACATCGCACAGTTTAAATTTTTACACCGCCGTATAACGAAAAAAATTCTCTTTTAAATGCAATTTGTTTGAAAGCTGTATCTCATTTTAATTTTAAGATATTAATTTTTTTGTAGTTTTTATTACTATTTTTGTAATCGTGGCAGCTGAAGTACTCCATTTCTGCTGAAACTAAAGGGGGGGGGGAAATGAAAATAGTAGATTACTGTATATTTTTGTTGCCATTTTCTCATAAAAACAGAAAAAAAATTGAAATTAAAATACGTGCTATGTCAAGAATATCGTCTGTTATAAAACCCAGTGAGTTTTGGCTTTATTTCGTTGTTATTTATCAATTAAATGATTTTGCCCTGCCGGCTCCAGTGCGAAATATTAATAAACAATTTGCACATAAAAAAAGTTCAGAATTTCTCTCCCGCTAATTTTCTAGAAAGAAATTAAAGCCTCATCAATAAATAAATAAAAGAATAATATATAAAAAAGCACGAATTTAACATATATGTAGTTGAACAATTTAAATTGTTAGAGCCGAATTGGGAAAAATATGTGCTTTTAAATGTAATTTGTATGAAATAGTGTTGCTAGGCAACTGTTAAAGTAAAAGAGAAAAAATAATCTATATATTGAAAACACAAGATAGCTTTTTTTAGACATCTTCCTTGAACTTTCTACTGTACCAATTTTGCTAATAATTCTTTTTTTAAATGAAAGCTGTTCATTTGTAGATGTCCTCGCACTAGCTATTTTTCTAAATATTTTCACTTTTATATTTTTAATTTAATTTGAAAAGATTTTTTGAAATTTTATCAAAATGGTAGCAATCGTATTATTTCCACTGTTGCAGAAAAAAAAAGAAATATTGGGGTTTATTTATCCTTATTGATGCCATTTACTCATCACAATTAAAAATAACTTTATTTTAAGTCTGAACAGAAAATGACGTCACTATTTAAAAAACATTTTCGCTCATAAAGCTAATGTTACAATATATTTTCATTCGGCTGATACCGAATTTGAGACACTTGGCGTAATGCTTCAGTAAGTGCCATATTTAAAAGAAAACAATCATTTTCTTTGATAAAACTATATATTTTTACACGAATACATCTAAAAGATATCAGTTTCTGGAATTTGTACTTCGCGGTACTGAAATTAGACACTCAAGCCAAAAGAATACATTTTCACATGCAAAGTTTTAGCTGACAAACGGAACTTCACGTTTGAAAATCTATCTAAAGGAAATATATGTCCGTGCGTACGGCTGGCGTAATTTTTAGAATGGCAATGCTTGACGATTAAATGTCGGATTTGCAATCTTTGCTACTGCAATTTTTTTAATTTCTAAACATCGCGCATCTTCAATTTTTACACCCGTTATATAGGGGGGGGGGGGAAATCTACTTTCAAATGCAATTTTCTTGAAAACTTTATCTTAATTGATTTATTTATTATGTCTTTTTAAATAATTTTCAAGAATAATGTTTTTTAATCTATATCCGCTGCGTACAGGCTCCATTACGGAATAAGCCATTTGCACTTAAAATAATATAAATTATTCAACATTTGTCCCTGACTAATTTTTTATAGCGAAATTAAAACTTCATCAATCAATATTAAAAAGTGACTGTCCATTTGTATTTCACAGCTGTTCCTCCTAGAATATGGAATGTTGGGTGATCAAATTAACGCCAGTTATCCGCATGGGTCCGAGGATGTTAAATGTGGTCGTAGGATTTTAAAATTTGTTTAGTTTTCGAGATATAAATTTTTACGTTACTTTTGATGACATTTCTGTAATGATGGAAACTAAAATTTCTCCATTTTTGTGGATAAAAGAGAGAAAAGGGAAAATGACAAGGATTATTAGGTATCATTGTTTGAAATCATTTTTAAATTGAAATTAACGTATATTTGAATAAATAGTAAAAAAATGATTGTAGTTTTCAAGAAAATTTCACGAAATACGAACTCACACATATTCAATCTTCAGGAATCCGTTTATTTTAGAAACACAAATTCGACTCTCGACTAGAACATTGAGATAAATTCTGTTGACGTCAAAAGAAAAAAAAACATCGTACGTTATTTTCATTTAATTTAAAGTCGTAAAGTAGATTTTCAACCATTGCCTTAAGATGGCTAATAAAACATTTCAGAAGCGGACATTAAAAATTCGAAAAAGCGAGAAGAAAAAAGAGAAATGTTTTAGCGAGAAAAAAAAAAAAAAAAGAGAAAAGTTTTAGCGAGAAAAAAAATAATTCTTTAAATATTTATTTTAATTCATAAATATAAAATGCTTCTGAATAAATTCGTCCAAACAAATTCATTTTTGTATAAGTTGATCCAAATGACATCATTTCTACGAACTCCGAAATTCGAAGCAAAATCTTGGAAGAGCGAAAAGCTCTAGGCAAATAAAGTTATAGAATATGTGCATTTTTATTGGGAAAATTTTGACTTAAATTGTAAATATAACTTATTATTTGAAATATTGTATTTAATAAAATTAATATTGCAATGGCTTTCTAAATTTATAATAAAGTTAAGATTTCATTTTTCGCAAAAAGATCGATTGTCTCATGCAATTCAAAAGCAACACAACGGGTTGCTACGCAACTAGTACTAATAAAATAACAAATCGCTCTGTGTGTGCGTCTTTGTGTCTGTGTATCCGTGTGTCTGTGTGCGATGGCTAGCGAAATCTACCGCACGTAGAAGTCTGAAAATTCAGGTGTAATTAGTCCAATACAGGTACCGATCCACCTGAGGCTCAGATTTTTAATTTCTTAAGGGCCGTGGCCCCTGGCCCCTTTAAGTTTTTATGCACTAAGTTGTTAATAACATGCCTATTTTCAATCCAATCTTCGTCGTTTTTGGGGGTGAATTCTCCTTTCAGTTTCGGCCCCATTACTACATTTCAGTTATGACCCTGGCACCCTTGCAAGGGACCCGATACAGGGCCCCTTGAAGTTTTAGTGCACTAAATTGTTAATAACATGCCTCTTTTCTATCCGATCTTCGTCGTTTTTGGGGTGAATTCTCCTTTCAGTTTCTGCCGCATTTCTACATTTCAGTTAAGACCCTGGCACCCTTGCAAGGGACCCGGTACAGGGCCCCTTGAAGTTTTAGTGCACTAAATTGTTAATAACATGCCTCTTTTCTATCCGATCTTCGTCGTTTTTGGGGTGAATTCTCCTTTCAGTTTCTGCCGCATTTCTACATTTCAGTTAAGACCCTGGCACCCTTGCAAGGGGCCGGTATAGGGCCCCTTGTAGTTTTCGTGCACTAAATTGGTAATAGCATGCCTCTTTTCTATCCGATCTTCGTTTTTGGGGTGAATTCCCCTTTCAGTTTCTACCCCATTTCTACATTTCAGTTAAGACCTTGGCAACCTTTCAAGGGGCCCTGTACCGGGCCCCTTGAAGTTTTAGTGCACTAAATAGTTAATAAATTGCTTATTTTTTATCCGATCTTAATTTTTGGGATACTTTCTCCATTTAGTTATTCTCCCGTTTCTGCATTGCAGTTAAGGCCATGGGCCCGTCTAGGGTCCCGTAGGGCCTGATCCAAGGCCCCTTAATTTTTTTGTGTTCCATGAGTTTTTCACACCGTAATTTTCTCACCTTCCAGTGCGTAATTTTAAAGTTGAGTCTTGAACTCTTCTCCTTAGACCAATATTCACATATTTTTAAGCATTTCCCCAATTTTTTGCACATTTCTTTCAAATTATATTCTAATGTTAAATTCATACCCTATGCTTAATCTTGACTAATAGAAGATCTAAAATGCCAAGTACTAAAACGTTTTAACATGTTTTCATGTTAGGGCCCTGTTCTCAACTCTCAGTTGGCCCATTTTGGGCCCCCTATTATAACTCCCTTGAAAATAGTCCGATTCACTAGCTTTTTTTCGAACAACATCTTAGGTTCTCCAGCTATAACATGAACGACAAAAAATTATTTCAGACTTCAACTACCACCAATTTTGAATATAAATCGTCTTCTTGGTGCCCTTGGTGTATCTTCTTTCAAAATGATCCAAATTCCTTGCAATTTTCTTTACCATAGTTCTAGCGTCCTCCGATTACATTAAAAACTACTAAAAAGGTGTATCTATACCAAACTACATGCCACTTAAGTCCCTTCCCCTTTGGGGTCCGGTACAAGGCCCCTTGAAGCTTTTGCACCATAAATTATTAATTGCCCCTCTTAATCCGATCTTCATTTTTGGAACCATTTTTCCATTTAGTTATTATCCAGTTTCTATATTCCAGTTAAAATCCTGGGGTACCTTAGGGTCCTCTAGTGCCCGATCCGAGGCCCCTTGAACTTTTTGTGTGCTATACTTTTTTTACACCCTAGTTTTCTCACCTTCTCATTGCATAATTTTTAAACTTAGACACTTCCCCCTAGACCAACACCCCCATATTTTTATTGGGGCTCTAGGGCCCCTTTTTAAGCATTTACCCCATTTTTGCGCATTTCTTTAAAATATTATTCTAATGATTATTTCATACCCTATGATTAATTTTGACTAATTGAAGATCTAAAACGCTAAGTACTAAAACATTTAAACATGTTTTCATGTTAGGGCCCTGCTCTCAACTGTCAGTTAGGCTCTTTTGAGCCCCCTGTTATAACTCCCTTAAAAATGGTCCGATTCACGAACTTCTTTTTTTTTTCTAATAACGTCTTAGGTTCTCCAGCTACTACATGAACGACAAAAAAAAAAAATTGCAGACTTCAGCTACCACCAATTTTGAATATTAATCGCCTTCTTAGAGCCTTTGTTACAGCTCCTTTAAAAACTATCCTATTCTATTGCAATTTTCTTTAAAATAGTTTTAGCGTCTTCCAACTACTTTAAAACCCCTAAAAGATTTTCTTATACCCAATTACATATCAGTTAGGATCCTGGGCCCCTAGGGCCCGGTCTTTCTATATACCTCAGTTAACACCTTTTTCGAACATTAATCTCCTTTTTCAGCATCAATTTACGTCTACTCACTACAGCCGTAAATTAAAAATCGCATTACCTTAAAGGTAATTTTAGATAAGGGATTTCATCCGTTTATTAAATATCGTGTTAATGCTAATAGTAATTCATGAAATTTACAAGGTGAGGGGACATCTTCCACCGCTTGGTGGCGCGTTATTTTCTCGGGTTTAAGGACCCAATTTTACGGGATTTGCTTCCTTCAACTTAGGTTATAATTTAGCTACTTTCTGTATTATGAAATTTTATCTTAGACTTTAGTTACCAACATTTTCTAACATTAATGGTGCATTCTTTTTTTTTTTTTTCTTTGATTCTATGGGCTTGATTCCTACGAGGTTTGGCTCACTTAACTTGGTTTTCGATTGTCTCTGGCGCGTGCGGGCACTTCCGGTAAATGCTGCCATATGTAAGGGGGATCTAGATTACAGGTTCGTTCGAAAAGAAGTTTGATGGAACACAGTAGACGCTGCGGAAGGGAATGGGGCCTCCGAAATTAGGTTCATTTAAGAGAATTTCCAAAGATATAAAATCATACAAACTTAAGTTTTGTTTAAGGTTATTATTTACAAATCCCGGGCAACGCTGGGCGGGTCTGCTAGTATTTACATAAAACAAATGTCCCAGTTTCGGAAAAAAATTGCATCAAATTACTTTTATTGAAACAATTTTATACAGACAGCTCCAACTTAAAAATCAGCATCAGGGACACGGGAGTTTTCCTGGTATTTAGACCACCAACATCCTCCAAAACTCATTTATCTCGTTAATATTGTTATACAATCATGCAGTGGAATGTTCCACAGTATATGAAATTTAAAAAAAACAACACAAAATAGTGTATTAAAATAAAAATTATTATTCAGGGACATGAAAGTCAAAAGATTGTGAGAATGTCCCTAATCTAATTTTTAATGCAATACAATTTAAGTTGATATAGATGTAAATGTAACACATCGAAATGTATATTCGAAAATCATATGTATATTCGAAATTCATATAGGTATGAACAAATTTAAATGAAGTTATACATAAGAATCAATATAAATCAAGTATAGACATACATTCAGTTCACAATACATTCTTAATTCTCTAATAGCAAGTTTTTCCCCCTTTTTAACAAAGTGTTTATGACTTCAGTTTGTCTGGCCGTCTGTCCGTCTGTACGCGCTTTAACTCTCGTAAATATAGTCAGATTGCCATGAAATTTTTGAATGTTACTGACGTTTACCATAGCACGATCCCTATTTCAGATGAAGTTTGTAGCATGTTTAGTTCATCTACAGTAGGGGTGCACAACCTTTTTAAGAGAAGGGCCACTTACAAAAATGCCTGGGTCGTCGGGGGCCACATCAGTAACACAGAGATAATTCTATTTCGGGGAGGTGGGGAGATCTGTGGCCTATAAAATACATGGTTTGAGAGGAGTGGCAGTTTTACCCCTTTAGGTTCCCCTACCTAGTCAACATACCATACTCAATTCAGTTGGCAAGGATATATCAACTGTTTATGTTTGTATATATAACAGAGATATAGCAAAGATTATTTTCAAGGAGTGAAAATGTTCCTTTACTTTATTCGGGGGGGATTAAATTTTGTTTTATTAAAAGTGCTAAAAAACAAACATATGCATGAAAGTGGCTAGTGCCGAAAAAAATGTGAACTTTATGAACGAAATTAAATTGACGAAATCAATTTTTCTGCAGCCGATCAACAAAATTTCAGATTTTCCCGCACCTGATCGACAAAATTCGCGATTTTTCCGCGCTCAGTCAACGAATTTCGCGATTGTTAACTGATTGACGAAATTTTAAATTTTTCCCGTCGCGAATTGTCGAAATTCATAACTTTTAATCGCGATAAACTGCCGAAACTCGCGATTTCATCGTAGCCGATCGACGAAATTTACAATTGTTTCGCACTTAATTGACAAAATTCACGATATTTCCTTTGCCCGATGAACGAAATTTGCGGTTTTTTCCCGCCCGATCGACAAATTTCACAATATTTTCGTGCCCGGTCGACGAAATTCGCGATTTTTCCCCGCCCAGCCAATGAAATTTGCGATTCTTAACTGACTGAAACCATTAACAAATTGACAAATTTCGCGACTTTTTCTCGCGATAAACTGACAAAACTCACGATTTTTCCTCAACCGATAAACAAAATTCGCGATTTTTCCCGTTTCCGATCAACGAAAGTCGCAATTTTTTCACGCCCGATCTACAAAACTCGCAATTTTCCGCAGCCGGTCGACGAAACTTGCGACTTTTCCGCACCCGATCGACGAAACTCGCGACTTTTCTGCGCCCGATCACCGAAATTTGCATATCTTAAATGACTGACGAAATTTGCAATTTTCCCGCGGCAAATTGGCGAAATTAAAGACTTTTTCTTGCGGTAAACTGACGGAACACGCGACTTTTCCGCGCGCGATCTACAAATTGCACAATTCTTCCGCGCCCGATGGATGAAACTCATGATTGTTTCGTGCCTAATGGACGAAACTCTTGATTTTACCGCACCCGATCGACGAAACTCGTGATTTTTAGGCACCTGATCGATGAAAGCCAATTTTTTCGCGCTCAGTCAACGAAATTCACAATTCTTAATTGACTGACGAAATTTGCAATTTTCCCGCTGCAAAATGGTGAAATTCACGACTTCTTCTCGCGATAAACTGACGAAACTCACGATTTTCCCGTGCTCGATCAGCAAAATTCGTGACTTTTCCACGCACGATCGATGAAATTCGATATATTTTTCGACTAGCGACTGACGAAATTAGAAACTCGGGAATTTCCTATATTGATGCAAATGATATCGGTTGGGCGATTAATGAAATTCGCGATTTCTAACTGACTGCTGAAGTTTGCAATAGTTTTCCGAGGGAAATTGACCAAATTCAAGATTTTTTCCTGCAACCTATTGTCAAAAATTGCAATTTTTGCCAATTATAAATTGATGAAATTCGCGAGCCACTTGTTAACCTATCGCGGGCCACTTTTGGCCCGCGGGCCACAGGTTATGCATCCCTAATCTACAGGGACAGTCAAAAGTATTCCGTTACATTACGGCCAATGGGGAAAAAATCGTTTTAAATGATTTTTAATGATGTTACACGCATCCAAACATAAAAAAAATTGTATCCATTTATAAAGTGCACTAAAATATGCGTTCTGTAGAATATGCGGTGCAAAGAATAGTTATTATTCATTTACAGGGCCGCACAAAAGAATTCCGTTACATAATGATATAGAGCGGGTGGGGGATTGTTTGCGGCGTATTTTAATTATGTTAAACTATTTCATATATAATGAAATTGATATGCGTCGCTGAGGTTTACCATAAGTTATTTCATGTATAATACGAAGTGCATAGAATTTACAGGGACACACAAAAGATTTCAGATACTATATTTTATCAGAAGTACTGTACATTAGCGGTGATTGTTAGAAATGCATTTTCAATTATGATATGCGCTTTTATGTTTCACTATATTTATGCATACTATATGGTGTGTACAAATGCTATAATTTATATACAGAGCTGCACAAAAGAATCGTAAGGGTTACTGTGTATGAGCGCAAATTGCTTAAAGGTTGTTTTTAAATGAGTTATGCATTTGTACGCTGAACTGCATTTAGTTTATTAAGAAATATTTGTAGGATATAGATAAAATGATATACAGGATCACGCAAAGAATTGGATACATGCCGTCTATGATGGATGATAATTTCTGGAAATGTGACTTCAGTAGTTTTAAGAGTGTTTTAGTTTGAATTAAATAGCTAAATAGGGGCGTGTAATAAAGGTACTAGGTAAACTACAGTGCTGTACAAAAGTGTGAAGTATGTTTCCATCTATTAGTATAAATTGCTGAAAGATAAATTTCAGCCTGTTAAGCGTTTTTTTGCTAAACTAAATTTTTCCATCATATAGTATATATATATATATATCAACATACAGATCAAATACAGGGCTGTTCAAAAGAATTGGAATCCATATTTGGTTACGGACAGCAACTGCTGAAATCTTTTTTTTTTTTTTTCATGTTTTATGAGTTTTCTAAAATGTTTACTTATTTATCTTATTTCCCTAAATAACGAAGTTTTGTTAAAATCTTCAGGGCGTGTTGGAAAGTGTTTCATAATCTATGCCGTACACATAATTTTTTTTTTCTTATTTCAATTTGGGGAAATGAATAAAATTTTCCCTTTGATTCCAAGCCCGCCCGAGACTGAAGACTGGTATAAAAATCAAGCTCCAGCCCGTCTAAAGCGCTCATCAATAAGAAGAATGCAGTTAGAAGGTGGAAGCTATGATTCGTTTCCTGTGCTGACCTTCCTCATGATCAGATTAATTATATTTTTATGGAATTTGCCGTTTTAAGTTCGCCTAATCTACTGGTGATTTTCGTTTGAAAATATGTTGTCAAATTTGATTTCTAAAAACATACCAAAAATATTTTAATTTAATGAGCGTTACGCGACAATCCCTTTTAGGCGCGTTCGTAATTATATAAATACGTAACACCTATAGTCGTTGTTCAGTCTGTCTGTCTGTCCGTCCGTCCGCATATAACTGAGCAAAAACTGCCCAACTGAATGGTCTGAAATTTTAAGTATATAATTGTTGCAGTATTTTGTCGAGTCATTTAAAATTTTATGAAAATCGGATGTATAGTTTAATTACAGGGACAGTCAAAAGTTTTCCGTTATATTACGGCCAATGGAAAAAGCATTATTTCAAGTGCATTTTAATGATGTTACAGCCTTTCGAACAGAATGAAATGGATATGTACTTATGGAAGTGCACTAAAATATACATTCAGTACAATATGCGGTGCAAAAAAAATTTATAAAACAAGCTATAGTAAGAACGCACCTTCTTTGCCACGTTTGACGTGCAATTTCCAACTTGTTTAAACATCGTAATTTAAAAAATATATATATATATTTTTAAATCTATAACTGTGCTGCTTGTAGAGTTAATTAACCACGGGAAACATGACAGTCATTATCATAATGCACATAATGCAACTTTGACTTTCACTAACTGATTTTAATTAGCAAGAACATTGACCTATTAAACGGGGTGGAGAAATAATTGAAACAAGACCTTTACAGAAATAGGTTCATAAGAACTCATTAAATGACACATTGATAAAATTTGCTAGCTTCAAATATCTCCGGAGAAAATTATTTTCAGCACCACTTACACATGGACTGTAAGTGAACAAGACGTTGTCAAAAGAAAGCATGAATTTCGTCATCTTCACCGGTAACAATGCATATCAATCAGAAATGACAGGCTACTAATAATATTTTTTTAGTTATGGAAATAATATGAATGAACTTTATCAGAAGAAATACGGAAACGCTTCAAACGTGATTGAAAGTGATTTAATAGCTGTTTACTTTGCCGCCTTTTTGACGTCAGTAGTATAAAACAACGACCATTCTATTTTAGTTAGCCACCGAACATACGATGATTGTTTAATTGAACAAAAGACAGTCTTGAAAAATTTGTCGTCAAGTTTCATTAAAGTGTGATCCATTAAATTTATGAATATATATATATATATGTATTACCATTAATTAAACATAACCTGCCACCGTCAATTATTATGAATTAAAGCTGTAAGTATTAAAAAAAAAAAAAAAAAAAAATATTATAAGAATTATTATGGAAGAAAAAAGAAAAAAGTGGACACCGACAAAAATTGAAAAGCTTATACATTGAATTACGTTATCGAGGGCACAGAATTCAATGATATAAGCAAAATGGTTGTTTTCTGTGGGAGAAATAAGCTAATGCTAAAATTAATTTTCCCCTGTGCCCGAACAACCACTAAAATCAAGTGAATTGATTAAAAATGAAAGCAGAATAGAAACAAATAATATGAAATGGAAGAATCAATAAAACGTATTTAAATATTTATAGGATAAAAAATAGAAATAATAAACACCATACCGATTAATATTTCAGTATTTTACAAAAATCCATGTGCACATGTCTTCCAGGATATCAAAAAGATTAAGGTGAATAAAACAGTTAAGAAATCACAGTAAATGATACCAAAGGATGCAGTTAATACATTTTGAAATAATATTTGAAATACCTTGTACAACAAATTTAATCTAATAAAAAATATATAGAAATTAATTACATTATTTAAAATGCACTATTAAATTAATAGATAACAGTTTAACAATATCGTCAAAATTTAGCTAAAAATATACCCTGGTGTATAAAATATAACTAAAATGGAGCTAGAAAAATTAAAAATAAGAGCAATATGAAAGATACAATTTTAGTGCTGCCATCTATTAATAATTATATTAAACAACTATCGCAAGATAAAAATTTGCAAGCTTTTGAATGTAAATAACTGTTTAAACAGCAAAACCAAACAAATCCTTATATAATGTAGTAGTTAATTGAAAGAAAAATTAAATTTTAAAGGCGAGAAATATATCCAAAAGTATTACTGTTATTAAAACCTTAAAGACACGGGTAAGACACTCTATGGCGCTATCGGGTTTTAAAGCCTAAATTTAAATATAATATGTAAACATTTTCCACTTTTACGTAAAAATTCGTCTTAATTTTAGAGATAGTTTATGAGCAAGGTAAAAATGTTTTATTTTTAGAGAAATGATTTTGATTTCTATTTACTTTAATTACCTGAGAAAGCATGTCGTATCCACCTCATTAACTCATATCAATCTCATTATGTAACGGAGAACTTCTGTGTTCCTATAAACAAACTATAAAGGCAATACACTTCATTTTCAATACCGAATATTCTATAGTAAACTTCAGTCCCATATAAAAGTTTCATGGCAATTTGAGTATATCGTCGCTTCAGTGCAAGAGTAAGGACATCTAGTAATAATAAAAAATGAGATGCCTGACTTACAGCTAGGAATAACTATTTTGCATCTAGTGGAACAACTTCTGGACCATAAAGTTATGTTTAATACTATGTCTCAGATACGTTTTATAAAAATTCCCAACTGTTCCATAAAACAAAAAGAAAAATACTGGTTTTATTCGCACAAAGTTATTACTAATTCCATGCGGTTTATTTCATCATAAGGGATTATCGACATATTAAAATTGAATTTAACTTTCAAAAGTTAAATATCTAATAAAATTGATATTTCTATTGAAGTCTATCATGCGAAGAAATCGCGGTATAACATTGTTATCGGCTCGTGATCGTTGTCGCTTAAAAATAATCAAAATATTTCGGTAAATGCTTGCCACATCGTCGCCTCAGAGCAACAGTAAAGACATCTAGTAATAATAAAAAATAAGATGTCTGACTTACTGCTATGAATACCTGTGTTGGCATCTAGTGGAACAACTTCTGGAACACAAAGTTATGTTTAATACTATATCTCAGTAATATATAATACTGTTTTATAAAAATTCCTTACTGTTCCACTAGATGCAGACACAATTTTTCATAGCAGTAAGTCAGACATCTCATTTTCGATTATTGCAAGATGTCCCTACTGTGTTGAAAAGAGAGAAAGAGAAATAAACGAAACAAAAGAAGTAAGGAGGTCAAGAAAAAACAGCAATATCCGAGAATAAAACAATGCCAATGTTGTAAAAACATATGAATTTATTTCAAGTCTGTATAAACATATTTTTAATAATGAATCAGATGCTTTTTATTGTATTTATCAGTTTGGAAATTAATAGTTCACTGTTAAAAAAAAATTTGTAAATTTACGGTATTTTACCGTGAATTGCTCAAGTAAATTTACAAGATATGCCACTTTTTTCCTGATAAACGGTCAAATCCCGTAAATTTCATGTTTTACGGGCAAAACCCGTTTTCTAAAGGTAAAGTCCATTTACCTAGGAGAAAGGTCCTTTTTTATTATGTGCCTTTGCCCGGAATCTCTGCTGCAGTAAAATTACTGCAGCAATTTTTCATAGTATTGAGAAAAAGTAAAACCGGTCATATAAATGCTTGAAATTCAAATTTCCACCTAAGATTTTTTTTTTCTTTTTAATTCTTCATACATTGTATAATTTATTAAGAGCAATATGTCTTTAAAAATATTACTTTAGATTAAGAAGTTTTGAAGCACTTAACTAAAAGAAGATGAGCGGATAAAATAAATTAATGAAGACCTCTTTTATTTATGATTAGGCCCAACTTACGAACAGAATAACGAAAACAAAATGCTCTTAAAAATATAATAATTACTTTATAATCTATATGCTAGGAAAAATACGAAATTTGGTATTTTTTCTTCGTGTGGTGGTGGACAATATTACAAATTCATAATTATTTTTCCTTAAGCTTTATCAGTGAACATATCTATATGAGCTAAAGAATACATCATTATTATCTCACAGAAAGTATCTGATGCAATCCTTTATTGATGTTTTGTATGCACAGCAGACATCATGCCTGATTCGGCTGGTTGCATTTTAAAATTGCTCATTAGCATACATCCAAAAATAGAAAGCTTTCAGATGCTTAGCAGCCACTGATAACTAATCTCGAAATTAAGTTTCCGAAGCACGCATGCCATTTTCTTTTGCTTCTGCAATATACATTATTCAACCATTTTAGGCATACGAATCCTTGTTTTTTTTTTCGTTTTATTAAACAATCGGTGAAGGTAGTTAGATCACGGAAGAAAGAAAAAGGCATAGAATACACAGCATTATTAAATATATTTGTTCTTCATCTCTCATTTGCATTTATTACGAAGTTATACCTCACGTTTGAAAACCATGAAGTATTTTCAAGGGCCGTACAAAAGAATAAATAAATAAATAAATAAAAAGCAATTTAACAAATTACAATGACCATTTGGAAAATGATTTTTTCAAAGACTAAAATTTAAGACATAAAAAATCGCACGGAGTTGATCATACATTACGTACGCCATGAATTAAACATTAATAGTGTTATTACGCGTAAAAATTGCAAGCGACAAAAATCGCCTGCGACTCGTCAGATTTCCTGAACCTTACGTATTATCCACCTGAAACTTACATATTATCCAAGCATTTCATTGGCTGTTCCGGAAAAGGCTTATCCATCCTCAGATTTCCAAGAAATCTGACGACCCATTTTAAATTAAATTTCATTCTTAAATTTCTAAACATCCCACAATATTACTTTTTACACCGTCGTATAGAGAAAAAAAATGTACTTTTAAATGCAATTTGTTCGAAAGCTGTATCTCAATTTGTTTCTGAGTTATTATTATTATTATTTTTTTGTAGTTTATATTACTTTTTTGTCATAGTGGCAACAGAAGTAACCATCTCTGGTGAAAGTAAAGGGAAATACAGATTACTGTATAGACCAATCAAAAAACGAATAAAATGCGGATTAAACCAATAAAAATCTTCAGATATGTTTTTGATTTCCTACCCTGACGAGGACAATAACCATTTTTCCAAATGGTTACAAAAAAGTAGAGTTAATTTATGCGAAACACTTAACTGAAAAATGTTTTTTCTTTAGATCGGAAGTCGCAACTTACGAATCTCGACTAACAATTATCCGGACTGCGATCAGAGCAATATTATATCCAAACATAGATCCGTAGTAGAACCGAATCCATCCATAGAACCGAATAGTACTCCGTAGATCTACTTTTCGGTTATTATTATTATTAATAATTAATTGCGACCGACATTTCTAGATCGATATTCTACGAAAAAAAATTAGGGCGGCTTTTTTTATTTACCTTCCTATTACAGCGCTAGAGTCAAGTAATTCATAACATCTAATTTTCGAACATCTAATTTTGACAGCATATTTGAATTTTTCGTAGATTTCTACCTTAGGATACCAAGTTATTTGGTTGAATAATTTACGAATTATGAAAGTTTAAAATTCAGAACCCTTATGTTAAATCCATTTTTAATCGTTGCAAAAACATAATGTAATGAGGGTAGTTTTTAAAGAATAACTCAGAAACTATTTGATAGAATGAGTTGTAATTCTGAATTCGCTTTTTCGATGCTTCTAGAAATCAATTTCTATTTAAAAAACAGATTATAATTCACACTTTTTTCAAAAGTTAATTTCGAAAATATAGATATATTTTTTTTAATTAATTTTCGAAAACAATATGAGCTGTAAAGTATAATTTTTTAAAAACAAAAATTGATTTTCTGAAGCTTCAAAAATTGCGAATGGAAAATAATAGGTCATTTCACCACGTAGTTTTTGAGCTATGCTTAAAAAAATTACCCACATTACAATACGTTTTGCAACAATTAAAAATGAATTTAACATTAAGAGTTCTAAATTTTAGACTTTCATAATTCCTAAACTGTTCTATAACACTTTCCGTTTGATATCCTAAAGTAAAATTTACCAAAAAATCCAAATATGCTGTCAAAATTGAACGCTCATATTGAAAATTTGATACAATTTCTGTACAAAGACGCCACCCTAAGCTTTTTTTTTTAACACTGACAGAAGACAATTGAAAGAAGACAAGGTTTTCTCAATCGAATGGCTATCTTTCTCATTTCTGTGTGACTTGTAGAATTGAAATAATCACCATTGTTCAGATTTTTTTTATTATTATTTATATTTATTTATTTATTTGTATTTTATTTTTATTTATTTTAATTTATTTATTTATTTATTTTATTTTATTTATTTATTTATTTATTTATTTGGGGGGGGGGGGGGGGAGTGTATTGTATCTTTCTTAACACTTGAGTGCCACCATGCAAATTTGCCAGTTTGGCTTCCATTTTTATCCAGACATTTAGTGTTCATACCAGAAATAAAGACATTTACCCTTAAAGACATTTAGCGATAACATAAAGTAAAATATCTTCTTTCGATAGTTCCGGTATCAATTTAAAATTTCTGATCACTTTCGCTGCAGATCCCGTACATCAATGAATAATCGTTGAAATTAAATCTCGTACATCATTAAGTAAAACAAACTCACATAATTTGTTCAAAACTCTAATTTTCTGTGGAATAACAACAATTTTTGGCTACATGGTATATGGATTTTGCTAGAGTTCCGTAACGAATTGTGAACTGTTGAAATTACTATCAACCAACAAAGTTGAAAAGAGTTTATGAATTGGGTTTGTCTGTTCGTCCTGTAATTGGCGTAAATACATTGCGATTACCATGAAATTGATATCTGTTATTAGGTTTATTATGGTATGTTCGTTATTGAAAATGAAGTGTATAGCACTTATGGTTTCCATTTACAGGGACACTCAAAAGAATTCCATTACATTACGGCCTATGGGGAAAAATAGTTTGCGGTGCATTTTAAAGATATTACACTATTTTAAAGATATTGAAAATTATATATATCACTGAGGTGTACTACAAGCACTTACTGTAGAATCTGGAGTGCATAAAATTTATCATTGTTTTACAGGGACACACAAAAGTATTTTCTACAGTACTGCCTATGGAGAATAATTGCTGGCAATACTTTTCAGTTATGGTACGCGTTTTAAAATTTAGCCTTTTTTTGCATACTACTAGGTGTGTACAAATTTTATAGATCATATACAGGGGTACATAAAAGATATAGATTACCGTTTATTGATGAAAATTACTGAATAGAAACTTTAAGCTGTAATGTGCGTTTAGCATACGATGTAGCATAAATACCAATCTAAAGATCATATACAGGGATAATCAAAAAATTCTGATGTTTTTCAAACTATCAATATGATATCGATAGTTCGAATCGATCGATAGTTTGAGTATTCTGAATGCGTTGGAAAGTGTTTCAAAATCTATGCTGGACGTGTGATTTTTCGTTCATTCTGCATATAATGAGTAAAGAATATAACTGTAGTTTCGACAGCAATTAATTACAGGCTGTCTTTATCAAATGATTTGTATCACACAGTAGTTAGCCAGAAAAAGGTAAACTAGAGCTTCTGAATTTGATATTTCAGGAGGACAGTAATTTTGTCCCTAAATTACTAGCCCACTAAAATGTAAATTTAATTAACAATATCGTAGATTCACACAATGATAAATTGAATGGCTTTAAAAGCTAATAATCTTCAAATCTTCAATTTATTTTACCGTAAAAAGTGTTTAAGTTAAATAATTACAAAAGCTGCTTACTTCCTTTAGCCACGCTGTCGTGGAGACATTTTGCAAAGACAAATATAATCAACATTCATTTTACGAGAAAATTAGCTTCGGTTCTGCCATTTATTGGCGTTGTTTTATTGTAAAAAAATTCAGCTATTGCACAAGGGAAATCCAAATCTAAAAAAATCAAACGGTTTAACCTTTAACAGGACACTTTTTTTCTTTTTTTTTACACGATTCGATTTTTATATTATATTCGCACTGCTATATTTTAAAAATTAATTTCATAGCACATTTATTTATATTGCACATGTTGTCAAAGTAGAAGTGAAAGTGCTTCTTTAATTTAAAAAAAAAAAGTGGTGCCAACGGAATAAAATTCATGGAACTATTAATAATGAGGAGCTGAAATATTCTTCAAATGGTGAAACTTCAACTGTAACCGCTTTCACAGAGGTTGATTGCCGGTGCAAACTTCCACGAATTAAATTAAATAAAAAATTTCCCCTTATTGAAACGTCTTATGAATGCAAAATTTCAGTCATGAAAAATGACAAAAACATATATTCATTTTTAATGATGGAAGTTTACTTCGGCGGTAGTCGGCCCTGCGTTCCTGCCATATTGTGACAAACTGGACAACCACCTCTCAGTGTCAGTGAAAAAGATAATAATACCTGGGCAAACTGCAACCAGTAAAAACAAATAGAAAATTTAACCATACTTATGAGAAAAAGTTTCCCGAAAGAGCCGCTTAAATGAAGCAAAATTTTTTATTAAAAATTTACTGGTGGAAGTTTACTCAGGCGGTAGTCAGAAACTGCTGATCCTATATAAAAAAGGTCAGCCGCCACCTTGTGACAACCCCCTCAGTTTCTTCACTCGCAACTCGTAGACAATACCCTATATGTCTCCTCCTCTTTATTTAGAACTCCATTATGTGGATCGCAGAACTGAAAAAGTTAAGCAAGAGTCAACTGATAGGTAAATCAGAGATGCAAATAAAAGTTAACCTTTACTAAGAAATGTTTAGTCCACAATCCTCATGCGCACAAAATGGAGATTCCGCTATTAAATCAAATCAAACCCATTGAGATGTGTCTTTAGCATCTTTGTTGAAGATAGTTCAGGCTTTAACGCAACCATAGCCTGTAAATGAATCACATTATTAAGATGTTCGTGATTTATAGAAATTATTATTATTACTTTTTAAATCAGTGAAAGATTTTATTTAGACTCCAATTCACTTTTTATCTTTATATATATACTAGCAAAACTTAGCTCGCGTAATAGTTTAAATATACAAAGTGGTAATTTGAATGCATATTTTTATTAAAAGAAATTATACTGCTACGGATAATTAAAAAAATACTAATTAAACCACAGTTTGAATAAACTTCATTATTACGCTGCATTAGGCTAAAATGAGAGTTAAATTAATAAGAATTAAAACTAATTCTAAATAAGTGATAAATTAGAATGGATTTTGAAACTTTTATGCCCATTTCAGTTTTCATTTAAAGTTTTTAAAAACCTTTTCATAGCACTGTAATAGAGATTTTATCATTTAGTCGTGATTGACCGTGAAAGCAGAGGCAATAACCATCAGTTCAAAAAAAAAAAAAAAAACTCCAATCTGGTAAACGAAGATGTTTATTCCATCATAAAAGCAGACGGGGAGAGGTACAAAAGGGGAAGCAAGAAGACACTTCCTAGTGTCTCATTCAGATACAAGCGTCAGAGAAAAAGTGAGTTGAATATGCAACTCCAACTTACTTGGTTGGCGGAATACAATATCGCCAATCTAAAAGTATTTGCGCCATGCACAAGGGGGCCGAGGAAAACATTGGCTAGTATGAATTCGCCAAATACATGCGGTAGACTTATTACATATTTGAATTGGGTAGGGTTCCGAGATCGTGGGTTACTAAAATTCCTGAATCGTGAGAAATGGAAAAGCAAGACTGTACTTTGATACAATTGCAGTTAAGTGTAAAAATAAAAATGAATCTGGATAAGGACAGAGGGTTGAAAAAGTTATTGAGTTATTAGTCGAAAAAGCCATGAGAATGTATTTTTCTAACCCGATGTTAGGGTAGGGCAAGGTTTAGCAGCTTGCATTGCCACAAAAATGCAGCATTCACATATGAATGAATGTAGCGTTCTGAAATATTAAAGTGCAGTGCGAAAATAGATCTAATGAATAGATTACATGTTAAGTGATTCTAAATGATGAGTTATATTCATGCCCAAATAAGGAAGTGACCGAAGTTAAAATGCTTTTGTTAGTAACAGTCAGCAGTAATGTTTTTCTACAAGGTTAAATCGTATGTGTGAGAAACTCTCAAAGTAAAATTGAAGACTGAATCACTGATTTTATTTTATTAAAGAGATGAGTAACTACAATAATTTAATTTAAATGTGAAGGGCTATTAATACAATCGATTTAGTTTTTAAATGTTAAATTTAATTTAGTGGCTGCACTGTTTGACTATAGTGTACTAAAATAAATAAATTATTAAACAGAATTTTAATTGAAACTGCTGGGGGGGGGGGGGGGGATCGAACGCAAACATATATAACGGGATAGTCGTTATAAGCACGCATTTACATTTTAAAAGTAAACATCATGCCATATTCCAAGCTTCTAATCTAACGGTGAAACCCTGGTGATAGCGGCACCAACCTAAAATATAGCTTATGTCATTAATTTTGAAATCGATATGGTATTTCCTGAGATTCCAGAGAAATCGAAATTTCGAAAGTTTTTAAAATGCTTTTCGCTCATTTTACCCTTTAAATTAAAAATCTTTTATAAACTGTTCTTAGAGAGCATTTACATCTTATAAGTACCTACGGGTAATTCCGTATCAAATCAACACAGCCATTTACCTGACCCTCTCGGATTTTGATAAAAATTGGTAAACATTTAGAGTCTATTAAGAAACTAATTCACGCAAAATTTGAATATTATAGTGCTAGTAGTAGTTTATGAGTTAGAGAAGTTAAAAAATGACTAAAATATGCTAATTTTGCAATATGGGCGAAACTTAATTTAATCATAACTTTTGTTCTAATTAAGTTAGAGGGCTGAAATCTGTGTTATTTTGAAGGTCATTAACGGCTATTTTTAATAAAATTTACCTTCTATGAAAGTTTGTAAAAAAAAGTGACCTTGACCTTTGACCTTAAACTTTAACCTCAATTATTTCAAAAAATGGTATTTTAATTTCTCTAATTTTTTTTTATTGAAGTTCTTTAATATCTGTCTCAGCCTTTTACTAAATTTCAGCGTGGTATTTCTTATGGGTTCACCAGATATATTTTTTTTTAATTCACAATATGGAAAAAAAATTATGGACTCATTTTGTTGAAATCACTATAACTCAAGAACTCAGTTTAATACAATCAAATTTTTACTAAACTTTCACATTCACATTCACATAACAAAAATAATAATGCATCAAAAATAAATTTGCCAAGTTCAGTCAATATTTAGCACAGTTTAATTTATTCAAGATAGTTTGGATTTGAAGTTGTAAGTTTCAGTTTGCATTTCAACAGACCAATCATAAGATAGTGATAATATTGTAAAAGTTTTGGTTTGTATTTCAACTGACCAATCACAAGATAGTGATAGTGTTGTAAAAGTTTTGGTTTGTATTTCAACTGACAATCACAAGATAGTGCTAGTGTTCAATAAGTAAAATGCAAACTGACTCTGTCATTCAGTCTTTGTTAACAAAGATTGGCTTGCAGTACTTTTGTTCTGAATTTTTATATTTCTCAGCAAATAGTCTTTTTTATTTTTAATATAAATTTCTCTAAAGAGTTAAAATAGTAAATTAAATTTGTGAAGTTATTCTGAAAAGATTAAACTTTACAAAATGAGTGAACCACAGTGGATGAATCAATTTAGCTGCTGTAATCCTTTTGGAAAGGAAAACCATTCTTCTAAAAAGAAAAAATTGAGAAATGTTTTAAGTTGGATGTGTGCAAAACTTCCTAACTCAACTCTTAAGATAGGAAGAAAAATCTGTAATCAGTGTAGGAAGAAAGTTTCCTTATTGCCATCAAAAACTGATTCTAGTGAAGAAATAGACGCCACAGAAGCAGGACCTAGTTCAACCTGTCAACATGATGAACTCTCAGATGAAATATTTTATAACCATGGTGATGCATTATCAACCTTTAACAAAAGCTTGGAATGCATTGGTGAGTCTCCTGTTAAGAAAAGGAAACTAAAGCAAAAAAAATATCCACAGAAAAAGTTAAATAAGATAAGTTCTGCAATAAAGAAACAATTAATGCAAATAACATCATCTGACAGTGATACAGAATTGAATGCAGAATCTGAAATTGTTAACCAGTTAAAGGAAAAATTTCAAACATCTACAAATAGAAGTGAAAGGGTGCAGATATTGACTGTTCTTCCAAAAAGTTGGAGTATCAAAAGAATTTGTGAGTTTGTTGGTGCGGAAAGCCCAGAAACTTGTAAAAGAAAAAGGAATAATGTCTACTCCAAATCCGAAATCAGGTAAGTTATTAGAAGCAGGAACAGTTAATCTAGTCAGAGAATTTTATGAATCTGATAATGTAAGTCGTATCATGCCTGGGAAAAAAGATTTTGTAT
Source organism: Maratus speciosus (assembly GCA_963932465.1). Taxonomy (NCBI): domain Eukaryota; kingdom Metazoa; phylum Arthropoda; class Arachnida; order Araneae; family Salticidae; genus Maratus; species Maratus speciosus. The sequence continues at coordinate 451,558,074 of OZ010789.1, read as the reverse complement.
CTGTGAGACAAATAGATGGATCAAGAGTTCATGTGCAGAAAAGGCTTGTATTAAATAACCTAAAAGAGTTTTATACTTTATTTAAAGAAAAGTTTCCAGGACGTCTAGGTTTCTCAAAGTTTGCTGAACTCCGTCCTAAACATTGTGTTTTGACCGGAGCAAGTGGTACACATACAGTTTGTGTCTGTATCATCCACCAGAATGTCAAACTGATGATGCTAGAAGGAAATAATTCTAATGAGGAAGTCCCACTGGAAACATATAAGCATTGTTTGGCAATGATCATTTGTAATCCACCACAGCCTGCTTGCTATTTTAATGAGTGTGATGAATGTCAAAAAGCTGATCATGTCAAATTTTAAGGAAACTTATCGATGATAACATGGTTGATACTATTACATACAAGCAATGGGTTCCTGTTGACAGATCCACACTTGCGACAGTAAGCAATTCATCTGATGATTTTGTGGATGCCTTTTGTGACAAGCTGCAAATACTGCTTCAACATTCATTCATTGCAAGACAGCAATCAGCTTTCCAAGAAGATTTGAAATTGAACAGACAACCTGGGATATTTTTAGTAATATGTGATTTTGCTGAAAACTACTCTTTCATACTTCAAGATGAAGTACAAGGCTTTCACTGGAACAATTCACAAGCAAATATTCATCCATTTGTGATATATTTTACAGATAATGGGAAGCTTCAACATATCAGTTTGGTTATAATATATGATTGCCTTCATCATGACACGATTGCAGTGCATCTGTTTCAAAAGCTACTCATAGATTTTTTAAAAGAAAAGTATCCTCTTGAAAAATTGATCTACTTTTCAGACGAAGCAGCATCACAGTATAAAAATCGAAAAAACTTTATCAACCTCTGCAACCACAAAAAAGACTTTGGGATACCTGCTGAGTGGCACTTTTCAGCCACTCATGGAAAAGGCCCATGTGATGGAATTGGCGGAACAGTCAAAAGATTAGCCGCACGAGCCAGCCTTCAAAGGCCATATGATCAACAAATAATGACACCTCGGCAATTATTTGATTGGGCAGTTGAGAATATCCCAGCAGTTAATTTCAAGTACACCAGTGTAGTGAACTATGAGGCAGAAAAGCAGTACTTAGAAGCAAGATTCAAAACATCTCGCACAATTACAGGAAAACCTAAAAGTTGCATTCATTTATTCCAATATCATCATCAACAGTTTCAACTAAAGTGTATTCATCCTCTATATATTCGAAAGTTGAACAAGTAAGTGTAATGGAGGGCGAAATTGAACTTCAGGATATCAAAGGTTTTATTACCTGTGTATATGACGAGCAGTGGTGGCTTGTTTGTGTCCTTAATGTAGATGAAACAAATGAAGAAGTAAAAGTGAGCTCCATCATTCAAATACTCGGATAAACCAGGCATTCTCACACTTCCTCAATGTGATATACTAACAGTAGTTGACCCCTTAACTACAACAGGACGAGTATATTCTCTGACAGAAAAGGAAAATATGTCTGCATGTCTAAAATTAAGCTCATGGAAGAAATGAGTCAAATGTATGGTATGTTAACATATTTTTTACATTTTATTTTTTAACAGAGAGATATTTTGTAAGATATTTTTTTATCTTATTTTTTTATATTAAAATACATGTTAATGTGAAACTTCAATAAAAATTTGATGAATGTGTTAAATTGGATTCTTGAGTTATTCTGATTTTAACAAAATAAATAATGCATTTTTTTCCCATATTGTGAATTGAAAAAAAATTATGCCTGGTGAACTCATAGGAATCACACGCTGAAATTTGGAACAAGATTAAAACAGATATGGAAGACTTTAAATAAAAAAAAATTAGAGAAATTAAAATACCATTTTTTGAAATAATTGGGGTCAAAGTTTAAGGCCAAAGGTCAAGGTCACTTTTTTTGCAAACTTTCATAGAAGGTAAATTTTATTAAAAATAGCCATTAATGACCTTTAAAATAACACTGATTTCAGCCCTCTAATTTAATTAGAACAAAAGTTATGATTAAATTAAGTTTCGCCCATATTGCAAAATTAGCATAATTTAGTCATTTTTTAATTTCTCTAACTCAGAAACTACTTGCACTACAATGTTTAAATTTTGTGTGAATTAGTTTCTTAGTAGACTCTAAATGTCCTTCAAATTTAATAACAATCGGAGAGGGTCAGGTAAATTTTTACTTTTTTTGTGTTGATTTGATGTGGACCCCTACCATGCCAAATTTTAAGTTCCTATATTTAACATTTCAATAAAAATTGTAATTTAGAACATTTTTAGAACGTTTTTCTCTTATTTCACCTTTTTAAATTTCGAATTTTTTTCAACTGTTCTTAGACAGCATTTACACCTTATAACTAACTACCATGCCAAATTTCAAGTTTCTAGCTCAAGTTTCTCAAGTTTCAATATCAAAAAATTGCAATTTTAGAACGTTTTTCGTCCCAGCACTCGCTTTTTGGTAGTGGCACCGACATACATTTGATAGTGGCACCGACATACATTTGATAGTAGCACCGACATACATTTGGTAGTGGCACCAAAATATAGCCTATGTTGGAGCAGGGACTGTCACCATCAATTTTTCACCTTTACTTTTGAAAACAATTTGCTATTTCCTAAGATTCCATAGAAGTCGTAATTTAGAAAGCTTTTAGCTCATTTCGCCCTTTTAAATTTCAAAATCTTTAGTACCTATTCTTAGAGGACATTTATATCTTGTAAGTATCTACCACGCCAAATTTCAAGTTTCTATCAATTGTATCAATTGTATAGAAATGGTAATTTAGAACGCTTTTCACGCCTTTTCGGCCCTTATTTATATTTTATAAGTAACTACCACGCCAAATTTAAAGTTTCTAGCCGCTTCAGTATTACAAAAATCGCAATTTAGAAAGTTTTTTGCTAGTGCAACCCTGGTGGTAGTGGCACCGACATAAAATATAGTCTATGTTACAGCAGAGACTGTCATCATCATTTTCAACTATTGTTTTAGGTAGCTTTCTTTACAAAAAACTACCTATTGCAGCCGTTCGGAGGAAAGCGATTTCAAAAAATTTTGATATATTTTCATCGATCATGACCCCCAGACTCCGAAACCACCCTCCGTTCAAAATTGATATATATATATATATATATATATATATAATACCATTAATTAAACATAACCTACCACCGTCAATTATTATGAATTAAAGCTGTAAGTATTAAAAAAAAAAAAAAAAAAAAAAAAAAAAAATATTATAAGAATTAAGAATTATTATGGAAGAAAAAAGAAAAAAAGTGGACACCGACAAAAATTGAAAAGCTTATACATTGAATTACGTTATCAAGGGCACAGAATTCAATGATATAAGCGAAATGGTTGTTTTCTATATATATATATATATCTGAACTATGTCACACTGTAACTCTCGTATTTATGAACCGATTTGGATGTAATTCGGTGTGTACATAGTACATACCAATGTCTCGACCGAGTTCGTTGGCCAGCTTCATCCGCCATTTTGTTTCAAAATGGCGGCCATTTAAAAATTTTAAAAAAATTTAAAATTTGAAATGTGGTACCAAAAAATTGAAAATGGAAAAATATTTTTGTTCTTATGTATTTGACCTTTATACAAAGACTCCGTAGCAGTTTTTGTTTCGTTTATATCTTAAAAAATGGCTGAGTTATAGCATTTTGAATTTCTAGCGAAGCTGACATTTTGAAACGTCCTGAATTTTGTCACGCGATAAAACGCATATTTATGAACCGATTTGGATGTAACTTCGTTTATACATAGTACAGACCAATGTCTCGACCGAGTTCGTTGGCCAGCTTCATCCGCCATTTTGTTTAAAAATGGCGACCATTTAAAATTTTAAGAAAAATTTAAATTTGAAATGTGGTACCAAAAAATTGAAAATTGAAAAAATATTTTTTTCTTATGTGTTTGACCTCGATAAAAAGATTCGGGAGCAGTTTTTGTTTCGTCTATACCTTAAAAAATGGCTGAGTTATAGCATTTTGAATTTCTAGTGTGGCTGACATTTTGAAACGCCCTGATTTTTGCCACGTGATAACAGACGTATTTATGAACCGATTTGGATGTACCTTGGTGTGTACATAGTACATACAAATAACTCAACCGAGTTCGTCGGCCAGCTTCATCCGCCATCTTGTTTCAAAATGGCGGCCATTTAAAAAAAATTAAAAAAAATTTTTTTTTAATTAAATTTAAAATGATATACCAAAAAATTGGAAAATGGAAAAGAGTTTTTTCGTATGTGTTTGACTTTGATACAAAGATTCCGGAACAGGTTTTGTTTCGTCTATATCTAAAAAAATGGCTGAGTTATAACATTTTGAATTTCTATTGTGGCTGACATTTTAAAACGACCTGATTTTTGTCACGCGATAACAGGCGTATTTATGAACCGATTTGAATGTAACTTGGTCTGTACATAGTACATACCAATGTCTCGACCGAGTTCGTTGGCCAGCTTCATTCGCCATCTTGTTTCAAAAGGGTTGCCATTTAAAAAAAAAATGTAATTTAAAATTTAAAATGAGGTATTAAAAAATTGGAAAATGAAAAAGATTTTTTTTATGTGTTTGGCCTTGATACAAAGATTCTGGAGCCGTTTTTGTTTCTGAAAATTTGTTCTTTTGTTTATATCTTAAAAAGTGGTTGAATTATAGCACTTTGAATTTCTATCATGGCTAACACTTTGAAACGCTCTTGTATTTGTCTCGCGATACCACACGTATTCGCCTATTTCGATGGAAGAAGGCATGTGGGTAGTATACATCAATATCTCGACCAAGTTCGCTGGCCAGCTTCATCAGCCATCTTGTTTCAAAATGGCGGCCATTAAATTAAAAAATATATATATTTAAAGTGAGGTGCAAAAAAATTAAAAATTGAAAAAGGTTTCTTTCTTAAGTATTTGACCTTGATATAAGGATTCAGGAGCATTTTTTGTTTGTCTTTATCTTAAAAAATGGCTCAGATATAGCAGTTTCAATTTCTAAAGTGGGTGACATTTTGAAAAATCTGATTTTTTGCCTGCGACAGCACTCGTATATATCAACCGATTCCGATGTGAGTGAGCATGTGCACAGCAATTACTAAGGTCTCGACCAAGTTCACTGGTTAGCCTCATATACCATGTTGTCTTAAAATGGCAGGCACTTTAAGAAATCGCCGAATCTGGCAGCCAAATATAAATTACTTTAAATAAAAGCAGCTTGGATAAAGCTGACTAATTTCGCGAAATTCTCATTCATAATGATTTAGTATTGATAAAAATTAGTATTGAATCTCCTACATTCGGTTTCCACTTAATTGAACTTCGTGTGTTTGAATAATATAAGTTGGCTTTTTTAAAATAAGGAATATGAAAGCTACCTCTTCCTCCCGGCACTGGCCGGAAGGACTTTTTGAAATTGGTATGTTATTTCCTAAGATTCCATAGAAATCGTAATTTAGAACGTTTTTAAAATGCTTTTTGCGCATTTTTAACCCTCCTACATTTCGAATTTTTCAGAAACTGTTCTTAGAGAGCATTTATATCTTATAAGTAACTACCATGCCAAATTTAAAGTTTCTAGGCCCTTGAGTGACACAAAAATCGCATTTTTAGTATGTTTTTTTCCTTCTGAATCCCCTTGAAGATAGTGGCACCGACATAAAATGTAGCCGATGTTAGAACAGTGTTTGTCACTATTAATTTGCTACCATTATTTTTGAAATCGGTTTGGTAGTTCCAGAGATTACTCCTTACAAACACACAAACAAATAACCGTTACTTGTTTATAATATTAATAAAGATGTGTACGTGTGTATGTATGCGTGTATGCGTTTTGTGTTATTTGTAAACATCTTTGACATATGTGAGTTCATTTTGGCGCCGGAGTTAGGATACTATTTTGGTCCTTTATAAATTTCATTTACATATATTTATATTCTGGGAAATAACAGAAGTTGCTTAGTGTATGAGATACTTTAGAAACCTTGTTTATGAGATAGTATAAAAATTAAAAGTTGAATTTAGAATAATGTTTTTAAATACACAGAAGGCAAATAAGTTACAATGTTAAGAATATTTAGAATCTTTTGTGGTAAATTTTGGAAGCTTAAGTAACAGTTTCCTTTACTGCAATCATATTAAGGACAAGGTTACAAAAGAAAACTAAACTTACATGAAGCTTCTTTTTAATTTGAATTTCATCGTCTTCATTAATTCAACGGTGATAACATTTAGGCCAGACATACAAATATGTTTGCATATTTATGAATTAGAAATGTTTGACATCAGAATCTATTATGCTTTTTAACATTTTAATGGTCTTTCAGATTGGAGTTATGTAGTTATGTTTGTAATAAATAATGGAACAGTGCCTAGTTACATAAGCTACATAAATTAAAAGTAAAGTAGAAAAAAAAAATCCCAAATGATATCTGCAACTCCAGATCTAAGGAAAGCAAGGAAAAAACTAAAAGAAAAATACTGGTTTTATTCGCACAAAGTTCTTACTAATTCCATGCGGTTTATTTCATCATAAGGGATCATCGACATATTAAAATGGAATTTAACTTTCAAAAACTCAATAGAAATATGAATTTTATTAGATATTTAAGAATATCATGCGAAGAAAACGCAGTATAACATTGTTATCGGCTAGTGATCGTTGTCGCTTAAAAATAATCAAAATATTTCGGTAAAAGCTTACCATATCGTCGCCTCAGAGCAACAGTAAGGACATCTAGTAATAATAAACTAGTATGTTGTGGCCATCACAAAACTTTCTTCTATATAAATCACGTCAATTAAATCATTTAAATAGTACAAGAAATTACATCAATTTAGCACCAATTCATATCAAAGTATATCTGAAATTGAAGTTTGATGAAAATTCGTGCTTTAGTTCTTGAGATAGAGCTATAATTAGCGGTTATTAGAGCTATAATTAGAGCTATAATTAATTAAGAGCGGAAATTCTGAAAAATGTGGCATAGCAGCGCCACCTGTTGAGTGATTTACACCAATACATAAACAGCAATAATTGATATCCAGGTATACATGGATCTGAAGTTCGTTGAAAATCCAAGCATTAGTTCTTGAGATAGAGCTATTGCGGAAATCACAAAAAACAGCATAGCAGCGCCACCTATTGAGCGATTTACATCAAACTGTACAAAATGTCAATTCATGTCAAGGACTAACTGATTCTGAAGTTTAGTGAAAATTCGTGCATTAGTTCTTGAGATACACCTATAGTGGAAATTCTGAAAAGTGCAGCACAGAAGCTCCACCTGTTCAGCGATTTGCACCAAAACACAAAAAGCACTAATTCATATTAAAGTATATTTGAATCTGAAGTTTGATGAAAATCCAAGCATCAGTTGTTGAGATAGAGCTATTGCGGAAATTGTAAAAAATGCAGTATAGCAGCGCCACCTGTAGAGCGATTTATACCAAAATGTACAAAACTTCAATTCATATCAAGGACTAACTGAATCTGAAGTTTTATGAAAATCCGTGCATTAGTTCTGGAGATTGAGCAATTGCGAAAATCGGGAAAAAGGCTGCATAGCAGCGCCACCTGTTGAGCGATTTACACCAAAACCTAATCAGCACCAATTTATATCAGGGACCAACTGAATATAAATTTTTATTAAATTCCGTGCATTAGTTCTTAAGATAGAGCGCCCACAAAATTTGTATCACATACAGACAGACACGCAGACTCACAGATGCACAGACTCACAGACAGACATCTTGTAAAAACATGTTTTTCGGAATCTTTGACCCATAAAACGTGTAAATCCGTCGAAAACCGAAATCGAAAACTTTTACGAATCCAATACTTTCTTCTTATAAAGATAGAAGAAATTAATAATCACTTGAAATTTACACGTTACTTCAAAAAAGATTGTATTAAAAGAACATTGCCTGAAATCGTAATTTTAGATCATAACAAAGGAACAGGCTATGATATATCATGATGATTGGATGTTCGAAACATTTATTTAACAGAATATTAATACAGTCACTTGATTGATATATGAATGAAGAAAACTAAACTTTACAATACTTTATTAGGGTTGTTCTCTACAATACTTGCAAATTTGGCTAAGCAGTCTGACTTGAATGATGCATATGTAAATTTTCATAAAAATTAGATAAATGGTAAGAAATCAGTCAATTATTGAAGATTTTAATAGCAGCAGAAATAGTTCTAAAAATTTTATTTAACAACAACAAAAAAAAATGATAATTTGTGTAAAAAATAAAATAAAAAATGTGAGGGAATGATGAAATAAGACATTTTTACTAGTTGTAGGGAAAAATGCAAAATTATGAAGAAATCCAAACTGTTTCCTTTAAGAGCAACACTTAATGTATAATGTATGATAAAATTAAAATTTTTGATATTTGTAAAAAAAAAATTAGTATTCTGTGTGAGGGAATAACTGCTAATAAAAACGCTTCCAGATATATTGACTCAAATTTTTTTTTGAAAAATTAACAAAATCTTACACCACCAATTTATGTTGCTGGACTAACAAGTGCTCAAAATGGCTTCTTCTCTGTGAAGGATGCTAGGCTGCTACTGCTCTTTAGCGGTAGATATTTGAGATAATACTAGCAATGTGTGAGGGAATGATGGTCTAACATGGGGAAACATATAATTGATTGAGTAGATTATATAATAATAGTAAAAAATAATATTTTTATTATTTTTTGTAATGTACCAAATAAGAACTTTATTTTGCTTAGGGTATTTTTAATTATTTTTATTTCTGGATGGAAAGAAATAGGCAATAAAATATGGTAGTACAGGTGGGGGAAACATGAGGGAATGATGTTTGCATGATATATATTACATTTTTAAATACTAAACTTATTTATTTTTAAATTTTACTTTCTGTCCCTAATAAACTATGTTTAGATCTTCTAATAAAAATAAAAATAAATAAAAATGTAATGAAATTAAGAGCATTTATATGACTGGGAAACACTTTTTGCACTATTGTAGAGAATAACCCATTAATATATGAATGAAGAAAACTAAACTTTACAATACTTAATTATAATAATCATTGTTTCAAGTAATACAAAGGGAAGAACAGAAGAAAGTTATAAAACAGAAAAAGATGACAGAAAAAAATTTGATTCATCGATGCGACTTTTTCGGACGACGAAGACCGAATAATAATAAAGCTTAAACCATTTTTAAATCATTTTACAGACAGAATAATATGAATATTTTAAATAATATAACATTAGTATTTATCTATACACAGATATATTTTTAATATGATAACACTAAACCACTTCCTGTCTGGACTATTTACATATTCGCGTTAATAACAAATACTATACGGAAAAAATGAGCTGATATTTTCGATAATGTACGAAAAAGCTATTATCACAGAGGCGATCTGCACTTGAAAATATACGAAAAAAAATTGCCTTGCTTATATGAAATATGAAAGTAAAATTTTAAAAAATGCTAGGCAATCTCAAAAGTCATCTTTTGATTTTTCTTACCTGCATGTAGCAAACCAAAAAGAAAAAGAAGGAAAACAAAACAAGTAAGAAAAATCATGCGTTAGGCATAGATTATGAAACACTTTCCGACACTTCCTGAATGCTTTATGAAAACTTCGTTATTTAGGGAAATAAGGTACATAACAGAACTAAGTAACCATTTTAAGAAAACGCATAAAACATTTGAAAAACTGATTTCAGCAGTTACCATCCATAGCAAATATGTATTCAAATTCTTTTTCACAGCTCTGTATTTGATCTGTAGGTTGATATATATGCTATACCATGGGAAAATTTAGTTTAGCAAGAAAACGAATAACAGGTTGAAATTTCTCTTTCAGCAATTTATACTAATAGATGGAAACATACTTGTATACTTTTGTACAACCCTGTAGTTAACCTAGTACCTTTATTACACGCTACGATTTAGCTAAAGTTTAATTCAAAGTAAAACACTCTTAAAACTACTGGAATCACATTTCCAGAAATTATCATTTATAGACGGCCATGTATCCAATTCTTTGCGTGACCCTGTATATAATTTTATCTATATACAGACATTTCTTAGTAAACAAAATACAGTTCAGCGTAAAAATGCATAACTCATTTAAAAACCACCTTTAAGCAATTAACAATCATACCCAGTAACCATTACGAATTCTTTTGTGAAGCCGTGTATATGAATTACAGTATTTATACACACCGTATACAATGCATAAATATAGTGAAACATAAAAGCGCATAACATAATTAACTAGTCGGATGTACCAATCCCAAAACTTTCTTCTATCTCATACATGTCAATACTTCAAAATTCGTTATCACTTTGCCAAAATTAAACGGTAATCTATGCTCATCATAAGGATTCTAAAAAGATGAAATTCCGTGCATTAGTTCTTGAGATATGACTATCGATGAAATAGTGTAAATCCAGAAAAATGCAGCATAGCAGCGCCACTTATAGGCTGATTTACACCAGAACCTAATCATCACCAACTTATGTCAACGTCTAACTGAATGTGAAATTTGGGGAAAATTCGTGCATTAGTTCTTGAGATAGAGTTATTGCGCAAATCATGACAAATGCAGCATAGCAGCGCCACCTGATGAGCGATTCGCACCAACGCATAATCAGCAACAATATTAATCAAGGTATACTTGAATCTGAAGTTTGATGAAAATTCGTGCATTAGTTCTTGAGATAGAGCTGTTGAGGATATCGTTCTAAATGCAGCACAGTAGCGCCTTCTATTGGGAGATTTACACCAACACGTAGTCAGCATAATTTCATATCAAGGACTAACTAAATCCGAAGTTTGATGAAAATGTGCGTGTTAGTTCTTGATATTGAGCTACTGCGAAAATAGTGTAAATCCTGCAAAATGCAGCATAGCAGCGTCACCTGTTGGGCGATTTACACCGAAACGTAAACAGCTCCAACGCATATCAAGGAGTAACTGAATCTGCAGTTTTATAAAAATCCGTGCAGTAGTTCTTGAGATAGAGCTATTGTGGAAATCCTGCAAAATGCAGCATAGCAGCGCCACCTGCTGGGCGATTTACACCAAAAACCAATCAGAACCAATCTATATCAGGGACTACCTGAATATAAATTTTTATTAAATTCCGTGCTTTAGTTCTTGAGATAGAGCGCCCACAAAATTTGTGTCACATACAGACAGACGAACAGACAGACATTTTGTAAAAACTGGTTTTTAGAATCTCTGACCCCTAAAACGTGTAAATCCGTCAAAAACCGGAAGTCGAAAATTTTCATGAATCCAATACTTTCTTCTTGTAAAGATAGAAGAAAGTAAAAATGCATTTCCAGCAATCATCGTTACCGTACATTACTTCGGATACAATATAGTATCTGAAATCTTTGGTATGTCCCTGTAAATGCTATGCATTTCGTATTACACATGAAATAAGTTATAGTAAACCTCAGCGATGTATATCAATTTTATTATACATGAAATAATTTAACATAATTAAAATACGCCGGAAAAAATTCCCTCCACCCGTATATCATTATGTAACGGAATTCTTTTGTGTGGCCCTGTAAATGAATAATATTTATTCTTTGCACCGCATATTCTACGGAATGCATATTTTAGTGCACTTGCTAAATGCATATCAATTTTATTATGTTTGAAAGCATGTAACATCATTAAAAATCATTTTAAACGATTTTTTCCCATAGGCCGTAATGTAAAGGAAAACTTTTGACAGTCCCTGTAAATGAACTAAACATGGTACAAACTTAATTTGCAATAGGGTTCGTGCTATGGTAGACGTCACTAACATCCAAAAATTTCAGAACGATCCGACTATATTTACGGGAGTTAGAGCGCGTACAGACGAACAGACAAACCGAATGCATAAAAAAAAGGAAAAGTAAAGATAAGATAAGGTAAAAAAAAGTAATTTTTTTTATCCATATATTCAGTGATTTTCTACAGTAATTTTAGAAAAAAAAATTATCTTTCTTTTTCTTTTCTCCGTGCAATATATGTCCAAATGTCAAATACGCAGAGAAAAATCAGCTATCAGATATCTTAAACTGATCTGTAACTATAATAAATATTTACAGATACAGCACAAAATTAAATGAATACAAAATGGGAATAATCGATTAGGGGTCCACATATTTGTTGTCGTTTTCTTTTTTTCGTGAAACGCGTTATTAATGTATGATTTAAAACAGCCTTCAACCAGCTGGATTCAAGATTCCCGTCCACGTATTTATTAAATTTAACATCTGAGTCTAAAGCAAATCTTGGAGAAATATGTTTATAAATAATATTTCTGAAAGCCACAGTTATCATGAAAGTTCTAATATATAGTTGTTTTAACTTAAAATGTAAATATATTTATGCAAAAAAGTATAGATTATTAGTATAACAGTTTAAACATTTCAATTAAGTTTATTTTTTAGTTAAACCATTATCTTTAAATCACTTTAAAAACATAAACAATAACTGTAAAGTATAAATTTCCAGCATGTACAGTACACGAGTTACTCTTACATACGTACTAAATGTTATACAGAGTGAGATATTACGTTATATTAATAAGCACTAAAATTTGCATCTTTTATTAAAATATTTTGAAAAATAAACTACTACAAATTTACAAGTACTCTTTTTACATAATCACTTATTCTTTCGAAATATTTTCTGTATTAATTTTTTTCCACTACGACAAACATTTCTAGGACGGCAAACATTTCTAGCCCATAAAATATTTGTGCTGTTGCTTTCTTAGTAACACATGCTGGACAATCGCACCATAAAATATAATAAATAAGAATGTATTCGTTAAAAACACATAAACGTGCTCAATAGTACACATAAACAAGAACCTTTATATAAACTTGTACAGTTAAAATTAATAATAAAATCTACGTTTCGTACTGCTTCTGCAGTTGGCCTCGGGATAAAATATGATGTTGAAATGATTAAAAGTCTAGAGAGGAAGCTTTCGTCTCTACACTTTTAATCATTTCAAAATCATATTTTATTCTGAGGACGAATGCAGAAGCAAGTTCGAAACGTAGATTTTATCATTAATTTTAATTGTACAATTTCATTTAAAGGTTCTTGTTTATGTGTACTATTGAGAAAGTTTATGTTTTTTTTTTTTTTTTTTTTTTTTACGAATACATTCTTATTTATGCCATTGCTTTTGTTTTAGTAGAAGAATCGTTTATTAATCTGGCTTAATCTTTCATTAAAAATAATAATAATAATAATAAATTTTCAAAATATGCTAATTTTCAGAGAACGGAAGATAACGTCGTTGTCAAGTAATAAATTGTACAAAAAAAAAAAAAAAAAAAAAAAAAAAATATCCGCAAAAAAGCGATGTTGGACTCTGTTTGAACTGTTATTTACCATTTCATTTGAAAGTGGAAGTTTAAAAAAAAAAAAAAAAAAAAATAGTGTCACAGCAGTTCATTTGATCATAGTACAGCCTGTAAATTTGAACATAATAAAATTTTGGTAAGTTTTTAAATTTTATGTCTTTCCTTGTGACTTTTATGAAGCTAAACCATAATTTTTGAACAAAAACAAAATTATTTTTTCAATACTTAGCCATATATGGGTTAAGTTACTTACGTTCACTGATGAAATTGTTCGTTGAAAATCGGAAGTTTTAAAAGCCTACAGCAATATAACTTTTGTTTTCATGGAAGAATTCAATTAGCAAATGTATTGATTTTTACAACTCAAATTTGAGACATTTTTACAAAATTTGCAAGTTTTTTCTTTCTTTTTTTAAGCACTGATTTGTCAATATAACATTGATTATTGATTTTGATATTCAACTTCTTCTTTTGGTTCCTTTCTTGACAAACAGTAGACAAACAGTCCTCTCATAATATTTTCTATGGCGACTTACGAAAAGGGACGGAAAAACTATCTGACAAGGAAGGTCTCCTTACAGGACATACTCAGAATATGTCGAAAAAAAGGCTAGTGAAACTACTCATATATGTAATAACGGATCGGTCAAATTTAACGGCGGAATTTCAGTAGAAAGTCTGTAAAAAAATAAAATACTTTTGAATATTTGGCGAGAAAATACGAAAGTGACACGCTATTTGGCGAGCAGGATTTTTCCTCGCCAAAAGCAAACGATTTTAATGCATCTGAAAATTGTTTATTAATTGTTTTTTAGAATGCACAGTTTTTAATGAATTTAAACTTAATCAATGAAAGAGGTCATTATATATTTTTTATATTACATATACATGTTGCTTGTTGCTGTAGTTATTTAATTTTATCAGTGTAAAAATATTTTCTATGCTTTTCAAGTTGTAAATATCTATTTTAAATTATAGTCAACTGACATTTGATTGCCATAATACATTTCCATATCGAAGACGAAGTCGTTTCCATAGCAACAATATCAAATCGATAGCGTTTTATCTGCCTTATTTTTGAGCTTGAAATAATTTAAATCAATTTAAATTTTGTTTTAAATGGTAAAATATGATATTTAAATTTTATTATAAATACATATAAATATATATGACAAACTATAGTTAAAACAAACTAAAAATGATAAAACTATAGTTAAAACAAATTAAAAATGACAAAATTAAAGTTATTTAAATTAAACTTATATAAACTAATTCAACATAAAAAGTTTTTTCCTACATAAAAGCGTATTTTTTTTCTTCATCGCCAACCGGTGATAAATCGCCAAATAAACGAGAATTTCCTTATTTTTTTACGGACGCTGTATCGGGGTTCCGTCAAAAAAAATTTTATAAACATATATATCCATATAAGAAGAACATTCTATATTTTTTTTAGATTTTTCTGAGTATGCCCGTATGGAGACCTTCCTTGTGAGTGGTTGTGTGAGTTCGGCGCTCGTCTCCAGCGCATCTCGGTAGGGGCGAGAAGTCTAATTTCGTAGAGTAACATCTAATTCCGTTTAAACTAGTAACATACATGAAAGCAGTTTCGTGCGAAATTGTCTAGTTTTTTTGTTTTTTCGAGAATGAAATTTTTGACTATGTAACAGTATCGAGATTTTGTCTACTAGATAAGTTTTAATGATTTGCCGAGCGGCTGAAAGTCGTTTTGCTATGGAAAACTACGAGTTCCTGAAGTGTCATTTCTTCGAAAATGCTATATAAAGCTCTGAGTTCAGGAAATGTCATTTCATCTACAAATGTTAGAACCAACAAAGTGGAATGGCAGTGGTGTACCAAGGATCTCGAATGCGATCAGAGAGTCAATGGGCAGTTCGCAAGGCAAATAAATACCTTTATTCAGATCGACATGTTTTAACGCTCAGACGGCAACATTCTCAAGATATATAATGGTATAAATATTTTCGGAAAAAAAATGAAAACTGGTAAACAAGCATCACGAGATTTCATGTATAATGAAATCAAGTGCAATAATAAAAATGGATATTTTTGAACGTGAATTATTTTATACTATTGTTTCTTATTCTGCAGAGCATCTCATTCCAAATTTTAGGTAATTTTAAAGGTGCTCTGCTGAATAAGAAACAATAGTATAAAATAATTCACGTTCACAAATATCCATTTTTACTTTCTTCTACCTTTACAAGAAGGAGTATTGGATTCGTGAAAAATTTCGACGGATTTACACGTTTTAGGCGTCAGAAATTCCGAAAAACATGTTTTTACAAAATGTCTGTTTGTGAGTTTGTGACTGTCTCTCTGTATATGACACAAATTTTGTGGGCGCTCTACCTCAAGAGTTAATGCACAGAATTTAATAAAAATTTATATTCAGTTAGTCTCTGACATAAATTGGTTAGTTTGATTAGTTTTTGGTGTAAATCGCTCAACAGGTGGCGCTGCTATGCTGTATTTTTCTCGATTTCTGCAATAGCTCTATCTCAAGAATTAATGCACAGAATTTCATCGAACTTCAGATTCAGTTAGTCCACGATATGAATTTGTGTTTATTACGTTTTGGTGTAAATCGCCCAACAGGTGACGCTGCTGTGCTGCATTTTTAACGATTTCTGCAACAGCTCTATGTCAAGAACTAATGCACGAATTTTCATCAAACTTCAGATTCAGTTAGACATCGACATAAGTTATTACTGATTAGATTTTAGTGTAAATCACCCAACAAGTGGCGCTGCTATGCTGCATTTTGCAGGACTTACACAATTTTACCGATATTCATATTTCAAGAACTAATGCACGGAATTTCTCATCTTTAATATCCTCATGATGGGCATAGATTGCTATTTATTTTTGGCACTGTGATAGCGAATTTTGAAGTATTAATATGTATGAGATAGAAGAAAGTTTTGGGATTGGCACATCCGGCTAGTTATTATTGCACTTGATTTCACTATACAGATCTCGTAATTTTTCTTTTACCGATTTTCAATTTAAAAAAAAAAGAGAAATTTTTTGTATCATTATAGATTTTGAGAATGTCGTGCCTGAGCGATGAAACATGTCGATCTGAATGAAGGTATTGATTTGCCTTGTAAGCAGGGTTCTCGCTGGGTTTTGACCAACATTCGCGATTTGGCGAATAAGAAATAAAAAACAGTAGCCAAATGGGAAAAAATTGTTAGCAAGAAAGATTCGGCGTGAAACACTGAAAAATCTATCTTTAATCCCTTATTGTATCTCTTTTATTCAATACGTTCTAAAACAACCTAATTTATTGTAATTTCTTATAAAATAGAAATTCGACTATCCGTTACAGAAACTTAAAAATAAGTATATTCTAAATGTCTCCTAGGCGTGTAAATGTTTCAGACATTCTTTTAGCAGTCTAAATAAAAATTCAAAACAGCGACGATCTTTGATTTACCGTTATGAAATTATACACTAAAAATCGCTATGAGATTTCGACTCTAACAGATAGAAAAGATTGACCCGCCAATATTACTTTGCACACAATTAATAAATAGTACGGTAAACGACTAATTTCAAAGCCACATTCCAGCAAAACTTTTCTCTATTTGGAGCTTGATTCAAGTAACTTTGTTTGTGTTTTTACTAGCGCGATGCCGGTGCATAGATAGTGATCAACTGACAATAGGGAAATACTTATCGCATAATCCTTTGTGTATCTTTGGCTGTTGCTAGACTGAATTGGTGTTGACTCAGTATCACTATAAATAGAGTAATGTAAATGGCACGGCGCGATTGAACATGAAAAGTGACACCAATCGTTCAGTAACGCGGATAAGAATCTGGACTGTATATCGGCACACGTTTAAAAGGAGCAGAAACTGAGCTCTCGCAATTTGGCGAATTTGATTATTCGTTTACTCGCCAAATGAAGCATTTTGTCGCAATTTGGCGCAATGGCAAGCGGCAGCGAGAATCCTGCTTGTAAGTGTATTTTTATCCCTTTTAGCAAGTATTAACTTAGTTTGATGGTTTTAAATGATTTTAATAGATAAATAAATAAATAAAATAATATTATAAAATAAATTATCTTACAACGGTCATTTTTACGAGGATTTTATCTATCGCGTACCAAAGTATTATATCAATTACCGGTTGTCATTTTGGGTAGGCAATATCTAGAATGGATCTGTGGCGGCAATAAATTTTGTAGTACTTAGTTTGGAAATTAAAGTATCATAAAAACAACATAAGACAATAAAACACTCTAATTTTTAAAAACGAGTTTTTAATAAATGATTAAAAGCATACTTAGTGTTTACGCGCGAGACCATTTTAGATATATTTTCCAAAATATATCAAAATTCGTCCTCAAATCGCTAACTTTTATGAAATTTTAGAACAGCGAAATCAAAATCAAACATTTTTATGAAAAACCGATGCAATATTCTATTGTCTCCAATGTTGAATTCAGGGGTTGGTCGAGTGTGACACCCCCCCACCCGGGAGCAATGAGATGTACCCCCGGATTTCAGATTTTGTGTTTTGAATGGTCAGAAAGTGTAATTTTCCTTTTGAAACTCTAATGTCCCCCCGGAGAAACACAATTCCCCTCCGAAGAAAAGTGTTTGAATTCAACACTGATTGTCTTTAGGTAAGGTCCTTTTATATGTGCAAAGTTAGAAATAAATCAACTCATAGCAAATGTGTACAAATAGTAGAAGGCCGAAAAAGAAAAAATAATAAGTAAATATGTTTACATAAGAAATATAGCATGTCTGGATAATTCATTAACTTCAAAGTTTATTCTGTATTATTCATTTACGTCAAAGTTTATAACCTGCATTAGCATTTTTAAAAAATCAGTTTTAAAGAAGAAAAAAATATCGCAACCATTTGCTTGCCATAAAAGTTCCAAAAATAGCCAGTGTTAACGAGAGTCACTTGACTGGTAAAACGATAAAAACTCGTTAAAGAATTTTTTATCTGAACTCCAGTGGTTTTTATTGCCGCATACATGAATAAATATTTAAATCAACTTGAGACAATGTTTCAAAATTCCATTTACATAGCAGGTGACGAAAATAATTAGTGTGAAACGGGTATGTACAATTTTAACTATTATACTTGAAAAATCAGAGAAAAATTATTTATTCTTTAACTAATTTGTAAACAGCCTTGGGGAAAATACTTCTAACTCAGTTAATATTACTAATTTTAGATACTTATGCACAAATATTTTAAAATTTTTGTATATAACTGCATAAGTACAATACTTAGATAACTGCAGAAATAACTGCATAAGTACAATGTGCTTCAAAATGGTCTAAAAGTTGTAGAAACCCAGCAGCAGAATTTTTTTCTGCAGTCTGCAACACAGATAGAAACTTTACAAACAACTTTCCAATCCCTCATGCACTCAACCCTCCGCCCGCCAAGTATTTGTGATTAACATAAAAGGAAAGTACTTTTTAAAATAATTTACCTTTGTCCTCAAAATTTTTTAATACCACTATCTGAAAAATCTTTCATAAAATTTGTCAAAATTTCTGTGAAGTTAGAAAACAGAATAACAGTAAAAATAACATATGAACACCAATTTCTAAATTTTTTTAAAAGATTGATACAATGTGATAATATCAAAAATTATATATAGATGCGATAATACAGGGATGAAAATGCACTAAAGCCACTTTGAAGCAGCAGAAATCTAATTTTGTAGCAGTAAAATCCATTTTTGTAGCAGCAAAAATCTAATTTTTTAGCAATAAAACCTGTTATTGGAACAGATTGAAATTCTTAGAAAATCAAATTTGAGTAATTCATGCAAATATTATAAGTAATTCTAATGCAATGTTTTATTTAGCAATCTTAGCTAGTTGTGCAATTCAAAATTTAACATGTTTTCACTCAAAACATGGCGAAATGATATTTAACCTGCCACTCAGCTGTAAAGAAATCTCGTGAAAACATCAATGTTGCATCAAATTTTTCCATGATTCTTTGACGGAATTTACCTTTTTTCCTTCGATCCTTTGACGAAATGCGCGTTTTTTGCGATCTTTCGACGATGCTCGCGTTTTTTCGCGATCTTTCAACGATGTTCGCGTTTTTTTTTTCGCGATCTATCGACGATTTTCGCATTTTTTCGCGATCTTTCGATGATGGTTGCGTTTTTTTCGCGATTTTTCGATGATGTTCACTTTTATTCGCGATCTTTTGACGACGTTCGTGTTTTTTTCGCGATCTTTCGACGACGTTCGTGTTTTTTTCGCGATCTTTCGACGATGTTCGTGTTTTTTTCGCGATCTTTCGACGACGTTCGTGTTTTTTTCGCGATCTTTCGACGATGTTCGTGTTTTTTTCGCGATCTTTTGACGAAATTCGCATTTTTTCCGCCGATCCTTTGAGAAAAATTCGCGTTTTCTCCGCGATCTTTTGACGATATACGTGTTTTTTCGCGATCTTTTAGCGAAATCCGCGTTTTTTAGTGATCTTTGCGCGAAAGTCGCTTTTTCCCGCGATTTTTCGACGAAATTCGCGTTTTATCCGTAATCCTTTGACAGAATTCGCATTTTTTCCGCGATCATTTGTCAAAATTAACGTTTTTTTCGATCATTTGACGAAACTCGCATTTTCCCGCCATCCTTTGTGGAAAGTTGCTATTTTTCCGCAGCCCTTTGACGAAATTGGCTTTTTTTATCGATCTTGTGACAAAATTTTCGCCATCTTTTGACGAAATTAGCCTATTTTCCACGATCTTTTGACGAAAATCTCATTTTTTAGCGATCCTTCAATAAAATCCGCGTTCTTTCAACGAAATTTGTGTTTTTTCCACGATCCTTTGATGAAATTTGCGTTTTTCTACAATTCTTTGACGAAAGTTACAATTTTTCCTTAGCCCTTTGACGAAGTTAGTATTTTTTTTCCGCGATCCTTTGACGGAAGCCGCATTTGTCCGCCAGCCTTTGACGAAAGTTGCTATTTTTCCGCAGCCTTTTGACGAAATTGACGTTTCCTTCTTGATCTTATGACAAAATTTCGTTTTTTCTTCACGATCTTTTGACGAAATTCACGTTTCTTTCGCGATCCTTTGATGAAATTGGCTATTTTAACTGCAAACGACTGACGTGTTTGAACGATTGAAACGATTGAAATTGTTTTTACGACGAACATTTGTCGAAATTTGTGATATTTACGTCCGAATTTTCGGAGTAATGACCGATTTTTCTTTAATTTCTAAATCACCCCTACGAGGATTGACTCATTTAATAATGGGCGTTTCACGATCTCGTGTCTAGAGTTTTCTCCGAGAATTATTTATATTTTAAAGGGAATCGGAGCTTCGTCAATCGCATGTGGCGTGGATCCTATTATTATGGCACATGGCAAATAATTTCTAGCAAACTTTTTTTTTCTAAATTTTAACAGTTGAAAAATAGTCTGCAGACCTTCTCAAGAGTCTGAGACGTGCGTCACAGCGTTGCGCCGATTCTGCGCCCGTGTGGAGAAATTTCACAATTTTAATACAAAATCTGAAACAATTAATCTTATTGGGCTAGATATAATTAAGTACATAATAAAGTATATTTCTTTAGTATAAAAGAGGACGGAAATTAATATGTTTAAAAATTTAAATTTTCACCACACTGAAGCATAAAATGTTTAAGTTTATCACATAGTAAAAAATTTAAATAAAAATACAAGTAACATTATTAATTATAACTATTAAAGAGCTTGATTAACAAATGTATATCTACCCTGTATATATAAAATCCTAATGAAATGAATTTATGAAACGATTGATTACGTTTCACAGCTATTCCTTCAAAAATATAGTACCTTTGTCCATGAAATTAACACCAATTATCCGTATTGATTCGTGTACATCAAATATGGTATCAGAATTTTTTAATTTGAATTAGTTTTCGATATATTATTTTTTTTTTTTCTAATTTTAATGATATATCTCTAATGGTGGCAACTAAATAACTCCAATTTTGTGGAAAAAAGGGGGGAAAGGGAAAAATATAAGAATATTTAGATTTTTTTTTTTTAATGGCCAAATAATAATACTACCAAATAGTTCACATTTAAAAATATACTTACGGGACATTTATTTCATAATTCGAGGTGACTTTTTAAAAGTTTGTTGCCAATTCTAAGGCAGCGCAAATAACATCATTTCCTTTCTAACAACAAAGGTATTTTCATGCGATATTTAAAAAGGGAAAGAAAACTTTAAAATGATAAAATCATTAATATACGTTAAAGGAAGTAAATGGGAGAATTTACACCATATTTAAAATTGTAAAATAATAATATTGACAAACAGTTAAAAATTATTAATATATCTGTGCGAGACATTTATTTCATATTTCGAGATGATCTTTTTAACTAATGTTGCCAATTTTAAGACAGTGAAATAATAATATTTCCTTTCAGAAAACAGAAATATTTTTATGTGAATGTTAAAAAGAGAACGAAAACTTTGGCAAAAATTACATCAGACTTAAAACGATACATTTAAAATTGTCTTATTTAAAACAACCTTTTTATAGCGTTGTTAAAAAATACTGGGAGGCACAGACTCTGCATTTTTAATTCATTTTACATTAGCTTATTTTCAATTGTTTAGCTGATCTCATTTAATCAAACACGAAAACAGCCATTGGATGTCTTAACAGCAGCTGATTCGGACTTAAAAATTCACAATCAAAGGGCAATATTTCCTTGACTAGAATTAATAGAATGAAATATCTATGTGAATAGTGTATAATATATTCCTCAAGCTTATGTGAATGCTTACCAATTCCTTTGTAAATAGGAGAGAAGATAGTAATAACAACTTACCTAAAAAAGAAAGAAAAAATAATAATTAGAAAAGTTTTATATATATATATATACATATTTATTTATTTATTTATACAGATAAAATGTTTTATCATCTATGAGAAACATCGAGACCATTCTACAATGCATTCTAACTGTACTATTTATGTTTAATTGATTTATCACTTATTTTTTAAGTATTCAGATCGGCAATTTCTAGAAAATTCATTACAATTCAGAGCATACACCTCTACTGATACATATAACAGGTAGAATAAATGTTTGATATCATTCATTAGATACGAAACCACACTTTAAGCCAAACACGTAATCAAAAATCGTAAAGTTCCCTTACATCAAAATCATAATTATGCATGCATATTACGTTATTCATTGGATTTGAAAATGGCCATTACTGAAATATTACAATAAAAAGAAAAGTGCCCAGTTAAACTGATGGCATTGAACTCACAGGCTATTCACATTAATTGTATATTATACTCTTATTTCAAAGAACAATGCCCTCGAAAAGTAAATTAAAGGGGATTAGCCCCCACCCCTCTGTTTCCAATCTTTATACTTAACCAATGAGCCTCCCAATCTCGATAGGAAAGCGCCTTATCAGAAAAAACCGGTATACAAAATTTGTAGCAAATCGGGCAGAAAAACCCATTTATCTAAATTAAGGGGGTGGATTAGCGCCCCGTTTCCCTTTATACTTAACCCATGAACCCCCAAAACTAGTAAAAGTACCTTATCAGAATGAACCTATTTACAAAATTTGAGGCAATTTAATTTTGGCAAAGTGATAACGAATTTTGAAGTATTGACATGTATGAGATAGAAGAAAGTTTTGGGATTGGTACATCCGACTAGTTAATTATGTTATGCGCTTTTATGTTTCACTATATTTATGCATTGTATACGGTGTGTATAAATACTGTAATTCATATACAGGGCTTCACAAAAGAATTCGTAATGGTAACTGGGTATGATTGCAAATTGCTTAAAGGCGGTTTTTAAATGTGTTATGGATTTTTACACTGAACTTAATTTAGTTTACTAAGAAATGTTTGTAGAATATGCATAAAATGATATACAGGGTCACGCAAAGGATTGGATACATGGCCGTCTATAAATGATAATTTCTGGAAATGTGATTCCAGTAATTTTAAGAGTGTTTTACTTTGAATTAAACTTTAGATAAATAGTGGCGTGTAATAAAGGTACTAGGTTAACTACAGGGTTGTACAAAAGTATACAAGTATGTTTCCATCTATTAGTATAAATTGCTGAAAGAGAAATTTCAACCTGTTATATGTTTTCTTGCTAAACTAAATTTCTCCGTTATATAGTATCTATATCAACCTACAGATCAAATACACGGCTGTTCAAAAGAATTGGAATGCATATTTGCTATAGAAGGTAACTGCTGAAATCAGTTTTTCAAATGTTTTATGCGTTTTCTAAAATGTTTAGTTAGTTCTCTTATATACTTCATTTCCCTAAATAACGAAGTTTTGTTAAAGCATTCAGGAAGTGTTGGAATGTGTTTCATAATCTATGCTTACCGCATGATTTTTCTTACTTGTTTTATTTCAATAGCAGTACGCAATTCTGACAGCATAAATGAACTCTACACACTTCAATTAGCCTAAAAACAAATTTTTATGCAATTTGTACGATAAGTTTCCGAGAAATTCATTGTTTTAAAACGAGTGTATTTTAGGGGCAGTATCTAAATTGATGTTCGGTACTCGTTTGTTGACCGAGAGAGCCCCCTTCTTGATCAAGGCATCTCGAGCAGTCATCAAAGATTGCTAGATTACAGGATAGCAGAAGAAATTTCAAAATATATAGTCACTTCTATCATAGACACCTTAAACCATCATTTTGCCGTTTTTAACACTTTCCAACAAAGTTGAAAAGTGTTTATGACTTCGGTTTGTCTGTCCGTCTGTCCGCGCTCTAACTCTCGTAAATATAGTCGGATCGTTCTGAAATTTTTGGATGTTAGTGACTGTATGGTAGACCATATGTATGTTGGATGTATGGTAGACCATAGCACGATCCCTATTTCAAATAAAGTTTCTAGCATGTTTAGTTCATTTACAGGGACAGTCAAAAGTTTTCCTTTACATTACGGCCTATGGGAAAAAACCGTTTAAAATGGTTTTAAATGATGTTACATGCTTTCAAACATAATAAAATTCATATGCATTTATCAAGTACACTAAAATATACATTCTGTAGAATATACGATGCAAAGTATAGTTATTATTCATTTACAGGGCCACACAAAAGAATTCCGTTCATAATGGTATAGGGGAAATTGTTTGCGGTGTATGTGAAAAGATTTCAGATACTATATTGTATCCGAATTACTGTATATTAGTAATGATTGCTCGAAACGCATTTTAAATTATGATATGCGCTTTTTTAGGGTTTCGTTCATCCGACGAAACCCTATTCGTCTCGCCCCTCTGCCTGTCTGTCCGTCTGTTACAGAGCCCGTTCTCAGAAATTATACATTTTGGAGACTTGAAATTTTGCATACTTATATCTGAACACCACAAATCATACGACAAATTATAAAATTTTGAAAAAGTCGTACATTTAACCCTTTGGGCTCCCACATGTGTATTTTAAACAATTTTTTGTAAGTGAGCCCCTAGTTAAGTTGGAGGCGTGAAATTTTACATACTTATAGCTGAACACCTCACATCAAATGGCAAATCATAAAATTTTGAAAAAGTCGTACATTTAACCCTTTGGGCTCCCACATGTGTATTTTAAACAAT
The DNA here is from genome assembly GCA_963932465.1 of Maratus speciosus. NCBI lineage: Eukaryota > Metazoa > Arthropoda > Arachnida > Araneae > Salticidae > Maratus > Maratus speciosus. The sequence goes on along the minus strand of OZ010789.1, from coordinate 451,533,002 downwards.
TCTTCCTAAGCGAGTCCCTAATTAGGTTGGAGGCGTGAAATTTTCCATACTTATAGCTGAACACCTCGCATCAAATGAAAAACCATAAAATTTTGAAAAAGACGTACATTTAACCCTTTGAGCTCCAACATGTGTATTTTAAACAATTCTTTCTAAGTGAGCCCCTATTTAGTTTGAGGTGTGAAATTTTGTATACTTATAGCTGAGCACCACATATCATACGACAAATCATAAAAATTTAAAAAAAAATCGTACCTTGAACCCTTTGGGCTCCCACATGCGTATTTTAAGCAATTCTTTCTAACTGAACCCCTTATTAAATTAGAGATTTGAAATTTTGCATACTTATAGTAGAACACTTGAGGCCAGGCGACAAATCATAAAATCTTGGAAAAGTCGTACGTTTAACTCTTTGAGCTATCACATATGTATTTTAAGAAATTATTTCTAAGAGAGCCCCTAATTAAGTTGGAGACATGAATTTTTGCATACGTAAAGCTGAATACCTCTGACCACACGGCAAATCATAAAATTTTCAAAAAGTCTTATATTATTTACTACTCCCGGCTCTAACTTGTGTATTTCAAGCAATTTTTCCAACCTCCGCCCTTTTCACCCGGGGAGCACTTTTCCAACTTTTGTCGACACCCCTTTGACCATTCTTTCATGTTATGTACCATAGCCTTATATATTTTAGTTCCACTTTTTACCGCCAGGGGGCGACTACTTATATCGGGTGCTATCGGTCCAATCCCCTCGACTAATATATCTACGTATAGTATGTAAAACGGAGTTTCGTTCAGATAGAGGTTTGTTTAGAATAGAGTGCGCCCCTGGTTGCAAAATGTGGAACTAACAGATTTTTCAAAAGCATAAAGTGTTTTGAAAAGAATATTAAACGAAACCCTCTGTGCGATCTGTGATCACACTTACCTACTTGTTCACTATATTTATGCATACTATAAAGTGCGTATGAATTCTATAGTTCATATACAGAGCTACAGAAATGAATTCGTAAAGGTTACTGAGTATGAGCATAAATTGCTTAAAGGTGGGTTTTAAAGGAGTTGTGCATTTTTACGCTGGACCCGAATTTGGTGTACTAAGAAATATTTGTAGAATATAGATAAAATGATATACAGGGCCACGCAAAGAGTTGGATACATGGCCTTCTGTGGGTGATAATTTCTGGAAATGTAATTTCAGTAGTTTTATGAGTGTTTTAATTTGAATTAAATTTTAGCTAAATAGTGACATGTAATAAAAGTACTAGGTAAAATACAGGGCTGTACAAAAGTATTCAAGTATGTTTCCATCTCTTAGTATAAATTGCTGAAAGATGAATTTCAACCTGCTATGCATTTTCTGGCTAAATTAAATCTTCCCATTATATAGTATATATATCAACATACAGATCGAATATAGGGCTGTTCAAAAGAATTGGAATACATATTTGGCTATGGGCTACTGAAATCAGATTTTTAAATGTTTACTTAGTTATCTTATTTACCTTATTTCCTTAAGTAACGAAGTTTCGTTAAAGCTTTCAGGGAGTGTTGGAAAGTGATTCATAATCTATGTTGTACGCATGATTTTTCTTACTTGTTTAAGAATAATATGAAACTACTTGGAAGAAAAATGTGAAATTTTGGATTTCCATAAAATAGGACTTAATAAATCTAAATCCATCAAAAAAATTGTAGGTTGCAATTCATAATTTTTTTCGAGTATTAATTTAATAATTCATAATTAATATCATAAAATTATAAAAATTGCAAATTCAACAAATTTATGTTTGGGTATTTTGGTATCATTGCTACACAAAAAATTAGCACATTAGGAGTATAATTTCAGGAGATATTAATAAAAATATGAAAATATAATTTAACATTAAAAACACTAAATTTTGAATGTTTATAATTCAAAAACTTATCATTCAAATGACTTGAAATTTGATGTCTAGGCATAGTTTGAACCGAAGATTTGAAATATCTTGTTAAAACTGGGTATTGCTATTGAAAAAAAATGAAGTTTGTATTCGTTTTAACATGTAGATGGTCCCCTAAGCAAAATTTATATACATAATTTAAAAAAAGACTTTATTTCTAATCGTTCGGTACCAGTAACTTACTTCTACGCTAATTTCTTGAGAAGTCAGTCGGGGGTGTTTAGTTTTTTTTTTCCCACGACTTTACATATGTACATACATACAGACTTTGCGGGCATATTAGCTCTCAGGCTTTGATAGCCTGTGAGATAAAAAGGAAAAAAGCATCACTGACACAAAAATAATCCCTCAACGCACTCAGTATGTAAGAAGGTTGTGCAAAAATTTAATTAGATTTACTATTGAAAACTAACAATTAATTTTTTAATCATGACTGAAGATTTACCAGTTAAACTTTGTTTCAATCCCACTCATAGACTCAATAGAGGATTAATGATTGTTTTTCTTTAGTCGGTGGTTTTCTTTGATTAACGATTAAATCAATTCTCGATCTAATTAGTTAATCTAATTAATAATTAAGGTATCTACCTAGATTAAAATGTCCGTTTTCGTGAACATTTTCGATTTTTTTTTTTTTTTTTAAGAAGTTTACGAATTTTGATCTGTTTTAATTTTATTTCTGTGATTACTAAATGAGGAGTCATGGCCAATTTAATAAACGGAAGTAATGAATCAAATACCGGAAGTGGAAGTAGGAAGGCCAGGAGAAATGTAAATAATGTTTCTATCCATCCTTTTCTAATGTTTTTTTTTTTTTTTTTTTTTTTTTACATAAAAAAGCTATTACACCTTAATTGACACTTCTAGATTAATTTTGTATGTATCTGAGAGGTGTCAAAGAAATCTTTAAATGCGATTTCTACAAAATCAATTTTTCCGTTATCTTCAAGTTCGATAAATTTCCTTATATAAAATGTTTTAAACATATTTCAGTGAAATTTTGTCAGAATGCCTTCCATATTATTCACTGTTCTGAACTAGAATCTATGCTCTATGTTATAATGTAATTATTTTATAGGTACTCAAATATAAAAAATGGTTAATTTTTAATAAAAAAATATGTATTTTCAGACATATTTTGAAATACTTTAGTTAATTTTGAAGGTATTGTAAAATTTCTACCTCAGTACACAAGTAATTGTAATAGTAGTATCTAATATAAAGGAAATTGAAAGGTATTTAGTTGAACTGAGTGTACGCTCTCCGGCGTAAAAAATGAAATTTTTGACTGTATGAACAAAACGTGGAGCCAAATCGTCATTTAGAGGTACTAGTATGCCACGCAGTTTCAGCAAAAAAATTTGACACAATGCAGATATCGGTATCAATTACAGTCCTTTCCACTTAATCGGGTCACGGATAATCGAATACTCCGCTTATTCGAATAGAATCATCCGGAACCGAATTTATTCCTTTTGGTTCTATGCTATTTTTCCCTGCTTAAACCAAATATCTTTTATGAACGTCCCCGCTTAATCGATTAACAACTGAGTGACCGATATTTGAAAATAGGCGCGGAAAGCACGTTTCAGCTGGAATTTCCTTTCACCTTTTGTCATTTTTAATTCCTTTACGCTGAAAACAAATTCTCAGTTCTTCCTACAATGATTTCGGCCGGCAGACGTATAATGGACAGGTCAAATGATTTCCCCACTTTGATCCCCTCACATCACTTCTTGCTGCTAACCAGGCAATGCGCCGTCACTTATTCGAGATTCGAGATGGTAATTGTGATATTTTGCATTCTTTCGAAAAATAACTCGATATCTACTCTTTTAAGATTCCACTACCACTTTAAACGATTTTTTTAAGGCAGTTTAGCAACGTAAATTAGAAGTATCAAAGTTTTGACCCAATTCAAACGAGCTGCATTGTGATGTAAACCCTATAAATGTATGTACTGACATTAAATTAATACGTATTTACTTTATATTAGCATTTGTATTTATTTTAGTTTAAGTTATTCTATTAACGATTTATTATGCTGTTAATGAAATATACTGTAGATGGTCCTTTTACCTTTTTGCTACGCATTAAATATTACAGATATGATTCCCCGTTTAATCAAAAAAGCCGCTTAATCTAATATTATTTCTGGAACCGTCAATATCCATTTAAACGGGGACGACTGTAGTACAATAGACATAATTCAGTCTGCTTCGTTATATTTTGGTACGCTATGAGCAGAAAGGAATGCCATTTCGTGAATTGGACGCAGACGCTATCATATCATCGAGTTTCGGCATTATATTTTAACACCTTCAAGATATCGATTAGTACAATTGCTTTATAATATGGATAGGTTGATTATTATTATTATTAAAAAAGAATTCTATACATAACAAAACCAATTGCGGAGTATGAGTACGGATAAAAGAATTCCTTTCAGAGGATTTTGTTAAAGATCAGACAGTGTTGGCCATGTTGCTATATAGTCCAGTGGTAGGGGAGCAAAAAAGGGCCGAATTCGGAATTAATTAGGGGAAAGCTGGAAATTGTTTTTATCCCTTCAGTTTATATCTAGAATGAATATATTATGTTTTCCCCCTTGTACTAGGTGAGCGTTAGGAAATATGTATAGATTTATAGTCAAAAAACAAGTTTTTTTACATACCATAACAGTATCTCCAAACAGCTAACTCTGTCAAAAACAATGCCAATACAAATGTTGCAGAGCTTAAAATTCTGAGTAAAATGAGTACCTTAACTTAATATTTTTGTTGAACATTAAGGTCACAATTTCAGTTTAAAATTTTAGACCCGTGGTCAGGGGGTTGAACTCAGAATTAATTAGAAGAAAACTGGAAATTGTTTTAATCCCTTCAGTTTAGGTCTCAAATAAAAGTACTATGTTTTATTCCTCGTACTTGGGTGAATGTTAGAAAATATGTACATATTTATTTTCGAAAAACACGTTTTTTTTTTTAATTACCTTAACAATACCTCAAAACAGCTAACTCTATAAGAAACATTGTCAATACAAATGTTGTAGAGCTTAAAATTCTGAATAAAATGAGTACCATCATTAATATTTTTGTTCAACATTAAGGTCGCAATTCTATTTCAAAATTTTGCCTTAATCGCTAATCAAGAGCTGGAAGTCAGGAAAGACCAAGTTAGCTTAACAATATCTCAAAACAGCTAACTCTATCAAAAACATTGTCAGCCTAAAATTCTGAGTAAAATGAGTACCTACACTTAATATTTTTGTTTAATATTAAGGGCGCAGTTTTGAGATATTGTTAAGTTAACTTGGTCTCTCCTGGCTTCAAGCTCTTGATTTGAAAAATTTTGAAGTAAAATTGCGACCTTAATGTTGAACAAAAATATTAATGATGGTACTCATTTTATTCAGAATTTTAAACTCTACAACATTTGTATTGACAATGTTTCTTAGAGTTAGCTATTTTGAGATATTGTTAAGGTAATTTAAAAAAAAACGTGTTTTTCAAAAATAAATATGTACATGATTTCTAACATTCACACAAGTACGAAGAAGAAAACATCGTACGTTCATTTTAGACCTAAACTGAAGGGGTTAAAACAATTTCCAGTTTTCTCCTAATTAATTCTGAGTTCAACCCCCTGACCACGGGTCTAAAACTTTAAACTTGAATTGTGAAATTTTAATGTTCAACAAAAATATTAAGTGTAGGTACTTATTTTACTCAGAATTTTAAGCTGTATAACATTTGTATTGACAATGTTTTTGACAGACTTAGCTGTTTGGAGATACTGTTATGGTATGTAAAAAAAACGTGTTTTTTTACTATAAATCTGTACATATTTCCTAACCCTCGCCTAGTACGAGGGGGAAAACATAGCATATTCATTCTAGACCTAAACTGAAGGGATTAAAAGAATTTCCAGCTTTCCCCTAATTAATTCTGAATTCACCCCCCTAACCACTGGGCTAATATGGCAGTTGCCTTCAGAGAGGACTTTTGACGGAAAATAAACCGGAATAATAGTTCTCGTATAAGGAAAACTCGGAAAACTTAACACAGTCATCTCGAACAGACCGCACTGATATCGAACCTGTGAACATCGACACAAACTGTTCATTTTGCGGCCAGTATGCTATTGCTAATCGTTCGGATGAGTGGGCCTGGATATATTTCAGGAAAATTCAATAATTTTACATCCAAGGACAGAGCCATACCAAGGGTGTTGCGAGCGGTATCCTGGCATCAAACGCCGAACTGGACCTATGCTTTATCGACACTGTCAGTCGACGCACCAACAATTGGTTAGAAACACAAACAAAAGTTTTCGCACAAACGCTAAAGAGAGTTGCTGTGAAACATTGACATGACAATTGTAAAAATTACATCAGGAAAGTCTAAAAGAATCATTCAAATTAATTTTTAAATATTAATTAGTTGTTCAAATAGGAGACATTCATACATACCAGGGCTGCAAAAAAGCCGGCTAAAATTAAAAAAAGCCACGCCGGCGTTTTTTATTGGTTTTAACCGGCTTTTTTTTGGCCAAAATTGGCCTTTTTTGGCCATAATTGGCTTTTATATAATTGAGCATTGTAATTATAAACTACACATTTTAAAGTGTTTCGAATTAGTTTTAATGACATTTAATTGATTTAGAGCTTAATAAGTAACCCAATTTCTCAATAATGAAGACATTAATACTGGAATAAAACTTAGATCATTTTGCTAGTGATTTGTAGTCCGAATTGCGAATATGTCAGCTAAAATTTAAAAGGGCCATACTAACTGCTTTATCTGGTTTACACTGACATTTAACCCCCCACCAGGGTTGCAAAAAAGCCGGCTAAAATTAAAAAAAGCCACGCCGGTGGCTTTTATTGGTTTTAACCGGCTTTTTTTTTGGCCATAATTGGCTTTTATACAATGAAGCATTGTAATTATACACTACACATTTTAAAGTGTTTTTAATTAGTTTTAATGACATTTAATTGATTTAGAGTTTAATAAGTAACCCAATTTCTCAATAATGAAGACATTAATATTGGAATAAAACTTAAGATGGTTTTGCTAGTAATTTGTAGTTAGAATTGCAAATATGTCAGCTAAGTTTTAAAAGCGCCATACCAACTGCTTTATCTGGTTTCCACTGACTGACCTTTAACCCCCACCCCCCACCCCCTGAATTTTTTTCATTTTTACAGCTTTATAAAATTTAAGAGGACAATGGTTACTTAGTTACATGTTTTATTACTTAGTTAATTTTAAGAGCTATTAATATACAAGTCTTATTTTATTTCTAGTAAACATTTAAAATTATACATAGTCATATAATAAAAATATCATTTCTCACTATTAAAAATATTATGAATATGCTTAGCAACAAGCTTTTCAAAATTTTACTTAGAGAAATTTTATTTTATTTTTTTCTTGTTTAAATGCTCTATTTTTTATACACTTATGTACCAAACTCTCCTGAAGTATTATATCCTTTCTAATTTCTCTTTTAACATTTATAACTTAACTCTCCATATGGACACATAAGAATGTTTCCATTTTGATGTGCTACATTTTGTCATTGTTTAATTAAATATAATCTTTAAAATGTGTAGTATATGTGGAGCTATGTAATACAGAACTTCAAAATACCAGCTTGGAGTCTAACTTATATTCTTTTCAATATTTATATATTTTTTTCAGGCATAATGCCTTCACGGTTGCTTTCTAGCAGTTATAAAAGACTTATTTATTTGACAAAATTTAATAGAAATTTATAATTTTCTTAGTAGAAAATATTTATAAGTATTATAAATTAATTGTTCCGAATTTAAAACGAATTAGCTGTAAACCAACTTTCAAAAATAAAAGCCGGCTTTTTTTAAGTGGCTAAAAGCCGGCAACCCTGATACATACAAGACTTTAAATATAAAGAAAGGACGAAGTTATTTGTAGAACATTAATAGGAACAAAAACAGACAGACAAATGTTTTACGTGCAAAATTATTAATAATAGAAAACAAGTTTCATATGCCCTTTCCATCACCTATTATAACATCTCAATAAACGTTTAATGCAATTCATTTAAAAGGTCAAATACATGTAAAATCTTTATTTGCGATCAAATTATTACAAATGGAATTTTAACAAATAAAAAAAAATAATAAGGATAAATTTAATGTGCTGAGTTATTATTTCCAGTAAAAAATGTTTAATTTTGCAGCGGTTGCATACAAGGATAACCAGCCTTATTCCCGAAAACTTCTCCGGATATAAAGCAACTTCCTTCCTCTGATGAAGAAACCACAAACGATGAATGGTGGATCCGTATCATAGGATATGGGCTTTTTGTTGAAACTGAAAGAGCATGAATTCATTACACTAGTATGACTGCATTGGGTTTTCAATGAACGCAGATAACGCAGCTCTATTGGAGAAAACAGGAAATAAACTGCTGCATAAGGTGACAAACTACTCATCAGGGTCAGGGCTTAATTTCTAAGGGGGAAAGTACCGGAGCTGTAATATTCTCCAATAATAACCTCCGTAGTGTATCCCCGCCCAGCCCCCTCTACCCTCATTTTTATATTTCATATATTATTTGCAAAATTTGAAGAAATTTCAACTTCAGCAAAATATTTTTTAAAAATAAATTTTGACTATATCTAATATGTATGCATAATATCAATAGCAATGTAATGTATACAATAATGTACACAATAAAATCTAATAAATGAACTGAGCAAAAACATTAAAATCAGGAGTGGAGAATTTTCAGATAATCCTACTCGCCAAAGATTTATTTGCATCAACTAGCAAAACGCAACACACAGCGCCTTTCCGGTGGGCTTCGGTGTGCATTATTTATAAGCACCGGTGGGTTCCAACCGGGACTTAAATTCTAAGAAAAAAAGTACCCGAATTATCTGAAGTAATAACGATCATAGTGTAAGGCCCCGTCCCCTCCATCCGCATATTTATATTTCATACATTATTTTCAAAATTTAAATCAATTCCATCTACTGCAGAAGAAATATATATATATATATATATATATATATATTGACTATAACTATATGCAATTATACATAATAAAATCTAATAAATGAACAGAACAAAAACATTAAAATCAGCGTGAGAGAATTTCAGAAAATCCTATCCGCCAAGGATTTCTTTATATTAACTAGCAAAACATAACCTATAGCACTGTTCCGGTGAGCTTTGAAGAGCAGAGGTGTTCTGACTAATATATAAATATTCCCTAAAAATAAAGACGTATTGCAGCAGTACACCTTTGAGCTTCAGCGCAAATTAAACACTGCGCGAAACTGAATAGTTGATCAGTTAGAAAGTTTTACAAATGCGAACAAAAAACAGCGAGTAAACAAAACAGGACCATGAGTAAAAATGGCAGATAATTGATGCAGGCTGCGGTTAATTCTGGAATTCATCGTTGCTGCTAGGAAAGCATTGAGACAGAAAACAATTGAGTCTATACTTGAGAGCGCTAGACAGGATTATGTTCTTACGTGTGCAACACGCTACGACACATATGTAAGCGCTTTGGTAGGAAAGAATGCAAAGGATTAGAGAAAAGGGAAAAGATAATTTAGGCTTCGGTTTTTCTAAGCGCTGTTCCGCTGGTCTACGGAGCGCAGTACTTGTGAGTTTCGGTGAATTCCGACCAATATTTGAACACTGACTAAAACAAAGAAGTACCAAAGCTGAGCTGCGGCGCAAATTAAGCACTGATCAGGGTACAACCGTAAAAAGAAGTCAGAAAACTAGAATAAATTCTACTACAAATACAACTAAAGTCACCACAAGCTCTCGCGGTAACTACAAATGTAATCTTGATATTTCTATATAATTTTCTTGTACGCACTCAATACTGTTTTAACGTATAAGCCAGTAGAGCTCATTCCAAAGTCTCCATGCCATGGTAACCAACAGACACATTCATAGTCATAAAATACTTTAAGGCTGCTCTCAGATCCAAAGGACTTATTTTCTGACACATGTTTTCATTCATTTTTGTTCGGAAACGCATGAAATTGGCAGGTGTTGACACTTTAAAACTATGTAATCAAAAGACGTTTCCATTTTTTTTTTTTTTGTAAAAGCAAAAGATCTTTAAGAAAATACTGTCAAATTAGGCGTTTTGAACCTGCGAATACGGGGGGAAAACCGGTGGTCACGTGCCTAGAATTGCTTATAACTCGATAAATAATTTATTTATCAAAAATGAAAAAGTCATTTCGATTTCAAATCGCTTCAATAATCAGGCCTGTCAGTTTTATGCCTTTGCGTTTAAAAATGAGTCAGGACATGTGTTTGAGAATCTCCTTAATAAATTTCAATCTTCAAGGTAACAAATTACTTTGGACCATACTTAGGCTGATGAATTTCAATAATCACAAAGAACCGAAAAGTAACTTTTTTGTAACCGTTACAATCCGTACAAACTTCAGCTGTGCTTGGCAACACTTTTATTTTAACATGTCTTAATAATATGAAATTTCGACTATTAAATACTATTAAATATTTTACTTCGAAGTAAATACCTCATTATGTTCCCTAAATCCTTACATATGCATCTTTAAACGAAAAGCGATCTAGAACTGTGAAATTTTAATCATCATTTAAATTAATAGAAGATTAAAATTAATAGAAGAGTATTAGTTATACTAATGCAGAGAAAAGATAATGCGCCCCAGAAGATAATCAAACACTGTGTTCTCGAATGACATAAAACGGCCTTCTACATAATTGATGCGTTTAAAAGAAGAGCGGTGTAATTCACAGTTTCTTAAGGGGTCTCAGGACTCTTAAAGCTCTAAAATTTTCGAAATTTTAATTTTTTTAGATGTTAAACTTCTATGTTTTCTGAACATTTTGATATAATTGTTATCTTGAGATTCCCATTAGAACAGAAGTTATGGCATTTAGAATTATACTCGCTCAATATCTGAAGCGGTGTTTCCAAAACTTTGAAATCATTTTTCTCCAAATGACATTTTTGAGCATAACGAGCACGATATCTCAAAAACTTCTGAATATTTTTTTCATGAAATTTTCAAAACATATGTTTCATGTTAGTCTGTATAAACTGAACTTAAAACTTCCCTTTTATTGTAAAAAGAAAATATTTTTGGGGGGTTTATATTGTTGAAATTTTCTAAATTTTGCATTAGCTAAATACAACTTTGTATTAAAAATATAAAAATGCTTTAAATGCAAATTTATTTAGGTTCAGTGTCATTATTATAATCTGAGGTATAAGTAGGCACTAAAATTTTCGTTCTAGTTGCAAAATTTATTTTGTAATCGTGTGCATAATCTGTTATGCCAATTTTCTACTCGTCAAATGTCTGATAGTTTGGAGCCCCCTGTAAATGCTAATTCTGAATCTTGCAATTTTTCAAATATTTGAAATGAAAGAACATACTTGTAACTTTCATTCCCATTTAAAATTGTGTCTTAATATAAAATACATTTTAAGATATTAAATGTTGAAAATGGTCTTTTTTTTTTTTCATTTTTTCCAATTTTAAGAGTCCCGAGACCCCTTAAGTACTCCAAAGCAAGAATTTTCTGGACACGCTACAATAATTTCCTATCCGGTAAAATATCTTTAGGTGGCATATTTGCAAGTAAATTTCGTAGAATTATCACTTATACCAATATTCCTATATGGAAATTGATGTGTCAGCCTCCATGCACTTAATTCAATTTTTCAAAATTAACCACTTACACCATTCTACCTTTAAACGCCTTAATTGTGACTGAATGCACAAAATACAAAATTGTTTTCGAAAGAAAAAGAAAAGAGGACGACTTTGAAATAACTGACAGTTTCAAACTGTTAAACAAATGGGAAAAAAAATAATTATTTCTTATTCATTTTTTATATCCACTAAATTACAAACAATATAAATGTGGATAAGGATAAAAAAACAAATCAGAGGCTAGTTTTCCTTAACTTTAACAAGAACGAAAAATCATGCATCACTGCATACTTTTCAACACTATCGTAATATTGTTAAGAACTTTTATTTTCGTTCTTACAATGAAATGAGATATTTATATAAACGTTTAAATAAAATGCAATGCAGTAAAAATTGCTTTTCAGCAACCGCTGTTTACAGCAGGTCATGTGCATGAATTCTATCGCGCAGCCCTGTATATGGTCTACACACGTCGTAACACGCTGAAAATTTGTTAAGTTTTAAAATGTCATGCATATCACAGCTAACAAGTTGGAAATTGCTCGTCAAACGTGGCAAATGAGGTGCGTTCGTTCTATAACTAGGGTTTATAAATATTTTTTGCACTGCATATTGTACTGAATGTATATTTTAATGCACTTCATACGCACATACCAATTTCATTCTGTTCGAAAGGCCGTAACACCATTATAATGCACTTGAAATAATTTTTTCCTATTGGGCTTAATGTAACGGGAAACTTTTGCCCTGGTCATTAAACTATACATCTGATTTTCATAAAATTTGAAATGACTCGACAAAATTTTGCAACAGTTATATATTTAAAATTTCAGACCTTTCGGAAGGCTGTAACATCATTGAAATGCACTTGCAATATTTTTTTTCCCCCATTGGCCGTAATGTAACGAAAAAATTTTGACTGTCCCTGTAATTAAACTATACATCCGATTTTCCTAAAATTTGAAATAACTCGACAAAATTTTGCAACAATTATATATTTAAAATTTCAGACCATTCGGTTGAGTAGTTTTTGCTCTGTTATGGACGGACGGACAGACAGACGGACTGAACGACGTCTATGGGTGCTTCGTATTTATACATTTACGAATGCACCTAAAAAGGCAAATCCAGCAGTTATGGCATAGTCAGTTCAGTAACCAAATTCTTTTTAGTGTCTCTGTAAATAAACGACAAATTCTACGTACCCAATAATCTATAGAAAACATGAGTAGTGCACCTCAGTAATGTGCGAATCAATTTCATTGAAATAGACTAACATCAAAATACACTGCAAACAGTTTTTCCCCACAGATCATAATATAATGGATTTCTTTTGTTCGTCCTTGTAAATAAACGATAACTGATACTTACTCTATGATTTATATAGAAAGCATGTTATCGTCCACCTCAGTGATGCATATAAGTTTTATTATGTTTGAAATAGCGTAACATCATTTAAATGAACTGAAAACAGTTTTTCCCCATTGACGTATTGCAAACAGACCCCTGTACAGAGGGGGGTAAAGCCGGTACAAATTACCCGTCATCGATACCGATTTTAAAAATAAAATAGCAAAAAAAAAAAAAAAAAAAAAAAAAAAAAAGCATAATCTTAAAACTTTTTAATTACAATAACTATATAATAAAATAAAACATGTGAAGGTATTACATTTTATTTCTTTCATACTTTTAACTTTTTCATTCAAGCTTTATTGATGAAATAAATTAAAATTTAGTTATATTTTCAATTTCTATTTAAAATCTTTAGATGAAATCATAAACGGTAATTCTCTAAAAGAAAAAAAAATTGTAAGCAAATATATAGTACATTTAAAGAATATATTATCCAGGAAATTTATTTTCTAATACAGTAAAACCTGTCAATAACAGAATCATGCTTTAAACGGCAAATATGTCATGATCCCGCAAAAAGGATATTAGACAATTATACCTCCTAAAACGGAAACAACCTGTCTAAAAACGGTAGAATTCTGATCGCTCGCGTTTTCGTCTTAGCAGGTTTTATTGTATCATTCTTATGGTGTTAGAGGAGGGGGGCCCGCATTCGAATTACTACCGGGACTCGCAGTCTCTCTATACGGCTCTCAATGCAACGGAATACTTTTGAATGTCCCTGTAAACTAACTAACCATAAACTACACGTCTCATTTTCAATACAGAACATGCCATAGTAAACTTCAACTATGTTAACAAGTTGGAAATTGCTCGTCAAACGTGGCAAATGAGGTGCGTTCGTACTATAACTAGTTTTATAATTATTTTTTGCACCCCATATTGTACTGAATGTATATTTTTTTGCACTTCATAAGTGCATAGTCTGTAACATCATTAAAATGCACTTGCAATATTTTTTTTTCCCCCATTCCCCGTAATGCAAAGGAAACTTTTAACTGCCCCTGTCATTAAACTATACATCCGATTTTCATAAAATTTGAAATGGCTAGACAAAATTTTACAGCAATTATATATTTAAAATTTCAGACCATTCGTATTCTGTAACATCATTAAAATGCACTTGCAATAATTTTTTCCCATTGGCCGTAATGTAACGGAAAACCTTAGACTGTCCCTGTAATTAAACTATACATCCGATTTTCATAAAATTGGAAATAGCTCGACAAAATTTTGCAACAATTATATATTTAAAATTTCAGACGATTCGGAAGGCTGTAACATCATTAAAATGAACTTGCAATAATTTTTTCCCATTGGCCGTAATGTCGCGGAAAAATTTTGACTGTCCCTGTAATTAAACTATACATCCGATTTTCATAAAATTGGAAATAGCTCGACAAAATTTTGCAACAATTATATATTTAAAATTTCAGACGATTCGGAAGGCTGTAACAACATTAAAACGCACTTGCAATAATTTTTTCCCATTGGCCGTAATGTCACGGAAAACTTTTGACTGTCCCTGTAATTAAACTATACATCCGATTTTCATAAAATTGGAAATAGCTCGACAAAATTTTGCAACAATTATATATTTAAAATTTCAGACGATTCGGAAGGCTGTAACAACATTAAAATGCACTTGCAATAATTTTTCCCATTGGCCGTAATGTAAAGAAAAACTTTTGACTGTCCCTGTAATTAAACTATACATCCGATTTTTATAAAATGTGAAATGGCTCGACAAAATTTTGCACCAATCATACAATTGAAATTTCAGACCATTCTGTTGGGTAGTTTTTGCTCTGTTATATGCGGACGGACGGACAGACGGACAGACGGACTGAACGACGACTATAGGTGCTACGTATTTATATAATTACGAACGCACCTAAAAAGTGTTAAAAAAGCATGAGAGGATATTACTTTAAAATATTCCAAATACAAATAAAAACAAGAAGGGAAAAAATCATGCGCCAAGCATAATATTATGAAACACTTTCCAACACATTCAGAATAATGTAACAAAACTGCAGCGTTTAATAAGTTAAAATATTATGTCTAATTCAAGCATATGGAAACGCATAACACATTTGAAAATCCAATTTCAGCTATTCCCATGTACAATCGGAAAATTATCCGAATTCTTTGAGCAGCCCTGTATATGATATATAGATTTGTATTTATTAACTACATGAATGCCAAAATTTAGTTCAGGTAAGAAATACATTATACCACAGTTGAAAATTCCCATTCAGCAATTTCCGCTAATAATGAGAATGGTACGTGATAGTGCAGCCCTGTATATGAGGTATAGAACTTATATACAACGAGTAACATGCAAAAAATTAGTTAAATTTAAAAGCGCATACCGAATTTTAAAACGCACTTCCAGCAATTATTACTCAAAGACAGTACTGTAACCGATTTCTTTTGCGTGTCCCTGTAAATGAACGACAAATGCTATGAATGCCCTATTCTATACTAGTCATCTTCTAGTGAAATTCAGTGATTTATATCAGTTTCAATACATCTGAAATAGATTACGCTATTCCAAAATGATATATATAGCGTAATGTCATCAAAATACTCTGCAAACGATTTTTCCCCATGTACCATAATGTAACGGAATTCTTTTGAGTGTCCTTGTAAATGAACTATTAATCCCACATTCTTCATACACAATACCAAACATGCCTTGGTGGCCCTAAATAACGTTTATGAATTGCATGAAAATTCGAGTATATTTATAGGAGTCAGAGCGTGGACAGGCGGACAGACAAACCGAATGCATAAACACTTTTCAACTTTGTTGGAAAGTTAAAAAAAAGGTTTACAATTGTTTATTGTCGTTTCACAAGGCATCTATAAATCTCAAGTATCGCTCTGTCAAGGAAAGTTCCGGGATCCACTGATAAAAACTTTCGTTTCGCCTGGTACTTAAAAAAAAATTTTATCATGCATATTTCCAATTCAATAATACAATTAAAAATTTCCGGAAATTTTAGGTTAATAATTTTAAAACTACAGGAAAATATATCTCATTAAACAGAAATTATTAGGAGCTGTCTGTTTCTAAACAAAATGGCGAATGTTTTAAACACATACTTAAAATGAAAAACTGATTAAAAACGATTTTTTTTTTCTTTGACGGGGAAATATTATTTATGCCATTTGTCAAATAAAATTATTAAAAATTTTAACTTTTTGAATATCAATCAATCAGTTTCTAATGCTGTAGACGTAACATTTTTTTAAAAAGAAATTACATAAAATCTATATTATAAAGGGCAAACGTGCCCATGTGTGAAGCTGGCGTCATTTTGATGTTGGCAACAACAGATGATTAAATTTCATTTTTACTGTCATTTTTTAAACCTCTAAATATCGCATATTTTCATTTTTGCGCCGTCGAATGGGGCAAAAATGTATTTAGAAATGCAATTTGTTTCAAAACTGTATCGCAGTTTACTCATTCTTTTGGCTTTAAAAATAATTTTCAAGCATGATTTTTTTTTTTCTAAATCTATCTCTATTGCCTGCAAACGATTATGAAAGATATATCCGCTTGCACTTAAGTTAATATAAATAGTTCAGAACTTTTTACCGGCTGATATCCGATAACGAAGTTAAAAATTTCATCAATAAAATAAAATAATATAAACAGAAATGTAACAAACGAGTCATTTCGATTTTACACGCCGATTTCCACTTTCACAGAAGTAATTTTTTTTTTATTACATTTTGGTCATGATAATTGAATTTTGTAGTTGTATAAAGCTTAAAGTGTAGCAAATAACTAAAGGCCGCGATTAATGTTATTTATTTAAGATAGCAAACCTGTTGAAAGATGCCAAGTTACACAAATTTGTAACCTCTATTACCGGACGCAGATTTCCACTTTCACAGAAGTAATTTTTTTCACTACATTTTGGTCACAATAATTGCATTTTGTAGTTGTATAAAGCTTAAAGTGTAGCAAATAACTAAAGGCTACGATTAATGTTATTTATTTAAGATAGCAGATCTGTTGAAAGATGCCAAAGTGCACAAATTAGTAACTTCTATTACCGGACACAAAGATTCAATTGTCATACTTATAAGAAGAAGCAGCCAAACAATTTTCTTTACCACTGTATTTAATAGATGTCCTTAACCAAGTTAATGCTGCATATTGGCTAAAATCTGTTTTAAGAGAATTAATAGAAGAATGACCATGTAAGCTCTGTTACCAAATTACAAATTTTAAAAATTAAACTTTTTAAAAACTATTTAAAAAATTACACTGGATTAAAATGGGTATTTAGTGATTGTGTGCCACTTATTAAGTAAATAAATCTATTGACAGATATCAAAATAGAAAATTTTCAGAAACTAATTACTACTTGTAATACAGGTTACATGAGGTATCAGAAATTACAAAAAGTAACAGAAAAGTTAGCAACGCAAACTTAATTTAGTTATTTTGTTCTCCTCATATATTACGAATGATGTTTATAAGTTATTTTTTAATTAAATAAATAAATAGCTAATTTTGAAGAATAACATCTGTAATCTAAGTTATTTAGTAACAAAAGTAACAGAGGTTACATAAGGTAATCTCTGTTACCAAAACCAAATTAAAATTACCAAAATCAACTTAATTTAGTGATTTTATTGTCCTGATATCTTAGTAACGATGTTTTAAGTTTACTACACCAAAAGTTTTCTTAATTAAATGAATTTATAACTAATTTTGAAGATTAACATCTGTATCTGGTAACAGAAGTTACATTCAGAAAGAAAAAAAATATATTCTGAGAACACATTGTATTTGGTTTACCCATCAGTCTAATTATTTAAAAGTGGTATCAAATGTGAATTGATTTTACTTATAGTCATTCTAAAATCATAACATAAAGGTGATGAATAATTGGTAATAGAGGTTATATAGAGAAAAACACCTTCCCGAAAAAAAACACACACAGATTTGTCCACTATATCTGATATTCACAAATATTCAAAATAATTATTGTCACTACTTGCTTACTTATAAACATCATTTATGCTGTGTGGTACACTTTTTTGACATGAATAGAAATAAATTATATGTGGTAACATAGGTCACATAACAGATATTTCAAAACTCTGGGACACCCACTTTTTAATAAAAAAATATAATAAAACATAGACTTGAAGAATTAACTTATGTGAAATTTTAAGTGTATTCTATTATTTAAAAAAATGCTTGTACATGAAAATAAGGATGTTTTAGTATTGAATAAACAATATCTTTCAAAGAAATTTCATCTTGGGACAGCCCAAAACGTAGGTGATGAATTTTTAAATATTATTTTTTGCTTAGTAAATAAAGTCTTAAACATACTTATTGCATTTTTTTAATGAGCAAATAAGATATATTAAAAGTGGTAATGACATTGAGTAAAAATTCTAAATACTTTTCAAGTAAAAAGTTCTTCATTTTACGGACATCAAATCTGCGTGTAAAATTAAAACGACCCAAACATGTAATTGAACTACGCGCTTAAACAACTGAAATGATCAGAATTAAAATGGACTGCTGTAAGTAACGAAATCTTTGGCGATTTCTTCGGCTATTAACTGATACGAAAGTATCGCTTTTAATAAATTTCAAAACTTTATCTGAATGCAAAATTGATACTATTCAAATAAAAATGCTTTTGGATGTTGTTAGTGGGCAATCTAAAAAATATATATTATTATAAAAAGTGGTTTTCCGTTACATTCTCTAATCCGGGAGGTCCGAAACGAGTTGGATCCCCTAGTAAAGATAAAATACAGAAAAGATGTAAAATGTACATTTGCGTACGAAAATCTGAAAAAAGAAAGAAAGAAAGAAAGAAAAATCAAATTTGGAAAGGAATAATCAAGAAAGAAAAAATATTCACCGCCATTAATATTGATATTTATTTTAACTTCATTAATACATTTTACACAAAAACGTAAAGCATATGAATATCATAAAAAAAATATATATTTGCTATAACATCAAATTTAATTGGCTATAAACAAAAGTTCCAATGTTAACGACATTTGCAATTTTATCCTGCATTTTTCGGACATTTTATTCTGTTATGGAATTTTTTAATACATAAATCTTTTATTAGTTTTTAGTATGATATTTCAAAAATTGAAACTTGAGACGTTTTATAATTTTTCATTTTAATTTTAGTTTATTTTAACCAAACGATAGGAGCAAAAAAATATTGGATCAATTTTGTCCATATCTTGTTAAATTTGGACTTTGAACAAAAATATTGCCTCAAAATCGGAATATTTACATTTTATCAATATGAACAAGAAATGCTGCTCCAAGTTAAAACCAATCAGGCCAATATTTCTGCAATACTGGAATTTCCTTAAAAAAATTTCCAATGTAAAGCCAATATTTCTGCATATTGGCATTTCAATGTAAATATTTCCAGCGTAAAACCTCTATAACCAATACACAAGAAATATTTTCTTTGGAGACAATATTGTTTCAAACATTGGGCCAGTATTAGTTTACTACAATTGTAGCCTTCAGAATATCTCGAAAGAATTTTTAAGTTACTTTACAGTAACATTAAATGCTCAAAACTTAATTATTATATATTCCATTCTAATGAAAATATTTCGCATTCAGTGTATAAAATAAATTCTATATTTACTTTTCAGATTAATTATCAGACTAAATCAAGATAATAAACTCTACATGTTACTAATTTTTTTCTAAAATTTATGTTGAAATTAAAATTAAAAAATAATAGGGACATTTTATAGGTTTCTACGGGGTAATTCCAAATTTGTTACTCACTCATTTGCTATCAATTTCTTTTGTCATTTTATTTTTTGGAAAAGTGTCGTTGTAGACTAAAAATAAGTGGAATACAAGGAAAATTTTAAAAATCTGTTTTCTTTCTTTCTTTTTTTTCTTTTTTCTAAATTGAAATTTGAAAATTTTCTCAATCAAAAGTTTTAAATAAATTTTACACCAGAATAATTATACGAAGAACTTTTAAAAATGTTTTGGCATCTTTTTTGTAGAATTAAAACTCTGCAATTTTCCTGGTGTTAAATTTTACAATTTTTCATAATGCTTTTTATTATTTACTGTATGAGTTTTCTATTTCTATTCGCTTTATTATATGTCACATGAAGAATAATTGACATGTGAAACTAATTACAAGTATTTGTAGATTTGGCTGTCTTGAATGCATTTAACATAAAAAACATATGAAATATTTGAACAAGGTACTACCAACTTTATAAACTTATAAATCTTAAATGTCATTAGAAAAGGAAATGTCCAGATAGTAAGGCTAATGTCAGACGGGCGTCTGTTTGTACGCTTTTTTACTTACGTACTATCCCTTCACAATGCTAGCGGCATTGTGCAGGAATAATACGTAAGTAAAAAAGCGTGCAAAAAGACGTCCATCTGACATTAGCCTAAATATACTCGTGTATAGTTCTAGTGCAGGCATCCTACACAGTGAATAAATTTACATACTGGATTATTAATTTTAAATTTTAAAATCATATATGGAAGACAATTAACGATATTGGAAAAGGAAAAACAGAGAAAATGTGTTACGATGGGAAATACTGGCTACTTAAATTTGATAAAGATGAGAATCTTGAAACGCTTCTTGTGTATTGTGTTATCCACAAATAAAATTTAGTTTTCAAAGCTTTTCCACCAACTCGTAAAAAGTTACAAAGATGAATTTTAAATGTGTGAATGTTATCAATTTTAACATTAAATGTAAGATATTTTGAAGATCAAGATATTTTGTGAAGATAAAAATGCAGACCGTATAACACTGTTTTTTAACATTGAGGTAAGTTGGAAAAGTAGAACAAAACTCCGTTTGGCACAAAGGCCAACATGTTTAACCTCACTGCATTTATAAATTTCTGTAAAAAACACATTTATGACAGAAGAGTCACCCCTTTGATAAGTTAAAAATTGTGAAATGAATAGTTATTGCTAATGCTCTATTACGTTTCCATCGTGTGAATAGAGCTCACTTTTAGGTAGTTTTCATTACAAAAAGCTACCTATTGCAGCCGTTCGGAGGAAAGCGATTTCAAAAAATTATGGTATATTTTCATCGATCATGACACCCAGACCCAGAAACCACCCTCCGTTCAAAATTGATATATATCTGACATATGTCATACTGTAACTCTCGTATTTATGAACCGATTTGGATGTAATTTGGTGTGTACATAGTACATACCAATGTCTCGACCGAGTTCGTTGGCCAGCTTCATCCGCCATTTTGTTTCAAAATGGCGGCCATTTAAATTTTTTTTTTAATTTAAAATTTGAAATGTGGTACCAAAATATTGAAAATGAAAAAATATATTTTTCTTATGTATTTTACCTTTATACAAAGACTCCGGAGCAGTTTTTGTTTCGTCTATATCTTAAAAAATGGCTGAGTTATAGCATTTTTAATTTCTAGCATGGCTGACATTTTGAAACGTCCTGAATTTTGTCAAGCGATAAAAGGCGTATTTATGAACCGATTTGGATGTAACTTCGTTTATACATAGTACATACCAATGTCTCGACCGAGTTCGTTGGCCAGCTTCATCCGCCATCTTGTTTAAAAATGGCGGCTATTTAAATTTTTAAGAAAAATTTAAATTTGAAATGTGGTACCAAAAAACTAAAAATTGAAAAAATATTTTTTTCTTATGTGTTTGACCTTGATAAAAAGATTCGGGAGCAGTTTTTGTTTCGTCTATATCTTAAAAAATGGCTGAGTTATAGCGCATTTTAGGTAGCTTTCATTACAAAAAGCTACCTATTGCAGCCGTTCGGAGGAAAGCGATTTCAAAAAATTTTGATATATTTTCATCGATCATGACCCCCAGGCCCCAAAACCACACTACGTTCAAAATTGATATATATATATATCTGACCTATGTCACACTGTAACTCTCGTAATTATGAACCGATTTCGATGTAATTCGGTGTGTACATAGTACATACCAATGTCTCGACCGAGTTCGTTGGCCAGCTTCACCCGCCGTTTTGTTTCAAAATGGCGGCCATTTAAAATTTTAAAAAAAATTAAAATTTGAAATGTGGTACCAAAAAATTAAAAATGGAAAAATATATTTTTCTTATGTATTTGACCTTTATACAAAGATTCTGGAGCAGTTTTTGTTTCTTCTATATCTTAAAAAATGGCTGAGTTATAGCATTTTGAATTTCTAGCGTGGCTGACATTTTGAAACGTCCTGAATTTTGTCACGCGATAAAAGGCGTATTTATGAACCGATTTGGATGTAACTTCGTTTATACATAGTACATACAAATGTCTCGACCACGTTCGTTGGCCAGCTTCATCCGCCATCTTGTTTCAAAATGGCGGCCATTTAAAAAAAATAAAAAAATTAAAAAATTAAAATGAGATACCAAAAAATTTTAAAATGAAAAAGATTATTTTTGTATGTGTTTTACCTTAATACCAAGATTCCGGAACAGTTTTTGTTTCGTCTATATCTAAAAAAATGGCTGAGTAATAGCATTTTGAATTTCTGTTGTGGCTGACATTTTAAAACGACCTGATTTTTGTCACGCGATAACAGGCGTATTTATGAACCGATTTGGATGTAACTTGGTCTGTACATAGTACATACCAATGTCTCGACCGAGTTCGTTGGCCAGTTTCATTCGCCATCTTGTTTCAAAAGGGTTGGCATTTTAAAAAAAAAATTAAATTTAAAATTTAAAATGAGGTATTAAAAAATTGGAAAATGAAAAAGATTTCTTTTATGTGTTTGGCCTTGATACAAAGATTCCGGAGCAGTTTTTGTTTCTGAAAATTTCTTCTTTTGTTTAGATCTTAAAAAATGGTTGAATTATAGCACTTTGAATTTCTAGCATGGCTAACATTTTGAAACGATCTTGTATTTGTCACGCGATAACACACATATTCGCGTATTTCGATGTAGGAAGGCATGTGGATAGTATACATCAATACCTCGACCAAGTTCGCTGGCCAGATTCATCAGCCACCTTGTTTCAAAATGGCGGCCATTAAATTAAAAATATATATGTATTTAAAGTGAGGTGCAAAAAAATTAGAAATTGAAAAAAGTTTCTTTCTTAAGTATTTGACCTTGATATAAGGATTCAGGAGCATTTTTCGTTTGTCTTTACCTTAAAAAATGGCTCAGATATAGCAGTTTCAATTTCTATTGTGGGTGACATTTTGAAAAATCTGATTTTTTGCATGCGACAGCACTCGTATATATTAACCGATTCCGATGTGAGTGAGCATGTGCACAGCGATTACTAAGGTCTCGACCAAGTTCACTGGTTAGCCTCATCCACCATGTTGTCTTAAAATGGCAGGCACTTTAAGAAATCGCCGAATTTGGCAGCCAAATATAAGTTACTTTAAAGAAAAGCAGCTTGGATAAAGCTGACTAATTTCGCGAAATTCTCATTCATTATATTGATAAAAATTAGTATTGAATCTCCTATATTCGGTTTCCACTAAATTGAGTTTCGTGTGTTTGAATGATATAAGTTGGCTTTTTTAAAATAAGGAATATGAAAGCTACCTCTTCCTCTTGGCACTGGCCGGAAGGACTTTTTAAATACAGTAGCCTTCCTCTTAACCGGAGCTCCGCTTTAACCGGCCGACGTTTTTTCCCAACATCAGGCAAAATTCAGAAAGGAAAATTTCGGTTCCCATTTCTTTATGGTTAATTAACTCAAATTCACATAATGTTGAATAATTTCAACTTCTTATAAAGGTATGTGACAAGATTTTAAACAATTTAATTTGAATTAAATATTGTTCATTATTTGTTATTAGTGATAATTTTTATTTCAATTCAGTTAATTACAACTAGTAATCATTTCACAAAATATAGAAAATATGTACTTTTTTAAAACTACACTAATTAAAGAACTAAATGCATCCTACGCATTTAATTTAATGAAATGTGCAGTTATTTATTTAATTTTTTTTACTTCTCCGGTTTAGCTGGTTTTTCTCTTAACCGGCTAACCCTCGGTCCCGCTTAGGCCGGTTAAGTAGGAGGCTACTGTAATAAGAGACATAATTTACAGATTAAGGGGAGGCATAGTGACTTTGCAGATGTTTTGATGGGGCGTGGCCAATAAAAGGTTGGGAATTTACTAGTTTAACCCCTTAAGGGGGTTCTTCACTCACTTGAAAACATCCTCTCCGTAATGTTAAACCAATGAGGATGTTGTTTTCGAATTTCTCGTTTAAATTTGAATGATTTTTTTTTTTTTTTTTTTTTTTTTTGCATAGGTTAGCTAAGCTTATAATATAACTCTTTTTTACTTTTTCGATTTCGGTTGCAGATTTTTTTTTAAAAAGGCACTTTCAGTTTCGAAACCGGTTTTGAAAGTGAAAGTACCTTTTTAAAAAAAAATCTGAAACCAAAATCGAAAAAGTAAAAAAAAAGTCATATTAAAGATTGAGCTCAGCTATCCATATGCAAAAAAAAAATCGTTTAAAAATATTCTAATTTAAAGGAACAATTCGAAAAACAACCTCCCCATTGGTTTAACATTACAGAGCGGGTGTTTTCAAAGTGAGTGAAGAATCCCCTTAAGCAACATATTCAGTTTAGTGATAGTATGCCGAATACCAGATGTATTAAATTTCGACAAAAGTAGTTGATCTCAATAGCAATTAGCGCCGTAAAAAACGGATATTTAGATGTTTAGAACATTAGATGTACGAACATACGTCCTGATATTTCAAATGGAACAGTTCATGACGTACGCATGTACGTCGTAGTGCTTAAGGGGTTAATGGTGTACATTTTTACTGAAGTTTAAAATAACAGGCTTCCGAAAACTATTAATCACAGTCCAATTAATCCTCTTTTATCATAATATATGGAGATTGATCCATATGAATGTATGATGAAAGCATAAGTGGTTTTATAGCTCTCATGCTCTACCGCGCAAGCGATTCATGCGCTATAACAAATACAGAAACATTGATTATTGTCATTATATCAACATATAGATGCTTCAAAAAAACATAACAATATGCTTTGATTCGTATTTTTATTACATTTGTTATTTGCATTTTATTTATTTTATTCCATAATAATTGCTTTTAAATGCAAATACTGCTGTGTGATGGGAAAAAATCCTAAGCTATGTTTTAGATATCAGGTAAATAGTCAAAAATGATTGTTTTCTAATGTTACCCAGTGATTTTTAGAATATGATGATAAATCGTAAACTAACTCAGCTATTTCATACTATTTTCAAATAATTATGATAAATCTTTAAGACTGTGTAAGCGATTGATAAATGTCTCACTCATTTCTCAAATACGGAAAACATATAATATATGGTTCATACAAACTCTTCAAAAGATTTAAAAATCTGTTCTAATAACAATTATAGTTCTAGGATAAAATAAGTATTTCTTTTAATTAAACAATAATATTTCCTCATCTGTGATGAGTAATCCAGGATTAAAGGGGCGTTTAGCAGCCATAAGTAAAGATTTCTCAAATTTTCTAAAGAGGCTCAACAATGTCCACATTCTACATAATAACATTTTTTATGATAAAGAACTTAAAAGGAAAAAAAATACCAGAGGGCTCCAGCTCCTCAACCTCTTTTGTACAGAGGACGCATAGGTAGGATAAATTAAAAGATAAAGACAGACTTAAAAAAAAAAATGTTAGGGGGCTACGCTCGCAACACCCATGTAGATTTCGCAGTCTCTAAAAACATAGTAATGTATCCTGATTTAAAAAGATTACCCGATTACGGATAATTGAATGATGTTATCATGAACGACGACTTCTTCTGCAATCGGGTTGCCATGCTTTTCCATTTGAATGGGGCATTTTTCGGTTACCATGGCCTCATCCACCGCTGTCGTGACATTCTGCGGCTGTTTTGGGATTGATTAATAAGATCAATTACACATTTGAAAATCAGCTTATAAAAATGGTTAGGTTAAAAATGTCGCTGCCTCTCGGACTTTTATAATAACACTATGGACAATAATTTTCCTTTGGGTTAGAGTTTAAAAATCTCCGTCTGCTTCGGAATAAAATTTAGAACCACGGTATTGAAAAGCACTGTGTTTTGAAATTTTACTATTATATTTTATGTTTTGATCCAGTTTTAGAAATTTTCAGGAACAGGTATAGCTTATGCATGAATTATTTTCTCCATTTTAATGCACTATCGTGCATATTTTCATGTTATTTTTAAAATGTAAATTATTTATTTTATTTAATAAGTATATACAAAATTTCTAATATTATTTATCGTATACAGCAATTCGTACAAAATAAATCGAAAGTATTTTGCGCATGAATTTATTCGTATTTATGTTGCATCAAGTGATGAAATATATAAACATATTTTCTAGACGTGTTAATTTTACACCACATGATTCACAATGTGACGTCACATGAATATTGTCCATAAGAAAATAGTTTTAAATGTATTGGTTTAATATATGACGTAATTTTCACTATTAAATGCATTTCACCGAAACAATTTAATTATTTTAAAGGCTATTTTTCCTCTTTTAAGATTCATGAGTAAATATACAATTTAAAAGGGTTTAGGAAAATTATTATTTGAGCTTTTTAAATATTAACTAATTTTCACCAGTAAAAGTTTTTCACATGTAATAATTTAATTATTTTACACATTTTACTTATGATGATATTTAATATTGCGACATTACATACGACGTAAACTGCCACCATATAATGCGTTTCGCGTGTAATAATTTAATTAATGAAATCCTCTTAGAGTTACTATAGTAACACGAATGGGACACGGAATTCATGGAATTGCCTTAGTAATTTTTAGATAACTAGGGGGCTCGGCCCCTACGAGCTACGCTCGCCAACCTTCGTTCAGACACCGCATTTTCTAAAAGCACGCTAATTTGATTGGCTTTAAAAAGATTTTAAAAGATTGAATTATAAATTAAAAAACAGTGACGATCTCCCTATAAACGGGTTTCTATTCATTTCTCTTTGATTGGGGAATTTTAAGGAAAAATCAGTCGCTGTTAATAGATACAATGGCTGTTTTCGTCTTTGATTAAATAAAATCATTAAACATTTCAAAATAAGCTAATATAAAATGAATTAAGTAAACAGAGTCTTTGTGTCTCGGTATTTTTTAACAAAGTGACAAGAAAGTTCTTTCTGACGTAATTTTTACCAAACTTCTCTTTCTCTTTTTAATATTCACGTGAAAATACTTTTGTTAGAAATGAAATATTATTTGCGCTGTCCCAGCAAAAATAGTGGAAAAGATCATCTCGAAATATCAAATAAATGTCTCGCGCTATTTTTAAATTTAAACTACTATTTTGCAATATTATTTTTTGTTCATTTTACGTAATAAGTGTAATGTGACGTAAATGTGATGTAATTTCTCCTATTTAAGACTTCTAACGCATGTTAATGAATTTATTATTTTACAATATCCTTTCTCTGTTAAAATTCACGTGTAATTATAGATGAAGTAATTTTCAATAAGTTCCTGCTTTTTATACGTAATTATTTAATTCTAATGTGAAAGTTTTTCTTTTCTGTTTATAATAGTCAAGTGTAAATAAATTTTTAATTTGAAGCAAACATTATTGTTTCCGTTGTTTATACAGTTTGGCAACAGGTTAAATTAGTACAATTTTCTGAAATAAGTAAAAAAATATCTCTCGAAGTGCTGAAAATTTGAATTTAAAATAGAAATGAAACCTCGAAAAATGAGTCAAATTAAAAAAATAAATTAATTCTGCACACCGGGAAATTATAACGTATAAAATGATCTAAAAATTATTAAATTCCGATGTATAGTTTTTGCTCCTATAAAACTTTTTTAATGGAACGATTTTGTCCAACTTTAGCATTAAATATCTCTTAAAATAATTATTCGATTTGAAAACTGCCTGCATCAGCGTGTTTATCAAACACTTCTGTATAACACTACCAATTTTCATATTTTTGTATGCATTATTTTTCTTAATATTAACGAAGAAAGACCTCCGGTCACAAAAAATTCAAAACCGGCGGCGGTGACAGCGGTGGTTACTTTTTTTTAGAATAGAGAGATTCAAGACTTTATCCACACTGCAAACGCAGCTTATAATATAATTAATTTAGGGATATTCTGAAATATTATCTTGTGACCAGGAGAGCAATCGATGACATTCTTGCCAACATGAAAAATTTAATAAGGCTAATTACAAGAGATCCATCATTCTTGATGAGAAAATAAGCTCACCTTTCTAACAAAGCAAATTAATACTAATTGCACTAAATCTACTTAAATCTAGCAAATAGCGATATTGAGTAATTAATTTTGGCAAAAATATCAGAAATTCGGCATTAGTTGAAGTCAATTAAGTTTTTCCATTCTTCCATCCATATTTCCGTTAGAGCTTTAGAACTAGAATAGTGGACGCCGAAGATTTTCAAATTTTTAAAAAAGAATATGGTTCAACACAAGTGCTTTAAAATGTTGACCTTTCTCTAAATAAGTTACATACTGTGCTAATAATATACGAAGACGGCTATAGAGAAGAACAAGACTAACCCGTCAGTTATAAAAATGTCAAAAATTAAAGGGTAGAAAATACACAAAATCCCTAATTTAACTCATATTGGACAGTAATAATCAACTGGGAGAAAATGATTTGCGGCTTATTTGGGGAAGCTTGAACATTGTAAGGTATATGTCTATTAGGAAGCCGATAGGATTGTTTCTATAACGTTCAAGCACTAAATCAGAAACATCATATCGGACAAAGCTGTACCCATCCCGTTTAGTTACAGTTGTCCCATTTTTAAGCTTCCTTTAAGAATTACTAAAGGACACTGAAGTAATAATAATAAATTTCACTTAGGATCCACTGCTTTAATTCCGATCCAGCTCTTGATTTGAACGAGGTCTATTCTAGAGGGTAAATATATCTCATTTATAAATATTAAGGCGTACTTCCATGCAGAAAAAGTGTCATTTTCAGAAAAAATTTCCTTGTTCAGGGGTAGAGGGGCCCATGACCCTCATGACAGATCCGGCCTTGGCCTCCAAAGCCGTTTCTGATCAGATCAGACATTTGCCATAATTTATACATAGGTTTCTGATTCATTAAACGTTTTTGACTTCGAAATGCGTTTTCAATTCTAGATCTAAATTTATAGAACCAAGAACTCTAACAAGGTTTTCCGTTAAAGTTTATCACTTGAAATAATGATTTTTTTTTTGTTGTTGTTTGTTTTAACCTGTCTTAACTGGAGTCTTAGTCTTAACCTAACTAATAAACATGTGAGCAGCAACGTGAACATGAAGGTATGAAGGATGCCATGAAGGCATGAAGATAAGAGTGAAACAGGGAACTTGTTCAATTAATAATTCATCCCTAGGGGCATCAGCAGTGATAAAAGCCAACTGGAATAACCACAATCAATGTCTAAAAGACAGCTACCACGAGGATTACTATGTTTACGCAACATGTGAACGAAGAGGGTGAAACGAAAAAGAAAAAGTAACCTTGAGCTATTTATAGAACCTATTATCGCTGCGTTCAAGAGTCGTTCTACCCAGCAATTGTAGTGAGGCGTTTCCTGATATTCGGTTTCTCGGCGATCATTTCCATCAGAATCACAGCTATTTAAAGCTACCGCCTCTAATATATCTATTATTACTATTATTTACTTTATTTAAAGAAACAAAGTTCCATCATTCCTTTTTATTTATTTAAAAATAAAATTGTTTAAGTAATATAATTTTGCACGATTAGACAGGGTACAAAATACATATTTGTTCTGCTTTCTCCTTATAAAATTAAACAAAGGGAACAATGCCTCTTTTCTTCTCGCGCATCACTGAATAAATGACATAAGACTTTAGCATCAATGCTTTTTGATTTGAAAAAAAAAAAAAAAAAAAAAAAAAAAAAAAATATATATATATATATATATATATATATACCGGGTGTCCCAAAAAGGACTGACTGATTTTAAAATTCAATAACTTCCAAACGGTGACAGATATTAAAAAAATTCTTGCAGGAGGGTTATGCATAAAGTCAAAAGTTTTTTTACAGTGATTTTCGATTTTAGTTCGAATTACAAACAATAGATGGCACTGCAATCAATAGAGACTAAATTCAGGCTCAATTTTTGGTACTTCGTGGCCCGGATAATACGTTTCCATCTCCTTTTTCTGCATGGATTAACAGAAAGGACCAAAAATGGAGCCTGTATTTAGCGACTATTGCTTACAGCGCCATCTATTGTTTGTAATTCGAACTAAAATCGAAAATCACTGTAATAAAACTTTTGACTTTATACATAACCCTCCTGCAAGAATTTTTAAAATATCTGTCACCGTTTGGAAGTTATTGAATTTTAAAAACAGTCAGTCCTTTTTGGGACACCCGGTATATATATAATAAATATAAGCAATTATTTGTATTTCTAATTTTCTGAGCAGTAAAATTCTTTGGAATTTTAATTTCTGCAATTTTGTTCAACTTGGCTTAGAGGCGTAATCAACAGAGTGATAAAGTTTCCAAGCCTATTCTCGAACCAGGGTCATTCGCATTACGCGCAATGCTCTGAATACAATGAAAAACAATGGACGCAGTCAGAATTTTTTGTCGATTTCCTAAAATTTGGTTTTCTGGATTAGGCTAGTTTTGAAACTCACATCCTCAATTATATATATGCATAAGTAAAATTCTTTTTTGGTGAAATACTGCTTAGGGTAACTTTTAATTTTTTTTAAGTTGGAAATATTGATTTGCTAACGTTGAAATATCTATTTTAATAGTATTTAAGAATGTCTCTTTTTTTTCCTCGCGCATCATTGCATAAATGATATAAGACCTTTTAATATCAACCTAGGAAAACACGTGCGTCGCTAATCGACGAAAAGAATATTTCAGGAAGCATGTTACAAAATTAAAGTGTTTTAATTAAATATGTGTATAAAAGGAAAATATTAATTTTGTTCACTTTTATATAATAGTAAGTAGGAAATCTCTTTCTAATGCAAATTCAATATCGGGTGTTTTCCTTTTTAGTTATACAAAATGCAAGATGAATGGGAAATTGGTACCTTTTAAATTAAACAGAAGAGTAAAAAAGGAATGATTTCAAAGTCAAAACAATGTTATCTCATACAATCAGTCTCATACATATCTCATACAATCAATCTGGTTACAATTAAAAAACTTTGGGAAGCATTTGAATTTATTTACAAAAATTATGACAACTCCCGTATTAAAATTGAAAGTGAAGGGAGCAAATCACTCAACCTAAGAAATTTCAATTTTCGATGCCTGTAATGCGTACGAAAGGTCAAATAAACGCCGAAACGCCGAGCATTAAATAAGACAAGCCAATCAGCGGCGGCGTAACAACCGATGCAACAGACTGATTGGTTGGTCCGAAGGTGCGCAAAGTTGTACTTGAAATTATCTGCAGTGTAATTACAGTTTAATTAAATGTAATTAGTCATAGTTACAATTACATTCCGTAACCAATCCTTGCAGCACTGTAGCCGGAACCGCCCCATTCCATTATTTAACTAAATTTCTGTGCTCGAATGTGTGCAACTATAATTCATTACATACAATTAAATTGTAATTGCAGATAATTGCAATTACAAATTTTCCCAACTCTTGTGGGTCTTCTTATTTAACAGCAGGGACGCCAACGCATAGGACGATAAGCAGTGTTGAATTCAGAATCTTTTCTCCGGGAGGGATTTCTGTGCCTCCAGGGTGGACATTATAGAGTTCAGGGAAGGGGGGGGGGGGTTCATTTTTTGACCCTTGAAAACACAAAATCTCAAATCTTCCGGGGGGGGCATCTCATTGCTCCGGGGGAGTCCGGGTCCGGGGGGAATGTCTCCCCCCCCCCGGACCACCCCCTGAATTCAACACTGACGATAAGGATAGTGAATGCACATTACGGAATCTTAAGAATATGAAGCAGATGTAGAGTATGAAGTACTAAATACTTTAACTTAACAGCTTTAACTACTTTAACTTAACAACTGTAAAAACTTTTAAGTAAAAAAGTGTGTTTTAATAATATTAAAGGTTGACAAATCTGTGATCCAACAATCATTATAAATGGATTAATTGATATCGACCAAATAATTTCGTTTATAGTGAGATAACTGTTTACAGTGTGAAACACGTTGCACGTAAATTTAACATTTGAAATAATAGAAATGAATCTAACTGCTGACTGCTCTACTGGGTGTATTTTTTTTATAAATTAATCGCGGTATAACTGAGAATTTAATTATGTACAGTAGGCCAAAAATGAAATGAAAAAAAAAATTCAACTATAGTTAATATCCAAGGAAAAAAGAAAAGTCCCATACTAATTTGTAGAATGTTCTTTATAACATAAAGTACGAGTTGAAGAAAGTGTTATGAAACAAAATTAAATTTCCAACAATTTGAAGTGAAATCGTTTTTTGTATTTTATTATTATTATTTTCTTTTTCTAAACATATGTTTAAAATGTTAACATGAAGTACTAAACATTCTCGGAAAATCTTATTGACATTTAATTGTTAAACATTAAAAATTATTATTATTAAATATTTAAAAATAATGTCTTATACCTTCAAGAATAATTACAATTTTCATTTTTTTCAGACTTACCATACGATATATTACCACATAACATCTTCTTTTACTACTGTCTTCAATTGCATGTAGTTTACTGTATAATAAGGAGTCAAAGGCATATTAAAATTAAACATAACATTTAAAAGTTCATTTGCAAAACCATAATTTTATTACACATTTTAAGTTCAATATGATGCTAAAATGTGTGGATATATATAGGACAAATTATCTAAGCCAGAAGTATTGCTATAATACAGTATAAGGAGAAAATAAAACTTTTATAGTTAGTTAGAATAAAAAGTTTCGTCTTTTATATAGGACATATGGGGCATTCTCACAATCTTTTGACTTTTGGGAAAAAAAAAATCTGACAAAATTAAACTTGCTAAAATAACATTTTAATCTGATAGAATGCCTTAATGATTCAAAATAAAGAAAAAATGGTCAGCAGCGAAATTTTTTTTATTTAACTGAGGTTTGAGTTAAACTTGCGAGTTTAATTTTCCTTACCATTTTACTCCTATAACTTTTTATTTTCTTCTAAATTTTTACTTATAATGAATTTGCATAGTACCCACAGGACATTCAAATAAGAAATAATAACAATGTAGTACTTTTAATACAGAATTTTTGTATAGCACTGTCTTAAAGGGGTGTTAAAGAAGGGACGGGAAGGTAAAAAAAGGGGATGGTATTGGAAAAAAGGGACAGTAAGGATGGAACGGTAAGGAAAATTACCACCTATTTTTAGGAAAATCATGTTAAGACTAAGTGATAGCCACAATGTTCATTTATTTTTAGAAACAGTTGTTAACATTGGATTAAATATTTTTTTTTTTTTTTTTAATTTACCTCGAAAAGTGCAGGAATAAACCTTGGGGACGGTGAGACTACCAATAGCCATGATGCTTGAAATTGATATTTAAATGCTGATTTAAATTCTACAATAAATTTCCTGCCAAAGAATTTTAGGCATTATTTCTCTAGCATACTTCTGCATGAGAAAAAATTTGAAAAAAATTCTGTGGCTGCATCTGAAATGATTTTCTGTATAATTTTAGAACAGGGATGGTAAGAAATGTAAAACCCAGAGACAAAGTTTAAAAAATAATAACAACCCTAAAAATGTGTGCAAGTTAATTTTTAGCTACATATTTATATAAAACAATAGTTCCAGTTTTAGAAAAAAAATTACATCGAATTATTTTTATTGAAACAATTTTATCCAGACATCTCCAAACTTAGAAAATCAGCGTCAGGGACACGTGACGATATAGGAGTTTTCCAGGTTTTTGGACCCCCAACATGGTCCAAAACTTATTTATCTCGTTAATATTGTTGTGAAATCATGCAATGGGATGTTCCCCAATATATGAAATAAAAAAAACACAAAAAAGTGTATTAAAATAAAAATTATTATTCAGGGACATGAAAGTCAAAAGATTGTGAGTATGCCCCATATCCTGTCATTTATGACAGAAAATTGTTAGAACTGTTCATTAAAAATAAATTATGTGACACTTTTGAATGGCAGCAATAAACCATAAAAAGCTCAAATAGTGTTTACACAATTTCTCTACAGTGTAGAAAAAAATAACCTTGAGTTATTTTTAGAGCTATAACGACAAGTGAAGAGTCATTCCACCTACAGCAATTGTGAAAATGCAATTCCTACGTAAGTTCTTTCGTCCAGATTCCGACATTCCGACAAATTAAACTAAATCACCAAAATCTTTTTATAAACATGTTTACTTACGATTTACTTTTGGAATATCATAATTTTTTTTTCTGTCGCCTTTTAAGACACTATTCACGAATAAAAAATAAAGTTTATAAAAAAAAAAATATCTATTTTTTCATTTTTTTCCTAGATAAAACTTTTTTTTTAGCTCCCATTTAACCGTTTATGATCCAATGATACTTCAGACCAGGGCTGTCCAACAACTCAGCGCCCGCTAGCATCATGCGAACTTTGAACGATATCTTGGTGCTCTTTCGAATGTTTCCATTTAGCTTTTTTTTTTTTAATATATAAAAACCATTTTTAAAAAATTCTTACATATTTTAAATCATTCATGTTTGCATTCTTTTTATATTTTAGGCAGCATCAAGGTTTTGATTCTTGTCTTTACCCTACCAAAGTTCGAGATGAGCCCCAGATTAGAAGTCTGCACAGGCCGGAATTTCGAGGCCCGATGAAAAAATTAAAAGCTCGGCCCGAGCCGTGGAAAAATCAATTAAATGAGGCCCGACTAAATTTCAACAAAAAATTTAGGTTTAATAAACATACATATAAGATTCTTTTAAAGAATAAAACTGCATACATATTTATGGGATAATTTTACAGTATATTTTAAAATTACTATGTGTTCGCAAGACAGAAAATACACAATAGCAACATTAATGATTACTTAGAGTCTTAGATGTTTCAACATTCAAATAAGGATTCATTAAAAAGTTAATGTAGTTTAGAATAAAAGTAAAAAAGGAGAGTTAAAAACATGATAACTTTTGAAGCTGTATAATAAAAAGCAGATTTTTAAAAATATTTCTATGCCATATAATAAGGCTTTTCTCAAATCCTGATGAGCTACTTTCTGATACATTTTTGAATTCATTTCTTTTCGGAAGTTCATAAGATTGGCAAGTGTTCTTATACAGAAACTATGTAATCGAATAACGTTATCCATTTTTTGAAAAAGACAATATATCTTTGAGAAAATACTGTCAAAGTTAAAGTTTTGAATCGAATTTCCAGAAGCCATAGCACGGGAAAGGAGCAAAACCTGCAGTAACAAGACAAGAATCTCTTATATCTCCATAAGTAATTTATTTATAAGAAATAGAAAACGCCGCTCGATTCCAAATCCCTTCAATAGTCAGGCCTGTCAATTTTATGCCTTTACAGTTAAAAATGAGTCAGAAAATGTGTCAGAAAATTTCTCATTGCTGAACAGTGAATTGGGGAACCACCTTAAGGAATATTTCCAAGGATTCCGTTATTAGAAATTCGTTATCGCTATTAATATTTTTACAAAACATTGCCTTCCCTACACATCCTGAGAACAATAAAGTCCAGTTCTAGCCTGATCTCGGCCCAGCACGAGTCTGCTGAAAAAATGAAGCCCGTGCTCAGACACCATTTAACTGTCCGAAACTGATCTATACGCTGGACATGTTACATTTCTGTATTGATGTTGTCAAATTAGCATCGGCTAGTGACGCACATTTATACTTATTCTCGCGAAAGCCACCTTCATTGAAAATTGCTCATGTTTTATC
Organism: Maratus speciosus; assembly: GCA_963932465.1. NCBI lineage: Eukaryota > Metazoa > Arthropoda > Arachnida > Araneae > Salticidae > Maratus > Maratus speciosus. The sequence continues at coordinate 451,496,962 of OZ010789.1, read as the reverse complement.
GGCTTCGATTAAGTTTTTAAAGCGGGGCGGCAGACCCGCTTAATTTTTTTTATCGGTCTGGCCCTGCCTTATAGGCCCGTTCAATTTTTTTGCCAGCCTGACCCGTTTATTTTGCTTCTCGGCCCGGCATAGCCCGTTGCAAAAATTGTTCTAATTCTGCCGGCCCGCCCCGTTATAAATTTACTATGATTTACATTTTCTCTGTAGTCTATTTTTATACGTGCCTGACTACATGAGATGCGCATAGTATAAGGCGTGTGTGTGCCTTTCGAATGTTTCATGTTGCTAGCTTATTTTTAAAAAGCTAAAAATCCATTTAAAAAAATATTTTATTTGAAAACTATATTGGCATTTACATACTTTTTTGATCGTAGACAGCATTAAGGTTTTTAGCTCCTTATCCTACAAAAGTTTTTTGAGATAAACTCAACAGAGATATGTAATTCTAAATGTACTATGATTTATATTTTCGCTGTGATTTATTTTTATATGGGTATAGTTGTTACTGTGATATGTATGTACAACGCAAAAGACGAGCTTAGGTTGCTAACACTACCGAAGTGCGATAGCATTGTGTGCTTCCAGTCTTGTGAATAATGGCGCTTTTTATTGTTTGCCAACAGCGGAGCTGCCCCCTTGATAACTGAAAGGTTGGCTAGGCCTGCTTTAGACTTGAGTAAACATTAAAATAACTTGTTATAAAATTCATTTAATACATCAATTGGCAGTAACACAATTTTGGATGAATTTTAGATACTTTACTTTATCATGAAAAAAGGTATCCAAAAGTTCGTTGCACAAATTTAAATGCACAAAATATAAATTCACTGCACTTTTTAAAAACATTTTTAAAGGGTTAATTTCTTTTCGACTTATAATTGTTCAATTTGTTTATGTTAAAAGACACAGAGTGGAAAGTTTCAGTTCTGAAAAAAGTGCTATATTTATACATTTAAATTTGTACATTTATTATTTTTTTAACTTCGTATTGTTGTAAAATATTCTACAAAACGCCTATAAATACCGATTTAGTTTATTAATTTTAATAGACGAAATCTTCCTAAAGTTTATTCAATGATTGCACAAATCGGTACTTCTTTGTTATAGCATATTTGTTACAGCTTCTTCGGCATAAATCAGATTAAGAAAGATATTATAAACAGTCACGAAAATGAAACGGCGACCAATGAAAACATTTTCAATCTTATACGGCTTATTTATGTCGACGCATGTTTTGTATTACACTATTACACGACTTGTTTATCTATATATTGAATATAGGGGAGAGGGGGGGGGGGCAGATGTAAACATGGGGCACATGTCAACAGTACATATTTCACTCAGTTAATCTGTAATAACAAAATAAAAAAAATTACCAATAGATGACAGTACTGGTACCATCTTTTGGCTGAATTTTCAGAACAATGAGCCCTTTTGATTTCTGGTTGTTCTAATTTGTTTGTTTTAGAAGTTGTTAAGTAAAAAAGTCTTCTAAAGTTATTGAAGTAAAAAATTAATTCAATTCATTTTTTAAAGTAGAATATCAGCGTTGCCTTCTATAGTGGCTCCGAAATCAAGAAAATTCTCTTTTAGAGCTTCACTCGAATCTTAAAGATCATTTTATGTTATTAATTGCTGTAAATAATCTGCATTTTTTCAAATGAAAATATTTTATGTTAAATATTGAATTTTTTTAATATATTTTATCTTTGCTAAATAGGGGACAGGGGGGGGGGGGGCACATGTGAACAATTTTTACATATTTAATTACCGTAATTTCGCGCGTATCCGCCGCACCTCAGATAACTCGATTTCCTACCAGAATTTATTTTAAATAAAATGCGACTTACTTCTGCTTAGCTCTGATTTGACTTCTTTTTTTCAATAAATTTTCCGGTCTGAAAAAGACCTACCTAAGCTGCGGCGTATACGCGGGAAATTACGGTATTTCTCAAAATTGTTATGAGCTATTGAAACAAAAATTGATTTATATGAATATTTACACTTTGTTTGTCCTTCTGGTGAAAATTTTAGATGCTTTTATCAAGAATTTCTAACTTATATCATCATTCTAACAATTGTCTAAATTTGTTCACATGTTCCCGGTGGAGGGGTAGTTGTGTACATACCTGGTGCACATGTGAACACATGCATACAAAAGACAAAAATAAATTTTTGTCAATAAAAACTGTGATAAAAACTAATTATATGCATTCTTATTAGTTGTGTGAATAAATCAATAAATGTTTCAACATAGATACAAGAAATTATTCGTAAAATTATACACTAATATACCTAGTCCTTTTGAGTCAAGCATAGCAAAACTATGTTACTTTTAAATAAGTTACTGAATAATTCTGTTATTGTTTTTTTTATTTTTTTTTTCTAAATGTTATAACAAAATGTTATAACAATGTGTATAACAAAATTGTGCATCATGGTTTTAAAAATTGGTAAAATTGTGACATAAAAATTTGGTGATTATCACAGTACTACTTATCACTTTTTTTGGCCAACTAAATTTTACTTTCATAACACAAAATACCTTACAAATACTTTAATATGGGCTAAGAAAAAATAAGTACGTTTAAAACTGGAAATCAATAAATAATAACAAATAAACTTATTGGTTTTTACTGAAAGCCACTACTTTTATTTGTTATCTAACTTCTAGTAAATTAAAACTGTTAAGCAATCTTAAAAACATTGAATTTATAGCTCAATGATTGTCAAGGGTAATTAAATGTTAAACTGATAAAAAAAAAATGCATTCATAGACTTAAAAAATACACTTTTGAACTGTTCACATCTGCCCCCATATATTCTGTTCACAAGTGCCCCATCTACCAACTTAATCCTAATTTATATATATAAAGAAAGGATATTTTTAATTGAAATAAGGAAACAAAACTTTTTGTAGACTTACCTAATTAAAGCCACTATAGAATGCAGTGCTGATATTCTATTTTAAAAAATGTCTCGAATGAATTTTTACCTCGATAACGTTAGAAAACTTTTTTACTTAAGGTCTTCTAAAACTAACAAATGACAACTACCAGAAATCGAAATGGATCGTTGTTCTGAAAATTCAGCCAAAAGATGGTAACAGTATTCCACTTACCTAATTAATGCCACTATAGAATGCAATGCTGATATTCTACTTTAAAAAATGTCTCGAATAAATTTTTAATTCAATAACGTTAGAAAACTTTTTTACTTAACGCCTTCTAAAACTAACAAATTACAACTACCAGAAATCAAAATGGATCATTGTTCTGAAAATTCAGCCAAAAGATGGTACCAGTATGCCATATATTGGTAATTTTTTTAATTTCTTTTATTTCAAATTAACTGAGTGAAATATGTACTGTTCACATGTGCGCCATGTCCCCCTCTCCCTTACATATGTTTTAAGTTTTCTCTTTAGAGCTCCAGATATCTGCACATGCAATTTTCATTCTACATGCATACAAACATAACATAGACTCACTGTGTCTCATGTTGACTGCTGAGATAGGCTGTTAAAAGTAGAAATTATTTATATTCAATAATTTGAAGCACTTAAATTACAAAAAAAGAGAAAATATTATATTAGATTTGTCCTAAAAAAAACCAATTGATTTAAACTGTGGTTTAAACCATGGTTAAAACCAATTGGTTTTAACCACTGGTGCCAACCCTGCTAAGAAGTAGAAAGTATAGATAAAAAATAGAGAGTAACATTTAAAAGAAAATACTCTTTGATCGTTTAGTAGTTTAATATTAATTAAATTATGATTATACATTGAAAAAAAATTTAGAAAAGCATAATAGATAACTTAAATCAAGACCGCCTTATCATATTAACAGAACTCCCTATATCACATTCGTTACCTTGATTTACATAATATTTTTTTTCTTTCTTGTTGCTATTCCTTAAACTAGTATGTTGTGGCCATCACAAAACTTTCTTCTATATAAATCACGTGAATTAAATCATTTAAATAGTACAAGAAATTACATCAATTTAGCACCAATTCATATCAAAGTATATCTGAATTTGAAGTTTGATGAAAATTAGTGCATTAGTTACTGAGATAGAGCTATAGGGTAAATTCTGAAAAATGTGGCATAGCAGCGCCACCTGTTGAGCGATTTGCACCAAAACACAAACAGCACTAATTCATATCAAGGTATACCGAAATCTGAAGTTTGTTAAAAATCCAAGCATTAGTTCTTGAGATAGAGCTATTGCGGATATCACAAAAAATGCAGCATAGCAGCGCCATCTGTGGAGTGATTTACACCAAAACATAAACAGCACTAATTCATTTCCAGGTATACCTGAATCTGAAGTTTGTTGAAAACCCAAGCATTAGTACTTGAGATAGAGCTATTGCGGAAATCATAAAAAATGCAGCGTAGCAGCGCCACCTGTTGAGCGATTTACACCAAAAGGTGCAAAACGTCAATTCATGTCAAGGACTAACTGAATCTGAAGTTTGATGAAAAACCGTGTATTATTCCTTGAGATAGAGCTATCACGAAAATCGTGTAAATGCTGCAAAATACAGCATAGCAGCGCCATCTGTAGGGCTATTTGCACCAAAACGTTACCAGCACCAATTCATATCAAGGAATAACTGAATGTGAAGTTTCATGAAAATCCGTGGATCAGTTCTTGAGATAGAGCTATTGCAGAAATCGCGAAAAATGCAGCTTAGCAGCGCCACCTGTTATGCGATTTACACCAAAAACTAATCAGCAACAATTTGTATTAGGGACTACTTGAATATTAATTTTTATTAAATTCCGTGCATTAGTTCTTGAGATAGAGCGCCCACAAAATTTGTGTCACATACATACACACAGACTCACAGACAGACATTTTGTAAAAACATGTTTTTCGGAATCTCTGACCTCTAAAACGTGTAAATCCGTCGAAAACCGGAAGTCGAAAATTTTTATGAATCCAATACTTCTTGTAAAGATAGAAGAAAGTAAAAAAAAAAACGAGCTAAAATTATTGTTTTAAATAAATTCACCAGTTCGTGCTTTCTATCAAGCTTAAATCAAAGAGGTAAATTTTGGATGTCATCAAACTAAGGTATTTTAGTGAAAAACATTTGGAACTACATGAATTGCAGTCACGAAATTAGTTGCGATTTTTAAGATAAACATTGAATGTTTATAAAAGAGTGCTTTTAAAAAATATATTTTTACTTTTATTTTAAAGATAATAAGCTTTAATGCATACCTTAACAAAATATTCAAATTTTGCGACAATTGGCCAGTTTCTACGAAAGTTAAATAAAAACTAGTCGAATGTGGCAATCCCAAAACCTTCTTCTATCTCATACATGTTAATACTTCATGAAAATTGCAGCGTAAGGTGATTTACACCAAAATCTAATCAACAACAACTTATGTGAACTTCTAATTGAATTTGAAGTTCGATGAAAATCGTGTTTGAGAAAATAGTTTTTGAGATGGAGCTATTGCGGAAATCATGAAAAGTTCTACACAGCAGTGGCACCTGTTGGGAAATTTACACCAAAAACTTATTACGACCAATTTATATCAGGGGACTAACTGAACGTAAAGTTTGATGAAAATCCATACATTAGTTCTTAAAATACAGCATCGTGAAAAATGCAGCATAGTAGCGCCACCTGTCGGGCAATTTACGCCAAAAACTAAACAGCACTAATTTATATCAGGGACTAACTGAATCTGAAGTTTGATGAAAATTCGTGCATTAGTTCTTGAGATAGAGATATTTAGATAATCATGAATAATGCAGCATAGCAGCGCCACCTATAGTGCGATTGTTGGGTGATTTACATCAAAAACTAATCAGCACCAATTTATATCAGAGACTAACTGAATATACCGTTTTATTAAATTCCGTTCATTAGTTCTTCAGATAGAGCGCCCACAAAATTTGTATCACACACACCCACACACACACAGGCAGACAGACAGACAGAGTCACAGAGAGACATTTTGTAAAAACATGTTTTTCGGGATCTCTGACGCCTAAAACGTGTAAATCAGTCGAAAACCGGAATTCGAAAAATTTCACGAATCCAATACTTTCTTCTTGTAAAGATAGAAGAAAGTAAAAAGTAAAGGACAAGGAAGAGGATACGCAGACAAACATACTATCATGTTGGGAGGTTTCTGACGAAATTTATAATGGGACCAAAATGAGCTCTCCCAAGAAAAGCGGGGAGAAAAGGATTATCAGAATTGAAACATTCGTTCAAAAGTTATGTGTGCACATACGTTTAAAGAAACATACAATTTCGAGTGATATAATTAATTTTAGATTTCAAGAAAAACATACACTATATTCCCAAAATAATTGGATACTTTGATAAAATAAAATGTTTTAAATGATCTGCAACTCCTGCACCTGTAAAACATTTGTGTTCATTTGTGTAAGAATAACATGGTTATTTATGAAGATATAAAGTTTTCTTTAAAACATTCAAGAAATTTTCGCATGTTTTTAGTTTATAACACACAGGGTTTTCAACCAAATGTAATGACACTATCAGAAAATTTGACAAAGTACAGTAGAAGCAACATAGTACAATTAGAATATAAATATGTTAGATATTGGATGAAATCATTTTTAACTGCGCATGCGCGAATGACAACAAAGATTCACTTTGAAAACTTGGTAGTCACTATACAGCAACTCATGTAAAAAGACATGTCGAATATACTGAAAATTCAGAAAGATATAGGCGATAGTGGGAGCTGAATTTCAATTGCTTTCTAAAAGTAGCTGGATGATAACGGATTTTCCACAAATTATCCTTTAATATTTATAATTTTTTTAATTTTAATATTTAATTGATGCTTTAGGTTTAAGTTTTCTTGAAAAACCACCAGAACAAGCCTATTACAAAAAAAAAAAAAAAAAAAAAAGATTTGTTGAAAATCCCTTATTAGCTGACAACTTTTTGTAGGCAGCCGAAATTCAGCTTACTATATCGCCGATATCTTTATGAATTTTCAAGGTATTACACTGTTTTTTTTTTTTTTTATTATTATTATTAGTTGCTCTATGAAGTTGACTTCCAAATCCTGAAAAAAAAATCTTTGGAATATGAGGAGTTAAATATTATTTCATACTAATGCTCACATTTGATCCAATATTTAACAAATTTATATTCTAATTGTAGTTTGTCAAATTTTCCAAAGTGTCATTACATTTGGCTGATAATCCTGTATGTCATAAACAAAAAGCATACGAAAATTTCTCGAATTTCTTAAAGAAATCTTTCTATCTCCATAAATATACATGCTATTTTTACAGAAATGAACACAAATATTTTACAATACTCACATAGCCAGGTGCTGCAGATCATTTAGAACATTTTATTTTACAGGATGATCCCAAACATTATTCTTTTTGTTCAATTTGTGATTGTCCCCTAATAGCCTCGTGATAAAACATTTGCTGAAAAATATGAAGTCGAACATTTTCTTTATATTCCCAAAGTTCCAGACACATTCGTCAAGTATTTATCTAGACATTCTATCTCTAGGCAAAATGCGTAAAATCATTCCGATTATTTTAGGGAATATAGTGTACATTAAAAAAAGCATACATTCAAACAACATGCAAACGATCTGTCTAACCTCCTTTAAAGAAAGCCTGTTATAATGTTCATCAATTTTAAGTGAAAATTATTTTTAGATCTGAGATAAAATACTACGCTTCTTATTTAGTTAATTTTAATTTAAGTGTTAAATGTTCTAAACAATTTAAGTTATAATCCCTTAAACTGTTAAATCTTATTTTTTGTTCTCTCAAAAAAGAGAAGTTTTCATAGTACATATTTGAAATATTATAGTGTAAATTTGACACATTAAAAAAAATGAAACTTAACGGATACATTCCATTTAAAATCACTTTTAATAAGCTATGAATTTTTCACAATTTATGCTACAGTTCTAATTTATTTTATACATTCTCCAGCTAAAGCAATGATACATCTATAGATAATGATACATCGTTACTTCAAAAGTGAAAACTTAACATTCCTTAATTTTTTTTCTGTTAATGCACTGTTATGACAAAATAAACAATCTTAAATTTTCATGGGGAAAAATTAAACAGCTTCTTTAACAACAGTTTTTCTCTTCAAACATGAGAAAGTTCAACAATTTATAACACATACACACATTATTGATAACCACCCCCTATTATAGCACAAAAAGCACTCAACCGAAAAAAAAAGAAAGAAAATTTCTTCTTTCAATAAAGTAATGTTAAAATTGTAGTGCTAAATCCACCTTGAGTAAATAATTAAAATTCATATAAAGAACAAATAAAACGTACTAAAATGGCTTTTAGGTGCATATAATATAAAATTAGTTAAATACATTAAAATACCTTAAAAATACATTAAAAAACAAATTAAAATCTCAAAACGTTTTCGGCCAAATTCATGCAGAAATCGTCAGTGTTAATTTAAATGTCGTTATTTCTCTCTGCACTTATTCGTCAAAAGGAGAGATCATTGTAATTTAAGAGTGGTACAGAAGATAAGTTGAGAAGAAAAGGTATTCAAATTTTTAACAAAACAAGCTTCGTCTATTATGTAGCAATTCTTTCCGAACTCCATGGATGTCATATGACAATGTATCCTTACATACTACATCTTTATTGGAGATTATTTCAAGGGATTCTCTTATAATTGCTTCCTGGTAATTGCTTTTATGAGAGATAACTTTGGATTTATTGAAATAATACGTAATTTGATTTTTAATGTATTTTTAAGGTATTTTAATTAATTTTATATTATATATATGCACCTAAAAGCAATTTTAGCACATTTTATTTGTGCTTTATATGAAGTTTAATTAAGAAAACTTTTATTATTTATGAATTCAAATTTTTCCTTAACCTTTTCAGGCGCAGAATAACACCGTTCGTAAAATATTGAACTTATTGATTCACGCCAGAATTTACAAACGAATTTCTTAGAAAATAAATACTTGCCTTTCTTCACGTTCATTAAAAGAGCAAAATTGTATTAAAATATTCTGGGTGTGGTTGGCAGTTTGACATTAAAATTAAGTGCTCACACTTGTGACTACTGCCCTTGAAAGGGTTAATCTTAATTACATTTAGTGTTTGGGGGAGGGAGAAAATCTTACAAATAACTATTGTAATTTTAAGGATGTTTCATAATTATGGTTGGCATATTTCACATTATTTTAAGTATCAATAATTCTGACACATTAAAGTTTTTAACTACTAAATTAGCTGATAACAGTTTACAATTAATGGGAAAAAAATATCTGAATCTGAATGTACCGCCCCAAATCTGCATAATTTTCAGAAATCAGGTATTCATGACCGAACCTAATTAACCTACTCAATTAAAGCAGCAACGTGTGCAGAATGACACCTAGGCATGAAAAAGAACGAACAAGAACTTGCAAAACATGTAACGAAATACAATTCCTAGACAATTTATGATAGTATTCTTTTTAGTTTTAAAACGTATCATATGGAGCTAAAACAAGACTCATTTCAAGGACAAAATAATTGCTTTCTTTATAACGACATTTTAAAAAAATGACCGTGAAAAAACTAGTTGTAGAAAGAACTCCAATATCGGGTAATACTAAACTTCTGTTTCTAATATTAGATAACATTTCCATACAGAAAATTAACATTTTCCTAATACGTTACTGGAAAGCCATTGCAATAACATTCCTGATATACATATAACCTACAAAGATTTGTGGAAAAAGATAAAAAATCTTTTCATGCAGGTGCAGTAAAAATGAAGTATTCAATCAATTGAAAAATTATTTAGGAATATATAATTAATTTATGCAATATAGCATCTAATTAATAATAGTATCTAATATCATTATAAGTTATAAGAGCGATAAAATAGTTGAAAGAAAAAAGTTATTAAAAAATATACTAAGTTAATTGATTTTATTAAAGTAAAAGCTTACGAAAAATAAAAGTTTCTAGCATCACTTTAAAAGTAATTCCATCTGATACCGTATTAAATATTAGTTTAAATCATAGAATCTAAAATAATTGTTGCTTTCATATAGCAGTAATTTATAGGTTTTAACTTTTTAATCAGTATTATAAGCATTTGATATAACTTTGAAGTTTTATTTCTGCATTAACTTCTATTCTGTGATATCATAATAGTTAGACGGAGGCGGCTGATTTTTTTTCTAACTGAGCCATTAATTAAGTTGAAGACTTTACATTTTGCATACTTATAGCTGAACACCTCACATCAAACGACAAATCAAAAAATCTTGAAAAAGTCTTATATTTACCCGTCTGGGCTCTAACTTGTGTATTTTAAGCTTTTTTTTCTAACTGAGCCTCTATTTAAGTTGAAAACTTGAAATTTTGCATACTTATAGCAGAATGCTTGCAATCATACGAAAAATCATAAAATTTTCAAAAAGTCTTATATTATTTACCACCCCGGGCTCTGACTTGTGTATTTTAAGCAATTTTTCTAACCTCTCCCCATTGTACCCGGTGGGTACTTTTCTAGCTTTTGCCGACACCCCTTTGACCACTCTTTCATATTATACACATAGCCTTACACCTTTCAGTTCCACGTTTTACCGCCAGGGGGCGCCTACCTATCTCAGGTGCTATGAGCCCGATCCCCTTGACTAATATATCTACGGATTGGTTGTAAAACGGAGTTTCGTTTGATAGAGGTTTGTGTAGAATAGAGTGCGCCCCTGGTTGCGAAATGTGGAACTAACAGATTTTTCATAAGGATAAAGTGTTTTGAAAGGAATATTAAACGAAACCCTCTGTGCGATCTGTGATCACACTTACCCATTTGTTAAACGTAACGTCACTTTCTGTTCACATTAAAACAAATTTATATATTTTAATTATAATGAGGAAATGGCATCAGTAAAAAAATAGTAATTCCGATTATTTCCCTTTGCTCTGTAACAATGAAAGTAACTCCATTGTGAAGAAATTTTATAAAAAAAACTTTTTAAATTAAAATATACAAATGGGAATATTTAAAAAAAACAGCTGGTGTGGGCACACCTACTGATAAACAGCTTTCCTTTAAACAAATAAGGAGCAAAATTGGTTCAGTAAAAACTCAGGGCAGATGACTGAAAAAAAGGGCTCTTTTTAAAAATATATAGAATATTACTGTTATTTACTTTATAATATTACATTCACATAATATTACATTGTTTAACATATAATGAACAAAAATATATTTTTTAAACACAACTTACAAGAAAAAAGCAAACGTGTCAATGTAAATTTCTTCGATTTGGCGTAGCTACAGTATGTAATATGTCATCAGATACAATCTGTTTAAATCACACATATTCTAAAATATTTGAAGAAAAATTTTCAAGGATGAAATAAGAACTTACTCGAGCATGTGAGAGTAAAAAAAAATAAAAATGCAGAGATTCTCTTTTCTAGAGATATAATTCATGAAACATGAAACTTTAAAACTTCTGAATCAACAACCTGAATTCATTATCAAGACAAGGTTAAAGTTTTTTGGTTTCAAAGGGTTCCGATTTTACTTTATCTGGAAAACAGAGGCATGATACTGAATATTCCATATTTTATGAAAATGTAAATTTATCCGATAAAGAATTGATGCCTGACTTTTTAAAAGTATGAGAATAACAACGCTAGTTATATATATACTATTAGTAAGAAGTCAAACGTACATACATACAAAAAATAAATGGTCATTTGCAATCCAAATTTAAATAGAACAAGAAAGGAAAATTATGCTTGAAGAAGCACAGATTGTTAAACAGTTTTCTACCTATTCAAAGTACAGTAACGAAACTTCAACTTCATAAGGTGAATGCTATGAAGGTAATGATATGTATATAAAGTGAAAATAAAAATTATATATAAAGTGAAAGATTAGTATAAGAAACGATAAAAACAATAAAGTGGAAGATTTCTAAATAAACAATTTAGAAAACGCATAAAACATTTGAAAGGCAAATTTCGTGCTATTATCATCTGTAGTCCAATTACGTCAAAAGTAAAATGCCAAAATATTAAACATTGTCATACGTAAAATGCCTAAAATAATTAAATTATTACACGTAAAAAACTTTTAATGGTGAAATTAGGTCATACTTAAAAAGCTCAAATAATAATATTCCCAAACACTTTTAAATTGAATAATATATTTACACGTGAACCTTAAAAGAGAAAAAATAACTTTAAAATAATTAAATTATTACACGCGAAACATATTTAATTCTGAAAATTACGCCATATGTTAAAACTAAGCATTTAAAACCATTTTCTTATGGACAATACACCGGTTTTCAAAATGATATGAACGCTCGGTTTTTCAAGCATAAAAAAGAAGAAAATGTTGTTTGAAAAGAAAAGAAACAAACTGAAGTCTGATCAATGTTAGAAATAGAACAAATCGTTTTATTTTATAAATAAAATAAACTTTTCAAAAAAAAAAAAAAAAAAAAGTAACAGACTTAAAAAAAAAAGCGCTAAAAAGAATTAAATAATTCTTTAAAATTCTCTAATGACGAAACATTATCCAATAACCACACATCGCATATCATATATCGGCATAAAAGCCTTAAATTTAATAAGTAGAATTTAATATCCACCAAACATGGATTTTCTAGAGAATATTTTTTACAAGAGATTAATTTACATATTTATGATTTAATTTACGAATATATACATATAAAAAGTAATCAATTACTTTTTGAAGTTGGTTCCAAACATTCGCAATCGATAATGATTAAACAAATAAGTTTTTGAAGAAATAGAGCATTTTTTTTTTTTTTTTTTTTTTTTTTTTTTTAACTTTGTATCATATTTTCCATTATCGCTTTATTCATGGTAATAGGTACAATATATTCACAATTTAACTATACTTAAGATAGATTGGCACCAACTTCAAAAAGTAATTGATTACTTTTTATATGTATATATTCGTAAATTAAATCATAAATATGTAAATTAATCTCTTGTAAAAAATATTCTCTAGAAAATCCATGTTTGGTGGATATTAAATTCTACTTATTAAATTTAAGGCTTTTATGTCGATATATGATATCCGATGTGCGGTTATTGGATAATGTTTTGTCATTAGAGAATTTTAAAGAATTAATTCTTTTTAGCGCTTTTTTTAAGTCGGTTACTATTTTTTTTTTTTTTTTTTTTTTTGAAAAGTTTATTTTATTTCCTACTTTTTAGTTATTCATACCGTAATACATAATTATCTTCATTTCAATCAATATCTGCTGAATAAATAATTAATTTGTCATAGAAATAATAATTTACAAAAATTATTTATTAAACAAATAATTTTTAATGAATTTTTTGTAATTTCATTAGAAGTATTGATTTTATTAGCACTTAATACTTATGATAGTTTTTTAAACAAGTGCATTGTATTCCAACAATCTACATTCATTTGACATTTTATTAACATACATCTGACCTGTGCGCTTGGCGTCAAGTGCCCGCTTATCGTCAATATATGCGGACGAGATAGCACACACAAGGAAATTTACAACACAGAGAAATACAGCAGGGAGAAGAGTGTGCGACTGAGCCAGCGGGATATTCGCAACCGATTAGCGGTGTAATGCCTTGACCACTCAGCCACGGTGAGCCAGCCTACATTCAAGAATGGAGGATATTCCAAATATGGGTTCGAGGCTGAAAGAAGTCACGTGATACCGGTAATTTACACAAGGAACTTCTAACTGATAAGAAGGGAATATACTACTGCTTTGCCTCATGAACTGTTTTATTGGCTAGCGGGGATTTACCTTACACGTCTACGGAGCCTTCCCTTCTTTACGCTAGAAGTTTTTACCTTGACCACGTGATCAAAACGGAGGTGGAATATCCTCCATTATTTTTTGTAGGACTCCGTTGTCAAGAAGCAAAATGAAGACTATGTATTAAAATTTGTATTGACTCTTCATGTATGTTGGCCAGATCCAGGTAGATTTTTCGCTGTTAGCGAAATGAGACCGACCAATCAGAAGCCTGCATTTTTGAGAACTTTTCTCTGTTTACTTCAAATCGGCAAAATGCAGGCAACTGATTGGTCAATCTCGTCTCGCTAACAGCAAAAAATCTATCTGGATCGCGACCTAAAGAGAAGAGTTGCCAAGACTCTGGCTTTTTGGATACCTGTAATTTTTATAAAGTATGTCCTTTTGAATTAGAAAAATTCTTCTATCAAATAAAACAAAATTTTCCGTACTAAAATACTGGCATTCAAAAAGCTGTAGACTTGCCAGGTTTGAAAATGTGGTCCAGAATTCTACATTATTATTTTCTGATAATCTCCATCAATTGTTTCCTCATGTAAGATGCCTCTATATGAGAGTGGTGACATACAATGCTCAGACTCCGTTTTTACATACGTGTTTTTCTAAACTATGGCAAAAATAGACATTTTCTATTCCAGAACTTGGCGATACTCGCTTGGAGAACTTTGATTATACTAGTGGCGGAAAATTTAACAAGCATTAGTTTGGCAATAATGGAAGTTGGTCAAGATTCATGGCGATAACTTTTGTCCAGAATCTATCAATCAACAGTTTTTTTTTTCGTATGTCGCCATTCTCATACCAATACTCCCTATTCTCAGGCAGTAAAGATATCAGAAATGAGCGGCAATGATTAGGTGTTTAGTCCGAATCTTATAACTGATGACAGTGCTGCTACACATAAGAAGGCACTTTACTGTGCGCAGGCATATAGAGGCACTTTTATGTGTACTGAGATATGGAGGCACTTTGCAGTGCACCGACTAAGGAAGACACTTTGCTGAACTCTGATGTATAAGGTCTCTTTTCATCAGGATTGGATTGCATCATGCATTTCTATTGGATTGTAAGTTTTTTGATATCCACTTCCAATGTCGGTTAGCATCGTTTTAGATATTTGGGTTTTTCTGAATGCGGTAACTTTTCTAGACAAGATATCGCACTTCAGAAAGTTACCACATCCAGTAAGCTTTAAGCTCCACATCGATACCTACGCACATCGGAATGGAGGATATTCCAAATATGGGTTCGAGGCAGAAAAAAGTCACGTGATACCGGTAATTTACCCAAGGAATTTCTCACTGATAAGAAGGGACGATACTACTGCTTTGTCTCATGAACTGTTTCATTGGCTAGCAGGGATTTACATTACACGTCTACGGAGCAGTCCCTTCTTTACGCTAGAAGTTTTTACCTTGACCACGTGATCAAAACGGGGATGGAATATCATCCATTGGGTGTGGAAAAGCTGACAATCCAACAGTAAAGTTAAACATCAGAGCGCGGCAACGTGCTTTGAGATATGCTTTTGACCAAACTATAGCAAACCTAGTCATTTTCTATTGCATAACTATAGCATCTAGAAGATGAAAATCAGTCAACCAAAAAGTGTTATAAAACTGTATCCCAAAAATGTAGAATGATGCAGTACGGAAAATGGCGATCGCAGTGACATATAATAGTTCAAACCTAAACATTGTATAAGGATTCAATTGAGATAACGTTTCGGCCTGTGTAGAGCAGCAGATGTCACTGCGATCGATATTTGTCTTCAGATATTTGTATAAGTATCGTTAGACATTTATGGGATGCAATTTCTTAACACTTTTTAAAGTATTACTGCAATAGTCGGTTTCGACACTATATCGCCTAGATGCCGTATAACTTGGCGATAGTCATCTGAACGAATTCGATTATATGAATGAGAGAAGTTAAGAGGCTTGTCGGTAATGGCTGGCTCACCAAGATGCTTGGCGATGCGCTTTAGTGCAGAATCATCTCATCCAATCAAATATCATACCCCATATGTCGTCACTTTCATATTGAGGAAACCTACCTGAAAAAAAATCTGAAGTCATTCTGACAACCGAATCTGAATCTAAAGACAGTGGCCGGAATCCAGAAACATTTTTCGCAGTTAGCGAAACAAGATTGACCAATCAGAAACCTACATATTTGCAAACAGTGAAAAGTTGCAAACAAAAAAAGTTGCAAACTATAGCGCCTAGAATATCTAGTGTGGAAATCGCCTATTCCTGCACTGTTAAAAATACCGTGAAAAATTACCTCTGTTTTTAAAGGCTATCTATTTTCTGACCAATGAGAACGCTACATAAACACCTATCGAGCGTTCTCATTGGTCAGAAAATAGATAGCCTTTAAAAATAGAGGTAATCTTTCACGATATTTTTAACAGTGTGTAATACTTAAAAAAGCGCTAAAATATTGTATCCCTTAAATGTGCAACGATGCTGCTGAAATATAAAGATCGCAGTGACATATGCAGGATGTTTTCTACATCTGCAAGATATTGCTCGTCTATACAATGTAATACGAATATCGCGCAGATGTCGCTGCGTTCGACACTTGGGATTTTAGCAGTATCGTCGCACATTTAAGGGATACAAATTTTTAGCATTGTTTGGATAGCATAATTCCACTACAGCGTCTAGAATACCTAGTGTGGAAATATGCTATCCAAGCAACGCTAAAAAATTTTATCCCTTAAATGTGCGACGATACTGCTAAAATCCCAAGTGTCAATCGCAGCAAAATCTGCGGGATTTTTCTATTACAGTGTATAGACTAGCAATATCTTGCAGTTGTAGAAAATATCCTGCAGATGGCTCTGTGATCTGTATATTTCAGCAGCATCGTTGCACATTTAAGGGATACAATATTTTAGCACTTTTTTAAGTATTACAGGGATATCCAATTTCCACACTATATATTCTAGGCGCTATAATTCCACACTAGGTATTCTGGACGCTGTATTGCAAACAGTGAAAAGCCGAAAAAATGCAGGCTTCTGATTGGTCAATCTCGTTTCGCTAACAGCGAAAAATCTATCTCTATCCCAGCAATGGACTATATTCCAAATCTGGGTTCGAGGCTGAAAAAAGTCACGTGGTCCCGGTAATTTACCCAAAGAATTTCTAACTGATAAGAAGGGAGGCTACTACTGCTTTCCTCATGAACTATTTCACTGGCCGGCGAGGATTTACATTACGTCTACGGAGCCTTTCCTTCGTTACGCTAGAAGTTTTCACCTTGACCACGTGATCATAACGTAGATGGAATATCCTCCATTGCCTCTGCACATGATAAAGCACTTCACTGTGCTCTGACATATGGAGTGACTTTTTGCCTCCAGCACAATAGGCACCTTCGTACATAGGCGCTAGTGCTCTGATATATGAAGATATTTTACTGGTGCATTTTAAGCTTTCGACACCTACTTCCGATGCCGGGTGATATCGATGTGGGGATTCCAGTTTGGTAAATGCGAGAACTTGTCCAGTTAAGGTTTCACACTTTGGAAAGATCATTCACTTCGGAAAGTTACCACATCCAGCAAACCTTCGAGTCCGCATCGATACACTGCTAAAAAATCTGTAGCTTTTGGTACATAGTCGCTCCACCGCTTTTATAGAAAGTAATTACTTGGCGATATTATCGAGCAGGTATATTATTAGTCAGAATAGAGATATTCTATAAAAGCGGTGGAGTGACTATGGACCAAAAGTTGCAGATTTTTAACAATGTATCTAACGACATCGGAATTGGTTGCTGACAATCCATCTCTGAAGTGCCCTTACACATCAGAGCGCGACTAAGTTCTTCTTTGTGCCATTGCACAGCAAAGTGACTCCATATGTAAGTGCGCTGTACTTTCTTATGTGTAGTCAAAAGTACTCCCTTTCCGTAAAAAAAATTAAAAGAAAAATGCTAGCAAAAACCGCGCCATGCTTCAGTAAATAAACTGCAGCTATCTAATATCCATAAAAGTAGTAATAGCATCGGAAATGAATGGTGATGTTTAGATGTTTAGTCCGAATGTGGAAACCTGAACCTGACAGCCTCTATGTGCGATTGGCATAAGTTTCTATGCTCAGATTGTGCTTTGACAGATGCTTTTGTCCAAACTATATCAATCCTGGAAATTGTCTATTCCAGAACTTGACGATGGTTGCCTGAACGAGTTAGGGTACAGCGCCTAGAAGATACAGTGTGGAAAACGGCTACAAAATAGTGCTAAAAAATTGAATCCCATAAATGTACAACGATGCTGAATAACAAGATGTCGATCGTAGCGCCATCGTAGTGATTTAAAAACGATAGTCATTCTAAAAGAGACTCTTTAACCTATTTCACGTCATTCCTTAACTAAATTAGCTTATAACAGACTAAAATATCTTATATTTATAGTTTCCGATATTTAACATTCTATAATTTTTTAAAACACAGGGTTTATATTGAAAAGAGTTACGAGATGGCGCTCGTATCAGCATATTGCCGCTGAGCATTATTGGAGATTTATGGGATACAAGTTTTTAGCACTTTTTAAAGCATTATAGGAATAGCCGTTTTCCACACTGTATCTTCTAGGCGCTGTACCCTTACTCAAGCACTTGTGCTGCAGCGTCTAGAATACATAGTGTGGAAATATGCTATCCGAACAATGCTAAAAATTTGTATCCCTTAAATGTGCGACGATACTGCTGAAATCCAAAGAGTCGATAGCAGCGACATCCGCGGGATATTCGTATTACATTCTACAGACTAGCAATATTCTTGTAGTTTTAGAAAATATCCTGCAGATGTCGCTGCAATCTTTATATTTCAACAGCATCGTTGCACATTTAAGGGAAACAATATTTTAGCGCTTTTTTAAGTATCACAGGATAGCCGATTTCTACACTATATATTCTAGTCGCTATACTTGTGCTCTGATACATGAGGAAACGTGTTGATTTTAAACTTTTCACCTATATCCAATATCATTTTGTATCTTCCGGTTTGGTGGATGACAGAACTTGGGCCGGGATCCAGATAGATTTTTCGCTCTTAGCGAAACGAGATCGACCAATCAGAAGCCTGCATTTTTGCAAACAGCGAAAAGTTCGCAAAAATGCAGGTATCTGATTGGTCAATCTCGCTTCGCTCACAGCGAAATATTTGTCTGTATCTCGGCCCTTGTCCATCTAAGTTTTCGCACTTTGAAAAGACCTCGTATCTCTGTAAGAGTAATAGCATAAAAGATGAACACTTATAATTAGGCGATTGCTTCAAAAAGGATTTCAATTTTGAAGTTTTTATTTTTTTTTTAATGTTATAATCATCAGATTTTGATGAAATTGCAATGGGACCAAATGGGTGACTCACACTTTCAAACAAAAAAAGAATTATCAAAATCGGTTCATATTTGCAGAAGTTATGCGTGAACATGGGCAAAACATACATACAGGTCGAATTGATAACCTCCTTCTTTTTGAAGTCGGTTAAAAAATATAACAAACAGCGATTTATACATAAAATAAACTGCATTTTTCCATTTTGAGATGTTTCATAAGCATATGAACATTGGCCAAAAATATAGATTAATAGCCAGTGTATACACCAGATCTTTTAATTAATGTAAAAACGAGATCAGGCATGCAGTGTACAAAGCTTTTTAAAATATTTTGATCAATTTCATTCCAGTGGAAGATGACAGCAGCTTTTAATGCTGAAATTGTGGCATATTGTTTTCCATTTGTGGAAACACCTCTAACCAGTAGGCTCCATACATTTTCCATTGAATTTAAATCAGAAGAAATAGATGGTCATGAAATAACATCTACACCATTATTAAGAAACTATTCCCAAGTGCTGTATGCCGTGTGAATGGATGCATTGTCTTGTTGGAACATCCAGAAAGGTCCGCCAATTTCCTCAGCAAATGGCAGCAAGTTTTCTTCAAGTAGATCTTGGTAGGTTAATGCACTCATTCTGCCAGAGGGAAACGCAACGTTGATCTTACCATGAAATCCAAACGAAGCCCAAACCATGAGTGCAGCCTTCACCCTGCTGCCGTTTTGAAAACGTTTCTGGTTTCTTGCGCAGATTGTGCCAATAATAAGAAAAACTGTCCGGACCGTCCAAATTGAATTTTTTTTCATCGGAAAATATTACTCTTTCATATTCTAACTTCCAGGCCATATGATCTTTTGCCCAATCCAGGCGATTCGGCTGATGCATTTTAGTCATACGTGGTTGGGGCTTTCTTTTCTTGCACCTCTCATCTTTGAGCTTTTGACTACTCTGGACAAGGTACTTTTTGACACTGCTATCAGTGGATCTCTTGAAAGTTTGCCGAAAGTTTTTCCCCATTGCTCATTGATTTTATAATGGCTCTTTTTCTCCTTTTGGACAGCTTTGGCGGACGTCTCGGAGACTTCTTTGCTCCATAATCTTCTTTTAATCGAAAAAAAAATCATATTACACCTGGAGATCTTTTAAATTTTTTTGCGATAGCTCTGGTCGAAAGTCCTTATCCTTAAAAGCCAGAATTTTCCCTTTCCGAAAACCACTTAAAGCGCTTTTACGACCCATACTTCCAGAACTCACTTTGGAAATTTCCTAGTCTGCGAAGTATCTTTATATTATGTTAAACTAATTTGCATGTTTCGGTTTCTTCTTCTCGGAGTGATATTCAATATCCTGTACAATTTCCATGCTCGTTTAATGATAATTTCGATGAATGTTCAAATCATTTTGCAACACCATTTTTTCAGACCATTCAAATTTTTAATGAATTTAAAGTTTAATATTTCTTTCACAGCTATGTATTATGTAAAATTACTGTATTTGTCTCGAGGATGAAAATTTCTGATAATTATTTATGAATTTTTGCCATGATATCACAAAATTATTAATTGTTCATATCATTATGAAACCCAGTGTATTCATGTGATGTCACTTTGGGAATCACATGATGTAAAAGTAGTGCAGTTAGCAAATTTGTTTATATATTTCTTTATTTACTATAAATATAGGTAAATGCATGCGCAAAATACTTTCGATTTATTTTGAACGAATTGCTATTCGATAAATACAGTGGACTCTCTCTATCTGAACACTCTCTAATGTGAACACCCCGGTATTATGAACACATTCCGACGACCCCGGCGAAACTCCATAGACTTAACAAAAGATGAACTCTCTGTATTCTGAACACCCTCTAATCTGAACACCCCGCTATTATGAACGCTACTTTTGATCCCCAATCTATCCTACCTCTCTCTAAACTGAACATGCGTTTTCAATCGGAATTCAGGGAATTCCTCCATAATGGAAATTTGGGAAATATGTCATTGCAGAAGAATAAAATATTCAACTGGATTTTAACTGTTTTTTTCTGGATTGAACTCGATTTTAAAATAGACAAAATCATTGTTAGATTTTAAGCATCTATCCGATGCTGCAATTTGAATAATTCAGATTAAAATCTTCAGTTAAGAAAACAAATAAAACATTTATTATAACAAAGAAAGAAGAAATCGAAAGAATATTTTTCAAAAGGTAAGCTTTTACCGTACGGGTTCTACATATCCACTAACATTCTTATATTTTTAATAAAGAAAAATGTCCAGATATAAAACTATTGACATTTCACAAAACGTAAATCATGATAATCAAGAATAAAATTAACAATTAAATCCATTTTTATCCAAAGAGATACAAGAAAAAATAATGTAAAAACCATATCACGTGATTCCCCCTCTCCCGATCTGAGATATAAATAGAAAGATTACGCAACAGAAATGTCTGCCTCCCAGTGGCAGCAAAGAGAAGAAGCAGTGTACAAAAAGGATAATTGATTGTTTTCCGCACATTATCGCTTCTGTTTCTTTCTTTGTTTTTTGTCCAGCAAAGGTAAAAAATTTTTGTCATTTTGCTATCGTCACAGATACGTCAGAAATAAGTATGAAAATGAAAAAACAGAAAGAACTGAAGCTTCAGGAAAAATACGATGTTGTTCAAAAATTAAAATCAAAAATAAGTCAAAGGAAAATTGCATCTGAGTTTGGAATTTCAGTAGGCCAAGTCAATGCCATCAGTAAGAAAGAGAAAGAAATTATAGCCGCTTTTGAAGCAAATGAACCTTCCTCAAAGTGCAGAATTTCAGAAAAGAAAACAGGGAATGAGAACATAAACAATCATGTCTGGAAGTTTTTTTGCCAAATGAGAACGAAGAATCTTCCTGTCACTGGACCCCTGCTAAAGCAGATTGCGCTAGATTTTGCAGAAAAGGAGAAATTTACGGAATTCAAGGCATCGGCAGGATGGTTGACTCGCTTTAAAAGTCGGCATAACATCGAATTCAAAATAATCAATGGTGAAGCTGCAGACGTAAATATCGAGACTGTGGAGGAATGGAAAAGAAAACTTCCGGAAATAACGAAGGATTTCGACTCCACTGACATTTTTAATGCCGACGAAACCGGCTTGTTTTTTAGAGCTCTTCCAAATAAAACCCTAGCACAAAGAAGCGAAAAATGCGTGGGCGGGAAAATGTCGAAAGAAAGACTTACCGTCATGCTCTGTGCCAGTTTTACGGGTGAGAAGCTCGAACCACTTGTGATCGGAAAAAGTGAAAAACCACGATGCTTCAAAAATGTGAATATCACATCATTACCAGTGCACTATAAATCAAATCGAAAAGCCTGGATGACAATCCCAATTTTCTCTCAATGGTTGGAAGGCATTAGCGAGATGATGAAGAGAGAAGGAAGAAAAATTCTTCGTTTTGTTGATAATGCCAGATCACATACAAACATGCATCTGAGCAATGTGAGTCTCAAGTTCCTGCCACCGAACTGTACTTCTGTAATCCAACCACTGGATCAAGGAGTAATCAAGACCTTTAAAGCTCACTACCGAATTCATTTTTTGAAGAAAATGTCCCTGGTGATGGAAGAGTCAAATTCGACAACCGAACTAATGAAAAAGGTCAATCCAATGCTGTCCATTGGATATCAATGGCTTGGAATGAAGTAACCCCCTACACCATCCAAAGATGCTTCTACAATGCTGGATTTCAATGTGAGAATGAGCATATAAGAATAGAGGACCAAGAAGCAACAGCTGTGAGAGATTTGGGGTTAATTCTTCAGGAGCTTCATACTGAAATTGAACCTGGAGCTTATCTCGAAGCCGATGGAAGCCTTCCGGTTTGCGACAACAACATCGTTGAAGAGGAAGGGGGCAGTGAAGAAGAAGTTGAACCAGAAAATATCGAAGGAACAAGAAGTGCGATTACCTTCAAACAATATGGCCAAGGGATTCAAGACCTGTTGAACTATGCGGCTGAACATCACCCGGAAGCCTTCCCACTTCTTAAACAATTAGATAACATGTATACTGCACGAGCATACACAGTGCAAAAACAGACTAAAATTACTCAGTTTTTTAAGTAATGTACCTATTTGTTTTCAAGTGATGTATAATCCTCCTGAGACCTGGCATACATTTAAATGGATGTTTTGCTTTCTCCTTCTATTGCGTTAAATTTCATTGTAGCAATCTAAAACCAGTTTGACATGGTAATGTATGAATTAAAATCCACATTCAGCTTTTGGCAACGGTAACTACTTTGTTTACAAAATGGCGTAATAAATGAGTCAAGTCGGAATTCTACGTTCTGCTGGTAAGTTTTGTTTTTATGTTATTTTAATTTGATTAAATTATTATTTTTTTTTTCAATTTTAATAGCAGATGTTAATAATTGCCTTATGCTCTTTATAATAATATTCTATTCTTTCCCATACTTTTAGCCCTTTTTTAATTATTTTAAAGCGAGTTATGGCCTGAACATCCTTTTAGATGGATGTGCTGTAAAACAAAATTAAAAAATCGAAATTTATTAATTTCTTTAAAAACATCATTTTTGATGCTTATTTGTTGAAAAAACTGTCATAAAAAATATATGCATTATATTTTGCTTGGGTCTCAGGAGGATATGTAATTGTATGTTTTGTAAAACTTTTTTAATAATAAGAAAAAATATATAAAATAATTAGGCAGAATACAGGTCCGATTGAATTTAGTTTGACAGTGCATAAGCTGCCAAATCTAAATTCAGCACCTCTATCTCGGTAACAGGCAAGGCTAACCAGGCTAAGTATTCTATACAGTCTATAAACTCAATACTAAGTAGAGTAGTACTACATTTCCCAATCTCCCTCTATAATGAACACCCCCATAATCTGAACATTTTTGGTCGGTCCCATGAGTGTTCAGAATAGAGAGAGTCCACTGTACATACAGTGAAATACGTTTAACACGAAATTGAGAGGAACATTTTTTTTTTTTTTTTTTTTTTTTTTTTTCGATGTCAAAAGAATTTCGCGTTAAAAGATTCGTAAAAAAAAAAAAGAACAAAACTCAAATATTTTCAACGTCGTCCAATTTTATTTCGATTTCCTGTTAAACTACTAGTAGGTAGGTCCATTAGGATAAAAAGCAAGTAAAAAAATAGTTTTTTTGAGAAAAAATCAGACACCTTTTTTGAAGTACCTTTTCCAGCATTCTAAGATCTTGCTTGTTTGAATCAAATAAGCAAAGCTGTCTCTA
The DNA here is from genome assembly GCA_963932465.1 of Maratus speciosus. Taxonomy (NCBI): domain Eukaryota; kingdom Metazoa; phylum Arthropoda; class Arachnida; order Araneae; family Salticidae; genus Maratus; species Maratus speciosus. Next base: position 451,472,512 of record OZ010789.1, on the reverse strand, counting down.
AATCTTCGTGCTTAGAGATTCTCATACGTTTTCTCTCTGGCTGAAACATACTGCGTTCAAACATTAAAGTAATGGGATCCCTGTTTTTATTATCGTTAATAAAGTAGAATTATGGCAATGCCAAACTTTTTGCAGATTTCTGTTTTCGTCCTTCTTTTTCATCAGCTACATTAAGCAGCTTCATCTTCATTTGAAGCAAAATAGCAGTTTGTTTTCGCACCGATTTCTCAGCCATTGTGCTCATAAAACATAAGCTAATTTACAAAAAACCCCACGAAATTCACTGATTTCCAACCAAAATTCAGTGATTTTAACACAAAATTTACCAACTTCAACTCAAACTAACTAGATCGGAAGCGAATTTTTTTCGTGTTGAACGAATTTTGTTTCGTGTTAAAAGAAACAAAATGTATTAAATTGCATAGTATACTGTCCGGACCACTATATCATTTCGTGTTAACCGATTTTTCATGTTACGCGTTTTCATATTAAACTTATTTCACTGTAATTCGTAACTTATTATTTAAAATAACCAATTTATATTTTGAAAATAACGTGAAGATATGTATGATGGCGCATTAAGTAGAGAGAAGAATTCGTGTATAAGCTATGCCTGCTCCCGAAAATATCTAAAACTCGTTCAAAACATAAAATATAAGCGTAAAATTTCAAAGCACAGGGCTTTTCAATACCATGGTTCTGAATGTTATTCCCAAGCAGGCGGAGTTTTTTAACCTCGAACACAAAGGAAGAATATTGTCCATAGTGTTGTTATAAAAGTAAGAGAGGCAGCGACATTTTTAAACTAACTGTTTTATACAAGCTGATTTTCAAATGTGTAATTGATCTTACTTATCAATTTGGAAAACAGCCCTCAGCTGTCGCGACAGCAGTGGATAAAGCCATGGTAACAAACAAAGGTCCCATTTGAACAGAAAAAAACTAGATTCTCCGCCATTATCGAAAAATAGAAAACTATTTGATTTCAAAATTTCTGAATAAGAGCATCTACTAATTTTATGCGCCTAGGTCTGAATTCACTTAGTGAATGCATCAGAAAGTAGCCAAATTGGAATAAAGCCTTAAGTTTTAGTTTAATCGGAAATTACGGACGCTGAAATGTAACAACATAGAAAAGAAGAAGATGGCGATTCATGGTAAAGGATTAAATGTAGAGATCGCCGAATAAATTCAGTTTCGATTTCGTTTTTCACTCAAAATCTCAGTTTCGCTGAATATTCGTTTCCAGTGAAAATGCTGCCGAAAATTCGGCCGGGACCGAAACTATTTGCATTCCAAAATTCTAGTTTCTTCTTTCGGGAATTTTCAACATTACCCATTGATCTGAGCTGTTTCGGCTCAAATGAGACACTCTTTGTTTATTGCTATGAACATCACTGCTCATAATTATCAGTTATCACTGGCTCAAGACGTGAGTACAAGTTATAAAGCAAGCAATGCATATATGACTAAACTTTAAAGGCGCTTTACACGTACTCATTAAAAGCTGCAGACTTAACAGCAATATAAACTTTTAGTTTGAATCTGCAGAAATGTTTCGAATGCTTTTTAAGAAAGATAGTAAAAAAGATGAAGATCATTTACAAAAATCATTATAAAAGATAAATCGAGGTATATACACCGAAACCATCTTTTAATTAGATGAAATTCGTTTAATTAGAAAATCACTCTGTATTGTTGATGAATTACTTACATTTTATTTATATGAAAATAATATGTTTTGGTGAGAGGCACAAAGGGACCGGAGATAAAATTTTCAAAAAGTGACGTCATTTCAAAACTTTCTTAGGGGGCCGCGAGTGATGGCAAAGGTTTTTTTTTGGGGGGGGGGGAGGGGGAGTGAGCAAATATTTATGCATATATATAATTTTGAATGTACGCTGGAAACGATAAATATCCTTTATACAGAAGAAGGTCAGCAGAAAATGACGGTAAATTAGCAATCATACAAACGCGAAAAGGTGACATCGAAATGGATAACCGTTGCGTTTTCCATATTCGCCTTAGCTATCAAAAACATACAAAGTGCAAATAAACGTGGAATACTGTAACTCGTTAAATCGATCAAGTACATTTGTAAGTACGTGAATAAAGGCAGGGACATGGCAGTTTTTGGCGTGCAATCAGAAAGGAGTGATAGGCATGCGGTCATACATATCAATGAAATCGCACTATCCGGCCGGCAGATACAGAAGTATCAATAAAGACGTAAGGCGAATTCTTTCGTTTCCCATATATGAACGAAATCCAGCTGTTGTTCACTTAGCAGTACATATAGAAAATGAACAATTCGCTTATTTCACAGCCGCAAATGTGCAACAAATAGCTCTGAATCACTACACCATACTACAACTTTAACTGCTTTCTTCGCATTATGCCAAAATGACGTGTTTGCGAAGAAAGTGCTTTATTCGGAAGTGACTATACACTGCACATGGAAAGCGAGATAAAAATCATTTGAACGACGCAAACGAAGAGATGACAACATGGGATATCCAAAGCATATTTCCTGGCATTCAATATGATATGCAGACTGTACAACTGTGCATCCCAATCAAGATGAATGCTTCTTTCTTTGCTTGCTGTTGGTAAATGCGCTCGGTCCAACATCTTTCCAGCAATTGATAATTGTCAACAGCGTTACATATGTCACTTTTTGCAGTGCATGCCACTCTCTAAATTTATTGGAGACCGACCGATACTTGGATATATGCATTAATCACGCGTGCAACACATCGCATCCAAATAAGATTCGTACATTGTTTGCAATCATATTGACCGCCTGCTCTCATTCATCTCCAACAAAATTCTGGGAGACATACAAATCGCACATGGCTGTAGATATTTTTTTTCGAAATTCAAATATGAATACTGATTTCACAGCCGAAATCTACAACGAAGCGTTGGTAATGATTAGAGATTTGTGCTTTGATATCACGAGTAAAGTTCTCAATCAATTGGGAATGTAATCACCGAATCGATCTGCAGCTGCTTAGTTCGATGTAGAATTGCAACATAGGGGATTTTTTATCGTATGTGCAATCAAATATTACCAAGCAAACGCTTGAGCAAAAAGGCATTTACAATCAAATAATGCAAACTGTCTATAGCAGGATTGAAAAAATATTTTTCTTAGATGCACCGAGAGGAACGGGTAAAAACTTCCCAATTTGATGGATTCTGACGGCAATTCGATCCCAAAATGACAAAGCCTTAGCTCTTGCGTCGTCTGGAATAACTGCGACATTGCTACCAGGCGGAAGAACTACTCATTCCACTTTCAAATGGCCACTGAACATGCAATTCATTGAAATTCTCATGTGCAACACTTCCAAAGCCTCCGGCATTGGAAAAGTATTGCAAAAATGCAAACTTGTTGTTTGGGATGAATGCACAATGGCACACAAAAAATCGTTCGCGGCTCTTTATCGACCATTGCAAGATTTGCGTGGAAACATCAGACCATTTGGGAAAGCATTAATATTGCTTGCAGGAGATTTCAGGCAAACATTACCTGTAATTCTTCGAACGACACCAACGGGCGAAATAAATGTTTACCTGAAATACGCTACTTTGTGTCTCTGCGTAAAGACGTTAAAATTAACTGAAAACTTGCGTGCCCAGCTGCAAAACGATCGATCAGCTGAGATATTCTCACATCAATTGCTGGAATTTGGGAACGGTAAGGTGCCGGTTGATCTGACCTCTGGACGAATTTCATTGCCTCATAACTTCTTCAATGTAGTGACATCAAAAGAAGAACTCTTCCCAATATTAAAACCAATTATAAAAATCACGACTGGCTGAGTGATTAAGCTATTCTTGTGGCCAAGAACAAAAACGTCTACGAACTTAACAGCATTGAATAATGCTGTTAAGTTTATTCAATCACTCTCTACAATACCGTCGACTCATACAAATCCGTCACATACGGATCCGTCGTGCAAATCCGTACAATCCGTCGACACTGTTGTGGAAGCAGATGAAGCAGTTAATATCCAACAGAATTTTTTTAATTCATTTGATCTGCCAGGGATGCCACCTCACGTATTGCAATTGGAAATCGGCGGGCCAATTATCATGTTGCGAAATTTCTACCGACCAAAACTTTGCAACGGCACGCGGCTTGCAGTAAAAAAATTAATGAGCAACGGCGTAGAAGTAACAACCTTGACAGGACCTTTCAAAGGTGGAGATGTCCTTATCCCCCCGCATTCCTGTGATTCCAATGGATATGCCATTTCAATTTCAGAGATTACTATTCCCAAATTGATTGACGTTTGAAATCATCATCAACAAAGCTCAGGGCCAGTCTTTAGAATTCCGCGGTTTAGATCTAGACACGGATTGCTTCTCACACGAACAAGTATATGTTGCGTATTCTAGAATTGGGAAACCTCTCTATATCTAATGTCTGTATCTGCACAGACAACGGAACAACAAAAAATATTGTATGCCCATAAGCACTGTGAAATTAAGCATGTTAGAAACGTGCACTGTCTCTTTTCTTTCTTTTCCATTTAACCAGACTGAGCCACAGCAACGCGTGATCGGGTACAGTTAGTTTAAAATAAAAATTATGTCAATTTGTATAATTTGGCAAGTAATTTGGCGATTTAGATAATTTGGCGAAATTAGTCGACGGGATAATCAAGTAGTATGCATTCAAGTAATAAAAAAAGCAACCCCAAACGCTGGCGGTCGCAACAACCATATCGCAAAATTTATCGCGAAAAGAGCTCGCCATAAAAACGGGAACAGGATGTGGAACTCTTCTCCTCTTAATTTTACAATGCGCTATAACCAGCTTTTTCAAATACACCAGAATTAACACTTAAAAACAGTAGTTTATGCGTTATTTGTAGAACATTACAATTAGGTCCAGTAGAGCCAATAACAATAAAGCCCCGTTAATACGTTTCTCATTTATACGTCTTTTATATTTATACATCGTTTCAGTTCGATTCCAATTCATTCCTATGTATTTAATTTTGTAATGTTTCGTTTATACGACGCATAACATCGGTTATACGTTGTTTCTTTCATGCCGTGACTAATTTTCTCAGAATTTTTTGTCACCGTGTTGTTCTTTTTTCTTTTGTGTTAGCAACATTTGGAGAAAGATAAGACAAAGGATATGCGGGACTGCTACAGGGTTTTTTTCAAGTTCGTGGAAACTTTGGAGGGGGTGGGACGAAAAGAATCGAGAATGGGCGGGCTGCATTGATATTAACACACTTAGAACATTTTTTGTTTCACACAATACTATTGAGAAAACTTTTCAGGAACTTAACTCAATACATAATGCTTTGCTTAAGTCTCAAAGTAAATCGGTATGTCAGACGACGATTAAAGGTTAATTTAATTAAAATCTGTTTGTACGTTCAATAATGGAATAAAAATAAAAGTGTAATTCAAGGTGTGGAACTGATATAAGGTTGTTCTCACTTTTATTTTTCAATTTTAGAAATAATTATTTAATTTTTTTTCAATGTTTTAACTTTTTTTCAATATATAGAGCATCTTAAACAACCAAAAATGGTAGCAAAATTAAAGTATGATTGCAGCATTATATTTCTACAGTCAAATATTTTACACCTTAGGCGACAACAATTTCGATTGCATATCTTTCTCAATTATACGCCGTTTTCGAACGGTCGCCTGAAAAACGTATAATCAATGCTTTACTGTACTTTATTGACCGCTTTCAGCCAACGCTTCATGAGTGATGAAAAATAAGGGATTACTCCTCTTCCGATTTTCAAAGTCCAAAATCATTGTGCTCGTGATCACTGAATTTTCCTTCGATATGGCATGCATTCAAATTATAGAAAATAATAAGAGTAAAATTATAGACACTATACCAGAGGGTTAGTTAATTAGCTGAGCACGTACGTCATAAGTGTAATAAACGATGTTATCTAAAAATTCAAATCCTACGTATATAATTAATTTATCGAAAATCATGATATATTACTTTCTCGACCTTCAACGACTTTCCGTCTTCAAGATGAGCAGTGATCAAAACTCCTTTTATATTAATTGATATATTACGCTAATTTAATCAATAATACGCTAATTTAATCAATAATCAGCTAATTTAAACTTTAATGTATTTATGATACAACGTCAGGGTTCTTACGGGTACCGTTATTTTGAAAGCCAAATATCAGTATTTTTTTACAGAAAAACAAATCTAGTTTAAACGGACGAAATTTTGCCTTATTTAAGGAGATTTTTCTATAAGAAAATACTGGTACCGAAAAATTTGTTACTCTGGAAATTCAAGAAACCGTACGAACCCTGAACGTAATTTTAAAAAAAGTTCAAAAACTTTTATTTCTTTCTCTTCTATAATAACCTTTTTTAGCGACATAATTTTGCATCAAAAGAATATAGAAAATATATTAAGCTAACATAAGAATAATATTCTCATAAATTTAGGTGGAAAAAGCCACAGCATGTATTTTATATTCAATTTTGCCATTAGAGTGTATAAACATACATTGCCAGTGAAGAGGGTTCATAAGATGAAGACATCTCCGAAAAAAAAACTAGTTGGATGTGCCAATTCCAAAACTTTATTCTATCTCATACATCTTAATATTTCAAAAACTAGTTACACATGTTAATACTTCAATATTATTAGTTCAATATTGTACCAACTTTGATTTTCATCTTAAATTTCTGCTTCAATCAATTAAATGGACAAAAAACGAGTTAATCTATATCATATTTCTTAAAATTAATAGTGTTTCCTTATTCTGTTGTTATCAGCTGTTTGCGAATAGCCGGCTTAGCAGGAAGCGAGTTCCCGCCACTCACGAGCCGCCGAAGGACAACAGAACTACGAAAAATCAAGAAAAGTATACAGAAATTGCTACCACAGAGCCCCTTTGCCGCGCAATATTTCCAAATTCAAGGAGGACCTGTTGACCAAAGCCGAAAACATGCACAAAAAATTTGGTTCAATTGTATGCATAATTTTATACACTTTTCGATGGTACAATAAAGAAAATGGCACAAACATCGCTATTACAGCGCCCCCTTCCGGCAGATTTTTTTCAAATTCAGGGAGGACTTGCTTGCCATAGCCAGAAACATATACAAAAAATTTGGTTCATAAAATTTGGTTCGATTCTATGCATAACTTCATACACTTTTCGATGGTACAATAATGAAAATGGCGCAGAGCTCGCAATTATAGTGCCCCGTTCTGGAGGAATTTTTTCAAGTTCAGGGAGGACTTGCTTGCCATAGCCAGAAACATACACAAAGAATTTGGTTCAATTCTATGCATAACTTCATACACTTTTCGATGGTACAATATTAAAAATGGCACAAAAATCGTTATTACAGCTCCCCCTACCGGCGAATTTTTTCCAAATTAAGGAGGGACCTGCTTACTATAGCCAAGAACTTAAACATTTTTTTTGGTTCAATTCTATGCGTAACTTCATACACTTTTCGATAGTACAATATTCAAAATCGCACAAAAATCGCTATTACAGCGCCCCCTACCAGTGAATTTTTTCCAAATTCGGGGAGGACCTGCTTGCCTTAGCCAAAAACTTAAAATAAAAAATGGGTTCAATTCTGCGCATAACTTCATACACTTTTTGATGGTACAATGGCGACAGACAGATGGATAGTCACACGGAAAGACACACAGACATTTTCTATAAACATGTTTTTTGGTATCTCTGACCCCTAAAACGTGTAAATCTGTCGAAAACCGGAAGTCGAAAAAAATTTCGATTACAATACTTTCTTCTATTGAAGATAGATGAAAGTAAAAATGTGATTTTTTATGGAGAAAAAATATATTTCTTGTTTTAGAGCTTAGTATATATATACTTTTTTTTCAAAACCAAGCTCCAAAAAAAAAAAAAAAAACTAGTTGGATGTGCCAATCCCAAAACTTTCTTCTATCTTATACATCTTAATATTTCAAAACCTAGTTACACATGTTAATACTTCAATATTATTAGTTCAATACTATACCAACTTTGGTTTTCATCTTAAATTTCTTCTCAAGTCAATTAAACGGACTAAAAACAAGTTAATCTATATCATGATATTTGTTAAAATTACTAATTTTTCCTTATTTTGTTGTTATCAGCTGTTTGCGAATAGCCGGGTTAGCAGGAAGCGAGTTCCCGCCGCTGCATGAGCCGCCGATGCACAATAGAACTACGAAAAATCAAGAAAAGTATACAAAAATCGCTAGCACAGAGCCCCTTTACCGCGCAATATTTCCAAATTCAAGGAGGACCTGTTGGCCAAAGCCAAAATCAAGCACAAAAATTTTGGTTCAATTGTATGCATAATTTTATACGTTGTTCGATGGTACAATAATGAAAATGGCACAGAGATCGGAATTATAGCGCCCCCTTCTGGCGGAATTTTTTCAAGTTCAGGGAGGACTTGTTTGCCATAGCCAGAAACATGCACACAAAATTTGGTTCAATTATATGGATAACTTCATACACTTTTCGATGGTACAATAATGAAAATGGCACAGACATCGCAATTATAGTGCCCCCTACCGGCAGAATTTTTCCAAATTCAGGGACGACCTTCGTGACATGACCAAAAACAAACACATAAAATTTGGTTCAATTCTATGCTTAACTTCATACACTTTTCGACGGTACAATATTCAAAATGGCACAAAAATTGCACAAAAATCGCTATTACAGCGCCCTCTATGGGCGATTTTTTTACAAATTAAGGGAGGACCTCCTTTCTATAGCCAAGAACTTAAAATTTTTTTTTGGTTCAATTCTATGCATAACTTCATACACTTTTCGATGGTAAAATATTCAAAATCGCACAAAAATCGCTATTACAGCGCCCCCTAACGGCGATTTTTTTTGCAAATTCAGGGAGGACCTGCTTGCCATATCCAAAAACTTAAAATAAAAATTTCGTTTAATTCTATGCATAACTTCATACACTTTTGGACGGTACAACATTCAAAATCGCACAAAAATCGCTATTACAGCGCCCCCTACCGGTGAATTTTTTAAAAAATCAGGGAGGACCAGCTTGCCATAGCCAAAAACTTAAAATAAAAATTTGGTTCTATTCTATGCATAACTTCATACACTTTTGGATGGTACAATATTCAAAATCGCACAAAAATCGCATTTACAGCGCCCCCTACCGGCGATTTTTTTCCAAATTCAGGGAGGATCTGCTTACCATATCCAAAAACTTAAAATAAAAATTTGGTTCAATTCCATGCATAACTCCATACACTTTTGGATGGTACAATATTCAAAATCGCACAAAAATTGCTATATCAGCGCCCCCTACCGGCGAATTTTTTCCAAATTCCAGGAGGACCTGCTTGCCATAGCCAAAAACTTAAAATAAAATTTTGGTTTAATTCTATGCATAACTTCATACACTTTTTGATGGTACAATGGCGACAGACAGACGGACAGACGGACGGACGGACGGACGGACAGACGGACGGACGGACAGACAGACATTTTCTATAAACATGTTTTTTGGAATCTCTGACCCCTAAAACATGTAAATCCGTCGAAAACCGGAAGTCGAAAAAAATTTCGATTACAATACTTTCTTCTATTGAAGATAGAAGAAAGTAAAAACTGAAAATTGTGATATATATTTGCCCGAGCTATAAAAAGTTCATTTTATTGATTTTTTAATCTTAGGTGCAGTCATATCTCTCACACTTACAAGCGACATAAAAAATTTTTTGCTTTTTATGATTCCACAGTTTTGGGGACATATTTATAAGTTGTCATGAAATAAAAATTGCGGTACGACGAATCACCCAAATACTAATTTACAAATAGTAATTTATAAATATTATTTCATTAGAAATGTTGTGGTGATGGGATGCAGATTTCTTTTCAATTAACTATTTAAATGAAATTTTCAAACCTTTTCTGTCATAATGTGTTCGGGCTGGAAGAAGATTTTACTGCTTATAAAGATAAAACTTATGAAAATAACTTTCATTTAAATGGTAGTTTTGGACATTCCCTTAGAAGAACCTACGCCACCTAAAATTTAATTGTATTGAGGTGTTTTTTGAAATAATATTTTACTACGAAACTTTCTGTCACATTTATGAATTTTTAAACGTCAAATTATGACGCTTGTATCCATGGCTATTTAAATGATTTTGAACCGAATAGTTTTTTTTTTTTTTCGATAAATGAATTACATTTTGAGTTATGAGCGTTTGTTGCGAAAAGTTAAAAATTATTTGATTTTATAGTCTCTGAATACACGGATGCATAGATACAACCCACGTGACGGCCATGACCAATTGGCTCGAAGCAACGATTTGTCCCGTGGGTCAGGACATATCCATATCATATACCATTTTGAAATTAATATTCAGTTTACATTATACGTATCCAGTTTATATAATATGCCCACATTGCAAAATATGTAAGACACAAGCTTTAAAAAAAATCTAATAACAAACACGAGACTAAGAGCATTTACCAATATCATACATTTACGAACAAAAAATTAATGGAAAAATAAGTTAGAAAGTAGCCAATTTGTATTTAAAAACAGGCTTAACACAACAAATACCAATTATTTTCTGATCGAATAAGACATGAATAATTCACACAATTTATTATCGAATCAAACACACTTGTCAAGAACTTCAGAATGATAGAAATATTATCATGTCAAAAATATTCTCATATAAACATCTAAAAAAATTTGTAAAAGATTGTTAAGTTATATTTCATCTTTGCTGAAGACTAAATTCTAATAAAGAACTCCTCAATCTCAATGTATCTCTTTGACAGATAAATGACTCTGAAAATTGAAGAGGAGGGAGGAGAACACGCAACCATGAATATCAACTTCTAAATATAGAAATTCAAATTTCCGTCACAATCGAAAGATTCTATCGATTATATTACAGCTATACAAATTACATTGGAACACTCGACACGTCTTTTGATCACACAATAACACAATAGCCCGAAGAAGTGAAATGCTTGGATGCATAATGCAGCATAATCAGGTGGAACAAATTTCCGCTCAAAGTATCAGAGTTAAAATTTTCTCTGAACACAACAACAGTTACCGACGGATGAGCTTCAAGAACAAAAAAGGACACCCAGCACTAGATTCTACAGATCCTATCTGTAGCGGACATAATAAAGGATGACAGTGTAAAAAGCTTTTCATATAACAAAGTAGTCATAAAAATATAAAATTATGTAATTTTTAAAAGCAATTTTCTAAGAAGATTTATAGACAAGATGAAATGAAGAATTAAGTTTACTAGAGATTTGTGTCATATATTAAAGATCAAAGGTGTCACCACACTGTTAAAAATTTTGCAGCATTCTGGCAGGTCATTTGACCGTTTTTTGAAAAAACGGTTTCATAACCATAATTTAACTATATTCTGACCATAAAATGGCCAATAATATGGTCAGAATAGTGTTAAAATTACGATTGTGTAATCGTTTTCGGAAAAAACGGTCAAATGACCTGCCAGAATGCTGCAAATTTTTAACAGTGCAGTATAGAATCCACGGGGGACAAGATTTTACAACATATATTTTGTCCACAACCTAGGCCGAGGCTTTTTAAAATAGAGAATATAAAAATAAACTAAGCTGATAAGCTCTAAGAATTTTTAGTCAGACCCTCCCCTCTTCCCTTGCAAGATAATTTATAAACATATCAGCATACAAATCACTACATGAATGTAACAAATAAGAAATATTAAAAATCTAAAAGTGTACTTCTACCGGCGTTTTTTCAAAATAGATAAGTGAAAAAACTTTATTTTTCTTCATCGAAAGGTCCCCGGAATCTCTAGTTTAAGCTAAACTTTAGGTATATAAACAGAAAAATTAAAACAAAATAAAATTTGTCTTCCATGGGGGATCGGGTACAGACATAGATATATGCACGGGTCCGAAACCTCATTTATCAGTGTGTATATATATATATACATATACAGTAGACCTGGACGATATCAGAAATTTAATATCGCAATATATCAATGAGTTAATATCGATATTGGTGATATATTGCGATAACTACTTCAAAGTGTATAAGAACAGAAAAAGGCCCAATTTCGAAAGATAAAAGGTAGGGGTCTCAGTAATTTGTGTAAAAACAGATGTAGATATAAAAACAGAAGTCTGATAAAGGCTCTAAATTACGAGATCAACTTGAGTATCAATGCGCAGATATCAAACAACAATATATAAACGTTAAGTAACCGGCATAAAAAAGCACACAACTAAGCAGTAGGCGCTGCCGATAAAAGACGAATTAGGCGCCCGTCAAACTTATTGCCGCTACGTGGCGGTAAGGCGGTCACCCGCTCCGATACCAGATATCAAACCCGTTCAGCTGGGGCAACCCGGCAGGTAGGGGCCTGATCATCGGTTAGAAAGAAAGAAAGCCTTAAGAAGGAAGCCGAATGAAAAGAGAAGGTAATTCATATGTGAATTTAAAAAAATCTAAACTTTGTCTTATAGAATTAAAAAATTACCAATAATAAAGTCTAGTTTTAAAATAATGCAGTTTCCTACACTATTACCATTTTTGTTAATGCTGTTAAAAAATATCTTCATGGACGTTTAATAAGTAATAAAGTGTAGCCGGCGACAAATTAGAGTATCACACAGGTAGATGGTTAAAGAGCTATAAAAATTCTATCCTCGAAAGAGTTTGGCCGAATGACCAGAGAAACGAGAAACTTGTTAATATTTTTAGTTTATGTACAAAAGAATCAAACTTTAAAATAGAGAATTAAAAAATTACCTGTTACAAAAAAGTTCTAACATAATGCGCTTTTATAAGAGCTGATCTAAAGACTGGCATTTTTTAAATTACTTTAAAATAAGACCTTTAAGGACGTTTAATAAGTAATACGAGAAGTCGACGATAAATTACACTGTCGTACGAGTATAATAAACGGTTAAAAAGTCTTAAATGATCCACCCTCGTAAAAACTAGGCTGTAAGACAAGAGAAATTTGTAATAATTTTTAGCTTATCTAGAAAAGATTCAAACACATTTTAAACATTAACATAGGTAATTAAAAAATTACCAGTTAAAAGACAGTTTTCTAACATAATGCGATTTTTAAATCGCTAAAATAAAGATTGGCATTTTTGCAACTGCTTTTAAAACAAGTGGGTAAGTGTGATCACAGATCGCACAGAGGGTTTCGCTTAATATTTCTTTCAAAACAATTTATCCTTTTGAAAAATCTGTTACTTCCACATTTCACAACCAGGGGCGCACTCTATTCTAAACAAACCTCTATCCGAACGAAACTCCGTTTTACATACTATCCGTAGATATATTAGTCGAGGGGATTGGGCCCATAGCACCCGAGATAAGTAGGCGCCCCTGGCGGTAAAAAGTGGAACTAAAATATGTAAGGCTATGGTGCATAAGAATGGTCAAAGGGGTGTCGGCAAAAGTTGGAAAGGTGCTCCGCGGTGAAAAGGGCGGAGGTTAGAAAAATTGCTTAAAATACACAAGTTAGAGCCCGGAGAAGTAAATAATATAAGACTTTTTGAAAAGTTCATGATTTGTCGTGCAGTCTGGGATATTCAGCTATACGTATGCAAAAATTCATGTCTCCAACTTAATTAGGGGCTCTCTTAGAAAGAATTACTTAAAATACATATGTGGTAGCTCAAAGGGTTAAACGTAAGACTTTTTCAAGATTTTATGATTTGTCGCCTGGCCTCAGGTGTTCTGCTATAAATATGCAAAATTTCAAATCTCCAATTTAATAAAGGGCTCAGTTAGAAAGAATTGCTTAAAATACGCATGTGGGAGCCCAAAAGGTTAAATGTACGACTTTTTTCAAAATTTTATGATTTGTCGCATGATGGTGTTCAGCTTTAAGTATGCAAAATTTCACGTCTCCAACTTAATTAGGGGGTCACTTAGAAAGAATTGTTTAAAACACACATGTGTGGTCCTAAACAGTTAAATGTACGACTTTTTTCAAAATTTTATGGTTTGTAATTTGATGTGAAGTGTTCAACTATAAGTATGCAAAATTTTACGCCTCCAACCTAAATAGGGCCTCACTTAGAAAGAATTGTTTAAAATAAACATGTGGGAGCCCAAAGGATTAAATGTACAACTTTTTGAAAAAATTATGATTTGTCGTTTGATGTGAGTTGTTCAACTATAAGTATGCAAAATTTCACGCCTCTAACCTAATTAGGGGCTCACTTTGAAAGAATTGTTTAAAATACACATTGGGGAGCCCAAAGGGTTAAATGTACGACTTTTTCAAAATTTTATGATTTGTCGTTTGATGTGAGGTGTTCAGCTATAAGTATGCAAAATTTCACGCCTCCAACCTAATTAGGGGCTCACATAGAAAGAATTGCTTAAAATACATATGTGTTAGCTCAAAGGGTTGAACGGAAGACTTTTTCAAGATTTTATTATTTGTCACCTGGCCTCAGGTGTTCTGTTATAAGTATGCAAAATTTCAAATCTCCAATTTAATAAGGGGCTCAGTTAGAAAGAATTGCTTAAAATACGCATGTGGGAGCCCAAAGGATTAAATGTACGACTTTTTCAAAATTTTATGATTTGTTGCATGATGGTGTTCAGCTATAAGTATGCAAAATTTCATGCCTCCAACCTAATTAGGGGCTCACTTAGAAAGGATTGTTTAAAATACACATGTGAGACCCCAAAGGGTTAAATTTACAACTTTTTCAAAATTTTATCATTTGTCGTTTGATGTAAGGTGTTCAGCTATAAGTATGCAAAATTTCACTCCTCCAACCTAATTAGGGGCCACTTAGAAAGCATTGTTTAAAATACAAATGTGGGAGCCCAAAGGGTTAAATGTACGACTTTTTGAAAATTTTATCATTTGTCATTTGATGTGAGGTGTTCAGCTATAAGTATGCAAAATTTCACTCCTCCAACCTAATTAGGGGCTCACTTAGAAAGGATAGTTTAAAATACACATGTGAGACCCCAAAGGGTTAAATTTACAACTTTTTCAAAATTTTATGATTTGTCGTTTGATGTGAGGTGTTCAGCTATAAGTATGCAAAATTTCACGCCTCCAACCTAATTTGAGGCTCACATAGAAAGAATTGTTTAAAATACACATGTAGGAGCCCAAAGGGTTAAATGTAGAACTTTTTCAAAATTTTATGTTTTGTCGTTTGATCTGAGATGTCCAGCTATAAGTATGCAAAATTTTAAGTCTCCAATATATATAGTTTCTGAGAACAAGCTCTGTGACAGACGGGGACAGACAGACGGACGGACAGACAGAGGAGCGAGACGAATACGGTTTCGTCAGATGAACGAAACCCTAAAAAGACCTTTATGGACGTTTGATAAGTAATAAGAGTAACGACGATAAATTACACTGTCAGATCATATCTTCAAGAAGATTTTTTAAAAGCCGACACGCACGTTTCTGAATTGGGGGAGAAAAAAAAAGCATTTATTAGAAAAAAAAAAAAAAAAAAATGCAGTCCGCAACTGGGGCAGATTATATTTGAAATACTTCATGCAATTAGCGCTTTATAAAAATTTTTGGTTTTCTCCAGCTGTTGGATCAGATTGCATTGTTCGATACCTTTCTTAATATATAAGTTAGTGCTAAAATGGATGCCTCAGAAGCTCCGAAAAATGTAAAAATAGTAATTCTCGAGTAATAATCAAGATTTATACCAAATAGATCTTTAAAATAATGAAAATTTATATAAAAAATGAAAGATAAAGTACAAATGCAAACGAAATTCGTTAATTTTGAGAGTTAATTTAACCCTTTGTATAATCGCGTTGCATATCAGCAATATACCTAGAAATCAATTTTATTTATACAGCGACCTTTAAAAGGCGATTTTACTTATTGCTGCTATCTCCCTACACAGCAGTTAATATAAATTGTTCATAGAATTCCTAACAGGCTCAGTTACATTTTCATGCCAAAGTTTTATTTATCATTTGAGCAGTTTTGCATCGTAACTGCTAAAATGAATTTCGTAAATTTTGTAAAATTAAAAAGGCTGGAGACGTCCAAAAATAGATTTTTGACAAAGGTAATTTCGTATACTTTACAATTTTGTATTAGAAAATCGACACTATTTATGAGAAGTATGTAATTTCTGTTTATTGGGGTTGTGAAAAAAAAAAAAAAAAATGTTCTTTTAGGCAAGTTTTTTTTTTCTAAATTTTTTCACACGCTGAAAATGATGCATTCTAACATCGGAGTTATTGAATCACAAAGGATTAAACAGGGGTCGATGCAGGTTTTTTTTCTTAGGGCCCATTTTGTGAACAGTAAAAGTTATTTTTGTGAATTTATTATATTTTTGTGAAAAATAACATATTTTAATGAAAGTTGAAATCCTGTTACTCAAATTGGAACTAAGCATTTATTAACAAAAACTTCTTTAAACCCTTCTGCTAAAGTTTTTTTTCCGGTGAACTGGTTTTATTTACAAATCACACACATTTTAAAAACGAACAAAATAAAAATAAAAAACATGAATTATGTTTTTTCAGAATTTAGTGTCGCCCCCGAAGAAAAAAAAATGTATATAAATATAGCTAGTTCAGTTTTAAGACTCCAAACACCAGGGTTGGACGGTATTTACCGCCTGATGGTTTTTACCAGTTATTACCATGGTTTTTACCGTCTTTTGAAAAACATGTTTTTACCAGAGTTTTTACCACTTTTGAAAAACGTATTAGTTTGACTGTTTTTTATCACTTTTATGAAAATTTATCTACCAATTTTTACTTTTCCCAGAGATGAAAGTTTTCCAGGTATTTAATACCACTATTTCCATACAACAATATTCACCTAATTTGGTTTCTGATTAGGTAAGTAAAAGAATGCTATATGAAAATAGCGGTTTTTAGGAATATAAAAGGACCGGAAGACATTAATCTATGTTTATCTGCTACAAGAATTCAAAATTTTAAAGATATTATTGCACATTTATCATTATGCTAATGCTTATTATAACTATCATTATGGAAATGCACATTACAATATTTAGTATATCTTAATGAAGACTAGTTTACTAATTTCAACTAAAAGAAAATGGAAAATTATAAGTACTCATTTATCACTTTTAAAAACCTTAATCATTTTAATAGAAGCCTAACACTTACAAATATTAATTATCACATAATACAGTTTGCACAAATGTTAGTAAAGTTTACCACTCTATGTGCCCTTGGAGCCTTTTAGCATTCTATAACAAGCTTTGTAGCTTTCTGTATACCCTAGTCTATTAATTTACAGTGGATATGTTAAAAATTAAAAAAAAAAAATTTAGCTCTATGGATGAAGAACTATAAGGTATGAAATGAAGATTCACCATTAAATGTATGGATTCAGTATTCATTTCTTTGTTATTTAGTGCTTTCCACCAAACTTTGGCTTTTGCATCTTTTGTTTTAAAGAAGCTTCTTGGAAATGGTTGGCCTTCAACTTCATATGCCAACAGGAGTCAAACAGAATTTGGCATAAAATCTGTGAGATATCCCTTGCCTTTTTCTTTTGTGCTTCACTTAATAGATCTTGATTTTTGTGCATTGGATCTGTCATACATGCTAAAAAGTGAAAGGGTTCCTAAATCCAAATCAATTTGTTTTTTAACAAGAACTTTATATAATTACTAGAAAGATTTGGATTCCAAAATGTCCCAAATGGATTCCAAAATTTCCTTTCTGTCAAAAATGACAGAAAATGAGATATAAAGATATTAAACAAAAACTTAATCTGCAGAACAAATTAAAAAAACAAAATTTATTTCCCGAGAAGGGGCAGATATTAAGATATTTCATTCAATTCGTTCTACATTTAATGTTAAATTTTTGTAACAAATAAGCTAAACCAATTGAACATTAAAAAATAAAAATGAAATTCATAAAATATAATGCTTTAAACACCTATATACTTAGACTCCGTTCAAATGAAATTGAAATAAATCTTAGACTTTTTTTAAAGTTTTGTATTTTGCATGTACCTTATCATATTATGTACAATCGTCATAAACATAATGCAAAATCTGCAGTACAAATATTTACAACTTTAAAATGGAAAAAGGTCTAAGATTTATTTCAATTTCATTTGAACGAAATCTAAGTATATAGGTGTTTAAAGCATTATATTGTATGAATTTCATTTTTATTTTTTAATGTTTAATTGGTTTAGCTTATTTGTTACAAAAATTTAACATTAAATGTAGAACGAATTGAATGAAATATCTTAATATCTGCCCTTCTCGGGCTTAAACCCTTTCTCGAAAAATAAATTTTGTTTTTTAAATTTGTTCTGATCATTAGGTTTTTGTTTAATATGTCAAGTTTTTTTTTATAACTACTGCAATCAGACAAACACATTTCAAAATTAATGGAGGGTATCATCATCAAGCTTTGATTTGTGCGATATCGCATCACAATTTGTGATGCAATTTACCTATGTATAATTCAAAATGTTTCACCAGTGCAGTAATGCAGGTTGTTGTAGTTTGGTCAAAAAATTACAATCTGAACTTAAAAAATTTGCTTGAAAATGTCATTTTTTCCACTATGACATCATATTCATCTTCTTTTTAATTCTTAAAAAAAAAAAAAAAAAAACTATTTTAGTTTCTTCAGTTTTATGTTTCACGTGAAAATCATTCAACTAAAAATAGGCAAATTATTATTACGGCTTTTGAATTATTTAGAACAATGAAGGGAAAATGTTAAATTTTATTAGAAAATGTCCGTTGATTCTCAATGAAAAAAGCGAAATTTGGAATTATTAAGAAAAATATTTGAATAATGTAAATAAAAATTAGCCCATGTTACTCTCTAGATTATAAATCCACCTATATGCGAAGGCATTTTATGATCCGTTTTGATCCTGACGTCTGGCAAATGTTTTTACACTTTGAAATTATAATATTACTAGGGGGCTCTGCCCCCTGCAAGCTACGCTCGCCAACCCCCGTTCAGACACCGCAGAATCTAAAAATCTAATGGGTTTTAAAAATATTAGAGAAGATTAAATTATACTGAAAAAGGTATGCAGATCTCCCTGTAAACGGGTTTCCATTCAATTCCCTTTGATTGCAAAAATTTAACGGAGAATCAGTTGCTGTTAAGACATTCAATGGTTGTTTTCGTTTTTGATTAAAGAGGATCAGTTAAACATTTGAAAAGAAGCTAAAATAAAATGAATTAAGTATTCAGAGTCTTTGTCAACCGATATTTTAAAACAATCTCTATAACAACAGCCTAAATCATGTGACTATCATCAACAGTTCCGGGCGGAACACTTTGCTTTTTATACTCTAGGTACCATTTTGACACTTTAATGTTATCCAGGCACAGGTCATAAGTCGCCAAATATTATTCTATCCCCATCATTTCATCTATATTATAATAGTTCAAGTCATCAAATGCCATAAACAAATACGATCTGATCCCTTCGCCTTTCATATGAAGGTTTTGAACAAATGTCATATACGCCCCAAATTGGCGCGATATTTTTTCCAACGCCAATTTGGGGAACGTATTAACAGCATAAACAACAACATCCGGCTTACCATATCAAGCAAAATAACGATACTTTGACGCCAGTTAAGTACCCGTTGCGTATATGACATTGGCGTCAGAAAAATATCGCGCCAATATGGGGCCGTATGTGACATCTGTGCCGAAAGAAAAAAAAGCCGGGTGCAAATCTCGCCAATATCTTTTTTTCAATTCGCCAGTTAGCATTTTTTTTATTGTTCGAGTGGTAAATTAAAACATTGATTTGAAGTTGAAATTAAATGTCATGGTTTGTTACATAATTTAATATTTCGCCAGATGTCATATACACATGTTTGGCATGATTTTTTTTTTTTTTTTTTTTTTTTTTTTTTTACGAAAATTTGACGAAAACCTCGTTTTCGAATACCAGTTACATATGTATTTTTGGTACTACTTAGTTATCCCGTCGACAAAAAATCTATCACCATACTATAAGATTAAATGCCAATAATGGTTGATGGTAAATGTCACATTCACTTGAC
The DNA here is from genome assembly GCA_963932465.1 of Maratus speciosus. Taxonomy (NCBI): domain Eukaryota; kingdom Metazoa; phylum Arthropoda; class Arachnida; order Araneae; family Salticidae; genus Maratus; species Maratus speciosus. Next base: position 451,452,428 of record OZ010789.1, on the reverse strand, counting down.
TTTTAGCAAGTTACACGTGTTTACGTCATCAAGTGATTTTTATTTCGACGTTTTATTTTTATATTTATTAATGTTATACTAATTTATTTGTTCTTTCGTTATTTAAAATAAAAATTTTGTCAATCTGTACAATTTGGAGAGTGGTTTGGCGATTTATATAATTTGCGAAATTGGGTGACGGAATAACTACTACATTGTACCATATTTTTTAATTATTTTCTATTATTTCCAAAAGGAAATAGCAAAAAAATAATTAATTACTATAGAACAAAATAATTTATATAAATTTAAAAAAGAAATAAAAGTAAATATACATTTATTATTAAATAAACAACAATAGCCGGGTTACCATGTCTATCAAAATAATGCCATTTGTGCGCGAATTAGGTACCCCGGTGCGTATATGGCATCTGTGCCTAATATTTTTCTTTTCGTTTTGTTTTTTAAAAAAAAAAGAAGTGAAAGCCATCAATTTAAATGTTTCATTTTTAAATGAAAGTTTTGTATTTAATCAAATGATAACGAAATACAAAAGAAGCATTGTTCTTAGCATAGATTTAAAGGAGGCCAAACTGTCGCCAAATTAATTTAAAATAGTAACCTTTTCTGAAAAAAAAATTTCTGTTATGATTAAAATTTGAGTTGCCATCATTAGAAAAAATGGATTTAAAATTAGAAAAAAATTAATATTTCGAAAACTAATTCGAATTTAAAAATTCTAATACCAGTTTTGAGATCTGTGGATCAACACGGATTTTTGGTGTTAATTTCATCGCAAAGTATTCCATATTTTAGGAGAAATCGCCGTGAAACAAAGTCAGTTGTTTAATCAGTTGATTCAAAGAATCGATACATTTCAGGCGTTTCATATATTCGTTTCATAAATTCGTTTCATTAGGATTTTATATATATAGTATAGATTAGAATTAGCAAAGAATTAAAAATGAGTGGTATCAGGGACAAAAAGGTGGGAAGAAAAAATGAAAAAGTTATGATTTCCATAGGCTTTTCTATATTAAATTAACATTGAGAAGTGACACTGGATATAAATAAGTATTGCGCTGCCGAGCAATACTTAAATATACAACACATGTGCAAGAGTATGAGTAGTTTTTCTCGCTTGTTCCACAGTGATATGTGAAAATAACACACTTTAAATTGTGGAAATATGTCGCCAAATTCTCTTATTCGCCAAAGGAGTTTTCTCTATATCACCAAGGCAATTTTATCTATTTCGCCAAGGCCCCTATACAGGAAATATACCGAGAATTTAATTTCTATATCCGGCTATGTAAATCATATTAAAATTGGGCAGTTAGGAACTCAGATAGTACAGCGCCGTCTAGTGGCGGTTATTATATTAGTAGCATCGGAATGACGATATAAAGACGTACATTTTTGTATATTAAATTTTAAATTCTGACCCATACATTTAAAAAAAAAACCTTAAATGTGCGGAGTTTAAATTAAATTGCGGTGAGCTCGATTATGAACGGTTAATGGGTTTTAACGGAAACTTCGCCAAATTAGCCAGCTATCGCCAAGTTGGCTTCATATATGGCAACTTATTTGTGTCGCCAAATTTGGTGGTATTTCGCCACATTTGGATGTATTTTGACAAATTTGGATGTATTTTGCCAAATTGTTCAGAATTTGGCGCTACTGTGGAGACCCTGCCATTACTATTTTTCAACAATTACTCATTGTTGAAGCTGATACCGATATCTCCATAGGAAGCCTAACATGGCCGCAATCAATGAGGCGGTACAACCGGAATTGTGAGGGACACACAGAGACTTGAATTTTATATAAACGAGTTGGAACCCGTCGAAATTCGACGAACTAAAATGTTTAGAAGGAAACTGTTAGATCAAAATTATAATAAACCTACAAAAATAATTATAATAAAAATTCATCTTACATTGGTTGTCTAACTATTAAAACAAACAATATTGTTAACCTAAAATTATCAAAATGTTATTTCCACAAACTTCAACTGCTTAAATTATTGAAAAATTAATAACTGTATTAGAATATGTAATCAAGATGATTAATTATGATGAAGTTATCGATTGAGGCTCTTACGTTTGTTTTTAAAAGATGAAAAATCAGTAAAAAGGATTTCGCTTTGTCACATCATAAAATTTCCCCCCATAAATACGTTATTTTCACATTCTCAAAATTTACATACGAACCAACTCAAATTCACAATTTAAAAGTATTTTAACGCGCAATAGATTATTAATGAATGTATTTCCAAACTTAAAGTTACGTTTGTCCGATACAACTTTGCATGTGAACATTCGCACAAACTTTGAGTTCTAATCTCAGTACCCGCAAATAAAAGATTCAGAAATTTGCCTTTAATTGTCTTAGTATTGGTCAAATATTTAGTTTTATCAAAGAAAATGATCGTTTTGTTTTAAATATGACATCATTTTTACTCACTGAATCATTTTGCCTAACGTCTCAAACTCAGTATCAGCGTAATGTTAAAATATTGAAATGTAACTGATTTATGAAGAAGAATGCGTGTTTTTTTTTAATGGCTGAAGTCATTTTCTGTTCAAAAATTATAAAAAAAAAGTTGCTTTTATTTGTAATGTGAAAATGGCATCAATAAGGATATAATCAATAAAAATAAATAAACCATCCCTTTACTTTTAATAGAAATTGAGTACTTCTGTTGTCACAATTACAAAATTGGTACTAAACATTATAAAAAAATTAATAACTCAAAAATAAATTGAGATAGAGTTTTCAAACAAATTGCATTTAAAAGTATATTTTTTTCCCTATACGACGGTGTAAAAATTGAAACTGTGCAATGTTTAGAAGTTTAAAAATTTGCAGTAGTTAAAATTCCTATATTTCAAAAGCATCATTGAACTTTATATGAAGTTTATAGGCGATACAAGAAACATAATACAGTCGGACCTCGTTATCACGCCTCTCCGCTTATCACGCCAGTTTTTCAAAGTCCCGATTCTCTGTATAGGATTTTAGTGTAAATAAAGTCCGGATTTTACGTCGGTGAATAATTTTCAACTCCGGATATCCCTACGATTTAGGAAAATCGTCCATTTTTCAGAATTCATTTTACGTGAACGGAAATTAAGTGGTAACAAATGCCTTAGCCAAACTTTTCACAAAAGTGTCTAAAATTGTAAAAGAAATAAAAGAGAAAAAGGCAGAAATTTCTTCAGACTCATTGAGCGAAAGTGATATGGAACTGGAACAAAACAAGCCTCCGACTAAAACCGAAGTATTATGCTTATGCATTGCATTGAAACGATCAGAAATTACCTAACATCCATTTCTGAAACAACGGACATGATTACAATTCACCGTATAATATTGAAAAAAGAATTGTAGGAAGCACATCTAGGGATAAGCAAACTTTAATTTATCAATATTTCATGTAGCAATAAAAAAGTAAGTCATCAGAAATCTGATTTTTATCCTTTTCAATTTTGTTTTTGTGTTTATTTTGTTTAATAATAATAATGTTTTATTGCTTAAAAATGCAAGAGCAGTTATGAATTTAAAATTGTTTTAAATTAATTAAAAATACATATCAGGGCTTGAATTTCAGGGCGGGATGGCGGGATTCGCGCCCAAAATTTTCAAATCCCGCCCAAAAGAATAACGTGGGCGGGAGGCTCCCGTCCAAAAAATTTCACCCTTTTATGGAAAATTTGCGGGTTTTTTACCACGAAAGATCGTTGAAATTCACGATTTTTTCCCGCGAACGATAGTCAGATTTCATATTTTTTTTTTCCCGAGATCGGTTGACAAGTTTCGCGTTATTTTCCGCGAGCGATTTGCGATTTCAGAGATGATTGATTCTGTTTCGAATTTTCCGGAAATTTAAGGTATTCAGTTCCGAAAATTATGAAAAATCGGTCATCAATTTGGACATAAAAAAATAACAGAAAAATATCGCGAATTTCGACAAATGATCGCCGAAAAAATAAATTTCGCCAAATGGTCGCGAATAAAACGCAAATTTCGGGAGAAGATCTAGGGAAAAAACGCGAAATTCATCAAAGGATCGCGAAAAGACGCAAATTTCGGGAGAAGATCGCGGGAAAAAACACGAAATTCATCAAAGGATCGCGGAAAAAACGCAAATTTCGTCAAAGGATCGCGGAATAAACGAGAATTTAGTCAAAGGGCCGCTAGAAAGAACGCGAATTTTATCAAAAGATTGCAAAAAACGTAAATTTTATCTAAAGATTGAAAAAAAAAACTCAAATAATTTTATCTAAAGATTGCAAAAACCCCTGCAAATTTTATCTAAAGATCGCAAAAAACCCGCAAGTTTTATCAGATTATCGCGGAAAAAACGAAAATTTTGCCAACGGATCGCGGAAAAAACGCGAATTTCTTCATAAAATCTCGGAAAAAAGCTAATTTCGCCAAAGGATCGCGCAAAAAAGCTAATTTCGTCAAAGGACCGCGAAAAAGCGCGAATTTCATCAAAGGATCGCGGAAAAAATGCGAATTTCTTCAAAGGATCGCGGGAGAAAAACGCGAATTTCGTCAAAGGATCGCAGGGAAAAAACGCGAGTCTCTAGAAAAAACCACACACAAATATTTATGTTTATTATTATAGGTATATTTTTTAATCTGAAATAATATACTGAACTAACTTTTGAAAAATGGGTTTAACCGGAACCCAACTTGCAGGAATCTACTACATTCAGCCTGAAATCATACCGAACAATAAAAAAAAAAAAGTTTACTCGACTTGCAACAAAAAATAATTAGCACCGGGAGAGGATTTCCCAACCCCTTTCCATTCCCTGCTGTAACCTTTTAGAAAAGTTGCTGTGAATTTCAATTTTTTTTTTTTTTTTTTTTTTTTTTTTGCTCGGAATCAGACGAGAATTTCACGGTTACTTTTTGCGACAGACTGACAAAATTCACAGTTTTATCCCGTGGCAGATCGACGAATTTTGCTATTTTATCCTGCAATCAATCGACGAGTTTCACGATATTCTTCTCTCGACCGATCGAGAAAATTTAGATTTTTTTTCCTACGCCTGATTGGCATATTTCACAATACTTTTTCCCATGACAGAAAAAGGAAAATATCCAAAAGAGTGCGCCAAAAAAAAAAAAAAAAAAAAAAAAAAAACCAGTTAAGTGTCACCATGTGCTGCGCTCTGCCAAATTGCTCTAGATTCAGTACTAAGCAAAAATAAGATTAGAAGGACTGCAAAAATCTTGTGGTGCACATAAAAAAAATTTTTTGAGCTCCAATTAAACATATTTAGAAACACCAAACTAGTTGATCCTTGTTATTCACTGAAATTAGGATTTGACAATTTAACCTACATTTCTGGTGTAACAGAAGAAATGAATCAACAGTTTCCATTTAAAACTTTGGACTTTGTTTAAAATTTGAATACATAGAAGCTTGTTCAAAGAAAATACCAGGTAGTTGGGTTTTGACTATAATTCCGTTAAGGATATAATGAAATAATTTCTTTCAGAAGTGGATATTGATGATGCCATCACCGAATGTATATTGTTCATGCAAGTAGTTAAAAATGTCACACGTTTTCAAAGTTTTCTGAAATTTTTTTAGGAGAACATAACCATATGTTTCCAATAATTTCCAAAGTTATAAGTGTTGTGCTTGTGCTGTCTGTCACAAGTTTTACCTTGTAAAAAAAGATTCAGGGCCCAAAATCGAATTAAAATCTAAATTCAGAATTTCATTAAAAAAACCACATTATTAAAGACCCATAACATTTGGTTGAAAGTTGAAAAATAGACTGTATAAAAGCTTGACTTTCTTCCTTTTTTAAATAAAAAAACATTTTACATAATTATTCTGAGTTGTTGATTTAAATTGCTTCAATGGTATTTTGTTATGTCTGTATCAATGTAATTCTTTAAATAGCATGTAAAATAACAGTGGGTTTTAAAGATTTTTTTTCTCCCTCCCAAATAGCTCAACTCCCCTCCATTTATAAATGTTGGTAGGGAGACTCCCCTCCTAGGAAAAATTGAATTTCAAGCCCTGCATATTAAAATTTTTATAAACATATTTTTCTCCAACTCCGGTTACCACGACACTCCGCCTATGAGGGCACTTTTTTCTGGTCATGAGAGTGTCGGGATAACGAGGTTCGACTGTATACGCATAGTTGTCTAGGGGGTCATTTTTCAATAAACTTCATGAGGTTTACCGTGAAAGAGAAGGTTAATAAAATGATAAAGACGTGTATTTCTAAATTGCAAATCACTGTATTGGTCAAACACGATATTTGTGAAACAGAGGGAAAATACAGTGAAACATATTAAGACAGAATGACAAAAAAACATATAATGTTTAAGTTTTTCGTTTTATCGGGTTTGCCGTCCCATCCCCCTAATATACCCCCTCAAACACGCACCTTACAGGAACAACGAATTTTTTTCATATAAGGCAGGATTCCGTTGTAGGCACGTTACATTTATACAACTTTTATTGTGTTATGTTTATGAATTCCCTAAAAGATAATAAAACATATACACAGATAAGGAGAATTAAATCTAAAATAAGAAAAATTAACTATTTGTTATCGCTTGTTATCCAGCTGCATGAATTAGATAAGTATAAAATCTAAATAAATGAAACCGAGCTGATAATCTAATAATGGAAAGATGTCCTTAACTATATCCATAACATATTTATATTTTCATTTTATTTCTTATTTAAGAGATTGAAATTATGATATTGCTGAGTTGTTGACTACTTTTTAAAATCAGATAGCTACAGAATATCAATTGCCAGTATAAAGTTTGTTTTTCTAGCGATAACTATTATCTTGGAAATAGAATAAGTTAAGGCTGCTAGTCACTCAGCATCCGAATTCCCCTCAGTAATGTTAAGTCTATGGGCGTGTGATGCATTCGTATATTTAAAATATCTCCAAGGAAAATTAATATTTTTATCTTACTTTTTCTATGTGCGCTTCTATCTTATTCTTCTGTACTTTTTCTGTGTACTTTTCTATGTGTCTTTTTTCCTTAGTTCTCAAAATATTTCTAAAATATATACTTAATTTTATATGAAGTGTTAAAATCTTACTCGCAATTCGTAGCTTTTAACACATAAAATATTAAATTAAGCATAGATTTTAGAAATATTTTGAGAACCAAGGAAAAAAGAGACATATTTTAAGGAGAGTACAAAGAAAAATGTAATGTAAAACATTAATTTCCTGGGGAGATATTTTAAATATACGAATGCGTCAAGCGCCCATAGACATACCATTAGTGAGGGGAATTCGGAAGCTGAGTGACTGGCAGCCTTAAGTACTATACAAAGGAAAAATTTATGAAATAAAATATAAAACAATATTCCGGTATGCATGCATTTCGTCCATATACCTTTTACAGTATATACAATGTGTCCCATCAAGATCTCACAAATTCTGCACAACCAGATTCCTAGCTTGGAGCACATAAAAAATGCCTAAAGAAGTAACCTCTGTGGCTTATCATTTTCGAGAAAAATGCGAAAGAAAAGTATGACGTCATATCCGGTGCAAGGAAAAAATACTTTGTTGAAAACATGAACATCGGTATTGGAAGTTTGCAAATCAGTTAATAAGCATATAAATATACTATAACCAGGGTTGACAGTTTAAAACAAGTGGTTTTAACCATGGTTTATACCACTGTTTAAACCAATTGAGCTTTTTTAACCGTTTTTTTTTTTTTTTTTTGTCAACATTATATTAGAACAAATTTAATATAATATTTTCTCATTTTTCTAATTTAAGTGTTTTAAATTATTGACAGAAATAATTTCTACTTTTAATACTTCATCTCAGCAGTCAGCATGAGACATAATGAGTCTAAGTCATGTTTCTATGCATGTAGATTGAAAATTAGCATGTGCTGATGAACATATCTGGTACCCTAAAGATTTATCTTAAAACATGTGAAATTAGAAAAGATAAAATATATAAATAATATCCCATATTTAGCATAAAATATTTTCAAGAAATGCAATATTTTTAGAAATGCAGATTATATACAGCAGTTAATAACAAAATACAATGATCTTTAAAATTTTGGCCAAGTTAAAAAAGAAAATTTTCTGGATGGGGGAGATTATCCTTAAAGAATTTAAAAGAGTAACTTAAGATATGAAGTTGAACAACACAGCTTGCAAAAATTGAATGAAAAATGTTGACTTGGACACTTGGAGTTATCATTCAGAAAACAAAACAACCAGAAGTATTTGGATATTTAAATAACAATAATGATAATAACAATCACATAATAATATATTATATTCATCAAAATGCATCAAATATTTATTGATTATTATATTATTAATCAAAAGATTATTCACGATTTTCAAGGTATCAATGTTTCACTGTTTAGAGCAGTTTACTCTTTGAACATAAGACATAGCTGTTAATAAATATATCTACCCTATCTATCTATATTATAAAGGACAAACATATCTGTGCGTAACGCATACGTCATTTTGCGAATGGCAACACTTTGAAATTTGAAATAAAATTTTGGTTTTGCAATTTTCTCTACTGCAAATTTTTAAACTTCTAAACATAGCAAAATTTAAATTTTTACACCATCGTATAAGGAAAAAAATTATCTTTTAAATGCAATTTGTTTGAAAGCTGTATCTCAATTTATTTTTGAGATATTATTTTTTTTTGTAGTTTTTAATACCATTTTTCTTATTGTGGCAGCAAAAGTACCTCATTTCTATTAAAAGTCATTGAAAGTAAACGGAAAATAGTCGAAAATAGGAGATACTGTATCTTTTTGTTGCCATTTTCACATAAAACCTTAAAAAAAAGTTGAAATTTAAATATGGGCTATGTCAAGAATATTGTCTGTTATTCCGTGGTAATGACGTCATAGGCACACTTTTTTATAGACGAAATTTAAGACTGGATTGTAAAAGTGAATTGCTTTAGCGGATGCAAATGATGTCATTTTATAAAAAATATCGCTTTTGATAAATTTCAAAAAATTATTAGATTGTATGATTCGTATTTTCCATATGAAAATTGCTTTTTTAATGTAAGTGGTCAATCTAAAAAATTTATTGCACATAAAAAATTATTAGTTTTCAATTTAAAAAAATGTTTTCACCTATATTCTTTAACCCGGGAAGCCCGGGTACGATCCCCTAGTATATATAAAATCCCAATGAAACTATTTTATGAAACGACCGGATAAACAATTGATTATGTTTCACGGCGATTTCTTCTAAAATATGGATTATTTTGCGATGTAATTAACACAAAAAATCCGTATTGATCCGCAGATTTCAAAACTAGTATTAGAATTTTTTAATTCGAATTAGTTTTCGAAATATTAATTTTTTTCTAATTTTAAATACTTTCTCTAATGATGGCAACTCAAATTTCATTCATAACAGATATTTTTTCATATTTAAGAAAAGTTTATTATTTTAAACTAATTTGGCGACCAGTTTGGCCTCCCTTAAATGTATGCTAAGAACAATGCATTCTTTTTATTTTATTTATTTATTTATTTTTTATTGTCATTTTATTTAATACACAACTTTCATTTAAAACTGAAACAATTAAAATTAAGGGTTTTCACTTCTTTCTTATTTTTTTTAAACGAAGCGAAAAGAAAAATATTAGGCACAGATGTCATATACGCACCGGGGTACCTAATTGGCGCAAAATTACGTTATTTTGCCGGACATGGTAACCCGGCTATTGGTGCTTATTTATTAATAAATGTTTATTATAAAAAATACGATCTTACAATTCGGATAAAATTTTACTTAAAAAGGTGCTAAAAAATACATAAAAGGTTTCTACAACATGAAAACCGTCAAAGATGTTAAAATCCCAAGCGCTTTCAACTGCATTATAACAGTCGCCTTCAGGGGAAAACCAGAGAAGTGAAAGTTAATGGAAAATTCTTTGCTTAAGTATCAGTGGACGAGTCTATTTCAAAGGAAGGGAGGAGGGGGGGGGGGGGGAGGTAGTAAAAAAAAATGAAAATGATTATGTTTCAAAATCGCTAGAAATATCTAGTATACTATACCAGATCTTAGATATGTTGTAGGATAAAGTATCGTTGCAAGTATTCTTTCTTTGAGCTAAAATTTCCAATGACTCTCTGATTATTGACGTGTAGTAATTTGAAGTACGGGCTATGACTCTTGCTTTACTGAAATCAGTGTGAATATCTTGTTTTTGGTTTAATCTGGATAGAGCAGTAGAGGGTTTGTTATACTTTATGTCTGTAATATGTTCTTTTCATCTGTCTTTAAATTTTCTAGTGGTCATTCCTATGTATTTGAGTTCTTTCTGATTTACTTTGTCTGTGAAAGGTATTACATATATGCCAGAGGTTTCATCGTAAGGGATTGGGTCTATTTTCCGGTGTACAAGATCTTTTAATTTGGCAGATGATTTTGCGATTACGTATATATTATATTTCTTTAATGCATAACTAATCCTTTCAAATAACTGAGGTATATAATTAAAACTATAAAACTTGAGATTATTTTTATTGCTATTTCTGGTTAACTCTCTATGCTGAATATCAAATATTAATTTATTGATACATTGGGGGGGGGGGGGGGACCATTTTCTATTGCAATCTTCTTAATGGTGAGTAACTCTGCTTGTAGGTATTCTCTTGTACAAAATTTAATGGCTCTATTTATATAAAATTTATAAACTGCAGTTTTGTATTTAAATGGGACATTACTATTGTAGGATATTGTACTATTTGAATTGCATATGGTTTTCTGTAAATTTTCCTATCAATTTTGTATGTTGTATTATTTCTTATTAATTCAACGTCAATGCATAGAGAGTTAACCAGAAATAGCAATAAAAATAATCTCAAGTTTTATAGTTTTAATTATATACCTCAGTTATTTGAAAGGATTAGTTATGCATTAAAGAAATATAATATATACGTAATCGCAAAACCATCTGCCAAATTAAAAGATGTTGTACACCGGAAAATAGACCCAATCCCTAACGATGAAACTTCTGGCATCTATGTAATACCTTTCACAGACAAAGTAAATCAGAAAGAACTCAAATACATAGGAATGACCACTGGAAAATTTAAAGACAGATGAAAAAAACATATTAGAGACATAAAGTATAACAAACCCTCTACTGCTCTATCCAGATTAAACCAAAAACAAGATATTCACATTGATTTCAGTAAAGCAAGAGTCATAGCCCGTACTTCAAATTACTACACGTCAATAATCAGAGAATCATTGGAAATTTTAGCTCAAAGAAAGAATACTTGCAACGATACTTTATCCTACAACATATCTAAGATCTGGTATAGTATACTAGATATTTCTAGCGATTTTGAAACAATCATTTTCATTTTTTTTACCCCCCCCCCCTTCCTTTGAAATAGACTCGTCCACTGATACTTAAGCAAAGAATTTTCCATGAACTTTCACTCCTCTGGTTTCCCCCTGAAGACGACTGTTATAATGCAGTTGAAAGCGCTTGGGATTTTAACTTCTTTGACGGTTTTCATGTTGTAGAAACCTTTTATGTATTTTTTAGCACCTTTTTAAGTAAAATTTTACCAGAATTGTAACATCGTATTTTTTATATGTTTTTCAAGGTGAATGTGACATTCAACAATTATAGTTTGAACTATATTTTATATTAAATGTTTATTTACATTTATTTTCTTTTCATTTAAAAGAAAATGTTATAAATTGTTTTGTTCTATAGTTATTAATTAAACTTTTTTATTTATAGTTATTTCATTTCAAAAATAATAGAAAACAATTTAAAAATACATATGTAACTGGTATTCGAAAACGAGGTTTTCGCCAAATTGTCGAGAGAAAAAAAAAAAAAATCACGTCAAACACTTGCGTATATGACATCTGTGAAATAATGCAATAAATCTTGACATTTAATTTCAACTTCAAAGCAATGTTTTAATAGTACTACTTAGTTATCCCGTCGACCAATTTCACCAAATTATACAAACTGACATAATTTTTATTTTAAATAACGAAAGAACAAATAAATTAGTATAACATTAATAAAAATACAAATAAAACATCGAAATAAAAATCACTTGATGGCGTAAACACGTGTAACTTCCTTAAAGTCAGGTGAATGTGACATTTACGATCAACCATTATTGGCATTTAATCTTACAGTTTGGCGATAGATTTTTGATCGATGGGATAATCAAGTAGTACCGTTTTAATTTTCACTCGAAAAATTAAAAAAAAAATGCTAAATGGTGAGTTTAAAAAAAAAGCTATTGGCGAGATTTGCACACGGCTAACATAAAAGTACCAAGAATTCTTTGCGATCATGGAAACTTTTATGTAGTTTTATTCTAAAAAATAACTTTAATTCTTTAATCACAATGGAAACCTTTCTTATGAAAAGCGAATGGCAATTACATGACTTGGAGTATAATAATATGAGTGAAATGATGGCGATAGAATGATATTTGGCGACTTATCATCTATGGCTGGCTAACATTGAAGTAACAAAATGGCCGCCTGGAATATAAAAAGCGAAAGGATCCGCCCGGAACTGTTGATGATAGTCACATGACTTAGGCTATTATTACAGAGATTGTTTTCAATTCTAAAAACAGCGCAAAGCATATTTCCTAACCTATATATATAAAATCTACCTATATATATAAATTCTACCCTATATATATAAAATCCTAATGAAACGAATTTATGAAACGGCTGAAATGAAACGAATTTATGAAACGATTCTATGAAACGACTGATTAAACAACTGATTATGTTTCACTGTGAATTCTCCTAAAATATAGAATACTTTGCGATGAAATTAACATCAAAAATCCGTATTGATCCGCAGATCTCAAAACTTGTATTAGAATTTTTAAATTCGAATTAGTTTTCGAAATATTAATTTTTTTCTAATTTTAAATAATTTTCTCTAATGATGGCAACTCAAATTTTAATCATAGCAGATATTTTTTTCCATATTTTAGAAAAGGTTATTATTTTAAACTAATCTGGCGACCAGTTTGGCCTCCCTTAAATATATACTAAGAAATGTATCATAATACTTTTATTCATAATTCAATTCGTATTTCATTATAATTTTACTTAATGCAAAACTTTCATTTAAAACTCCAACATTTAAAATATATGGCTTTCACTTCTTTCTTTTTTTTAAACGAAATGAAAAATATTCGGTACAAATGTCATATACGCAACGGGGTACCTAATTGGCGCCAAAATCGCGTTATTTTGCCTGACATCGTAACCCGGCTATTGTTGCTTATATTTATTAATAAATGTTTATTTGAATTTATTTTCTTTTTATTTACAAAAAATGTTCTAAATTGTTTTGTTCTATAGTTATTAATTAAACTTTTTTTATTCATTGTTATTTCATTTTAAAAATAATAGAAAATTATTTAAAAATACATATGTAACTGGTATTCGAAAATGTATCATATTACTTTTATTCATAATTCAATTCGTATTTCATTATAATTTTGCCAAATTGTCGTAAAAAAATTACGCCAAACCCGGTGCGTATATGACAATGCAACAAATCATGACATTTAATTTTAACTTCAAAGCAATGTTTTAATGGTACTACTTCTCCCGTCGACCAATTTCGCCAAATTATACAAATTAGCAAAAGTTTTTTTATTTTAAATAACGAAAGAACTAATAAATTAGTATAATATTAATAAAAATACAAATAAAACGTCGAAATAAAAATCACTTGATGGCGTAAAGACGTGTAACTTCCTTAAAGTCAAGTGAATGTGACATTTACGATCAACCATTATTGGCATTTATCTTATAGTTTGGTGACAGATTTTTGGTGGATGGGATAAGCAAGTAGCACCGTTTTAATTTACCACTCGTAAAATAAAAAAATGCTAACCGGCGAATTTAAAAAAAAAAAAAGGCTATTGGCGAGATTTGCACCCGGCTAACATAAAAGTACCAGGAATTCTTTGCGGTCATGGCAACTTTTATGTAGTTTTTTTTTCGAAAAAATAATTTTGATTCTGTAATCAAAATGGAAACCTTTCTTATGAAAAGCGAAGTGATCAGCCCATAATTATTTATGGCAATTATATGACTTGGACTATTATAATATAAGTGAAAGAATGGCGATAGAATAATATTTGGCGACTTACCACACCTGTGGCTGGCTAACATTAAAGTAACAAAATGGCCGTCTGGAATATAAAAAGCGAAGGGATCCGCCCGGAACTGTTGATGATAGTCGCATGACTTAGGCTACTATTATAGAGATAGTTTTCAATTCTAAAAACAGCGCAAAGAATAATATTTCCTAAAGATTAAAAATTTTGAAAAAAAAAAAAACTTTAAAATTACTATTAAATGAGTGCGTGTTCAGGGGTCTTGTACCTTTTAAACGCGTTGAAAATGAACGAAAAACTTCAATATTTGAATTAGTCTATCTTCAAAGCCTTTTTATGTATAAACATGAAACTTTGGGTATTAATTAAACAGATTGTGCTTTGTAATATGCTACCATTAGAAATTTATTAACCCTTTACAGAATTTGTGTATTGTTGAAATCAAAATAGCTCTTTTTTTACCCCATAAGTCATTGCGCGCATGATATCTTGAGAAAGTATGTATGGATTCGCATGAAATTGGGTAAAGATACTAATCATATATGTGTGTTTAAAATGATCTACTCTTAGGCTAAAATTATTTCATTAACTATATAAAAAAAATATTTTCGTAAAAAAAAAAAATAAAAATTTTGTATTTTTAATGAATAAAAATAGTCATAACTAAAAATATTACCATTGTAAATACTTAAAAGTAGATCATTTTAAACACACTTATTTGTTTAGTATATTTACCAAATTTCATGACAATCCATACATACTTTCTCAAGATATCATGCGCGCAATGACTTATGGGGTAAAAAAAGAGCTATTTTGAATTCAGCAATACACAAATTCTGTAAAGGGTTAATAAATTTCTGTTGGTAGTATATTACAAAGTACAATCTGTTTAATCAATATCCAAAATTTCATGCTTATACATAAAAAGGTTTTGAAGATAGACTAATTCAAACTTCGAAGTTTTTCGTTAATTTTCGACGCGTTTAAAAGGTACAAGACCCCTTAAAAGCAGGAAAATATTGAAAATTATGTCTTGAAATTTGTAAGTACACGTGAATATTAAAAGAGAAAAGAAACTTTAAAATAATAAAAACATTAATATGCGTTTAACCCATTCAAGGGCAAGGTACTTCTATTCGTAAAATCTTGAAATCAGTGAATGGCACCAGAATTTACAAACAAATTTCGAAATACAAAAATGCTTTTGTTCACGTACTTCATAAAAGGAAAATTTTCATCCCAATATTCTGGCACCAATGTGGCATTTATGAATTAAAATTAAGTGGTCCAAAAATGAACCACCGCCCTTGAAGAAGTTAAAGCAGTAACTTTTAGTAATTGTAGTAAATTGTATTATGTCAATCGTTTTATAACGCTGTTAAAAAATATCGGTAGGCAAAAACTCTGTTTACTCAATTCATTTTATTTCAGATTATTTTTAAATGTTTAGCTGATCTTCTTTAACCAAACACGAAAACAACCATTGGATGTCTTTAACAGCAACTGGTTCTGCCTAAAATTTTCGCAATCAAAGGGAACTGAATGGAAACCCGCTTACAGGGAGATCGCTACAGGTTTTTTCAGTATAATTCAATCTTCTCTAATCTTTTGAAAACCGATCAGATTAGCGTGCTTTTAGATTCTGCAGTATCTGAACGGGGGTTGGCGAACGTAGCTTGCAGAGGGCAGAGCCCCCTAGCCCCTAGTTACTTATATAATATCCATCAAGCTTATTTTACCAACAAGTATGCATCTGCATGCAATAAGAAGGGATATTTTTAAAAACCCGGTTTAAGCCAAAAAAACCTGGCTTAAACTAAATAAACCGGGGTTTTTTTTAGGGGGGGGGGGGGGATCCGGGTTTTTTCTAACCCTGTTATATACCAAGTTCGGTACATTTTGGGCGATTAATATTTAAGTATTGCGCGCCAGCGCAAAACTTTTCTAGTGTCACGTCTCAATGTTAAATTAACATTGAAAAGCCTATGCAGCTCATAACTTTTTGACTTTTCTTCCCATCTTTTTGTCCCTGATGCCACTTATTTTTTATTCTTTGCTAATTCTAATAATATTATAAATTTAAAGTGTGAAAATGTTTGCCTGAAATCAGGGTCAAAATGGATAATAAAATGCCTTTGCATATAGGTAAATTATAACCCAGAGAGTAACATGGGCTAATTTTTATTTATTCAAATATTTTTCTTAAAAATTCCAAATTTCGCTTTTGTCATTGAAAATCAACGGACATTTTCTTGTAAAATTTAACATTTTTTTCTTCATTGTTGCAAATAATTCAAAAGCCGTAATAATAATTTGTCTACTTTCAGTTAAAATATTTCCACGTGGAAATGAAACTGGAATAATTTTTTTAAGAATTAAAAAGAAGATGAATATGGCATTTTCAAACAGAATTTTTACGTTTAAATTGGAAGTTTTTGTCCAAAATACAGCAACTTGTATTACTGCACTGGTGAAACATTTCGAATTATACATTGGTAAATTGCATCACAAATTGTAATGCGATACCGTATAAATCAAAGCCTGATGATGGCACCCTCCATTAATTTTGAAATGTGTTCGTCTGAATGCAGTAGTTATTAAAAAACTTGACATAATAAACAAAAACCTAATTTGCAGAACAAATTTAAAAAAAAAATTATTTCCTAGATTGTTTAAGCTCGAGAAGGGGAATATTAGGATATTTCATTCAATTCGTTCTACATTAAATGTTAACTTTTTGTAACAAATAAGTTAAACCAATTGAACATTAAAAAATAAAAATAAAATTCATACAATATGATACTTTAAACACTCTAAAAAATTAGATTCCATTCAAATGAAATCGAAATAAATCTTAGACTTTTTTAAAATTTTCTATTTTGCATGTATCTTATTAATTGATGTAACAATCGTCATAAGCGTAATACAAAATCTGCAATACAAATTATTTACAACTTAAAAATGGAAAAAGTCTAAGATTTATTTCGATTTCATTTGAATGGAATCTAATTTTTTAGCATGTTTAACCCTTTAACTGTTTCTTTGTTTCTTACACAATAAATTAAAAATCAGGACCTGCCACCACTTTTTTTTTACTAAAATATTTGGCTTTGTACAACCGAAAAAAGTACGCCTTTTAACAAACCAAAAATTACCGTTAAAATTAAGTGGTATCCAAAAGCTTTTAGTGCCGAAGTTAGAAAACACTTTTTGCCCGAAAGGCACTCGGGCACGACAGTTAAGGGGTTAATGTGTCATTCTGTATGAATTTTATTATTTTTTTAATGTGCAATTGGTTTAATTTATTTGTTACAAAAATTTAGCATTTAATAGAACGAATTGAATGAAATATCCTAATAGCTGTCCCTTCTCGGCTTAAACAATGTAGGAAATAAATTTTGTTTTTTAAATTTGTGCTGCAAATTAGGCTTTTGTTTAATATTAAATATAGCTATAAGTCACTGAGGACCACAGGGGGTTTATTATTATAATCCTCCGATTGCCCGGTAATGTAACTGAATTCTTTTGAATGTCCCTGCATAGGAACTAAAAATGCTTCACACTTCATTTTCAAAACAGAATATGCCATAGTAAATATCAATAACATACTAAAAGTACAGAGCAATTCGTGAATATTTACGAGAGTTCGAACACGGACAGACATATAAATTGAAGTCATAAACACTTTTCAACTAACGGGTGTCCTAAAAAGGACAGACTGATTTTAAAATTCTATAACTTGCAAACGGTGACAGATATTTAAAAAATTCTTGCAGGAGGATTATGCATAAGGTCAAAAGTTTTTTTACAGTGGTTTTCCATTTTAGTTCGAATTACAAACAATAGATGGCGCTGCGATCAATAGGCGCTAAATTCAGGCTCGATTTTTTGTACTTCGGGACCCACTCAATACATTTTAACTTCCTTTTTCCGCATGGAAGAAGAGAAAGGCCAAAAAATCCAGCCTGTATTTAACACCTATTGCTTACAGCGCCATCTATTGTTTGTAATTCGAACTAACATCGAAAATCGCTGTAAAAAAACTTTTGACCTTATGCATAATCCTCCTGTAAGAATTTTTTAAATATGTGTCACCGTTTGCAAGTTATTGAATTTTAAAATCAGTCAGTCCTATATTAATACATGGAAATTATTCCAGAGAGAAACATTCGCCTTGCATACAATATTTCAAATGAAAATCAAATTTCAAAGTAATTGCTTAAGAGGCGCAAAGGCCAACATGGTGAAAAAGATTCCATGCCGGGACTCGAACCCGGGTCATCAGTATAGCGCACTGACGTTCTACCGACTAAACCACGTGGAATCAAATTTCAAAGTAATTGCTTTTTAAGGCTACTTTGTCAATAAGTTATATGGCTACTATATAAATACTTTTTATGTCAATATTTTACTGCCTACCAGGTTTTTATTTTTTTTTATTTTTTTTTATTTTTTTATTTAATTTGTAGCGCTCTGAAACATAATATTTACCATGTGCTATAAAATAACTTCCACGTTAAAAAATGAAACCTCGCAGAATGTTTAAAAGTATATAACAATATTAAGTATTTGCTTAAACAAATAATTACAGCCCTCCCCACTTAATCGGGTCACGGATAATCGAATACCCCGCTTATTCGAATAGAATCCTCCGGAACCGAATTTATTCCTATTGGTTCTATGTTATTTTTCCCCCACTTATACCGAATACTTTTTACGAAGGTCCCCGCTTAATCGAATAACAACTGTGTGACCGATGTTTTAAAATAGGCACGGAAAGCACGTTTCAGCTGGAATTTCCTTCCACCTTTTGTCATTTTCGGTTCCTTTACGCTGAAAACAAATTTTCAGTTCTTCCTGCATTGATTTTGGCCAGCAAACGTATAATGGACCGGTCAAATGATTTCCCCACCATCACTTCTTGCTGTTTACCAGGGTTGAATGGCAATGCGCCGTCACTTCGAGACTCGAGATGGTAGTTGTGATATTTTGCACTCATTCGAAAAAAAAAAACTCGACATTTACTCCTTTAAAATTCCATTTAAATAAACCACTTTATACGATTTTTTAGGGCAGTATAAGTAACGTAAATTAGAAATAGCAAAGTTTTGACCAAATTAAAACGATCTGCATTATATGTAAATCATATAAATGTATGTACCGACATTAAATTAATACCTATTTACTTTATATTAGCATTTGTATTTATTTTAGTTTATGCTATTCTATTAACGATTTATTATGCTGTTAATTAAATATACCGTAGATGGTTATTTTGGCTTTTTATTACGCATTAAATATTGCAGTTATGACTCCCCGTTTAATCAAATACCCCGCTTAATCGAATATATTTTCTGGAACCGTCAATATTCGTTTAAACGGAGAGGACTGTATCCGTATAGGCAGTAACGTACACTATCTTTTTAACGTCCTAAAAAAACTATATTATTTTTACAATGATAATTTTCAATAGGAAAACTTTTCATCATCATGTAAGTGACATAATATTCTTTTATTTACATTGAAAATACAGGGTGTCCGAAAAGTCTTTCCCTGATTAAAAAATTTATTCTTATCCGCTACACATAAGATAGACATATGAAAGGGGTGCCAAGATGTTGAAAAATTAAACAAAGTTTGTTGTTGTAGGTTTCCGTAACGTTTCTGTAGTGTAGCAGTGTCAGTTTCCAAGAAACAGGAAATGTTCACAAAGTGGGGAAAAAACTCAGTGTTTCCTTTGGTATCACGAGACCCTTTTGCACAAAGAATTTTGTCATCTGTAATTCACGTGAGGCTGTACACACTGATCTCCTGGGACATCGCACAAAAGACTGTCTGACTTCTTTCACCCTTTTAACTCGGCTAGTTTTCGGTACGTGGTCCGGGTCCGGCTTCTCAGACACTGATACTGCTACACTACAGTCAAGTGAGAGAAACCTACAATAAAAAAACTTTGTTAGTTTTCCAACATTTTGAAATTAGTTTCACATATCTTACTTAAATACGAATAATAGCGGATATGAATAAATTTTGAGAGAGGCTTTCGGACACCCTATACATTAAGTTAATAAACAATAGTCAAAAAATAGTTGGATGTGCCAATCCCAAAACTTTCTTCTATCTCATACATCTTAATGTTTCAAAAAGTAGTTACAAATGTAAGTACTTCAATATTATTAGTTCAGCACTATAGCAACTTTGATTTTCATCTTAAATTTCTGCTTCGGTCAATTAATCGGAGTAAAAACGGATTAATCTCAATCATGATATTTATTAAAATCAATAGTTTTTCATTATTCTATTGTACATCAGCTGTCTGCGAATAGCCGACTTAGCATGATGGGAAGTTCCCGTCGTTGAACGAGCCGCAGGACTACGAAAAAACGGGGAAATTATTGGAAAATCGCTATTACAACGACCACTTCCGGCGGAATATTTTGAAATTCAAAGAGGACGTGCTTGTCATAGCTGAAAACATACACAAAAAATATGGTTAAATTCTATGCATAACTTTATACACTTTTCGATGGTATAATAATGAAAATGGCACGAAAATCGCTATTACAGTACCGGTAATCGCTATTACAGTAATTAATTTTTCCGGAGGAATTTTTCCAAATTCAGTGAGGACCTACTTGCCATAGCCAAAAACATGCTCAAAAAATTGCTTCAATTCTACGCATAACTTCATGCATTTTTCGATGGTACAGTGGCAACACACAGACAGACAGGCATTTTGTATAAACATGCTTTTGGTGATCTCTGAGCCTTAAAACATGTAAATCCGTCGAAAACCGGGAGTCGAAAAAAATTTCCATTACAATATTTACTTCTATTGAAGATAGAAGAAAGTAATAATAAATCAGAAACTTTTCGGTTATAGTCCGTTACTTATTTTTTAATTTAATACATGCGTGTACGAAACTACTACAGATACAATTAGATACAATTATTTTTTATGGAAATTTTTTTTTTGCGATTACTTCAATTATTTTGTGAAATTTTGAAAAAGAAAGAGGGGTTACATAATTACAGCGTAGATATAAACAGATAGACGACAGATCAAAGTTAATAAATACTTTTCTTTAAAGTAAGAGATTTAAAGAAAAGTGTTTTAAAGCCAATTATGAATGTTTTTCATATAAAATACGATGGCATATTTATTGTTTTCCCAACTTCACACGAAAAAAAAAGCTTTTATTATAAAGTTAATTAGAAATGAAATCAGTGATGATTTAAGACTGTGGCTGCAACCCACTGGTGGGTTAAGGAACAATCAGCTAGGTCTAAAAAAAATTTATTATTAAAATTGTCTGCTATAAAAACAAACATAACATGTTTCAAGTTTAAAGAAAATAATATGGACAAATAATTTCACGTAAAGACGGCGTTTAATTAAACTTTGCGCAGAGAGCGGCGTAGGCTAAAATTAGCAATTAAATCCTGCATGAACCGAACATTGATACCTTCAAGTTCGTAACATTGAAAATCAAATCTCTTTATCTCTTTTAGCCAGTTTTCTATTCTTACAAAACAATGAAAAATATGCAAATTGTAATATAATATAGGAATTCCTTTCACCAATCACCCCCCACCCCCACCCACCCACCCAAATTAAATAATAATAAAAAACTAGTTGGATGTGCCAATCCCAAAACTTTCTTCTATCTTATACATCTTAATATTTCAAAACCTAGTTACACATGTTAATACTTCAATATTATTAGTTCAATACTATACCAACTTTGATTTTCATCTTAAATTTCTGCTCAAGTCAATTAAACGGACTAAAAACGAGTTA
This sequence comes from Maratus speciosus, assembly GCA_963932465.1. Classification (NCBI taxonomy): domain Eukaryota; kingdom Metazoa; phylum Arthropoda; class Arachnida; order Araneae; family Salticidae; genus Maratus; species Maratus speciosus. The sequence goes on along the minus strand of OZ010789.1, from coordinate 451,430,476 downwards.
ATCTATATCATGATATTTGTTAAAATTATTAATTTTTCCTTATTCTGTCGTTATCAGCTGTTTGCGAATAGCCGGCATAGCAGGAAGCGAGTTCCCGCCGCTGCATGAGCCGCCGATGCACAATAGAACTACGAAAAATCAAGAAAAGTATAAAAAAATCGCTAGCACGGAGCCCCTTTACCGCGCAATATTTCCAAATTCAAGGAGAACCTGTTGGCCAAAGCCAAAAACAAGCACAAACATTTTGGTTCAATTGTATGTATAATTTTATACGCTGTTCGATGGTACAATAATGAAAATGGCACAGAGATCGGAATTATAGCGCCCCCTTCTTTCGGAATTTTTTCAAGTTCAGGGAGGACTTGTTTGCCATAGCCAGAAACATGCACAAAAAATTTGGTTCAATTATATGGATAACTTCATACACTTATCGATGGTACAATAATGAAAATGGTACAGACATCGCAATTATAGTGCCCCCTTCCGGCAGAATTTTTCCAAATTCAGGGAGGACCTTCGTGACATGACCAAAAATAAACACATAAAATTTGGTTCAATTCTATGCATAACTTCATACACTTTTCGGCGGTACAATATTCAAAATGGCACAAAAATTGTACAAAAATCGCTATTACAGCGCCCTCTACGAGCGATTTTTTTACAAATTAAGGGAGGACCTCCTTGCCATAGCCAAGAACTTAAAAAAATTTTTTTTGGTTCAATTCTATGCATAACTTCATACACTTTTCGATGGTGCAATATTCAAAATCGCACAAAAAACGCTATTACAGAGCCTCCTAACGGCGAATTTTTTGCAAATTCATGGAGGACCTGCTTTCCATATCCAAAAACTTAAAATAAAAATTTGGTTTAATTCTATGCATAACTTCATAAACTTTTGGAAGGTACAATATTCAAAATCGCACAAAAATCGCTATTACAGCGCCCCCTACCGGCGACTTTTTTCCAAATTCAGGGAGGACCTGCTTGCCATAGCCAAAAACTTAAAATAAAAATTTGGTTCAATTCTATGCATAACTTCATACACTTTTCGATGGTACAATATTCAAAATCGCACAAAAAATGCATTTACAGCGCCCCCTACCGGCGAATTTTTTCCAAATTCAGGGAGGACCTGCTTGTCATATTCAAAAACCTAAACTAAAAATTTGGTTCAATTCTATGCATAACTCCATACACTTTTGGATGGTACAATATTCAAAATCGCACAAAAATTGTTATATCAGCGCCCCCTACCGGCGAATTTTTTCCAAATTCCGGGAGGACCTGCTTGCCATAGCCAAAAACTTATAATAAAATTTTGGTTTAATTCTATACATAACTTCATACACTTTTTGATGGTACAATGGCGACAGACAGACGGACAGACGGACGGACGGACAGACGGACAGACGGACACACAGACAGACAGACATTTTCTATAAACATGTTTTTTGGAATCTCTGACCCCTAAAACATGCAAATCCGTCGAAAACCGGAAGTCGAAAAAAATTTCGATTACAATACTTTCTTCTATTGAAGATAGAAGAAAGTAAAAAAGATTATAGGATACAGCCACAAACACAAACAGATGATAAATACGCCTACACGCATGACTAGCTACTACTTCAACACTAACCGCCTCTCTCGACCAATTTGGTCTCCCTTAAATATATTCTAAGCATTGCAAAATGTTACTGTTATCCATTATTCACTTATCTTGCTTAATCCTTAGCCAAAGCAGAAGATTCTGATAGAGAAATCAAAAACTTTTGCGACAATGGTAGCATTTGGTACATTTTTACTTTCTTTTATCTTCAATAGAAGAAAGTATTGTAATCGAAATTTTTTTCGACTTCCGGTTTTCGACGGATTTGCATGTTTTAGGGGCCAGAGATTCCAAAAAACATGTTTATAGAAAATGTCTGTCTGTCTGTGTGTCCGTCTGTCTGTCGCCATTGTACCATCAAAAAGTGTATGAAGTTATGTATAGAATTAAACCAAAATTTTATTATAAGTTTTTGGCTATGGTAAGCAGGTCCTCCTGGAATTTGGAAAAAATTCGCCGGTAGGGGACGCTGATATAACAATTTTTGTGCGATTTTGAATATTGTACCATCCAAAAGTGTATGGAGTTATGCATAGAATTGAACCAAATTTTTAGTTTAAGTTTTTGGATATGACAAGCAGGTCCTCCCTGAATTTGGAAAAAATTCGACGGTAGGGGGCGCTGTAATAGCGATTTTTGTGCAATTTTGAATATTGTACCGTACAAAAGTGTATGAAGTTATGCATAGAATTAAAGCAAATTTTTATTTTAAGTTTTTGGCTATGGCAAGCAGATCCTCCCTGAATTTGGAAAAAAACCGCCGGTAGGGGGCGCTGTAATAGCGATTTTTGTGCGATTTTGAATATTGTACCGTCCAAAAGTGTATGAAGTTATGCATAGAATTAAACCAAATTTTTATTTTAAGTTTTTGGATATGGCAAGCAGGTCCTCCATGAATTTGCAAAAAATTCGCCGTTAGGGGGCGCTGTAATAGCGATTTTTGTGCGATTTTGAATATTGCACCATCGAAAAGTGTATGAAGTTATGCATAGAATTGAACCAAAAAAAATTTTTAAGTTCTTGGCTATGGAAAGGAGGTCCTCCCTTAATTTGTAAAAAAATCGCTCGTAGAGGGCGCTGTAATAGCGATTTTTGTACAATTTTTGTGCTATTTTGAATATTGTACCGCCGAAAAGTGTATGAAGTTATGCATAGAATTGAACCAAATTTTATGTGTTTATTTTTGGTCATATCACGAAGGTCCTCCCTGAATTTGGAAAAATTCTGCCGGAAGGGGGCACTATAATTGCTATGTCTGTACCCTTTTCTTTATTGTACCATCGAAAAGTGTATGAAGTTATCCATATAATTGAACCAAATTTTTTGTGCATGTTTCTGGTTATGGCAAACAATTCCTCCCTGAACTTGAAAAAATTCCGAAAGAAGGGGGCGCTATAATTCCGATCTCTGTGCCATTTTCATTATTGTACCATCGACAGCGTATAAAATTATGCATACAATTGAACCAAAATGTTTGTGCTTGTTTTTGGCCTTGGCCAACAGGTTCTCCTTGAATTTGGAAATATTGCGCGGTAAAGGGGCTCCGTGCTAGTGATTTTTGTATACTTTTCTTGATTTTTCGTAGTTCTATTGTGCATCGGCGGCTCATGCAGCGGCGGGAACTCGCTTCCTGCTATGCCGGCTATTCGCAAACAGCTGATAACGACAGAATAAGGAAAAATTAATAATTTTAACAAATATCATGATATAGATTAACTCGTTTTTAGTCCGTTTAATTGACGAGCAGAAATTTAAGATGAAAATCAAAGTTGGTATAGTATTGAACTAATAATATTGAAGTATTAACATGTGTAACTAGGTTTTGAAATATTAAGATGTATAAGATAGAAGAAAGTTTTGGGATTGGCACATCCAACTAGTTTTGTTGTTATGTATTTCACCTTTTTTGGCAAAAACAATTAACTGACTTGGGCATTTATGCTGCATGTCCGTTTTCTTATCAGTTTATATGCGTCCCCAAATACGGAGATTTTAAAACCTCTTTAGTAATCTTCCGTAATTGGGTCCACTTGCCGATTGGTATGTTTTAGCTAATGCGGTTTGGTGCATTAATGGTACCCATATTTAATTTATATCAAATCATATTGTTGCTAATATATATTTTGTTTCACGTCAATCTTGCCTGTAGACTCAATTACAGAAGATTAGAAAACCTCATCTTTATTCTCATCTAATTTTCTTGCATAATGTGCTATAAACGGGCTGCATACTAATCGGCTTATTTTAGCGAGTATGGTTTGGCTAAACATAGAACTTCTGGAAGGGATTTAATGATACTCGCGTTCCCTTTAAACCGTATTTGTTGCCGATATCGCCCGCTTTTCCCTTTTGACGTGCAATCTGATAAAAATTCAGACTTTTTAGGGTTTCATTCATCTGACGAAACCTTATTCGTCTCAATGCTTTGTTTGTCAGTCCGTCTGTCACAGAGCCCGTTCTCAGAAACTGTACATGTTGGAGACTTGAAATTTTGCATACTTATAACTGAACACCTCACATCAAACGACAAATCATAGAATTTTGAAAAAGTCTCATATTTACTCGCCTGGTCTCTAACTTGTGTATTTTAAGCTTTTTTTTTTTTCTAACTCAGCCCCTAATTAAGTTGAAGACTTGAAATTTTGCATACTTATAGCTGAACGCTTGCGATCACATGACAAATCATAAAAATTTCAAAAAGTTTTATATTTACCACTCCGGTCTCTAACTTGTGTATTATAAGCTTTTTTTTTCTAACTGATCCCCTAATTAAGTTTCAGACATTAAATTTTGCATACTTATAGCAGAACACTTGCAATCACACGAAAATTCACAAAATTTTCAAAAAGTCTTACATTATTTACCCCTCGGGTCTCTAATTTAGGTATTTTAAGCAATTTCTCTAACTTAGCTCCTAATTAAGTTGGAGACATGAAATTTTGCATACTTATAGCAAAACACTTGCAATCACACGAAAAATCATAAAAATTTCAAAAAGTCGTACTTTATTTATCCCTCCGGACTCTAACTAGTGTATTTTAAGCAATTTTTTTAACTTCCGCCCTAGGGTCCCCGTGGTTTTCACCCGGGGGACCCTAGTTTCGTTCGGATAGAGGTTTGTTTAGAAAAAAGTGCGCCTCCTGGTTATGTAATATGTGGATTTAACAGATTTTGCAAAAGGATACAGTGTTTTGAAAGGAATATTAAACGAAATCCTCTGTGCAATCTGTGATCAGACTTACCCACTTCTTTCTGTATGTCGATCTTTGTACAGTGAAATATGTTTAACACGAAAAATCGGTTAACACGAAATGATATAGCGATCTGGACAGTATACGATGCAATTTTATACATTTTTGTTCTTTTAACATGAAACAAAAATCGTTTAACACGAAAAAAAAATAGTATTCGAGCTACTTAGTTTAAGTTGAAATTGGTGATTTTTGTGTGAAAATCACTGAATTTTTAGTGAAAATCAGAGAATTTCGTGTTTGTAGTAAATTAGCTTATGTTTTATGAGCACAAGAAGCCCTGCGGTGTAGTGGTCAGAGCATCTGACGGCCGCACCGCAGATCGAGAGTTCAACTCCCGATTGGGCAAGGTTCACTCAGCCTTTCATCCCTTTGGGGTCGATAAAATGAGTACTAAACTTGCTTGGGAACTAAACACCAAGGGTCTCGCGTAAGGTTGACCACCTGGCCGGGACGCATGCTGCATAGCACCTCGGGGCCCAGGGTCAAGAAAACAGAGATGGGCACTGTTGGCCCAGATCCTTCATGAATTGTATAGCCACAGCGTTTAGTTTATGTTCACAGTGACTGAGAAAACAGTACGAAAACAAACTGCTATTTCGCTTCAAATGAAGATGAAGTTGCTTAATGCAGTTGATGAAAAAGAAGGACGAAAACAGAAATCGGCAAAGATTTTTGCATTGCCAATTCTACATTATCAACAATAATAAAAAAAACAGAGATCCCATTACGTTAATGTTTGAGCGCAGTATGTTTAATCCTGAGAGAAAACGTATCAGAACTGCTAAGCATGAAGATTTATATAGACAGATCAACTTCTTTGGTTCAAACAAGCTAGATCTCAGAATGTTGTAAAAGACACTTCAAAAAAAGATATCTGATTTCCCCCCCCCCCCCCCAAAAAAAAACAGTTTTTTGTTTACTTGCTTTTTATCCTATTGGTTGCAACTTACTAATAGTTTAACAGGAAATCGAAATAAAATTTGTTGACGTCGAAAATATTTGTGAGTTTCGTTCTTTTTTTAGGAATCTTTTAACGCGAAATACTTTTAATATGAAAAATTTTTCCGACCTCCCCCCGCCCCCTCCCAGTTTCGCATTAAACGTATTTCACTGTAATTATAGTGACCCCTTTCTATTCCTTTCTATTTGTAAGTCTATAGTTAATATTATCTCTCTATTTAAGAAAAAAAAAAAAAAAAAAAAAAAAGTAACTAACGCTGTCACCACCGCCGTAAATGATTTTTTTGTGACCGGAGGTCTTTCTTCGCTGATATTAAGAAAACTATTGCATACAAAAATATGAAAATTGGTAGTATTATATAGAAATGCTAGATAAACCCGCAAAAGTAGACTGTTTCTAAATCGAATAATTATTTAAAAAGCTATTTAATGTTAGAGTTGGTCAAAATCGTTCCATTACCGATTATACATGCATAAAAACTATTTATTACTTAAATTTTAACTGCAAAATCTTAATTAACCTATTATTTATTATTATATGGCTAATAGCAACTTGGCGATGATGTTTTCAGCAAATCTGGGGTAATTTTGCAGCACCTAAAAATTGGTGCGAAGGTCATCAAAGAAAAAAAGTTGCGTTATCAGCTATTCGCTTAGTTCCCACAGATGTCCTAAAGCCAACAAGAGCTGGATGCAAAGTAATGCCAAATATTACAAGCGTCTTTTCCAAATTTCCTTCATGATAACTGCTGCGTTTATATGTTAACCCACAACTGAAGTGACAAAAATTGTCGCATAGATACTGTAAGCGGTCTCTGAGACCGCTTCATCGAAGGATGAATAAAAGATTCGATTAACTTATAGGATACCGTTTCCATACAAAAATTTATGTACAGGACTATTATAATTAAAATTCACCTAGTCAGTAGTCTCTAGAAATAGTACTAGGGTTCCAAACGAAACAAAAATTCAGTAGTGCCTATAATTAAAGTGTAAATTACAAATTAAGCTGTAAAAGAGAAGCATTTGCACTTTTGTGAATTTTGATTATTTTCTCCTTTTAACCTTCATCAGCCTCAGCTGGCCCCCGACAAGCCTGGCTTAAATTTCAGTATTTTTTGTTTTACTTGCTTTGGGGTTAATAAATAAGTTTTAAAAAAAACAGATTTCGATTATTCTCTCTTTGTACGCCTAATGAAGCTCACTAAGCACTTTAAAAACATAAGAATTGAGTTAATTAAGTGCTAATGACGATTTTCTATCAAGGGCCTGTCAGGTTTATTGTACCCGAATTTGGGATTCTCAGAGATGGCGTTGGCGGAGTGGTATACCTAAAAATTATCTTTCTGTCAGTTTCTATCAGTGCTATGCAACAAATTTTAAGTGTTATCAAATTTCTCAAAGATATTGTTTCGCTTTAAAATAATTAGTATATTAGAGGGTGCAAAGTTATTCGCTCCTGTGGGTTACTTTGGACTTCGAATTAATTTCAGAAAATTAGTAAAAGATAAAAATATAACTGTGATGTTTTTCTTACTTTATGGTAATAAGAGTGTTTTACGCACTGTCGTGGAATAGCTCAACATCGCTTTGGAAAGTCAATTGTTAAATTTACTGTGCCTTATAGGAGTTTTGCTTACAATGAACTTCAAAAAGCAGTGCAAAGCAGCCTGGATAAAGGCACTTTGTTTCACTCTATTGTATTAATTTTGATACAGTTATTACTACAGTAATCAAATATACGTGTTTATTGTACAATTTCACAGAAATAGAAACAGGTGCCCAATATCCTTCAAATTTGTGTATAATTTATAAACATTTAAATATTTTTTAAACAGTCGATTCAAATCAAAGCAAGGCATTATTACTCTTAAAAGGTATAAGTTTCGGGCAAAATTAGTTTTTAATTTCACACAATCAAATTGGAGTATTTAATATAAAGGATATTTGTAATTAACAAAAAAAAATATTTGAATAATTACTTACTAGAATGCATAAAAGCATATTGCAGCGTCCGATCAAATGTAAAATTTTTGTCTTTTAATCAAATATCCTATCAGTAAAATTGTTTTGGGCTCTATTTAACCAACAAATTATCCTTTTATCTGGTTTTGGTTTAATTAAAAGATATAAATAGAAGTTAATTAAGTTGTTCAAATTCATTAAATTAAAAATAATATGGAAATGAAAAGAGAAAAAGGCTCACCAAATCAGAACGAAAATTGAAAAAAACAAAAGAAACAGCAAAAATAAAATACAATAAATAAAAATTTGGGTTCATACAGCAACCCACATAAGTGATTTAACAGTTAAGAAAAAAGAATTAACGGATAATTAAATTACATTTTAAAAAATTTACTATTTTTGCGGCTATGAAAAACCGTTTACATATTCTTCTTTATACTTTGTTGTTATTGTCATTGTTTTTCCGGAAATAAGAACAGATTTGTTCTTTAAAATTACAAATCTGCTAAAAAAGGCACGGAATAATGTTAAAAAAATATCGGAATCTAGAAATCTTTAAATAAAATCATCTGTTACAAGATATATATATATATATATTATTTAGGAATAAATACAAAAATGGCAATACAATTTGTCAATCGTCTGCTTGTGTTACTGTGCTATTTTTTGTTGGAATTTAGAATATTTTACATTTAAGTGTTGGATGTGCTTCTTTCTAACAAAGATATTTTGCTAGATTTTTGAAAAATATAACTTAATTTGCATCGAGATAGAGTAAATTATATTTAAAAGCTTGATGAATTTAAAGCGCATTTGTTATGCATAGTTTGTTAACATAATGAAGCGTGTTCAATGCGTCAGAGTTCAAAATCCGAGACAGGCAGACCATAAAACAAATATGTAGATAAAATGCATTATTATCAGAAATATTTTTAGACGCTAAGATTTTTTTCCATAATGTAATTAATATAAAAGATATGAGCACCGTTGACGATTTTCTCGAATTTGCTAAATAATTTATGATGTTTTTAATTTTCCACTTTAACTTTTTATGCAAGTGATTATATTTCTTGTATATCGTAAAATATCACGACATTAGTAATTATATGTTTAGATTTAGATCATTTTTAAAGCAGAAAACGAATTTAAATTGGTAATTTTGTTTTATTAATTATAAATTTCAAAGCCGTTATACAGATTTTTTTTTCGTTTAACTCTTTGTTAAAAATAATAGTGTAACATAATAATTGAGCATAAATTAATAATTTACTCAACTGCATATAATAACTAGTTTACATAACTATCAAAACCTTCAGTATTTTTCACAAAACGTTGATAATTCCGGATATAGTCAAGTCAATCTAAACAGGTAAAATCCATAGAATTTATGATATCTTAATTAATGCTAAACAAAATGAGAATACTTGACACATAATCATAAGTGGAGTTCGTCCGCATATTCTCCTTCCTCATGACAAAAAAAGGAAAAAAGGTGGCATGATGACTGTAAAATCTAAGGGGGAATAAAATCAATTTTTCGAATAAAAGTATAGATGAAAGAGCAATATTTTCGAAGCATTTTAAAACAAACCGCCTCAAAAATTCCTATTATTACGCTACTTATGACTAGAAATGTGTCAGTTGTTCTAACTGTAAACAATGATTAAAAAGATACTTTAAACTGGTTTATCTCAAAATGGTTAAAAACGTGCTTTTTAACAATTGCGCGCTCGCAAGATTTCTCCTATAAACTAACTTAATATTTTTACACGCTATCCCAACTGATTTATAGATTATATCTATATCTTACAGACTGAACCTAAATTTGTGTATATTTCAGAAAATTTTCTATTTTTAAATTAAAGTTGATAGTATTACATATTTTTTCGGAGTTTATTTGTGTATATTTTTTATGTGGAATAATAATTTTTGCGCTTTCTTTAAAACACTTAGAAAATACTGCTATTTTATGTAGGGGAGAGGGGGTGGGGTACCTTTGAACACTGTAAATATTTCCCTTTAAATAAATTATATTTTTTAAATATATACGGCAGCACAGTACTACTGCTTCAATGTAACAAGAATACAAAGCTTTACTATTTTGCATGCACACTACTGCCTAAGCAAGATATGTATGTTTTGCTCTCTTGAATCTAAACTTAACAAAATAAAGTTGTAAGCTTTTTGTTGATAATCTTGTATCCCTAAACTTATAATTTTTTATTTAATACCTAAACAAAGATGTTAGCTTTAACTTATAAGGCTTGTTTTATTGAAATTCTCAAACTTAATTGAGTAAACAGTTGTAATGCTAAACTCCATGTGATGGGGCTCCATTGAACGGAAAAGTTGGGGTACCATTGAACAATTAAAACTATGAAGTAAAGAGTGGTATCTAAATATTATTATTGTTGAATTTTTTTTTTTTAAACATGAAAATTAAGAGATTAATTAAGTTATTATACTTAATATGAAAATTTTGTACTGATGCAGGGCTTCAACTACAGGCAAATTCAGGACACACAACAATTATTCATGATTTAGCAGAGTTGTATAACAAACCCTATACTGTTTCATTTACAATGGTAAACATTATTTCTGGATTTCATAAATCAGGGTTTTATCCATTTTCTATAACAATTTGAATGAAAATGATTTCATTTTAGTTCAATTTCATGCAAAAAGAACTCTGCATTACGTTGGTCAGATTAAATTGCTTAATGTCAGGTTTCTTCATAAAAAAGGACATACGATATATTTTCCAGAGGCATCAGATATCAATTTGGTGGATTTTAAGGATATTATATAAAAAAGTTGCCACAACTAAACATAATTGGAGGGATCCTCCGTTCTGTCTCAACAATGTGATTTGATGGATACAAATTTGGTTAAATAATAAAAAAATTAATAATTTCAGTTAAATATAATTGTATAATTTAATTCTTATTATTTCATATTTTGGAAAGATACGCAGTGGTAAATAAAAACTGTCAATATTTTCGTATTTTGTTAATTTGTTCAAAGGTGCCCCTAGCTTGTTCAAAGGTACCCCTACACGGGGCAGGTTTGAACAGAAAACTTTCAGCTTTTTAAAGCCTCACAACATATTTAACTTATCTGAAAAACTGTAATTTTTTATTTCATATTATGCAGAATTATATTCTTTGTCTCACGAAATATTTAAAATTCAATAAATATAATTCAAGTGAGAAATATGTGGATTTTTTTTTTTCTTTAAACGTTCAAAAGGCTCTTCCCTATATTTCTTTCGAAAAATTGAATTTTTTGAAGATTTAACAAGCATATGCTAGAGCAAAAGGGCGTCAACAAAAAGATTTTTTTTTAAGTAAACCCCTAAATGTAAGCCTCAAGATCTGCCACGAGACTTCATGTTTCAAGTGGCCGCCAACTAACATCTTGCACACGAGGACCTTTCAAGAAATAGAAAAAGAGAAGAATCATAACGAAAAAATACACTAACCCAAAGAGTTGAGAGGAGGTGGCAGAGGGGAGTAATCTAAGAGCAGCTTAAAAGTAACATAGATTTGAACTAAACAATACTAGACGCTCTCAGTGGCAAAGAGTCGATAAAACAGAGGGCTTTATTGTCTATAAAACAGCAAGAATAAAGTGGAGCGAGTAAGAACTTAATCGCGCATTGTTCTGTAAGGGATTCGCTAAAGAGCGAATGCTAAATACAGAATATCTTGTGTTGTTTTTGAAAAATTAAATAAATCATGTCACACTTGTTGGAGGGTTTATTGCTTAATATAAAACCTAGATCTCTCAAGATGATTTAAGAAATGGTGAAATGACATCTTTTACCTCCTTCTAAATAGCGGTCACCGCTATTAATTAATTTTAATATAAGACTTAAAATCTTAAACAAAATCTTAATATAAAACTAGATCTCTTAAGATGTTTAATGAATGGTGAAAAAACATTTTTCACCACCTTCTAAATAGCAGCCACTGCTATTCATGAATTTTAATATAAAACTTACATAAAATCTTAATATAAAACGAGATCTCTCAAGATGCTTTGACTGATGGTGAAATGACATCTTTCACCACCTTCTAAATAGCAGTCACCGCGATTCATTAACCTTCATGGATTGAGGCAGGAACAGAATGTAATCCTAAACACAAAACTATTGGACAAGTTTAATAAAATTTACCAGCATTAAAAGTTTAAAACTTAAGTAGTGTCTTCAATTTGAGGTGCGTTCGTAATTATATAAAAACGCAGCACTTATTTATAGTCGTCGTCTGCTCCGTCCATCCGTCTGTCTGTCCGCATATAACAGCGCAAAAACTATCCAACCGAATGGTTTGAAATTTAATATATATAATCATTGCAGAATTTTGTCGCGTCATTTTAAAGTTTATGAAAATAAAATCAAAACTTAAAAGGATATTAATAAAAGTTTTCTTCATTCTATTAAATCCTATCATACGTAATTAATTCAATTATATCCCACGATAGGTGTAATGATTCTAGGTTGCTACGGTAATAACGTCCTTATTATTTCCCTATTACTGAATTTAATATATATGATCGTAATAAATTTTGCATAAGAGTGAAACAGCTATTACACCAAGATCTGAATACTTATAAAAATTAGTTATAATACAAACGCACCCCATTTGCCACGTTTGACGTGCGATTTCCGACATGTTTGTCTATTTGCGAAGTACAAGTATAGGAAATCTCAATCCCTGTCTTGAGTCCCAAGATGGAGGGTTACAGGTTTAGACAAAAAACGTATAGCAATGAAAAAAAAAGTTTCAGTAAATTCATATAAATAGCAGAACTACTGATAAGTGACAGAATTTCCTATATATCCATTCTTCACGCTATTCTGTGTACTGCTAGTCTCCAATACAACTTCAAGAATAGTTAAGAGACCTTAACTGTTTCAATAAAATAAATGAAAACGTTCATAAAGCATTTAAAACAGTAAACGATCTTCTCAGCGCAGCTATAAAGAGACAGTTTTTCCCATGCTTACAAGCCTACCAAATGACAGGAAAGTTTTAAAACGAAATTAAATAAAGGTATAAAAGGAAAGGACCGTTAAAAATGTATGCTAATTTATGCGAAAGTTATTAACCCTGACTGATAAAATCGCCTAGAAAAGTTGCTTTAAAACTAGATTGCTGGATCTGATATTCCTGACTATATATGTGCCTGCGAAGCATAATAACTAATATAGTAAAACATGTCGGGAAAATAATCTGTAAATGTAGATTTATATCTAAAATTGGGCGATATTCCCATCAATTTAACTTGTAACTTTCAGTTTAACTACAGATATTAGTGAAATTTTGTTTCGTTTGGAGCCCTACTTCTATCGTTAGAGACTTTTGGCTAAGAGAATGTTGATTGTAAAAATCCTCCAGATAAGGTTTAGTATAGAAACAGTACCTTATCAGTTAACCCATAACTGTTGTTAGCGATCTCAGAAACAGCTGCTTTTTACAATTTTCGCAGTTTAACCTGTAACACTTTCAGTTTAACTACAGATGCTGGAAAAATTTTGTTTCGTTTAGAGCCCAAGTACTATCCCTAAAGATATCTGGATAGGTGAATTTTGATTATAAAAATCCTGTAGATAAAGTTTAATATAGAAACAGTATCGAGCAATTTATTCATCGTTCGATCAAGTGGTCCAAGAGACAGCTCACAGTAGCTATGCAACGATTTCTGTGACAATAGTTAAGTGTAAAAGGAGTGGTGGGCTTTGAAATGATTGTAAATCGACAAAAGATACGAATTTTACTTTTCATGTTATTAACTTTTAAAATAAAAAAAATACTAAAAATTAGCAGAAAGTGTGTTTTCATTGTCTGCCCGTACTCAAATTCGTACATATACTCGGATTGCCATGCAATTGATACATGCTAATGTGGTTTACTATGGGGTGTTCGGTATTGAAAATGAAGCATATAACACTAATAGTTCATTTACAGGGGCACTCCAAAGAATTCCGTTACATTACGGTCTATGAGGAAAAATCACTCGCGGTGTATTTTAATAGTGTAAATCTATTTCAGACATATTTAAATTGATATATGTTACTGAGGTGCAATACAGGAGTCTTACTATAGAATATAGTGTGCATAGCGTTCGTCGTTCATTTACAGGGACACACAAAAGAATTTGGTTACAGTACTGTCAATAAACAATAATTGTTGGAAGTGCGTTTTACGTTGTGGTACACGTTTTTAAATTAAACTAATTCTGAAAGGGAATTTACATCTGTGTTACGCGTTTTCTAACTGAACTGAATTTTAGCATACTATGTATTACGTATACAAATCGATAGATCATATACAGGGCTGCACAAAAGAATTATAGAATGTTATTCCGACTACTGATGGCAATTCCTGAAATTGGGTTTTCAAATGTGTTAAGCATTTTCGAAATTGTTTACTTTAGGCATTATTTTTCAACTTATTTAGCGGTGAAGTTTTCTTAAAGTATTACTGGAAGTGCTGGAAAGTGTTTCATAATCTATGCTTGACGCATGATTTTGCGGGTTTTTTTTTTTTTTCATTTTTACTATTTAACCACCGTTCAAAATTTTTAATTCAGAAAATGGATATTTTTTCCCTTCCAAATATTAATTGAATTCATGGCACAAAAGAATTCTCTGGAGCAGCCATACTCAAGCTGCGGCTCAAGACACTTGAGATGTGCACAAAAAGTATTTAAGACCTTCAGTGTTGTTTCATATATTTTTAGGGGAAGACAAAATCTGTCCTCTCATTTATAAGTAATTTAAATTTACGTTAAGGGGTCTTGTACCTTTTAAACGCGTCGAAAATTAACGAAAAAATTCAAAATTTTAATTAGTCTACCTTCAAAACCTTTTTATGTATAAACATGAAATTTTGGATATTGATTAAACAGATTGTGATTTGTAATGCTACCATTAGAAATTTATTAGCCTTTTACAGAATTTCTGTATTGTTAAAATCAAAATAGCTCTTCTTTTTACTCCAGAAATCATTGCGTGCATTGTATCTTGAGAAAGTACCCAGCAAAGAAAGAAACAGTGGGCCATCAGCTGGAAAAAAAGATGGCAGCCAGCAGTGCTATTAGCGGTAAAGTGCAAGGGTGCCATTACTTAAACCTGTCGACAAGTGTCCGAGCCAAATGCAGCTGGTCCATCAGTGATGGCCAACAGCAGGCCAGCATTGGTATGCCATCACATTACTTCAATCCGGCACTTTTCCTGCAGTGCTAGCACCTATCCCACTGCTATTCCTTTGATGGCCCAGCACTTTCCCTTACAAAAATTTCTTATAGAATTCTATAAAAAAACAAAGTATTATATTATTATGGCTCTTTTTCTATAAGCTAGTTTCACCAAGAGCTATAGAAACATCTGTAGAAGTGTCTATAGAAATATTTGAACTGCGTGTGGTCACCCTCCCAAGTACTGACCGCGCTCAATGCTGATTGGTTTTCGTGATCGGACATGAACAAGTGCTTTCAGCGTACGCTACGACCGCTCGTAGTTTTCAACCTCTCATTACACCATTTCAAGTTTGTTTCTTTCGTGATTTACGTTCCCAATCATTAAACTGGTATAGAAATTATTCTATTGTATAGAAATCCTATGTATTTTATACGCTTCTTTTTATTATTGATTCTGAACTGCGTAAATTATGAAAACCGAAATCCTTTGTAACCTAGTAACACCAGATTTAAGGAGAAAAAAAAGTGCGTTGAAATAAAGAAATTTATTTATTTATTAATTTACTTATTTATTTTGTTGGTGGCAGTGGTGCTATATTTTTTACAGTTTCAAAAAAAAAATTAGCTTCACAGCTTAAATTGTGTTAAGATATTCATTTCAGATTTGTGTTCAAATACTCAATGTCTTCGATATTCGCAACGCCACCTAGCGTAAGGGTTCCCAGCAATAATACTGCAAAAGTTCGTGCACTTCCATGTAGTGGTGGGCCAGCGCATGAGATAAAATGGATGCCCACCAGAATTTTATCTAATGATTTCCAACAGCAAAGTTGACTGAAGCTGTCCAGCAGTGGTCATGCAGTGGTAGACCATCAGCCAGCACTTCTCCATCATTGCCAGCACCTATCTTGCAATTTCCTCTTTGCTGGGTATGTATGGATTGTCATGAAATTTGGTAAAGATACTAAACAATTATGTGTGTTTAAAATGAGCTACTTTTGAGTATTTACAATGGTAATATTTTTAGTTATGACTATTTTTATTCATGAAAAATACCAAAGTTTGCATTTTTTTTTTTTTTTACAAAAATATTTTTTTTTTTATAGTTTTGGCCTAAGAGTAGTTCATTTTAAACACACATATATGTTTATTATATTTACCAAATTTCTTGTCAATTCATACATACTTTATCAAGATATTATACGCGCAATGACTTATGGAATAAAAAAAAGAGCTATTTTTATTTCAACATTACACAAATTCTGTAAAAGACTAATAAATTTCTAATGACAGCATATTACAAAGCACACTGTTTAATCAATATCCAAAATTTCATGTTTATACATAGAAATGCTTTGAAGCTAGACTAATTCAAACTTTGAATTTTTTCGTTAAATTTCATCGCGTTTAAAAGATATAAGTCCCCTTTCTTTCTTACCGATGACCAGGCCCCTACCTAGCGGGTTGTCCCAACTTAACGAGTTTAGTACCTGGCATCGGGGCGGGTGACCGCCTAATCGCCGCGAAGCGGCAATAAACCTTACATCATTGCCTCGATCGTCTTCCTACTGCTCGTTTGTGTATACTTTGTTTTGCCGGTTACTTAACGTAATATCCTGTTGTTTAGCACCTGCACATTGCTACTCAAGTTGGTCTCGTAATTTAGAACCTTAATCAGATGACGAGACCTTCACCTGGCAAGGCACTTCCAGAGGTATAATTCACAGGTAACTTGGAGGACTTTGCACCCACGACGGATTTTACATGCACCAGGCGCCATTAGCGTACATGGCGGAATTTTAGACGGTAGATAGCCTGGGTTCTGCGACCAACGGCTACAAGTATAATGCTCTACCAGCTTGGCCACCGCTGCCCTATCTAATTGGGATAGTTTGGAAGCGGGCCGGGTAAGTTCTATCTCCGCCATTTTAAACTACACCAACTTTATGTACCTTTCTCTCAGAAATGGTGAAAGATAGAGGTCTAGAATTTTTAGAGTAGTTTGAGTAACATGCTTTACGTATTTTAACAGACCATTTTCTTTCTAAGTGAACCTGAAAATTAATTATTAATTATTTATTGAAAGGCATTTTTAAATTAGCATTTTTGTTAAGATTTCACTGCATAAAATAAATAATTCTCAACAAATCATTAAATTCCTGTGTTAAAGTATACAATATAACATAATATAAGTATTAAATTGAGTTCTTAAGTTTAATAGATATTGAAAAAAAGGAACACAAACATGAAAAATCCAAGTTTTGAGAAAAAGTCAAAGATTTAAATGGCCATTAAGCTGTGAAGTACTCTTAGAAAGAACGAATAATTCCAACATTTCTTTTTTCAATGCATAAACATGTGTAACACATCGTTGGAAAGATAAAAGTTTAAACTATTTAATGATATAAAAAAAGTAAAAATCGATTTTTTCTCCAAATTTCGCTTACCTGCCCCACTTAAAATATCTTAAATTCAGTTTTCTTAGTCAAAAGTTCTTTTCACAAATTTGCACGATTTCTAAAAAAAAAAAAAACGTTTTTGCCATGAGCAAATGTGACTGATTTATTAGAGAAAACCACCCGTTTTTTTAAGAACTTTGATAGTCTTTATTGTTACATTATTGCGGTTTATACTTATTACATAGCTAAATTTTTTATTTTTTTTAGGATTGAACGTTTGTCGAAGAAAAAATCGGCACCAAAAAAATTTTTACACCTCTGTTTCAAAACAAGAAAACTTCGCATATTTCTACAACATTTGCAATAGAAAACTACCACGAAGATTATTGTTTGGAAATAGTAGTGTTAATTTTTTTCATCCTTCTTCCGCAACAAACGTTTAGTCCTACTGGTAATATTGACTTTGTTATAATGCTTTATTATACTATTTATGTTATCTTACTAATTTCATTATTCTTTTTTATACCCTTTTATAAGGGTATTGCGGCCCGCCTAACACCGCAAACATAAGTTTGCGGACCGCCGGAAAAAAAGGTTGAGTATAGCTGCTCTGGAGAATTTATTTTGTTGGATAACACAAATAATAAAAGGAAATTATTAAAGTCCACCCACTTCTTAAAATGTCCTACGCCTCTATTGTCTATCTATATTGTAAAGGACAAACGTGCCTGTGCGTAATGCTGACGTCATTTTGACGGTGGCAACAACAGACGATTAAATTTCGCGTTTACTGTATTTTTTTTAAACTTAACATCGCATATTTTCAACATTTACGCCGTTGAATGGAGAAAAAAAATACAGTAAACTCTGTCTAAGACGGAATCGTTCGGGACCCAGAAAATTTTCCGTAGTATACAATATTCCGCCTTAGACAAATTTTCTCTATGTCTATGGATTCGCAGGGACTTGAAAATCTTTTCGAGTTAGACAGATTTCCGTCTCACACAGAGTCCGTCTTACAGAGAGTTTACTGTACTTAGAAATGCAATTTGTTTCAAAACTGTATGGTAATTTATTTGCAAACTGTATTATGAAGGGCAAACATATCCGTGCGTAACGCTGACGTCATTTTCACGGCAACAACAGACTAAATTTCGCTTTTACTGGAATTTTTTTAAGTTCTTAACATTAAATATTTTCTACGACGCCGTTGAATGGAGAGAAAAGTACTTAGAAATGACATTTGTTGCAAAACTGTATTGTAATTCACTTGAAACTGTATCACAATTTACTCACTTTTTATGGTTTTAAAAATAATTTTCAAGCATATTTTTTTTTAAATCTGTTTCTGACGCCTGCAGACGATTATAAAAGATAAATCCGTTTGCACTTAAGTTGATATAATTAGTTCAGCACATTTTTTCCAGCTGATATCGAAGTTAAAAATTTCATCAATAAATTAAAATTCATACTTTTCAAATAAAAAATGCTTTTGGGTGTTGTTAGTGGGCAATCCAGAAAAATATATTAATATAAAAAATGGTTTTCCTTTATACTCTGTAACCCAGGAGGCCCGGGTTCGATCCCTTAGTTAGACTGAAAGTCGCATTTTATGAAAAAGTGAATCTGAGCCCACAAAATAACTGTATACATTTCTTCAATTCACGAGTCTCAATCCTAATTATAGAATCAGAATTAACTGGCTTGAATGCTTTTTTAAAATATTTTCTGGGCAGTAAAGTTTGGATATATTTAAGTCAAATCAGACGCACACTGCTAAGAATATGGAAACAGACATTCTAGTTATAACGCTTTATCTTTAAATTACTCAGTCCTTCAGCAAAACCAGTTTGGGAAAATTTTCGTCATTAAAAGTTTAAACATGCAGAAGGTTATCTCAAGAATCCTTTATACAATGTTTATACCGACCCGTGTTAAATGTGGTTTTTTTTTTTTTTTTTGCTTTTTTTTTTTCATGTTAAATGTGATTACTTACATTACAACATTGCATAATAGCGGCGCATAATGCGTAGCAATACCATGATCCGTACACCTCCTTGAATTTTGCAGACCAGAAAATTTTTCGACACCAGTACTTTCTTATAGAAAATCTCTTCTTAACCCCTTGGGGACGAGCAACTAGTATACGTACCGAGTAAGATGCTCAGAATCCGTGATTATTCTCACCAGTAAATTTTTATTGTAAATTTTGCCTTATTTAATCAGAGTATTTTCCCGATTCAATTAGGCAAAAATTTCTGTTTTGAAAAACCGGTGATAAAAGATTAAAAATTTTGTAAAAGACGCTCGTCCCGAAGGGGTTAAAAGAAGGCAAAATTTTGAGCGTTTAACTTAGATTTCTTTTTCTATAAAAAGATACTAGTAGTTTTCCTGGAGAAATAACGGTATCCGTACGAACCATTAATACAATTTCCACAGTGAACTTATCGCATGGGCCTGACAATATCATGCGACATGTAAGTGTGCGATGGAAATAGTAAAATTGCCGCACGTAAGAGAAAGATTAATTTTTGAAATATTTTGATACAAGACTATTGTTGCATCGCTTTTTTAGCATTTATGTAGTTATTTATGTACTACTTCACAATGAACATAACTGTTCAATATAATCTAATCAAAACTTTAATCATATAATAAAAATATTTCAAAATACATCATAATATTCAGAAGGAAAAAAATTCTCTATTTTCCTAAGTTAATAATAAGTAAGTTAAAGTTAATAAATATACAACTTATTTATTATAACTGTTTATATACTGTCGCTGCTAGTACTATTTTAAAGGAAATTAAATTTTAATAGCTTGAAAAATAAAAAATAAAAATTCAGTAAAAGAACGAATTTCCTAAATAGTGACAGCGGTAAGATATAAATGGGACAGAAGAATTTGACGTATCTCATTAAATATATATATATTAGGAAATAAACACAGAATAAAAGCACAAGATCTTGAGAATAACAGATGTTCTTAAGTACACAGCCTAAAATTGGTACATACCTTGAAATCCTGAAAAGTCAGTCGCTGTTCAAATTATATGATACTACGTAGTATATTTTTAGATTTCATATCTATATTTAATCATTGTATATTTAATCAATGTGCAGAAGATGTCATTATTACTTTTAAAATAAAGCTATTTTTAGGAAAGTTTGAAAAAAAAAATATTCTTATACAAATAGTTAAGTAATTTTAAATAGCACCCACCAATGAGTAAAATGTATTAAATAAAACAGTTTAAAATTTAACTTTTTGAAACAGTGGCATATAATATCACACTCATACCCTTTTTAAGGGGGTCCGAGACACAAAAATTTTCAAATTTCGCAAAAACATTTTATTTCATTAATAAATTCTCTGTTTTTTCCTGCTCAAAATGACATTTAAATCATGTTTCTATCTCAATTAGAACAAAAAAAAATATTTTTTTCGTTTGGTTTGTTTTCAAACTTTAGCTTTTAAGCAGTGGTTGTCACGGAAACGACTCCTTGTAAAAATGCGTTTTTCTTCATGATAGATTTTTTCACCCTTTCTCGTATTTAAATTCTTATAACTCAAGAAACGTTAAAGATAAAGGGTTGAAACTTGGAACATATTTTTTCAATTGTTTTACTTTCATTTTTATTCAGCATATTTGACAAAAATAGTTACTTTTGAAAATATGATTTTTTTTTTTTTAAAGTTGCAACACTTTTTTCTAAATTTTTTCGTTAAATATTTTTAATTTTTTTATAAATTAATATTTTAAAAAATGCCGAATCAAATTTAAAACTTATCTATTTCTGTTTATTTAAATGAAAGAAAAATTAAATTCTATAAATAATATTTCAAGTTATAAGGATTTTAAATTACCCCGCTTTTTTAATAAATTTTAAATTAAAAACTTTTTTTAAAAATTCTAAGAAGTGATTTTGTTTACAAATGATAACGTTAACCATCACAAAAAAATTCAGAATTTTAACTTAATAAATAAAAATTATTTTATAATGTGTCCCGGACCCCCTTAACATTTTCCAACATAGTAGGAAAGCGTTTGTACATTCCGTGTGCCTGGCCGTCTGTCTGGACGTGCTCTAACTCGTGTAAATATACTCGAATACCCATGTAATTAATACACGTCATTGAGATTTACTATGGCAAGTTCGGTATTGAAAATGAAGCGTACAGCATGAGAGTTAGTTTACAGGGGCACTCAAAATAAGTTGTTACATTATGGTGAATGGGGAAAAATCCTTTGCAGTGTATTTTAATGATATGCATCACTGAAGTTCACTACAAGATGCTTACTGTAAAATATAGTATTTGTAGCACTTATGGTTCGCTTACAGGGACACTACAAAATAAAATCTGTTATATTATGGTATCTGGGGAAAAATCATTTTCGGTGTATTTTAATGATGTCACGCCATTTCAAACATTATGACATAAATACAAATTATTGAGATGCATTAAAACATGCTTTCTGTAGATTATGGGATAAAAAAAAAACAATCATCCTTTATTTACAGGGACACGCAATAGTATAAGGTTACACAATGATCTACGGGGAAAAGCTGTTTGCAGCGCATTTTAATTATGTTTGACTATTTCAAAGATAGTAAAATTTATATATACTAGGGAGCTCTTCCCCCTACGAGCTACGCTCGCCAACCCCCGTTCAGACACCGCAAACTCTAAAAGCACGCTAATTTGATCGGCTTTAAAAAAATTTCGAAAGAATGAATCATAATTAAAATAACAGTGGCGATCTCCCTGCTAAACGGGTTGTTTTGTCTTTGATTAAATCAGATCAGTGAAACATGTAAAAATAAGCTAATAACTGTAAAATGAATTGAGTAAACAGAGTCTTTGTCTCCCGGTAAAGTTGTAATTTAAAAGTTGTAAAAAATGCCTCTGAAAATCTGAACAACTGAATTTAAAATAGCAATAAAACCTCAAAAAATGAGTCAAATTAAAAAAAAAAAAAATGCATTCTGCACACCGGACACTTTTAATGTATAAAATGATTAAATTCCCGTGTTTAGTTTTTGCTCCTATAAAACTTTTTTAATAAAACGGTTTTGACCAACTTTAACATTAAATATCTCTTAAAAGAATTCTTTGATTTGAAAACTGTCTGCATCAGCGTGTTTATCAAACATTTCTCTATAACACCACCGATTTTCATATTTTTGTATGCAATATTTTTCTTAATATTAACGAAGAAAGACCTCCGGTCACAAAAAATTCAAAACCGCCGGCGGCTGCAGCTGTGGTGACAGCGTTAGTTACTTTTTTTTAGAATAGAGAGATTGCGGAGGTTTACTGGAAGATACTTGCGGTAGAATATGATGGGCATAGCATTTCTACTTCATTTACACGGACACATAAAAATTTCGGATACAGTGCTATATCCGAAGTACTGTCTAGTAGCAACAACTGCTAGAAACACGTTTCCAGTTATGGTTTGCGTTTTTGTGTTTAACTAAATTTTTGCATATGAACAAGGGAACCCCTTTCGTGCTGCTCGCACCTAGCATTGAGACCTGGTGCATTTTAACCCTTAAATGCCTGGTGTTGCTTTTCGGCAACATACCCAATTTAGGCTCTAGAATACTATTCAAATAATATTGAAGCTATAATGTCTAATGTTGCCAATAAAATACATCCTAAAAATATTATTAAATCGATTTTCATCATGTAGATGGCAACACTTGTGCTGTTTAAGAATAAAGATAGATTTATTTTTTCAATTGCTGCTACTTGTTCTTTTTGTTTTGTTTGAAGCTTGCGAAATATCCTATTTTGTTCTGCAGTGATCAAGTAAAATTTATTTCTTATTATAGTTCCTAAAATTCTTGTGTGTTTAATAATACAGAATTTTATCGAGGAAAATTATTTTTTCAATTAAAGACCACTATTGCCGATTAGTAACAAATTGTTTTTTAGCCGTAAACCATACTTAAAACAAAATATGATTTTTTAAAGTATTTTTCCCATGATTTATTTAAAAAATGTAAGCCGAAAAACATTATTACAATGATTTTTGAAAAATCAGGCATTTAAGGGTTAAAGCCCTATATTATGAAGTTTGAGAATCGATAAAAAATTTCTGTTAAAATCATATTTCTTGATTTTACAGCAGCATAACTTTCTGAAAATGCAATTTTCGACACCACTTATCAAACTATTAACATTGAAGTTTTTAAAAGAAAAGCATTTAAAAAATTAATTAATAATAAGTATAAAATATTGAAAAAAGTTTAAAAATTCCTTCAAAAACCCACGAATCTGATTCTGGAAAATTGCAACATTATATTCACATTTTTGGCGGGAAAAAAGTTGGCGGTTTTTTTTTCAAAAGTAGAGCTTTCCGCAACCCTAGCCAAATGTTATAGCTGTTTGTCTTCTGTGAGGAGTGGTTTGCACTTCAGTAGAAATTGTAATGTCCGACCTAATTAACCAAAGTATTTTTTCTAAATTGCGTAAAAATATTAATTTACTTTATGATTACTTTTACCAAAATACCATTTAATACAGCAACATTTCATTTTAAACATTCGAAACTTTATTCCATTCGATTTCAAAAGAAAATAGTTTTCTTATTTTCTAATTCACTAAAAAATAGTTTTCAATGATCTTGAAAGCTTTTTATAGAAATATATTTACTATTTATATATTTATCGTCTGCATAGAAAAAAAAAGAAAAAAACCTAATTTTTGTCTCTTATGCTATCAACTATCAAACAAATCGCAATCTGATATAATTCTAATTTGTACTATATATTTACTCCCCGGATAAAGAGGGCGGAAACATTATATTGCCGTATTTGGCAACTTAACTCACTTTTGGCGTGAAATAAACAAATAAAAATGTAATAATAAAAAATTAAAAGTATAAAAAAGTATATAAAAATATGATTTTAACAAAGAAATTTTATCGGTTCTCTAACTTTTAAATATAGGGTTACAAAATGCATCAGGTCTCGATGCTAGGTGCGAGCAGCACCAAAAGTGGTTCCCTTGTAAGTTGTGGGTATAAATTAGTACTCATTTCAGTTATACGTTTAACTGATACACGTAAAAATACGTCGGTATGAAATACATATACGTTGAACGATACCTTTAAATATATCGGGGTCCGTCCGTATAAGCATATATCGGTCAAACGTATAATTCAAGTATACGTATATTTCAGATATACGTATCTGCTTTTAATACCAATGGACCTCATCCTTTTTAAGTCATTAAATGAAGAACAAGTTGGAAATCAGTGGCGTTACCGTAGCAATCGGCATAACAGGTTTCATGCATAAGGATCTTGTTATTTCCCCCGATAAATATTTTAATTAATTTAGGTTACTTCTAATTTTCCTTAAATTAAGTGATAAAATATTATATAAATTTGCTGAAGCAGTTTAAATTGTTTTATATTTCTTAAATTTGCTATTATGGTTGTTATAACACGCATCATACGTATACTCCGCTACAAAAAGGAATTCGTAAGCATTACAGAGTGTGAGTGTGGATCACGTAAAGGTGGTTTTAAACTGAATTATGCACTTTCAAGCTGAACTATTTTAGTATACTAAACGATGTTTGCAGAAAATGAAATCATACACATGGCTACGCAAAGAAGTGAGATCGCCCATCTTCAGCGGATGCGGATGACGTCATTTTATATAAAATAAAAGCATGTGTTTTAAATCTTAAAACTGAAATATGTTTTTTACTATATATATATATATATATATATATATATATATATATATATATAGCTCTATCAAAAGTAAACGATTTATGAAAAAGAGGGTGCAAAACAACAATAAAAATCCATGAAAATTTATAACTAAAAAACAATAAACAAACTACTCCCTGCTCATCAGAAAGTGGGAGGAAGGAGTGAAAAAAGCAGGTACCAAAAACAGAAGTTGGATCCTCACAGGTTTCGCAAGATATGGCCAACCCACATACTCCAAAAGTATAAAAATCAGCAAATAGACTTAAACTTTCAAAAACACAACAGAACAAAACTACTTTAAAAATATTAACGAATCAAAAACTGCTTTAAAAACATAAACAACCAACCAATCATTCACATAAGTCATTTACTTTTGATAGAGCTATATTTACTTAGTGCATATAAGAAGCTGCGTTGCGCCTGATGCACTGGGTTGTTTGTTTTAAAATCTTTTAAAAGCATTATATATATATATATATACTTCATCGGGGGCGATACTAAATTTTGAAAAAGCAGACTTCCAGTTTTCTAGGTTTTTTTTTTTTTTTTTTTTTTTTTTTTTTTTTTTTTTGTGTGTGTGTGTGCAGTTTTGGCCTCAAAAAGTGAGATTTGTTGCAGAAGACATAAACAGCTATGAACACCAACCTAATGAACGTTTATGCTTATTTTTACAAGTAAATAGGGCACCGATATACTTCTAAATATATGCACCGAGTTATCTAATTGGTGCCAAAATGGCGTTACTTTGTCTGACATGGTAACCATAATGTTATTATAAATTGTTTTGTTCTAGAATTATATCATTTATTGATTGTTATTTCATTTAAAAAATAATAGAAATTTTTTTGTTTATCACTTTATTTTGTTTTTATACTGAAATAAAAAATAATATGCTATTATAGCACACTATATGTAACTGGTATTCGAAAACGATGTTTTCGCCAAATTGGCATAAAAAATCACACCAAACCCGGTGCGTATATAGCATCTGTGCAATAAATATAAACATTTTATTTAGATATAATAATATCATTGTTTTTTATATACAATTTACTTTTGTTTGTATATAAAAATAGGTAAGTAGCTAGTTTACACAAAATGAATTGTATAAATCGTTAAAAAATTACTTGAGTACATGAAACAATGAATAGGTTGCCAGAAAATTATGCATCAAAAGCTTATACTTATCTCGCCAAGGCCTTTATACTGAAAAGTATCAATTTCAATTAAAAGACTAAAAAGAAATTAATATAAATGGATTTTTTTTTAATCATGCTTTCATTAAAATTCACAAAAATTTAGAAAATATACATGTTTTTAAATGCACTAAAAAGTAGAAAAGTCTTGAAGAAAAAAAACCTTAAATGCACGGAGTTTAAATTAAATTCGATGAGTTCAATTGTGGAAGATAAATGGATTTAAATGGAAATTTTGCCCAAGTTAGCCAGCTATCTCCAAGTTGGCTTCATATATAGAAACTTTTTTTGTCTCCAAATTTGGCGATATTTTGCCACGTTGGCCAAAGTTTGGCGATATTGTGGTAACTCTGTCATTAGTACTTTTCAACAAATACTCATTGTTGAAGCTAATGCTGATATCTCTATAGAAAATTAAACGTAACCATTAAGTAATTCACCCCCCCCCCCCCATACACCCCATACACACATGCCCCTTAGGGATCGAATTTTAAAAAATCAATGTCCAATTCATATATTGCCCTCAGGAATACATATATATTCCAAATTTCAAAACTATGTCAACAGGAAGGGGGTGAAAAATGAATCACAAAATTTGAGTGCCACAGACCAACATGATTGTAAGTTAAAAAAAAAGCATGCCCAAAAAAAAGGGGGGGGGGGAAGAAGAAGAAATGATGCTATAAATCAAAATATTTTATTAAACATCATATAATTGTTTCTAATTTTCACACGTGAAATACAAAAGATGTTTTTGGCGCTTAAAAAATGCTATTGAGAGATTATCGCAAAATCTCAAATCAAAGATTTTGTGCCTTTTTTTCTTTTAAATAGAAAAACAAACAGATTTCTTTTCCTGTTTGATTAAATTTAAATGTGTTTTATTGCACTTCAACATTACTGCGTGCATATATATATTTTTTTTTATTTGCTCCCATGTGTTCTACTCCGGTTGCCTACAAAAACATCCACCGGTAAAAGTGACGCACAACAAATTTCTGTGACATATGGAGATAAATTGTGCTTTTTTATAAGTTTTTTTATATAATTTTTAAACGGTTTGGAACTTATTTTTCATGGAAGGTGCATTCAGTAGGCGACCCTCATAGGTACCTTTTTGAGCAATCAAAAACGAAATCCGACAAATATTTTTGAGTTATACTTGACGAAAGATTTTTATTAGGCTTTTTTTAGTAGGCCATGTTTTAATATCCATCGTAGCTGTATTTGAAAGGAATATTAAATGAAACCCATTGTGCGATCTTCGACCACACTTACCCACTTGTTCTATTTATTACATATCATTTAACGCTGGGCTTTCTTTTAAGGGAGGGGAATACCTTTTATGCAAGATCGAACCTTCTGGATAGGCGTACTTCAGAATATTATTCTATGATCTATCCAAGATGTATGCTTGTTTTTTATATTTTTCACTGCAGAAAAACTCGCTTTTCAAACGTATAATATTGAAAACTAAAGATTTCTTTCTTATTAGTATTTGCAAACTAACAGTTGAGGGGAAAACCAATCGATTGTAATATCAATTGTTGAAATTTTTTCATTGCAATCCTCAACATTACTTATTTTAGATTATTAGCCCCGGTACGGTATGCTATTTCTTTCTCCCAGCTTATTTTGTGTCCAAAAAATAACGTTAGTTTACAGACGCTAGTAATAAACAAAGTAGATGTATCATTGTACAATTAAATGCTCTATAGCATTTTTTTAAATTTCTAAACATCGCACATTTTCAGTTTTTATACCGTCGTATTGGGAAAAAAAAGTACTTTTTAATGCAATTTGTTTCAAAACTGCATCTCTATTTGTTTTTGAAATATTAATTTTTTTGTAGTTTTTAGCGACATTTGTTTCATTTTGGCAACTCAAGTACGCCATTTCTGTAGAAAGTAAAGAAAAAAATGCTGAAAAATAGCAATTATATATTTTGTTGCCATTTTCTCATTAAAAAAAAAATAATTAAAAAAATTAAATTGAGAAAAAATTAATTAAAATACGTGCTACTTTGAGAAAAATATAAATGAAGGATTTATGATAAAACAGGGAGCTATTATAAACTATATTTAATTTTAAGTTTCTATATTAATGCAAATGACGTCATTTTACATAACATAAAAGCGTGTGCTTTAAGTCTTAAAACTGAAATATGTTTTGCAGTAGAGTCCCGATTATCCGAGTCACGCTTAACCGAGTTATTTTCTTCTGATGGACTGGTGGCTTCTATTATTATGAAACAGCCATTATAAATGAAGCGTTAGGTGAAGATGAAAGAGCTGCCGTAAAAAGTTAAAACTCTGATTTTCTGGTCACAATGAAAAAAAAAATGGCCATAATTTTTTTTAACGCTTCATTTATAATGGCTGTTTCATAATAATAGAAGCCACCAGTCCACTAGAAGAAAATTTGAAGTAATGGAAATGGCGGGGCGACACTAAATTCTGAAAAAGCAGAATTCCTGTTCTCTAGTTTAAACTTTTCCCTGGCAACATTCATTTTATCTGTAGATCTCAGAACATTTTTATTATTTCCCCGCATAAATTGCATAATTTAGGATGTTGCATTTAGAAGAACAATACTTCTGTCAATTCGTATAAAATTTTGTTAGAATTTGGCTAAATATTTTCTTGGCATATCTGACAAGGAAGGTCTCCATACTGGGCATACTCAGAATATTTTGAAAAAAATACCAATTAAACTACTCATGTATGTAATAAAGGATCAGTCAAATTTAGCGGCGGAATTACAGTAAAAAGTCTGTAAAAAAAATAAAATACTTTCGAGTATTTGGCGCGAAAAGACGAAAGCGTCACGCGATTTGGCGAGCAGTACTTTTCCTTGCCAAAAGCAAACGATTTTAATGCATCTGAAAATTGTTTGTTAATTGATTTTTAGAATGCGTGTAAAAAGTATTTAATGAATTTAAACATAAACAATGAGAGAGTTTAATAAATGCATTTTTTCGTATTACATATTTATGTTGCTTGTTACTTAATTTTATTACTTTAAAAACAATTTCATCTATAAAAAAATACTTTCATATATTTAAGCGTATTCCAAAATAAAGGCAAGATTCATTTAGCAGTTATTCATTTCAAACCAAGGAATTCGTTGTTTCCATAGCAACAAAATTGAACCGACAGCGCTCAGTTGGACTTAATTTTGAGATATTGAAACAATTTTAATTTTGTTTTAATTCATAAAATTTGATATTTAACTTTCATTATAAATACATATATGACAAAACTATAGCTAAATCAAACTAAAACTGACAAAACTACAGTTATTTAAGATAAATTTATTTAAACAAGTTCAATATGAAATATTTTTATCTTAAAGAGTATGACAAGAAAAAGTATTTTTCGAAATTTCATTTCATCGCCAACCGATGATAAATCTCCAAATAAACGAAAATTTCATTTTTTTACGAACGTTCTATCGGGTTTCCGCCAAAAAAATTGTTATAAACATATATATCCACATGAGACGAACACTCTGTACATTTTTCAGATTTTTTTTAAATATGCCCGTATGGAGACCTTCCTTGTGAGATCGTCTCACGGCACACCAGTAGCGAAACACTGCATTAAAGGGTTAAAACAAAAAATATCTAATAATAGAGAGCACTGATAGTACACTAACATGGTTGGGAAAAACAAAAAGAAAATTAGATTCTTCTTCACTGATAGCATAAAAAATTGCTTGAACAAAGAAAATTATTGATCTATATATAGCTGAATATTTTGGACCGAAAAATGAACTTTGAAACAGCATTTACGTCAGGCTGAAAAAACTCTATGATAGCGGGCGAACTTTGATTTTTAAATGAGTTCTAAAGTTCTGAATTCGACCTTTTCTTATCTTTTTCAAACTAAATATCGAGGTACTTTTCCTTGCCAGCATCAGAAAAAAAACTATTTCGTTAGATGTTTCTAGATTTAAGTAAAGCTGTTCAAAGGATCAATATTTAATATGAAAAAGAGAAGATGGATTAGATAACCTGCATTAGAATAACAAAATTAATATTATACTTATTGTTGTGTATTAATACGTAGGTAAAAGTTATAATTAAAAATAAATCAATATAATTAATGTCAATGCTCACGAGAAAAAGTATAAATTATACCACATTTTCCTAACGTACATAGATATTTTAAGATAAGATAAAAATTTCAAGAAATCTTACCGAAGCAGTCACATTTTTTTAAAGTTTGCTTCAATAATATAATAAAATTTTGCTAAGAAATTTAAGCTTAGCATTTCATATCCAATAGAGAACAAGCAGTCTGCTTTAATAATGAGGTAAAACCTTTGCTGAATGGAATCTTGCCTTAAATGGAAAACTTCATAGTCACGGCGAAAAGAATACAGTGCAGTTATATAATGGATGGAAACCTGTCTAAAACCTGTTCAAGGCTCATACGGAATCCTGTCAAAAATGGATTTTTTTATTATCCTTTGCAATTTCGTCTTAGCGGATTTTATTCTGCACTAAAATTTACTTGGCATTAACAAATATAGCATACCAATCCGAAAAATAACATACGGAAAAGTAGGGATAAAACCAGGGCTGCGGAGTCGGTGGAAAAAAATGGACGACTCCAACTCTTTCGCTCAAAAACGGGCTTGACTCCGACTTCGACAATGCAGCCCTACTTGTAAAATGAACGACTCCGACAATTTTAACAGATCCGACTCTGACTCTTTCGCTCAAAAATGGACCCGACTCCGACTCCGCAACCCTGGATAAAACCGCATACCTTATTATTAGTGTCGTTTTTGAAGCTAGAGTTTCTAACAGAATGCAATGTAATTTTGTGTACACACTCTGCCTTAATTCTTGTACCATCTTTAATGTATGATTAGTCATAAAATTTTTACTAATAAATGATTATTTGTGAAAATTAAACAATCAGGTTTTATCTCACCGATGGGGTAAAACTGCATGGATATATTAATACTACAGGAAATAATAAATTACTTCTTTTAAAAAAGAAAAAAATACATTTAATTTTACAAGTTTAGCTAAGAAACTAAACTAATAAATAACATATGCTGGACAACTGCATCATTAAATATAATAAATAAGAATGTATTCGTTAAAAACACATAAACTTTCTCCGTGATACACATAAACAAGAACTTTTATATGAACTTGTACAATTAATATTAATGATAAAAACAAAATCTAACGTTTCGATCTGCTTATGTAGTCGTCCTCAGGATAAAGTATGATGATGAAAATCAAGTACATATAGAAGTACAAGTTCGTATAGAAATCCTTGTTTATGTGTACCACTGAGCAAATTTATGTGTTTTTAACGAATACATTCTTATTTATTAAACTAATAATATATCAAATATAATTCTAATGATTTAATATTCAAAGACAAAAGGGTAATTATCTTCATTACAATTTGAAAAATAGCAGAAAATGAGTTCTCTTCTGTATCAGCTTTATAAAAATAAAAATCACTTTTGTTCATGCAGTTTTGGCTGTCTTTTCTTGAAACAGTGTTTAGAAGCTCTTAAATATTATTTTTCAATATTCTTTTTTACTCAGCGTACAATATCCGGTTTTACCCCAATAGAACGAGGGTCGCAAAGCAAGTCATAAAATTGCACCTGTAAAGGCTAACAGTAGTTTCATTGCAAGAAATAAATCTTATTAAATATGTTACACAAAATAACATAAAAAGTTTCAACAATTTTAAATATGTTCATATTTAAGAATTTTGAAAACTAGCAAACATTTAAACAATAAATGATTAAATAAACTTTTCAACACAGAAACTACACAAATATCAGTATGGAGATAATGTAACAGCTGCTTATTTTTCTTGTCTAGAACTAAGTATTTCAACAATTAGCCGAACAGAATTGCCCCAATTGAATCACAATGAGGTATCCCGTTTTCACATCACCTATAAGATTTTACTCTACTTTCCTCCACATCATATTCTCCAGTATTTTTTAAAGTATTACATCAGAAAAGAAATAGTTTTAATCAGTTTCCAAGTCATTAACATATTAAGGCATATAGCAGGGAGGAATAAACACTCTGCAAAGTTTTAATGTGATCTTGTTAAAATTAAAACAAATGTTAAATTTCTGATACTTTAAACTAAAAGGCACTTTATGACTTATAATTAAAATATATACAAGGTGATTCAAAAAAGACGGCAAACTTTAGGACACACTACAAGAAAAAAATTTTGTCTAGTAAACAAGAGTTGCGAATTCATTTATTAAATCAAAGATGCATAGTCACTAAAGGGCAAAACTGGAAAGTTTCATTTGTAGCCAGAGGTCACTAGTACCAGTTTTATAAGTGGCCACTTTCTTTAAACTAGTTCCCACTTTTTTATTTATAAGTACTAAATAGTAAACTTTTGTTAAAATTTTTATTGGTATTAATCTAAAATTGAATAGCCAAATAAATATGTAAATATAAACATATTGCCACTAGAAAAAGTAGAATACTTGATGGAATGCAAGAAAATTTTGCTCTATCCTTGTAGAAAACGGCCATAATTTGTCCGCTGACAGACAATTTTTTAATAGCCACTTTTTCTCATTTAGTGGACCTGTGTCCGGTGGTTAGTGTTAATTTTGCCCTTTAATAATCACTCACTCCGAACCGAACATGGTTTTTCGTTCTTAACTTTAACAGTAAAAAAGATATTTTATCGAAATTTTTCAAACGCACCTTGTTTTGTATTAAATGGAGCGACACCAAGAGAAGATCTTGATTATAACCACCACGCCACCGTTCTAAATAACATATAGTTAGACGCAGGGTTGCAAAAAACCCGGCTAAAATTAAGAAAAGACACGCAGGTGGCTTTTATTGGTTTTAACCGGCTTTTTTTGCCCAAAATTGGCTTTTATACAGTGAAACATCTTAATTATAGACTACACATTTTAAAGTGTTTTTAATTAGTTTTAATGACATTTAGTTGAATTAGAATATAATAAGTAACCCAATTTCTCAATAATGAAGACATAATACTGAAAAAAAAAAAAAAAACTTAGATGGATCTGCTAGTGATTTGAAGTGAGAATTGGAAATATGTCAGCTAAATTTTAAAAGAGCCAGGAACAGATGTATTAATCCCGCATCCGCCATCTTGGATTTTTCTTTCTTGGCGTGAATTAAAAATTGTTTTTTAATTAATAGTTATAATTATTGTATTCCAGTTTTTTCAATATTATAATAATCTATCAAGAATATTTAACCATTGACAAGATTTACTACTTGGCGAAAAAGAAGTTTTCATGCAAGAAAAAAATCCAAGATGGCAGATCCGGGATTATAATGCATCTGAGCCAAGAGCCATACCAACTGCTTTATCTGGTTTGCACTGACCTTTAACCACTCCCCCCCCCCCTTTTCTTCTTCATTTTTATTGCTTTATAAAATCAAAGAGGACAATGATTACTAAGTTATATGTTTTATTACTTAACAAATTTTAAGAGATATTAATATACAAGTCTTATTTTATTTCTCATTAATATTTAAAATCATACAAAATCATATAATAAAAATACAATTCCTCATTATTAAAAACAATACTATGAATGCATATGCATGGATATGCACTCTTTTAAATAGCAACAAACTTTTCAAAATTTTACTTCAATTTTACTTACAGATTTTGTATTTTATTTATTTATTTAATTTGCATAATTGCTAGATTTATTTTTATACACTTATGTACCAAACTCTCCTTAAATATTATACCCTTTTCTAATCTCTCTTTTTACGATTATAATGTAATCTCTCCATATGGACTCGAAAGAATTAAGAATGTTTCCACTTTGATGCGCTACATTTTGTGATTGTTTAATGAAATATAATCTTTAAAATTTTAAAATGTGTAGTATATGCGGGCTATGTAATATAGAATTTTAAAACACCAGTTTAAAGTCTAACTTATATTCTTTTCAATATTTATAATTTTTTTTTTAGATTTAATGCCTTCGCTGTTGCATTCTAGCAGTCAAGACTTTAATAGAGTCAAAATTTAATAGAAATTTTTAATTGTTTTAGTAGAAAATATTTATAAATGTATAAAAAAATAATTAATCTAAATTTAATATGAAATAGCTGTAAACCAACTTTTAATAATAAAAACCGGCTTTTTTTAAGTGGTTAAAACCAAAAAAAGCCGTCCGGCTTTTTTTGGCCTGGCTAAAAGCCGGCAACTCTGGTTAGACGTATCGCACTTTGGAATGTAGATGACATTCTATGCAGTGTCACTGACAGAATAACAATATATTCCCTGCACCTCTCTCCTGATGTCATCACATTTATAGAAAAATCTTCATTGCTCTTAAAGTTGTGAACGAAAATCCTTGTTTGCCTTGAGTGAGCGACAGCGTATTTTTTATTGGATAAGTGAATTGCGACACCTGTTTCCCACACAAAAATTGTTTCTTGCAGTGTGTCCTACCCACCTCTTAATGTATGTCCAATCTCTTTTTTAATCATTCAGAAGGAAATCATTTTTAAAAAATACGCATTGTTCAAAATGTCTACTTTCGTCAGCAAATTTTGAAAGCTTCATATTGACATTTGAAACATCTGTATCACATTAAATTTTATAAATTTTACAGATCTATGAAATATCTTCCATACTTTTCGAAGATTTTTCTCTTTCTAGAAGATATTAAGCACATGGAAATCAAACAAGTCTCACTAACTCACTCAACCTTGGTTCCTAATACACATCAAATCTATAGTCCGCACCGATAACTTGGCTGATGACATTGAAACAGTTCCCGATACTAACATAGAAAAAAAAAACAGCTAACAGATGAAAAAGGTACAGAAAATGCAATATTTAATTAAAAACGGGATTCTGCTAGTTGTTAGTAGTAATCATTACCTTAATGAATGAATGAATTCATCTAAATTTGAACTTTTTATCGGCCAAGTTAGCGTACATGGACTATAGAAAGGTTAAGTATGATAATTTCCAAGCTGCTTTCCGCGGAGATTATAAGTTCCACATAATCGTTTAACATCGCACAACCACATGAAAATCATATAATTGAAATAAGTTGATATTCAAATTACCTATTTGATAAGGGTTCCGTAGCACAGTGGCGTATGTTCTCGAAATCTAAGCCAAAACATTCACAGGTGACATATAGTGTAATTTGTGAACTTCAGTGTAAAATTAAACTAGTTCGTGTATTTATTGAATGAAAAAATTTAAATGCTCTTTTAATTTAATAAAAAACATTTTTTTTTCTAAAAGTAACAAAAAGTAGCAATTAAATTAATCATGTTGTGAAGGTAAGATTACAAAGTACTTTCTCTCGTTTATTAATTCGACTGGATTCGATTGGATCTCAAACATGTAAAATTGTGTAGGGGAATGAAGGGAATATGAATTGTCTCATTCTGCAGCGATCAAAATCCGCTATTACATCTTTCCTAAAACAAATTCCATCATAAAGCGCTAAAAAAATATCGCCAAAAAAGATTAATTTACAATGTGTCGTTTTGAACAACGAAGGTCATCAATTTTCAAAATATTCTGTACCAAAGTGGTATGAACTAAAATAAATTGCAATGCTTTTTTATTTTACACAATAAAGACAAGCTTAACATATCTTTAGAACATTCATGTGCAATTGTGCAAAGTTATGCGTAGAAAATGTGTAACTTTTGTCTTTGTGTTTGTCCAGCATTTTGGAAATTTTTACCAGTGTACATGATAATAAAAGTTTGGAATTCGTGGCATGAATATGTTTAGAATCCAGAATACGGATATTAATTTATTTTATAAAAACAAGGGGATAAACTCAGGCTTCCTGGGTTTCAGAATATTGGTGAAAACCATCATATATATTATCTTTTTTTCTCTTCACATACTAAAAGCACAGCGATGAATGGCGTATTTTTCGAAAGGTTCTGCAAGCAGCTTTTGATATAGTATACTTTCGTTAAAATAGCTTGTTTGATAAAAAGAACTACAGTTAATTGAAAAAATTAACCTTTTGCACTCCACACCAAAATTTCAATCACCTACCAGCAACTCTACGCCATTCTTACATATTTGAAATAATATGGGAGGGAACCGTAAAATAGAGGTCCGCACAGGCCGAAATTTCCAGACCCGGGATCGGCCCGACTCATAAAAAAAATTCGGCCCGGCCTAATACAAAAATTAAAAGTTCGACCCGAGACTGGTCCAGCCCGATAAAAAACTTAAAAGATCGGCCCGAGCCCGGCCCGGAAAAAAGTTAAAACCTCGGCCCGAGCCCGGCCCAGCCCGAATGAATTTCTACAAAACATTGATTTTTACGTCAATTTGGTTAAAAATTTGTCTCGTACGAAGAGTTCTGACCAAAAATATCTATCTTGACTTTTTTTCTTTTCATTTTTATAGAAGTGCCACAGGCTGCTATATTTATTTTTTTAATGAATCTATCTCTTGTATGTAATTGTAGGTTGCAATATTTATTTTTTTAATGAATCTCTGTTTCTTGTATGTAAATGTTTCAGTTATCATTAATATTGTTAATTCATATTCCATGTACTGAAGTGTTAAAAATCTGAAAAATGCTATACAGTAAAGTCTTCTAAGACGGAATTGCATAGAAAAGGAAAAAAATGCGTTATAGACAAGCTCCCTTCTTAGCAAATGTAAATGTATTATATATTCTCTTCTTACGTATTAGTACATTAATTTTGCATGGATCAACACGTTTTTCAGTTTAAAATAGGGTTCCGTCGTGGGCAGGTTCTTTTTCCCACGTTTTACCAGATTTTAATTTAGCTATATTTTAATAATCGT
The DNA here is from genome assembly GCA_963932465.1 of Maratus speciosus. Classification (NCBI taxonomy): domain Eukaryota; kingdom Metazoa; phylum Arthropoda; class Arachnida; order Araneae; family Salticidae; genus Maratus; species Maratus speciosus. The sequence goes on along the minus strand of OZ010789.1, from coordinate 451,393,324 downwards.
AGAAATCTACTATTCTTAAAAAAAAATAAAAAAAAAAATATATATATATATATATGTTTAAGTGTAGAATAATGGCGATTTAAAAATGCATGCCTTTTTTGCAAAAATTTTTGGGTCAGGCCTAATTTTACTCATACGGGCTGGGTCAAAACTAGGACTGAAATTTTTGGGCCGTTAAGACTAGGAATGAAACCAGTCCCGGCTCTGTACAGAAAAAATAAGTTAGGGCCAGCCCGGCCCGAACCTTCAGAAAAAAGTATATCCCGGGATCGACCCCGCCCGAGTGCCGTGAATGAAAATCGGCCCGCGGGCCGGGTTCAGGCTTCGGACCGGCATGTGCAGATCTCTACCGTAAAAGTATGTTTATTTGTTGTATGCTCATTTGCTGTTTACCATATGGGTGTCAGCGGATTTGTAGTTAAACTTACTTAGTATGCCACCGTTTAGTGTATAGGCGTCAGTAGATTTGTGGTTAAACTTAGTATGTCGCCATACATGTGTCAATGATGTGCAAAAGATTGATCAAAAATTAGCAAATCTCACAGATTGCGGTGAGAAAGACTTACACAGGTGTGCTATTTTTTTTATATATATAATTCTAATAGATTATTTACATTCAATATATTCTTTAGAATGCCCACTAATACTAAAAAACATATTAATATGAAAAATAGCAAAAATGCGTTCCAATAAAGTTTTGAAACGTATTAAAAGCGATATTTCCATATTGGCCTCAAGGCAGGAGTTAACAGCCGAAGAAATCACCAAAAGGTCGCTATTTACAATCAGTCTTTTTAATTATGTTCATTTCAGTGGATTACGCGCGAAATTCAATTATATGTCTTAAATTTGTGTTTTATTTCTATTTTATTGTTTTATTTATTGATTAATGAATGTTTTAATTTCGTTATGGAATATAAGCCGGAATCAAATGATGAGCTATTTATATTATAAGTTAAGGCCAAACGGATTTATCTTTCGTAATCGTCTGCCCGCGATAGAGATAGATTTGAAAAAAAAATCATCAAAATTAGTTAAAAATATATAAAAAATGAGTAAGTTGCGATACAATTTTCAAATAAATTGCGATATAATTTTCAAACAAATTGCATTTGAAAGTACATTTCTTTCCCTATTCGATAGTTTAAAAATTGAAAACGCGCGGTATTGAGAAGTTTAACAAACCGCAATAAAAGTTAATGCAAGTTCGATTTAATCGTCTGCTGTTGCTATCGTCAAGATGGCGTCAGCGTTACGCACAGACACGTTTGTCCTTTATAATATAGATAACTTTCTTATGTATAATGTTAATTTAATATCGGATATTTCTATTCTAATCTATTTCTAATAATACGCCTTGCTGGTTAACAGAATATTAAATCATGATTATCAGAACCAATTCAACATAAAAACGGTAGCAGTGTGCACAGTGCAATTCTTCTGAGCAGTCTAGTCCTATTTTTAAGGGGTTTTCCTAAAAACTGTTTGACTAATAGAGTATTCGGCAATGTTTGATCAGAACCTTTTTACTCACACCGATCTATATTTAGATCGAAAGCTTTATCTTAAATATGACAAAAATAGCCTTGCCGAAGGATAAAAATGTTCAAAGTACACAAAAACTGCGCAGCACATGTCATGGCATCCTATCGGTTTCCAACGAACAAACAGTTACCAGGCGGATGATAAAATAATGAATAAATTTGTATTTGAGGCAATTTACAAAAGAAAGCGATAATAAAACTTTTAATTTATGGAATCAAATATTTTTAGAAAGTATTTGATGAAATTTCTTTTAAAATGTATTTTTCTTTTGAATTATGATATTAAGCTGGTGTTAAAGAGAAATTGCTAAGGGTTAATCTTGAGAAGTTATTTCATTTGTACTTTGTGTTCAATTTAAAATAGCAAACACAGAAAATTTTAGGTACAGATGTATAGAAATCATCATAGAGAAAAGTCTGAATAAGAAGTATATATTTAGCATGCTGTTGTTTCAAAGCTTCAAAAAGGAACATAATCAAACTGAAAAAAAAAAAAGGAGAGAAACTTAGAAACACTGCAGTATTGCTATTTTTTCTCCTAACCCCCTCTCTCATCTCCCCTCCTCCAATATTCATCATTTACCATAGAAGAAAGAAATTTTGTTTATAAAGTCTTGAAAAAGCAATGAGCTAAATTTGGTCTGGAAAAAAAAAACAAAACAAAAAAAAAAAAAAAACAGACGAATATTAAATATAAAGGTGAAAAAAAAACTTTTATGTTTTAAATGTTGCTGTTATTCTAATAATTATGAAACGTAAGGGGTAGGGAAGAGTGTAGCACTTTGGACCTACACTAATTGTAGTTCCTGCAGAAGAGTTTTAAAACCTGATGAGTACATTTTCATTTATGTTAGCAATGTCAATTACTATAGGTGCTGTTTAGTCGTTATAAACTATTATAAAAATCTGAAAATTGCAAAAAAGAAAAAAAAAAAATAGCCAAACAAAAGTAAATTTTCTTCAATTACAGTATTTTCATAATATATTTAACGTGTGTTATTGGTGCAAATATTAAAATCATATCTAATAAGAGTTATGACTGTAACAATTAAACACGACATTCAAGAAAAAATTACATGGTGGTGTAATGTTATTTAAAATGTAATCATGTGTTGTACATTGAACCTACAACAAGTTATGTACCTTTGGACAGGTTCATAAGGTACAACACATTTACGATTAATCATACAAAATTATCATATTTTATATATACATAATGTGCTTTGTTTTAAAGCATTTTTTAAGCATATTAAGGTTTTGTTTGTATTCTACTTAATACTAGCTATTTCATATTTTTGCTTATCTTTAGAGTAACAACTATAAATGATCATAATACCAGGAAGCAAAACTGGAGTTAAGGGGGTCCGGGACACATTTTCAAAAAAAATTTATTTATTGTGTTAAAATTTTGAATTTTTTTGTGATGGTTAACCATATCATTTGTAAACAAAATCAAATGATAAAACTTCTCATAGCTTTTAAAAAAAATTTTAAATTTAAAATTTATGAAAAAATGGTATAAATTAAAATGGTTATAACTCGAAATATTATTTGTAGAATTTAAATTGTTTTTCATTTAAATAAACAGAAATATATATATTTTAATTTAGAGCCAGCATTTAAAAAAATATTAATTTTTAAAAAAATTAAAAATATTTAACGAAAAAATTACAAAAAAAGTGGTGCAACTTTTTTTTTTTTAAATCATATTTTCAAAAGTAAATATTTTTTTTTTTCAAATATGCTGGCTCAAAAGTAAAGTAAAATAATTGAAAAAGACATGTTCCGAGTTTCAACCCTGTATCTTTAACGGTTCTTGAGTTATAAGAATTTAAATATGAGAAATGGTGAAAAAACCTATCATGAAGAAAAACGCAATTACACAAGAACTCGTTTCCTTGACATCCATAGCTTGAAAGGCAGATTTTGAAAACAAACCAAAACGGAAAAATTAATATTTCCTGTTCTAATTAAGATAGAAACATAATTTAAACGTCATTTTAAGCAGAAAACGGTAGAGAAAATTTTAATCCAGTTAAAAAAAAAATTGAAATTTTGAAGATTTTTGTGTCCCGGACCCCCTTAAAGCAAAAACCAAATATCATGTAAAACATAGTTCAAAAATTAATTCAGTTGCATATCAAAAAAGCAATGCAGGTTATGCAGCAAAATAAACTAACAAGATATTGTTCTGCAATACAAATTGTCATTTTTAAGAGGACTTTAATTTTTTTAAGCTGTCAATTAAAAAATTAACAGTTTAAATATTTAACTTTCTAACTGCCTATGAAAATGACAAAAGCGGCATAGTATTTATGTGTCCACACTCATACTTTATTGGTGGCTCAACGCATCAACTTCAAGCATTATCATTTGCTGTTGATTTATTTAATTATAAAGTTGAATGGGTATTTTATAAAAATATATCTACTACCATTTTTATATATTTCTTACACTTACAATTAATGTTAATTAATTAATGTTAATTCAATAAATATAGCATATCTTTGAAAAACTGGGGTCTATTTAATGAAAAGAATATGTAGTTCAAGGTACAGTCGTGGAAAAAAGAAGTAAACACCCCCTACTAACACTTCAACAAATTATCGTAGACAAAAGTTACTGGTACCGAACGATTGGAAATAAAGTCTACTTTTAAATGATGTATATAAAATTTGCTTAGGGGGCCATCTACATATTAAAACTAATCAAAACTTCATTTTTTTCAATGGCAATACCCAATTTTAACGAGATATTTTAAATCTTCGGTTCAAACTATGCCTAGACACCAACTTTCAAGTCATTTGAATAATAAGTTTTTGAATTATAAACATTCAAAGTTTAGTACTTCTAATGTTAAATTACATTTTCATATTTTTATTTATATCTCCTGCTCCTAATGTGCTAATTTTTTGTGTAGCAATAATAATAATATACCCAGACATAAATACGTTGAATTTGCAATTTTTATAATTTTATGATATGAATTATAAATTATGAAATTAATATTCGAAAAAATTATGAATTACAACCTACAGTTTTTTTGGTGGATTTAGATTTATTAAGTCCTGCTTTATGGAAATCCAAAATTTCGCATTTTTCTTGCATATAGTTTTCAAATTATGCTTAAAAAACGGCAAAATGGTGTTTTAAGGGGCCGTCTGTGATAGAAGAGACTAGATATTTTGAAATTTCTTCTGCTGTCCTGTAATTTAGCAGGCTTCGTTGACTGCTTGAGTGGCGCTTAAGGTGACTTGATCAAGAAGGGGGCTCTCTCGGTTAATAATAAAAATAAATAATCGAGAACGGAACTTCAATTTGGATACAGCCCTTAAAATACGCTCGTTTTAAAATAATTAATTTCTCGGAAACTTGTGATACGAATTGCATAAAAATTTGTTTTTAGGCTAATTGAAGGGTGTACATTTATGCTGTCATAATTGTGTATTGCTATTGAAAAACACAAAGTTATGGTTCCCTCTATCAGAAAATCGACCATTACGGTACATTATATAGTTTCTAAATAAGAAAACCTACCAATTGGATGCGTTTGAGAGCAAAAATGAACTTAAAAATGAGCCAGAAAATAAGCAGTTTGGATTTGAGTACACCCTTACTATGATGATTTTTTCTTCAACCGCTATGTATTTTTAATTTGTTTTTTCTGTAAGAATTGGTCCTATCAAAAACTTATCAGCATAAAAGTTGTAGATAATATTAAGAAGATATACAATAAATTCATGCGGATTTCATATCTTGTGAATTGACGAAGTTATGAATTTTTTTTTTTCTTCAACCCCCCCGCCCCTTTTTATTTTCGTTTTTTATTTATTTTATTTATCCATTTATTTATTTATTTGTGGTACGAATTAGTCCTATCAAAAATTTGTCCATATAAAAGTTGTAGATAATATTAAAAAGATTTATAATAAATTTAATTGGATTTGATATCTTCAGAATTGACTAAGTTATGAATTTTTTTCTCCCCAAAACCCTATTCTTTTTCGCCCCTTGAGCCCATTTTTAATTTTTTCAAAACTCTGTCATACATAAATTTTTGGTCCTTTTTTTTTAGAAGTAATAATAACTTTAAACTGATTCGATATGTATTATAATTAAGAAGTTATGGGGTTTTTCGGTTTTCACAAAACCTCTCCCTATTTCCACCTCCTTGGCCCAATTTTGCCCATTAACGAACATGACCGAGGTTTTATGCCCCTTGATTTTATGTATCAGTTTGGAGGAGATTTGTGCAGAATTATGGAAGTTATCGTGTCCATAAAAAAGTGACATAGATAGATAGATAGATAGATAGATAGATAGATAAAGTTTTTTACTGAGGTTGGTTTTGGGTTCTAGTGGTCATGATCGGTGTAGATCTGCAAAAAATTTTCAGAAATTCAAACATAGGGGCGATTGCAATAGGTAGTATTTCATACGAAATCTACCTAAAAAAGCCTTAGCATTTTTAAAGCATGAAAGTGAAGAAAATATGAACATGGAGAAAAAGTCATTTGAAGTTTTAATTTGTATTGGTTATTGCGCTGAGTGTATTAGCAAAATTTACAATATCTCGCGATATAATTACCGTATGAGTAAAAATGAGGTATCAAAATATTCACAATTAAATAGGCTTTCATTTGATTTTTTTTAATCGATTTTTGACCAATTTTAAGGTAAAATGTCCCCTTTAACTCAGTTTGAAACAGTAAATATACTAACCTTTCTTGCGAGTATTAAAATTATTCTTCAATTACTAAACGTTCTTCTGAAATTTCTAATATTTTCTCTTAATAGTCAATGTAATTTAAACATTTTCTGAAATAATTAAACAAATCCTAAGAACAAACATACCAGATATAAAGATTAACTCCAAATTATGACAATTTACATATTATACACCTTGATTAAAACATAAAAAACGACTATACTGCTTATAAATAAATAATAGTAATTTGGAAATTTAACAGTATTGTGCTGGCTATTTTCTTCTCTTTTCTTATTTTTCTTTTTTAAGTATGGAGAGATTTGATGATACATTTCTTAGAAAAATTTAAACAAAGGCTCTAAGACAAAAAATAAAATAAAAATAAAATAAAAATTAATATATTTAATTTCCCTTTGGAGTGTTATAATATAATGTAAGCAACTTCTTAAAATAAAGTTCACATATTTTTTTTCCTTTTTTTTTTCTCATATTTTCAATTTTACGTTTAAGTTCAGTTTTTCAACTTCATGTGTAAATTCAGTTTTATTAATTACTTTATAATTTAAATATTATAATATGCAAATACTTTGCATCATCATTGTAATGTACGGATACTAAAAAATAATTTCTACTTTTCTTATGAAATTTTAATAGAAATCCACACCATAAATTTTCATAAATTTATAAAAGATTGAAACAATGCGATTTTCCAAAGGAACGCTCGTATAGGTTCGCCTAAATTCTAAAAAAAAAACTAATGTCTGAGTACTACCAAATAAATACTATATCAGTGAAATTTTGGCTCTGGAAATTGCTGATCCATACAGCCGTAGGACAATATGTTGCGGGTACAACACACATGAAACCTTGCTTATACTAGTTTAGTTTCCCTAACAAAACTAAGGCACTTTTCAAAAAAACATAGGCCTTTCAATTATAGATTCCTAACGATATTTAAAACCTTTCTTTAGCCTTTTTCCAATAAAGAAAAGTGGACAACCGAATCTCTAAAACACAACATCATTTTAACCGGTTCATAATTTCAACTTTTTTTTCTTTTTAATTATCGTTTAGCTTAAAGTACTCTTTATACAGACGTAAAATAAAATTTTACTAGTTAGAGATCGACATCGAAAGTGAAAGGACAACTTTGTACAGATAGAACTAGAGCACGCCACAGGAAGTAAACAATAACGAAAATTTTAAGAGCTTCTTTTAAAAATTTAATTTAAATTTATTTATTTATTTTAGTATTTTTTTTTTCAGAAGAGCATTTTCAAAACCGATGGATACACTGCCAATTTTAAATCAATCAACTTGATTTTTTTTATTAATTATAGTCACATACTTTTCTAATGAAATTCGTTGAATGTTTTCGGAATATTGATATTTCGTTTTTCTGTGTAACTTTAACTAACTAAAAATCCATATTAAAATCCATATTTATGAAAACGGCTAAGTATTTCACTAACTTTTGGACTAAAAACCCTATATATATATATTTGTCTCTTTGTTCGAGTTCAAGTCTAGGATGATTATCGTGTCTACCGCCTGCCCTCTTTTTTTGAAGAGCTCCCGCCTATCAGCTGTAAAACCAATGTTTGTTTTTTTAATATATAGCAACTTTTTTTAAATGCATTTTGTTACTTTAATATATATATAATAAATTATTGTAAATAAGTTTTGTAAACATTTCGTATTATAAAAAAAAAAAATCCTGAAAAAGGCTTTAAAATTTCAGGGTGTCAAAGCGGTGTTACACCTTAATGAAAAAGCCGACTGGATTTGAAAGCATTATCGCACTGTAGAAATGGAACAGAATCACCCTTGCTTCATAGTTAATAATAACATACAGATATGTAACATTTGATGCCAATGCAGGTATTAAAAAGCTTCAATTATTTAATGAGACACATTATTTCATTACAAATGCGAAACAACGCAGAAAACTCTCTCATTAAACATTTCTTTCAGCTTGCAGCTGCTGAGGTCACGTGTGTAAGCATTTAGCCATCAATTGTAGGCCAATTTATTCGAGATATTACAGACAAAAATGGGGATAGAAAGGAAACAAAGTTCTGGGACAAGCGCGACAGAAAAACTGAATACTACGTGTGTCATTCACATCGCAGAAATAGCAAATAGTTTTATCAGAATTATGCTGCAGTTGGCCAATCAAATACGAAAAATATGAATCACTGTGCTAATATACGAGCCTGTTGAGAAAAAGAATAGATAAAAATTTGAATTCACATTTCAAATTTTTATTGAAGCAAATAATGTAAAAACAGAATAGTCGTTTTTTTTTCTATAAGATTTTAAATATCCTGATACTTTACTTCAGAATAGAATTAGAATTGGAATTTAGAATACCGTTTGTATTTGATAACGATACAGTTGTAGAATTGGGATCTAAAAATGACTAAGGGGGATAGTATTGCTTTGAAATAAAATGCTTAAAATTCAAGAAATAATTATCATAGGCAATAATGTATTCCAATAAATTTGTGTAAGGGCCATCCCATGGTAACTTACGTTACATTTAGAACAATTTACTCCAGTAATTTTAGTCATATAACACCAAAAAAATTATTCAGAATGTAAAGTTGATGTGATTTGTTAATTAAACATATCCAAAGCTCAATTCTGATGAAAATTACTTAAATTTAGTGCTATTTCTAGAACTCCGCTGTTATATTTATTATGATAACTTACTTTGCTGAAAAAGGAACGTAAAAATAGTTAAGTAGGTTTATTTCTGAAACATTAAATTTTATTTAACTGATTTTTCGATAAATTTTGAAATGTGAAGCCTATTTATTTTCATTAACAGAACTATTTCAATTTTATTAAAATTACATACAAATTTATTATCAAGATTCATTTGTTGATGTCACTTATGCAGGGCTGCCACTGCCTAATAGCATAAAAAAAATACTTGCTTTATTAGCCTATGATGACAAAAATAGTAGCAATTGTACAAAAATAGTAACCAAAATAGTTGGATTATTACTTAAATAGAGGACGAGAATCCTTATTTGCCATAAAAATAATAAACAGAACTATTTCATGAAAATCCACATCTTATTCCACAGTTTATGCTACCATCTAAGTTTCCCACTGTTTGAACTTTCGTTATAAAATCACACAATTATTAATAACAAGCCGGAAATTGTACGTCAAACGTAGCAAATGAGGTGCGTTCGTACTATAACTACATTTATAAACATTCAGATATCGGTGCGATAGCTGTTGCATTCTTATGCAAAAATGCATGAATACAACATTCATTACGACTATATATATTAAATTCAGTAATACAGAAATAATATGACTCCATCTTACATAGGACGTAAATCACCGTGGCAACCTAGAATCATTGCCTACTATGGGATATCATTGAATTAATTACGTATGATAAGAGTTAATAGAATGAAGAAAACTTCTATTAATATCTTTTTAAGTTTTGATTCGATTATCATAAAATTTGAAATGACTCGACAAAATTCTGCGACGATTATATATATTAAATTTCAAACCATTCGGTTGGGTAGTTTTTGCGTTGTTATATGCGGAGAGACGGGTGGACCACACGGCGGCGACTACATGTGGTGCGTATTTATATAATTACGAATGCATCTAAAAAAAAAAAAGAATCTAAATATATAATTTTGAAACTTTTTGTAGAAAATTTCACACACCTTTAATTTAGTAATTTGAAATTGAAAGGCGTACACCAAACAGAATTAAAAAGTGTACGGGCCAGCGATCGAGCCAGGGTCATTGATATCACGCGCATATAGCTCTATCACTGAGCTACATGGACGATACCAAAAACCCAGCATTTCGCACTCTTTCTAATCGCTGACCAGACCCGTACCTACCGGGCTATAACACAGTTTCTTGGGTTTGAGCACCTGGAAACAGAGCGAGATCGCCTGTACCGGACAAGGGCTTATGTCGTCTTAATGGCAGCTCTGTTTTACTTTGTTTTGTTTCTATGGTGGCCGGTTACTTAAAGTGGATTTGCTTGCTTAATTTCACGCTGCATCGCACACCTTCTCACTCTTATCTATTGGCAAGGCTGAAACTGCAACACACGATGGAATATTTTCCATGAGACACCAACTCTGGGGAAAACACGAAACGAAAGTCATTTTTTTTACTTTTCTTTCTTCCTTCATTTAAAAGGAAAAAAAGTAGATGGATTGAATTCGTATGCAAAATCAAATTATAAAAGTTTATTTTATTTTGTTTAAAATATTCACAATAAATGTATAAGGCGGTCTTACGAGCATGATTATTAAGGAGATTTGTGTTCAAACTGTTTATATATATATATATATATATCGGTGTCCACTTTCTTCTTTTTTCTTCCATAATAATTCTTATAATAAATTATTTGGCACTTTTTTTATACTTAAAGCTTTAATTCATAATATTACGGTTTTTGATGGTGGTAGGTTATGTTTAATTAATGGTTATATATATATATAAAGGAATTACATCCTGAGTTATAAGCTATTATTGTCTCAGGGTGGCAGTTTTTTTTTCTTCTTTGCGCTGTCGCGTCCAAAAATTCGATTCAAAACGCCCACTTTTACAGCATTTTCTGAAAAATCTTCTGCCTTTACTGAAAAGAGAAAAAAAAACAGTTGTATGGTATAGTTTTTTTAATAAAAATATCTGCCAATTTGATAGGTTTCGAAACAAAAATGAATTTAAAAATGTATCAGAAAGTAGCCAGTTCGGATAGAAAGTTGAGTATAGATTTAAAAAAAAAAAAAAAAAAAAATGTAACAGGATGATCGGGAAAAGTATCAGAAAACAAATACACAGCAAAGTTTTCAAGTACATAGAAGTAAAGAACCAGCAGAGTGTATGGATTATAAAGTGTGTCCACATATAACCTGACCGACCTTTATTTTCGCAACCGTTGGTCCTAGATGCATACTTCCAATTACAAAAGTGGTCAAAATTAGGTGCAGAGTTAAGGTAAAAAAAGTTTGAAGCGAAAAAACAATTTAGTGAAGAATTACAGAATCTAAATTTTTATACGGTCCCCTGGTCCTATAAGGTATATTTAGTAAAATTTTCCTGTTACACGGATAATTAAGGCAAAAAAAAGTCCCGTTATTCTAAGATTAAAATTGACCGAGTAATAACTGTTTAAAGTTGGAGCACATTTTTTTGCTGCAAATTAGTGGTCATTCACAAATTTAGTAGAAATATAACTTCGTGAGATATATTAAAGAACTAGTTGAGAGTAAAATTAGCATTGCAATATAAATTTGAAATCTTTAGTCATTCTGACATATTACTGCAAAATATACAATTTGTACTGAACATATAAGAGGATACAAATAACAGAATTTTTGTTAAATAAAAGGATGAAAAACAACAACCTCAATTCTTTATAAAATGATACATATTTTTAAATGCTGATAGATTACATTGTCTTTCAAATTTTGGGTTGTGCCATGTTTTTTATTTTTTGAAAATTGATTCTTCTGTATTTTTTAGCGCTGAATCCGAAAATGACCTTTATTTTAAAACATCACGTCAGGATTTCTCTCAAAAAGCAAATTTCAAAGTTAAAATTGATCCCCCCTCCCCTCCCAACCTCATCGGATCCCTGAGCTGTTTAGCCGTAAGAAACCCGTATAAGCCAAAAAATTGAATAAATTATTGAAATAATTAAAATTAAACTGAATAAAAAAGTCTTACATCTATTTTATTGGTATCAGATTTTTCGCTATTTTTTAACCTTGAAATTTACGATTTGCGAAACATCCTGACATGATGGTTAAAAGTGAAGGTACTATTTTTATTCAGTGTTAAAAAATACATAAAACGTAATTATAAAAGTTAAAAAAACGCAACCATCGCAGGTTTATGTTATCCTGCTTTCTTAAACTTGTTTACAGATAACATCTGTAACTATCCGATTTTTTTTTTTTTTTTTTTTTTTTTTTTTTTTTTTTTTGTGTTATCCTCTAATATAAGTATGTATAAGATGGTAAGCGTCAAAAATCATAATAATATTACATTGTCATCGGATTTAAGTCAGCGTGTAAAATTTAACTTCGATCGGACATTTGAAAGCGAGTTACAGTTCGAGTACAAATTTTAAACTGGAAAGATGATCGTTGCAAATTAAATGAAACCATTTGAAAATAACATAATTTTTGTTAATAAAAATCATAGCCTCAAATCCTTACAAAATAAAACATGTTAAAATACAATGATTTTAACTAATCTGAAACTTAACTAATAAAAGTTAACTGAATCGTAATAGTTGTACGATTTCTTTCAAAGCGCAGATACCTTGAAATAAGTTTAAGTACTTTATATACGACCCCTGAAAGCATAACAGAAATCATCTGTTTTGAGTTGCAAAAAAGTGATATAAGTCATGCATTTCAAAGTTTCATAACTCGGTCAATTTTAATGTTAGATGAATGGGACTTTTTTGTCTTACTTGTTAGTGTCACAGTAAATTTTTACTAAGTATCACTTATAGGACCGGGGGACCGTATAAAAGTTTAAATTTCGTAATTTTTTAATAAATATTTTTCTTGGCCCAAATCGCTTTAAAAATAATTCTATATCTTATTTAAACCATCTTTGTAATTGGAAATATGCATCTGGGACCAACGATTTCGAAAATAAAGGTCGGTCAGGTTAACGTGGACACACTGTATAATAGGAAATAATAAATACAGATAAAACCTCATGCCACTTTATTTTTTGAATTAAAACTGAAAAGAAGGATCCGATAAGTCTCTTTTCCCCTTCAATTCTTTCACTGCAAAAAAATATTATACAAAAAATATTATACAAATTAATAATATTATAAATTATCATATGATGACCTTTATGATTAATTAAAAATATAGCATTAATGTTAAGGATTCTATATCTCTGAAGATGCATTACGCAAGTTAGGGTTATGCAGTAACACCTGTAAAATCTGAAACGGTCAAAAATGGAAAGAAAAAAATATATAGCACCAAAGAAAAATGCAATACTAAGGCTAAAGGGGAAAAAAAGGATCTCCTATAAGGAACGGTGTACCCAGTGGCGCCAACTTATATAGGCCCATAGGGCGCGAGTCCACCCTATAATTTTTATCTCTCCGTCCACCCAATTTCAATTGATTTAATTCGTAATTTATTTTTTATATTATTTAATCACTGAAATCAAATTTGGTTTTATTAACGTTCTCAAAATTGTTTTGTTTGAAAAATAGTAAGGACAACTATTAAGACTTACAGGAGCACTGAAAACCCCTTTAGCGGATGTATAGTTAAATTTCTCATGAAAGAAATTTCCTGAATATTTTGCCACCTGTTTTCATGTCTTGAATTGATAAAACACTTTACTGCATTTCTCATGCATATAAAACATAACGAAAAATTAAAAATGTAATTTTAAACTAGATACTGAATATAAATCAGAAGAAATAAAATTAGCATTTTAATACTTTAGTGGATATAACTGATTTGACACAGTTGTATTTGGCCTCCGGCTTATTCAGAAAACCTTGAAAGGCTGTAGAAAAACCTCGACAAATCGAACCCGGTGTGAACTGTTACTGTATATAAACAGTTTTCTTTTCATCAGGCAGTCAGGTTCACATTACTGTTTATATAAAGAAAGTTTTCTGAGATACATTTAACTCTATTTTTAAGATTTTCAAGGGATGCGCGCGTTAATCCTCGATTATGAAACTTTTTTAAAGTGTTTTTTATACATTTTATAGTTTATTTTCATTTAATTTTCTCTGCAAATGTTTCTTCAAAAGTTGAAATGTTCGCGGTCAAGCAATAAATCGAAAAGAAAAGAAATGATGAACTATATTGAAATACAAAAACAATATTTTAAAGGTTAAAATCGTTTTCAAACTATTTCTAGAACATATGCGCAGTTATTTTTTCTTAATCAAAATTACATTTGAATAAAAAAGAGGAAAATGGATAAAGGGGGTAGGGGGGGGGTGAGGAGAGATAATGACCTACACATGTTTTATATTTATCTCCAAAACGTTAGCTTACATGCATATTAAAATATTTTAAATAAATGTAATGATACACAAATAACTTATTGTTATCGACTAGTTACTAAAAAGTGCCATTGAGGTAGATGAGGAATAACAGGGAACTGATATATAATAAAAAATATTAAAAATGTGCTTTCGGATTTCTTAACTGTTACCATAATTTCTGGCGTGGGTTTAATAAACCAGTTTAAAATCAGTAAAAATTATTTTATAAAGGTTATTATTTCAGCGTTGGACTTAAGGAGTCTCGGGACTCTTACAAAAAAAAAAAAAAAAAAAAAAACCATTTTCAACACTTAATATCTTAAAATGTATATGATTTGAAAACACAATTATTAGACGAATAAAAGATATTAGTATGTTCTTAAATTTTATATATTTAAAAAATTACAAGAAGCAGAATTATTATTTATTGGGGCATCAAACTTTCGGACATTTGTCGAGCAGAAAATTGGCGTGACAGCTTACGCGCAGGATTAGAAAATAAATTTCCATCAAGAATAAAAATTTTGTTATCTAATTATACTTCAGATTGTAATAATTACCCTGAACCTTAAAAAAAATTATATTTCAAGCATTTTTATATTTTAAATACAAAGTTGTATTTATCTAATACAAAATTTTGAAAATGTCAACAGTATAATCACCTGCAAAAATATTTCCTTTTGATCAATAAAAAGGAAATTTTCTGTTCCGTTTATGCAGACTAACAGGAAACACATCTTTTGAAAATTTCAGGGAAAAAAATAGAGAAGTTTTTGAGATATCCTGCGCGTTATGCCTAAAATGCCCAATGTTTCAGCTCTGAATTTGTATAATTCTAAAAGTAATAACTTCTGTTCTAATGGGAATTTCAAGAAAACAACTATATCAAAATTTTAAGAAAAGATAGGAGTTTAACATATCAAAAAATTAAAATTTTGAAGATTCAAGAGTCCAGAGGCTTTTTAATTGACTTCCTTTACTACGTCAAATTTCGGGTTCAAAACGTGTTAAGGCTAGTGTTAAAAAAAGTTATTATATGGAATTGGCTGATGATAACTGATAAATCAGTGCTTTGCTTTAACACTGTGTTTCTAATACCCTTCCATTTTGCAAAAAATTACGAAGTTATCAATTTTCCAATATTGTGCATAAAATGTATTTAGGCATGCCTGGTATAGTCTGATGTAACGTAAAGATCCAATAATTATAACTGCGTGAAAAAGGATTTTTACTACATCTATTTTTCTTTAAATATATCAGAGCATCTTTTCCTTTTATCTTTTTTGACAATTTGCTACCTTTAAAATGCTCCAATAGGTATATAAGAAATGACATACATATATAGGGGTGAGTGGAGTGGAATGGGACAGTGGGAGGAATGAGGCAGTAAGTTTTTCCCCTTATGTATCATTCTAATCATTTCATCAATCACACATTAGATGAAGCAATGGTACCCCAAGCTTCAGCTGAAAAAAGTAGCTGATCTGCATAAGCTTTCGATTGTATAAAGATAAATATTATTTCAAGAATCAAAAGTAAATTTGCTTCATATACTTTTTATGCTTGTTTGTAATTAATGACTTGTTTATGCGTAAATGTGATAGTTTCCTCATTTATGGAACATTATACTGTATATTGTCCCAAATTTAAACTATGCTTAAAAGCAGCATTTTTATTTATACAAGAAGTTTAACATAAAAGAAGGTACAGGGAGGAATGGGACATGTCTAATTCCTTCTTTTTAATAAGATGAATGTAAATTGCTAATATACAAATGTTTTTCGAGGGTAATATATTAATTATAACATTATAAATATATTCATTTACTTCAAAATGTAAATAAATTAAACTGATGACTTTTTAATGTCATCTCTGAATGACAATCCTGAATTTTCCTTCCAGTGATGAAGGTAATGGAATTTGATATTGTAGAACAGACATTGTGAACCTACAATCTTTATTAGACTGTATATATAGCCAACACTAGACAATTTTTGCCTTATCATACATTGTTTTATAGCTGTCCCATACCTCCCTGTTAGTGGAGAGGTATGGGACACATTTTGAAATTTACAATTTCTTTATTTATGAAATTGTTTCTGCAAATTATGTTTCTATATTGTTCAAGGACATTAGGAAGTGTTTCATTTTGTATTCTATATATCGAAATTTTTGTTTTCGTGTCAAACAAAGTTGATTTTCTTATTTTTGTAAAAAGTGTCCCATTCCTCCCCACTCTCCCCCATATATATTTTTTTTCACATAATCGGAAAGACATATTCAATAGAATTACGGATGATGCTTTGCAATAGAATGAATACTTTTTTTTAAAACGTAAATATGAAGAAATTCGCGTTTTTCACTTAGCATAAGTTTCTTGAATACAGTTGCTTAACTTCAACATACTTTTGATTAACTGATTTTCAGTACTGTGCCCGTTGGTACACTTTACTCAAAAAATATACAAAATTTATCACTTTCAAACTTTTTATGGTCGTTAGAAAGTTGCCATTTAATAATAACAGGAAAAATAATATATGTCAGTATATTAAATTTAAAATATAAAAGAAAATGTTATTTATTTTAATTATAATTAGCGAAAATTATTTCAAAATAAGTTTTAATTTTATTTCTTAGAAAAAAAACTCTTTCGTATAATTATTAAATAGCATGTTTCTAAAATGACAATAAAAAATTAGAAGGTGATCGTTTTTGCACTTTTTGAGTAAAACGGACACGATAAAAGTATGTAGAAGTTAAGCAAATGTATTTAATAAACATGTATAAATAACAATTAATTTTCATGTTATTTATACTACAAAATGCATACTTTAAAGGGTAAAAGTTTAAATATTTGACATTTTATGAAATACCTTATAAAATACACACAACATTAAATACTTAAACTTTTAATTAAAATTGCTTCATTTCAACCTTCGAGATGTCACATGTGCCCTTGAAAAATGATAAGGCATGCAATACTTTATGTTTATGCTATTAAAAAAGTAATTAAAATTATATTGTACATTTCTTTAATGGAGTCTGCAGTTGTAAACTGCTGTATTATAAACATACATTATATGTATTATATGTATTATAAACATATATGTATTATAAACATATATTATATATATTAATAAATTACAGAGAAAACAATTTTCTTTCTTGAAAATCCTCCCATTTAAAATTTTCCTTTTTTCCTGAACCCGATCCAACTTCGCTTTATTTTCCCCTTTTTCTTTAGAAAACTTTGAGCTTAAAAATGCATCATAGCTTTCCCGATCCAATATTTTGTTTTAATATGTTAAAATAAATTTTGTGCTAAAAAATATGTATCACAGTCTTTAAGTTAAATTTAAAAATGCATCATAGTTTTCCAAATCCAACATTTTATTCTAATTCGTTAAAATAAACTCTGTGCTTAAAAAATTTGTATCATAGTTTTTTTATTAAGTTAAAAAATGTATCATAATTTTCCGGGTGCAACTTTATACATTATATGTTAAAATAAACTCTGTGTTTAAAAATATGTGTCATATTTTTTAAAGTTAAATATAAAAACATATCATAGAGTTTCAGATCCAATCTTTTTTAATATGTCAAAATAAATTTTGTGCTTAAAAATGTTTTAAGTTATGTAACAATTTCTAAAAAGTCAATTTTTCACTAAGAACTGACACTCTGTTTTGAATAAAAATTTTCAGTAGTGTAGTCGTAAAAAAAAGCAGAGGGCATACCCTCCACCTACAGTGTATGTACCATAATTTTTTGAGAAACAGAGGGTATATGGTGTTCCTTAAAAAAATCCAGAAGGCATACGGCGTACCACCAAATACCCTCCACTACATCCCTGCCTATGTGAGACTCCCGTATCATGATATCGTGAATATTATAATATAAGTTACGTCGTATTAGAATATCGTGCTTATTCACAGATTTGCGTACATTTATATTAACCCTTAACGGACGGTAGCTTTAAATTCATGATTCTATTTTTATATTCTATTCGCACCACTATACTTTAAAAGTAATTTTCTCTTGCACGTGTTGTCAAAGTACAAGTAAAAGTGTTTCTTACAAAAAAAAAAAAAAAAAAAAAAAAAAAGTGGTGACAAGTGAATAAATTTGGTTAAGGGTGCCAATGGCATTGGTCCGTTAAGGTTTAAAACAGATAAGAGCTTTGAATAGAATTAAATTTTCTACGTAAAAACTGTATTTATAAATTTAAAACAGGAACGTTTAAAACATTAATTTAAAAAAATTACTCTAATCACTTTTCTGTAAAAACAGAGAAAAAAATAAGTGCTGGGGACTAACTGACGTAAAAATCTTTAATATAAGTTAAAAATACATTTATAACAATATATATCATTATTTTTTATTATTTATACTTTCACAACCTTTGTTGGTGATTTGCAATTGTTATTAATGGTTTTATATATATAATATATATATATAATATATATGTATAATATATATATATATGCATATCATGCAGTAAAAAAATTAACTTAGTTCATTTTTTTTTGCATAAAAGTTGTTTTTATATATACTTTTTTTCACATTAATTATTAAAAAAGAAAAAGTAAAAAAGGCTACTTTAAAATTTTTTCTCAGAGAAAAAAAGTGATGAAAAAAGAAAGGCGCGCTAAGATTAATTTACAGAAAAATATTGAATGCTACAAGCTAAAAATCCATTTATAGTAAACTTAATAAATGTATTTATATAGCTTAATTGACTCTTTAATATTTAATTTCATCATTTTTTAACAGCATAAAATTTATGTTAGTAAAACTTAAAATCATATTGAAAAAATATTTATTATGTAGTAAAGATATTTTAACATACGTTATTTTTTTCTGCATAAAAACTGAATTAATGTATACTGATTTAAAAATAAAGAAATTTTAAGAAAGATTATTTTAAGAAAGAAATGTTAAGAAAACAGATTTCTCTAAACTTAATTTCCATGTGAAAAAGCGATTAAAAAAATGATAACGGGTTATCGATTAATTCACGAAACAAAATCTTGAATAAAAGTTACATTTATAACGAACGTAATAAATATATAGTTTAACCTATATAATTTCATTATTATTTTATAGCATAAATATCATCTTAGTAAAAGTGAAAATCTTACGGATAATTTTTACTTTCTTCTATCTTTACAAGAAGAAAGTATTGGTTTCATGAAAATTTTCGAATTCCAGTTTTCGACGGATTTACACATTTTATGGGTCAGAGATTCCAAAAAATATGTTTTTACAAAATGTCTGTCTGTGAGTCTGTCTGTCCGTCTGTCTGTCTGTCTGGCCGTCTGTCTGTCTGTATGTGACACAAATTTTGTGGGCGCTCTATCTCAAGAACTAATCCACGGAATTTAATAAAAATTTATATTCAGTTAGTCCCTGATATAAATTGGTGCTGATTAGTTTTTGGTGTAAATCTCTCAACAGGTGGCGCTGCTATGCAGCCTTTTTCACGATTTCCGCAGTAGCTCAATCTCCAGAACTAATGCACGGATTTTCATCAAACTTCAGATTCAGTTAGTCCTTGACATGAATTAAAGTTTTAAACATTTTGGTGTAAATCGCTCAACAGGTGGCGCTGCTGTACTGCATTTTATACAATTTCCGCAATAGCTCTATCTCAAGAACTAATGCTTGGATTTTTAACAAACTTCAGATTCAAGTATACTTTGATATAAATTAGTGCTGTTTGTGTATTGGTGCAAATCGCTCAACAGGTGGCGCTGCCATGCTGCACTTTTCAGAATTTCCATTATAGCTGTATCTCAAGAACTAATGCAACAATTTTCACCAAACTTCAGAATCAGTTAATCCTTGATATGAATTGAAATTTTGTATATTTTGGTGTAAATTACTCAACAGGTGGCGCTGCTATACAGCATTTTTCCCGATTTCTGCAATAGCTTTATCTCAAGAACTAATGGACACATTTTCATCAAACTTCAGATTCAGTTACTCTTTGATATGAAGTGATGCTGACTACGTGTTTGTGAATATCGTCCAATAGGTGGCGCTGCTGTGCTGCATTTTGCACTATTTCCTCAATAGCTCTATCTCAAGAACTAATGCACGAATTTTCATCAAACTTCAGATTCAAGTACACCTTGATAAATGTTGATGCTGATTATGTGGTTGTGTAAATCGCTCAACAGGTGGCGCTGTTATACTGCATTTGTCATGATTTTCGCAATAACTCTATCTCAAGAACTAATGCATAGATTTTCCCCAAACTTCATATTCAGTTAGACATTGACATAAGTTGATGGTAATTAGGTTCTGGTGTAAATCACCCAATAGGTGGCGCTGCTATGCTGCATTTTGATGGATTTATACGATTTAAGGGACAGTAATATCTCAAGAACTAATGCACGGAATTTCATCTTTTTAGAATTCTCATGATGAGCATAGATGCACTGTGATAATGAATTTTGAAGTATTGACAAGTATGAGATAGAAGAAAGTTTTGTGATGGCCACAACATACTAGTTTATTACGTAATAAAGAAATTTTAATTTACTTTAGTTTTTTCTCATAAAAGTTGCACTATATATTTTTATTAAAAAATCAAGAAATCTTAAGACATTAATTTTTTAAAAACCACAAAATATAACTTTAGAATTAAAAAGGAAATTTCGAAAAAAAAAACAAGTGCTAAAATGTGTAACTGGAAAATCTTGAATATAAGTTGCAAACTCATTCATAACAAGCTTGATAAATAAATGGTTTAACCCTCTCGTCACCCTGAGCCTCATAAGAGGCTCCTTCTTCGAATTGCAATATTTGAAAGAAAAAAATTATTTTTGTTAATTCCAGCACGTCTAATAGTGATAGCATATGTCGATACATTTACTATTATGACTTCACTTATGTTTCAGCATTTAATAATAACAATATTAATAAAAGTTTTATTAATTATTAGTAAACCGTTGGCGTTTCTTTTAATAAACATATGTTTCACTCTTCAAATTTAAATTAGGGACTCCTTTTCCGAATTAATAATTTGTGATAAAAGATCAAAAATACTACTAAATTTTTTATATTTGTTTAATCTGGTTGTAATACGACATTTTCCAAACGTCTTAAAAAATTCTTCCTTAGACATTTTTTATATGAAAAACACGCAACATAACTGCATTCGTTAGGTTTCTGTAAAGAACACATTCGATAAATTTCAGTAAACTGTAACTTCTGTGATTTCGATAGCTACTTTTAACTTTGTTAGCGTAAAAGTAATTTTTCCCAAACTTGGAAAAAAAAAAAAAAAAAATCAGTGCCGAGAGTCTTAATCGGCCCTGCTGTATTTGTTTTAATTATTTTGATAACACCATGAAATTCGTGTTAACCCCTTTATGACGAGCATGTTTTACAGAATTTTTAATCTTTTATCACCAGTTTTTCAAAACGGAAATTTTTGCCTAATTGAATCGAGAAAATGCTCTGATTAAATAAGGCAAAATTTACAATAAAAAATAACTGATGGGAATAATCAAGCAATCTGAGCACCTTATGCGTCACGAATATGTGACGCTCGTCCCGAAGAGATTAATGAAAATGGAAATCATACGATATATTATAAATGGGCATCATTTATCTTTAAAATGTTCATGATTATAAATATATGAAATTTCATCTTAATATTAAGATTTTTCTGTACATATATTTTTTTTCACCACAACAATTAATGTAAAATCTTATTACAGTCCACCTTTAAATAAGAGATTCGATCATTTTTGCCACACGAACTTGTAAGTTTTCTTTTTGTTGTTTCAAAGATATATAGGTTGGTTGGTTGTGTTTATGCCGGCCAATTATCAACACAAGGGATATAGGCCCTAAGGGGGGGGGGGGTCTTTCTAAGGGAACCTAACCCGTATTAACGCTTGGAAATCCAAGGTTCGAAGAAAACCACGAAAACTCCGAGCGATTAGGCAGACGGGCGCGATTGGGTTCGAACCCAGCACTTCCCGTCTACCAGCTTCGAGAGCAGAATCTCTCGGCCACTGGTGGGGCTCAAAGATATATAGGAGTATAAATGTATATGATATACATATACGCACGCACATTTATCACCCAGTAAAGAAACTTTACTTCATTTTAATGTGCTTTTTTTCTGCATAAAAGTTGTATTTATTATATGCAGATTTAAAAATCAAGCTTTTTAAAAGTTTAATTATTTTATTTAAAACGAAAAAAAAAATAAATAAAAGTCTTCCTAGAATAATTTACTCATAGAAAAAAAAATCGTGCTTAATCGGGAAGGGTTAATGATTAATCGGCGAAAAAGAAAACCTTGAATATAAGTTACAAATCCGTTTATAAAAAACTTAGTAAATATCATATAAATAATCGACTCTTTAATATTTAATTTCATTATTTTTTAATAGCATAAATATGTTAGCAAAAATTTAAATCGTACAAATATAGGTATATTTATCATGTGGCAAAGAAATTTTATATATTTTCTCTGCATAACAGTTGTTATTTATGTATAAAAATTATCACATTTTCAGACATTAATTGACGTATAAATGTTCTAGAACAGCGGTTCCCAAACTTTGTCGGTTTGTGACCCACCTGAAAGTTTGAAAATCATCTGCGACCCATCTATTATGTATGTGCATTGAGGCTTTTGCACAACTTCACAGCTGCTGACTAATGAACCTGTTGATCTTACCTTCACGTGGCTCTCTGTGCAAAGTTAAATGAAACGCTATCTTCATGAAGTTGCTTATATTAAAATTCAGCACGATTTTTTTTTTTAATGATATAACATGTTGTCTTTGTTATATTTTTATAAGAGTAAAATTAATTATCTAATTTTGAAGAACTTATTTATCACTTTCCGACCCACTTGAACATCGACAGCGACCGATAATTTACAGACAGCTGCTCTAAAATAATTTCTCCGTGAAAGAAGAAAAAAGAAAACGCTAAAGGGTTAGCAATTAACTGGTGGAAAAATCTTGAATATAAATTAGAAATTCATTTATAACAAACGTAGTAAATATTATATAGCTTAATACATTCTTTACTTTGTAGTCTTCAATTTCATTATTATTTTTTTAACAGCATAAAATTCATACTACTAAAAATTTAAATCATGAGGGGAAAATATTTATAAGAGTAAAATTAATTATCTAATTTTGAAGAACCTATTCATCACTTTCTGCCCTACTTGAACACCGACAGCGACCCATAATTTACGGACAGCTGCTCTAAAATAATTTACCCGTGAAAGGAGAAAAAAGAAAACGCTAAAGGGTAGTTTGCAATTAACTGATGAGAAAATCTTGAACATATAAATTACAAATCCATTTATAATAAATGTGGTAAATATTATATATCTTAATACACCCTTTACTTTGTAGTATTCAATTTCATTATTATTTTTTTAACAGCATAAAATTCATATTAGTAAAAATTTAAATCATGCGGGAAAAATATTTATCAAGTGTGAAGGAATTTTTCATGAAGTTGCTTATATGTATTTCTGCACGATTTTTTTCTTTTTTTTATGATATAACATGTTGTTATTGTTATATTTTTATAAGAGTAAAATTAATTATCTAATTTTGAAGAACTGATTTATCCCGAACATCGAACGCGACCCATACTTTGCGAACGGCTGCTCTAAAATAATTTCCCAATGAAAGGCAAAAAAGAAAACTCTAAAGGGTTAGCGATTAACTGGTGGGAGAATCTTGAATATAAGTTACAAATCCATTTACAACAAACGTAGTAAATATCATATAGCTTAACAGATTCTTTACTTTCTAATAGTATTCAATTTCATTATTATTTTTTTTAACAACAAAAAATTCATACTTGTAAAAATTTAAATGCGGAAAAAATATTTATCATATAGCGAAGAAATTTTTAAATTATGTTTTATTTTGCATAAAATACGTATTTATATATATTGATTTAAAAATCATGAAATTTTAAAACATTAGACTTAAATAATGACAATAACAATAAAATATTCTAGAATCATTTTTCCGTGGAAAAAAAAACAAAAACAAAAAAACGCTGAAGTGTACGTGATTAATGCCGAAAAAATATTGAATACAGTTACAAATCCATTTTAAACAAGAGTATGACCATAAATATACAACCTTATTGATTCTACTATATTTAATTTGATTATATTATGATCATAAATATACAACTTAACTGATTCTACTGTATTTAATTTGATTATATTATTTATAACAGCTTAAAATTCTTGATAATAAGCATAAGAATTACACAGAAAATAAATATTTATAATGTAGTAAAAATATTTAACTTATTTTCTGATTTTAGACATTCCAGATTTTTTAACTTTTATATTAAAACAAGCAATAATAAAGCTAATTTTTTCAGCATAAAAGTTAGTAATTTATTTATGTTGAATTGAAAACCAAGAAATTTCAAGATATTAATTACTTTAGAAAAAGAAAGAAAAAATACTACTCTAGTACCACCTCTCCGGGAAATGGGGGAGAAGGAGGGGGGGGGCTCTAGGGTGTTTCTCATTAACGTAAACAATAACTCATCGTTATTTCACGCGTACCGGCAACGCATGCCGAAAACGCAAGGTTACTGTCGGTATTAAAAAATTAAGAAAGGTGATAATCAACAATATTTTATGTGCTTCCATAATATTAATTTATACAGATATTATAAGTTTCTCAATAAAAGTAACGTTAAAAAATTGCCTTTACTGTAATCAATTTATATATGAGTTCCTTAAAAAATACAGTTAAAAATAGAATTTATTATATTTCGGAGTACAGATAAAATAATGGATATAAAAGGAGCTTATATAGTACAATAGGCTCTATTCTATTCAATAGGTTTTTATTGCATAAAATTCATGTTAGAAAAAAAAATGACAATTAGAAGGGATTTTTTTTTTCTTTTTTTTAATCAGGCATTAAAAAAAAAAAATTCAACTCACTTCTCCGATTTTGGATATTCCGGAAATTTTGTTTGGATGAGTTCTTGAATTGTCCTAAGTGAAAGCGGCTCAGCTGATATACCTTGAGCCCTGTGTTTTCTACGTCCATAACAATTATTTAAATTCAAGTTCGGGCTGAATACAGATTGATATTTGTCTAAGAGACACCGTAACCTTTGAATCTCTTCATCTTTTTCTTCTAATAATTCTTTTAATCTATCGATGACTTTTTGCTGTTTAAAAATGATGTCATGGACATCTTCCTCAGTATCCATTTGTATAGGCGACATTGGCATTTTGATCTTTAATTATTAATAAATAAAGTTTTAAACTTAAAAATGTATTCCAATCGTCATGTAAAAAAAGGCATAAATTTAAAACATGCAAGCAGTTTGTAATAAATAATGGAATGCATATTTAATTTTAAAGTTTTCTTTGAGCAGACACTTGTTGATCATAAAATTTATTCATCAATAAACTGCAATCAAGTTAAAATTCCGAGGAGCATCAGTCACATGGTTTGAAAGCAACAAGAGCACAATGTTTTCATCCGCCTGACACTTCTTAAAAGAAGTTGTTTACAGCGCCAGTGATACAGTACAGGTATTTATTAAATCGCCGAGTTAAAGCTCGCTGTGCGATAAAAATAGATTCGAAATCCGGTGCAGACAACAAATTAAGTTGAGTTGTATAAGGCTTTCTGCAGAATTTCTGAAAGAACTGCTTCAAAGTTTGATACCATGGTCTTACCAAATTTAAAGTAATTAAAGAGTTTATGAAACTAAAATGATAAATTTATCTAAAAAATCATATTATTTTGAAATATTTGTTCTAAAAAAACCCTATTTTGTTTTTTTTATTTCATTTTCTAGTTTTGAAAACTTCGCGAAGAAGACAACACTAGTTGGCGCGCAAGGACAGTAAAGTTTGCGTTTGTTTATGTTTAGTTTATCTTATTTTGATGTAGGTTGTTTAAGTTTTTTCGAGTTTTTAAAATGGATTTTAAGGGTAATACTATAAAGAGAAAAAACGGCGATAAACCGCTTTGCAAGTATGGTTTGTCGTGTTTTAGGAAGAACCCAGAACATCGCAAGAAATTCAAACATCCTACTGAAAATGTAATTGCATTTTAAACATTGTTATTAATCGATTTTTTTCATAAGAGGCTATTAATATTTATTTTATCCTTGCCTTATTGCTTCTTGGTAACACCCAAATTTTAAACTACGGAACTTTATTACTAAAAGAAAATGTTCTCTAATTTCGCAGTTTATTCCCAAAATATGTAAGGGTGCAATACATTTTTTTTCAAAACCGTATGTTGATTTTAAGATGTTAGATAAAAGAATGTCTGATGCTATGTTAACTATATAGCGAGTAATTCATAGAATAATAAACACTGCGTGGCATTATTTATTTTGCATTTGTATTTTAGTTTCATTTATTATATTCAGTGCTGCCGTCGTAAAAACAACTTTAGGTAGGGTAGATGCTCCAGTTGTGGCCACCTTTAGAGAAAATTTGAAATAGAAATTTTACAGTTATTGACCGATTGAAGCATATTAAATCATAATAACATCATTATTTAGCAAATTTAATTGTCTTTCTGTGAATTATAATGATTTTCTACAGAATATTTTAGATTGTGAGTAATAACTCATTAAATAATTTATATCAATTTGTACCAGTTGTGGCCACCCCTGCACCAGTTTTGGCCATCTCTATGCACCAGTTGTGGCCACTTCAATATCATGTAGTTTAACAAACATTTTAATTGATAATAAGTAAAAATAAAGCATTTTTATGCAACATCTATTTTACCACATATATATTTGTTAATATATTAAAAGAATTTTGCAATTTTTTTTATGAATTGATAAAAACAAAGTAAAATGTACTTATGTTGGTTTTAACTGAAAATTTCAATTAAAAAAACAAAAAATATATTTAATTTGATTCATAAAAGGGACAACAGTGCCTGTAGGACATCAAGATTAACTATTTAAATCAGTTTTATAATTATCCAATGGATTGTGGATTGATTAAAACATGTGAATCGTCACCAAAGAGTTATATTTCTGGTGCTCCAAAACTTTGCTAGCTGGTAGTGCTGGCATTATACATTTTGAATGGCCTTAATTTTACTTATCCTAGAACAGTGTTCCCTCTAGGCGATTTTTTAAGAGCACAGAATTCTGTGTTTTATAAGCTTGGTAAAATGAACGCTGTTCTTTTTAAATAATGGGAAATACATTCTTGCTTGTATTTAGATATCTCTAGTTAAGATTTTCGCAATATTTAGTATTTCTAAATTTGTTTGCCCGAAATCTAGCAAAAATTATGGAACTTCTTCACTTCTTTAGGAAAAATACAAGAAATCATGCTGTAATTTTATTGCACTTTTTAATTTATAATTTGTAAAATCTTTCAAAATTTATGTTTTAATTTATTTATCATATAGGACATATAGCCCCTCCCCTTTGGTTTTATCAATACTAAACACAATATACTATATTTTCTTTAGCAATATATCATTCTTTAGTTACTAGCACAGTGTCCTTTCTAAAGTAAATTATCTATTGGACAGAGAAAACAAAATCTCTTTGATAGAACTGCTATTAGCCTTGCTTTATTATTATTATTGAAGCCATTACAAATAAAACAAAACTAAATTGATTTTGTTTTATCCTGATGTTCTTAAAATTTATTTAATGGCTAAAATTCTCACTATAAGGAATCATGTGACCAAAAGTGGAACATATGTTGTACCTTTTTTGTCACTTCCAACTACCATGGCCACAACTGGTACACATAGCAAATTTAAAGCACCAGTTTTGGCCACCCCCCATTAAACTGTTAAAATAATTAATTTAAATGTGAAGTTGCATTAGAGAGGAAGCTTACCTCATAAAACCTAATAGTAATTTGTTTCAGGACAAACAGAATCCAATAAGTGCCTAATATTGAAAGATTTGGAAAACATGACAGCCAAGCAAAAGTCTTAATACATGTGAGCACACACTACAGTTTCACACATTTATTTTTTTTTTAAGTCACATTTTATCAAAAAATAAACAAATGACATTGTAAATGATAAAAGGGTGTTTGCTTAAGGTGTAAAAATGCATATTATTTGTCTGCATCAATTCACAGCTTAAATATTGGACAAACTTATCCAATGTGGCCACAACTGGTACAGTGGCCACAACTGGAGCATCTACCCTATTCACTAGAGCAGCGGTTCTTAACCAATGCTCCCCGAAAGAAAGGGGGCTCTTCTGCGCACCAAAAACATAAATAAAATTTTAATGAAATTAACACATTACAAGTGGTGCATCATGAATTTTTTTTAAATCGTTATAAGCAGGGTTGGGTTTTTGACGTCAAAAACTGGTTTTTGACATGACAAGCGTCAAAAACTGGTTTAAACTGTCATAAATTGGTTTAAACTGTCGAAAACTGGTTTAAACCGTCGAAAAATGCCAAATACATGTAATACGCTAAAACATTTTAACAATAGATAAACATTAAATAAGTCAATGATTTATGTGATCTTTTATTGAAATTTAATAATTTAAAAAATATGTTATTTGCAATAAAATATTTTTTTTTTTGGATTTTTCAACCAGAAGAAAATAATTTTGTACAATTAAATAACCCGGATCAATTTTACCCCGCAGCTCGCCACTTGTTTAGCACATTTATTTACACCCAAAAGATTTTTGAATTTAGAGTGTATGAATCGTTAGAAATTAGTCTGTCTCTTAATTGATGCTGAGCTAGTAGGACTTGATAGCAAAAGCATTGCTAGATGAGCAAGTTTTGAAGCAGGCTCAAAAAGCTGTTGCATTTAGTGATACCTTTCCACCAAACAATAGAGTCCTTCCTATAGCACTGAAATAAGAAGACTGGAAAGGGGATTCTTTAGCTTCATACACAATCAGTATGGGTAAGCATCCATAAACTCTCTCCGTAGCTCAAGAGTGAGCTGAATCAACTGATATAGCAGTCAACCCTTGCCCCTGATGGTTGGGATGCAAAGTATAAGCCAAACAATGGTATGGTTTCATGATTTGATCCCTTCTATTATGCACTTTTTCAATATGGGCTTACAGGAATTTTCTTTTAGATGACCAAGCCAATTTTGTTCAGTTTTAAAATTGAAAACATTTTTATATATTGAAAGAAAGCATGTTTTAAAAAGATTTTGACTTTAAGCTTTTTTTTTTAATTACTTCTCTTATTTTGTAAATGTTTAAAATTAATAATCCAATTTCAATTTTGAATGGAATGGCTATTGCCTAGACTAGAATAACATTGATGCACATTATCTTGTTATATATACAAAAAAATCTGTACTTTTCTAAGTTTTTTTTTTCGCCCATAAAAAAGCTAGCTAATGTTTTAAACTCTCAAAAGTAAGCGAAATTAAAACGATTTTAAGTAAGAGAAAAAATGTACAGCCCAGGTGAAGCTTAGTGTCTACTTTTTAGAAAAACACAATTTTACAAAAAAAAAAAAAAAAAAAAATTTTACCCTGTTAAAAAGTTGTACTTAACAATAATACTTTACTATGTACTAATTGCTGATATACAGTAAGAGTGAATTTAAAATATTACATGTAATGTTGTCATGTGTGACATTTAATTTGAATTTTTACAGATCAATTTAGTATTTGAGGTTTCTGACATGACGGTTTAAACCCGACTTAAACTGACACATGTCAAAAACCTGCCAACTCTGTAATTATTACTAATACTATATAATAATTATACAATTACAGTAATAGTGAATTTTAAATATTACATCTAATGTGAAATTTTACAGATCACTGTAAGTATTTGAGGTTTTTGACGAGGTTTTTGACAAGGGGTTTTTGACATGACGGTTTAAACCGCAGTTTAAACTGTCAAAAACTGACATGTGTCAAAAACCTGCCAACCCTGGTTATAAGGGGAAAACTACTTTCAACTCTTGAATTACACCTGTTGCTTTCTTCTGTATAAAATTTCTGCTGTAGCCATTATTTCCTATTACCCTTCTATTTTTATGTTTTAAGTATATAATATGTTAAAATTACAATTTAAAAACAAAAATTTGAAAAATTGCATTCTGAACAGAAATTTGCCAAGTTGAATTTCATAAATCTTCTAGTTGATGTTCTCGGAAGGGAAATTTCCTGACCTGTAGGATCCCTGTGAGAGCAATATTGACAAACAACGAGATAATAACAGATGGTGTGTCATAAAACTCTGAGTATTGCAAAAAGAAAAAAACTAGCAGGAACTACTACTGTGTTCTTCATAGACATGAGTTAGCTTCAAGAAAAAGGCTGCTGAACTTCTGATAGTGTTGAATAATGCTATTAAAATAATAAACTATATAAAATCTTACCTTTAAAAACAGACCCTTAAAACAATCATGTGAAGATATTGGTGGGGAAGGGGGGGGGGGTCTCATCATTAAGTTCTTCTGCTGCATACTGAAGTGTCATCTAGAAAAAGATCATTGACATGATTGCATGCAGAGGTAGCAGCATTTTGATTGGAACATAACACTCAACTAACAGCAGCTTTAACTGGTGAAGTTTTGTTGTGCAAATTGACATATTTGATCAGCATTTTTAGCAAAATGAGGGAAATAATTCTGCCATTGCAAGATAAAATTATTATTATACATGTTTTTATCCAACTCCAAGTATCTTCGTTTAAGAGGAAACTTCTGTATTGTTTGGAATGTAAGGAAAAGCATAATATCGATTGCTTTCCTTTCACAAAATGGTGCTTAAATGCAGTGGTGCAGAGAGCCAACTAATACTATGTTCACACTACGATACTTAAGATATCTTAGGCCGCCGAACTCTCTTAATTTTGAAGTGGTACCCTCCCGGAATTGGAAACCTGTTCACATGGAAAAACTCACTTAAGATAACTCAGTGAACGTCACTGTGTTGTTTGCGCATGCGCTTAACATAAAACCGCCCGCAACACCCAATCAGTTAATGCGAAGCTTTACAGCCAGCGAGAGTGAATGGTCGTGACAGTCTCTAGCCCGAAGAAAGTTGAAACTCTCTCAGAGAGTTTGTGGAACTCCCTCAGAGAGTTCGGAGGTTTAAGATAGTTCCGATAACGCAGTGTGAACAGGGTATTAGGCAGGGTTGGCTTTTTACCTGTAAAAACTGGTTTTTACCGGGACATGGTAAAAACCTAAGGATACAATAAACTCTACTAGTCATTAAACTGTATTTAAATACTATTGATTGAAGCTGTATTTTCATGTAACTGATGCATATATATACATATAAAGAGATGAGAAATAAAGAATTAATTCTCTAAAGCTGCTGACATAGTACTTTAATCACATAAATTTTATCATATTTTCTATTCCCCATCTATAAATAGAACAACAGATGTTCAGTATCGGTTTTGCAAAGCAGGGTTTCCATTTCACTTGTACTCTAATATGATAGTTTATGGATGTACAGCACATTGGATGAACTTACTGGCAGAAAATAAAGCTCCAATATCCATTACTAAACATGTTGATATACAGAAGTATTTCCGAAATCATCATCTGATAAGTGAAATACCAGTTGCCAAGCGAAGTATGATGGAATAACCATATAGTAATGTATCTCCGCATTTATAAGAATAGTCCTGCATTGCTTGACATTTGCAAAAATCATGAAAAATATAATGATATTAGAATTCAAAGATTAGTGAATGACTAATTTATTTAAACAAGTGAAGGATCTATTTCAACAGCTACAAGTAGCCAAAGCCTTAAATATTCGTCAGAGCAGATGCTTGTTCTGAATGGCTGAAATTAGTGCATTGTTCTGAATTAATTCCATATAAAGATCTTGATAAAAATCAAATTGATTTGGTTTTAGAGTCCTTTCACCTTTTAGCATGTATGACAAATCCAATGCCCAAAAATCAAGACCTATTAAGTGAAACACAAAAGGAAAGGGAATGGCTCATAGATTTCATGCCAAATTATCTTTCACTCCTCTTGGCATATGAAGTTGGAGGACAACCATTTCCAAGAA
Source organism: Maratus speciosus (assembly GCA_963932465.1). NCBI lineage: Eukaryota > Metazoa > Arthropoda > Arachnida > Araneae > Salticidae > Maratus > Maratus speciosus. Next base: position 451,361,002 of record OZ010789.1, on the reverse strand, counting down.
GCTTCTTTAAAACAAAAGATGTAAAAGCCAAAGTTCAGTGGAAAGCACAATAACAAAGAAATGAATCCTGAATTCATATATTTAATGATGAATCTCCACTCCATACCTTATAGTTCTTCATCCAGAGTTAATTTTTTCGAACTTTTCACATATCCATAGTAAATTAAGAAATAGACTTGGGTGTACAGAAAGACACAAAGCTTTTTATAATATGGTAAAAGGCTTCAAGGGTATGGCTGGTAAGCTGTACTAACATTTGTACAAATTATATGTGATAATTAATAATGTAAGGATTTGGTTTTTATTAAAATGATTAAGGTTTTTAAATATGATAAAAGTGTACTTATAATTTTCCATTTCCTTTCAGTAAAAATTAGTAAACTAGCCTCCATTAAGATAAATATAATAAATATTTTAATGTGCATTCTCATAATGATAGTTATAATAAACATTAGGTTTTAATAATGATAAATGTGCAATAATATCTTTAAAATTTTGAATTCTTGTAGCTGGTAAACATGGATAAATGTCTTCCGGGCTTTTTATTTTCCTTAAAAACTGCTATTTTCATATAACATTCTTTTAATTACCTAATCAGAAACTAAATAGGTGAATATTGCTGAATGGAAATAGTGGTATAAAATACCCGGAAAACTTTCACCCCTGGGAAAATGAAAAATTGAAAGATAAATTTTCATAAAAGTGACAAAAAACAGTCAAACTCATAAGTTTTTCAAAGGTGGTAAAAACCACGGGAAAAACATGTTTTTCCAAAGACAGTAAAAACCATGGTAATAACCGGTAAAAACCATAAGACGGTAAATACCGTCCAACCCTGAACTTAGGCCCTGGGGTTAAAGTTTCCTATCGAACACACGTGCATAAATTCATCAAAATGGTGATAATATTTCTTGGATTCATTATTTTTAAATTTAATTTTATGTTTTTAACAATCTACTTTTAAATGAAATAATTTCAATTCATAATTTTGATTTAAATCAAATTAATGTTTAATTAATAATTATATGTACTGTTTCACTGTTTGTGTGTGTGATTTCTATGTAATGTATTATTTTGATAATAACAGTGATGTTGCCAGTTTACTTTTTTAAAAATACAGATTGCTTGATTGATATGCTATCACTTTTTTAAAAAAATAGGTATAATTCATGTTATTTAATATTTCATTAAAAAAAGCAAATATTGTTACGCTAAAAAAATTGTGATTAAACAATTTTGAATTATAAACTGGCAACATTTCATGACCTTGTAACTATATGTTTATTTTTTAAGGCTTAGATGCTTTATATTCCCTCAGCCGTTGTTTTGATTTGTTTGGTGATTTTTTGTTGACGGTGTTTATGGATATGGCAACCTCGATATGTTGAATCCCGTGTAGCGTGTCGTTCTGGCAACCCCTGAGAAGCTCATTTTAGTTTGGAATATTGTGAATGTATTTTCATATCGTATTGTATAGTTCTGCCTTTTTATTTTTATGTGAAATTTATTGAATGTATTTGATTGACTATGGTTTCTGTAGTCCGTTTAAATGCTGTTGCTGAAGTAATTAGAAAATACGAGAAAATTTTGACAAGAAAAGAAGGTTTGTTTATAGTGTGTGAATACTGAGCCTATTTTGGAAAATGTCGGTGATGATATTTCGAGCTGGAGCTTTCAAGAAAATAGATGTCTGTTAAGGTATGTTGATAATTTTATGTATATTTTACTGCTTTAAGAGTTTTTTACATTTTGAGATTGCTAGAAGGCGAGAACTGCTGAATTTTGAGAATGCTACACCTCGAGAAGTGCTGAATGCAGTGATGTTTTTTTTTCGGTGAATGTTCGCGAAGCGCACATAAAACGATTACTGATTGCTATTTTAGCGAATTTTGTTTATTATTTACATTTTATTTTCATTAAGCCAAACATGCGTATAAATCGGTGCTTGGCGACATTTACTACTTAGCGGAAAAGGGGTTTTCACGCCAAGAAAAATTCCAAGATGGCGGTCAGGGGAACTTATGACATCTGTTCCTTTTTTAAATCTTATTAGAAAATGTAATCCTATTTTCAACAATTTTTTTAATTGCTTATGGCACATTGTTATTTTTACTTTTTGAATGTTTCCTTGAAAATCCTATATTAACTATGAACCTAGAAATAGACTGTTTTAAACCAGAATAACCTTATAAACTTGTTTCTTTGAACAGTGCATTTTCTATTCCTATCTTACACAGATGTAGAATTTAAATTTTAAAAGTTCTGAAAAATATTCTTCCATTAAAATTGTAAAGACATAGTAGCTGGGAGGGGGGCTTTTTTCCTCAGAGGCCATGGGGATTTTTCTCCACTTGTTCTGAACTCTCTGCTTTAGTGTGTGAGTGAAAATAACATCCAGCTTCAAGAAAAAAAATTCAGGAGCATCTCAAAGATTTGTTTGAACACTATATTTCCTTATAGGTAAAGAAAAAGTGCTAGACGACTTCAAATGAAATGGTGCTGCATGTGTTTAGCATCAAATGTAATACTGAGTCATCATTGGTATAACATCCCACACAATAAAAATCTCATTTAGAAACTACTCTACTACTGTTTTGGTATCATTTTACTTATGTATCCGAAATCTTATCTGAAAAAACAAAATTAGTTTTGCCTCTTTTCTCAACGACTTATATACATAGCTGTTAACTTTTGTACTTTTTTGTTACCAGTATTTTTGAAAAGTAAAATTCGTCATTTAATTGCAGAAAATCTCTTTTGAACAGGGAATAATTTCCTTTTCAAAAACAGTAGGATAATAAGTGTAAAAGTTTGCAGCTATGCATATATCCGTGAAGCAGGATTCTTTGTTTACACAGCTCTGCCAAAACGAAATACGAAAGTATCTTAAATGCAAAATCAGACATTTGCATGCAGTTATCAGTGTTTGAACCAGATACCAGAAAACTGTGGAATCACAGATTTCACATTCAACACTTTATACATTATTGTTCATCACACTAACAACGCAAAATCTATTGTAAGACTAATGCTTTGATTTATTGAATTATGGAGAATATTTTTGTATGGCTAAGTTTTGGCAATATCATTTCTATTGGAGATCAGAGCTGTGGAGTCTGTGGGAAAAAATGGTCAACTCAGACTCCGGAAATTTTAACGACTCCAACTTTGGGCTGTCTTAATTTACCAGTATTGCATGTTGGTTAAAATTATGAGGGAATGCATGAAAAATAAAGCGAAAATTTCACTATTTCGACATTAATTCTGTTCTTATAGGTTTCAAAAGGAAAAGAGATATTTTCTACTTTATCATGGAAGACGGTAGTATTCCGAGTGACGCAGCCTTAAGCCTAAAATCGTATCGTATCGTATCGTAGAATTCGTAGATGGCGGAACTCATATATACAGCTAACTCGACATCAAAGAAAATGCGAAAAGCCGCCTATTAATAACTCAGCAAATATAGGTCCTATTGTTCTGATTTTTTTAAAACAGTCTTATATCTGCAGTCTAATCCTATTCTGAATTTTTTACAATTCTACGTGCAGTATATTTTCAGATCTGTAAACACATTTTGAAAGCAATTTTGATGGTGTAAGTTTGTCTTTTTTTTTTCTCCGAAACGGTCTAGATTTTTTTAAAAACATCAATATATAAAATGAATCTGTTTTTGATGAAGTGGATAACACTAACCTTGTATCTAGGAAAACTCTTAATTTTTATATAATCCGCATGAAAAATTGGACTTCTTAGGATCGCGGATTACATGTTATTCTATGGGCTAGCAGACAGAACGTTGCACATCGGTTTTTCGCAATTAAGGTCACAGTTAAAAATCTGAATATTGGCAATAAATCTTTTTTTAAACTACAAAAACAGTTTATTATGTGCTTTAAAATACTTAGACTGATTTTTTTAAATGGAACAGTATTTTGTAATTATATGTATTTTATTTCCTTGTTATTCATAGTAAGTAAACATTTTTTAAGGAGAAAATATTTCACATTTAAAAAAAAATTCTCGTATCGAAATTCGATATTTATCGCAAATTCTCGTATCGAAATGAAAACTCATCGCGTTCGCCATAAGACTTCGCCATGTATCACTACGCGATACGCGAAGTTGACTGAAGAAATAAGAATAAGAAATATCAAAGATCTTGAAAAGGTATTCCAAGGGGAGAAAGTGAGTACAATTTCTAATTATCCAGACAGCATTCTTTGCAACCGATCCTTTCTAATTAGTATAATGTTCTGAATTGTTTTTATTTTCAACAATCCTCATAACTGTTTTCCTTACAAAATAACGTTCATGTGTGGCATAGGTATTTCTTGTGATATGTGAGTGTAATACAGATAGATTACTAATTTAATTTTGTGTTTTGAGACTTCTTTTAAAGAAATTAAACAAAATCTTTCGTTTTTAAAGAACGCACAATTTAAATAAAAGGTATGAAGAAATCAAAATTAAGATTTCCAATCTCGTTTATAAAATGATTCATTTGCGAATCGTTTCTAATAACATTATAAACGAAAATTGACTTAAAATGACATCTTTTTCGAAATATGGGTATCTTTCGTTTATTTATTTTTTTTTATATATATAACTCTTTTCAGCTTCAAAAATTAAAGCATCGTAGTATTTTATTTTTATAAAATTAAACCTAAAGGGGGAAAAAAAATTCTTATTTCCGTTTATCTCTGTAACAAAAGAAAAACAGAAGAAAAAAAAAAAAACCCTGAAGCATTTCTTTTAGGCTGATTACAGCCATGGGTGCAAGACCTTCAGTCTCAGGACTGATTTCAGTCTTTGACATATTTTTGACTGATAGTAAATTCTACTTTATATACTTAAATTATCACGATTAGCTCAAAATGAACCATTTTATCTTGACTGGTTGTTTTGAGCTCCTAAAAGTAAAAATTTTCATCATGATACTTTTCCTTATTTAGTAATTAAAGTTTATAGATAAATAAGATAAAACAGCTTTTTTGCAAAAGTAAGATACTTGTTTTTATTTAATTTTAAAGTTAATATGCTTAAAAGAAAGCTTTAAATAATTTACTTTTAAAAAATATAAAAGTAGCCAGCTCCCTTATATGGTATTTGTGGTAATGAAGTATTATTGTAAATAAGAACAATTCAGAACATGTTACTATTTAGAAAAGATTGGTTTCACAAAATTTCTTTAGCAGCTGCATTGTAGCTGTCATGATAATTAGACTTTGTATAAATTAATAAAGTGATTACCCAGTAACCATTTCAATTAATATATTAATCTGCCTCGCATCTTAAATTAAATATTAAGTTTTTATTCTTCTTTCATTAAACCATCCACTATTCTTTAACATTCCGCATATTCCGATTACAAAAACTCTTTTTATCAATTCCACCTGTACACTGGAGGGTTGCCGTATCACTTACAGAGTAGCACGTTTATCGCCTCGTTGTGCAATAGCATTTGAAAGATCACCACACTAACATAAAAAAGTAGCAATAAAAGAAAAACAAAATTAATCAGTTGATTGTAAAAAACCCGCTCCATTCTCGGTCGGGGGAGGAACATCACAAGAAAAAAAAACCCTCGCGAAATTTGACAGTATGTCAGGGGGGGGGGGGGGGGTCCAAAACTTCATCAAAATAGTTGTAACTTTTCTAATAAATATGTTACATATAACATATGGTAGTAATAATCGGTATATCTGATGAAAATACAAATAATTTTTTTTAAATGAACTATTTAATGATTTTTTTTATTCCTATTACTGTATTGGATTAATAGCAGGGTTCGTAAATATCATGATGTTTTCGAAAATATCAAAAATATCTGATATTTTGATATATATCCGATATTTTCGATATATATCCGATATTTTCAAAATAGTCAACATACTGCGGATAATGAATATTTTCATGGGGCCGAAACTAGCATTTTTTGCACCCGGGGCAAACATGGATTTTGGCGCCAACTTCCCTCCCCCCCTCTTCCACAAAGTATATTTACAAAGAGAATTTTACTAATTTTATAATAGACGACTTATTTTAAAATTAAAAATATGTAATCATAAAATATCTAATACTGAACTACTTAATCTACAGTGGCAGATCCAAGGGGGAGGTCCCTACGAACATCAACAAAAATATTCTAAAGATCATTTTTAAAATGACATATTCAGTAGAGTCCTGATTATCCGAGTCCCGCCTGACCGAGTTTCCGCTTTCACTGAGTTATTTTCTTCTGATGGACTGATGGCTTCCATTATTATGAAACAGCCATTATAAATGAAGTGTTAGGTGAAGATGAAAGAGCAGCCGTAAAAAGTTAGAACTCTGATTTTCTGGTTCGAATAAAAAAAAAAATGGCCATAATTTTTTTTGCAAAAAAAAATTATGGCCATTTTTTTCCCCATGTTCCCCTCTTTCATCTTCACCTAACACTTCATTTATAATGGCTGTTTCATAATAATGGAAGCCATCAGTCCATCAGATGAAAATGATCCTTTCCAAAGGTATAATCCTTCATTTGGCACCCCTTCATTCTGGCGCCCGGGGCACATGCCCCATCTGCCCCCCCCCCCCCTAGTTTCGGCCCTGGTATCAAGTATCGGGAAAGTTTTATATTTTATAAAATAAATACAAAATAGTTCTTTTTTATTGAAGGATTTTAACATAAATGTAAGCTTGTCTTATTGTTTATTCCCAAACCTGTAGTACAGTTTAGACTCAATTAAACCAAAATCAGAAGACTCTTTTCTAATAATGCTGTATATAAATGATTATCTAAATTACAGTTTCTCTTTCAATGGCTGTTCTGAATTAATTGTCTCTCATAATTATTAGTTCTACATTTAAAAATAAAAGTTTCAAACATATAGCTTAGAAAAGATACAGTAGACTCCCTCAAATCCGCACAGCTTGGAACCAGAGGTTGTGCGGATTTTAGAATTTTGCGGATTTCTGGTCATTGATTTGTTTACATTTTTGAAACATTAATATGATTGGTAGTTAAGCAAGGGAAATTATAATGAATGCTTACAATAAAGTGAAACATTGAAATAAGTAAAATATTAAAATAATTTATTAGTTTAAACGTAAGTAATTATTAAAATAATTATGTAAAATAAAAATTTAGAAAAGTATTAAATTATTACTGATGAAATCGATTCCAAAAGTCCTATGCTGCCATCTAGTGGTTAAAGCGATCGTAAGATCGATATGTCATCGTATAGATATGCTAATTTATATCAAAATCCAAAGTAATGTAAATTTATTTAGTAATAAATCAGCTGTAATAACCAAAAAAAGAATGATTAACAAAAAATTTTGTAAAAAAAACATTGCGGTAGTCGCTGATTTCGGCACCATCTTGAATTTTGTTCCTGCAACTTAACTGTAAATTTCATTGTTTACATCTGAAAAAAAAAAAAAAAAAAAAAAAAACAGTGGCACTCCGGGAGTGCCAATAGAAGTGAAAACTTCAACAATTACGTGTGTGTTTTTTTAATCGTCAGGAAATGTTTTATGCGTTGAATTGTGTAGCAGCACTAATGAAAGCATCTGGGGACACGGCAGTGCCCCTGCCAAGTCTTGAAAGCACAGCCGTAAGCATCTTTTTCTGGAAGCAACTCAGGGTACTTTTGAGCCCCCAATATCTTTGTGTTGGTGATTCCCAGAAACTTGAAACTTTGTAAATCTAAAGTAATGTGGAAATGGAACTAAATGCTGAAATTTCACGTTTCTATCTTTTTTATTTCAGAAGATATATGAACTTAAACTTTCGCCTTTTCGACACTGATTCACCGAACCAGGTTTGGCACGATTTTTTAACGTCAATTTGACGAAAGTCCGTTTTCCAATACCAGTTACAATATATATTTTTAAATTATTTTCTATTGTTTTAAAAAGTAAACAACAATAAATAAACGGTAATTTCATTAATAACTATAGAACAAAACAATTGTACAATTTAAAAAATAAAATAAAAGTAAATGAACAATTTATTAATAAATAAGCAACAGTAGCCAGGTTACCTTGTAAAATAAAGTAATGCCATTTTGCTGTCAATTAGGTACCCAAGTGCGTATCTGACATCTGTGCCCCGTATTTTATCTTCCGTAATCGAAATTCCCGCCAATACTGTTGGTCATTGACCAGACCATCAACACGATAAAATACAGCGTTATCGGTTTTTAGTTACATGAAATAGGTAGGTCACGAATACGGTATGATTCATTTTAACTGACGAAAAACAAAATAATAATTTGTTTTAGCAATACGCCGGGAGAAAAAGTGAGTTTTAGCTTCCTTCTTCTTTTGCGGATTGAGCTGAAGAGGGAAAAGTTCCTGTCATTCACCGCTTGGCGCGCTAGTGTCTATGTGTCAAAATGCTAGCATGTCGGTTACGTTACAGTGTCTCGAAATCGGTGGTTTTTCCCCATCTCAAAAAAAGCTCAGCGCGCCTAAAGAAGTTTTCACTTCAAAATACGTGGATTTTAGGCGTTTGCGAATTTTAGGGTCGCGGATTTAAGGGAGTCTACTGTATTTGTAAAAAATTCTTCTTTTATTCTTTGCCTAAAAAAGTCACTGCCAGACACAAAAGTTTTTTATCTACAGAATGGCACAGTCAATAACAGTTGAAAATTTCATTTATGCTTGTTTTGACTGAAGAAAATATCAAAATTATCTTACACATTGATATTTTAAAAATAAATATCAAATATACAAAATATCAAACATTTTGAAAATAAATATCAAGAATTTGAAAATATCGAAAATATCAAAAATCTTGATATTTTAAAAATAAATATCGGATATATATCAAGATATATATCATGATATATATCCATTGATATATATCAACGAACCCTGATTAATAGCAGTTTAAGAGCCATAATTTTATATCCTAAAATCATTAAAAGCACTCTGCAAGCAGTTCTTGTTCAGTCACAAAAGTCTGCCACTTAAACATTTTAATGCAGAAAATGTAATGTATTTCTCATATGTAAACAATGAATTTTGCAGTTAAGAAGCTTAGGTATTTCACAAATATTGCTATTTCTTGGAACACTAAATTTGATGCATTATCGTCTTTAACACATTATTTTGGAGTAATAAAAACAATGTTATTATATTAAATTTTTTTGTAAATGGGTGTTATAATCAGTAGTAACTCATGACAGGTTTTTCTTGCAGCACTAAAATGCATGCCTTCCAAAATATTTTTTTTTTTACTAAATTTTTGCCTTATTTAATGGAAGAAAGTTCTCCCAAAAATAAGGCAAAGATTTCATTATTATTAAAAATAGTGAAAAAGGAATAAATTTGCCAACAATGCATTTAGTGTCCCAAAAACTGTCAGTAACGAGCTACCACTGTTTATAATTACAGTTGAACCTCGTTATCCCTACACTCTAATGTCCAGAAAAAAGTGTCGTCATAAGCGGTGTGTCGCGATAACAGGAGTTAGAGAAAAATAGGTTTATAAAAAGCTGTATTTTTAATTAATTTAAGACAATTTTAAATTCATAACTGTTCTTGCAGTTTTAAGCAATAAAACATTACTTTTAAACAAAATAAACACAAAAAAGAAAATTGAAAAGGATAAAAATCAGATTTATGATGACTGATTTTTTTATTGTTATATGAAATATCGATGAATTAAGGTTTACTTTAGCTAGATCCTACAATTATTTTTTCGATATTATGCAATGAATTGTAATCAATATTCGTTGTTTCAGAAATGTATGTTAGATAACTACTGAACGTTTCAATGCATTGCAATGCTTCCGTTTTAGTCGGATGAAAAACGCCGTGTGGCCACAAGAAAATCCGTCGGGATATCCGGAGTTGAAAATTATTCAACGACGTAAAATCTGGAGTTTATTTGCATTAAAATCATATACAGAAAATCGGGACTTTGAAAAACTGACGTGATAAACGGAGTGACGTGAAAACCGGGTGTCGTGAAAACGAGGTCCGACTGTATTTTGCCCAGGCATATCTGGATCATGCTTTAAGGTAATTTAATAGTGTGTGATCTGTACCTATTATGTAAAATTTTATAATTTGCACAATTTCTGGTTCCAAGGAATGTAATTCAAAGCATGCATACGAGGTAAATTTAATGATGTATGAAATATGATCTAAATAATGCAAAATTCAATAATACACACAACTTCACATCCCAAGGTGTGCTTTATAAAGATCTTCTACTATATTCATCTGTAGTTCAAGTTCACTCATCAAAAACCTTAAAGATTTAGTATCTGTGACTGCTCTGAAGAGGGCATTATTACAACTTTATAATTTTTTCATTTTGTAGCTGAAATTGCTCAGCTTAGAATTTACCAATCCAAACATTGCCATCTTGATTTTTTTCCACTGTCTTTATTTACCTCAGAAGTGATTAAGATTTTTTTAATATTGTAAATCCTAAAGGTTATAATAGCAAAAAAGCACCTTTAAGCCCTTGGGGATGAGCGACCGGTATACTTAGCCACTTAAGGTGTTCAGAATCATTCATTATTCTCACCATTTATTTTTAATTGTAAAGTTTACCTTCTTTAATCGAAGCATTTCTGTGATTCAATTACAGAAAATTTTCTGCTTTTAAAAACCTGTAGTAAAAGGTTAAAAATTAACCAAAGGGCTCTTGTCGCGAAGGGGTTAAATATTTTGAATTACAGTGAACTTTAATAACCCTTGGCTTTAATTGCCAGTACTCTTCCAATTGAGCTATCTGTACGACAGCCCAGCCAACACGTTATTCGCTCAGAACAACTATTATCATGACATCAATTGATTGTGTGAAAAATAATTTAAAGTGTACATGGTTATACGTATATTTTTTATTATTAAGCAACAGACTTTGCAGATCCGTTTTTCTCAAAAGCTTTAAAGATTGAAATCTCTAGGCTGGAGTGGGAAAGTGGTAATTTTGAGGAATAGGAGGATAATTTATATAGAAGAATTTTCTGTATGAAAATAAAGATTTAAATTATTTTAATGCTGGGGAGTAGGGGGAGGGAGAAAAGGTGAAATGCACAGTCGCGGAAAAGAAAAAAGTAAACACCCTCTACTAACTCCTTAATAAATTATTATCGTAGACGAAAGTTATTGGTACCGAACGATTGGAAATAAAGTCTATTTTTAAATGATGTATATAAAATTTGCTTAGGGGGCCATCTACATATTAAAACAAATCCAAACTTCATTTTTTTCAATGGCAATACCTAATTTTAACGAGATATTTCAAATCTTCGGTTCAAACTATGCCTAGGCACCAAATTTCAAGTCATTTGAATAATAAGTTTTTGAATTATAAACATTCAAAATATAGTGCTTCTAATGTTGAATTACATTTTCATATTTTTATTCATATCTCCTGAAATTATGCTCCTAATGTGCTAATTTTTTGTGTAGCAGTAATACTAATATACTTAAACATAAATACGTTGAATTTGCAATTTTTATAATTTTATGATATGAATTATGAAATTAATATTCGAAAAAATTATGAATTACAACCTACAATTTTTTTGATGGATTTAGATTTATTAAGTCCTGCTTTATGGAAATTCAAAATTTCACATTTTTTTCCAAATAGTTTTCAAATTGTGCTAAAAAAACGGCAAAATGATGGTTTAAGGGGCCGTCTATGATATAAGTGACTAGATATTTTGAAATGTCTTAAGCTGTCCTGCAATCTAGCAGACTTCATTGACTGCTTGAGTGACGCTTAAGGTGCCTTGATCAAGAAGGGGGCTTCCTTGGTTAATAATCGAATACCGAACTTAAATTTGGATACAGCCCTTAACCACTTCACCGGCTGCCCCGAGATAAGTCGGGGGTAAAAGCACTGTTTCCCCATACCTGTCGCCGGTGAAGTGGTTAAAATAAGCTTGTTTTAAAATAACTATTTTCTCGGAAACTTATAGTACGAATTGCATAAAAATTTGTTTTTAGGCTAATTAAATGGTGTAGAATTCATTTATGCTGTAAGAATTGTGTACTGCTATTGAAAAAAAAAACAAAGTCATGGTTCGTTTTAATATGTAGATGACCCCTTAAGCAAATTTTATATACATCATTTAAAAGTAGACTTTATTTCCAATCGTTCGGTACCAGTAACTTTCTTCTACGGTAATTTGTTGATAGTAGGAGAGCTGTTGAACATTTTTGAGTAGGTATTTGAGGCACCCTGAAAATTTGTGCAACACTTCTTTTGTAATGCCTGAATACAAAATCGAATGTCTGGCTGAAGGATCGTGGCCCAAAAACAGTGCCAGACACGTGTCTGGCACAGTTTTTGTGCCGACTAAAGTGTCTGTCATTTTCAAAATTTTTTTCTAAACATAAATATTATTCTGTCTCAATCTCAGCATGCCTCAAATACCTTTTTTTTGGGTAGTCAAAAAATGGCACTTGACACGTGTCTGGCACAGTTTTTGGGCCACGATCCTTCAGCCAGACATTCGATTTTGTATTCAGCCATTACAAAAGAAGTGTTGCACAAATTTTCAGGGTGCCTCAAATACCTTCCCTAAAATGTTTTTAACAGCTCTTGGACTATGAGGAGTTAGTAGGGGGTGCTTACTTTTTTTCCCCATGACTGTACATTAGGGAAGTTAGTGCTTATTTATTTATTTATGTTAGTGAGCAACAAATGTTGCAGATTTTTTTTTTTTCAAACTAATTTTTGAAAGATTTTATTATTTAGGTAAGCTGGAGAGGTGGGTCCAAAAGCAGAAGTGGAATCTTCGGAGTTCAAGGGATTATTTTATATGATTTATTATTATTGTTAATAAAGAATTTTAAATAGGGATGGTGAAAGATTATTTTATATAAAATTAAAGAATGTTTAATTTTTGTGCACTAGGAATGAGAAAAGGGAGAAGCAGAAATTTGTAGTTTTGGATTTAATATAAATGTATGTAATTACTTTTACAAGTGAGCGATGATTGTTATATATATATATATATATAAAGGTTTAAAGAGTAATATTTCTTGCCATTTTTCTTAACAAAGTAAATTTTTTATATAGTAAAATGTAACATAGCTTTTTATATCTCTGAAACAAACCAACAGAAATACCCTCTAAACATGCATGTTGTACATTACTTCCATATCTTACCAAAGCGTTCTTATAAAAATCTCATTGCACGGTGCTCTTTAAAATTGAAGCATCGTCATCCTTTTTTGCGGGGAGGGAGGGGGGAGAGATTGAAGGTGAATGGAAATCCTTACTATGAATTCTTTGTATTGGTCTTTAATTTTTTTGTGTGTGTGTTTATTGTTTTATTTATTTTTTTAATAACCTCAAAAAAGTAATGATATCAATACAAAAACCCTTAACGGGTTAAAATTTTGTGACGCAGCACTTTATCTTATGCTCTAAGAATTTTAAATATGGAACTTAAAAATAATGATATCAAATTTTGAGTGACGCTATGCTATTAATTATAATCTCTCTATATATTATTTATTTCATCTTTTTATTTTTTTATAATCGCATGTGCAAAAATTATGTTCAATTTAAAAAAACGTATAAAAGTTTATTCATTGATGCTTTAACATTTACACCTCTCATAAATTCCAAGTATGAGTTTTAAAAGATATGATATCAAAATTTTAGTGACGCTTTGATGTGGCTTTAAACGATTTGTTTTAAAATTAAATTTAAATTATTTTTGTTTTGGCTAAGATATATTCACACATCTAAATAATAGTTTTAATTTTCCAATATACTTTAAATATGTCACTTTCACTGAATTTATATGATGCATTTAAATGCATTTATTTGAATAAATTGATTTATCCTTTGTCCAATGCTATTAAAAAATTAAAATAAAATTTACGTAAATAATTTTTTTGCGTCATTGTATCCAAACTAAGTGAAATGTATTCAAATGGATACTATGAGGCAAAAAAATTATTTACGTAAATCTTATTTTAATTTTTTAATAGCATTGGACAAAGGATAAATCAATTTATTCAAATAAATGCATTTAAATGCATCATATAAATTCAGTGAAAGTGACATATTTAAAGTATATTGGAAAATTAAAACTATTATTTAGATGTGTGAATATATCTTAGCCAAAACAAAAATAATTTAAATTTAATTTTAAAACAAATCGTTTAAAGCCACATCAAAGCGTCACTAAAATTTTGATATCATATCTTTTAAAACTCATACTTGGAATTTATGAGATGTGTAAATGTTAAAGCATCAATGAATAAACTTTTATACGTTTTTTTAAATTGAACATAATTTTTGCACATGCGATTATAAAAAAATAAAAAGATGAAATAAATAATATATAGAGAGATTATAATTAATAGCATAGCGTCACTCAAAATTTGATATCATTATTTTTAAGTTCCATATTTAAAATTCTTAGAGCATAAGATAAAGTGCTGCGTCACAAAATTTTAACCCGTTAAGGGTTTTTGTATTGATTAATTTTACAAAAGATTCCGTTAACTGAAATTCTTTGTAACTAGTCAACTCTGTGAAATTCACCGATGTGTAATCCGCAAACATCTGTTATCTGCACTACACGTTGGAATATAAACAATGAAAATTGTAATTTACAGTTAAACTCATAAAGTTTTTTTTTTTTTTTCAGTTATAAATTTTCCAAAGAATAAATATTTAAATATAAAATTGGATATAAATATTTAAATGTCCTTGAGTATAGAGAAAATTGATTAACAACAAACCAAAACTGAAACTACCAATGTATTAGTGTCAATGTTTACAATAATGAATAATCAGTAAAATTTGTATTTTATATAAATTAATTTTTCTTTAAATTAACTTAGTTATTAAATAATATTAAACCAATGTTGCATTGTGTTTTTCTTTTCCATTGTAATTTTTGAGCAATTATTCCTAATTTACAGTCAGACTTTATAAAATATAATGTAAACAAAGGGATGATCTATAATTCACAAAAATGTATATTCCACTAAATCCTCGATCCCTAAGCGTGCAGATTTCACAGAGTTGACTGTATTACTATTTTTAAAAAACAAATTGCATCCAACACGCTTTGGAATAATTAAGTCCAGTTATGGCTCGGCTGACTCTGCGGAAAACATAAACTCGGGCTCAGGCATAATCTGTCTGATGCCGATCTCTAAGTTGGATATATTGCTCACCTGCAAGAAAAGTGACACATCTCGACAAAAGTAAATTTCACAGGAGAGGCAAAAGATTTGCATGGTTTTTAATGTAAGATGAAATTGCAGCATGTAGCTCTGCATGCAGGAATAAAAACATGCATTAAAGAATAAAACCTTTCAGAATGAAAATGTAGGATGATATTTGGAGGGTTGGATAATTTTACCTCCACACACAATCCACCCCTCTTCTGTGGTCATAAATGGACATATAGCGTAAAAAAGGGATTTCCCGTATAACTACACTTATGAAACTGTTTGTGTAGCAAGACACACCTATGACAGTGCTGTTAGTGGAATAAAATTCAAAATGAATCTTTGCGAGATGTGTCACTTTTCTTGCGGGTGAGTGATGTGTTTCTGTATTGATGTTGTCAAACAAGCATCGGCTCATGCAGCACATTTGTACTTGTTCTCACCTCAGTCCAGCCATGCCTTTTGGAAATTGTTCCTATTTTATCGCGTAGTTTGATTTTTTCAAATTTGTTGTATTGTGTCGGTCAGCCAGCTTAACAAAAATTGTCTCTATTTTGCTGACCCGGCCCATTTAAAAAATTGCCTTCATTTTGCTTGTAGATTGCCCGTCTACCTCGGTTTCTGCAGACGTAAAAAATTTTAGATAAAGTATTCATATACTAAATGTAAAATATCCACTAAGGTGTTCAATTAAAAATGGTTTTCATCTACTGTGTAAACCGGACAGTAGCTTAACTTGGGTAGTATGGTATAGTCCAAAAATAGCAATAATAGTTCATTTTATAGATTTAAAATTACATATAATTGGTTTAATTTAATTTCAAACTGTCAAACAAAAAAGCTAGAGTCTGAGTCGTTTTGTTTTTTAGCGACTCCGACTCTTTTCTTCAAAAGTGGACCTGACTCAGACTCCACAGCCCTGCTGGTGATAACTGAGGATAAATTGATTATTATGATAATTTTTTTGAAACTATAATTTCACTGCAGGGAGAATTCACAGTTATTTAGACCTATCTCTTTTTCCTATTCTCCATAGCAATATAATTGAAATCATTAATTTGTAAAACATTGGGTATGATAGCCTTAAGGGGGTAAAGGGCAAAACTAAGAAATTTCATTAGTAGCCAGTGGCAGCAGTTTTATAAAAAGCCACTTTTTATTTAAAAGTGCTAAACAATACATTTTTGTTCAAATTTATATTACTATTGATCGAAAATTAAATATCCAAATAAATATGTTATTTTTAAATTAACAATCGACCAAAACTGAATTTCTAATCTTTCTATTTTCGAACGGAAATGTCCAAAACAATTTTTTGAGTAATTAATATGTACATAAATATACATAATTATTAATTATATGTGACCCCAAGCTGGCTCTCTGTGTTTCTGAGCAAAACTTTTTATTTTCATGTAAAATAAAATGTAATAAATTAATTCCTCAACAGCAGTGGTGTAGTCGTAAAAAAAGCAGAGGTTATACGCTCTAAGCAGAGGATATACTCTCAGGGTGGAGGGTATACCCTACAGTGTATATACTACAGCTTTTTTGAGAAACAGAGGGTATACGGCGTACCTTAAAAAAATCCAGAAGGTATATGGCATATACCACCATATACCCTCCAGTACATCCCTGCTCAACAGCCCAGAATGATTTTCTAATTATACGAATTTCATCTAATTACAAAATGTTTTATGTATACATACCTTGATTTATCTTTTATAATGATTTTTGTAAATGATCATCCGTTATATTAGAACTTTCTCAAAGACAAAGAGTGTTCAAAACACTTCTATGGTTTCAAACTAAAATATTTTTATTACGTTAAGTCTCTAGCTTTTAATGAGCATGTGAAAAGCATCTTCATAGTATAGTCATATATACATTACTTGCTTTGCAATTTGCACTCATGTCTTATAATGTTGAAACTTTCCTAAAGAAGAAACAAGATTTTCAGAATACACATGGTTTGGTCCGGCTGAATTTTTGCCAAAACCAAATTTTCGGTCAATCTCTAATTAAAATATTTAACCAACAAATGTAGAATCATTGATGGAATATAAAAAAAATTTTATTCTTTCCCTGTAGGAAAAGTGGTTATTGGTGGATAATATGGAACAGATGTCATAAATTCCTGGGGCCACCATCTTGGAATTTTTCTTGGCGTGAAAACCCCTTTTCTGCCAAGGGGCCTTCCACAAATGATGTCATGCTTGGAGGGGGGGTTCATGAAATTGTGACCGTTTCTGACAAGGGGGTGGGAAGGGGTAAGAAGAAATGTGACATCACACATTTTGGTTAAAATAAAAACATTAAAAATTAGCAGATTAAATTTTGATTATTTTGAAATTAAAATATTTTGTGTTTATAAAATAGATTTAAAGCTAAATATATTAAATTCTGTTTCAAATTCCAAAATACGACTGTTGTCAACTGCTCTTTCGTATTAATATTTTATTATTATTGTATATTCACTATGTTTTTGTTATAAACCTTAATCTTATTTCATACAAAATAAGTACATGAATCATTTTTATTGTTATGCTAACAAATATCACGAAAACACATAATTAAAGTTTAAAAATAAAGTTTGAAATATGATCTATAACGTAGTGTTTTGTTTCTGAACTGCATGTATGTGTTTATGTAATATAGCATGACATGTGACAAGGGGGGGGGGGAGGAGGTATGGTGAAGTTAACAAAAATAAAATGTAGTAAATAATAAACAAAACTCATTAAAGTGGCAATCACTAAACGTCATATGAGTGCTACGTGCTCATTGCATGAACATCACTGGGAAAAAAAATCACAGGATTCAGCAAACTCCTTCTGCCGCGACCACAAAAATGTACGAAACTCGTTAAAGTGGCAATCAGTAATTGTCGTATGAACACTACAGGCTCATTAACTAAAAAAGAAAAATCACTGGATTCAGAAAATTCCTTCTGCAGGAATCACAAAAATGCACAAAACTCATTAAAGCAGTAGTTAGTAAATGCACGTATGTTGCTGTTCCCCAATCTCAAAAATGCACGAAATGCAGAGAAATATACAATAAACGACTAATAGAAAACAGTACTATAAAACACAGCAACAAAATATACATATAATTATCAACATACCTTAACAGACATCTGCTTTCTTGAAAGCTCAAGCACGAAATACCTGCTAGCATCACCGTCATTTTCCAAAATAGGCTTATGAATACGCATTGACACACTGTAAACAAACCTCCTTTATTCGCCAAAATTTCCTCATATTTCTTAATTATTTCAGCAAGAGCGTTTAAACGGACTACAGAACCCCATATTCAATCAGATACATCCAATAAATTTAACCTAAAAATAATTGACAGAAACATACAAAACGATATCACAAGCAAAATCAGCCTTCTCGCGTACTTGCAACACATACACAATCTCGATGAAAAACGGGGTTGCCAGAATACGTCACGTCAGAACACGCATCACACGGATTCCATATCGATAAAGATCAGCAACATAAAATTGCCAAGAAATCTCAAAACATCCAAGATGGCATTTAAGCCGATAATATTTTAATTTTAAAATTAGTTTCCACTTTTTTATTTAAAAGGGCTAAACAAAACACTTTAGTTAAAATTTCTATTAGTATTAATCTAAAATTAATTTTAGATTAATACTAATAGAAATTTTAGTATTTTTGGGTATTTAAATACCCAAATAAATATGTTAATATTAAAATATTTACCAGCAAAAGTGGGAATCATTGATAGAATGCAAAAAAGTTTTACTCTCTCCTTGTAGGCACAGTGGCCATAAGCCATAAGGTGGCTGCTGACAGACAATATTTTAATAGCCTTTTTTTTTTGTTTAGTTGACCTGTGGCCTGCACTAATTTTGTTCTTTATTTAGGGACTCCATCATAGAAATTGGTGGCTTCATTTATAGAAATCAGTCTAAAAATGACTCCATGAATCAGAAAGGTTGGAAAACACTGCACCAGAAAATACATGCTATAGTTTACCTGAGGAAGAGTGTGTTATACAGAGTTTCTTGAAAATATATGCCGTATACCACTATAAATACCTTCCATTATTGTACTATTTATAGTATAATGTTTAATATTACGCTTCAGAGATGTCAAGTAACACAAGAATTTACACCTAATCCTCAAAGCTTGGAACTAGAACATAAAGTTGTATGGATTATAGGGCAGTGTTTCATTTTTCTTTCACAGATACAAAATGAGTTATCATTATTAAATGCCTGAATAAATGTTAAAATGGGAAGACATTAGTTTCAAAGGAGTTTTTCAATAAAATATCGATCTTCAACTTTAAAAAAGCTTATCAATTTCATCCCGGTAGCAGAAAGTTCGAGACGGGAGATGGGCGTTGCAGATTTTCTTTTCTCTTTTGCAGATTCTTTTTCACCGAACCTTTATTTTGCTTCATATTATGTTTAGCTCTTTATTACTTAATACAAAAAGTTAAGATTACTATTAATAAAAATTTATAAAATGCCTAAAAACGCTACAGGTAAGTGATTGTTTAATTAACTAACGCTTCAGTTTTAAAAATATTTTACCTGTAGATTATTTTTTGTCTCTGAAGTATCTGTCGCAGACACTTGGAGAAATTTCTGCTACTGGGAATTTCATAAAAGTAAATAATGTAAGCATATACAAATCAAAATGCACCACTAATTAGTTTTAATTTTCTGAAACATTGACATAATTATTATTTGTTTCAATACTTTAGATTATTTTTGAAAATTTTACCATGCATGTTATGCAAAAATGCAAGTTCCTTTTCAGAAATAGACTATAAAAAGTTTTTTTTTTTTTTAAATTATTAATTTAATTATTCTTTAATTTATTGTTCCGAACAAGGTACTAATTAAACTGACTGTCTACAGATTCTGGAAATCAGGGAGGTTTGCCAATCTGGAAAAGTCAGGGAATTTCATAAAAATACTCAATGCTCTAAAGTCAGAAAAATTTTGTCTATATGGGAAAATATTTGCGTTTTCACCTTGCCAATGACCGATTCATTGATAAACAGGCGATATTTAAGCCAACAATAGGACGCGATTGTGCAATTTTTATATTTCCCCCTCCCAAATAAGATATTAGCAAGCTGGAAAAGTGTGTTATGCAAGGAAGCAGCATACATTAAAAAATACTGTATGGTATCATTTATAAAGGAAATCAGGGAAATCTGATAATTATAGTCAGGAACTTTTTTTCCTAATTTCTGTAGTCGTCCTGACTAAATATTTGATTAAATTGATATAAAAGAGATAGCTTTTTGTAAGAAAAAGAAAAAAAAAAGTTGCTGCTATCAAATTTCTTTAAAATTTTAACTATAAATTTCATTGTTTACAACTGAATATGTATTGTGGCTTAAAGGCAGTTGATTGTAATTATAGAAAGTTCTTATTGCTCTTATTTGCATGATGTGTTGCGCTATAAGCAAAATGATACTCAATTCTCTGTTTTGTGTTATTTTAGGATACGGAAATAAATGATAGTGAAGTGAATTCCCCGAATGAATCTACTCCACAAAGAGATACTGAGCAAAAGAAGCGCGAAAAGAAAGTTAGAGTTGTTAAAGAAGTAGAAATACCTCAAGCACCTGCTGTTGAAGAGATTTCACTTGATGAGACAGATGAATCAAGTGCATCTGTAAGTGTTGTTAAAGAAGTAGAAACACCTCAAGCACCTGCTGTTGAAGAGACTCACCTTGATGAGATAGATGAACCAAGTACATCTGTAAATGTTGATAATTCTATAGAAGAAACAGTAGATGAAATTTTAAAGTCCATGCCTAGAGACTTCTTTGATTTCTGGAAATTCTGCAAGTCTGTTAACAAATCAAAGCCAGAGGGTATGTTCGCAATAAATAGGTACGGTACTTTTCGGTTAGCCTAGCACAAGTGTTATATTATATACATATTTATATACATACATATATATACATATATATATAGTTAAAAAATTCCAAAAGTAATTTCAAACATTACCACAAACTGTAAACTTTAAATGAAGTACAATATTAACTAAACCATACAATAAATATTTTAACATAATGAACCATCTCTAAGAAACACAGCATAACCAACTTAATGCCAATACATATATATATATGTATATATAGAATATATGTATATTTACATAGATGTATGTGTATATAACACTGGTGCCGGGCTAACCAAAAAGCACCACAGATACATTCTTGTATCTACGCTTAAGTGCATTTTTTTAATTGAAAAATATGTGTTTTATTTTCTATCATATGGTATACTTTTAGCCAGCAAAAGCCCTTAATTTTTAATTTTGTTGCCAGTAAAACTGGAATTTTTCAAGTAAAGTAGATTTTGGTACTTGTTAGTTATACTGTCAACCAAATTACTGCCGCCAAATTGTAAGATAAAATGCCAATAATGGTGGATCGTAAATGCCACATTCACTTGACAACACGTGTTTACGTCATCAAGTGATTTTTATTTCAACGCTTTATTTGTATTTTTATTAATGTTATGCTAATTCATTTGTTCTTTCGTTATTTAAAATAAAAATTATGTCAATTTGTATAATTTGGCAAAATTGGTCGATGGGATTACTAACAAGTACCTAGATTTTTCATTATATTTTGTCTGATATTTATCTTTACTATATACTTGACCCTTAGCAAATCCACTTTTTTTTTTTTTTTTTTTTCTATTTAATGTTCAGTGAACTGAATTTTATAAGTAGTCCAGAGTTTGAATTATTTCAATAACTGTGTTTTTGTTTATTACATAATTTAATTACTTTATATATATATATATATGTGTGTAGTGCATATGTTAAAACAATGATGAAGATCTCCAACAAATCTGTGTATTTTTTCTTTCTAGGGGCTTTGTTCATGCGTGCATTTTTAAACATTTTAAAACAATTTGTGTGTGGATTGTTTAAAAGTTAACTTTTATTGTTAATTTTAACAATTAAGAGGCTACTTCAGTCAAGCGAAAAGACCCGCTCGCTAATGCTAATCCTATGGAAGAAATTTATAAAGATATCTCGTTTGCATTTCAATATTTTAATTTTTTTTTTTTTTTTGCATTTGATAGCTGAGATCCATCTGTGCGAAGCCCGTTTTTTACTTTTTTGATTTTGTTTAAAGTTATTTTTAATGAGGACACTTTCATTTTCTGAACCGGTTTCGAAAGTGAAAGCCATCCTCTTGAAAAATATCTGCAATCAAATCGAAAAAGTAAAAAACAGCCTTCGTACAGATCGACCTCAGCTATCCAATGCAAAAAAAATTATCCAAAAATATTGAAATGCAAATGAGATATCTTTATAAATTTCTTCCACATGATTAACATTAGCGAGCAGGTCTTTTCGCGTGACTGAAGTAGCCTCTTAAAGGAAGGAACTCCACCAAGTACAGATTTTCTCCTCGACGATTATAAAATCCCTCTTTTAAATATGTGAAAATTTAATTAACTTATTACTCGTTATCTGATATAATTATTGAAATACATTTTTCACCTTAAAAAAAGTTGACATCTGATGCCAGTGTATTGCATTTTTTTTAAATGTGTCCTTCCATTTTGAGTATTTAAAAAATATATATATATATAAACTTTGAAATTTCTAGTTGAGAAAATTTTCAAATTTTTACATTGTTTATAAAAAATTGCTTAACATTTAAGGAGACAGTTTTAAAAAATGTACTACGTTGGCATCGGCCGTCTGCTTTCTGTTGGTGAAAACCATATTTTGATAATTATATTAGGTAATGTATGAGTAATCACTCAATTAAATTTTATCATAGAATATCATAAGCTTTCACAATCAGGTAGGGCCAGTGAAATGGTTCCTTAAATAGTTTAATCTTATTATTTTTTTTATTATGATTTTTTCTAAAATGTTTTAGTTATTAAATTAGAAGTTTCTTCTTGATTCTGTTTTCTTCATGTACCTTCTTACAACATCTGTAAAGTAAAGTAAAAGTACTCGCCCACATAATTATTATTTTTTAAATATACGAGGTGGAACCTGCCGAATTTCGACGAAAGAAAATGTTTACAAAGGAACTGTTGCATCAAATTTATAATACATCGACAACAATAATTAAAATAAAAAATTCATTTTACACTTGTTAATTTAACTCTCCAAAGACATATTTTAACCTAAGATTAACAAAATACTTTTTTTATAAACTTCAACTGTTAAAATTATTGAAAAATTAAACTTTATTCATATACGTCATCAGTAACATATAATCAAGATAAGTAATTTTGATTAAGTTATTAATTGATGCTTGGTATTACGGAAGGAAAAATCCGCAAAAATGATTTCACCTTGACATAATCATAGAATTTTTCTACCTTTACATCTAAACCAAATCAAGTCATTTTCCACGTTTCACATCCATATTAACTATTTGAAAACATTTTAACGCGCAATAGGTTATTAATAAATATATTTTCACACTTGAAGTCACGTTTGTCAACTATTGCAACTTTCCATGTTAAAATTCCCACTCGTGATCTGAGGTCTTGGTATAATCTCTGTACCTGCGCGTAAAAATTCCAGAAATTTATAACTTTTAGACGTATTCAAGGGGAAATATCTCGTTTTATCAAATAAAATTATCGTTTACTTTTAAATATGATGTCAATTTATGTCGCTGAAATATTTTGCCTATTGACTCAAACTCAATATCAGCGAAATGAAAAAATAGTGAAATATAACAGGATCATCAGGGAAACTGTGTCTTTTTTAAAGCGTAACGTCATTTTCTGTTCAAATTTTTAAAAAAGATATTTTTAATTGTAATGAGAAAATGGCATCGCTAAGAATATAATCAATAAAGATAACTAATCCACTTTTAATAGAAATGAAGTACTTCAGTTGCCACGATTAGAAAATTGGTATTAAAAACTATAAAAAAATTAATATCTCAAAAATAAATTGAGATACAGCTTTCAAACAAATTGCATTTGAAAGAGCATTTTTTTCTGCATACGACGGTATAAACATTTAAAATGTGGGATGTTTAGAAGTTTAAAAATTATGCAGTAGCAAAAATTGCAAAAGCGAAATTTCATTTCAAATTTCAAAGTGTTGCCATTCGCAGAATGACGTATGCGTTACGCACAGATATGTTTGTCCTTTATAATATAGATTAAGACGATTACATAATCAAAATATTTGGTTGGACTATTACTTTTAACTTTAATCAAAAAAGGTTTTCCAATTCTTTATATACATATACCGGGTGTCCCAAAAAGGACTGACTGATTTTAAAATTCAATAACTTGCAAACGGTGACAGATATTAAAAAAATTCTTGCAGGAGGGTTATGCATAAGGTCAAAAGTTTTATTACAGTGATTTTCAATTTTAGTTCGATTTACAAACAATAGATGGCGCTGTAAGCAATAGTCGCTAAATTCAGGCTCGATTTTTGGTACTTCGTGGCCCGGATAATACATTTCCATCTCCTTTTTCTGCATGGAACAAGATAAAGGACCAAAAATCGAGCCTGTATTTAGCGACTATTGCTTACAGCGCCATCTATTGTTTGTAAATCGAACTAAAATTGAAAATCACTGTAATAAAACTTTTGACCTTATGCATAACCCTCCTGCAAGAATTTTTTTAATATCTGTCACCGTTTGCAAGTTATTGAATTTTAAAATCAGTCAGTCCTTTTTGGGACACCCGGTATATGTATGCATACAATAATAATCTATGAATAGATTCTTTTTTTTTTCTTTCTTTATTTATTTATTTTTTTTTTTTTTTTTTGAGAGAGAGAGCTGGCTGGATTTGATAATGATCCCATATGTAGGTTGCTTTTCGCTCACCTTAGCAATTTGGCTAATCATTGAAGAAAAATTACTGCCAAAATCAAATAATTGTTAATAATAGATTTGTCATGAAACACTGATTCTGAAATTGTTCTTTAAACTCTCCAACGTACTCTCTTTTTCCTTTTCAGTATGTGTTTGAACTTTTTTGTAATTGCTTTGAGAATAGTTATGGATCTAAATTAATTATCAGTTATAGAAACTAATAAATCGGTGTATTATAGAGCTTTGTAAAGTCAAGAAAAAAAAAATTCTAGCTTGATTTATTGTTTTGTGAAAGAAAACCCAAGTTAACTCTAGATTTGGGATAGTATGTTAGTGGGTTAAATGAAAACAAATAAATATTTTTTTAATGTGAGTGAATTCTGAAAAATATCGAAACACAATTAAGTTGGAAACAATAGAATAACAGAAAAAGAAGGACCCTGGTAGTCACATATGTGTTCCTTACTTTTAAAATGCTTTAAACTATAAATATGAAATGATCATGTAATGCTGCAAGACCTAATAGTCACATATGTGTGCATTTGATTCTACCTCTCGGAATTGCACTAATACTCTAAAGCGAAAGCTGCTTTCCTGGGGTGGTCATCGCTATGTGCATTTGATAAAATGTATAATTTTTGCCTAATCAAAATAAAATAAATTGATATGTATTTTACTACTCAAAACTGCTGTCTGACAAAAGTTTTAATTTTTTGGGGCTTTAAGAAAAAAGTCAGGGCCAAAAGGGATAACATAATTGAGAATGTCACCAAAAAAAAAAAAAAAAAAAAAGACCTTACAATTTGGCAATTTCAATGTTTCGTTTTCTCCCTCAAATGAAACATTTTATTATGATTTGACACAATGGGGATCAGCAGCAAGAATCCTGGTCCCAATAAAAGTTCATTGTGAACCAAAAATTGCATATTTGTCCACCTGGTTTTCTTCACTCTAATTTTTATAAAAATTGGCCAATCTCCAAAAATTTTAATAAATTTTGGTAAGGTTTACCTTTTAAATAATCATATTGTGCATTTTTTTTTTTTTTTTTTTTTTTTTTTTTTTCGGGACACATGTGAAAAGTTCTCATATAAGATTGTCTAATACATATCAAGCCTGAACAAAGCTAGTTAACAATGTGGTTTAAAATGATAACAATAAAAAATCGAAACACAAAAACATTCTGTTGTACAAAACCGCTTTCACTCAAATGTGCCAAAATTGGCATGTAATAAGTAAATTAAAAAGTCATAGGTAATCATTTGCAGTCGGTTTTCTTTTTTAATTATTTATTCATGTTGCTGTATCTCAGTTAAATACATTTATGAAATCATTTATTTGGACATGTAGTTTAGGAATTACAAGGTTTAACATATGGAATGCCTAATGTTAAATTAATTGTTTATTTTAATTGTTGCAAGATTGCAATGCTGGTGGGATTTTTAAACATAACTCCAAAACTACTTGACATAATGAACTATATTTTGGATTTGCATATATGTGAAACTTCTTGAAATTCGATTATGTTGAACAATTTATAGATTACAATTCAAATTGTTTTGGAAAACATGTATATTTTCAAATATTGGCTGGCCAATGGTTATAATGTCATTATTAAAGAAAACATACATAGAAAAAAAATTGTAGTCTGTCTTTTAGGGTGCATACTTTTTTTCCTAGAAGGAATTAAAAATATAATTTTCAAAATTTGGAGCCATTTGCTGTTCATATGAAAGATTTTTTTTCTTTTTCTAGAAGGTGTAAGAAAATTTAAACTAATTTTCTTTCTGCCATGCTTATTAGTAGACAGTTTCCGGTGGGGAAAAGGTAAACTTATAAGACAGTACTTAAGGGTAAAAGTTTTTTAAAGGTCTGAGTTAAAGGGAAACTGAAATATAGCTGTTCAAAACATAAAACCTAAAAATCTTTTTGCAGAAATACTTTCCAAAAGCTAAAATTTCTACTATGTCATATTTTTGTAATGTTTTAAAGTACAAAAGCAAAATTTGTGAACGTTTGGTTACCAGTGAAGCAAGTCTCAGAAAGAAATACTACGTGCAACCAATTTGTATTTTCTGTGTTTGGTTGAAGAAGCATAAAGCTTTTTTGCAGAAAGTATTTTTATAGCATGTAATGTCTATTATCTTAATTAGCTGCATGAAATATATTTATTTAATCAATTGACAAATTAACTTTTTTGTCTGAATCAAAATGCATGTATGTGTTTATTTCTTTATTTTTATGTAGCATTATTTAGACCCATGAACTTTTCTTGTTCGAAATATCATGTCAGTTACTTTATTTACTAACAGACATAACAAATCATAGTAACATATATGACAAACAAAAATATAAAAAATTCTAAAGAATAATTTTTTAAATCAAAAGACTTTATTATGTGTATAAAGCTGCTATCAGATTCACCAACTTTTCTAGCAATTTTTGAGCCAACTCTTAATTTCCTCCAACTTTTTGCGAAATATTGTCTCAACACCCAATGTGATAGCAAACAGCAATATCCCCAACTTTTTATCCACAGCTCTAAAAAATCTGTCCTAGCTGCGACTTTTCCCCCCAACTTTCAACACTTCAGCCAATCAGAGATAAGCGATTGATGCAAATAGGCGATAAATATTAACGGCTGCTACTAGTAGTACTGGTTTTCCTCCAACTTTAGCAACGACAATTGTAACCATTTTCTCCTTTCGAATGGCAAAAAGTTGGTGTTAAAATCGGCTGAAAAGTTGGTGAATCTGCAGCTAAAAAGGACAAATTGAAGATTCAGCAACTGGAGTTCAACTGTATTAGCATTTAATAAAAGGGCTGGCTGCCTTATTGTTTAGTTTATTTGATGTTAAAGAATTAATTATTTATTTGTTAATCTGGCATTCTGTTTACTTTAGATGCATTTTCAAATTATGGCTATCACCTTGTTGGTATATTTGATTTGCTTGCCAAGAAACTTCCTAAAGATATGAAAGTAGACATTTCCTGCCACTGGCGGTATTACTTTGATCCCCCTGAATTACAGACTGTTATTAAAAAAGATGGAAATGAGTGGTATCATATTGGTTATTTCAGGTATTGCTTTTAATTTTAATACTCAAACGCTAAAGAAGAAATTGTTTTGAATGATTTTTGTTTCTGTTATTTTGATTACCACTTGTGTATGTTTTAAAACCTTTAATCTTTTAATAAATCAATTGGATATTAACCTTTTATATCCCAGATTATGAATTCATGAAAATTTCATCTTCTAAAGCATTTTTCGTTAATTTTTGAAACTACATTAGAAGATTTACACAATCATTTAAAAAATTTTAGAAAGATTTTGCCAATTAAAACTAATTAATTAAATTTGAATTTATAGGGATTTTGTGCAGTATTTATAACTCCACTCAAATCTTTTATTTAAAATATTTTTTTTAGTATTGTATAGAATTAGGAAATGTACAAATATAATGCTCTTAAAATAGAAATATAAAAATATTTCTGAACTGAAACTTTTCACCCACCAATCCAGCGTCAAGAAAGCTAAAAAGATGCAAAGGCAAAAGAAATCCTCCTTTTAAAAATATTTTTGTTTTATGCAATCAATAATTCTTTTGGAACAAGATAAAGTATCTAAAACTCATTCTAAACTTTATTACTACTAACCAATGTATAAAATGAATTTTATAACAAATTATTTTAAGAGTACTTTAAAGTATCGTTGGGGTATAAAGGGTTAAAGTATTAGTTGTGCATGTTAATATGTTAATATTATTCATATTGTATGCATTATTTAAAACAGAGGTTCCTAAAGTGTGCTCCGCAGAGCCCTTGGGGCTCCGCGGCGTTCCAGGAAAATAAACAAAACGTGAAAGAAATTAGCATATAGCAAGGGAAACTTTTTAAAAGTATATAGGAATGTTTGCGTGTGTGTCAAAAATAAATACATCACTGGGAAAAATAAAGTTGAAAAATACTATATTGCTATACTATACTATAAAAAGTTGAAAAATACTATATATATTTTTTAATTACATACAACGACGACGACTAAAAATTTGCATTATATCCATTTTCTATATAATATTTTTGGTTTGAATTACTTTATTTTATGTTTCTGCATTTAATGTGTTTTAAAAATTCGATTCAAAATAAGTTACAAGAAGTAGTATTCTGAATCGAATGCACAACGTGAAATGAAAGAGCAAAGGCACCCCATTTCTATTATCTCTGCTTGCCGAACAAAAAGGAGAACAGTTTTGTCCATTGGAGCTCCGCCTATTCATATGTTTATATTGTGTGTGAATTTGCATTTTTGTATATCTTCCCTATATATATAAAATCCTAATGAAACGAATTCATGAAACAAATATCATGAAATGAATGAAATTTAACGAATTTATGAAACAAATCTATGAAACGACTGATTAAACAATTGATTATGTTTCACAGAGATTTCTCCTAAAATATGGAATACTTTGCGATGAAATTAACACTAAAAATCCATATTGATCTGCAGATCTCAAAACTGGTATTAGAATTTTTAAATTCGAATTAGTTTTCGAAATATTAATTTTTTCTAATTTTATATACTTTTCTCTAATAGTGGCAACTCCAATTTTAATCATAACAGATATTTTTTTTCATATTTTAGAAAATGTTATTATTTTAAACTAATGTGGCAACCAGTTTGGCCTTCCTTAAATGTATGCTAAGAAATGTATCATGTTACTTTTATTCATAATTCAATTTGTATTTCATTATCCTTTTATTTAATACAAAACTTTCATTTAAAACTGAAACATTTAAAATAAATGGCTTTCACTTCTTTCTGTGTTTTTTTTTTTAACGAGACGAAAAGAAAAGTATTAGGCACAGATGTCATATACGCAACGCTGTACCTAATTGGTGCCAAAATGGCGTTATTTTGCCTGATATGGTAACACGGGTATCGTTGCTTATTTATTAATAAATGTTTATTTGAATTTATTTTCTTTTTGTTTACAAAAAATGTTATAAATTGTTTTGTTCTATAGTTATTAATTAAACTTTTTTTATTTATTGTTATTTCATTTTAAAAATAACAGAAAATAATTTAAAAATACATATGTAACTGGTATTCAAAAACGAGGCTTTCGCCAAATTGTCGTAAAAAAAATGCATACCAAACCCAGTGCGTATATGACAATACAACAAATCATGACATTTAATTTCAGCTTCAAAGCAATGTTTTAACGGTACTACTTCTCCCGTCGACCAATTTCGTGAAATTATATAAATTGCCCAACCACTCGCCAAATTATACAAATTGACATAATTTTTTATTTTCAATAACGAAAGAACTAATAAATTAGTATAACATTAATAAAATTACAAGAAAAACGTCGAAATAAAAATCACTTGATGCCGTAAACACGTGTAACTTCCTTTAAGCCAAGTTAATGTGATATTTACGATCAACCCTTATTGGCATTTAATCTTATAGTTTGACGACAGATTTTAGATATAACAGGCAACAGATTGTGAATCAAACACGAAAACAACCATTGGATGTTTTAACAGTAACTGATTCTGCCTTAAATTTTTGCAATCAAAGGGAATTGAATGGAAACCTGTTTACAGAGAGATCGCTACAGGTTTTTTCAGTATAATTCAATCTTCTATAATCTTTTTAAAAGCGATCAGATTAGCATGCTTTTAGATTTAGATTCTGTCGTGCCTGAACAAGGTTTGGCGAGTATATATATTTATTTTTTTATGTACTTTAATTTCTTTAATCTGTTTATGTTATTTGTATATACTGTTTTTCATAGTAAAACAATTTTTGTTGATTAAAATGCCTCTTTTTTGTAACATCTTGTATTATTTAATTAACCCCTCATTAGATTCATTTAATATTTGTATACATTGTGTACTGTAAAAGCACTTATTTTCGCGAAAATGAAGATATCGGTTATTTCGCGAATTTTATATTAACAGAACCGAAAGTCGAACAATCCCGAAACGATCTAAACAAAATCCCTTTTGCATAAGGCATTTTAAGAAACTTCCTTTTGTCCTGACACATTGATTCGATACATCGAGAATATTTTTGTACCTGATTAAGACAAGCAGAGAGAACTTGTCGGGCTAGTTGCAGAACAACCTGGTGTAGCACTGTTCAACGTGTTTAAGGCACACCAAGATCCTCTTTTTCTGGCTGAACTAGAGAAGAGGAGTATTATTTTAATTTTTGAGCTCGCTTCCTGCACAGGAGAGCTCTAGCCTTTGGACGTAAACAGCGAGTTCAAGCGTTTGCTCAAAAATGAGTTTGAGTGGTATTCTAATGAGCTTAAATGGAAAAAGAATCTGTGGACCTGCAAATATCACGGCTAAAACTAATTCACGCTTCTTGGCTTGTGCACACATTTAACGGTGTTGAAACCAAACATGAAGTAATTTTGAATGGCTTCAAACAAGCTGGTATAAATATTGTAAGTGAATGAGCGGCATTCTATTAATTGTATTATTGTTATAATTCAAGAAACAGTTGTATAGTATTCAAGAAATAGTTTTAAGTATTCAAGAAATTTTTGTACTTATTTCTTATTTAAGTAACTGAATCATTAAATTTTGAATAAGTGAAAAATTTCTGATTTTTATTACTATTTGAGGCGAAAAAAAAATATTTCACGAGGCTTAAATTTTCACGAAAATTAAAGCCTCGCGAAAATAAGTGCTTTTGCAGTATGTAGTTTTCTTTTTACTTTTTTTAACATTTATTCATTTAATCTGTTTGTTTTATTTTATTAATTCGTAGTTATTTAAATTTTCTATGCTGTTTTACATAATTGTACTTAATTTTTAAAGCATTGTATATTGCTGAAAACTAATTTAAAAAAAATTTTTTTTTTTATCTTGTATCACTTAACAACCCCTCTTTAAAATTTTGTTTTAATTGGTCTCGGCATTGGCTAAGATTCTTATATTATGATGTCCCTTTTTGCTATCAGAAATAAGGCTGTAGCAATAAAAAAATATATATTTTTTTTTACATTTGTCATCACACAAATAATCTAAACTTTTGCCCTGCTCCACCCCTTACTTAGACTATTCGTCAATGAGTACCCGTCGTGATATAAATTTAATCCCACCCATATATCCCGTTTTGTTAATTAGTAAAGTTTTTCTACTAGTTGCAGTTCTTTTAACATGCATAGTTTTTAATCGTATATCTATTTTGAGGCAAAAACCATGGTGAAAGAAAGTTTTTTCAGAACTGTAAGTAATAGCTAAATACTTCAAATAAAACATCCAAAAAAAGTGAACGATGCTGCACTTAACAATACAGGATATAGATTTTACCCCACCCACTTAAACACTAAAAAGATGATCAGCTTCTAAATGTATTTTTAAAAAATGGTTCAAAAGAAGAAGCTCAGAGTCGTTTAATTTTCGTTGCATGTTTAGAAGTACTAGAAATGCAAAAAACGAAAAAAGAATTCATAATCACATGATTCTATCACGGGTGGGAGGGACTAGCGAAAAAGTATTGTATAATTACTCATGGGCAACTGGGCCCACGCATTTTCTTTCTTTTCGCTAGTAGCCTATTGGGATTATACAAAGTCTCTCTTTGTAAACAAAAACTGTATAACTTACCTTTTTTTTTCTGTGTGTGTGTGGTTTTTGCCATAAATAATAATAGTTTCACACAAGATTCAGTACAATGCATGAACCAGAAAGGGTTACCATTTTCATCTTTAATTCCGAGTTCATACTGGAAATCCCGAAAGAACATTTTTATTTTAAAAATAGATGTCTTTAACCTCTTAACAGTATTGCTAGAACGTCACTCGGGTAAGAAGAATTTGTTTTCTTCGTTACAAACAGCTTTCAGAAACCATAAATTTTTAACTGTAATTTTTGCTGTATTTGGTGAACATACCAGGCAGATAGTTTAACACAAAAAAGTGGTTTTTAGTCCTTATTTGTAATTTATTGTGTCCAATAATAGTAATATTAAATAAAACTGTTAAGGGATTAAATAATAGAAAATTTTATTTTTAAAATTTGTAGTATGAATTCAGAATTTCTGTATCAAGAAAAGGGTCAAACTGGGAACCTTGACTCCCATGTTGGAAACTACTGGTTCAGACTCTTATCCAGCAGATATTTCTCTACTCCATAGGCATAAAAAACATTAATTTGTAAACCATACAATGCTGTGGGGTTAAGGGGCTCCGCCTTAGAAATTCTTCCCAGAAAGGGCTCCACAAGTCCAAAAGTTTGGGAACCACTGATTTAAAATATAATGGTTTTAATGCATGACATTGTGCACATATATTTATTTACACACATAAAATTTCCTTCTTTTTTTCCCCTTAAAAAATTCTGTAATATATTTAAGATATTTTTGAAATATTTATAAAATTTTTAAAAATGCTATTTCTAGGCCTGATAGTAATTTTGTTAATCGAAATAATAATGAAAAATAATTAAGGCAATAAATTTTACCAAGCATGGTGTTTGTTTTTTGTTTAAACACTGAAATATCAATTGTTCACTGCTTGGATGGATCAGTCCCAGTAAAGATGAGCTATTTACGTTAAAAAATAAAAGCTTTTAAACTCCTATGATATTTTTTTATTAGATTCATTAAAAATTAAACCTACTTTCACAAAAAACACTCATATGATGCAAAACAACTTTGATAAACTTGAAAATTTGCCTTGACATTGGATGCTTTAGCTTTTGTAACTCACTTCACAACTGAGAATTTAAGGTATTTACACTAACAACACTCACGACAACTGATTTGAATTAAATTTATTTATAGTTAAAAGTAAATTAGTAACTCAGTTTTATGATGAAATGACTGACCCAAGTGGGGGGGGGGAGTTAAAAAAACTAGACACCAAATCTACATTTCCAGTTGTCATGGCAAGATTTGTCGAACAATGACTGATATGTAAAAAGTTGACCTATGTACTAATGTGCACTATGATCATTTAGATGCTTTTATAAAAAATAAAAAAAAAAGCTATGTATAATTTATTCATCAACTTTTCTGTTTTCAATTTGTCTTTCTTTGTAAACTTTTTTAGCACAGCTTGTCTCATTGAAGATCTTGTGCTATTAATTCTAATACAATCTGTTAAACTTTTTTAATTATCCTTGTGGTGTTTTATAATCGAAAGTCATTACCTTTGTTATTAATTTCTGTAAAAGTGGCTCCAAATCATCAGAGACAAGCTTTACTCTTTCCTGATTATAAATTATAGTGAATATATATTTTCACTATGTTTGGATTTTATTTTCTTCAATTTAAAAGTCAAAGTTTGCTACATACAGGTTTTTTTTTTATATATATATTGTGTGTCTCATAATTTATTAAGTTCTGAAGAATGTGTTTGTTCATAATTTATTAAACTGTTTAATTGTCTTATTGATAGTGTGCTTAAAAAAAATCATTGTATATTATTTATAATAAAATTATTAATTTTGATTAGGAATTTTGTTTTGAATTTTTTTTCTTTAAAATCAGATAATGTTTTATTTCAGAGATGATCCATCAAAGAAACCATTTGTCTTAGCCTCTAATAGTGCTGCCAAAGACTCAAAATTGACTCTTGTGGGTGATAACATCTTTTGTGCTATGAAGTTAGTAATATTATTTGAATATATATTAGTAATTGATTTATTTAGATTATTAACACTATTTTTACCAGTGTCAAATGACACCTTTTAAGATTTTCATTATGGTTATTTTGTTTGTAATTCTTAGGCAGATCGCACACTGAGAAAACATGAGGAAAATGAAGTGTGACATGGGATAAAAAACAGGCCGAAACAAAGGAGAAAGCCATTTCAAACCTGTTTTTTTTTCCAAAATCATACAACATTTTGCATTGTCATCATAGTGGGCAACCTGGCTTAAACTAACACAATCATAAGTCAAACATTGAGTGTATTAAAAAGGATTTGTGATTACTTTAGTTAAAAAATTACTGATAAAATATCCAGAAATAAAAATCTTAAAGGATGTCATTTGACACCGGTCGAAATAGTGTTAATAAACAGCAGTTAATAATTTCAATGAGTTTTTAGATTGGTTTCTTTAATGTTATTTTGAAATAATTAAATATAATCTATAGTGTATTCTATTACAGTCTGTATTACATTTAGTAAATGTTTCAGTACTTGTAGTAAATGATTCTTACTTTACAGCTCTTGTAAATATTAATTCATTTTTTAAGTCATTTCTGAAGATTGTCTCTTTGTGTGCTCTGTATTTCACGTTTAAAATGCCTATTAATAGCTATATTCAGAAGCTGTACATTTTTATTTGTTGGTTGTAATTAAGTTGCTTATGTTTTTTACTTGCCATTTTCACTGATCCTATAATGCAAACTCTGATAAAATCCATTATAACCAAGGCATTTTGTTTAAAACATTCTCCCAGCAGCTTGACTAAATTTATTTCAATTGTGTCTAAAATATTTCGTTTTTCATTCATCCATTTTCATGGATGTCAACTATCACTTTGTTTTACTCTCTTTGGCCTTTTATTTTTATTATTAGACGCTTCAACTATTTTTCTTTCTTTTTTCCATTTGCTGTTCAAGCTAAAATGCACATAAAAAAATATATTTTCGTACTCCACAATACATACTGGTATTATTTATCTCCTGTTAGATGAACTTTTGTGTTAGATACAGTTGAAACTTGGGGGTATTTAATCTACATTTATTATTTTAGAATTAGAGGCTTAGTTGTTTATAGACATAATATCTTTCACAAAATACAAAACAGGAGGTTTTGTTTTTATTTGCCCTATCATTGAGTAAATTTTGCCTAACTGTTGTTTTGGTCCTACCAATAGGGCTCTTTATGTATATTAAGTGAAAATATTCAGCTACTAATGTAAATCTGCTATTTTTGCTTGCAGTTAGATAATTACATTTAAAATATGTGTCTACCTTTGGAGCCCTTTTTTTTTTTTTTTTTTTTTTTTTTTTTTTTTTTTGAAAAATATGAAATTTTTATCAAACACTGTGTTTTTAGTTAAAACAGGAAATAAAACTATAAATTCATATTTATTTTTTTTTTTTAATGGAATTTTGCTTAACTTTTCAAATTTACACAATACTTAGTTAAATTTTAGTAAAGAAAATGCATTTATGCCAAACCTTCTGTAACGAAATCTATTCAATATATTTCATTCTTTTTTCAACAATATATTACCAAACCACTTACCTGTGTTATGAAGCAAAAGATTTGCAATATCTCATAAATTTACTAATATATATCAAGTTTTGTATACAAAACATGGTTTTTTAAAAATATATATTTTTTTCAATAAAAATAGCTCTTAAATTAATATATACAAAGTTACAAGCTATATTTTGATTCATAACATACCAACAGATAAGCAGAACCTTGTTACAAAATTTTATTTTAATATCTTAAAAATTTTTTAAGAAATGATGTTTCTCGTAAACGTACAC
This sequence comes from Maratus speciosus, assembly GCA_963932465.1. NCBI lineage: Eukaryota > Metazoa > Arthropoda > Arachnida > Araneae > Salticidae > Maratus > Maratus speciosus. The sequence continues at coordinate 451,324,523 of OZ010789.1, read as the reverse complement.
AATGAAAAATGCAGTTATCCAGAAAACGCAAATTAAGATTTTGATATAGCACACAAAATTATGTACAAAATTTATGACTTTAAAATCCATTATATTTGTAGGTGTTTATGTATTTGTGTATATATTACATATTTGTGTATTAAAATGTATTTTTTATCTTTCTGTGGCTCTTTAACCGGTCACTTCCGGTTTCAGAAAGTTCATTTCCGGTTTATATTTTGGGCTGTAACTTTGCTTCTAATTATCACTGAACCATAAGTAAGGCATTTTTGGAATCCTAAATGTTCGAACTTTAATTTAAAATAATAATTAAAAAAAAAAAAATTTCACGAAAACAGGGATTTGAGGGTGGACACATACCTTAATACAGACAAATCTGAATCCAAGTGATTCTTCACCTAAAAAGGGAAGCAAGTTCTTCCTCCATTTTTATGAATTTCACAATTTTGTTTTTATGCGTGTGTTTTGATTTGGTATCTTCATTCATTTTACTTTATGATGCTCCCAGTCATGAATGCATTTGGTGTGATTCCATTGGACTTTCTAAACATTTTATAGAAAATGTTGCATCCAGATACCAAATAATCCAAATATAACTGAGAAAATATATAACGCATTATGCAATTTATCCTACTAAAATACTCAATTATAGAGCTAAGCTTCTGTAATTAGATTCACAACCAACCCAAGGTTGAAGTCAAACATGAGCAATCTTAGCAACAATTAGTTTCAAGTATATGAGGATTACAACCATTTTATTCAACAAAAAGGGGCCATGTTAGTATATTTTAGCATATTTTACAAAAGTATTTTGTTTGAATTTTTTTAATGTAGCTATTTTTTCTTTCTTCATCGTCATTATTAATGCATAAGTTTTCATGCACTTTTATTTAACGAAAACTTTTTTCTTACAAAACAAAGTAAAAATATTTGAATAAAAAAATACTGTGAAAAAAAAAGAAAAAAAATAATAATAAAGATTTTACTAAATTAACATTTAGTTACATTTTGGTGAAATATAGCTGTTGTATTGGCATAGGATGAATACACGCAATAAAAATGATTTAAATTTGATATATATATATTATAAGAGAAAGTATTTACCAGTTATTGTCAGGGGTCAGGGATTTCATTTTAATTCTTCATCATGTGTCAAGGTTCCCCCAAGGTTTCCACAAAAATGTTCAGATTTCTGACTTTCGAGTAGAATTTTCATTAAATTCACATTTTTAGCATAAATATGTTTTAGCTATACACATTTATTGAGATATCATGAATATTTAAATTATTAAAAAAAAAAAAGAAAATTATGAAGCAAATAAGAAAAGCTGTAGCTGAAACTAAAATATTAAACGACAAAAAATTGAAACTTATGCAAAAAACTGCTTCTGAAACAACACAAGTAAGTGATATGATAGAAGAACTGTCTAAAAAAATTTAATGTTTAATATGTGTAAATTCAGTTATATGAGTAAAAAGTTACTTTGAATCCATCCGAGTTGCATTTTAGTTTTTTGTTGTTGTTGCTAATTTGTTATCATTTATTATATTTTAAATATCAAATGATATAGATTTTTAGTTTCAATTTTATAGGTAATTTTCATTTTTAGAGATATGTTTATATTCTATTCTTATTAATGTATCATTTTGTTCTCTTTTGTTGTATAAGTTCAATCATTAAGATTTAGAAATATAATTTGTTTTTCTAAAAATGTTGTTAATTGTGGTCAGGGAATTGTATGAAATGTGGTCTGGAAAACCTGGTAAAGTCAGGGAATTTTGTTATTCAAATAGAGTATGAACCCTGTATAACATATTCGCGAAATGGGAGCTCCAATGTAAGCAAAGTTTATCATTTTCACTTACACAATGCGCATACATACACAGTGACATCATCAAGAATAGCCACAAACGAGCTCTGAGGACCATAAATGCGAGGAAATCCTAACAGACATACATACACATCCACTCATTTATAAAATAGATTTAAAAATAGCAAAAACAGATTCATGAGACCTCAAAATGTAAAAATATACTGATATTTCCATAATTGGATTTTTATCATAATTACAATCCTTTCATTACACTGTATGTGTGTGGAAAGTAAAAAAGTGTTAATGATGTAAAAAATTGCAGCATGCAGATTTTAACTGATTAGAAGTTAGCATATGTGAAATATTCATATGCACAATATCTTTAAAAAAATAAATAAAATGAAGCTATGCATAAGAAAAGGATCGCATTGAATTTTTCAGAATTGAAAACAGGATTACACAAATTTTTCATCTTGTATGTTTCATAAAGATAATAATTTCTATATTTTATTGTTATAGCACAACATTATAACCAGTGGTAGTATCGAAAAAAATGTCACTGGTTCCAAGGACCAGTAAGCATGAGAATTTACCGGTCCTCAGTCATCATCACTGGTCCACTACATAAAAATCTAAATCCCTTTAATCCTTTGAGTCACAGCCCCCTGCCCCCTCCTCCTAGAATATAAACCAAACTTCTTTTGCACAGTTATCCAAAATTTTCAGCATAATAAAATGTAAAATTATAATTTACTAAAAATTAAATAAACAGTACATAAACAAAAACTATGAAATTATTAATTCGATATTTTATTTCCGATTATTTATTTCAACTGACTGTAAGGTTTAATGCAATTTTATTATTTATTTTTTTAATAAAATAAAATTGTGTGATTTGTGTTTGGTTGCGGTTTTCTGAAGCACGAGAAAATTTACGTTTGCCTGTTAGACAGAAGGAAAAAAAGTTACTGCTGCTGCGGACAAATTGTGTGATTTGTGTTTGGTTGCGGTTTTCTGAAGCACAAGAAAATTTACGTTTGCCTGTTAGACAGAAGGAAAAAAAGTTACTGCTGCTGCGGACAACTAAATTTTTCAAATTAGTGGTCCGATTGAATTTTTGGCAGTTTTGGACTAGCTCACCACGAAGGATTTCGAACACTGAATTATAATTACTAATGAAATAGCAAAAGAAACAATTATGAGTCCATAATTTAGAGCACTGAAATCAGGTTTCCTTTAAGCTGCTTTGTGTGCTTGCATAAAACATCTTGAAAACATTTTAAAACAATTATTTTGTAGTATCTTTCTTGTTTTTAACATGTGTGCTAATATTGCCACTTTAATGCAGAAATATCAAATGTAAAAATCTCTTTTTTTGTTGAGCAAAAAATTGATTTAAATAAAATGCAAAATTATTTTCTTTACTTTGTATATGTACAGTACATATACATTTAACGTCTGAAATTAAAAACCATTAAAACATCAAATAAAATAAACTAAGACAGACTTGAGCACAGTTAAAAAATTATTAATTAAACCTACTTCTACTGGTCAATATACTAATTTAAATTCAATATGCCCTTTCAGCCATAAAATAACCGTTATTAAGACTTTAGCCTTCAGAGCCATAAAATATTGCAGTTCCAGTAATGATTTTGAAATAGAGAAATGTAAAATTTATCGCGATTTGGTTAATAATAGCTATCCTATTGGTCTTGTTAAAAAAATCTTTAAAGATACTTTAAATTTTGTAAATTCTACTCCCCCCCTTTTCAACGTTATAAACCAAGCTCCTTTATCTGTATCCCTTATTATAAGAACATTTCTGAAAAAATTTCTGGCATTCTAAAATTATTCAATATTGGGGTTTCTTTTAAACCTATTAATAAATTGAGTTCCTTTTTCAATAAGCATAAATTTCAATATGATAAGTCTAAATTACCCGGTGTTGTTTATATTATTCCTTGTAAAGATTGTAATAGTGTTTATATTGGTGAAACTGGTAGATCATTGGAAATTCGCCTAAAAGAACATACTGGTGCTTTAAAAAAGGGTAATTTGAATTCAAAAATTTTCCAGCATTCACTTCAAACGAATCACATTCCACTCATTGCGAATGCCAGTATTTTGAAATTGGGTTGCAACAACTACCATGGTAGATTGCTCCTTGAGGCTTGGTTCACCAAATTGCAATCGCAGGCTTTGAATCATGCTCGTTCTGTCCCTAGTGAATATTGTTTGTTTTTAAAATAACTAACTTTAACTGTTCTTGATTTGTTCTGTCGTTTAAAATGCAATGGATATTTTTTGTACTGATGATGCCTTGCGTGTCGCTTGGCGAAACGTTTACATATTGTATTTTTAATTGTTTTTAAGTATATTCTTTATAAATTTTATTTTTTAACTGTGCTCAAATCTGTCTTAGTTTATTTTATTTGATGTTTTAATTTGTATATGTAGTTTAAAACCCTTCTAATAAGGTTCAACATTCTGGAAATGTGATACTTATAGAAATCAAAACTGTGTGAGAATGTAAATCAAGTTTTTTCAGTGTTTTTGTTTTAGTTTCATGCCATTGGCAAAATTTGAAGCTCTTTAACAAGAAGTGCTATTTGTTTTCAATGGGAGATTCTTAGTAGTTGTCTTTCGGATGGCATCAGACTGGGTTCGTAAACATCATGATATTTTCGAAAATATAAAAATATCCGATATTTTGATATATATCTGATATTTTCAAAATAGTCGATTTATTGATAATTATAAATATTTTCAGACTTAATATAAATTAGAAACTAAAACATATTACACAAATAGGAATGTATTCGTTAAAAACACATAAAATTGCTTAATAGTACAGTAAAACCTCTGAATAGCGGCCACCACTGGGAGTAGGATAAAGTGACCGTAATTCGGAGGTTGCCGTTATTCAGAGGTTCCACATTTTAAAAGGTCAAAATTACTTTACATTAAAATCAAAATAATTGTCAAAAATTATTTAATTTTTACAGTTAAGAAATACATATTAATGAATATCATACATTTTATATTAATGAAATCAATTATCCCCCTTTTTTTAAGCATATCTCTTTCTCTATATGCATTAGGACTGGGCGATGTAGAAATTTCTTAAATCGATTTATCATCCATCTAACATCGCGATTTAACACCGATTTTACATTTTAGAATATGGGTGCCTCTTTTTTAATTTTTAGTAACAAAATACGGTCTTTATGCAACCCCCTCCCCCCTGTATTATTTAGTATACTTAGCTTTTAATTTTTCAAATACCTTTGAAAAGAGGTATATTTTACACATAAAAAAAGCTTTGAATGCCCCAAAACAGTAGTTTTTTTTTCCATTTTAAAAATTAGTGACCTATTTTAATACATTTTATAAACTCATTCTTTAAGAAGTAATAGAAAAGAAAATGATTTTTTTTTTTTTTTTTTTTTGTCGTACTTGTTATGCCTGCTACAATCTAAATTCCTTAAGAAGGGGGGGGGGGGGGGAGGGGCGACAACTTCCCGTAGCCCACCCAAATAGCACTTCATTGCTAACAACATACACACACTTATTTTTTACAGACACAGAATTAAAAAGTTATTGAAGTAAAACAGAAGCAGATTCAAAGAACTCAATGATGAATTTAACTGTTCATTTACCATGATGAGAAAAGTAGTTAAATAAAAAGGGCGGGGGGGGGGGGAGGTATGAGAAATAAGGTGCAATTTTATATCTTTTTAACTTTTAGGTTATAATAAGATTTGTTTAACATAAATGCTGACATTCATATAGTGGATGCAGAAGGATTGAGTCTTAGAGCACATTATTGAAATTGCTGATTTTTTCGCACCTTCTGTCACCCTGTAAGATTAGTAATAAAATATCTTAAAATATATCTCTTTTTAATGATAACAAAATGTCAAAAAGGCAGAAAATCGCAGATCTGCAGAAAAATCTAATGAATGCCCCCTCCACCCCTCACTCATTCTGCTGTAAAAATCAAGTTACTTGACTTATTACAGAACTTTATTAAAGTATTTTTAATGAATTACAAAATAATAATAAATTAAAAATAAAATATTCCTATAATACCCAAACATATGAAAATTAATTTTTCATCAAAATAATGCATAAAAATAAACTAAAATTGGATGAATTTGGATATAAATAGTGAATCAATTTCAGCAAGATACTCAATCCACGCAGCTGGTGTTAAAATCAGATGTTGAACCTGATGCATGACTATTTTAAAATATTTTAATTAATTACAGAATAATAGAAAATAAAGAATATATATTAAAATATTACCCAAACATGGGAAAAATGAATTTTTCATTAAAAGATTACATAAAAATAAAAACTGAAATTAGATGAATTTGGATTTTAAATATGAAACATTATTCTTTTTCTTTTAACAATAAATACTTAATCAATTTCAGAAAAAAAATTTTATTAGAAAAAGAAAAATATTTCATGTGGATCATGCCCAAATCGTAATACACAAAACAATGCATGACTATCTATACTTTAAAATAATTTCATTAATTACAAAATAATAGAAAATAAAAAATAGATGTTAAAATATTACTAAAACATGTAAAAAATGAATTTTTCATCATAAGAATGCATAAAAGTATAAATTGAAAGTCGATGAGTTTGGATTTTAAATATGAAACTTTATTCTTTTTTTCAACCATGCTCAATGTCAGAAAAAAAATCTTGATGCAGGATTCTACTTTAAAGTATTTTAATTAATTACAGAATAATAGAAAATAAAAAATATGTATTAAAATGTTACTCAAATATGTGAAAACTTAATTTTTCATCTAAAGATTGCATTAGCATATAAACTGAAATTCGATTAATTTGGATTTTAAGAATTAAACTTTACTTTTTCCTTTCAACTGTCTAAGTGCTTAATTTCCAAAAAAACTACACATTCCAGTCTCAAACTCTGAATCTCGTTTACAAAATAAATAAATAGCAAATTTTACTTAAATCGTCGTTTTCTTAAATCGCCTTTCCCTTACATCGGAAAGCATCGAGGTCTGTATGCTTTCTTAAATCGGATCCTGCTAAATCGATTTAACACCAGCTTGCCTTGTTTTTCTTAAATCGGAAAGCATTGAGGTTTGCGATGGTTGCTTAAATCGGATCCTCCTAAATCGATTTAACACTAACTTGCCATGTAAGCGGTAGATACATCAAAGTAGATAAATCGGTTTTCCGATGTTAGCTCTGAATCAGTATTTTGTTTTAAATCGATTTAAAGCCAATGGCTAAATCGCGATTTAAGACAATGACTAAATCGCGATTTAAGAAATTAGCTAAATCGCGATTTAAGACAATGACTAAATCGCGATTTAAGAAATTAGCTAAATCGCGATTTAAGACATTAGCTAAATCGCAATTTCCGATGTTAGCTTAAATCGATTTAAGACCAATGGTTAAATCGGATTTCCGATGCAAGCTTTAAATCGATTTAAGGCCCATGCCTAATATGCATAATCATTTTTGAGTGAGCGCAAAATTTTTAATTTCTCTGAAGCTAAAAAGAACATCAAAATATGATTTTACGTTACAATTTTGTGATAATTCCATATATCTTCTGATTAATTTTTGTCATTACTCTTATTCTCATTGGCCTTGCTTTCTATCAGTTCTTCTATCGTATTAAAAGTAGTAACTACCAAATCTTTATCTACATTCACGTACTCGCTTGATTTAATGGTCATTCCGACGCTATTTAAAATATCATTTAACTCAGTATCATCTACGATTATTTCTGTATTTTCGGATTCCTGATTTGGAGAAATCTGTCATTAAATTTCAATTTTAATTGTATAGAATTGCAGTCAAAATTAACAAACAAACAAACATAAAAAAAACGGACAGCTAATATAAAAATGTGAGAATACGGAACATTTGAAAATAAAAATACTGTGGAGTGGCCGTTGTTCGGAATTCGTTGTTCAGAGGTTCAGTGTAATGTTATTTCTATGAAAGAGATTCGGTAACACTAAAACATGACCGGTATTCGGAGGTTACCGTTGTTTGGAGTGACCGTTGTAGGAGGTTTCACTGTACATAAAAACAAGAACCTTTATATGATCTTATACAAATAATATTAATGCTAAAAACATAAAACCTATGTTTCAAACTACTTTTGCAGGTCGTCCTCAGTATAAAATATGATGCTGAAATGATTAAAAGTCTAGAGACAAGCTTCGTGTGTGAGAAACCATTTGTTGTGCTTTGACCAATTACATGATTGGAAAAAAGTAATGACACCACCCATTGAGTACATCATAATTTTTTTTTAATTAAATAAGTTGGAAATGAATTCAAAGTTCGATTGAGAAATTATTGAGTGTCACTATCTGTGAATGGGATAATAGATTGCATTCAAACAAGTTCATCGTAAAAGAGTCTAAAACTTTAAAAGATAAAAAAAAGTTTTTTTTATAAAGAATTAAGACTTTTATAAAAAATAGTCTTGATTCTTTATCTGTTTGCAATATTTCAATTTTCCCTCTTTTACCATGAACTTGTTTGAATGTAATTCATTCTCCCGTTCATAGATGGTGACACTTGATAATCTTCAATCAAACTTTCAATTCATTTCCAACTTATTTTTAAAAATTTCATTATCAATCAAACTTTCAATTCATTTCCAACTTATTTTTTAAAATTTCATTATGTACTGGCACCACGACATTTTCCCAATCATGTAATTAATCAAGACTGGACAAATAGTCTCTTACACAGGAAGCTTTTGTCTCTAGATTTTTAATCATTTCAACATCATATTTTATCCTGAAAATGACCGCAGAAGCAGTTCGAAAAGTAGATTTTATGTTTTTATCATTAATATTATCTGTACAAGTTCACATAAAGGTTCTCGTTTTTATGTACCATTAAGCAATGTTATGTGTTTTTAGCGAATATATTAGTGAATATATTATTATTTATTATGATTTCATAGTGCAATTGTCCAGCATGTGTTAATAAAACATATTGCACTTAGCATGAAAAATTAATAAAACAATATTCTAAATGTCTTTTTTTTTAGTTATACAGTATGGAACCATTTATCCGGAAACCAGTTAACCGGAAAACCAGTTATCCGGAATGATATTTTTGATAGACTGATTTCAGAATCTTTGCAGAAAAAGGTGTCATACACTAACAATTTGACATAGGCTTTGCTTGAAACAATTGTATAATTTGATGACAACATCTAGTATTTGAAATGAAAACATATTTAGTTGTATTTTAGATATTTTAATTTTTATGCAGAGGAAACAGGAGAATTTTTGTTCCTAAGGGATTCCCATAAACTACCTTCTTTTAAACTCTGGTTAACTTTTGATTTTTTTTTTGCATTGATTTTTAATCCAAGTAATCTAAAATCAGAAATAATGTCACAACCACACATATTCCACAAAACTTATCAAATGAATGCACAACCAGTTAACCGGAAAAAACAGTTATCCGGAATACATCTGACCCCAAGCATTCCGGATAAATGGTTCTGTACTGTATAACAAAATTGAAGATCATCTGTTTGGAAACAGGCATAATTTGCTTTTTACATCACAAAAAACAAACTGTAGCATGAAGCTTTTAAGAAAATTTTATGTTTTATACAATAAAATTTTAAATACAAATTGAAAAAGTTGAAGATAAACGTAAGCTTCTCTGTTTTTCATTTCCTAACCTTTTGTATAGTTTAAATTGAGCAAAACCAAACCCAGTAAAGATTCTTTCTAATGGAAGCTGTAAATAACTTATCTCAGTTATAAAGTTTATCTTTCAATTATGGTTAAAGAGTATGTCTCAAAATGATGTAATTTTTATGATATTATGCTCTGTGGCTGTTTGTGTTTTGTTCATTGATCAATCAAAAATATTAAAACAAAGTTTTTTTTCGCTTATGTGTTATGATTGGAGTAAATAAAATAGAAATGTAATGTGTTTATCTTATCTCAATTAGAAAGTGTATCTTTCAATAACTGTTCTAAGTAAATATTGTTCCACATAAATATCGATTCTACATTTTAAAATTTTCTTTAGCTTGGCAAAGATTTTTTATGTGTGTGTGTGTGTGGATGGGAAAAGAGTGCTAAAAAATCTCTTCCAGAGCAAAAGTTCTTTACTTACAAAATTACGCTATCAATGACACTTAAAAAATTCATCTACACTTGTTTTGATTGAATATATAAAAAATAGTATACGCAATATTTTGAAAATAAATTACAATATATGAAAATATCAAACTTCATGATATTTTGAAAACAAATATTAGATATATATCACCGAACCCTGGATCAGACATATCTTTCTCATTTACAGCCTGCCTTTTTTTTCTCCCAAATAAAAACGAGGGTTTGAGATAGTTGCAAGCTCTTCAGTGATGCTTTATTTTCTGCCATTTTGTGCTTTCCCAGATGCACTCTATATTCAACATGTGGGTGCCAGTTCCAGTTGTATGTTTAATAAGATTGGATTTGTATCACTTTATAGCAGGGTTGGAAAAAAACCGGTTTATTTGGTTTAAACCAGGTTTTTTTAAATATATTTTCCTATTGCATACAGATGCATATCTGTTGATAAAATAAACATTTTTGGATATTATATAAGTAATACACCTTTTGAAAATATTTAAATTAAATAATTACAGTCAATTATATAGAAAATTGAAATCATTTCTAATTTAAACATTATTAGGAACAGCTATGTCTTATGTTCAAAGTAAACTGCTCTATACAGTGAAACATTGATACCTTGAAAATCGTATGAAGAATCCTTGGATTAATAATATAATAATCAATCAATAAACATTTGATGCTGTTTCATGAATATATTATTCTGTGGTTGTTATTATTATTTTTTTTTAATATTCAAATATTTCCGGTTATTTTGTTTTCTGAGTGATAACTGCAAGTGTCCAAGTCAACATTTTTGGCCATTAGATTCAGCAAATAGCAGAAAAGATTGATTGGTATTATTGAAATGCTATAACTAGCACTCAATTTTTGAAAGCTGTGTTATTAAACTTCATACCTTAAGTTACTCTTTTAAATTCTTTAAGGATAATATTCCCCAATCCCAATCCAGAAAATTTTCTTTTACAACTTAATCAAAATCTTAAAGATCATTGTATTTTGTTATTAACTGCTATAAATAATTTACATTTTTTAAATGAAAATATTTTATGTTAAATATTGAATATTATTTATCTATTTTATCTTTTCTAATTTCACATATTTTAAGAAAAACCTTTAGGGTACCAGATATGTTCATCAGCACATGCTAATTTTCATTCTACATGCATAGAAACATGACCTAGGCTCATTATGTCTCATGTTGACTGCTGAGATGAAGTGTTAAAAGTAGAAATTACTTCTATCAATAATTTAAAACAATTAAATTACAAAAAAGAGAAAATATTATATTAGATTTTTTCTAAAAAAACCAATTGGTTTAAACCGCGGTTTAAACCATGGTTAAAACCACTTGGTTTAAACCGTGCCAACCCTGCTTTATAGTAAATATAATCAGATTGTTCCAGTTCTTCCGTCTTATACTCCTTCCAACAATCAGATAAAAGGTTAATCCTTTAGCTGCATAAACTTAACATTTCATAATAAATGAATAAGAAGGATTTAATAGAACACACTTAAACAGTGAAAGAATTACAATAAAAAAGGTTGCCATAAATCATGAAACCTTTGGTAATTAACCACTGGCATTTATCTAATATGAAAGTACTGATTTTTTTACCATATTCAGTAGTTGTGCAATGTATTAATGATATTAAAAATGTATTAGTTGTCCTTTATTATTACTTTTAATGTATGTTAGAAGTAATTCTCTTGTAATATTTTTAATTTTCTGGCACTATTTTTACTTTAAACTAACACTCTTAAATATGGAAATAATTAGAATAAAAAAGGTTGTCATATAAATCATGAAATCTTTGGCAATTTACCACTGGCATGCGTTTAATATGAATGTACCGATTTTATTTTTTTTCCATATTCATTATTTGTGCAATGTGTTAATGATATTAAAAAATATATTAATTGTCCTTTATTATTACTCTTAATGTATGTTAGAAGTAATTCTCTTGTAGTATCTCTAATCTTGTGTTACTATTTTTACTTTAAACTAACACACTTAAACATTGAAATAATTAGAATAAAAAAGGTTGTCATAAATCATAAAATCTTTGGCAATTAACCACTGGCGTGCAACTAATATGAAAGTACCGATTTTTTTTCCCCCATGTTCAATAGCTGTGCAATGTATTAAAGATATTAAAAAATATATTAATTATGCCATCTAGTTACAAAACTGGCTGCCTCCAAAAAATAATATTGGGGAAAGCTGATTTTTTTTGCCACACTTAGCCAAAATAAGATTGGAATCAAAACTCTTTAGTTTTATAGTCATTAGGGCAGTATATTTGATCAGCTTTGGCATGGTTCATTATATTCAGATGGTAGAAACATCAATTTACTTAGAACTTAAACAACTGAAAAAAACACATTTTCTAATTTTGAGTAGCTGGCCGGTTTTGCAACTAGACGACACAATTGTCCTTTATTATTACTTTTTAATGTATGTTAGAAGTAATTCTCTTGTAGTATCTCTAATCTTGTGTTACTATTTTTACTTTAAACTAACACACTTAAACATTGAAATAATTAGAATAAAAAAGGTTGTCATAAATCATAAAATCTTTGGCAATTAACCACTGGCGTGCAACTAATATGAAAGTACCGATTTTTTTTCCCCCATGTTCAATAGCTGTGCAATGTATTAAAGATATTAAAAAATATATTAATTATGCCATCTAGTTACAAAACTGGCTGCCTCCAAAAAATAATATTGGGGAAAGCTGATTTTTTTTGCCACACTTAGCCAAAATAAGATTGGAATCAAAACTCTTTAGTTTTATAGTCATTAGGGCAGTATATTTGATCAGCTTTGGCATGGTTCATTATATTCAGATGGTAGAAACATCAATTTACGTAGAACTTAAACAACTGAAAAAAACACATTTTCTAATTTTGAGTAGCTGGCCGGTTTTGCAACTAGACGACACAATTGTCCTTTATTATTACTTTTTAATGTATGTCAGAAGTAATTCTCTTGTAGTATTTCTAATCTTTTGGTACTATTTTTACTTTAAACTAACACACTTAAACATTGAAATAATTAGAATAAAAAAGGCTTTCATAAATCAGAAAATCTTTGGCAATTAACCACTGGCATGCAACTAATATGAAAGTACCAATTTTTTTTTCCATATTCAGTAGCTATGCAATGTATTAAAGATATTTAAAAAATATATTAATTATGTCATCTAGTTACAAAACTGGCTGTCTCCAAAAAATAATATTGGGGAAAGCTGATTTTTTTGCCACATTTAGCCAAAATAAGATTGGAATCAAAACTCTTTAGTTTTATAGTCATTGGGGCAGTATATTTGATCAGCTTTGGCATGGTTCATTATATTCAGATGGTAGAAACATCAATTTACTTAGAACTTAAACAACTGAAAAAAACACATTTTCTAATTTTGAGTAGCTGGCCGGTTTTGCAACTAGACGACACAATTGTCCTTTATTATTACTTTTTAATGTATGTTAGAAGTAATTCTCTTGTAGTATTTCTAATCTTTTGGTACTATTTTTACTTTAAACTAAGACACTTAAACATTGAAATAATTAGAATAAAAAAGGCTTTCATAAATCAGAAAATCTTTGGCAATTAACCACTGGCATGCAACTAATATGAAAGTACCAATTTTTTTTTTCCATATTCAGTAGCTGTGCAATGTATTAAAGATATTAAAAAAATATATTAATTATGTCATCTAGTTACAAAACTGGCTGTCTCCAAAAAATAATATTGGGGAAAGCTGATTTTTTTTTTTTTTTTTTGCCACATTTAGCCAAAATAAGATTGGAATCAAAACTCTTTAGTTTTATAGTCATTGGGGCAGTATATCTGATCAGCTTTGGCATGGTTCATTATATTCAGATGGTAGAAACATCAATTTACTTAGAACTTAAACAACTGAAAAAAACACATTTTCTAATTTTGAGTAGTTGGCCGGTTTTGCAACTAGACGACACAATTGTCCTTTATTATTACTTTTTAATGTATGTTAGAAGTAATTCTCTTGTAGTATTTCTAATCTTTTGGTACTGTTTTTACTTTAAACTAACACACTTAAACATTGAAATAATTAGAATAAAAAAGGTTTTCATAAATCAGAAAATCTTTGGCAATTAACCACTGGCATGCAACTAATACGAAAGTACCAATTTTTTTTCCCATATTCAGTAGCTGTGCAATGTATTAAAGACATTAAAAAATATATTAATTATGTCATCTAGTTACAAAACTGGCTGTCTCCAAAAAATAATATTTTGGGGGAAAGCTGATTTTTTTGCCACACTTAGCCAAAATAAGATTGGAATCAAAACTCTTTAGTTTTATAGTCATTAAGGCAGTATATTTGATCAGCTTTGGCATGGTTCATTATATTCAGATGGTAGAAACATCAGTTTACTTAGAACTTAAACAACTGAAAAAAACACATTTTCTAAACATTTTCTAATTTTGAGTAGTTGGCCGGTTTTGCAACTAGACGACACAATTGTCCTTTATTATTACTTTTTAATGTATGTTAGAAGTAATTCTCTTGTAGTATTTCTAATCTTTTGGTACTATTTTTACTTTAAACTAACACACTTAAACATTGAAATAATTAGAATAAAAAAGGTTTTCATAAATCATAAAATCTTTGGCAATTAACCAGTGGCATGCATATAATATGAAAGTAACGATTTTTCATTTTTCCATATTCAGTAGTTGTGCAATGTATTAATGATATTAAAAAATATATTAATTGTCCTTTATTATTACTTTTAATGTATGTTAGAAGTAATTCTCTTGTAATATTTTCAATTTTCTGGCACTATTTTTACTTTAAACTAACACTCTTAAATATGGAAATAATTAGAATAAAAAAGGTTGTCATATAAATCATGAAATCTTTGGCAATTTACCACTGGCATGCGTCTAATATGAATGTACCGATTTTATTTTTTTTCCATATTCATTAGTTGTGCAATGTGTTAATGATATTAAAAAATATATCAATTGTCCTTTATTATTACTCTTAATGTATGTTAGAAGTAATTCTCTTGTATCTCTAATCTTGTGTTACTATTTTTACTTTAAACTAACACACTTAAACATTGAAATAATTAGAATAAAAAAGGTTGTCATAAATCATAAAATCTTTGGCAATTAACCAGTGGCATGCATATAATATGAAAGTAACGATTTTTCATTTTTCCATATTCAGTAGTTGTGCAATGTATTAATGATATTAAAAAATATATTAATTGTCCTTTATTATTACTTTTAATGTATGTTAGAAGTAATTCTCTTGTAGTATTTCTAATTTTGTGGTACTGTTTTTACTTTAAACTAGTGCTGAATTAAATATGGTTATAAGATCACTGGACTCCAAAGATTCTAAATCTAGAGCAACTAAATTACAAAAAGATTTGATGAAGCTTGCTGCAGAAAAGAAGTATGAATTGAAAATAAAGACAGAGAAAACAGAAAAAAGAAGAAAAAAAGTTGTTTCAAAAACCTTTAATGGCTTTGGAATTGTTGTTCCAGTTAAGAATGACATTGGCTACAGATCTTTGCCAGATTCAGATAGTAAGTTACCTTTAAAGAAAAATTAATGTGCTATTTGTGATTATTAACATATATGACGTCAGCAAATGAATCTTCATAATAAATTTTGTGTATAATTTTAATAAAATTGAAATAATTTTGTTAATCAAAATAAGTAGGCGCCACATTTCAAAATTTATCTAAAAATTTGCTAAATCAAGTTTAATCATTTGTGTTTCAGAAATAAACATACAACAATTTTTTTTTTGTTGCTAAATTTTGTGTATTTCATGTCATTTTTCATATAAATTTTAATCTGATTTTAGAATATTTAATATAAGAACTAAAGATCTTAAAACACCATCAAAAACTTTTAAATGTGCTAGGTCTTTCGAAAGATCTGAGTCTTTCTTGGTCAGGTGAAAAGAAGAGATCCGTCTACTATGAAAGCAGCAGCAAGACTGAAATGAAAGATAAAGATAAGGAAACAACCTAAAGAAACAGCCAATATTATTCCTTAATTCCTTTCTTTTAACTCTCATTTCTGTGGTGCTGCTTTCATAGTAAAAGCACGTCTTCTTTGGGCCTGATGAAGAAAGACTCAGACTTTTCGAAAGGCCTAGCGTATTTAAAAGTTTTTGATGGTGTTTTAAGAAGATCTTTTAGTTCTTATTGATTCACATCAGTTTCAACTTTTTTTCTTTTATTTTATATAATTTTGAACTAAAATAATTCCTCTTTGTAACGATGCATTCATTCCATAAAAAGTACTCTGTTTTCATCGCTATATCTATCAGTACCTAAAATAGTTAATATCCAGCTTTTTTTTTAAGAGAAGGGGAGGGGACATTATAATATTAATTAAAATACTAAATGTTGAATGTGGAAATTACTTAGATGTTATGTCAGGAGATTTCCTAGAATTAAGTGTATTTGTTTTGTGACTGACTGACTTCAAAAATTATAGAGATTTTCTAGGATTTTCATTTTTGAATGCTTTTTATATGTCGATTTGGAAATATCTAATTTTTTTTTTTTTATGTTAAATGAGGGAAGAGGGAATGTTAATTCTATAGGGTATTTAATTCTGGGAGTTATTTTTTTAATGGGAAAATTAAGTAAAACTGGCTCACCAAACAAAGTAACCCCCCCCCCCTCTCCCCCCTCCAAATCTAGTGATTGCCAATTTAATTTTTGACAAATGTATCAAACTTTTATTTCTGTACAGTGCATCCCGTTGAAACATAAATAATAATCACCCCCCCCTCCTCCCCCTCCAAATCTTTCATTTCAAAAATTACAATTCGTTGACTTCCTTGTTACTTCTGATTTAAAACTTCAGAACACACAAAATCCATGCTGTGTTTGTGAAAGAAGAAAGTCTGTCAAAATTGCAAAAGCGACTTACAGAAAGAAGTTTTTTTGAAAGGGCTAATATATATATTTTTTAAACTTGCAACATTGCTATAAAGAAAAATGCATACAGGTTACGTTAATACAGTAGAAGATCTTTATAACGCAAACCTAAAAACGCAAGGTTGTGCATTATATAGAATTTTGCGTATATGGATCACATCATTAAATTCACCTTGTAAATATGGCCAAATGTGTCTGAAACATATCAAAATACATCAGGATATCTTTATGCAGCATTCCTTGTTACAAAGAGTTATCAAAATTATAAATTTTTGCATAACATAGGTCAGGCATTGTTAAATTTACTTTATAAACATGATCCAAATATAACTGACACAACCATCCCTTATATTACACATTTTCAAAAATGTTTATAGTAATAATAGTATTTTTTTCATTAAAAATGTGTTAAATTAGAAGATAAAGTTCAACTAATCTATCAGATTTAGTCCTCTAGAGAGTAGCAATATTTACAATGTGAAAATGCAGGTGCATTTTAACTGCAAAAATCATTATTTACATCTGAGAAGTTGTGCGTTATATGGAGAATTGCGTTATATAGAATTGCGTTATAAAGATCTTCTACTGTATATACATTTGAATTTCAAACAGAAAAATGGATGCCGATTTTTAAAGTATGTGGGAAAAACAAAAGTAGTGAAAGTGACTTTCTGAGAAGATTTTTTTTTAAATATTGAATATTATTTTTTAGCAGATACCATCATTTGAAAGAAAAATAAATGCTGAATAAGTAGAAACAGCCGAACCTTGTTATGACGACACTCTAATGACCAGAAAAAAGTGTCGTCATAAGCGGAGTGTCGCGGAAACCGGAGTTCGAGAAAAATATGTTTATGAAAAGTTGCATTTTTTGTTAATTTAAGACAATTTTAAATTCATAACTGTTCTTGCAGTTTTAAGCAATAAAACATTATTATTAAGAAAATAAACACAAAAACAAAATTGCAAAGAATAAAAATCAGATTTATTATCACTTTTTTTTTGGTTACATGAAATATTGATGAATTAAAGTTTGCTTATCCCTAGATGTGCTTCCTACAATTCTTTTTTCAATATTATACAATAAATTATAATAAATATTCGTTGTTTTAGAAATGGATGTTAGATCATTTCTGATCGTTTTAATGCAATGCAATGCTTGAAACGATCAAGCATTCATCAGCTTTTCATCCGGTTTTAGTCGGATGAAAAACAATGTAACTGCAAGAAAGCACCTCCTGACCGGAACAAAAAGGCTGCAAGTAGATTGATATGTCTATCTGGAGCTTAAGTGTGTAATTCATAGTGCATGGGTTTATTTATTCAGATAAAGGATTGAAGTAAAATTTCTCATTTATCTCAGTGGGTATTTTAGACTCTTTTGTGAAAAGTTTGGCTAAGGCATTTCTTACCTCTTACATTCCGTGCTTATAAGATGGATTATGAAAAATGGACAATTTTTATAAACCATCGGAATATCCGGAGTTGAAAATTATTCAATGACGTAAAATCCGGAGTATATTTACATTAAAATCATATACAGAAAATCGGGACTTTGAAAAACTGACATGATAAACGGGGTGACGTGAAAACCAGGTGTCGGGATAACGAGGTCCAACTGTATATTTTCATATTTTGATCAGAAGTGCAGATGCAGATTGTAAAATATTGTAGAAAAAAAGGAAAAAAACCCTTGAAATTGTGTTTGGTAAAGAATTTTTTTGAAAGAATGAATATTCATATATTTTCAGATTGCACTTTTATAGAAAAAGTGATTACTCCACTAGATTAAGTGGTTTTTTTTTTATTTTTTCATATTTCGAATAGTTGAGCCTATGCGTGGTTTGAAAGATAAAATTAAAAGAAAACAACATTTTGAAAAGAATTTTTTTCCGCTTTTTCATATTTCTTACAGGATTGCTATATTAGAAAGTTAAAAATACAATAATCCAGCTGGCACGTCTTGCTTTTCTCAATTTCGATGCACACTACAAAAGACTTAAACAGATTTACCATTTTTTTGACTCTCTGTTAAGAATTGGAACAGGCTTTTGCACTACTGCAACTTTTCATGCCCTTTTGCAATGTTCATGGTTCTTAATTAATATCTTTGTTAATTTAACAAAAAATGAAAAATCTGAACCTTAGATTCATTAAGACCTGCCTTGGATTATCCTCATTCGAATTTTCAGGCCTCTATGTACAATAGATTTTCCTAGACATTGCCGACAGGCAAAATTTTCTTTTATTACTGTAGATAAACAGAGGCCTAGACACAGGCCTGGATAATATAGAAATATCAGGGAAATCCAAAGAAAAACAAGAATAAAAAACAATTTCTTTCCGTTATTTATTAATTATAGCATCTGGTGAAAAAGGGGGGGGGGGGGGATTTCAAAATCATGCAGAAATATGAATGCATAAGTAATTATAGTATAGAGAATGGAATATGCAATATTAAAATTGAAAATTAAACTCTTTGTATATTCTGGGAATTTGTCAATAAAGTATAAATTTATGTTTTTGTATCCTCTTCAAAACTGAAATTTTTAAAAATTATTTTTTTTATATATTTGCTGCATTTGGTGTAACATTGAAATGTTTTACTGTAAAAAATTTCTAAATTTTTCGTACCCTTTATAAAATAAGTTGTTTTTTACCTTCTTTTTTGTGAGATTTTGCAAGGACTACTAAGGAAGACTGCAATTTATCAAAAATGTTTCTTGATAATGCTTATATCATTAGTGATTTTTTTATTAACCCCTTTGCAACAAGTGTCTTTTACAGAATACTTAAGGCTCCTGTCCCTGCCGGCGAAGACACTCACGAGCTAATGCTAATCCTATGGGGAGGGATTTTTCTAATATCTCATTTGCATTTCGACATTTTTAAATAATTTTTTTTACATTGGATAGCTGAGATCCGTCTCTAAAGGCACCTTTTTTACTTTTTTGATTTTGGTTGTAGATATTTTTTAGAATGAAACTTTCATTTTCATAACTGGTTTTGAAAGTGAAAGTAACTTTATAAAAAAATATCTGCTACCAAAATCGAAAAAGTAAAAAAGGTGCGTTGTAGAGACGACCTCGACTATCCAATGCAAAAAAAAAAAATTGTTTAAAAATGTTGAAATGCAAACGAGATATTAGAAAAATCCCTCCCCATAGGATTAGCATTAGCTCGTGAGTGTCTTCGCTGACAGGAGCAGGAGCCTTAATCTTTTATCATCTGTTTTTCAAAATAGAAAGTTTTGCCTAGTTTAACAGCAGAAATGATCTGATTTATTAGGTAAAAATTACTTGTAGGAATAATCAAGGATTTTTATGTGTTACATATATGTGATGCTAATCACGAAGGTGTTAAACTTCAGCAATGAGCTTCATAAACCAGCATGCTTAATACCTCGTAATATTTTTGAGCTTTTTTTTTTTTAATTCTTTTACAAAGCAATTGAATGTAATAACGTTTAAAAGTGTAATCTAATAGATTAGTTATAGACATCTTGATCTTATACATTATACGGCTATAAAATTTAATTAAAAAATATGTACTTTTTATAAAAAGTATAAGAGATGAGTATAGTTAATTTATTTTCATATGGTTTGTCTTACTTAGCAAATTCTTTTTTTATATCTTTAATCAGCTGTTGCTTTAGAAAACATAGTTTTAACCCTTTCCGGCTCGGTGACTCTTGCACAAATTTTATTCGGTGGGCAGCACTTTTTTTAAAAGAAACCTTCACTTACTCAATTTCGAAAATGCTCTAATTAAATAAGGCAAATTTTACTTTCTTTTATTACTGGTGCCAAAAGCAAATTTTTCAAAGGAAGATGATCCCGAGTCACACTCGGAGTTGGACCGCAAAGTGTTAACAATAAAGCTTTAAATGAAATCATTTCTGCATTACTCATATGATTCTGTGTATATTATGAAGATTTTTTTTAATATCCACTTTACTAAATTATGACTTTATGTGTCAGAGCAATGTTATTTCCAACAAAATACTCATTGTCAGGAAAATTTTAGCATTAACTTCGAAATATCAGAGAACACTTGATCAATTTTGGTATAAAGTATTTGTGACCACCTTGAATAAAGACCCCTTCTAAGTACTTATTTAAAATGCAACTATTGGTTTTTAAAATTCTGATGTGTGGGATAAGCAAATTTCTGAGTCCTCAGAAAGTTAATAAACAATGACTTCAATTGCAGAATTTGTTTTTAAGAAGACTTTGGACTTCAGAAATTATTTTTCATTGTTTATTTTATTCAAACAATAAATTTTTCAAAGAAATGCTCTATACCATATAAAACTTTGTCAATAAAGTATAAATTTATCTTTTTGTATACTTTTCAGAACTGAAATAAATATAATTGTTTTTGTTTATATATTTACCGCAATGAATTATTTAAATATTTGAAAATAAAAATAATTTATTGAAAATTTCAAGCTTTTTTAAAAAATATATTTTATGTATTTGAATTTTCAAAATACTTTCTCTATTTTTTATTTTGACAGGCATTCGTTTAAAAAAAAAAGACATGAAACTGAGTTTTTTAATATTTTCACATGTTAATGGACTTTATTACAAATTTCAAGATCTTAACATTGAACCAAAATTTTAATTGGATGCACACATTTCTCGCAGTGTTTGTCAAAACTGTCCCTTAGCAGCATTAAGAATTTTGGACAGAAATTTATGCATGGAACCTTTTAAACTACAGAAAATTTCTGTGGAGAAATTGTGATATATTGTTTTCATTATTTATTTCTCAGAAGGCTAAATATCCACTTTTTGCCAAGTATGTGAATATATCGCTATTTTAAAAAATATATATTTTTTAACAATAAACTTTAACACAAAAACAAAATTCATATTTTTGGTCAATTTAAAGTCCATCTACTTAACATAGAAAAGAAAGAGACATTTAATAAACCAAAGTTTCCCCAAGCCAGTTTCAGGGAGGTGCTGCACCCTGTTTACCATTTGAGTTAAAAAAAAAAAATAGCATCCTTCTTGCCATTTCATTAAAAAAAAAAAAAATGCCTTTTTCCTTCTCAGTCAAAAGAACTCTGCCCTTCTGCATTTCGAGCTAAAAATTATATTTGCATAGAGAAAACTGACTCATTGTTGGGTCTTGAAAAGAACAGCCTAATTTTTAAATATTAAAAGTGCCTTTAAAATCAAAAGAAGAAATTGAAAAATCAAAAAGTGCCCATAAGGTTCTAAAATGTACCCTTCTGAATTTAAGAAGTGCCCTTTTAACCCTGCCTTTTTTTTAATCCGGAGAAACTGATAAATGATAAGTAATTGACGAAGTATCCATTGCTAAATATATGAAACTATTTTTTAAATTTTAAATAATAATTATACAGACCTGCCAACCACTACGAAAAAATCGTAGTTGCTACGATTTGGACCTATAAACTACGATGCTACGAAAATCTGTCTTAAACTACGATTTTTTGCAAAAAAACACAAATGCATTTTTTTATTTCTAGTTGCGATTTTTATCCCACGCAGCATATTTTTCAGGAGTTCCGTTCCGAAATTTAAAAGTATTCATTTCCGAAAGTTTTAAAAAAATTGGCCATTAGCCCAAAAATTCGGACATTAAAAAATGCTCATGGGGAAAAAAAAAATCGGGGCTACAAAACAAACTTTTTAACATAAAACTCTCTTTATGTATATTAACCATGAGTGAATAGCGTTTCTGTAAATATTTATAGTACAGTAATATTTATAGTACCTTCCCTTCCTTACAAACAGGAGTGCCGTTTTAAGAATCTCTGGAGGGAAGGAGTGTGTTCTTTGAGGGGCAAGGTTTGAAATAGTGTGCAAAATCGCACGATTTGCACACTGAAAAGGAAAGTCCTGCATAACGAAAAATGTTATGTAGTATTTCCCCCTGTAAATTTTTCCACAGACCTATGATTCTTCTGCAAGTATATTTTGAAATTTCTTGGAAGTTCGCAATTTTTTTTTCCTGTAGAATAAAGGAATTTCCCCAATTGGGAAAAAATTTGGAATATCCTGAAACGATCGCGGGAAAAAAGTCGCGAAATTCACCAAAATTTACTGCACTGGGATAAGAAATTGGAACCAGGCTCCTTTTGCAAATGTCAAAGAATGCTGTGAAACGAGAAGAAATTCTAAAAATCGTAAAAAAAAATTTCTGAGGAAAAAAATTACTATATTGAGTTGAAAGACTGAAACCTTACTCCTTTTACGAATATCAAAAGATGGCTGTGAAACACGAAAAACCAACCAACCAACCTCCAGATTAATTTTAATTTTGTGTGCTACGATTTCTCATTTTCAAAGGTTGGCAGGTCTGAATTATAATAAATTGTGTTTTTTAATATTTTTTTTATAATTAATATACTATTTTAGGTGTAAAATGTCACAAAGATTGCAAAATTTTCAGGGGTATTTGATTCTGATATTGCTATTTCATAGAAGTTTATTCCAAATCTTCAAACATTCGCCACTCTGATAAAAAAAAAAAAAAAAAAAAAAAAAATGCCTTTTTTAATAGTTGATAGAAGCATGCTGGTATGGTGTTATTGTGTCCTTAAAAAAGTATAGGTTTTTGTTTTTTATAAAGAAGATATTGAAGTAAATTTTTCTGATATTACAGTTTATTTTCCTATTTAATAATTTACAGTATAAGTAATATAACTGAAGTTTATAATTAATCTAAATAATTTTATCTGTTTTTAGCTACTTTGAAAAGCATCTTGAAGAAAATTGTATCTGCTGAAAGCAAAACCAAGCAATTAAAAGAACAAGAAACATTAGATGAAATCATATCAAATGTTCATTTTGCTAATGATGAATTGGATTATGGCATGGGCCTAGAACTTGGAATTGATCTGTTTTGTGATGGTGACCCTTATTTTCATCAGGATATCTTGGGAATACTGCCTTTAGCATATGACTTATTAAATCGGTCAAAATATGCAGCTGTTGTTAGAGCCCATTTAAAAAATCGAAGGAAAGGTGATAGTCTGAGTACTCTTGATAGCTAATAGTGAAAAAATTTGTTTTAATTATTTCTAGTTTTATTTTTATAAGACCTTGTATATAAGATTTTAAGTTTTATCAAGTGTAGATAGTCATTGTTTTTAAATATTTGTGTGAAATATATATGTATTGGGAAAATAGTGCACAGTGTAACTTCAAAAATCCGACATCATTGGGACCGAGACTATGCCGGATTTCTGAAAATTCCGGATTTTTGAAGGAATGTCAAAAGTAATTACTAGGAATATAAAAAATAGTACTATATTCTTAATGGTGCCTTTAGCCATAATTTAATTCACTATTAAGTGATAATTATGTAAGAAATAGAGAAAATTAAATATAAAATAAACTTAATATTTTCTATGTCACAGAAAAAAAATCTAATAAAGAGTGAAATTATTTCTTCTTGTGTAATTTCTGAAACATCGATGTCAAATTTGTTTGCTTCAATGTTTAAGGCCGTTCTTTAACAAGTTTTTCTTGTATTTTATACAAATGAATAACCTTTATTTCGAAAATACAGTCTTGTTCTCTAAAGCAAATATTAATTTTCCAGTCAAATTTATGCATTTTTCAAGTGACAACTTTTCTTCTGCCTGTTGTTCATCCTCGTCTTCGGAGCTATTACTAGCTTTATCAGTGATTCTATTTAGCACAGCGTCAGAAGAAAAAATCCAAAGAACTTGTGTACTAGTATCCACGCCATTGCTCAGCAATGGTACAGATCCCAAAAAATAATCGCCTCTGACAAATGAAAAAAATGTCAACTATTATTATTTTGCTTTTTTATTTTCGATCTTGAAGTTTTCAATTCATAAACAATTGCTATTTTTTTCTATCATAATGTAAAAGTGTAAAAGAAAAAGAAAGGGAAAAGATGATTTTGATGCCGGATTTTTGAAGTCATACTGTATATGTATTGCAAATATTTATTACATCATATTATATATTTATTACATATTATATTTACTTTGCAAATTTTTATGCATTTTGAAATTTTTCACAAATCTAATTAATTATAAAAGACTCTTTTTAAAAGTACCAATCATTTATTACAAATTTTACATGAATAATTTCACATTTGTATATATTCATTTAAAAAATTTATTAATTTTGAATCTGTTATTAAATCTGTGAAAAGTTGTAGATATTAAAAAATGAGTCATTTTATAAATATTGTATTGATTTAATCATTGTGCTTTTTTCATTAAATAAAAAGTTTGAGAATAGTCACACCAAACAAAATTATATTTATGTTAATTCAAAAAATAATTCTGTACGTAATATTTTTGTATAAAATGTCACCTGACCATTATGATTTTATTGAATTTGTTTGTTTTAATATCTGAAGATGTGATACTTTTAGTTAGGTTGAACTTCATTTTCTAAGTGATATAATAAAATAGTTTTATGCTTTGATAATTATAGTTTTTTTTTTTTTTTTATCTTAATAAACTAAAAACAATTTTAAATTTGCTTGGGTTAAGCTAGTTAACATCATTGTGTTTCATAAAATTCTTTCCTGCATTGTACTCATTTCAAGTTAAAATAGTCAGTGTTTAGATCAGCCAACATGTGAAGCATACTTTCTAACCTACTAGTATATTGCGTATGCATAGTTGTCAACCTTCTAATTTTTTGAATGCCAGTATTTTTATGCAGAAATACTTGTTTTATACAATCGCACGATTTCAGCTGTTAAATAAAGCAAGCATTTTTGTAAGAATTTATTGATAGTCCAAAAAATGATAGGTTGGCAACTATGTGTATTAATATTGGCCCTAAATTAGAGATCAACTGTGTTGTCTACTTGATTTTTTTTTTTTTTTTTTACAAAAATGAAAAGCTTCATAATCAAAATTTGGGAAGAAACAGGAAGAGTTTTGTATGGGTTTGTTTTAAGTAGTGTTGACTCTAGAAAAAAAGGGCCGCCGGGTGGAAATTTTTCAAAAAAGGGGACACTATTCTAAAAAAGGGTACAGTTTTTCAAAAAGGAAACACTATTCTAAAAAAGGGTACAGTTTTTCAAAAAGGAAACACCATTCTAAAAAAGGGCACACTTGTATCTTGTTCACAAAAAATATTTTGAACTGGTTTGTTTAGAGTCCCTAGAATTTGCGATATTTTCCCGGGATCAACTGGCGCATAGAAAGTGTTAAAAAGGACAGCCGGGCGCATCGGAAAGGTTTAACCCTCTTGCTGCACAGCCCAAGATATATTCTTGGAGATGTATTTTTTCGTCTAATTAACACTCCTTGATTATTCCCACCAGTTATTTTTTTATTATAAATTTTGCCCATTTAAATTATACAAAAAAATTTTTTGAAAAACCAGTGGCAAAAGAATAAAAATTCTTAAAAGACGCTCGTCGCGAAGCTATTTTGATAAAACAATTATGCAGCTAGAGGGTTAAAGGAGCCGCCGGGCACACAAAAGAAATAAAAAGAGCCACCGGGTGCATCGGCAGAGTTTAAAAGGGCCGCTGCGCCCTGCAAAAGTGGCTTAGAGTCAACACTATTTTAAGTAAGCTGAGCCTAAAAATTCTATTTGCAATCAATCCTACTCAAACTTGGCACATTTAAAAGTTTAATATGGAAAATGAAAGAAAATTTATCTATATTTATATGCAGTTACAGAAAATAGTCTAAAGCAGTGGTTCCCAACCTTCTATTGGCCACGCCCCACCAAAGCATCCGTAAAGCCACTATGTCCCCGCCACCCTAATATGTAAATTATGTCTCATTTTTTAAAAATGAACTCTATTCACACGGTGGAAGTGTAATAGAGCCTTAATAAAATCTATTCATTTCATATTTTTTAACTTATCAAAGAGGTGAATCTTCTACCACAAATGTGTTTTTAACATAATTTTATAAATGCAATGAGCTTATACATCTTTGCCTACATGCCAAAACGAGTTATGTTGTACTTTTCCAATTTAACTCAATGTTAAAGAAAAGTGTTATACGGTCTGCATTTTTATCTTCCCAAGTAACTTAAATAAAAACTTACATTTAACGTTAAAACTGAAAAATTCATACATTTTATAATGCATTCTTGTAGCTTATTAAGAGTTGGCAGAAAAGCTTTGGACACTTACTTTTCTTTATATGGATAAAGAAACATTCACAATACACAAGAAGTATTTTAATATCCGCATCTTTATCAAATTAAGTAGCCATTATTTCGCATAACACATTCTCTCTGTTTTCCTTTTCCCAATATCGATAATTGTGTTAGCGAATAGAAGTGGAAAACTCATTTAATAAACAATGGAAAACATTATGAAAAATTTTAAAATTCACCACCAGAAAAGTTATAATGAGTTTTAATACTTTAAAAGATATCAAAATATTTTCAAAAATTATTCGCATAATTATTCTGGTATTAAATCTGTTTTAAAATTTTGATACAGAACATTTTAAAAATTCAATAAAAAACTGATTTATTAAATTTTGCTTGTATTCCATTTATTTTTAGCCTACAACACTACTTATCCCCAAAAAGACAAAAGAAACTTATAGTGAATGAGTAAGTAAAAAATTTGGAATTGTCCCCCCTAGAAGGTCAAATTACCCCCCCCCCCCCCGGTGGGGCGTACGCCCCACGTTGGGAACCACTGGTCTAAAGTTATATTTCTAGTGTCATTTTTTTTTTTTTATGCCAAAAAATAAGGATTTTTGTACTCATTCATATTGAAATATGTGTGTTCTAAAACAATATTCTAGATTTATTTTTTTTTTTTTTTTTTTTTTTTAATGAATACATAAAATAAATGATTTTTACCATTACAAATTTAGTCTTTCAGTCTCAGATTTTCCACAGAAGTTTTTCTTTCTTTATTTAATTTAACACCATTTTTGATAATATTTAATTCAGTGGTTAAAGTAATAATTTCAGTTGCATTTTTTATTTTAAATTGTGATTAAAAATCATTTTAAAATTTAAAGGAGAGAAAAAACATAACTTTCATCTGCTATAACTTTGAAAGAAAATTTTAACCGTATTATACATCCCATCTACACAATACAATAAAACCTCCTTAATGAACTCTCCTTGCAGGCACCTCTATTCAGTAAACGCCTATATATTTGTTTTTACCCCTGAATAACAGACACCTCTGAATAGCAAACAAATTTTATGTTCCCGAGGTGTCTGGTATTGGAGGTTTTACTGTATTTCCTTTTAATTAGTACATAAATATTGCCAAGCAATCTCTTCTTGATATTGGTTTACTGATATGCATTTATGTTAAAAACAGTAAGATCTATACTTAAGGTAAAGGCAGACAAAAGAGTTTAATTCCCGCTACATTTTATTAAAAAAAGGAATATTTCATTCTTTCCAAGATGTTCCATTTTTTAGGTTATAATTTTCAAATATTTCTGATGATTACACCTTATTATCACTTTAAGACACAAGAAAATTTTTGATTAATCAATGTGTGGCCAAAATGAAAATTTTCAAAACCTAAAAATATGCACAGAGGTTGTATTTGGCAGCAAAATTATGAAGAAATTATAAACTATGAAGCTAGAAGACACTGTCACAATCATTATTGTTGTATTTAAACACATTTAAAATGTATTAAGCAATAAAATATATAATTTTATAGACCATCATGGTTTTGACGGCTGGGGCTGATATGATAAATTGCACATAACAGTAAAAATAAATATATTTTTTTTTCAAATGATACTGCACTATATAACCTTATCATTTTCACTAATTGGTATTATTGATAAAATTTTGCATGAGAATTTTCCCTGAGAGAAGTAGTATTTAATTGCACTAGTCTGCAAAACTTAGGTTATGTATAGATTTTTAACTTTTGATAATTGATTCTTATGAAATTTGTAGAACTTAATCCAAAAATGACCTTCATTTTTAACCATCAAATCACGATTTTTTGCAAATCGTAAGCTTCAAAGTTAAAAAGTCAAAAAATAGCAAAAATCTGGTACTATAAAATAGATGCAATGATTGTGTTTTTTCGCTTTTGGTAAGTAATTCTTTTGTATTTTGTAGCACTGAATCCAAAAATGATCCTAATTTTTTTACCATCAAGTTAGGATTTCATAATTTACTATATATTCACAAAATTTATAATTTTTAAAATGTCGAAATATTGTGAAAATCTAATTATTAGATTGTATTAAATACAATAAAATAAAAGTAAAATACCTTTTTTTCCATACTAATTTATTCATTACCGAGATGTCATTGGCTTATGCTATGTATTTTTTACAGCTAAACATGTAAAATATTGTGTATTTAAAATCATTACAATTTTATTCCACATATGGAAGTTTTTTTGGACCTCTCATGCTCTGTCTCGTGCTTTTCCTTTTATGTTCTCTATGGGGTTCGTCTTGGTGTAACGTCCAGCAGTAGTCCGCCATCATCGTCACATATTTAATAGTATCCCATCCTACAATCTCATAAAGTACATTTACATTTTAGGTGTTTTCCCAATTGTCATATCTATTTTATAGTATCAGATTTTCACATTTTTTTACTTTCTAACTTTGAAATTTATGATTTATGGAAAATACTGATGTGATGGTTAAAAATGAAGGTCATTTTTGGATTCAGCGATAAAAAATAGATAAAAATCAATTATCAAAAGTTAAAAAACACTATCATCACATCTATTTTATGGTATCAAGTTTTCGCTGGGTTTGTTTTTACTTTTTAACTTTGAAATTCACAATTTGCAAAAAATCGTGATGTGATGGTTAAAAATGAAGGTCATTTTCAGATTCAGTGGCAAAAAATACATAAAAATCAATTATCAAAAGTTAAAAAACACAACCATCGCAGGCTTGCATTATCTTACAGCTTATATTTTACGAGTTAATGTTTTCATAAGGGACATAGAATGTTTTCATTAAGATGAAAAAATACCAAAATGTAGCTATTATGAAATTTTAAATATATTTCAAAAATGAAATTTTAATTTTCCAAATAAAAATAAACCCCTTCAAGGGAGGGGGGATTTTTTTTCTGGAAATTTTTGGGATGCTTCCGAACATTACCACCTTTATTTAAGACTAACAGGTATTTGGCAATAATATCTGAAGAATTTAAATCATTTGCCATATTGGTTTTGATCACTCCACAGGGTGTATTGCCATACTATGCTTTTTCCGATGAACATTATAGCTTATCTCAATTTCTATTGTGTAGAAAGGAACTAAATTTTATGTTTGAGATTAATAATTAACAATATATATGTTAATCTAATTTTAATACTGTAAAAGCACTTATTTTCGTGAGGCTTTAATTTTCGCGATTTTCACGACCCTGTCGTAATCGCGAAAATATAAGACTCTTGAAATATTTTTCTTCGCCTCAAATAATAATAAAAAAATCAGAAAATATTCACTTATCCACAATTTAATGATTACAGTTACTTAAATAAGAAATAAGTACAAAAATTTCTTGAATACTTACAACTATTTCTTGAATACTATACAACTATTTCTTGAATAAAAACAATAATACAACTAATAGGATGCAGCTCATTCACTTACAATATTTATAATAGCTTCTTTGAAGCCATCAAAATTATCTCATATTTGGCTTTAACACCGTTAAATGTTCGCACAAGCCAAGAAGCGTGAATCGGTTTTAGTCGTGCTATTCGCAGGTCCACAGATTCTTTTTCCTCTAGAAATTTAAACAAGACGGGTTCTATTAGGTAGTTTTGGGATTTTTCAACTTTCGGTTCTGTTCATATCAAATTCGCGAAATTTTCAGCTCGCGAAATCACCGATATCCTCATTTTCGCGAAAATTACGGCTCGCGAAAATAAGTGCTTTTACAGTACTCAACAGGAGACGCTGTTATGCTGCACTTTTTTTATTTATTGATCACTGTTACTCCGTGTTAAATTCTAAGAAGTGCACTATGCTTTATAATTGCAACTCTTAACAATTGATTGATTTAATATTTTCTTAGATGCATTAACTTTTTGTGTTTATATTTTATTGCAAGTCATTTTTTGCTCTTCCAAATACAGTAGAAGATCTTTATATGCAATTCTCCATATAATGCACAACTTCTCAAATGTAAACAATGAATTTTGCAGTTAAGAAGCACCTGCATTTCCACTTTAAAAAATTGCTACTTTTTAGAAAACTATACTTGAAACATTAGCTCAACTTTCTATCCTTAATTCAGAACTTTTTAATGAAAAAATTGCTATTATTACAATAAACATTTCTGAAAATGAGTAGAGAAATAGAATGAATGATTTGATACAGGTATATTTGGATTGGACAATGTTTCTAAAGTAAATTTAACATTGTGTGGAATAATCTGTATTATGCAAAAATTTATTAACTCTTGGTAACAAGGAATGCAGTATAAAGATACTGTAATGTATTTTGATTTGTGTTGGATATTTCATCGTAACAAGGTAAATTGAATGATGTGTGAAATGTGATCCATGTAATGCAAAATTCTATATAACACACAACCTTGCGTTTTTAGGTTTGCATTATAAAGATCTTCTACTGTATTAATAAAGCAACAATTTGAATTAAAAGCTCCTTTAAGGGGAATTGTCAATATGAGTGCCGAATATTGAAATACTTTCTATGTTCTTGTAGTAGGATATTTAGCTGAATATATTGTTTAGTGACCCGTTTTTATAAAGGTAACCAGTTAACATATTTTTAGGGGTAATTTTTAAAAATTTCTTTGCATATTTAATAAAACTTGATGTAGCATTTTTATAAAGGGTCCCTTTTTAGTCTTCTTTTTTAATATAAATGGTCACCTTTTTTAAATAAAAATGGCACCCTTTCTCCCTTTTGGAAAGCTAAAATGTGTTGGGAGCCCTGCTATTTTTTTAATAGAAAATAATTATGTGGGTGTCGTTTTCATTCCAGAGATGAAACTGAATTTGACTGTAAAAGCATATTTTTCATCTATTCCAAGAAATATTACTTCAATCATCTAATGTTTGGAAAATTGGTTTAAAAAAATGCATTGATCTTGGGGGTGAACTACTTTGAATACTTCTAAGAGTTTGTAAGTTCAACATTAGCCATGTCTTAAAAATTTCAGTGTGACCCTCTTTTCTGTCTAAAGTATTTTACGGGAAAAATATTTTTCCAAATAGTTTGAAATATTTTATACTGAATGTTTTTATTAAAATCGAGACTAGACTGAAGCTTTTATAAAAAGAAAAAATGAAAAACAAAAGAAATCTGAGTTTATTCATTTTTATGATACTATGGGGCTCAACCTGGGGTTCCCAACCTACAGAACATGCTATGTGGTGTACAGAACATAGATAAAAATAATTTTTGATTGAAAACACGAATATATTCTGTATATTTAATATAGTTTTTTAAGATTGCTTACCAATAAGATAGAAATAAATTTTATGTAAAGAATATCAATTATGCATTCAAATGAAAAAAAAAAATTAACTATTACTATTAACAGTTTTACTTTCTCTATTTATAACAGCTTTTTTAAATTCTGATTGTTTAAGTGCATATTAGGATTACACATTTGTTAAACTTGTGTTTTATTTATTTATTTTTTATTGAAGTCTTAATTTTGCTTTGGGATATTAGCTGTAAACAAACGCTGAACTTTGTACA
Organism: Maratus speciosus; assembly: GCA_963932465.1. Lineage (NCBI taxonomy): Eukaryota > Metazoa > Arthropoda > Arachnida > Araneae > Salticidae > Maratus > Maratus speciosus. The sequence goes on along the minus strand of OZ010789.1, from coordinate 451,291,928 downwards.
TTGTTAAACTTGTGCAATTGAGTGGATTAAAAGAAAATCATACTTAAAAAATATTTTAAGTATCAATAAATTAAGATGCAGATTTTCAAACAAACGAAATCTGAAACATCATTTTTTTTTTTTTTTATTTGATGGTGTAAAAATTAAAATTGTGCTATGTTTAGATGCTAAAAACTTTGCTATAAAAACAAATTGATTGCCCAGGCTGTTGCCACAAACGATGTGTTATCAGCGTTACTCATGAACATATTTTTGCTTTATAATGTACTAGGTAATATTACCAGTTAAAAATGCCTGGTATACTTACTATCTGGTTTATTGAACATAGATGGAAATTGATTTTTATTGTAAACTCTAATAGATTTTTTACATTCAGTATATTTTCTTAGCTTACTCACCAACTACACCGAAAAGGATGTCGTATGAGCTGCATGCCAGTGATCAATCACGAATCATTTCATTATTTATAGCAACTTTTGTGATTCTAATTATTTTAGTGTTTAAATGCGTAGTTCGATTAATTAAATTTGTGTTTTATTTAATTGTAAAGTTTTAATTTCATTTGGCAATTTAGTTATGAAATATTACATGAAAACAAACAAAGGATGAATTATTTACATTGTTTTAAGTGCAAATAGGTTAATATACCGTAATTGGGTTGTATACAGATTTAAAAATATTCATAATTGAAAAGTGTTTTAAATCCATAAAAAATCACCAAGTTGAGATAGTTTCAAACCTATTGCATTTGAAAGTATATTTTTTCCCCTATTCAATGGTGTAAAAATCGAAATTGTGCTATGTTTAAAAGCTGAAAAAACATTCCTTTAAGGCTCCTGTCCCGTCACATGAAGACACTCGCGAGCTAGTGCTAAACCTATGGAAAGGTTCTTTGCCAGTACCTTGTTTACATTTCGACATTTAATTTTTTTTTTTTTTTCCTTTGACAGTTGAGGTTGACCTCTACAGTCATTTTTCTTTACTTTTTCTATTTTGATAGGAGGTTTTCTTATAAAGTTACTTTCACTTTTTGAACCAGTTTCGAAAGTGAAAGTGTCATCATTAAAAAAAAAAAGAAACTGCTGCCAAAATCGAAGAAGTAAAAAAAGGGCAAATGTAGAAGTGTCGACTCTAAGCCACTTTAGCAGGGCGCAGCGCCCAGTGGCCCTTTTTATTTCTTTTTTGCGCACGATGGCTCTTTCCAGCTGCCCTTTTTAACACTTCCTATGAACCCTGTGGCAATTCAATTGATCCCGGGAAAATATCGCAAATTCTAGGGACTCTAAACAAACCAGTTCAAAATAGTTTTTTGTGAACAAGGTACAAGTGTGCCCATTTTTTAGAATAGTGTTCCCTTTTTGAAAAATTCCCACCTGGTGGCCCTTTTTTTCTAGAGTCAACTCTATGTAGGGATTGTAAGAACCTTAAGTGTCCAATTTAAAAAAAAATTATTTTAAAATGTTGAGATGCAAACGAGATATTGGCAAAACCATATCCGTGGTTTAGCATGAGCTCATGACTGTCTTCACTTGACAGGACAGTAGCCTTAAAAGTGAAATTTATTGACTATTATTGAATACAACGCTAACATTACTCACAGGCATGTTTTTCTTCAATAATGTAAATCTGCCATACTCATCTTTTTTTTTTTTTTTTTTTACTGCTGGCTGCAAATTTATGCTTGCTACATTAAATAGCAAGCATATGCACTTTGCTTATCCAGTAATGTAAAAAAGGAGGAATAATTAAAATAATAAGATAAAGCAATACAAGCAAATTAATTTATTCAATATTAGCCATTTAATAACATAAGTATAAAGCATGATAATATAATAATGCAAAAAGTCCCAAGTTATAAAGATAAAAAATCTGGAAATTTTGTTTAATAAATCACTCTTTCACTTAATGCAGTGAAAATACTTCTTTCTTTTTTAAAATAAAAATATTTAGTACAAATTTTAGTAATTTGAAATAATATTTCATTGATGTTGAAGATTAAAAAATACCCATGTCCATAAATTAAGGATAATTCAGAATTGCACGGAAATCAAACTCTAAAGTAAAAATTTCACCTGTAGAATTACACACATCTTCAAAACTAATATGCAAATTACAGAAAGCCACCAAATGGCACCAATAGTACATCACAATGACGAGAGTGTAATAGAGCATATATAAGGAATGATGGCAAAGAAGTAAAATTGTTAATAAGCATTCTGTAAACTACTTAGTGTCATAACTGAATAGTCATAACACAGAGGATGCATGTGGATGATGTTTTATGTGGTAGAATTATCAGCCGTCTGGAATGTAGGCATACTCAGATGGAAATATCCGAGGAACTTGGAATTGTCCAAAGTGTCATCTCTAGACTTTGGCAACAATTCCAAGATGATGGAACTTTCAGTAGACATTACAGTACAGGTTGCCCCCAAGTTACAACACCAAATGAAGACCAGTATTTGGCAGTAACTGCCAAAAGAAGGAGACAGAGCACAGTATCAGACTTGTCTCTTCAGCCATGGGTACGACGATTTCAAGGAAAACCATGTACCGACATTTGAGAAATATTAGTTTATTTGCTCATAGGCCTGTCAGATGTGTTCCGCTCACGGGAACTCGCTGTTGCCTGTGGTTAGCCTAGAGTAGAGAACATGCTAGGTGGACATCGTCACAGTAGGATTGTGGGATGTTTTCCGACGAATCCTGGTTTAGCTTGCAGTCTGATTCATACCGGACTTTCATATGGAGAACACCAGGCACCCATTACTACCAAGACAGCATCATTAAACGACACCGTTACAGTGGTGCATGATTTCTCGTTTGGTGTGGAATTATACTGGGTTCCAGAACAGATCTGCATGTTCAAATCGGAACCATGACAGGACAAATGTATCAGACATCATGTATGTTTGTTTAGGGGTCCCATGGGCCAGAATTTGTGTTTATGGATAACAATTCTCATCCTCACCGAGCAAACATCGTAAACGAATGCCTTCAATCTGAGGATATCACCTATATGGAATGGCCAGCATTCTCACCTGACCTGAATCTGATAGAGCATGTGTGGGACATGCTTGGCCGACGAGTTGCAGCCCGTCAACCACCTCCTACATGTGTACTGGAACTTCAAAGAGCATTGCTTGCTGAGTGGAGTAATCTTCCCCTAGATCAGTTCGATAATTTGATACTCAGCATGCCTAGGTGTTGTACGGACTGTATTTCATCGTCTCGGAGATATACAATGTATTAACCATCATAGCAACCATGTAATGTTAAGTTTTTGTAAGGGAGATACTTTTTGTAATTGCTCCAGGGAGCAACAATTGTAGTTTTTATGAATGGTATCATACATACACCATCGTTTTTGTTTTTTATCTTTTGTTAATAAATGGGCTTGATGAATAAGTTATGTTTGTTTTGTTTCTGAAGCTTTATTTGCCCGAGCTGGCACTATCCTTAATTTATGGACATGAGTATACATAGGAAATTAGACTAAATGTAAAAATAACTTTGGATTAAACAATTATAATTTAGAATGTTTTAACATAATTTTAAATTATTAATAATGGGGCAGATTTTATATTCTGATAAAAATATCTAAAACCATAGTGAAGATTTAAATGTCTATTGTGCATCTCATTATTTTATAAATACGAATTGTGTCTGTCACTGCAGATTGAGTATGACAGATATAGATATGTATGATAGATTACATATCTGTTAAATTCGTGCTTTTATTTATTTGTAAAGTTTAAATTTTTTTTGACAATTTAGTTATGGAATATTACATGAAAATAAACAGATATTTTAATAAATAATATTTTAAAATTCTCACATTTGTATATTATTTTAAAACCATAAAAAAACAGTAAATTGCGATACAGCTTTCAAGTAAATTTTCTCTATTTGACTGTGTAAAAATTTTAACTGTGCGATGTTTAGAAGGTTTTTTTTAAGTGCAGTAAAAGAAAAATTTATTAGACAGATCATTTCTACTATCAGTATGATGGCAACATTAATCATGGACATGTTTTTGCTTTTTAATATAGATTCAAGCAGGTAATATTTGTAAATCATAAAGGTAATAATAGCATATTTTTAATTTAAGAGTTATGTAAAAAACGTAAGTAGTGAAATTCTACTGTCTAAGTAGTTTGTTTAGTGTAAATATCTAGCAACAGAAACTGTGAGTGGATAAGAATTAAAAATTTGGAAGCTTTATTTTCCTCTTTTTGATCTTGCAAATTTAACTACAATTACAAACATCTAGGAGATTTAATTATTCCCCCATAAAATAGCCACTGAGATCACCTTAAAAAATTCAAAACTTAGGTAAATTGAAAGATATATTGATTAAAAATGCAATTATTTTATTGGTAATACATTAAATTTAAGAACAATAAAAAAAATTTATTTATTAGTGATCCACTAAGTTGCCCATAGAAAAATAAACCTGTATAGTCGACATGTAATGTATTTTTTTTTTTTTTTTGTGTGTGTGTGTGTGTGTGTGCAGTCTATTTCTCTCACAAAAATGCTGATATATATATATATATTTATTTTATTTTATTTATTTATTTATTTATTTATTTTTTTTTTTTTGGGGGGGGGGGGGGGGGGGGAGAGCTTAGCATGAATATTTTCTGTTAAACAAAAATTTATCACAAAGGTTGGATTTTCAGTTCTTGTTGCTTATAAATTAAAACTATCTTTAAAAAGATTACTTGGATAAAATGTAACTCCGATAACAGTAACTTGAATAGCTAAAACTCTACTGTATATATGATAATTAAATGGAATGTTGCAGTTATATTTTTTCTAGTTGAATTTTTTAAAGCTTTAAGTTTACATATATATATATATATGTTTAACAAAATGCATTAAGGGTGTTGTCAAAAATATATATCCCAACGCTCAACAACAGAAAATTTTCAGACTCATTTTTAAAGATGAAAACACGAAACTTGCTGACATGATTTTTGAAGAGATGCATAAGCGTTTGTATGTTTTCATTTTTCGCTCAATTAATTAGAACTTGATTTATAAACAATTATTTCCTCAGTATGACCCTTTTTTTTTTTCGTTCCCAGCTCTTTCGCTTCGGGAAATTTGGTTCAAAACGCCAACTTTGCCAGCATTTTTTGCAATATATTCTGCCTTTATCAAAAAATCAACAAACACAGCACATTATATAGTTTCTGAATAAGAGAATCTGCCAATTTGATACAATTCAGAACAAAAATTAATTTTAAAATAATTCAGAAAATAAGAAGCTTGGATTTGAATACACCCTTAATGCTAAAAATTTCTACCAAGGTCAGTCAGCTATATAACAAGATTTTTGTTATGCAGATTTAAAAGGGGTGGGGGGTGGAGATCGGGAGGTGTCTGATCTTACTCTTTTATTTAATTTAAACTGGTCATAAAAAAAATTACATGTATTTTAACTATTGAAGCACAGTAGCCAGTAGCATAAGAGTATGTCATTATAACTACTTTTTTTAAATGATGCACAGAAACTGTTGAAGATAAAAATTTTAAGGGAGTAATTACAAATTCAGATTTTGTACCTTTAAATTCAGATGTTGGACGTTTTTTGAAACCGCTGTTCTACAAAGTTTAAAAATTTAATGAATATTAATTCGGAAGTTTGGACTTTCAAAATTGTGATCTTAAGAGCTTAAAGTTGATAAGATATAACTAAGTTCTGATCAACTTTTATGATACTGAATATTAAAGTATTTTGGAAAGCTTACTTTGTGGCTTGTCTGATCCTGTTTCAAATGATTAGATTATTTACCATAAGAGTTTGACAAATGACCACTTTCTGCATGGCAATATGTTAAGTACAGGATAAGTGTTTGGTTTATTTTATGAAACTAGGGGGCTCGGCCCCCTACGAGCTACGCTCGCCAACCCCCGTCCAGACACCGTAGACTCTAAATGCACTCTAATTTGATCGGCTTTATAAAGATTTCGAAAGATTGAATTATAATTTAAAAAACAGTGGCGATCTCTCTATAAACGGATTTCTATTCATTTCTCTTTGATTGGGGAATTTTAACGCCAAATCCGTTGCGGTACTACTTGATTATCCCGTCGACCAATTTCGCCAAATTATATAAATAGCCAAACCACTCGCCAAATTATACAAATTGACATAATTTTTATTTTAAATAACGAAAAAACAAATAAATTAGTACAACATTAATTAAAATACAAATAAAACATCGAAATAAAAATAACTTGATGACGTAGACACGTGTAACAACATTTCAAAATAAGCTAATATAAAAGGAATTAAGTAAACAGAGTCTTTGTCTCCCGGTATTTTTTAACAAAGTGAAAAGAAAGTTCTTTTAAATGAGACATTTTAAATTAATCGTTTTTAATCTGACGTAATTTTGACCAAACTATTCTTTCTCTTTTTAATATTCACATGAAAATACTTGTGTTAGAAATGAAATATTATTTGCGCTTTCCTAACAAAAATAGTTGAAAAGTATCCTCTTAAAATATCAAATAAATGTCTAGCGCAATTTCTAAATTTAAACCGTTTTGCAATATTATTTTGTGTTCATTTTATGTAATAACTGTAATGTGATGTAAATATGACGTAATTTCTCCTATTTAAGACTTCTAACGCATGTTAATAAATTTATTGTTTTACAAATTCCTTTCTCTCTTAAAATTCACGTGTAATTATAGTTTTTATGACGTAATTTTTAATAAGTTCCTGCTTTTTGTACATAATTATTTAATTCTAATTCAAAATGTTTTTTTCTGTTTATAATAGTCACGTGTAAATAAATTTTTAATTTATTTAGGCGTATAAATATATATATATTTTTTTTTTTTTTTTTTTGAAGCAAACATTATTGTTTCCGCTGTTTATACAGTTGGCAACAGTTTAAATTAATATCACTTTCTAAAATCTCTCTATTCTAAAAAAAAGTAACTACCGCTGTCACCGCCGCCGGTTTTGAATTTTTTGTGACCGGAGGTCTTTCTTTGTTAATATTAAGGAAAATAATGCATACAAAAATATGAAAATCGGTAGTATTATACAGAAATGTTTGATAAACACGCTGATGCAGACAGTTTTCAAATCGAAGAATTATTTTAAGAGATATTTAATGCTAAAGTTGGACAAAATCGTTCCACTAAAAAAGTTTTAAAGGATCAAAAACTATTCATGGGAATTTAATCATTTTTAGATCGTTTTATTCGTTATAATTTCCCGGTGTGCAGAATTAATTAATTTTTTTATTTTGACTCATTTTTCGAGGTTTTATTTCTATTTTAAATTCAAATTTTCAGCATTTCGAGAGATATTTTTTATTTATTTTAGAAAATTGTACTAATTTAACCTGTTGCCAACTGCATAAACAACGGAAACAATAATGTTTGCTTCAAATTAAAAATTTATTTACACGTGACTATTATAAATAGAAAAGATACTTTCAAATTAAAATTAAATAATTGCGTATAAAAAGCAGGAACTTATTGAAAATTACGTCATAAGAAGTATACACGTGAATTTTAGAAGAGAAAGGATATTGTAAAATAATAAATTCATTAACATGCGTTAGAAGTCTTAAATAGGAGAAATTACGTCAGATTTAAAACGATTAATTTAAAATGTCTCATTTAAAAGAACTTTCTTTTCGCTTTGTTAAAAAATACCAGGAGACAAAGACTCTGTTTACTTGATTCCTTTTATATTAGCTTATTTTGAAATGTTGTTACACGTGTCTACGTCATCAAGTTATTTTTATTTCGACGTTTTATTTGTATTTTTATTAATGTTGTACTAATTTATTTGTTCTTTCGTTATTTAAAATAAAAATTATGTCAATTTGTATAATTTGGCGAGTGGTTTGGCGATTTATATAATTTGGCGAAATTGGTCGACTGAATAATCAAGTAGTACCGCAGCGGATTTGGCGTTAAAATTCCCCAATCAAAGAGAAATGAATAGAAATCCGTTTATAGGGAGATCGCCACTGTTTTTTAAATTATGATTTAATCTTTCGAAATCTTTTTAAAGCCGATCAAATTAGCGTGCATTTAGAGTCTGCGGTGTCTAGACGGGGGTTGACGAGCGTAGCTCGTAGGGGGCCGAGCCCCCTAGTCTGTTAAAAATATCTCTAGAAATGCTGAAAATCTGAATTTAAAATAGAAATAAAACCTTAAAAAATTAGTCAAAATAAAAAAATTAATGCAATCTGCACTCTGGCAAATTCTAACGCATAAAATGATCTAAAAATGATTAAATTCCTATGAACAGTTTTTGCTCCTATAAAACTTTTTTAGTGGAACGATTTTGTCCAACTTTAGCATTAAATATCTCTTAAAATAATTCTTCGATCTGAAAACTGTCTGCATCAGCGTGTTTATCAAACATTTTTGTATAATACTGCCGATTTTCATATTTTTGTATGCATTATTTTTCTTAATATTAACGAAGAAAGACCTCCGGTCACAAAAAATTCAAAACCGGCGGCGGCGGTGACAGCGGTAGTTACTTTTTTTTAGAATAGAGAGATTTTAGCAATTCCGACTAAAGTATTGTTTTCTAATGCTGATAAAACTGTTTTTAACAAAACTTTAAATTAATGCTTTGCTGATCATATATTGGTTAATGATATCTGGCATGCTAAAAAAATACTATTAATTCATCACAATTTAGACTTTATAATGTCAACGGAGTTTTACGTTTTTCTATCTTCAGTAGAAGAAAGTATTGTAATCGGAATTTTTTTAGACGAATTAACACGTTTTAGGATCAGGGACACCAAAAAACATGTTTATGCAAAATGTCTGTCTGTCAGTCCGTGTGTTGCCATTGTATCATGGAAAAGTGTATGAAGTCATACATAGAATTGAATAAAAATTTTTGTGTATGTTTTTGACTATGGCCAGCAAGCCCTCCTTGAATTTTGAAATATTTAGCCGGAAGGGGACGCTTTAATATCGATTTTTGTGCCATTTTCTTTCATTATTGTATTATAGAAAGAGTATGAAATTATAGAATTGAACCAAATTTCTTGTGTATGCTTCTGACTGTGGGTATCATGTCCTCCTTGAATTTGGAAATATTCCGCTGGAAGGGGAAGCTGTAATAACGACTTTTGTGCAATTTTCATTATTAGTTTGCTTTTGTAAAAAATTGAACCAGATTTCATATTTGTTTTTTCTATGGTAAGCAAGTCCTCCTTGAATTTCGAAATATTTCGCCGGAAGGGAGCGCTGTAATAGCGATTTTTGTATAATATTCTCGATTTTTCGTAGTTCTATTGTACAGTCATGCAAAAAGAAAAAAAAAATTACTCCTACTAACTCTGCAACTACTTATAATAAAATAAATTTACTGGTACCAAACGAATGGAAATAAAGTCTACTGTTAAGTGGTGTAATATAAAATTTGCTTAGGGGGCCATATACAAATCAAAACCAGTGAAAACTTTGGTTTTTTTTTTCAATGGTAACACCCAATTTTGACACTATATTTTTAATCTTCGGTTCAAACTATGCCTAGAAACGAAATTTCAAGTCATTTGGATCATAAGTTTTTGAATTATAAACATTCAAATTTAGAGCTTCTAATGTTAAATTGCATTTTCATATTTTTCTTAATATATCCGGAAATTATAATCCTAATGTGATAATTTTTTTGTTTGGTTATAATACTTAAAAAAAAAAAAAAAAACCATAAATACATTGAATTTGTAATTTTAAAAATTTTATAATATGAAATTAATATTCGAAAAAAATATGAATTGCAACCTACAATTTTTTTGATAGATTTATATTCACTATGCCCTGCTTGATGTGAATTCTCAATTTCAGATTTTTCTTCCAAGTAGTTTTCGAGTTATGAGTAAAAAACATCAAAATGATGACCGTCTACGATGTCCTGAAAGGAATAATTTGAAAAAAATATATATATTTTATTCATTTTATTGAAACATTTGGGCTGGCAATAGTCAAAACATATTAAGCGAGTGAAATGTTCATATTGGCAAGAAATAATACATTAATAGTGACAAAGTCCCTAATTAAAAGTGACAGAGTCCTTCTATAGCATTTCAGCAATCGAGTACCGAACTTCAATTTGGATACAGCCCCTAAAATATGCTCATTTTTAAATAATTAATTTCTCGGAAATTAATCATACGAATTTCATGAAAATTTGGATTTAGGCTAATTAAAGTGTGTAGAATCTATTTATGGTGTTAAACTTGGGCACTGCTATTAAAAAAAACAAAGTTTGGGTTCGTTTTTATATATCTATATGGCCCCTAATCAAATTTTATATGCACCATTTAAAAGTAGACTTTATTTCCAATCGTTTGGTGCCAGTAACTTTCTTCTACAATAATTTGTTGTGGAGTTAGTAGGGGGGTGTTTACCCCCCCCCCCCCCACGACTATACATTGGCGGTTCGTGCAGCGACGGGAACTTCACAAACAGCTGATGTACAACAGAATAACGTAAAACTATTGATTTTAATAAATATCATGATCGAGATTAACTTGTTTTTTCTCATTAATTGACTGAAGAAGGTTGATATAGTATTGAACTAATATTATTGAAACATTTCTAACAGCTTTTTGAAGTATTAAGATGCATGAGATGAAAGAAAGTTTTGGGATTAGCACATCCAACTACTAGTAGTTTGCTTTTCTAAAATGAAATTGAACATGATTTTTGTTTTTTTCTATTGGAAAACAAACATGCAGAGATGTTTTTTTTTTATCCTTCAGGATTGTAATTATTCAAATTGAATATATTAAATGACCTTTCTCAGTTATGTGCAGCACCAAACGTAAACGAAAAAAAAAAAAAGACCTGTTTTGTGTGCTCTTCAACCGCATAAATATTGAGGTCACTATTTGCTTCACGTAAGAAATTTTCTCCTCTTCCTCTGTTGTGAAATCCCATGTTAACCTATGGGGAAAATAATTAAGTATTATTACTTAATATAATGCGATTTAAAAATGTTTTCTTAAATTTGAAGTAATTTTAAAACACTATAAACTTTGAAACTTCTACTTGGGGAAAATTATCAAATTTTATCATCTTAAAAATACTTAAAATTTCAAGAGACAATTATAAAAAGCACACTGTTCTTTCTGTTGGTTAAAGCCGTATTTTGATAAATATATTAGGTAATAATGTATCAACTAATGACATTTTTCCACATGTCGACATGTATTTTACAATATTTCCCTTTGTCTCTAAAGTACAAAAATCAAATTCATAGTGAATATGTTTCCATTGTTATTTCATTTTATTATTTTTTGCAATTTTCTAAGTAATTTTAGTATGAAACATATATATACTATTTCTTATCGCAACCTTTTACAAAAAAAAAAAAATTACTATTTTCTAATTTTATCTTTCCGATTAACCTGCAGATGGCAGCACTATTAGTGAATCTTTCACTTGCATGTTAGATTTAAAGGAGATGGGTTGATATGGGCTATCTTTCGCCCATCATACACGCGAAAAAAACTTTCATAATCCGACAATTGTTTAATGTCTTTGCATACTTAAAGATGTGCATTTTAGTTTAATATAAAATTTACGCGATAAATAAAATAGTAAGTCATAGAAATTATAGCCCGAAAATAGAGTATTTTGACTTTTCCCCCTATTTTCGTCTTTTTTTATGTTTGAATTATTATTATTTTTTTTTTTTTTAAGAAGCGTTCCATGAACCAAATTAATTTCGACTTGCAATGATACTACTCATTATAAGATTTTATATGAGCATTATTTTATTTTGTTTCAGTGTGCGCTTCTAAGAAAAAATATTTCGTGCGCGAGTAGGGGAAAGTACGGTAATGACGCTCAGAAGGGCATCCCGCTCAACAAATATCTCTAAACAGAATAGAATTGAAAACGTGCGATCAGTACCGGTATCTAGCGAACTTCATCCTAAGTTCCGAGTAAGGATTTAGTGCCCGTCGGGAGGAAAGTATTTTTGTGTCCTCACGTTATTAGTTTGAAGTTGTTTTATTATAAAATTCTACAACATCTAACTTGAAGGTAAGTGTACACTCTTATTTTCAAATATTAATTTACTCATTGCGTCTACAAAATATATACATTTAGCTGTACTTTCATGCTTTTATTTAATTTTGTAGTGCGTTGCTACGCCAACTATAATGCATTAAACCCCAACAAGGCGATAACGGGTAATGGCGCTCGCGTGGAATTCCAGAAGAAGTGTTGCCAGTAGGCAACTTTTTAAAATTCGAATTTGTTGATTGACACCACTTTTTTGAAATGGTAAAATTCTCCTGTTTTCGCCTTAATTACCGTATTTTATGGAAGAAACGCCGCGACGTTTACGAGTTTAAAAGTTGTTTTTTTCCAAGTGCGGCGTTTACGCCATGTGCGGCGTTTACGATTTTTTTAAATGCCAACTGAGTTTTCTTAATTTAAAAATTCATAAAAATATTTAAAATCAGATTTAAATATTTTAAATAAAACTTCAGACATCTTAAGATATTAAAAACAAGGCATCCTACACTGCTCAGAAAACTTTGATTAAAGTTAGGTCAATGTGACGCGGCCGACAAAAGTAGTGTTCCAATGTATGCGGCGTTTACAACGGGTGCGGCGATTACGATATTTTTAAGCGTATTCAGGCCAATTTGAGGAGTGCGGCGTTTCTTCCATAAAATACGGTAATATGTCATTAAACAAGGAGAATTTTACGATTTCAAAAAAGTGGTGAAAATAAAAAAACCTAAATATAAAAAAGTAGCCCACTATATGTGTAACACAATATGTGTGCACAGTATGTTTAAAGTGGTCGCAAAAAGTCTGCAGTGGTGTGAACAGCCCACACAACTACATATGTGACTTTTGTCTTACTTAAATGTTGTGTTCAAACTCTGAGCGCAATTACCCTACCATGTCGGGCATTACCGCTCAATCGATGGTTATTTAAATAAAACGATAAAAATTTTCTAAAACTTTTATGCAAATTAGTTGATTGCAAACTGTTCCTTATGCTTTGGAGTTATACTTCGTTAATAAAATATTGATTTTTTTTTCTTTTTTTTTTTTTTTTGTCTAAATTTGACTAGCTACCCTACTTTTCCCTATTAGTTGCACTGCTATCGGAGCGTATTCAAATTTGTTTTGCCGTGCTCAAAAAGTATTTACGTCGTTCAGATGTCAATGTTGTGTTCTAAAACTGTTGTAAATTTTTATTGAAGAACTTAATAATGCCTGGAAGTCAGTGTGATTGTTGTAAAACTTGACGAAAAACAAATAGTGATTTTCGTATCAAGCAGGACGGTCGTTCTGCCAAGCCAAGCTGAAAAAAAAATGCTAACCCCGCCAAACAAACAAACGCCAAGAATAATGGCAAGACACCGTAACTGCTTATTATACTGAAGACAACTTGTCCATGTTAAATGGACGAAATATGCCAGCGTAAAATTTCCCATATCAAAAGAAGCAATCATCGTAGAAAAATAAAACCAACACCAGAAGGACCTAATAAAGAAGATCTTCAATTTGAGATCAAATGCATCCTCATAAATTAATTATAAACAGAGATATAGATTTTTTAAAATAATGTCGAGATACTGAAAATGACAGATTTATTTTCTTCGTCACAACTTATGTCTCAATCGAGGTAGAGACTTAAATAATGGACAGAAAAAAGTAAGGATTGAATTTTTGGATAGATATTTACTCAATCTACGTGCTTTTATAAAATTCAGCTTTAAAAACATTAATTTTCTATTCATAATTAGTGAAAAACTGTTAATTAGTTCTAAAGTTTACAAATTATGCCAAATAGCAATAAACCCGCCAAAATATTTTAGAAATCTTATAGTTTTCTTTTATATTATCCTTTTGCATTGATTTGATCGAAGATAACTATGGCTGAGATTCAGATAGATTTTTCGCTGTTAGCGAAATGAGTTTGACCAATCAGAAGCCTGCATGTTTGAGAATATTTGCTGTTTCTGGATCCCGGCCTATGTCATGAAAGTTTTGAGTCATTTTTTTAGTGCCGTGGATGAAGTGCAATGTTTGTAGAAATGTAGGCTAGGATCCAGATAGATTTTTCGCTGTTAGCGAAACGAGAATCACCAATCAATAGCCTGCATTTCTGCAAACAGCGAAAAGTTCACAAAAATGCAGACTTCTGATTGATGAATCTCGTTTCTCTAACAGCCAAAAATCTATCTAGATTACGCCCAATGGAGGATATTCCAAATATGGGTTCGAGGCTGAAAAAAGTCACGTGATACCGGTAATTTATCCAAGGAACTTCTAACTGATAAGAAGGGAAGATACTACTACTTTGCCTCATGAACCGTTTCATTGGCTAGCGGGGATTTACATTACACGTCTACGGAGCCTCCCCTTCTTTACGATAGAAGTTTTTACCTTGACCACGTGATCAAAATGTAGATGGAATATCCTCCATTATGTTGAACACAATTTTGCATTTCCACATCCAGGAAGGGTATTGATTGTCATAACAACAATACATATTCGAAACTATTTAAGGCACTGATTCTGAACTCCTTTGCTATACATTTCGATATTAAAGAAGTTGTTGTTTCCATAGTAACAGTACTTTTCTGTATTGCTTTTTCTAAAACACAAATATAGAAATTTAACAAAGAGCGCTCAGAATCAACACCATAACAGAGAGCCTTTATACATAATAGTGGTGATATATGCACAGGAAGCATGCTGATTTCATGTTTTTGCCGAAAGTATGGCTACAGTGTCTAGAATATCTTGTGTGGAAATATGCTATCCAAACAACGCTAAAAATTTTATATCCCTTAAATGTGCGACGATACTGCTAAAATTCCAAGTATCGATCACAGCGACATCTGTGGGATTTAGTATTACATTGCATAGACTAGCAATATCTTGCAGTTTGAGAAAATATCCTGCAGATATCGCTGTGATCTGTATATTTCAGCAGCATCGTTGCACAGTTAAGGGATACAATATTTTAGCACTTATTACAGGGATAGCCAATTTCCACACTATATATTCTAGGTGCTATAGTACGGCAATCCCCTTTCTTGAATTGAGGCTATTCTATCTACGTTATGATCACGTGGTCAAGGCAAAAACGTCTAACGTAAAGAAGGGAAGGCTCCGTCGACGTAATGTAAATCCTGCTAGCCAATGAAACAGTTCACGGGAGAAAGCAGTAGTAGTTTCCTGTTTCTCTTCTCATCAGTTAGAAGTTCTTTAGGTAAATTACCGGTACCACGTGACTTTTTCAGCCTTGAACCCATATTTGAAATATCCTCCATTAGACGATACGCGCATGGACGAGCTTTATTAGACTAGGGAAATAATTCAATATGCATTAGCCTGACGATAATGACAAGCTCGCAAAGACCTTTAACGATTTGTTTTTATCACTTCTACCAATAAACCTTTATTGGCCATATGTCGCTACTTCGTTATAGCGACACACTTGTTAATAATTGGATCCCGGCCTTAATGTATCAAAATACGAGTTTGCTTTCTGTACTATTCCTGAGCTCAGCTATAACGTCTAGAAATATAGGCCGAGATCAAGGTACATTTTTGCAAACAGTGAAAAGTTAGCAATAATTCTGGCTTCTGATTGGTCAATCTCGTTGCGATAACAAAGAAAAATCTACCTAGATCATGGTCATGGTGTGGAAACCGGCTATTCCAGTAATACTTTAAAAATTACTAAAAATTTAATCCCATAAATATTGAAAAATACTGAATGACAAATGTCGATAGCAGCAACATTTTCTAGATCTTCTCTGAGCGAAACGTTTTCTCATTTGATGTCTTTTGAAATAGTTACGTTGGATTACCATATGTCGCTGTGATCGATATTCATCGTTCAGCCTCGTTCAACATTTATGGGATACAATTTTTTAGCACCTTTTTAATAAGCCGATTTTTAAGCTATATCTTCTAGACACTATAGCTCCGTTATAGGTCTAGTTTATGTGTTGTAGAAATCGACTATCCCAGCAATACTTAAAAAAGCGCGGAAATAGTGAATCCCTTAAATGTACAACGATGTTGAATTCCAAACAGTCATTTTCAGCGACATCTGCAGGATATTTTTTAAAGAAGAAAGAGACACGTGTAATGCACCGCTATAGCGTCTAGAATACATAATGTGGAAATTTGCTATCCAAGCAGCGCTAAACAGTTGTATCCTTTAAATGATCACTGACGCTGAAATCCAGGGAGCTGATCGCAGCGACACCTGTGATATACTTTCAAAGTAAACATCGTATTATTACAGCGGGCATGACGCCAAGCACACAGGTCAGATGTATGTTAATAAAATCTAAAAAAAAAAAAAATGCTACAGCGTCTAGACCAAATTATAGCACCTAGAATATATAGTGTGGAAATTGGCTATCCCTGTAATACTTAAGAAAGTGCTAAAATATTGTATCCTTAAATGTGCAACGATGCTGCTGAAACATACAGATCGCAGCGACATCTGCAGGATATTTTCTATAACTGCAAGATATTGCTAGTCTATACAATGCAATACAAAAATCCCGCAGATTTCGCTGCGATCGACACTTGGGATTTTAGCAGTATCGTCGATCATTTATGGGATACAAATTTTTAGCGTTGTTTAATAAAATATTTCCACACTAGGTATTCTTGACGCTGTTACCAAATCGTCATGAAGTTTTAGGAAATATCCAGCAGATATCGCTGTGATCGACTCATTGGATTTCAGCATCATTTGAAATTTAAGAGATCCAATATTTTAGCACTTTTTAAAGTATTACTGGGATAGCCGATTTCCACACTATATATTCTAGGCGCTGTAGCACCGCGGTAGCCTGTCTTTTTCGTTTACCTCGGAGTAGATATAGATGAAGTCATTTGTAGCTGTTCCTAAACTGTGGCCAAGAACATATAAGGCCAGTTCATAACGTCACACGGAGTTGATTATCTGTACACGGCAATGGACACAAAAAAAAATCGGCGCGCAGCTTTGTACTAATCATCGTGTAAAGATGATCTAACTCTGAGACTAACGAAAAAGACAGGCTACCGCGGTGGGTCCGTTTCTTCTTTTTTTACAGACCGCTGGAGTCACGTGATGCTCGAATGCACCAAAGAAGGTGCGTGAAAAGAGCATCACGTGACTCCAGCGGTTTGTAAAAAAAGAAGAATCGGACCCACCGCGGTAGCCTGTCTTTTTCGTTAGTCTCGATCCAACTCCGTGTGACTTTTAAACATCATGAACTGGACTATTATGTCATTGGTCGCGCTAACACCCTCCCTCCTGCGTCCACCGTATATAGCGGCATCTTGTACTGGAGACTGCTAAATGCGACATTTCTATTTCCACTAGACTTCTGTTCTAACGTTCTTCAGAACCTGTTCTAGCGTTCTCAGAGCCGTTCTGATTGGCTGGCCCGATTCAGATGAAGTGGCTAAACGTCCGAGCACCGTTTGCATATATTCGGATGTTTGTTTTCAGCTATTTCGTTTCTGATGCTACATAAGTTTGATTTGAATAAATTATTTTCCCTTTTTAAATGATGAAACTGCTATTTTCTACTTGAAAGTATTCAAAAATACCTGCATAAAACAAACCTCCATCATTTCCAAACTAAAACTGTTTTTTTTTTTTTTTTTTCCAAACCTTTTAAGATTAAGACTGTTTCATAATTTTTAAATGTTATTTCTATTAAAAATTATAAAATAAAATATATCATTTATATTAAAAACGCTTGTCACTTATAAAACACTGCAATTGCAGGGGAATTTGCATATCTAAACCATGAAAAAAATATAAAACCAGGGGTTTTTTTTTTTTTGTAACCCTGATACTAAAAATAACCCTGAAAAGTATTCCTTTTTTAGCACTGATTATGGAATTTTTAAATATGTTTCATGGAGGTATAGGAAGATTCAGTTGCAAATTAAGGGGACAGTTAGAAAGTATCCCCGCTCCCCCCCCCCCCCCCCCCCAAAAAAAAAAAGATAAAGTTTATGATTTTATATTTTTTCATGATTTAGATATGCAAAATCTCCCTGCAACTGCAACGTTTTATAAGTGAAAATGCGTTAATTTTTTAATAATTTTTAATATAAATAACATTCAAAATTTATGAAACAGTCTTTATGACTCTATCTTAAAAGGTTTGGAAAAAAAATGGTTTTAGTATGGAAATGACGGAGGTTTGTTTTATACAGGTATTTTTGAATACTTTCGAGTAGAAAATAGCAGTTTCATCATCTAAAAATGAAAAATAATTTATTCACATCAAACTTATCTAGCATCAGAAACGAAATAGCTGAAAACAAATATCCGAATATGTGCAAACGATGCTCGGGCGTATGGACACTTCATCTGGAGCTGGCCAACCAATCAGAACGGCTTTGAAGGACGCTAGAACAGAAGTCTAGTGCAATTAGAAATGTCGCCTGCTAAATGGGCTGCTATCGGTCAAAATCAAGAGAGAAAAGGGCAGAAGAGAGGGAAAGAACTCATTTTTTTTGGTAACTAGTTTTTCACACGGGAAGATTGACATGTCTGTTCCTCTCCTTTCATAACTTCATGGTGGTGAAATAAGCCAAAGCCTCCTAAATATTTGAGAAAGTCTTGACTCGCGTCACGAAAACATCACCCAAAGCAGGCAAAGCAAAGAAACAAAATCATTCATTGGCTCGTGAATATGAACGAGCCAATGAATGATTTTTCTTCTTTGTTTTGCCTGCTTTGTGTGACGTTTTCCTGACACGTGTCAAGGCTTTCTCCAATATTTAAAGAGCGTTGAATAGGCCGGGATCAAGATAGATTTTTCGCTATTAGCGGGATGAGATTGATCAATCTGACGTCTGCATTTTTCCGAACTTTTTGATGTTTGCAGTAAACACCGAAAAGCCTGCAAGGATGGAGGCTACTGATTGGTCAATGTAATTTTACTAACAGAGAAAAATTTATCTGGATCCCGGACATTAACTTTGGTTGGTTAAAACAATTTTGAATAAAATCAAATCAGGAAGCCAATGTTTGTTAACTTTTCTGGTTAGTTTAATTGAAATCTTCCTCGTCTATTACTGAAAACTGAGTTACTGTACTTTGGACAAAAAATTGAATATGAGTACACGACTTGTGCATATTTCACCACTCTAACACAGTGTTGCCAGATGGGCTACTTTTTAAATTCAGATACTTGATTGGCACCACTTTTTTGAAATTGTAAAATGCGCCTTATTTAATGACATATTAAGGCGAAAACAAAGGGAATTTTACCGTTTATAATAAGTGCCGGCAATCAAGAAATCTGAATTAAAAAAAAGTAGCCCACTGGCAACACTGCTCTAACATATAAATGTTCTCTGTTATGACCATGATTCTGAGTGCAGTTAGTTAAATTTGAGTATCTGGGCATTAGAGAAAGCAATAGTGGCCCACCGTGGCTGAGTGGATGAGACACCATGCCGCTAATCGCTTGAGAGCGTAGGTGGAAGCAGATTGGAATCCCGCCGTGATCCGCATGTGATATGATGTATGTGTTCAATAAATCAAACAAACAAACAAGCAAGCAATAATGAAAGGTACAGTTGGCATGGAAACAACGACTTCTTTAATTCGTATAGAAAATTAATGAATATGTAGTAGTAAATGACTCAAGTTTAAAATGTAGGCAAATGGTCTGGAAATATCAATGGCTCCCATCTAGTATTTCACAAAATCAATTTAATAGATTCACATGATGTATAACTTGATGCAACTCTTAGCTAATGAAAATTCTGCAACAAGACTTATGTAGGTAGATCTTTTGAATGAATAATTCAAAATTCTGAGAACAAAACGAAGTTCTTAAGGGCTCTTCCTCACACCCCCCTCAAAAAAGGAAATACGATAGAAAGATATAAGAATTTGGATAGCTTCAATATGTCTGTGATCTTTTGTCAGAGTTCAGAAAAAGAGTCTGGGCATAAAATAAAAAAAAACAAATTTGACGAACGATAAGACTATAGATTTCAGGCAATTTTTAACCGAAAAATATTTAATTCTAATGTATATGCGGCTTCAATAATAGACTATTAAAGATAATCAATTTAGGGGAAATTTTATAGTAAATTAATATCCTCACATTTATGCAAATAGGTATGGATAAACAGACTTGTGTAAAATTACATATTTATTCTTTCTTCTCTATAACACGATCTAAATGAAGATGAAGTTATATGTACAGTTTATATCTTTAAATTTTTAGATTTTTTTTAATCAAAAATGTTCCTTTATTATGTCTAGAATTGCTAGATTTACAGATCTTCGATTCTTTAGATGACTGCGGGGTTTCATTCTCGGATTAACCGTAGGTATTTGTAAAGGTAAATTTATTTTGCAAAACCGTCAGCAAAAAAAAGTTAGAAAAAACAATTAACTGACGGACTAACTGTAAATATATATTTTATTTCGACTCTGTTTTTTACTAAATTTTCATCTTTCGTAGAAAATTTTAAGGAGATATAAATTGAGAAAGACTGATACTTTGAAAGAATAAATTGACTTTCCTTACTTTTAAATTATTAATCACTATAAAAAATGAATGATAGGTAAACAAAATGTATAATATTGTGTTTGCTCCCTGCTTATAAAGGCTATACAAGGACTAATTTTAATTTGAGTTAGTAGAATTATTTCAATTATATATCATTTGTTTTAAAAAAAAGAACTGATATCTACTAAAAAACAACTTTTCAAAAGTAAAAAAAAGCCAAGCAAAAAAAAAAAAAAAAAGAAAGAAAAGAAAAAAGGTGAAAGTTGTGGTTAAAAAATAGTGTGATATGAAATTTCCAAGCTTATATTACGGTACTTATTTAACATTTTTTGATAAAAATTTACCATATGTAAGTCGAGTACCTAAGTATGCGTTGATAGAAAGCCTTTTCTCCTTTACTAAATACATCATAACGTGTTTCTGAAAATTAAATTTTTTTTAATTATGCATGATGGGCTTGGCGGCCATCTTTCCATATTTTACACAAATTTCTAAGCACTCAAGCTCGTAACATATTTGCATTATTAAGAATTTCGAACTTCTAGTTTTAGCTACAGACAGATAAATTAAGAAAGTTTTTTATTTTGAAAAAACAAATTGATTTTTACTGCTTTAACTAATTAATTAACCCCCCTCCGTAAAAAGAGAATCATAAGAGGAAACCTGAAGTTACTTCAGCTTTATTTTTAGACACAAATTTTTAGGCACTCATTTCCATAAATTAAAAGAATAAAATGTTTGCTTTAGTAACAATTTCGAACTTCCAATCTTAACAATGTACTTGTGTGCTTAGAAATTTGTGTAAAATATGGAAAGATGGCCGCCAAGCCTATCATGCATAATAAAAAAAAATTAATTTTCAGAAACACGTTATGATGTATTTAGTAAAGGAGAAAAGGCTTTCTATCAACGCATACTTAGGTACTCGACTTACATATGGTAAATTTTTATCAAAAAATGTTAAATAAGTACCGTAATATAAGCTTGGAAATTTGATATCACACTATTTTTTAGCCACAACTTTCACCTTTTTTCTTTTCTTTCTTTTTTTTTTTCTTTTTTTTTTTTTTTTACTTTTGAAAAGTTGTTTTTTAGTAGATCTATTCTACAGAAAAGTTATATCGATACTCAGAAGTTCTAAAACCTGCGATCTGCAGAGTGATTCTAAGTAGTGCTCTAAATGCAGATCATATGTATTTCGTGTACTTCGGACTCAAAATACTCCTATTTCTTCTTCTGTGGTAACAATAAGAGATTCAACGAGTACTGGCCGACGACACCACAAATAAGAAACCTAATATACATTTACCAGTACCTCTTTGTCGCAATTCTAACACTTGTATAATTTGTAAGGGTAACAACTGACTCGTCACTGTATCAAAAGCAGCTCAAACTCAAGCCTTTATACAAACTAGAATCTACATTTCATCGGGAAAACGATACTGTGAAACTCATATTACAGGATTTACGTCCTGTAATTGAGAATACATCAATGTATGAAAAAGATATTAAAAGTCTTTTAAACAATATCAGAAAAGTAGAAAAAAAGAGATGCCTCAATTTTTACACACCAGGAGAGCTTTCCGAGTCCGATTATTTAACTCTCATGGGTAGATCCATCTCTGATTTTAACTATATTTTTGAACTAGTAAAATCCAAAATGCGTTCCTCGAAATAGGGGTAATCTCGTACATGCTTTGTAGTTTTACTTGTAAACAGGGGCGTCGCCATGGGGGGGTGGGGGGGGGGGGGGAGCCTCCCCACCAATATATGTGAAGTTGGGAAATTTGAACTTAGAGTTGGGAAATTCTAGATTTTTGTGACAATTTCTTTTTTAAAAGTAATAGTAAAAAAATTACGAAATTTTTATTGTTTTGGTGATTATGTTTCTGAGTACTGTAACAGTAAACAAGTTAAATTATCAAAAAAAAAAAAAAAAAAAAAAAAAAAAAAAATTACAAAAAGAAATCAGCCGCACTCACTTTATCATTGTGTTTTCAGTTATACAAAAATATTGTACATCTACCGGACCTAAATTTCTCTACTCCTGTCCATCAATAGCTGACGATCTAGTTCCTTTATTTCCTCCAAAACTTTGTTCCTTTCTCAAAAATTTCAAACTACCTCACTTTCTCCCCCCAAAACAGAATCCAGCTATTTATAATCCAAAGGGATTGCATCTTCTTTTGAAAATTGGAGATCACTCGTAGCACAACAGAAAGGAATCTAGTCACCTACTTGAAACACAGCTACGGGCAAGAAGATTTGATGAGTTTTCACAAATTGCAATAATTTTTAAACTAATTTCCCGATTTTTGGACAATATTTTACTCATTCTCGTGATTTTTTGCCACAAAAATTACTTAACCCTTCGCAGTCGAGAAAAGGGCGTTATATGAGCAAATGTGTATTATAAGAAGTCGTTGGTTCTGATAAATTTGTCACATTTTACTTTTATTTGTGTATGTGTGCGAAATATATATTAGGCCTGTTCGTTTATACTTATGGGTGTTTGTGAAATTTTAAACTAAAAGTTCAGTGTTGTGTGTTTAAAGCTGTTCTAAAAAATGACTATAAATATCAGAGCGAAAGAACCCTTCATAATAGGAAAAGAGTTTTCGTGGGAGATTTTGGAGCATGTAAAAATCCATTCGAGGATGATAAAGGTAAAAAAAGGACGATTTGAATTTGGAAAGAAATATGACTATGAAAGCTGTCCATCATCTGTAGAAAAAATCGACATGCACGGTAACGCTGACACGTTGCACTTGAATAAAATTTTGAAGAAATAAAGATTTCCTTATAGACAAGTTCACAAACAATTATGAATATTGGGTCATTCCACGTAAAATGAGCAAAAATTTAAAAAAAGTCGTGGCCACATAGTAACCAGTTTTAATAAAATTTGATATACAGGTTCAATTCATATTCAAACAGAGCTCTGCAAAATATCTTCACAAAAAATAAATTATTTTAGCAGTTTTGGACATTTAAAAAACTTGTGATAAAGAATGGCATGTGTGCAATCGTCCAAAGTTGCAGGTTTGAAGTTCTGTATCTTGAAAACTATTTAACTGAAATGAATTTTTTTTATAATAATGTAACCTCTGAAAAATTATCTTCACATTTATTGAGTAATACTAATCTGGTAACACCATGATTAATCTTTAATAGGTTGTAAAAATTGAAAATTTGCAAATTTTGAGAAAATTAAAAACGTTATAAAAATTAAAGGAATTCAAAAACATCTGAGAAATTAATGCCTGATGTAGTGTTACATATTAAGATCGAATTACTAAAGTTTTTAAGTTGCCATGTATTTCCTTCACCTTTAAAAATTTTAGAAACTTAAAAAAAAATGACAAAATCGTAATTTTTCCTCTTATTGATAGGTAAAAAATATAATGAAGGAAAGGTCCCACATTACAGTTATTGCACAGATATAAAGATCAATAAGTCCATAATCTGCTAAAAAAATTTCAAGATTGCCTTTTGATTCCTAATGTCACAAAATTGGGTTAGAAAAGGCAATATTAACTACATTCCATGAGCTTTTTTTTTTTAATTCGCGCGCGTTTCTTAAAATATTGCACGATTTCAAGGTGAAAAAAATTAGTGCTGCCATCTATTTTCTGCATGTGGGTTTAGGTGTTATTATATAATTTTTTGTTCAATTGAGCTTTTTTTTCTACTTTAATTAAAAATATTCTTGAGTCAAAAATAAACTGAAAGCAAGTATAAAAGTTTTTATATTTAAAATATACACATTTAGCTATAATATCAAAAGAATTAAAAGTTTTAAAAAGCTTTCCTTCATGTCGAAACAAGTGATAGAAATATTGCATTTTATCCTCAACATTTTTTACTATTTATTTTTTTCCTCATTAAGGAATAAAAAGGCAAAAATGAAAGTTTGAATATTTAATATATATACTTTTAGCTATAACGTCAAGCAATTTTGATATTGTCAGAGGTGTCCTTCTACCTTCATCTCAATAGAAACGTTGCATTTTTCCCTCAAAAATTTTCAAAGATAATTTTTTTTTCATTAAGGAATAAAAATACAATTACTAACCTACGTCAATCTGTTACTTATTATTCATTTCCTAATTATAAATAATTTTTAATATAGTCTTTGCATTCTTAAGGCTAATAACCAAAATCGAAACTTCAAGCATGTAGCCAAAACCACGATTTTGCATCCACTTTTAATATAAATTTTAATACTTAAATAAACAATCCTAAAATCTATTATTTTACATTTACTCATAAATAGGTATGATCTACTTACAAAATGATTTTCGTTAAAATCTGTAACATATCTGCCACAGGTGATTTGCTCATTTTGTATGGAATGACCCTATTAGGATATGACTGAAAAAGCTGACTTCCGAAAGCGCGGTAGGAAAACGGCTTCACCAAAGTGAAGAGATAAAAATAATAGCACAGCAATGAACATTGCTACACATAAGTTTTACAGGAAATAATAGAAATACAAGAAAATTTCGGCAATTTAGTAATGAGCTTAAATGACAATGTTCCCTATATCAGGAGAATATTGCACCAATACATTTCATATTTAAATTTCAATTGTGCAAGGCAAATTTGAGTACCACTAACTTAGAAAAGTTAATAATGTTTCCACCTGTATATGAGAAACGGATGTACATGACTTGCAGAGTCAAATAGAAATAAACCAAATCCTAACTGACTAGCTGCTATCCGATTCACCAACTTTTCAGCCGACTTTAAGCCCATTTTTTTTCCCGTTCAAAGGGAGAAAAAGGTTGTCGTTGCTAAAGTTGGAGGAAAACCAGTACTACTAGTACCAGCCGTTAATATTTATCGCCTATTCGTATAAATCGCTTATCTCTGATTGGCTGAAATGTTGAAAGTTATGGGGGAAAAGGCTCGGCTAGCGCATACTTTTTTTAGAGCTGTGGTTGGTGATATTGCTGTTTGCTATCACACTGGGTGTTGAGACAATATTTCACGATAAGCTGGAGGAAATCAAGAGTTGACTCAAAAATTGCTCGAAAAGTTGGTGAATCTGATAGCAGCTTTAAACAAACCTTTTACTCATGCCATGAAATTCAAAGACTATTTGGGTCATGCCGTCAAACTATATATTCATATCTTAACATTCACATAAGCTTATCTTTATGGCGTTGCATCTAATGAAAGAATCTTTAGTCAAATAAAAATTAAAAAATATATATATTACAAACTGCATTGAGGGATGACAGGCTTGACAGGCTAATGCTTTTGAAATGTGAAATCCAAATAGTGGATTTTATTAAACTGGATGATGTTATCATCAGGTTGGCTTCTTTGAAGACAAGAAGAATTAATGTTAAATGAAAACAATGTGCCAATCCCAAAACTTTATTCTATCCCATATATGTTAATACCTCAAAATTTGCAACCACAATGCTAAAATTAAATAATAATTCTGTGCCCATAATAATGAATTCTAAAGGTATAGATTCGTTTAATTGTATTCATTTAAAAAGGAGATAGAAGCCTCCCATTTTTCAAACAAATCATTGAATTTCGGCACACACCCTGTTAGATGCAACCAAAATTCCAAATCCAAAGAACACAAAAGTGATGCCTTTGGACAGTAAACACCCAAGCCCAATAAGGAAGTGCAACCGAATATGAAGTTTGACTAAATTCCGTGCATTAGTTTTTCAGATATAGCTAACGCGAAAATCGTGAAAAATGCTGCACAGCAGTGCCACCTGTTATATAATATACACAAAATCCTAATAAGCACCAACAGACTTAGATAAAATGTAAAACTGTCTGCGAACTCAAATAATTTCTTTAAAATTTTCTGCAAAAAAAACGCCGCGCTCCTCCCAAATCCTATATTGCCGCCAACAGCAAAAATGAAAAGTTATATACAAGCACATAAACATTCGCTAAAATTTCCAACCAAATAAACTTTATTTAAAAAGAGATCAACATTTAACATTTATTTTTTAACACAAAATTTATTTTTAATCTGTTAAATTAATCTACAAAGCCTAACATAATCTGCAGCACCCGTGTCGGTGCTGCACTGTTTCTGCTACCGACCCTGGCAGGAGGGAAAAAAAAAGAATTGTACCCGCCGTTCCGGCATAAGCACCGCACTTACAAAATTTTTAAGTTTTTAATTTGTATGAGCTGCGGCGCTTCTTCCAAAAAATAATGTACTATGGTACATGGCAAATACTTTCTAGCAAACTTTTTTTTTTTTTCTCCAGTTGAAAAATAGTCTACAGACCTTGTCAATAGTCTGTAACGTGCGTTACACCGATTCTCCGCCTGGGGTCTTGTTAATTTCTTTTTTTAAATAAAGAAACTTGCAAAAAAAAAAAAAAAAAAAAAAAAAAAAAAAAAAAAAAAAAAAACATCAAAACTGTCTGCAAACTTTGAAAATTTTTCTGCGAAAATTACGGCGTTCGCGTGTTCGTCTATATTGTCTGACTCTGAGCACCAAATTATGTCAAGGTTTAACAGAATATGAAGTTTGATCAAATTCCGTGCAACAGTTTTTGAGAGATAACTATTGCTAAAATCATGTAAATCGTGAAAAATGCAGATTAGCAGCGCCACCTTTCCGGCGATTTACATCAAAAACTAATCAGCATTAATTCTTATCAGGATATAACTGAATCTAAAGTTTTATTAAATTCCGCGCATTAGTTCTTGAGATAGAGCAACCACAAAATTTGTGTCACATACACACAGACAGACATTTTCTAAAAACAGTCAAATCGTGTTCAGGACCTGCATGTTTGTTTTTTATTAAAGAAACCAATAATTAGAATTTTTATGTTTCCATTTTCAAAATTTTTCTTTGGGAAGGAATTTTTTATGCATACGTTTCATTATCATTATTATACACATTGTGGTACACGTATTATACACACTTTAGTTGAAAGTTGGAAGAATTTGTTTCAAATTGGGAAATTTTCGAATTCTCAACCCCGAAAAAATATCTGTAGCTACGCCCCTGCTTGTAAAGCTTAGAACCGGTCTCTCTAATGGTGTTTTGTCCTCATTATTCAATATAAAAAATGGAATAATATCTTCTGTGCAATATGCATGCCAGGCATTGATTGAGAACTTTGTTCCACTACTCCTTGGAATGGAACACGTCACCAGGAAAGCGGTTATTAAAAAATATATGAGGCTTTTAGCAAGAAGATTATTTATTTCGGATGACGACAATGATACTGTGATACTTGTTGATGATGGCACGTATATTTAATTTATATCCAGAAGAGTGTGAACTATTCCCTTCAGAGACGATTTTTCTCGCTACATAAAGGAAGACCTTTGGTTAAGCCTATAACGTTGGTCACTACTTTAGGTCATATTAAGGACGTTTTCGGACCTTACTTTGCGGATTCAAAAAGCAATGAGGCTAACATACTTACAGATATATTAAAAAAAGATGCAGGCAATGTCAAAGAGTGGCTGAAGCCAAATGATGTTATGATTATTAATAGAGGTTTCCGGGATAGTTTGGAACTTCTGCAAGAAACGGATTTCGTACATGAAATGCCTAGATTCCTAAATAATCAGCAATAGTTTTCAACAGAGGATGCTAAGGAGACAGTCTCGTGTCTAAAGTTCGAGTGTTCGATACACAAGTGCTAAAAACTGTAATATTTGGATAAAAACAGAGCGAAGCAATATCGCTCAATGGTACTGTCAGTGTAAAATAGGCGCAGTGCCGTAGGGTGCTGTGCGCATGTTGCTTCTGTATTATGGTTTCTGGCTTACTGCGGCCACAACGTAACCGAAGTTTAAAAAAAAAAAAAGTCTTTAATATGCTTATACACTACAAGGTGCCGCCGCTAGCTGGTCCCGTAGTGATTCGGGTGAAGAAACCAAGTAGGAAGACTAATATAAAACACATTGTTAAAAAAGTCTGAAATTGTACGATTATTTTCAGTTATTGATTATTTCCGATATTTCATATATTGAAATAATAGTCTTAATAAGCTTCATTTATCTTAATTTTGCATTTAGAGTTGCATTTACTATTGATTATATGGATTAAAACTAATGACAATAGTGTTTATGTTCGTTAATGTACATAATACTTAATCAATTATATATTTTATTTTTTCGATCAATTTTAGAACTTTATTAAAAATATTTTTTTTTCTTATTTGTTGTGAGGTATACTGATGAAAAAAATGTATGTCACATCAAGGGGCCGATGGGCGAAAAATGGCCCTTATCAACCCACCTCCTTTTCTACATCCGTAACTTCTGAAATTTTATTACATTACATTTTATTTTATTTTTGATTAGATTTAGTTAGTTTTAGACTCTGAATCGATGAATGACTTATTATGTGTTCGGCTGTAATCATGCCATACAAAAATGTGACACATGAGAATATCTAATATTTAAAATAGTAAATATTTGTCCCGGCTCAACAAAGCAAAACTTTCGGACCTATTTTCCAATCTAACAGCCTGATTATTGAAGGGGTTTGTCATCGAAGAGCTTTTCAGTTTTCGAAAAATGAATTACATCTTGAGTTATAAGCAATTGTGGTTTTATAACGGCTCTTTCATTCACGCACTCGCTGTCACGGACGGATATTCGTTACAAAACGCAAGCTTTGATCGCATTTTCTGAAAGATTTGCCTTTACCGAAAAATGGGAAAAACAGATAAAGATTACATAGTTTCTGAATAAAAGCACCTACTAATTTCATGCGTTTAGGAACAGTAATTAATTTAAAAATGTGTCAAACTAGCTAATTTGGGTTTCAGAACAGCCTTAAGTACTCAAAATAAATAAATAAATAAAGTTATCTTTCAAGGATCCAGAAGAAAAACTTTTCGATTACATAGTTTCCGAGTAAGAGAACCTGCTAATTTCATGCGTTTGGGAATAAAAATAAATTTAAAAACGTGTCAAAATAGCTAATTTGGATTTGAGAATTCAGCCCCGTTTTTTTTTTACAGTATGGTGCCAAAATTAAACTGGCAGTACTCAGACTCAGAGTGTTCTGTAGCGCGATCTGATTGAGAGAATTCAAATTTTGTGGGACGATTAAACAAGGCGGAGAAGGAAGGATTTTGCGAGAAAAAAATAGTTCCAATACTCACCACTACGGGAATATGTGGCGCTGTGTAATAGAAAAGAGAGTTTTAAAAAATGCAGAATCAGTACTGAAATATAATTCCTTTTTATTTAGCAAATTTAACGATTTAACTCAAGCTCAATATGGCAACACTTTTTAAAAAGTTAGAACTTTATATAATTTCACTTACTGAACCAAAGAAGGCAGTAGCAGAAGAAGTTCTTTATTTAAATTTCACATTACATCCTTGGCACAGTGCCATCTTGTTGGGCTTTTAAAATCAGTGCGTTACTTTGAGAAGTTATGTGCATTGTGCAGTAATGTCTCCTCCTTTAGTGGGGCGTGCGTCACTTGTCAAATTCTTTTACCTCAACCAGTGCAACGCGCCAGCCACTCTTCGTGCTGTTAGAACGCACAAAAAAATGCGTAAAGGTAACGATCCTTTCTCAGTTAAAGGTTTAAAAGCAATGGTTGCGAATTTTGAGAAAACAAATTCTGTGAAAGTTCAGTCCGGCAGAGGTCGAAATCCCGTACCACAGGATACAATCGAAGAAGTTGCAACGGTAATTGTCGACACAGCACAAGACAATATTGCTGCCACTTTCAGCGCTCGTGGGGTAGCTCGGAGCCTGGATATGCCTTATAGTACGGCATGGAAAGTGTTACGAAAGATTATCCACTTCTATTCGTACAAGACTAGCCGTGTACAAGAGTTACGTCACACCGACCATAATAAGTGATTGACTTTTGCTCTCACCTTTCTTGCCAGAGTAGAG
The DNA here is from genome assembly GCA_963932465.1 of Maratus speciosus. Classification (NCBI taxonomy): domain Eukaryota; kingdom Metazoa; phylum Arthropoda; class Arachnida; order Araneae; family Salticidae; genus Maratus; species Maratus speciosus. Next base: position 451,261,494 of record OZ010789.1, on the reverse strand, counting down.
ATGGATGATGGAAAATCTTATGGGGAGACGAGACTCACTTTTACCTGAATGGAACTGTAAATACCCAGAACTGCCGAATTTGGAATATCAAATCACCAAATGCATTCAAAGAAATTCCCTTACATTCATCAAAGCTTGCTGTGGTTTCACATCGGAAATTATCACAAGTCCATTCTTCTATGAGACCATTACCCCGACAGGACCGGTAACATGTGTTCTGTTACCGGAGAGAAATATCGGCAAATCTTAAACAACTTTGTCATTCCGGCATTTCAGCAATGACAATGCCTGGATAAAATCATTTCCTTGCAAGATGGAGTCCCTCCACACATTGCTTTGCGGGTACAGCAGCTGCTATGACAGAAATTCACAACAGAAAAAGTCATTATTAGCCGTTGCTTTCCAACTGCATGGGTCAACTCCGTTTCCTGATCTTAACCCATGCGATTTCTGGCTATGGGGCTACCTAAAGTCCAAGGTCTAGTTGGGACGGAGTTGTCCACGACCTGGCTATGTACAGGGCCCGATTAACCTCTGAAGCTGTCGGAAGCACGATGTCATTTCGGGGCCCCCTTTCCTTCCGAGAATAGTTTTCTAAATTTGACATACCTGCAAACACACCAATGCTACAAATATTATTCCAAAGACTGGCTCAGTTGAATTCACATACGTTACATAAAAAAAAAATAATAATAATGTTCCCTCATATATACACACAAAAATTACATACAATCAAGAAAAATATGTAACAAGTAAAAATTAAATTTAAAAAATCAAAAAACCCTGCGTAAAAAGAGAACTCATTAATTGTTTCTCATCAATGTGAAATTATTTTTTATATTACTTACATATTTTTTTTTATTTACTTGTATGGATGACTTTTAAGTTGTGTTTAATGGTTAGTTCCTATCTATAAACACTGTTTTGATGAGGCCTATAGATGTCTATGAAGGTTAGAGTTGCAGTCAAGCTAGAGATCCTACCTACACAACTTCCAGGTTGTGTCATATTTAAACGGAGCTTCTGAGTGTAAAATAGTCAATGAAATGTTGTCTTCATTTTGAAAGACCTATCCAATGATGGGCCACTCAATAGGATGCGTAAATTGTTTTTTCGCCTCTACCGCCATTTTGAATTTATAAAAACAAAACATTGCCTATAACCATCGGACGGTTAAAACGAATCGATAGAGACCTCATTCATTAAAATCCATCCAGCCGTTAGGATGTTTCGAGGGTATAAAGAAATCCACATACCCAGATACGTGTGAAACACATAACCCTTCTTGGCAGTCGGGTAAAAAGGATTTTGCATAGTATTAGCATAGAAATATAAGTTGGTTTAAAAGGTTGAATTTAGCATTTATGAAAAACATAAAATATTAATATTTTGAAATACGTCTTCAGTTCTGGCAGTAGTTGAAATTATTAATATTTTATATTGTGTATATTAGCCAAATTCAATAATATTCAGATTCAATATGTAAAATGAGTAACTAATTTGGAAAGAAATTAGATAGAATTTTGGAATGGAATTAATTCAATATAAAATTTGGAGCCCCCTGTTTTCTCAATTTTGGGCCCCTTCAAATTTTTCTAAGGGAAGCACGGTGCTTCTCGTGACTATTCGGTAATCGGGTCCTGGCTATGTAGAAGGATAACATAGCACGGAGTGTACGGAAGATTCCTTCAGTATCTTACTTTCTACTGTTTTGCATGCTGTGCACAGAATGCAATATGTGGTCCATAAAAACGGTGGCCATATTGAACCTGATTTGAATGTTCTAAATAAAAGGTAATTTTATTTCAGTATTGATTGTGCATTTTTTAAAACTCTCTTCCCTATAACACAGCTCCACATATTCTCCTAATGGTGACTTTAGGAACTACTTTTTTTTTTCGCGGAACCTTTCGTCCCCCGTTTTGTTTAATCTTCCCACAAAATTTGGCACCATTCTCTCAATTAGATCGCTCTACAGAACACTCTGAATACTGTCAGTTTAATTATGGCCACCTTGTACTTAAAAAAAAAAAAAAAAAAAAAAAAAAAAAAGTTATCTTTCAAGGATCCCAAAAGAAAAATCTGTTAACTGTTGCATAGTTTCCGACTAAGAGAACCTGGTAATTTCATGCGTTTGGGAACAAAAATGAATTTTAAACTGTGTCAAAGTAGCTAATTTGGATTTCAGAACAGCCTTAAGTACTTTAAAAAAAATAAAGTCAATTTTTAAGAATTCCAAAAGAAAAAGCAGTTCGATTACATAGTTTCTGAATAAAAGTGCTAATACACGTAAACATTTCAAGCGACGAAAATTGCTTCCTACTCGAAACCGATTTCGAAACTGAAAGTACTTTAAAAAAAAATCTGCAACCAAAATCGAAAAAGTGAAAAAGAGTCATATTTAAATATTAAGTTCAGCTGTCCTCTGCAAAAAAAAAAAAAAAAAAAAAAAAAAAAAACATTTAAAAATATTCAAATTTAAAAGAGAAATTCGAAAACAACCTCCCCACTGGTTTAACATTACGGAGCGCGTGTTTTCAAGTGAGTGATTAAGGGGACCTTCTACATTTGGAGAAAAAAAAAGCACTTTTTAGCTCACAGGCTATCAAAGCCTGAGAGCTAATGTGCCCGCCGGTTCTGTATGTATGTATGTATGTACGTAACGCGATAACTCTTGATAGAAACATCCGATTTGCTTCAAATTTTTATTCTAGGTTCATTCTGATAAGGCGCTTCCCTGATTAGTTTTGGGGGTTCATTGGTTTAATATAAAGGGGAAAAGGGGGGGCTAGTCCCCCTCCCCCTTAATTTAGATAAATGGGTTTTTCATGCAAAATTAATCGATTTGCTCCAAATGTAGTATACCAGTTTTTCATGTTAAGGAATTTCCCTGATTAAATTTGGAGGTTCATTAGTTAAGTACATAGGGGGGAAAGGGGGCCAGACCCCCACTTAATTTAAATAAATGGGTTTTTCATCAGAATTATCCGATTTGCTCCAGATTTGGTGTACCGGCCTATTATGTTAAGAAGCTGCCTTGATTTGATTTGGAGGTTCATTAGTTAAGTGCAAATAGGGGAAAGGGGGGGGGCTAGACCCCCCTCTTAAATTTAGATAAATGGGTTTTTCATGCAGAGTTATTCGATATGCTCCAAATTTAGTATACCGGTTTATTACGTTAAGAAGCTGCCTTGATTACATCTGTAGGTCTATTGGTTAAGAATAAAGGGGGGGGGGGGCTAGTTTCCCCTTAATTTAGTTAAATGGGGTCCTTCATTAGATTTGGAGGTTAAGTAAAACGGGGGAAAGGGGGCAAATCTCCTCCCTTAATTTAGATAAATGGATTTTCATGCAGAATTATCCAATTTACTTTCATTTTTTTATGTTCATTCTGATAAGGAAGTTTCCCTATTAGATTTGGAGGTTCATTAGTTAAGTATAAAGGGGTGAAGGGGGTTAGCCCCCCCCCCCCTAATTTAGCGATATGGTTTTTTCATGCTGAATTATCTGATTTGTTTCAAATTTGGTATACCGGTTTATTATGTTAAGGAGCTTCCGTGATTAGATTTGGAGGTGAATTGGTTAAGTATAAAGGGGGATACGGGGTCTAATGCCCCTTCATTTATTTTTTGAGGGTCATTATTCTATGAAATAAGAGTATAATATACAGTTAGTGTGAATAGCCTGTGAGCTCAATGCCATCAGTTTAACTGGGCAAATTTCTTTTTTATTTATGATTTTCTTGTAAGAAAACTGCATGATGGATCTTTTTGAAATTTTAACAGTTTATTGTACATATCTTAAGGTATACACAATAGGTTTTTTTTATTAGATTTTGTTGCTTCTACTCTAAGTTATAAACAAATATGTTCAGCTGCTTTGGAAAATTTCGTCTGGACGGTAGGCATGATAGCGTCTTGTAGAATTATCTGAAACACAATAATAAATTCTTTTCGTAAACTTTGTGAGTAGCTTCTAGTTAAATTAAAGGAATCCATAAATTTATAAAAAAAAGTTATGTAATGGCTGATTTAAAAAAAAAGTGTTAACAAAATTCGTTCTTATTTATTAATAACTTTTTTTTATAAATAATTTTAGTAAAAGCTTTAATTCATATCGAAGGTAATTAAATAAGCTTTAATTAAAATAAAATCAAGATGATCCCTTGAGCAGTTTTTTTTTTAAATCTTACCCAGCGTGTCAAAAAATGTGGTTTTGAAAAAAACGCGTTTAAAATTTTCGTACTAGAAAAAGGGTTCATAAAAGCTTATTATCGTTTATTTACCTATACTGTTCCGTTAATCTGCTATCCCTGCTTCATATAAAAGACCCTCTTCTTTCCTCATTTATTGCTATTTCTTCGAATTCCTGATAGCCGGCGTAAGATTCTTACTGCGACGATTTTGAATGTTTGTTCGTTGGATGTTTACTGTATTGACCAAGTCTCGACAAGTGGGCCCAATAACTATATCTAACATTGACATAACACGTAATACTGATAAATATCCTGCATTGAAAATGCCAGCAGCAATCCAAGCTGCACTTTCAATAACTTTTCTGCCGCAGTGAAGATGATTTGGTGCCATTCGCCAAACGGTGGCATTAAAACTTTCATTTGCGTTTTGTGTATGTCCACCATTACACCGTTGGAGAGCAAATCTTTTCATCGTTGGAGCAATTCTTACTTGCCGTTCTGCTCGGAGCACACGCACTACGCATGGATATTTCGACCTCTTGCAGTTTGAATTCAGACTTGAGATTTTAGGAGCATATTCTACAGATGAAACTACTGATTTAAGGGGGAAAAAAAAGATTTTTTAAAACTTCTAATGTAGAAGATCCCCTTAAATGTTCATTCCAGTAACATTTCAGAAGTTATTTTCTAACTATTTTGTACATAATTCGTATAATGAATCGAATAGATGTTTTTATCACATTAAGAATTTTTTCGATAAAATCATTATTGGGGACCAAAAAAAAATTGGTCTCTGGAAATCTGTATGCCTTGAACAAGCGCACCGCGTGCCTTACCGGTAATAGCTGGACGTTAGATAAAATATTGCTGCATGTGTAAAGCACATTTGAGTCAGTTTTGTAACGTTTTTTATAGTTTTGTGTTCTCATGAAACTGAAGGTATCGCAAAATTTCAGCCCATTTTGGATTAAAAATATCCTACTGTAAGCGGAAATGACTCAAGTTACCATATTGTGAAAGCAAAGTCCTGAAAATTTTGTTACGGACATCTTACTCTCTGACATCATTTTCTATTCTTGTTTGAATTTCTCATTTTGTGAAAAAACTGAATTTTAAAGTAGGCACTGTCAGTTTGGTGTAAAATATGAAACTTTGTCATATGTCCCACCGTCGCATGAAAAAATTAAATTTTCAAATAAAGAAAAATTATTATTTGTTTTTGTTTTTTTATAATTAAAAAATATTAAGAGTGATAATATATGACACTTTTTCTTGAAATAATAATATATATAACTGAGCTTTGTCTAATGGTATTAGACGCGCTATTCAGTTAATAATTTATTGTTGTCCATTTTGGATTTTTTTCGTCAATTAATATTGAAAAAAGTATTTGGTTCTTGTGAATTGTTTATTAAAATATGTTCGTAGGTTTACCATTGTGTTTCCCTGCTCCCAGTCCTCCATGTTTTCATACCTTTTGGTGCAGGGAAACACAATGCTAAACCTACGAGTCAGCCGCTAAAATCGGGTTTTCAGGTGTTTTCTACCAAGATATGACTTGGCAGACCGATTGCGTTTTAATATGCGAATCAAGAATTAACTAATCCTAGAATTTCATCCGTGAACTCGATGAGGTGATTGCCTGTGTTGCCGGCTCCCGGTCTATTAGTAATTATGTCTATCAAAAGGGGAAAAAAATTAAAAAGTATAAAGTCTAACTTGATTTCTTTTACTGTTATTCACACACTTTGACTATAATTTCTTACGTTTTTAAAACTTAATATTATTAGTTACATTAATCATTTACATCGGAAAAGAGTGTTTAAGGAACATATCGTTATTCTACAGGTTATGTAGCCACATCTACTGGCAATGAAGTGCAGAGAAAATTGGAAATTTTCAGACAGGTTAAAAAAAATAACCATCATTGTTACAATTTATTGATTTTATATCAATTCATATTCACGTTTCATCACGAAAGCTAAACTCTGGATTTCTGTAACTAAATTAAGACTTTTAATTTGAGCTTCTACAAATATGTTTCTATTTATATTAATCGAAAATAACTGCAAATATGTTTAAGTGTCAATCGGTACACGCGATCCACTCTTATCAACCTCTCCATTACATCACGTTGCTCTGTATTCTCATCTATAACTTAGCCATTAATCGTGATTGTGGCTTTGTAGCCAACGTAAGCCATTAATCAGTCCTCTATCACCCCCTCCAAAATCCCCTTGATTAATGATTGATAGGAAATAACAATAAACCACTTGACAACAGACCGCTGTATGCACACGTACCACGCAAAATATCACGTGCTGCACCCCATCCCTTCCCAGATCCACGTGTGATCGGCATCATTTCACTTTCCATCCGCCCCCTACTGGTGAATTAGATGCAACTGCTTGCTAACATGGGTAATGGATGTTCCTGTGTAGATTTGCCACCAAACTGGCAAACAATGGCAAAGCGTAGTACACGTGTTGTGTTTTGGGGTGCTTCCAGCGTATCGAAATCCCAAAGCAGACGTTTACTGTAGAGTTACGCAGTGTGTACCGCCGATGGTATTGGTTCCCACGAAACTGCGTGTTACGAAATTGTTAGCCATTGCTTACTGGTCATATCCGTAACTTAGCGGTTGTTGTAGGGATTATGGAGAAGTGGGAAGCTCTTGAATGAAGAATTTAGACGCAAATATGACCAGAAAAGCATAAAATTAGAAATAAGATTAAAAAAGTATATAATAATACCAATAAAGATTGGTTCTTGAATTCATTTATATTTTCCATAATAGTACTTCTATAGAATTATAATCTCTTAAGACCTATTTAAAAAAGGTTTTTTATATATTTTTAACAAATAACATTGTTAAGAGAGAACAGTCAGAGAAAACTATTTTACTAATAACTTTATTAATATTTTATTAATACACATAAAATATTGTAATACTTATTATAATACTTTTGGATGGATATATAATAATCCTATACTTCTCATTATAAAATAACAGGAAAGACTAATCCTGTTTATCATCATTATTATTATTATTTAAGAAATAGTAGATGTATTCCCTTCTAATCCGTTGAGTTTTAACGTTTCCTTTATTTGACAATGGCAAACTCAGACACCTTAAATTATAACTATTAGTACTATTTAAACTTATTATCACTTATGCCACTAATATATCGAGTTACAACATTTTTCAATATAGTACCATACATTAAAAATGAAGACTGGTTTTTATGTTGATTAATATTTTCCAGAAAAGTAATCTATAGTCCTTTAAGAACTATGTAAAAAGAATATTTTGAGTTTTTCTTTTTATAATAAATATCCGTTTAAGAGAAAATATTTAGAAAAAAAATTCATTAATAAATTTATTAATACTTTATTAAAGTACTAATAAATAAACTAATAAATAAAGTATAACAAAATTCTAATTTTTATTATAATAAATAATAATCATGTATATCTTAGTCTAAAACAACAGAAAAATTAATCCTATTTATTATTAATAATAATAATAATTAATTAAATAAACAGATATTTTCTAATCTGTTTTTTTAAAGTTTTGATTTCTTGTTTTTTTCATACTCCAACATAATATTTATCATACTATAGTTACATCTTGAATAGTTTAAACACTATCAAATAGCTATATTAGTTCTAGTGATTAATAAATAACATTTGATAATTTTGCAGGTCTTCTAAAAAGTCTTCTATTGGATACTGAGGGTCTACAGACGGTGCCTAGTTATGAAAATACTTCACTTTATTTTTATTAAATAAAGAGTGCATGATCTTTTATTAAAAATTCTACTGTTAACTTGAAATGGTTTATGTTACTTTAAAAATATAATACGGATATGTGAAATTTATAGCGATTACTAAAAGTCTTTAAAAACATACAAATACTAGTACTTTAAAATCGACAATGACTCGTTAGATCTTTCATATGTCTGCACTATGTTAGTCGGTCAGATAGAAAAAGGAATGATTTGGTATTTGCTTTAACAGATCGGACTCTACAAATCTAATTTATAATAAAGATCAGATTTTGAGTAGGTCAGTCAATAAGATAAATAAAAAATAATCAGAGAGGTAAAGATAAATAATAAACCCTTTTCAAATAAATATATAAATTTTTGTCTTAAAATATATATAATGTAATTAAAATGCACTTCGAATAACAATAGGTCATAGACGGTGATTTGTGATCTTCGTGCAGTTTGTATAAAGAAATCTATCCTTCTATATATAAAAAAAAGTTTTGATTTGGAAATGGACCAATGAAAATCTCCGTAGATATTCTCGGCAGATCGGTATACAATTTGAATGCTTAAGCATGGCCTTTCTTCGTTAATATTAAAAAAACTGTTGCATACAAAAATATGAAAATCGGTAGTATTATAGAGAAATGTTTGATAAACACGCTGATGCAGACATTTTTCAAATCGAAGAATTATTTTAAGAGATATTTAATGCCAAAGTTGGACAAAATAGTTCCATTAAAAAAGTTTTATAGGAGCAAAAACTGTATATAGGAATTTAATCATTTTTAGATCATTTTATGCGTCAGAATTTTCCGGTGTGTAGACTGCATTTAGTTTTTTAATTTGACTCATTTTTTGAGGTTTTATTTCTATTTTAAATTCAAATTTTCAGCATTTCGAGAGATATTTTTTTACTTATTTTAGAAAATTGTATAAATTTAAACTGTTGCCAACTCTATAAACAGCGCAAATAATAATGTTTGCTTCAAATTAAAAATTTATTTTACACGTGACTATTATAATCAGAAAATATAAAAAGCAGGAACTCGTTGAAAATTACGTCATAAAAACTATATTTGCACCTGAATTTTAAAAGAGAAAGAATGTTATAAAATAATAAATTCATTAACATGCGTTAGAAATCTTAAATAGGAGAATTTACGTCACATTACACTTATTACGTAAAATGAACAATAAATAATATTGCAAAACAGTTTAAATTTAAAAATTGCGCGAGACATTTATTTGATATTTTAAGATGATCATAATATTTCATTTCTAACAACAGTATTTTTACTTAAATATTGAAAAGAGAAAGAAAAGTTTGGTGAAAATTACGCCAGATTATAATTGTCAGATTCAAATTATAATTCAGTCTTCCGGCTGTCTTTTTAAAACCGATCAAATTAGCGTACTGTTAGAGTCTGCGGTGTCTGAACGGGGGTTGACGAGCGTAGTTCTTAGGGGGCAGAGCCCCCTAGTATTATAAAGCAAAAACATGTCCGCGAGTAACACTGATGTCATAAGAATGGATCATAACAACCTGGGAAATGAATTTGGTTTTATTCCAAAATGCTTATCTTCTAAACATCGGAAAACTTCAAGTTTTGCACAATCGAATATGGAAAAAAAAACGTGTTTTCAGATGCAATTTATTTGAAAATTGTACCTGAATTTACTGAGTTTTTATGATTTTTGAGGTAAGGTTTAAACATGGTTTATTTAAAAATAAAATCATAAGACGAAACGCAATATTTCACCTTGATTCAAACAAAAAAATATATAATATGAGCTTTAAAAAGTTCACTGTTTTACTTAAAAGGCGACTAAAATAATAAAATATATGTTGCAAGTTAAAAATACATATTTTATTTTTAAAACTTCTTAGCACTTTCGGGCTTTCCCAAGCCGTTCATCAGAGGATATTGTAATAACTAACTAGCCGCCTCTGGTGACCAGTTTGGTCTCCCTTAAATGTATGCCAAGCATTGCATCCATTGCATCATGTTACTTTCATTCTTAAACTAATTCACTTGCTCCATCCTTCCCCGAGTCCAAAAATTCTGATAGAGAAATCAAGAATTCTTTGCGAACTTGACAACATTTCATACATTTTTGTTGTTATGCATATTTCGTCTTTTTTGATAAATGCCACTTGATTTCCGTAGCCGTAAAAATGAGTGAAATTTCAAGTGTTTAAACTGAGATTTGTTTATAAATTATCTAAATTAAACTTATTTTACTTAATCTTCCTACCCTGAATGGGTCTAATCGACCCATCTCTATAATTTCTTTCATTCGATTCGAACCAGAAAATTTTTCCTAAAATAAAATAAATAAAAGGCACCAACAACAAATGTAAATAAATACATTAAATAGTTTTTAAAGAAAATTCTGGTGTGAAATGTTTTTATTAATGTTGAGTAAAATTTCAAGAGGGTAGGAAGGTTAAACATGTGGTTACTTCAATGTGATTTTTTAGTATTAATAAATTTATTTAAATTTTGCAAATCATGCATTTATAAAGAAAAATTCACTACTTAATAACTAAATAATGAATATATATACTTTTGTTTTTATAGATTTGATTTCTGAGTTCATAAATATGACAATATAATAACGTAGCTAAGAGAAATAGCAAAATAAAACCTTCGTGAATACAAGCCGTAGTGCCGCCAATTTACCTACTATGACGTCATAAGAATATTGTCCATTCGTTGTTGGAGAACCTGCTTTGCGAATGATTACCTCCGTGGTCTAATATTTTCTATCGTTTATGACGAATGAATCTCATCATCGGCAATGAATCATGCTTGTTTACTTTATGAAGTGAAATAGAAAGCTGTCAACTTAATTTCAATTGAAATTATTTTCGAATGTATATTTATTTGAATGTAAATTAGAAACAAGACTTTGATGTTGAAATGAAATATTTTAGTTTATGTTATTATTATTATGATTACTTGTTTATTTAAGTACTTTTCCATTAAACGGGCCTTGGCTTTTTTTTTTTTTTTTTAAGCTTGGCTCAATTCGGGCTTCAGAACGTGAAATACGTTGATAAAATATATAAATAGCTATGAAAACAAACCTGGTGAACTTTTATTTTTATTTATGTGTATTTATTTGCATATAAATATTTTATTTACACATATATATACAATATTTGTTTACATAGAAATTATGTTTCTATATAAAAATAGATTATTGGCTTCTTTAGATTAAATAAATTGTATACATGTGGAAAAAATTGCTTATGTATATGAAATAGGATATAGATTGCCGGAAAATACGATTCAATTTTTTTCTCGCCAAGAACCTATACTGGAAAAATATCTATTTATTTACAGGGCTCGCAGCGTTCCTAAAATTTTCGCACTTTCCTACCACTATTTTAAAACGATAATCTTTATTGTATAATTCTATTACAGATATTAAAGGAATCTACCACGAAGAAATCTCATTTAAAATACTGATAGCAATGTGCGAAAATTTTAGGAACGCTGCGAGCCCTGTATTTATTTATTTATTGTATTTTAAATGAGGTAAATGAAAGATGTGTATTTTAAATGAAAGTTATGTATTTTAAATGAAATGAGTGATAGGTTTATATTTTTAATGAAATGATGGCGATGGAAGAATATTTGGCGATTTATCACCTGCGACCGACTAACATAAAAGTACCAAAATGGCCGTTTGGCATATAAAAAGTGAAGCGGTCAGCCCGGAACTGTTGATGACAGTCACATGATTTCGGCTTTTATTATATAGATTGCTGTTTTTTTTTTTTTTTTTTTTTAATACAAATACGTCACCTCGTTCTGAAAATGAGAGAGCCAATAATCATTAGAGTTGAAAGTAGAAGTATCAGTTTCTTGGATTGAACTTAATTAGAGAAAATATACATTATTATTAACTGCAGTTCCATTTATTTTGTTATATCAATCTGTTCTCATACGTCACTTTCTTTTTAAACGTGTAGCTGGACAGTCGAAGTAGCAGTGTTTCAGATTAAATTTGCGAAGAAAATATCTAACTGCCGTACCATAAACTTTAATACGTCACTTTGCTCAAGTTTTCAGAATTTATTTTCAGGATATTGAAGCATAAATTGGGAATATTGTACGATAGGGCGTCATTAGATACTTGGTTGTAGAATGCCCTATCGTACAATATTCCCAATTTATGCTTCAATATCCTGAAAATAAATTCTGAAAACTTGAGCAAAGTGACGTATTAAAGTTTATGGTACGGCAGTTAAATATTTTTCTACGCAAATTAATCTGAAACACTGCTACTTCGACTATTCAGCTACGCGCTTAAAAATGAAAGTGACGTATGAGAACAGAGTGATGTAATAAAATAAATGAAGCTGAACTTTTAATATATATTTTCTCTTATTAAGTTCAATCCAAGAAACTGATACTTCTACTTTCAACTCTAATAATTATTGGCTCTCTCACTTTCGAAACGAAGTGACGTATTTGTATAAATAAACAGCAATTAGTTATTACAATCTTCTCTGATGAAGGGCTTGGAAAAGTCCGAAACTACTAAGATGTTTATAAAATAAAACATGTATTTTTATTTTGTAACATCTCTTTTATTATTTTAGTCGCTAACAGTGACTTTTTTTTTAAAGTTCAGCATGTTATATATTTTATGGTTTATTTATTCCACCTGATTATTATTGAAAAATATTAACACTTTTGCTCTTGAAACAATGTAAACAGTTCAGCATTTGTTTTCTTCTGATATTAAATAAAATATCAAAAGTTCATAAATAAATAAATAACGAATTAAACAGACGTGTAATCGAATTATGCGCTTAAACATTGCTGAAATAATCAAAATAAAAAAAAAGTTGCTATAAGGAGTGAAATTGTTGGCGACTTCTTTGACTTTTAACAGCTGACATGAGGCTAATACGAAAGTAACACCATTTTCAGTAACTTTAAAACTTTATTATTTGAATGCATAATTGATATTTTTTATATACAATTTCCTTTTGGTCTAATTGGTTGTCAATTTAAAATATGCATATATAAAAATCAGTTAGTCTTCAATTAAAAGTTATTTTAACCTATGTTATGTACACCGGGAAGCATGTTCTTTGCCTTGGTTGGTCTTTAACCTGGTTTGAGTTTAGTATTGCCAAGTGTCCCGATTTATGTGAGATGTCCCAATTTTCAGGGGTTTCATGACCTGTCCCGCGCAATCACTGCGCAGGACGCCTAAAATCCTGATTTTTCATGATGCACAAATTCTTTTAAGTTTCTCCTCTTAACGTGCTATTCGTCAGTCTGCATCGAGTGGAACTTAACACAGTAAAACCTGCGAAAGTAGAACCTGTATATAAGAGAAAATTTTACTGTCCCTTCGAAAGGTAAGTGTGGAGTCCAGGTCATGGAGGAAAGAGATAGATGGAGATGCAGTAAGGTGGCTGGGGGTGACGCCAAAAAAGTAACCCTAAATTCCGCTACAGTAGGCTCAAACACAAGCACGTTCTCTCACGAAAAAAAGAAAAAAAACTTTTTATAATACAGTTTTTAATTCATAATACAATGGAATGAATGCTACATTAGAATGCTTAAAAATAACCAGATCACTTTCATTTAGAGGGGAAAAATGCAGGGTGATGTCAAAGAATTCGGTCCCTGTTCCAGATGCTTGTTTTGTTTGGGTCTACTGCATACGTTTAAATTTGAGCGATAAATGGTTTCATATTTGAAACCTTTTTTACGGTATACTGCATCTCCATCTATCCCTTTCCTCCATGAGTTCAGGTGTTTGTTTCGCCGCTACCAACTAACGCTGACGAACCTAGGACATGCATATCTTGCAGCCATTCAAAGAATCACACCGGATATGATGAAAAAAGTGTGGGATGAGTTACCGTATCGCCTCGATATCGTTCGTGTTTCTGGAGGAGCTCACGTTGAATACTTAGCTGTGTAGAATTTCAACTTCCAACTCTTATTTTCGATTTCCGATGAACAACAAGACTGTACTTTTTTCTTTTCTTTTCATAGCCCTCTAAAGTTGGGCCCTCTCATTTATGTACACAATTATGTATATATATTATGTATATTTATACATACATATACACACGCACATTTTCATTAGTTATGGTTACGTAACTTCCAACAAGTTTTTTCTCACTGCATTACAATAAATAACATAGCATATCTAACAGGTGTACCCATTATACACTCAATTTATAGCGACTCTGACTTTTTAAATTGTAGTTCCCACGTATGTATGGGAAGGATGTCTTCTAACTCCCTCTCCTACCAGTGAAGATCCCTGGGGAGCCTTATTCCCGGTCACGTGTTTTTAGAGGATCCCAGTTGTCTCCAGGGAGAGAAGTCCTGGGAAGGGAAAACACGGAATTTCGTATAACGTGCTCTTGGATTAGATGTTGTATTTAGAAGCAAAGTGGTTTAAATTATACTATGGAAAGTATAAATTTTACATGTCAAAGCTGTTTTTCATTTGTTATTATTATTAGTGTTATTGTTATTATTACACAGATGTTTAATTTTGGACAAATTATGAATCCTGAAATATTTTAAAGACCAAAAGTCCAAATATTACATTGAAAATTAAATTTGAAAAAAAAAATTTTTTTTTGAAGGCATTGATTTTTTCTTATTAATCGCATTTTTAACTCCCATTATAATACGCAGAAAGTAATTTGTCTTTTTTTTTTTTTTTTTTTAATGAAATATTTGTGAACCATTTGATGTTTAAAAATTTCTTATCCATTTTTAAAAACTAATTTATGCTTTAATAACATCATACGTTTTATCGAATATCAACATAAACCACGGAATTTCATTAGCAGTTTTTTTGAAGTATAACTGCAATATTTAAAGTAACCAAGATGTCCTGGTTTTCCTGGCACAGTCACGGCGTCCAGAGCGTTTCTTAAACATTTCCGTTTTTAACGAGACTTCTAAAATATCCGAGTTTCTATATATTCAACTTAAAAAAATTAATTAATAAGCTTTGATTCGTTGCAAGAAATCGTAGGAAGAAGCCAGATTTTACTTCTCTATCGATAAGGTGTTGTATCGATAAGGTCACTCTGTACTGTACATTTCGCCGAAAAATACAAATAATGCATACTGTAAAATTTACACTGGATCTTTGCTTTTATTTGTGTCTATATTAAGAATAAATAAGAATTAAATTTATAGAAATGCTTTTGGAAATTATTAATAAAAATTCCATTTGTTCATAATATTTACTTTTCACTTTCTTCTTTCTAAAGAAGAAAGTATTGTAATCGAAATTTTTTTTCACTTTCGGATTTAGTTGAACCAAATTTCATCTATATGTTTTTGGCTATGGCCAACAGGTACCACATGAATTTGGAAACATTCCGCTAGAATTTAAATCCGCTTATATTTAAAAGACAAGGCTGTTTTTTTTTTAAAATCATCTGGCCTAAGCTTTATACTGAACCGATTTTGATAATTCTTTTTTTTAATGGAAGCAGTTTATTTTTAGGTGTAGGTCACTCACTATTTTTTAAAATAATCCCATTTTTATATTTTAATTTTAATTTTAATTTTAATTTTAAAAGTCCTTTATGAAATTTCTTCACATTGGTGGCAATTGGGTTACTTCCATTGTTGAAGAGAGAAGGGAAACAATGGGAATTATCGTATCATTACGGATGCCATTTTTCGTATTACAATTAAAAATAACTGTTTTAAAAATTTTGAACAGAAAATAACGTCACGATTTAAAAAAAAAAAAAAAAAAAAAAAAAAAAAAAAAAAAAAACGCATTTTTTACTCATAAATCTGTTAAATTTCAATATTTTTTTTCATTCCACTGATACTAAGATTGAGACGTATATCTCAGAGTACTCATAATAAATAAAAACGACGTCATGGTAAAAATGAAATGACTATTTTCTTTGATAAAACTAAATATTTTACTGAGAATGCGTTTAAAAGTAAATTTCTGGATTTGGTCGGCACGCAGATTTGAACCGGGTGTCAAGAGTGCGAATGTTTACATGCAAAATTGTAAATGACAAACGTGACATCAAGCTTGGGACTATAAGTTTAATTTTTTAGTAATTCGGAAAGTCCAAATTAAACCTTACTTAAAAATAATGTTTGTTTTAAGAGTTGGGCCAGCCGATATAAGATTAATTATTGTAATTATTTTTATGAATTTTCTATAAATTCGGTCAATCTGGGGTTTTTTTTTATTATTATTTTAATTCGTCGAATTCGACGGATTTCGACTCATATTTTATTAATTACGTATACCTATAAAGTTTAAAATTTCAATAATTTGGAACAGTTGAAATTTAAGGAAGTAGTATTTTGGTAACGTTAGATTAAAGTAATATTTGTTTTAAGAGTCGGACTAACCAATGTTCGATGGATTTTTTATCGCAATTACGTCCGCATATAAGAGAGCAAAACCTACCCAACCAAATGGTCTGAAATTTTAAATATATTATTGTTGCAAAATTTTGTCGAGTCTTTTCAAATTTTATGAAAATCGGATATATAGTTTAATTACAGGAACAGTCAAAAGTGTTCCGTTACATTACGGCCCATGAGAAAAAAAAATATTTCAAGTGCATTTTAATGATGTTACAGTCTTTCGAACAGAATAAAATTGATATGCACATTGTACTTATGAAGTGCATTAAAATATACATTCAGTACAATATGCGGTGCAAAAAGTATTTATAAAAGTAATTATAGTACGAACGCACCTCATTTTTGCCACGTTTGACGTGCAATTTCCAACTTGTTTATAAATGTGGTAGATTTAAATGAAATATTTAAACAAAAAAAAATGTTTTTGTTATAGTAGAAGCTTCTTAAAATATTATTAAAGAAAATTTCCACTTTTTAAAGCGATGACTCTTTCTTTAAGCTAAAGCGTACGACAAGCTATTATTACATTTTTTATTACTGCTTATTCGTGTTTTATACTATTCTCGTAACTTAAATATATTTTATATATGCAGGAAAAAATTCCTTCTTTCGAAATACGTTGCTCTTTATGGCTTTTGTGTTTTTTAAAGAAATTTTTGAAATGTAACTAATGACCGACTGAAAAAAGTTATTCGGGATAAATCCGAAAAGAAACCAGATTTCGACCGAAAAGAAAACGAAACGCATAAGAAAATGTTAAGCTTGTAATATATATATACAAAATTATTAACTAATTATTTAAAAAGACACAAACCTACCTACGACGACATTTTTACTTATGAGTATGCACGTGTTTAATTAAAATAAAAAAGATAAAACGCTTTTCCAATATAGTTTTTTTAATCTTTTACTGGCTGCATGTCAACCCAGTGTGTTGCATTTGTATAGCATAAAGTCTTTCGATTTCTTGAGGGAAAGAAAATTTACAATATTATTGTACACTAGCAGGGATGACAGAGCTAAGCTCGTTCAAAATTAGCTTTGTGTTCATTTCGATACTTTATTCTCACTGTATCATTCTTGCTGTTTAGATACAATTGGTATGATCCTGAAACATAGTGACCCAAAATGACCCACTAACCGAATTTTTTCGAACATGCGACCTAATCAATGCTCTTCTCGAACCCAAAATCGATAGAATATAAAATATAGTCAAAATCGTTAAAGTCGTTTTATAAATAAAATTAGCTTGACCCACGGTAACCCAAAAGGGATCCACTAATCTAAATTTCTCAAACATGTGACCTATCCCAATGGTCTTCTTGTGCTGGGAAACGATGTAATAAAAAATTTTGCCAAAATCATTTAAGCCTTTTTTTTTAGATACAATTAACTTGACCCACAGTGACCCAAAAATGACCCATTAATCGAATTTTCTCGAACATGTGACTTAGCCAAATGGTCTTTTCATGCTCAGAAACGATATAATACAAAATTTTGTCAAAATGTTTTGAGCCGTTTTTTAGATACTATTAGCTTGACTCACAGTGGCCCTAAAATGAACCAGTAATCGATTTTTCTCGAACATGTCACTTAGCCCAATGGCCTTCCCATGCCCAGAAACGGTATAAAACAAAATTTTGTCAAAATCGTTTGATTCGTTTCTTAGATACAATTAGCTTGACCCGCAGTGTCCCAAAAGGACTCACTAATCGATTTTTCTCGAACATGTGACTTAGCCCAATGGTCATTTCATGCCCAGAAATGGTATGTAACAAAATTTTGTAAAAATGTTTTGAGGCTTTTTTAGATTGAATTAACTTGACACCTGACCCAATGTGACCCAAAATGACGCACTAATCGAATTTTCTTGAACATGCGACCTAGCCCAATGGTATTTTCGTGCCCGAAAACGATACAAAGCAAAATTTCGTCAAAATCGTTCGAGCCGTTTTCTAGATACACTTAGCTTGACCCACGGTGACCCAAAAATGACCCACTAATTGAATTTTCTCTAACATGTGACTTAACCTATTGGTCTTCCCGTAATCCAAAACAGTAGATTACAAAATTTAGTCAAAATCGTTAGAGCCGTTTTTTAGATAAAAATAGCTTGACCCGAAGTGACCCAAAAATGACCCACTAATCAAAATTTCTCGAACATGTGACCTAGCTCAATAATTTTCTCGTACCCCAAAACGGTTGAATATAAAATTTAGTCAAAATGGATTGAACCGTTTTTTAGATATAATTAGCTTGACCCTGACCCATTATGACCCAAAATGACCGACTAATCGAATTTTTTAGAACACATGACTTGGCCGAATGGTCTTCTCATGCCCGAAAATGGTAAAATACAAAATTTAGTGAAAAATCGTTAGAGCCGTTTTTAAGATAAAATTTACATACACACACACAATTTTTACTCGTATTATAATATAAGATTTAGAGAAAAAAATTACAACATTAATTTTACTAAACATTAAATTTCATATAAGAAATCATATGTACAATGTAGATTAAATAGAAAATGTCATCTTCGTTTTGCTGCAATGCATTGAACTTATTCAAAAGAAAGGGAAGTCATATTTAGTAAAGATTATTTGTCGAACAGAAATATAGCAGTGCAGCAGTGGTTCTAATAAATAATTGATTTTAAATTTTAATTAAGTTATTAAATAAAAAAAGACTTTTTTAATAATAAAACTACATTGCGAATAGTTAAAACTTGAGAAAGATACAAAAAGAATTTCATACGCATTCTTTGAAACAAAATAGTAAATTATAAGTTATTTTTATTACTAAGTTCTTTGCTATCATCAATACTATTGGAATCGTCAAATAGCGGTAAATACCCGAGAGCACAATGGACAGTATATCATATATGAGATCCTTCATAGGCACTCATTTAAGAAATCCGACTACAGTTTCTGTATACGCCAAAAGTTAATCCATTTTGAAATCGAATCTTGGCAAAACTCACCGTAATAGAAATCGAAACCAAACTTTCATTCGGGCTCTAATTAAAACATGCATATTTTGCAGTTTTCGTAACCCCCTTTTTAAATGCAAAACGTTTAGCAAAGCAAAATTCTATTTATTTTATTGAGAGAATTTCATATTAGTGGGGATTTTTTTTAAACAATAACAACTACAACAGCAATAACTGTATAACAACTATTAATATTCACGAGAAACGTTTTGGAAAAAATTAAACCTACCTACTTGTTTTAATATTTTATGTCTAAGAATATCTTATTTCTTTCCACTTTCCCTCCTTCAGTTAAAAATACCGTTCTATTTGAGAAGTTTTCACTTCCTTCAAAAATTTCGCATTTTTTCCTCTTCCAAACAGATTGATTTGCGATAATTGAAGAGTTGGAACATTTTGAGAATCCCCATTTTTTATAACTTTATATATATTTCGCCAGGAACTTTTCAAAAGAATTGACTGCGTGGCCTATTGAGATCTTGCAGTTTAACAGAAAAAAAGAAGAAATACTTTTCCTTTTTCTGCTTTTTTCCTTTAAAATTCTAACTTGCTTTTAGGACAAGTTCTAAAAGACTAATACAAAATGTTTTCAGAACTTTTTTTTTTTTTGTGTGTGTTATAAAAATTATTCTTGTGCCTATTTCTTTCTACTTTTTAAAATATTTTCTAACATGGTTGAAAAGTGTTTACGACCTCAATTTGTCTGTCTGTCCGCATTCTAATATTCGAAAATATGTTTGGAAGGCTACGAAACTTATATAAATATGTTATTGAGATTCATTACAAGATGGTGTCTATGGGCAATGTAGTGCGCAACATTTATCGTTCCTTTATTGGAACATAAAAAAGAATTCAGATACATTATTTCCGATGGCTGGCAATTGTTTGAAGTATATTTTAATGTTGTTACACCGCTTTAAACATAAAAAAAATATGTGTATTTATGGAGATGCTTAACTACTAGTTTTCTTTAGAAAATGACGTGCGTAATGTATATAGAACGACACTTTAATAGAGAATTCGGATACATTACGGGCTATGGGGGATAACTGATTGAAGTGAATTTTAATTATACAGTTTTGAAACATATGACGAATTTGAATGTGTTATAGAGGTTTAGTACAGCATTGAGGATTGTTTAGTGAAGATTTTTCTACACTCAAAAATAAATAAATAATACACCACTGTCTATATACAGAATTGAAGTACGGTTTGTATGACATTATGTGTAATTAAAATGAACTAAATTTTAAATATGTTACAAGATGTTACGGCACATCATGTACTACAGTTCTTATTAAAGAGCATTGGTTGAATTGAGAGGTGGCATTGGTTTGTACTATCCAGAAAACCACGGTGGAGAAGTACATTGTTTAACTAACGAACGACCCCAAAATTCAGAGCCAGGAGGCAAGAAAAAGTTTTGATTATGAGAGGACAAGCAAATATCATTCAAACGAGATCGTTCCTTTGTATATATGCATTTCTGAAGAGAGGACAGTTTGAGTCTTATGACTTACCTATGTGATCTGATAAATTATACTGGACAACAATGATTGTGTCACAGAACTGAAATTAGTTGATTCTAGATCAGTTTTTTGCGCTGATTTCGGATATGTTTTCCGTTTTTACCTAGGTGGTCCAGTGTTTGAGAAATTCACATATTTATGCAAATTTATGCTTTTTTGTGCTATTTTATACAAATTTTAGGTACAATAAAAGCCAGATTGAATTAAATTTTCTAGATAATGACTACTGGGCTATTTGATTCAGATAAATGTCAATGTCACGATCTGCATATTCTTAACATTTATCTGTCAGTTATTAAGCCTAATTTGTCTATCTTGTAATGTTGTAATGTTTACATTATTATCAACTTTAAAGCAGTGGCCACAAAACTGACGTAACGTTTTTCTAGACTAGATTTTTATGCTGATTTCAAATTTGGAATCTGTTTCCTTATATCACGTCTAGTTTTTGAGTAAAATGAACTTCTGCTTTTGTACGATATTGACACAAGTTTGATATAAGATGCTTTTTAGAGGTGTGCACATCATTGCCAAAAGAGTGAATAGTGTCAGATTCCTATCAGGGACATAAAAAAAAAATTTATATAAAAGAAAATTTTTTTTAAGTAGTACAATCTATCCTAACTAATTGAAGCGCATCACAAGTAGCATAAAAAGCGATTTCTGGATTTTTTGACCAAAAAATAAAATTTCACTTTTTTCAAAAACTAGATGTGATAGAAAAAACAGACATTAGATTTGAAATCAACGCAAAAGCTGGTTTAAAAACATATTAGCGTACTCATCTGGCAGAAATATTTGGACGTCAAGAAACATTAGAAAAACATGAAAAATATGGAAATTAGACACAATATTTCACGGTCACATGTCAGTATAATCTAAGAACCAACGTTTTAATAAAGTAATCTAGGCAGTAATCATAACATTAATAAAAAAGCCAGTCTGATAATGCTTTATGCCTTAACTTTGCGTATAATTGTACAAAACTTACAAAATTTGCATAATCGAAATATGCAAATATCTCAAAAACAAGACCTGCTGGAGTAAATCTAAAAGTAGATTCGGAATCAGCACAAAAAAAAAAAAAAAAAACCTAATAAGAAACAGCTAATTTCGGTTTTGTGAAAGAGCAAAAGTTCAAATTTATTGACCAGTGTTATATGCAATTTTAAAGTACTGGTTTGAGAAGAAACAACTGAAGCACGATTGTGCCTAGAGCATCCCTTAGATGGGTGTTCAAGACCGCAATTAATAACAGAACTTTGTTAGGGCAATTTTTTCCTGATGGCCGAGTAGCTGACAGTTGAAACATCTATTATAGCTGTATAGGGTCTTATCCTGTATTGTGTTGGTCCTAAATATAGAACCCCTCAACTTCACTGAGCGATTTTGAGAGAAATGGATTTACGAGTAAAAGTTCATTATTTATGTCTTGATCTTTACATGATTGGCATCGAAGAATACGAAATTCATCGGCCCTAAATTTATAACTTTTGGCTATGGTGGCTTTGATTTAATTCAGGTTGAAGGACGTTGGTATGTTAAGAGTATTGTTTTTTGAACTTGAGAAAATTGATACAGGCTATTTGGGTCAGAAGGCTAGCAACTGACAACTAAATGATAACTGTCAGATATGTTACTATTTTAGACTAAGTTCTTTAGATTCAGATGAGTTGCGTTTTATTGAAATTGCATTAGCGGTTGCCGCTGCTATTGTTTCCGATAGATCCTGTGACTTTAAAGAAACTAGAGGATCGAACCCGAGCTCCTCGGGTTACAAAATATAGGTGAAAACCAATTTTTTTTAATCTAATTATATTTTTACATGTAATATATATTTTAGATTGCCCACTAACATCAAAAAGAATTTTTATATGAAAAATATCAATTATGCAATCAAATAAAGTTTTAAAATTTATTAAAAGCGATACTTTCACATGTCACCACATGCCAGGAATTATTAACCCAAGATTTTGCCACTTACGTCAGTCTTTCTGATCATTTCGGTGCATAAGCGCGTGGTTCAATCACATGTCTGTTAAATTAGTTTCTTATTTACATTCATTTATTTATTTTTCTATAGAGAAAGTTTTAACTTTGTTATGGAACATTAGACGGAAACATATGCTGAAATTTTTACATTGTTTTAAGAGCAAGCGGATTAACCTTCCGTAATCGAGCTATACGTGATAGAGATAAATTAAAAAATAATTTATGCTTGAAAATCTATATATATAATATATATTACGTTATCGTATGTGACACAGAAATCGCGATTAATTGTTGGTTAATTGTTCAACTGATTAATTGTAAACAATTGGCGGTTAATTGTTTAATGGTAACGCCCGGATGAAACGCATCTCATTGGTTATTGTGTAATATTTTAAAAAAGTGAATAACAATAAATAAATAAAAACTTTAATTCATAACTATAGAACAAAACAATTTATATAATTTTAAAAAATAAAATAAAAGTAAATAAGTAATTTATTAATAAATAAACAACAGCATCCGGGTTACCATATCAAGCAAAATAACGACACTTTGGCGCCAGTTAAGTACCCCGGTGCGTATATGACATTGGCGTAAGAAAAAAGTCGTGCCAACGTAGTGCGTATATGACACGTGCGCCGTCTTTTATTTATCTAATTTAAAATGCAATAAATAAAAAAATAAATGAAGGTACTTTTCCAGTATAGGTACTTGGCGAAATATAGAAAAGGTCCATGGCCAGAAAAGAAAATTTTTTCTGGCAACCGATTTAATCAAAATATTTTTTTTTTTTCAAATAAAACTACATAAAAGTGTCCATAATCGCAAAGAGTTCGTACTTTTATGTTAGCTGGGTGCAATTCTCGCCAATAGCATTTTTTAACTCGCCAGCAGCATTTTTTATTTTTCGAGGGGTAAATTAAAACAATGCTCTTTGATGTTGAAATTAAATGGTTTATGGTATTACTTATTCTTTTTCTTTTTTTAAAGAATTTTTTTAAGTGAAAGTCATGAATTTTAAAGGTTTTATTTTTAAATTAAAGTCATCCATTCTAAATAAAATGAGTGAAAGGATTATATTTTAATCTGAATTAACGAAAGAAAAATGCGACGGGTACAATGTTTGGCGATTTATCACCTGTGCGCCTGTGTCCGACTAACATAACTGTAGGGAGTTCTCGATTTCTCTATCAGAATCTTCAAATTTGGCGAAGAATGGAGAAAGTAAATTAAATTATGAATAAAAGTAACACGATACAATGCCTAGCGTACATTTAAGGTAGGCCAAATTGGTCGCCACGGGTGGCTAGTTATTTTAAAAACCATAATAACTCAGTCAATTAAGATACAATTTTCAAACAAATTGCATTTGAAAGTAGATTTTTTTTCTCTATTTGACGGTTTAAAAATTGAAAATGTGCGATATTTAGAAATTTAAAAAATCGCTGACATAGCACGTATTTTAATTTCAATTTATTTTTTCAGATTTTATGAGAAAATGGCAACAAAAGGTACAGTTATATATTATTTTCTTTCTTCCGTCATTACTTTCCCTTTACTTTCAACCATCCACGACTTTCAACAGAAATGGAGTTCTTCAGTTGCCACAATTACAAAAAATGCATTAAAAAGTACAAAAAAATTAATATCTCAAAATTAAATTGAGATACAGCTTTCAAACAAATTGCATTTAAAAGAGAATTTTTTTCGTTACACGACGGTGTAAAAATTTTAAATGTGCGATGTTTAGAAGTTTAAAAATTTGCAGTAGAGAAAATTGCAAAACCGAAATTTCATTTCAAATTTCAAAGTGTTGCCATTCGCAGAATGACGTATGCGTTACGCACAGATATGTTTGTCCTTTATAATATAGATATGTTGAAGGGTAATGGCTAATTCTTCAAAGTGTGACGTATGCATATTCATTGAATCAGCTACAAATGGAAGAACTTGAGGTGTTGCGGGAATGGAAGGCACGTGATCGACTACGGATTGAATGATCTGTGCAGAAGGAAAGAGGTCAGCAATTGCAGTGATATCTGCAGATAGGTTACTAAAAGGTTGGTCAAAAACCGTTGGAGGAATCAATAACAAGAATGTCGGATAAAGCCGTTTTAAAATTTTTGATCGGAGTCTGTGCTTGAATGGTGAGGAAAGATCCAGGGTCTTGCAATAAATTGACTAAGTAAGTATAGTCTTTATCGACTAAAATTAGAATGCTTGAAGAGAAGATTTCTTTCTGGTTTTTCGGGGTTGAACTTAATTATTTAATTTTATGAGAATTTGAATTCGAGCGAGAAGTTAGGTACGAATAGTCTAAATATACTGACGAATTCGACGATAAGTAGAAAGAGTCCGAGTCATAATCTAAAAACCTTTTGGATTTCATAGATGACTTAATATATTTTGCGTACTTTGTGGTCACAAGATTGGAGATGAGGAAGTAAGGAATAAAATTTTATATGCTGAGGCTGACCAGATGAATTTATAAAGGACAATATTTTTTTAATCGGTAAGAGGGCAATAATAGTATCATAGGTTAACAAACTAAGCAGTGAGCGGCTATTAGTTGAATATAAAAATATTAGAAGTAAATTGCAATCTGGAAAGCAGGATGTCAATCAATCTCTCACAATGAAAGAAAGAGATGGAGTAGTGTCCTATAGGAAAGATTAAACCAGAAGCCTCGACTTCCGAAAATAACTAAAGTAAATGTTAGACCTAAAATGTGAAAAAAATATTTTAAAGAGAAGATAAAAAGGAGAAAGTGATACAAGAAGCAATCGGTCCATGGAATAATCTGAAAATTTTAGGGCTACGTGAAATCGCGTAGGATTACGCAAAAGTTCATAAGGAATACAGTAAATGTTAACTAAATGAGCAGATCCTGATTAAAACATACACACACACATCTTTACATTCATAAACCTACTAACATATACATCCGTATGTGTAGCTCACTTTTTTCGCTCATCAATACATTTATGAACAATACCCTTGCATTCATAAGCATTACTTAGACCAGTGCAAAATTAAAATTTAACAGTGAAAAAAAATTGTTATGTTCAAGAACATATCCTTCTATAACATTTTGAAGTTTTTTTGACAGTGTGTGTGTGTGGGGGGGGGGGGGGGAGAAGAATTACATAAGCATAAACAAGATTTTAGATTAATATATGAGAAATCTAAGTGTTGTACAAAAGCACATCTTCTCACACAAAATGAGGAATATTTGCTGGAAGGGTAGAACCTTACTTAAAGCGTAAGCGAGAGTTCAGGAAAAATAATTAAAAAAACTAAGTTTGTGTCAAAAGGCACACAAATACCCTCTCACGCAAAATGAGGAATATTTGTTGGGGGGGGGGGGGAGGGAAAACATTCATTAAAGCGCAAGTGGGAGTTAAGAATTAATAATTGAGAAAATTAAAAATGATGCAGTAGTAGTACACAGTGAGACATGGTACACAATGAGACAGCAGCAACTTTGACATATATTTGTAACTTTTTCTCCAAGCTGGCACATACACATAACGACCTCATCTTATGCAACAATTATAGTTGCGGCACTTTAGTTACTTGTCCGATAAAATAGTAAATAATTCTTTATTTTATAGTAGTTAAAGTTACATAAACGTCTATTTTACAACTTATTTCCTTCATTATGACTTATAAGGTTAGTTGGGGTAACTGGACCCACGAGGTAACTGGGCCATAGGCTATTTTATAAAAATCTGTTGATGTTTTTTAAGTTTTAGCTTTTGTGAACAATGCACCTTAATCTCTACCTCCTAAAACAACGTGTGTCAACTCAATTATAACTCTAACTTTGCTGTGATAGGTTGTCAAAAATTTAAGTTTCTTTTTTTAAAAACAACGTCAATATGTTGAACTTCCTCGGCTTTTTAATAAAATACTGTAAGTACTTTTATTAAACAAACTCTTTTTTTTTAAGATTAGGCATATAACTACATTAATATTATTAGGTATCTATGCACATTTACTTCATGTTTCAAATGTAAGTCCGGTGTCCCAGTTACCCCATAATTTTTCAAGAGTGGGCTAACTGGGACATGTGTCCGGGGTAACTGGACCATGCTGGATCCAGTTACGCCAATAGTTATAAATAATTTTTTTTGAGTTTCTCTTACTACGGGAAATAAATTTCTCCATTATTTTTGGCTCACGATAAAGAAAATTATAGAATACCTTATTAAAATTACGTAATAAAATTTAAAAAAAGCATATTGGGTGGTATCAAACCAAATTTCTTGACCCCTTGAGAGGTGGTGATGCCGTTATAGCATCACATAATTTTAATCCCTAATTACCACATTGCATCGGAATTTTATAATGAAAACTTCACCTTTATCAAGTACGCGAAAATATACTATTACTTGTTTACAAATACATTCTCTTGTAAATATTGATGTCATTAAATTATTTCAACATTTTAGGAATACAAGTACCTTGCCCCTGAAAGCGAGATAGCCAAACCTTAAAATTGTACTATACTATATAGGCCGCACTCTATAGGGAAACTTTTATTGTTCCTACCACTATTTTGATAATAATATCTTCATCGCACCTTTCTTTAGAATATGTTAAATAAAATAATCCTGAAGGTAACTCATTAAGGGTTCTGGTAGGAACAATGAAATTTTCTCTATATAATGCGACCCCTGGATACTAATAAAGTACTTAAGTACTTACGTAGGCGTTTGTTCATAGATTTACTTTGCTATCTTTTTCCTTAAAATAACCATGTGACTTTTATACTTATTACCTATACTAAAGTACATAAGTACTTACTTAATTTTTATGTTTTTGGTATAAACAAATCTAATATTTTCACTTTTAGTGTTTTTATTTTTTTAGACACATTGACAGCAAAGGTTTCCCTTTCAACGCTCTTTAGTTGATATATAATTTACATGATCTGATTGGTTTTAAATTTTTTTAAGTTGTTTACACTTTTTCAAACAGGACCTGACATCCCATATAAAAAAATAAAAATAAACGCGTGTGGAGCATAGACCCTCCTGGTCCACTTACGCTACCTCATTCTTATGAGGCAACTGGACCCATGAGGAAAGAAAGATGAAATATGCATATTTTTGTATTTTTAAATATTAAAATGTAATTTTGAGCATTTCTGTCTGATAGAGGGAACCTAACTAAACACATTTACAGAAGTTCAGACTTTAATTCAAATGAATATTAGCTTTTTGAAGCTGAATTGTCCGAACTCCAGAGTCACATTGTAAAATCATGGTCCAGTTGCCCCAACTAACCTTAGTTACTTAACCAAACCTAATTATATCTAATAATAGTATTTCGGCATAAATGCTCTTGAAAAAGAAATCAAATTTATTGTTTATAATTTAAGTCTGTTTATCGTTTATATTATGAAACATAATTATAAAACTGATTGATTTCTTCTGACAGAAAATCAAATTTGTTTATAATCCTGGCTCTTGATCAGTATTTATGAGTAATATTATGATTTCAAGGTCATTTAATATAGATTTATTAGCTTTTATAATAATTTTGAATTCTTGATGATGATTTATTAGTAATTTAATGACTTTGTGATTTATTGATATAATTTTATGAGTTATATTTATTTTGGTATCATTTAAGTAGTTTTATTAGTTTTATAATTACTTAATGTCATTTAAATGAATATTATAACTATTTATAATAATTTATAGCTTATTTAATGTGGTTTATGATATTATTATTAAAGTAATTGAAGAAGATTTATAACCAGCATATTGTAATTTTTATTTTGATGTTTTTTTGTGTAATATGTATCTTTTAGGAAAAGGTAAGTCTTTACTCTGCAACCAAGCAGAGAACATAATGTAACTTGGCTCTGTTAAATACAGAGAAATTCTAATGATGAAACCATAGGTTAGTCTTGACTCTGCAACCAGAAAGGCAGCATGCGAAAATCTTGGCTCTGTTTTAAACAGAGAATTTGTGATATGAAGAAATGTTTAATGATTGTAAAGTTTAATAATTAATTGCTCATGATACCTGATTTAAATATATTAATTCATTTTATTAATAAACTATTTAACCCCTAATGGCTCTCCCACCCTGACTTTGATGTGTGATTTACTTGATTTTTGAACTATCGGCGCCAACAAATAGACTATTTCGACAAAACGACATAAACTTTTTAAAGCGATGAAATTGATGTAACAGGTGTGGCATCCATTTAATTACAACATAACGAAAGTACACTGTGAGACACACAGTTGTGGTACACAGTGTCTCCTTGTGTACCTACTATGTGGATCTGATGTTAAAAAATTATTTATGAATAAAATAAGGTTTTTTTTTTCCTCTCTCTCTCTTTCTGTGTGTGTGTATGGGCATGTGATGGCTAAGGAAATCTACTAAACGTAAGAGGCTGAAAATTTGCATGAAGGTAGCCCAAGGTCTGTCATTGTTCACCCGAGGCTCATATTTTTAATATTTTGAAAATCTAGAAATATTAATTAGAAATCATAAACTGCATAAAATTATTGATAAAGTGTAAAAATGTATGATTTATGAAAATATATACATTGCCTCACTGTGTACCACTTGTGGCACACAGTGAGACAATTTCCGATACTCCGTTATGCTACTTCTGTGCTTTTATAAATAACTTTCTTAAAACCATTTATACATTAATGTATAGCGTATCTGTGTAGCTTAAAGATGTAGCAATTTTTTTTTCTCAAAAGAATAAAAATCGTCGCCATTCATTAAGTAATAATAATTTTCGTCTCACTGTGTACTACCCTCCCCTACACCTTCATATACAATTTCTAGAGCAAGCTGAAAAAGATGGAGGGGGGGGGGGAGCATTACTCAGAGCATAGATATAATTCAAGATTAATAAATCTGAAAACTTGGCACCTTCTTACACATGTAAAATATATTTCCCGGGGGGAGGGAGAGCTATACTTGAAGCTAAAAACAAAGAGTTTGGGTTTATAAGAAAGAAAAAGGAATTTAGTATATAAGGCACAGTTTCTCGCAAAATTTTCAAAAACATTTGACGGGGGATGGTGGAGGGAGGAACACTACTGTAAGCAGAAGTGAGTACAAGATGTGAAACGGATCATCACAGCTCATATTCAAAATATTAGAATAATTGAGAAAAAGTAACAAGAAAAAATTATTTTTCATTTATTTATTTTTGATACTAAGTAAATGCAATTAAATTTCTTATAGATGAAATCTTGAATGTGTAGATAAGATTTTTACCTCACTGGGTACGAGCGACCGGTATTCGTGCCGCGTAAGGTGCTCAGAATCGGGGATTATTCTCACCAGTAAATTTTTATTGCAAATTTTGCCTCATTTAATCCGAACATTTTCCCGATTCAATTAGGCAAAAAATTCTGTTTTTAAAAACCGGTGATTAAAGATTAAAAATTCTGTAAAAGATGCTCGTCCCCAAGGGGTTAACATTTACAAAATATAAAATACAGTACAATAAATTAGGTATACCGCTTTCTGAAACACATCAAAATATTAGAATAAAATTTAGATTGGTTCAAAATATTAGAATATTTTATTTTACGCAACAATATTACTTTATGAATATGAAGTAAATGGTAGTTAATATTTTATAGCATCCCCTTTAGCTTTTAAAACAGCGTGCAATGGATCGTGCATGCTATATACCAGGCGTTTACAAACATTTCTATCAATATTAGTCCAAATAGACTTTATAAATGCCACTAACTCAGTTTTGCTTGAATGAGGATTTTTTTGGAGTTCTTTCTTCATTATACACCATAAGTTTTCGATGGGATTAAGATCTGGTGAGTTTGGTGACCAAGGAAATACTTTAATGTTGCGTTGTGGGAACCAATTCTTAGTTGACACCGAGATATGCGGTGACGCTAAATCTTGTTGAAAGATGAAATCATCTTTAAATAAATCTTCTGATGATGGAATCATGTAATATTCCAAAATTTCTTGATATATCTGAGAGTTAACCTTTTCGTAGACGATTCATAACTTTCCATGTCCTTCTGCACTCATGCAACTCCAAACCATGACACTAGCAGCAAATTTTACGGAACGTTTAAGGCATTCTTTATCAAATGCTTCTTGCTTCATTCTCCGAACTCAAATACTCTGATTACCGTATGAAACACAAAACATACGTTCATCAATAAATAATATATTTTTCTAATCTTCTTCGCTCCATAAACGTCTTGATTTACACCAATTCAATCTTATACGTTTTTTTTTTTTTTTTTTTTTTGCAGCCATGAGAGGGTTTTTTTTTTTATACACGAGATTCAAACTTAAAT
Source organism: Maratus speciosus (assembly GCA_963932465.1). Lineage (NCBI taxonomy): Eukaryota > Metazoa > Arthropoda > Arachnida > Araneae > Salticidae > Maratus > Maratus speciosus. The sequence continues at coordinate 451,230,272 of OZ010789.1, read as the reverse complement.
TTATGGAGACGTCTTAATGTTGTCGATGTAGATATTTCAACTCCTTCTTTTCATTTTCGGTGCAAGAATCGCACACTTTTAAAACGGTTTTTCTTAGCTATACGCTTCAGTTTCTTGTCATCTCTACAGATGTTTTTAGTTTTAAGCCGCCATTTCGGCGGTTATTTTGGAATTTTCCATTTTTTTAATATTGTGTTTTTATTTTACTAATGCTTGATTGCGAATAATGTAAATAATTCATATAACATTGATTTTTACTATAACATTGATTTTTACATTGATTCTATATAACATTGATTTTTACCTTTCTGATACAGATCAAACATACGAAGTTTAATAGATTCAGGAATATCACTCACACGACCCATTTTAAGACGAAAAAGCAAACAAACTGCAAAAAGAATACCGATTTTAATAAAATTCGTCTGAATTTAATCAATGATGCTACCAGTTATGAATTGGTGATAATAAAAAGAGAATTAATGTGAAATATTCTAATATTTTGAACCGCTTGAAAAAATATTCTAATATTTTATTCTTTTCAAAATAATTTTTTTTTCAATTAATCTTTTCAAAAATGATATTAATTTTAAGAATAATAAGATTAATCAAATCAACAATAAGTTTTTAATAAAAATATCGTCTGCATATTTGCATTGAAAGACATTAAATTACCAAACAATATTTTCAATTTGTAAAAAAAAAAAAAAAAAGTAATTATTCTAATATTTTGAATATGAGCTGTAGATATCAAGGTTTTAAGGTTTGGAGATGTATAGATTAGCGTGTGTACCCGGCATTGTGTTTGAGGCAAAAACCCAATAAAGTATATGAAAATATTCTGGGTAACGCAAAATTTAAGGGGGATTGAAAAGGAAACTTAATTTTGATATGCTTTAAGCTCTAAAATGTTGGGAGGGAGGGGGTGCCTGAGGGGGAAAATTTTGGAGGCTAGCTGTACGCAAAATTTAAGGTTTTTAATTATATAATTTCTCCCATCGCCAATAATTTGTCTTAAATTATTGGCGGAATTGCACGTAGGCAGGATAAGCAATAACAAAGACTATGGAGGAAAGGCGACTAGAAAATAACTAAAACGATGTTGAGAGCACTGAAAAAGACCCTAAGGAAACCCTTACGAGGAACCCCACTAACCTGGTGGGGTTAATATACGCCAGCATCATCATTTCATCATTAAGCCAGCATCATCAGCCTCCATCAGCATTTAAAAACTTATTGTCAAAGAAACGAGGAGAAGTATTAAGGCATAAACAAGAATTTAGAAATTATGTGTTAATCTATGAGAAAAAAAAGTTTTTTTTTTTTTTTTTTTTTTTTTTCGAAAAGTACACTTTCACACACAAAAAAACGTTTTCCGTGTGTGTATGGAGGGGGGGGGGGAGGCAAACTTGAAAATAAATTAATAAATGGTAAAGTTGAAACGAATGATCATGGCATACTTTCACAAACAACTTGAAAAACATTTATTGGAGGTGGAGGGAAGAGGGAACAAAGGTTTCCATAAGGAGTTAAATTTTGGAAAAATAGCTCTATACAGACATAAAAAGGTATCTCAATGGCCCGTAAGGGGTTAAGTTTCCGAAAAATAGCTCTAAGCAATTAAAAATATACACAAAAAGGCATCCAGAAATGAAAAGGCATCTTCAGCTTCATAACTTTCTGAGCAGACTCAGTCCAAAAGCAAAATAATGTAAAACCGAAGGTAGGTGTGACAAAATTTTATGTGACGACTCCAGTGCAAGTACAAATTGTTGCGTAATTGAAAGCAGTTTTAACAGAGATATGCTGTCTGGAAGAAAAGAAAAAGTATGAGCTGAAAGCACCTCTTCTCACTCATTCATTGAAAAAGGGGCAGCAAAATGAAATTAAAAAAAAAAATAATAAAACAAGAAATAATTAAGTTATAGATCTGCCACTTAGGAATTAGATAATTAGTTGGGGCGATGTCAGTTAAAAAAGCAGCGCCGTGTTGGGTGGTGCCGGTGCCGTGAAGCAAGGCACGACCCAGAAGTAAAGTCAAGAATTCAGAAACAAAAGTAAAATTTACCAAGAAATGTAATTAAAAATTAATATCTTCGAAAATAATTATTTGTAATGCATATAAAACTGAATAATTAGAACATTCCATCTTTACATACACAAAATCAAGTGGAGTTAAATAAAAGAGTATAAAAATTCTGAGCAAATGTCTTTTATCTTCTTTCTAAAATTATCATTTTATCAAGGGCATGTTATCATTTGTTTTTTGCAATACTAGCTATTATAAAGTATTTTCCTAAATCGTTTAATTGTTAACTCGCAGTCCTGACGTGATCCCATTTAGTGCCATGAACAGTATAAAAAGTGGAATGTTTGACTTTTCGTATGTTTCAGATATCGAAAATTAAAAATGTGCCATAAATATCTGTTAATTTTTTTTTTAATTTAATTTTTGCCAACCTGGAGCGTAAATAAAATCTCCTAATATTTTTCTTTCTTTCTTTCTTTTTTTGTTAATTAAAGTGTTTTTGAACTTGCTACCAAGATTTTACAGCTCCAATGTAGTTATAAAAATCTGAGATAAACTATAAATATTTTATCAAGTAATTTTTCGTAAAAAATAACCGTTTGGAACAAAAAATTAATACAATTTTATATGAAATTTATTTAATATGAATGTCAGTAAAAGCGCAAAAATTTTAGGGAAAATTGTCTGTTTTGAACAAAAATTTAATAAATAGCTGCATAAATCCTTATTTTTACCTAAATATTTTCTGAAATTAAGCCACTTTGCAGAAAAAAATAAGGTTTTTACTCCAGGCATTCCAAAGAAAACATTTGTAAGGTAATATTTAATATTTAACAAAGATTTTTCTGTTTTCGATTTGTAGTTTTTGCATTAATACTTTGAATGGATTATGCCTTACGTATTTTTTCTGTGTATGCTTTTTTTAGTATTAATTCTGAAAGTCGATTGTATAACCCAGATGTTATTAAATTAGTCTTCAACGATAAGAAGATGCATATTTTCCACCATTTCTCTTGTTTTTAACACTTTTCAACGAATTAAAAAACATTTTTAGGTGTGTTCGTAATTATATAAATACATAGCACCTATAGAGTCGTCGTCTGGTCCGTTCGCCTCTTTGTCCGTCTGTCTGCATATAACAGCGCAAAAGCTACACAAACGGATGGTTTGAAACTTAATCTCTATAATTGTTGCAGAATTTTGTCCACTCATTTCAAATTTTATGAAAATCTAATCAAAACTTAAAAAGATATTAATAAACGTTTTCTTCATTCCATTAAATCCTATCGTACGTAATTAATTCAATGATATCCCATGATAAGTAATGATTCTAGGTTGTCTTGGTGTTCAGTCCTATTTAAGATGGAGTCATATTATTTCTGTATTACTGAATTTAATATATATAATCGTTATAAATGCTGTATTCATGCATTTTTGCATAAGGGTGCAACAGCTATTGCACCAAGATCTGAATATTTATAAAACTAGTCATAATAGAACGCACCTCATTTGCCACGTTTGACGTACAATTTGCGTTTTGATTTACTTTGCTTTGTTTGATTGTGTCTTCGCGCCCAAACTTTCGTAAATGTACTTGCAAAGTCGGAGAAGGTATACAAGGTTTTTTAAACCTATTAAACAAATTTTCAGTGGTGATATGGTGATAAGCATCAAGACAAATAAAAAAATTTTTGTAATGGAAACGGTTGTTGCAATCCCTTTATTTATTTAAAAATACAGTGTAATTCACTTTAAACTAAACTCGGGTTTTCATTCATAACTTGAACAATTTTTATGAAATCAATGGACGAAAATATACTGCATATCTACCCTTATCTTTTGTCTTATTTTAACAGTGCTACCAGTTCATTTTATCCACTTCAATTTAATTTTTAAAAACTGAATTAAATTTTTATATATATAATATATATATATAATATACTAGCAAACCCCGCGGCTTTGCTCGCGTAATAGTTGAAATATGCCAAGTGATAATTGCAGATTCTTTTTAATTAGAAGAAAACTTTTTGAAGTAATTCAAAAATTACAAATTAAGCCACATTTTGACTAAACTTCATTATAAAAGTGCAATAGACAGAAATGAGATTTTAATTAATAAGAAGAAATAAAACTAATTCCAATTAAATGATAATTTAGAATGTATTTTGAAATTTTTATGCTTATTTGAAGTTTTAAATTTTTTAGAAACCATCTTAACAAATTTACATCTTAAAATTAATAATCATGTCATATTCCAAGCTTCTTGTATAACAGTCTACCACCTCTCTGGTGTTAGTGGTACCAACATAAAATGCCGAAACAGAGTTGATATAGAATGCGTCGAAAAATGTTGAAACAGAGACTGTCACCATTAATTTGCCAACATTAACCTTGGAATCGGTTGGTATTTCCTAATATTCAATACAAAATGGAATTTAGATGTTTTTAAAGGCTTTCTTCTTGTTCCTGCCAACCAGTGGTACTGACACCAGCATAAAATATAGCCCGTATAGGATCAGGGACTATCACTCTTGATTCGCAATCAATAATTTCTGTAATCGGTTTATTATTTTCTGAGATTCCATAGAAATCGAAATTTAGGACTCTTTTAGAATGCTTTTCGCATCACCCCTTTTTAATTTCGATTTTATTTTCGATTGTTCTTAGGAGACATTTATATTTCATAACTACTGTGCTATATTTAAAGTTTCTAGCCTCCTCAGTACCGCAGAAATCGCAATTTAGAAAGTTTTTTGCTCCTGTAACCCTCGACATAAAATATAGCTTATGTTTGAGCAGGTTCTATCACCATCAATTTGCAACCATTACGTTTGAAATCGGTTTCGTATTTCATACGATTGTATAAAAATCGTAATTTAGAACGCTTATAGAACGCTTTTGGCTCACTTCATCCTTTTAAATTTGAAATTTTCTTTCGACAATTCTTAGAAAGCATTTGCATCTATGAAGTAATTACCATTCCAAATTTAAAATGTTAGACCCCCTCAGAAACACAAAAAACGCAATTTAGAACATTTTTTGCTCCTGTAACTGACAACAACGTAAAATATAGGCTATGTTGGAGCGGGGACTGTCACCATCAATTGAAACCATTACTTCTGAAATCGGTTTATATTCCCGGAGATTGCGTAGAAATCGGTATTTAGAGCGTTTTTAGAACGCTTTTCGTTCATTTTCACCCCTTTTAAATTTCAAATTTTTAAGGAACTCTTCTCAGAGAGTATTTATATGTCATAAGTAATTACCATGCCAAATTTCAAGTTGCTAGCCTCTTCAGTATCACAAAAATAACAATTTAGAACGTTTTTTAAAATGCAACCGCAAGGTGGTAGTAACGCCGACATGAAAAAGATCCTATATTGGAGCAAGGGCTGTCATCATCAATTTCCAACCACTACTTTTGCAATAGGTGTGGTACTTTCTGAGATTGCGTAGAAATGGCCATTTAGAACGTTTTTTAGAACTCTTTTCGCGCATTTTCACCCCTTTTAAATTTCGAATTTTTTATGAAATCGTCTTAGAGATAATTTATATCTAATAAGTAACTGCCAAGCAAAATTCCATGTATCTGTACCCTTCAGAAACACAAAAATCAAAATTTCAAACGTTTTTTGCTCCTGCACCCCCTTTAGGGGTAGTGGCACCGACATAAAATGTAGCCTATGTTGGAGCAAGGGTTGTCACCATCATTTTGACACCATTATTTTTGAATTCGGTTTGGTACTTCCTGAAATTTCGTAAAAATCGCCATTTAGGACGCTTTTCGCGCATTTTTACCCCTTTTTTATTTGGATTTTTTTAAGAAATCTCCTTAGAGATCATTAGTATCTTATAAGTAACTACCATTTCAAATTTCATGTTTCTAGGCCCTTCAGTAACACAAAAATCGCCTTTGTAGAACGTTTTTTGCTCCTGCACCCCCTTTTGGCCAGTGGCACGGACATAAGATATAGGGTATGTTCTAAGTTGGACTAACACCATTATTTTGATACCATTGCTTTTGGAATCGGTTTGGTAGTTCCAGAGCTTACCTCCTACAAATAAACAATTTTTTCCTCCTTATAATATTAGTATATATATATATATATATATATATTAGTATAGATTATGGTGCACCTTTTGTTTATTGTATTTCATCTATATAATAAAAGACTAAGTCATGTGACAGTCATCAATCGTTCCGGGTTGACCGCTTCACTTTTTATATGCCAAACAGCCAATTTGGTAATTCAATGTTAGCCGGGTGCAGGTGATAAATCGCCAAATATTGTTCCATCGCCATCATATCACCAGTATTATAAAAAATCCATCGCATGCGACTGTCATAAACATTTTTTCGCGAGGTAAATTAAAATAAAGATGTTGAAATTAAATGTCATAGTTTATAGTATTATTTATTATTTTTTCTTTTCTTTTCATTAAGAAATATGAGAAAATTGAGTCATACATTTTTATGATTTCAGTTTTAAATTAAAGTTAAGTATTTTAAATAAAATGAGTGAAAGTATTGTATTTTAAATGAAATAAGAAAAAATACGACGGGTACAATGTTTGGCGATTTATTACCTGCACTCGGCTAACATAAAAATACCGAGTTCATGATTTCTGTATCAGAATCTTCCGATTTGGCGAAGGATTGAGCAAGTAAATTAAATTATGAATAAAAGTAACATGATACAATGCTTAGCATAGATTTAAAGAAGGCCAAACTGGTCGCCAAGGGCGGCTAGTCTTCAATATTATTACACTGTAAGAAAAAAATTCTCAAATTGGCAGGAAAAAAAACTGTCAATTTTGGCGCCAGTGGAAAACCGTTTAATTTTTAGAAAATATCTGTAACTTTTCCTTAAAACAGTTTTTTTTTTTTTTTTTTTTTTTTTTTTTTTAATATAGAATTTTTTTTTTTTTTTTTTTTGTAAAAATTACAAAATCCCATTTTTTTTTTAATATACAGAAAAAACTGTTTTTCTTTAAAACAGTTTTTCCCTAAAAATTAAGATTTTTTTTTATAGTGCATTATTATTATTTGCATCGTCATTAACATAGGTCAGTGGCGATAAATATTCCATCTTGTGCTGCGTTTGTAGTCTTGCCAACATATAATAGTGAGAAATTTTCCAGGCTGGGTATCGTTCTATGTGGTTTAGTCGGTAGAACGTCAGTGCGCTATACTGATGGCCCGGGTTCGAGACCCGGCATGGAATCTTTTTCACTATGTTGGCCTTTGCGCCTCTTAAGCAATTACTTTGAAATTTGATTTTCATTTGAAATATTGTATGCAAGGCGAATGTTTCTCTCTGGAATAATTTCCATGTATTAATATTGAAAATTCTAATAGATCATTTACATTTAATAAATTTTTTTAGATTTCCAACTAACAGCATGAAAAAGCATTTTTATATCGTTCACCAGCAGGAAAAGTGACACATCTCGACAAAAGTAAATTTCACAGGAGAGGCAAAAGAAAATTTGCTGAATTTTACTATAAGATGAAATTGCAGCACTTAGCTCTGCATGCAGAAAGAAAAACGTGCATGAAAGCATAAGCCCCTTAAGAATGAAGACGTAGGATGAGGTTTGGAGATTTGGGTAATTTTACCTCCCCACACAATCCACCCCTCTTCTGTGGTCACAAATGGACATATAGCGTAATAAAGGTATTTTCCGTATAACTACCTTTATGAAATTGTTTGTGTAGCAAGATACACCTATGAAAAACCTATTAGTGGAATAAAACGCAAAATGAATTTTTGCGAGATGTGTGACAAATTCTTGCGGGTGATCGATACGATCGATATCAATTTTGTATTCAAATAAAGTTTTTAAATTCATTAAAAGAGATACTTTCGTATTAAATGCATGGCAAGGAGTTAATAGCCGAAGAAATCGCTAAATATTTCGCTATTTAGAGCAGATTTTTTTATACTAATAATGTCAGTGGTATAAGCGCATAGTTCGATTGCACGTCTGCTAAACTTCTATTTTATTTACATCATTTTATTTTTCAGTTATTTGTTCATGAAGTTTTAATTTTGTTCTGGAAAATTAGCGAAACAAATCTTGAACTATTTACATTGTTTTAAGTGCAAAGGGGCTAATTTTTATAATCGAGATGCACGCAATCAAGATAGTTTTTTTATTTTATTTATTTATTTATTTTTATTTTTTTTTTTCATGCTGGAAATTATTTTTAACCATACAATAGCAGAAAATTGAGATACAGTTTTCAAAGAAGTTGAATTTGAAAGCACGTTTTCTTCTATTCGACGGTGTAAAAAAAGAAATTGTTCGATGTTTTGAAGTTAGAGAAGTAAGAGATAGTTCGTTTAGAAATTGCAGTAGAAGGGAAATTATTTAATCTGGTTACAGCGTAGAATAAATAGTGTGGAAATCGGCTATACAAACAGTGCTAAAATTTTGAATCCATTAAATGCGCATTGATGCTGAAATCCAAAGAATCGATCGCAGTGACATCTGCGGGATATTTTCAAATTTCAATGTAAACATTGTATTATTACAATGTCTAGACTAGGGATTGACCGAATACCGAATAGTCGATTCGGTATTCGGTGATTCGGCATGTAAACTGAATATTCGGCTTCGGCCGAATACTTAAAAGTATTCGGCCGAATAACTGTGGATAGGTATTTTCTTAAACTTACAAGAACTCTCTTTTATTTAGAAGTAGAATCAGGCTAAATGGTGAGTTTCAATATTATGTGCATGAGTTCAGAGTTTAGCTGCACTACAAAAAACAAGTCAAAGGCCAATTTTAATAAAGAAAAACTTTTTCCTTCCTAAAATAGTCTAGATAGAGACAAAATCAAAACAACTGTCTGCAATAGAGAGAAGAAAAGTAAGGAGGATATGGCATCTTTCCCTTATCTTTTAATTTTAATTCTTTCTACATTGGTTTTTTTTATTTAAATTAATTTAATGTGTATTTTTTTAATATGCACATCAAATAAGTATGTCCCTATGCCTATCCTATAGCTTTTATATCCATTAAGTTAAAATCGCTCAAATTTTTTATCTTCATCACCACAAAGTTAAATCATTATCTAAATATCAATAATTTGACAGAAAATAGTTAAATGTACAAATTGATATACCTTTTGTATTTGAGAACATTTCTATTCAATAGGTATGTTTATAATTAGATTTAGACAATCAGTAAATCAGCTTAATGACAACATTGTTTCTTTTTATTTGAATGAACTTTTGTTTTCTGACAATCTTTATCCCTAATTATAGCCTGTATAGTTAAATTAATGAATTTGTGAGTAGAAAGAAGTCATTTTTGTTTTTTGTCTAATTGGATTTAAGAATAAAAATGTAACTGAATTAAATTATTAAGAATTTAATTTTAATTAAAGTTTATTAAAAAAGGTAATACTATATGATAAATTGTTTATTAAAACTTTATAAGTATTCGGTTGCCGAATAACGAATATTCGGTGTACACTTTGACCGAAGCTTCGGTATTCGGTATTCGGCAAAATTCCTGCTTCGGTCAATACCTAGTCTAGACTAGCAACCGTCTTGCAGTTTTAGAAAACATCCTGCAGATTTCGCTGCGATCGACTCTTCGAATTTCAACATCTTTGAACATTTAAGGGATCCAATATTTTAGCCTTTTTTAAAGTACTTAGGGGCTCTGCCCTCTACGAGCTACGCTCACCAACCCCGTTCAGACACCGCAGACTCTAAAAGCACGCTAATTTGATCGGTTTAAAAAAATTTTTTGGAAGATTAATAATAATAATAATAATAAAAACAGTAGCGATCTCCCTGTTAACGGGCTATTTTCGTGTTTGATTAACTCAGATCAATTAAAATATGAAAATAAGCTAATATAAATTTAATTAAGTAAACAGTCTTTGTCTCCCGGTATTTTTAAACAATGCTATAAGAAAGTTATTCTTTTAAATAAGGCATTTTAAATGTATTGTTTTAAATCTTACAAAATTTTCACCAAAGTTTTCTTTCTCTTTTTAATATTCACGTGAAAATAATTTTGTTGTTCGAAAGGAAATATTATTTGCGCTGTCTTAGAATTCACAGCAATAGTTCAAAAGAGTATCTCAAAATATGAAATAAATGTCTCGCGCAAATATATTTTTAAATTTAAACTGTTTTGCGATATTATTATTTGGTCATTTCAACTATGACGTAATTTTGTCTATTGACTGCTTTTAACGCATATTAATGAATTTATTATTTTAAAGTTTTCTTTCTCTTTTTAATTTTCCCGTGAAAATAATTTTGTTTCCAGAAAGGAAATATTTTATTTGTGCTGGTTTAGAATTGCTAACGATAGTTTAAAAGATTATCTGGAAATGTGAAAAGTCTCATATTTTCAAAATTTAAACCGTTTGGTAATATTATTGTTTGTCCACTTTAAATATGACGTAATTTCCTCCATTTACGACTTAACGCATATTAATGAATTTTTTATTTTACAATTTTCTTTCTCTTTTCAAATTCACGTGTAAATATAATTTTTATGACATAATTTTCAATATTTTCCTGCTTTTAATACGTAATCATTTAATTATAATTTGAAACTTTTTTCTGCTTATAAGAGTCATGTCTAAATATTTTTTTTTATTTGAAGGAAATATTATTCTTTGTGCTTTTTTTTTACAATTGGCAACAACTTAAAATAGTACACTTTTCTAAAAAATGTAAAAAATCTCTCTCAAAATGTTGAAAATTTGAATTTAAAATGAAAACAAATCTTCAAAAAATAATAATAATAATAATAAATAAATAAATGCAGTCTAGACAACGAGAACTTCTAATGTATATCCTCAGAAAAAAATGATTAAATTTCTCTATATATTTTTTGCTCCTGTAGAACTTTTCTAATGGAACGATTTTGACCAAATTTAACATTAAATATCTCTTGAAATAATTATTCGACTTAAAAACTGTCGGTATCAGCGTGTTTGTCAAACATTTCTCTATAATACCACCGATTTTCATATTTTTGTATGCAGTAATTTCTTAATATTAACAAAGAACGACCCCGGTCACAAAAAATTCATAAATAGCGACGGTGAGTGCGACGGTTAGTTGTACTTTTTTTAGAATAGAGAGATCGAGAAATTACGGGAGAGATTTCCACAGTATTTTTTCTAGACACTGTAGCCAAATGTTGCCACCTTCAATGTGACGTCAGCGTTACTTATGAAGCTATTTTTTTCTTTATTATATAGATTGCACTTAATAATTATATTTTTTAATATCGTTCAACAAGAATACAGAAATATCATTATGATCAGACTTTAGAAATGATATTGTTTAAAAATGTTCTCTCATTAAAATGTAATTCTCTTTACCGTTAGTTTAACCTAGCGAGTGACAAATTAAATTCCCTTTACAAGAGTATTTGTTCAGTGAGAGTATCATGCAAAAAAATGTTAAGTAAATTTCTCTCCTAATTTTAAACTTATTTCTCTCTCAATAACTCTTTGCTCTGTAAACAAAAAATTACTTGAAATAACTTTACTCAAGAGATTTAAATCTATGCACAAACAACTTTTGCAACTGAACAAACCAAGGATTTTTCCGTCAAATTAAACTCAAATTCATAAAACATGCTTCAAGGAGTACAAAAGAAATAATGTGGACTCAGAAACATTAATTTACTGGAAAAAATTCTTGTGGGCCTATCTTTTGCTCTCGTATTTTTTCTCCCTTTCTACTTATTTAAATCAAAATGGAGTTTAAGGTATGTTCAAATATTCATATATTTATATTTACAAAAATAAAATGTAGTAGGAAAAAAAAATGCCTTCTTATTTTAAACAACGAATTATAAATAACAACTAAACCTTGGCGAATAAATAAAACTTGAGGAATTGGGCCACTAGTGAAATTTAAATCTTAAAATAAGAGCGATGCAATTTGTGAGTATTATCTAGCATAGCCACCAAGCTTCTTTATTCTATGCCTCCAACTTTTTATTTTTATTTTTTTCCCCTCTTTCCATGCACGCTATCCTTTAGTTATTGAAGTAGCAAGAGAAATTTTGGAGCGGGAAGAAATCATTGATTGCTCGAGGCAGGTTCGGCAGGGCGGGGGTGGCTTTCAAGACACTACACAGAAACGCACCCCTGTTTCGAATTTTTTTTACTATGCGATTCACAATTTTCTTCCCCACCCCAAAAACAATGAAGCAGAAAAAAAAATATATCTGTGGGGGACGGGAGGGATTGACGGATACATACCGGGCAATTGTTGAGTTATAATACAGTCTTAGATTAATGAAAAAGGCAAAAGAAAATAGCTTCGAGGAAACATTTTTTCAGATTTTTTTTTTGTTTTAAAGATGCATACTTGTTGCCAGTTTCAGGGTTTAAAAAAAAAAAAATCAAGGCGTAGCATTTTTTCCCCCTTGTCTTTCTTTCGTTCTTCTTTTTTTTTTTTTTTTTTTTTTTTCAAAGAAAAATCTTGAATAATTTCCTCTCCTGCTTCTTTCAGTTTAGAAGAAAGGTTTATCTTTTATTTTTCTTTTACTCTTGCCGAAAGTAGGCACAAGCAAGCACTACAAATGCAGTGGATATTTTCTTGAAATTTTTCTTACACGTTAATCTGGTTATCAAAGACGCTGTTAAAGTGGTCATCATTCTGATGCTTGTAAATTTTTAGTGGTAAAAGTTTCGAAATGGATTAAGAAACTTTTCCCTCTTTTTCACACTTTCTTTGCAAGTACAAAATTTTAAACAACAGTTTACCATTTAAAAGAAACCAGATATTCTTCTTTTTAAGTTATTGGTAGCACTTTTTTTTTTAACCCAAAGAAAGGTTTGAGAGTTAAAAATATGAAATAAAATTTGCTTGTTTCAGATAAAGAAATGATAAATTACACCCGTGGTACAAAATTAAAGTAATTGTTGCTATGCGCATGTATTGAGAAAGAAAAATATTGATTGCAAAACAGAAATTGTAATTATTTCGAATTCCGCAATGCATCTTTAGTAATTTTTAATATTTTGAATTATTAGTTGTTTCTCATTCAGCGACATTATTTGCTACATTTCCCTAAAACCTTATCATATTTGGGCATGTTTATTAAAGAACCAAAACATAACCCTTCTGCTGTAAATATTTACATGTAAAAATTATTTAACTTGGCAAGTTTCTATCTAGATTTTTCTGTCAAATTCAACTCTTTCAACTGAATTTTTCCCTCTTTAACTTAATCGTGTTTTCATATTTTATTTCCATCGTACTGATTTTGATAAATATACAACATTGTGTTTTACTTTTTCCTAAATTCGTTCTAAACTTTTCTTTATGTTTATATATTATGTAATCGAAAGTATACGGACAGCAGTGATATATCACGCTGTAATAATTTTACTGTAGTTTTCTTAGGTTTTTGAATAAATTTGCTTTTTGTGAATTAAATTTTGGGTCATCGACAGGCTAACTGAAAATTTCAAAATATTGTATACGAAAACGGTATAAGCAATAAGTATACAAAAAAAAAAAAAAAAAAAAAAAAAAAAAAAACCTATTTTGTATTTTTATATAGTAACATTTCTGTTTTCTATAGCTTTATCAATAACGATGCTGAAAATCAAACCCTCCTACTGTTCTTATTTTCGCCAGAATTCAGAAGTAATTTTGGAAACACCTTGTACAACACAAAATTTAACTGAGTGTTTGAGTGGTATAATAGCATCGTACGAGAACAAGGTTTTCCCTGTTTGCGAAAACATGCTTCTAATACAATTTGCTTCTGAATCTACTTTGTAAGTTACTTTAGTTTATGTCTAAAGATCATAAGATCTGTATTCAGTCATCTATCTCACATGAACCTATTAATTCTTATACAGGGTGTCCACTCTCAACGGTGTCCAACGGCTAATTCCTAAACCGTTAGTCATAGACATATAGTTCCAATTACAAAATGTGTTAATTAAGGTAAAGAAATATTTTAAAAGCGATTTGGGTCAATAAAAACGTTTCATAAAAAAAAAAAATACGAAATTTAAATTTTTATACGACTGCCCGGTCATATAAATTATATTTAGTAAAAATTTCCTATTACACTGACAAGTAAGACAAAAAAAATCCCGTTTATATAACATTAAAATTGACCGAGTTATGAAACTTTAAAAATGCATGACTTATATCCCTTTTCTGAATCTGAACACAAATGAGTTCGACCAGGCTTTGAGGGGTCATATACCAAGTGCTTAAAATATTCGAAGACTTTATTTAATGTGTATCTGCGCTTTGAAAAAAAATCGTACAATTATTACGATTGAGTTAACTTTTATTAAATTTCAGATTGGATAATATAACATATGTTTTATTTTGTAAGGATTTGAGACTGTTTCTTTTCTTATGATTTCTTTTAACAAAAATTATGTTATTTTTATAAGTTTTTATTTAACTTCAACGATTGTATGTATGTTTTTCCAGTTCAAAATTTGTACTCCAACTTTAACTTACTTTCAAATATCCGATCGAGATTATATTTTACATACTGGCACAAATCCAATGACAGTCTAATATTATTAGGATTTTCGATAGTTACCATTTATACTTATTTTACAGGATAACACAAAAAATTTCGGATAGATTACCGCCAAGAAATTTAAGAAAAAGTTTCAGATTAGATAACACAACACTGCGATGGTCGTGTTTTTAAACTTTTATGTATTTTTTTAGCCCTGAATTCGAAAATTACCTTAATTTTTAACCATCATGTTAGGATTTTTTGCAAATCAAAAATTGTCAAAGTTAAAAAATAACAAAAATCGGATATAGTAGAGGAGATGGCTGTGTTTTTTAACTTATGATAATTGATATTTTTTGTATTTTTCAGCACTGAATCTGAAAACGACCTTCATTTTTAGCCATCATGTTAGAATTTTTTTGAAAATCGTAAATGTCAAAGTTAAAATATAGCGAAAATCTGATACTAGGAAACAGATGAAAAACTTTTTTTATTTTATTTTATTCAATCATTTATTCAATTTTTTGCTTTTACTGGAATTCTTACAGCTAAACAGCTGAGTGCTCCGATGAGATTGAAGGGGGGATGGGGGAGGAGGTTCAATTTTAACTTTGAACTTTTGAACTTTGAAATTTACAATTTGCGAAACATCCTGACGTGATGGTTAAAAATGAAGGTCATTTTCGGATTCAGTGGTAAAAAATACATGAAAATCAATTATCAAAAGTTAAAAACCCAACAATCTATTTTAAGGTATCAAATTTTCGCTATTTTTTTTTATTTTTTATTTTATTTTATTTTTTTACTTTAAAATTTACGTGAAAATATTTACATGATGGTAAAAAATGAAGGTCAATTTCAGATTAAGCGGTACAGAATACATCAGAATCATTTATCAAAAGCGAAAAAACATGACTTAACCCAATTTTTGTAGGCTAGTGCAATCTGATAACATTTTTAAATACGTATCATTTTGTAAAGAGTTGAGGCTGTTAATTTTCATCATTTTATTTAACAAAAATTCTGTTTTTTTTCTTCTTCTCACATGCTTATTACAAATTATATATTAAGTATTAATATGTCAGAATGATTAAAGATTTCAAATTTATATTGCAATGCTAATTTTTCTCTCAACCATTTTTTTAATATATCGGACGAAATTATATTTTGACTAAATTTGTGAATGACCCCCAATTTGCAGTAAAAAATATGCTCCAACTTTAAACAGCTATTACTCGGTCAATTTTAATCGTTGAATAACAGGACTTTTTTGTATTACTTGTCAGTGTAACAGGAAAACTTTACTAAACAAAACTTATTGGACCGGGCAACCGTATAAAAATTTAAATTTTGTAATTTTTTAAGAAATGTTTTTATTGACCCAAATCGCTTTTAAAATATTTCTTTACCTCATTTAAAACCTTTATGTAATTGGAACTGTATGTCTAAGAATTAGCCATTGGACAACCGTCGACATTGGACACCCTGTATGATAGAGAACATTGAACATACTTATAATAAAACTCATCATTGGCTAAAAGTCAATCATCCTAACTTTCCAACTATAAAAGATCTATAAGAGAAGGTAAAGATAACTAAAAGCTTGAAAGAATTACTTAAAACAAAAACCTATTCATTCATAATATGCAAAATGATCTTTATATTTTACAAATAGTATAACAGTTTCATTATCAGAATATTGCAAAAAATATGTACAAAACAAAGCACGAATGCATTACAGTCAGAAAAATTTCTTGTGATTTTATTCTCAATAATATTTAACACACTCACAATTTTCTCACAATAATTCTTCACAATAAACTTCATTTTTCATATGTTTTTAATGGCTATCCTTAAAAATTTCTACATTTCATGCTCTCGTGTTCTTTAAAAAAAACCCTTGTTTTCAAATATTCTTCTTTCCAAACCACTTGTAGAAGAATTCTGTCTTATATAACAAATTACTTAAATTTGAATAATTTATTAATGACTTAGAATGATATATTAGTTTATTTCTTTCTGTTAGCGATTCCTGACAGGTGCAAAAATTGAGCTTCAATATGCATTCACAGTTTTAGTAAATGTGGAATCAGTTTTTCTAGACAAGCTGTTATCCATTGTGTTCCCACAAATAAGAGTCCAGTTTCCCCTACAGATTGAAAGGTCAAACAAAGTGTGAGAAAAACCTGTTTGTCTCACTTGTGGAAAAGTTTGTGGTCCTTCATTGTGTTACTAAATCCTCCCTATCTCCCCCTGCCTTCTTTGCTGCAAATGCAGTTGTTTGCTGAACTCTTATATTTTGATTCAGGTATTCCATACACCTGTTTAAGATTTAAGGCATATGTAAAACAAGTTGGAAATTGCTCGTCAAACGTGGCAAATGAGGTGCGTTCGTACTATAACTAGTTTTAAAATTATTTTTTGCACCCCATATTGTACTGAATGTATAATTTTTTGCACTTCATAAAGTGCATAGTCTGATACATCATTAAAATGCACTTCCAATAATTTTTTCGGAACACTTTTGACTGTCCCTGTAATTAAACTATACATCCGATTTTCCTAAAATTTGAAATAGCTCAACAAAATTTTGCAACAATTATATCTTTAAAATTTCAGACCATTCGGAAGGCTGTAATATCATTAAAATGCTCTTGCAATAATTTTTCCCATTGGCCGTAATGTAAAGAAAAACTTTTGACTGTCCCTGTAATTAAACTATACATCCGATTTTCCTAAAATTTGAAATGGCCCACACAAAATTTTGCAACAATTATATCTTTAAAATTTCAGATCATTCGGAAGGCTCTAATATCATTAAAATCCACTTGCAATAATTTTTCCCATTGGCCGTAATGTAAAGAAAAACTTTTGACTGTCCCTGTAATTAAACTATACATCCGATTTTCCTAAAATTTGAAATGGCTCGACAAAATTTTTCAACAATTATATCTTTAAAATTTCAGATCATTCGGAAGGCTCTAATATCATTAAAATCCACTTGCAATAATTTTTCCCATTGGCCGTAATGTAAAGAAAAACTTTTGACTGTCCCTGTAATTAAACTATACATCCGATTTTCATAAAATTTGAAATGGATCGACAAAATTTTGCAACAATCATATATTTGAAATTTCAGAGTATTCGGTTGGGTAGTTTTTGCTCTGTTACATGCGGACAGACGGACGGACGGACAGACGGACGGACAGACGGACGGACGGACTGAACGACGACTATAGGTGCTACGTATTTATATAATTACGAACGCACCTAAAAATGGCCTTTATGAGGAGTAGATGCGGCCACTAATAGCAGTAAATTTAACATTATGTCTATGGGAAAAATTTTCTTTCCTAAAAATATTGGCCTTTAATAAAAGTGGCCCTTGAATAGGGGTGGCCTTTAAAAGAAGTTTCACTGTAATTCTTATATAATATTAGAAAACTGTGAACATACTTAATAATAAAACTCATCATTGGCTAAAAGCCAATCATCCTAACTTTCCAGCTATAAAAGATCTATAAGAGAAGATAAAAAGAACTAAAAACTTGAAAAAATTACTTAAAACAAAAACCTATTCATTCATAATATGCAAATTGATCTTTACATTTTACAAATAGTATAACAGTTTCATTATCAAAATATTGCAAAAAATGTGTACAAAACAAAACACGAATACATTACAGTCAGAAAAATTTCTTGTGATTTTATTCTCAATAATATTTAACACTCTCACAATTTTCTCACAATAATTCTTCACAACAAACTTCATTTTTTATATATTTTTAATGGCTATCCTTAAAAATTTCTACATTTCATGTTCTCGTGTTCTTTTAAAAACCACTTTGTTTTCAAATATTCTTCTTTCCAAACCACTTGTAGAAGAATTCTGTCTCGCCAAGGAATGTTTAGATGGGTGTGCATCGATTTTCCACCAAACTCGTAGTGCATAATGAACAGTGATTATTTCACTAGTCCTTCACTGCTCTTGTCAGTTCTCAATACTTTTGGAGTGTTTGCAGATGTTGTCTTTGCTAGAAGTAACGAACTTCTACCCCCGGGTTACACATAGCCTGATAATTCAAGTACGGTTTCTCCAAGTTTTACTCTCTATCTGCTGACGATATTCTATTCAAAAGTTCCAAATTATGCATTATTTGATCTCGAAAATTCTTAAGACTTATGGACGCTTATCTAAGGCTTGATATGTATGCTGTAAAGATAATTTTAAATTCATTATTTTTCACAACCTTTTATTTGTTTACTTGTTCGCTGTTTGCTTACTTGTTAATATAGATTTGAAAAGTTTTAACACCATTTTTTAATTAATATAAATATTTGAGAAAGTTGAAATTCATAAGAATGAGTTATGAAATCTGCTTTGTCTGTCAGCTGTTTGATAGATATTTAATTGCTAAATATTGTTAATTGAACTTTAAAATTTCTACTTGAGCAAAATGTTCACATTTTATCATTTTCTTAAAAATGCTTAAAATTTAAGATAACTTTTAAACAGCACATTATGTCAGCATCAGAGGTCTACTTTATCATGATGAAAATTGTGTTTTCAGAATTATTTTATGCAATGAGTAATCATCCGAATTAAGTTTTACGATAGGAGACTGCAAAGTTTTCTTATAGCTTAAAATAAGCCTAAAATTTTGCCTACTAAGAACCGAAACGTATCCCTAAATCCACGTATTTGTATTTAATATATTACTTGCATATTTGCAAGGACATTTTTTTTCTTCAGCCAAAGAAAAGGTTAAAATATATCTTTATGATTACACATAGCAGTCAACTATTCCACTTTTTTTGTTATCCCTACTTTCTAATACATATAATCGCCTAATTTTGACGTTATTTAATTGCTGAATTCTGCGACTAAATAAGTTCAAGATTGCTATTCGGAAATAATGGTAACACAAAATGAAATAGTTGCCAGCTACACACACACAAGTAATATATATACATATATGTTTACGGTTAAAGCAAGAATTAGAGGTAAACTTTTCTTAGATGTAAAAGACTTCTTGAATAATTTACTATAAAATTCATAAATTTAAATATTAACATAGATTAACCCATTGAGACCGGCTATTCTGGATTGACGCAATGTATCGACAGTTAAAATTCCAATTGTTACACAAATTCACTTGACGCATAATAAGTAAATACCTTGATACCTTGTAGATAATACCTTGAGACCTGTCGCGAGATGGGCTTTCAGTTTTGATATCATCTCCGTCTCACAAGGGCACCACCAAACATGATGCGCACAGATTTTGATGATTTCAAAGTATGTTGTAGGGGTCGTACTACTAATTATTCTGATGAAAGGGTTTCTTCAAATGGGCCTTAGTTTTTGAGAAATTGGGGGTTAAAGTTCAGCGTATATTTCAAATACCCATTAGTGTGATTCTTTGAACGTGAATTCGTGGTGCAGCGGTATCGTGCGAGCTTACGGATCAATCCATTACGGGTTCGATTCCACTTCGAGGCTTTTTTTTTCTTTTTTACTTATTTTTATAATTTTTATACGTTAAAAATTTTAAGCAGAATTGGGCATTCTACAACTTTGAACTTTGATATTTTCTTAATAAATTACATTTACATTTTCGAATTTTTCATGGCAATTTATTTTTCTCTTCAATTTTTAAATTAATATTTCCTATATTTTAAGCACAATTCTGATAAAATGATTTTTCTTTTTTCTATCTTTTTTTTTTTTTTCTTTTAACTTTATGTAATTTAAAAGGAAAATTTATCCTTTTCTTGTATAAATTATACAAAATAATTTTCAGGTGCAATTTTTCAAACGTATTTCGGATTAGATAATTCAAATAATGCATATCTCCGAAAAAGTAATAAAATATTAAAGCAGTAATGCTTAAATACAAGTTTTTTACCAGTTGTACAAATTTTTTATACTCTGTAAAATACATTTATCTTTAAAGTTCAACCTCAACATCATTTTTCGTTTGCACAAATAAAAAATTACATTTAATTTTTTTTTTTTTTTTTTATCTATACTCCTATTATAAAGAGGTAAAAATTGTTTATTTGTAGGAGGTAAGCTCTGGAGCTACCGAACCGATTTCAAAAGTAATGGTATCAAAATGATGGTGTTAGTCCAACTTAGAACATAAGCTATATTGTATGTCGGTGCCACTACCCGAAAGGGGGTGCAGGAGCAAAAAACGTTCTAAAAATGCGATTTTTGCGTTACTGAAGGGCCTAGAAATATGAAATTTGGAATATTAGTTACTTATAAGATATCAATGGTGTCTAAGAACAGTTCTTAAAAAATTCGAAATTTAAAAGGGGTGAAAATGCATAAAAAGCGTTCTGAAAAACGTTCTAAATGATAGTTTCTACACAATCTCAGTAAATAACAAACCGATTTAAAAAATATTGGTGTCAAAATGATGGTGACAACGCTTGCTCCAAAATAGGCTACGTTTTATGTCGGTGCCACTACCCCACAGGGGGTGCAAGAGCAAAAAACGTTCTAAACATGCGATTTTTGCGTTACTGAAGGGCCTAGAAATATGAAATTTGGAATATTAGTTATTTATAAGATATCAATGGTGTCCAAGAATAGTTCTTAAAAAATTCGAAATTTAAAAGGGGTGAAAATGCACAAAAAGCGTTCTAAAAAACGTTCTAAATGGTAGTTTCTACACAATCTCAGGAAATAACAAACCGATTAAAAAAATATTGGTGTCAAAATGATGGTGACAACGCTTGCTCCCAGATAGGCTATGTTTTATGTCGGTGCCACTACACCAAAGGGGGTGCAGGAGCAAAAAACGTTCTAAAAATGCGATTTATGTGTTACTGAAGGGCCTAGAAATATGAAATTTGAAATATTAGATACTTATTAGATATAAAGGATTTCTAAGAACAGTTCTTAAACAATTCGAAATTTAAAAGGGGTGAAAATGCGCGAAAAGTGTTCTAAAAAACGTTCTACATGGTGGTTTCTACACTATCTCAGGAAATGCCAAACTGATTTGAAAAATAATGGTGTCAAAATGACGGCGACAAGCCTTGCTCCAACATAGGCTATGATTTATGTCGGTGCCACTACCCCAAAGGGGGTGCAGGAGAAAAACGTTCTATATTGCGGTTTTTGCGTTACGGAAGGGCCTAGAAATATGAAATTTGAGATATTAGCCACTTATTAGATATAAATGATTTCTAAGATTTTATGTCGGTATCACTATCACCTAGACGTTGCAGGAGCAAAAAAGCGTTCTAAATTTCGATTTTTGTGATCGGTAGGCGGTTGCAACTTAAAATTAGGCAAGATACATATTTATTAGGTATAAATGATCTTTAAGAACAGTTTCGAAAAAATTGGAAATTTAAAAAGGGGTGAAAATGCGTGAAAACCGTTCTAAATTGCGATTTCTACTCAATCTCAGGAAATACCAATGCTATTTCAAAAGTAATGGTTGCAAATCAATGGTGACAGTCCCTGCTATAACATAGGTTATATTTTATGTTGCTGTTACTACCATCTGTGGGTTGCAAAAGTAAAACATGTTCTAATTTGCGTTTTTTGCACAACTGAGGGGTCTAACACTTTGAAGTATGGCATGGTATTTACTTACAAGATGCAACTGTTTATTAAGAACAGTCGAAAGACAATTCCAAATTTAAAAAGATGAAGTATGCGAAAAGCGTTATAAATTACAATTTTTAAGCAAACTTATAAAATACCAAACCGATTAAAAAAATAATGATGACATATTGTTGGTGATAGAACCTGCTCAAACATAAGCTGTATTTTATGTCTGTGCCACTACCACCAGAGGGTTGTAGGAGCTAAAAACTTTCTAAATTGCGATTTCTGTGATGCTGAAAAGGCTAGAAAGTTAAGTATGGCATGGTATATAGTTACTTATAAAATATAAATGCCCTCGAAGGACTGTCGAAAATAAATTCGAATTAAAGAGGGATGAAGCGAAAGGGAGGTGCGAAAAGCATTCTAAAAAAGTCTTAAATTACGATTTCTATGCGATTTCAGGGAATATAAACCGATTATAAAAGTAATAGTTGCGAATCAATGGTAACAGTGTCTGATCCTATGCAGGTTATATTTTATGCCGATGATTCTACCACCTGGGGTTTACAGGAAGAACAAACGTTCTAAAAATGGCCTTTGAAAGTTTTCTAAATTACGTTTCTGTGGAATATTAGGAAATAACAAATCTATTTCAAAATTAATGTTGGCAAATTAATGGTGGCAGTTCCTATTTCAACATAGCTCATTATGTTGAGAGAGGTGGTAGGACTTGGAATTTGACAAGATAGTTAATTTTAAGATGTAAGAAGATGGTTTCCAAAAAATTCAAAACTTGAAATGAATACTGAAATGAGCGTTTTAATTGAGCATAAAAGTTTCAAAATATTTTCTAAATTATCATTTATTTGGTTTTATTTCGTTTCATTAATTAAGTCTCATTTCTGCTTAATGCAGTGTAATAATGATGTTTAATCAAACTGTGTTTTAAATAGTAATTTTTGAATTATTCCTAAAAGTAACAAGTACCTTTTAATAAAAAACCTTTTAATAAAATAAAATAAAACCTTTTAATAAAATAAAAAATTATTTAGTACCTTTTAATAAAAATTAGACATATAAATATCACTCTGCATATTTCAAATATTACGCGAGCAAAGCCGCGGGATTTGCTAGTAGCAAATAAAAACACTCTCTACGTGATTCATAAAAATTCAACTGGATTGCAAAAATCGTCTGTTAATGAGATAAAATTTACGATACATATAAATATATTTTTTAATCATCTGCTTTCCTTTTCTCGGTAATATTGGAATAAATAAAAATTTCTTTTATTGATCTCGTTTAGCTTCTTTTGCAGACAATTAGAATATTTGAAATATTGTTATATATAGGGAAAATTTCGGTATGAAAATTAAAAGAAGACTACAGATTGTGACAGATTGAATGCTAAAGATTGTGTTATGGAAAGAACCAGCGCTGATGCGGAAAATTCTCGTTTGGAAGAGAAACAAAAAGGCCGAATTACAAATGCATTAAAATATTGCGAGACGTTGTTACAAAATGATGATCTGTTTAAAAGTTCTCCACCGGATGAAATATCCTGTGCTTCTATTGGTATGCCTGAAGAATTTCATGGTGCAATTTTAGAAATATTAGAAGATCGACAAATTATTGAGGCCGAGGAATTGATATTGAATGAAGAAGATGAATTTAACGAATTTACAAAGGTATGATTTTTTACTTTAGCAAAAAAAAAAAAAAAAAAAAAAAAAAAAATTGTTATATTTCATTGTTAAAAAAAATCGAAATCAAACAATTGAATTTTAAATATTTTTTTATAGTATCCGGGATTTCATGAAAATCGTTAGAATTTTGTACCTGAAGAATTTGCACCTGAACCACGCGATTATATTCCTTTGTGGTACAAAAAGAATGCTGTTGCAGTAGCTAAAAGCCTGTAATAAATAAGTAAAAAAGTAAATAAAAGTAAATAATAAAATTGAAAAAAAGGGCCCCAGGGTGGAATTGAACCCGCAAAGTCCTGGTCCGTAAGCTCGCACGCTACCGCTAGGCCACGAATTCACGTACAGAAAGTCATACT
The DNA here is from genome assembly GCA_963932465.1 of Maratus speciosus. Classification (NCBI taxonomy): domain Eukaryota; kingdom Metazoa; phylum Arthropoda; class Arachnida; order Araneae; family Salticidae; genus Maratus; species Maratus speciosus. The sequence continues at coordinate 451,206,109 of OZ010789.1, read as the reverse complement.
AATGGGTATCTGATATATGCGCTGAACTTTAACCTCAAATTTTTCAAAAACTAAAGCCCATTTGAAGAAATCCTTTCATCAGAATAATTAGTGGTATGACCCCCTACAACATACTTTGAAATCATCAAAATCTGTGCGCATCATGTTTGGTGGTGCCCTTGTCAGGTGTCATCCTCACAGGATATGCAGGAACTCTCAAAGTGGCATACACCCTTACGTTTCGACCGTCGATCTACTAAGGTTGGTCTACTGATTCGTCCAAGCAAATATTTCTAATTTTTGTTAAAAATTTCTGTAAAAACACAGAAAAAAAAGCGAGACTCTCTGTAAATTTACGCTAGTTCTTGGTTAAATGCATTCCATTGAGTTTCTCTATCACCATTTTACAGACATTTCCCTTATCTTTATCTATTTTCATGTCTTTATTTAAAGATATTTTTATCTTTGTTAAAACTTATAATTCAAAATACACACTTTTAAAATTCTTTTCCAATGTTATTAGACATTTTAATTGTTTTTTTTTTTTTTTTTTTTTTTTTTTTTTACTAAGAATAATTTAGAAAGGGAAAAATCATCTCCTCGGAGTTAGTGGGGATTTTTATCGACAATCACTTTGCAGTTGTTCCCTTCACCATATATCAGAAACTTGGGAATATTAAAAGTAAATTGCATAGTATTATTTCAAAGCTGCTATTATCATTACACTGCTATTGTTATTATTACTTCACTGGTAAATGCGTCTTAAAAAGGGGGTTATAAAAAATATATTAATCTTTTAGAAACAGATTACACAATCTATTATATATATACTAGAAAGGTAGCCCGTCAAAAATGACGGAAATTTAGATATAAAGATATATACAACTCATGTGCAAGAATATGAGTTTTCTCGCTTGTTCCGCAGTGATAGATGAAAATAACACATTTTAAGAACGAAACACATTTATGAAAAACTGTGTACAGTAGAAGACCATTAATCTCCACAGTTTGGTTCTAAGTGTTCTGCAGATTTGAGGATTTTTGCGGTCATGTCTATTCAGTCTTTGTTTACATTTTTTTAAATTTCATATATTGGACAATTTAGATTGTTAAGCCTTAAAAATAAATAAATTACACACTTGAAGTAAGATAAAAACTATTAAATTATCGTATGCGATTTCATGAAATGTTATTATATAGTATTATATGTGTGTGCTTCACGATCTTGGTTACGACTTTGGCGAAATTGGCTGCAACTTTTCATAATTCTAATAGTGTGGACCTCTATAACAAAAAAGTAACCAGTTTTTAGTAAAATTTCTGATATAAAGTAATTTTCAAAATCTTGTGTAAAATTGCAGGCCATTCTCATGTTATGCCAGTCCTGGGAATAATATTTCTAACACTGAAGAGTTTCCATGTGTATGTGGAATTTAGAAAAGCTTCTCCAAAAGAAAGGTCCTGAAATGACATTCCTCCAACTTCAAAGTTTAATCGGGCTCTGATGTTGTTTACTGAAATCTAATAAATACAGTTATTTTGAATATTACAACAGAATTAAACAGCTAAACTTATTTAACTTAAACTCGCTGTTACTTCCCGATGTTATTTTTTAGTATTAAGAAAGAAAATTATTTAAATTTTTCAAATCATGCACATTTATATTTTTTTTTCGTCTTTAATAACTAAATAATGAAAAAATATGCTTTTGTTCTGATCTCATAAATATGACAATAAAATAATGTAACTAAGAGACATTGCAAAATTAAATCTTTGTGATTTCAAACCATAAACAAATGATACCGCCACCATTTTACCTACTATGACGTCATTAAAATATTGTCCATTGATTATTGGAGAACTTACTTTGTGAATGATTACCTCAATGATTTAATATTTTTTACGGTTCACGATGAATGAATCACTTGTGTTTGTTTAGGTTTATGGAATGAGATATTAAGCCGTGAACCTAATTTCAACTAAAGTTATCCAAGGATATATGTATTTTTAATCGAAATTAAAAACAATGCTTTGATCTCGAAATAAAAAGTTTTAGTTTGTATAATTGGTTATTTCTGTTAATTATTTATTTAGGTACTTTTCCATTATAGCGCATTTTTAAAAAAAGCTTTGCATAATTCGGGCATCAGAAAGTGAGATATGTTGCCAAAATATACAGCTATGAAAACAAATCTAATGAACTTTTATTTTTGTTTATATATGCACTTATATACATAAAAAAATCGTTTCTAAAAATATATATAATGTTTTTTTTATATACAAATTACGGCACAGATTTCAGATATGAACCGGGATACCTATGGCGCTAAAATGGTGTTCTTTTGCTGGCTATTGTTTTTTATTTATTAATAAATTGTTTATTTACTTTTATTTTCTGTTTTTAAATTATATAAAATTTTTTGTTCTATAGTTATTATTCAAACTTTTATTTATTTATAGTTATTTCCTTTTCAAAATGATAGCAAATAATTTAAAAATATATAAGTAACTGGTATTCGAAAGCGAGATTTCTGCCGAATTGGCGTCAGAGAAAAATGACGCCAACCCCGAAGCGTATATGACATCTGTGCAAAAATTACTTCTGTTTCTTTATAAAAATGGGTAAATAGCTTTTTTTACATTAAATAAATTGTATGCATGTGCAAAAAATTGCTTGTGAGTATGAAGCAGTAAATGGGTTGTCAGAAAATACGTTGGCAAACTTCTTTCTCGCCAAGAAACTTTTCTCCGAAGTATTGTACGTACATAAGCAATGATTGCTAGAAATGCATTTTTAATTATGATACGCGCTTTTATGTTTCACTATATTTATGCATACTATAGCATTTATACCGTGTGTATAAATGCTACAGTTCATATGCAGGGCTACACAAAAGAATTCGTAAGGGTTACTGAGTATGATAATAAATTGCGGAACAGATGTCATATTCGCACCATATTGGCGTGATTTTTTTCTGTCGCCAATATCATATAGGCAACAGGTACTTAACTTGCGCCAAAGTGCCGTTATTTTGCTTGATGTGGTAACCCGGATTATGTTGTTTATGGTGTTGATGTTTTCGCCAAATTGGCAACCGAAAAAAATCGCGCCAATATGGGGCGAATATGACATCTGTACCTAAATTGCTTAAAGGTGGTTTTTAAAGGAGATTTGCAGTTTTATGCTGAACTGCATTTAGATTACTGAGAAATGTTTGTAGAATATAGATAAAATGATATACAGGGTCACGCAAAGAATGGGATACATAACCGTCTATGGATGATAATATCTGGAAATATGATTTCAGTAGCTTTAAGAGTAGTTTAAATTAAATTTTAGCTAAATAGTGGCATGTAATAACGGTACTATTGGCTATGGACGGTAACTGCTGAAATCAATTTTTTTTTTAATTTATGCGTTTTTTAAAATGTTTACTTAGTTATCTTATTTACCTTATTTCCCTAAATAAAGAAATTTTGTTAAAGCATTAAGGATATGTTGGAAAGTGTTTCATATTCTATGCTTAACGCATGATTTTTCTTTCTTCTTTAGTCTTATTTTGTATTTATTTTATTCATAATTTTTAGTCTTATACTGCTTTATAGAAACTTTGGCACAGTTGTCATATATACCCCATATTGGAGCGATTTTTTCCGACGCCAATTTGGCGAAAACATCAACAGCATAAACAACAACATCCGGGATCAAGCAAAATAACGACACTTTGGCTACAGTTAAGTACCCGTTGTGTACATGACATCCGTGCCGAAACTTTAATATTTAATGTTTAAAGTCTTCGCTCCACTCACCTTGCATATAGTATAAACTATAACGCAGATAGCGCAAAATAATAGACAGTTTGATACTTTTCCACTGTAGGGGCTTTGGCGTTTTTTTAAAAAAGTTTGGTGTAATTTGGGCATCAGAAAGTGAGATTTGGGTACTTTTCCGTTATGCGGATACCATTGTCGCCAAGCGTAATAGTTGGCGCAAAATGAAAATCACGTGAATTGAAGCATTTAAAAAATAAAAGAAAATATATTGTCGTACTAAAGTGAGCATTTAAAAAATATAACATTTGAAAATTTCAGACTTTTACGAACTATTTCATTAAATCACAAATATATACTTAAAATAATTGAACAAATAACTGTTATAAAATAAAGCAATAAAATAAAACTCATATTAAACTGCTGGCATAAAATTACAAATATCTTTTAGCATTTTGAAATAATTGGCGCATTAGCATACATGGTACTTTTCCGTTATACGGACAGCATGCCAAAATGTATGCTAATGCGCCAATTATTTCAACCCTGATCGTAGATTTTTATTGTAAACCATGCGAAACATTGTGATTTGTTATTTATGAAACGTGAATCACGTGAATGATTATTGTTTAACCTTAACCTTGGAAAGCTTTTTAATCTGCTATTAATCCAATTAAAAATGCTTTTTTTTTATAAAGTTGTAGTTTACTTTTACTGCTGATGCTGAGATGGATTTTATCATTTGGCAATTACCAGATGCTGAGAAAGTTGTGATAAAACTGTTTCAGGAATTTGGAATTCTACATAATAAAAGATTGTGTTCAAAAAATCATGAAATGAAATTATGGATGAGTTCTGGAAATCCGAAATTGAGTTGTAGCTTACGATCATGCGAAGAAAGCGTAGGAATACGACAAAAAACTTGGTTTAAAGGATCGCGGGTGACTTTTCTTAATGCTTTGAGGTTTATATATTTATCGTGCAAAGAGTTGACATCGATTGAGTTTTGTGAGCTGCAACTTGATATGAACCACAACACAACAGTGGAATGGAATAGTTATTCGAGAGAAGTTTGTGCAAATGCTTTATGTTCACGACCAAATAGAAAAATCGGTGGACCTAATAAAATTATAGAAGTAGATGAAAGTCTTGTATTATTTATACTGTTTGATGGAAAGGATATAAAATAAATGAACTGCTAAGTGCTGGTTATGATCATTTCACACTAAATCACAAATACAATTTTGTCGACCCTAATACTGGATGTCATACTCCAAATATTGAGAGATTATGGGGCATCGCAAAATGGCGCAACAAAAGACATCGGGGAGCTGTTCGTCATCATTTAGAGTCGTATCTCATAGATTTTATGCGGCGACGTCTTCATTCAAAAAATGAAATGTTTACTGCAATGCTGAAAGATATTTATAATTTTATGGGGTACAGATGTCATATTCGCCCCATATTGGCGCGATTTTTTTCGGTTGCCAATTTGGCGAAAACATGAACAGCATAAACAACATAATCCGGTTTACCACATCAAGCAAAATAACGACACTTTGACGCAAGTTAAGTACCTGTTGCCTATATGATATTGGCGACAGAAAAAAATCGCGCCAATGTGGGGCGAATATGACATCTGTTCCTTTTATGACAGCAGTTTAATATGATTTTTTATTTTATTACTTTATTGTATAACAGTTATTTGTTCACTTATTTTAAGTATATATTTGTGATTTAATAAAATAGTTCGTAAAAGTTTGTAATTTTCAAATGTTATATTTTTAAAATGCCCATTTTACTATCGAGAATGTTTTTTCTTTTATTTTTCTAATGTTTCAATTCACGTGATTTTCATTTTGCGCCAACTATTGCACTTGGCGACAATGCTGCCCGTATAACGGAAAAGTACCGCATACATTTGGCATGGTGCCTGTATAACGGAAAAATATTGAGATTTGTTGTCAAATCATATAAACAGCTATGAAAACAAACTTGATGAGCGTTTTTTTTCTTATATGTTTATTTTATATGTATATTATTCATGTTTTTATGTACAAATTACATCTGTTTCTGTATAAAATTAGAGAAACGGCTTTTTTAAACGTATAAATAAATCGTATAAATATCGAAAAAAAAAATGCGTGTGTATATAAAATGAAACAGTGGATAGGTTCCCGGAAAATGTTGCCAAATTTCCTTTTTCCCCAAGGCACCTATACTGGAAAAGTACCTAAAGCACATTAAAATCGCGCAGTTAGGAGCTCATACAGTACAGCGTCGTCTATTGGCGGTTATTTTATTAGTAGCATCGAAAGGAAGATGTAAAGATGTACTTTAAATTCTCACCCATAGATTTTGAAAAAATATCTTAAAAGAGCGGAGTTTAATTTAAATTTTGGTGACATCCTTTATGAAAGATCAATAGTTTTAAATGGGAATTTCACCAAAACAGCCAGCTATCGCCAAGTTGGCCAAATTTTGGCGCTACTGTGGTAACCCTGCATTAGTATTTTTCAACAATTACTCATTTCAATGAGGTGGTCCTACCGGAATCGTGAGGGACACACAGAGACTTGGATTTTATATAAATAGATAATCCAAACGGAAATTTCGTTCCGAACGCCGAGATTTCGAGTTCTACCGCATGGATTTTTACGGAACTTATACCGTTAGATAGGTATCGTTCCAGGGAAGGTTTTAAGCTATAACACATCATTCTACCTAGATTGGTTATAGAATTGGTACGGAAAATTCTATTATTTTGGACTTTGTTACTTCATATTTCCTTAAATATCTGGGCTCCTATTGGTCGTAGAGCTTAGATCTCGCGCCAAAAGTAGCTCCAAAGCACCCAAGCAAACTTTTCCCCGCGATTATTTTGCCGTCTTCCGATTTCCTCTAACTCTATTAGGGGCCCGCGTAGGGCCCCTTTAAAATATTTTTCGTAGTAATTTCAGCAATTATCTTAAATTATTGGTTAAGACCGCCACCCTCCCGATTCATGTATCTACGGAAAGGTTGCATGAAGGAGTTTCGTTCAGATACGCTTTCGTTAAGAATAGAGTGCGCTCCCTGGTGGTGGAATGTGGAACTAACATAACGCGATATTGTTAAAATTAGGAAATCTAACAATGCGATATGTTTTAAACTTTGAGATAGTTCATAACACATAATCTATTATCTATTCTATTATATACATATAAAATCTATTATCTATTCTATTATCTATTATATATATAAAATCCAAACGGAAATTTCATTCCGAACGCCTAGATTTCGAGTTCTACTGCATGGATTTTTACGGAACCTATACCGTTAGATAGGTATTGTTTCAGGGAATGTTTTAATCTATAACACATTATTCTACCTATATTAGTTTTAGAATTATGACGGAAAATTCTGTTATTTTGGGCGATAAGGTTACCATTTTATTTCTTGGCGAAATTCATCGTTGATAAAAAAAAAATTGAAACGGCTATTAAACCTCGAAAAATAAAAGAAAAACTGTTACTAATTTTATTTAAATGAAAAAAAAAAGAAAAAAAAGAAGAAGAAAATCCGTTTTAATGAGTGATAATATTAAAAAACGGAAACATTTAATCAAAACCTGAAAGAAATATTTGTAATGCTTAAAAATTAATTTAATAAGAAATATTACACTTGATACGCAATATTTGGCTCTTTATCGCTTGCGTTAGATATGGAAACGAATCTGAAAATTTGATTAGATGAAATTTTAACGACATTTTCTTTCTGTTCTGTTCTTTTCTTTTTTTCATATCTAATTGTCCCATCACGTGACTTATAGAAGAAACAAGCAGATGTAATTGTGAGTCACATGTGTAATTACTATTTGTTTCTTTACAATTTTTTATTTTTCTTTTGTCGCCATACAATGTGATTTTAAGCCAAAAATGCATAAGCGTGACATTAGTTTGAGGATGTTCTCACAAATGGTGTTTTTTTAGGTGAAAGAGATCATTTTTTGAGTACATTTTCATATTCAATTGTAACTTACATAGATATCAGTTAATATTTTAAAAATGGAATCGAATACTTAAATTTCAGTGTGAATTTCTGCCACACATACATATTGTAAAATAATTTCATACTTTTTAAAATGTTTTTCGCTGTAATTCCGAAAGCATGTGATATTTATAAACTCGAACTAAGATCAACGAATATTACCCATTTTATTTAAGCAAATATTATCTATTTTCTCAAGTCATATCGCCAATTTCATTTATAAGAAAATTCACAGATTCGAAATCTAGGAAATAAAGATAATTTTTAAGGAAATTTATGTTTTAATACATTATTACTATGGAAAAATTCAACATTTTGAAAAAAAAAAATTACAAGTCTTTTGTAATTCGTCATTTCTTCTTCGTCTTTCTTCGTACTTTCTCCTCTGTTATGTAATATTTCAAATGATATTGGACTAATTTTCGATCATCGATTCACCGCAAAATCGCATATCTAATATAGTATATAAAATAAAGTCTGGATTAGGGGACTAATTAACGCACAGCGCAAACTACTGAACCTAAAATCTTGAAAATCGTGGTAAAAATACTTCTTATGACATAAACTTCTGCTAAGAAAGGATTTTCTAAAGTGTCACCCCTAATGGTTTTTGCACGGGGAGGGGAAAAAAATCGAATGTCAAAATTATGCGTCAAATGATAGCATATTTTAATGTAGTTTTGTATGCTGAATCGAATGCTACCAAATAAATTTTTATAAGTCCAACAGTTCATGACACATTTCATATTTTTCTAATTTGGCGGTGTCTTTGGCATCTAAACCTCAAAATATCTATCATTACATCCGTTACTCTAGCAACGGAAACAATTCAAATCAACCCTTTTGGCTAAAAAATAAAAACGGCTCTATGAGTTTGAAATAAAAATGCAAGCATCTTGATTTTTAAAAAAAATAGTGATTTTATGTAAAATAAAAGGGAAAAAATTACTCAGAATTTAGCGTTATAAAACAAAAAGGGAAAAGGTACTACTTAGATATTCCGTCGACCAAAAATCTATCGTCAAACTATAAGATTAAATGCCAATAATGGTTGATCGTAAATATCAATTTCACTTGAATTTAAACAAACTACACATGTTTACGTCATCGAGTGATTTTAATTTCGACGTTTTATTTTTATTTTTATTAATGTTATACTAATTTATTTGTTATTCCGTTATTTAAAATAAAGATTATGTCAATTTATATAATTTGGCGAAATTGGTCGACGGGATAACAAGTAGTACCAATGAAAATATTTAAGTATGAAAGCAATGTTTGTAACGACTTAAAAATTATTTTCATATATATAAACTCGGTTTATGGAGTCAGATGCCGTCATCCGAAGAATCTACAAGAGTCTTTTTCCATTTTTTCCGGTCATAGGTTCCTCAATGAAAGAAATTGGAATTGGAATAATATTGTGCGATTTATAAATTGCTCCTCGATAAGAAGAAAAAATGGGTACATTTATAACAACTGTGCGCACATCTCGCTGATAGCATTTTTAAAATTCCCAGTAGCAGTAGTTACATTTTGCGTATGTAAATTAAAAATATTTTTTTGCTTTTAATTATGGCATTATTTCCTGTTATTGTTTATCTTTTCAGTTTTTTAAATGAAATTAGTATAAGGCATGCATTTTAAATGAAATGAGTGAAATGTTTGTGTTTTAAATGAAAATAATAAAATAAGAATATGCTATGAAAACAATCTTTATTGATTTATTACCTGCGCCCGGCTGACATAAAAGTATCACAAAAGCCACATATTCACTTTTCTTTGAGTAGTTGCTCATGAGAATTCAAGTTAACCTTCCGTAATCGGATACTTCACATATTGGTGTTTTAGCTTTAATGTTGAAAGCATCGTTTTTGTTTGAAGCGAAAACTTTACTATGAATTCTATTACACAAAATCGCATCATCATCATCTACTATATATTTACAACGGATATTTGTATTTCATTCCGATTGTTTATAATACTTTCGTAGGATATACCACAATTAGTTAGGTAATAATTTTGGAAAGGTTTTAGTGTATACATATTGTTCAAGGGTACTTAGTTAAAGAGCAACAGTAAAAGTTCAAAAATTAAGTGAACCTGATTATGAAAGTTTAGCCTTTTTAAAAAAATCTACAGAACATATTTTGTTACAAGTGGCCCTGTTGCATGACTTTTAGGAATGGTGTTAGTATATACGATTTCATTATATGTTGATTAGTTACAGAAGTATTAATTCCTGTTGTCATAACGGTCTCATTACCCGACCATAAGTGCGCTGTTTATAATCAACTAAAACAATTACTTCTTAATTGCTAAATTTTGTCCAACGCTTAAGATAACATTATATCGCAATGGCGTTCGCATCGTTTTCAGTAATGTGCAAGGTCAAGCTGAAGATCCATATTGTTTAAAATACAAGTTCAAATTCACCATTTAGTTTAATCCAAGGTTCATTTGGAAATATTGACCAGCGCAGCGGGCATAGCCTGCTAGTATGAATATAATAATGAAAACGTAAAAAATCACTTTTAAATAATAAATTATATTTATTCTATTTATTTTCTTCTTATTTCTTACTAAAAAATTCTTTTAAAAAATATTAGCACATTAAAAAATAAATAGTATGCGACAATTTCGAAAAATTCTCTAAAACATTATTGTTGTAAAAAATGAATTAGATTCATTTTTTTTGCATTACTTAAACTAGTTAAAAGATTGATTAAAAACAATAATAGATATTAGGTATCGGTCTAAAATAAATTAAAATAAACCGTTTATGAATTTTCTAACGAATATATTTCAAGCGAAATCTTTCAAAGCACAATAGATTTTTCCCCTCTGAATCATAAAAGACATACTTTGGATACGACAACAGCTGCTATATCCCAGTCAGTAAGGTGTTCCTCTGCTAGCTGGAAGGTCCGCGTTCAAACCCCACGACGGCCAGAATGAAGTTGTGTAAATATTAAATAACGCATCAGTTCAAATTTACTCGTAAAATTCAGCTTCTTTGAAGTTCAATAAAAACTGAGTGATTCGCGAATTTTGGAAACCAAATCAAATTATTATCAATAAAAATAAATTTACAGTCTTGTGTATTTTTAACGGTGTTAATTTACAGAGTCTACTATAAATTTACCGTATAACTTCTCTGTATTTTATGAAAATCTCTGTTTTCCTAATCTCTGTAATTTTACATAAGACTTAAGATAATAGATTACCCGTAGATTCTCTGTAATTTCACAGAAATTTTTTTAACAGTGGTTGTCATAATTTGGACAAAAACCTCCAATAAGGAAATTCGCAGTTCTTCCGGAATTCCACAATGTCATCTCCAAATAGGCATAAAAAAACTTCCTAGGGAGAAAGATTTGAATTTAGTATTGAGTAAATCCAGTGTCCAAAATTTACTTAAGAGGCTACATACACTTTTCGCACAATCTAAGTTCAAATTAATCCAATTCAGCGTTTCGCGCATCAGCTAATAAACTGACGGGACACTTTTTGCAAGCTTGCTGAATTCTTTGCTTCGTCGGTCTAACTGTAAGGTGCAAAATATAACGATTAAATAAAAACTTTTTTTCTTCTTTTTTTTTTTTTTTTTTTTTTTTTTTTGTTTTTTGTTTTTTGTTTAGTAAAACCCTAATCGCGTTTTCTTCAAACGACATTTTTCAGCGTGTTTCAAATCAACTTTTTTCAGAAATTAAAGATTATTTATTTTGTGGAGCCATGAGCTTTTAATAAGTTTAAAATAATACTAATACTAATAATAATTGATAATTTTATGTTAGCTGGCGCGTTTGATAAATCGTCAAATACTGTTCCTATTATCATCATTCGTATTGCATTCATTTCATGTAAAATAGAAACCTTTCACTCATTTAATTTAAAATACATAACTTTTATTTAAAATATATTTAATTTCCATATATTATATACTTTTAAGTCACATATATTGCATAGATTTAAAATGCATGCGTTTAACTCATTCACAAAAAAAAGAAACATAAGAAATAAGAAACAAGAAGTAAGACAATAAACCAAAGCATTTATTTCATTCCAAAGTCTGGTTTCTAATTTACACAAGAAAAAAAAATAAAAGTTGCCACTGGCGATAAAAATATGCTATTGGTGAGCTTTGTGTTGGGTTAACATAAAAGTACCTAATTTTTTTTAAGCCACGTTGAAATTAGAGGAAAAAAGCGGGTAAGTGAGACCTCAGATCGCACAGAAGTTTTCGTTTAATATTTCTTTTAAAACACTTTATCCTTAAATTAATAAATCAAAATTGTTAATTTATAATTATTAAATCCTTACATAAATTGCAGCACCATTACATTTAATTTTAAAATAATAAGAAAAATATTTTTAAATCAAATTAAAAATATTCAAGAAATATTAATTTAAATAAAATTAAAAATTCCGAAATTTTTTTAATTCAGTAATTTCAAAAATTTATCGCAGGTATAAATAAAATATAAAGTTTTTAAAGGCAAAAAATTGTTTAAAACGTTTAAAATGCTCAAATAATTCAGAAAAAATCCATATTAATTCTTTGACTTTCCAAACACTCACTAGATGACGCCAAAAAAGACTTAAACATTTATTAAAATTCGAAATAAAAAAGAAAAAAAAACCTTTTCAATTCATGAATAATTCTTATAATGATAAGTTGAAAAAAGTTGCCCATGCAAGTCTATTATTTGAAGAAAAAAAAATGGTCAGTAGATGGCAGCAGCAAAAAAAAATATTGATTCCAGATTGAAATTCCAGATTTTCTCTGTCTGGGAAAATAAAAGAGATTTTAAATATTACCGCTGCGCAAAAAAATAAATAAACTAGAGAACAGGAATTCTGCTTTTCAGAATTTAGTGTCGCCCCCGGTATTTCCATTACTTCGTTTTCTTCTGGTGGACTGGTGGTTTCTATTATTATGAAACAGCCATTATAAATGAAGCGTTAGGTGAAGATGAAAGAGCAGCCGTAAAAAGTTAGAACTCTGATTTTCTGGTCAGAATGGGGGAAAAAATGGCCATAATTTTTTTTTTTTAAATTATGGCCATTTTTTACGACTGCTCTTTCATCTTCACCTAACGCTTCATTTATAATGGCTTTTTCATAATAATAGAAGCTACCAGTCCATCAGAAGAAAATAACTCGGTTAAGCGGGACTCGGATAATCGGGACTCTACTGCAAAACATATTTCAATTTTATGACTTAAAGCACACGCTTTTATTTTATGTAAAATGACGTCATTTGCATTAATATAGAAACTTAAAATTAAATATTGTTTATATAGTCTCCCTGTTTTATCATAAATCCTTCATTTATATTTTTCTCAAAGTAGCACGTATTTTAATTTTTTTTTTCAATTTTTATGATAAAATGGCAACAAGAAGATATAATTGCTATTTTTTAACAATTTTTTTCTTTACTTTCTATTATAAATGGAGTACTTGAGTTGCCAAAATGAAACAAATGTCGCTAAAAACTACAAAAAAATTAATGTTTCAAAAACAAATAGAGATGCAGTTTTCAAACAAAATGCATTAAAAAGTACTTTTTTTTCCCAATACGATGGTATAAAAACTGAAAATGTGCGATGTTTAGAAATTTTAAAAAATGCTATTGAGTATTTAATTGTACAATGATACATCTACTTTGTTTATTGCTAGCATCTGTAAGCTAACGTTATTTTTTTGACACAAAATAAGCTGGGAGAAAGAAATAGCATACCGTACCGGAGGCTAATAAAATAAAATAAATAAATAAATAAATAAAATAAGCCTTTAAAATGGCCAAAAAAAGGAATTTTCTTTTAATTAAATCCATCGGAAAAAAAAGTATAATAATAAAAATCAAAATTTTAAAGTTCCGCCTGACAGATTCGAATCCACAATTTTCCGCGTGGAAGACGAACGCTTTATCAATGTGCTATGGACACTCTGCGAAACATTAAGATTATGTTTTTAAATAGAAAAAGAACGAATTAATTTCATAATATAAGACTTTAATAATATGACTTTTTCAAAATTTTATGATTTTGGGTATGATTCAGCTCTAAAAAAAACTCAAGTCTGTAATTTAAATACACTCTGTTGCAAAAAAAAATATATATATGCATCCAGAAAGAATTGAGCTAGGACTACGAAACTTGACGTGCTGATGGGAATTGATGAGTTAAGTAAATGATTAACATGTCAGCACCACTGAATAATAGGAGCTTCTGCAATGAGCATTTAAATTGTGCAGCAGGCAGCATTTAAAAGAGCCGGTATTCGAATTCTAGGCCTGGGCCTTAAATCGATTTAACTCTTAAATCGATTTAAAGCTTACATCGGAAATTCGATTTAACCATTGGTCTTAAATCGATTTAAGCTAAAATCGGAAATCGCGATTTAGCTAATGTCTTAAATCGCGATTTAGCCATTATCTTAAATCGCGATTTAGCCATTGTCTTAAATCGCGATTTAGCCATTGGCTTTAAATCGATTTAAAACAAAATACTGATTCAGAGCTAACATCGGAAAACCGATTTATCTACTTTGATGTATCTACCACTTACATGCCAAGCTGGTGTTAAATCGATTTAGGAGGATCCGATTTAAGCAAACATCGCAAGCCTCAATGCTTTCCGATTTAAGACAAACAAGGCAAGCTGGTGTTAAATCGATTTAGGACGATCCGATTTAAGCAAACATCGCAAGCCTCCATGCTTTCCGATTTAAGAAAAAGACGATTTAATGAAAACAAGGCAAGCTGGTGTTAAATCGATTTAGCAGGATCCAATTTAAGAAAAAGGCGATTTAAGAAAACGATGATTTAAGTAAGAATTGATATTTATTTATTTATTTTGTAAACAAGATTCAGAGTTTACGAGATTGGAATGTGTATTTTTCAGAAATTAAGAACTTATATAGTGGAAAGTTGAAAGGAAAAAGTAATGTTTAAATCTTAAAATCCAAATTCATCGAATTTCAATTTATATGCTAATGCAATCTTTTGATGATAAATTAAGTTTTCACATATTTGAGTAATATTGCAATATGTATTTTTTATTTTCCAATATTCTGTAATTAATTAAAATGTTTTAAAGTAGAATCCTGCATTGTTTCAAAAGATTGTTTTCCTGAAATTCATTCAGCATTTATATGATTAAAAATAATAATAATAATAAATATTTAAAATCCAAACTCATCGACTTGCAGTTTATACTTTTATGCATTCTTATGATGAAAAATTCATTTTTTATATGTTTTAGTAATATTTTAACATTTATTTTTTATTTTCTATTATTTTGTAATTAATGAAATTATTTTAAAGGTATAGTCATGCATTGTTTTGTGTATCACTATTTGGCCGTGATCCACATGAAATATTTTTCTTTTACTACTAATATTTTTTTCCTGAAATTGATTGAGTATTTATGGTTGGAAAAAAAAGAATAAAGTTTCATATTTAAAATCCAAATTCATCGAATTTCAGTTTTTATTTTTATACATTCTTTTAATGAAACATTCATTTTTCACATGTTTGGGTAATATTTTAATACATATTCTTTATTTTTTATTATTCTGTAATTAATTAAAATATTTTAAAATAGTCATGCATCAGATTTGACATCTGATTTCAATGCCAGTCACATGGATTGAGTATCTTGCTGAAATTGATTCACTATTTATATCCAAATTCATCCATTTTTAGTTTATATTTTTATGCATTATTTTCATGAAAAATTAATTTTCATGTGTTTAGGTATTATGGGAATATTTTAGTTTTAATTTATTATTATTTTGTAATTAATTAAAAATATTTTAATAAAGTTCTGTAATGAGTCAAGTAACTTTATTTTTACAGCAGAATGAGGGAGGGCTGGAGGAGGCATTCATTAGATTTTTCTGCAGATCTGCGATTTTTTGCTTTTTTGACATTTTGTTATCATTAAAAAGAGATATATTTTAAGATTATATTTTATTACTAATCTTAAAGGATGGCAACAACCACGAAAAAAATCAGCAATTTCAGTGATGTGCTCCAAGGGTCACACTTTCAATCCTTCTCCATCCGCTATATAAATGTCAGCATTTATGTTAAACAAATCTTATTTTAATCTAAAAGTTAAAAAGATATAAAATTGCACCTTATTTCTCATATCTCTCCCCCCCCCCCTTTTTTTTACTACTTTTCTCATCATGATAAATGAATAGTTAAATTCATCATTGAAGTCTTTTAATATGCTTCTGTTTTACCTCAGTAACTTTTTTAATCTGTGTCTGTAAAAAAAAAAAAAAAAAAAAAAAAAAAAGTGTATGTAGGCTGTTAGCAATGAAGTGCTATTTGAGCCCCCCCCCCCCCAAAGGAATTTAGATTGTAGCATGCATA
Organism: Maratus speciosus; assembly: GCA_963932465.1. Taxonomy (NCBI): domain Eukaryota; kingdom Metazoa; phylum Arthropoda; class Arachnida; order Araneae; family Salticidae; genus Maratus; species Maratus speciosus. The sequence continues at coordinate 451,189,941 of OZ010789.1, read as the reverse complement.
ACAAGTCAGACAAAAAAAAAAAAAATCATTTTCTTTTATATTACTTCTTATAGAAATGAGTTTATAAAATGTATTACAATAGGTCACTAACTTTTAAAATGGAAAAAAAAAAAAAAAAACTAGTGTTTTGGGACATTCAAAGCTTTTTTATGTGTAAAATATACCTCTTTTCAAAATTATTTGACAAATTAAAAGCTAAGTATACTAAATAATACAAGAGGGGGGGGGGGGCACATAAAGATCGTATTCTGTTACTAAAAATAAAAAAATAGGCTTCCATATTCTAAAATGTAAAATCGGTGTTAAATCGCGATTTAGCACTAAATCGCGATGTTGGATGGATGATAAATCGATTTAAGAAATTTCTACATCGCCCAGTCCTATCGAATTCATGTGTAATTAGAGCTGGACTACCTTTGTTGATACATAGTATATGAAAGAATACCTTCAAGACGTACTCGACGGCACTACGAACGGCGGTTCGACTTTGAAAGGGGTCTAACCATAAGCCTCAGAAAAGCGGGTTGGTTCAACAGATGTCAGACGTATCAGCCAGCATTTTGGTCGAAGCGATATTGTAGTTCCGTGGTGTCGCATCACTGGATCAGAGAAGGCATAGCCAGCCGCTGGAGTGCATCAGGACGCCCCCCGGGCCACAAATGCGTAAGAGGATCGACCAATCAGAAGAGCAGTCATATCTACACCAACAATGTCACTATCATTCGAGGCCATTTGCCAGTTTGGTATGGATACAGTGGCATCAAGGCATACCACTCTTAGATGGCAGGCCGACTCTCTCAGCTGTTGACGTCCATTTGGGTAGTTGTTTCTAAACCTTCAACATAGGCAGTATTGTCTGGATTGGTCTTGATATCGAGCAAGGTGGGCAGTGTCTATTGGAGAAATGTGATATTCAGTGGCAAATCCCACATTTCTCTCTGTGTTGGGGACTACCGTATGTGTGTGTATGCAGAGAAGTCAGCGGTCCAGGTTTGTTACTGAGCTGCACACTGCCATAACACCTGGAGTGACATCTTGGGGAGCTATCTGATGGCACAGCCGACCACTTTTACTTGTACTGCAAGGTACTCTATGGCTTGCAGGTACGTAGACGACATTTTGCAGCCTGTGGTACCGCCTATGCTATTATGTCGCCAGGTGACATTTATCAGCAAGATAACGCTTGGCTACACACTACACGATTCAATGCACTCAGCAATGTCTCCAAGGATATAATATCCTTCCATGTCCTGCCAGGTCACCAGATCTTGCTCCAATATAGAACGTTTTGGACATGTTGGAAAGGCGACTTCAGACCTCTCGGAACAGTTGATACAATTATGGCAGAATCTGCCACAAAGGGACATCGGTTTTAACTTAATATAGTCCATACCTCACTGAATATAGGATTTTATGGCTGTCAAATGTGACTTTACAACCAACTGAAATTGAAATTCTTTTCACTGCTGCTAGTCAATAAAATATTTTTTTTTGTTCTGAATTTATAATCATTTGTTCATCCAAGCAAACACTATTTATATACCAAGTCTCATCATCGTGGCTCAATCTTTTCTAGGTGCATATATTTTTTTAGCAACAGAGTGTAGTTTCCGAGTACGAGCGCTGTGGCGGACAGACAACGAAATGAGACTAAAAGGGTTTCATGAGATGAACGAAACCCTAAAAAAGGAGGAAAATGACACTCTTTCAAGCGGCTTACCATCTTACCAAATTTCGTTCAATTTCACTAAAAGTAGGTTCATGGCACCCAAAATCCAATACGTTTTCTGATTTTTTTTGTTGTTTGTTTGTTTTATATGACTTTGACAAGCTGTGCACTGCACGGTGCAGGATTGTGCGCGCACAGCATACCCATATGCAACTGTTAATATTTCCAACAATTTTAATAATTGTTGTATGATAAAAATATTTTTATAGTAAAAATTATGAATAATAAGTTGGTAAATTCATTTTTGTGTTGCTTTTTTCTTTCGTAAAAAAGAAAAAAATCCGAAGTATACCGTATTTACTCGTATATAACGCGTACCTCGTACTTAACAAGAAAAAAAAATGGGAAATTTTTTTTTATCTTGTATATAACACGTACCATGAATTTGGCATGCTAGTGAATGAATGACCAAACGAATTTCAGTAAAGAAAGTCGAAACAAATGTTACGTCAGCCCAGGAAAGAAGGCGAAAATCTATTTATTAGACTTCCGGTAGGGAATGGGTGTGGAACAGAGTGAGTGATGTATTATGATGTGGTAACGTCACTCGTTTAATGAATACTTGAGAGCGTCTTTTGACAACGTGCGAGTAAGATGGATAATCGATGTATATGCGACATTTAAGTTGAAAATAGTTCAGTATGCAAAAGAAAATGGTAACCGTGCTTCAAGTCGGAAGTTCGGCGTTGATGAGTCAAGCATGCGAGAGTGGCGGAATATGGCAGAAAAACTGAAAAAAGCACCATCCAAAAAGCATGCCTTTCGGGGGAAATCGTGTAAATATCCGCAAGTGGAGCAGCAGCTTTCAACTCATGTAACGGATTTGCGGCATTCGGGGTATTCAGTCTCGTCGGAAATGTTGATGGTCGAGCCCTGTAAAATAGCTAGGAAAATGAATATTCCAAGAGAAGATTTCAAGGGGGGTCATGGCTGGGTGCGACGCCTTATGATCCGCAAGAGTCTCTCTATCAGGAGAAAGACAACGCTATCGCAGAAGATGCCGAAAGAATACGAAGAACGGCATACCAAGTTCTTCCAGCACGTTATAAGGTTAGGAAAACAAAAGGAATATCAGATTTAGCAAATCGGCAAATTCCATTGTGGTTTGGTATGCCGGAAGCCACAACCGTTCATCCCTTTGGAGATAGAAGCGTTCAAGTGCGCACAACAGGAGCAGACAAGCAACGATGCACCGTTATACTGATCATTACGGCTGACGGACGCGAGTTGATACCATATGTGATTTTTAAACGTAAAACTATACCAAAAGAATCTTTTCCAGTTGGCATAATTGTAAGAGCACAGGAAAAAGCTTGGATGATGGATGAGCTCATGAAAGATTGGATTAATATTGTGTGGGAACGTCGGCTTGATGCATTACGTCAGCCATCGAAGTTGATCCTGGACTTCTTCCGTGGACACACGACGCCTGGAGTTAAAGCGAAAATTCGACGCTCAAGTGATTTGGTTGTGATACCAGATACCAGGTGGGATGACGAAAATGCTGCAGCCCTTAGATGTTGTCATTAACCGGCCATTAAAGGTTGCATTTCGGCAAGCCTACAATCGGTGGATAACAACAACAGATCACAACTTCACCCCAAGCGGGAGAATGAAGCTTGCGTTACTCCCAATTGTATGTGAGTGGATATGTGAAGTTTAGAATTCCTTCTCAGCAGAGACGTCAATAAAGAGCTTCAAAGTGACTGGAACTTCAATCCGATGGATGGAGCTGAAGACGATATGATTTACGATTATATTGACTGTGCCAATGTTGAAGAGGACAACAGCAGTAACGGCAATGAGAATTGCTAATAAGCTTTTAAATCATGTTACTAGCGCTGTTGTAAAAAAAGTGCAAAAGTGAAATAAAAATGCAGCAACACTTCTGTTAAGTAATATTTTTCCAGTTTTATTTTCTTCTTTGAACACATTTCTTGATTCATGTGCATATCGTGTGATTACATCCAGCAGTAAAAAAAATATTCCGTGTATAACGCGCACCTAGGTTTTTTGCCTTAAGTTTTCGAAAAAAAGTGCGCGTTATACACGAGTAAATACGGTACCTATTTTTTGAGTGGATGGACTGTCTCAACTTAAAATATTTTTTCATTTTATCCTAAGTTTAAATGTACTATAATGCATGTGATTTTATGAAACATTCTTTTAAACAAATGTCCATTTTTAAACTAAAGTTATAATATGTTAAAACTTAAACAAAAAGTACATTTAAAGGAGTATGAATAACTTTTAATCTGACCTTCACGTTACTTTTCTTTACCACCCCGACCCCACCCCCTTTTTTTATCGATATTGATCTAGATTAAGTCTGCCGTTTGTGCATTATGGAACATGTACATCAGATTAAAAGGTATTTATATGCGTTTAAATGTACATTTTGTTTCCCTTTTAGCATGTTATAACTTTAGTTTAATGATAATAAGTGATTTGTTTTTACATAATTTTGTAAATATAACTTTGATGAGTGAAACAATCTACTGGAGATCACACCTAAAAAATATTCTATGCTCATTGCAACATTTTTCCTACATTGTTACACGATCCATACCAAATTTTCATTTTTATTGGATTAAATGCATATTTTGACCATGAGCATGTTGAGCAGCAATTTTGGTTATTGATCGACATTGTATACTGATCCTAATCAGTATACAATGGCTCCTTTGTAACTTGAAACTTTTACAAAAACTCTTTTTATTGTGGGACGTAATTGTGTATTTTTTAGTCTTTTTAAATGTCTGAAATAAATTAAATGTTTTTATTTTTTTTAATAATTATGATTCATACTAATATGTTTAGTTATTTGAAAATTTCATGTTGTTCCCTGATATGCAAATCTACATTTTGATTTGCTCATAGGAACAAAAAAAAAAAAAAAAAAAAAAAAAAAAAAAAAGGTGAATGCATTCTTTACATAAAACAGCACAGAGACCCATTTGATTATTCGATTCGAGTAATATTTACACAAAACCTTTGATAGCAAAAAATGACGATTAAATACATAACCGTATTCCTAATTTCGTTGATGAATTCACCTAGAGAAACATTTATTGGGATGCAGTGTTGACGCTACTATTGTAAATGCACCTAATTATCCGTAACCTATTTATTTACTTCGCTTTTGACCCCTTACGGTAAAAAATATTAATTAGTCTAATAGCTTGCAAATAGAAGAGGAATTCATTTGGGACTACCAGAGAAAGAGGTTATTCCAATTCCGTTTTTACCGGACTTTTCCGGGAGACGGGAATCTGGATAGTTTAGAACAGGATTTTTCGTATTCTAGAGCGGGCAGGAGCCGGTATTGCCCGCGAGCAAGGGAAGGAGTCGTAATTTAATAACTGCAGATGCATTATCCATGAGTTCGTAGCACGTGTTAAAAATAAGCAAGATCTGTGCGTTGAAGTTTTGGCATGCAAAGTTTGATTCCTACGCATTAATGGAGGGGTTCGTACATAAACTACAAAACAACGGCATCATTTATATTGAACAATAACTTTGCTTTAAAAAAAAATTATTGTTAAATCTAAGGTTTTGTTTTTTATGCAATTCCTCCAATATTTAACATTAATGTAATGAATAATTTTGTTAACGATCTTTGAAAACAAAGTTTTTTTTTATGTCTATTTTACAATGATTTAGCCATTCATACATTTATTTATTTTCAAAAATTATATATGTGAATTTGATTAGAAGTAGCGATATAAATGATTGACGAATTTATTTTTCGAGGAACAATTATTGTTCTGGGAATATCCGAAGTATAATGTTATAAAAATTTGTCGGTAATATATATCAATACAAAACCCTTAAAGAATTAAAAGTTTGTGACGCTTCTCTTTATCTTACAGCTCTAAGAATTTTAAATGTGGATCTTAAAAATAATGATATTAAATTTTGAGTGACGATATGCTATTAATTATTACAAATTATGTTCAACATGAAAAGATGTATAAACTTTATTCACTGATGTTTTTTCATTCACATCTCTCATAAACTCAAAATATGAGTTGCAAAAGCTATGATATCAAAATTTAAGTGACGCCTTGATCGGGCTTAAAAAGGTTTGTTTTAAAATTCAATTTAAATTATTTTTGGTTTGGCTAAAATATATTTACTCATCTAAACAATACTTTTAATTTTCCAATATACATTGTTAAATATATCAATTTCACTGAATCTGTATTATGCACTTAAATGTATTTATTTCAATAAATTCATTTATTTCACACTATCCAAAATCGTTAAAATCCAATATCATTAAAATAACTGTTAAATGATTACAGCAAATAAATAAACATTTATGACGAATGAGCACCCATTAAAAAGTGAAAAAAATTCATAGAACTCTAAACTTTAAAAAATTGTTTTAGAATAGAAATTTATTATTATTTTGCAAAACTTTCTTATTTTTTTTTAATTATACAAGAGTTTCTGCGAATGATCAAAATTTCATTTTAATAATAATAATAATAATAATGATAGTAATTATTATTATTATTGTTATTATTATTATTATATAGTTAATAAAAAATTAGAATAACACGCTAAAGTTTAAAAATTATTTTAAATAGGAAAACATACGTTTAGTGTGTATTTTTTTATATTTAATAATAATAATAATAATAATAATAATAATAATAAATATGTCCATTTTTTAAATAACATTCTGAAGTTAAAACATTTTTTTTTTCAATAAGAAAACATACCGTTAGTTTGTATTTTTTTAGTGATAATAATAATAATAGTGGTAATACTAACAATGACAATGCGAGTAAAGAAGACCTGAGTTCCACAGTTTAGTACGAGGATAAGACTTCAAAATAACAATAATAGCAAAATAAAATTAATAATAATAATAATAATAATAATAATAATAATAATAATAATAATAATAATAATAATAATAATAATAGCAGTAATAATAGTAGTAATTCAAACTAAGTTAAAGAAATAAGGAAAGATAATCTACATACTAAAATTGAATTACAGCTTTCCTCTTCTGCGGATATCTTTCTTTTATCAGTATGTAAATCAAGATGAGAAAAACTTGCTAAACGGATAATCTTTTACATTTTCGCCTATTTATTTTTCACTACGGTCATAAAACGATAGATACTCTAGCTATATCCATAATTATTTAAGGCAAAAATAATACTTTCATTTCGATGACATTAATATCTTTTCTCACTATATATATGATAGCGCAAAAAAGAAAAACCTCCTACCTTTCAACTTACTTCTCAGCTTCAGACGTCTATTGAAGGTAAAAGTACTTTTACAGGCGAAATATGCTATTTGCTTTTAAAGACCAAATTCCGTTGCAGGTATGTTTAAAATTTATTTGCACATTTCGCCTTTTAATGCTTCAGTTTAAGAATATCAATCATTAAAAATTTTAAACGATTAATTATGCATTAAATAATCAGAATTATCGTATACCGATTTTTAAGAATATTGAAACGTTTTAAAAGTTTCTCAAGTTTTTTAAATTATCGATATGATTTAACATCAATCATTAATGAACATTAATTTTTAGCAATATTACATACCAATTTTTGGAAATCCTGTTTTTTTTTTTCAATTTTATACTAATTTTAAAATTCTCTCTATTAAAACTTGGAATCTCTATTAAAAATTGCTCTATTAAAAATTAAAAATTGGAAAAGGGCCGTTTCTACGATTTTCTGCACGTTCTCTCTTTGATGAAAGAAGAGTAATTGTCATCATAAAAAGGGAAACAAAAACGAACAAGAAGAAAAGAAATTAATAGTAATATACAATAATAACAAAATTAATAATAATAATAATAATAGTATTAGTAGTATTGATAATTCAATTCTATGTTAATGAAGTAATGGAGAAAAACTTTAATAAGTATTATAATTTAATGATTACTTCTCCTGCAGATATCGTTCAGTGCATACATCAAGATGATAAAAACCTCTCGAATTTTGGCAATTTATTTTGTTACTACAGTTCTTAAAAGATAAATACTTTAGTTAAACGAACATTAATTTTTAGAAATATTACATAACCAATTTTTGGAAATCTTGAGGTTTTTTTTTTTTTCAATTTTATACTAATTTTAAAATTGCGCTCTATTAAAGATAGGCAAACGATTTTCTGCACGTTTTCTTTTTGATGAAGGAAGAGTAATTTCCATCGTAAAAAGGGAAACAAAAAATAATAAGAAGAAAAGGAATCAATAGTAATACACAATAATAACAAAATTATTAATAATAATAATAGTATTAGTAGTATTAATAATTCAATTCTACGTTAATGAAGTAATGAAGAAAATATTTTGTTATAATTAAATTAATGATTACTTCTCCTGCAGATATCATTCAGTGATTCATCATGATAAAAACCTCTTGAATTTCGGCGATTTATTTTTTTACTACATTTCTTAAAAGTTACTTAGAAATATTGCATAACCAATTTTTGGAAATCTTGAGCTTTTTTTTTTTCAATTTTATGCTAATTTTAAAATTGCGCTCTATTAAAAATTGGAAAAAGGCCGTTTTTACGATTTTCTACACGTTTTCTCTTTGATGAAGGAAGAGTAATTTCCTTCGTAAAAAGGGGAACAAACAAAAGGGAAACAAAGGCGAATAAGAAGAAAAGAAATCAATAATAATGCATAATAATAACAAATTCAATAATAATAATAATAGTATTATTAGTATTCATATTTTAATTCCAAGTTAATGAAGTAACGAAGAAAAATTCTAAATAAGTATTATAATTAAATTAATGATTACTTCTCCTGCAGATGCCGTTCATCATTCCGTGCATACATCAAGGATGATAAAAACCTCGCGAATTCCGGCAATTTAATTTTTTACTACAGTTATTAAAAGATAGATACTTTAGCTATATACCAGAATTATTTAATGCAAAAGTAATTACTTCATTTGCACTGTATTTGATATATTTACACACTATATGTATGTTAGTGAAAAAAATAATAATCGCCTTCCTTTGAATTTTCTTCTCAGCTTCAGAAGGCTATTGAAGGTAAAAGTATTTTTACAGGAGGAATATGCTACTTAAGCTTTTAACAGGCCAAATTCAATTGCGGACATGTTTTAAAATTTATTTGTCATTCAATGCTTAAGTTTAATAATATCAATCATTAAAAATTGGAAAAAAAATAATAGGATGAGGCATTCAGATTTATTATTTACAGATTTTTAAGAATATTGAAATGTATTTATTTCGATAAACTGGTTTATCTTTTGTGCCACGCTATCTAAAATCGCCATACCTATCCATTTGCATACATTTCACTTAGTTGGGATACAATGACGCAACGTAATCATTTAGCCTCGGAAACTCGATTAACTGCTTAGAATCGTTTTGATGTTAGAAAATACTCATGTTCTATTTATTTTGAATAATTAGTTGAAGAACGAGCAACTTTGATTTCGATTTTTAACTGATTGATATTTTCCCCCCTTTACAACTCGCATTAAAATTTATAGAAGACTTTTTTTTTCCCTGCTGTTTAATTTTTCTTTCACTGCAAAATAGTGTTGCCAAGTCCATTGGCACAAAAAAAGCGCTGCTTTGGCTTCTATATCAGGATATCAAAATACAGTTAATCTTATTAAACGGAACCTGTCTATAACAGCATCCTGTCTTAAACGTAAAAGTCCCATGGACAAGACGGAAAAAGTACAATACAAGCTATCTGTTGTACTTTTATAAAACTTGTATAAAACAACGGAACCTTGTAATAAAACTGAATCCTCTTGTCACTTGAGATGCCGTCTTAGTAGGTTTCACTGTATTAAGGGGTTGGATCACCTTGGTGCTTTGAAATATGGGCTTAAAAATAACAATATTTTTTACGCAGCTGTTAAATATATATAATTTTTTTTTGCGCATACACATAGATGTTTTATGAACAATGAAAAAAGACTGATTAAAGGAAACTAAAAAATGGCGGAGATATGAACCGTCAAATCCTCTTTTGAAAATCCTTGCTGACGGTGTAATTTTTTTCCTCTGTAAGGCATCGTCTGGAAAATAAAAATAAAAGTTTTTCTTATTCAGAATATTCAGAAAGGTAATAGCTAAGATAAAGCATAGGATTGTTTTTTTTTTTTTGTTGTTGTTTTTGTAGAAATGAAACCTGTTTGGGAGAAAAAAAAAAACTTTGATTTTTATAAAAATTATGGGGTTTTAAAAAAATTATAAAAAATGAACGCGCCATCCAATAAAAAAAAATTATATGCTGCATCTTAGATAATATTATAAAGCATATGTGGCTTAAATTTCATCAAAACAGGTTAAGCAGATCTTGAGAATCTTCTACACCAGTCTAAAAAAAGTTTCAAGAAAAACTCAAAAGAAAAAAAAAGTACCACGTCAGCATCTTGAAACTAAATATATTTTTAATTACCTTCAAACTGGCAATTTCTGAACCGTACACGACGTCCTCCAGTGATGCAACGATGTTTTCCTACTCTTTCGAGCAGCTATTTTCAATTTCCTGGGCCGCTTTAGTCACTTGCTGGGCTCTCGTGTTGGCTACAAATGCTATGAGAATCCAAGTCGGATAATCGCAGCCCTAAAACTCCGAAAACACTTTGAATTTTGCAATGGTTAAACGCTTATAATATTCTTAAAAGTATAAACAATTTATATATCTAATCCAAAAAACAAATTTCGATTTTTCGAAAATATCAAGGTGGTGTCACCAGTGGTACAGTCGTAAAAAAACAGAGGGTATACGGTCTATAAGCAGAGGGTATACGCTCAAGGCAGAGGGTATACCCTAGTGTATAGATACTATAGCTTTCTTGAGAAACAGAAGGTATACGGTGTTCCTTAAAAAAATCCAGAGGGTATACGGCGTATACCCCCGTATACCCTCCACTACATCCCTGTGTGTCACCCCTTAAATAAACACAATAATATAATAAATTAAATGAAGCGGAATCGCTAGTGACCTAAACAAAATTCCATCTTGGAGAAGTTTTTGATTGGGCTGTTATTATTGTATGGTATTCTTTCCGTAGGGCCCATGAACGTTTTACGTATAAGACAGGATTTGTTATCGGTTGGTTCCGTTTTTACAGGATTTACCGAACCAAGTAATATAGTAAAATCTGCAAAAACAGAATCGCCAGGAACAGGAAAAATATTTAGATTTAGACACTTTTCCGCCTGAGTCAAGTAGATTCCTTTCGGCGAGACCGTAAACACTTTCGTTATAGACAGATTGTGTTTTAACGGGTTTACTGCATAAAATTCCATTTGATGCAAACTGACGAATAGAATTATACTGAAAGAAATTAAAAAGAATTTGTACGTCATGAAAATTCGGAATTTTTGACGGCCGACAATGGTTTTGCAGCACGGCCCTTAAAAGCCTTGAAAATCGGAATATCTCGTGTAAATCGCATCACATGGTAACACTATTGCCAAGAGTTAAATAATTATGCGCATCATTCTTCATCTAAACAGAAATTTCCCCCAGGTTTTCAAATATTTCTACCTTTAATGCCTTGGAAACCCGATCGAATTCTCCAAATAACTTTTAAAATTAATTAATTAATTAATCTGTATAACTAGCCGCCCCTGGCGACCGGTTTGGTCTTCCTTAAATGTATGCTAAGCATTGTATCATGTTACTTTTATTCATAATTTAATTTCCTTTGATCAAGAGCTCGGTATTTTTGTGTTAGTCGGGCGCAGGCGATAAATTGCCAAACATTGTTCCTGTCGCATTTTTTCGTATTTCATTAATTTCATTTAAATATAATCCTTTCACTCATTTTATTTAAAATATGTAACTTTAATTTAAAACTGAAACATTTAAAATTCATGTGTTTCACTTATTAAAAAAAAAAAAAAAAAAAAAAAAAGAAAAAGAAAAAAGAAAACAAAAGAAAAATAATAAGTAATGCCATAAACCAAGACATACATGTTCAACATCAAAGCATTGTTTTAATTTACCACGCAAAAATAAAAAATGCTATTGGCAAGACTTGTGGCCGGCTAACGTAAAAGTACAAAGAACTTTTTGCGATCGTGGCAAATTGTATGTAGTTTTATTTAAAAAAAATAATAGTAATAATTTTGATTAAAAATGATCATCTTTCACGTGAAAAGCTAAGAAATCAGCCCGTAATTGTTTATGACAGTCACATGACTTGGACTATTATGACATAGATACTAGTTCAAGGGCGACTATAGCTTTGATTTTCTGTTTCAAAAGAGTGATATTTATTTTCTCTGTATAACTCGGAAACTCGTATTAAACATTCATAGAAAAATTTCTGCTGTTCTGAGTTTGATTTGACTTCAAGTATATATATCTCAGTGTTCAATTATTATTTTTTGTTAAATGCATTATATTTATGCTTAAATATCCTCGAAAGCTCGATCAACTGCTTAGAGTCTGTTTTGTTGTAGGCCATACTCATTTTGAATTATTCTGAAAAATAGTTGAAAAGCGAACTGCTTTGATTTTCTGTTTTCATGTGAGTTATATTTATTTTCACTTTATAACTCTCATTAAACATTCATAGAAGTCTTTTCCACTGTCGCAAGTTTGATTTTACTTTCACTAACGAGTGTAAAATAATTACCACGCATATCATCTTTCATCGAAACAGAAACTCTCCAAGCTTCTCAAATACTTCTGCGTTTAAAGCGTCGGAAACCCGATCGACTGTTTATATTCATTAGCACGCTGAAATGGTTCGAGAGCGTCATCATCAGTTAATAGTGCGCGCCTATAAACACCATTTGCGGCTGCACGCAGCGGGCGATTTTTCTCGCCCTAATTGCTAAGTTCTTCCTCGACAGGCGCGGGAATATACTTCCCCCTAATTGTGTGCTTCGACGCGAAAAAGTCGATTCGAAGGCATTTAAAGGGAATTAAACCGCAAGCATTGCGTAAGAAGAACTGAAACCGAATTTAATTCTGACTGTAAGAGATACCGGTTTGAAAATTAAAAATTTTCTGCGAAATATATTCTAAAATTTTCTAAAAAAATAATTTTAGTGTATTGGTTAATTTTTTTCTACTATTTATCTAACGTAAAATAAATTATAATAAATGATTTTTTTCTGACAGGTGTAGATGGAGAAAAATGGAGATATGGAAATATGCTGATATAACCTATTTAAGAAGAATAAGGAATGCGTATTTGTATGTAAATTCACAGTAAGTATTGAAAATGACCCCCACCAACATCTGAACGCACTTGGACACAGCTTTAATTTCAATGTCGCATTTTCAAATATAACCATATTTCTTTTCCATTCTTTTTATTCCGTATCGCGGAGCCGATTTTTCATGGTCCACCATATTTTAGCACTACTGTCTGAACGGGAACGTCCGAACTAAAATTTGAAGTATTTCCTGCCATAGAAGAAACGCTTACGATTTTTAAAGGTAACGTCGTAGTTACACACGTTTCTGGAATCCTTTCTCTTATATTCAGAAAACTTTAAGATGATAACCAATCATAAGCCAAAAGCTTTTCAAAACTATATAACAGAAACGTCTTTTCCGAAATTTCGACACATTAAAGGGCCTCTTTTGTTTCAGAAACATTCCGGTAAACCTCAAAAATCTATTTTACTTTATTTATTTATTTTGCGGTTTCTGATTCATCCTTTTCCAAATGGCTTCTGGGGATAAGAGAAATGTTTCCAGAATCGAGGATAAATACTGCACTGTAAAAAATTGCAGCAGTAATTTTACTGTAGCAGAGATCCCAGGCAATGGAACTTAAAAAAACGGGCTTTGTTCCTAGATTAACGGACTTTCACTTAAGATAAACGGGTTTTGCCCGTAAAACATAAATTTTACGGGAGTTGACCGTTTATTCGGAAAAACTGACATTTTCCGTAAATTTACTGGAGTAATTCACGATAAAGTACCGTAGATTTACATTTTTTTTTTTTTTAAATAGTGTGGGCCCAAGGTCAATAAAACAGGGTTGGGCACTGTAGGACTTGCTCCTAAAAGGATCGTAAAGCCGCATAGGTTTAGTTTTTTCATAACACTCTTAAGCGCAGACTTTCAGTTAGAAGCTCACGAATCCTCGGATTGAGGGCAAATGGATACATGTCCCCAATCCTACACGCAAAAAAATATGGTTGCTACATGCAATTATTGAAACACAACTAAAAAATCAGTCAAATAAAAGTCCATAATCTGGAAAGACGACACGCTGTTAAACTGCTCTGTGACAGTGCTATATCCCGCTTGCTATACGCATTTCAAATATTGCCGGACTAAACTTGATCAATGATTCGATGAGAAGTATCCTTGACATTACACTTTCAGATTTAAGCTCCAGATAGACGTATCAGAGTCTACTCGCGGTCTTTCTGCTCTGCTCAGGTGGCGCTTTCGTGATGGGGTTATGTGGCGTTTTTCATCTTTTATGGCTTTACAGTTAAAGTGCTGGATGCTCTGCAACATCCTTTAAAAAGGGAAAAGTTTGATCTAATCTCCGTATCTCCTTTTCATTGTTGAACCCTTTGTTGAATTCCCCGTCCTTTTGTTTAAAACCAGATTTTATTGCTTTACCATGACAGTTAGCACTTTTCCTTTCTGAACGAAACCTTATTACTTGATGCGGTCAATACAAAAATCTCCAAACATTAGACGACAAACAAAAAAGAATTCAGGATTTCATCTAGACTAATAAATTCTTTTTATCTTTTGGTGTGAGCAGGTTATGCAACCATATCGGAAGACGAATGGTTGTTATATAGTGACAGCGCATTTCCGAACATTTAGACGACGAGAAAAAAGAATTAATGATTTCGTCTCCTAGCATAATAAATTCTTCGTCTCATCTAGTATTCAGCAAGTTAGGTGACCATCGGATGGCGAATAGTTGTTAGAAAGTGACAGCCCATTTCCGAACATTAGTGGCGCCCAGCAGGTTATGTAATCATCGGAAGACGAATGGATGTTAGATAGTTACAGCCCTTTTCAGAACATTAGACGACGAGCAATAAAATAATTGACGATTTTATTTCCTAACGTAATAAATTCTTCTTCTCTTCTGATATCCAGCAGGTTAGGTGAACATATCGGATGACGAGTGACTGCTAGACAGTGCCAGTGCTTGTACATCATAATTGCCTATTGATCATCATAGTACGTCTACTTTTTAACGCATATTGCATTGACTTTAAACCTGTTTTGTGCGCGTTATGACGCTCAATGTGAACCAAACAATGCGCATCTGTTTTAGCATGATTGTGGGTTCAACCTTCGGCCACTAAACGCTTTGTGCATAAGCTGTTCATAATACGTAAACTTTTTGTATACTTCTAGACCATTAAAAAGCATGAAATTTTCAATTTTCCGGAGGAGGGATTTTTCCTCCATCCTTCTCCCGGGATATCGCCTAGTTAAGACAGGAATACAAATTTTCATTTCTCTATTTTGAAAAACAAGTTAAATATGAGTTAAAATATGTTCGGAGACTATATCATCTGTGTTCGGAGACTATGTCATCAATGAGAAACACATTTTGAAAATTGAAATAATTATAAAATAATGATATATCATTTATTAATGAGAGTAAAGATGTTGTTCTATAAACTTGCTAGTACGACTTACTGTTATTTAGCCAACTTGAGATGGCAGGAAAGGAGTTTTCAGCTGCAATGTAAAATATAATCTCAACCTTTAAATGCATAAGTCTCAGGAGTTAAAAAGCATGAAATCTTCAATTTTTCCGAAGATGGATTTTCCCCCCACCCTTCTCCCGAACCATCATCTGGTTAAGACAGGAGTACAAATTTTCATTTCTCTATCTTGAAAAAGGAGTTAAATATTAGTTAAAATGTGTTCGGACACTATCTCATCAGTGAGAAACGCATTTTGAAAATTGATTGATAATAAAATAATGATGTATCATTTATTAATGAAAGTAAATATGTTGATCTATAAACTTGCTAGTATGACTTACTAGTATTTAAGAAACTTGAAATGGCAGGAAAAGGGTTTTCAACTGCAATGTAAAATATGACCTCTTAATCCTTAAATGCATAGTGTAATTCAAGAGTTAAAAAGCACGAAATCTCCAATTTTCCAGAAGAGGGATTCTTCCCCCATACTTCTCCCGGACCATCACCTGATGGTTAAGACAGGAGTACAAATTTTCATTTCTCTATATTGAAAAATAAGTTAAATATGAGTTAAAATATGTTAGGGAAATATGTCGTCAGGAGAAACGTATTTTGAAAATTGAATCATAATAAAATAATGATATATATCAATCATTAATGAGAGCAAAGATGTTGATCTATAAACTTTACTAGTATGACTTACTCAGGAATTACTTAATCTTTTTTTGCCATTTGGCGCTTTTTATTGATCTTTTGATGAACTATTATAAGTGTTATTTACGGGAAATAACATGCATTTAAGGTCGTGAAGTCTGTTTTTGTTCCAATTTGTTATCACGAGGAGGTTACAACATCTTTTGTTGTTACTGCTTGCAATGTGATCGACTGGCATTTTTTCTCTATCTTTATAAGATAGTAATTATTAATAATGCAAACTATTAAAAGTACTATATAAAAATTATTACCGTATATACTCGTGTATAAGTCGAAGAATTTTAAACAAAACTTGGGAGTTGAAAATGGAGGTTCGACTTAAACACAAGGTAGTAAAAAAAAAAAAATCGCAGATAATCTTCGGCGAATGGGCAAATATTCTAAGTAATCACATGAGAGACAAAAGCGGACAATGGTCATTTCCGTGCGATTGACAAAAAAAAGAGCTCAACAATAATGTACCTGGAATTGTTTTGCACCCATTTTCTCTTGTGTCAGAATTTCCTTCAACACATGGGCATTCCTTTCAACCCCCTTTTTAAAAAGAGTTCAACTTGAGAATGCTTCTAGATACTCTCCTAAAAGTCCTACAATACAAAGGAATACAAGATATTTTAGCAGCCTAAGAAGTTTTTTAATTTTGTAAATAAAGCTTGAATAGATTTTTAAGAATTTTTTTCTTTTTAAGTATCATTGAATTGATGTGAATAGGTTTCAAAATAGTTTAAGCTTTTTAGGTTTTACTATTTTGATTAGTTTTAAAACGTTGAATTTAAAAAAAAAAAAAGTCTTATCAGAAACGTAAAAAAGTTTACTAATTTAATGAAAATTTATTACTTTTTTTAGCCTCAATTACAAATCATTTTTTGACATTATGAGAAATATAATTCGACTTATACACGAAAATTCATTTTTTTTTTAGAAATTTTGCTTAAGAATTTGGGGGTCGACTTATACATGAGTATATACCTACGGTATATCGTTCAATAGTTGTTATTGTGTGGTGTAAATACTTTAAAGTATGTATATAGTAATTTAAAATTATTATTTTTTGAGCAATTTTTGTTATGTAACTCAAGAGTGATATTATGTCCAACAGAAACATTAATTTGTTTCACTATTTTTATAGTGGATAAATTAACAACAATAGAATGAAATATGTTTTCCCAACAAAATAAAAAAATCATGCATTAAAGGGTTAAAATTGCCAATTCTACTTATTTTCTCAGCACTTCATAACAAATGACCGCACCAAAAGGCTTTTTGAGGGCTTTTTTCGACCATCCGAATTCTAATAGAAACAAACATAAAAAGAGAAAGAGGTGTATAATTCTATTTATAACAATCTTTTTCTATGTAGTCAATAATTTCATTTTAATTATTAAAATAATTAATTATTAATTAATTATCAATTAATAATTTTAATTATCAATTAATAATTTAAAAAGTTAATCAAACATATGCATGAACTTTCACAAAGTATGCTAAATACAAAAAATAATGAAACACATGAATTCTAGTTCTTTTATATTTGCAGCAATTGTGGTAGATTTTTTTAAGTGAAAAAAAGTGCTAAATTGACAACACTGGTTCGAGTAATATCTAAATAACCGATGTTTGGTTCATGTTTCAATAATTTATACCTTACTAAATAATCGTTCAAAATTTCTGAAATTTTTTATTTTGCAGATTTTTTGCCATGCTGTTCGTAAATATGTAATAACATTATGGTGAACTTTTGGAAATTGTATTCAATTTTAGTATCTGATAAGTCCTTATGACAAAATAAACCATTTACTCAAATAAAAAATTTTATGTGAATTAAAGCGATACTTTACTTTTTTTTTTTCATCTATTAGAGATAAAATTATAGCCTACATCCACATTTTTTTTCGCTTTGTGCATAATATATTGCATATTGAATCTAATACACATAAAAAGAAAATACAATTTTTATTTAATGTGACTTCCGTTGCTGTTTTTTTGTTTAGAAAATTGGAAATACGTAATTGCAATATAGTTTTCGAAAGACGAATATATAACTTACTGATAAACACAACGTCTAAAATACACTAAGAATTTTGGAAACATTTTAAACTCAAAGATGAAAATTTGTTTTCGAAATAATTTGAAGAACATTTAGAATAACTATTTAGATAAAATTCAAGCCTCATGTAAATTTTAACAGCCGTTTTGTTGCTATTTAATGTAACGTTCTAAATAAAAATAGAGATTTAGTTCTTCTGACGATCTAACAGAGTTCTCAATGTTTGAACTTTAGTTTCACAATGTACAAAATGGAAATTTAGCAAAAATGGCGTCATTTGGCGTGACATTTAAAAAAAAGTGGTGAACGGGTAAAACCAAAGCAAAAAATGAAAGTAAGAAAAAACAAAGTACATTTCTGTGTGAGGAATAAGCGTAATCACATTCTGACTACATACATGACAAGTAAATTAATTTATCTGATATAGAACTTAAGAAGACGTTTCAGTTAAAGAATTTAAATAATAAGAATGATCAATTCACAAAAAAGAGAAATTATATAATGATTATTTTGATTAATATATTTGCTTTAAAAATGTAGTATCAATTTAAGAATTTTTCGCAACAGGCGTTTATAAAGTAAAAGAACTTCAAGAGCAGAACGTTAGTGTGTGTCACTTTTTATCTCACGAAGTCAGGTTAAAAATCAATTTCATCCAATCACTTAACACTTTACTTGGTGCTTAGCTTATTCACGACGTTTTAGACGACAATCGCCGTTCGCGAGCGGAGTTGCAACAGACAATGGCCGATCAAACGATCCCTACGGGTAAAAAGGAAAAAAATTGCTTAGTTGAAACTGAACATTCCAATGATTTTTCGCCCTCAAAACAACAGCTAAATGCGCCCGTGTCAAGCTCTTATTCCCTCAGGTCCTCTCAAATTCAACCGGTCCATTTGTCGCCAAGGTAACCAGCTTCCGAACACACTCGGACCAATCAGCATCAAACAGCGTCACGTATGCTGCAGTGTCGCCCAATGAATTGGCCTGCTGAGTTTGATTGAAAGCTTCTCTCCGGACCACGCCTTTGTTTCCATAGATACAGGATGCTACTTCCGATGACTCCTTTCCTCTGTTCTTGAACGCCATTTTTTCTACGATGGTTGTTTTGTTCTCCGGTCGCTCGGAGCGTAGGAAGTGAAATATTTATTACTTTGCCGGCTGATTTTTCTTTTATCTGGTTGTTTTGAGGCTTTTTTTTCCCTTTTAGATTTTTTTCCTCGGTGTTTGGTTGTTTTGGTGGCCTTAGAGCAAATCGTGTCTTTTTGGCGACGTTTTTCTAAAAAGTAAAAAATATTGTATGAGACCTTAATCACAAGTGTAAGAGCGGCTAGGGGAGAATTTATTTGTTTTGAATTGTAAAGGTAAATTGCTCTCTGATTCCGCTCGTTTAGTAAATAAAAATACTGTGAAGTTTAGATTCTTTTGATTTATTCCCTCCTTTCCTTGGGTTAAGTTTTTAATTACTATTAAATTAATTGTGTTCAGATTTCCTCCTTTATGAAGGCTTTTTTTAACTACCGAATAAAGTTATTTGTAGTCTGCAAAAAATCCCATAAAAAGATATTTTTGATTAGACTAAGGAAAAGCCTAAGAGAACAATTTCAAAAACTTATGTTGACAAACAAATAATTGAAGGAAACCTTCTGGTAAGTTCCCTTTCCTTCGGCAAGTATGGGAAATAAGTATTTAAAAATAAAACGTTTTCAATAGCCAGGGAGTTACATTTTTCTAGTTTTGCATAGTACTTACTGTCAGTGTTTTGAAAACTTATAAAGAAAACGGATTAATTTAAACTCAAATTCAACTTTTGAAAAATCAGTTAACTTTGCGCTCGAATTCAAACTTTATAAAACGAATCAACTGAAATAAATTTTGAAAAAGTGCGAAACTCACTAAAATCCCCCCCCCCCCCAATAAATAATAAATAATAATAATAATAATAATAATAAAATAATAATAAAAATAAAATAAATAAATAAAGATAAGGAAAATTATGATAAAAAAGAAATAAAACGTTTGCTTTATTTTATTAATTTACTATAGTGGTGAAAAAAATCTCTATAATTAATTTAGTAATTAGAACAAGACTTAAAATACTCCTGTTTAACTGAAGTATTGGAAATAGAATAATTAATTTCTGTCAATCAATCTTAGATTAATTAAATTCTTAAATTTGCTTCTATGTGTTATATTCTCAGAGTGATTTTTCTCTATAAAATGTGACATAAAAGAAAAAAAAAATGTTTTAAGCGGCGAGAAAAAAAAAAAAGAACTTCAGAAAATTGTGTAAAATATCGAATGATTTTGAGTTGTAATTTTGACTCAATCTCTCTCTCTCTCTCTCTCTCTTTTTTTTTTTTTTTTTTTTTTTTTTTTTTTTATCTAACTCAATTTACGTTCGCTTTTCAAAATGAATCAAATTCAACTCAAAATTCACAGAAAGTGAGTTAAAACAACTCAAAATTCGAAGAAAATGAGTTAAAATCAACTCAAAGGTTACATAAAGTCAACGGAACTCACGAGTTCTCTCCCGCACACGCTGTATAAAAATACTTTTTTTTTTTTTTTTTTTTTTTTTTTTTTTTTTTTAAATCTTCGAAAGCATATAACCACGAAGTAAAATACTCAGTAACCACTTTCGAGTTGTTCATGATTCCGCTTTCTCTTTATAAAACTCCAAAAGCAATATATTTTCGAGATTTAAAGAAGCGTTTGTAAAAACAGTTTCTTTTACTGACTTTGATTTCCGGAAACGTTTCCGAGTCGTTCTTATAGTGTATTAATCAGTTTTGCCAAACCACAATATTGGTTTTTAGTATGTTATCAGTTCTCAACTAAACAGTTTGAGCTGTATAATTGGATTTATGCATGCAAAAGTAACAAAATAATTTTAATGTTAATGTTAATGCTGTTAATTTATCATTTTTTTCTGTAAAACATGCTTGTTGAGCATGAAGATGTTTACTTGAGAATTGATAGCACTAGAAAAAAAAAAATTCTATATTACGGGTCGAGAAAACTAATTAAGGCACTATGAACAGTACTCGGAAAAGTTTCCTTAAACGGAAAAAAAAAAAAGAAAAGAATAGGAAAAACATTTGTTTTTACAAATGCTTTTTTAAATCTCGAAAACATATTGGTTTCTGAGGTTTCTAAAGTTAAAGAACACTTTTGCGAATGGTGGGTTACTCCAAGTGGTTGTTGTATATTTTTGTTTGCAGTTATATTATATTTTCCTAGATTTAGAAAAAAATGTCTTTTTTCTTCCACACTTGCAATACTGCTTGCAATGCTATAATAAAATATTTATGTGAATACGTTTTTATAGACCATATTTTTTTTACAGAGATTTGAACAAGAAAAGAAAAGAAAAAAAAAAGAGAAGAAGTTGTTTCTAATAAAATGAAAATCAGGGCAAAATATAAATTGTTTTTTATGTTGTGGAACAGAACCTAAATCTCCGATCTGTACCGTGAAAATACTTTTTTTTTTTAATTAAATTTTTAGCGTTTCAACTAATTAAGATAAAAATTGAAATACAAATTTTAACTTTTTTAGTATGAGGCTTGTCGAAAACTGTTAAAAGTTCACTGTACAAAAGAAAAAAAAAAAAAAGAAAAAGAAAAAAAAACCCGGACTAAAATACGGAAATTGTACTGGCAATCGAGACGCCAGTACTATTTTCGTATTTTAACAGAAAATTTCCCAAATAAATTCCAGAAAAAATGAGATTTTTCTGTAATTTACGGGGGGAAATACGAAAATAGTACTGGCGTCTTGATTGACAGTGCAATTTCCGTATTTTAGTACATAAAAAAAAAAAAAAAAAAAAAAAAAAAAACAGTGTTCTGTATTCTCTTTATTCGTATACAAACAACAGACCATTTTTTAGCGAATTCAGTTTTCAGATACAAAAAAGAGCAATTCAAAGTTTTTTTCCCTAAAAATTTTTGCGAACGAAGAAGTTAAAACTTTATTAGTTTTCTCACATAAACATTTAACTGCATTACAATTCCAATAGATGGGAGTGCAGTTTTTTCATATATTTTTTCATTTTCAGTTTTTTATTTCCCGTAAAAATAATCATTTATTCTTCTTAGGATTACCGATCAATTGTAATAAAAAATATACCAAAAATTGTAGAACATTTCAATTTGTTAAACTGATGATTACATTCCAAAGCTTTTAATATAAAATTTTAAATGCAAAATCATTAATTAAAAAATACATTGGGGATTTTTTGGGGGTACATATATCATTGAGCGTAGGTAAATTTTGGCTAATAATAATGAAGAAAAAAAAATCTATAATTTTCATTCTAAAACAAAATACAATTTATATTATTGAGCTGTGTGAATCATAACACTGATAATATCAGAAAAAAAACATCTTATGCGATGAGCTAGGTTCAAACGGATGCGGAGCTCTTTTTTAGAGAGACAAAATTCGTTTTTCTGGCGCTTTAGACCACCCCGCCATTTCGACTTTACTCAATGTTCCTCTGAAATGAAACCAGTTAAAAACTGATTTCCCATTTGGTTTTGCGACAGTAAATAACTCTAAAAGCGCAGTGCGCATGCTCAGATTGGCCGAAATAGGTCTTAAAACTTCAGCATTGCATTTTAAATATATAAATTTGTTAAGGGGACCTTTGAAATTATTTTTTTATTTTTTGTAAATTTCACTTTAAATATTATTCAAGGGTTCATTATAGGCATTATAGCATACATTTATCACAAAAAAATAAATAAATAAATAAATAATAAAAATAAATAAAAAACAAATTTTGTGGGAAAAAAATGGATTTTCCGTAATATTTTAGATGTTATGGACAACTTTTCAAAATGTCCCATCCATATTCCATTATCAATGAAATTCCCCCAAATTTTTTTATTCAAATTTGGTTTATATATATAAATAAAAATAAGCATCGAATTGTATATATTTGAATTTAAAGGTAAGAAAAAAAAATATTTTCGAAGTTTTGAGCATTTTTTCTGCTAAAAATTTCCAAAAATTTAGAAAATATTTTTTAATAATATTATATATTTTATAATAATATTAATAATATTTAATAATAAATAATACTATTAATAATATTTAATAATAAATAATAATATATAATAATATTTTAAGTGAAATTTACAAAAAAAAAAATTATTTTTAAGAGCCCTTATCCCCTTAAATTGAAAAAAAAAAAAAAAAAAAAATTAAATATTGTGCGACAAAATTAATCTTGCAAAACCAGTTTTGTCACGATTTTGAAGTCCAGGTTTCATATTTTTAGTTTTCATTTCTTCTTTATAGTGCTTATAATGTTGTTTTCCATTTATACCGGGCAAATAATAAATTCAAAATACAGTCGAACCCGGTTAAGATGCTTTTCAAGGAAGTGGACAAAATTCGGGTATTAAACTAGATTCGTATAATGTTGCAGGAACTGAGCTTATTTACACATCTAATCGTATAAATGAACTTTAGAGCTTTCATTTATATGCTTACAATCGAAAATTGTGTTCTTTTGCGTATATTTAGATTAAAATTTAATTGTATTCCACTTTAACTCATTGTTTCTTTTTATAAGACCGACTGGAATAATAACAGAAAATGAATATCGGTTACAACATGGCTCTTATTGTCGATTAATACCTTACAACCAAAAATAAAACAATGAAAATAATTTTCTACTAGACTAATTTTTTTAACAGAAAAAAAAAAATCTTTGAAGCACAACCCAGTTTTTAAAATCAAACTTAGTACTTGTAATAATGAGTATAGCATTATAATCTGTCCTTCTTTTAAAGAAAAAACTATCCATATTAATCTTGGTGCAAAAAATACTGTTAGCATAGCAAAAAATAAAGATTACAGAAAATATAAGATAATTATCCGACCGCAGTATTGTTTAACTTTTACGCGTTTCATTTTTTGTTGCATATACAGTCGGCCCCGCTTAATTGCATACAATTGGTTCCACGGAACTGTATGCAATTAAGCGGGTTATGCATTTAAGCGAGGACAGCAATTAAGGTTGTCAGTAGGCTATTATAATTTGATTATATACCACAGATATGATAAATATTAATGGACAATAACAATTTACACAATAATTTAAAAATTAATTACTGTAATAATAATTTTAATCAATAATTTATTATTACTCTGTATATAATAATATATATTCTAAAGTATAATGTATTATAACACTGTTTACGTTACGTGGTTTAATTTTTCATTATAATTTATGTGATTTAAGTGAAAATTAAAATTAAAGTAAAATAAAAAAAATTATTTATATCATACCTTTAAAAATAAATACATTTCTGCACAAATTTATTTTATTTTTCATTATTTGGCAATTTACCCTTTATCCGTTGCCTTCAAAAAAAAAAAAAAAAAAAAATCTTTTATAAAAGTTTGTTTTTTCTACTTCGGACACTGTATTTCTCCACTTTCGATGCTAAATATTGTTCTTTAGTTCTCTTGATCTTCTCTATTGCATTTCCCACCATTTCCACGATTTTCAAAGAAATACCACCAGTATCTTGAGTCGCTGTATGTATGGCAAGCTTTAAAAGAAAATCACACATTTTCAAAATCAACAGTCCCATAAGCTTCCAAGAATTAAGAGAATAAAATACAGTTGAGTCTCTATATAACGAAATCCATTGTTCCAGTAAAAAATTCGTTATATAGAGAAATTTGTTATATAGAGAATGAGTAAAAATTCCTATTTAATGTGTAAATTGTGAACAAAAATTAATTTTGAGGTCTTTAATTAAGATTTTGAAAAGTTTAACTATAAATATTAACCTAATATTTTATTTCTGAATTATTTAAACAGTTTCAAAAAAGAGAACATACTTACATTTGAAAGCATAATAAAAATCACATAAGGAAAACTTACATTAATTTTAGACAAAGAAATCTGTAATTTTTCGCTGTTTCGATTTCAAAATTGTTACACTCTCGAAAAAATGTTCACACTTTAGCAAGGAATGAAAAATTATATCGGGAACATTTTCCTTCATTTGAATTCTCATTCACCTTAAACTTCAATTACCACTCTGATCCCGCTCTTATATGTGTAACAATCCAATTGACACTGTTTTAAGAAGTATGTTGGAAGAGGGGGGGGGGGAAGAGGAATTTGGGCATAAAAAACAAGGAGATTCAAGGTAGAAAAGTAAGATAAAAAACTCAGCACTGAACGATAAATCACTAATCAGTGATGGAAAATTGATTCCATGTGATTTGGAAGCTTTTTTAAAACAATAAATAAAGAACATTTTATGAAAAAATTCGTTATATGGAGATAGATATTTCGCTATTACTGTATTTTCTTTCATGGCCATTTCTGCTCTTCAATTTTATAAATAACAAATCATTATTACAAAACAAAATAATTCCGTTCTTAATTTTTTCTCCTCCATCGCCTGCACAAGAATTCACCAAAATCCGGATTACTAGATTGGGGATATTTTATGGATTAACCAAGGATTGTTATGCGATAAAACGACTATATTTTACATTAACCCTATGGGGACCGTTTCTGTTCCTTGGCATTCTATGCATATAAGCAGGGTATGCAATTATCCGTTACCCGATTAAGTGGGGCCGACTGTATCATGCATTATAAAATATATTAGAGATAATAACGTACATTTAAAATCTCGCTACCAACAGGTATGATCATCTCTAATCATAATAATTCTTTTTTCTTTTGACATACTCAGATATATCTGAGTAACCTGAATTCGTTTTTATCCCTCTACTACAGTAAAAACATAACATGATGCGAGTTAGAAAGAATGTTAGGAGGCGGGATCAAAGAATAATTCAGTTTTGATAATTTAGCAGGTTTTTGTTTCATTCAAATATCTACCACTATTTCCGGTTAATAATTTTCGTCTTAATTAATTTGTTACTAAATAATGTAAAATAATACTATTCGGAAACAGTGTTTTTTTTTTCGGAATAAAACAAATTTGCCAAATTGGCAAATCTCGAGAAGAGAGAAGGAATTCGAATCTTGATCTGAGAATTCCGGTCTTAAGCGTGATTTTTTTTCTTCAAGGTCGAATATTCATCGCGTATTAAGTGGGATCGCGTAGTTGAATAATGCTCAAGAGATCGAAAAAAATCCGCGTATTAACCGTGAGTGTCTTAACCGGGTTCGACTGCACATGAAAATTGATCATACTTCTTATTATAATTTTAAAATAAAAAAGTTTTTTCTAGTTTGTTTGTTTGCTTGATTTCCCGGTATAGTTTCTAGAGAATTTATTTATTTTCTTTTTTTAAGAAGAAGAAAAAGAAAAAGAAACAAGTGGGTAAGTGTGATCACAGATCGCACAGAGGGTTTAGTTTAATATTCCTTTCAATACACTTTATCCTTTTGCGAAATCTGTTAGTTCCACATTTTGCCACCAGGGGGCGCACTCTATTCTAAACAAACCCCTATCCAAACGAAACTCCGTTTTACAATCTATCCGTAGATATATTAGTGGAGGGGATCGGGCCCTTAGCACCCGAGATAGTTAGGCGCCCCCTGGCGATTAAAAGTGGGACTAAACTATGTAAGGCTATGGTGCATAATATGAGAGAGGGATCAAAGGGGTGTCGCCAAAAGTTAGAAAAGTGCCCCCCGGGTGAAAAGGGTGGAGGTTAGAAAAATTGCTTAAAATACACAAGTTAGAGACCAGAGCGGTAAAAATAAGACTTTTTGAAATTTTTATGATTTATCGTGTGATAGCAAGTATTCAGCTATAAGTAGTCAAACTTTCAAGCCTTCAACTTAATTAGGGGCTCAGTTAAAAAAAAAAAAAAAAAAAAAAAAAAAAAAAAAAAAAAAAAAAGTCTTAAAATACACAGGTTAGAGCTCAGACGGGTAAATATAAGACTTTTTCAAAATTTTATGATTTGTCGTTTGATGTGAGGTGTTCAGCTATAAGCATCCAAAATTTCAAGTCTCCAATACATATAGTTTCTGAGAATGAGCTCTGTGACAGACAGACAGACAGATGAGTGAGACGAATAGGATTTCGTCAGATGAACGAAACCCTAAAAAGAGAATAAATCCCTTAATTTGTTCAAAAGTTATCATGACAAAATATCTGATAAACAATGTATCGAGATAATTGGGTACAAATTTTTGCTCTTCACAGGTATGCCTGGCTCGAGGCTCATACAAATTAGGTTTTTTTTTAGCGGACCAACTGTAAAACACTCTTAAAGGTTCAAGCATTATAAAAATAATAATATAAAAACAAAAACGTTATTTCAAGCCAGCCATATATTACATTTTTATTCTTCTTGGGTCGCAAACATGTGTTTGCTGTGTTGCGTGCGCCACAACACACTATAAATATATGATAATGTTTAAAAGGCAATTATACAGTAACAAAAATACCAATTTAAAAAGTAAGGGGACGAAAGTAGTATAGCAAAATTAATATTACCTGCGTTAGCTAATATAATAACACGCAATGTATTAATGAAAAACTTACTAACAAGGAAGGTCTCCTTAGTATCCTGGGCATACTCAGAATACTTTGAAAAAAAATAAACTAAACTACTTATGTATGTAATAAAAGATGAGTCAAATTTAGTGGCGGAATTACAGTGGTAAGTCTGTAAAAAAAAATAAAATACTTTCGAGTACTTGGCGCGAAAAGACGAAAGCGTCAAGCAATTTGGCCAGCAGCACTTTTTCTCGCCAAAAGCAAATGTTTTTAATGCATCTTAAAATTGTCTATTGATTTTTAGAATGCGTGTAAATAGTATTTAAAGAATTTAAACTTAAACAATGAGCGAGTTTCATGCATATATTTTTTGTATTACATATTTATGCTGCTTGTTGTTGCAGTTATTTAATTTTATCACTGTAAAAATATTTCCATACTAGCAGACCCACCCGGCGTTGCCCGGGCCCGTGATGAATGAACCTCAAATTTGTATGATTTTGTACCTTTAATTCCCTTTTGTCTAAATTTATATTTTAAATATAAAAAATCGCAAGAAAAATATTAAATTGAAGATACGTATTATTTTGCGTAAGTTGATTTTGGGAGTCTATGCGTACCGAAAGCGAGCGGAACTGCGACAAAACACTCAGGTTTTTACTGGTTTCGTGGACATTTTCAGACATTTTGTTTTGTAAAAAATATTTCTACCCCTCCGAACGTTTCAAAATTTTTATAGGAGATGTAAATCTGGTCTATTCAGATGCTTCGATAAACATTGTGTTAAAATAAGGACGTTGACTAAAATAATAAATTAAGAAATTTGCTTATTTACTATTCGAAAATAGTGGGTAGTGCAACCTTCCACCGACAGGGAGTGCAATATGTTCTATACAAATATTACTCTACGAAACAGTGGTCAAAGGACTGTTATAACTTACGTGAAATTTTCAAGTCGATCGGTTAGTTCGTTTTCCAAATTTTAACGAATTCGCATTCATTCTCTATTATAAAAGCGTTTCTTTTTCTTTTTAAAAGTCGATTTTTTTTCATTTCGAACTAAAAGTTCTGAATCAATTTTTTTAAATTTACATACTCTTAATTAGTCTACAAATATTGGCCGAGAAGCTAAAGTTTAAAATCTGTAAATGCTGTATTTTTAAAATTTTGGTTTAAATTTGAACTCCCATTAAAATTTTACCCTATGGTTTTTATCTATTCTCCAAAATAAAAGTAGATGTTTTTCAAAGCAGAGATAATGTCTGTAACTTTTGATAAGTAGCATGTATCTCATGACTCCCTCAAAAAACGGCATATAAAAAACTGAAACGCTAATTTTTTAAAAAGAAATCTAGAGACCCTCCCTCCCACCCTGGAATTTCACGCACCAGTCTTTTTTACACTTTATCTTTTGTGTTATAAACGTTCTTAAAGTTTTAAACAGATCGCCTTGCTAGATTTCCTAATTTTAACAAAATCGTGTTATGTTAGTTCCACATTCCACCACCAGGGAGCGCACTCTATTCTTAACAAAAGCTCCTTTACACAACCTGTCAGTAGATATGTTACTCGAGGAGGTGGCGGTCTTCAGCAAGAATTTAAGATATTTGTTGAAATTACTATTCGGAAATAGTGGTAACTTAACTTTTGTCACATTTATATGTACTAAGTAGCATGTATATGAGGACTCCGTCAAAAAACCGCACCTGAAACGTTATGAAACGCAAAGGTAAAAAAAAAGAAATATTTTGCCCCTCCCCTCCCCTCCCCCCACCCACATGCCCGAAATTTCACGCGCCATTTTTTATAAACTTTTTCTAATGTGTTATAAACTATCTTAAAGTTTCAAGCAGATCGCTTTGTCAGATTTCCTACTTTAAATGAAATCGTGGTCTCTTAGTTCCACTTTCCACCATCAGGGAGCGCACTGTATTTTTAACAAAACTGTATCTGAACGTAACTTCGTTACACAACCTATCAGTAGATATGTTACTCGAGGGGGTGGAGGTCTTAAGCAAGAAATTAAGATATTTTTGAAATTACTATTCGGAAATAGTGGTAACAAACTTTTGGCATTTTTATATTTAGTAAGACTCATTTATCTCAGGACTCAAAACCGCACCGGAAATAGTAAGAAACGCAAAAGTTAAAAAAAAAGAAATCTATCGCCCCTCCTCCTCTCCCCACCTTCCCGAAATTTCACGCGCCATTCTTATATAAACTTTTTCTAATGTGTTATAAACTATCTTAAAGTTTCAAACAGATCGCCTTATTAGATTCCCTACTTTAAGTGAAATCGCGGTCTGTTAGTTCTCATTCCACCACCAGGGAGCGCACTCTATTCTTAGCAAAAGCGTATATGAACGAAACCTCTTCACGCAACCTACCCGTAGATACATGGATTGGGGCGGGGGGGGGGGGCGGTTTTAACCAAGAATTTAAGATATTTGCTGAAATTACTTTTCGAAAATAGTGGTATCAAGACTTCTGAATTTTTTATCTCGAATAAGTAACATTTATGCTGCATTTTTACAAATCACAGGCCGGTCTGACGAATACTACAATAAAACGTAACGTGACTACCGTTTAAAATAAGCATATAAAAGAAATAAACCAAATAGTGAAATTAGCGCCGCCCCCCCCCCCCCCACTCATAAATTAAGGGTGCAAAAAGTTCTGTACGAACATCCGACATGAGTTCGCACTGCCTGCGGCACTGTATAGTAGGCGGGCGATAAATTCGAAACATTTTTCTGTATTTAAAACATAAAAGAGAGCAATTAAAAAATGCGTTTAAAAATGTCTTTAAAAAAACACTTCTAAAAAAAAAATCATTATCAGTATCAAAAAATGAGAATTTAAATTCTATTAAAACTCTTGCTACCCGCTACAGCAGCAGAAATCATTAGAATGCAAGGACTTATTGTTGCCAATTTCTAATTTCTAGTAGTAAAAGAGCCAGTAAGGAGTATTCTAATCTTTTATTTAACGTTTAAAAAACACATTTCTTGCTATCTAAATAAATCAGCATCAAACAGGCACCTCCAATTTTCCGTAAACCAACCAAAATTGCCGATTTTTTAGCAGATATTATCGCTCAGCCAATCAAAGTGGGAAAAAAAAAACAGAAAACAGTGTGGCAAACAAAAAGCCTGCCAGGTTGTCAAGTTGGTTGCTAAGTTGTGACGTCATTTGAAACTAATCCCTTCTCTTAAACGCTCATTATTATTAACCCGGGAGAACTCGCTACATGAGATTTTCTCTCACAGTCGTACTTTTTTAAGTCTCTTATTTAAACCATTTTTCATTTTAATTAAAATTTCAGAATGTTATTTCAATTATTTTACCACTTTTGTGAATAAAAGTACTAAGCCAACCAAACAAAGTTGATATTATATGAATGTAAAGTAAAAGAAAAGTAATTGGGCATTCTCACTAGCAAGTTCTCCCGGGTTAAATATGTTTTCAAAGCATGTGTTTCACCTTCATGCTAAAATTTAATGTTTAGTTGAAAAAACAGTCACTCTTGAAACATTAAGAACTCAAATTGGTTTATTTAATTGTATCCCGGTTTCCTTAATTATTTCTGCGAAAGCTTTATACAACCAACCAACCGAAAGCAAGCGGAAACAACGAAACATATTTTTAATGAGCGATGCTTTATGAACCAACCAACCGAAAGTAATCTGAGGGAAAAAAGGTGTACTTTTGATGAGAGTGATGTCCGAATATTAATTAATTACTCAGCTAATAATTAGAATATTAAAATTCTGAGGATATGGTGCATTAGAAGAGACCTTGGACTCTTTTCAAAAAATTTTTGAACCTCGTACGAGCCATAGATTTTGCTAGCCATCGCACACAGACAGGCACACAGACAGACACACAGACAGACAGAGCGATTTGTTCTTTTATTAGTATAGATTGAAAAATATATTTTCATATATTTAAGCGTATTTCAAAATAAAGGCCAGATGAAAAATGCTGCAGTTATGCATTTCAATATCGGAGAAGTTTTGTTTCTATAGCAGCAAAATTGAATCGACAGTGCTCAATTGGACTTAATTTTGAGATTGAAACAATTTTATTTAATTTAAATTTTGTTTTAATTCATAAAATTTCATAACTAACTTTCATTATAAATATATATATATGACAAAACTATGGTTAAAATAAACTAAAACTGACAAAAATAAAGTTATTTAAATTAAATTTATTTAAACAAGTTCAACATGAAACATTTTTACCTTAAAAATTAGATTGTGTATTCCTATAGAAATATATAAAACATTGGTGAAGATTTTTAATAATTAACTAATGGAGGCAAATTAATAACAATAATGTAAAAATACACAATGATTATATTCAAAAGAAATAACAACAATTAACTTTTTTTTTAAAGATAAAATTGGTAAATATAATAAAATTTCTAATACAACTTTTTTAGATTTTGCTACTGGAAATTTGATAGAGGAAAGTTGTAAAAATTGTTCTTAATAATAATATAAAACAAATTATATAAAATTCTAATACTTCTGAAAGTCGGTATAATAAACAATAACTCTGAATATCACGTATATACAATTGGATGTTTCTAATTTCTAATTATCTGTATTTTTAAGCTAAATCATTAGAAGGCAAAATATACAAATAAATAAATAATTTTAAAACTTATTTGCAATTAAATTTAGCTGTAAAAGCATTAAGTAATATTTTTCGCCTGTAAAAGTACTTCTTCCTTCAATATACTCATGAAGCTGGGAAGAAAGTTCAGAGGAAGAAGGTTTTATTTTTGTGTCATCTTATAAACAGTGCTTAAAAACGTAAAGCAATGTGATTATGCAGATGCAATGAAACGTATAATACAAATCAAGTTATTATTTTTGCATTTAATAATTACGGTATGTAACTAAAGTATCTTTTTTTTTTTTTTTTTTTTAATCACCAGCTGAAAATAAGTTACGAATTTTAAAAGTTTATAATACATCTGCAAGAGAGCGAAGTTTTAATTAAATTATTATACTTATTTAGAATGTTTCTTAATTACTTCATTAAATTGGCATTAAATTATTATTATTATTATTATTATCATTATTATTGACTGTTGTTATTGTAGTTAAACAAAATAGAGGTCTGTACGAGCCCGGGCTTTTATTTATTTTATTTATCAATTTCATAGATAACCTATAATAAAATGAAAGAAATAAACGTTTGTGTCTTGAATTTTATTTTCTAGATATTTTAGTTTTACTGTCTTTATGTATAATAAGTAATGTTTCTTTCTAGATTTTTATATTTTTAAATGAAAAAAAAATATTTTTATAAAATAGTGTGTTGCGGTTATCTAAAATAATTTATTGCGTTTCTTGCTTTTCATAATATTAAAAATGCATCTTTACTTAAAAAAAAAAAAACTTTTGATTTCTTCTTACGTAAATTTAACCTAAATAAATTTTCATATATAAGGTTTAAAATAAATAAATAAAACTTGGGGTAATACAAAATATGCATAGAAAGCCAATATTCCGTAAAATGGTAAAGTTTCGCGCAATGTGGAAATGTAACAAAATCGATGCATATCATGATCCTCTACTTTTTAATTATGATGAAATTAACGCAAATTTACTGTGTACTATAAATTAGATAATTTTTATTATTAAATTTTTTTATTGTTATTCAAAAATTCCACATTTGATTAAGCTGAATCTTTTACGTGTAAAAGTATTTCTTCCTTCAATACACATTTGAAGGTCAGAAGCAAATTCATGCGAAGAAACTTTTGTTTTTCCATTATCATATAAAATATGTGTTAAGATATCAAATGTTTTGCAAATAAGTTTATTTTATTTTATTTTTTTTGCATTAAAAATTATGATGTATAACGGTAGAGTCCATTGCTTTTATCACCAATTAACAGTAAATTTTAGAAACTTAACCCTTAAATGCCTGATTTTTCAAAAATCATTGTAATAATGTTTTTCGGCTTTCATTTTTAAAATAAATTATGGGGAAAATACTTTTAAAAAAATCATACTTTGTTTTAAGTATGGTTTACGGCTAAAAAACAGTTTGTTACTAATCGGTAACACTGGTGTTTAATTGAAAAAATAATTTTCCTTGATAAAATTCTATAATATTAAACACACAAGAATTTTAGGAACTATAATAAGAAATAAATTTTACCTGCTCACTGAAGAACAAAAGAAGGTATTTCGCAAGCTTCCAAACAAAGCAAAAAGAACAAGTAGCAACAATTGAAAAAAATAAATCTATCTTTATTCTTAAACAGCACAGGTGTTGTCATCTGCATGTTGAAAATCGATTTAATAATATTTTCAGAATGTATTTTATTGGCAACATTAGGCATTATAGCTTCAATATTAATCTAATAGTATTTTAGAGCCTAAATTGGGTATGTTGCCGAAAAGCAACACACGGCATTTAAGAGTTAAAGCTTTATCCATCCAGATAGTGATTTGTGGATTGAATGAAGAACTACACTAGCAGACGAGAGAAGTTTTAAATTGATTATAATGCTTATTTAGAATGCTTCTTTATTACTTCATTAATCTGACATTGAATTATATTTGTTTTGTATTTTGTTTTCACTTTAAGTGACTTTTGTATTCACATCCGAATTAAAGTGTTAGAAAAAAGAAAAATGTTGGTTTACTTTTTTCTCGTGTATTTCTCAAGGAGGTTTAGGGAGAAAAACAGACTAAGTAAATGAGTTTTTTTTAACTGTAACTTACGTATTGAAATTATTATTAATAGAAAAAAAAATACTATGAAATATGCTTTTTTAACACCATTCCTGCATATTTGGAAAGTGTTTATGAATTCGGTTTTTCCTCCTGGCGTGTCTGTCCTTGCCCTAACTCTGATAATTTAGGATGGCCATGGAACTTTTATATGCTATTGAGTTTTACTATAGAATGTTCGGTATTAAGAATGAAGCGCATAGCATTTATAGTTCGTTTATAGAGACACACACAAAAAAAATTCCGTTACATTATATGGAGTGTAGGGGAAAATGTTTTTTTTTTTTAATTGGTCGACATTTTATTGATGTTACAATATTTTAAACAGAATGAGATTGATATACATCATTGGTATAGAGTACAACATGTTTTCTCAGGATTATAGAATGAGTAGCACTTATAGTTCGTTTACAGGGATGCACAAATGATTTCATTGCATTGTAATTTATGGAGAAAAATTGTTTGGGGTCCATTTTAATTATGTCACGATAACTCAAACGCGGCGAAATCAGCGAAATGCACTGCATGTTTTCTATAGATTAAATAATACATAGCATTTATCGTTTATTGACAGAAATACACAAAAGAATTCGCGGTAAAAATCATTATTAATTAATTTCTTAAACTCGATTTCTTTGTATATCCTTTGAAGTATGCCCAAGCTCATAGCTACGTGTATTTTTGTAAAAGCACAAGATTGTTTAGATTTAAAGACAGACATTTTTTTTTCCCAAAATGGGTATTTAACTGTGCCCAAAATGGGTACACAATGGTAACCAAAACAGGTATATGGACCTAAAATGAAAACCTCATACCTAAGAAACTTTCTACCCGATTCGGGTATTTTTTTACCTGTTTTAGGTCTTTGTTTTTTCAGTAAGATCGCTAATATAATTCTTATAATAATAATAATAATAAAAGTTTTAAAGCGGGATGTGTAAATTCTGAAACGTAAAAAAAAAAAAAAAAAAAAAAAAAAAAAAAAAAAAAAGAGTAAAATATTAATTATTTTAGGATTTATTAATTTAGAAACTCTGTGTAATTGTATTGCCGAATTTAGTTATGTTGTTACTAAGAGATAAAGTTATTATTAACAATTCTAGTCGACATAATAAGCTGAATCTTTACGACATGATTCTGGGTACCAGGAATATTTTAATTTGAGACTTATAATCTCTGTCGTTTACAATATTTTTTTTGATTAGTGCATTCGATATGGTACTAATATTTAATTATAGTACTAATTTTATAATTTATGCTAAATTAATATTTAGAGTAATGACAAAATTTGCAATTGGGCCAGAGATTATTTCTCTATTCCGAAATATAAGTGAATGTTGTTGTTTACGATTCAATTACAGTTTACGGATAGAAAGAAACAAAAACTTTTCAGGGTTCAGGGTATTTTAAATACCAGATTATTTGTAAATTAAAATTTGCCTTATTTAATAAAGAAATTCTGTATTTAAATATGGCGAGCATTACGTTACGAAAAATCTGGTATTCAAATCGCTTGAATTCCCTGAGCCGTATGAACCCTTCAACTTTGAGAATTTTTTTCCTTGTAATATATTTTTTAATCTAATGTATAAGGTACCTGTACCCAATATGGACACCTTAAGGAAAATTGATTTTTTTCACCCCCGTGTACACGTCATAGGACTCCAAAAATATATGACCACTATCTCTGGACTGTTGACTATCATTATTAAAATTAGCGACCTTGTAATTATTCTGGTTTAATTTTAATGATAAAAACAAAAAATGTTTACAAGTGTCCGTATAAGGAACCACCTGTCTCTATTATGGATATGCATGTCCATATTAGGGACAGGTGGCTCCTTATTGACCTACTACACAGGATGTATGGAAGAACCACTCTTCCAAGCGATTTTAGAGGAGGCGGGGGGGGTCATTTTCATTGTGGCTCTTTGAAGACCCATGCAAAGCACCTCAGTTACTACAAAATATTATTAAATAATATAGTTGGTTTTGCTTAGTTTTATTGCATCTGTCTGCAGAATTTACATCTGTTATTACTCAGTCCTCACAGGTTGGACAAATAAAAAATTCTTCATCATGGGCTATAAGTCCCACACAGCCCTCATGGACATCTGCCGCATGTGATGCATAGCCACATGTCTGCAACAGCATCAATACTGCATAAGAAGCAGTACCAGCTCTCCTTTGTTGAGGAAGTCATACCGCTGGTACCTGCGATTTCGCCAACAGATATCCTACTGAGGGGAGGCTTCTTTTGATTTTTCTGCAAGGGCTTTTTTTCTTGGAGGACGTGTCTCGGAGGATTGGAGGATACAACAAGTGAATCTGAAGATTCACTTGCTTTCCAATGTGGACATAAGGTGTCCATATTGGGAATCGAGCATAATTTTACTAAATCTTGTAATAAATAAACAAAGAAAACATTTTTAAGCAATATATGCAATATCAATCGAAAATATGTTTTATCAGCTTTCTAAAACACTCCACTTTTCAATATTTAAAGTAATTTTAACATATCTAATAAGAATTTAAAGTTACCTGTAATTACGATCAGCACACTATGAAACAACAAGTTTCCTTCCAAATGGCGAACAGCGCGCCTTTTTGCACTTTCCAGGCTTAATCATCTTTTCAACTGCTTTTCTTCACGGATATGTAGCGAAATCACTCGATCAAAATTGTTACTTTTAAAGATATTATGGGTGTCCATATTGAGAGCACTGTCCATATTGGGTACAAGTACCTTAGGATTAAAATAAATATAACGAAGAGCATTTTTAAAAATATATTAATGAAACAATCTTAATACAAAATGTCTGTAAAGAGTTGCATTTGCAGAAGAAAGCTATTTTTTAATTTATATATCACGAACTAAAGGCTATTAAGTTTAAGAAAACAGATGAAATTTTCTTATATTTACGTACTGAATGGTAAATATATTTAATCTTAAATATTAGTTATTCACAAATTATTAAAGAAACATCCGATCTTAATATAATTTATCGCAGTGCAATCACAGAAGAGAAAAATATCTGGTTTGTGATTTTTCCCTCTGTGGGAGAACACTTGAGAATAAAATAGAAAAATATCCAAAACACAATCAGAAAAATTAATTAAATTTTTCCAAAAATCACATATTAAAAAATAAATGACAATCAGCAGCTGTAGAGTAGATGAGATATGAGAAATACCTTTTATAAAAGAGATCTTAATAATAGGGAACATATAAGTAAAAACACATAGGTAAAAATGAGACTGACAGAAGTGCAGATTCAAAACAATAATCCACATATTTTTAACAGTTTACTTTTATTTGTAGATTGTAATTTTTATAAACTGGGATTATAAAAAAAATAAATGAAAACATAAAAGGTTTGTATGGAATATATATTTTCTTTCAAATTAGGCTGCTTAACCCCTTGGGGACGAGCGGCACGCATACGTGCCGCATGAAGCACTCAGAATCCTTGTTTTTCCTCACCAGTAAAATTTTACTGTAAAATTTGCCTTATTTAATCAGCACATTTTCTCGATTCAACAAGACACAAATTTCTGTTATTAAAAAACGGTGACAAAAGATTAAAACATACGTAAAAGGCTCCCGTCCCGAAGGGGTTAAGAAATAAATGCACTAGAGAAAAACAAACTTTAATATTTTTTATTTCCTAACACTTTAATGTTAATAAAAAGGGTATGAATGTGAAAGTCCCTTAACGTGACAATAAAAACGCAAAACAAATGCCATTCAATGTCAAATTAATGAAGCAATAAAGAAACATTCTAAATAAGCATTATAATGAAATTAAAACTTACCTCGCCTGCGGGTGTAGTTCTTCATTCAATCCACAAATCAGTATCTGCGAGTAAATAAAGATTTAAGTTTTAAGCTTCGTAAATTTATTCTTAGCTGATGATAAAAACGATGGATGCTATAGCAACATACCCATAACTGTTTAATATAAAAACAATATACATTTATTTGCATTACATTTGATATCTTAACACACCATTTATATGATAATGCAAGAACTAAAGTTTCTTTACACAAACTTTGTTCTAAGATTCAAATGTGTATTGAAGGAAAACATACTTTTACAGGTAAAAGATTCATCTTAAGGGGTCAGGTATTTTTTAATGAGTTAAAAAAACGAATTATTTTTTAATAACTTATAATTAATATGATTCTTTAGAAACATTAATGAAAAATTCACTTTAGAACAGAAGCTATGTCTCAAATAGTTTGAACTCTTTTTATATGATCAAGGATAATTTTATCTTTAAAGTCAATTGTCTCACAACGAATTGATTTTATGGTAAGATGAATAAAATATAATTACGAATAAAATTAATTTTTATAAGCTGGGATTATAAAAAAATAAATGAAATATGAAAAATGAAAAATATATTTTTCAAACCAAGATGCTTGAGAAATGCACCAGAAAAAAGTATAATTTAATAATTTTTATTTTCTAAAGCTTCAATGGTAATAAAAAGGATATCAATACAAAAATCTCTTAAAATGACGATAAAAATTCGAAACAAATATAATTCAATGTCAGTTTAATGACGTAATAAAAAAGCATTCTAAATAAGCAGTATAAGAAAATTAAAACTTCTTTCGCCTGTGTAAACATTTTCTTTAGGAGAGAAGTTATGTCTAAAACAGTTTGATCTCTTTTTATATGATCAAGAGTAATTTTATCTTTAAAGTCAATTGTTTCACAACGAATTGATTTGATGAGAAGAGGATTGAAATATAATTAGGGTCAGCCGGGGTAAAATGGGTATAAAAAACAGCTTTTTTAATTTTAATGTTTCATAGCAGAAACATTATGAAATATAATCATGTTTTTGTTTAATATTTTTTACATTATGTATCTTAGGTCTAAATTAAACATAATTTTTGTTTCTTTTTTGTTTTAATTTTTGTGTAAAAGACTATACCTATTTTACCCCGTGGTTCGGGGTAAAATGGGTATGCGCCGGGGTAAAATGTGTATATGCTGGTTAAAGTTTACTTATATTATAATCAATGTGTAAACCCTTTAAAAGTTTTGTACCTTCATCCTCTGAGTCATATACATATATATAAACTGGGGCGAGGAGTGAGGGCAAAAACCTGCCACTTTTAGTTTTCTTACATTTTTTTCTTGACAAATAAAAACACTGTTATGAAACTAGTAGAAATAAGATGCAAGTGCCGACAAATCCTATCCTACACCCCTCCCACCCCAAACTGCTCTTGATTTTCACTACATCAATTTACGTCCATGCTCTGAATCATGTTTCTAACAGTGTTTCATTTTAAAAGTTTCATTTTAATTTAATGCAGTTCAAAATCAGATATCAGAATGAGTATTTGTAGGAAAAAATGAGAAATTAAGTTAACTGAAAAATATTTTTAATTAAAAGCAATTTATAAAGTTAACTAGCTATAATTGAATGAAAATTTATGTACAAAATATATACTGGCAACGAATGGTGCAGCTTGACTTCCTGACAATTCAGGATGCCTGCACATCAGCAATGTCGTCTTTCTCAGAAAAGACATAAAATAATCTGGCAGATGAATTTGTTGCAAACTTTACAATGTAT
This sequence comes from Maratus speciosus, assembly GCA_963932465.1. Lineage (NCBI taxonomy): Eukaryota > Metazoa > Arthropoda > Arachnida > Araneae > Salticidae > Maratus > Maratus speciosus. Next base: position 451,149,981 of record OZ010789.1, on the reverse strand, counting down.
TCATCTTCATCAGGGATAATCAATAATAAGACCTGCTAATTCTTGAACAGACTTCTTTACACTGAATTTCACAATGACCCAGTCACCAATCATTGGATTCACTGCAGTGAGAACTTCTGGTTTAACTTCCATGGGTTGCTTCAACTCTTTTTATCCACCCAATTTAATAATTTAGTATAGTTAGTACATGTGTTTTAATTTAATTTATGGCCGAAAATACGATACTTTGATTTAACGTGATTTTTGAGAAATTGTCTGTTAACAGCGATTTTTAATGTTTACATTCCAACGTGTATCGTGGATAACTGATGTTCGCGACTAATTTATAGCCTAATTTCATATAACAAAGCATAATTTCAGTTTTAAACATATGATCAATAAAAATTTGCTCACAAAGGTCTTTCAATTTTGATCAATATTCATACATTCATATCTTGACCTCAAGTCGCACAAAAAAGATGGCTTATACCCATTTTACCCCATGTGACAAAAAATGGTATAAAATTTTTGTGAGTAAATAAATTTATTCATTTTTTGAGTTTTCTTTAAAAAAAATCCTTCTTCTTTAAAATCCAAACAGTTTATTTTTAAAATTCTTCCTGTAAATTTTTTTGGAAAGAAGTTTATCACCCACTAAAAACACTTTGTTCTATCTTCTGAAAAACAAAATGGCTGCCAAGCCCAGTATATATATTGCTAGTTTGTTTTTACCAAGTTTAAATATTGCCAGATATGTGAGCATTTCATTCATACTTTAAAATTTTCAAAAAAAAAAATTGTCTGGTAAAATAATAAAAGAAATACATAAAATGTACCCATTTTACCCCGGCTATTCACTTTACCCCGGGTCCCCCTACGCAAAAAATTAATTTTTATAAACTGGGAATATAAAAAAATATATGAAAATATGAAAGGTTTGTATGCATATATATTCCCTGTTAAAATATATGTATATTGTATGCATACATGGTGGTCATAAAAAAAACTTCCCCGATATATGTACAGCGACCTAACCGCTCAATCAATCGAAATGAAATTTCAGATTTAGTTACTTGAAGGTATGCGCTCGAGATCATTATGATTTAAAACAATAGAGCCCTCACGGCTACGGTTACAGTGAAAAAATTTCGAAATTCTCGAATTGCAACACCATTTTTTTTCCTGCGCAAATTCATAAGCGCATTGAAAAAGCATAAATGGCGTTGGAAAAATACACGTATGGCTGAAATTGCCAGTATAATATCGTGGCACTCAATCCTAATCAGTTCCTATGTAACGTAATATACAGTACTCTAAAACAAATGATTAAATTTTTATTTTCACTATGTGTACACAAACACAAATCAAAAACACATAAAAAAAATCTTACAACATTACTGAGTTCACTAGTGAAAAAAAAAAAAAAAAATCGGCTACTGAAAAACATGCCTTGTAGCCACTCCTTCGTTCCTCGCATATCAAAAACGTGCTGCTTCGATACGATAGTGAAGTCAGTCAGACGCAAGTTAAAAGGGCTCCAATTCAGGAGCAAGTCCTGCTTTCGTATCTCATGGTGTATTCAGAGTTTATTTGGGGTTTCACATCTTACGAAAAATAACGCATTCCAAGTGATATTTAGCGTCGTTACACCGGCTTAAAACATTCGCAAAAAAAGAGCATTGTAAAGGACCAATGACAATTCAAAGACGAGGTGAACTGACGCGCTTTGCATAATTCACAGGAATAGATACTAGTAGCATCAATCACAGAACACCATATGCAAATCATTGCGTGTAGAAAGTTTTTAATAGACAGTGTGGGAAGACTGTTTCTTCAATTAGTTGTTCGTACGTGCCAACAAGATGACACTTACAATAAAACAACGAAGTGAATTGATAAAGTTGTTTTATCTGAACGGGAAAAAGGCAGCTGAAGCAGTGCGAGTTTATTACCGAAATCATAAGTTACGACGCAGCCCATGTTCCGTAAAAACTTTCAGCGATTTGGTGAAAGAATTTGAAGAAACTGGATGCACATGCGATCGACCACGATTCGGACGACCATCTATTCCTGTCTCGACCATCTGTTGTTGCGGAAGTGCATAACAGGAATACTGCAGATCCATTGAATACTGCAAGAAGTGTTGCACGTAACGACCATCTATTCCTATTGAAGTTGTTGCGGAAGTGCATAACAGGAATACTGCAGATCCACTGAATACTGCAAGAAGTGGTACGCATTTTAGATGTACCGAAAACAACAAGCCTCAAGATTCTGCGCACTGTTCTGCGGATGCTTCCCTATCGATTTCAGCGAGTCCAGTTGTTGCAACCTGGAGACGGGCAACAGCGTTTGGACTTTGGAAATTATTTTCTCATCAGATATGATGAAGATAACAGCTGGCCATTGCAAATATTATGGACAGATGAGGCAAATTTCTCTTTAGGTCTTAAACTCCAACAGCTGCTTTCACTGGGATGATGAAAATCCTCACGATGTGACACCAACGCCTTTAAACGAAGCTAAAGTGACTGCATGGTGCGGCATCGCAAACACATTCGTTATCGGCCCGTACTTTTTCGAGGAGGTCACTTCCACAGGTATGAAAACGTGCTCCATCACAAGTGCTCGGTATACAACAATGTTGCAGAATTACGTAATTCCAGAAATGCGGCAGCAAAATGTCGTTAATGATATTGTATGGATGCGATATATTGCTCCTTCACACGTCGCCACATCTGTTCGACAAGTGCTGTAACAGAACTTTGATGATAGAATCACCTCTCGTAACTTTGCAGTTTCGTGGCTACCACGATCCCCTGACTTCACTCCAATGGATTTCTGGTTCTGGGGTTATCTGAAATCAAAGGTGTACACATCAATTCCGAGAAATTTGTCAGAATTGAAAGATGCCATAAAACGTGAAGTTGTACAGATTCCTTCTGCAATGTTACGTTCGGCATTGTTGTCAATAATTTCACGCATGCGATGCGTTATTGTCTGCGAAGGTGGGCATGTTGAAAACTGCTAATTCAAATAAATGTTTTTCTCTCTCTTTTCTCTTATGTTGTCATTGGTCCTTTACAATGGTCTTTATTCAAGTGTTTTACGTCGGCAATTTTCAGCACACGTGCATAATTCCAACACCCATTTATGGTTTTTCAATGCGCTGAAGAATTTGTGCATGAAAAAAAAATGGGTGTTGCCATTCGAAAATTTCGAAATTCTTTCACTGTAACCGTAATTGTGAGAGTTCTATTGTTTTAAATCATCAAGATCTCGAACGCATACCTTCAAATAAGTATATTTAAAATTTCTTTTTGATTGGTTGTGCGGTTAGGCCGCTAGGGGTTCATATATCGGAGAAGATTTTTTATGACCACTTGTATATATATTTCAAACCAAGCTGCTTGAGAAATGCACCAGAAAATAGTAAACTTTAATATTTTTTATTTTCTAAAACTTTAATGGGAAATTAGCGAAAAAAAGTACGAATACAAAAGTCTTTTAATGTGACAATAAAAATGCAAAACAAATATAATTTGATGTCAAATTAATGAAATAATAAAGAAACATTCTAAATAAGCGTTATAATGAAATTAAAACTTACCTCGTCTGCGGGTGTAGTTCTTCACTCAGTCCACATAATCAGTGTCTGCGGGTGAATAAAGCTTTAAGTTTTGTAAATTTATTGTTTTAAAAGTTTTGTAAATTTATTGTTTAAGTTTTGTAAAGTTATCTCGTGATAAATGGGAGCGATACAATAATTATATACAATAAATATTTAATCTAAAAATAATAAACTAATTTGCATTACATTTGGTATCTTAACACATCGTTTATATGATAATGCAAAAATAAAAGTTTTCTTGCTTCTCAGTTTCAGATGTGCATTGGATGTAGAAGTACTTTTACAGGTAAAACATTCAGCTTAATCAAATGTTGGATTTTCGAATAACAATGAATTATTGATAATAAAATCAATCTGTACATTGTCAGTAGAACATGAAATTTACATTAATGGCATTCTAAATAAAAGTACGAGATCATGATATGCATTGATTTTGGTACTCTTATACATTACAGGAAGCTAACATTTTGTTGAATATTGGCTTTATGTACATGAATTGTATTGCAACACTTTTATTTTGTTAATTCACATACATGAATATTTATTTAGAGTAAACTTACATTAAAAGAATTCACAATTAATAAAAAAAGTCAGTAAACAACGATGCATTTGTAACATTATGAAGAAAAAGAAACGCAATAAATTATTTTATAAAACCGCAATAATTTTATCAAGAGTGTTTTTCATTTAGAAATATAAAAAAGCTATAAATAAACGTAACTTTTTACCTATAAAGACATAACAATAAAATATCCACAAAATAAAGTTAAAAAATAAAAACGTTTATTTCTTTCTTTTTATTGCATATTAACTAAGAAACTTGTAAATGAAATTATCATTAAATAATTATAAAAAATAAGTGTACAGTCATCGGAGAAAAAAGAATTAAAAATTATGATTAAAAATTATAAAATAAAATATCTATTTTTTTTTTATTATATCGTTTGTTTGTAAAACTTGCTTTTTCTAGTTCTTCAGTAAATGGTAAATGGTCTAATTATTAAACTTTCTATTTTAATAGATATATGAATAAATAAATAAAATAATAATAATGAAAAAAGGATTTAATACAACAATTGTTTAACGTGACGTTAAAAATGGACAATGATAATAATAAAAATTAATAATAATAATGATAAGAAGAAGAAATTAATGAAAAGTTAATGAAGCAATGAAGAAATTCTAAATAAGCATTATAATTAAATTAAATCTTCCCTCTACTGCAGATATATTTCTTCACACTGTGCATTGATCAAGTTGAGAAAAATTCTAAGCATTCATCAATTTATTTTCTTCTTGTGACAAAAAAATGGATATTGTATACATGGTGATTAAAAAAAAAAAAAAAATGTTGACAAAATGACATGGCAAATCAGACATACAACAAGGATAAAAAAAAAAAAAAAAAAAATCACATAGAAACATAGGGTCACAAACCACTTATTGAGTCACAAATACAGGGTGTTTCATTCTAACTGAACTTGGGTCGACGGTCACAATTTCGAGAAAAATAAAAACACTGCAATGAAAATGCAACGATATGGACCTTGTTTTGTGTGAAATGTGATAACATCACGAAAAGTTCGGGAAAAACACGTTGCTCAAGCAATCGATGATACCTTATGAATTGATCATCACAGTCCAAAATTTAATCCTAAAATACTTTTCCAGTGCATACTGCATACTTATATTGCAAACTTCTACCACTTTTGCTTGGTGTTATCACATTTACAACAAAGGGGATAATATCTGTTAAATATTTCATGTAATATACTTCAGTTTACTGAAAGTTATGACCGTCATCCCAAATTGAGTTATGATGAGACACTGTATTTGTGACTCAATAAGTGATTTCCGATCCTAGGTTCCTATGTGATTTTTTATCCTTGTTGTATGCCTGATTTCCCATGTCATTTTGTCAACTTTTTTTTTAATCACCCTGTATATAGATATTGTTATATATCGTAATTATTAAACGAAAAAAAGTAATAACTTCATTTGTATTATATATTTCATTACATGTGCATAATAATATTGCATTACGTTTTTCAGCACTGTTTATACGATGAAAAAAATAATTAATAATAATGACTTCTTCTTTTGAACTTACTTCTCAGCTTCATACATATGTTAAAGGAAGAAGCACTTTTACAGGCGAAAGTTGTTACTTATACTTTTACAGACTAAATTTCGTTTAAGGCATGCTTTTAAGTAATTTATTTCTATGCATATTTCGTCTTCTATTGCTTTAGTTAAAAATACCGATCATTCTAAATTAGAAAAAAACGATTAGATATACGGGATCTTCAGGACTATTATTTATCAATTTTTAGAAGTATTGGAATTATATATATATTTTTTGAATGAATGAGTATAATTTAATAAGTATTATTAAAAGAATCCGCATTATTAGCAAAATCACAAATTTAGTAAATATTGAACATAATTAAGAAATATTGAGTTTTGCTTTCAATTTTATATGAATTTTAAAGTTACGGACTTTAAAAAAAGGACAGAAACCATTTTTATCATTTTCTGTACATCTACTATTCTCCCCCAAATCAATATGAATGAAATTTATTATTATATTTTCATTCTTAAATGGTAATATTGCTTATAAAAGAGGCACGAAATATTCGGATTTCGAAAGCAATAAAAACTTAAACAAATAACCAAATCAATATCACATTATGTACATAGAAGAATATTAAATTTACGTTATTCAAATTTTTTAAGTTAAGATTTCATGTTATGACTTAATTTTGATAAACTTTTCAGCATTATATTAAAAAAGTAAAACGAAGGAAAAAAACAATTTATGAACCAAGGTTTTCTCCCTTCTAAAATATATTTCAATTTATTTAGAGGAGATTTATATGAACAGAAGTAATAAATGGTAAAAAAGTCAATCTGAGATAATTCATTTTTAATTACAAGAAGAGCAAGCAATTATTTTATAAAAGCGCTTTTAAATGTGGTATTTCAAATATAAAAATTATAAAATATGAAAAAATATTTTATATTTTATATCAAGAATCAGCTTTTCATTAAAAATAAAATAATTTAAGAAAAAAGAAGCTAATTTCTTTATTTTTATTGTAGATTGAATATTAAATTCATAAACAAAATAATTATTAATCGCTACAGCAGCAGAAATTTAAATTAAAAAATTGAAACAACACTCAAAAAATGAGTCGAATTAAAAAAAATATATGCAGTCTGCACACTACTATCTTGCGAACTATATGGCAAGAAAAAATTATTTAATTCCTATGAGTATTTTTTAACATATAAAACTTTTCTAATGGTACGTTTTTGACCGGCTTTACTTTAACATTAAGAAGCTCTTAAAATATATTTAAAAACTGTCTGCTTCAGCATGTTTATCAAACATTTCTCTATATCTAACATTTCATGCGAAAATAATAATATTCAAAAACTTCAAAGCTTTTGAAACGCATATTAAAAACGATAGATGCTATAATAACTAAACCATAGTATTTTTTAACGCAAAAATAATAACACCATTTGTATTACATTTGATATCTCTTCACGTTGTTTGTATGATAATGGAAAAATACATGATTCTTCTTTTGAACTTGTTTCTCAGCTTCAGGTATTTTTTGAAGGAAGAAGTACATTTACAGGCGAAAAATGCATCAATTGTAAGTCAATTGGTGAATTTCCAAATAACAATAAAAATTGAATAAAATAAGAAAACAAATATGGTTTTTAGAATGTAGTAAATAAAGCGTGAAATTTACTTAACCAAAGAGTACTTTAAAAGGAGGCGGGGGTCATGGTATGCATTAATTTCCCTACTTATCTCACTCTTACACAAAAATTAACATTTTATTGAATATGGGCCTAATATGTTAACCTTACATTTTCTCAAGGTATCTTTTTCAAATTAAAAAATATAAGTCAATTTATTTAGAGTAAACTTACATACTTTTATAGTCGAAAAATGTTACTGATGCTATTACAGACTGAATTTAATTGCAGATGTGCTTTTAATTTATTTATTTATTTGCGTATTTCGCCTTCTAATGCTTTAGTTTAAAAATACCGATCACTGAAAATTATAAACAATAACGGATATTCAGGACTATTATTTACAGATTTTTTTTTGAAGTTTTGTAATTTTATATGTATGTTTTTTAATGTATGAGTATAATTTAATAAGTATAATTAAAAGAATCAGCGTTATTGGAAATATTACAAATTTAGTTAACATTGAACTGAATGAACAAATATTGAATTGTTTTTTTCACTTTTATATGAAAATTAAAGTTGCGGAAGGAAAATTTTTTATTATTTATAGGAGCAAAAACTATACATTGGAATTTAATCATTTTTCTTCTGAGGCATGCATTACAAACTTGCGGTGTGCAGACTGCATTTATTTTTTTAATGTGACTAATTTTTGAGGGTGTTTTTCAATTTGTAATTCAAATTTTCCACATTTCAAGACATATATTTTTCATATTTTCGAAAAGGTTATCATTTTAAATTGTTACCAATTGTAAAAACAGCACAAACAGTAATATTTCCTATAAATTCAAAATTTATTTATACGTGACTAGAAAACAGAAAAAACTTTCAAATTAGAATTAAATTATTAAGCTTAAAAGCAGGAAAATATTCAAAATTACTTCCTAGAAATTCTATTTACACATGAATTTTAAAAGAGAAAGAAAACTTAAAAAATTAAATTGATTAATATTCGTTAAAAGCAGTAAATGGGGGAAATAACGTCATATTTGAAATAGACATATAATAACATTGCCAAACAGTTTAAATAAAAAAATATATTTGCAAGAGATATTTATTTCACATTTCGAGATGATCTTTTAAACTATACTTGCCAATTCTAAGATAGCGCAAATAATATTTTTTCCTTTCTAACAATAAAAGTATTTTCACAGAATATTAAAAAGAGAAAGAAATTTTGATGAAAAATACGTTATATTTGAAACGATACATTTAAAATATCGTATTTAAAACAATTTTCTTATAGCGTTGTTAAAAGCTACCGGGAGAAAAAGATTTTGCTTATTTAGTTCACTTTATATTAACTTCTTTTCAAATGTTTAAGTGAGCTTATTTAATAAAACACGAAAACAACCATTGGATGTCTTAACAGCAGTTGATTCGGCCTTAAAATGAATTCCCTAATCAAAGGGGAATGAATGGAAACAGGTTTACAAAGAGATCGCTACTATTTTTTAATTATAATTCACTCTTCTGTAATCTTTTTAAAGCCGATCAAATTAGCTTGCTTTTAGAGTCTGCGTTGTCTGAACGGGGGTTATCGGGCGTAGCTTGTAGTGGGCAGAACCCCTAGTAATTAAAAAATTACTAATTAAGCCACAGGTTGACTAAACTTCATTATTTCACTGAATGCATTTTCTGCGAAAATGAAACTTAAATTAATGAGAAGAACTAAATAAAAGATAATTCAGAAAGTATTTTGAAGCTTTTACGCTCATTTCGGTTTTCATTTGAAGTTTTGAATTTTTTTAAATCGGTTCTTAGCACGTATTTACATATTAAACGTAACCATCACGCCATGTTCCAAGCTTCTATTCAGATGGTCTACCACCTCCCTTATTGGAGTGGGACCAAAATAAAATATAGCCTGTGTTGGAGCAGGAACTGTCACCATAAATTTGCAAATATTAATTTTGAAATCGGTTTGGTATTTCCTCAGATTCCATAGAAATCATTATTAAAAAAGTTTTTAAAAGATTTTTCATTAATGCCTCTTTAAATTTCGATTTTTATTAAAACTGTTCTTAGAGAGTATTTAAAACTTATGAGTTACTACGATGCCAAATTTCAAGTTTCTATCTTTAACAATTACATAGAAATCGAAATTTAGAAAATTTTTAGAATGCTCTTTGGTTATTTCGCCCTTTTAAATTTGGATTTTTTTTTTAGAAACTGGTCTTAGAGAGCATTCACATCTTATAAGTAACTTTCTTGCCAAATTTTAAGTTTCTAGCTACTTCAGTATCACAAAAACTGCAATTTTAGGACGATTTTCGCTCCACCTCCCTTTTGGTAGTGGCAACGACATCTTTGTTGGAACCTACGTTGGAGCAAGGACTGTCACCATGAATCTGTCACCATTATATTGAAATTAGTTTGGTATTTTCTAAGATTCCTTAGAAGACGTATTTTACAAAGTTTTTAGAATGCTTTTTGCTATTTTCACCTTTTTAAATTTCGAAATTTTTAGTAACTGTTCTTGGACATCATATATATTTATTATCTTAAGTATCTATCACGTCAAATTTCCAAATTTCTATTTTTAACAATTGCGTGGAAATCATAATTTATAAAGTTTTAAGAACGCTTCGCGCGCATTTTGACCCTTTCTAAATTGCGAATTATTTTTCAACTGTTCTTAGAGAGCATCGTATAAGTAAACTACCATGCAAAATTTCAAGTTTCTAGTCCCTTCAGTACCACAAAAATAATAATTTAGAACTTTTTTTTCCTCCTGTAACCTCCCGGTAGTAATGACATAGACATAAAATATAGCCTATGTTGGAGCAGGGACTATGACCATAAAATTGCAACCATTGCTTTTGAAATCGGTTTTGAATTTCCTCAGATTCCATAGAAATCGTAATTTAGATAGTTTTTAGAACGCTTTTCACGCTTTTTCACCCCTTTTAAATTTAGAATTTTTTAGAAATTGTTCTTACAGGGCATTTCTATCTTAAAAATGACTAGCATACCACATTTTAAGTTTCTAGGTCCTTCAATAACACAAAAATGGCATTTTTTGAAAGTCTTTTGCTCCTGCACTCCCCTTAGGATTTGCGGCACCGGCATAAAATATAACCTCCTATATTGGAACAGTGACTGCCATTATCAATTTGCCACCATTACTTTTTAAATCGGTTGGATAGTTCCAGAGATTACACACTACAAACACACAAATCAACAAACAAACAAATGTTATGTTACTTCTATATAATATTAGTACAGATGTCAAAGATAGTAAATTTTGCATTAAAAAATAAAATATTTTCAAATGAAAAGTTGGAAACTAAAGAATCTAATTTCCTTCTTTTTATTGTTGATTGGATATAAATTTGTAAATAAAATAATTTATCTTGTACTACCAGTCAAGTACATTTTATGGAAAATTAACATTATTCAAAAAATTCAAAGTGTTCAAAACACATATAAAAACCATGGAGGCTATAGATATACAACAGTTTTTTGATTCAAAAATAATAACTCCATTTGTATTACATTTGATACCATTTCACATTATTTATATGATAATGGAAAAATACAAGCGTCTTCCTATGAACTTGTTTCTCATAGCTTCAGATAAGTTTTGAAGGAAGAAATACTTTTAGAGGCAAAAAATGCATCTTAAACCCTTAAATGCCGGATGTTGCTTTTCGACAACATACCCAATTTAGGCTCTAAAATACTATTAGAATACTATTGAAGCTATAATGCCTAATGTTGCCAATAAAATATATTCTGAAAATATCATTAAATCGATTTTCAACATGTAGATTGCAACACTTGTGCTGTTTAAGAATAAAGATAGATTTATTTGTTCAATTGTTGCTACTTGTTCTTTTTGTTTTGTTTGGAAGCTTGCGAAATACCCTATTTTGTTCTGCAGTGACCAAGTAAAATTTATTTCTTATTATAGTTCCGAAAATTCTTGTGTGTTTAATATTATAGAATTTTATCAAAGAAAATTATTTTTTGAGTTAAAGACCAGTATTGCCGATTAGTAACAAATTGTTTTTTAGCCGTAAACCATACTTAAAACAAAATATGATTTTTTAAGTATTTTTCTCATGATTTATTTAAAAAATAAAAGCCGAAAACCATTATTACAATGATTTTTGAAAAATCAGGCATTTAAGGGTTAATCATATAATGGATTTCCAAATAGCTATAAAAATGAAATAAATATTAAAATAACTATGGTTTTCAGAATGTAGGGAATACAACGGGAAATTTACTTAATCACAGTGTACTTTAAAATGGAGGTGGGGAAGTCAGATATGCATTAAATTCCTTAATTATCTAATTTTTCGGAATGTAAAACAAAAATAACATTTATTGAATATGGGCCTTATATATTAAACTTATAACTTACATTATCCCAAAGTAGTTTTTTTTTTTTTAATGCAAGGAAATTTATTTAGAGTAAGTACACTTACAAACTTTTACAGGCGGAAACTGTCACTTATGCCTTTATAGACTAAATATAGTTGCAGATTTGCTTTTAATTATTTTATTTATCTGCGTATTTCGCCTTCAAATGCTTAAATTTAAAAATACCGACCACTGAAAATTAGAAACAATAATGGATATTCAGGACTATTATTTACCGGTTTTTAGAAGTTTTGGAATTTTATACATATATTTTTGAATGAATGGGCATAAGTTAATAAGTATTATTAAAAGAAGAAGTATTATTAGAAATATCACAGATTTAGTAAATATTAAACTCAATTCATGAATATTGAATTTTTATTTCAATTTTATATGAATTTTAAAGTTACGGATTGTAAAAAAGAGCGGAAATCATTTTTTTATGATTTTCTGCACATTTCCTTTTTTATGACTGAAGCGTAATTTCTCTTTAAAAGAAAGAAAGAAATATTTCTGTTATAAATACATTTTGTCTCCTCCAAATCTATATGAATGAAATTTAGCATAATTTTTTCAATTCGGTATGCTTAAATGGGAACATTACTCATAAAAGAGTCACGAGATATTCGGATTTCAACTAGCAATAAAAATATAAATAAATAACAAAAATAATATGACATTAAGTACATAGTTAGCAGGATATGAAATTTACATTATTCAAAATTTTTAAGTTATTTAAAAATTTTGTTCGTGCTATGTATTAATTTTGATGCACTTTTCAACATTATAATAAAACTAGAAAACGGGAATTTCAGAATTTAGTGTCGCCCCCGATGAAAATAAAAATGTATGTATGTAAATATAGATAATACAAAACATATTTCAGTTTTAAGACTCAAAACACACGCTTTTATTTTATATAAAATGATGTCATTCGCATTCTCTGAAGAATTCCTCATTTACGATCCAGTACAACATCTACATTAAAGTATTCATATGACGTCACTATCACTAAATAATACATGAATTAAAAAAAAAAAGACATACGTCACTGAAGAAGCTCGACATAAAAACAAATCGGCTATCTAAATGACTCATAAGCATTCATTTGTTTGTAATATTTATAAATAAATTAAATATAGTTTATAATAGCTTCATGTTTTATCTGAAATCATTAATTTATATCTTTTCAAAATAGCACGTATTATAATTAATATTTTTTTCAGTAGTTATGGGAAAATGACAACAAAAAATATAATTACCGTTTTTCAATTACGTTTTCTTCACTTCCTACAGAAATGGAGTACTTAAGTTTCCAAAATTAATGAGATGGTTCTAAAACTACAAATAATAATAATAATAATAATAATAATAATAATAATAATAATAATAATAATAATAATATCTCAAAAATAAATTGAGATGCAGTTTTCAAACAAATTGCATTAAAAAGTACTTTTTCCCCAATACGACGGCATAAATATCGAAAATGTGTGATTTTTAGAAGTTAAAAAAATTGCAGTAGAGTATTTAACAGTACAATGACACGTCTGCTTTGTTTTACGGCTGGGTTATAAAACGAAACGTTATTTTTTGGCGACGACACTTTATTTGCTGGGAGAAAGAATTAGTATATCGGGGGCTAAAAAGTACTAACAAGAGGTGAATTTTTTTTTTTTGGAGCCAGTTTTTTTCTCCTTTCTAAATACACGTCAATTTATTTAGAGAGATTGGTATAGACAGAAATAATAAGTAGTAAAAAATACATTGTGAGATAATACATTTTTAATTACAAGAGTAGGAAATTATTTTACTAAAGCATTTTAAATATGGTATTATATATATAAAAATTTGAAAATATAAAGCACTATTTTATATTTTCTATCAAAAATAGACAATTTTTCATAAAAAAAGAAAAAAGAAAAGAAAAGAAAAGAAAAGTTGGAAACTAAAGAAGCTAATCTCTTTCTTTTTATTGTAGATGGAATATTAAATTAGTAAGTAAAATTAACGGCTATAGCAATCAAGTACGTTTTATGGGAAATTAATATTATTCAAAAATTTCAAAGGGTTCAAAGAAGACATAAAAATGATGGATGCTATATTTATATAACATAGCTTCTTAATGAAAAAATAATAACTCCATTTGTGCTGTACTAGATATATTTTTGCATTATTTATATAACAATGGAAAAGTGCAAGCTTCTTCCTGTTTAACTTGTTTCTTAGCTTCAGATATGTTTTGAAGGAAGAAGTACTTTTACAGGCAAAAAATGTATTTTAATCAAATGGTGGATTTTCAAATAGCAATAAAAATTCAAATAAATAATAAAATAAATGTTATTTCAGTATATAGCGAACAGAACGTTAAATTTACTTAATCACAGGGTAATTTAAAAATCATATTATGCATTAATTTTCCTGCTTATCTCAATCTTAGTCAAAAATGTCAATTTATTTAGAGAAGGCTAGCATTAACAAAAGTAATACATAGTAAAAAATCCACAGTGAGATAATGCATTTTTAATTACAAGGAGAGCTGGGAATTATTTTATAAAATCGTTTTTAAATGTGGTATTTTATATATAAAAATTAGAAAATATAAAACACTATTTTATATTTAATGTCAAAAATAGACAATTTTTTATAATAAAAAGAAAAAAAAAATTAAAAAAAAGGGTTGGAAACTAAAGAAGCTAATTTCTTTCTTTTTATTGTAGATTAAATATTTAATTGGTAAGTAAAATAATTAACATGTGCTTCCGCAGTCAAGTACATTATATAGGAAATTAATATTATTCAAAAAATTTCAAAGCGTTAAAGAAAACACGTAATAACGATGGATGCTATAGTTATATACCATAGCTTTTAATGCAAAAAAAAATAGTTCCAGTTGTATTTCATTTAATATGTTTCATATTATTTATATGATAATGGAAAAGTACAAGCTTCTTCTTTTGAATTTGTTTCTCCGCTTCAAATATGTTTTGAAGGAGGAGGTACTTTTAAAGGCAAAAAATGCAGCTTAATCATATGGTGAATTTTCAAATAGCAATAAAAGTTGAAATAAATAATAAAATAAATATTATTCAGTATGTAGTGAATAGAACCTTAAATTTACTTAATCACAGAGTAATTTAAAAATCGTGTTATGTATTAATTTTCCTTCTTATCTCAATCTGACTCAAATATAACATTTCCTTGAATACGGGCCTTTTATATTAACCTTATATTGACCCAATTTTTTTTTAATCTAAAAATACAAAGCAATTTATTTAGAATAAACTTACATTTTAGGGTGGTCCTTAAAAAATTAACTTTTAAATTTTCTATGGGGCACCCTCCTATTTTGTTCTATGTGTAAAATAAAGGCTTCCACAAAAATTTCTAAATTTTAAAATATTTTTTAAGGGTCGCTAGCAAGGTTTGAATGTTTAAAAAAAATTAAAAATTGACATATTTTGTATTCTAACAATAATTTATTAATACAAATCCATAGTCATTGCCAAACTGAATCATTGTATAATATTAGGCTGTAAAGACTGCCATTTGATGCAAGTTTCATTATATTTATGCAGTCTATTGTCCAAACACAGACAAGAGTATTTCATATCTACACTCTGTTTCACCTCAATTTGGCAGCATTGTGAGAGGTAGAGAATCTGACATTCCGCCTTGAAAAATAGTTCTCCGTTTTTCTTTTTTAATCTTAAATAGCTAAAATGCGTACAAATTTATAAGATAATGTTTATAAATTATAGAATTTGACTTTTTGATATTCGTAAAATGTGTAAATGGACATATTCGTATCAGAAGCTGAGTTAGCAGAGCCCAAAACTTAAAAAAAGAGGTTTCGGCAAGCGTTCTTTTGACTGTTCACTGGGATTGCAAAATTTTAGAAGACGTTTCAGGATCTGAAACTGTAGATAGATTACCCATTATTATTCCAGGTAAAAGTATTACTTGGTGACCAGTTACTTGTTGTTCCAAACTTCAATCAGGAGCAGTTGAGGCAACAGCTTCTGCTGTTAACGAAATATTGGAGTCGTGGGGAGTACCGAGCAAGTAAAACGTATCAGTTTTGATATAACCTTTGTTAATTCCGGATTATCAAGAGAAGCTTATGCTCTTCTATAACAGAATGTGAATAAAGAAATGATTTGGATTGCCATCATTACATCCTTGAAATACTGTTTTGTTTTTTATCTTTTGTATGAAGTTTATTGTATTCCTCCATGAGTGCTTTCGGCTACATCATTAACAACTTTGACTGAAGTCGCTAGTGCCTTACATGTCTTGTAGGATTTATTTTCATTCTAATTAGTCACATCTGTTTTAAAAAAGGCTCAAGGTAAATCCATAATTTAACAAAAAACCTCAGAGTGCTGTTTGTTAGAAAATCTTGCGAGTCATTTTGGAGAATGACATCAAGATTAGCACGTGTACGTTTCAAGGGTTCATAATTTTCGTCATTTTTCATTTTTTTTTCCTTTTTCGCCATTTTTCTTTTACTTTCAAAGAAGACATTATAATCGAAAAATGCAAAAGCAACTAGTTCTTCTGTGAAGTACAGAAATGTCCTAGGAACTTCTTCAAAGCACACAAAGAAGTGATTTCATTTACATTTTCGTCTTTTTTCAAGTTCTTCAGGAGCAATAAATCATTGGTTCTGATACTAGCTGTGAATGAAGATTTTCACCACAAACGAGCAAACTTGATGAACTCCAAATTCTTCCTGCTTACAGAGTTTAAACTGATCTCTAAATAAGCAAACCTTGAGCAAATAATATGGACTTCACCATCCATGGAACCCGATGCAAACCACATGGGGCTCTAATGTAAACACCTCTTTTGGGTACTCATCCTTAGAAAATGATGGCAAGCTCTATCGGTTCCTTGTAATCGTACCTTGGTTGAAAATCATTAAGATGATTTTGAGCAACTTCTGCAATTTCTGACGCATTATGTGTTATTTTTTTCATTGATTAAATTGTCAGTGATGGGAGTCTGAAAGATGCCACAATCGATAGACATCCACGAAATTTTAAATCGTTTGAATAACGGTACGTCTGGTCCGCTTGAAATTCCGAGAGACTTAACAACAACCTCCTCAAGCATAATTTCAAGGATGTGATGATGGCAAGCTTTGTTCATATTCTAATCCAGAAGAGCACAAGCTTCTCCTGATAATGGGCTATTAACAAAGATTATATCAAAAGTCATAGATTTTATTTGCTTGTAATTCCCACAACTCCAATGCTTCGTTAACAGCAGATGCTATTGTTTCTCCTGTTCCTGATTGAAGTTTTGGAACAGCTAGTTAAATGGTCAGTACCTTTATCTGAAATAATAATTGGTAATATATCTACAGTTTCAGATCTTGAAATGTCTTCTACAATTTTGCAATACCAGTAAATAGCCAAAGGATTCCGAAAACTCTTTTTTTTTTTTTAAAGTTTTATGCTCTGGTTTTGATACGAATATGGCCATTTAGTACGACATTTTACGAATATAAAAAAAATCAAATTCTATAATTTATAAACATTATCTTATAAATTCCTACGCATTTTAGCTATTTAAGATTAAAAAATAACGGAGAACTATTTTTCAAGCGGAATGTTAGATTATCTGCCTTTCACAATGCTACCAAGTTGAGGTGAAATAGAGTATAGACATGAAATACTCCTGTCTGTGTTTGGAAAATAGACTGTGTAAATATGTTGAAACTTGAAACAAATGACAATCTTTACAGCCTAATATCATAGCATGACTCAATTTGGCTATGACTATGGATTTGTATTAATAAATTATTATTAGATTACAAAATATGTCCATTTTTAATATTTTTTTAAACATTCAAACCTTGGTAGCGACCCTTAAAACATGTTTTAAAATTTTGAAATTTTTGTGGAAGTCTTCATTTGATACATTGAACAAAATAGGGGTTCAATGCCCCATAGAAAATTTGAAAGTTAATTTTTTAAGTACCACTCTATTACACCCTATTACAAGCGAAAGTTGTTGCTTAAGCTTTTACAGACTAAATTTAGTTCCAGGGATGCTTTTAATTAATTTATTTATTTCCATATTTTGCCTTATAATGCTTTAGTTTAAAATATCGGTCAATCAAAATTAGAAACAGACAATTATATATACAGGATAGTATAAATTAATAAGTATTATTAAAAGAATCAGCATTATGACAAATATCACTAGTTTAGTAAATATTGAAAAAAAAATTAAATTTTATGTGAATTTTAAAGTTCCGGGTAAGTAAAAAGGGCGGAAACCATTTTCACGATTTTCTATACATTCCCCATTTCATGTCTAAAGCGTAATTTCCATTTAAAATAAATAAATAAATAAATGCAGAAATATTTCTATTATAACCGCCATATTTTTCCCAAGTCAATATGAATGAAATTCATTAATATTTTTTAAATTCGGTATCCTTAAATATGACCATTGCTCACAAAAAATTCACGGAACATTTGGATTTGGGAATAGCAATAAAAATTTAAATAAATAACAAAATTAATATGACACTAAGTAAATAGTTATCAGAATATGAAATTTACATTATTTAAAATTTTTAAGTTATTTAAAAATTTTATTCGTGCTATGCATTAATTCTGATACACTTTTCAATGTTATCTCTCTATTCTAAAAAAAAGTAACTACCGCTGTCACCGCCGCCGCCGCCGCCGCCGCCGCCGGTTTTGATTTTTTTGTGACCGGAGGCCTTTCTTCGTTAATATTAACAAAAATAATGCATACAAAAATATGAAAATCGGTGGTTTTATACAGAAATGTTTGATAAACACGCTGATGCAGACAGTTTTCAAATCGAAGAATTATTTTAAGAGTTATTTAATGCTACAGTTGGACAAAATCGTTCCACTAAAAAAGTTTTATAGCAGCAAAAACTATACATGGCAGTGTAATCATTTTTAGATCATTTTATGCGTTAGAATTTGCCGGAGTGCAGATTGCATTAATTTTTTTATTTTGACTCATTTTTTCAGGTTTTATTTCTATTTTAAATTCAAATTTTCAGCATTTCTAGAGATATTTTTTACAGATTTCAGAAAATTGTACTAATTTAAACTGTTGCCAACTGTATAAAAAGCGCAAGCAATAATGTTTGCTTCAAATTAAAAATTTATTTACACGTGGCTATTATAAACAGGAAAAAAACTTTCAAATTAGAATTAAATAATTACGTATAAAAAGCAGGAACTTATTAAAAATTACGTCATAAAAATTATACACGTGAATTTTAAAAGAGAAAGGATATTGTAAAATAATAAATTCATTAACATGCGTTAGAAGTCTTAGGAGAAATTACGTCATATTTACGTCACATTATAGTTATTACATAAAATGAACACAAAATAATATTGCAAAAAAGTTTAAATTTAGAAATTGCGCTAGACATTTATTTGATATTTTGAGAATTAATTTAAAATGTCTCATTTAAAAGAACTTTCTTTTCGCTTTATTAAAAAATACCAGGAGACAAAGACTCTCTTTACTTAATTCCTTTTATATTAGCTTATTTTGAAATGATGTTGCACGTGTATACGTCATCAAGTTATTTTTTTTTTCGACGTTTTATTTGTGTTTTTATTAATGTTGTACGAATTTATTTGTTCTTTCGTTATTTAAAATAAAAATTATATCAATTTGTATAATTTGGCGAGTGGTTTGGCGATTTATATAATTTGGCGAAATTGGTCGACAGGATATAATCAAGTAGTACCGCAGCGGATTTGGCGTTAAAATTCCCCAATCAAAGAGAAATGAATAGAAATTCGTTTATAGGGAGATCGCCACTGTTTTTTAAATTATAATTCAATCTTTCTAAATCTTTTTAAAGCCGATCAAATTAGCGTGATTTAGAGTCTGCGGTGTCTGGACGGGGGTTGGCGAGCGTAGCTCGTAGGGGGCCGAGCCCCCTAGTATTAAAAAAAAAAAGGCAAGAAGAAGGAAAATATATTTTGGACCCAGTCCCCCCCCCCCCTCCTAAATACATGTCAATTTATTTAGAAAAGGCTTGTATTAACAGATAATAAATAATAAAAAAGCCACTGTGAGATATTGCATTTTTAAATACAAGAAGAGCTGGGAATTATTTTATAAAATCGTTTTTAAATGTGGTATTATATATATGTATAAATTAGAAAATACAAACACTATTTTATATTTAATATCAAAAATAGACAATTTTTTATTAAAACAAAATATTAAAAAAGAAAAAAGTTGGAAAATAAAGAAGCTAATTTCTTTCTTTTGTAGATTAAATATTAAATTGGTAAGTAAAATAATTATCAAGTGATACAGCTGTCAAGTATATTTTATAGGAAATAATATTATTCAAAAAATTTAAAATTGTTAAAAAAAAACACATAATAACGATGGATACTATAGTTATATACCAAAAAATAATAGTTCCAGTTGTATTACATTTGATACCTTTTCATATTATTTATATGATATTGGAAAAATACAAGCTTCTTCCTTTGAACTCGTTTCTCCGCTTCAGATATGTTTTGAAGGAGGAAGTACTTTTACAGGCAAAAAAATGCATCGTAATCAAATGGTGGTTTTTCAAATGGTAATAAAAAGTGAAATAAATAATAAAATAAATATTATTCAGTATGTAGTGAATAGAACGTTAAATTTACTTAATCACAGGGTCATTCAAAAATCATGTTATACATTAATTTTCCTGGTTATCTCAATCTTACTCAAAAATAACATTTCATCGAATACGGGCCTTTTATATTAACCTTATATTGACCCAATTTTTTTTTTATTTAAAAATACAACATAATTTATTTAGAGTAAAATTACATACTTTTACAAGGGAAAGTTGTTACTTATGCTTTTACAGACTAAATTTAGTTGCAGGCATGCTTTTAATTAATTAATTTATTTCCATATTTTGCCTTCTAATGCTTTAGTTTAAAAATATTGGTCATTCAAAATTAGAAACAGACCATTATATATTCTGGATAGTACGATTTAATAAGTATTATTAAAAGAATCAGCATTATGACAAATATCACTAGTTTAGTAAATATTGAACCGAATCCATAAATATTGAAAAAAAACAAAACAAATTAATCTTATGTGAATTTTAAAGTTCTGGGTAAGTAAAAAGTGCGGAAACCATTTTCACGATTTTTTATACATTCCCCATTTCATGTCTGAAGCGTAATTTCCCTTTAAAATAAATAAATAAATAAATGCAGGAATATTTCTATTATAACCGCCATATTTTTCCCAAGTCAATATGAATGAAATTCATTAATATTTTTTAAATTCGGTATCCTTAAATATGACCATTGCTCACAAAAAAGTCACGGAATATTTGGATTTGGTACTAGCAATAAAAATTTAAATAAATAACAAAGTTAATATGACATTAAGTAAATAGTTAGCAGAATATGAAATTTACATTATTTAAATTATTTAAGTTATTTTAAAATTTTGTTAGTGTTATGCATTAATTTTGATACACTTTTCAACATTATACAGTAAACTCTGTCTAAGGCGGAATCGGTCGGGACTGAGAAAAATTTCCGTGGTAGACAATATTCCGGCTTATGCAAAAAAGCTCCCCCCCCCAAAAAAAAAAAAAAAAAATCCCTGGAAGATGACGATCTTTTATTGATTCTCCTGACTAGAAAATCGGTTGAAAACTGAAATTCTGAAAGATCCTTTGTCTTTTTAAAGATAAATGAGAAACTTTATTCAATTTCTTAGTACTGCTGTAATACATTCATATTGGAAGTTCATACACCCCCCCCCCCCCCCAAAAAAAAAAAAAAAAAAAAAAACTTCGAGAATGAGAAAGAACGCTATAATTTTGAATTTGAGTACAATCTTAAAGTATAATAGATTGTACTTTCGAAAATACGTAATCATTTTCATAAATGTTCATTTTACTAGAAATATTAACTTTTAGATGCAATTTTGCATATAAAAAAATGGCATAAGCAGAAATTCCTTAAAATTTAAAGTTTCTGTTCTTTTGAATTAACTTTTTTAAAAGCTTACGGAATTTTAGCTAACATGCTCGACATTGAGTTATTTGACTTATCAGTTTTAAAGTTTAATAAACAAAACGCTTTTCATTTTTAAATTATCCTTTTTCCGCCTTATGCAAAATTTTGGTTTCGGTGGGACCTTAAAATCCTTTCCGTTTCCGCGTCAGACAGATTCCGCCTTATGCAGCATGAATTAATGTAATTTTCTATGGGTTCGCCGGGACTTGAAAAAATTTCCGCGGGAGACAGATTTCCGGCTTATACAGAGTCCGCCTTAGACAGAATTTACTGTATTATAAAAAGGTAAGAAGAGGAAAAATATTTTATAGATCCAGTTTTTCACCCCTCCTAAATACATATCAATTTATTTAGAAAAGGCTTGTATTAACAGAAGTAATAAGTAATAAAAAAGTCACAGTGAGATAATGCATTTTTAAATACAAGAAGAGCTGGAAATTATTTTATAAAATCGTTTTTAAATGTGGTATTATATATATATATAAATTAGAAAATATAAAACACTATTTTATATTTAATATCAAAAATAGACCTTTTTTATTTAACAAAAAGTTGAAAACTAAAGAAGCTAATTTCTTTCTTTTTTATTGTAGATTAAATATTAAATTGGTAAGTAAAATGATTAACATGTTAACATGTGCTACCGCAGTCAAGTACATTATATGGGAAATAATATTATTAAAAGAATTTGAAATTGTTAAAAAGAAAAACACGTAATAACGATGGATGCTATAGTTATATACCATAGCTTTTAATGAAAAAAAAAATAATAGTCCCAGTTGTATTACATTTGAAACCTTTTCGTATTATTTACACGATATTGGAAAAATACAAGCTTCTTCCTTTGAACTTGTTTCTACGCTTCAGATATGTTTTGAAGGAGGAAGTACTTTTACAGGCAAAAAATGCATCGTAATCAAATGGTGGATTTTAAAACAGCAAAAAAATTGAAATAAAAAATAAAATAAATATTATTCAGTATGTAATGAATAGAACGCTAAATTTACTTAATCACAGGGTCATTTAAAAATCATGTTATACATTAATTTTCCTGCTTATCTCAATCTTTCTCAAAAATAACATTTCATCGAATACGGGCCTTTTATATTAACATTATATTGCCTTTTTTTATTATTTAAATATACAAGGAAATTTATTTAGAGTAAACTTACATACTTTTACAGGCGAAAGCTGTTACTTATTCTTTTACAGACTAAATTTAGTTGACAGCTTGCTATTAATTAATTTGTTTATTTCCATATTTCGCCTTCTAATGATTTAGTTTAAAAATACCGACCATTCAAAATTAGAAACAGACAATTATCTATACCGGATATTAAGGACTATTATTTACCGATTTATAGAAGTTTTGGAATTATATACATATTTTTTTAATGTGTGAGTATAATTTAATAAGTATTATTAAAAGAATCAGCATTCTGAAAAATATCATTAGTTTAGTAAATAGTGAACTGAATTCATAAATATTTAAAACAGTCAATTTTATATGAATTTTAAAGTTACGGACTCTAAAAAAGGGCGCAAACCATTTTCATGATTTTATGTACATCCCCCTTTTCATGGCTGCAGCGTAATTTCTCTTTAAAAGAAAGAAGTAAATAAATACAGAAATACTTCTAAGTAAATAGTTAGCAGAATATGAAATTTACATTATTTAAATTTTTTAAGTTATTTAAAAATTGTGTTCGTGCTATGCATTAATTCTGATACGCTCTTCAACATTATATTTAAAAAAAAAGTAAGAAGAGGAAAAACATTTTTTGGACCCAGTTTTTTTCCCCTTCCTAAATACATGTCAATTTATTTAGAGAAGGCTTGTATTAACAAAAGTAATAAATAGTAAAAAAGCCACTGTGAGATAATGCATTTTTAA
The DNA here is from genome assembly GCA_963932465.1 of Maratus speciosus. Classification (NCBI taxonomy): domain Eukaryota; kingdom Metazoa; phylum Arthropoda; class Arachnida; order Araneae; family Salticidae; genus Maratus; species Maratus speciosus. The sequence goes on along the minus strand of OZ010789.1, from coordinate 451,126,259 downwards.
TTACAAGGTGGGAATTATTTTAGAAAATCATTTTTAAATGATGTATTATATATATAAAAAATAGAAAATATAAAACGCTATTTTATATTTAATATCAAAAATAGACAATTTTTCATTAAAAAAAAATGCAATTTGACAAATTACAACGACCATTTGGAAAATGATTTTTTCAAAGACTAAAATTCAAGACATAAAAAATCGCACGGAGTTGATCATGCATTACGTACGCCATGGATTACATTTTTCGGTACTGTAAATTTTTAAACTTCTACGGAGCATTCATTACGTACGCCATGGATTAAACATTAATATTCCTGGACCAATTTTAATTGAAATTTCATTCTTAAACTTTTAAACATACCACAATATTACTTTTTATACCGTCGTATAGAGAAAAAAAAGTGTACTTTTAAAAGCAATTTGTTTGAAAACTGTATCTCAATTTGTTTCTGAGTTATTAATTTTTTTCTTTTTGTAGTTTTTATTACTTTTTTGTCATAGTGGCAACAGAAGTATCTATCTCTGTTGAAAGTAAAGGGAAAATACAGATTACTGTATAGACCAATCAGAAAACGAATAGAACGCGGATTCAACCAATAAAACGCTTCAGATATGTTTTTGATTTCCTATTCTGACCGAGGACAATAACCATTTTTCCAAATGGTTAACAAAGTTGGGAACTAGAGAAGCTAATTTCTTTCTTTTTAATGTAGATTAAATATTAAATTGGTAAGTAATATAATTATCAAGTGCTACAGCAGTCAATACATTTTATGAAAAATTAATATTTAAAAAAAAAATCCACGTAATAACGGTGGTTGCTATAGTTATATACCATAGCTTTTTAATGAAAATATGATAGTTCCAGTTATATTACATTTGATATATTTTCACATTATTCATATGATATTTCAAAAATACAAGTTTCTTTCTTTGAATTTGTTTCTCAGCTTCAGATATGTTTTGAAGGAAGAAGTACTTTTACAGGCGAAAAATGAATCTTAATCAAATGGTGGATTTCCGAATAGCAATAAAAATTGAAATAAATAATAAAATAAATATGGTTTTCTGAATGTAGTGAATAGAAAGTGAAATTTACTTAATCACACCGCACTAAGAAAAAAAGAGAAGGGATCATGATATTCATTAATTTTTTCTACTTATCTCAATCTTACACAAAAGTAATATTTTATTGAATATGGGCCTTATATATTAACACCTTATATTGGTCCAAGGTTTTTTTTTTTTATTTAAATGTCCAAGAAAATTTATTTAGTGTAAACTTACATCCAAAATAAATCACAAGTAATAAAAATGTCGGTTGCATTTTTAATATTATGTAAAAAAGGAGTGCAATAACTAATTTTATAAAAGCATTTATAAAGATTGTATTTCCTTTAGAAGTACATTTATAAATAAGGTTCCCATTTTACAAAAAATAGTAAATTTCTACAAAAGTAGTAAAATACTTTAGTGAAAATATAAATACTCTGAAAAATAAAATTGAAAACAAATATTGAGTATTTATTTATTGTAATTTTTTTTAGCTACGTCATTAATAAATAAGATGATATTTAAATGGTTACATCACACAAGTAAACATCTATCGCTAATTAACACCAATTGACAATTTTTTACCTGTTCATAGCACTCTAAATTTTAAAAATTGTTTTAGAAAAGAAATCGATTGCGTGGTTATTTTTAAATGGAAACTTTTATGGAAAATTCCCCTTTTTTAAACGCCTATGCCTGGTAGAAAGCACAAGCTAGTGCATTTATTAAACATATATATATAATTTTTGCTGTACTCTTTTTTTTAAGATACCACAACAGAACAAAGGATTTTTTGAACTATCGTTTTAGCATTTTAATTGATTTCTCAACGTATAATCATAGTTTAATTAATATGAAACTATTAATTATTTAAAGAGTATTTTTTTTAAATGAATATATTCTCTTTATTTTTTATTTATATTCTGTACCTTTTAGGGTTTAAAATATTTCGTTGTTGTAGATTCAACTCCAGTTTTTTTCCCCATAATTAAGTCCATTATTGTAACTCGCACACAACTGCAACCACAAAGAATATTTGGCAATTTATGACCTACAGTTAGCTAACGGAAAAATGTCTTAAAATTAAGTTATTAATTTATATTTAAGTTCTCAAAGTATTAAAATGTTTTATTGTAATCAGAAACACACCTTTGTACTTAATTTTTATAATTCTAACCTATCAGAAAGTGTGTTAAAAAACGATTACAAAATTCCATCGTTATACACAAAAACCAAGTTGAGTTAAATAAAAGATATTAAAACTAAATCTATAACGATTATATAAAACTAGCGTCATTTTCTAGATGTTTTCAGTCGTGATGTCAGTTAGGAACATTTGTTTTAAAAGGGAAAGAACTGACTCTGAGAAAACTGTCGCTATGTTTCCTTTCTTATTCAATATAAATTGTGTAAAACGTTACTGCAGTATTAAAAGGCCTAGCTATAAATTATATCTATAAGACACAATTATAGTACGCAAGCGAAATAGGAAATAAAAGATATATCAACCGTTTGCTTCGAGTTAGTTTGACATCACGGTGGCGTCTTATTAAAAGTGACGTCATATTTAGTAATTTTTCTTTCTTTAAATTGAAACATCTGCATCGTAGTAGATGTTTTAACGCCAAATACATTTAAATGAAGGCACTATGTCATTTTAATTCACTTATAATAAAGGTTTTCAATTTTATAGATGAAAAATCCACATTATGCGTTCAGGAGGGCGTCAATTTCGCATACAAAAATAAATAGAGATAGTCTGAATTTTTATTGGCTTATAAAAATATTGTCCATACGCAGTTTCGTTTTGTGGCAACAGAAAAAATAGCTACATCAAAGAAAAATAATTTGTTACGGTGGTTTAAAAAAGTGTAAAAAGTAATCTTTTTTAAAAAAAAAACCATTTGGAAAAATGGTTATTGTCCTCGGTCACGGTAGGAAATCAAAAACATACCTGAAGCGTTTTATTAGTTGAATCCCACATTTTATTCGTTTTCTGATTGGTCTATACAGTAATCTGTATTTTCCCTTTACTTTCAACAGAGACGGATACTTCTGTTGCCACTATGACAAAAAAGTAACAAAAACTACAAAAAAAAATTAATAACTCAGAAACAAATTAAGATACAGCTTTCAAACAAATTGCATTTAAAAGTACATTTTTTTTCTCTATACGACGGTGTAAAAAGTAATATTGTGGGATGTTTAGAAGTTTAAGAATGAAATTTCATTTAAAATTGGTCCAGGAATATTAATGTTTAATCCATGGTGTACGTAATGTATGACCAGCTCCGTAGAAGTTTAAAAATTTACAGTACCAAAAAATGTAATCCATGGCGTACGTAATGTATGATCAACTCCGTGCGATTTTTTATGTCTTGAATTTTAGTCTTTGAAAAAATCATTTTCCAAATGGTCGTTGTAATTTGTCAAATTGCATTTTTTTTTTTCGTAAGTAGATAATAATTTTTCTCATGTTTTAAAAGAAATGTACTTGAAATTTCGTTCAAATCGGTCAAAACTGTAGATTTGTATAAGGAACATATACTACACTAATAATTTACATATATGCGGATTTGCATATTTCCCAAACTTCAACTATTTCTTCCTTAAAAACTGGGTTAATTTGATCCAAGTGAAACACATTTAGAGTAAGAAAATCTGATGTTGCATTACTTATTTAATTTCCTGTTACTATGCGAGATTTATTAGATTTCATTTATTAAAAAAAAAATCTGGTAAATTTTCTCATCTGTAATAATAAAAATAATTGTTGTGTCTGCCTGCCCGTCGTTTTATGAAAAGACTGCTGCACGCATAAATACAAAATTTGGCAAGGTACCTGTATGTCTAAAGTTATGCATCTTTGGGTCAGTTTTGATATTTTTTGATTTTGATTATTATTTTTTAATTTGACTTATGCAATTTTGGGGGTCTTTTCGCGTTTTGCGTCGATTTTCCAACATTAGTAAAATTAGCGAAAGTCCCCCAGTTCAAAACATGTTTGACTTAAATCAAATTACCCCAATTTTTATCGGACTATAACAAGGGGTTGGCAAGTATGCTTTTATAATGATTGTATTTCAATTTAAAATATAATAATCTATTTATATTTTATAACAAAAACAATAAAAGTTTCATTAAAATAAAAATATTTTTGAAAGAAAAGTTGAAAACAAAGAATCTAATTTCATTCTTATTATTGTAGATTGGATATTAAATTGGAAAAAAAAATAATTATTAAGTGCCACACCAGACAAATACACTTTGCGGGAAATTAATATTATTCAAAATTTTTTTAATTTTTCGAATCTCGCATAAAAAGGATGGATACTGCAGTTATATACCATTACCATAGATGTTCAAATCAAAAGTAATAACTTCAATCGCATTACATCTGGTTTTTTTCTTCGTTGTTTATATTATAATGAAAAAATATAAGCTTCTTCCTTTGAACTTGTTTCTCAGCTTCAAGTGTGTATTGAAGGAAGAAGTTCTTTTACAGGCGAATGATGCATCTTAATTACATGGTAGATTTTCGAAAAGCAAAAGAGAAAAAAAGCAAATCGAAATAGTGCGTCAAACGTGGCAAGTGAAGTGCGTTCTTAGTACAACTAGTTTTATAAATATTCAGATCTTGTTGCAATAGCTGTTGCACTCTTATGCAAAAATGCATGAAAACAAAATTTATTACGATTCTATATATTAATTTCAGTGTTACGGAAATAATAGGACTCCATCTTGAATAGAACATAATCACCATGTCAGTCTAGAATCATTATCTATCGTGGGATATCAATGGCTTAATTACGTATGATAGGATTTAATAGAATGAAGAAAAATGTTATTAATTATTTTTAAGTTTTGATTCGATTTTCATAGCATTTGAAATGACTCAGCAAAATTCTGCAACGAGTATCTATATTATAAAGGACAAACATATCTGTGCGTAATCTATATTATAAAGGACAAACATATCTGTGCGTAACGCATACGTCATTCTGCGAATGGCAACACATTGAAATTTGAAATGAAATTTCGGTTTTGCAATTTTCGCTACTGCAAATTTTTAAACTTCTAAACATCACACATTTTAAATTTTTACACCGTCTTATACAGAAAAAAATTTACTTTTAAATGCAATTTGTTTGAAAGCTGTATCTCAATTTATTTTTGAGATACTAATTTTTTTTATAGTTTTTAATACCAATTTTCTAATCGTGGCAACTGAAGTACTTCATTTCTATTAAAAGTGGTTTAGTTATCTTTATTGATTATATTCTTACTGATGCCATTTTTTCATTACAATTAAAAATATTTTGTTCATTCCGCTGATATTGAGTTTGAGAAAATGTTTCAGCGACTGAAAATGACGTCATATTTAAAAGAAAACGATAATTTTATTTGATAAAAAGAGATATTTCCTCTTGAATACGTCTAAAAATTATAAAATTCTGGAATTTTTAAGAGCAGGTACAGAGATTATACTAAGACTTCAAATGACGAGTGGGAATTTTCACATGGAAAGTTGTAATAGTTGACAAACATGACTTCAAGCTTGAAAATATATTTATTAATAACCTATTGCGCTTTAAAATGTTTTTAAATGGTTAATATGGATGTGAAACGTGGAAAATGACTTGATTCGGTTTAGATTTAAAGGGGGAAAAATTCTATGATTATGTCAAGGTGAAATCATTTTTGCTGATTTTTCATTCTGTAATACCAAGCAATAATTGATAACTTATTCAAAATTACTTATCTTGATTATATATTACTTATTACGCATATAAATAAAGTTTAATTTTGCAATAATTTTAACAGTAGAAGTTTATGAAAAAAGTATTTAATTACTCTTAGGTTAAAATATGTCTTTGGAGAGTTAAACTAACAAGTGTAAGATGGATTTTTTATTCTAATTGTTAATTTAATTGTTGTCGATGTATTAGAAATTTGATGCAACAGTTCCTTTGTAAACATTTTCTTTCGTCGAAATTCGACGGGATCCACCTCGTATATTTTAAATTTCAAACCATTCGGTTGAGCATTTTTTGCGTTGTTATATCCGGGCAGACAGACAGTCGGACCAGACGACGAATATAGGTGCTACGTATCTATATTATAAAGGACAAACATATCTGTGCGTAACGCATACGTCATTTTGTGAATGGCAACACTTTGAAATTTGAAATTAAATTTCGGTTTTACAATTTTCGCTACTGCAAATTTTTAAACATCTAAACACCGCACAGTTTAAATTTTTACACAATCGTTTAGGGAAAAAAAATGTACTTTTAAATGCAATTTTTTTGAAAGCTCTATTTCAATATATTTTTGAAATATTAATTTGTTTATAGTTCTTAGTACCAATTTTGTAATTGTGGCAACTGAAGTACTCCATTTCTATTAAAAGTAAAGGGAAAATAATCATGGTTTATTTATTTTTATTGATTATATCCTTCTTGATGCTATTTTCACATTACAAATAAAAGTAACTTTTTTCTAATTTTTGAAGAGAAAATAACGTTAGCCATTAAAAAAAACACGCATTCTTCATAAGACTGAAGAAATCTTTTTTATCATATTTCAATATTTTTACATTACGCTGATACTGAGTTTGAGACGCTAGGCAAAAATAATTCAGTGAGTAAAAATGATGTCATATTTAAAACAAAACTATCATTTTCTTTGATAAAACTAAATATTTGACCAATATTAAATGGTCAATACTATGGCAACTAAAGGCAAATTTCTGAATGGTAAATTTTCGCGGGTATTAGAACTTAATGTTTGTGCACATGAAAGTTGTATCGGACAAACGTGACTTTAAGTTTGGAAATACATTCATTAATAATGTATTGCGCATTAAAATACTTTTAAATTGTGAATTTGAGTAGTGCGTATGTAAATATTGAAAATGTGAAGATAACGTGCAGTTTAGATTTTATGGGGGAAATTTTTATGTGTGACAAAGCGGAATCCTTTTTACTGATTTTTCATCCCGTAAAACCAAACATAAGAGCCTCAATCGATACTTCAACATAATTACTCATCTTGATTGCGTATTCTAATACAATTTAATTTTTCAATAATTTAAGCAGTTAAAGTTTGTGGAAATAATATTTTGGTAATTTTAGGTTAAAAACGTTAGTTGTTTTAAGAGTTAGACAACCAATACAAGTTGAATTTTTTATTGTAATTATTTTTGTAGGTTTATTATAAATTCGATCTAACAGTTCCATTCTAAACATTTTAATTCGTCGAATTTCGACGGGTTCCAACTCGTTTATATAATTACTAGCAGGCTATGTCCGCTGCGCTGGAGTGGCTGAGAGGTTCTGCTCTCGAAGCTGGTAGACGGGAGGTGCTGGGTTCGAACCCAATCGCGCCCGTCGGCCTAATCGTTCGGAGTTTTCGTGGTTTTCTTCGAGCCGTGGATTTCCATGCGTTAATACGGATTAGGTTCCCTTAGAAAGACCTCCACGGAAGGCACTCCCCCTAGGGCCTATATCCCTCGTGTAGATAATTGGCCGTCAACAATCAACCCAACCCGCTGCGCTGGTCAGTTTTTCTAAATAAACCTTGAATTAAGCGAAATGGTGAATTCGAACTTGTATTTTTTTTTAAATGCACCTTTAGCTTGAATGTCCTTCCGCAATGCTGAAAAGATGCGAACGCCATTGCGATATTATATTACCTTATGCGTTGGACAAAATTTAGCTATTAAGAAGCAGTTCTTTTAGTTGATTATTCACTGTGCACTTTTGGTAGGAAAATGAGGCCGTTATGACAATAGGAATTAAAATGTTCTCATATCTGACAATATTAAATTAGAGATGCATTACAATGATTGCAGAGATTTACCATTGAACTTGAATTATGCTCGGGTGGTTTATTTTCGTTTGTTTGTCCTTGATCTCCTGGCTTCTCAGCTCGCGCAATATGTGATTCTGGTAGCTTAAATACAATCTCACTGGATGTTAGTTATATTTCTTTACTAGCAGGGTGAGCCCGCTGCGCTGGTCCATTTTTCAAATAAATCTGCAATCATACGAAATGGAGAATTCGACCCTGTATTTTAAATTAATATGCACCTTCACCTGGAAATTCCTTCCGCATTTTCTGAATACGCATCGGACGCCCTTCAGCTTTTATATTATCTGAGTCGTTACATAAAATTCGGACAATTCAGAACCAACTTTTTAGTACATCATGTAGTTTGGGAAGGAAATGCGGCCATTACGGTCATCAGAAATTAAAATGTTCTCTAATCACTACACTACTAAAAAAAAGAGAATTATAATAATCGTAGAGATTGATTATTTAACTTAAAGAATGTTTGGATTATTAACTTTCGTTTGTTAGTTCTTTTACTCCGAGCTTCTCTGCTTGGTGCTATGTGTGGATCTGTGGTAACATAAATACAATCTCTCTCTATGTTACATTATATTTGGTAATATACGTCTTCTTTTAGCAGGTTTTCTACAGTTTCTTATCTTCGAATTCCAGTAAAGTAAATACAGTCAAAACAGTATTTAACTTTTATATTTTAAAAAATGTGAATCATGTAAAAGTAGATATTTAAAGCTGAATTGTGTGAATAAAATTAAAACAATGTCATTTTAACTGTCGTTTCTTTTTATATACCAGCTTTAATCATGCAACTATTAACTTAGGAAAACCCCGATAACTCATTCAAATAGAAAAGTAAACCTCTAATTTCCATTCAATAAAATTTTCCCAATCATCCGTAATCTGATTGACAACCAAGTTTGATGTGAAACGTTAGAAATGTTCGTAACGGTATGGCTACAAATGTGCCAGAGTTAGCTACAAAACAGAGTTAATTACGTGCCAAACTACATTCCATTAAATAATGTCAAACTGCTGTTGATTGAAATTTAGATCTTTCACTATCAAAACTCTTTGCGAATGATAGATAAAGTTAGTTATGCAAAATTTTCAGTAATGATCTTTTTGGCAAACCGAAGATTTTTTTCGCATTTCGCTCGCGTAATAAGACGGAGAAATAAACATGCTTGTTATTTTCAAGACGTCATTATTCATCAGTCTGTACCTATATAAAACTAAAAACATGAATTTGGGACTATGGTCAGCTGTTCGGGCTGTAATGTGCATCAGCCAAAATTGCTTTATAATGATTGAAATTTTACTTGAATCTGAGGTACTTTTTTTTAAACCTAGGCTAAATGAACAGATATTGTTCCATTGGCCACCTTTAGCATTTGATTTTTTTTTTTTTTTTCTTTTTTGTACATTCAAAGTGATGCTTTTTTAGTGATAATAAAATAACTACAGATGAAAAATATATTATAGTAAATATTCTTTTATCCGTTTGATCCATAATAAAAAAAAAACACATAAATTTACTAATCGCTAAGTACAAATTTCGCGTAATTTTCTGAAATCGGATTTACCGTCGACGGTTCCTTTCAAATATAAACGAATCTTCCAACATTATACAGTAAATTCGCCAATTGTAGGATGATTGATTATGGAAGATTCATGCAATATCTTTTAATAATATTTCTAAAAGAAGAGATGATATGGAAAAAAAAATGACGAATTAAATGGAATATCAAAAAGTGATTTTTATTGCAGCAGAAAGCAATTTTTATTGCGAAATGTTTTCTTTCGTGATAGTAATAACGCATAATTGCTTACATTTTCTTAAGAATAATCTTTACTACTTAGCATTGCAAGCATTGAACGTTTCTATAAGGGAAATTGGAGATATGCTTTTTATTAAAAAAAGAGTGGACAATATTAGCTAATCTGGCTTCGAGGTTATAAAAATCACAAATTTGGGGAAAACAAACCGACATGTTTTCGCAGTAAAGTATGGTGAGAAATTTTTTAAATGTCTGAAATTAAATTATTTTACAATATGTATGTGTCTGTGTGGAAGACATTTATGCTAAAATTTAAATATTTGACTCCATTTTTAAAAGATTAATTGCTATTTATATATTGTACATTTGAATTTAAAAAAAATACTCTAAAAATGCTTTCGTACACTTACAAAATCACCTTTATTGTAAACATCGCTTGAACCTATGTTACGCTTACGTCTTTGTGGCTTAAAATCAAATTGTTCGGCGACATATAACATGCAAATCATAAGTAATATCATTTTTACAATTACATCTGCTAGTTACGTCTGTAAGTCACATGAGGGAGAAGTTAGAAAAAAAAGAACAAATCAAAAAACAAAATTGTTACTCACAAGGAAGGTCAAGGAAGAGCATACTCAAATTATTTTGAAAAAAAAAATGCTTATAAAACTACTCATGTATGTAGTAAAACATCAATCAAATTTGGCGACGGAATCTCAGTAAAAATCTGAAACAAGTTGAAAATTGCTCGTCAAACGTGGCAAATGAGGTGCGTTCGTACTATAACTAGTTTTATAATTATTTTTTGCACCCCATATTGTACTGAATGTATATTTTTTTGCGCTTCATAAGTGCATAGTCTGTAACATCATTAAAATGCACTTACAATAATATTTTCCCCATTCCCCGTAATGTAACGGAAAACTTTTGACTGTCCCTGTAATTAAACTATACATTCGATTTTCATAAAATTGGAAATGGCTCGACAAAAGTTTGCAGCAATTATATATTTAAAATTTCAGACCATTCGGAAGTCTGTAACATCATTAAAATTCACTTGCAATAATTTTTCCCATTGGCCGTAATGTAAAGAAAAACTTTTGACTGTCCCTGTAATTAAACTATACATCCGATTTTCATAAAATTGGAAATGGCTCGACAAAATTTTGCAGCAATTATATATTAAAAATTTCAGATCATTCGGTCGGGTAGTTTTTGCTCTGTTATATGCGGACGGACAGACAGACGGACGGACAGACGGACAGACAGACGGACTGAACGACGACTATAGATGCTACGTATTTATATAATTACGAACGCACCTAAAAAAGAAAAAAAGAAATATATTCGAGTACTTGGCGCAAAAAAAACAAACGTTCCACGCCATTCGGCTAGCCAACACATTTCCTTCCCAAATGCATGATATTCAAAAGCATTTGGAAATTGCTTGTTAAATAAGTGTTTAAATGCCTAAACGTCAAGGAATTTAAACCTAAACGAAGGATTAGCGTATTATTTTTTTTATCTGTAAGCGTATATAATACATATAAATCGCGTGTTGCAGTAGTTATTTAATTTTACATGGCTTCACCGGCTGGAAAAGTTTTAAGGGTACTGTTTGATTATCCTGTCGACCAATTTCTCCAAATTACATAAATTGCCAAACTACCCGCCAAATTATACGAATTGACAATTTTTTTTATTTTAAATAACGAAAGAATCAAAAAAATTGTAAACATTAATAAAATTACAAATAGAAGTCAAATTAAAAATCACTTGATGACGCAACAAACACGTGTACCGTCTTTAATGCAAAGCGAATGTAAAATTTACTATCAGCCATTATTGGCATTTAATCGTATAGTTTGGCGATAGTTTTTTTGTCGACGGGATAATCAAGTAGTTACGTTTTAAGTTTGCTTTAAATGTAGCTGGCTAATTAAAAATGCCATCATTAGACAATTTTATATTAAGTAATTGTATCCATGACAACAACAGAATCGGACATTAATTTTTAGTTTGGAACAAATTTAATAAACATAAATTTTTGTTTTAAACCGTGTAATTACGATAGTAAAATTTTAATATATACACATGTAAAGGTATATGACAAAACTATAGTAATAAAAATGTATTTATTTAAGTTAAACTTAATCTAACTTTGTATGAATAGTAGGAAAAGGTTTTACTTAAAAATTATTTATCCTAAAAAAAGTATCATTCAAAATTTTATTGTGTCGATAACCAGCATTAAATCGCCAAAGAAATTAAATTTTCATTATTTTTGTACGAACGCTAAATCAAGCTTCTGCCGATTTCTTTTTTATAAACATACTAGCAAACCCCGCGGCTTTGCTCGCGTAATATTTGAAATATGCCAAGTGATATTTATATGTCTAATTTTTATCAAAAGGTACTAACTAAATTTTTATTTTATAAAAAGGTAATATTTTATTTTATTAAATGGTACTTATTACTTTTAGGAATAATTCAAAAATTACTATTTAAAACACAGTTTGACTAAACATCATTATTACACTGTATTAGGCAGAAATGAGACTTAAATTAATAAAACGAAATAAAACTAAAAAAATGATAATTTAGAAAATATTTTGAAACTTTTATGCTCAATTAATACGCTCATTTCAGTATTCATTTGAAGTTTTGAATTTTTTAGAAACCATCTTCTTACATCTTAAAATTAACCATCATGTCGAATTCCAAGTCCTACCACCTCTCTCAACATAAAGGGCTATGTTGAAACAGGAACTGTCACCATTAATTTGCCAACATTAATTTTGAAATCGGTTTGTTATTTCCTAATATTCCACAGAAACGTAATTTAAAAAGCTTTTAAAGCCCTTTTTTAGAACGTTTGTTGTTCCTGTGAACCCCAGGTGGTAGAATCACCGGCATAAAATATAGCCTGTGTAGGATCAGAGACTATTACCACTGATTAGCAACTATTACTTTTATAATCGGTTTATATTCCCTGAAATTGCATAGAATTGTAATTTAGAACTTTTTTAGAATGCTTTTCGCACCTCCTCTTCGCTTCACCCCTTTTTAATTCGAATTTATTTTCGACGTTCCTTCGAGGGCATTTATGTTTTATAAGTAACAACCATGTCATATTTAAAGTTTCTAACCTTTTCAGTATCACAGAAATCGCAATTTAGAAAGTTTTTAGCTCCTGCAACCCTCTGGTGGTAGTGGAACAGACATAAAATATAGCTTATGTTTGAGCAGATTCTATCACCAAAATTTGTCATCATTATTTTTTTAATTGGTTTGGTAATTTATAAGTTTGCTTAAAAATTGTAATTTATAACGCTTTTCACTCACTTCATTTTTTTTTAAATTTGGAATTTTCTTTCCACTGTTCTTAGAAAGCAGTTGCATCTTGTAAGTAAATACCATGCCATACTTCAAAGTGTTAGACCCCTCAGTTGTGCAAAAAATGCAAATTAGAACATGTTTTGCTTTTGCAACCCTCAGATGGTAGTGACAGCAATATAAAATATAACCTATGTTATAGCAGGGACTGTCACCATTGATTTGCAACCATTACTTTTGAAATAGCTTTGGTATTTCCTTAGATTGAGTAGAAATCGCAATTTAGAACGTTTTTAGGCCGCTTTTCGCGCATTTTCACCGCTTTTTAAATTTCCAATTTTTTCGAAACTGTTCTTAAAGATCATTTATAGCTAATAAATATGCACCTTGCCTAATTTTAAGTTGCTAGCCCCTACCGATTACAAAAATCGAAATTTAGAACTTTTTTTGCTCCTGCAACGTCTTGGTGATAGTGATACCGACATAAAATAGCGTCTATGTTAGAGCAGAGGCTGTCAGCATCAATTTCCTACCATTACGTTTGAAATCAGATTCATTCTTCCGGAGATATTGCAGACAAATCGGCATCTAGAACGTTTTTAGAACGCTTTTCGCGCATTTTGCTCCTGCATCTCCTCTGGGGTAGTGGAAACAGATATAAAATATAGCCTATTTTGGAGCAAAAACTGTCACCATCATTTTTACACCATTATATTTGAAATCGGTTCAGTACTTTCCGAGATTGCGTAGAAATCGCAATTTAGAAAGTTTTTTATAGCGCTTTTTGCGCATTTTGACCCCCTTTTAAATTTCGATTTTTTTTAGGAAATATCCTAGAGATCATTGATATCTTATAACTAACTACCATTCCAAATTTCACGATTCTAGGCCCTTCGGTAACGCAAAAGCCGCAATTTAGAACGTTTTTTGCTCCTGCACCCCCTTTGGAATAGTGGCACCGACATAAGATATAGCCTATGTTCTAAGTTTGACTAACACCATCATTTTGATACCATTACTTTTGAAATCGGATTGGTATTTCCTTAGATTGTGTAGAAACTACCATTTAGAACATTTTTTAGAACGCTTTTTGTGCATTTTCACTCCTTTTAAATTTCGAATTGTTTAAGAACTATTATTAGAAATTCTTTATATCTAATAAGTAGCTAATATTTCAAATTTCTTATTTCTAGGCCCTTCAGTAACACATAAATCACATTTTTAGAACGTTTTTTGCTCCTGCACCCCCTTTGGGGTAGTGACACCGACATAAAACTTAGCCTATCTTGGAGCAAGCGTTGTCACCATCATTTTGACATCAATATTTTTTAAATCGGTTCATATTTCCTGAGATTGTGTAGAAACTACCATTTAGAACATTTTTTAGAACGCTTTTTGTGCATTTTCACCCCTTTTAAATTTCGAATTGTTTAAGAACTGTTCTTAGATATCATTTATATCTTATAAGCAACTAATATTCAAAATTTCATATTTCTAGGCTCTTCAGTAACGCTAAAATCGCATTTTTAGAACGTTTTTTGCTCCTACACCCTCTTTGGGGTAGTGGCACCGACATAAAACATAGCTTATCTTAGAGCAAGCGTTGTCACCATCATTTTGACATCAATATTTTTTAAATCGGTTTATATTTCCTGAGATTGTGTAGAAACTACCATTTAGAACATTTTTTAGAACGCTTTTTGTGCATTTTCACCCCTTTTAATTTTCGAATTGTTTAAGAACTGTTCTTAGATATCATTTATATCTTGTAAGTAACTAATATTCAAAATGTCATATTTCTAGGCCCTTCAGTAACGCTAAAATCGCATTTTTAGAACGTTTTTTGCTCCCACACCCCCTTTGGGGTAGTGGCACCGACATAAAACATAGCCTATCTTGGAGCAAGCGTTGTCACCGTCATTTTGACACCAATACTTTTTAATTCGGTTTGGTATTTCCTGAGATTGTGTACAAACTACCATTTAGAACGTTTTTTAGAACACTTTTTGTGCATTTTCAACCCTTTTAAATTTCGAATTGTTTCAGAACTGTTCTTAGACATCATTTATATCTTATAAGTAACTAATATTCAAAATTTCATATTTCTAGGCCCTTCAGTAACGCTAAAATCGCATTTTTAGAACGTTTTTTGCTCCTACACCCCTTTGGGGAAGTGGCACCGACATAAGATATAGCCTATGTTCTAAGTTGGACTAACACCATCATTTTGATACCATTACTTTTGGAATCGGTTCGGTAGTTCCAGAGCTTATCTCCGACAAATAAACAATTTTTTCCTCTTTATAATAGGAGTATAGATTATATGCCATGAGAAGAATATTGTATACATTCCTCATGAGATGATATTTTTTCAAATATTTCTGAACATGCGCTTATGGAAACTTCCTTGATATCATCCTATCAATTTTTCCGATGCGTTTTTCTTAACCTGACGGAAAAGATAAATAGCCAAATCTTATTTCAATTGCAATATTTTAACTGAGTAATTTTTTAAGCATTACGAACATTTCCTTTCATATTTAAATTAAACATTTTCGTTTTTTAATATTATCACTCATTAAAACGGATTTAGTTCTTCTTTTTTTCTTTTTTTTCTTTTAAATAAAATTAGTAACAGTTTTTTATTTTATTTTTCGAGATGTAATAGCCGTTTAATTTTTTTTTATCGACAATAAATTTCACCAAGAAATTAAATGGTAACCTTATCGTCCAAAATAACAGAACTTTCCGTCATAATTCTATAACTAATCTAGGTAGAATCATGTGTTATAGCTTAAAACCTTCCCTGAAACGATACCTATCTAATGGTATAAGTTTCGTAAAAATCCATGCAGTAGAACTCGAAATCTAGGCGTTCGGAACGAAATTTCCGTTTGGATTTTATATATATACTAGCAGGCTATGCCCGCTGCGCTGGTCAATATTTCCAAATGAACCTTGGATTAAACTAAATGGTGAATTTGAACTTGTATTTTAAACAATATGGATCTTCAGCTTGACCTTGTACATTACTGAAAACGATGCGAACGCCATTGCGATATAATGTTATCTTAAGCGTTGGACAAAATTTAGCAATTAAGA
Organism: Maratus speciosus; assembly: GCA_963932465.1. Taxonomy (NCBI): domain Eukaryota; kingdom Metazoa; phylum Arthropoda; class Arachnida; order Araneae; family Salticidae; genus Maratus; species Maratus speciosus. Next base: position 451,110,132 of record OZ010789.1, on the reverse strand, counting down.
AGTAATTGTTTTAGTTGATTATAAACAGCGCACTTATGGTCGGGTAATGAGACCGTTATGACAACAGGAATTAATACCTCTGTAACTAAACAACATATAATGAAATCGTATATACTAACACCATTCCTAAAAGTCATGCAACAGGTTCACTTGTAACAAAATATGTTCTGTAGATTATTTTAAAAAGGCTAAACTTTCATAATCAGGTTCACTTAATTTTTGAACTTTTACTGTTGCTCTATAACTAAATACCCTTGAACAATATGTATACACTAAAACCTTTCCAAAATTATTACCTAACTAATTGTGGTATATCCTACGAAAGTATTATAAACAATCGGAATGAAATACAAATTTCCGTTGTAAATATATAGTCGATGATGATGATGCGATTTTGTGTAATAGAATTCATAGTAAAGTTTTCGCTTCAAACAAAAACGATGCTTTCAACATTAAAGCTAATACACCAATATGTGAAGTATCCCATTACGGAAGGTTAACTTGAATTCTCATGAGCAACTACTCAAAGAAAAGTGAATATGTGCCTTTTGTGATACTTTTATGTCAGCCGGGCGCAGGTAATAAATCAATAAAGATTGCTTTCATAGCATATTCTTATTTTATTATTTTCATTTAAAACACAAACCTTTCACTCATTTAATTTAAAATGCATGCCTTATACTAATTTCATTTAAAAAACTGAAAAGATAAACAATAACAGGAAATAATGCCATAATTAAAAGCAAAAAAATATTTTTAATTTACATACGCAAAATGTAACTACTGCTACTGGGAATTTTAAAAATGCTATCGCGAGATGTGCGCACGGTTATTATAAATGTACCCATTTTTCCTTCTTATCGAGGAGCAATTTATAAATCGCACAGTATTATTCCAATCCCAATTTCTTTCATTGAGGAACCTATGACCGGAAAAAATGGAAAAAGACACTTGTAGATTCTTCGGATGACGGCATCTGACGCCATAAACCGAGTTTATATATATGAAAATAATTTTTAAGTCGTTACAAACATTGCTTTCAGAGCACTGGCGGCTTCAGCCAGGAAGGTCCCGGGTTCGAATCCTGGTCCGGACATTTTCGCCCAGTTGAAAATTTACATCTAATATGATTTGTTTACCAATTAGAATAATTGTGTTAATATTAATCTAGTGTAATTTCGTATCCAGCGATTTCTGGAGTTCCATAACCTGAGATTTATTCTGTTGAGCTGAACCAGGTTTCAGACCAGATGCTGAAATCATCAAGGTTAGCTGGGTGAAAAAGTTCGACCAGAATCGTCCGGGATAGCTCAGATGGCAGAGCACTGGCGGCTTCAGCCAGGGAGGTCCCGGGTTCGAATCCTGGTCCGGACATATTCGCCCAGTTGGAAATTTACATCTAATATGATTTGTTTACCAATTAGAATAATTGTGTTAATATTAATCTAGTGTAATTTCGTATCCAGCGATTTCTGGAGTTCCATAACCTGAGATTTATTCTGTTGAGCTGAACCAGGTTTCAGACCAGATGCTGAAATCATCAAGGTTAGCTGGGTGAAAAAGTTCGACCAGAATCGTCCGGGATAGCTCAGATGGCAGAGCACTGGCGGCTTCAGCCACGGAGGTCCCGGGTTCGAATCCTGGTCCGGACATTTTCGCCCAGTTGGAAATTTACATCTAATATGATTTGTTTACCAATTAGAATAATTGTGTTAATATTAATCTAGTGTAATTTCGTATCCAGCGATTTCTGGAGTTCCATAACCTGAGATTTATTCTGTTGAGCTGAACCAGGTTTCAGACCAGATGCTGAAATCATCAAGGTTAGCTGGGTGAAAAAGTTCGACCAGAATCGTCCGGCATAGCTCAGATGGCAGAGCACTGGCGGCTTCAGCCAGGGAGGTCCCGGGTTCGAATCCTGGTCCGGACATTTTCGCCCAGTTGGAAATTTACATCTAATTGCTTTCATATTTAAATATTTTCATTGGTACTACTTGTTATCCCGTCGACCAATTTCGCCAAATTATATAAATCGCCAAACCATTCGCCAAATTATATAAATTGACATATTCTTTATTTTAAATAACGAAATAACAAATAAATTAGTATAACATTAATAAAAATACAAATAAAACTTCGAAATTAAAATCACTTGATGACGTAAACACGTGTAGTTTGTTTAAATTCAAGTGAATTTGATATTTATGATCAACCATTATTGGCATTTAATCTTATAGTTTGACGATAGATTTTTGGTCGACGGAATATCTAAGTAGTACCTTTTCCATTTTTGTTTTATAACTCTAAATTCTCAGTAATTTTTTCCCTTTTATTTTACATAAAATCACTATTTTTTTAAAAAATTAAGATGCTTGCATTTTTTTTTCAAACTCATAGAGCCGTTTTTATTTTTTAGCCAAAAGGGTTGATTTGAATTTTTTCCGTTGCTAGAGTAACGGATGTAATGATAGGTATTTTGAGGTTTAGATGCCAAAGACACCGCCAAATTAGAAAAATATGAAATGTGTCATGAACTGTTGGACTTATAAAAATTTATTTGGTAGCATTCGATTCAGCATACAAAACTACATTAAAATATGCTATCATTTGACGCATAATTTAGATATTCGATTTTTTTCCCCTCCCCGTGCAAAAACCATTAGGGGTGACACTTTAGAAAATCCTTTCTTAGCAGAAGTTTATGTCATAAGAAGTATTTTTACCACGATTTTCAAGATTTTAGGTTCAGTAGTTTGCGCTGTGCGTTAATTAGCCCCCTAATCCAGACTTTATTTTATATACTATATTAGATATGCGATTTTTTGCGGTGAATCGATGATCGAAAATTAGTACAATATCATTTGAAATATTACATAACAGAGGAGAAAGTACGAAGAAAGACGAAGAAGAAATGACGAATTACAAAAGACTTGTAATTTTTTTTTTCAAAATGTTGAATTTTTCCATAGTAATAACGTATTAAAACATAAATTTCCTTAAAAATTATCTTTATTTCCTAGATTTCGAATCTGTGAATTTTCCTATAAATGAAATTGGCGATATGACTTGAGAAAATAGATAATATTTGCTTTAATAAAATGGGCAATATTCGTTGATCTGAGTTCGAGTTTATAAATATCACATGCTTTCGGAATTACGGCGAAAAACATTTTAAAAAGTATGAAATTATTTTACAATATGTATGTGTGGCAGAAATTCACACTGAAATTTAAGTATTCGATTCCATTTTCAAAATATTAACTGATATCTATATAAGTTACAATTGAATATGAAAATGTACTCAAAAAATGATCTCTTTCACCTAAAAAAACACCATTTGTGAGAACATCCTCAAGCTAATGTCACGCTTATGCATTTTTGGCTTAAAATCACATTGTTTGGCGACAAAAGAAAAATAAAAAATTGTAAAGAAACAAATAGTAATTACACGTGCGACTCACAATTACATCTGCTTGTTTCTTCTATAAGTCACGTGATGGGACAATTAGATATATAAAAAAAAAAAAGAAAAGAACAGAACAGAAAGAAAAGGTCGTTAAAATTTCATCTAATCAAATTTTCAGATTCGTTTCCATGTCTAACGCAAGCAATAAAGAGCCAAATATTGCGTATCAAGTGTAATATTTCTTATTAAATTAATTTTTAAGCATTACAAATATTTCTTTCAGGTTTTGATTAAATGTTTCCGTTTTTTAATATTATCACTCATTAAAACGGATTTTCTTCTTCTTTTTTTTTTTTTCATTTAAATAAAATTAGTAACAGTTTTTCTTTTATTTTTCGAGGTTTAATAGCCGTTTCAATTTTTCTTATCAACGATGAATTTCGCCAAGAAATAAAATGGTAACCTTATCGCCCAAAATAACAGAATTTTCCGTCATAATTCTAAAACTAATATAGGTATAATAATGTGTTATAGATTAAAACCTTCCCTGAAACAATACCTATCTAACGGTCTAGGTTCCGTAAAAATCCATGCAGTAGAACTCGAAATCTAGGCGTTCGGAACGAAATTTCCGTTTGGATTTTATATATATAATAGAAGTTAATAGAATAGATAATAGATTTTATATATATATAATAGAATAGATAAAAGATTATGTGTTATGAACTATCTCAAAGTTTAAAACAGATTGCATTGTTAGATTTCCTAATTTTAACAATATCGGGTTATGTTAGTTCCACATTCCACCACCAGGGAGCGCACTCTATTCTTAACGAAAGCTTATCTGAACGTAACTCCTTCATGCAACCTTTCCGTAGATACATGAATCGGGAGGGTGGCGGTCTTAACCAATAATTTAAGATAATAGCTGAAATTACTACGAAAAATATTTTAAAGGGGCACTACGCGGGCCCCTAATAGAGTTAGAGGAAATCGGAAGACGGCAAAATAATCGCGGGGAAAAGTTTGCTTGGGTGCTTCGGTACTACTTTTGGCGCGAGATCTAAGCTCTACGACCAATAGGAGCCCAGATATTTAAGGAAATATGAAGTAACAAAGTCCAAAATAATAGAATTTTCCGTAATAATTCTATAACTAATCTAGGTAGAATGATGGGTTATAGCTTAAAACCTTCCCTGGAACGATACCTATCTAACGGTATAAGTTCCGTCAAAATCCATGCGGTAGAACTCGAAATCGCGGCGTTCGGAACGAAATTTCCGTTTGGATTTTATATATATAATAGACTAGCAGGCTATGCCCGCTGCGCTGGTCAATATTTCCAAATGAACCTTGGATTAAACTAAATGGTGAAATTTTAACTTGTATTTTAAACAATATGGATCTTCAGCTTGACCTTGCACATTACTGAAAACGATGCGAACGCCATTGCGATATAATGTTATCTTAAGCGTTAGACAAAATTTAGCAATTAAGAAGTAATTGTTTTAGTTGATTATAAACAGCGCACTTATGGTCGGGTAATGAGACCGTTATGACAACAGGAATTAATACCTCTGTAACTAATCAACATATAATGAAATCGTATATACTAATACCATTCCTAAAAGTCATGCAACAGGGCCACTTGTAACAAAATATGTTCTGTAGATTTTTTTAAAAAGGCTAAACTTTCATAATCAGGTTCACTTAATTTTTGAACTTTTACTTTTGCTCTATAACTAAGTACCCTTGAACAATATGTATACACTAAAACCTTTCCAGAATTATTACCTAACTAATTGTGGTATATCCTACGAAAGTATTATAAACAATCGGAATGAAATACAAATTTCCGTTGTAAATATATAGTAGATGATGATGATGCGATTTTGTGTAATAGAATTCATAGTAAAGTTTTCGCTTCAAACAAAAACGATGCTTTCAACATTAAAGCTAATACACCAATATGTGAAGTATCCGATTACGGAAAGTTAACTTGAATTCTCATGAGCAACTACTCAAAGAAAAGTGAATATGTGGCTTTTGTGATACTTTTATGTCAGCCGGGCGCAGGTAATAAATCAATAAAGATTGTTTTCATAGCATATTCTTATTTTATTATTTTCATTTAAAACGCAAACCTTTCACTCATTTAATTTAAAATGCATGCCTTATACTAATTTCATTTAAAAAACTGAAAAGATAAACAATAACAGGAAATAATGCCATAATTAAAAGCAAAAAAATATTTTTAATTTACATACGCAAAATGTAACTACTGCTACTGGGAATTTTAAAAATGCTATCAGCGAGATGTGCGCACGGTTGTTATAAATGTACCCATTTTTTCTTCTTATCGAGGAGCAATTTATAAATCGCACAATATTATTCCATCATTCCAATTTCTTTCATTGAGGAACCTATGACCGGAAAAAATGGAAAAAGACTCTTGTAGATTCTTCGGATGACGGCATCTGACGCCATAAACCGAGTTTATATATATGAAAATAATTTTTAAGTCGTTACAAACATTGCTTTCATACTTAAATATTTTCATTAATACTACTTGTTATCCCGTCGACCAATTTCGCCAAATTATATAAATCGCCAAACCATTCGCCAAATTATATAAATTGACCTAATCTTTATTTTAAATAACGAAATAACAAATAAATTAGTATAACACTAATAAAAATACAAATAAAACGTCGAAATTAAAATCACTTGATGACGTAAACACGTGTAGTTTGTTTAAATTCGAGTGAATTTGATATTTACGATCAACCATTATTGGCATTTAATCTTATAGTTTGACGATAGATTTTTGTGTCGACGGAACATCTAAGTAGTACCTTTTCCATTTTTGTTTTATAACGCTAAATTCTCATCTATTTTTTCCCTTTTATTTTACATAAAATCACTATTTAAAAAAAAAATTAAGATGCTTGCATTTTTATTTCAAACTCATAGAGCCGTTTTTATTTTTTAGCCAAAAGGGTTGATTTGAATTTTTTCCGTTGCTAGAGTAACGGATGTAATGATAGATATTTTGAGGTTTAGATGCCAAAGACACCGCCAAATTAGAAAAATATGAAATGTGTCATGAACTGTTGGACTTATAAAAATTTATTTGGTAGCATTCGATTCAGCATACAAACCTACATTAAAATATGCTATCATTTGACGCATAATTTTGATATTCGATTTTTTTCCCCTTCCCGTGCAAAAACCATTAGGGGTGACACTTTAGAAAATTCTTTCTTAGCAGAAGTTTATGTCATAAGAAGTATTTTTACCACGATTTTCAAGATTTTAGGTTCAGTAGTTTGCGCTGTGCGTTAATTAGTCCCCTAATCCAGACTTTATTTTATATACAATATTAGATATGCGATTTTGCGGTGAATCGATGATCGAAAATTAGTCCAATATCATTTGAAATATTACATAACAGAGGAGAAAGTACGAAGAAAGACGAAGAAGAAATGACGAATTACAAAAGACTTGTAATTTTTTTTTTTCAAAATGTTGAATTTTTCCATAGTAATAACGTATTAAAACATAAATTTCCTTAAAAATTATCTTTATTTCCTAGATTTCGAATCTGTGAATTTTCCTATAAATGAAATTGGCGATATGACTTGAGAAAATAGATAATATTTGCTTAAATAAAATGGGTAATATTCGTTGATCTGAGTTCGAGTTTATAAATATCACATGCTTTCGGAATTACGGCGAAAAACATTTTAAAAAGTATGAAATTATTTTACAATATGTATGTGTGGCAGAAATTCACACTGAAATTTAAGTATTCGATTCCATTTTTAAAATATTAACTGATATCTATATAAGTTACAATTGAATATGAAAATGTACTAAAAAAATGATCTCTTTCACCTAAAAAAACACCATTTGTGAGAACATCCTCAAGCTAATGTCACGCTTATGCATTTTTGGCTTAAAATCACATTGTTTGGCGACAAAAGAAAAATAAAAAATTGTAAATAAACAAATAGTAATTACACATGTGACTCACAATTACATCTGCTTGTTTCTTCTATAAGTCACGTGATGGGACAATTAGATAAAAAAAAAAAAAAAGAAAAGAACAGAACAGAAAGAAAATGTCGTTAAATTTTCATCTAATCAAATTTTCAGATTCGTTTCCATATCTAACGCAAGCGATAAAGAGCCAAATATTGCGTATCAAGTGTAATATTTCTTATTAAATTAATTTTTAAGCATTACAAATATTTCTTTCAGGTTTTGATTAAATGTTTCCATTTTTTAATATTATCACTCATTAAAACGGATTTTCTTCTTCTTTTTTTTTATTTAAATAAAATTAGTAACAGTTTTTCTTTTATTTTTCGAGGTTTAATAGCCGTTTCAATTTTTTTTATCAACGATGAATTTCGCCAAGAAATAAAATGGTAACCTTATCGCCCAAAATAACAGAATTTTCGGTCATAATTCTAAAACTAATATAGGTAGAATAATGTGTTATAGATTAAAACCTTCCCTGAAACAATACCTATCTAACGGTATAGGTTCCGTAAAAATCCATGCAGTAGAACTCGAAATCTAGGCGTTCGGAACAAAATTTCCGTTTGGATTTTATATATATATAATAGATAATAGAATAGATAATAGATTATATATATATATAATAGAATAGATAATAGATTATATATATATATAATAGAATAGATAATAGATTATGTGTTATGAACTATCTCAAAGTTTAAAACAGATCGCATTGTTAGATTTCCTAATTTTAACAATATCGCGTTATGTTAGTTCCACATTCCACCACCAGGGAGCGCACTCTATTCTTAACGAAAGCGTATCTGAACGAAACTCCTTCATGCAACCTTTCCGTAGATACATGAATCGGGAGGGTGGCGGTCTTAACCAATAATTTAAGATAATTGCTGAAATTACTACGAAAAATATTTTAAAGGGGCTCTACGCAGGCCCCTAATAGAGTTAGAGGAAATCGGAAGACGGCAAAATAATCGCGGGGAAATGTTTGCTTGGGTGCGTCGGAGGTACTTTTGGCGCAAGATCTAAACTCTACGACCAATAGGAGCCCAGATATTTAAGGAAATATTAAGCAACAAAGTCCAAAATAACAGAATTTTCCGTAATAATTCTATAACTAATCGAGGTAGAATGATGTGTTATAGCTTAAAACCTTCCCTGAAACGATACCTATCTAACGGTATAAGTTCCGTAAAAATCCATGCGGTAGAACTCGAAATCTCGGCGTTCGGAACGAAATTTCCGTTTGGATTTTATATATATAATAGATAATAGATAAACATCCTCTTGCGCTGCTACTGTTTTTTCTTTTTGATTCTAGCAGAGTGAATACTGTCAAAAAAGTAATAAATTATTTGCAGACAAAGAAGATTGTTTAACTTTATATTTAAAAGAAAAGTGAAACATAAAAATGTGTGTTTTTAAAGATGAATTGCCTGAATAAATCTAAAATGACGTCATTTTCACTGTCTTTTAATTGTGTAGACCCGCTGAAATCATGTAACCGTTAACCCGGGAAAAAGCTCGATGACTTAATCTTGTAGAAAAATAAACCTCATGCATCCAATAAAATCTTTATAATCATCCGTAATCGACGTCATTGTGAGGGTTCACGTCAAACATTAAAACTAATGCAACAATATTGCTGCACGTGTACCAAGGATAAGATCTGACAATGATAAATAAAGTTAGTTATACAAAAATTTAAGCAATATGCATTTTGGTGAATACCTGAACCGAAGATTTATTTTGCATTTTTCTAAAGAGCATAATAACACGGACAAACAAAAAAGCCTGCTATTTTCTTTATATTTAAGAGTAAATTAATCTTCCGTCTGTTGTGTAAATAACCCAGATTATCAAAATAACTCTTAATTTGTTGCTGTGTTTAGCTGTTAGAGTGTGCGTCAGGACAATTCGCTTTATACTGATCGAAATTCCAGCTAATTTAATCCTATCTAGGCTGAAATGATAAGGTCCACGGACATTATTCAATTTGCTACCATTTAGTAATCACTAATTTCAAAATCTGTTTAATCTTTTGAATTTTGATACGCCATCCAATATGCTAATTGGCGGGTGACACGATTCCGTAAGATTAGTCCAAAATGTTCAATAAAACATTTTTTAAACAATGGTTAAGGAAAATAAAGTTATGCAGAAAAACTAAAAAGAAATGACAAATTAGCAAGCAATATTTATTACAAAATGTTTATTTATTTTTATCTTTATAGTAATAACTTATAATTGCAGAAATCTTCTTAACAATATTCGGCTCAGATGTCATATTCGCCCGATATTGGCTCGATTTTTCTCTGACGCCAATGTCATATAAGCACCGGGTACTTAACTGGCGAAAAAGTGTCGTTATTTTGCTTGATATGGTAACCCGGATGTTATTGTTTATTTATTAATAGTTATCAAGCTTTGGCCAAATTGGCGTCGGATAAAAATCGCGCCAATATGGGGCGAATATGACATCTGTGCCCAATATTCATATATCCTAACTTTTAAAGCACTGAATATTCCTATAAGTGAAATCGATAATATGTTCGGCATGTTAAAAAAATAACATAATACACAATATTCAATTAATAAGTAATGATCTGAGTTCGAGGATATAAAAATCACATGCTTGAGGAAAACAAAACGCATATATTTCCATAGTAATGGTATTCCATAGTATGGTAAAAAATATTTTAAATCTTTGAAAGTAAATTATTTTAGAATATGTGTGTATATGGAAGACATTTACACTAAAATTTAAATGATTGTCTACATGATTATAATTTTAACTGCTTTTTACATAATTTACGCTTGAATATAAAAATGTACTCCTAAATGCTCTTCTCTCGTCTTATTTCAGACTTTTGTCTTATTTGGCTTAAAATTGCATTATTTGGCGACGAAGGTAATAAATAAATAGCATGTAACTCCCTAATACAGCCATTTTTACAAATACTTCTAGTTTTTCCTGTAAATCATATGATGGGAGAGTTATATAAAAATTAAATTGACAAAAAAAAAAAAAAAAAGGTTAAAGAATGTAACCTAGATTTTATTTCATCAAGCTTTCAGACACGTTTTTATTAACCTGGCCCAAGCGATAAAAGAGCTAAAAAGAAAAAAAAAATTGCCATTCAAAATTGTCAAATCAAATTATAAGATTCATTTTTTTAACCTATCGCAAGCGATAATTCGCCAAATATTGCACAAATTGTAAAATTTCACAATAATTTATACTTTAAGCATTACAAATATTTATTCCATGTTTAAATTAAATATTTTCGTTTTATAATATTATGTCTTATTAAAACTTTTTTTGTTGTTGTTTTTTAAATTAAATATCAGTATTTTTTTCCATTATTCGCGAGGTGTTTGTATTATTTTCTAACAGATATAGCCATCTGAATTCTTTAACCAACAAACCTTTCTCCAAAATATAATCACTGGCAACCTTTTCGTACAAAATAGCAGTAAAATACGAAATTTATTATCAAAAATCATAATCACCGAAGATTTATTTTGCATTTTTCTGAAGAGCATTATAACACTGACAAACAAAAAAGCCTGCTATTTTCTTTATATTTAAGAGTAAATTAATCTTCCGAATGTTCTGTAAATAACCAAGATTATGAAAATAACTTTTAATTTGTTGCTGTGTTTAGCTGCTAGAGTGGGCCTCGTGACTGTTCGCTTTATACTGATCGAAATTCCAGGTAATTTAATCCTATTTAGGCTGAAATGATAAGTCCACGGCCATTATTTTATTTACCACCATTTAGTAATCGCTAATTTCAAAGTCTGACTAATCTTTTGAATTTTGATACGCCATCCAATATGCTAATTGGCGGGTGACACGATTCCGTAAGATTAGTCCAATATCTTCAATAAAACATATTTTAAACAATGGTTAAGCAAAAGAAAGTTATGCAGAAAAAGATGAGAAGAAATGACAAATTAGCAAGCAATATTTATTGCAAAATGTTTATTTATTTTTTTATAGTAATAACGTATAATTGCAGAATTCTTCTTAACAATATTCTTATATCCTAACTTTTAAAGCACTGAATATTCCTATAAGTGAAATCGACAATATGTTCGGCATGTTAAAAAAATAACATAATACACAATATTGAATTAATAAGTAATGATCTGAGTTCGAGGATATAAAAATCAAATGCTTGAGGAAAACAAAACGCATGCTTCCATAGTAATGGTATTCCATAGTACGGTAAAAAATATTTTAAATCTTTGAAAGTAAATTATTTTAGAATATGTGTGTATATGGAAGACATTTACACTAAAATTTAAATGATTGACTACATAATTATAATTTTAACTGCTTTTTATATAATTTACGCTTGAATATAAAAATGTACTCCGAAATGCTCTTCTCTCGTCTTATTTCAGACTTTTGTCTTATTTGGCTTAAAATTGCATTATTTGGCGACGAAGGTAATAAATAAATGGCATGTAACTCCCTAATACAGCCATTTTTACAAATACTTCTAGTTTTTCCTGTAAATCATATGATGGGAGAGTTATATAAAAATTAAATTGACAAAAAAAAAAAAAAAAAAAAAAGATTAAAGAATGTAACCTAGATTTTATTTCATCAAGCTTTCAGACACGTTTTTATTAACCTGGCCCAAGCGATAAAAGAGCTAAAAAGAAAAAAAAAATTGCCATTCAAAATTGTCAAATCAAATTTTAAGATTCATTTTTTTAACCTATCGCAAGCGATAATTCGCCAAATATTGCACAAATTGTAAAATTTCACAATAATTTATACTTTAAGCATTACAAATATTTATTCCATGTTTAAATTAAATATTTTCGTTTTATAATATTATGTCTTATTAAAACCTGTTTTGTTGTTGTTTTTTAAATTAAATATCAATATTTTTTTCATTTATTCGCGAGGTGTTTGTATTATTTTCTGACAGATATAGCCATCTTAATTCTTTAATCAACAAACCTTTCGCCAAAAGATAATCACTGGCAACCTTTGCGTTCAAAATAGCAGTAAAATACGAAAATTATTATCAAAAATCATAGCTATCCCTGTATATTTTCTCATAAACCACCCCGGGAATATTTCCTATCGAATGATACAATTTGGAAAAAAATCCACCGGGTAGTTTTCGAAAACACTCGAGCGGAAACTTTAGAGCTTACTGCTTTATAATATACTAGCAGACCCGCCCAGCGTTGCCCGGGATTTGTAAATAATAACCTCAACAAACCTCAAGTTGTGATTTTATATCTTTTGAAATATTTTTAAATGAACCTAATTTTGGAGTCCCCATTGCCTTCTGCAGCGTCTAGTGTGTTCCAAACAAACTTCTTTCCGAACGAACCTGTAACCTGAGACCATGCTACGTATGGCAGCATTTACTGGAAGTGCTCCGCATATTCCGGAGACAATCGAAAACTATGTTGAGTGGGCGAAACCTTCTAGCCGATAGAATCCAAAAAAAGAATGCACCATTAATCATTAATGTTAGAAAATGTTGGTAACTGAAGTGTAAGGATAAAATTTCATAATACAGAACGTAGCTGAATTGTAATTTAAGTTGAATGAACCAAATCCCGTTGAAATTGACTCCTTAGAATCCGAATAAAGAATGCGTCCCCAAGCGGTGAAAGATGCCACCACCCGTTGTACATTTCATGAATTACTCTTAACATTAATACGATATTTAATAAACGGATGAAATCCCTTTCCTAAAGTTACTATTAAATTAACGCTATTTTTAATTTACGGCTGTGGTGAGTAGACGTAAGTTGATGCTGAAAAAGGAGATTAATGTTCGAAAAATGTGGTAGCTGAGGCATAAAGAAAGATATAATTAGAATAATATTTTTAAGAAATGCGCAAAAAATGGGATAAATACTTAAAAAGCTTTTTAAGCATTTACCCCATTTTTCCCCCATTTCCAGCTTTTTAAGCATTTACCCCATTTTTTTATTGGGCCCTAGGGGCCCAATAAACATATACGGGTGTTGGTCTAGGTAGAAGAGTTCGAGACTCCATTTTAACAATATGCAATGAGAAGGTGAAAAAATTAGGGGGTGAAAAATACATGGCACACAAAAAGTTCAAGAGGCCCCGGATCGGGCCAAACGGGACTCTGGATTCCCCCAAGATTTTAACTGGAATATAGAAACGGGAGAATAACTAAATGGAAAAATGAAGATTAATAGGGGAAATTTATTGACAATTTATACTGAAAAATAATCAAGGGGCCCTGTACCGGGCCCCAAGGTGTCAGGGACTTATGTGGCATGTAGTTTAGCAAAAAGGAACTTTTGAGTAGTTTTTAAAGTAATCAGAAGACGCTAAAACTATGTTAAAGAAAGTTGCAAGCATTTCGGTTCATTTTTAATGAAGCTGCACCAGGGGCCCAAGAAGGCGATTAATATTCAAAATTGGTGGTAGCTGAAGACTGAAAATTTTTTGTCGTTCATGTAGTAGTTGGAGGACCTAAGAAGTTAGAAAAAAAAGCTTGGGAATCGGAGCATTTTTAAGGTGGCTATAATAGAGGGCTCCAAAAGGGGGCAACTGATAGTGAAAAGCAGGGCCCTAACATGGAAACATGTTAAAATGTCTCAGTACTTAACGCTTTAGATCTGTAGATAGTTAAAATTAAGCATTGGGTATTAATTTTTCGTTAGAATAATATTTTAATTAAATGCGTAAAAAAATTGAGTAAATGCTTTTAAAAAAAGGCTCAAAGGCCCCAATAAAAATATGAGTTTGTTAGTCCTGGAAGAAGAGTCCAAGACTCAACTTTAAAATGATGCACTAAAAGGTGAGAAAATTAGTTGGTGCAATATGCATGGCGCACAAAAAAGTTCAAGGACCCTGGACCGTGTCCTCGGGCCCTACGCGACCATTGAGGCCCCAGGGTCTTAACTGGAATGTATAGACATGAACAAAACTAAATGGAAAAAGGATTCCAAAAATGAAGATTCCTTGAATCAAACGAAATTGTGAATTTAACCTTCTATTTAAAAGCAGTAAAGACCACCTGGAATGTCTTTCCGCATTGTTGAAAGCAATGCGAATGCCATTGGGATATTATACACTCTTATGCCTTGGTCAAAATTTGGGCAATTAAGAAACAACTCTTTTAGTTGATCATTTAAAGTAGAGTTTGGTACTGAAATTATACAGTTATGGCAACAGGAATTAAACTTTCTCTAGTCATAACAATATTAAATTAGAGAGCATTACAATGATTGCAGAGATTGATTATTGAACTTTAAAAACATTCGGACTGTTCATTTTCATTTGTTTGTTGTTGAACTCCCGGCCTCTCTACTTGCGCTATATGAGATTCTGGTAGCTTAAATTTAATCTCATTACATGTTGCATTACATTTTTTAATAAACGTCCTCTTCTGGCAGTTCTGCTACTGCTTTCCATCTGTCTATTCCAGTAGATTAAATAGAATCAAAAGCATAAGACATCAGACGAATAGGGCAACAAACCGACGTGTTTTTACAGTAAAGCATATTGAAAAATATTTTAAATGTCTGAAATTAAATAATTTAATCATATGTGCGAGAGGCGGTGGGGGGCACACATTTAGCCTAAAATTTAAATATTTTACTTAATAATCATAATGTTAACTGCTTTTTATATAATTTACATTTGAATATAAAACTTTGCTTCCAAATGTGTTCATACACATAGAAAAAAAACTATTATTGTGAGCGTTGTTCGGGCCTGTGTCACTCTTCTGCCTTTTTGGCTTAAAATCGCAAAAAATTGTTTGGCGGCCAAGGTAATAAACGAATAGAATGCAACTCACAAGTACATCCGTTTTTACAATTACTGCTGCCAGTTTCTCTTGTACGACCGACACACACACATATATAAAACATTTTATTTACATATTATTATTATTATTATTATTTTAAACAAATTAGGTACTACTTGATTATCCCGTCGACCAATTTTGCCAAACTATTAGCCAAAGTATGGAAAGGGCATAATTTTTATTTTAAATAACGAAAGAAAAAATGAATTACTAAAACATTAATAAATATAAAACGTCGAATTAAAAATCATATGATGACGTAACAAACACGTGTAAAGTGTTTAATGTCAAGTAAGTTTGACATTTACTATCACCCATTATTGGCAATTAATTTTATAATTTTGCGATACTTTTTAGGTCGACGGCATAATCAAGTACAGTCGCTCTCGCTTATAGCGAGCGCGAGGGAACCGTGATATTTGCTCGTTATAACCGGGTGCTCGTAAAAAACGGGTTCGTAAAACGTACACAAATTCACGTATACTTACTTTATTATACATACTTTATTTTTTTATTTCTATAGTACAAAAGAAGTTGGTTAATTTGCTTTGAACTATCTTATTTTCTCTTTCTTGAGTTATTGTTCTTCGGAGGGATTCGCGGCCCAAAAAACATCATCATTTGGACCCATGGCTTCGAAAAATGTTTGAAGTTTTTCCGCGCAAACAATTTCGGTTAATTTCGACATGTTAAAGGAATTTTTCCAAGAAACGATTATCTGAGCTGGAGAGGTGGAAGTGAATAGAAAGTTTATGAATCACAAAAATATTGCTCGCTATAGCCGGGGTTTGCTCTTTAAAAGCGAGTTATGCTCCATAGACTTAACATTGTACCAACCAAGTATTTATGATTTCTTCGTTAAATCCGGGTTCCCGTTAAATCAGGGTACGTTATAAGCGAGTTCAACTGTAGTACCTAAAATTATTTCTGTTCGAATTTAAATGTAGATAAATAGTTCTTCTTTATAATAAATAAATATCATAAATATTGAAAAAATTGCTTATATGTATATGAAAAGTAAATAGTTAGCAGTAAATATGCAAAAAATTCACTTCACTCGCCAAAGCCCATATAATAAAAATATACCAAATACTCTTCAATCCTGATACTAAGTAATCACAATAATGTAAATAACTGTTAGGCACAGATATCATATACATACCTGGTTTGGCGCGATTGTTTTCACGCCAACTTGGCGAAAACATCGTTTTCAAATACCACTTACATATATATGTTTAAATTATTTTCTATTATTTTAAAAGGAAAAAACGATAAATAAAAAAGTGTAATTAATGACTATAGAACAAAACAATTTATATAATTATAAAAAAGAAAAGAAAAGTAAATAAACAATTTATTAATAAATAAACAACAATAGTCGGGTTACCATGTCAGGCAAAATAACGCCATTTTGGAGCCCATTAGGTACCATGGAGCGTATGTGACATCTGTGCCAACAAAACTTCCAATAATATAGTAAATATGTGATTTGGCGGTAACTTGATTATCGAAGATTATAAAATAATCAATAATAATAAAAATAATAACAGTTAATAAATAATAATAATAATATAGAATTGAAATTCAGACGTTTATTTATGTGCTTTTACGTATCTAAGATTAGTCCAATATCTTTTAAAATATTACCTAACAGAGGGGAAAAATATGAAGAAATAACAAATTTAAAAAGATTTGTAATTTTTTTTCAGCAAGCAATTATTATTTCAAAATGTTGAATTTTTTTTATAGTAATAACAGATAAATTTCCTTAAGAATAATTTTCAGTTCCTAAATTTTGAAACTGTGAATTTTCCGTTCTACTTAGTTATCCCGTCGTCCAATTTCGACAAATTATGTAACCACCAAACCATTCGCCAAGTTATACAAATTGACGTAATTTTTTATTTAAATAATGAAAGAACAAATAAATTGGTATAACATTAATAAAAATACATATAAAACGTCGAAATAAAAATCACTTGATGACGTAAACGCGTGTAACTTGCTTAAAGTCAAATGATTGTGACCTTTACGATCAACCATCATTGGCATTTAATCTTATAGTTTGGCGAAAGATTTTTGGTCGACGGGATAACCAAGCAGTACCGAATTTTCCTATGCGTGAAACTGGCGTTATCGAAAAAATAAACAACAATATTTTCTAAAAAAAGAAAAAAAAAAGGAAACGAAAAAAAGGGATAATATTCGTTGATCTGATTTGGAATGTATAAAAATCACATACTTCCGTAATTACGGCGAAAAACGTTTAAAAAGTATGAAATTATTTTACAATATGTATGTGTGGCAGAAATTCACACTAAAATTTAGATATTTGATTCCATTTTTAAAATATTAACTGATATCTACATAACTTATAATTGAATACATAAATGTACTCCAAAAATGCCAAAAATGATCTCGGTCACTTGAGAAAAACACTATTATTGCGAAAATCCTCAAGCTAAAGTCACGCTTATGGATTTTTGGCTTTAAAAAAAATGGCTAAACATTGTTTGGCGACAAACGCAAATTAGAAATCGTAAAGAAAGAAATAATATATAATTCACAATTATAGTAACCTTTACAATTACATCTGTTTGTTTATACTGTAAATCACATGATGTGGAGTTAGATAAAAAGAAAAAGAAAAGAACTAAACATAGAAAAAATGTAATTCAAAATTAGTCTAATCAAATTTTCAGATTCATTTTTTTTTTAACGTAACGCAGGCGATAATTCGCCAAATACTGTATCAATTGTAAAATTTCACAATAAATTATATTTCAAGCATTAAAAATATTTATTTCATGTTTAAATTAAATATTTTTGTTTTATAATATTGTGTCTCATTAAAACTTTTTTTTTGTCTTTTTTAATTAAATATCAGTATTTTTTTTCATTTATTTGCGAGGTATTTGTATTATTTTCTAACGGATATAGCCGTTTCAATTGTCTAATCAACAAACTTTTCGCCAAAATATAATCACTGGCAACCTTTTTGTTCAAAATAGCAGTAAAATACGAAATTTATTATCAAAAATCATAGCTATCCCTGTATATTTTCTCATAAACCACGCCGGGAATGTTTCCTATCGAATGATACAATTTGGAAAAATATCCACCGGGTAGTTTTTGAAAACACTCGAGCGGAACTTTCAGAGCTTACTGCTTTATAATATACTAGCCGGCTATGCCCACTGCGCTGGTCAGTATTTTCAAATAAACCTTCAATTAAGCAAAATGGTGAATTCGAACTTGTATATTTTTTTAAATGGACCTTTAGCTTGAATGTCCTTCCGCGTTGCTGAAAAGATGCGAACGTCATTGCGATATTATATTACCTTATGCGCTGGACAAAATTTAGCTATTAAGAAGCAGTTCTTTTAGTTGATTATTCACAGTGCACTTTTGGTACAGAAATGAGGCCGTTATGACAATAGGAATTAAAATGTTCTTATATCAGTCAATATTAAATTAGAGATGCATTACAAGGATTGCAGAGATTTACCATTGAACTTGAATTATGCTCGGGTGGTGCATTTTCGTTTGTTTGTCCTTGATCTCCTGGCCTCTCAGCTCGCGCAATTTGTGATTCTGATAGCTAAAATACAATCTCACTGGATGTTAGTTATATTTCTTAATAAATACCCTCTTGTGCTACTACTCTTTTCCCTCTTTGGATTCTAGCAGGGTAAATGCTTTCAAAAAAGTAATGAATTATTTGCAGACAAAGAAGATTGTTTAACTTTCATATTTAAAAGAAAAGTGAAACATAAAAATGTCTGTTTTTAAAGCTGAATTGCCTGAATAAATCTAAAATGACGTCATTTCCACTGTCTTTTCATTTTGTAGACCAGTTGAAATCATGTAACCGTTAACCCGGGAAAAAACTCGATGATTTAATCTTGTAGAAAAATAAACCTCATGCATCCAATAAAATCTTTATAATCATCCGTAATCGACGTTATTGTGAGGGTTCGCGTCAAACATTAAAACTGATGCAACAATATTGTTGCACATGTACCAGGGTTAAGAACTGACAATGATAAATAAAGGTAGTTATACAAAAATTTTAGCAATATGCATTTTGGTGAATACCTGAACCGAAAATTTATTTAGCATTTTTCTAAAGAGCATAATAATACGGACAAACAAATAGGCCTGCTATTTTCTTTATATTTAAGAGTAAATTAATCTTCCGTCTGTTGCGAAAATAACCCAGATTATGAAAATAACTCTTAATTTGTTGCTGTGTTTAGCTGCTAGAGTGTGCGTCAGGATAATTCGCTTTATACTGATCGAAATTCCAGCTAATTTAATCCTATCTAGGCTGAAATGATAAGTCCACGGACATTATTCCATTTGCCACCATTGGAACCATAAAGTTTTTTTTCCCTACATTGAAAGTATTGTTTTATCTTTATGACGGGAAAAATAATTTGAGGTAATAAATAAATAATAATAAATCTTCTTTTGTTTGTTTGCTTCATTATGAAAAACCATAATTTAGTAATCGCTAATTTCAAAATCTGTCTAATCTTTTGAATTTTGTTACGCCATGCAACATGCTCGTTGACAGGTGACACGATTCCATAAGATTAGTCCAATATGTTGAATAAAACATTTTTTAAACAATGGTTAAGCAAAAGAAAGTTATGCAGAAAAAGCTAAAAAGAAATGACATATTAGCAAGCAATATTTATTGCAAAATGTTTATTTTATTTATTTATTCATTAACCATTTGGAAAAATGGTTATTGTCCTCGGTCAGGATAGGAAATCAAAAGCATATCTGAAGCGTTTTATTAGTTGAATACCGCATTTTATTTGTTTTCTGATTGGTCTATACAGTAATCTGTATTTTCCCTTTACTTTCAACAGAGAGGGATACTTCTACAAAAATAAATTAATAACTCAGAAACAAATTGAGATACAGCTTCAAAAAAAAATTGCATTTAAAAGTACATTTTTTTCTCTATACGACTGTGTATAAAGTAATATTGTGGGATGTTTAGAAGTTTAAGAATGAAATTTCATTTAAAATTGGTCTATAAATATTAATCTTTAATCCATTTGCGTACGTAATGTATGACCAGCTCCGTAGAAGTTTAAAAATTTACAATACCGAAAAATGTAATCCATGGCGTACGTAATGTATGATCAACATCGCGCGACTGTTTAATGTCTTAAATTTTAGTCTTTGAAAAAATCATTTTCCAAATGGCTGTCGTAATTTGTTAAATTGCATTTTTTTTTTTTTATAATAATAACGTATAATTGCAGAAATCTTTTTAACAATATTCTTATATCCTAACTTTTAAAGCACTGAATATTCCTATAAGTGAAATCGACAATATGTTCGGCATGTTAAAAAAATAACATAATACACAATATTCAATTAATAAGTAATGATCTGAGTTCAAGGATATAAAAATCACATGCTTGAGGAAAACAAAACGCATATATTTCCATAGTAATGGTATTCCATAGTATGGTAAAAAATATTTTAAATCTTTGAAAGTAAATTATTTTAGAATATTGTGTATATGGAAGACATTTACACTAAAATTTAAATGATTGACTACGTAATTATAATTTTAACTGCTTTTTATATAATTTACGGTTGAATATAAAAATGTACTCCGAAATGCTCTTCTCTCGTCTTATTTCACACTTTTGTCTTATTTGGCTTAAACTTGCATTGTTTGGCGACGAAGGTAATAAATAAATAGCATGTAACTCAATACAGCCATTTTTACAAATACTTCTAGTTTTTCCTGTAAATCATAGGATGGGAGAATTATATAAAAATAATCATTAAATTGACAAAAAAAAAAAAAAAAAAAAAAGAGAAAAAGACTAATAAAGAATGTAACCTAGATTTTATTTCATCAAGTTTTCAGACACGTTTTTATTAACCTGGCACATGCGGTAAAAGAGCTAAAAAGAAAAAAAAAAATTCCATTCAAAATTGTCAAATCAAATTTTCAGATTCATTTTTTTTAACCTATCGCAAGCGATAATTCGCCAAATATTGTACTAATTGTAAAATTTCACAATAATTTATACTTTAAGCATTACAAATATTTATTCCATGTTAAAATTAAATATTTTCGTTTTATAATATTATGTCTTATTAAAACTTTTTTTGTTGTTGTTTTTTAAATTAAATATCAGTATTTTTTTCATTTATTCGCGAGGTGTTTGTATTATTTTCTAACAGATATAGCCATCTTAATTCTTTATTCAACAAACCTTTCGCCAAAAGATAATCACTGGCAACCTTTTCGTTCAAAATAGCACTAAAATACGAAATTTATTATCAAAAATCATAGCTATCCCTGTATATTTTCTCATAAACCACCCCGGGAATATTTCCTATCGAATGATACAATTTGGAAGAAAATCCACCAGGTAGTTTTTGAAAACACTCGAGCGGAACTTTTTGAGCTTACTGCTTTATAATATACATGATATGATGATATGATAACGCATCTAAAAATGAAATAAATAATAAAATGAATGTAGTTTTCAGTATTAGTCAATAGCATGTGAAATTTACACCATTAATCTCATTGTACTTTAAAGGGTGAAGGTACCATGATATATAATACATATTCATTTCCGTTCTCTTCTCAATTTTGAGCAAATTAACATTTTATTCAATATTTGCCTTATATTGACCCATGGAACTTTTTTCAGTTTTTTAAACCTTAAAAATACACGGAAATTTATTTAAAGTAAATCTATATAATAGAAATCACAAGTAATAAAATAAATCAGTTGCATTTTTAATATTATGAAAAGCAAAAAGTGCAATAAGTTATTTTATAAAAGCATTTATAAAGATTGTATTTCATTTAAAAGTTCGGAAAACTATTAAAAAAACTTTCCATTTTATCGACAAATAGAGTAAATGCTTTAATAAAAATATAGTGTCTAATTATAATAAAATCTGAGTGCAGGAAACTGTAGGTAACCATGCCGGTACGAACCACTCTGGTCTGCGAATCGACCGTAACTAATCGCCATGTTAGGCCTTATGAAAAACATATCCTAACATATGACAGCTAAATGATAATTTTTTCTGCTTGAAATCATGCCTGTTCAAGATATTTTCACATAAAACAAATGTATCATATCCATTTATAATGTATTAGGTTCTAAATTAAAATTAATCTGTTATAAACATAGAAATCGGATCTAAACAAACTATATTGTTGCCATTCAGACTCAAATTCCAGAAAATCTACAAACAAATGAATGACTCTTTGAACGCTTCATTAAAAAAAATACGCCGATGCTGGTCTTAAAATATTTGTAAAAGTATATTAAAACCTTTAAATATTTTAACATTGTTTAAAACCTTCAAAAACTATCCAATTAAGTTCAAAATTTAAGGGCCAAATCAACAACAACAACAAGTCCTAAATTAAAAATAACGGATAACTATCGCCATCTGGTGGAGAAAAAATATAAATTTTGCTCTAGGAAGGTCAGTGAAAGCACATTGTATTACATGTATTTTTAATTTATTCAGAATGATTATTCTTTTGCACAGTTTCAGATTTCCTGTGACATTTGTTTTCTGCCTTATATGACAAACTAAAAATTAACCGAATTTGAATATTAAAAATTTTCAAATGCATTTACAATGAAGAATTATTTCAATGGCACTTTAGCATTATTTAAAGGGAAATTAAAGGGACAATTTTTCCTGTACCAAAGGCTGCGAGCAGCCTCTGTAGGCTGTTTTAATTCCCAATAAATTAGGAGCTTACGATTTTTGCTAATTCTTTTGGCGTCAACTTTCTGTCGTAATCGTATTTCTTTTTACAACGCATTTTATCAGATTTGAAGACATTGCAAATAAAATTAATATTTTTTATCAGTACAACATATTTTAATTATCTTGCAGATAAAATTATGAATTTTAATAGAGTTTGTAGCGAAAATAAAAAGTCACGCTAAACAACAAATTTTTAATGTAGAGGGAATCTAATCAAGCATTTTCGTCATAGAATGTGTACCTGAAAATGGCGTTTAAACGCTGGTGACTAAATTGTAGTTTACATAATTTCTTTGTTCTAATCATAAAAAATCAAAGGATAATACTTTTTTATTAACAAAATGCATGAGGCAATTTTCTTTTAAGTCAGAAAAATATTTTTTAAACTATTCTTTTGAAGATTTATCATTCACTTTCCGTCATTTTTAACGGGGATTATATAGTAGTTCTGAATATAAAATTCAAGGCAAATGTCGCTTATTTCTTTCCTTTTATTGTATGTGTCTATGCGATTGATAAATAACATATATATTAAATGGATATATTAAAAAGTAAACATTTTCGGCAAATTAACACTAATTAACACTTAACAAGTTATCCGACTATCTATAGCACTCTAAACTTTAAAACTTTTAAAAAAGAAAATATGTCATTATTTTGAAAAACATTTTCTTTATTATACTCGTATGGCTAAGAGTCTGCGAATATGAAATTAAAAAGCAAACAAACAAACAAAATAATAATAATAATAATAATTATTATTATTATTATTATTAATTTGATTAGTACTAGTAGTAGTAGTAGTAGTAGTAGTAGTAATGTTAGGTTAATAAAAAAGCTGTCCTTTTTTTAATAACATTCTACAGTTAAAAAAATATTTTAAATAAGAAAACAGCATTATTTTGTATTTTTTCTATTACTACTACTACTGCTTCTATTATCATTACAACTATTACTAATAATAATAATAATAATGAAGTTAATAAAAACGAGGTTATTTTTAATAACATTTTGAAATTAAAAATTTACTTTAAATAAGAAAAATGCCATTTTTTTTTTTTTTTTTTAAATAACTAAGGGGCATAGTTTTGGATCCTATAAAACTTATGCAACCCATATATTTTGACCGATTTCAAGATTAAATGGTGTTTAAACCAATTCTCGATTTAAAAATTGATTGATTCAGCTTTGTTTATCATACATTTATATGAAAAATTACTATTTACCATGTTTTTATATGCAATAGTTTTTCTAATACTAGTTGAGAAACAGTCCTGGTCACTGTAAATTGAACAGCGAAGGCCGCCGCTGCAGTATTCTTTACTTTTTTTAGAATAGAGTAATAATAATAATAATAATAATAATAATAATAATAATAATAATAATAATGGTGCAAAAAAGACATGAATACAACAGCTGTTTAATTCAGGGATTAAAATTCAAAATAATAATAATAATTATTATTACATAAAAACAGCAAATAAAGCCTTTGTGCAAGAATATTACGGAGCAGAAAACCAACGTTTAAAACTATTGCTGCTTTTTACCTATTATTTGTATAATTTTTAAACGTTGGTTTTCTGCTCCTTAATATTATTATTATAGAAATAATAGTAATAATAAATTTATAATAATAATATTATTATTATTATTATTATTATTAGTAGTAGTAGTAGTAGTAATTCAATGCCAAGTTAATAAAGTAATGAAGAAACATTCTAATTAAGTATTATAATTAAATTAATGCTTATCTCTTCTGCAGCAGAGTTGGTCAAATTTGTAATCTCAATTATCTGCAGTGTAATTGCAGGTCAATTGCATGTAATTGATTACACACATTCAAACACAGAAATTTTGTCAAATAATGGGGTGGGGGCGGTTTCGGTTACAAGGCTGCAAGAATTTTTTACGACATGTAATTTTAACTACAATTAATTACATACAATTAAACTATAATTACATTGCAGCAGATAATTGGAATTACAAATTCGCCCAACTCTGTTCTGCAGATACCATCCTTCATTCAGAGATTCATTCATCAAGATGAGATAAATTTATCAAAATTCGACTTTTTTTTAAATTTAAATTAAATTCAAATTTATTTTTTGTGCGGTTCTAAAAAGATATATACGCTAGTTATATACAATAATTATTTAATGTAAAAATTATTTGCTTCACTTGCATTGCATTTAATAGATTTACACACTGAGTATATGATATGAAAAAAAAACTCCTTACTTTGAACTTGCTTCTCAGCTTCAGAAGTCTATTGAAGGTAAAAGTACTTTTACAGGAGAAATATGCTACTTAAGCTTTCACAGACTAGATTCAGTGAAAGACATATTTTAAAATTTATCTGCATATTTCGCCTTTTAATGTTTAAGTTTAAGAATATCAATCATTAACTAGTAGGATGTGCCAATCCCGAAATTTTCTTCCATTTCATACATGTTAATACTTCAAAGTTCACTGCCAAAAATAAATAGCAATCTATGTCCATCATGAGGATTCCAAAGATATGAAATTCCGTGCATTAGTTTTGAGATATGACTATCTATAAAATTGTGTACATCCTGAAAAATTCAGCATAGCAGCGCCACTTGTTGGGTGATTTACACTAAAAACTAATCAGCAACAAGTTATGTCAACGTCTAACTCAATCTGAAGTTTGGTGTAAATCCTTGCATTAGTTTTTGAGATAGCGCTATTGCGGAAATCGTGAAAAATTTAACTTAGCAGCGCCACGTTTTGGGTGATTTATACCAACACATAATCAGTACCAATATTTATCAAGATATACTTTAATCGGAAGTTTAATGAAAATTCGTGCATTAGTTCTTGAGATAGAGCTTTGCGGAAATCGGGAAAAATGCAGCATAGCAGCGCCACCTGTTGGACGATTTACTCTAAAAACTAATCAGCACCAATTTACATCAGGAACTAACTGAGTATAAACTTTTATTAACCCTTTCACCGTCCGAGGGTTTTGCAGTAATTTTATAAGAATGCTTGTAAATCCCAGGATATATATTTTTTAAATCTCAGTTTGATGCTATAATATCTTTAATATCACTACTTTTTATATAAGGTTAAAAATAAAATTCTGTTTAAAATATTTTGGTCTACAGCCATTTTAACATGATTTCTAGGAACGGAAAAATCCGGGCCAGACGGTTAAAGGGTTTTAAATTCCTTGAATTAGCTCTTGGGGTAGAGCGCCCACAATATTTGTGTCACATGCAGATGGACAGACAGAGTCACAGACTCACAGACAGACATTTTGTAAAAACATGTTTTTCGGAATCTCCGATCCCTAAAATGTGTGAATCCGTCTAAAACCGAAAGTCAAAAATGTCTGCGAATCCAAAACTTTCTTATTGCAAAGATAGAAGAAAATAAAAATTGGAAACGAAGAGTTCAAATGATAAAGGTGCTAAATGACAAATCATCATTTTGAGAAAACACATTTTGAACAACTTATATCAAATAAAATTACAATTTTTTATCGTCAAATAACTCTTTTATCAATTAAAATCTTTGTGTGTATTTGGTTTTTTCAAATAGCAATTTAACAGATGGTGGAGGACCATTGATTATATTCAAACCTATGATTAACTCCCTTTTTATTTATTTATTTTTGTCCCTTACCACCTTTATCACCTAAGCTCTTCAAATAATAATATATCAGATATTCAAAATTATTGTTTACCGTGTTTTAAGAATAAAGAAATGTTTTAAAAAGTTTTTAAAGTTTTTTAAGTTGATTAAAATCAATCATTAAACGAATATTAATTCTTACTACTATTACTTATAATTTTTTTAGAAATATTGAATTGTGTTTCAATTTTGTATTAATTTTAAATTGCTCTCTGTAAAAAAATGGTAAAAAGGTTGTTTTTATTATTTTCTGTACATTTATTTCTCCTTAAATGACTGATTTTTAATTTCTGCCTTAAGAAAAGGGAAAAAGAAAAGGAAAAAAAAAACAAAAAAAAAAAACAAGGAAAGGAAAGAAAAGAAAAGAAATCGAGCCATTTTATATGAAGAAGTTTTAGCCCTGAGACCTTTAGATATTACGTTTGGAATTTAAGTGTTCTGAGTAAGTTAAATAAAGATTTTCCTTTAGTAAGTAACCTTTCCTTTAGTAGTAAGTGCCTAAGTAAGTTTCCTTTAGTACTAATGTTTATTATTATTATTATTATTATTATTATTATTTTTTAAAGTTAACTGATTCGGCAGAATCGTTTTTCTTTTTCCTGTTTATTGGAACAAAAAATAGTTTTTTGACGAAAAATAGTTTCTTTTGACGTTGACTTTTGAAAAGTTGAAACCAATATATTGAAGAGCTTTTATACTGCTGGGTGTTTCAAAAGGCTATAAATTATTGCATATACTACATTACACAGTATACACAGTATTATAACTTTGCCTGATCTTTCGGAGTATAAAATATTTGAACAGCTTACTTAAAATAAATAAATAAAAACTAAATCCTTATTATCTTCTCATTTACATCATACTAAAGCTTAAATATTGGAATATAATAGTAATAGCTTAAGTAATAAAGTAGACAAAAAAAATCGATAAATTATGAAAATAATGATTCGTATTCTAATTTCATGTTCGAAAAATTAATTGTAAGGGGGAAATACGACTGTTTTTCGGTTTCTAATTAGGTTATGAATACATGTGCAAGGATTTTTTTCATAAATACAATATGATTAGTTTAAAAGTTATACAAAAAGTGCAAATTTAAACTTAACATGCTGAACATAACGCAAGTTCTTTAAAAATGTGTGGTACACACTGAAGTAAAGTAGTAATGTGAAATTTTAGATTAAGCTTCTATCATAGTATTTATAAATATTAAAATATTGTAAGCATTTTGAAAACTGAGAATTACAAGGAATGCAGACTAGAATTTGTTTCGAGAATTTCTGAACTGAAACAAACAAAAAAAAAAAAAAAAAAAAAAAAAAAAAATGGGTTGCCAAGCATTTCATCATAAATCAGTGTTCATGGATGATAATATTTGAAAAGTCAATGAAAATATCAATTTTTATAGATTTTGAATTTATTATTATTATTATTATTCCTCCCGAACTTTTAGGTTACCTACAAATCTGGCCAACAACGTTTTCTTTTCTGCCAATAACAGCTTTTATTTTTACCCGACTGCCAAGAAGGGTTATGTGTTTCACGGGTATCTGGTTATGTGGATTTCTTTATACCCTGGAAACATCCCAACGACGGGATGGATTTTAATGAATTGGGTTTCTATCGATTCGTCTTAACTGTCCAATGGTTATAGGCTAAGTTTAGTTTTTAT
Source organism: Maratus speciosus (assembly GCA_963932465.1). Taxonomy (NCBI): domain Eukaryota; kingdom Metazoa; phylum Arthropoda; class Arachnida; order Araneae; family Salticidae; genus Maratus; species Maratus speciosus. The sequence goes on along the minus strand of OZ010789.1, from coordinate 451,081,733 downwards.
AAATTCAAAATGGCAGCCTTAAAATACAAAATGGCGGTAGAGACGAAAACAAATTATGTACCACATTGAGTGGCATATCATTGGATAGGTATTTCAAAATGAAGACGATGTTTCATTGACTATTTTATAGTCAGAAGCTCCGTTTAAATATTAAACAACCGGGAAGTTGTATACGTTGGATCTTTACCTTTACTGTAGCTCTAACCTTCATAATAGACATCTATAGACCTCATCAAAACAGTGTTTATAGATATGAACTAATAATTAAACACAAAAAAGTCATCAATACAAGTAAATAAAAAAAAAATAGGTAAGTAATGTAAGAAATAGTTTCATATTGATGAGAAATAATTAATTTGTTCGTTTTTTACGCAGTCGGGTTTTTTGATTTTTTAAATTTATTATATTTATTCGTGTGTACTTTTTACGAACAATATTTTGATGATGAAATAAAATGTCTTGCTTTATGGTATTATTTTTATTTTTTATTTCGATTTTTTTTCTGTATTTTAATTGAAATGAGTGAAAGGAATGTATTTTAAATGTGTAAAATATACATTTTTTAAATGAAAGCTATGTATTTCAAATGAATAGCGTGGCTTATATTTAAAATTAAATTAATGATATGCAAATGATGGCGATAGGAACAATATTTGGCGATTTACTGCTTGCGCCTGGCTAACATAAAAGTGCCTTTTGTTTTACAATTTTGTTTGTTTGTCTGTTTTAGGTATAAGTGAGAGACAACATAATAAGCAGTTTAAATAAGAAATTACAACTTTATCATCTATTATTAGTATAATAAACGTAATATAATGTACATACGTAAAATAAATGTACATAAAAATAATAAAAACAATCCTTTTACCATTTTTTTTAGAGAGGGCAATTTTAAATTAATACAAAATTGAAAAACGATTCAAGATTTCTAAAAAATGATAAGTAATATTACTGAGAATTAATATCCGTTTAATGATTAATTTTAAATAATATTGATCCACTTAAAAAAAACTTTAACAAAATTTAAAAAGCAGTTCTATATTCAAGACGGTAAACAATAACTTTGAATATCTTTTATATTATTATTTGAAGAGCTCAGGTGATAAAGGTGTAATTTCTTAGAAATGAGTGAACTCGTGAATGAGTATAAATTAGTATAATTAGTAGGATAAACATGGAAACTGGGTGCCAAAATCGTGGCAAAACTAGCTTTGCGAGGTTAATTTTCCCGTACAATATTTAATCCTTTGTCATTGTTTTTTACAATTAGAAATTTTTTATTTCTATAAATAAAATAAATAAATTCAAAAAGAAGTAATAGTTTAATTACAGGGCTCCTAATCTACGATCAAATATCAGTCAAATTTTGTCATTTCAAGCCTTTATGCCCCCCCCCCCCTAAACATTTCATACAAGGTTATTTGTGCATATAAGATAGATTAGATGGTAGCAGAATCAACTAGCATTAGTTAGTTAGCGAACCAATGAGGAAATCTACTGTAGCAACATCGCACTGCTCGCCCCATAGCAAATTTTGTTTTTTAAAAGGTATTTTGTTTATGCAGGGCTGACACCATAATTGCCATAACACCCGTAATCGGGACGCCATTCATTTCACTTCAACTGTGGTACGTTGCATCTACCAAAGCCGTAAGATTAAGTACATATTTGAAAATCAGTTTGTATCATATCATTTAAAAATAGTGCCGTTGTGTGTACTTGCGCACTATAACTGTTATTGACAAAGAAAAAAAAATCATATAAACAATTTTCTCATTAAATAAAACAATGTCATAGCTGAAAATGAAACAAAAATCATGCTTCGAGCTTAAATTATGAAACACTTTCCAACACTACCATAATACTGTAACGGAACTTCACCGCTTAAGAGGCTACTTCATCCAAGCGAAAAAATCCGCTCGCTAATGCTAATCCTATGGAGGAAATTTATAACGATATCTCATTTGAATTTCAATATTTTTAAATGATTTTTTTTCATTGGATAGCTGAGATTGATCTATACAAAGGCGGTTTTTTATTTTTTCGATTTGTTTATAGGTATTTTTAATGAGGACACTTTCATTTTTGGAACTGGTTTCGAAAGTGAGAGCATTCTCTGCAATCAAAATCGGAAAAGTAAAAAATGGCCTTTGTACAGACGGATCTCAGCTATCCAATGCAAGAAAAATAAATCATTTAAAAATATTGAAATCCATACGAGATATCTTTATAAATTTCTTTCATTGGATTAGAATTAGTGAGCGGATCTTTTCGTGTGACTGAAGTAGCCCCTTAATAAGGTGAAAGAAAACATGTAAGTAAGCAATTTAGGAAACGCATAGTGCTCATAGTACTTCAATCGAATCTTTTTGTGTCTCTGTAGAGGAAAAGTAAATACTATGCACATCATATTCTACAGTAACCATCTTGTAGCGCACAACAGTAATGTATGCCAATTTCATTATGTTTTATATAATGTAACATTATTAAAATGCACCGCAAACGATTTTTTCCCGTGAACTTTACTGTAACGGAATTTTTTTGTGTGTCTCTCCCTTTAAGTGAACTACATATTGTACATACTTGCTTTTTTAATAGTGAACGTGCTATATTAATGTTCAAGAAACATATATCAATTACACGGCAATCGAAGTACATTTACGAGAGTTAGAGCATGGAGAGACAAGCGGAAGACAAATAAATATTTTTCAACTAGTATAGGTATGATAGCCCAGGATAGCTCAGTTATCAAAGCATTGGCAGCTTAAGCCAGAAGGTCTCTGGTTCGAATCTTGGTTCGAACACTTTTTTACTCAATTGGAAAATTACAATTCGTATGTTGCTATATGTTAAAAAGCATCGCTTTCTATATATATATATAAAAGTAATTGAAATGCTTTAATCATTTTTACTCGGAAACCGGATATTTGAAAGCAACCTTGTAGCAAAGTCGTTGTAGATTAATTTCGTAATTATTGCTTTAGCACATTAGTAGATGTGGAGTACTAAAGTTAACTAAAGCAACTAAGTTATTAACTTTTATTTGAAAACGTATAAACGCCTAACTAAGGTCAGTGTTTTTTTTTTTTTTTTTTTTTTTTTTAGTTTCGAAACTTAGTAGTTGTTAAAGTTACTAAAGTTGTAAACTTTTATTTACTAAGGTCGGTGGTTCTTCTTCTTTTGAGTTGCGAATAATATTTACGGCTTAGCTACTTATTTTTACTATGCTTTATGCTTTACAAATTAATAGTGTCTAGAAGAATTGGTATGGGGTGAGAGAAGGGATGAGAGCTAGAAAGGGAATGCAGAGATGTATCTAATAAATTTCACATTATCTATGCAACCAAATTATATGTTTAACAATTTGGAATTTAAAATATCTTAATGTGTCGTAATTTAATGTATCATTCACATGATATTCTCAAATCTTATGTCAAACTTAACAGTTCTTATTAACCCTTTGAGGGGCAGAGTACTTCGGTTGCCAAAATGGTAATATGATTGATTGACACCAGGATTTATAAGAAAATTTATATGAAAGTAACTAAAAGCGTTTCTTCCAGTATACAGTATAAATCAAAATTTAATTTTAAAATGCTAGTGCCAATGCGGCATATGGGAATTAAAATTAAGTGGTATATATAATATACCGGTGCCCTTCAATGGGTCAAACACTCACTAGACGTTTGTAATCTCACTCTTTAGCTAGTAAAAATAATTTTATAATTTAAATTATACTAGAAATTTACTTTGATTTTTATTTTATTTCTGTTTGTACAAGCTAGTGCACAAATGAGACACTTTTGCCTGTAAAAACACTTCCTCCTTTAATAGCCAACTGTTGTAAAGAAAATAACCCTTGTGAGAGAAAAATTGTATTTCGCCATTTTAATGTCAATGAAGTTTAAAGGGATAATATCCCCTATCTAGCGAAAATAATTTAATAAAGTAAATCACGCTACAAATTTACTTAGATTTTTATTTTAACACTGCTGTTTTATTGGGTCTATATGACCCGAAATGAAATTTAAGTTTTCATAACTTTTTTATTAAAAATTGTTTTTGCTGAAAATCTGACGAATTTGTTGTTATATATCAAGCATTTTGAGCCATAAATTTTGAGCAAAAACATTTTTTAATAAAAACGTTATGAGCAATTAAATTTTATTTTAGGTAATATAGATCTTAGGAGAATAGCAGGGTTAGAAAGTATGAACAAACTGTTGCACAGATGAGTCACTTTTGCATGTAAAAACACTTCTTCCTTTAATAGTCAACTTTTGTAAAAAAAAAAAAGCTCCTCCGGAAGAAAAATGTTATTTTGTGGTGTTACTGTCAATCAAGTTTAAATAGATAATATTCATGTTACAGTCAATCAAGTTTAAAGAGATAATATTCCCTATCTAGTGAAAATAATTTAAAAAAAGTAAATCATGCGAGAAATTTATACTTTGATTTTGATTTTAATTCTGTATGTGCAAAGTATGGCACAATTGAGACATTTTTGCCTGTAAAAACACTTCTTCCTTTAATAGCCAACTGTTGTAAAGAAATAAACTCTTGTTGGAGAAAAATCTCATTTCGTCATTTTACTTCCAATGAAGTTTAAAGAGATAATATTCCATATCTAGTGAAAATAAATTAATAAAATAAATCATACCAGAAATTTACTCCGATTTTTATTTTATTTCTGTATGTACAAGCTGTTGCACAAATGAGACACTTTTGCCTGTAAAAACACTTTTCCTTTAATAACCAACTGTTGTAAAGAAATAACTCTTATTGGAGAAAAATCTCATTTTATCATTTTACTTCCAATGAAGTTTAAAGTGATAATATTCTCTATCTTGTGAAAATAGTTTAATAAAGTAAATCATACTATAAATTTACTTCGATTTTATTTTAATTCTGTATGTACAAGCTGTTGCACATATGAGACACTTTTGTTTGTAAAAACACTTCTGCCTTTAATAGTCAACTGTTTTTAAAAAATAAGCACTTTTGGGGAAAAACATCTTATTTCGCCATATTACTGTCAATCAAGTTTAAAGTGATAATATTCCCTATCTAGCGGAAATAATTAAAATAAGTAAACCATGCTAGAAATTTACTTTGATTTTATTTTAGTTCTGTATGTACAAACTATAGCATAAATGAGACACTTTTCCCTGTAAAAAAACACTTCTTCCTTTAATAGCCAAATGTTGTAAAGAAATAAACTCTTATTGGAGAAAGATCTTATTTCGTCATTTTACTTTCAATAAAGTTTAAAGTGATAATATTCTCTATCTTGAGAAAATAATTTAATAAAATAAATCATACTAGAAATTTACTCCGATATTAATTTTACCTCTGTATGCTCAAATGACACACTTTTGCCTGTAAAAACACTTCTTCCTCTAATAACCAACTGTTGTAAAGAAATAAACTCTTGTTTGGAGAAAGATCTCATTTCGTCTTTTTACTTTCAATGAATTTTAAAGTGATAATATTCTCTATCTTGTGAAAATAATTTAATAAAGTAAATCATACTAGAAATTTACTCCGATTTTTATTTTACCTCTGTATGCACAAACTATTGCACAAATGAGACACCTTTGCCTGTAAAAACACTTATTCCTTTAATAGGCAACATTTGTAAAGAAATAAACTCTTGTTGGAGAAAGATGTCATTTCGTCATTTTACTTTCAACGAAGTTTAAAGTGATAATAGTCTCTATCTTGTGAAAATAATTTAATAAAGTAAATCATACTGGAAATTTACTCCGATTTTTATCTTACGTCTGCGTGTACAAGCTGTTGTACAAATGAGACACTTTTATCTGTAAAAACACTTCTTTCCTTAATAGTCAACTGCTGTAAAAAAAAAATAAGCTCTTCTGGAAAAGAAAAATCTTCTCTCGTCATGTTACTGTCGATCGAGGTTAAAGAGATTATATTCCATATCTAGTGAAAATAATTTAATAAAGTAAATCATAATGGAAATTTACTTCGATTTTTATTTTAATTCTATATGTACAAAATGTTGCACAAATGAGACACTTTTTCCTGTAAAAACACTTCTTCCTTTTATAACCAACTGTTGTAAAGAAATAAACTCTTGACGGAGAAAGATCTTATTTCATCATGCTATCAATCAAGTTTAAAGTGATGATACTTCCTATCTACTGAAAATAATTTAATAAAGTAAATCACGTTTGAAATTTACTTCGATTTTTATTTTAATTCTGTTTATATAAACTATTGCACAAATGAGACAGTTTTACCTGTAAAAATACTTCTTTCTTTAATCGCCAACTGTTGTAATGTAATAATTCTTATGGAAAAAAGATCTTATTTCGCCATTTTACTGTAAATCAAGTTTAAAATTATCATATTCCCTAAAGTATTATATAATTATAAATATAATACATAAAATAACATTATAGTATTTGCATTAATGTTAACCCCTTCAAGTGCGGTGGTTCATTTTTGGACCACTTAATTTTAATTCTTAAATGCCACATTGGCACCAGAATATTGGAAGGAAATTTTTCCTTTTTATTAAGTAAGTTAACAAAAGTGGTAGTTGCCTCGGATGGGTGATCAAGTAAGTGAACAAAAGCATTTTCGTATTTTGTATTGGTGTCATTCACTGATTTCAACATTTTACGAATAGGAGTACCTTGCTCCTGAAAGGGTTAATGGAGCTCTTATTTTAAACATTTCTCTTCATATTTTGTTTTCTTTTTTTTTTTTTTTAATTTTCTAACACAGTTAAAATGTATTTATGAATTCGATTTGTCTGTCCATCTGCCCGTACTCTAACTCACGTATGGATAGTCGAATTGCCATGTAATTGATATAAATTATTGAAGTTTACCGTGGTATGTTTAGTATTGAAAATGAACTGTGTAACATTTATAGTTCGTTTACACGGGCACTCAGAAGAATGTCGTTACATTATGGTCCATGACGAGAAATAGTTTGCATTATGTTTTAATGATGTTACACTATTTGAAACGTATTGAAATTAATATATATCACTGAGGTCTACCACAAGATGCTTACTATAGAATATAGTGTGCATAGCATTCATTGTTCCTTTACAGGGACAGAGAAAGAATTCGGTTACAGTACTGTCTGCACTGTAAAAAAATCTGTAATTCTACAGAGGTAAATTTTTAGAAATCTGTATGCTTACTAAAATTTTATCTGTCACTGTACAAATAAAGATGTAAATATACAAAACTAGTTTTTGTAAAGCTACAAAAATCTGTAGCTTTACAAAAGAATCTACTACAATTACAGTAATCTTACTAAAATTTTATCTATAACCCGAGTTGCAGTTACATAAAATGTTCCAGGCATCCCAGTTTCCTAACAAATTCATAGTAACCTTACAGATTTTTTGATTTACGGTGCAAAAATGTATCTGTTACATGAATTTTTGTTGTTGTCGTTTCATAAAAAGTTCTAGGAATCCAAGTTTGCTAGAAAAAATTTAGTAACTTTACAGATTATTTTTTACAGTGTGTAAAAAAAATTGCTAAAAGTGCTTTTTCAATTGTAGCATGCGTTTTTAAATTTAACTAATTTTTTTGCATTTTACTTGGTGTGTGTAAATTCTATAGATCATATACAATAATGCACAAAAGAGTTCGAGTGCATTTCCACTTAATGACGGAAATTACTGAAGGGGAATTTTCAACGGTTTTGCGTTTCCAAACTGAACTAAAATTTTGCATACTAAGTAGCATATATACAAATCTATAGGTAATATATATATATATATATTACGCTATCGTATGTGGTACAGAAATCGAGATTATTTATTAATATTTTAATGGCAACGCCTGATTGAAACGCATCTCATTGGTTATTGAACAGCATTTAATGCATCTCCATTCCTATAAGAGGGGTTAACATGGGAGGGGGGACTATTCTGTCGCATATTGCTGCCAAGTTTGTCACCAACTTGGCGATTTGTCGCCAAATTTTGCGACCAAAATTAGTCCCCAAATTGGCGATATCTCTAATATTTCACCAAATTCTCATAGATTTCCATTGTAAACCAATAGGGTTTACTTGCTTACAGAAAATCAACAAATTGAGATATTTTAATGCAACAAAAACTAATATTAGTTTAAGGGATTATATTAATTATATTTAAAGGAGTCTGAGTAAATTAAATTATGAATAAAAGTAACATGATACAATGCTTAAAATTCTTTCCCAAAAATAAATTTTAAAGGAGATCACACTAGTCGCCAAGGGCGGCTAGTATACGGTGTTGCACAATATAATTCGATATTTTCCCGGCTGCAGATGATAATTGCTGAAATAAGGTTTTCAAACCTGTTATACATTTTTCAAATTATTTACTTAAACGTCATGTTTAACCTCATTAAACGATGAAGCTTTGTTAAAGTGTTCCGAATGTATTGGAAAGTGTTCCATAATCTAAGCTTCATGCCTGATTTTTCTTTATCGTTTAAGTAAATAATTATATCAATTTTCGCGTGTATAGAAAATTCGAACATCCACTTCATTCCAAAACAATGACATTTAGGAATCCACACCTTACAATTTAATTTCTGTGTCCTTCTACATTGAAATTCGAAAAGAAAAATGTTTGTATATCCAAATAAATAACTTGAATGCATCCTAATAATGGCTGGAGGCCAACTTTCAAAGAAATATAACTTGTGGATGGAAACGTCGACGAATCTTTGGTAATGAAATAGAATGTTTGCTGGCGGGGAATATTTTCGACAACTCTCTTCCTCCCCTACTGAAGCTTCTTTCTCTTCTCAATCTCCTTCCCAACACTGAACGATATCAATCAAACTTCCATAGCCTATTTTGTTGGTACTGGCGCGCTTCATTCCTTAGAGCTGGAGAAAATGAAAGAGTCTGGAAACTAGACAATGTTTTCGAAATCTCAAGTAGTGTTTTTATGCTATTATATGAAAATAAAGAATCCTATAAATCAAATAAGGTACATTTTAAAACAAATCGATTGGGTGTTATAGTAAAAATAACGGATTCTGTTAATGATTGTGTAGGGTAAAAATTAAAAAATCCCTGCCGGCTTGGCCTACAGGCGGAGGTAGATTTCGAAATTAAGTATACTAATTTCACCAGCAAAAACTAAATCATGATTAGAGATAAACCCACTTTAACAATTTTATCTGGCCGCTTTTGACGAGTTTTCATTTCATTTTTAAATAAGAGCTGGTTTTATCAGAATCATGTTAAGGCGATATTTAAAAAAAAAAAATGCTTTTCCATGCTCAACAACTCGAAATTTTCTGGCACATTTTCAGATTCAATTTGAATAGAAAAAAAAATATGAACTTGCGGACGTGATTTTTAAAGAGATTTATAAGTGACATGAGTTTTTATTTTTCGTTCAATTAATTAAAACTTGATTTATAAACAATTATTTTCTCAGTAAAACAATATTTTTTGTTTCTAACACAATCGCTTCGGGAAATTCGTTTCAAAATGCCCACTTCGACATCATTTTTTGAAATATGTTCTGCCTATATCAAAAAGTCGATCATTACGGTACATTATATAGTTTCTGAATAAGAGAATCTACCAATTGGATGCGTTTGAGAGCAAAAATGAATTAAAAAATGAGTAAGAAAATAAGCAGTTTGGATTTGAATACACCCTTAATACGATGATTTTTTTTTCTTCAACCGCTATGTATTTTTAATTTATTTTTGCTGTAAGAATTGGTATTATCAAAAACGTGTCAATATAAATGTTGTAGATAATATTAAGAAGATGTATAATAAATTCATGCGAATTTTATATCTTATGAACTGACGAAGTTACGGATTTTTTCTTCTTCAACTCCCCTCCTCTTTTTTGTTTTTGTTTTTAATTTTTTTTTTTTTTTTTTTTTTTTTTTTTTTTTTTCGGTACGAATTGATCCTATCAAAAACTTGTAGTATAAAAGTTGTAGACAATATTAAGAAGATTTATAATACATTTAACTGGATTTGATATCTTGAGAACTGACGAAGTTATGATTTTTTTTCTCCCTAAAACCCTATTTTTGCGCCCCTTGACACCATTTTTAATTTGATCAAAAATCTGTGATACATAAATTTTTGGCCCAATTTTTAGAAGTAATAAAAATTTTAAACTGATTTGATATGTACAAAAATTAAGAAGTTATGGGGTTTTTTTCGGTTTTCACAAAACTCCTCCCTATTTCCATCCCCTTGGTCCGATTTTGCCCTTTAACAAACTTGAGCGAGATTTTATGCCCCTTGATTTTATATATCAGTTTGGAAGAGATTTGTGCAGAATTACGGAAGTTATCGTGTCCAGAAAAAAGTGATATACAGTCGGACCTCTATTTAACGAACCTCTATTTTGCGAATTTCTCTATTTTGCGAACTTTTCCTTGGGACCAAGAACATTTTGCGAATTTCTTCGTAAAATAACCTCCAAATAGCGAAGTGCATTCTCTATTTAACGAATTTTTTCTTGTGACCTAATTTTTTTTTTCTCCCCATTTCTCAAAATATTTCTAGGCATTTCAAACTTATTCTTTCTTTAAACACATTTTATGATGTTCAGTGGCCTTGAACTGATTTTACCAGGCACCTTCTTAGTCAGCAGTGAGAAGAATTCGGTAAGTACGGAGGGTGAAGACTATAATCCCTTACAGTAACTTTAAAAAAATGTGTATACAAATGAGAAAAAAAGAAGAAATTATATTTCACTTAATTCTGAAATTGAGACCTCGGAAACACTATCCGAATTGGATATTTTCGACAATGTGAAAAATAAAAACAATACAGCAATGAATTATGATGAAGACGAACATAATGATGATGGAAATGATCATGATGCCGGAATTAATAAAACTTCGTACGATGAAATGCTAAGATCATTTTAAACAATCCGACGCGGATTATAGTTAGGAGAAAATACGCATGAAAGGATTTTTGCTGCATTGCAAAGATGCGAGACGTATTAGGAGAGAAAGCACTTTTTTTAAAAGAAAAAATTCAGACAAAATTAACAGAGTTTTTCAGAAACTAAATTTAAGGACGCATATGTTAATGTATGGTTAAAATTATTTGTTATAATAATAATAAATACGATAAGGTGATTAAAATTCGTTAATTTTAACGTAAAAATGTTTGCTTTAAACAGAAAACACTGTGTATTCCCAGACAATGTTTAGTTTTCCTTGCAGCTTTCAAAGATTTAAACACGTAGAAAAAATGAATTGATGATGGATATTGGTGGGTAAAATAAATAAAACAAACCGATATAATTTTTTTTTTTAAATGTGATTAATTGCTTTTAGTAAAAATATTTAGTGTTTATGAATTTAAAATCTGTTTGATGTAGTTTAAAGTATTTTAAAAGGTGAATCTCTATTTAACGAATTTTCCATATAACGAACTTTTTTCCGGGATTTAGCGACTTCGTTAAATAGAGGTTCGACTGTATATATATATATATATGGCTTTATATATCATCATTCAAATTTCTATGCTGCTAATGCGCAAGTTATTATGAATGATCTCGATTTGTTATTTTATTTTCATTTGGAATTAAATAATTCTTTTTTAAACGCATTTTCTTTATTGAGGTATCTTTTATATATTATATAAATATATAATTCCTGTTAGCTTAATGTTTTTGCAACGTTAGCAAACAATATTAAAATTTTTTATACGCTTGGTTAATTGCTGCAATTGCGCACAAACTATGTGTATTATTTTATGATTTCTACTAATGTAGTTATTTGATACCTATCTTTAAGAAATTCTATTTTATGTTGCATTTTTGTCATCTTTCAATGCGTATAAAACTTCATTTCATATTCACAGTTGTACATTGGTTATCAATTGCTTTTTATTTTGTATAATGTTACAGTTATAAATTGCTGCTAAATTTAATAAATTATTGAATTAATTATTGTAATTGGAATAGATGATGATTTGTAATTATATTATGGCTTTATGTATATATATATATATATAATATATATTATCCATTCAGTGTGTTTGGGGAAACTGTATTGTTGTCAATCCATTCATACTATCACAATTTTTGTTGGTGGTCGGTAATGTTTAATAAATTAATGGTTATATATATATATATATATATATATATATATAGAGAGAGAGAGAGAGAGAGAGAGAGAGAGAGAAAGTTTTTTACTGAGGGTGGTTTTGGGTTATAGAGGTCATGATCGGTGTAGATCTGCAAATATTTTCAGAAATTCCAACATAGGAGATAATGTAACAGGTAATATTTCATACGAAATCTTCCTAAAACAACCAGTTAGAAAATGCAGGGTATGTTTTAATTTAGTTGAATTTGTTTTTAAAGGATGGATTTATTTTTTAATTTATCCGTTTATTTATTTATTTATTGTGAAAACCATGCACTTTAAAATTTAAAAATTCTATCATTCATTTATCATCAAAATCAGACATATCCAGCTACTGAATTTTTTAAGATAAGTTTCTTTAACCAGCACCGAATAATATCAATCAATTTTCCATAATCTATTTTGTTGGTACTAGCCCGGTTCATTTTTTAGAGATGGAGAAAATGAAAGAGCCTAGAAACTAGACAATGTTTTCGAAAACTCAAGTAGTGTTTATATGCTATTATACGAAAATAGAGAACCCTATAAATTAAATAAGGTACATTTTAAAACGAATGAATTATGTGTTATTGTAAAAATAATGAGTACAGTTAATGATAGCGTATGGTGAAAATTAAAAGCTACCAACTAGTTAGAAATTCAGGGTATGTTTTCATTTAGATTGAATTTGTTTTTAAAGGAAGGGATTCTTTTTTCTATTTATCCATTTATTTATCCATTTATTTATTTATTTATTGGGAAAATTATGCACTTTGAAATAAAAAAAAATCTATTATTAATTTATCGATTTATCGAAATCAAACAGATCCAGCCATTGAATTTTTAAGATAATTTATATGAACGATCACTGAATCATATCAATCAATTTTCTATGGCTCATTTTGTTATTACTGGGGCGATTGATTCCTTAGAGTTTGAGAAAATGAAAGAGTTTCAAAACTAGACAATGTTTTTTTTTTCGAAATCTCAATAGTGTTTTTATGCTATTCTAAAACTAGTTGGATGTGCCAATCCCAAAACTTTCTTCTATCTTATACATCTTAATATTTCAAAACCTAGTTACACATGTTAATACTTCAACATTATTAGTTCAATACTATACCAACTTTGATTTTCATCTTAAATTTCAGCTCAAGTCAATTAAACGGACTAAAAACGAGTTAATCTATATCATGATATTTGTTAAAATTAATAATTTTTCCTTATTCTGTCGTTATCGGCTGTTTGCGAATAACCGACATAGCAGGAAGCGAGTTCCCGCCGCTGCATGAGCCGCCGATGCACAATAGAACTACGAAAAATCAAGAAAAGTATACAAAAATCGCTAGCACGGAGCCCCTTTATCGCGCAATATTTCCAAATTCAAGGAGAGCCTGTTGGCCAAAGCCAAAAACAAGCACAAACATTTTGGTTCAATTGTATGCATAATTTTATACGCTGTTCGATGGTACAATAATGAAAATGGCACAGAGATCGGAATTATAGCGCCCCCTTCTTTCGGAATTTTTTCAAGTTCAGGGAGGACTTGTTTGCCATAGCCAGAAACATGCACAAAAAATTTGGTTCAATTATATGGATAACTTCATACACTTTTCGATGGTACAATAATGAAAATGGTACAGACATCGCAATTATAGTGCCCCCTTCCGGCAGAATTTTTCCAAATTCAAAGAGGACCTTCGTGACATGACCAAAAATAAACACATAAAATTTGGTTCAATTCTATGCATAACTTCATACACTTTTCGGCGGTACAATATTCAAAATGGCACAAAAATTGTACAAAAATCGCTATTACAGCGCCCTCTACGAGCGATTTTTTTTACAAATTAAGGGAGGACCTCCTTGCCATAGCCAAGAACTTAAAAATTTTTTTTGGTTCAATTCTATGCATAACTTCATACACTTTTCGATGGTGCAATATTCAAAATCGCACAAAAATCGCTATTACAGCGCCCCCTAACGGCGAATTTTTTGCAAATTCATGAAGGACCTGCTTGCCATATCCAAAAACTTAAAATAAAAATTTGGTTTAATTCTATGCATAACTTCATACACTTTTGGACGGTACAATATTCAAAATCGCACAAAAATCGCTGTTACAGCGCCCCCTACCGGCGAATTTTTTCCAAATTCAGGGACGACCTGCTTGCCATAGCCAAAAACTTAAACTAAAAATTTGGTTCAATTCTATGCATAACTTCATACACTTTTCGATGGTACAATATTCAAAATCGCACAAAAAACGCATTTACAGCGCCCTCTACCGGCGAATGTTTTCCAAATTCAGGGAGGACTTGCTTGTCATATCCAAAAACTTAAACTAAAAATTTGGTTCAATTCTATGCATAACTCCATACACTTTTGGATGGTACAATATTCAAAATCGCACAAAAATTGTTATATTAGCGCCCCCTACCGGCGAATTTTTTCCAAATTCCGGGAGGACCTGCTTGCCATAGCCAAAAACTTATAATAAAATTTTGGTTTAATTCTATACATAACTTCATACACTTTTTGATGGTACAATGGCGACAGACAGACGGACAGACGGACAGACGGACAGACGGACGGACGGACAGACGGACAGACGGACGGACGGACAGACGGACACACAGACAGACAGACATTTTCTATAAACATGTTTTTTGCAATCTCTGACCCCTAAAACATGCAAATCCGTCAAAAACCGGAACTCGAAAAAAATTTCGATTACAATACTTTCTTCTATTGAAGATAGAAGAAAGTAAAAAAAAATAATAAAGAATCCTATAAATTAAGATACATTTTAAATAACATGCATTTTAAAACCATTGGGATGTGCAATATTGTAAAATAGTGGGTACTGTTAATAATTGCGTGTGAAAATTAAAACTCCCAATTAGTGAGACAAAATGCAAAGTATGCCTTAATTTAGTTTTTTTTTCTTTTTCTTTTTCTTTTTTTTTTAAAAGAAAGGGGGAAAAATCTATTTATCCATTTATTTATTTATTTACTTATTAGGAAAATGATGCACGCTAAAATTTATAAAATTTAACATTTATTTATCGATTTATCAAAATCAGGCATATGGATTTTTTTAATAAATTCATTTTCATTAACCAAGACTGTATTATATCAATCAATTTTCCATAGGCCATTTTTTCGTACTGATGCGCTTCCTTCTGGAAATTAAATAATACTTTAGAAACTCTTGCGTATATTTATATGCTATTATAGAAAAATGAAATCCTAGCACTGGAGAAAAGGAAATAATCTGCAAACTAAACAACGTTTTTTAAATTCTCAAGTAGTGTTTTTATGCTATTATGGAAAATTAAAGAATGCACTAAATAAAATAATCTACATTTTAAAATTTAAAAAGTGTTTTTTTTCATTTATTGAAATATTAGGTGCTGTTAATGATTTCATATTGTGAAAACTAAAACCAATAAAATAGAAAATGCAGACTAGATTTTAATTTAGTCTGAATTTGTTTTGTCAACATAAAAAGTAATAAAGCCATTATTTTATAAATAATGTGATGAAATTTATATGAAATAATGCATTCCAAAATGTTTTTATTTATTGGGACCTGCAACTTTGATTATTCTATGCTATTATACGAAAGTGTCACTGGATAAGTATTATTTATTTAACTAAAAATGCAAAGAAAACACTTTGGGTGACATTTAAAGAGAAACTTTATAACTTCCTTTAAACTATTTAAACTTTATAAGTCTGAGTTTTTTATTGTCTTACTTTTAAGGAAAATGGTGCAATGTAAATTTATTGACTTAGCAAAATCAGATTTTATTGCTATTGAATTTTTAATCAAACGAATTTCCAATATTTCCCCTTAAAAATTTTTAAATTATCCTTTCTATGAATTTAGACCAAATTTAAAAGAAGAAATGAAAGTCATAAAACGATATATAAACGTACATTCTAAACATGCCAATTTTGTTTCTGTAGCATTTAGATATATCTAAAGACAGATTTTTTTATCATAACAATCTTATATAAGTTAAAAATTTGTTACGTTTACGAAAATAACTACTTAATTTAAATTATTTCTAAGATATGAAGAACAATATTTTTTAAAAACGCAGTGGGAAATGTATTACTAAATCTAACCATTTAGCTATTAGCTATTGATCAGTGATAAGAGGGAACATTATGTATATTTTCAAAAGAAGCAGCAAATGCACAGTACCTTTTATTCGAATATAAGTAGTTAATATAATGTTGAATAAGGGTGCCATATTACTAGGGTTAGCCTTGGCTGCCGATTTGGTTCCAAAATTCTTCAAATCGCCAAAGATTTTTTTTTTTTTTTTTTTAAATAAAGAATTTTTTTTTTTTTTTTTTTTTTTGTAATGAAATATTATTTTATTAAATGAAACAAATCAGAATATGTCACAGTGTTATGATTACGAAATATTGTTGTACAGATAAACATTTTAAGAAAGTAAATTAATGTAAATGCGATTTTCGAATTTAAAGTATACTTTTAACAACCGGCTCGCCGAACTCAACACAAATTAACAACCGGTTCTACGGAACCGGTGCGAACCGGCTGAATCCCACCACTGGATATAAACGTACATTCTAAACACGCCAATTTTGTTTCTGTAGCATTTAGATATATCTAAAGACAGATTTTTTTATCATAACAAAAGGCTATAAAAACTATTTACGTAAGAAACCATTTAGTCATGATTTTATTAGTTAGGATTTTAAAGTCATTGCATTATCAATTTACATGCATTGACTATATAGATTTTGGTAATTTTTCGTGAGAATGGGAAATCATTGTATCAAAAAGGAATGGCCACATTTTTTCCATCATTCGAAAATGTTTTATTCTTACAATATTTAAAAGTTGTTTTAAAATGTTTAAAAGGTTCTAAATTCGCATTTTTAAGTGTTAAAAACACAACTTTTATGTTTGATCCACCAGATAATTTTCATTCATTTAGATTTAGAAATTTCAATAATAATCTTTCTGTGATTTGAATTTTTGTTTACATTTAAAAATGACTCATTTTAGTTAGTTAATTATGGTTAAGACTGTTGTTAATTATAACAATAATTAAGAATACTTCAAATGAAAATCAAATTTCAAATTATTTTCTTAAAAGGCGCAAAGGCCAACCTAGTGAAAAAGATTCCATGCCGGGACTCGAAACCGGGCCATCAATACAGCGCACTGACGTTCTACCGACTAATCCACATGGAACGACACCCAGCCTTGAACTTCTCACTATTACAGGTTGACAAGGCTACAAAACGCAAATACTGATGGCCCGGGTTCGAGTCCCGGCATGGAATCTTTTTCACTAGATTGGTCTTTGCGCCTTTTGAGCAAATAATTTGAAATTTGATTTTCATTTGAAATATTGTATGCAGATTCAGATTCAGCCAGGTGGGAGGGCCTACCAATTAGTTTGAGCTCAACTAGCCCCACCCAGCAATGTTTATTTAGAAGAAAAAAAATTACAGAACAGTTATAGAGTAATAAAATAATGGTAGGTAATAACAAGTAATTGAGATAATGAAATAAGTATAGGCAACAATAGTAAAATAGACGAACTGAGCGCTTTACAGACGAATAACACATAATGTTTCTTTAACAATAACACTAATTCTATAACTGTTTTAAAGTAAAAGTTTGCCTGATTAGTTCCATAGCTGATCATCATTATCATATAATAGGTCCTGTGGAGGCATTTGGAAAAGTCCTTGATTGTTTTCGATCAGTGCTATGCAGTTTATAATTTTTTGTAATAGTGCTCGTTGTTTTCTGACTATTTTGAACCATGAAGAGAGACTTATCGTTCTGGAGATTCTGAGGTGGTGGATATTAGTGTGCATTCCGTTACGTAGTGCAGCGAGATTCCTCGTTTTCCACACGTGCAGTAGCCCGAGTCAGCTTTTCCGAACTTTACCAGATAATCTGGAAAAAGACCGTGATTTTTTGCAAACAAGAAGAGGTTTCTGTGTGATAGTAATGTCTCCTGTGAGACAATAGGTAGAAGTGAATATGTAAACCTTCCTCTATGATCAGAGTCCCAAATTCTCTGCCATTCCTGTTGTATTTGTAATTTTAGTTGTCGTTTGAAATGTGATGGTGGGAAAGGTAGAAATACTTTTGGTAAGTTAGGAATTATGATTGCTTCTTTTGCCTTTTGATCCGCTGCCTCGTTTCCTGCTAATCCGGAGTGTCCTTTTATCCATTGTAGTATTATCTTTTTATTTGTATTCTGTAGTAATTGAATTATGTTCTGAACCAGTGCTAAGGCAAATGTCTTTCTCTGGAAAAATTTCCAAATATTAATATAGATTTAATCGATGCTGGATTTAATTATGAGTCTGTGTTTTCCTCATGTCGGTGGCATCACGGAAAAATATTCCATCTTGTGCTGCGTTTGTAGCCTTGCCAACCTGTAATAGTGAGAAGTTCCAGGGTGGGTATCGTTCCATGTGGTTTAGTCGGTAGAACGTCAGTGCGCTATACTGGTGGCCCGTGTTCGAATCCCGGCATGGAATCTTTTTCACTACTTTGCGCCTTTTAAGCAAATAATTTTAAATTTAATTTTCATTTGAAATATAATGAAATAAAGGCGAATGTCTTTCTCTGGAAAAATTTACAAATATAAATAATTAAGAAATTGTTAATTATTTTCACTATATTATTATAGTTTTTTTTTTGTTTTTTTTTTGCCCCAATCGTTCATGGGTCCCATACCTTTAACCTGTGTGCCAAATTTTGTAGCCCTATACCCTGTGGTTTTTGAGTTTTTGAGGTTACATAGATACGCGCACAGATTTTAATAGGTTAGAAGAATGTGTTAAAGAAAAGAAATAGCTAAATGTGTGTTATAATAGCATTGAACGATCTTCATTTGGATGTTTTTGAAGTCAAAACAGCTACTATAATATAGGTATTTCAATTAAAGAAGGATAATTTAGGAAAAATGTAGTAAAAAAATAGTTTGCTAGATATGACGTCATTTTTTATTGTCCCTTTCTAATAATGTTTCACTCTGAGTGAAAACTCTTAATTTTCTGCCATTAATACTTATTTCTATGATCCATAAAATGGAAGTTTTAGTTTTAAGTCATATGCAAGAACTTTTCGGTAAATGCTAGTTCATTTGTTTGTATATTGTTGTCACACTCGTAAACATATTTTTTGGTACATGAAACATTCATTGTGTTTCTAACACAACGCTTTACACTGAATTCAAATATGTAAACAAAATTTTTCTATCTGCCACAGTTTTTATATAATGACTATTTTTAGTATTGCATTTTCGGAGTCTTAACTATTTCTAATAATATTTTTTGTATGTAAAATACCATTTTTAATTGGACCCAAACAATTTACTACTATAAAGGCATTTACTATGCCTTCACTGTAAAAAAAAATCTGTAAAGTTACTAAAGTTTTTCTAGGAAACTAGGATTCCTAGAACTTTTTATGTAATGGCAGAAACAAAAATTCCTGTAACAGAGTCTGTTACAGAAATTTTTCTTCCTGACATTACATAAAAAGTTCTTGGAATCCTAGTTTCCTAGAAAAACTTTAATAACTTTACAGATTTTTTTTTTTTTTTTTTTTTTTTTTTTTTTTTTTTTTTTTTACAGTGTTTTAGTAACACACAATGAAAAAGCAGGATGATTCCTATACCATTGTATCCTGCCATGGCGCCGGACATCTTCCTGTTGCGTCTTACAGAATGCGACTCGTGGAGCATGAATTTTGTCATACCCATACCACGGCGTGAACTATAAGATTATTCATAAGACTGATTAATTGTATTAGACATATAGAAAAAATTAGTAGTAATGAAACACAAAGTAAAATAAACAAGTTTACCATCTTCTATGAGAGCTGTACCTCACAGTGAGAAGTTACTTGTACCGCATCCTCCCACCCATCTAATTGTAGTAGAAGATGATTCCGAACAAGAAGCTGCTTACGAACTTCAAAATAGGGATAAGGATAATCCTACCTTCGAAGCAAATATCTCTTCCTGTGAATCTTTTCTATTATTAAAAGGTAATTTAAACGACCTCTTTCGGAATTTGAATTTGTCGAATGGAAAGCTGAACTTTTTGATTTTAGGTTGAAAACCTGAAATCTTCAACAAAAAGATATTAACATAATGTTTCTTTGTAATTATCAAGAAGAATTTCAAGATTTCTATTCTAAAGAAAATGATTTCATGTATTATAACAATATCTTTACTTTGATGGTTGTACTAGGTCTTTAATATAATACGGTAGAGTGGCGATTATCATACATTCTTTAAAATATGAACTGCTCTTAGATTCTTAAAACGTTAGTTTGAAAGCTGTACTACACTGTCAAAAAAAATATATATATATTGTAAATTTACGTGCATTTTACCGTAAATTCATCCCGTAAATTTACGAAAAATTCCACTTTTTCCAAATAAGCGGTCAAATTCCGTAACTTTCATGTTTTACGGACATTTATCTGAAAGCAAAGCCCATTTATCCCGGAGCAAAGCCCTTTTTTATGTGCCTTTCTCTGGAATCTCTGCTGCAGTAAAATTACTGCAGCAATTTTTTACAGTGTACTGGGTAATGGGAACAAAGTGCAATCGTGAAATTTGTTCCAGAAGCTTATGCAATTATATGAAGGAAACCCATGACAATACTGTTGGAAAAAATTCGGTATGACATGTATTGTTTGGTCATATGTTATGATTTAAAAGTCGTTGCATTTTCAATGGGTTTGCAGCATGACTTTATTAACTTTGGTAATTTTTCGTAAAAATTGGAAATCATTATATCAAAACGGATTAGCCAAAGAATTATTTATGCCTTGTTGTTGTACAACTTCCATTAGTCAACTCGGACAATATTATTTTACTTCCAAATTTTCTTAAAGCAATGAATGAAAATGCATTTCATTATTGGAGAGAAAAATTTGACCATGTAAGCTATACTAAAATCAAAGACGGAATTTTTGAAGGCCCTCAAGTACTGAATAGTTTTTTTGTAAAGTGTACGACAAAAAGTATTTTGTGTAGACTAGTAGAGGATCTCTTCGCTCATCCTAATTATATAACATAAATTTTCTAAAAATAGATTTTCCGTGCATAAGGAAAACAAGCGCGTTAATTTTCTTTATTATTGTAACAATATTTTTAGAAAAAAGTATAAAAAAAAAAAAAAAAAAAAAAAAAAAAAGTAGTAGAAAACAGGAATTTTTCAGAATGTAGTGATCGCCCCGTGGAAAAAAAAAAAATATGTATATATAAATAGTGCAAAACATATTACAATTTTAAGACTTAAAGCACACATTTATGATCTACAGTAAAGCATGCATAGGACGTCACTATCGCAAAATAATACACAGATGCAGCAAAAAGATGCCGTAATTAAAGAAACTCGACAAAAAATGGCTATCTAATGATTCATAGGCCTCCATTTGTTTGTCACATTCATGTAGATACTTAAAATTAAATATAATTTATTATATTTAACTTTAACATGTTTTAACAGAAATCATTCGTTTATATTCTTTCAAAATAGCACGCATTTTAATTGCATTTTCTTTCGGTTGTTATGATAAATGACAACAAAAATATACAATTACTATTTTAGAACTATGTTTCCTTTACTTTCAACAGAAGGGGCATACTTCCGTTGCCAAAATTAAGCAAATGGCTCTAAAAACTATAAAAATAAATTAATATTTCAAAAATAAATGGAGATACAGTTTTCAAACAAATTGAATTTAAAAGCATTTTAAATTCTCCCTGATTAGTGATGAAAAAAATCGAAGATCGTTTAAGTCAAATTTCAAAATCAGCATAAAATTCATTGAATAATGTTATTAATTTTTTTTATGGAAATCATAAAGCGCTGAACTACCGTGAGATAATGGATAAACTGCTACATTCATACAAAACTACGGATTGTAATATGTCCCTCAGGATTCATTTCTTGGATTCTCATCTGGATTTCTTATTTGTCAGTCTTGGTGCCACCAGGGATGTACAGAATGGGAACGATTCACAAAGACTTTTCAACTTTGGAAAAGAGGTTCCAGCGACAATGGAATCCAAGAAAGCTTGTTAATTACTGTTAGGGTCCCACCTGTGGCTGAGAGGTTCTGCCTCGAAGCTGGTAGACGGGAGGTGCTGGGTTCGAAGCCAATCGCGCCCGTCGTCCTAACCGCTTCGGAGTTTTCGTAGTTTTCTTCGAAACCTTGGATTTTCCATGCGTAAATATCGGTTAGGTTCCCTTAGAAAGACTCCCACGGAGGGCACTCCCCCTAGGGCCTACATCCCTCGAGTAGACAATCGGCCCTCAAAAATCAACCCAACCCTAATTATTATTAGATACAGAAGAGGGCTATTCCAGATGCCAAACATCGTAGAAGATTAACATATCTAACATTTAGGTGAGTTGATTAATATCGTAAATATACTCATTTCTTTCACAATTAATTTAGATAGCAGAAAAAAAAAAAAAAAAATCTGAAAAAATACTTAGATAATCGGGCTTAGTATAAAAAGTTCTATAATAATCAGGTAATTTGCTTCGTGTGAAAAAAAAAAATTCCTAGTGTAGTTATTAAAAAATTCATTTTTGGAATTTTTTTTTAATATATTGGCTGATTAATTTACCAGTACATAAATTATTTATATCCTTGAATAAAACTTAAATAATAATTTTGATACTTTATGTGTACATGAAAATTATTTCGTGATAGTGGACTGAAATAGTAGATTTTTTTTTAATGAATTCGTTTCTTAGTTTCTCAGATTTAACCAATAAAATTCACCTGTATATTTTCAAAACACATAGCGTTTAGGATAAATAAGGTTTATGATTTATTAGAAGATTTTTGAATGATATCATATTAATTTAGAAAGTGTCTTAAAGGAGAAAGATTTTATTTTGCTATGAAATTATATAATAGTTATGAATGTTACAATGCGATATAATTCTGGTGAGTCTAAATTAATTGGCAAATTAAATAGTTTTAAACAAAAGCAATTGCTTGGGAAAAATCTCTGTCAATGCAGAAGGATGAAGAATGATTTATGAATACTAAATACGATTGTATTAATAGTACATGGTGCTAATTAAGCTTAAAGTGAGTTTGATATATTTTAAGTTTTAATATTTTTTCTGTTTCTTTTCCCCTTTTCCTTTAACTTATGAAGGCTACATGCACTTCAAAAAAGTTTTGTTTCGCAGGAAAATTTCCAGGAACATATTTCATTTCTAAGGATATCATTTGCATTAGAAGTATGTCTTTAAGGATGTTCTCAAATGGAAAAGGGCTACTTTCTGACATATTTTTAAATTCACTTTTGATCGGAAAGATAAGAAAGTGGCAGCTGTTATTCAGAAACAGTGTAATTGAAAGACTTTTTCCATTGTTGTTAAACACAAAAGATCTTTCAGAAAATGATGCCAAGATTAGAGTTTTGAACAGAATTTCCGACGAGACACCTTCAAAAAGGTGAAAAACCGGTCGTCACGTGGCCATAAATGCTTATAACACGATAAGTAATTTATTTATTGAAAAAATGGAAAATTTATTTCGATTCAAATCGATTCATCAGTCAGACCTACCAATTTTATGCCTTTACATTTAAAAATGAGTCAGAAAATGTCGTTGGTAAGCAGGAGATTTGAGAATCGCCTTAAACGAAATTTAGATTTATAGAATCTAAACATTTTAATCGAAATTTAAAAATTCCCATTGAAAGTTTTGAAAATTATCAAATATTTGCAAAGCGCACACGTATCAGTTAAAGATTTGTCTATTAATACCTTAATAGTGCACTCGTTTTAAATTTACCCCCCCCCCCCCCCCCGATACGTTCACGGACAGTCATTTGTGAACAAATTTTGTTGCGCTCGTGGCCTTCACGGGCTGAACTCTTCATGACTTAGCTAATATATTATAGTTTCTTCTTTGATTTCGTCGCTTCCGGTATTATTTTGTATGCTTAAGTGCTCAATAAATCACTGAATCGACAAGCTTGATTTTAAGATCGGAATGCTTAATTTTAAAAAATTGTAGGAGTTGGAAGATGTGAGTGAATAAAAAAAATTTGAAGTTTTTTGAACGATTTTTCAGAAAATTACGCGACGATTAATGGGTTAAAATTAATTAATTCCGTGCTTCCGTCAAGAATAAACGAAAACTTAACAACAGAATGCATGTGCAGGTGTGTTGTTTATTCAGAATAACAATTACATAATTGTGACCACCTAACAGCGCACTATTTCCGCCCGAGTGGACATAGTGTCACCGATCTGACCTAATGACCCCTACGATTGCTATGCTCCATTAGGAAAAACCCGCTTTACTAAGGATGCGGGGGAAGAAAAAGAAAGGGATCGTATCCCCTCCCTCGTTTACTACATTCTCCAAAGAAAATTCATCTCAGAGAGAAAGAGAGAGAGAGTAGGGTGGCAGGAATTGTTCCAACGTTCGGTGACGGTAAATTTTAATTCGATTAACGGTCGGGAGAGTCATTGGCGGGGGCGGTCACGTGGGGGCGGGGCGTTGTTCCCCCAGAAGCGGGAGGTAGGGGGAAAGAGATCGGGAGCACGCGGAGCAAAGCATCCATTCTCTCTTCTCCTCCGGTTTTCAACCCGGCGCTTGCGATTTGCCCACTCCTCTCTTTCCTTACCAAGAGAAAAATCATTTAGTTAAAAGCGGATCTTTTGTAGGGGGGTGGTCCTGGTGTCGTTCGTTCGTAACCTGCACATATAAAGATTACCAGCCGTGGTTGAGCTGGCCGATAATGTTCCTCCGACTCGTATCGTAACCGGTGCCCCAACCATAGATAATATCTAGAGTGGCCTGGAAATTGAATTTGATTCCATTTTTACATACTCCTTATTTGAAATTTAATTTTTACATTAGAGTTGCTAAGTAGATAAGGGGATTTTTCTGCCAAATTATTAGTTTATTAACCTATATTATAGGCATCTAATTTATTAGCATTGATGGCAATTATTGATAAATTCTACATTCTTTAAATTAATTGAATGAGCTTTATTCTTGTCATAGAATATCTGAGTGGTTTTAGTCCGACCAATTACTAAAAAAGTCCAAATTAATTTTATTAGATCTCATTTCGAGAAATTTCACACATTATCAAACGAAATTCAATTAACCAGTTGGCCCAAACCTCAGTCACGATTTCGCTTCTTCATTCATCCACCTTTGGTGTCAGTATGGACTATTCGTACTTGAACCAACCAACCTTTGATCCTAGTTGTTCGTTGGGCTCCATGGAATTGCCAAGTTGCCAGTTACCTTGCTCTTATGCAGACTTGGGATCCTGCAGCCAAATGACCCCTGCAGCAGCTTACAGGTACAGCACCGCAGCAGTGCCAAGGTCTTTCGGGGGCCCATCGGGTGTAGGTCCTCCACCATGTGGCATGGTAGCAGCAAGGCCAAGACATGACCAAGGACCAGCTTCTGTCTTCAGCTCAGCGGGAATGGCATTGCAAAGTGAGTACTTTAAAAATAACTTTTCTTTATGTTTGTAAAAGTATACTTTATCTGATGACAATGTCTTCTATTTAAACTTTATTATGCTAAATTAATATCTGAATTTGCAGTACATGCATTGTTTTGTAAAAATGAATGAATATTAATCAGAAAAAAAAATATATTGAATGTAAATGAATAAAAGTTTATAGGGTATTTTAATTTTACAAACAAAATTTCATTTGCTGGAAATTCCCTTTAAATTTATTTTTGCTTTTAGTTCATAAAACTGGGCAAGATTAGATGACTAAACACATTTATATCTGATCAAACACCATATAAACTCTCAAAGAATTGTTTTTAAAACTGGTGTGAGGATCTAATGAATTGTTTGAATACTAGTACTTGGAAAATGTTGAAGATGAAGGGTATAACCTTAACCTACCATAAATTGCGGAGCAACTGAAGAAATAAGACTCAATGCCTTGCCTTTAAACGTTCAGATCTCAGTAACCGAGTTACTGAGAGAGCTGCGTGAGAGGGAAAAGGGGGGAGGGGAGAGACGGGAAAATTCCTAGGAGCAGGGAGAAAGCAAAAGGTTCCGCCCGGAAATTAAATAATTTGATAGCGTCAGGTCGATGCTGAATAATCCAAGAGGATGACTATTTAGATCCCCCTAGCTAGCTAACCTGATTTCGCAGCAATTCATATTTCTTCAGCCGGCTCAATATACGTCATTTTTCTTGCTTAGACTCAATTTGGGCGCCGCTTTAACCCGGTTAGTCGGAAGAAAGGCCAGACCGCCCCCCAAATTCGATCACGGGCCATAGCCACACATAAATCTTCGGAAAGGAAAAAATTCTTCTTTCTTACCTTTTGGTCAGGAGTAGTCCAGAAGATAGCATCACTTTGAAACTAGTCGACGAAGAAGGTGTGTTAAGATCATCACGATATAGTGCTCTGGATTTCAGGATGTTGCTGCTACTTGGAATGTTATTGTTACAGTAGTTACAGATTTGGGATGCTTACTATTCAGTTTTTTATCCATATTGGATGTTATTACAACACACATTCATTTGGGATTATAGATGGTTTTTCCCGATTTCTTTAGTGTACTTTTCAGACAACCGTAAAAAAGTAATGTATTTCCTAATATATTCCTAATACATCGAATAATTAAGAATTACTTTGCTCCTAGAAATTTAACATTGGTGTATCTTGTTTCAATAATTACATGAAATTTTCATTGCATATTTTATTTATCTCTCCATTATCAACTGAATCTTTAAAATTTATACTTTAAAGATATTATTAATAATTAACTGTCATTAATTTGCTGTGTTGAAAACACTGTAAGTGTCTTTTTGTGTTATATTTTTATTTACAGAATTTTAAGGCTAGTTTTTAAGCCAATCATTTTTATTATAATACAGAATTCAAAATTGGTCTTTTATCGGTTAACATAACTTTGGTGATTTTTATTAATCTTGAATTACTTCAGTAGAAAAAGTTTACCGTGAAAGATGTAGATATTTACTTTTAAAAATACCAAACTTAGTGTGCAAAGTTCTATAAACAAATAATTTTCCTTAAATATATATGATCTATAAAGGGAAATCAAATTCATACTTATTCGATATTTTAAACTATTTTTTAATTTTCTCTTTCAATTTCTCTTTTGTTTTAGAAATTACATGTTTATTATTTCTGCTTTCCAAATAGGGCTGCTCTAAACGACTTAATATACTCCCGAGACCCAAATTAGTTTACTTGAATGTACCATTTTTAGCTTATAAAAGTAACTAAAATATTAAAAACAAAAATTTTAAAGTAATTGATCAAAATATGAACAAAATAATTAATGAAATTAAATGTTTCCTCCGTTTATAATAAATTTCCGGGCTCAAAAATAATTTTATGTCACCTTCACTTAGTTATTGATCACTAATTTTGGATGCCATTAATTTTTAATATTCTAAATACCGAATTATTATTTAAACAATTATCATATGTAAATATTAAAATAACCTGCGGAATTTTGATTTTAAAAAATAAGATAGTGTCACTATTTCGGGAGAATAACAAACAATTTTGATTAATTTCAATGTTGTAAAAGTGTAATGATAAATGTAATGATTTTGATAACTCGGTTTTGAAAGCAGGTCGATCAATTATGTATATAACAACAGAACGACCTAAAAGGTTAAATTAAAGAACATTGTGCTGAAACTACGACCACAAAATTATTTTCACATTAATGCTTTGATTTATATTCTAAAAATATTTCTTATTTATTTATAACATAATTGTATTTCAGATAAATAGCTGCGTAAAATAACCTTTGGTCAATTATTTTTCTAAAACACTGTAATCGAAGATTTGCATATTCTTAAGTAAAAGAACAGCAGCAACAATAACAACAGAAACAACAACAATAATAATATTAATAGTACAATATCAGTTAATCCATAAGGGCTATCATAATTAGTAAATTTCGAAATTTTATTTATATATTTTTAATCAGTTTGTATGAATTTACATGTTGTATGTATTATGACATTTTATGTGCTTTGCTGGAATGATAAGAAATTACACATATTTCCATTGGTCGTTGTTGTGTTAGGATAGATTTTCTATTCATACTGCATATAAACCTTTTGCCCTAGATTGTTTATTATACATGCACTGTAAGAAAATAGGGAGAGAAAAATAGCAAAATCTTCTAGAATTTTGGTTACCAGTATTTTTTTCTGTAAGATATTTGTGTGATTACAGGCCCTCTTTATTGCTCTAAAATTGTACAAGAGAAAAACATAATTTCAAGTTTAATTTTGCTGTTAAATTTTTACGAGTAATGCAATATATAACGGTTACTAATCGCATTAGTGCACTAAAACTCACTTGTCAACAGGTTAATTTACTGAAAAAAATACTGCAACGCAAATGTTTACAGCAACAAACTTTCCAGCAGATTTTGCTGTTATTTTCTAAGGTTTTTCTTGTGTTAATCAATCTGAGATTAATGTTTGCATATTAGATAAAGCATACCACTCGTGGTAAACAGCTTTACATTCCTTGATCCTCATACATCACAGACTGAAGGAAGTTTTCTACTGATTTGCAATTTAACTTAACAAAGTATATATTTATTTTAAAAAATAATTTTAAGCAACAATTACCTTTTTCATTTTTAATATTTATTTATTTTAATGAAAAATGTTTTTAATTTAAGATTATTTACAGTATAGGGAGGAAAATAAAACATATTTGTTAGACTGATTATTTCCCATAAGAAGTATTTAAAGTTTCACGAAATCGCAATGTCATGTTTTTTACAATAAAGGAAATTACAAAGTTATAAAAAGCAATTTGGAGATCATGATGTATTCTGATTGTCTGAAGTTATTATGAAATAAAATATATTTAATTATCATTATCATTTATAAAGGAATAATGCTGTAGATTTCAGAAGTTATTAAAATTTTCTTTTGCCAAAACCTTTTTTAGAAAAGATAAAGGAGGTGAAAACCTAACAAACAGAAATCACAAACACTTCGCTGAAAAATAAATAATATATTGTATTTTCATCAAGGACTAGTATATATAACCCAATTTGAAGTGAAATGAAGAGAAAACACAATAAAAATTTATCACAGTACGAAAAAACAAGTTAAAAATTAATGTATTTAAGAAATAGGCGTCATAAAATATAGTAATTTTAAGCTAAATTTTGCATTCATTCTTATTATATTTATAATATTTTTTTTCATTTTTGCCTTTTTTTTTCTTCCCTGATAAATTGCAAGAATTGTAAAGCGTAAGATTTGTTTCAAACCTTATGAAAACAAAGTCAACTTCAAGGTTTTTTGTTTTTCTTTTTTATAATCATAAACCCTTTTTATTCTGAAATATTGCTAGTAAACTTATCTTTTAAACTCTTTTACTCATTTTTATTGTTATAAAAGGACTTATTTTATGTTTATTTACCGATATACTTTTACTTTGGTTTCGAAAATACCTTATATTAAATTTATAGACATCATTAAAATTATAATTTCATTCCTTTTCAAGGTATTATATTCAATTTTAAAATGCTTTATTATTATTATATAATTAACATCTATGTTTAAAATACAATGAATAAATTTAAGTATTTTCTTATATTTATTTTGTTTAGTGAATTATTTATTTTTTTTAATGAACTTGTTTTTGATAATCAATTTTAGCTCATTTATTTTAATTAAGAACATTTTGTTTCAAAGTATTATCGTTTTTTAATCTAATAGTATTTCTTTTAATTAAAATCATAAAAAAGAGTTTAACATACGAGGAAATATAACTGTAACTAATTTAATTTTTTTATATTAATATTGTTTCAAAAACAAATAAAAAAAAAACAAAGAAAAAACAACAAAACATGTATTATTTCTTACCTTATTACTTAGTATTGTATATTTTTAAGACTTCCTAAAATTATAATACTTAAATGTGCATAGTGCATTTAAAATAAGCATTTTGCACTTGTTTTTGCTTAAAACAACTATTGTTTGATCTAAACATACATTTTTTACTATGTTCCTTATAACGTATGTATGTTTTATAATATTGCTTGCTTAGATAAGTACTGACGGAAATTTACATTTCACTCGCATTTAAATATTACATTTATAATAAAAGCTTTTAATTTATTGCAATTATACAAGGTCAATAAATAAAGATAGAAAAAAAAAAATAATAAGTGGTATTGCACAAAACAAAACGAATATGTGTATATTTTTTTTTCCTTAGGAAACCAGAGTTTTTCACTGAAAAGTCAATATGTCTATACGTGAGGTAGTTATCGTATGATGAAAGATAATTACTGTTTCAACTTTGGAATTTAATTATATTTAAATATATGAAACAAAGACTTCACATATGAAAATATACATAATTTTCTTGAGTCTAGTACGAACGTAACTATACAGGGATATGGTTAAGACAATTTTAGATCCTTTAATGGACCTTTCACATTTTTTTAAAATCTTAAAACAGGACCCTTCGCAAAACTTTTTATTCCACAACAGGACTCTTCACAATATTCTTTGTCTGATAAATAAACCTTTCACAAAATTTTTCCATCTTCAAATTGAATCTTTTACAAATTTAATCGTCTAAAAAATAAAATCTGAGTTGTAACAAAACAGTTGAACTAATCAAATAACATATTACTTAGCTATTTTTATACGCGAAGGATAGAACCTGAATATAATGATAATTTAAAATTCACAATATAAGAAAAACTTCACAATTTCACAAAAAAAAAACGGGACCCTCTGAGAAAAGTACAAACAGACCCCTGCTATCTTTCATAACTTTAACTAAAATGAAGTTATTTGAAAACAATTTTCGACAGACTTACCTTGCTTTGTGTGAAATACAATGGCATCATGAAAAGTGATGGAAGTGTATATAGTATTTTGGTAAGTGAAACCGTATGAACTGTCAATAATATTCGCAAATATGGAGCGTTTAGTTCAGCGCAGGGCCGAAACTAGCCTTTTTTGCGCCCCCCCCCCCCCCCCCCCTTCTTCCTCAAAGTATATTTACAAAGAGAATTTTACTAATTTTCTAATGGCCGACTTATTTTAAAATTTAAAATATGCAATCATAAAATATGTAATACTGAACTACGTAAATTGAATTTGACGTTTGTTGCAATTATAGTTCGTTCACATAAAAGAATTCGCATGTATTACCGGCTATTTACAGTGTTTACTTATACAGTAGAGTTCCGATTATCCGTATCCCGCTTAACCGAATTTCCGCTGTAACCGAGTTATTTTCTTCTGATGGACTGATGGATTTCATTATTATGAAACAGCCATTATAAATGAAGTGTTAGGTGAAGATGAAAGATCAGTCGTAAAAAGTTTGAACTCTGATTTTCTGGTCAGAATGAAAAAAAAAAAATGATATAATTTTTTTTGTTCATAATAATGAAATCCATCAGTCCATCAGAAGAAAATGATCGATTCCAAAGGTATAATCTTTCACTTGGCGCCCGGGGCATATGCCCCTTCTGCCCCCCCCCCCCCTTAGTTTCGGCCCTGGTTCAGCGCTGTTTAGAAAAAGTTGATAAACACTTCTATTATATCGCTCATGATATCATTGCATTTCACAGCAAGAAAAGTCAGTCTGTTTAAAATTTCGTTAAAATATCTTCCTCATTAATTCATGAAAAAAAAATTCCTTAATCAGATTTGAGTGAGACATGCTGTATTTTTACTGAATGAATTGATTAACAACTCAGTTTCTGATCTTTTAAAGTTTATCCAGTTTTTTTTAAATTCAGATTTCAGTGAGGTATCTAGTATTTTTACTGAATAAACTGGTTAACAACTCAGTTTCCTACCTTTTAAAATTTGTTCAATCTTTTTCTTAATTCGGATTCGAGTGAGGCATCCAGTATTTTTACTAAATAAATGGGTTAACAACTCGGTTTCCTACCTTTTAAAGTTTGTCCAATCTTTTTTTTTTTTTTTTTTTAAATCGCCATGCACTTAAAATAAGGGGATTTTTTTCACTTCAAAACTGTTATAGAGTAGTGCTTTGACGACAAGAAATTATAGAACACCGAAATTTGGGCTGTTAATCAAAAAACAGTAGTTTACTCAATGTATAATTTCAGAATAAGTAATTTTTAATATAACTTAATCAAAATCACATAAATATTTATTCACTATACAAATGTTTATTTAACCAACATTTTATGTATGATTTAAACAAAAAAAAAAAATCATTTTATCAATCTTTTCTAAAAGTATAGTATGTTAAAACTTTTCTAAAGATTCGAAGGTGCCATGAAATGCAAAACATCAGATTTCATTTTAGCTAATAAAATGTAAAATAATACTTATATATAAAAACTTTTCAAAACTTACAATTAATATTAATATTCAAAACAGTTTTTAAACGTAACCGCACAACTATTTCTATCTAAATCCAAACAGAAATTTAACTGCTTATAATAATAATAATAATAATAATAATAATAATAATAATAATAATAATAAAAACAGAAATAATTTTATATAGCCTTTCTTTTCTATAAATTATTAAAGTTTTGAAGTTATATCTTAGCAGATAAAAAGCTAAATATATATATATAACTTAATATGATTTTCAGAACAATTCTGAGAAAAAAGTACATTTTTCAATTTGGATGCGTTTTCTACCATTGGGATTTATTCTCATTAACACATTTTTTAAAGGATTTTGTTGTTTTTTCATTTAAAATATTTTTTGTTAAAAAAGCTATTAAGTTAATTTTAATAATTAACTGTATGGTTCTTTGTAAAAACTTTTTTTTTTTTTTTTTCAAATCTTCTCATTTCTGCAGAATAAACCCCTCCAAAAATTAAAATATTTCCCTTAAAACATATGGATTTTCAAATATTCTTTTATGGATATCTATTAAAAATTATCCTAAGCATTTAAAGTATATTCAGACACTCAATATTTCTGTGAGTATTAGGATAAGTTGTTACATTCTTTAGTTCAAACAAATTTTAACTGTGGTTAAAAAAAAAAAAAGCAGAATACTAGATTTATTAGCATTTGAATGTAATACTTACATCGCTGTTAGTTCTTTCATTTTAATAATTCAAGTCTTAGACTTAATAATTAAGGTCATATAAGAAATAAGTTAATATGCCCTATTTATGTGATAAATTTTCCCAATAATGACAGTCACCAAATTCCCTTTTGACCAATGAAATGTGCTGCAGATTACACAATGTTTTAAATTCACCAAACTAACCTATAATGTTGTTCAGCTTTGCTCAATGTTTCAAAAAATATTCTCTGGAAAAGAGAAAAACATTGCTTTAAAGGAATCGCAAAATTCCTTTTTAAAAATGTCCTTAATGCAAGGTTTATCATTATTAATATGAATTCAAAAAGAAACCAGTTCCATCTACAATCTATTTGACATCGTATAAACTTCTAATTTTAAAATGTCAGAAGATTTTTTTTCTACATTTGGGAAATGAAGCTGCATCAGTTTTTAAATTATTAGCAAGATACGAGATATTTGTGCCACTAGACTTTTGTTTTTAAATATAAACTATAATCCAGCAGTTGAAATCGTATCTTTTTACAATTCCTAAGTTTTACATCAGAACATTCAGCTGAATTTTGCCTATGTAATGCATTTATGCGATTAAATAACATACTCCACTGTATTGCGTTTACCAACCAAAATTTTTCTTTTACTCACTGTTATTTCTGAAACGTTGTTACTGAAATGCTATTATTCACATATTTGAGGATGTGGGAATCAGCTTCGTTGTACAGAATATCTTAAAATAATACTTTTTAAGTCTCTCTCTTTCTTTTTATTTTTATTTTTTGTGTAATGAAGAACTTTTATTTTTATTAATATTATTGTTAGTAACTTAATTAATTTTTAGTATTTCTCAATAAGCATCAGTTCACCACTAATGCAATTACAGGATACTTTTTAAACACTTTTACTAAGTAATAGGGAATAAAGTTATTTAATTAGTAACAAATTTCATAAGCAAAATATTAAAAGCAACATAAAATTAAACATTTTGTTCACTTTTAAAGTTATGCTAAAACTCTAAATTTATAAATGTAATGCTGTATAACACTATGCTTAATTAAATTCCTCGTCAAGAGAAAAATAAATGGGGGAAACAATTTAGCTTCTAAAATTTTCCTACATAATGTAGAAATTCAACTGTAACATGTAAATTATTTTTAAACAAGATTTTTATTCGTGGGGTAGTTATCGTAAGTTGAAAGATAAATTCTTGTTTTAACTTCAGAATTTAATTAATTTAAAATGTGTAAAAACAAAAACTCCAGACGCGTGAAAATGTACGTAATTTCTTTTTAATTCTAAATGCTTGAAACGCATAATCGTTTTAAGGAAAAATCTGGCCATTTATTGAAAAAAAATTAATTTATTTATGCCTAAATTTAAATAACCTTCAAATGTTATATTTTATTATATTGATATGTAAAATTTACATTAATTGAATAAATTGATGTTAGTGTCTGTTAGCGAGTCAGAAACAAAAATATAATGTAAAATTTAATGTGTTGTTTTACTAAATTATGATCAAACAGATCAAATTTAGAAAATGGTTTTGTATAATCAACATAAATGGTAATTTAGAGTTGTAAATCGAGCAATAAATATACAGGGTGTCTACAAAAGATTGAAAAGTGCTTTAATTTTTAACCTGTTGGAGACACATGAGCAATGTAAATTACGAAAGTGTCCAAAATAATGTGGTAATTAAGATTAATATAATAATAAGAGGTAATAATAAGAGGTATAATAAGAGGTAATAATAATCGTTCATTAATTTGTAAAAAAAAAAGGGGGGGGGTTATTGATATTTAATTTTTATAAGGTCCCTGCATCCTGTAAGTTGTATTTAGAAAATATTTATCCATGCTTTGACAAATAAAGCAGTTAAAATTCTATTATTCTACGACCAAAACTCAATGAGGTATGATACTTTGAAATTTATGGAACTTTAGAGCTTTTCAACATTAAAAACAGATAAACCACTTGTCCTTATTTGACGTCATTTTGCTCATTTTTATTTGACAGACTTTTTGTGAAATATTTTAATTACTTTAGTGGAAACTTATAAACGTAATTAATTGGGATTTTTATTTAATGGAGTTTAGATATCAATATAATGCTGTATAGTAGCTGGAGTAAGCGTTTATATTATGTTTAGTTTTGCTATAGCCAAAAGAAAGTAAAATAAATATGATTTTCGGTATCAAAGCAATTTTATAATGTCGTTTAAAATTCCTTAACAGGAGCTGAGAAAAAAATAAGAAACTGTAAATCAACTTTCGAATAAATACTAGAAAAAATATTAACGAATAGCAAGTAGTTGCTCATCTTTAAATGAATTTGGAGTGCTAATCGTTTAAATTCCCCTAACAATGTATATGCTTTAACAAATACAAAAATATTATCAGTACGGTAAGATATATTTATGATATTCAACTATAAAAATAAAATTAATCATTTTTGTATTAATTTACTTTATTTAAAACTTTTATTTTCAAAGTCATTTTTAGATCAGTATTTAAATCAAAAGAACCTCCTCAGAATATGAAAGGCATATATAATTGTTTATGAAATTCTAGAAAATCTTTTTAGAAAAATTGAGCAGGGCAACAAATGAGAACAGTAATAAGATAACAATTATGTTTTAGCTTCTCAAGTAAAAGATGTAATAGATAAACAGTCTAATGCATAACAAATGAATGACATAAAAAATTAATTTTCTATTATTTTTCAATGCATTTCGAAAATCAAGAATTTAAACTTTTTCCTTTAAACTAATATTTCTAACTATAGAATTACTTATTGAGGTATTTTAGATGCCGAAAGTGCATAAGTAAAAGTTATTATTTTTTATCCTTATTTTTTTTATTCATTTTTTATTTTGTTGGAGAAAAGTAAAAGCTTTGTTTAAATTTAATTATTGAAACATTACCTAAACTTGAGCCTTAATTTATCCGTAATAATAATTAGATTAAAAGAATAGCTTGCAAAATTTTAGGTTAATTTTCAGACTAATTATTAAACTAAGCAAAAATCAAAATATGTGACAGATCAGTCTGTGTGACTAAATATTTAATAAAGCTAAAGAAAACATTTTGATCAACGTTTTCGAAAGCTAAAAACTTTTTATTGCCACATTCTTACGCTAAAGTATTAGAATTTTTTTTCCTTTTTAATTCCAGACAAAATCAAACTTTTTAAAATGAGTGTTAAATCAAGCAAATTGCTTTTCAAGAGAAAATCACGAGAAACATGTGACCAACTTTAAATTCTAACCACACGTCATCGGCAAAAGAAAAGACTTCTACTTTTCCTCAAACCACCTGTTAGCTGTGGGGTTTTTACCACCACGCGGAGCTATCACAGCTAATTAAGTAACTGAGAATAATTAGCAAAAATCAGATTAACACTAATTGCAATTCACTGCCGGGCCTTACAGCGCATGCTAATTCTCTCCCATTCTTCACTAAGAAGCCGCAAAAGCACAGGTTAGGCTTTTTGTTCATTCTCTAAGGTTGATAAGATATTTTTATCTGTCCTTTACTTATGCTTTATTTTTAGAAATGAAGGAGTAATGACTTTTAATTGTTTGAACGAGTTTTTTCGTCCTATTTACTGTAATTAATCTATTAATACATGAATTAAACGAGAGTTATGGATCTCCTTAGTGAATATTGCTGATTATTTTTTAAGTAAGTTTCCGGCTCTTATTGTACATAATTAATAAGAGATACTTATTATAAGAATTGTATAAAAATGTTGAGGGTTTTTTCGTAAAGCAAATTAATTGCCTTAAAAGAATTCTTAATATTGTAAACAGTATTTTTGCGCCTCTTATAAATTTAAAACAATCAGTATAGATCTGACGATGCACTTGAAGAATGTTTGTAATTATTATTATACAGACAAGATGTTTTCTCCTCTTATAAATTTAAAACAATCAACATAAATGTGATGGTACAATTGATAAATGAATTTAAATATATAGATAATAAAACTTTTTGGCTCTAATAAAATTTTCTTTTAAAAATTAAATATAGTCAGTTTTGAAATATTTTCTAAAAAACTATGACTTTATGATTTATTATTATTAATCATAGTTGGAGGAAAAATATATTCACCAAGTAAAATTATTTAATTACTATTTTTCCCTCCCTTTCAAAACTAAATGTAAGAAATCTTTTTTCTGAAAATGCCATGTACCATTCCGCTGAAAATTTGAAAGAGATAATGAATTAAAAATAAGTAAACATCATTTTACTGGTTAGGAAGAAATTTTAATATTTTAGAATGAAAATTAGCAATTTAAAAATATCTTCATTATTATAAATTACTGAAAATTAATTTTGGTCATTTTTCTACCTAATGTAACAAAAAGTTGCTTACTAATAAAAGTAAATTTATACAATTTAGCATTTATTTACGAAAATATTTAATAAAAAAAATATT
The DNA here is from genome assembly GCA_963932465.1 of Maratus speciosus. NCBI lineage: Eukaryota > Metazoa > Arthropoda > Arachnida > Araneae > Salticidae > Maratus > Maratus speciosus. The sequence goes on along the minus strand of OZ010789.1, from coordinate 451,044,053 downwards.
TTTATTAACATAATTGTTAAAACATTGTACATAGGAGCGTTAGAATTTCTGGAAGCACGTTGTAAACAAGTTGAATTTTGTCTTAATATTTTGTGTTATTTTATGTAAGCAGCTTTGAAATAATCTCTTTAATTATTTATTTGCCAAATTAAGCCATTTAAATATGATAGTTTTCTTAATATGCACTTACTATTTAAAATATTTTATCTTACTACTTTATCTAAGGCATAACTCGTTTTATTCGGGGGGGGGGGGGGGGGAAAGAAAGAGGATAGATTTTGAAAGTTTGTTTATTACTTGAAAAAAATTTCTATTTTTTTAGTTGCATGTATCTTTTTAAGGTGGATATTTTAAAGAGAATAAATACGAGCAAAAATTTTCATTTCAAATTTTTAGCTCGAAATTTATTTACGAAATTTTTCAACACCTAGATTTATAATATTTAAATGTTTAAAACATATTGAATGGAACCTAAATTACTATAAAGTTAACTATTCAGGAAATTTTTTGAAAGAATTCAACAACATTATTTATTTTTATTTATTTATTTATTTTTATTTAAATTTACCTATTTATTTAGATTTATTTAGTTACTTATTTATATTTATTTATTTAATTGCAAATAAAATTTTAACATGCAATATTGACAGACTATTATTTCTTTTTCTATAGATTTTTTATTCTATTTTGTCAATAGATAGAATTTAATATAATACGAAAGATAGGATTTTTTCTATCTGTTCATAAAAATTATTAACCTCTTGAAGGACGGTGGGATGTATTTTATCCCACTTAATTTTAATCAAAATTCATACCAGAATTGTTTTATATTAAATTTTACTTTTATAATTTTGGTAAAAGAAGGAAGTTAAAAAAAATGCTGGTGAAAATAAGATAACTTGCATTATCTTATTTTCAAATAAAATTCTTCGAATATTCTGATGGGAATTAAACATTAGAGAAACACAATTAATTGCCCCTGAAAGGATTAAATAAATCATTGTTTTTAAAAAATTACTAAAACAAATGTAAGCATGTTTATCTTAGTCATTCAACATGTGTTGTGTGGTTTTATAGAATTAGCTTAATTTTGTTGAATGTCATTGCTGTATAATTATTTTTCTATTTTTTACACAAGACATTGAAATTGTTTAAACAGTTTTATGGTAAATTTTAGAGACTTTTAATGATAATTTTTGTTGTGATATGATCTCAAATACAATTAATATTATACATATATTTGATTAGAAAAAATTAACTGAGAGAAAACATTTTAAGTATGAAAATATATATTTATTTATTTGCAGCTTCACATTTTAACTCTAGTGAAGTATTCTGTGATAAAGTTTTTTTTTTTTTCTAAATTAACTGAAGTAGTTATACATTAGTAACATTTTCATGGTTTTGCCAATATTAGATATTTTAATCCTTTCTTATTTATTACTCTTTCTGGTTTTGCTATTCTAAATTCTGTTGAGCAAAAACTCCATTTTCGTTTGTATTTAAAATTATCATGGAAATTTAGCAAGCACGTAGAATAAATAAAATATTATTTGTTTCCTAATTCATTAGACTTTTATGAATTAAAATTTTTTAGTATAAATTTTATCTAAAATATTTTGTCGATATTTCCTGGTATATATTTTATTCATATATTTGCATTTCCATGTTTTTATTTATTCAATGTGTTTTATATTTGCTGCATTGTTCTTCATGTGTATTCCAACCAAAAAGAATGAAAAATATATTTCCTTAATACAAACAAATATTTATCAGGAGTAAACAATATTTATCCGTGTCATATTTCTTACGATCAAATTCTGGCTGACTATATGATTACATTCCAAAAAATTCAGTTAAAATTAGACATTAATTTAATGCCGTATCTTTGTCTGAACTGTACCCAAAACACTAACTTATTCACTTATTTTTTAATCTAAATTTTCAGACTTTGTTCATTAGAGAGACTGTCAACACTTTATCAGATGTATTAAAATAAATGGATCGACAATTAACTATATTTTTCTCTACATAAATTCAATCCAAGGCACTATTACTTCTACTTTCAGCTACCTTTATATTTATAGACTCTCCTATTTCAAACGAAGTGACGTATTTGTATGAATGGAACAGCAATCAATAATAAAAATATTCTCTGACGATGGCCGAGGAAATTGCAGGCCGAAAGTACTAAGAAATTTAAATTAAATATATATTTTTTAACTTGTAACATCTATATTATTATTTTTTTCGCCTTTTAAGTAAAACAGTGAGCTTTTTAAAATTCATATTGCGTATTTTATTATTTTATTCAATGTGATAGAATGTAATAACATGGAATTAGTAATTATTTAAGAGTACTATTTTCAATATTCTGAAACTTTTTAAAAGTTTAACTGTTTTCTTGTTATATAATCTAAGAAATTTAATTATACTCATTTAATTCGATTATTAGTTTTTCTTTCTTAACATCTGCTCTCCCAGTACCTTCGTTCAACAAGAATGAAAAATATATTTCCTTAAACACAAACAAATATTTCCCAGAGTAAATAATATTTATCCGTATCATATTTCTTAAGATCAAATTCTGACTGACAATATGATTACACTCCAAAAAATTCACTTAAAATTAGACATTAATTTAATGCCGTATCTTTGTCCGAACTGTACACAAAACACCAACTTATTCACTTATTTTTTAATCTAAATTTTCAGACTTTGTTCATTAGAGAGACTGACAACACTTTACCAGATGTATTAAAATAAATGGATCGACAATTAAATATATTTTTCTCTACATAAATTCAATCCAAGGCACTATTATTTCTACTTTCAGCTACCTTTATATTTATAGACTCTCCTATTTCAAACGAAGTGACGTATTTGTATGAATGGAACAGCAATCAATAATAAAAATATTCTCTGACGATGGCCGAGGAAATTGCAGGCCGAAAGTACTAAGAAATTTAAATTAAATATATATTTTTTAACTTGTAACGTCTATATTATTATTTTTGTCGCCTTTTAAGTAAAACAGTGAGCTTTTTAAAGTTCATATTGTGTATTTTATTATTTTATTCAATGTGATAGAATGTAATAACATGGAATTAGTAATTATTTAAGAGTACTATTTTGAATATTCTGAAACTTTTTAAAAGTTTAACTGTTTTCTTGTTATATAATCTAAGAAATTTAATTATACTCATTTAACTCGATTATTAGTTTTCTTTCTTAACATCTGCTCTCCCAGTACCTTCGTTCAACAAGAATGAAAAATATATTTCCTTAAACACAAACAAATATTTCCCAGAGTAAATAATATTTATCCGTATCATATTTCTTAAGATCAAATTCTGACTGACAATATGATTACACTCCAAAAAATTCACTTAAAATTAGACATTAATTTAATGCCGTATCTTTGTCCGAGCTGTACTCAAAACTCTAACTTATTCACTTATTTTTTAATCTAAATTTTCAGACTTTGTTCATCAGAGACTGGCAACACTTTATTAGATGGCAAAACGCGGCTTTTGCGAAATTGAAACCCGTCATAAATTTTAATTAGAGAGCTTCTCGGCAACGGGGAGCGGGTCTTTTTAAAACATAATAAAAGTTTGTTTTGGAAGATTAGTTTTCTGGCAAACTGATAACAGGGAAGAAGAGTTAGCACTTTGATTAATTAGCTGCGTGGCTCCGTACCCTGTTTTTGAGTCCCCACGTTCCGAAATTAAGGTCTTCCATCCGACTTCATAATTTCATCAGGCACTTATAATAATTTACACAAGTGATGAAATTCCCCAAAAGTTTAATTTCTTCAATATAAAGTTAAACGAATTGAACGTTGGAAAAGTTAAGTTTTGTTGTCGCATGTCAAATTTGGTTATTTCTTTTTTCTGTAATAAAATATAAATTTCGATTTTGAATTCTTTTTTTATAATTGGTTATTATTGCAGTGGTTAGAAATTTTTTAAATAAATAAAGCATTTTACATCACATAGGTAAACTGAAATTTTGTTTCTTTCTTTCTTTTTCTTTTCTTTTCTTTATTATTTTCAATTTCATTTATGTTTTTATTTTGCTTTTCAACATTCATGATTACATAACTAAAATCTACACGTATACGTGGACACATTTATAAGTCCGTGTATAGTGTCTCTTTCTTTTCTTTCTTTTTTTTTTCTACATTCATGATACACACGGTGACACAGATACACACATGTGCATGGATACATTTATACGCTTGTGTTCGGTGTATATATTCAATGCAAAGTTTAAGCAATTGAGCTCCAAAAAAGTTAAATGTTATTGTTGTATGGCAAAGTTAGTTAATTTGTTTTAGTTTTGTTTTTTATAATAAAATATGTTTAAATTTTATAACTTTTAATGGCTTGTTATTAGTAGTATTGTAATTATTAAAAACATTTTAGAAATAAATAAAAGAGCTCAATCAACATCATCTAGGTTAACTGAAATTTTGTTTATTTTCTTTCTCAATCTTTTTAAATTTTATATATATATATATATATTCAAAATGTGAACGCAAATGTAAAGACTTGCACGAATACATTTATTTTATAAGTACATGTAAATATTCAGCATAAAATTTAAAAAATCTAATAGTTTTGATGTCGCATGCATAAATGTATGTTCTTTTTTTTTTTTTTTTTTTTTTTTTTTTTCTTTAATAAGGAAGAATTTTGTCCTTAACTTCGTTTAATAATTCATTATAATTATACTGGTTACAAATTTAAGAGAAAAATGAAATCATTCATTTTATATCACACTGTTAAACCGATATTTTGCCCCCTTTCCTACTCTCATTTTCTCTGCGTCTTTTCTTTCCACATTCACATACACTAATTTAATAAGATACGAACATTGACGCATACACATTTATACGTTTGTGTGTAGTGTAAATAATTAAAGTATACAAATCGATTTTCGTTAAAGTTTAATTTTGTTGGTGAAAGTCAAATGTATTTCCTTTGCCCTATCTTAATTTATTTTTAGCTGCAATGAAACATAATACTACTTTGATTTCTTTTAATAATTGATTATCTTGTTGTAATGATTACAAAATTTTAAAATTCATTATACACAGTTCCCTTTATATTAATACACATGAATTTACATTACATTTCTACTTTTTCGCTATATCTTAATATTTACACACATTCATTATTTATCTTTCCATATACAAGCATTTATGTATGCATACGCACAAATACAGATGTACATTTAAACACATGTTTAAAGTTTAAATTTAAAGGCAAATGAATTAAACGTTGGAAAAATTTATTCCTTTTTGTAATTAAATATAAATTTCGTTTTTGTATTTTTTGAAATAATTGATTAAAATTGATTATTATTACAAATTTTTAATTATGGTTGTATCGCTATTTATTTTAAGACATTTCTTAGCTTGTTGGCCGGTTCTAGGTTACTATTAACTATGTTTGAATTTATTTGTATGTTGTCAAAAAAAGGAAGAAAAAAAAGAGGGCTAGAGTGGGACCTCGCTCTTGCACAGAAGTCATACGAGCCGCCTATATAGATCTGGCCCGCATTCGCACTTAAAAACGTGTGAGGAGTACATTTATCCATGTTGCCTAATGATAATATAAACTATGGTTGTTAATATAGAACATGATAAATTAGCATATCTTTTCGTTATTATGTATTACATATCTATAAAAAAAATACTTATCTTTTTCCTTTTGTCGTAGTTGATTTGTCTTGATGTCAGCCTTTGATGTTGGCGTAAAATTCGTCACTCTCTTTTTTTTTTTTTTTTTTTTTTTTTTTTTTCTTGTTTGGTCGTCACGCTTCTTAGTTTGTTCTCATTTGTCTTGGTAGCGGTTTCTCTTGTCATGGTTAATCACAAATCATGATGGTAGTTGTCCTATATCTTGGTACTTGTGCTTTCTTCTGTGGTCACAAGCTGGCCTAGCTAACATTTTCATTAGATGACTTGCGTATTATTTTCACATATCTTGGTAGTAGGTGTAACATATCTTAGTTGTTGTTATCACAATCGGTTGTATAGACATAATTTTCACTAGATGTCGTGTATACTCGTGAGTTGTTGTTTTCTTGATACACTATAGGGTAGAGCCTGTTGGTTGGCTTTTAATTCGTCTATTAATTTTAGAGATGTATGTTATCACATAAGGTAACATTGACATTTTTATTTATTGACTTTGGGTTTTTTTTTTTTTTTTTTTTTTTTTTTTTGTGATTGTCATTTCACTGAAAATTATGCCTCCTTTCAATTTATGCTAAAAAACAATAAAATTAGCAATTCACCTTCATACTGAAATTGTACCAAACTCTATAATTTTAAATACTAACACCCAATTTCGACAGCCTATTTGACTTTTCTGTAAATTTTACTCTCGGATACCAAATAGGAAGTCTGTCAATCAAACAGTTTTGGAATTATGAAGTTTTAAAGTTTGGAACCCCTACTGTTAAATTTCCTTTTAATTATTGCAAAACAGATTTCAATGCTTTTTATGGTAGTTTTTAAAAAGCATAACGCAAAAGCTATTGGCGGAATGAACTTTGCATATTTGATTTTCAGAATATGTATATTTTCGAATTTAATAATAAAAAAAAAACTCTTAATTGTGACGTATGGTTTTTTAAACATAAACCACTGTCTGGAAGCTTTAAATATGCGAATCCAAAATTACAGTTATCAATCCACCGAGTGATTCTTGCATCATGCGTAAAAGAAGAAAAAAAAAAGAAAAACTACCCGCATTGCAACCTGTTTTGCAACGATTAAAAATGAATTTAACATTAGGACTTGCAAATTTTAAACCTTCACAATTCCTAAACTATTTAACGAAATAACTTCTCGTTAGGTATGCTAAGGGAAATTTACCAAAAACTTTCAAATATGCTGTCAAAATTGGATGTTCGTATTGGAAATTTCAGAGTTCGGTACATTTTCAGCATGGAGACAACCAGCTAAACCTGATTTTTACTTTCGTTTGTCTTTACAAGAAGTCAATTTTAGCTGGGACATGCTCACCTATATATATATAATAAATTTGAAATCACAAATACATGAAGAAATTGACAAAGTTCCAAAGATGATCCAGAAATGAACACATGAAACCAGCATGCAAAATAAGAAAGTATGAATGATTCACAGAATCATCAGAGGAGCTTGTGAGTTCATTCATAGAAGATGCGTTATTTCATCCAATTTTGTCGGCATTAAGCCTAAAATGACAAAATTTAGCTCCTTATAACGCAAACATTACAGAAAACAGACTGGATCAATAACAATAATGTCCAGAGTTGCCATCCCAAGTCAAAAAAAAAAAAAAAAAAGGAATGAAAACGATTGAAGAAATCAAGAAAACACCCAGATTAACTCCTAGCCAAACCAGAATGAAAAAACAGGAATAAACCCAACAAGCACTGAGTGAACACAAAATAAAACAAAGAAAAGGAATAAACCAATACAAATAAACAAACAAAGAAATAAAGAACTATATAAAAATAAAACAAAAGGGCAATTGATTAAATTAATGTTTTAAAGACAAAAAATTATAATATAAAAAAATGAGAATATAAATAACACTTAAAAAGATGAGGAATATTTGAGATAGTAAAATTTAGCCTTGTATTATGTAAATAAATGTGAAAATTTAAAAAGCAATGAGGAATATTGGGATAGTAAAATATATCCTTAAATGATGATGCAATATGTGAAATTTTATTATGTTAAATGCATGATACCCCATATTTTTTTTTTTATTTTTTTTTTATTATACGTCTATACAATATATAAGCACATATACATACACTTATACACGCTCACACACACACATATATATAAACAATTTAAATAGTGGCATATTGAGCTACAAGTACATTGAGGAGGTTTCGGTAGTTTAATTAAATAATGTCAATACAAATATTGATTTTGTCCATTATTCTAAGGCTTTAAAGTTAGAATTCTCCTCCCAGAACAACAAAAACATAAATTGCCTGGACGTCAACATGAAATTGAGATATACAAAGGTTTATGGCAAGAGAAATTATTTCGATTTTAAAACTATAAAGATTTTGCATTTTGATTCATATGCACGTATTTTAGTTTTCAGAAATTAGTTTACGAATAGGTCAAATCGAAAAGAAAGATTAAGTTCAACGGTTAACGATCTCTGATTGGCGAAATCATAAAGCAGTATAATCAGACTTTGATGTAGGGTTACCAGTGAAGTTTGTAGAGAGAAGACGTTTATTTTTGTAAGGGGAAGTAAATATCGACTAAATTCAATTCATTTCTAAAGGCTAAAAGTGGTCTCGGTCAGTTGAATGATAAGATGAGCTAGGGAAGTAATTTGTTTGTGTTGTTTTGCGTTTGAATAATTTATATTTTGTCTTGACAGTTAAAGGGGATGTTGTTAACCCTGCTGTGCATCTCGTTAGCCATGCCGCATGTCTTCTGGTTTGCCATTTCCTGGTTTTGTTATTCAGTTAGTCAATTTAGTTTGGTTATTTTAGAGTTATGGTGTAAGCTGGATTTATTTTAATATTTAAGTAAATTATCGTTATTTGATTTCTATTTATGTAGTGTGATTGGTGTTAATATTTATTATTAATGTTTTAATTATATATAGAGAGACATATATATATATCCACATGGAATACCTTTGAAATAAAAAAAATAGCTTAAAATTTCGTATAACGAAACTGACCAAATCTCTTATTTAAAGATGACATGCAGTAATATTTTACATTACTTGGCATATAATATATAATTAAAATGAAATCATGTATGTGAAAAATAAATGACAAAAATAAATGAACATAAGGAACTGAAAGTACAAAAATAATTGAACACAAGAGAGTGAAATTACGAAAATAAAGAGCTATCAATGTGTTATGGATTCATTAGCTCCACTAATCTACTTTTAATATTATTAAATATCATAATTTTAATATTATTAAATAATATTATTAAATATATTTATCTAAAAATTTTGAATATTAGTTTATTAATTTATTAACATATATTCATACATAAATGTTGTATAATTTTTACATTTATATATTTATTATAATTTTATTTTTTTAAATATATGTTTTATTGATATTAACTTTTAACTATTATATATGTTCACGTGTAAAATAAATTAACGGTTTTAATCACCTTAAACCGTATACTATATTATCGGTTCAAGACTAGGGTTCCTTTAATATATATATATATATATATATATATATATATATATATATATATATATATATATATTTTGGGGGGGGGGGTAAGTTTAATTTATTTTAACAATTTTTATCAGATAAAATTTCTTAGTTCTTTTAATCTGAGAATCTTATTTTACGTTGTTTTTTATATTTCTTAGTTTATAGTCGATAGGGTACAATGAGAATCAATTTTCAGTTAATAGCTTGATTCTCAACAGAAATCGACTGTTATTTGCTTATATTTATAATAGACGAAGTGTTTTACAATATAAGCTTTCTTTTGTATCCATCTACTTGATTTTTCATCTGTGATTTTTCATCATTCATTTCATATTACTCCATTGTTTAACTAGAATTTCCATATTTTACTAATGATATCGTAATATCGCACTTGAAAACGAGTTACGAATCATTAGTTCCATTTTTATCCATTTTTATTCATGATAGTTTTCTCTTTTTGCATTCATTTTGCAATTTTTATTATTGGATTAATAAATATTCAATTTTTATATCCTACATGTCGTAGAATGAATTTATTGGTGCTGACAATGATTCATTTTTTTTTCTTTTTTTTCTTTTCTTTTTTTTTTTTTTTTTTTTTTTTTTCATTTCTTAAATTGTTTTGATTACAAATAGCTTGACAAAATATTTCAAACATTTATGATTTCCTACATATTTATCGTTATTTATTTATTCTTTTTATGCATTCGCTTTCCTGTTAATATTTACCTTTCGGCTATTTTAAATGTTATGATTTTTTAATACTTCATTTATAAGTGATTGGATCTAGTTTTTATAAAATTCATTAGTAATTAGTTAATTAATAATTGTTGATACAATTTAGTATGCATAATGTCTGTATCATGTCTTGATACTCAGTTTATAAATTTTATTTAAAAATTATGATGATTTGTGATATCCTATAATGGTTATATATGTATATATATATATATATATATATATATATACATATATATATGACCATTAAAAAAAATTACAAATTACCATCAAACATAAAAAAAAAAAAATGAATAAATATATAAAATGAGCAGAAAAAAAGGAAAATGGATATTTTTAGAATTTAGATATAAAAATTATAAACCATTACAAATTACCTATAAGAATTCTGAAATTATAAATAATAAAGGAATTATTCATTGTCTATAAAACTGATCCCCTTAACAATAGCAACATGGATTTTAAAAACATAGTAAAAATAGTAAAAATAGTAAAAATGGAAATTTGTGGAACCAAGGCAGATTCATCAAATACCTTGATTAACACAATAAATCCAGAAATTATAATATAAGAAAACAAATAAGTTAAAAATAAATTTAGATTGAAATGGATTAAAAAAGAAAAACATATTACCAATTTGAGATCCTATCTTATCTTACCATGAATGATGTAGCAAAAAAAAAAAAAAAAAAAAAGTAAGAGATTATTTGCACATGTTGCCAAAAAAGGTTTTTAAATGATTATGGACTAAGGAGTAGTAACGTATAGTATGGGATATATATATACAGCACACACACGTACAGGAACTGCCAGCTTATTGCATAACTTATTGTGCTACTATAATTTTATTATTAATAAAGTGATAGATTCTCAAGAGGCAGTCAATTAATATCTAAATTTTCTTTCTTTTAAAATATTCTTTTTTTTTTTTTTCACCTCTGCCTCCTCATCTGTTTTTTTCCCCCTTCCAGATATATCCTCACGGATTTTCATTTCATACTGCAGAATGTACAAATGAAACAGCAAAATATAAGTCATAGAAAAAGAAATTTAATTAATGTGCAAAACATGATTTTTTTTTCTTAATTATGATTGTTTGCGCAATCAAGCAATTTATATCCCGATATTCGTGGAAATTTTTGCATACCGTATAAACCTTTGTTCGTGTATTTTTTTTTTCTGTAAATAATTATGCGAGATTCATTAAGATAAATTCACAAAATTTTATTTTATTTATTTCAATTTATTTTGTTTGTCATTTTTCTTTTCTTTTTCATTAGTTCTTCTCATTGTTAAATTGTTTTTCTTTTGTGATCTTCCTGATAAATAATTGTATTGCGCATGCTTATTTGTGTGCTTTCCCGTTCGATTTTTTTTTCTTTCTTTTCTTTTATTCTATCTTTTTTGTACTTGGCTTCAGTCATGAGAAATATTTTGTTTTAAACATGCTGCAACTAAACATATGTATAATACTTTTGACTCAGCGTATTTAGATGTTTGAAACCAACATTATTTCAATGATAATGGTAATAAAAGCTTTCGAAGATATATTTTCAAGTCTAATTAGAAATAAGCATAACAATTAACAAACTAAATATGTTATAATTAAAGAAGTATGACATAATATGTAATAAAAAATATGTTATGTTATTAAGGTAAACTGTTTAAATGAAATAGATGAAAATGCTTTATTATAATGCAAAAATCAGTGTGCGATAGCATGTGCTTGTGGACATAAATATTTATTTTTTCTTTTTTAATTGCATTAATTTAGAAAATTTAATGCATTGCCGCTAATCACATGTAACATATTGCTTAATTTTAAACTGATATTTAAAATTTTGGTATTCTTGCACGAATTAAAAAAAAAATCTTTATTTTATTCATTTTACACATAGACACACATATATTTAGAAAAAAATATTATTTTCTTGAAATTATTTATTTTGTTTCGGATTTAATAACCCTCCTTGGATGCTGAATATAATCCTCACTTGAGCTATTTAGTTACTTGAATGGCTATTTAGTTACTTGAATGGCCATTTAGAGCCTCTTAACATTTGTAATAAAGGATTATGACATTATTTAATTATATTTTGCCAGTCGTAGTAGTTTGGACAACAGTTATAAAAGCATAATTAAACTAAGTGTTTCTCTAGTGAGTTCAATTTCTTTGCTGCAAAACTAAATTTCTAAATTTTTTAACAAAACAATAATTAAAAATATATATTTTTTAATTTATTGACTAACATGTTACTGGAAAAATACACACACATATGTATATAGATAGATAGATATAGATCGTATTAAAGAATCCAATATTAATTATGCTTAAATTCAAATAAAATAACTCTTCTGATTTAGGGCGGAGGGGGGATAGATTGCTATGAAAATAAGTTTAAAAGTGCAAATTACCTATGCTATGTGGATTGTTTTATTGCATTCTAAATAAGAATGGGAATTCTTTTTAGATATTACATAAAATTGTATGATGTTCATATTATAACTTAAGATTTAAACTATATTATAGAATTTTTATTTAAAAATGTTTTCCTGCCCTTGAGAAAAAATCAAATTATAAGAGAGGGAGATGCGTGACTCCTGCGTTTTATTATGATATTCTACTTTTTATTTTATGTTACTTTATTGTTGTAATATGTTTCATTGTGTTAGATGTAATCTGTACAAAATTCATCAAATTCATTTATTTGATTATATCACAATAAATACCCTATTATAGCAGTAATAATAATATTTATGAAAAATATTATTACTGTTCCTTATTTCTTTGAGGTTAGGAATGGTGTAATTCCAGATTGTTTTGAGCTTGTTTACTCTTTTTATCACCCTTTTTTAACACAGTTTTTGTTTTCGGATATTTTCCAGCAATGTGAAAATGACCTGCCTTTTTTAGTCATGACGATGTTATTATCTTTTTTTAAAATAATATATATCTACTAAATATATAATAATAATAATAATAATAATATGATAACTATGTTTTTATAAAAATAATATTGCAGGATAAATTTTCTGAGTACTATAGTTGTTATTTTATTTGTTTATAGAAATTTTCCATTAAAAAAGGGGTCTTATTTTACATCAAAATATAATAAATGTAGTTGCCGTCTATAAATTAATTCAGCGTAGTAATAATATTTTCTCTAAAAATGCAATATATGTAATTTTATGAAGATATTAATGAAAAATATATTACCACAGTAAATAATTAGTTTATTATCTTTAATATGTATGCCTTTTTTTGTTCTTTGTTATTTGTGATACCTTGATTTATGTTCCATTATGTTATTTTTTTGCTTTTATAGAATTTTACTTATCAAATTTTTTTACACTACTAATTAAAATATACATCTGTGAAAATTTGGGTTAAAAAATACTAAGTTTTTCTAAGATAAAGTGCATCCATCTAGTTTTATAAAGTCCGAAGATGTTTTACTCTGCATCCTTAGATATAAACAGTCGGATCATTCTCAATAATATGCTGTTTTTACGGAATGTAAATGTGAATATATATATTATTGTAACAGAATCAAAATAGGATACTATAGAAAGTTTCAAGAAATGTTTTAATTTGTTGTTGTTGTTGTTTTATGCATTTAAATTATTCACACAGCTCTCACAAAACTCTTAGCATATACGAGGGCTGTTCAAAAAGTTCAAAACTTTATTTATTTATTTGTGCAGAACTTCAAGTTATTCAGTTTTACAACATTTGAAGTACTATCCTCCTTGATTCATGAATATATGCTCAAATGCTGCTTCTAATTCGCGAAGCAGTCCTGGTAAGCCTCTTATTGGATCGCACGTTAGTTCTCTTTAAGATCTTTCTTTTACCTCGTCGAATTTATCGAATTATCTTAGTCCTTTAAAAATGAATTTCAGTTTTGGGAACAGGAAAAAGTCTGTGGGATCAAGGTCAGAAAAGTAGGGAGGCTGGAGAAACACAATTCTCTACACTGTTAAAAATTTGCAGCATTCTGGCAGGTCATTTGACTGTTTTTTCCGAAAACGGTTACACAACCGTAATTTTAACACTATTCTGACCATATTATTGTCCATTGTATGGTCAGAATATAGTCAAATTATGGTTATGAAACTGTTTTTTCAAAAAACGGTCGAAAGACCTGCCAGAATGCTTCAAAATTTTTAACAGTGTATGTTGTGGCACAAAAATCACAAAATAAAAGAGTTGCATGTGTAAGTGCGTTGTCGTGATGGAGAAACTAAAATTCGTTCACCCACAGTTTTCGGTCGATCGTTTTCTCCTAATGCTTTTTTTTTTAAGTTTTCTCAGGACTTCGAGATAATATTTATGGTTCACTGTCTGTCCTTCTGTCATAATTCGTGGTGGATTTAAACCCTTCTGTTTCTTCCGTTGAGATCTATGACCGCACTGAACGGAAATCATTACCAGGTAATTGTCGGCCGTCTTTGAATCACTTAAGCAATTAACACTACGCAACCACTTAATCTGTGATCTCCATAAATTTCTTTCAATATTTCATGAACCTCTGTAAATTTCGTTCCAACTTTAACGCAAGAATTTTTTACTAATACGTTGTTCATGAAACCGATCCATTTTCAAAATCGGAGTATAGATACAAAAAACACTTAAACAAACAGTCTAATTATGACGACTAATAACAATTTAAATACGCGACAAACGAGAAGAATCTTGCCAGCGTCACGGATATATAAGGCCACCTACCGGAGATCGCTGTGAAGTCGCGCTTGCGCAATATTACAAAATTAAGTTCGGTAACTACTTGAACAGTCTTCCTAAAACCATACAATCAATACCCCAAAAATGGTTTTCAACTATCTATTTTGTTTCTCCCTTTCACCATTAAAATTCTAACTGATTCTACTGTAATTCTAATAAATTAAAGCAAATAAAACATAAAAAATTAAGTTAAGCTAAAATACATAAGGCAAATTTTAAACTTTTAAAATATTAAACAAACAAACAAAAACTACATTGAAAGCTACGTTATGCATTAAAAATTTTTGTACAGGAATCCTCTGCTGGTACCACTACTAGTGCTAAATTAATTCACAATTTTGTAATTTTCAAGATTTTCGCCTTAACGAAAATGTTCGAAACAATTTTTCAAAAGTTTATTCTTTCCCAGGTGGTTTGCCGTACAAGGTGTACACAGGTCATGATGGCGTCTTGACGGAAAAGCGAAAGCAGCGCCGAATCCGCACTACGTTTACAAGTAATCAACTGAAAGAGCTAGAACGTGCTTTTCAAGAAACCCACTATCCAGATATATATACCAGAGAAGAAATAGCTATGAAAACAGATCTCACAGAAGCTAGAGTCCAGGTAAGTGATATTTTTTATGTAAATTTAGCTGTTCGATTGTGATATCATTTATTTGATATTTTTAAAGGCTCCTTTCCCCCCTTTAGACACTTGCAAAAAGAGATTACAAAAAGAATTTCAAAAAGAAAACTTTGGAAATGAATGGCCATATTGTTTTTTGCGTGCTGTATGGTCCCCCCTCCCTCCCCCCCCACACACACACTCCCCGCCCTCAAAATGCATTTAAAAATTGGATTTCATGTCATACATAAATATTTGGGATTTTAATAGCATCTGCATATCTTAAGAACACAGCTCACGTTTAGAGCGCCAGATTCAACTTTTTGATTTAACAAATTTATTGAGTTTTTAAAAAGTCGACAAATTGATAACAAGTAAAGTAAAGAAGTTATCATTTTTAAAGTTTTGAAAGCTTTGGGTTTGAAATATGTTTGAAATGTGGTCACTTTATGTATAGATGACCATTGCCCACTAAAATCAACGGGTGAAATTTTCACTTCTAAATTTACAAAACCACCAGGCAATAAATTACGAATACTGCGAAATTTCCGTATTAAATATTGCATTTTAATAAAACAAAATATGTCTGAAATGTTTTTTAAAAATCAGAATCCCCCCCCCCCCCCCCCAAAAAAATGAGGTATTAAAAGTAAGTCCAGGTGCGCGTGTTACACGATGGCGCAGCATACACGAAAAATGTTAATTTGGTTGCGATAAATGTTCTGTTACTATAAGAAAAATTATCATATCATGGTATTTTTATTTTCCATGTCGGCACCGAAAGATGCTTCATTATATATGCGTGTCTGAAACTGAACAGACATTTTCCATAAAAAGATCATCCATTCCAAGTAAAACATCTCAAAGATCATAAGATGGTGGTAAAGCCATTTGATGATGGCCATAACTAGAGCTTACTTACAGAAAAATTGAAATCTGAAATTTTACTTCGTTAAAAACGATGATTTTCGCCACCAATGAAATAAAACTGTGTCTTTTTATGATTTCTGAAGATACACTTGGGAAAATGCACACGTCATAAAAATCAAAAGTAATTTCATTATAATTAAAGAATGTTATTTAATATTGGAATTTGATATAAATTTTATGTAGTATTTTTCTGTAACATAGTCTTCGAACTAAATGGATTTTGTTATCAAAGAAGGGGTAATTTTTTATGCTAAAATGCAATAAAAAAAAATAAAAAAATAAAAAAATAAAAATAAAAAAATAAATCTAGAGAAAGAAAAGAATGAGGTAATGTTTAATTACAGTTTCTGAATACCTTTCCCATACAGGGGATCATTTTCTTATTATTACTTTATTAGCTAATTTTCATTTCTTTTTACTAATATATTAACGATTGTGTTCAAATAAACTGTAACAGTAAAAGTATTTGTTTGAAACTATTCATGAAAAATGAATGCTTACAAATTAATTCATTTCGACAGAAAATATATGTTTACTATGTGCGACACAAGATTGTTGCCCATCCAGATAAAAACTGAAATGACGCCTCTATTGGGGACTCTCGTATTATTCCCCCCCCCCCCCACACACACACATCCCGACACACCACCAATACCACAATCTATATAAAAAAAAAAAAGAGCATCTACGTATTTTTTTACCTCTACCTTTCAAAAAGTTACAAATCTATAATAAATCTATGCAAACAAAACTCTCCAACCATAAAAAAAAAAATTGTATATACACCATTGCCACCACAATAAAGATTGTGCAGAACACACTCCTAATTCTTTAAACACACAACCAAATATAGACCCACTATGCACCTACTTTTAAACACATTCCCGTCCGAATACAGGCTGCACACGTTTACTAACGCAGCTGTCGAAGAAGTGTCAAAGATTTTATGACTGATGTCCAGGTCACGTGTCAGCGCAACTGGCACGCGCTAGGATGGCACGAGCCTCACATTGACTCTTTTTGTCGGAAGTATAGAAGTGTAATGAGTTTCCTGTATTGGCCCTGATATTGTATGTTGTGGGCACTATGGGCGGTATTGATTGGGGCTTTGTACAACGACGGGTACAACGGGACAACTTGTCAATTTGTAGCCCCAGACAAATCAATTCGGAAACTACCGCTATCTATTTTGTACTCTCTGTGGGATGCATAAAATATAAACAGAAAAATGTAACATTGGAGTATATATGCCTTTTATGCTGTTAGGTATTGAAAAAAAAGTACCATTAAAATAACTTGTTATAAAATTAATTTAATACATCGATTAGTAATAATACAGTTTAATATGAGTTATGCAGTCGTCCTCGTTTAAACGAATACTGACGATTCCAGAAATAATATTCGATTAAGCGGGTATTTGATTAATCGGGAAATCATAACTGCAGTATTTAATGCGTAATAAACAGGCAAAATAACCATCTACAGTATATTTAATTAACAGCATAATAAATCGTTAATAGAATAACATAAACTGAAATAAATACAAAAGCTAATATAAAGTAAGTACGTATTAATTTAATGTCAGTACATACATTTATATGGTTTACATCACACTTAATGCAGCTCGTTCGAATTGGGTAAAAACTTTGGTACTTCTAATTTACGTTACTTATACTGCCTTAAAAAATTCGTTTAAAGTGGTTTCTTTAAATGAAATTTTAACGGAGTAAATATCGAGTTATTTTTTAAATGAGTACAAAATATCACAACTACCATCTTGTGCCTCGAAGTGACGGCGCATTGCCATTAAAGCCTGGTTAACAGGAAGAAGTGGTGGTGGGGAGATCAAGGTGGGGAAATCATTTGACCTGTCCATTATACACCTGCCGGTCGAAATCATTGCAGGAAGAACTGAAAATTTGTTTTCAGCGTAAAGGAACCGAAAATGACAAAAGGTGGAAAGAAATTCCCGCTGAAATGTACTTTCCACGCCTATTTTCAAACATCGGTCACACAGTTGTTATTCAATTAAGCGGGGACTTTCGTAAAAGGTATTTGGTTTAAGTGGGGAAAAATAACATAGAACCAATAGGAATAAATTCGGTTCCGGAGGATTCTATTCAAATAAGCGGGATATTCGATTATTCGTGACCCGATTAAGTGGGGAGGACTGATACTTTACTTTATCTTGTTCCAAAAGCATTATTGGTTGCACAAAACAAACATATTTTTTAAAAGATGATTTCTTTTTCATTTGCATCTTTTCAGTTTTCTTGACGTTGAAAGATTGTGGGTGAAAAGTTTCAGTTGGGAAACATTTCTATATTTTTATTGTAAGAGCATTTGTGCATTTCCTAATTCTATAAAATACTAAAAAAAGATTTTAAACAAAAGAGGGAAGTTAAAAAATCCTTCTAAAATTTATTAAATGATTGTGTAAGTCTTCTAATGTAGTTTCAAAAATTAACGAAAAATGCTTTAGAAGATGAACTTGGGATACAAGGGCTAAAATTAAACAAGAAAGAAAAAATCATGCGTTAAGTATAGATTATGAAACACTTTCCAACACATTTAGAACAATGTAACAAAACTGCACCGTTTAAAAAATTAAAATATTACGTCTAATTCTACCATAAGGAAACGCATAACACATTTCAAAACCCAATTTCAGCTGTTTACATCCACATTTGGAAAATTAGCCGAACTTTTTCAGCAACCCGGTACATGATATATAGATTTGTATCTATTAACTACATGCATGCCAGAATGTAGTTCACTTAAGAAATGCATGTACACTTCAGTTGTAAATTCCCCGTTCAGCAATTTCCTCTAATAAGGAAAGTGGTACGTGAATACTTTTATGCAGCCCTGTATATGATGTATAGAAATTATATATAACTAGTAGCATACAAAAGATTAATTAAATTTAAAAGCGCATACCGAATTTTAAACCGTACACTCCAACCATTATTACTCAGAGCACTGTAAACGATTTCTTTTGTGTCTCCCTGTAAATGAAATAAAAAATGCTATGAATGCCCTGTTCTAACGTGATCATAGTGAAATTCAGTGATATGTTTCAATACATTTGAAATAGCGTAATGTTATTAAAATATTCCGCAAACGATATTCCCCCATACCATAATGTAATGGAATACTTTTGAGTGACCCTGTAAATGAACTATTAAGCCTACAAACTTCATATACAATACCAAACATGCTTTGGTGGCCCTAAATAACGTTTATTAATTACATGAAAATTCGAAGGGATTTTCGGGAGTTAAAGCGTGGACAGACGGACAGACAAACCGAATGCATAAACACGTTTCAACTTTGTTGGAAAGTGTTAAAAAAGAAATATTTGCTACATATCGACAATGAGTGAGCAAAGGGAGTAGTTTAATAGTTAAAGTATACACTATAGTAGTTAACACACAAATTCCTGTTGTGTGGTGTGACGTAGCAGGGGAGAGAGAAGGGAGTGATTGCCTGGGGCGCAAACATTTTAGTTTGCTAAACTAACTGTAGTATAGTAGTATAAAAAATTATAGTAACCACTAAGAAATGGAACAATAATTAATCATTATATAGGACAATAATTATATGAATTTGCCGTTGCATTCAAAATGCACGCTACACCACGGACAAATCCATAATATAGTGGAGCATGTGTTTCGCGTGTATACATATTTTTTTTCATTTATACGTTTTCTGGTTTAGATCCTAGTCCATTCCAAACCAATTTTATTCTAATGATACAATTTTCCATTCAGTGTTGTGCAAAGCCGAGCCCATTGAGTAGAAATATGTGAATTTGACTCACTTTTTGCGAGTTTTGAGTTGAGTTTGATGCCCTTTTTGAAAAGCGCGCATGAGTTGAGTTAGGCTAAAAAAAAAAGTGAGCGTGAGTTGAAATGGACTCAAAAGATCCTTGAATTTGAGTCAAAATTATAACTCAAACTTATTCAATATTTTTTACAATTTCCTGATTTTTTTTTTTCCCCCGCAGTTAAAAATACGTTTTTTCTCTTTAAATGCGAAATGTCGACTAGTGAAACACCAGTGCATAATTCTGAGAATAAATACATATTTTCTTATAATTTCTTTAAAATATTAAACAACTTTCTTTGCTGTGGAAAATTCGTAATTTTGTTAGTTTCAAAACAAGAAAAACACGATAGCACTTAAACTAATAAATAAAAAGATTTATATCTTTAATGTTCTTAATGGTAAGTCACATTTTGCAGAGAAAATTATCCTGAGAATTCGACGCTAAAACCCCCTCAAATTAATTTAAAAAATTATTGATAGAAATTAGTTATATTAATTAAAATATTTCAATTATACGGAAGTTTTGATCCATTATTAATTAAATTAAATGTATTTTCACATTATTATTATTATTATTATTTTCGAAATCGAGCTTAAAATGAACAGATTCGTCTTATAAATTCTGAGTTTGAGCCCAATCTAACTCATTTTTCAGAAGGTGAATTCGAGTTTGAATTAGTTCCTTTTTTGTTGAGTTTGCACAGCACTGGTTCCATTTATACAATAGAAGTTAGTTCTTGATTTCACTGTACATATTTCTCTTCGAGAGTTTCAAGTTCTTAAATTAATTCCAGAGTTTAAAAAAAATATTTTTTTTTCTCAGATTTTTTGTATTCTGTTCCTATCTGTTTCCTATCTGTAAAAAAATGAGCAATGTAGAAAAGGACGAAAATTATTTTTTTCTCCAAAATCCAAACCCTGCTGTAAAGCAAGAGCTAATGGAGTACATGATGCGACTCTTGATTTAAAAGTTTGAATAGATTTATTTTGAAATCTAAAACACTTAAAACAACACTTAGATAGTGCCCGTCAAGATTTGACGGTAAATAACTTGAATGTTTCATTAGGAAAATTCTTGAATTTTTAATTAGTTGCTGTTAAATTATTG
The DNA here is from genome assembly GCA_963932465.1 of Maratus speciosus. NCBI lineage: Eukaryota > Metazoa > Arthropoda > Arachnida > Araneae > Salticidae > Maratus > Maratus speciosus. Next base: position 451,022,865 of record OZ010789.1, on the reverse strand, counting down.
AATGACGAATTACGTGAAGAATTTCTATATTGCATAAGTGATTCCAATTTCTTTAAGGCGATAGATGGTGCTGTCAGTCTAACATATTCAATGAAGTGAAAGAAATTTAAGTTTATAATTTACAACCAATTATGCTTGCTTTTTATCAGAAATTTACCTGGCCGGGTACAGAATTTATTTTTACTTACTACGGCCTACATATATATTCTTGAGAATGGTCAAAAAATATAACGAAAATTGTAGATCAGCTCAATTTATTTAATTGATAATTACATGCAAAATTTTTTACCCTAAATATTTTAAATATAAAATCATTATTTTTTCAAAATATTATTGAGTGTTAAATTTTATTTAATTATAAAGCATTCAAATAATAATAAAAAATAAATAAATAAATAAATAAAAATCCTATAACTTCTCTTCCTAAAAAAATATGTCATTATTGAAATGAATTATCGACAAAAATAACTACACATTTTGCCAGGTTTGGGCTCGAACCTGCGTCTTCTACAAAAATACAAAGCTTTAAACTGCTGCTTTAACCCGCTACGCAACCAGGAATTCGTTTTCCTTCATTCTAAATTGAAGAGGCTCAAAAAACAGTTGACGCATACGCAATTGTCTCGAATTTGAGTTCTGATCTTACAGAAATAGTTTTTCGTTTTAATATTTATGATACTTTTTTTTTTTTTTTTTTTTTTTTTTTAAGAAGCAGCTACAACTTAACACATTCTAGTTTCCTAATCTTCGCGTGTAACTATTCGCAATTCATAAGACGGCTCACCAGATATAAATTTTAGCTTCAAATCACCGTGTTTATCTTCTGTGTGTAATATGACCAAAACAATATGACACCCCGAAATAAACCGTATCTAGCTCTTAATATCGACGCAATAAATTTTTGAATTGTTAACACGTTGAGTGTCACGTCAGTCATCGGTGACTGGCACTTATAGATTGTGTAACGGGAATCTTATTTTGTGACCCAAACGGAAAAAACAGACAAAATAGACTTGGCATTCAACGTGCTAATAATGCTGAAAGAGCCAAATAATATTAACTTTGTGAAAGAAAAAAAAGGTTGTTTACAGTAAGATCGAATATCAGACAAACTTAAAACAACTTCTACCTGTGATGTGATAGTTCAACTGAGCGAGCATCTTTGCGCACGTGCAGCGAATCACTCCAAGGGCAGACTTGCACTTATATATATTGCTCATGCGCAACCGTAGAATTTAAATTTAAAATTACGGCTAATTAATAAAATATTTAAACAAACGAATGTACGATAATAAATCTGTGGCCAAATATCTCTCACTTAAAAAAAAGGTTGGTGTAATTTGATGCAGTTAGTTTCTTACTGTCGAAAGAAAGCTCTTAACGTTTTACACATATAGATTTCGTGAAACTTAAGTAAATAAAGTAATCACAAAGCTGTATATTTTACCCAATATGCACCCCAGATAACTTATTTCCCACATTCAAGTTACTTCTCACATTTGCGATTTGATATTTTTAGAATTTGAAACATGCATGTCGATTATATGCAGTTTTTTAAAAATCACAACTTCATATTTTAAATTATGGTAACATGTATGTGCTTAACGGCGAGAGAAATATTTCGCTTTTCCCCTCAATATATATATATATATATATATATATATATTGAAATATTGAAATAGCACCTATTATATAATTTTTTTTCATGCATGTTTCTTAACTAAGTACCTTTTAGTTTGATTCATCTTTCATTTTGATAGTTTATATGCTAATTAAAAAAAAGTTGTTTTCTGCACTATATTGATTATGATCAATATTTTGTACTTTTACTCTGGGATGAGCTTAAAGCATAAAATATGTTTGTCTAACTATACAGGGTGTATCTGAAATGCTTCAACAAACTTAGAGGGATGATAGTACTCATGAAGACGAACAAAAAATGCAATGGAACATGGGGTGGTAAATGACGTTTAAAAAATGAAAATCGAGAAAATACGTCTGGAAATGGATAAGCTGAGACAAGAAAGAAACACCCCAGAAAATTATTTATTGCACAAAATAGGTACAACACAGCTCGTAATGTCCAGAGAAAACAAATATTTTAAAGCAATTGTTCAAAGTGTCGACCGCGGACATTATTACACAGAGTACATCTACGGAAGAACGACTGGTGGACACGCTCAAATTTGCATATGTGGATTCCTGCTCAGATTTGTTTGGCTTTCTTCCTAGGTTTTGTAATCTCTTTCTGACCGGATATGCCCAGTGAAAGGAAAACCAGCTTCGTGCTACTAGCCAGTTCTACAGAAAAGCAGCATGCGAAATTTCGATAGTTTTATTGCTTTTGCGATTTTCACCCTTTAAACGTCATTTGCGACCCCGTGCTCCATTACCTTTTTTATTGTCTTGATGACTACTATCATCCCCCTAAGTTTGTTGAAGCATTTCAGATATACCCTGTATATGTATGTTTTATATATGTTTTATAAGGTATGAGAAATGTTTTATTTAATCACTTGTACACACAAGGGATTAGGCAAGTAAAATTAGGTCCGAGTCCGCTTTGCTTTGATTGGACTTTTACTAAAACAATAGAAAAGAATAAAATATTTTCCCACTGTAAAATGATAGGACAAATAAGACGTACAAAAATTTATGGATGGCGATACAACTAATGGATTATTTGGATTTCCAATAAAATATATCTTGACTTCCTAATATGAACAATATTCTGTTACAAATCGCTAGTTTGATCATAGACTCTCTTTTTATTGTTTTTAATTTATGGGTGTTCATTAATACTGCTTTCATGCATAGAAACATCAAATGAAGCTGCATTAAAAAACAAACCACAGTTGATTTGTTCTGAACAATCGAGAAGATCAAATAGCTCTGGAAAATGATGTAGCTTATTTATCTCGTCTATTAGATATTTATTTTTGATAAAGAACAGATGCGTCTTATCCTTTTTCCAAGAGTTTTTTAAAATGTCATCATAGTCCACAATTGAAAAATATTTCTTCAAATGATTAAAAAATCTTTATTAAAATCTTATTAAAAGCTTATTTAAAAGATTATCTTTGTTGAAAGGTAAATTTTAATTTGTGAAGAAACGGAATATTCTGTGTCTATACATACAACCAACACAATTGTGTACAACAGAATAAAAAATGAGCATTATTATTATTATTATTTACTATTGTTATACAAAAGGTACATTTTTAATCAAATGATAATGATATATTTGGAAACGTATTTAATCAAGGAATGTTTATTCAGTTGAACTCCCATCCATGAGCGACCAATTTCTTTGAAGAAAATGAAACAAATTCAGTTTTTTCTTGATCACTTGAAGAAGGTTTTATTAGAAAAATAATTCCGGAGAGCACATTATTCATCAAACTTCTAAACTAAGTTTAGAATTTTTTTTTTCATTCCGGTATCTTTTAAGTGTTCAAACGCCTTTGTGCCTTTTAAAGCAATGAATTTAACTCTGATGACAAATTAAGAATGACGGTCAATAAACTCCTCTGCCCTATTCTGTCAGGAAACTCTCAAAGAAATAGATAAATTAATGAAATCGTCATTAATTGTTCCCGTCCAAAAAAAAAAATGCATTTATTTACGGAACTTCGAAAGGATTCGGAAATAAAAGTTATAAGAAATAAAACCATAAAATCAAAGCAAACGTCAATGTATTCATTTTTTAAAGTCTACAGTAATTATATAATTAACCTCTGCTTTGATACTTAAATTTTCATATTTTTTCCTAATGTGAAAAATAAATTTTAGTTACATTAATTGTTACCTTTTTCCAACAATTAAAATCTAGATTTAAACATGACCTCCATTAAGAGACCACCTCTCGGAGCGGCCAATTTTTATTGGAACGGAACGTGGTCGCATTAGGGAGGCTTTAGTGCATTTAACTTTATAAAGCAAGTCACACAAGTATTTAAAAAGAAAAAAAATTCATCTTGAGAATTTATTATTTACACCTTACATCGTAAACAACAATACAATTTTTGGAAATAAGCAAAGTCTGCCGTATCTTTTCTGCGAACTCAGAAAGGTCTGCCGTATCCTTTCTGTCATGTTATTTACTAACGTTCGTGATTCCAACTTTATATTACTTATCAGGGATGAAGATCAGTCAGATTTGAAGCACAGCAGACGCGACCTCACTATTCACCCATGACAAAAGCTCTCTTGTGGTCCCTATCCTGGCATGCTCGTTAATCACTGACTAATGACCCGGGCATTTTCAATTGCATTGTCATCCCACTTTATGACGGTCTGATATAAATAAGGGGGCTGGCCAGAAACTGAATATGATTTCAGAAAAGGGCTTGGTGAAAAATTGGACGAAATTGAATACAAAAATGAAAAATATAGAATTTTTGTGATGCTAGAATGTCGAACGAACTTCCTAAAGAAATAAAGGATGCTTTATTTTTTTTTTTATTATTCTCTTTTTCCCTGTCATACTTAATTTTGAAAATTAAAAATTTATTAAATTAAAAATTACTTACAATTAAACACCAAAATTTAAAAAAGTCAGCAGTATAAGTTGACTGCTTTCAAATTTCAACTTTATACTGCTTTAAAACCGTTTTTTCTTTCTTTTTTCATTCTGTTATAGAAAATAAAAGGAAAATTTTCAAAGTTATGCTGTTACTTAATATGAATTGTTAAGTTCAGAAGATTATAATTATTTAGTTCAGCTTGTCAGAAATATTCTACTTCAAAAAACTTGTCACAAATCTAATTAAAAAAAAATAATTATATTTTCTATAAGAACCTATTTAGAGATATTTCTCAATATAACATCCTTAACGTTTAATTCGTTATTGATTTAATGCATTAAAAATCTCAAATTCAATTTGATTTAATTAGCAATATAACATTTTCTGTGTATTTGGGAACCTTATTATTTTGACGCTTAATTTTAAGAATAAAAAGTTTATTTTAATTAAATTCTTAATTGTTGTTTGTCTGAATAATACTTTAGTTTTTCTCCATTAATATTGAATAAAATATTTTCCTTACACTTTTTTTCGATAATTTAATTACTTTTTAAATTTACTTCCAAGTATAAATAGGTAAGTAAAGATAGCTGAGGTATTAAAATTAAACATATGCTTTGAAAATGAAGTGTTTTAAATATATGTATATAGATATATTATGTATATATATATATATATTAACCACATTATTCGAGTTTATTGTAGAGGGGGGGGGGGGGGTACATCGGCTACGGAAAGTTGTAAAACTAGAAGGAAAAATTATTACAATATGTAGAAAAGCTGTTCAGTCAATTTCTAGATATCAAATTTACAATGAAAACGCTAAGTAATCATCATTTACATGAATTATTTTTGTATACTAGATTTTAATTTAATGCAACAGCTTTTTTCTATTAAATAAATATATTATAAAAAATTTTGTTTTCTCCTCAAAGATTTGATTTATAACTGTGTCTGATTCAATTAGCTAGTGTTTTATATTAGTTATTCATATTTCCATATGCTTTATATTAGTGTTCCAGTTAGTGTAAAATTTGCAACATTAATTTGTTGATTATTCTGAATGATTAAAATTCCCAAATGCAACTTTTTTAATGTCAAATAATTTTACAAAGAACAAAACAACCTTAATTTCCCATATTAAACAGAAAACATTGCACTTTCATACATAAATGACTGTATCAACACAATCATTACCAAAAGAATTAAGTAACATGTTATGTTCTTGTTCAAACTATCAACCATGCACCACAAAATTATATTAATTTTAACTTTATGACGCTTTCTTTCGTAATTTTAATTCTGGGGATAATTCAAATATGAAAAATTCTGTAACTTAAATCTTCACTTCTAATACTATCGTAACTTGCAATGAATTTCCGATACCTCAAAATCTACTAATCATTAATCATCTAAAGCCAGCCTATGTTATAACTCTCATACAAGGAGGGTTTTTTGAGCGAGTGCGTCTTATTTGAGTTAACATTTTTAATTTACGTCGTTTTTTAACGGTTGCTTCAGAGACCTATAAAAAACAGTGGTTTAAATTATTAGTTTTTCTCAGGGCTAAATTAAAAAATAATCAATTCTATAACTGAAGGAGGTAATCGATTGAGGTGTTCACTCATCCGTTCACCATAAATTTTTTTTGAATAACTTCATTGAACCTATATTTATCAAATGAATTAAGGATTTTTTAAAAAGAATAAACACTCACGTTTTGCTGAGGTTTTGAAAAAAAAAAAGGCACTTTTGTACTGTTTTTGAATAAAAAACAAACAATGAAAAAAAAATTGTTTGAAATTCAGTCAATTCAAATTATTCGAATTATTTCCTCAATTCAAATTATTCATACTGCAAAATCATACCGATGCGACAAACTAGCGGATTAAAAAAAAATTACCAAGATGGCTGCTAAGGTTTTGGAGGAAAGGTACAAATTGTGATAAAAAATACAACTTTTCAAGAGAAGCCAGAAACCATATGCCCTATTCTACAAGCAAATTTACGATAGTTTTAGAGCGCATATCGAGATGGAAATTTCTGCATTTTGTGCAGTGCATAATGTAAAAAATTATTATGCAAACGAATGAACATGCATTTTTTTAAGTAGGTTATCCCTTAAAATATTTAAAACTGTAGATAGGTTGTTATAATGTTATATGCAACATTCCTAAGAACATTAGTCTAAAATGTAGCTAATAAAGACAAAAAAAAAAAAAAATCTTAATAGCACCCTAAAATTAAGAGATGCTCGAGGTCTTTCAAAAGAACTTTGTCTTTCTTCGTCACGTACAAAGAAGACGTGCTACTACATTGAAAGCAAGAGCAAGACAAAATTAATTCTTCTTTTTATGTGATAGCATGTCTTCTTTGCACTTCACGAAAAAAGACAATTCTATCGAAAGACCTTGCGCATCAGTTAATTTTATGGTGTTATTATGAAGTTTTTTTTTTCTTTATTTGTGCATCATACTAGTTGTTTCAACATCTTTGTAAAATATAGCTAATAACTTAAATGTAAAATTAGTTTATTATACTGTAGCCTCAAAGTTCCAAAGAACAGCAATCACATTTTATCAGGATCACCAGTTACTTTTATGATTAAAATTACTGAAATAAAACTTTATGCCACCTATCGGAATTAGCCATTACGTTGGATCAAATTCTGGTACAGAAATGAAATTTACTTAGAGTATTATTTCTGGTAATTCCTACCGGAGAAATTTCATTCAGAAAAGAAAAAAATATTTCATCCCTGTACCTTGGCAAAAACTTTCTGACTTCCCAAAATTCATAAATCAATGATGATATCAATACAAGCTTTGTAAAAACTGTCAAGCAAAGGCTTCTGTTCGTGTTCGAATGATCAACTAACACAAACCAACCTCCCTTTTAACCGAAGTCCGGAAAAGATCAACTAGAGAGCGTGTAACAGATGGCAGCATCATTGGTCTTTTATAAGCTAGATTATTCAACGGACAATAGAATCCTTGTCCCGGGTAAGAGAGGGAGGGCGAAGGCAACTGTTTGGATATAAATGGAGGGAAATTTTGTGGCTTGCTATGAAGCTATCACTGAGATGCACAACGTTTTGATATATTATGACAGGAATCGGTTTGAAGGGGAGGGCCTGCTTGGGACGGAGATAATTGTTGAGACAAGCTTTCCAAATATTGTTTTGGATTGGCTGCATAACTATCAATTGTTTCTTTTTAATGTTGCATATATAATGTTTATAAAATTCAGGCATAAAGTAATGGACTATTATATTACGCTTAAAATAAAAGTACTATTTATATCTCTGAAATTTCTTAGGCAAATAAGGAAAAAATAAAAATTGTTAAAAATTACCATAAAATATACGGAAATGGAATGAATTTGATTCGGATAATATAAAATTATTGCGAAGATTGTTTGGATATAAATGGAAGGGAAATTTTGTGGCTTGTTATGAAGCTATCACTGAGATGCACGTCGTTTTGATATATTTTGACAGGAATCGGTTTGCAGGGGGGGGGGGGGGTGCTTGGACGAAGATAATTATTGAGACAAGCTTTCGAAATATTGTTTTGGATTTGGTTGCATAACTATCAATTGTTTCTTTTGGATGTTGTACGAAATAATGTTTATAAAATTCAGAACTGAAGTAATGGACTGCTATGTTACGCTTAAAATGAAAGTACTATTTATATCCCTGAAATTGGTTAGGCAAATAAGGTAAAAATAAATATTATTAGAAATTACTACAAAATATAAAGAAACGGGATGAATTTGATATAATATAAAATTATTGAGAAGGCAACTGTTTGGATATAAATGGAGGCAAATTTTGTGGCTTGCTATGAAGCTATCACTGAGATGCACATCGTTTTGGTATGACAGGAATCGGTTTGAAGGGGAGGGCCTGCTTGGGCAACACCGTCTCGATACATAAGACATGCCTTCTCCAACACCGTCTTGATAGCTTGGAACGGAGATAATTGTTGAGACAAGCTCTCGAAATATGATTTTGGATTGGCTACGTATCTATCAATTGTTTCTTTTAGATGCTGTACGAAATTATGTATTATTTCTAATTGCTAAAAAGGTGCCTTTTAGCAATTAGAAATAATATATTACATATTACGAAATGATATTTATAAAACTCAGACATAAAGCAATTGAGTATGATATTACATTTAAAATAAAAGTCTATTTTTATCGATGAAATTGCTCAGGCAAATTAGGTAAAAATAAAAATTGTTAAAAATTACCATAAAATATAATGAGACGGAATGAATTTGATTCGGATAATATAAAATTATTCCTTTTGCAAGTTAAAAAAAAAAAAAAAAAAAAAAAAAAAAAAAAAAAAATTGCTCTTACTTTGAAAGCAACAGCGTTATTTTATTTATTTATTTTAATACATGAAATATGGTCAATTTTATATGATACGAAACAAATTCGTCATGTCTTTTTTCTTTATGTTATTTTTTCTAATAAATTCTTTTTTTTTTCTTTTACTATCAGTTTCTTAGGTTTTTGCTACAAAAAATATTTTGGTTTTTCTCTACTTGTACTTGAAACTATATAGCTTAACTATAGCTTAATATGGGTGGTATTTAAAAAATAAACTTCTATTAACTTCTCCAAATAAATTTAAAAGAAAAAATCCTTAATCATTATTGAATAGCCTCATTTTAAATCTTTGACTAGAAAACTCCAAATCTATAGTTTAGAGACAACCGAATTTGAAAAAATTTCAAAATTTCGAGTTCTTGCTTTTCGACAATCTTCGAGTATGCAACAGATATACAAATATTCAGTTTAGATTAAATTCTAAGGACATTTTTATTTGATTGTTATGGATATTTTTGTTTATATATTTCAATAATTTTAGATAAAAACTTTTAAGGAACCTCGACTGATTTTAATACACGAAATATAAAGCTGTACCACTACCTCAAGCAAACCAGAAATTACCAAATACAAAATTTTATACTTGCAATTTTAAATTGATACTGTTTTCCTCCTGGTATACTTATACTATGAGAAATTTTTAATTATGTTATTTATAACTAAGTATAAATTAATATTTTTGAATATTGGATTGAAAATCATAATTATTTATTGGCTTTAGTTCTTTAATTATTTTTTTAACTTTTACTATTATTCTATTACAAAATTAGGAAACAATAATAACGTTTTGTAATACACATTAATTATACATTAATAGTTGTGATTGGATTACGATACATTCACATAAATTTGATAACATTTATGTAAAAAGCTACATTTTGTTAAAAATGTAAGCTACATTTTGTTGAAAGATATTCATCTAATAGAAACTTGTAATCTTTCAAAAAAAAAAAAAAAAAAAAAAAAAAAATGCAATGAACTGACACACGCACATATTAGAGATGAGTTCAAGGTTCGAGTTTATAAATCAACAGCTATACAATTAAACAATACATCTATTTGTTCAACGAATCAAAATATTTTTGCCTGCACCTGGTTAATTAAGGATATTATATTTTTTGTATAAGTTAATGAAAAATTCCATACCAACGGGTGCCATTCTTCCATCTCTTTCTGTATCTTCTCTTCTCCTATCCATTCCGTTCTTGTTTGTGTTTTTTAACGAAAAGGTAAGCTCTCATTTTCACCTACAGGAACACGTTACTTGGAAGCTCTATTAAAATCTATTATGCAGTATTATGGGGCTTTAGCTTCTCGATCTTTCAGTAAACGAGCTTCCAAAATCCTTTAAATTAGTTGGAAAAGCTGGAAACACATTTAGAGTGCGTTCGGAGAAGAGTGGCGTATAGCTGAATGATGACTATTCCTTTTTTGTTTGAAGAGAAAAAGAAATATGTGGAAATACTGCCATGAGAAAGAATTTGTTCTTCAGCATTTATAGTTCTATAACTGAAATATGCATTTAAAAATACATTTTCACAGAAAACCTTTTATCAAGTAACTTCAGTGCATATGTATACATTATTTATATCTATATCTTGCATATACCGTGTTTACTCGCGTAATAGTTGCACTTTTTTTGCCATTTTTTCATTGTAAAAGTCTAGGTGTGACTATTATGCGGGGAAATCTACAACACAATATTGTGCACTCTAAAATATTAGTGGTATAAAAACCACATTATAATAAAATTATTAGCTAACCAAATGTTTCCAGATTACCTGCTGTTTATTAAATACCATTTTTCTTTTTATGGTAATAATTTTATAGACATAAAATTTACAAATAATCTTTGTGAAAATATTGAGAAAAAAATTCTCATAATAAATCACTTTCACTGAAGGTATCAGTATCCCTGCGAAGAAATTATTTTGATGATTTTTTCTGCTTCAAAACGGGGGTGCGACTATTATGCGAGGGCGACTATTACGCGAGTAAACACAATATATTGGATATTTTATAAAGGAGCTTAAGATTGTCATTTTCGAACCTTATGCTGAAAATATTCAATGAAGTAACATATCTTCACCATGAATGGAAGATATTAGGCTCTTCTAACGATTCCATATCACATTCACAGTTTTTAATTTTTGTATTGTCAGTCTCTCGTGTTATATCTTTTTATCTTTTATTTTTATATTTATTTTCACACATCTAATTTCATTTTAATTATGTCTATATATATATATATATATAATATATATATATATATATATATATATATATATATATATATATATATATATATATATATATATATAGATAGATAGATAGATAGATAGATAGATAGATAGATAGATAGATAGATACGAAATGCTAAGAAAGAAAAACCTTTTAAAATTCAAAATTAGAATCCCAAGTTTTCTTTTTCTAACTTTAAATCTTATATTAAAAAAAGCCTTTTACACCTTATAAGTTTGTTCCTCATCACAACATTTATTATGTTTGTCATTAAAATCAAAGAGTAGCTTAAGATAATGCTGATGTTTGGGAAATTCTCTTTCGTTTTTGGTTAAGGACTTGCACGTTATAGATCACGAGAATCGTTCGGGTCTTGACCACATATCCATCAAAATCTAACCAACCAATTAAACTAAATATTCTTCTCAGATTTATACTTTCACCCTCTCCTCGAAAATATTACAAACCACAAAAAATTAGCAAGAACTCGCGCGAAAAAGATTGGATTTTGCCAATTTGAGAAGCATGTTCCACCTACGGCCACGTAGGCCCCGAAAACTATAAGAAATGGCTCGCGAGGCCTCAAATGGAACTCGCAAAGATGACTGTAAGATGGATCGGTAGAATAAATGAGTTCAGCCCACAAAGAGGTTCTCGAGTCCAATTATTATCTCCAAATTATCTCTCCCCAAGACGTTACATATATAAATTTATAATTGAAATGAAATCACATGTGTGAAAATATAAAAATAAGTAACTATGAATATGATATGGAATCGTCAGAGGGGCCTAACATTCAGAATTCATATAGATATCTAAATTTTGAGTAAACGGTATTACATGTAAATCACAAATCAATGAAATATTTTGATGTACTTAAAGAAGAAAATCTGTATGCAACAATTACAGAGATAAATTTCTTGAAAAAAAAATCTTGACTCCTCGAATGATAATTAGCAAAACCATATATTTAAGTAAATAAATAAATAGCTATATACTTAACATATTATGCAGTATTGGATATGCTATGTTGAATATAAAAATGTAATACACTACAAACTATACTATATTAGTTAATGCAAGAAAACTTACTGTCTATATTCGAAAGCAGTCGAAATGTGGCATACGTATATATTCCAAATGGCATATGTATATATTCCAAAATATATTCCAAATGTGGCATATGTATATATGTATTAAGTTATTTAAATTTAAGTAATGAAATGAGTAATAACAGACAACATGAGTTTAGGTTTATTGTAATTGAATAACAGAAAGAAATTTTCTACGAAAAAATATGTATTAAACACAATGCAATTTACCTCCTGAAACTTGAAATTAAATCTTTATCATAATATCATTATTATTATTTCTCTAATCCACTTAAAAACAAAGAAATGTTATGAAAAAAAAAATTCATTCTACAATTTTGGAATTTTTTTAATAACTTGATAACTGAATAATTAAGGGAAAACAATTTTCCAGTTGCATATTATATATAGCGTATAAAGTTAAAATAAAGAAAAAATATCTTTTATACTGCTATCGCACGTGTGGATATATATACATATATATATTTTTTATTTAAATTGAAATTAAAATTCGTTTAGTTAAAAAATACTAATTTCTTGAATGTAAGCAAAATTATAGTTTTAAATTTTCCGAATGAATTAGAATTCTCTCAACTGTGTGAAATATTTCTTTTTTTTATTATTATAATGTTAATTAATTACTGATAAATGATTAGTGAATAATAAGATTATGATAAATGAATTAATTACAAAAGAATGATTGCTAATAAATGTAGCATTTTGCTAAACTTATTTAATGCAGAAGTTTTTTCTTTTTCTATCCCCCCCCCCCCCCCCCCTTAAAACTATAACCACTAACTTTTAGTATGTAAATACTAAGTCAAAATAAGAAATATTAATGATTTTCTTTTAGTAAGTTTTATTTCAAGAAATAAAATCAATATTTAATACCTAACATTTTAATATGTTTGTTTTATTTTTACAACAAACGCATTTTAAATTGAAATCTCGATTATTTTTTTAAAAATTGGGAAAGAATCAATTCATTATGAATAAAGTAGGTTTTATTCGGCTGTTTAAATTAATTATTTTTGTAAGATAATTTCTAGTAGATTATCAGAAAATTAGCGAACAGTGGCTGAACACGGCAAAGGTGGTTTGCCCTTATATAATTGGTGAAAAATTAATAAATAAAATCAATATTTAATACCTAACGTTTTAATGTTTGTTTTCTTTTTAGAATAAACACATTTTAAAATTCTAAATTTCGATTAATTCATTAAAATTTATGAAAGAATCAATTCATTATGAATAAAGTAGGCTTTATTCGGGCTATTTAAATTATTTTTGTAATATAATTTTTCGTAGATTCTTAGAAAATTGCCGAACAGTGGGCTGAACAGGGCAAAAGTGGCTTGCCCTCATATAATTTGTGAAAAATTAATTAATAAAATGAATATTTAATATCTAACGTTTTACTGTTTTTCTTATTAAGAATAAGCGTATTCTAAAATTGTAAATCTCGATATATATATTTTTTAATTATGGAAGAGAAAATTCAATGTGAATAACGTAGGCTTTATTCGAGCTATTTTAATTAATTATTTTTGTAAGATACTTTTGGGCAGATTCTGAGAAAATTGGTTAACAGTGCCTGAAAAAGGCAAAGGCAGTTTGCCCTCGTGTACTTGGTGATTCTTTTTTTATCAGTTTCGGTAAAAATGGATAAATTTTCCCATATTAGTGACATCATGAAATTTAAGTCGTCTTAAATTCTTTAAATGTCCGTAATCTTCACCATATGAGCCGCAAATCAAACAAGGATGTTTAGCATCAAAAATTTTATTAAATGAAATGTAACTTATCCCTGTTTCATACATATTCGACTTCAATTATTAAGTAAAATTTTAGGTTCAAAACATGTTTGTTTTATCCACAGTTTATACGCCGGAAATTACCGTTATATAGTAGGCGTATATGTTTCCTCATTGTATTCTTAATAAGGCCACGTTTTTATTTCATATTGCCTAATTTTTGTTTGTATTTTTATATAATGAAAGATTTTACAAGTTTTACTCCAACAAGTTTAATACTTCTGTTGGAGCATCAATAAACTTCATAAGTTGGCTACTCCACTTGGTCTGATTCTGATTCAGAAAGTTTAAGCCGGAAAAGTTCATAGTCTTAAGAGAAAACAGAAAGAAAAAAAAAAGATTTAATGTTATGTTTCATATAAATGCTTATCATTTCACTTCTATCACCAAAATTTAGCTCAACTGCCCATAAACTTAAGATCGATGTTTCACTACTTCGCCGAGAAAACTAGCCAATCTCAATTGAAAATGCTATCTGTAGAACCAGCTTTGTCTTCATAGACGAACCATTTCTTCGATGTGCCTATACTTTAAAAAGAGCACCATTACTTTTATGATATTCATGTGCCATTTTCGCGGGAAAATCCATATCCCGAAGCGCGTATGTGTGGCTGTTAGCGCGGTTTCTTTCCGCCACTTGGAAGAAACATTAACGCGAAATCACGTTTGGGGTGAAATCGCGGCGCGAAATGAGGTGTTCGAAAGAATTTTTATGGCCACCCCCAAATTTAGAACGAATTTACGGAAGTGGCCCGCGTTTTGTTTTAATGCCGACGTTTATTATGATGATGAGTTTACCAGAATCGGAAGTGTGGAACTTGTGAGTAAGCTAAAAGTTTTCTGGAAATGAGGCTCTGTCTTTTAATTTTTAATGCAATGTCTCTAATGCAGTGATATGATGTGAAAATGTGGAGTAGTAATACGAGACCGTATGTTAAATTGCTTCCCAACGATTTGCGAATTGAGTAGTTTTAGTGGTAATTAGTCCGATCTTTCAATAAAAGAGAGATAATAAAGCCAACTAAAATATGAATAAAATTTAGAAATAATGGTTCAACTGTGAAAATAAAAATAATTTTTTATAAAGATGGAATTATTATTTTATCTCGGTTAAAATGCTTTAAATAGGTAATGTTTTGCAGATTATGATAAATTTTATGATATATCAGAAACAAGCATAATTTTACTTTCAAGATCTTTTTTTTTCCCTTTAACCTCTTCCCAACATTAAAGAAGAAAGCTGTCGCTCAAATTAGTTTATACATGCAGTAGCTTTGACATTGCTAAATTGCAGTCGATCCGAATCAATCCAAAATTAATGTCTAATAGTAATCCTTATATAACTTATTTTATTTTATCCATATGTTTGTTTGTATCTCATGCAAAATACTTTATCTAAAATGCACCGATTACAGCACTACAGAAAAAATGTCACTTGGAATATTTAATTTATTTTAAAATATAGCCTCCTTTCGTTATTTAAAATTTATTTTAAATTTCTGCTCAGCAATTCTTAAACTATAAAAGGATATCTTCACTGTTAAAACAAGTTGGAAATTGCACGTCAAACGTGGCAAATGTGGCGCGTTCCTACTATACCTAGTTTTATAAATATTTTTTGCACCGCATATTGTACAGAAGGTATATTTTAGTACACTTCATACACGCATATCAATTTCATTCTATTCGAAAGGCTGGCAACGTCATTAAAATGCACTTGAAATATTTTTTTCCCATTGGTCGTAATGCAACGGAAAACTTTTGACTGCCCCTGTAATTAAAAAATACATCCGATTTTTATAAAATCTGAAATGATTCGACAAAATTTTGTTAAAATTATATAATTTAAAATTTCAGACCATTCGGTTGGGTAGTTTTTGCTCTGTTATATGCGGACAGACGGACGGATTGAACGGCGACTATAGGTGCTACGTATTTATATAATTACGAACGCGCCTAAAAATATAAATGTTTCTTAATCTAGAAAATTATAATAGAATCACGAACAAAAATATACAATAACCTCTTCCGAGTTACTAACGATTCCGAAAAATGGGCTTTATCTTTAGAAACCAATATATTTCCGAGATTTAAAGAAACGTTTATAAAAACAAAGAATTTTTTTTTAGTACCATTGATCTTCGGAAACGTTTCCGAGTAATTTTTTATAGTGTATTCATTTATTTTCGCAACGCAGAATTTAGGTTTTTTGGATGCTATCCGTTCTCAAGAAAACATTTTCATGTTTTACAAACCCGTTTTTTACACCCGAACATGATAAATTAAGAACATGAACATTTAAATTAATGTCACTGTAAAAAAAAAAAAAAAAAAAAAAAAAAAAAAAAAAAAAAGTACTAAAAAACGGAAATTCTACTGGCAATCTAAACGCCAGTACTATTTCCGCATTTTTACGAAAATTTTTCCCCATAAATTACAGAAAAATTTCCGTTTTTAATCAGAAAAACGGAAAAATTTCCGTAAAAATACGGAAATAGTACTGCCGTCTAGATTGCCAGTAGAACCTCCGTTTTTTAGTTCGTTTTTTTTTTTTTTTTTTTTTTTTTTTACAGTGTGTATATATATATATATATATACTAGGCGGCTCTGCCCCCTGCAAGCTACGCTCGCCAACCGCCGTTCAGACACCGCAGAATCTAAAAACACGCTTATCTGATGGGTTTTAAAAATATTAGAGAAGATTGAATTATACTGAAAAAAGCTGCGCAGATCTCCCTGTAAACGGGTTTCCATTCAATTCCCTTTGATTGCAAAAATTTAAGGGCGAATCAGTTGCTGTAAGACATCCAATGGTTGTTTTCGTTTTTGATGAAAGAGGATCAGTTAAACATTTGAAAAGAAGCTAAAATAAAATAAATTAAGTATGCAGAGTCTTTGTCTCCCGGTATTTTAAAACAATCTCTATAACAATAGCCTAAGTCATGCGACTAGTATCAACAGTTCCAGGCGGACCACTTCGCTTTTTATACTCTAGGTGCCATTTTGGTACTTTAATGTTAGCCAGGCACAGGTGATAAGTCGCCAAATATTATTCTATCCCCATCATTTCATCTATATTATAATAGTTCAAGTCATCAACTGCCATAAACAAATACGGTCTGATCCCTTCGCCGTTCATATGAAAATTTGGCACAGATGTCATAACATCCCATTAGTGTGGTCACAAGCAACATGGGGAAATTTTTTTTTTTACGTTTTCTTCGGGGGGACCCTCCTAAAAGTTGCCAATTAGTTAGAAAATGAGATTGGCAAAGTTTCAGCTCAAATAAATAACATTAACCCGTGCCTCATCGAGGTTGAATTCTTGAAAATTTGCAATTTTTGGCAAAAAATTGTAGTTTTTCTTTCTTTACGTGAAAAATATTTGTCTTAGAAATCTGATTCTTGTTTTATTTCATAGAAACTATTGTTGCCTTGAACTTTTACTCTCATGAAAACTTATATTTAATGAACATTTAGTATTTTTCAGGACAGCTAGTGAACCATACCCTCAAACTTTGCATTTTTGAAACATAGGTAAAAAATGACAAATTAAAAATTTTATTACTTTTGATAATTTTTTTGTATTATTTTTATTAATAGGCAAAAATAAGTGAACAATTTTTGTAACTTTAAAAATATTTCACGAATTATAATTAATTATTAGTTATCTAGTTCTGTGTCTAGTAAGAAAGAGCTTCTCGATTTGTATTGCAGTTGAACCTCTGAATTTCTCTTTTTATTACAAGGCTGTTTTTGTTATCTGTTATGGTTATCTAAACATTCCGTAAAACCCCTTCCCCTTCTTGCTATGATGGCAGAAATGTAAGATTTTTTAAATTGGCCACATGTCTCATCAAATCATCGACAGTAAGCAGACAAGTAATTGTCAAGTTTTATGTATTTTATTTTATTATATTCGCAAAATGAACTGAACGCCAGAGAAGCTGCTAGACTTAGAATACATCCACTAGCTAACCACAGACATCGACTCTGCAAATAACTGTTTCGTAAACAAAAAACTGAGCTCATCAAAAACAGATTTTAAAATTCCCGTTTAGAGAGAACTGTTGTTCACTGGGGTGGAAAACTGCTTCACCATTTTTTGAATAAAGAAAATGTAGATTGGATAAAAGTTTTAATTAGTTGTGGGGATGAACAACAGTTACTACGAGTTCCTCAACTTGAAAATAGTACCGGAATAATTCAGGCGAAAGCTGTATTTTCAGCAGTTGAAGAGTGGGAGGAAGTTGGTAAAATCCAGGCAATATTTTTTGATACAACTGCAGTAAACACAGGTCGCCTCAGAGGAACCTGCATTTTTCTATAGCAATTGTTAAAGGAAAAGTCTTCTGTATTTACCATGCCGCCACCATAATTTAGAAATTTTCCTAAAAGCTGTTCTTGATTGTAAAATGGGCATAATCACTGCCCCTCAGCCAGATATTAAAAAAAAAAAAAACAATTCTGATTGTGTGGTCTAAATTAAACCAGAGTAAGTATACAAATGCTACTGAAGATGAAATACTAGGTATAAATACTTAATTCAGAAGAAATTTCAAATTTTCTTACAGTAACTTTTAAAAATTAACAGCTCAGGGATGATTATAAAGAGTTTATCCAACTTTGTTTAATTTTTATAGAACTCCTTCCTCCAAAAGATTTTTTTCAGAGCACTGGTGCTTTTAATCATGTCAGATGGATGGCGGCACAGGCCATTCATTCTCTCAAAATATATTGTTTCAGGGATCATCTTTCAATAACAAATTTAGAAAAAGAAGGTATCTGAGATCTTTTCTTATTTTTAATCAATATTTATCTAAAAGCGTGCTTCAATACTTCCACTGCCACTTTAGCCCCCAATTCAAGACCTGCAAATAATAAAATCACTTGTTCACTACAGAAAATTTTATAAATAGGTTACAGCCAAAGCACTTGCTAAAATGACAAACCGCCTTTGGTATCTTAACTCGGATCAAGTTGCATTTTCATTTTTAGATAATACTTTGGTAAAAAAAAGTCAACATAAGCCACCTTATCTAAACCATTACCACTTAAGTCCTTTCCGGCGCAGTGTCCCACGCCAGAACCACCTAATTTTAATTCCAAACTTACAAACGTCACGAAGAATATTTTAATAAAATTTTGCTTTTACAATGAAAGATTAAAGTAATGTGTTTTTAATTTCTAAAAAAGTCGTTTGTAAATTCCGGGGTAGACAATCATTTCATCCTTTTACGAACAGAATTTTTCTGTGCCAGAAAAGATTAACGTGACAGTTGTAAGGGAAAATAATTTATTTTCTCTATTATGCCTCCCTTCTTGTAACACAACTTTAATAATAAAATGCAATTGAGCATTATTTGCTCTCATTTCTATACTTCCTTTTCCCTCCCTTTTTTTTTAATTCTTTCAGTTTAAAATTCAATTTTTATCCTTTTCTTTGGAATTTTTTTTAATCAAACACTTTATTGGACTTCACAAAGCGAAAAAAGAAAAACAAAAGGTGGAAAGCAGATGAAAGGGAATGTTACAAATTTTTTTTTCGCTTTTTCATAAAAAGTCAATTTTTAGGATTCAGGTGAAGTCTGGTCCTGAAAAATGCGCATATTTTTAAATATATACATTTTTAGAAAAAAATTATGTGTGGTTCTTCAAAGCAAAACTTTTTTTTTATAAAATGAGACCTGCATTATGTTTCTAGGTTCAATTGTATTCATTTCATGAAGGAAAAACAGCATTTTTTTGCGAAAAATCACGTTTTTATCAAACTTAAACCTCAATGAGGCACGGGTTAATATTATCCAAATAAGCTGAAACTTAGCCAATCTCATTTTCTAGTCAATTGGCAACTTTTTGGGGGTCCCCCCGAAAAAATTCGAAAATTGATTTCTTGTGACCACCCTAATGTCATATACATCCCATATTGGCGCGATTTTTTAACGACGCCAATTTGGGGAACGCAGCAACAGCATAAACAACAACATCCGGCTTACCATATCAAGCATAATAACGATACTTTGGCGCCAGTTAAGTGCCCGTTCCGTATATGAAATTGGTGTTAGAAAAAAATTGCGCCAATATGGGACCGTAAGTTTTCCATTTTGATTAAAAAATAAATTTTTTTTTTCGAATAAAACTACATAAAATTTGCCATGGTTGCAAAGAATTCTTGGTACTGTTACGCTAGCCGGATACAAATCTCTCCAATAGCTTTTTTTTCAACTCGCCAGTTAGAATTATTTTTTTCGAGTGGTAATATTTGGCCAGATGTCATATACGCACAGCAAGTTTGGGGTGACTTTTTTTTTTTTTTTTTTTTTTTTTTTTTTTTTTTTTTAACGAAAATTTGACGAAAACCTAGTTTTTAAATACCAGTTACATATGCATTTTTAGTATTACTTAGTTATCCCGTCGACCAAAAATCTATCGCCAAACTATAAGATTAAATGCCAATGATGGTTGATCGTAAATGTCACATTCACTTGACTTTAAGCAAGTTACACGTGTTTACGGCATCAAGGGATTTTTATTTCGACTTTTTATTTGTATATTTATTAATGTTATACTAATTTATTTGTTCATTCGTTATTTAAAATAAAAATTATGTCAATTTGTATAATTTGGCGAGTGTTTTGGCGATTTATATAATTTGGCGAAATTGGTCGACGGAATAACTAAGTAGTACCGTATTTTTTAATTATTTTCTATTATTTTCTAAAGGAAATATAAAAAATAATTAATAATTATAGAACAAAATTTATATAATTTATAAAAAGAAATAAAAGTAAATAAACATTTATTATCAAATAAACAACAATAGCCAGGTTACCATGTCAACCTTTTCTAAAATATGAAAAAAAAATATCTAAAGGTATATATAAATATTATACAGACATACAAACAATAAATACAATAAACCCAACTGGAGTGAAAAATTAGCCAGAACCAGGAATCGAATCCTGGAACACAGTATACAAGACTGCTGCTCTAACCACTGAGCTACCCCAGCCGATGCCTGAGTCTGCAATTAGTGGTTAGAGCAGCAGTCTTGTATACTGTGGTCCCGGGTTCGATTCCTGGCTCTGTCTAATTTTTCACTCCAGTTGGGTTTATTGTATTTATTGTTTGTATGTCTGTATAATATTTATATGTACCTTTAACTGTTGAATGCAGGCGTTATTTATGCGTGTATGTGTGTTTTAATATATATTGAAGTACGGTTGTTTTATTCTAAAAAAATATCTATTTGATTGAAATTTGAGTTGCCACATTAGAAAAATGTATACAAAATTAGATAAAAATTAATATTTCGAAAACTAATTCGAATTAAAAAATTCTAATACCAGTTTTGAGATCTGCGGATCAATGCTGATTTTTGGTGTTAATTTCATCGCAAAGTATTCCATATTTTAGGAGAAATCGCTTGAAACATAATCAGTTGTTTAATCAGTCGATTCATATATCCGTTTCATAAATTTGTTTCATTAGGATTATATATATATATATATTGAAAAATCCAAATTCATATAATTTAGTACACGAAAAAACATCTAAAACTGTAACTAAAACAATAATTAACAAAACCAAGAGTAACTAAGAAAAAACTAAATATGGAGACAAGTGGCCAAGGCTTATGACTTGTACTGCGGGGTTAAACATGTTTTACGTGCACAACATTCCCCCTCACTTGCCAAGACCAAACAAATAGAGATTGAAAAAATGAAAATCACAAACTAACCCAAAAGCCGTCAAATGAAGTCCGTGAATAACCTCACCGCTAATCTATTTTCGATAGGAATCACATATCGATAAATCACCATCATCGAACAATTCCAATACCTTATTTCGATAGCATTTTTTCTTGATAAAATTGAAAGTTAAATCATTAAGAAAATGTATTGGATAATTTTGTTTACTGGCGTTTATGTAAAGGTTAAAAATTTCACCAACCAATTTATCAACATTTGAACACAAATTTGCAATACGATTTAATCCATTTAAATATATATTTCTAAAAATTGAAACATGCACGTTACTATTAAAGTTTAATATTTTTATTGTATCAAAATCAAAATAATTTCTTTTATCATAAATACTGTATACTAAAATTCCGTTTTTAATCTCCAAATTAACATATAAGTTAGTTGACACTGGTTTGATTATCCGAAGCACTCTAGCATATATATATATATATATATATATATATATATATATATATATATTTAAAAAATTATGAATTGTAATATTTTATAATGGTTATTTATATATATACATATTTACTCTTACATGTATAAATTCAGTAACGCAGCTTTTAATTTTTAACTGTGAATTAAGAACTAAAAACCTATATTCTGGTTTTAGAAAACTAATTAATACACCATAAAAACTGCTCGAAAACATTTCCGATAGTTAGTGGCAGAAAAAAAAAACTTTGTTTTTATAAATAATGTAAAAAATATATTAGTTTTTGATGTTTCTAATGAGAACGAACGCTTTTCGAAATCACTTGTAACTCGGAAGAAGTTACTGTATATGCCTGTTCATGGTTATATTATATTTTCGTAGATAGTTTTTTTTTTTTCCTTTTAATGTGATGAATCTTCAACAGATCAGTTTGAGAGAAAGTAGTTTATATTAGATCTCATATTATAGTATGCTTGGATTGACTCAATGAGACCGACTAAGTTATAAAATTAGTTAATAAGTTATGATTAGAGAATAAAACTGAATTAAATTATTTTTAAAGCGATATTACTATGCTGCTATATATTTTAGTTTTGCTAAAAAAAAAAAAAAAAAATGATTTATGTAGCCAACTTCTGTTTTGCATCCATTCTTAATGATTTAAAACATTACAAAATATTGTAATTAAAAAATGAAAATTTGAAAAATTTTAAAATTGTCATGTAGATTCTATAAAACCAACAGTAACACTGAGTGTGAAACAGCGGCAATTTTGGTGAATAAATGCAGTAATCTTGTGTTGCAGATGTACTAACCGGGGATATTATTTCTTATTTCTTATGAGATAAAGCCACACATCTATGAATATCCTAAAGGATATTTATTTATTTATTTTAAATGACATTTTCTGAAAATTCACAATCATTTTTTTTTTTTTTTTTTTTTTTTTTTACCTATTCAGCACGGCGAGCAATTACTAAACAACTTTCTGCACCTATAATCAACCCCCAAAAAATTAATTTTCACCAAGTTCTTACAAGTGATATATTACATATAAAAATATTTTTCAACATCAGCTTTTCACAGGGACTGTTTGGCTATCCTTCCGTGCGTTTTAAAAATTATTTATTATTATTATTTTATTTTTTTTATGGTGATGTTAAAAGTTTTCCAAGTAGACATTTCAAAGTTTATTTTTATTTGTTTATTTATTTTAAATACTTAAATTTTAAGAGACTACAAAAAAGAAAGGAAAAGAAAAACGCATTATATCAGCATCAGACGTAGTTTTTGATCGTGAAAACTGTACTTTGACAATTATAACAGATAATGATTAATCACCTATTTAAATTTTTCCGAAAGTTAACGGAGGCTTTTTTGATCAACCGCCGAGAGTAGAAGCGTCCTCTAAAAGGCTATTGTCCCGTCAGGCAAAGACACTCGCGAGCTAATGCTAAACCTGTGAGAAGGTTATTTGCTAATATCTCGTTTGCATTTCGACAATTTTTATTTTTATTTTATTTTTTTAATTATTATTATTATTATTATTATTTTAATTGAATATCTGAGGTACATCTCTACGTCGCCCCTTTTCTACTTTTTCGATTTTGGTTGCAGATATTTTTTATAAAGTTACTTTCACTTTCGAAACCAGTTCCGAAAATGAGTCATTTTAAAAAATATCTGCAACCGAAATCGAAAAAGTAAAAAAGGGGCGATTCCTTACCTAACAATACAAAAAAAAAAAAAAAAAAAAAAAAAAAAAAAAGTCGAAATGCAAACCAGATATTAGCAAATAACCTTTCCATAGGTTTAGCATTAGCTCGCGAGTGTCTTCGCCTGACATGGACAGGAGCCTTAAGACTCCTCATCAGTCAGGATACAAATTCTCCTCCCTAATACTAAACCTATGGGCTTGGCTATTTTTCAGATTTTGCCTCGGAAAATAAACTTTTTTTTCGTCTGTTTTCTGTATTCTCTTCTTCAAGAATGTTTTTTTTTTCTTTTCTAATTGGACAAAATATTTAAAAAATACATTGTTAGTTTTATTTAAACTGCTAAAATCTTACTTACAATTCGCCTGCTTCACTTAGATTTTAGTGCTTGAATTATAAAATTAAATGTATATTTTAGAGACATTTTCTTAAATTATCTATATACCATATATTTCGCCATCGTATGTATACAGAAATCGCGATTACTTGTTAACTGTTTAATGACAACGCCCGAATGAAACGCATTTCATTGGCTATTGAATAGCATTTAATGCATCTCCATGCCTAAAAGGGGGTTTACCATAAGCGGACCGCGTTCTGTCGCCAAATGCCGCCAAATTTGTCGACAAAAATTAATCGCCAAAAGTGACGCCAACTTGGTGATAGCTCTAATATTTCGTCAAATTCCCACAGACTTCCATTGTAAACCAATAGGGTTTACTTGCTTACAGAAAATCAATAAATTGAGGTATTTTAATGCAACAAACAGTAATATTAGCTTAAGGGATTATATTAATTATATTTAAGGGGGCCCAAGTAAATTAAATTATAAATAAAAGTAACATGATATAATGCTTAGCATGCTTTTCCAAACATAAATTTTATGGGAGACCAAACTGGTCGCCAAAGGCGGATAGTAAAGAAAGAATTATTCTTCAAGAAGAGCATAAAGAAGGTAAAAATTTTAATTTTCTGAGGAGACATTTGAAAAATACGGATGCATTCCAAACCCATAGGTTTAGCATTAGAGATGGGAATTTGCGTCCTGACTGATGAGAAACTTCAAGAGGACGCTTTAAGGTTATTCTCAAATCCAAACTCGCAATCTTGTAACATATTCATGAAGTTAATTTTAACCTTAAATGCATGAAACTGGCAAGAGCTATTATTCAGAAACCCTGAAATCGAGCAGATAGCAATCGCTTACAACTCAAGATGTACTACATTTATCGAAACATGAAAAATGATAAAATATACAATATGAACTTTAAAAAAAGCTCACCGTTTTACTAAAAAAGCGACTAAAATGATAAAAGAGATATTACAAGTTAAAAATGTACATTTTATTTAAAACTTCTTAGCCCTTTCAGATTGTATCACCCAAGCGCATCATCAAATAATATTTTAATAACTAATTTCTTTATATTTATACAAATACGTCACTTTGTTCTGAAAATGAGAGCAATATAAAATAAAATGTATATTTTTAACTTACAATATCTCTTTTATTATGTTAGTTGCCTTTTAACTCTTAAATGCCTGATTTTTCAAAAATCATTGTAATAATGTTTTTCGGCTTTCATTTTTTAAATAAATCATGGGAAAAATACTTAATAAAATCATATTTTGTTTTAAGTATAGTTTACGGCTATAAAACAGTTTGTTACTAATCGTCAATACTGGTGTTTAATTGAAAAAATAATTTCCCTTTGATAAAATTCTGTAATATTAAACACACAAGAATTTTAGGAGCTATAATAAGAAATAAATTTTACTTACTCACTGCGGGTGAAAATTGGGTATTTCGCAAGCTTCCAAACAAAATAAAAAGAACAAGTAGCAACAATTGAAAAAATAAATCTATCTTTATTCTTAAACAGCACAAGTGTTACCATCCGCATGTTGAAAATCGATTTAATAATATCTTCAGAATGTATTTTATTGGCAACATTAGGCATTATAGCTTCAATATGATTTTAGAGCCTAAATTGGGTATGTTGCCGAAAAGCAACACCAGGCATTTAAGGGTTAAGTAAAACATTAAGCTTTTTAAAGTTCATATTGTATATTTCATGTTTGAATCAATGTGAAATATTGCGTTTCATCTTATGATTTTATTTTATTATAAAAAATTATATTTGATTCCAAATCAACTTGCATAGTCATTCATGCCTTCCAGTTTCCCGCTTTTATGTTTCAAAATGAGTCTATGAATGTATTTGAAAACTTTGCATTGTTAAACGATTAAAAATATTTTGGGTCATGAATCCATAATTTTTTATTCACTCACAGGTGTCGTTCCTCACTTCTGCCCTAAACACTCTCTCTGCACAAGAGTTTCAGATTTGGCCTGAAGAGTGGTTCAGAACTCGGGTACCATGGGATTATCGTTAATCCTACCCTCATTTAAATTAATCCCCTGCATTTATGAGAAGATTAACACATATGTGTATAGAATAGAATCGTGAAAACGGGGCGGTCTGTTTAACCATCTGTGTGATTTGTAATGATCTCTCTGCTTTGATAATAGTAAGAACAGGTTGATAATTCTGAATACTTTGTTTTTTTTTCACTTTTTCTTTTTCTTTTTTTAATTTTTTTTAAATTTACTAGAGTAATATGGTTAATAAAAAAGGCTTTTTTAATTGAAATGAATTTGTTCGCTTTCGTTTTGAAGAGAGTGGATTTTTTTAGACGGATAACCTTCTTTCTGGGTAACTGTTTCTACAATCATTATTTGGTAATTTCTTGGAATCTAGTAGTTCAGGTTTACCTATGTATAGCTTATTACAACAACGTATGATACACGGTGATTAAAAATAGATTAAGGAGGTTATCAACTTCTCTGCTCAACAAATGCGAAATTTGCTGGCATATTTTCTGACTCTTTTTTAAACGTAAATGCATAAAATTGTCGGTACCGACTATTGAAGTGATTCGGAATCGAATGGCGTTTTCCATTTTTTATGAGGATCTATTACTTTTGAGTTATAAGCTATTTTTTGTCACGTGACGACAAGTTTTTCTCCTTTGCTGCACTGTTGCGTCCCGGCATTCGGTTCAAAACGCTCACTTTGATAGTATTTTCTATCTTTTGCCTTTGCCAAAAAATGGAAAACGATATTTTATTACATAGTTTCTGAATAAGAACACCTACCTGTTCCGTACGTTTCCGAACAAAAATTAATTCAGAAATGTTATCAAAAAATAGCCTCCTTTGGATTTGAGAACAACCTCAAGCAAAATTTAATAATTATAAATGTGATTTTTTTTTTAACTTTTTTTCATTAAAGTTAGCAAAAATGTAGAAATATGGATAAATAGATTTAAATAGAAATTTCTCCAAATTAGCCGACTATCGCCAAGTTGGCTACATATATGGCAACTTATTTTGTCGCTATTGTGGTAACCCTGCCATTAGTACTTTTCAACATATACTCATTGTTGGAGCTAATACTGATTTATCCATAGGAAATCAAACTATAATTGATTAACAGTTAAATTGAAGTAGTGTTAACCTTAGCAGTGTTAGTTTAAGCTTAAGTAGTGTTTTTGCGATATCTTTTGCGAAAATGGTGGGCGCTTGGGAGAAGGATCCTTTTCCCCTTGGGTGTCGAATTTTGAAAAATTCCGAAACACATATTTACTAATTTTAGTTACACTATAGACATGTCAAGTTTTAAGATTTTATTTCCATTGGTAATATGAGATAGGGGGATTTTTTTAAATTTTAAATTTGCCCCCTTAGGAAACGCATTTTAAAAAATCGATGTCCATTTCATGCATTGCCGACAGGAATACAAATATATTCCAAATTTTAAAGCTCTGTGTCAACCGGAAGTGGGTTAAAAATGAGTCATAAGATTTGACTGCCGCATACAAACAGAATTGTAAATTAAAAGAAAGCATGTAAAAATGGTAGTACATACAAACTATTTTTGTACAGAAAAACAGAGTATCGTATTCCATTTTTCCCCCACAAAAACGCAGCATGCCTCCCTCCAATCCACATCCAACAATCGTGCAAATAAAATTTTGGTAATCAATTTTATCTCATTTATTTTAATTAAGAATATTTTGCTTCAAAGTATTATTAGTTTTTTTTACTGATCAGTTTTTTTTACTGATCAGTTTTTTGTCAATTTTTTAGTTTAAAATCATCAAAGAGCTGTAAAGATTAAAATGTGAGAAAGTGGAATCTTACCTGATTTTAAATTATAATATTTAGTCATGTTTTTAGATTGGTATTGCTTCTAGAACAAAAAAATACGTGTTTTTACTTTCTTTGTTACATTTTATTACTTATTTTGAGACTTACTAAAACTATAATACTGAAATGTGTATGCCACATTTAAAATAAACATTATAAACTTATATTTACGTTACATATTTCTTAAAATAACTGTTATTTAAAGTCAAACACCTTACCAAGTTTTCTTACCAAGTCTCTTATAACTTTGATTTATTCTCTATAATACCATATATTATAATACGAGCAAACCTTGTGTCTCTGTGTGTGTATGCGTGTGTGCAAATTTTATGTAAAAAATGGCTCTAACGATTTTTACTAAATTTTGTATTTGTATCCTACAGTTTTGGGATACGAGAAGATCATTGGGCAATGTCCCATGTTCGAGAAAATTTGATTATTGGGTCATTTTTGAGTCACTACAGTACACTACATACCACTTTATGGGAAAGAGGGGTGGAACAGTTATTAAGTTGTTGAATAGTTAGCAGAAAACGAAGTCGTAAAGTTGGCAACATTCGCCAAACTTGGTGATATTTGGCGAAAAGTTGGCGACATTTGGTGGGAAAATCGACTTTCAACATTACCAATGCCAAAAAACATGTTTGGTGCCAAATGAAATAATGGCGTCAAATTTAGCTATTAAGATGGCAAAAAAATTGGCTTTCAGAATCTGAAGGAATTTTCTAGAAATTCCCAATAAAAGCTGAGGTACACGATTCGACCATAGAACGTTCTCGAAAACAGAGTTCAACCAATCAGAATACACAGAACTTTCTCGCAATTATTCTCAAACCTATATAAGAAAGCGCTTCGACCGAAGGCTAAAATCCTTGAAACTGGAAAGTGAATCTTGCGATCTGCAAAAGACTTAAAAGTCTACAAAACGATAGAAGTTTGTACTCAAATTTCGCGTTTACAACTGTGCAGTGCTAAGCTAATTTTAATAACACAAAGTTAATTTTAATTGAGTGTAGCTCGCTGTTCTCTGTTGTTTGCTTGTTAAAATACTTATTTTTGAAACGCACATTTCGCTCACATTTCAATATTAAAATTATAATTAAAGCTTTTATTCTATTGTAAATATACAGGATGACTAAAAAATAATAAAAAAAATATTGTGCAAAATTTAAGAAGTGGTACTGCACAAAACAAATATATTTTTATGGGAAAATAGAGTCATAATCCCTTTTTTATAGGAAAACAGGGTCATAATCTATTTTTTCACTGAAAAATACTGAGAGCTTCAGACCGATCTTAACATGACTATTGTTCATTACTAACTACTAATATAAAGATATTTGAAAGCAATTTTCAGCTAACTTACCTCTTTGTGTCAAATCCAAAAATATCACGAGCAGTGATGGAAGAGTGTCATTTCAGTAATTTAATAATTAATTACATTTGGCAATATGGAGCATCTAGTTCAGCACTATTTGGCTAAACATGACAGAGACTTCTACCACTTTTCCTGCTATTCTTACATTTTACACTAAGAAAAATCAGTCTCTTTCAAATTTCTTCAAAATATCTTCTTTATTGTTAAATTTATTAAGTAAAATAACGAATTCGAAAGCGATTGAAACAGACTGTATTTTTACTGAATAAATGAATTATAAACTTGGTTTCCTATCTCTTAAAGTTTGTCCAATCATTTTTAATCATCCTGTACTTAAAACAATGGGATTTCTTCGCTTCAAAACTGTTATAAAATAGTCCTCTGACGATAAGAAATTAATGAATATGAAAATTTGGACTGTTGGTGAAAAACCAATATTTTACCGTTTGATTAATTTTAGAATAGATGTGCTTCCTTTAATCATATGGATTTTCAAATATTCTTTTACAGGTATCTATTGAAAATTATCCTAAACATTTAGAATAGATTCAGACACTCAATATTTCTACGAGTAATAGTGTTAGTACATGTAAATCTTTTATCTTTTTAGTCCATATAAAATTTTGAACTACTCTCTTCAGGAAGTTTTTTTTAATAACTGTATAAACACAAACTTCCTATGCAAAAATTGTTTGTGTACTGACATCCCTTAAAATTAGTTCACCCTGTTTTATAGAAATCCATATATATATATATATATATAATATTATATAATGTATTATAGAAACCATTTTATGTTAATGTCTTTATATTCAGTCTGGGGTTACACTGACTCCACTTGCATCAAAATATTTGAAATTAATATTTGTATAAAATGGTAAGAATTAATTAATAAAATCAATTTTAAATTAATAAATTACAATAAATGTCCCTCAAACATACTACGTCGCAACCTGTGGCGCACAGACCACCAAATTACCAATAGTTTAGCATAGAAAAAAATTGTCTTATTTAATAATTGAAACTTTTTCCATGATTATAAGGAATATTACATTTTGGAAATTCTGTTTATAAATGACTTTCAAGCAAAAAGGTTATGCAGCCCTATTTAAATACTTTCAATTAAATCATGTTACAATTATAGGAATGAATAAGTTCAAAAATTCGCATTTCATCTTAATTAGTACATTTTTTGAAAATCAAGGAATGAAATTAATAACAATTAAATCAGTAGACAAATAATAACCATAAAGATTTTTCGTCTAACACAGATTGGATATTGCTTTATCATCAGGTCAAAGCAAGCGTTAAAAATTTGGAGTTCGTTAAAAATTATTGTTAGTTTTAAATCCAATAACGAAAAAAAAAACTGAATTTTGAAAAATCATGTCAAAATGACTATATTTTTATTATAAAACAAGATATATTGCTCCACAAACTTAATTGTATTACGATTGAATTTAAAGTTTTTATTCTCAAAACAAAATGATTAATACTGAAACTGATCTAATTACTTGAAATCCAATTAAATTTTAAAAATAATTTCAAAAATGAAATTGTTCAAAAGTTAATTTATAAGTAAAGCACATTGAGGCTTAACAATTTCCATATCGGAAAAATAATTTGACGCATATTACACCGTGATGCGAATTATCATATCAAATAATTTAATTTCGAAATAGTTATTAAATTTAGGCTTTTATCTTAAGGAGCATTAATCGAAAATGTATCATCTGTAAATAACGTAAAAAATAACACGAGATTACACGGGGTGGCCAAAAAGTCCCTAACATATTTTAAAGTTTAATATAAAGTCAAGTAACTGCCGTACGAGAGTGCGGTTCGAACTAAAATGCTTATCACGATTCTTATATATTAAGTAATTAACTAATAATAATTAAGCTAACTCTTAATTGATGAGGCACATCGTAGACAGATAAACATTTAATAATCATTTCACAAACACATCACAACACTTTAAACGTCAGTCACATGACACAAAAATAAAGAGAACAGAATTCTCTGAAAATGCATTGTGGGAGGAAAGAAAGCTTTGATGCTGCCATCTATACTTAATAAATTGAAGCTCAAACATGACAGCTCTGCCCCACTTAATATGTGAATCGGTCAGGAGGTCTTCTGTATCTGTCGGATTTTCTCAGTACCTGTGGAGAAGGAGAAGAAGAATTAGATTTTACAAGTTCAGCAGCATCAACTATTGAACTAGTGGGAACAGAAGGTTTTGGAGAATCAGGATGACAGTCAGTTGGTGTAGGACCTGGAGTACCTAGCTCATGAGAATCAACTGGTTGTGGATCGGTGATACTAGGTTGTATTGGTGGAAAATCACCTTGCTTCACAATTGCATTTTCACTTCTGAAATTCCCTGTATCACTTTCTTCAGAATTTCTATCATTAACTAAAGAAATCTCTGAATCTACATTAGTTATTTGATCAACATGCCTTTTCCAGATATTCGAACCAACTTGAACTCTATAACTACATTAGTTATTTGATTCAACATGCCTTTTCCAGATATTCGAACCAACTTGAACTCTATAATATAATTTTCCTTCTCGTGCTATTATTCGACCAATTTTCCACTTTGCTTCTGAAGTATAATTTCTTACAGCTACTTTCTGTTTAATTTCAAATTCTTTTACTTTAACTTTGGACTTTTTTGCATGTTGTTTATCATGAACGAAATTTGTAACATTTGGCGCTATCAAATCTGTTTTTGTTCTTATATGACGTTTTAGAAATAGAGATGCAGGACTCTACCCAGTTGTAACATTAGGCATCTTCCTATATTGCAAAAGAAAGCTATTTAATTTCGTTTGTAAAGTACCAGGTTCGGAAGCTAATACTTTTAATCCACGTTTCAGAATTTGCACATATCTCTCCGCCTTTCCATTTGTAGCTGCATGGTATGGAGCACTGAACTTATGTTTTACATCATGATTTCTCAAAAATGTCTCAAATTCTTCAGATATAAACTGTTTAGCATTATCTGATACTAAAGAAATTGGAAAACCGTATCGTGCAAAAAGCGAAGAAAGGCAAGTAATTGTAATTTCTGAAATTGTACTAGGAACAATAAAAACTTTTCTGGCCATTTGCTATAGGCATCAACCACTAAAAGAAGCATATTTCCCATAACGGGATCAAAATAATCAATATGAATTCTTTGCCATGGAGCTGAAGGCCATTCCCAATGATGTGTATCAACTTTAGAAGGATTATTTTTCAAATTTACACAAGTAGTGCAATTTCGTGCAAGATCTTCAATATCTTGGTCTATACCTGGCCACCATACAAAACTATGGGCTAAAGACTTCATTTTAACTATACGAAAATGACCAAAGTGTAATTCTTTTAAGATTTGGTTTCTATGAATTTCAGGGATAACTACCCTACATCTTTTTAAAATACAACTATGTTGAAGAGTAAATTCTTCTTGTTTACGACCAAAAAGTAAATTTTTAGGAATTTCAGAATTAGAAATGAGGTGATGAAAAATTTTACGTAAAAAGGGATCAGATTTTGTAGCTGAAGCAATAGATTTAGAATTTAATGGTAAGACAGAGAGTTGATTAATTTGAAGAATTTCAGATTAATCAATTGCACCATGCTAATTTAATTGTTGAGGTAAATCTTCACTACGTAAAGGAAGTCGTGAAAGAGCATCAACATTTCCGTGATCAGTAGTTTTTTTTTTCTTATAACGGATATCATATTGAAACGTTTGCAAATAAATTGCGTATCGTTGTATTCTAGCAGCCGATAAAACAGGGATACTTTTAGAAGGAAAAAAATAGACACTAAAGGTTTACTATTAGTAAATAAGGTAAACCTGTTGCCATACAAATATTGAAAAAATTTCTTCACACCAAATATAATCGCTAATGCCTCTTTATCAACTTGACTATAGCGTTTTTCTGCATTATTCAAAGTTCTGGAGACAAACCCAATAGGCTTTTCAGTGTTATCTGGCATCATATGCGAAAGAACTGCAGAGATACCATAAGGAGAAGCATCAGTAGCTAAAACTAAAGGTCACTTAGGATTAAAGAGCGTAAGAACCTTGTCAGAATTATTTTTTTATATATATACTTTTAAATGCTTGTTCACACTTATAAGACCAACTAAATTTAACATCCTTCTTTAGCAAATTATTAATTAAAGGATTTGCAATAGTAGATAAGTTTGGTACAAACTTAGCATAATATGTGACTAAGCCTAAAAAAGCTTTAACCTGAGATATATTTACTTGTCTTGGAGCATTTAAAATTGCTTCAATTTTATCTTGTGTTTTATGAGTACCGTGTTTATCAACTTTATAACCACAATAAGTAATCTCATCTGCCATAAAGAATGATTTTTCTTTATTTATCCTAATGTTATAATCCCTTAATCTTTCTAATACTTGCTTTAATCTTTGTAAATGAATTTCAACTGTTTCACCTGTAGCCCCAGTATCATCTATAAAAAATGTAACACCTTTAATTCCTCTCAAAATGTGCTCAATTTTTCTTTGCCATATAGCAGGAGAACTAGCAAGACCCATGGGTAACTTAAGGAATTGGAATAATCCTTTTAGTGTATTAATCATCAATAATTCTCGTGATTTTTCATCTACAGGTAACTGAAGATAAGCTTGATTTAAATCAATTTTTGTAAAATGAACACCACCACCTAATGTAGCTAACATATCTTCTATTTTAGGTAAAGGATATTTTTCAATTTTCAGAAATTTATTTAATGTTACTTTAAAATCACCACATAACCGAATTTTCCAAATTAGGCTTAACCCCTGGAACTATAGGAGTTGCCCACCTGCGGTTTGTAACTGGTTTAATAATATCTGCATTTTGTAAATTTTGTAATTCTTCATTGACTGCTGCGCGTAGTGCATAAGTGACAATCCTAGCTTTACAAAATATGGGTGTAGCATCTTTTTCAAGATAAAGTTCTGCCTGTAAACCTTTAATCACCCCAGCCTTATCAGTAAAGAAATCAGAAAATTCCTGTAACAAGCCTTGTAATTTATCAGAATAATTTACAATTTCATTCACATATACTGATTTTAAATTATGTGGGAAAATATCAAATTCAGATAACCAATCTCTACTAAATAATAATGGAAAATTATCTTCTTTTATCAAATACAACTGTACCTTTCTAGTTTTATTTTCATAAGTAACATTTACTTCAATATAACCAACAGGTTTGAAAATTTCACCAGTTGCAGTTTTTAACTGAACATCTGGGGGAAAAAATTTATAATCAGGAAAAATCCTACAAAATCTTTTTAAAGGAACAGCAGAAATTCCAGATCCAGTATCTAATTCCATATTAGCTCTAGCTTTGTTTTCAATGAAAACAGACAACTTAATTGGATTTGAACCTTTATTATACTTTACAGTTAAAACATTTACAGTATTTAAAGAATTTACGTGTTTTTCAGATTTTATACTTCTGCATACCTTGCTTAAATGGCCCTTTTTCCTACAAAGGTTGCAAGTAACATTAATAAATGTGCAAACATTTACTAAATGTGAGGCATTTCCACATCTATAGCACTTTAACTTATTTTTATTCATGTCAGAATGTGTGTTATTTACATGATTGTTGACATTCTGTTTTTGAGAACAATTTTGTAATTTTTTATTTTGTACATTTTCCGTACTGGAAATTTTATTTACATTGAAATTTTTATGCTTAATTTCAGAAATTTCAATATCTACATTATATAAAGCTAAAGCTTTCTCAACAGCTTTTCTGAAATTTAAATCATCAACTTGTGGAATCAATTTATTCTGAATGCTTTTATTTTTCAAACCGCGCAGAAACTGTTCCGGTAAATTTTCATTTAAAGTATCACCAGTAAAGGAACAAAAGGTCGTACCCTTTTTTAATCCAGCAGCAAAATCTTGAATTGATTCAGTTTCATTTTGAAAACATTTTCTAAATTTAATGAGCTCAATGAATTTATTGGGGGCGGGGCTTGAGTGTTTAAGCAGAACACCAACAATTTCATTATATTTTAAGGTTTCACAATTCTTAGGTACACATAAATCACATAATGAACCATATAATTTCGGTTCTAATAATGATAAAAGAGCAGGAACTTTTTTCTGTTCTGTTATGTCATGCAGAACGAAATTTTGTTCTAATCTTTTCACGTAAGTTGTGAAAGAGTCTACTTTTCATCAAATTCTTTAAAATGGGTAAACATTTTACTTTATTAAACGTAGCAAAAGCGTAAAAAGGTAAAATAAATGTAATGTAGAACTTACCACTGCCGTAAATACTGTAGAAGACTATGAAGTATTAATATAGCATTGCAGTATTGCACCGAACCGTAGAACATTCAAACCAGAAGTAGAGCCATTTTCACCGGCACAATTCTCATTTTCGGTAAACTTTTTCCGGTACAAATATTTCATTTTTATCCATCGTCGCCGCTTATATATTTAGTAATTAACTAATAATAATCAACATAACTCTTAATTGACGAGGCACACTGTTAAAAATATTTCTGTAAAACAACAGAAAATTTCTGGCAGCAAAAAGTTGCCAGAACATATCTGTTTTCAGAAAATGCGTTATCAGACGACAGAAATATGTAGTCATACAGGCACTTCGTGTTGACAATTGACGCTTTTTCCAACAGTCAAATTTGTAGGTCGATTCCTGTTAGCGAGGGGAGGGGGGGTCTATTTAACAAAAGAATCGCGTATTATAGGTTAGGTACACGGGAAATTTCTATTTACCGATCGATTTGTTTACATTAATAATAATAAATATTTATAGGAATTTCTCCTCCAAACTTTTACAAAATTAATTTAAATAGCTTATTCGCAATAAAATATTTAAACAGTTGAATTTATATAGATTTGTGAAATAAGTACATTAAAGACTGGAATAAGTGAAAGAAGATATCTTAAACTGCTCCCCCCCACCGGAATAATAATATATGTATATATATATATATACGATATAAGGTAACTCCCTCCTCCCCCGTAAAAATATTTATTAATAAAATAAATATATGTATTGAATGTGATTTGTAATTAAAACAACTTTAATATTTATTCATGCAATATTTCTGAAAATTGATTAGGTTAAATCAGTGATGTTGGTTAATTATATAAATAATACCTGCCATTTTTTATAATTTTTTCGAATAGAAAGCTTTGTATATATAAATGTGTAAAAGTTGACAGCTATGAGCAAAGATGAGAAATAAAAAAGAAGAGCCACTAAAATCTATATAAACATCACCATAAAAAAAAATATTTCATTTCAGCTAAAGTGATAAAATGAGTTTTCATCCTTCTTAATAATTTACAATGTTTTTCCGTATATAGTAAATGATCATCAACTAAATAAGAAAAAAAATATTACAATATAATTTAAATTAAAATGTTAAACAAAATTAAACTTGCTAATTCTAAAAAATGAATGGTTAAAGCTTAAATAAGAATTATTTTCAAAATAATTCACACAGTTGTAGCTCAAAATTTATTTCATTAAATGGAGTGAATAAAATTTACACATTTTAACTTAACCACCACAGTTAACTCTAAGATTGTATTAAAAAAAAAAAAAAAAAAATTCCTCAGAATCAACATATGGAACGATTAATCAAAATATCAATCACTCCATTTTAAACAATAAAATAAATAGTAGGAAATGTGATAAATTTAAACAATAAAAATATATGAACGGCACCAGATCTGATAAATATTATCCTGGTTAATGTTAAACGAAAATATCAGTTATCTATAACTATAATAATTAATGCAGCTACTCTAATGTTTATTATTAAAACTATCACTCCAAAACTAATCACGTATGTCAATTGATGACAAAATTAATTCAAAATTTCAATCAAAATTTCTAGAACTAATACATATGAAGTAAAATTAAACAGTAAGTCATAAAAAAGTTAAATATAATAAGTAATCATTCTACAGCTATGTAAAAATTCAACATTTGTAAACTAATCATAAACTTAAGATTATGAATTTAACTTAAAATAAACAACTGATCAAAAAATAATCCCCAGTTATTAAGAGAATTAGATCAACTAAGTTATGTGCATAAATAATGAAATATAAAATAATACTAATAATTTAAGTAAATCATACATAATAATAAAAAGAAAAAATAAATAAATAAATAGTATTGCTTAATGAAAATTTTCTTCATACATATTGTTACGTTTCGGAAAAACATTGTTAGATGTTTAAAAGAAGGATGAAAACATACCTTGCTATGTTTGTTTTCTAATATGAAAATTACTCCATTAATGTGGTACTGATGTCAAAGATGTGTGTCGCCGGTTCCAATGGTGATATTGAGTGTGAATTTTCTTTTAAAAATTCTGTATATTTATTCTTTTCCAATTGATGAACGTGCTTTATTGAACGTCTGCCATTTTAAACAAACAAGACACAACAAATATTTCAAGTTAGAAGAGAAGCGGTTAGCGTGGAGTGTATGATAACCAATGTTTATTGGTCATTCTAAATGAACTTCTAGACATCAGAGGGGGGTGATCTTCCGCTCAAAGCATTTATTCTGTTATCCAACAGTTTAATCTGTCGCAATGAAAACTAAAGGCAAAGAAAAAAGAATTTTTTGTTGTTTCACATGAAAATAAGCGATATGAGGTTGGAGTGACATAAGAATTCTGTTAACGTAATTTTTACTGTCGGAATTCGAAGATTTTTTTTCTGTTCTTTTAAGATTTTTTTTTTTACAGTGCATATCGTAGACAGATAAACATTTCACAATCATTTCACAAACACATCACAACACTTAAAACGTCAGTCACATGACATAAAAATAAAAAGAACAGAATTCTCTGAAAATGAATTGTGGGGGGAAAGAAAGCTTTGATGCTGCCATCTATACTTAATAAATTGAAGCTCAAACTTGACAACGATGAAAATTTTCTCGAAGCGAATAAAAAAATTAGTTCAAAAATTTCCCCATAGATAGCGCTGTACCTTAAATTATCAGAAAGAAGCATCAAAAACTCAAGACAGTCAGTTACACATCATTTATTTTCACATAAGCAGTTACAAAACATTTATTTTGAGCTATCCATTAGCATATTTCGATGCGTGCGCCCTTTGTAACTCGAGCAAAATAAATGCTCTGTAACTACTTGTGACAAAATAAATTATCTGTATCTGATTTTCATGAGTTTTTTATACTTCTTTCTGATAATTCTTGGTACAGCGCCATCTATGGGAGAAATTTGGAATTATTTTTTTACTCGCTTCAAGCAAACTTTTCATCGCACTCCGGAACGACAATTATTTGATTTTATATTAAATTTTAAAATGTGTCAGGGACTTTTAGACCACCCTGTATTAAAGAAAAATGAAACTTTCTCTGTATTTTTTAATTTTTATAATGAGTTTGTAAAATATTTTAAATTTCTTTTCTCGAACCTTTCAAAATAGCATAAGTATTTTTTACATACTTTTATTGAGCCAATTACCTTCAAAGTTTTGTATGTTTACCTTCGTCAAATGAGCTTTAGTGAAAAGTTTGTGCTTATCTATTTTTCCAATTTATTCTTACCTTCGTCAAATGAGCTTTAGTGAAAAGTTTGTGCTTATCTATTTTTCCAATTTATTCTCTAGCTTTCTCAAAAATATTCAGGCAAAGACTTAATTTTAATGTGTAACACTGGTCTCTAACTCTGAACACAATGAAAATCATCAACAAAATATTTGCTTTTACTCCGTTTTAATTATTGATGCATTTAAATTAAAAAAGCATTAGATGGCTAAATATACGAGAAGATAATTTAAAATAAATCATATCTTAATTCAGTCTGCAATTTTTTTAAAAGTAAGAGTGTTAATGGATAATGATTTTAGCTACATCAACAAATATGAGATCACACACACTGAAGCAAAAAATATCTGACTCTTGTCGTCGTCGCATTATCTCTTCTAATTAAGAATCGAGCTTACTAATTAGTTACTAACTGTAACTAATATTGTTTATAATTTGTTTGATTTACATAAACTGTAAAAAAACTGACTTGCTTTTCTCTTTTCTTTATCTGGGGCATGAAACAAGTTTCCATCTAGCCATAAGCACAATTTAAGCAATTTTTGACTTTTAAACTCCGCAGACGGAAGAAAGAAAGAAGGGGAGTAGGGGGGCGTCAAAAATTCATGAGCCGCCCGCCACTGCATAAATTAAACGCACCCACCATTAAAATTCAATCTAAGGAAGTGGAAAAACTCTTCAAAGTCATCCCTAGCTGCCATTGCCGTGACGTCACTAGGCCTCATGACAGATTACAGCCTGGCATCTCTTAATGGAATTAGAAAGAAAAGAGGGAAGATATCCTTCTTTGAATAAACCCACGACTTAAACAGATGATAAAGATTTTTATAAAAATGATGCAGTGAATGATGCAGGAAATAAGCAATTTATGGATGTTTTAGAGACTTTCAAAAAGGATTTTTTTTTTTCATATTTGAGTGTTTTGGCGAAGGCAGTAGTATCATCTTAGTTCTTAAAAGTTAACACAAGGAAAAATGTGTTTGTTATGCTATTTCATTTGTAGTTAGTTTTTGGATTTTGGTATTATAGCAATGAAAATGTCAGACAAGGGTGTTAAATTATTACAAGTATTATACACACTAACAAAATACATTTCAAACGTTCAAATCATCCTAGAAATTGCATTGGGAACTAGAGGGTTAAATAAATACTTAAATACGCATTCGTCAAGGAGAGTAATGCTGCAGCGAGAGACTCTTGTAGAAGATTTATTATACGCTATCAGATGCTATTATAATCTATTAATGACAATCAAATCATGAACATTCAATGCAACTTTTTGTTTTCCATCACATTCTTTTTGTACTTATTTTTGTTTTAAAATGTAAATTTCCCATAATTTGGCTAACTGGACAGCCGCACGTGTGATCGATAACGAAACCTTAGAGATCAGGGGTCGCCATCTTTTTACTGTCATGGGCGCATTTGGGCTTAATAATTATCTCTGTGCGCGCACCTCCTTCATGTATACGTATACTTATGTGCGTGTAAGAATTCACATTACATGAACACACCCAATCTCATATATGAAAATGTTGGATGGATATAGATAAATATTTATAAAAAAGTTTATTTATAAAGGGTATTAACAAAACATCATTACAATATATCAATAATGCAAAAAAGAAAACTAATGTCGAAAAAATGCTGCCTTTTTAGTGTAATTGAAAATTAAAGAAATAAATCATAATTTTTATTTAAAAAAAAAACTGTACAGAGAACTTTCTATAACTTACAGTACATATACATTTAACGTCTGAATTTAAAAACCATTAAAACACCAAATAAAATAAACTAAGACAGACTTGAGCACAGTTAAAAAATAAAATTTATAAAGAATATACTTAAAAACAGTTAAAAATACAATATGTAAATGTTTCGCCAAGCGACACGCAGGGCATCATCAGTACAAAAAATATCCATTGCATTTCAAACGTCAGAACAAATCAAGAACAGTTACGGTTAGTTATTTTAAAAACAAACAGTATTCACTAGGGACAGAACGAGCATCATTCAAAGCCTGCGACCGCAATTCAGTAAACCAAGCCTCAAGGAGCAATCTACCATGGTAGTTGTTGCAACCCGATTTCAAAATAAACTCTGTAACTTGTAAAAAAAAAAAAAAAAAAAAAAAAAAAAAAAAAACTGTTTATTTTCTATGAATACAAAATATGAATTCGTAGGTATAAATTTATACAGACTTCATGGGTGCTATAATACGGGTCGGTGAGCGCAAGAGCGCCGTGAGCGAGCGGTTGGCGACCTCTGCCTTAGGGACTATCAATCCGAGATCAAAAGACCAGTGTTTTATTTTTTGAAAAGTTATGGATGGTAAATGCAGTAAATAGTTGGAATAAAGTTTTCAAATTGAATAATAGTCCCACCAGTGGCCGAGAGGTTCTGCTCTCAAAGCTGATAGACGGGAAGTTCTGGGTTCGATCCCAATCGCGCCCGTCGGCCTGATCGTTTGGAGTTTTCCGTGGTTTTCTTCGAACCTAGGATTTCCTTGCGTAAATACGAGTTAAGTTCCCTTAGAAAAACCACCACGGAGGGCACCCTCCTCCCTTTTGGGCCCATATCCCTTGTGTTGATAATTGGCAGTAATAAACACCACCATCAAATTAAATAACAGTTACAATTGCATAAATTACATTAATTACAATCAGTATAAATATATGAGTTTCCACAATTACGTGACGAAACATGGAACACAACCGATACAAAAATGCATGATACAGAAATTAGGGAAAGAAAAATCATGAGAATCTTTTAAGTGAAAATGCATTATAAATGCTTGTATGATTAAGAAATATTGCAAAATGCGAACAATTTAGTATTGCATACAATACTGGTGCAAAGAAATTTAAAATATGTCCGACGCGAACATGTCGTACAATGTAAAATTTTACTTGCAGACATCGGAAAATAGTTAAACAAGAACAGGAAGACAAAAAGGACAAGATATGAAGGAAAATGGGGAGTTAATTTTTATTTATTTATTTTAGTAATCCCAGCGAAAAAACTCATAGTTATTAGCAAAATATTTTATCTGGGAATGGCTAATATTAAAACATCTTAATTGGCTTACGCTTCTAGAAATATAAATTTAAGTATAATTTTTCCATAAAGTTTGTTAATTGTGCATATAATATATTTAATTGCTTTAAATTAAGCTCCTTAATTTTACCATGCTT
This sequence comes from Maratus speciosus, assembly GCA_963932465.1. Lineage (NCBI taxonomy): Eukaryota > Metazoa > Arthropoda > Arachnida > Araneae > Salticidae > Maratus > Maratus speciosus. The sequence goes on along the minus strand of OZ010789.1, from coordinate 450,980,505 downwards.
TACAGAGTAAAAAAGAAAATTTCTGAAATTTATTTAATTATTTAACTGTTTATTTTAAATCAAAACACGATATCGTTTCAATTTTTTTCGCTTATGCATTTTAATTTTTTTTTCTAAATCAAAACAATGGCAAACAAACAATTCGAAACAGTTTTTGTCAAAAAAATTTCTATTTTAATATTATAAAAATTTTGAAAAAGGACAGTATGAAACTGCATTTTTTTTTTCAAGTATATCTTAATCTAATGCTTATTATTTCTGTAAACATAAGACAAAAATAACAGCGAAAAACAACTTTAAGGTGTTTTATTTGAGAAAAAAGGTATTTTTTGAGAAATAAGTCGTTCTAAAAATTTTCAAAAAAAGGAAAAAATAATATTAACTAAGCAATCCATTTCTCATCTTTCTAAAATTCGTGTTTGAAAGAAAAGAAACAAAATAAAAGAAATCCTTTTTTAATTCAATCTGAAATCATTTCCGGAACTAAAAAAAGAAGAAAAAATGCAACATCGCTATCAAGCGCAGAACAAACATTCTCTTTTTTCTTTTTAAGATAAAAAAGGCCTTCCTATTCTTCACTCATCTATTGTAGTTTACATTTTCTAATTATCAATATTTCTTTTACTGAAAATCTATAAAGAAGAAAAACTCTTTGTGGGGAAAAAGTCGTCTGCTTATTATTTATTATAATGGTGAGAAAGAATTTGTTTTCTTAAACAGCCTTCTTTTCTGGAATTTAGCCATTTTTTTTATCATCTTCTTTCTATTTTTTTTTTTAATGAATGAGCGAGCGAGAATATCTGGAGAAGGTTTTAGCAAATTAGGAGTGGTTGCATTTTGAAAGCCTTATCAACAAATGCCTTAAAATGGGCAAATAATAAACTACAGAGAGCTTTTAAAGAATGAGGTCTTAAGATTCCAAAATAATTTTGAGGGGAAAAGTTGGGATTTTTTTTCTTCTTTTCCATTTAGCTTTTGTGGATTTTTCAAAGTGTTGCATATTAAAGCGTGGGCTTTTACCTAAGCGGTAATTTTAGTCATGCTTATCTCAAAAATAAAGAAAACGCTGTTTAATCTAAATAAGCGTGTCTTTAAGATACAAAATATTAGATTTGCAACAAGTAAATGTACACACATTAATTTAAAACGATGATAGCATTTTTCAAGAAACATGTAAGATACAAAGATTTTAAACTAGATGGAAAAAAAAGAAAGTTATCAGCAGAAAATATGGACCTTAACATTTCGAAAATGCCGAAATACCTTAGAACTTCAAACTAAAATATTATCTAAATAAATCTTGTATTAGAATTGTTTCTCGCAGAAGTGAAATAAGTGTATTCTTATCAGGTTTGTCCAGACTTTTCTCACAGAGACCTGTTTCAGTGAAATTGTGAACGATTTTTTATATACTTAAAAAAAAAAAAAATCTATTTATAATTTGGTAAATCTAATGTTATCATATTTCAGATGTATTGTGATTAGTGTTGCCAGATGTCCCCCGTAAATGATAACTCTAAATACTCTGGACACCACTAATTTCTTACAGCTTATTTCGCAATCTATAACAGCAGATAATTCTGTCATTAGATAAAGGGATGGAAACTACTTTGAAACACTGGTGTCCAGAAGATTTGGAGTTCAGATTACACCTGACAGCACTAACGTGATAGATTTATTTTACTTTTAAAATGATTAAATTTAAGAAAGGTTTGTTTTAGAGATGGAAAATTTTTGTGAAAGATCTGTTTTAACCCTTCCGGGTCAGATTTTTTTCAAGTTTGAGAACAAAATTACTTTTATTTTAATAATGTTAATCGTAGCTATCCAAATAGATTTACTGAAGTTTAAATATTATCTCATTGTCTGAAATCTAACGGATATACTTGTTTTGTTTACTATTTCATTCATATTTATATGATAATAGATTAAGGAAGAGTTTTTAGAGACGTTTGGAAAATATCGTATTACAAGAGGGTTTAACAGATATTACAACTTTGTAATGTTTTTTGAGTTTTATCACGCGTGATTTGTACATAAAGGTTACCAATATTTTAAATTTAAAGAGTAAAATATATGTGTAAAATAAAGGAAGCGCATACAGTGAAAAGAGAATTAAGCAAACTTTTATTATTATTGTTATTACTAAACTATTGTTATTATTAAAAAGATAGTCCATCAGAATGACTTGTTTGCCTTTTCAAAAGAATGATAAAGCATTGCATTATAAAAAGAATTATAAAGTAATAAATTATACCTTATCTGACTAATAGGATCAGGTGATGTAAAATGGTTATAAAAACAGTCCATTTTTCATTGAAATTTAATTTGCAAGAAAAATATTAATTGAATTGGTAAAATAATGACATAGAATATGCAAATGAACTTCACTCACAAAATTTGAAGAACTATTTCACAAAACACGTGCAAATTAGTACTAATAAGGCTATTTTAAAACATATAGTCAATTAACTTTCGTCTTCGTTCATTCCATTTAAAAAAATCACTAACCTTCAATTTCAACTAACCTTCAAAAAAATAAATAAGAGTTATTCACGGCTCTGAAGAAAATATTAAAATAGCCCGATATAAAAATTCTAACAATATTTCATTTAATGCACACTTCGCTTGCCTTAAATTGTCATTTTTTAAGAAAGTTTTTATGCATGGAGTTCGTTTAGATCGCTATATTGCCAATGAACTCGATGGTCTGTATTTTAATGAATCTCAAAGGAATGAATAGGAAACATCCATAATTAAACATTGTTTTTGAATACAGCTTTACTGAAAAAATTCAATCTCTGAAAATTAAAATAAAATGACTGATTTTAAAGAAATATTATCGGGACCCGGATGAGTTCGCTTCGGAAGTGTTATACACTTAGCGCTATTATATATATAATGCAACCAAAGTTGATAACATGCTGAATAAAACACAATTTCAACAGAAAATTTATTTGCTTTTATTCATTGTCGATAGCTGGCACCAAAATAATAATTATATAACTTAAATTTAAAAAAAAAAATTATCTGAGATTAAATCCTGAATTTTTTAAAAACATGCATAAAGAAACCTGTAATCAATTTTGATCATTAAAAATCATCTTTTATCACATAAGTAAATTTCAACGATTAATTGCATTAACAGATTTTTTTCTCTCAAATTCTTTTATTAAATTACAATTTTATTTTCTCTACAAAATACAAAATTTTATTTGCATGGATATATATATTATATGCATAAAACCATTAAAATCATTGCAAAATACCAACAAAAAGCGTGAAATTAATTCTAATTACATTTTATAAGAAATATTATTTTTTTTCCCAATGTCTTTAGAATTCAAAGAATTTAAAAACAAAATTTCTTTTTTTTATTTTAACTACCGATAGATGGCGCCAACAAAACCTACACGTTCACAACGAATACGATTCGAACGAATGTTTACTTTTATGCAGGGAGAGATTGAGCTGTCAATCTAATTTCAACTGAAGTTATCTCGTAATATATACATAATTGAATATATTAATTAATCAAATGTTAATTTATTTTAAATAATCTTTCTAAAAGTGTAACTTTTATGAAGTTTTATTCGGAAAAATAATTTTGAATAAAAATGTCCGAATGGAATTCGATAAAGTGAAGTGGTGTATCGGAATCCGGATGAGTTCACTCCGAAAGCGTTATACACTTAGTGCTATTATATATATATGTCAAAACATAAATGAAGTCGGAATAAGAAAGACATTGCCATATACTATCATTACTATTTGTAAATAGTAACAAAAGTAATTGTTAAGGCAAAATAATACTCGATGAAAAGATATGTACTATTAATAGTACACCAGACCCGAAAGGATTAAGACATAAAAGGTTGTGAAGGGTGTTTTAAGAATGGATATGTCGTAGCAAGAAAGACATAGCCATTTACTATCATTACTATATGTAGATAGTAACAAAAGTAATTGTTAAGACAAAATAATACTCGATGAAAAGACATGTACTATTAATAATACACCAGACCCGAAAGTGTTAAGACATAAAAAGTTGTGAAGGATATTTTAAGATGACAAAAATAGTGAAGAGTGTTGCTCTAAGATGAGAAATTTTGAGAAGGTTCTACTTTAAGGGGGGCGGGGTAAAAGTCAACAGTCCTTTAGAAGATCCAAAATTCTTCCTAAAGATACCCTTACTTATTCTTTGCTTGTCTTTATCCTTTTTTTAAAGCATTTTTGGAACATGGCTTTAAACAATAACCATAATTATATCCATATAAAATTTAAACCTAAAAAGTTAAAAAAGATTTTTTTAAAGTATAGCTTAATGTGATTAGTTTAAAACTAAGTTTTTAGTAAAGTAAAAATTGGCGATTTGATTAAATGTGCTATTTAGTTGCTCTTCTATTAACCTCTTCAGACCGAGGTACATAAATGTGAACCTCTATTCTTTTCCTCATAAAAATTAAACTGTTTAATTTTTTACCCGATTGCCAAGAAAGGTTATGTGTTTCACGCGTATCTGGGTATGTGGATTCCTTTATACCCTCGAAACATCCCAAAGGCTGGATGGATTTTAATGAATGAGGTCTCTATCGATTCGTCTTAACCGTCCGACGGTTATAGGATAGGTTTTGTTTTTATGAATTCAAAATGGCGGTAGAGACGAAAAAATTTTTTACGCACCCTATTGAGTGGCATACCATTGGGTAGGTCTTTCAAAATGAAGACGATGTTTCATTGACTATTTTGCAGTCAGAAGCTCCGTTTAAATATTACACAACCTGGAAGTTGTGTAAGTAGGATCTCTAGCTTTACTGCAATGCTAACCATCATAGACATCATCTATATGCCTCATCAAAACAGTGTTTATAGATAGGAACTAACAATTAAACACAACTTAAAAGTCATCAATAAAAGCAAATAAAAAAATAGGTAAATAACATAAAAAATAGTTTTACATTGATGAGAAATAATTAATTAGTTCGCTTTATACGCAGTCGGGTTTTTTGATTTTTTAAATTTAATTTACATTTTGATTTTACTTGCAAAATAGTGTTGCCAGATGTCCCGCGTAAATCGAGGCTCCAAATGCTCTGGAAATCAATATATTAAAGTAATTTTCTTCGCCTTATCTAATAGCAGAATTATCTGCTATAAATAGCGAAATAAACTGTAAGGAATTAGTGGTATCAAGAGCATTCGGAACCCTTGACTTACGCGGTACACTTTACAACACTTTTTACAACACTATACTTCTATATAGCTGAATGTTTTTTGCTTTAAAACAAAGTCAATAAATGGTAGTATCGATGCTCATTTTCTCATGAAATAAATGTTATTTTCATCTGAGTTTTCAAAATGCCTTCAATATTGTTTGGCCAAGAAAGTAAGTGATTTTCGCAATCATTCAACGTAAGTACTTAAGAATAAAAAAAAAAAAAAAAAAAAAAAAAAAAAAAAAAAAAGAGGATTTGTAGATCATTCACTTATTTAAAGCCCTTCAATTTGTGATTCTGTAAATTTAGGTTATTATTATTTTAAATTTATATTTTATTGGGCTAGTAATTTTAGATTCATATTTGTGTACCTAAATTACCAGTCTCCCAAAGTATCAATTTGGGAACAAGTCTTTTTTCTGCCATCTAGGATGGCATTTTGTTTACGCAAAAGCAATGAATGAGTGTTTGTAGTATTATTTTAACTTCAGATCTCAAGAAGTTAGTACATTAATGCTTAAACTTTACTTGTTATAAATATAAAGAACTGTACTAATTCCAGAAAAATTTACAAATATACATTCATTTTGAAATTATTATATATTTTACCACAACAGCAAAATGTAATTTTTTTAAAAGAGTATAACCGACTCCGATAACTTTTAGTAGATTTTTTCCATGTTTATATCTTGTAGATTCCTGCATCGGGTCAGCTTACCCTTTTACCCGACCCCATTCCGACCTGCAGTTCAGGTCGAGTTGACTTCTACTTTTCTTCTGCGGGTTGGTTTCGTGTCGTGTTCACTTTCATTGTTTCGGGTTCTGATTGGGTTTTGACTCTTGTGGGTCTGAATCGGGTTGATCAGATTTTTCAAAAGAATGTCCGAAATATTTTTTCCTGTTAAAAATCTATATTACAATAAGGCCTCCACAACGGACACTCCCGGCAGGCTAATACCCTTCTATAACACTTTCAATTCATAACACACTTATATATTTGTACACTTTTACCTCCGAATAGTGGTCATCTCACAATCTACGCACACGTAATATGTGTTTGTGTGCATAAACTATCACAAATACGATGTACGTGTTTTTGTGTGTATAAAAAACAGAATATTGGTAATAATTTTCATATTCCAAGAAAAAAAAATGGTTCGTAACTGTACCGGAAAGAAAGGATTATCTGTGATTACGGTTCAAATGTGCATTTTATTTCTCAAGCAGTGAATTGAATATATACTCATTCATACTGCAATACGTATTTATTTTCATCTTGCACATAGTTCTGCTAAATTTGTTTCTAAAAATTCCAATAAACCGACTTGCAAAAAACCTAAATTTGACCCACAAGAATTATTATAAGGTAAACACAACTTGCAGAACGAAAATTAGAGTCGCCCCGATCAGAAAAAAAGAAAATTAGACACCTCACACCGACCCGATGCAGGACTATATTCAATGATCCCGAGATGTCCGCTTTTCAAAGGTTTTACTATATTTGAATATAAAATTATACATAAATATGTTCATTTTTCTATATAAAAGATAAAATTGGTATTAGAGATATATTATAGATGGTTTATTGTGTTGTTAATGAGCAAACTAAAAAAAAAATGTTAAATATAAAAAATATATTACAGTTATCAGTAACAAAAGAAAGCTCGTTTATATCTATATTTCGTGAACTGGGAGGCCAGCGTGGAACCTCTAGTGTTGTTAACGGCAACACTAGGGGAACAACACTTTGCTTTCATAAAACTGTTCATCCAAAGTTTATAATTAAAAAAATATTTTTTTAAGCTAATTTTTTTTTATATAGCTAGAAGTTGGAAAGATAAATCTTTCCTTTCAGAACACCATGACATTTTTTTTTTCAAAATTTGAACACTAATAAAATGTTAATCAATAGAAAAAAGTCACTTTAAAAGCATCTAATTAAACAGGGAATGCAATATTCGAATAACATTTTTTTTTTTTTTTTTTTTACATTTATTGTGGTTCCTTACCTTTTTTAAAAGCTTTCTGGAGATACAGAGATAAAACAAACAGATATTTTTTGTATGAAAAATTTTAATCTGCTATGTATGTCACTTAACACGGAGCTAAATTTACATTTCTCTTTTTGAGTTTTTTCAACATAAAAAACATAAATAAAAAAAACAGCAAGATACTTTATAAAATATAAAATTTCGTCAAGTTCTTCTTATAAAGATGAAGTAAGGTAATATATTTTGTCTTTGTACCATTTCTTACAAAATTTTGCAAGAAAAAAATCATGTTGCTTTTACTTATAGAAATTTATGCTTCGTTTTTGTGCGGACAAACCTTGAGGCATCAGATTAATTATCTATTCCTATATAATGAAAAAAAAAAAATCATTGTTCATTGTTATTTCAGGCAAAAAAAAAAAAAAAAAAAAAAAAAAAAAAAAAAAAAAAAAAAAAAACCATACACGCATGCACTAATGAATTAAAGAATTTTTTTTTTTTCTAAATTATGCAAAGCGAAAAATGAACAAGTTTTTTTCCAGCTTATTATTTATCAGTTTTTCAAGCCTATCGTTTCCCAGCCGGTATTTTGTTAAAAATATTCAAGCTTAATTATTCTTGGGGAATCGGATAATATTTTGTTTTATTGTACTATTTTTTCTTAAGATATTTGCTGTTGAAAAAAAGTAAAAGAACGGATCTTTAGAAATGATGTTTTTAAAAAAACGGAAACATCTTTTTTTTTTAAGTATTTTTATTAACTCTAAAGAGTTGAAGCCACTTTTAGAACTCTGTCTTAAGAAATAATACAGAACTCAGATTGTAATTGTTTCTGGTCTTGGAAAAAAAACACATAGGAAAGAAGAACGTCACACTATCTTATTTTAAATTAAATGCATATATTTGCAGCTAAATTTATAAATACAAACCTTTGATGAGAAAATTCTTTAGTGAAGTACATCATATTTTTTTTTAAATAAGGTTTTACAATATCTTATTTTAAATTAAATGCGCACATTTGAAGTTGAATTTATAAAACCAAATCTTTTATGAGAAATTTTCCTAGTGAAATTCAGAACTTTTTAAAAATTTAAATAAAGTTTTACAATATCTTATTTTAAATTAAATGCGTACATTTCCTGCTAAATTTATAAAAATTTATGAGGACGTTATATAGTGGAAGCTCAATATCTTTTATGGTATTTAATATGCATTCAACATAGTATTTATGACGAAAATAAATAGGAAAGAAGTTAAAATATACAAATGCTAATACCTGATTTTCTTATAAACTTGCTCCAATATTTAACACCTAAAAAGTATTCATTTAAAATAGTTTTTAAGGAATGTAAAATCTGGATAAATTGAAGAATGTTTAAGGATGGTAGAAAATTAAATTAAACATGAAAAATAATTATTAAAATTAATTTTCCTTCTCTAATATGGCAATGCGATATTATATAATATGTAGCCAGTGATATAAAACTGCATTTAACGTGTCTCATCAGCATAATTTTTATTTTTGCTTATTTAGAGATAACATCTATACTTTGGTGATTTTCAAAATCTTAAAATTGGTAGAATTAAATGTAATTTGGCATTGCGATGTGAATCTGACCACTGATTTCTTCTACAAGAGAAATATAGTTTCCTTTCAATTAAGATAATTGAAGAATTTATAATTTCTATTTTTGCTTATTTTAAGATAACGTCTATACTTTGGTGATTTTCGAAAGCTTAAAACTGGTAGAATTAGATGTAATTTTGGCATTCCGATGTGAATCTGACCACGAATTTCTCCTAAAAGAGAAATAGTTTCCTTTCAATTAAAATAATTGAAGAATTATATACATTTAATATTTATTTTAGGGGAATGGGGGGAGTTAATATTAGTTGAATGAAACTTGTGAAAAATAGTAAATCTTCCTCATTCATTAATTTAATTTGTTTTAAATGAGCCGCTGAGGGGATTCATTTCATGGTAAGTAAATTAATGATGGTATGAAGCAATAATCTTAAAAGTTTTTCGCTGTTCGTTACTGTGATACGTTCCTTTGCACTATACCCGTCTGTTACTGTTGAAAATGTATTCTTAGAGAAAAAAATTCTCATTTTGGATGTCCTCATTTCGAGATTTCTTCATTTTAATTTGGTTGAATTTTAAATTAAGGTTCTGTTGTTTCTTTAGCGCATTTTTATTAGAAGAAGACATCGGTGTTTTTAATGATGAATAAAAACTACTTGTTTGATAGGATAAATTATGTTGTAATAAAAATATATCTATTTGGGTTTTGAATTTCATTTTTTAAAATGAAATAATCTTTGCATGTTTAAAAGTCGGATATTGTACGTCAAACGTGACAAATGAGGTGCGTTCGTACGATAACTAGTTTTATAAATATACAGATCTTGGAGCAATAGTTATTGCGCTCTTATGCAAAAATGGATGAATACAAAATTTATTATGATTATATATATTAAATCCAATAATACGGAAATAATATGACTCTTTCTTAAATAGAACGTAATCACCATGCCAACCTAGAATCATTACCTATCATGGGCTATCATTGAATTTATTATGTATGATAGGATTTAAAATAGAATGAAGAAAACTTTTACCACTATCTTTTTAGGTTTTGATTTGATTTTCATAAAATTTGAAATAACTCGACAAAATTCTGTAACGATTATATATATATTAAATTTCAAACCATTCGGTTGGGTAGTTTTTGCTCCGTTATATGCGGACAGACGGACAGGCAGATGAACCAGGCGGCGACTATAGGTGCTACGTATTTATATAATTACGAACGCACCTAAGAAATTGGTGGTAGCCTTTTTCCGAGAAATGTCTTAAATATCAAATAACCGTTTTATTTAAAATGCTCCATGTCAAAAGGATTACGCTTCAGGTTGTAAAAAAGAGTGTGTGCGGGTTTTTTTTTTTTTTTTTTTTTTTTTTTTTTTTAGTTCTTAATATTAAAGTTTATAATGTTCAAATTGTTCTCTTCAACTTTATAAAATACATGTAATCGGCTGGTTGGGTTGAGTTTTTTTTTTTAATCGGCGATGCGCATATATATAGATTAAGTTATCTGTTGTATATGAGAATTCACAGATTCTAAAAAGAAGATATTATATGAAATACTGATTTTAAGGTATTTAGTTAATAACAAAAATAATTTGACAAATATTTTTAGAAATTAATTCGTTTTTGCAAAAAGTGTAAAATTTATTCTTATTCTGTTCCACAATTTCTTTCAAGTATTCAGTAAAGTTTTATTTGCATGCATGTGTGTGCTTGTTTAGAAAGTTACCACTTTGTCGAAATCAGTTTCACGTATGAATATTTAATCGTATATATCGCAATAAAATACTGATATGCAATTGAGAAAATATACATGGAAGCGTGTGCTAAATATTCATAAAACATGCATAAAAAATATACATTTATATGTTTTCACTTACCTGATATTTTTATAAATGTCACGTATTTGTAACTTATATAAATGTGGACGAAGGCGACAACGAAGATTAAAACTAATGCAAATATTTTTGTAAATTTTTTATTTTGTTATTTATATTTTTTACAAATCGCACAAAGTCAAATTTTGTCGATAATTATCAGTAATGTTCTTAATAAAAGATTAATAGAAAATATTCTTTCGTAGTTCCCCTGATATATTACGGTCGTATTTGTAGATTTTTGCACTAAAGAATGCCAATACTTCTCATGGATCAGTTTTATCCTATTTCCATTTTATCCTGTTTGATAAAATTGTTTATTTTCTTCAATTTGAATAACTTTAATTTTTATTCATTAAATTTTCAGCATTATTTGTTTTCTTTAGCACTACGTATCCTTAACCTAATCAGTTTATCATACAGCATTTCATACGCATCTCTTACTGTATATCATAAGCACCTCTTACCGAATCTTATACGCATCTCATACTGCATCATTTTGCTGAGTGATACTCAGTAAAATTTTTGTAAGAGCCATAATCTAGTATAGAAGTGATCTCGAGAGTTTTAATTTTATTTTCCAGTCAACCAATATAAAATAATGAATTACATATTAATTATTAATATGTAATTATAAATTTTAACCAATTATAACGATTTAATACTAAATGAAATTCTTTATAATTTTTATGAAATGTAAATATTAGTTGTATTTAATATGAGTATTTTTTTTTTAAATATATTTATTAAATCAGTATTTATGTAGTATTTAATATACCTTTTATAGTTTAGTGAACTTTTGAGGTGAATGGTCAGGTTTTTCCGTTTCTATCAATTTCTATATATAACCATTAAATAAACATTACCGACCACCAACAAAAACAGTGAAATTATGAATAAAATGACATTAACAAATTGACAAAAATATAATTCCCCCAACACACTTAACATAGATTCCAAAAACATAGAAAAAAACAGCAGGAATTGAATAACTGAAATGGAATAATGGAAATTTGTAGAACTTAGACAGAATCATCAGGTCCCAAATGCCTCAAGTTCCACAAATAAAATGTGTGGTTTCATCTTCATATTAGCCATAAATTAGCTAAAGAATATGAATTTGGAACTATCACACACATAAAATTGAGAAATAAATCATTGAATATCAATTAAGTTCAAAATAAAACAAGATTAAAAAGGATAGTGGAAAAATAAAAAACAAATTACCAAATTAAAATCCATACTATCTTAGCAATAAGCATAGCAAATACACTCATTGGAGATCACCAGCACATGTTGCCAAAAAAAAGTTTTTTATATGATGGTGAACCAAGGATCGACAATATACAGCATAGCCAAGCAAACTCCTATTATATATAACTAGCGCCCTCTATAGCTAATTTAGAATTGAGAATGAACTGCTCCATGTATTCAAATGAATCAGTGTGGTGCTTCCATCTATTGATTTATTAATAAAATAAAAACTATTATATAATAAAAACTATTAATAACTATTAATGGATTAAGTTTTAAAGCAAATACTGTTTAGAGATAGATATATGATAATTAAATAATACTTAAAAATATGTTAATAAATATATATAATTGTATTATAAAAATTAGTAATTGATATATTAAATCAAAATTATATGTAAAATGATGAAAATGATGATTATTAATGTTTCACATAAATATTTGTACCTCGCTATAACATATCGCAATTTAAATTCTTCTGACAACATTGTATCATCACTTAAATTAACTTATAATTAAAGATAAAAATTAAAATTAAGATGTTAAGGAAATATATATACAGGGTGATTCATAAATATCGAAATAATAGGCTATTTCCTTAAATATTGCCCCTAGGAACATACTTCCAATTGCAAAATTTCACAAAAAAAGGTGCAAAATTTGATGAGTTAAGTTTCAACTCCATGGGGGGGGGGGGGGGTCGATATGAGAAAATACAAAAATTAAATATTTATACGGCCCTCGAAGAGTAAAATTCCCAATTAGGAAATTTTTCCTTATCCATTCCTGAATTAAATACAAAAAAATTCATCTCGATATCTGCAAAATTCGCAGAGATATCAAAATCCAAAATTCGTGACTTACACCATTTACCCATGCCTCTGAGCGACGAGTTTTTGACTCATTTTGAATGCAAGATAGGGATCATCCACAAATTGTACATTATTAAAAGTCGATATAAGACAGTGCCTCTCCTTTGGACATAAAATAGGCAGCGTATAGATTTTACGTTAAGCCTGTTTTCAAAGTATGCTGGTGGTCTGCTGCACTAGAGGTCTGCACGGGTCGAAATATCTAGGTCCGGTCCCGAACCGACCCATAGGAACAAAAGTTCGTCCCTGCCTGGAAAAAAGTTCAAATCGTAGCCCGGCCCGGCCTGACTGAATTTCTTCATAGTTTTTTACATCGATATGGTTAAAAGTTGTTTCGTATGGAGGAGTTCTGACCAAAAATACTTATTATATCTTTTCTTTTTTCATGTTTATAATTAGTATTTTTAAAGAAGCGCCAAAAGCTGTGATTATTTGTTTTATTAATGAATCTCTGTTTAGATGCAAATGATTAACTTCTCCTTTAATATCGTTAATCCATATTCCATGTGTTGGAGACAATGAAAAATGCTATACAGTAAATACTTTCAAGATGGAATCACATAGGAAAGAAAAAAAAAAGCGTTATAGACAAGTTCCCTTCTTAGGAGTTGTAAATATAGTCTATTTTTTCTCAGGTATTATTACATTAATTTTCCAAGGGTCAACAGGTTTTTCCATTTAAGAAAGGATTCCGCCATAGGCAGATTTTTTTCACTAGTTTTACTGTATTTTATTTTTTTTTTTTGCCTTAAAATCTACTATCCTTTAAAAATATGAATTTTAAAGTTTTATTGTAAAATAAAGTCCATTTAAAAATATATACATTTGTTGTGAAAGTTTTTGGGCTGAGCCAAATTTTAGTTATTTTTTTTGCACGGATTAGGTCAGTCAGAGATAATGATTTTAATACGAATTTGTCTCGAGACCGGGACGCCCGACCAGTGGCTGAGAGGTTCTGCTCTCGAAACTGGTAGACGGGAAGTGCTGGGTTCGATCCCAATCGCGCCCGTCGGCCTAATCGCTCGGAGTTTTCGTGGTTTTCTTCGAGCCATGGATTTCCATGTGTTAATACGGGTTAGGTTCCCTTAGAAAGACCCCCACGAAGGGCACTCCCCCTCGGGCCTATATCCCTAGTGTAGATAATCGGCCGTCACAAAATCAACCAACCAACCATCGAGACCGGGACTGAATATTCGCCCAGGTGAGACCTAGGAATAAGGAAGCCAGTCCCGGTTCGGTATAACCAGTGGCTGAGAGGTTCTGCTCTCTAAGCTGGTAGACGGGAGGTGCTGGGTTCGAACCCAATCGCGCCCTTCAGACTAATCGTTCGGAGTTTTCAGTGGTTTTCTTCGAATCTTGGATAACCTTGCGTAAATACGGGTTAGGTTCCCTTAGAAAGACCTCCACGGAAGGCACTCCCACCATCCGGGGCCATATTCCTCGTGTAGATAATTGGCCGTCATAAATCACACCAACACCCGGTTTGGTATGAAAAAATACGTTAAGCCCGGCCCGACCCCAGAATGCAGACTTTTTTAACGGCCTCGTCGGGACGACAGAAAGCCTCTATTTGTGAGGGCTAAAATTATGAAAAACCCTTAATCGGCACGTTAGAAAAAACATTGTTTCAAATTACGCATTTAACATTTATTTATGGACATTTAAATAGTACAAAAATGAGGTGGAAACAGCAAATGTTAAACTGAATCGGAAGTTTAAGCTACAGAAGGAAGTTACTTTTTCACGTGCAATTTTTTAAAAAGCATTTAAACACTTTATTAGGAGACAATCAATGTTTAAAACTTTAAGTGCGTTTTTCTGCATGATGTTTTTTTTTTTAACCATTTCTCGTTCTTAAATTATTATAAGTGAAGAATTGTAAATAAAAAAGGTGCAAACTTGGAACATGTCTTTTTTGATTATTTTATATTCATTTTGTTTCGGCAAATTAAAAAAAAAATTACTTTTGAAAATATGATTTAAAAAAAAGTTACATAATTTTTTAAATAAATATTTTTAATATTTTTAAAATTAACATTTAAAAAAATCCTGAAACAAAACTAAAATTACACTTTTCTCTTTAATTAAATGAAAAAAATTTGAAATCCGATGGATAATGTTTCGAGTTATAAAGATTTTAAATTAAATCCGCTTAAAAAAATACTAATCATTTAATTTTTTTTTTAAACTTTATGAGAAATATTAGGATGTGATTTTGTTTGCAAATTATATGGTTAACCATCACAAAAAAAGAAAAAAAATTAAAATTGTAACCCAACAAATATATTTTTTACATGTTTCCTAGAACTCTTAAAGTAACATTGTTTCTTGGATTGCACGCATTTCAATTTGTGTCTAATGCCTTAAAACCTGACGAATTATTTAAACGGCCATAACTCTGCGAGTTTTTCAGATATGAAGATGCAATTTTTTGTGTTTAATTCAGGAATGGATAAGGAAAGTTTTCCTGATTGGAAATTTTACACTACGGGGGGGGGGGGGATAAAAATTTAATTTTCATATTTTTTTCAAATAGAACCCCCATGGAGTTGCAACTTATGTCATTAAATTTTGTACCTTTTTTTATGAAAATTTGCAATTGGAAGTATGGGTCTAGGGGCAATATTTAAGGAAATAGCCTATTGTTTCGATATTTATGAATCACCCTGTATATAATTATGTACCCAACTTTCGGGCCACATACAGCCCGAGAGCCATGTAGTGAGTATCAGTGATTTAGGGTAAATAGCCGTAATTTCACAGGGTGTTTTTTTATGTCTCAAGTATTTATTAGAAACTTATTTAAGTCATAGAGATTCTTTTTCTATAAATATCATTAGAAATTAAAATCCCGAAATCATACGAAATCGATATTCATTAACTGCATTCATAGCTGGATTTTTGTATCTTTTGTCCATATCTGGTTATTGCATCAAATTTGGTAAATTTTCATGTATTTAAATGGTTTAATTGTACAAAAAGTTTATATATATACTGGTTTCATATGTTCATTTCTAAATCATCTTTAGAACTTTATCAATTTCTTCATATATTTGTGATTTCAAATTTATTATATATATATATATATATATATATAATCATAATATAATTACGGCTTAGATGCCGTACATTCCCCCAGCCGTTGTTGTTTTGAATTGTTTGGCGATTTTTTGTTGGCGTGTTGGTGGTGTTTACGGATATGACAAACTCGATATGTAAACCTCGTGTGACGTGTGTGTTGTGACGTGTCGTGTTCTGGCAACCCCTGAGAAGCTTAGAATTTTGTGGATGTATTTTGATATCGTGTTCTATCGTTGTCTTTTTATTTTTATGTTAAATTTATTGGATGTATTTCATTGACTATAGTTTGTGTAGTCCGTTTAAACGCTCTTGCTGAAGTAATTAAGAAATATGAGGAAATTTTGACAAGAAAGGGAGGTTTGTTTATAGCGTGTCAATGCGTATTAAGCCTATTTTGGAAAATGACGGTGATGTTATGAGAGATATTTCGTGCTGGAGGTTTCAAGAAAGCAGATGTCTGTTAAGGTATGTTGATAATTTTATGCATATTTTGCTGCTTTGAGAGTTTTTTACATTTTGATATTGCTACAAAGCGAGAACTGCTGAATTTTGAGAATGCTATACCGCGAGAAATGCTGAATTCGGCGATATTTTTTTTCGGTAAATGTGCGCGAAACGCTCATACAACTATTGCTGATTGCCACTTTAGGGAGTTTCGTTTTTTATGTATATTTTGCTGCTTTAAGAGTTTTTTACATTTTGAGATTGCTACAAAACGAGAACTGCTGAATTTTGAGAATGCTATACCG
This sequence comes from Maratus speciosus, assembly GCA_963932465.1. NCBI lineage: Eukaryota > Metazoa > Arthropoda > Arachnida > Araneae > Salticidae > Maratus > Maratus speciosus. The sequence continues at coordinate 450,963,874 of OZ010789.1, read as the reverse complement.
CGAGAAATGCTGAATTCGGCGATGTTTTTTTTCGGTAAATGTGCGCGAAGTGCTGATACAACGATTACTGATTGCCAGTTTAGCGAATTTTGTTTATTATTTACATTTTATTTTCGTTAAGCCAAACATGCGTATAAACCGGTGCTTGGCGACATTTACTACTTGGCGGAAAAGGGGTTTTCACGCCAAGAAGAATTCCAAGATGGCGGCTTGGGAATTTATGATATCTGTTCCATAATTACAAATCATCATCTATTCCAATTACGACAATTAAATCAATAAATTAATAAATTTAGCATCTAATCATAACTGTAACATTATACAAATATATATATATGCACTAATAATAAATTATCTTGTGATATGTTTATGAATTTATAAGCACTGAGGGACTCAACCCGGGTTTTAGAACGTATTATCCGGTATACAGAACATAAGTAAAAATAATTTTTAATTGAAGACTATAATCTATTTTTTTTTTCATATTGTTCAATAATTAGGCCAAGGAATATATATATGAAAAACATCAATTATGCATTTTAATTATAACGTTTTTAAATTTAATAAGAACAGTATTGCTTTCGTATTAGACACATGTCAGCTGTGAATAGCCAAGGAAATCACCAAATATTTCGCTATTTATAGCAACTTTTTTTATGATTATTTCTGTGTTGCAGCGCATAGTTCGATTACAGATCTTTTAAACTTATATTTTATTTATTTATATTTTTAAAATTTTAAAATTTAAAATTGAATTTTAAAATTTTTTACGGAATATTAGTCGTAAACAAAAGCTGAACTATTTACATTATTTTAAGTGAATAGTGTTAATTCAATCGGGTGGATTAAATCATGCTTGAAATTTATTTTAAAAATGAAATAAACTGAAATCGAATCTCAGTAAAATGAGACACAATTATTTTAAAAAAATGCTTTTGAAATAACAAATTTTTATCTTATTTAACGGTGCGTGTGATTCTTAGATGTTAAGGGGAAACACGAGTCACGCGAAAACACCAGTTCGCTAATGATAATCCAATGGTAGAATTTTTTTAAAGATATCTCGTTTGCATTTCATTTTTTCCCCCATTGCATTGCATATCTGAGGTCGATCTCTACAAATGCCATTTTTTCTTTTTCTATTTTGTTTGCAGTTTTTTTTTAATGTGGATGCATTTATTTTCGAAACCGGTTCCGAAAGTAAAGTTGTCCTCATTAAAAAATACTGCAAACAAAATCGAAAAAGTATAAAACGGCCTTTGTAGAGATCGACCTCAGCTATCCAATACAAAAAAAAAAAAAAAAAAAAAAATCATTTATAAGTATTGAAATGCAAACGAGATATCTTAAAACATTTCTCCTATTGGATTAACATTAGCGAATGGGTGTTTTCGCGTGACTGAAGTAGTCACTTAAAAAGACAGTAAAAGCGTCAAGTGTTGCCACCTTCAGTATGACGATAACATTAAGCATGGACGTTTTTGCTTTATATCATAGATTTGCAGAAAATAAGGCAAAAAAAAAATGCAAATGCATATGCACATATACAATTGCATATAATCTAAGCCCTATTCATTATCCATTACATAAATGTAATTAAAAAAAACAGTTTAAAGAGAAAGTATCGTATGGAAAATTTATTGATGCATGATATAAAATTTACTTCGTGTACTTTATTTATTTTCAAAAATGTGAAACTTTATATATAAAAAAAATTGCATGGCCTTGACGGTCCTTTTTCTGTACGCTATCAGGTCCGGCACAACCATCCAGCAAAAGGGGGGGGGGGGGCTTCTCAGGACCCCACGCTAATTGGAATATTGTTAGGAGCCTCAAGTCTCTATATACAATTCGAAATAACGTTTCATCTTTATAAAATAATCTTTTTGCTCTGGATTTGTTTTTAAATGTTTCTTCGTGATAAAAAGTCAGTATTAATTTTATTACTTACAGGCAAAGTTGATATAATTGTCGGGGAATGTATATTTTTGATAATCCTAAAAATAACCTTCAGCGCAAAAAATAAATATTGGAAATATTGTAAAGGATAGAACATTTTGCGAAATAAAAAATATTTATTCAAATTAAATGTGGAAAAAATGGTATTTTTCATAAATTTCATTATCTACATTATATATTATTCTGTGATCTATACAATTTTTTAAAAAATTTAGTCCAGTATTGCAGTATATGTTGGGCCTCACTAATTGCTTTGCCAGGGCCCCTCGCGACGTTGCGGCGGCCCTGTACGCAGTGATAAGCCGCGATGCATAATACATTAAGCACGTGATATTCGCATTAAAAAATCTGTCATGTGCTATTCTATACGAAATCTGTTTACTTTGAATTGATATATTAATAGTCAAATGGCAAATAATGATGACGTATCAAATATTTGGGCGCATTCAGAAAACTCATGATTATATAGTGTGTCACCATTTGTTTTGTTAAACGGAAGTGATGTGTTTGTGGCATTCATCCAAAATAGTTGTTTGGATGCTTTAGTAAAAAGTAACCTAAATTTTGTTAATCCTAGAATAAACATTTCATTCAAGGATACAAAAAAATACTTTGCGCAATACATTAATGTGGCGAATCATTCTTATATTTCACTTTTATTTTATATTTATTTTTAATCTGACTGAATTTTAAATTTATGTTGTCTTGTTATTGCTATAAAATTCTTAACAACAACAATCTCATTATTTTTTCTAAGAGTTCTTTTGAAGAATTGTTTTGTAGAATTTTAGAAAGTATTAATTTTGTCTTGATCGCCTAGGAAATTTACTTTTTTTTTCTTTTTTTAATTATGGTAAAAACGTTGACATACTTATTGTTAAACTTGCTTCTTAACTTTAGAGGGTAAAATTTAGTATAAATTTAGGTATTACAACAGATTCTCTGACTTCTTGGGACCATATAGCTTAATTTTAATAGAGTTGAATTAGTTGCTATTCCTGTCATATTATTGTAATCAAATTCATTTTAATGTAGTATATTTTAACAATATCTTTTTTAATTTAGGTATGCCTCGTCAATATTGTGTCTGCTTATAAAATAATTTAATCTAAAAGCTTTAAATGATATATCTTCTTAGATTTGTCGAAAATTTTAAAAATAAGTAAATAACAAATGGTCTAGAAAGTTTACTTTTCAATTTCCTCTAGTAGTCTTATTATTATTACTTCCACTATTTTATTATAATTTTTTTTAATTATATGAGCTTAACATGCAATTTTAATATTATTGAATTAACAACTCAAACTTTGTTGTAACAACATTGATTTTTCGAGATGAGCAGTTTATTTTAACATAATATAGCTACTGGGTTACTTTATAACTATTACTTCTGCTTTTTTGTTTTGTTTTTATTATTCCGATATAAAACATTACCTTTGAAATCTTATAAAAATCTAATAAAATTTAAGGTTTAATAAATTTTTATTGCCTGTTGAGGAAAAAGAAAATTATTTTAACATAAGCTAAAGAAATATTTTTCTGCATCTGTTTCTGAAATATTTATTTATTTCTATCAGTTTATTTCATGGCTTTCATTGCTATTAAGTATGAAGAAATAAATATTTTATTTATTTTTTACGTTTCTGTGTAGTTATAATAATAATAATAACAACAATAATGCCTTTATATGTATTAATTCTAACTTGAGTAAAATTTCAAATTCAAAGTTAAATTAGCAAAGTAAGCTAGAGTAAAAGGTGAGTTTTTAAATATTACTTTTATAATTTAATAACCTATTCATTTATGACTTTGACATTCGCTAATTTAAAAACAAATCAAAATTATTTGTGTAAAACATGCACACACATACACACATAAACGATTTTGCTTAACGCTTTCTTAGAAAGTTATAAAACATAGTTTGCTTTTGTATGAAAATTTACTTGAAGTTATTTAAAAAATCTAAAATTAAGAAATAATCAGATAATTATCTATTAATTATATTAAAATTCAAATATAATTCAAGAAGAGAAAGGTTTGGAGAAAAAAAATACTGCATGTAATCTTTTCTATTTTCCATTTTGTCCCTAAGATTTATTCTTTTACTGTTTTGTTTCTGAAAAGATCCCCATGCCTCAGCCTTTAGTAAAATCAATGTTTTTAAAATGTAGTGGTACATTCTAACTTGTATTCTTCCCCATTCATTCTTATGAAAACTGCATACTTGCAACCGTATCGACTGCTTTTACATTTCTTTTTCCTTGTGTACCTATACTTTTGCCGTCATTTACTGTGAATTCGGGGACACCCACCCATACTTTGAAAAAAAAAATTTCTACGTAACTAACATAAAACAAAGAAATCCATTCCTAGCTTCAGCGTACTATCAGCAACAAAGCATTACGAATAATAAATAAACTGAGGCATAGGGACTACTAAGGAAGATGCTGGATACTGAAGCAGTTTCGTAATGCAAAGTTCACTTATACCCACCATTTTGTTTCTCTTTAATTTCTCGGAGTATTGGAATATTTTTCTGCAAATTTAATATTTAAAATAGAGAAAAACAGGGGGGGGGGGGGAGGAGTAGAAAAAGTAAAAACACGGCAAAGCAAAAAGAATTGAATGCGTGCTACAGTAGAACTGCAATACGATATTTTAAAACATCTATTAACGTAATTTTAGTCGGTATAGTAAAATTAAATAACAATAAATTTAAAAAAGTCAATCTCATAAAGTGTGCATTAAAATACTAATGAAACAGTGTTTATGCCATGAATTCAGTTTTCATACAGTTCACCAATTTTTATTTTATTTTTTATTTTTTTCATGTTGGTGATAATCATCAAACTATTCAAAATACTTGGGGAAGAAAACGTATGTAAATTTTACTTATTTGCAGTTTGTCCCTACAATTTATTCTTTTACTTTTTTGTTTCTGAAAAGATCTCCATGCATCAGTCTTTAGTGAAATCAATATTTATAAAATTTAGTAGTGCATAAAAATGTGTGCTTATGTCTAATGTGTACACTTTTATACATCAATATATACAGTTTTATGCATTATGTTACATCATATATACACATTAGTTCATCATGTGCAAACTTTTTAAGATTAAATAATTTGAAATGATGAATGTCTTTTGGCATCATCTGATAAGCTAACTAAACTTCTTATGAAATAATATAATTAAGCTGATTAACTAATAAACCTTTTAAAAAAAATTAAAGCCTGTATTTTAACGAAAGTAGATATGGTTCATGGCCCTTTAGTATCAACATAGACGTAGGTAATATTTTTTATAGAAAATATCTTGTAAATAAAATTTCTAAAAAATTAGTATAAGGAGCCTATGTTTGTAGTTGTCTGATTTGTTAATGTATTTTGTAAATAATTGAAAATTTTCTGATGTGCGGTTTTTTCTTTCCCAAATAACATCTGTATTTTAAAAGCAAATAGCTTTGTTTGTTTTTTCAAATAACATTTGTGTTTTAAAAATAAATAGCTTTTTTTGTTGTTGTTGTTGTTCGAAATAATATCTGTGCTTTAAAAATAAATAACTTTTTTTTTTCAGATAAAATCTGTGCTTTAAAAGCAAATAGCTTTGTTTTTATAATTTATTAACGTACTTCCTATCCTAATTAGTTAAACTGTTTCTTTTACCTATTCACTAACGAAGTACCTATTACATAGTAGACTTATTTAGCACACGACATTTTTTCTCCTCTACTAAATAATTATACTTCGTAAAAATTGATACTTAGCTAAAATCAATGATTTTTAATTTTTTAAATAAATTCGATAAAACTGTTATGCTAACCAGAAATAATAATTTGTAATTCTTATCCCCATCACAATTATTTATAGTATCTGTGAATCAGATTTTTCTTATGTTTAAAAAATAGTAAAAATAAAGAAATTCTCCTTTAAATTTACAATCTCCATTTTGTTAGTGTATCGGAAGAAACTCCACAAAGTAGGTTTAAAAGTATTAAGAAGCTGAAGCATTTCTAGTAGTATTTCTTTACCTTTTACTGAATATTACAATATGTAAATTGGATTACATTTATCCGGTGATCTTAGAGTAAATGTAACACAGGGGAAAAAAATCCCAGAGCTTATCCGAACTTTTACTGTTTTTCAGACGAGTTTGAAAACATTAAGCTCGTTTTTTGGAGGGGAAAAAAACTTGACCCTATAGATCAAATTTGAAGATTTTAAAAGCGTAAAAGTTGGTATGAAAGATTTAATGTAGCATTTTGATATGTGTGAGATCCAGTGTCAAAATGAATGGTTTTTCTTTACCTCGGAGCCTTTGAAAAATAAGTCTATTATAGTCAGGATGTTGAGAGATAATGATCATCTGTTACATCATAATTTCTCCGCCTTCAAAATTTAGTAAAGTTTTATATTTTTTTATATACACCATCTATGTACGAAACACTTTTAAAATTAAACATCTTTGACTTCTTAAAATTTTAAATAAAATTAATAATCATATTAATTATATTCATATATGATATCATTATGTTCAATATATTGATATTTAGATTTTTATATACCTTACTCATAAATAATGTTAAAAGTTTATTTTAACCCAAGCTTTTATTTAGGATATTTTAATTTAAAAGTTTATCAATTAAAATCAAAGATTTGTTGTTAATTGTTTTCCCAAAACTTTAGAATTTTCCTTTTTTTATTCAAATAAACATTGATTTATCAACAAAACCCTTTAATTCAGTTTTCCTTTACAATAATTTATTTTTCACCACCCAAAAATATTTTCATGTACTATAAAAAGGATTAATTTATAACAATTCTAGATAATTTATTTCACCCCTCCTCTTTATTATCTTTATTATTATTATTATTCATGGTTTTTGTTTTATGGGAAATATCACCTTAATTGAACATTTAATTTTGTTTAGAGTCCCCTCAATACAACATAAATCAATTCTTTACTAAAAATCAAAATATAAATTAAAATATTGATATACTACAATCGATGGCAGTTACTTCGACATTTACTTCGACACTTATAACTGTTATATATATTTGTAATTTTATAAATATATGAACTTTTTAAAATTAAGTTTTTAAAATAAAAAATGCTGAAGCCAATAAATGTGAACTGATAAACCACATTAAAATCTAACTTTTTTTTTTTTTTTTTTTTTTTTTTTTGTGTGATTTTCAACAGAAACTAACTTGAGCATTTTTATCATAATTATTTTACAACTACGTAGTAATCTACTTTAATTCTAAGATGATAGGTCAGATTCTTTTGTTAGTTTAAAAAAATATATAATAGACATAAGAATCCCAAAATATATAAATAATAATAATAAAAATTATAACTTCTTCCTATTAACGTCCAGTGAAGCAAAATAGAATATATGCAATGTGCTACAGTTGTAAGTTTATTTACACTTTAAATGATACAAAAACAATTTAAGCATTAAATAAGTTAAATATTGAGTTTCCTTATAAACTCTGTATTTAATATACAAAATATTTAATATGCAAAATATATTTTGAACAATAAGATACAAGATGTCTTCCTTAAGAAGATCGCAACTAAACCATTGCTTAAAAATAGCACTAAGCGTTATAACTACACGTGTAATTAAAATAAAATAAAACTTTCACCAAAATATTGAATTACATGAAATATAAAAGTGAAACCTCTTGTTGTACTGATTTTTATTTTTGAAAATACTAGATGCCGAATAGTTACATTAACAGTAAATTCAAAAGTTGTGCCATTTCATGGTTATGGACCATTCTGAACACCATGTTCAGGCTAAACTCCTCTATTTTTCAAGTATCATGCATATCAAACACATATACACTCATTATATTATTTATTTTTATTTTATTATTTTATTTATTCTGTGCGTGTTTCGTTGTACTTGTACTGTGCAGGTTCGTATATTCTTAATTATATTGTTTATGGAATTAACATTTATATAATACTAATATGTATATAATTCTTTTTCTTTTTTCTACTCGTAATATTAAAACACTTGTTATATTATTTATTTTATTTTATTATTTTATTTATTCTGTGCGTGTTTCGTTGTACTGTGCAAGTTTGTATGTTCTTAATTGTACTGTTTATTAAATTAACATTTATATAATATTTATATATATATAATTCTTTTTCTTTTTTCAACTTTTTTTTTCTTGTTTGAAAAATGATTGTGAAATATTAAATTTAAATATCTATTTCTTTTTTCATATAGTAATAAGACCTTTTTAATTTAAAATCTTTTTACGATTTCGTTCATCTCACGAAATCCTTATGATCTCGCATCTCGGTCTGTCCGTCTGCACGTTACAGCTTCGTACTTCAAAACTATTAAAGTTACAGACTTTTTTACATTGAGCTGAATGTGAATACCCCTGTCCTTCCCAAAATTATAAAATTTTGAAAAATCCTTACATTTTAATAAAGCGAATTCGTTCTTTTTCGATTTCAAAACATAATCTTAAATTGAGCTACTGTCCTCGGGAACCGATGGTGGCCTCGTAACGGGAATGTCGCCCACACAGTAGATTGTAGGTTCGAAACTCACTGCGGAGTTTTAAAATTTTTATTTTTATTATCGCATTTCATTTTCAGATGGACTTAATTGAAAGAAAATTTCTTTTTTTGGCAATTTTAAAAGCTTTTTTTTTTTTTTTTTTTTTTTTTTTTTTTTACGCAGCTGTAATTTTTTAAACCTTTCTTCTTATTATTATTGTTATTCCAGACACAAAAAATCTGGAATTTCAATCTAGAACAGGGATGGCCAACCCGCGGCACGCGTGCCACAGTGTGGCACGGCGGAGTTTTAACGGTGGCACGCGAAGACTTATTGAAAAATTTAAAAAAATGAAAAAATGATAGGCAGAAATCCAGATGTAAATGCTCCTTGTTAACTGTCCAAAATTAATTTTTGCAATAAACTTAAAAGAAATCTCTACATTAATCTAATTAGCGCCTGAAATCATTAATCAAAAAACATTAACAGCGCTGCAGTAAATTCAATCTAAAAATATACAGCCACTCTATTCCACTAATCATCCGTTTCGTCTGAATTCTATGTATTTCTTCCTCCGCACTCTTGAGTCAATGAAACGGCAAACGGAAGAATCAGTTTTTCTACCTGAAATACAAACCAAAATTATTGACCAACAGTACCATACTATACTGAAAAGCAAATGTAAGGAACTTATTCCAACTGCAAGTGATCCAAATTATATTGAATATTGGAAATTTGTACCAGCAAGCAATTTTCCAAATTTACATGATTTGGCTGTCAGATATTGTTGTAGGTTTGGATCAACATATATTTGTGAATAAATGTTTTCTATTATGAACATAATAAAATCAAAATATCGTTCAAGATTAACTGATATGCATCTAAAACACCTAACTTTGTTAGCATCTTCAAAAACTAATCCTAATATAGATGACATAGTAAAAAAGTTAAAAATTCGAAAGCGGCATTAATAAGTAAGTACTGACTGTTTGTTTAATAATTATTTAGAATTAAATGTTTCAAGTTATTCATTTTTATTTTACACATAATCTGGCAGAACCTTTCAAAATCTTTATTAACAATAAAACCTAAGTTTATACTTTTGTTTTATTTATTGTATTATTTTTAAATCTCCACTATTCAGACTTACAGGGAAAAAATTATCAATTTGTGTAAAAGTCACATAATCAGCCTATAAATAACATGTTTTCGCCTTTTTATTATTTTCAGCATGTTGGAAAAATTAGAAGTGGCAGGCATAATTTTTTTCTTCAGATAGTGGCATTCTTCCCAAAGAGGTTGGCCACCCCTGATCTAGAACCAGCATTTTTGTTTACTGCTGCCATCTACTAGGCATTTTTTAAATAACAGGGCAACTTTTGAAAGTTTTTTTTTTTTTTTTTTTTTTTTTTTTTTTAACTGCGAATTTTAATAAATGTTAACATCTTTTTGGTGCCGTCTAGTGAGTGTTTGGAAAGTCAAACAATTAATATGGTTTATTTGAGCATTTTAAATATGTTTTACACAATTTTTTGCTTTTAAAATTTTTTATATCTTATTTATACCTGCGCAAAATTTTTGAAATTGCTGAATTTAAAAATATTCGGATTTTTTAATTTTATTTAAAAAATTTTTCTTGAATATTTTTAATTTGATTTAAAAATATTTTTCTAATTATTTTAAAATTAGGTGTAATGATGCTGCCATTTATATAAGGATTTAATAATTATAAATTAACAATTTTGATTCATTAATGTAGGGATAAAGTGTTTTAAAAGATATATTAAACGAACCCTCTGTGCGATCTGCGATCACACCTACCCACTTGCTTATAAATAAATTCCTAATATGTAAGAAAAACAAAAAAATTATTTTACATTTTTATCAAATTACTTTCATTACGGCATCATTTGTCAAACGATTGCCAATTATTTGGCAATAATCATTTGTCAAATCATTAATCAAAAATAAACTTAAAAAATCGTTTAAATTATTTTATTAAAAATATGTGGTGTTTTTCTGTGCGTAATTCGATCATGCCAAACGTGAAATAAAACGCTGAAATTCGGCTCGCATTTCTGATACAAAAAAAAAAAAAAAAAAAAAAAAATTTACAAACCGATTTACGAGAAAAGTTACACTAGAGATGAAAACTTCTATTTGTATATTATTGATATATATTATTTATTATAAGTTTTTTTTATTAATAATGAATTATAACCGAATAATTAATTTTCAATGAAAAACACATAAATTACTTTTTTTTTTTATAAATAAATAAATAATAATGTTTTTTATGTACGACATTCAGTGTGATATTTGCGCAATTTATATACATTTTTTTATTTTGTAAATTTATTTTTTATAAATCAGTACCATACGAAAAAATAACTAATGTTAGTATGTTAGTTAATTTGTACATTTTTGTTTATACTCATGTTAATATTCCATATATTTGATCCGTATTATAGTTTTCGGTATTTTTTAGCACGTTCCAACTGAGTTAAAAAGTGTTTATGAATTCGGTTTGGTTGCCGTCTGGTCGTATGGCCGTGTTCTAACTCCCGTAAATAAAGTCGAATTCCCATGTAATTTTTATATGTTATTGAGGTTCGCTATGGGTTTATAGTTTGTTTAGTTTTCATTTTAGGGTCACACAAAATAATTCTGTTACAGTATGGCCTACGAGGGAAAATTGTTTGTGGTGCATTTTAATGATGTTACGATAATTAAAAAATAATGACCTTAATATACGCCACCGAGGTGGACTACAACATGCTTTCTGTGGAGAATAGGATAAATTTCATTTATAAGTCGTTTATAGCGACGTACACTATTACATTATGATCTATGAGGGTATATCGTTTGCGGTGCATTTTAATGATGTTAAGGTACTACAAAAATAATCAAATTGATATGGATCACTGATATGTACTAAAACGTGTTTACTGTAGATTATCAGCATTTACCGTTTACTTACAGACACACGCAAAAAAAAAATGATAACAGAACTAACAATGATTGACTAGTGTAAACGTCCGTCCTAGGACGGTGGGTAGAAATCGTAGTTTTTGACTTAAAAGTTGAAATAATTGATAAAAATATTCATATACTATTCGTCGACAATAAAGAAAACTGACCTAAAACGTTACGTTCAGCGCCTAATTTGTGCATAGGCTTCTGGGGTTTCAAACAAATTTGTAATCTGATGTAAATGAGGTTTCTCACAAAATTTTAACTTTCAGAAATAAAAATCTGGTGAAATTAAACTTAGTAAAATAACATTTTAAACTTATAGACGAATGCTTTGATGATTCAAAATAAAGAAAAATGGTCACCAGCGACGATTTTTTTTTTTTTAATTTAACTGTGGTTTAAGTTAAACTTGCGAGTTTAATTTTCCTTACCGTTTTACCTCTCTGACTTTTTATTTTTTTCTAAACTATTAATTATAATGAGTTTGCATAGTAGCCACAGAATATTCAAATAAGAAATAATAAAAATGCAGTATTTTTAGTGCAAAATTTATATAAAACAATAGTCCTATAGTTTCTGGAAAAAATTACATCGAATTACTTTTATTGAAACAATTTTATACAGACAGCTCCAAATTTAAAAATCAGCATCAGGGACACGGGATGGTATAAGAATTTCGTAGTATATTTGGACCCCCAACATCGTCCAAAACTTATTTATCTCGTTAATATTGTTATACAGTCATGCAATGGGATGTTTTCCAGTATGAGGGGAAAAAAAAGTGCTAAAATAAAAGTTATTATTCAGGAACTTAAAAGAAAAAATTACGTGAGAATGCCTCAAATAAGATGACAAAACAGTGGAAAAATTGAAGAACTATCTTCATTAGTAAAAGGAAACAGATATAGATTAAATACAATATCAGCAATAATTTTTCAGCTAATTCTGTAATGTATTACGTGGTGTGTATAAATTTCCTAGTTGTCACATACAGGGCTGTACGGAAGAATTCTCACACATTTACCGGATAATGGGCACCAATTGCAAAAAATGGATTTTTATTGCGTTATAGGTTTTTTTTTAATTCCTTATTTAGAAATCTCATTTCATTGTATGAAAGAAAGTGGAATTGGTTAATGATATTCTGTTAGTACACTGGTTATCAAATTTAAGGAAAAGTCACAAAATGCTAATTTTCAAATACGCGAACATTCAAAAGGAAATAATATAATTCAAGTAATTACTATCTCTACAACACAGCTAGTTCATATAACATCTCATTCATGTCACACATGGTCACAAATGTCACAGTCACTACGGTGAAGCAAAAAATTAGGAAATTCCATACATCTCATTATGAGTCTCAAATGATCACTATATGTGACTCCACTGAGACGTCACTGTGACTGCTGCTTTGGGAGGAGTCACCATGTGACTTTACAATGTAGTTACATTGTGACTCTCATGTGACTGTCATTTGTAGACTCAATTTCAAAGTCATCGTGAACGCTGCATTGTGATAAATTACCAAATAATGTCACATTAAAGTCACATGATGACTTTCAGGTGACAGAGAGACTACTGTGAAGTCACCATTGTGCTCTTTTGGGAAAAGTCTCCATGTGACTATAATATGATATTATTTGGTGACTTATCATAATGCAACTTTCATAATGACTATGAAATTGAGTCTCAAAATGACAGTCACATGAGAGTCACAATTTAACTACATTGTAAAGTCACCTGGTGACTCGTCACAAAGCAGCAGTCACATTGACTTTTCAGTGGAGTCACATATAGTGATCATTTGAGACTCATAATGAGATGTATGGAATTTCCTATTTTTTTGCTTCACCGTAGTGACTGTGACACTTGTGACCATGTGTGACATGAATGAGATGTTATATGGGCTAGCTGTTTTGTAGAGATAGTAATTACTCGAATTATATTATTTCCTTTCGAGTGTTCGCGTATTTGAAAATTAGCATTTTGTGACTTTTCCTTAATTTTTGATAACCAGTGTATTGGAAAGCGTTTCATAACCTATACCAACACAGAAATTTTCATTCTTGATTAAATTAAACTTTTGGTCTGCTCTTTCTTAATAAATGTTTTATTACCGCAAATACTTCTTTATGAAACGAAAATTTTGTAATTATAGACAAAATAACATTTTCTAACATTTCTGCAATTTTATACAATAATGCATTATATTTTTGTTGTCAACATACCTTTTTCTATGCATTTACAAAACGCACAACAATGAATGGGTTATCATTCGAAAGGTTTTTTGAACCGGCTTCAGACATAGTACACTCGCATTGCATTAAATCGTGTTTTTTTTTTTCAATTAAAAAATGCAATTAATTAAAAATTAAATCAGCATTGTTTTCATAAATAAAATGAAAGGTTTTTCTCAAATCAAAATAAAATACTGCATTATAACACGCTCTGCAATGATTATAAAAAAATAAATAAGTCAAGAAATGATAAAGTGTGGAAGAGAACGCACGGGTTTATTTTATATTTATGATTAAAAAACAAAACTGAAATTGAAATGTTTAGAAGAAAAAGACACCATCGAAGTAGTGGTATTTAACTTGTAGCTTAAAAAGCATGCTTTGTTATATTAGATTAAATTGTATTTTATATGTATTAAATTTATTTTTCTTTGTCCCATGTTTTTCCCTAAGCGAATGACGTTATCCTCTAATGCAGTTAAAATATAATAGTTATTTTTTTTTTTTCGCGCGTGTCTTTTGCTACCTTTTATCAGTTCTGACTGTAACTTTGATGGAATAAATGAGATGATATTCTGGCTTGCCTAATGTTGTTTGCACATATTTTTATCTTTAATTTTCCTTTAGAAGTTTAAACATGCATCTGAAAAATATTATATATTGTTAAAAATATTAGACTGCAATGCGAAATCCTCGTATAGATCCACTGGTCATGTTTTAAATTTACCGTGTTTACTCGCATAATAGTCGCCCTCGCGTAATAGTCGCACCCCCCTTTTTGAAGCAGAAAAAATCGTCATTAATAGTTGCACCTCCGTTTTGAAGTGGAAAAACCTTCAATTTTTTTTTTTTTTTTAATTTTAAGAAGACATGCAGGTATCTTCAATGCTTTGGACGGAAATGAAGATGATATTTTATGGAATGACAAAGATTCTTCAGACACCGATTCACGTTACAATAGTGATACTGATACCTTCAGTGAAAGTGATTTATTATGAGAATTTTTTGTCAATATTTTCACAAAGATTATTTGTAAATTTTATGCATGTAAAAATATTACCATAAAAAGAAAAATGGTATTTAATAAACAGCACATAATTTGGAAACATTAGGTAAATTACTAATTTTATTATAATGTGTTTTTTTTAATACCAGTAATGTTTTAGCATTAGAGGGCACAATATTGTGTAGCAGATTTCCCCGCATAAGTCGCACCTAGACTTTCACAATGAAAAATTGGCAAAAAAAGTGCGACTATTACGCGAGTAAACACGGTAATAAGGATAGTTATAAATTAAAGGAAGGAAACGAGAAAGAAAGAAACCATCAGCAAAATACTATGACAGTTAATTAGAGCACGGGTCCAGGTATAGCAAAGATGCACACAATAATAAGTAAATACCACAACAGTTCGCTAATCTGTCGCCAAGAGGAGTCCCGTAAAAAAAATTTTAAAACATGGAAAGAAAAAATTAAACGAGAAAGGGTTGGGTTGGGTTGATTGTTGACGGCCAATTATCTACACGAGGGATATAGGCCCTAGGGGGAGTGCCTTCCGTGGAGGTCTTTCTAAGGGAACCTAATCCGTATTAACGCATGGAAATCCACGGTTCGAAGAAAACCACGAAAACTCCGAACGATTAGGCCGAAGGGCGCGATTATTAAACGAGAAAGAAAGAAACCATCAGCAAAATACTATGACAGTTAATTAGAGCACGGGCCCAGGTGGCACCTTTCAGCACGACCGTACTCAGCCTTACTAAATATAAAGAAATTTTTCAACAGACCGGGACGGCGGATTAAAGACAATTTTTTTGGCGAGTCGATTAAAAAAAATAAGCAGGCCGGCCGAACGCCCTCTATAGATACTTCAGAAACCCTTGACATACGTCTCAAAAGCGTCACACAAAGAAGGCAAAACAAAGAAAAAATCCGAACAACTTTCATAATTCGTTTTCGTTGGCTCGTGGAATTATTAATTCTTATTTTCTAATAATAATTAATAGTTCCACGAGCCAAAGAAAACGAAAAACATGCAAGTTATTCCATTTTTTTCTTTGTTTTGCCCGCTTTGTGTGCCGTTTTCGTGACGCGTGTCAAGGCTTTCTAAAGTATCTAGGGGGCATTGGCCGGGCCGATCAGGGGAAAAAATTCGACCCGATATAAAATTTAATAGGGTCAAACTAAGCCAATGCGAACAAGTTTCAGTGGGTGTGACTGGGACAAGGATAAGTATAAATAGGCAGATGCAATGAAACGTATAACACAAATGAAGTTATTATTTTTGCATTTAATTATTACGGTATATAACTAAAGTATCTATTTTTTTTTATCACAAGCTGAAAATAAGCTACGAATTTTAAAAGCTTATAATACATCTGCAAGAGAGCAAGTTTTAATTTAATTATGATACATATTTATAATGTTTCTTAATTACTTCATTAAATTAGCATTAAATTATTATTATTATTATTATTATTATCATCATCCTTGTTATAGACTTTAAACAGAATAGAGGACTGTACGAGCCCGGTCTTGACCCGAGGCTCGTACACGGCCCGGGCCAGGCCGGCAAAATAAAGGGAAAAATTTGAACGGGCCGGGCCGAACCGATGAAAAAATTTGGCCCGATATAAAATTTAAAAAGATTAAACTAAGCCAATAAAATGTAAAAAATTTTCAATCGACAATCCTGAGACGAGAATAAGTATACATATGCTGTACCAATCGATACTATATTGATACCAGTACAGAAATATAACATGTCCAGCGTAGAGCAGCAGTTGCATCGTGTCTGAACCAGGGCTTAATTATTTCAGCAGACTCAGTCCGGGCCAGGATCAGACTTACATTTTCTTTCTACATACTGGGCCTACATGGCGGGCCAGTACTGATGCTTTCCTGCATTCTATGGTTTGCGAACATATAGTAATCTATAATGTTAAATTTTCCCATAAACATGTATGCAGTTATTCTATAAAAAAATTTTAATTGTGTGTTAAGAAAAATATTTTCGGGGGAAATTAAGTTGGGCGTGTTTTAATTATTGCACTGGCCGGGTCTGACCCGGTCCATGCAGAACTCTACAGCTAATTATACAGAGGTAGTCTGCAGCACTATAAATTGTAATATTCAATTTTAAGATTACCAATATTATTGAGTGTATGTGCGTTTACTTTTCTTATAAAGACTATTACTATGCTTAAATTATTCCCATTAAAAAATATATTGCATATTCTTAAAATCACAATTTTGGAAATATTTTCAATTGTACAAAAGATCTTTTTTTCTCTCTCTTAATGTGCAAATATAAAATTCTGTAGCTGTTGAAGAAGTTTTTAAAAATGATATACAAACGTATGTGAATGTTAAAATTAACTTAGAAATGTAGCAATAATGTTGATTTATAACACAGAATAGCTAATGTTGAGTCCCTCTACAAAATGATAAAAAATTAGTCTCTTTACGTCTTGAAATACATTATCCACAAATGTTAACATTGAAAATTTTTGCAAGAAAATAATACATTTTATCTCTTAAGAACCTCATTAATTTAAGTTAAAACATTTTGCGAAAAGCACGCCATAGAGTACGTCTACATGTAATAAGAGCTGAAATTTCCAGACCACTTAGCGATTACACAAAATATCCTAATCTTTTAACCTCCCGGAAGAACGTCGTAGTTCTTCATAAAAGAATAATGCTAGGGGATGTTCTCTTCGCAAACAAATAACAAATTCATAAAAACTGCCGTCATTTTTACATGGCGGGAATGTTAGTTTTGCTTTCATAAATGATTTATGTGGTAATGAAAGAAATGTTGATTTTTGTTTCCAGATGGATATGAGAAAGTGACAAAATATAATTTTATAGGCAGATAAAATAAAAATTTAAGCAGCAGAACTTTAAAATCAATAAAACTTTGTATAAATCACCATAAAATCAAAACAACACACAGGACGCGTTTCGAGCCCGAAAATATAACAGCCTATCATCAGCTAATGTAAACATGTGTTCGTAAGGGAATAAGTACACAAATGAACCTTGTCCCCTTACGAACACGTGTTTACATTGGCTGATGACAGGCTGTTATATTTTCCAGCTCGAAACGCGTCCTGTGTGTTGTTTTGATTTTAAAGTGATTTATACGAAGTTTTATTATTGCTGTTTATGGCAGTTTTTTGGTGCTGTTTAAATCAGAACTTGTATTTGTAGACTAGTTTCGGTAGCATACAGCGTACCATCATCAGTGATGACGGTTCGCACTGATGATGGTACGCTGAATGCTTTCGAAACTAGTTTGCAATTAATTAAAAAGTTCTGTTACTTAAAATGTTATTTTATCTGCCTATATTGTACTGCGCCAAGTGTTATCTTAATTTTCAAAATATAATTTTGGTGATGTATGCTCTGCATACCTTTATGCACTTACACATGGACATCTTCAAATTCATATACGTGAGTAAAGAATAAAAGAGCTATACATAAACAATGTATAGAATAAAATAATATAGTGTGTGTGATAATAATTTTGAAAAGAAAAGAAAATTTTGTTACATAGAGTAATTGTATGTATAATAACTATAATGTATAATTAAAATGAATTTTATAATGACCACCTTAAAAACTCAACATATATTGAAATTATACATAAGAATAAAAATAACATAATATAACCATTCCTAAAATTCCATTATATACATTTAAAATAAATTAACTTTACGCCTTCAAAACTAATTTTTGTTAACTGTGCTTATATTAAAATTTGAAAAATAATAAACAAAACTAATGATTTTGTTATTATTTCTTATTTTCTAATAATTTTTGTAAGCTTGTTTTAATTTCCAAAACCTTAAAAAAATATGTAATAATTGTATTAAAAAAATCTATTCATTTGCTTTTGTGTTATTATGTTATCAATATTGTTATACATTAATTTGATTTAATGTTTATCTCTAATTGTCTGCTTTTTTTTTTTTTTTTTTTTTTTTTTTGTATTTTGAAATTTAAACAAATGTAGCCTACATTTATGCTAATGAATTTGAGATGAAGGCTTTTGATTTATATGGAATAATTCAGGCTAATAAGCACTATTTATTTAGGTTCTTTTTCTTTTCTTTCTATTACTTTAGCCTACTTTCATGATTTTCCCTTCTTGGATAAAATTATTTTTTTTCTTTCAAACATAACTTTATTTTTATACTACATCTTTTATTTGTATCTTATATTTATCAGTAATTTCACTAATATCTTTATACAATAGAGTCAAAACACTGTACTATAAAACTAGTGTCGTAAAGGAATTTTCACCTTGTTATTAATATAAAGGTTAAAACATATATATAATTTCTTAAAAGGTGTTTAAAACATATAAAGATATTAGTTAATATAACCCCGAGATCTATCAAACGCACACGCGCGTTCATCTTCAAAGGATCAAATCCAGTAATGGGTATATCCAGTCAGTCATCTTTTCCTTTGAAAATGAACATGTGGGCGTTTGAAAGATCTCAGGGTTATATTAACTAATATCTTTATATGTTTTTAACACCTTTTAAGAAATTATATGTATGTGTTAACCTTTATACATTCATTTATAGAAACATACATTTTGTGTACGTATTTTGAACAAATCATCTTCTTCTTTTTATAATAATAATAATAATAATAATTATTATTATTATTATTATTATTATTAGTAGTAGTAGTAGTAGTAATATTTTTACTTATGGTTTTCTTGCGTAAGCGTGTATATGTGAGAGAGAGACTTTCTGACTTAAATAGAAGTAATAAAAGAATAAGAGTAAAAGGTTCTTTCCAAAACATGAAATGTTTTAAGTTGTTTACAAAAGAATATATATATTTTTATATTTCTCAAGATATTCAAAATGCAATACATGACCCCCCCCCCCCCCCACACACACACACACACACACTCACACACAACCTCATTTTCCCGGGCAAAAAAACTGATTTAAAAAGGGTTTTTTTTATGTTATGTAATTTTATTAAAATGCCAAAAATATTACTGCCATTATAGTTTTATCTTAGGAGATGATTTCATCAAAATAAGGCATTTACTATAGACGTTTTTCTCGATTCTTGCAGCGTTTTATTTTAGATATTTTACATTATACTAAAACATATACTGTCACAACCGGCTTCGTTAATTTTTACAGCAATTTTTTTGTGTTTCGTAAAATAAACAAAAAATGTAAGAGGCATTATATGAGATTGTTGTCATCAAACACAGATTTACATCCTTAAATTTAAAAAAAACTCATTTTCCCACATATTTGAAAATAGATTTTTCCATTTTTTCTTACAGAGTACACTGTATTTTTATGAATATATTGATATTTATTTTCTAAATTACTGCTTGTCTTATTATTAGTCTCACATCCGTTTACATTTGTGTAATCTTCAGTAGTCTGCAAACGAGGCAGTTTGTACAATCAACAAACTTTGTTGTCGAAGTATGTTTTCGCAGAACTTTCACGAGATTTTGAAATCAATTACGCTGTTAGGATAATATCCTTAAATTTATTTAACTTTTACGTAACATTTCCACAACATCCTAAAAGCACATTATTTTAAAATTTAGGCCTGCATTCTTTCTCTTCATTCGCTTTAAAGTTTTTACAATATCCAGAAATAAATTTGTCTTATAAAACAAAAACATTCCGTGAGTAACGCTGACATCATATCGGTAGTGACAACACCTGATCAATAAATTTCGCTTTTACCGTGAATTTTTTAACTTGAAAACCTCGCATTTTTTTCAATTTTTGCACCGTTGAATAGAGGAAAAATGTTCTTTCAAATGCAATTTGTTTGAGAAGTGCATCTTAATTTACTGATTTTTTATTGTTTTTAAAATAAGTATCAAGCATGATCTTAATTTTTTTTTTTTAATCATTTGGGAAAATGGTTATTGTCCTCGTCAGGGTAGGAAATCAAAAGCATATCCGAAGGTTTTTATTGGTTTAATCATCATTTTATTCGTTTTCTGATTGGTCTATACAGTAATCTGTATTTCCCTTTACTTTCAACAGAGATGGACAACAGAGTGTTGCCACTATGACAAAAAAGTAATAAAAACTACAAAAAAAAATTAATAACTCAGAAACAAATTGAGATACAGCTTTCAAACAAATTGCATTTAAATGTATATTTTTTCCTCTATACCACGATGTAAAAAGTAATATTGTGGAATGTTTAGAAGTTTAAGAAATAAATTTCATTTAAAATTGGCCGTCAGATTTCTTGGAAATCTGATGATGGAAAAGCCTTTTCCGAACAGCCAATGAAATGCTTGGATAATACGTAAGTTTCAGGTGGATAATACGTACGAGTCGCAAGCGATTTCTGTCGCTTGCAATTTTTACGTGTAATAACACTATTAATGTTTAATTCATGGCGTACGTAATGGCGTACGAAAAAATCATTTTCCAAATGGTCGTTGAAATTTGTTAAATTGCATTTTTTTTTCTTTTTTTTTCTTTTTTTTCTTTTTTTTTCTTTTTTCCATTTCTGTCGCGTGCCGACTGCGAAATATCTTTGGCGATTTTTTCGGTTATCAATTCTTTGGCATGCTAATAATACAGAAGTATCGCTTTTAATAAATTTAACAACTTTAGTTGAATACATTTTTGATATTTTTTATATATAAATGCTTTTGGTGTTATTAGTGGGCAATCTAAAAAAATATATTTAATCTAAAAAATTTATTTAAACTTCCAATTACAAAAAGTGGTTTTCACAATTGTTCTGTAATCTGAGAAGCCTGGATTGTATCTCCCAATATTTATAAGATCACTTCTTTTTAAATTATTGCTTGATTTGTCATTAGTCGTACATTTGCTCACATTTATGCCACCTTTATTTGAAGTTGAGCTATTCTCATACCTTCTTAAACTAGTGTTTGTAATCGACCAATATTAATTATCAGTATGTTCACACTCAAGCTGTCAAGAGCTTCCGAAATCAGTTATGCTATAGTGGAATATCAATAATTTAAATTTTACATGCTACGAAAGGATAAAATCATACTGTTTTGAAAATTATGTCTGCTTCTTCTTTTTCATCCCCTTTAATTTTTTACGGTATTCTAAATAGATATTTGTTAAATCAATGAAAGCTCCATAATCTCTTCCACAAAAGAACAATCCATAACTTTAAAAAAATTTCTCAACAAAATTTAACGAAAAGTACGGAAAAAAGAGAGTAAATTAGTACTTAATTTTACACTATGTTTAAAGTGTATAAATAAATTGGGATCAAAATGGTGGGGAATGAATCAGTTTACTCTTCTGGATACCTTGCCAGAAACGGAGGCGCAAGAGCAAGAATGGCTATGTCTTGGTTTCCATGGTTACAGGGAGATCGATGACGTTGTGCCTCGCTGTCACATCTCATTTGCATACAGCATCCCAGCTCGTGCTTTGCGGCGCACCATTCCCTGCCAGCTCTTGACTCGGCCAGAATTTGTCAAGACACTGGGTTTGACTTGCCTGCTTTCGTTCTATTCCGTCGTTTGAAATGTTTTTATTGGATTTTATGGGTGGTTCCATTCGCTTTCTCTCGTCACTGTCACTGCTTGCCGTTCCTTTTTTGTGATATTTTTGTGCTTTTGTTTTTTTTTATCAGGGCAAGGGCTTTTTTTTTTGTTCTTTTACCCCCGCGTCTTTGTTTTATATATATATATATATATATATATCTGGAAAAATTCTCTGCTCCCTCAGCTTCGATAAAGTTGTTGTCATAAAAAAAAAAAAATTATTCTTTTATACGAGTAGAATGTACTTTGAATATTTTTAACTATGAGGTAGGGGTACTGATATGCAAAATAAGTTGGAAGAAAATTTTGCATACTGAGCTGAAAATGAATTCAAGAAACATTTTTTTATAATATGGGAAAACGAAAGTAATTTTAATGAAGGCAAAGAAAATTGAAATTTTTCCATCTTTGGCAAGATGGAAATACATCGATCTGCAAAATCAGCTCATAGTCAAAATTTTAAAAGCAATTATTCCAACATTTGTTTGTTCAATTTATACTCCCCATACTTTTTAAATGAAAACTTAAGCAAAATCAATGACTCTTAGAATCATATCAGATGTTAACATGATTTATTTACCAATTAGAATAATTGTGTTGAAACTAATCTAGTACTCTTAGAATCAACCAAACTTGATCACTCCTTGCCTTTGACAGAAATTATTATTATTACTAGCTGGCTTTGCCGATCGTATTTTCCCAAACAAATCTAGTGATGGGGACCGCACTATCTTTGGCAGCGTATATTCGACTTTCGCACGTCAGTGGGCTCATAATTCGTTGATACACTGTAAAAAAAAAAAAAAAAAAAAAAAAAAAAAAAAAAAAAAATCTGTAATTTTAACAGAAATAAACCGGTAAAAAATTGTTTATCTTTAAAACAGTTTTTTTCTGTAAAAAAGAGAGAATTTCGTAAATTTTAGAGAAAAAATCTATATTTTTTACAGAATAATACTGTTTTAGTGAAAAATTACAGGTATTTTCTGTAAATTAAACGGTTTTCCACTAGCGCTAAAATTGACAGTTTTTTCCTGCCAATTTGAGAGTTTTTTACAGTGTACAGCGATCACCATAATAGCGCTCTGCACGCTTCACATCCATGAACCATTAATACGGCAATCGCTATATCGGGGGCCCTCCCTAAAACGTGGACGGTGTTATGTCGATCAATATTTAAATCGTAAATCTTTATGTCCAAATAAAGTTTATTAAACTATTTTCTATGTACTATAAAGAAGTGCATTGTGGAATTTTGCAGTATTGTATGCGCAGTGAAAATATACAACGTTTCGTCGGGTTATAAAATCGGGTTGCGTGAGCACGAAGAGTAAAAATAACTTATAAGCAGTTACATACAATAAAAAAATCTAATTGAAATATCCTCAGAATAAATGACTTGTGCTAAAAATCTAATCAAAAATGCAACTTGTTGTCGAAAATAAGGTACATCTGGAGCAAATAATTTCTGCAAAATAAGTATGTTTTAAACATAATGGAAAATATTCTCGTTACGCCACAGTGAATATAAATGGGGTTTTGTGTGTTGTGTGTGTGTGTGCTTTTAAAGACAAAGTACACGCGTTTAAGCATTTTTAACAAATTTTAGCATATTTAGCATTCAAATTAAATAAATATGTACAAAACGCTATGTGTTTGAATATATTCCATACCATTCTTATCATTTTTTTTTTAATTCTAGTCTCGTTTTTTTTTAAATGTGGCAAAAGAAAAATCCTTGAAATAAACACATTTTCTTTAATAGTATATATTTTTAAAATTCATATACACGGAAATTCTAAAATGCCTACGAATTAGGTATGTCAAAGCAAACGAAAGAAACCACAGAAACATAGCATCACAATTTACATATTTAATAAGAGATACGGGGTGCCTCATTCAGCCAGAAATTGTTTCCAGAACTTTAACGGTAATAATAATGATATTTCAAATGAAAATCAAATTTCAAAGTAACTTTGAAATTTGATTTTCATTTGAAATATTGTATGCAAGGCGAATGTTTCTCTCTGGAAAATTTTCCAAAATATTAATAATAATGATTTTTAGAAGATTTTTCTTTTTTTGGTTCTGTGTAAAAAATGATGACACTACAATAAAGTCTGGAAGTGCACAATAATTAGATCAGTAACATGTTACATAATTAGTTACACTCCGAAATATAGAGAGTCTGACTCAGTGATGTGCATGACTACTGATGGTATAGCCACTTCCAGCACATAACGTGATTCATCACATTTGTCAAAATGCAAGAATAAGTCTGTGGAAAAATTCAGTAAAAACAACCTACATTACTTTTAAAGGCTGTTCTCAACTACTCTGCTTGACTACAAATGGTAGCCACTTCCAGCACACAACGTGATTCATCACATTTGTCAAAATGCAAGAATAAGTCTGTGCAAAAATTCAGTATAAACAACCTACATTACTTTTAAAGGCTGTTCTCAACTACTCTGCTTGACTACAAATGGTAGCCACTTCCAGCACACAACGTGATTCATCACATTTGTCAAAATGCAAGAATAAGACTGTGGAAAAATTCTGTAAAAACAACCTACATTACTTTTAAAGGCTGTTCTCAACTACTTTGCTTGACTACAGATGGTAGCCACTTCCAGCACACAACGTGATTCATCACATTTGTCAAAATTCAAGAATAAGTCTGTGGAAAAATTCAGTAAAAACAACCTACGTTACTTTTAAAGGCTGTTCTCAACTACTCTGCTTGACTACAAATGGTAGCCACTTCCAGCACACAACGTGATTCATCACATTTGTCAAAATGCAAGAATAAGACTGTGGAAAAATTCTGTAAAAACAACCTACGTTACTTTTAAAGGCTGTTCTCAACTACTCTGCTTGACTACAGATGGTAGCCACTTCCAGCACACAACGTGATTCATCACATTTGTCAAAATGCAAGAATAAGACTGTGGAAAAATTCAGTAAAAACAACCTACGTTACTTTTAAAGGCTGTTCTCAACTACTCTGCTTGACTACAAATGGTAGCCACTTCCAGCACACAACGTGATTCATCACATTTGTCAAAATGCAAGAATAAGACTGTGGAAAAATTCAGTAAAAACAACCTACGTTACTTTTAAAGGCTGTTCTCAACTACTCTGCTTGACTACAGATGGTAGCCACTTCCAGCACACAACGTGATTCATCACATTTGTCAAAATGCAAGAATAAGACTGTGGAAAAATTCAGTAAAAACAACCTACGTTACTTTTAAAGGCTGTTCTCAACTACTCTGCTTGACTACAAATGGTAGCCACTTCCAGCACACAACGTGATTCATCACATTTGTCAAAATGCAAGAATAAGACTGTGGAAAAATTCAGTAAAAACAACCTACGTTACTTTTAAAGGCTGTTCTCAACTACTCTGCTTGACTACAAATGGTAGCCACTTCCAGCACACAACGTGATTCATCACATTTGTCAAAATGCAAGAATAAGACTGTGGAAAAATTCAGTAAAAACAAACTACGTTACTTTTAAAGGCTGTTCTCAACTACTCTGCTTGACTACAGATGGTAGCCACTTCCAGCACACAATGTGATTCATCACATTTGTCAAAATGCAAGAATAAGTCTGTGCAAAAATTCAGTAAAAACAACCTACATTACTTTTAAAGGCTGTTCTCAACTACTCTGCTTGACTACAAATGGTAGCCACTTCCAGCACACAACGTGATTCATCACATTTGTCAAAATGCAAGAATAAGACTGTGGAAAAATTCTGTAAAAACAACCTACATTACTTTTAAAGGCTGTTCTCAACTACTTTGCTTGACTACAGATGGTAGCCACTTCCAGCACACAACGTGATTCATCACATTTGTCAAAATGCAAGAATAAGTCTGTGGAAAAATTCAGTAAAAACAACCTACGTTACTTTTAAAGGCTGTTCTCAACTACTCTGCTTGACTACAAATAGTAGCCACTTCCAGCACACAACGTGATTCATCACATTTGTCAAAATGCAAGAATAAGACTGTGGAAAAATTCAGTAAAAACAACCTACATTACTTTTAAAGGCTGTTCTCAACTACTCTGCTTGACTACAGATGGTAGCCACTTCCAGCACACAACGTGATTCATCACATTTGTCAAAATGCAAGAATAAGACTGTGGAAAAATTCAGTAAAAACAACCTACATTACTTTTAAAGGCTGTTCTCAACTACTCTGCTTGACTACAAATGGTAGCCACTTCCAGCACACAACGTGATTCATCACATTTGTCAAAATGCAAGAATAAGACTGTGGAAAAATTCAGTAAAAACAACCTACATTACTTTTAAAGGCTGTTCTCAACTACTCTGCTTGACTACAGATGGTAGCCACTTCAGCATACAACGTGATTCATCACATTTGTCAAAATGCAAGAATAAGTCTGTCGAAAAATTCAGTAAAAACAACCTACATTACTTTTAAAGGCTGTTCTCAACTACTCTGCTCGACTACAAATAGTAGCCACTTCCAGCACACAACGTGATTCATCACATTTGTCAAAATGCAAGAATAAGACTGTGGAAAAATTCAGTAAAAACAACTTACATTACTTTTAAAGGCTGTTCTCAACTACTCTGCTTGACTACAGATGGTAGCCACTTCCAGCACACAACGTGATTCATCACATTTTTCAAAATGCAAGAATAAGTCTGTGGAAAAATTCAGTAAAAACAACCTACATTACTTTTAAAGGTTGTTCTCAACTACTCTGCTTGATTACAGATGGTAGCCACTTCCAGCACACAACGTGATTCATCACATTTGTCAAAATGCAAAAATAAGTCTGTGGAAAAATTCAGTAAAAACAACCTACATTACTTTTAAAGGCTGTTTTCAACTACTCTGCTTGACTACAGATGGTAGCCAGTTCCAGCACGCAACGTGATTCATCACATTTGTCAAAATGCAAAGATTAAGTCTGTGGAAAAATTCAGTAAAAACTACCTACATTACTTTTAAAGACTGTTCTCAACTACTCGGCTTGACTACAAATGGTGGCCACTTCCAGCACACAACGTGATTCATCACATTTGTCAAAATGCAAGAATAAGACTGTGGAAAAATTCAGTAAAAACAACCTACATTACTTTTAAAGGCTGTTCTCAACTACTCTGCTTGACTACAGATGGTAGCCACTTCCAGCACACAGCGTGATTCATCACATTTGTCAAAATGCAAGAATAAGTCTGTGGAAAAATTCGGTAAAAACAACCTACATTACTTTTAAAGGCTGTTCTCAACTACTCTGCTTGATTACAGATGGTAGCCACTTCCAGCACACAACGTGATTCATCACATTTGTCAAAATTCAAGAATAAGTCTGTGGAAAAATTCAGTAAAAACAACCTACATTACTTTTAAAAGCTGTTCTCAACTACTCTGCTTGACTACAGATGGTAGCCACTTCCAGCACGCAACGTGATTCATCACATTTGTCAAAATGCAAAGAATAAGTCTGTGGAAAAATTCAGTAAAAACAACCTACATTACTTTTAAAAGCTGTTCTCAACTACTCTGCTTGACTACAGATGGTAGCCACTTCCAGCACGCAACGTGATTCATCACATTTGTCAAAATGCAAAGAATAAGTCTGTGGAAAAATTCAGTAAAAACTACCTACATTACTTTTAAAGGCTGTTCTCAACTACTCTGCAAGCGCAAAACGTTTTGACACATTTACAAATTCAATTTTTAAGGAAAAGATATTAAAATGGGGGCCTGACTATGGAAGCGATTTGGAATCGAACTGTGTTTTACATTTTTTTGATGAATAAATTCCTATTAATTTATAAGCGATATATAAAAATCTGGGCCTGACTATGGAAGCGATTTGGAATCGAACTGTGTTTTACATTTTTTCTTATGAATAAATTCCTATTAATTTATAAGCGATTTTGATCACGTGACAAACACGTTTTTCGCCCTTCCTTGAGTGGTTATTCTTCTTTCGGGCGGAAATTCGGTTAAAAACGCCCACTTTGACAACATTTTCTGAAAGATCTGTTGTGTTTGCAAAAAAACGGAAAATACAGTTCGGTTACATAGTTTCTGAACAACAACACTTGCTAGTTTCATTCATTTCTGAACAAAAATAAATTAAAACTTATGTCATAAAGCTGCCCTTTTGGATTTAAGAACAGCCTTAAAATGAGGAATCTATATTCAGGTAGGGCTTGGAGACAGTCACAGTTACTTTTGACTAGCTGAATTGCGATTGAGATCCTGCATTCCAGCATAATTTTGTTTGTCTCTGATGCCTGATTTGTTCATTCACTTTCATTTTTGTCAGATTTTAGAAGTACACTCTAATGTTTATATGTAACGTGTGTAAATTAATATCCATTGTTGTTGTTGTTGTTGTTGTCGTTATTTTTTTTTTTTAACATTAAAGACGTTTAAACAAAGTTAAAGTTTTTTTTTTTTTTTTTTTTTTTTTTTTTGTATAACAGCTTCAACTTCAAGTTACAATTTAAAAAAAATTTCTCATCATTCCAAATATCTACAAGAAAAAATACTTTTATCGCCATTTTACTCTGTCTATTCTGTTGCATTGCATTGGAAGTTTGGAGAAGTGAAACATTTTATACGATGATAGTGAATACAAATAATGACAATAATACAAAAATAAATGAATCACGGAAATTTAAAAAAGTGGAAATTAGTGAAATCTTAATAGAAGAAGCAAGGTGAAAAGCAAGAAAAAAAAATACATGTGGTTACGTGTTGCAGTGCTAAGTCTGCAGTTTTTCAAAGGCAAAAGTCCCGGGATCAAATGCCGAAACTAAACACAAATTGTATTTAATACAGCTTATATATTATTATATAAAAATATGCACCATTACTTTGCGGCTAAGGGTAAAACGACGTATAATACTT
This sequence comes from Maratus speciosus, assembly GCA_963932465.1. Taxonomy (NCBI): domain Eukaryota; kingdom Metazoa; phylum Arthropoda; class Arachnida; order Araneae; family Salticidae; genus Maratus; species Maratus speciosus. The sequence goes on along the minus strand of OZ010789.1, from coordinate 450,934,698 downwards.
TAAAAATACTATAAATGAGTAAATAGCAGTAGCTACAGTTATAACAAAAAGAAAGTGTACATTATTATTAATTATGTCGAAACAAAAAACAAATTGCATTTAATACAATTTATATTTATTAAAAGAAATTACACACCAACACTTTGCGACTGAGAGTAAAACGACTTATACTTTAAGAAAAATATAGATCAGTAGATAGAAGTAGCTCCAGAAATAACAAAAAGAAAGTGTTATTATTATTATCAGGCCGAAACTAACACTAAATTGTATTTAATGCAATTGATATTTGCTAAGAAGTTTTACACGCCATCAGTTTACGACTGAGAGTGAAACAACGCGCGATACTTAAAGAATTTGGTAGACGAGTAGATACAAGTAGCTTACAGTTATAACAAAAATAAAGTGTGCATTATTATTATTATTATTATTATTATTATTACTATTATTATTACGCCAAAACTAACAATAAATTGTATTTAATGCTATTTATATTTGTTAAGAAATTTTACACGTCATCAGTTAACGACTGAGAGTGAAACAACGTGCGATACTATAAGAATTTGGTAGATGAGTAGATACAAGTAGCTTAGAGTTATAACGAAAAGAAAGTGTGTATAATAATAATAATAATTATTATTATTATTGTTGTTGTTGTTGTTTCCTGGGAAGATTGTTTTCGAAATTTAGTTAGAATTATCCCCTTCACATGAGAAAATTTCTTTTAAAAAGCTTAGTGTCGTGTGCTTGGGGAGTGTAAAACTTTAAGTAACAGAACAATTACTTAAAATTCAAATGTTTTGTCAAGATCCCAGATAATTATTTCTTATTATTATTTATAAATTTTGTCTAACTGTATTGTCATATCGAAATTTTAAATTGTTCTTAAAAAAATATTAAAAAACAGCAATACAAAAATTTATTTAAAGAAATGAAAATACATGTTAATTTATTTGTTTAGGATAAATTCTTTGAAATGATACTTGTACTGGATAACATGTTTTAACATGACCATTTAAAATGAAATTTAAAAATTGATGATAATTAATAAAAAATAAAGATCCCAAGTTAAATCCTAAACGCTGGTTACCAAAAATTACTACACCATGTTTCGCTCTAAAATTCGGTAGATTTTCATTCGTATGTCATATTGAATTTTTTCTTTCAATTTGATGAAAGTTTTTTTTTTTTTTTTTTTTTTTTTTTTTGTACTAATAAATTAATAAATGGACGTTGAGATTCTATTTTGATAATCTTATTTTTTATTTCTGCTTTCAAAAGAATTTTTTGAAAAACCCATATTTAAAAAGCTTCAAATATAAAGGGAATTCCGTCTTCTTACTGCTAAATGAATATTCGGATTCATTTTTTCAGCACCTTAAGGTGAACTTACATTCCACTGGACAGGTCGAAATTAGATAAATATTTTAACATTCTTATGAAAACAACTTCCACAGAATTAATTTAATTCATATATTGACTCTTTATCAGTCTTACTAACAACACAATGTTTTATCTATTCTCAGGGAAATTTTTTATAGTTTCGGTATTTCTAATTGTTTTTCTGAATTTTCAAATCGAAACGAAATTTTAATGTGTTAAGAACTACTCTATTAATATGTTTTAATGTATAATGGATTATATGTTTTCAGTAGAAATGAAAAATGATAATAAAAATTGTTTTTTAAAAGATTTAAAAGACTATCTTTTCATAATTTTTAGATAAAATTATAAATTCACAATATAATAAAATAAAACTTTTAATTAAAATGGCGACGTCTGAAATTGACTCTCTTTCCTATCAAATTTATCTCTGTAACTCATAAAACTACTGCCTAATACCCCGTTTACAGTCACCATAGCTTCCAAATTTTACGCCTTTTTTATTATTAAAATAGTGCATTTACTCTTATTTAATTGCAGATTTCGAGAATTAAATAAGGCAAAAATTTCTATTGAATATTAGCGGTAACATATAAACCTAAAAATTGGCAGCTATGTAATCACATGCACAACGATTCGGTTACAAAAGATTTGATAACTAAACATTTATAAAATCTTTGAAACGATTTCTTTTATATTGTTATAAAAAAAAATCCTGAAATAAAAAAAAGACCTAAGATTTTCTATTAGTAATTCTAAATAATAAAATGATTGTATATAACATAAATTTATATTCATAATTAAAAACCTATCTTCACATTTTGGAGAACTATTCAATCATATATCTATATATTAGAGAGAGAGAGATAAAGCCTTATTTTTCTCTTTTGATTGACATACTTTTTATACTCTTTGATTAATCTATCAGGCATTAAACTTGGAATTTGAATAAAACTTACAAAAAGACAGAAAGTCTTTGGTAATAATGACAAAAATATTAACCATTTTGTGCAAATTTATTTCTGTAAATGAGCGATTTCTGAAAGTCAAGCTAGTAAGAAAATCATTTATGGATTTTTTTTTTTCTCCCGAAACTTATATTCGCCTGTAAAAAACTACTATTTCTCCTCTTCTGCCTAATCTGTTTATTAATTACCTGCCCAATTAATACTCAGTTAATTAATTCTATCATTCATTAAAAGTGTGCTTATGGATCTGCTTCTTTAATGGCCTTTTTTTATGCTGATAGAATGGGTTATTTATTTCCTCGCGTTATATTTCCTTTTTTATTTTTTATCTTCAACAATTCATAATAATGAAAGAAAAGATGTTCATTTAGGTACATTATATATGTTTTAGGAAGAAAAAAAAGTTCTCAATGCCTGCATTGTAAAATTTTAACAATTCTAAGGTAACGAAACGGTTTTTTTTTTTTTTTTTTTTTTTTTTTTTTTTTTTTTTTTTTTTTTTATATATATATATATATATTGCGTATATTAATTTTAAATATACATTTTAAGAAATGAATACTTAGTTGCATATGTGGAGTATTTTTCGTTTATTTTATGTTCAGCAGAATTCTTTATTGGTCGCAATTTGGAAAAATGCGTATTTTAATACACTAAAGAGGATGGTGGTCATTTAAATTAAGAATTTTTTCTTTTCATTCATAAGCTCTAAACTATGACTGATATGAAACATTTTCTGCGTTCGTATAGCATATTTTTAAAATAAAGCATAAAAATTTTCTGGATAAGAAAAACCTTCCTTAAAAAAATAAATAATAATAATGCATAAAAATTTAAAATTAAAATGTTCCAAGCACTGTTTAAAAAAAGAGAAAAAGAATGTTTCTTAAACTACTAAAATAAAACATAGCCACGAATGAAAATAGACATTTAACACTTCCGAGTTACCCACGAATATAAAAAAGCTTTCTTTATCTTTAGAAATCTAAAAAGCTAATATATTTTTAGAATTTAAAAAGCATTTTTAAAAGCAAAATTTGTTTTGCTGCCGTTGATTTTCGGACACGTTTACGAGTAGTTTTATAGAGTATCAATCAGTTTTCTCAAACTAGAATATCGGTTTTTGGGATTCTATCAATTTTCAAGTAAACATTTTCAGCTGCGTAACTGCATTTATACATGCAAGAGTAACAGAATAATATTAATTTTAATGCTAATATGTATGATTATAATTGATTTTTCAATTAATTTTCAGCAGTGAAATTACACCCGAATTTATTGAATATTAAATACGGGAATTTTTCACATTGCTATCTAAGCATAAAACCAACCAAGTGAAAAATATTCAAACAGGGAATCGAACTCGGATCCTTGGAATAACGCTCCAGTGCTCAACCTGTGAGTTACGAGGACGATACTCAACCTGGCATCTCTCACTCACATATGTGGGTAAGGCTGCAACAGCAGCACATTTTTCACTCCATTGGTCTTACGCTTCATTAGCAATATGAAAAATTCACGTAATTCAATAATTTCGGGCGTAATTTCATTGCTGAAAATTAATTGAAAAATCACTTAAAATTATACATATGTATGTTCATCTATGCTCAGCTTTATTTCGTGTCATGCTTCGCCGCATGGTTGTGTGCTCATGAATTTTCCATCTTGTGCTGCAGTTGCAGCCTTATCGACATATGTAAGTGAGAGATGCCGGGCTGGGTATTGTCCTTGTAGCTCAAAGGTTGAAGCATTATTTCAAGGATCCGGATTCGATTCCCGTCTTGGGCATTTTTCATTCTTTTGGTTTTACGCTTAGTTAGAAATGTGTAAAATTTACGCATTTAATATTTAATGCTAATGCTGTCAATTTATTGTGTTTGTCTGTAAAACATGTTTGTTCAACATCGAAATGTTTATTTGGGAATTGATAACATCCGAAAAACTGTAATTCAGGTTTGAGAAAAATACACTATTAAAACAACTCGGAAACGTTTTTGAAAATCATGGGCATTGAAGGTAACTTTGTTTTTATAAATGTTTCTTTAAATCTCGAAAATATGGAAATTATGGAATTTGAGAAGTAATGGAAATTTGCCTTTTTTAAATGTTCGATGAGAGACATTTGGTACGAATATTAATAAGTAATACAAAAATGCAAAATACTGAATTTTATCCCCTCTTCATGCATTTTTCTACATCCTTAACGTTTTACACAGATTAGCATGTGTAGAATGGCAATATATCCATTCCGAGACGAGAATGAGGCGAATGCGGGATTTGTCTTAAGGCCCTACTTCAGTCAGGCGAAAAGACACGTTCGCTAATGTTATTCCTATGGAAGAAATTTATAAAGATATCTCGGTCGCATTTCAATATTTTTAGATGATTTTTTTGCAGTGGCTAGCTGAGGTCGATCTGTATGCAGGCCGTTTTCTACTTTTTCAATTTCGTTTACAGGTATTTTTAATCAGGACACTTTCATTTTCAGAACCGGTTCCTAAAATGAAAGCATCCTCTTGAAAAAAATCTCCAATGAAAATCGAAAAAGTAAAAAACGGCCTTTTTACAGATCGACCTCAGCTAGCCACTGCAAAAAAAATCATCTAAAAATATTGAAATGCGACCGAGATATCTTTGTAAATTTCTTCCATAGGAATAGCATTAGCGAACGGGTCTTTTCGCCTGACTGAAGTAGGACCTTAAGTGAATAATCGGAAAGGGCCGCCGAATTGAACATTCTTTCCGACAAAAAAATATCGATAAAAGAAAAATGAAGATAGCAGAATCGTTGATGATTTTGCATTCAGGAAAATGCATGAAGGAAATTTAACTTAATAATTACAGTAAACTCTGTGAAAAAATAATTTTAAAGGATTGCAAAAATATTTCGTTCTAGCCAGTTTCTGTCTTTATAGGTATAATCCTATGGAATTATCTCCTTTAGGACCATATAATTTTTCCGTTTAAAACACATGGCTGCCAGCTTTCACGATTTTTTGTTACCCCTAAAATTTACTAGAAATTTTCGCCGATTAAAAAGAGCAAAATTTATTATTAAATTTTTGTGGTAAGGAAAAGGCGTAAAAGTTGGCAGCTGCGTGCGTTGAAAACAGGATCTCGTTGTAGGTAAGTTCTGTTTTTACAAATTTTGCTACTTTTTTGTTAGGCACCTGGGATTTTATGTGTTTACTTAATTTATTTTCTAATTAAATTAATATTTTAGCAATTTTCTGCAGTATTGTAATAAAGTAGTTAAACAATTTATTCTATATATACTTTATAATTTTGTACTCGTTAATAATTCCTTAACGTATTATACTACTTTTGCTCATATGATGTTTTGCTTAAATTATAATAATTGTTCTTTTTTCATATAGAATCATATTTGTTATTTATCTAGTTGGGAGAGACGTAAGTTATCCCTCTGCCTTTAGGTAAAAGTATGTTATTTATCCAAAAATACCAATAAAAATTATACGAAAATATTTATATAAATAAAAGTCACACAATGCCCATTGACAATGGTGTACTTTGTTTGCGTTCAGTAATATATATAATCGCATTAAAATAAAATTCGACAATTATTGTCATTCTGGACTTAATTAAAATTTAACTTTCAAAAATTTCTTGTAACTTTTAAAAATATCTCAGAAGGCAGACTTCAACTCAACTTCTAGATAATGTCAGCGACTAGTGTTTGACAACGTTTATGAAATAAGTAGAAGTGTTCACATTACACACCTTTGTCTAACGTAAAAATCTTAAGATGCATTAGCTTTTATGCTTTTTTAAGAAGTTTTGTTCTATGACAAGTGCAGTTTGCATCAGTTTTTTGCAGTTTATGCTGTTAATAGCCATGTTTCCATTTCTAGACACATGTCTAGAACATTTATTTTCAGAATGTTTACAAAGTAATCCGGTCACGGTTTATCCCTAATGAATGCCAAATAAAGCAAAAGAGAGAGAGAGAAAAAAAATCCATAAAGCTTTTCTAAATCATGATATAATTAGCCTCATAAAAATTAAAACTTTCATCAGAAACGTTCATTTGACTCGTTAACAATTATCTAATCCCGTATCCGGAGAACAAAAGGCTCCGCAGTTCACTAATGACGTCGCTGGAAAAGCTTTTCCCGAAGATGCCCGGGTACGCCGAACTTCAAGGCAGCCCCACTTCATTAAGTATTCGTGAAGCAAAAGACCGCATCCATTAAGGTATCCGCCTTAATTGACAGCCAGGGAAGACGGCCGTCAAGGAGCCATACCGCTATTATAAAGTCAAAAGACCCATCTGGTTTCATTAAAAGCACAGTTTGCAACAATCCAGAGTTGGGGAACAGTTTGACTCGTGTGATAGCAATGCTTTTAAAAGAGCGGTAATATCTGAAAATATAAAATTACCACTGAAGTCCAAACCAGGCGTCAATACTCTGAGTTTGGATTTCAAATTCCAGCGGCCTGAATTCCAATATAATTAGCGGCTCAGCACTTCTGCCGAAGTCCCAAATCATATTACCGCCAACATTAGCACTTTGCCATTTCGGGAGGTGTTGGATTATTGTAACGCTTTCATTATTTATTGCCAGCTCTAGTGAAATTAGAAACGGCGAGCCCCCCTGAAGGATTGTGCTGTATTATGTATTGGTACTGCGGCAGAGAGAAATTTATAATTGTTGAAACGAGGCTTTGACAGGTAGAAAGCGCCAGCTTAAGCTATTGTTATGAAAGCAGTAACTAATGCGATTGACTGGAGAACAAATACGGTGGTTAAAAATTTTAAAGAATTGGCATGGATATATTTCTGTGCTGGTTCCTCGCAATGATTAATTTTACTGGGAATGCATGAATAGGAGATACTGTTTTGTTGCATGAATTATGTATGCCAGACAGCTCTTTCATAATAACAGCAGTATTCTGCTATAAAAGTCTGTACGAATTAATTTTGAATATTTTGAAGAGAATTTAAAATTACTCGTGTAATAATTGTTGTAACTTGTTGATTAGAATGCAATATAACAGTTTCATGTTCTTGTATTCCATATGCATTATGCTAAATATTTCGTAATTTAGAGTGTGCCTGGAACGCAATGACAATTCATTTTCCGCATGGCATTATAACTGGAGGTTTCATTAGTCGTGTTTAAAAAATTTTGGCTAGTTTTCGCTCGTAATGAATTTTAAACTTAATATAAATGTATTATTTTAACAAATTGCATATGCAGAAAAAATAAGTATGCATATAAAAATATAGATAATATACATTGAGAGATTATAACACAGATATAAAAAGGAAAGGAAGAGGAAGTTAGAAAATGAATAAAAGTTATAAAAGATAAACGTAAGCAACAATATCAATAAGCAGTTGCCATCTTAAGATTAAATGCGTGTGTTACACTAAAATCTTCTTTGTTGTTTTTAATGCATGAAATCTGAATTCTAATTATTTCTATTTATAATGCATCAGATAAATAAAATTTTTGATGTTAAAATTGTTTTATACTCTGATTTTGATCGACATTTCTAACAAAAAATATTTTCGTAAAGCGAGAATGAAAGTAATAAGCTATCTAATAATATGTACTAAGGAAATCAAAAAAGTCACATGTAATCTCAGTACCTTCCAAACTGCAAAATCGAACTATTAATTAAGACAGGCGTGAATAGAAAGCATCTATAGAAATAAAAAGTATTTCAATTGAAATCTTCCAAAGGATTCTTGTTTATAATTTCATAATATTGCTAGCAATAATAATGTAGCAAGGAAATCAGACGTGAGAAACAGTCTATTACGTAATTACTATTTACAACACATGAACAATTTTCGCTATAAACACTATTAAAAAAAAAATAAAATAAAATAAAATAAAAAAAAAAAAAAAAAAAAAAAAAAAAACCTGTTAATTAAGACAGGCATGAATAAAAGTATCTTATAGAAATAAAAAGTATTTCAATGAAAATCTTCCAAGGGATTCGTGCCTGCATTTCACAATATTACTAGCAATAATAATATGTAGAAAAGAAATCAGATGAGAGGAACAGTCTATTACGTAATCACTACTAACAACACATGAACAATTTTCATTATAAACACTGCGAAACTGAACGGTTAATTAAGACCGAAATGGATAGAAGCAATCTTATAGAAATGAAAAGTACTTCCAAAGTATAATCTTCCAGAGGATAATGGCGTTTAATTGGGAGAATAGGAGAAGGACAGTAAGCTTTAAAAACTGTAAACCTTGCATTTCGATCCGGGGCATCCACACAAATTGTTTCTATGCATCTCTAAAAAGTTGTAAAAAAGTAACACAAACTTTTCCCAACCCTACTTTATATCACATTTCCTATACTGTTATTTAAATTTATTTTCTACAGAAGTGGGATATTTTGCATTTTTAGGATATGCAGGGCATTACAAAATAAAGATTTTGTGCAAGTTTCATATTTTTAGATGCAAAATCATTCAAGTTACATGAGTTTTTATACTCATTTCTTTCATTTTTCTCGATAGTGTATAACTGAGAAAGAACCTTCTCTATTATGATAATATTTTATCCAATTAACTCATAAACACACAGTCATGAAAATAATAAAACATTGGGTTTTTTTATGAAAGTTGTATATTTTTTAAGTGCTTTGATTTGCATATTTTCTATTTGATGTTTTTATCAAATAAAAGAACATTACACAAAAAATTTATCATAAAAAATTGTAAAAACTTTCTAGATGCCACTTTCTATGAAAAATTTTAAGATGTGCATACATAATCTGCTATTAAAAAACACTTTAAAACAAAATATACAGAAATAAAATTTTATAATCGTGCCTATTGAATAGATTCATGCTGATATTTATCTGTTTATCCTGTTAATGCGATGACTGATTAACACTCTCAATAATATCGATAAAGAGTACTGACATATTTTAAGAATGCATTTATATCATTTAATTGAGTACCTTATAAAAGGAAAACTGAAAAAGGGTGAAGGGGATACGACTCTATGAATACTAGTTAATTCAATCTACCTATTTTTTTCCACTAAATCAAACTGCAATGAATATGTTAATATAAAACATGTGACCCATCTCTAAAATTCCTAAAATGAGGGGAGGAAATAAAAAAGAAAAAAAAAATCCCCATTTTTGGCCCGATAATCCCAAATGATAGAGAGCTAAACCCGCAGTACATTAAGGCCCTTTTAAACCCCTCAATTCGACAGTTTTTTTTCTTTTTTCCTTTTTTTTGTGAATGTTTTGTTTCGACACCCCGAACCGAAGTTTAATACGACCACAATAACAGTAGTTACAAACGGGCACCTGCGTCTTATAGAGGATCTCCATAGAGAACGGGTCTCTATGTCAACACTGTTTGGAAGTTCATTCATACGGTTGCGCAAATAGTGAGGAAAACCCTGGATATAACACCTGTGACTGTAGGGAGGTGTATTTTTTCGGTCGTTCAGGCGCGGTGCTTTTCATTCATATTTCGTACAATTGATTAATCGGGTGAAAATATTAAATAGAAAGGTGTATGTAAATATATGTACGCTTCATTGGTTTATACATCTTTTATCCATATGTTTTAAATGAATGATGGCGGTTGTTTATTGGAAACCGAAAGCAAAAAATATCGAAGTTATATGAAACGTGTTTATCTGATGAATGTATTGATGGATTTGAAAATTCTTTGTGAAGCGAAACGATTTTCGAAAGTTTTTAACTATTACGAAAGTTTCATGCTACATTTGAAAAAGAAGTATTCTTTATGCATACCTGAAAGAATCCATTCGTCGATTCTGATAGATGTGGACGGAATGCAGAAATCTCTCATAGTTTACATATATTGAAAATCCAATTTTGCAATTCGTATACATGTATCATGCGAAAACCTAAAACTTTAAGTCATGTTTATTTAAATGCTTTAGAAATATTTGTAATTTTATCACTGAATAGTTAACGTAGCTTTTTATTTTATTTTTTCCAAAGAATAAGGATGCTGAAATTATTGAATGATTAATTACTTGCTGGAAATTATAAACTGGCAAACATCTATCTCTACTACACTAAAAATAATTAATTATTCCACATAAAAAAATTAATAATATGTATAGTATATACATATATATGTAAAAACTTTGTATATATAATATTTGTGTGTAAAATGTATTAAAATCAAAAGACATCAAAAAAAGTTATTTTGTCGACATCTGACAAAATCTCTAATTTAAGGCAATTAATTCATATATAGAGTACCTTGAAATTGAAAAATAGCTTACCAATCCGAAACTCCAATTTAGAGATGGGATGTAGTAATATTTTACATAATTTTTACAGAGAAAAAAAATTTACAGAACATCATACTAAATAAAACCCAAGATGAAATTTCAAAATAATATGAAAAATAATAATAAAATCGAAATAAATATAATTTAATCATATATTGGAACAAAATATTGAATGTAGATAACAAATGTTGATGAAAATTTGAAAAAACAAAGCAACACGTGGAAGTCTAATCGCCAGTCGCAAAATAAAACGCATTATTTCATATAATAGCAAATCGCCGAGAAAAGTCTATCACTGCCGATATAATGTATTTAAAGAATGAAATAATTAGGAAATAGAGGAAAATTAATCAAAAATGAATTATACTCGTATTCCAAGCAACACATCGGAAACCTACAACAGTCGCACTTCAAACAACATGTCAGAATAAGCACTTGAACTTGGAACATCAAGATGCTTGATTACATCAGCTACAGTTAAGATGTAATATATTTAAGAGATTAATTAGATTATCAAAATACGTTAGAAATTATTAAGCAATAATTATTACTAATTAAAACTTAATGTCCAATGCGAAAATCAGATATAATTTTAAGACCTTTAACCTATAGGAAAAAAATATATATATAATTCAAAACTTATTGCAAATTAGAACAGCATTATATTATATACACATATGAATATATATAAATTGTAAATTTCATGATTCCAAAATTAAATGCTTCTAAATATAGTCAGAACATATCCATGGTGTTGAAACATTTTGTTTCTTTAATTTAGACTGAAGATTTTTAAATTAAAGATTCGTACCAAGACATATTTGTATCAAGTAAAATGTCTAAACCTCATTATTAATTGTAAAGTATGTCTCATATTTTCCCTCAATTTAAAAAGTCCTTCCGGCCAGTGCCGGGAGGAAGAGGTAGCTTTCATATTCCTTATTTTAAAAAAGTCAACTTATATTATTCAAACACACGAAGCTCAAGTTAGTGGAAACCGAATATAGGAGATTCAATACTAATTTTTATCAATACTAAATCATTATGAATGAGAATTTCGCGAAATTAGTCAGCTTTATCCAAGCTGCTTTTATTTAAGGTAACTTATATTTGGCTGCCAAATTCGGCGATTTCTTAAAGTGCCTGCCATTTTAAGACAACATGGTGGATGAGGCTAACCAGTGAACTTGGTCGAGACCTTAGTAATTGCTGTGCACATGCTCACTCACATCTGAATCGGTTGATATATACGAGTGCTGTCGCAGGCAAAAAATCAGATTTTTCAAAATGTCACCCACATTAGAAATTGAAACTGCTATATCTGAGCCATTTTTTAAGATAAAGACAAACAAAAAATGCTCCTGAATCCTTATATCAAGGTCAAATACTTAAAAAAGAAACCTTTTTCAATTTCTAATTTTTTTTTTGCACCTCACTTTAAATCTATTTTTTTTTTTTTAATTTGATGGCCGCCATTTTGAAACAAGATGGCTGATGAAGCTGGCCAGCGAATTTGGTTGAGATATTGATGTATACTATCCACATGCCTTCTTACATCGAAATAGGCGAATACGTGTGTTATCGCGTGACAAATACAAGATCGTTTCAAAGTGTTAGCCATGCTAGAAATTCAAAGTGCTATAATTCAACTATTTTTTAAGATATAAACAAAAGAACAAATTTTCAGAAACAAAAACTGCTCCAGAATCTTTGTATCAAGACCAAACACATACAAAAAATCTTTTTCATTTTCGAATTCTTTAATACCTTAAATTAAAATTTTTTTAAATGGCAACCTTTTTGAAACAAGATGGCTAATGAAGCTGAACAACGAACTCGGTCGAGACATTGGTATGTACTTTGTACAGAGACAGACCAAGTTACATCCAAATCGGTTCATAAATACGCCTGTTATCGCGTGACAAAAATCAGGTAGTTTTAAAATGTCAGCCACAACAGAAATTCAAAATGTTATAACTCAGCCATTTTTTTAGATATAGACGAAACAAAACCTGTTCCGGAATCTTTGTATTAAGGTAAAATACATACAAAAAAAATCTTTTTCATTTTCTAATTTTTTGGTATCTCATTTTAAATTTAAAATTTTTTTAAGTTTTTTAAATGGCCGCCATTTTGAAACTAGATGGCGGATGAAGCTGGCCAACGAACTCGGTCGAAATATTTGTATGTACTATGTACACGCCAATGTACATCCAAATCGGTTCATAAATACGCCTGTTATCACGTGACAAAAATCAGGACGTTTCAAAATGTCAGCCACGCTAGAAATTCAAAATGCTATAACTCAGCCATTTTTTTAAGATATAGACGAAACAAAAACTGCTCCCGAATCTTTTTATCAAGGTCAAACACATAAGAAAAAAATATTTTTTCAATTTTCAGTTTTTGGTACCACATTTCAAATTTAAATTTTTCGTAAAAATTTAAATGGCCGCCATTTTTAAACAAGATGGCGGATGAAGCTGGCCAACGAACTCGGTCGAGACATTGGTATGTGCTATGTATAAACGAAGTTACATCCAAATCAGTTCATAAATACGCCTTTTATCGCGTGACAAAATTCAGGACGTTTCAAAATGTCAGCCATGCTAGAAATTCAAAAGGCTATAACTCAGCCATTTTTTAAGATATAGACGAAACAAAAACTGCTCCGGAGTCTTTGTATAAAGGTCAAATACATAAGAAAAAATATTTTTCCATTTTCAAAATTTTGGTACCACATTTCAAATTTTAAATTTTTTTAAAAATTTTAAATGGCCGCCATTTTGAAACAAAAGGGCGGATGAAGCTGGCCCACGAACTCGGTCGAGACATTGGCATGTACTATGTACACACCGAATTACATCCAAATCGGTTCATAAATACGAGAGTTATCGTATGACAAATGTCAGATATATATATATATATATGAAGGTTATGTTTAATTAATGGTTATATATATATATATATATATATATATATATATATACTAGGGAGCTCTGCCCCCTGCAAGCTATGCTCGCCAACCCCCGTTCAGACACCGCAGAATCTGAAAATCTAAAAATCTAATGGGTTTTAAAAATATTAGTGAATATTAAATTATACCGAAAAAGCTGTGCAGATCTCCCTGTAAACGGGTTTCCATTCAATTCCATTTGATTGCAAAAATTTAACGGAGAATCAGTTGCTGTTAAGACATCCAATGGTTGTTTTCGTTTTTGATTAAAGAGGATCAGTTAAACATTTGAAAAGAAGCTAAAATAAAATGAATTAAGCATTCAGAGTCTTTGTCAACCGATATTTTAAAACAATCTCTATAACAATAGCCTAAATCATGTGACTCTCATCAACAGTTTCGGGCGGAACACTTTGCTTTTTATACTCTAGGTGCCATTTTGATGCTTTAATGTTATGCCGGCACAGGTGATAAGTCGCCAAATATTATTCTATCCCCATCATTTCATCTATATTATAATAGTTCAAGTCATCAAATGCCATAAACAAATATGATCTGATCCCTTCACCTTTCATATAAAAGTTTGGAACAAATGTCATATATTGTCATATGTCATATTGGCGCGATATTTTTCCAACGCCAATTTGGGGAACGCATCAACAGCATAAACAACAACATCCGGCTTACCATATCAAGCAAAATAACGATACTTTGGCGCCAGTTAAGTACCCGTTGCGTATATGACATTGGCGTCATAAAAAAATCGCGCCAATATGGGGCCGTATATGACATCTGTGCCGAAAGAAAAAAAAGCCTAGTGCAAATCTCGCTAATATCTTTTTTTCAACTCGCCAGTTAGCATATTTTTTATTGTTCGAGTGGTAAATTAAAACATTGATTTGAAGTTGAAATCAAATGTCATGGTTTGTTACATAATTTAATATTTCGCCGGATGTTATATACGCACCGCATGTTTGGCATGATTTTTTTTTTTTTTTTTTTTTTTTTTAGGAAAATTTAGCGAAAGCCTCGTTTTCGAATACCAGTTACATATGTATTTTTGGTACTACTTAGTTATCCCGTCGACAAAAAATCTATCGCGAACTATAAGATTAAATGTAAATGTCACATTCTCTTGACTTTTAGCAAGTTACACGTGTTTACGTCATCAAGTGATTTTTATTTCGACGTTTTATTTTTATATTTATTAATGTTATACTAATTTATTTGTTCTTTCGTTATTTAAAATAAAAATTTTGTCAATTTGTACAATTTGGAGAGTGGTTTGGCGATTTATATAATTTGCGAAATTGGGTGACGGAATAACTACTACATTGTACCGTATTTTTTAATTATTTTCCATTATTTTCAAAAGGAAATAGCAAAAAAATAATTAATTACTATAGAACAAAGTAATTTATATAAATTTAAAAAAGAAATAAAAGTAAATATACATTTATTTTTAAATAAACAACAATAGCCGGGTTACCATGTCTATCAAAATAATGCCATTTGTGCTCCAATTAGGTACCCCGGTGCGTATATGACATCTGTGTCTAATATTTTTCTTTTCGTTTTGTTAAAAAAAAAAAAAAAAAAAAAAAAAAAAAAAAAGTGAAAGCCATCAATTTAAATGTTTCATTTTTAAATGAAAGTTTTGTATTTAATAAAATGATAACGAAATACAAAAAAAGCATTGTTCTTAGCATAGATTTAAAGGAAGCCCAACTGTCGCC
This sequence comes from Maratus speciosus, assembly GCA_963932465.1. Classification (NCBI taxonomy): domain Eukaryota; kingdom Metazoa; phylum Arthropoda; class Arachnida; order Araneae; family Salticidae; genus Maratus; species Maratus speciosus. The sequence continues at coordinate 450,919,373 of OZ010789.1, read as the reverse complement.
AAATTAATTTAAAATAGTAACCTTTTCTGAATTATGAAAAAAAAAAAAAAATTCTGTTATGATTAAAATTTGAGTTGCCATCATTAGAAAAAATGTATTTAAAACTAGAAAAAGATTAATATTTCGAAAACTAATTCGAATTTAAAAATTCTAATACCAGTTTGGAGATCTGTGGATCAACACGGATTTTTGGTGTTAATTTCATCGCAAAGTATTGCATATTTTAGAAGAAATCGCCGTGAAACAAAATCAGTTGTTTAATCAGTCGATTCAAAGAATCGATACATTTCAGGCGTTTCATATATTCGTTTCATAAATTCGTTTCATTAGGATTTTATATATATAGGGTAGATATATATATTTATATATAAAACCATAATATATAACAAATCGTCATCGATTTCCAATAATTGAAATTAAATTTATACTATAGCAAATATTCATATAACTCAGACATTTAACAGAATAGAGAAGGAACATGTAACTAGTAATACAGAATTTTATTAAAAGCAACTAATTCACTAGCATGTTGCTGGCAATAAATGGATATGAATATATATATATATTGATATATATATATATATATATATCAATTTTGAACGGAGGGTGGTTTCGGGGTCTGGGGGTCATGATCGATGAAAATATACCAAAATTTTTTGAAACCGCTTTCATCCGAACGGCTGCAATAGGTAGCTTTTTGTAATGAAAGCTACCTAAAAGGTTTCTCAGATCATCACAAAGCCTGTATATGTTACTGGAGTCGGATAATAAATTTACCATTTTAAAACTGCTCATCATAACTAAGTTTTCTAAATGTGTTAACCCTTTATCTACTGACAGTACTTATAAGTACCATTAAAATTACTTGTTATAAAATTAATTTAATAGATCGATTAGTAATAATTATAGTTTAGAATGAGTTATAGACGCATTACTTTGTCATGTTCCAAAAGCATTATGGTTTACACAAAACAAAAATATTTTTTAAAGGATGATTTCTTTGGCCTTTGCATCTTTTCAGCTTTCTTGGCGTTGTAGGGGGGGGGAGGGGGGGAAGGGTATTTTTTTTCAAATCAGAAATATTTCTATTGTAAAAAAATTATATTTGTAGATTTCCTAATTCTACAAAATACTAAGAAAAATATTTAAAATAAAATATTTGAGTGGGGGTTATAAATATCACACAAAATCCCTATAAATTCAAATTTAATGAATCCTTCTAAATCCTTCAATCCTTCTAAAATCCTTCTAAAATTTATTAAATGATTATGTAAATCTTCTAATTTAGTTTCAAAAATTCAAGAAAAATGCTTTAGAATATGAATTTCTCATGAATTCATAATTCAGTACATAAAGGGTTAAAGCCCATTTTCAGTCAGAACTCAAATTTTTTTTTCGTGCTAAACCTATGACCAAGAAATACATTTGTGCTTTTCAAATTTCTCACCATAAAATTAAAAATTTTGGTTTATTTTCCTGATACACAGGGCTTAATTTCTAAGAGGAAAAAGAAGTACTGGAGCCCTAATATTCTGCAGTACTACCCACCGTAGCATATACTCTCCTCCATTTCCCCACATATTTTTATTTCATGCATTATTTTCGAAAATTACTGCAAATTTACTTCAGCAAAAAGAAAAAAAAAGTATTTTTTAAACGTATATGCATTTAAATAATAAAATCTAATGAAAAAACGTGTCTTAATAGTAATAGTTATATACAGAGACCCAGCCAAATAGTTGATCAAATAAGGTCGGTGCTACGGGGTTTTTATTATATTTCCTCCCTTTTAAGTTTTAGAAGTAAATTAACATGATTGCTAAAACCCTTAATGAATGTCCTGTTATGGGCAAAAATTAGATCTGCTGAAATTAAATAGCAACAAAATTATAAGTACATACCTTCTTTAATTGCTATTTTATCAGGCTGTAAAAAAAAAAAAAAAAAAAAAAAAAAAAAAAAAAAAAAAAACGGACTAAAAACGGAAATATTACTGGCAAGCTAGACGCCAGTACTATTTCCGTTTTTTTTACGGGAATTTTTACCCATAAATTACAGAAAATTTTCCGTTTTTGCTAGACGCCAGTACTATTTCCGTTTTTTTTACGGGAATTTTTACCCATAAATTACAAAAAATTTTCCGTTTTTCTGAAAAAACGGAAAATTTTCTGTAATTTATGGGTAAAAATTCCCGTAAAAAAACGGAAATAGTACTGGCGTCTAGCTTGCCAGTAGTATTTCCGTTTTTTAGTCCGTTTTTTTTTTTTTTACAGTGATCAATCGAAGAATTCAGTCGAAAATTCAAAACCTAATCTCTAAAATATCATGCTTGAGCTGTGATTAACAATAATTCATATAAAACTATTATTTGAAATAAGCAAGATGGAAGTGGATTATTTTAACTTACCGTATTGTTCTCCAACTAATCTAAAACTAAATTTTTACATTTTCTAATAAAAAAAAAATTCATAAACTGGCTTCTCTTATAGCTGACAAATATGCGACAACAGGTGCTCCAACATACAAACAAAAATATTATGTCTAGTGCCACGTGTAAAACTCATTTCCACCTGAAATGGCCCAATATTCAAAACTTTGATCAACTACTGGCGGAGTCACCCTATATACATAAATTACTTGTTAGCAGTGAAAGGACAAATGATTCTGAAGCAAATTTGTTTACAGAAAGGCAAATTAGTCTAATAAACATCAAATGTGATAATGATTTGATGCTAAGAGAATCACGTTGTGGAGTATACAAATTAATTTCATTGTTGGAATTCTTTTACATTCGTAAAGGAACTCCGGTGGATTCCAACTGATATTTAAATATTCACCAAATCAAAAGAAGTTCCGGAGCTGGGCTCCGAACTCGGGCACTGATGGTATAGCGAGGATAACGAAATGTGGCGAAAATGTTTGCACTTAAAAGGAAATTAAATTTACACATTTTAGAAATATTTTGTCAGTTGCATAGAAGCATAAGCATCGAAGAAGCATGATTTAACAGGGGAGGGGAGGGGGGGGAGTTTAATTTTCTGTTGAGAAATTTTTAAAATGTAAATACATTCCATGACATAGCTTTAACAATGGAGAAGTTCATTTGAGGTTTGATTAATAACAAGCCTAGGAAAATAGAACAGAGTTTGTGCTTTTTTTTTTTTCAATTGAAAAATATATTTGATTGCAAATACTATAAGTAATATTAAGTTAAATAGTTTTATACATGTCCTGTTAAAAGAAAGAAAAATAAATTAAGCTTTATCCCTTGTAAATTGAAATTCTGTAAAGAGCTTTCGCGAAACAGCCAACTAATGATACAGTCGCTAATGATACAGTCAACTTATACTTTCTTCTGCAATTTTCATTTGGAAATAAAAAATTAAAATAATAGATAAATAAACTGGTTTTAAACGCATTCTACAAAGTTATTATCGCAGTAAGTTTAAAAAACATTGATTTTTCATTAAATGATAATCGTTGTGAAATCATTCGATTGTTTAATTTTAAGAGAACATCTTTAAGGGTAAGTTATGAATTTTGATGTGAAAAAAAAAAAAAAAAAAAAGACATGTTACAAAAGTAAGTTATTATTATAAACAAGGTCTGCTAAATTTCTAGCCCATTGCTCTATTAGATTTTAGTCATTTTTTGTTTTTGGTACCATTATAGAAATTACAGCATACACTATATGACCAAAGGTGACCGCTCACTTGCGATTTTAGACGTTTTGTTAAATATCTAGAAAAATACATGAGGAATTAACCTGAAACTGCAGGAGTGTAAACAGTATAATATAGGTCATATATTTCCGCGAAGATTTTTTCCCAAAATTCCATAGGGGCCGTCAACAAATTGAAAAAAGACGAATATATTTTGGATAACCCTGTAAAAACTAATGTAAGCAAAAGCATTTAAACTCGAGATTATTAATATGTGGCTTATTGTAATATACTGTGTTCATTTTTATGAGTCTAGCATGTATACTCGTAATGAAATTAAAGTTTTTATAAAAACAGTCCCAAATTTTGCCATTTCTTTTGCTTATAATTTGCAGAAATCTTAATATAAAAAAGTTCTTTTCAGAAAATATGACAAACAACATTGTACATAGTACCTTGCAATCAGAATTAAAAAATAATAAAAATGGATGAAAAATGAGCAGGTTTACTAAAAAATGTTTCACTGCACATGCGCGATTGAAATCAAAATATAATATGCATAATGTATTAGCTAAGTATATAGAGCAACTTTTGTGAAAGTTTCAAAATCATAGCTTAAAAATTCTGAAAATTATCGTCGATAGAATAAGCTCGAAATCCGTTGTTCCCAAAAAGAAGCAAAAAGATAAGGGTTGTATCAAATATCTGTTGATTAGTGCCAAGATAGCGTACACAATATTGCACGTACTACTACTATATTTGGATACAACCTCTCATCTTTTTGCTTCCTTTTGGGAACAACGGATTTCGAGCTATCGACGACAATTTTCAGAATTTTCAAGCTATGATTTTGAGACTTTCACAAAAGTTGCTCTAAATACTTAGCTAATACATTACGCACATTATTATATTTTGATTGCATTTGCGCATGCGCAGTGAAACTTTTTTTAGTAAACCTGCTCATTTTTCATCCAATTTTTATTATTTTTTAATTTTTATTGCAGAGTATTGTGTACAATGTTGTTTGCCATATTTTTTGAAAAGAACTTTTTTTTATATTAAGAACTCTGCAAATTATAAGCAAAAAACTTTGCGAAATTTGGGACTGTTTTTATAAAAACCTTAATTTCTCTACGAATATACATGCTATCCTCATACAAATGAACACAGTATATCACAATAGGCCACTTATTAATAATCTCGAGTTTGAACGCTCTTGCTACATTAGTTTTTTACAGGGTTATCCAAAAGATATTCGTGCTTTTTCAATTTGTTGACGGTCCCCTATGGGGTTTCGGAAAAAAAATCTTCACGGAAATATATAACCTATTCTATACTGTTTACACACCTGAAGTTTCAGGTTAATTCTTCATGTATTTTTCTAGATATTTAACAAAACGTCTAAAATCGCAAATGACCGGTCACCTTTGGCCATATAGTGTATGTAATGAATAAAAGGTTAATTTTCAATAGCAATAAATAATTACGGTACTTAGGAACTTTTTAAATCTTTGTACAAATTAATATCTTATTCGTATACTATTTCAGAATTATTATTTTATTATTTTGATATTCAAACATAATAATACATTTAAATGAAAATTATTTGAGAATCAAGTTTAATCGCCTTAAATTGGCGATAGACATACAACGAGAAGTTAACTTAAATTGCATTTGTTTCAGTTAAATTCATGTTCTGTTTATCAAAATATCAGATAAGGAAAACACAAATAATAACTCTCATTCTTTGATTAATGTTTAAAGCACTAATTTAATGCGTTGTTTACTTCATTTATTTAAACCTAAATAAATAATGTAAAACAAATAGACAGACATTATTTATTCATAAATAAATCCTCTCTACTTTGAAGTGGGGAAAATAGTTCAGTATGTCTGGTTTTGAATCATTTTAAATCAGTTAAAAAAATTTAAATTTATTAATTTAAAGCTCGACCACTTTAATTTGAAAAAGGTAGAAAATCCGATTTATAAATTAGTTTAAAGATTCTAATAAGTAGCTGGTGATTGTTAATAAACGTTTTTTTCACATAATAATCTATAATTCGTCTTATTTATGAAACTCTAAATATATATATTATAATTTTATTATATATAAATAAAAACATTGTTTTAATTATTTCGAAATAACATTAACTAAGTTTGCATTTCATTCTTTATATTAGATATTTATAAATGCAGATTAACGTGTCACAAACATTTGCTATAATATGCTAAAGCCTGAACTAAATCATGAAATTTACTATTATTTACCAAATTCATAAAATGCACTTTTTAATGCAACATTTTCAATAAAATATATCATACAAAAAATATAAAGGCTAACTGTCCATGTCAAAAGGTTAATTTTTCATTAAAAAAATCATTCAAGATATTTGAAATCTTTACGTACATTCTTAAATATTGCTGACACACAAATTCCGTCTCTGAATCTGAAAGATTTAAATGTGCGATAAAAGAAAAAAAAAGTTTTAAAAATACGAATACTACTTGCAATCAGATTGGAAGTACAATTTCAGCTACAATTTTTCTTTTAATGTTTATTGACAATTACAGACTTTTAGTAAGTGTTTTATATTAATGATATCATAAATCCCTTTCATCGGAATATCACCTCTTGTTTGCGCTATGCCTCTTTTATCTTAAAACTGATTGCTGTGACGCTCAGTTAAATTTCAAAGAAATTCTACTTCATATTCATAATTTCTAGTGTTGTGCTCTATTTAAATTAGTACATTAGAATGATATAGAAGAAAGTTTTGTGATAGCCGTAACCTATCATTTTAATATACAGTGAAATGTTAATATAAAATAAAAACTGCATGCATGTCTCCTTTTATTAAAATCATTCCATGCTGTTTGCGTGAAGAGATGAGATATTTAAATTTAACAAAATTAATGCTCAATGTGTATAAATTGTCACCATTTGATTTAGTAAAAATTTTATACTCTTTTCTAAATACAAAATCTTCATAATTGGTTTAAACTAGTTGTCAAATATTTTACAACCAGCTCAAGCGAAAAATTAAGATAAACTACGATACTAGAAACCTGTACAATTTACAATATTCGTTGCAAATACTTCTAACTTTACAGCTTTGCCATTACCATAGGATAATATTTTTTTTTATTTTTATTTATTTATTTTTTTTTTATGATTACATTTCTTTTAAATATGATTCTTGAATTATTGATATTTGATTTCGACGCTGTGGAAGATTAAAAAGCATAAAGTCATATCGAATCGATGAATTTTCTTTCTTTATTTTTTAATTGGATTTCAATTTCTCTTTTTATTTTGAAAATGATTTCACGTTAATTCTTTGAAAATTCTTGACTATTTTTATCGTAATTAATAATTTCGAGAGTAGCTTTTTTATTTTTCCCTATAAAAAATCTTCTAAAGTTTGGCAAAATTATAATCAGCTTGAAGATCCACGTAATCCAGTGGTTACTAAATTTTTATTTCAATTTGGATTAAAAATTTGAGTACGTTTCCACTAGATAAAACAATGCAAGACAATGCAAGACGAGTAGCATATATAGTCAGATCTTTTATTTCCCCGGAAATTATAATTTGTGCCGCTTTGTTTTAGAAAGTATCCCTTTTATGACAGTGGCAACTGAAATTCCCGTCTCCTAGAACGTATGTCAATTTAATTATTATTGTGGGTGTTGTTGTTATTAGTAACAGCAGTAGTAGTCGTAGTAACAACTGTAGTAGTAGTATTAGAAATAGCAGTAGTGGTGGTAGTAGCAGTAGTATTCATAGTGGCAGTTGTAGTAGTATCAGGGCCTGATTAACCAAAAGGCCACGTGAAGTACAAGCTTCTCCTCTAAAATTTAAGAGAGGGCCTTAAAATGACAGTAAAATGGGTCTTAAAATTTTTATTTTTATGTTTTTACATTGGATTTTTTATTTAAAAAAAATACTTTCTGCTTAATGCAATAAAAAAAAAAAAAAATCCACACTACATAATAAATTTATATCGGTAAATATGGATAGAATCAATATGTTGTTAACCAATCTTATGGAATCCTGAGGTAATGGTTATAAACCACACAGGTAACTGAACATGCAACAACCATATAACTACAAATATACTACATCTATAGTATATACAAGTATTATAAGAAACTGTGAAACTTCTGTGTGAAATTTTTATCAACATAGATATAATTGGTATACCTACTAAAAAACTGTTATATGAATCAAGTATTTTGTACCCCTTATTATTAAACTCCCCGGATGGAAGCTTGACCTTCGCCCCTTCTAAAATCGACTCCGCTGTTTGACGAAATATATGTGAACTTGACAGAATTAAAAAAAAAAAAACAACAACTAGAGAACAGGAATTATGCTCTTTCAGAATTTAGTGTCACCCCCGGCATTTCCGTTACTTCATTTTCTTCTGATGGATTGGTGGCTTCTATTATTATGAAACAGCCATTATAAATGAAGTGTTAGGTGAATATGAAAGAGAAGGCCATCCCCCCCCCCCCCATTCTGACCAGAAAATCAGAATTCTAACTTTTAACTGTTGCTCTTTCATCTTCACCTAACACTTCATTTATAATGGCTGTTTCATAATAATAGAAGGCATCAGTCCATCAGAAGAAAATAACTCGGTTAAGCGGCACTCTACTGCAGTACAAAACATATTTCAATTTTAAGACTTAAAGCACACGTTTTATTTTATGTAAAATAGCGTCATTCGCATCCGCTTAAGAATTCCACATTTACGATCTACTCTTAAACATCTACAGTAAAGCATGCATAGCACATCACTATCGCGAAATAATGCACAAATTCAGCAAAAAGATGCCGTCATTCAAGGAAATCGACAAAAAAGGGGGGGGGCTATCTAATGATTTATAGATTACTTAAAATTAAATATAGTTTATAATAGCTCCATTGTTTTAACAGAAATCATTCGTTTATATTTTTTTTCAAAATAGCACGTATTTTAATTACATTTTCTTTTGGTTGTTATGAGAAAATGGCAACAAAAATATATAATTACTATTTTAGAACTATTTTTCCTTTACTTTCTACAGAAATAGAGTATGTCCGTTGCCAATATTAAGCAAATGGCTCTAAAAACTAAAAAAAAAAAATTAACATTTCAAAAATAAATGGAGATACAGTTTTCAAACAAAATGCATTTAAAAGAACTTTTTTTCTTTTTCAATACGGCGGTATGAAAATCGAAAATGTGATATGCTTAGAAGTTTAAAAAATTGCTATAGAGTATTTAATCATTTCGGGAAATAATATTTGTAGCACTGATGAATTTCCATGTAAGTAAGCAATTGGAAGACACTTCCCGAATGAAAGGGGACCCCAAAATGGATATTGTGCTTCCCTTAGCTTCAGATTTAATAGGGCCCTGAGTTGTATATTAGAAATAGTTGTAGTAGTAGCAGTAATAGTAGGAAGAGGAGTAGTTGTTGTTATACTGCTAGAACTTGTAGTAGTAGTAGTAGTAGTAAAGTTATTACCCTTAAAAAACACTCCCAAAGTTAAAAATAAAACATTCTGATGCCGAAATAATTCTTCTCTTAAAAATGTAATATTTCAATCGACTTTTCTACAGTTTTACTTATCCTTATCTGATTTATCTTAAAGAATAATAATGGCCAATTTTACGGGTTTACTAAGACGATATGAGTGATTTTGTAAAGTTTTCAAGGCTTTATTTACATAAAAATAAGAATTTTTATCGTTTCGCCTTAGAAAGCTACTTTTAAAAAGATCCCATGACCGTAAACATTAAAAATGACATTTAAAATTGTAAAATCTCCCTTTTCTTTTAAATTTATAAATTCTATTATTATTATTATTATTGAGAGTAAACTGATTCTTTTTTTTTTCTTTTTTTCTTTTTTTCTTTTTTTTTAACGCCCCAAACTAAAAATAAAATGTACTCCAAACATGAAATATCAGTTTTTCCTCGAAAATAAATACTTCTTTCGGCTTCTCAGGCAGTGTGCTTATCTCGTTTAAAGCTAAACAATCTATACTCAGTTTAAATTAAAGAAAACACTTTTAACTAGCGAGAGATTTGCTTGTTCTTTAATGCACAGTGTTTTAAGTACACGCCTCAGGTAATCAAAAGAGGAATCTTAAGCTTATCTCACGTGTGGAGAAAAACGTGTTGACATTCAGAAGATTTTGAAAGCCGTTGCATGGAAATTCGTAAAACATTTACACATTATGTAAAAATAAACCAAGAAATGACTGATAAATTGTATAAGAATGCTGTTTAAGCCGGAAAAAATAAAAGAATTAGAATTGTATACAGATTTCATAACTCGGTGGTGAAGAATGTATCGCAATTTTCTTTTCGTAATTGCTGAATAAAGAAATATATTTAAAACATAAAATATTCATGCGCATTAATAATAATAACAATTATTATTAATATTATTTTTATTATTATTATCTTAAAATTTGACAAATAATAGAAAACATAAAAAGTCAATTAAATTAAAATAATTTACGATTTTATGGGAGTACAACAGATAAACAAACTAAGATTTTTATTTAAAAAAATCATGCGATATACATTTTACATTTAAGTAATTGCAATAAAATTAGTTTCATTTAAATTATAATTATTGCTTCTAAAATTAATTTGGAAAATATATATTTGATTTTCTGCTATTATTATTATTATTAATTAATTTATTTATTTATTATTTTAATAAAACAAAATACTAAGCTATCTTCTTCGGGTCATTCAAGAAGTAGTTTTTTAAATTGTATACTCAGGTATAAAGTATCTCACATTTTAAAAAAGTTAAAAATGTATGTATTTTTGTTTATATTAATTTTAAACTGTCAGCGATATTATATTTTATCGAAACTCGCACCTAAAATGCAAGAAATCTTATTGTAAAATCTCTCAATTTATCTGAAAACTATCAAAAAGTTCATTCGTTGTACATTTATAATGTGACAAAAATACTTCCTCCATAATTAAGCAATTTTTTTAATTATTATTATTATTTATTCTTTTTGTAGCAAAACATATTTTTTCAGTGACGCTTATAGCTTCCAAAAATTTCTTTTATACATTGTTTACACTTGTGAAAAACAGATACTACAGGCTTACATTCAACTTAATTACGTGTAAAATTAACTGTGCTACAGTGCAACTTCTATTATCCGAATTCCAATCATTCGGATTCTAACGATATAATAAATTGCGTTTGCAAACAAACTTAAACTTTTTAAAATGCGATCTGCATACCCTTTGATGTCCCAAATTGTAAAATAATGAAAATTTCATTTCTAAAGTATTTTTCCTGAGCATTTGAAAATTCATTAGAAGATTTACACTATCAATTAACAAATTTAGAAGGATAGTGCCAATTAAAATCAATGAACGAATTATTTATTTATAGGGATATTGTAGGAAATTTACAACTTCACTCAATTTTTTTATACAAAATATTATATAAAGTAATTTATAAACTTAGGAAATGCACAAATATAATGACCCTTACAATAGAAATATAGAAACGTTTAAGAACTGAAACTTTCCACCCCTACAATCTTCTGACACCAAGAAAGCTAAACAGATGCAAACGAAAGATAAATCATCCTTTAAAAAAATATATTGTTTTGTGCAACAAATAAAGCTTTCAGAACAAGATAAAGTAACGTATCTACTACTCATTGTAAATTGTATTACTGCTAATCGATGCATTAAATAAAATTTATAACATTTTTTTTATGATAGTTTAAAGTACCACCGGGGCATAAAGATGATGCACATTCCTTCCGGGGCACATTCCTTCATAATAATATGGTTTCCATGAATTTCCTACTATTTCACCAGTCAGTATTTCACCAATTTCAGATATCTACTGCGTTTTCTTATTCATTCTTAAAAAAAAAAAAAAAAAAAAAAAAAAAATTTGAAGGTTCAGCTTTTTTTAAAATATTGTAATTGGACGTTTAAGAGAAAAGTATGTAACGTTAAATATTATCAACATATGTGATAGGAGTGAATAAGGAAAATAACCTAAAAATGTAACTATGTAGTAGTATGTAAAATGTAAATTCGATTTCTCACTGCGGCAAAACAATTAACTTTTTTGTACAAGTTCGACTAAACCCCTCAAAGTGTAAGTATTATGCTGTTTGTTTGTTTGTTTATTTTTTACTAAAAGTGTTTATTTTCAACGCGCATTAGCAGCATATAATTTGTTAAACAAAAGAGATTTTTAAGAAACTTTTATTTCACAACATAACCATTTTTTTTTTTTTTTTTATCATTTCTCCAATTATTTCGGATAACTGGAGGTTCACTGTATTTATTTTATTTTGATAAAACGAATCCATATTTAATAGAAACTTTTTATTCGAAAAATCTAGCAATGCAAATTCACAAATAATAATGGAATTTTCTCTTACATTTTAAACATTATTTAATTTTAATTTATTTTAGAAATTTGAATTTTAGGAGGAATCATTCCTTAAATACTCATGTATGATATAGTATTTTGTAAGATTTTAAAAATTTACTAGCCATTAAATTTTAATTAAAAGTATATTTCTCTAAAAATCAAGTTATTTTATAATTAAGTCAAAAAATGTCTAACTCAGGCTAAAAATGGTTCACCGTGCATTATGGTTCACTTTTTATATGAAATCGATAAAAATAAATAAATAAACCAGATGAACTCTTTAATGATTTGCCATATGATATATATTGAATTATTGACAAAGTTATCTTATTGTAATATTTTTATATATAATACCTTGCAAAAATACATCATAAAATAATTATGAATGAAACATGGAAATAGTTTTAAAATTAAGTTAATTTATTTCACTTGTTAACCTCTTTTTATCAGTTATATTTTAATAACAGTAGACACAATTAATATATAACTGCTATAATACTTTCAAGTACTTATTTTTTTAACTCTCATTTTTAGAGTAATAATGTTTATGAACTATTGCATTAAAAATCAACAAGTATTTAAAAGGAATGGAAAGGGATTTTCTAAAAAATCATTAAATGCAAGAATTTTTTACTTCTAAGCAAGCAATCCAATTAATTCAAAGCTTTCTTAGATAAGAAACAAGAAATTCATGCATCTAATAAATTTCAAATTTCCAAATTATTCTGTGCCGTGGTTTATGAGCTAAAGTTTGAAACATAATTCTTTTTTAGGTACGTTCGTAATTACATAAATACGTAGACCTGTAGTCGTCGGCCAGTCCGTCTGTCCGCATATAACAGAGCAAAAACTACCCAACCGAACGGTTTGAAATTCAATAGATATAATCGTTGCAGAATTTTGCCAAGTTTCAAATTTTAGGAAAATCGAATCAAAACTTAAAGGGATATTAATAAAAGTTTTCTTCAATCTATTAAATCAGTATCATGCGTAATTAATTCAATTATATCCATGACAGGTAATGATTCTAGGTCGCCATGGTGGTTACTTCCTATTTAAGAGGGAGCCATATTATTTCCGTATTACTGAATTTTTTATATACTAATCGTAATAAATTTTGTATTCATGCATTTTTTCATAAGAGTGGAACAGCTATCGCACTAAGATCTGAATATTTATAAAGCTAGTTATAGTACGAAAGCACCTCATTTGCCACTTTTGACGTACAATTTCAGTCTTGTTTATATTTTAATTTAAAAACTTTCTTTTTTCTTTTCTTTTTATTTATTTATTTTTTTTTTATTTTTTTTTATTTTTTTTTAATTACTAAAAGGCATTCTATTTTAAAGAGATAACTAGGATTTAAAATAAATTAAAATCAAAATTAAACTATTTTGTAGTTACCAGCTTATAATGAAATAATTTTCCCTTTAATTGAAAATAATCATTTGTCAAATTATATTAAAATATTGAGCTTTGTTTTTCTCTTATTTTATATTCTTTTGTGACTGTGTCTTCTTTCAACTAGGATTATAAACATCAAGTATTTTTTTTTTTATTATTCTCATGAAAAATGTAAAAAATATCTGTGTGAATTTATAGAAAAACAAAAATATAGCCTGATTTATGTTTCTTACATGAAGTTATTTTTAAAAAAACAGCAAGAATTCATTTATGATAACAAACACCCTTTAGAATATTTTTATTTTTCATTCCTGGTAACAAACATACTTTAGAATATTTTTATTTTCCATTCATGAAAACAAACACAATTTAGACTATTTTTATTTTCTATTCATGAAAACAAACACACTTTAGAATATTTTTATTTATCATTCATGATAACAAACATAAACTTTAGAATATTTTTATTTTCCCGTTATGAAAACAAACACATTTTAGAATATTTTTATTTTTCATTCATGATAACAAGCATACTTTAGAATATTTTTATTTTCATTCATGATAACAAACATATTTTAGGATATTTTTATTTTCCATTTATAACGGAAAACAATTTTTTAAATAATTTTGTTTTCCTTCCAATAACAAAAAAGTTTTAAAATAATATGTGAATAATGTTTTATGTGAATAATTTGTAAAACAATGATTAATATTCTGTTCAAAAGATTGTGTATTTTTCTAAACAGTGATTAAAGACTGCATGTAGAATACAGTCGGAAATATTATCGATGTACACATTTCATCAACAGCAAAAACCTTTCAAAATACGGCGGAGAGAGAAAAAAAAAAAAAGACCTTATCGTATCCATTACACCCTCATAACAGCTCTATTACCATCATAGAAATAAAGCCATCAGGTGCACATCTGTTCATAAACTTCCCTTAATCCTCTTTCCTTACTAAATACAGTCTTTTATTAAGAACCACCTTTTGTGTAAGGTTTTAAATGAATGAACATTTAGCGAACAAAAGAATGCTTTCTATAGAGCTGAGAACGGTCGAATGAACCCACGGCTCTGCGGGAAGCAACCCAGGGTACAGCGGCCAAGAAAGAGTCCTTTTCACCGTACACATTCTACTCCAAATGTTTGTATAGGTGGGCAGCGTTGCGTAGCGTAAAGCATTTACGGTGGTTTTGACGATGTTCGCTAGTTTCCGACTTGATGTATACGGGATTATGTGGGTGCGTTGATTGCCCAAAAGAGCATCTAGTTAAGCCTTCCTGAATTACTTATTTTGTTCATTTTAATGAAATTGTTACGTTGTTGACAAATTTAAATGTGCACAAGAGAATGTTAGTGATAGTATTTTATGTTTCTCATGTGATATTGTATTTCGTAAAACATATTAAATTTTAACTTTAAGAGATTAAATGTGTGGTTTGTAATCTAAAAAGGCAGTTAAATGTTTTTATTTTTCAAACTGCATTTTCCAGATGTAATAAAAAGGATCTATGAAAGGATCTTTGAAAATGTCACAATAATTATAAAAACTAAATTTGTAAGACACTAACAATAATAATTATTATCATTATAAAAAATATATATTATTATTATATAAGCAACATAAGATAAAATGTGAGAAAATAATATTTGTTGAATAAAGGGTCAATGTAGATTTTAATTGAATTGCGTTTTTAAATGACATTGCAAAACATTATTATTATTATTATGACAAAAATTTTAATCGTTGTTTTCTTTATTCACCGGAAAACGAAAGTAATGTAATGCAAAAAGGCTGTAAAATGTTTTTAATTTTCAAACTAACGATATCATAATACAAATTTTGAATATCTCAAAATCTATGACTAATGTTATTTTATGATGTATGATTGATTAGGTAAATATTATGTATTACTCCTAAACTTGCAAAATTCATTTAATATGACTTATATATTTTATAGTTATGCGCAGATAATATTTTTTAAATAATAATAATAATGCCCATCATTCATGCCCTAAAATTTAATTTTCAGTCAAATAAGAAGAATCTTCCATACTTTAGCTTATTAAAAATATAAAACTGAAATGCATTAAAGTTTGTTTGGAAGTGATGGGAATGGGAGGAGGGTATAAGAATGAACTATCTTATTTACGGCATAATGAATAACTTGCTCATCCACAAGAAAAATACTCAAAATTATTACTTTCACAAGAGAGGGGCAAAAGATTTTTTTTTTCACTTTTCTCTGAATGCGACTGTAAAAACATACATAAAAGCGTAAAACCCTTAATGATGAAGATGTAGAAGAGATGGGAAGGATTGAGTAAATATTTCCCCCACACAATTTGTCCCATTTCTTTGGTGGCAAAGTGACATATAGCGTAAGATAGCGGTTTTCGAATAACAACATTTGTGGCCTTTTTCCTGCAGCAAAACTTAAAGAAATAATAAGTTAAGTAATAACTAACTATTACAGTAATAAATCAGACTTATTAGTGCAATAATAGGCAAAATACATTTGTTAGGGTTGTGACACTTTTCTTGAGGGTGGGCGATATCTTAGTATTAGCTGAAAGTTTAAAAACCACTCAGATTATTGTTTTTCTGAGTAATGCTACCCTTCAATGTCTTTAATTTCAATTATACTAAAAAAGGAAAACAGGAAATATGACTACAAATTAGTATGAAAAAAAAAATAGAGGCAATGAAATTTCAGAATTAAGAACTTTAATATGCATGAAACTTACAAATCATGGGAAAGATTTGTTGATTAATAGAATTAACAATGTAATCAAACCTCTCTATTAATTATTCATTAGAGAATCGCTTCCAAGCACCAAGAAAAGAAGAAAAAAAGAAAAATTTCCTTTTTCTTTTCTAAAAATTTTCTCTCCCCCGCCCCTTCCGCATTTTTTAAAAAATTTAAGATCTGCTATAAGTTACTCACTTCACTCGGTTTTAATTATTGATTGTACATTGTATAACATAAAAAATAAATGGCATTAATTATGATTACCTTTTTGTTAAATCGTTTACATTTAAATAAATAAATAAATATTATATATATATATATTGTATCTATATAAAGAATAAATTACACAAAATAATTTGAAAATTTTCTCACTGCTTTTGGACTGTTACACATTCGTTTTATTTTAGGCTATATTTGTCTTGAAAGTGTAAGTGATTAGTTTTGAATTTGCATGTACAGTAAAATATTATATCAGATTAAAGGTAAAAAATCAGCAAAGAAAGTTTACGAAGTAATTAATAAAATTAAACATTGGAAACATGTCCTTCAAACTATTTAAAAATGACTTATGGCAGTTAAAGCAAAGCTAATCTTTTTTAAAATTGCATTTATATAAAAGAAAAAAAAATAAATTTTTCAATCAAAGATAGAAATTCCACTGGAAAAACTGATAAGATGCATACAAAACCTTCCCTCTTAATACGAATACATGAGAAAGAAAAGAATAAACAGAAAAAAATATTTTAGCACACAATTGAAGAGCTAAGTGGAAGAACATGTTAAGTAGCAAATATTACATTTGAAGAAATTTGAAGTGAAAGTTTTTGCTGTAAATTTTAATGATTTATTTTCTGTTTGATACCATGTGTTTAAAATATTAACAGGTATGGTACTAAACTCTCTCAGAAAAACTTATTCCTATTTCATTTTCAAATATTAAAAATTATTAATATTATTAACATTATTAAATATTAATGAATAATGTCTTAAATCTTCAAGACTAAATGGAATCTTAGTATTTTAGCTTCACCATATGATAGGATACCTCATAACGCTTTCATCCAGAAAAATAAAAAAAATAGAAAATGTAAGATAACATGTTTATCCACTCAGCTTTTCAATTGTTTCAAGGCTTCATAATAGTTAGCAATTTCTCAAAGAAAAATGAATGAAAGAGGATGAAGAAAAATGATAACAAAGTGTATATGTTATTGTTACTTCTTTTTCTCTAAAATCTTGAAAAGAGGGACTCTTTTTATCGAGCTCTGAAATAGATGAAGGCTAAAATTATTTTGTCTGCTTGTGCTTTTCATAATTGTTTTTGCTGCTTCTGATTTTCATAATTATTTTTCTGCTTGTGCTTTTTCATTTTTTACACGTGAAGTATTTACTAAAAACGACTTTTATAACAATATAGAAAACATAAAAATACGATTTTTTTTATACTTTAGGAGTAATAATGATTTAAAAACTCTTTCTATGTGCAAATCCTGGCTACACCAGATAAAATTCGTGTTTTAAATTTTAAGTTTTATTTATATATACAATAAATCTCATCTTAATGTTGCTTAATTAAGAAAAGCTGAATTCACTTTGACATGCTTAAATTCTAATTCTTCATTTTCGTTTTTTTTAAAGCACAGATTTGTATATAAAAAATTAATTCTAAAAAATGCATTAATATTAAGTGTAATCAATAGTTTACACTCATGGCGTCTATTTGCTTACTTTCATATGACTTTAATTGCAATAGCCTTCAGTATAATGATAATTATTTCCAACGATCAATAATATTAATAATGAAAAGTGCATTATAGGTTATTTCAAAATGCACTCGGGGAAAGCATAAGAAAGACAATATTTACACACATAGCCGTATTTTTCTATGTATTTGATATGTTTGGTTGTTAAGTTTTGAAGAATGTGAGTTATCTTTAAAAAATATATATATATATATATATATATATATATATATATATTTATTTTAAATACTTCAATCTTACTCGATTCGAAAACATTATTATCCATTTCACTGAAGTGGAGGAAGCAACGAATGCCACAAGAAAGTGAAAAAAAAAAAATTACTTAAAAAGAGTGCCGAAAAAGTATCAAAATTGCGACTTTTTTTCAAAAGCATTTTTGTACTTTTACTTTTGACGAAAATAGTATATATTCATTTCAGTGGTGTCAGTGTCAACAGGTTTCTATTGATTTCCAAATAAAAAAAAATTAAACTACTTCAAAATTATTATTATTATTATTATTTTTAAGCGGATCTTCATGGTTTAAACATTGAATGCATATTATAAAAAACCCCGACATGCTAAATTATTTGAAAGAAATAAAAGAAGAAAAGAAACAACCAAATAATTTAAAAATAAATGCGTTTACATTAGACAAATAAGAATAAAATTTGCAAACTGATATACAATAGACGTAGTATTTAAAAAATGATGCACTTGAATTTAGGAACGATATTGAAATTTAATCAAATTCCATTAGCACAACCTTTCTTTACAAAAACATTGAAAGACAATCAGTAGCAATGTTACACCAAAATTGTCGGACATTGTCGTAAAACGAGAAATAAACAAATTTTTCTCTCTCTTTTTTTTTATGGATATCCAATGTAATAGCACCAATAAAAATACCAACACTACATCCGAAGATCTTAAATGCAAATTGGCATTGTAATCAAATTCGAATATCTACTCTATATAAAAGAAAATAATAATAATAATAAAATAATAAGAAGAAGAAACATTCACTCTACTGCCTATAAAGTTAGGAGGAAAGCCCGTGACAAAATAGGTGTTGCCATCCTGTCAAATATTAAGTCATGAAAACTATAAAAGTAATATGTAGGAAGGTAAATGTTATTGAGATAATCTGGAGTTGGGATGTTTAAAAATTAAATTAAACTTGCTTAAGAGAATTAATAAACATTTTCAACATTATGCACTAATCTCTCCTAAATTATTTTTGTTGGTATCTAAAGCTTCTCGGTAAAATATATAGGCAACTAAAAATTACATGTTTTGTTTTGATTCGCTTTAACAATTTCTCTCTTTCAATTATCAACACGTATGAGAAAAATTTGCTGGAAACATTTGGACAATTACTCTTTGTTACCTGTATTTAAAATCTCTTCGATATTCTTGACTTAAACACCAAAAAGTTACTCAATGAAAAAATAAAATCCACGACAAAAAGCAGATTCCTAATTGAAAGTTTCTCCCCACCCCCTCCGGTACCCGGGGGCTGATCCCCTTCAGGGTTAGACGGAGAACCACCCCCCTGGAAACTTCGAAGGCCCAATGTTGACTCGTTCCTTAATTAGACCTAATGACATTAGGTTAATTTAATAAGTCCGCTAGGGGTAAAACTTCGCCTATAGGAAGGGGAAATGCGTACTAGGGGTTGGATGAAAGGGGAGTTTAGAAGTCTGTGTACAAACTTTTAGTCATCTCTTAGTCGGAGTCTGATGGTGTGCTACGGGCTATGTGGAATAAGTTGTTTGAGGAACTATACGGAGAAATTCTAACAGTGACAGGGTCTAGAATCTTTGTGTTACATTGTAATCTTTTAGACTTTTAGGGATATTTTTATGATCAGCGAACTGTAAATAAGTTCATGGTGAAAGCGCTAAGAATACTTAACTTAGATCAGAAATATTATTCTTTTTTATTGTTAAATATTTCTTGCTAACCATCTGAACCGTTTTTCCTTATAGAATTTTATTTTATCTTTTAAGTAAAGGTCTACTTAAATGTATCTTTGCTAATTTATTTGTTATTGTCGTAATTTTTTATCATTATAACGTTCGACGTATTTATTTATTATTATTATTTTTTAATAATACTGATATGTAATGTGAATTTGCTAGACTTAGTAATACATTTGGAGATATTTTCAAATAATACTGATGCAACATTTTTTTCCTTCCCCTTGTCAACACTGATTATTGGAACGTGAATAAAAATTCGTCAATAGTAAATGAAAATTGAAATAAGTCATAAAAGCTTTATCTTTATGTAATGTATATGATCCATGAATCAATTTCTTGTTAATAATAATAAATAAATAATAATATAAAAAAAAACACAAATTAATTATATTTTGAAGAAGGCGATGAAAATATTGAAGAGCATTTCAACTGGAACACACAATAGAAAGAAACTCTTGAGGGAAATATTTACATATCAAATGAAAAACATGTTAATAGCATAAAATATATTAGTTCCTATAATAATATGTTCCTTTAGAACTATAAAATGAGAACAAAACTTTTCATAGAATATCAAACAAATTAATTGTTATAAAATATTGAAACGTAAAAAAAAGAAAGAAAGAAATTTTAAAAGAACAACCCCATAGGTTTAAAATTAGATTGCTAGTGTCTTCACGTAACTGAAGTAATTCCTTAAACCTATGGGAGTGTTCTTTCCAAATTTCTTGTTTGCATTTGAATATTTTCAAATGATTTTTAAATAGAATATCTGAAGTCGATGTCTAACGCTGTACGTTTGTACTTTTCCGATTTCAGTTGCAGCTTATGAGGACGCTTTCACTTTCGGAATTGGTTCTAAAATATAAAGTGACCTTAAAGAAAAAAAAAATCTGCAATAGACCTCCGCTATCCTATGCAAGGGGAAAAAATCACTTAAAAATATTAAAATTCAGAGGTTTGGTTTGGTTTGTATTTATGACGGCCAATTATCATCACGAGGGATATAGGCCCTAAGTGGGGGGAGTGCCCTTCATGGGGATCTTTCTAAGGGAACCTAACCCGTATTTACACTTAAAATGCAAAGGAGAAATTTCAAAAGAACGCTAGAATTCAAAATGTTTGGTGCTATCATCTAGTGGTAAATTGAAGAAACAAAAGGTGTCTCTAACACATCTCTATAATTTTGTAAAAGTCTATCAAATGTATGCAATATTAAGAAATAATACTCTACAGTCTATATTAAATGCTGTTTAAATAAATTCTGTTTCAGCCACAAATTTGCCCCACCAGTGGCCGAGAGGTTCTGCTCTCGAAGCTGGTAGACGGGAGGTGCTGGGTTCGATCCCAATCGCGCCTGTCGGCCTAATCGTTCGGCGTTTTCTTCGAACCTTGGTTCTCCAAGCGTTAATACGGGTTAGGTTCCCTTAGAAAGACCTCCACGGAAGGCACTCCCCCCTTAGGGCCTATATCCCACGCGCTGATAATTGGCCGACATAAATCCAACCAACCAGCCACAAATTTGTTATTGTAAAATGGTTGATTCTATTCACAAGAAAAATTCGTCATTTGGGGTTTTTATGCATCCAATGGTCATTCTGTTTATTTATTTATGGGAGTTAATCTGGATACCAGATTAACTAACTCTCGTGAAAGTTGGTAGTCAGCTTTTTTCTATGAAGAAGAAGATGCTTTCGTTTTCGGAACCGGTTCGGAAATTTTAAACGACCTTATTTAAAAGAGAGAAAAAAAAAAAAAAAAAAAAAAAAGCAAAATCAGAAAAGCAAAAAAGGGCCAATTTGGAGATCGATCTCCATTATCCTAAGCAAGGGGGGAAAAAATCACTTAAAAATATTGAAATGCAAAGGCTGGTTGATTTTTGGCGGCCAATTATCTGCGCGAGGGATATAGGCCCAGGGGGGGGGGGGAGTGCCCTTCGTGAGGGTCTTTCTAAGGGAACCTAACCCGTATTTACGCATGGAAATTCATGGCTCGAAGAAAACCATGAAAACTCCGAACGATTAGGCCGACGGGTGCGATTGGGTTGGAGCCCAGCACCTCCCGTCTACCAGCTTCGAGAGCAGAACCTCTCAGCCACTGGTAATGCCTGAAATGCAAATGAGAAATGGACCTTATGCATGCGACCTGAGGTTGAGGCTAAAATTCGTCTGCTGGCGGTATTTACTGGCGGTGTTTAGCATAGCAATCTATGGAGTGTGAGTTATTAATGCTTGTTTGTTAAAAATACCGCAAAAGAATTCTTTGATGCAGCAGCATATACTTAATATATTGTAATCGAAATTCAAAATGTTGTTCTTTATGCGAGAAAATTCCCTAAGTTTGCAAATTTTCAGTTAAAACGTATGCATCTAACCTGGGTCAAGGCTAAAGTCGTCTGCTAGCGGTGTTTGCGCCTGCGCATACTGGTATTCTGCCGGTGCAGTAACTAGAATAACAGATCATCATACCGCCAGCTCTGGCGTCTGACGTCACCTGAATAGAGTCCATTTCAAAAGAACGCTAGAACACAAGATGTTTGGTGCTACCATCTAGTGACAGATTAAAGAAACAAAAGGTGTCTCTAACAAATCTCTATAATTTTGTAAAAGTCTATCAAATGTACGCAATATTAAAAAATAATACTTCACAGCCTATATTAAATGCTGTTTAAATAAATTCCGTTTCAGTCACAAATATGTTATTTTAAAATGGTTGATTGCATTCTAGACACAAGTAAAATTCATCATTTGGGGGTTTTATATGCATCCAATGGTCATTTTGTTTATTAATTAATTAATTTTTTTATGAGAGTTAACCTGGCTACCAGATTAACTTACTCTCATCAAAGTTGGTAGCCAGCTTTTTTCTATGAAGAAGAAGATGCTTTCGTTTTCGGAACCGGTTCGGAAATGTTAAACGACCTTATAAAAAAAATTCTAAATCAAAATCAGAAAAGCAAAAAATTGGCCAATTTGTAGATCGATCTCCGTTATCCTAAGCAAGGAAATGAAATGCAAAGGAGAAATTTCAAAAGAAAGCCAGAACGCAAAATGTTTGGTGCTACCATCTAGCGGCAGATTGAAGAAACAAAAAGTGTCTCTAACGCATTTCTATAATTTTGCAAAAGTTTATCAAATGTGTGCAATATTAAGAAATAATACTCCACCCACAGTCTATAGTAAATGCTGTTTAAATAAATTCCATTTCAGCTACAAGTGGCTGAGAGGTTCTGCTCTCGAAGCTGGTAGACGGGAGGTGCTGTGTTCGAACCCAATCGCGCCCGTCGGCCTAACCGTTTCGTGGTTTTCATCGAAACCTTGGATTTCCATGCGTAAATACAGGTTAGGTTCCCTTAGAAAGACCCCCACTGAGGGCACACTCCCTAGGGTCTATATCCCAAGAGTAGATAATCGGCCGTCAAAAATCAACCCAACCCATTTCAGCCACAAATTTGTTAATGTAAAATGGTTGATTCCGTTCTAGACACAAGTAAAATTCCTCATTTGGGGTCTTTATGCATCCAAAGGTCATTTTGTTTATTAATTTTGTTATTTTTCATGAGAGTTAATCTGGCAGCCAGCTTTTTTCTATGAAGATACTATCGTTTCCGGAACCAGTCCGGAAATATAAAATGACCTTATAAAAAAAAAAAAAAAAAAAAAAAAAAAAAAGGCAAAAGCAAAATCAGAAAAGTAAAAAAGGGCCAATTTGGCGATCAATCTCGTTGTCTTAAGCAAGGAAAAAAAAATCACTTTAAAATATTGACATGCAAAGGAGTAATTAAAAAAAAATGCTATAACACAAAATGCTTGGTACTACCATCTAATGTCAGATTCGAGAAACAACAAGTGTCTCTAACACATTTCTATAATTTTATAAAAGTGTCTGGGCCGAAACTAGCCTTTTTTGCACCCGGGGCAAACATGAATTTTGCCCCCCTCTTCCGCAAATTATATTTACAAAGAGAATTTTAACCGAGTTATTTTCTTTTGATGGACAGGTGGCGTTCATTATTATGAAACAGCCGTTATAAATGAAGTGTTAGGTTTTTTTTTTTTTTTTTTTTTAAATTATGTCCATCCCCCCCTCCCCCCCCCCCTCCATTTTGACCAGAAAATCAGACTTCTAATTTTTTACGACTGCTCTTTCATCTTCACCTAACACTTCATTTGTAACGGCTGTTTCATAATAATGGAAGCCATCAGTCCATCAGAAGAAAATGATTCATTCCAAAGGCATAAGTTCGATTGAAAAACTATTTAATACTTTCAGCAGAAAGAAGAGGCTACACCTGCAATTTTCATGACACTGATAGAATCAGTGTTGTAGTTGGAAAAAAATATTTGTGGGAACTCACCTTTTCATAGAGTAGATGTCGATGCTACCGAATTTTTGCTAAGCCAAAATCCAATTTAAAGCATTTAGCCAAAAGCCAACTTTATTCAATTAACATTTATAATTATTACAGTAGAGCTACGTTTATACGAGTTAATATGGATCAAGCTCACCTCGGATAAGCAAAAAACTCGGATAAACCAGATTTACACAAATCGTTACAAACTAAGGAGATGAAATATAAATTTTCACTTAATTCATTCATTTTTATTGTACAAGTAACATTTCTTTGATGTACATTTCTGTTACTTTTAAGAAAAACGGGGAATGAGATTGTTTATTTGAAAAAGCCCTTAATAGTTTTTTGTTTGTTAAATGTCAATTTTGCTGCAGTATTACGCTACTGCATAGCTACCAATCTCTAAGATTTTTTCTTACCACTAAAACTTACTAGTAAATTTTGCCTAATTCAATCGCCGAAATCTAACAATTGTAAACGATTAAATATGGCAAAAATTAGAAATAAATTTTAGAGGTAACAAAACCGTACAAATTGTCAGCTATGTGATTCTGTTAGTGTCATGAAAATTGCAGGTGTAGCCTCTTCTTTCTACTCAAAGTATTAAATAGTTTTTTTTCAATCGAACTTATACCTTTGGAATGGATCATTCTTTTCTGATGGGCTGATGGCTTCTATTGTTATGAAACAGCCATTATGAATATAGTATTAGGTGAAGATGAAAGAGCAGTCGGAAAAAGTTAGAACTCTGATTTTCTGGTCAGAATGGGGAAAAAAATTATGGCCATTTTTGACCCCCCTCTAAATGGTGAACTGGATCCGCCCTTGGCTTTGTCAAATATTGATTGATTAAAATCTTGAAAACAGAATCGAAAAAAGATCCGCTTTATACAGTGTCCTTATGCCATATCATCTTTAAATTTTTCTATGCTTTGTCATACTCCAGACAGGATGGTTTTAACAATACCGTGCTAAACATAGATGTGAGAAAAATCGACATACAAAACCCTCATTTGGCGGCCCTGAAAAGTCTATCAAGTGTATGCAATATTAAGAAATAATACGCCACAATCTATTATAGTAAATGCTGTTTAAGTAAATTCCGTTTCAGCCGCAAATTTGTTATTGCAAAATGGTGGATTTCATTTTAGACACAAGTAAAATTCGTCATTCTGGGGGTTTTATGCATCCAGTGGTCATTTTGTTTATTAATTTTGAAAAAAAGAATGAAATTAGAATTTTGCCTAATTATTTGATACTATAAATATATCTATGCATACAGAATAACAAATACAGATGAATAAACATTTGAATGAATATTGCACGTGTAAATTAAATTGGAAATAATGGCTATGAGAAAGAAATTTAGGTATAAATTGATCCCAATATAAAGACTATAAATAATTGAAAGCGCTAGTTATATGTATACATATAGATAAAGGGTTGATTAAATGTATGATTCATGCAATACACCCCTACAAAATTATGAAAGAAAAGACAAACACTTAAAGGAGCTTAAAAACATTTATGCACCTTGATGCACTTGCTTCTTGCAGAAAAAATAAAATTATAATATATGACAATGTATTAATAAAATCCCTACGTTGGGTGAAAGTACTCCTCCCAAAAAAGACTCTTTATTTTTAAAGTAAAAATTTGGTGCTTTATCAAGAACTTAATATAGTGAGGTTACATTCTAATGTCTCATTGTTAAATAATCTATGTTTTTACAGTGACTTAACAGAGCAGTGTCATCATAAAACTAGTTGGATGTGCCAATCCCAAAACTTTCTTCTATTTCATGTCAATATTTCATTATAATTAGTTTTATTAGTATTTTTATTAGAATTAAGCATAACTTCCCACACTTTTCGATGGTACAATATTGAAAATTGCACAAAAATCGCTATTACAGCGCCCTCTTCCGGCGGAATTTTTCCAAATTCAAGGAGGACCTTCTTGCCATTCCCAAAAGCATACACAAAAAATTTGGTTCAATTCTATGCATAACTTCATACACTTTTCGATGGTACAATATTCAAAATGCACAAAAATCGCTGTTAGAGTGCCCCCTAACGGCGGATTTTTTCCAAATTAATGGAGGACCTGCTTGCCATAGCCAAAAACTTTTTAAAAAATTTGGTTCAATTCTATGCATAACTTCATACAATTTTTTATGGTACAATGGCGACATACGGACACACGAACAGACAGACAGACATTTTGTATAAACATGTTTTTGTGATCTCTGACTCCTAAAACGTGTAAACCCGTCGAAAATCGGAAGTCGAAAAAAATTTTGATTACAATACTTTCTTCTATTGAAGATAGAAGAAAGTAAAAATGCGTTGGATTTATTGACGTTTGAAGCATTCTTCCTCGATATGCAATTATAAAAACTATTAAAGCTCCAAATTTTATATTATTACTATTTGTTAATTTTATATTATTATTATATATTTTATATTTTCTTATTATTATTAAATTTTTTTATTATTAATAATTTTATATTATTATTATATATTTAATATTTTTTATTAATTTTTTATTATTAATAATTTTATATTATTATTATATATTTTATTTTTTTTATTAATTTTTTATTATTAATAATTTTATATTATTATTATATATTTTATATTAATTTTTCATTATTATTTTTTTTATTAATAATAATTTTATATTATTATTATATTATATTATTATTGTTGTTGTTTTGTTGTTGTTGTTGTTGTGGGAGCATTCTTCCTCGATCTTCCACAATTTTAAAAACTATTAAAGCTCTAAATTTTATATTATTATTATTAATATTATTATATTATTACAATGAAGAATTTGGGATCCAAAACTTCTCTTTATGTTGTTGTGTACGATTTTACTTAGTTCTTTGTTGATTTTTTTCATGACACATTACGATATTCCACGTGTCTTTTAACTTTGTTGTGCACTCCCGAAGCCTCCATAGAAAATAATATTTCTTATAATAAATTGGAAATAAGCATGAATGATCATCTTTTAGCAGATTCTAAAAACTTTCAAAAGCTTCCTATTTTGATGGAATACAAAGTAAAGATATACAGAGGTGGGAAATGGAAAGCGAATACGTTTTTAATTCTGAATGCTGTTTGTGCCAGGATCAGAGGAAAGGGTCTTCACAAATTTTTTCTGCCAATTGAAGTTTTTAAATCAAAAATTTTAAAAAATAATAAGGGAAGGGACAGATTCTGTTAAAATTTCTGATACAATACGTGATAACATTGATTCATGTAATTGATTTTTAAGGGATTTTTCTCTCTCTCTCTCTTTTTAACACTTTCCAACATAGTTGAAAAGTGTTTATGAATTCGGTTTGTCCGTCGGTCTGTCTGTCCGTGCTCTAGTTCGCGTAAATGACCGATTGCCATGAAATTGATATATGTTACTGAGATTTACTATGGCATGATCGGTATTGAAAATTAAGTGTGTACCATTTACGGTTCATTTATAGGGACACTCAAAAGAATTCCGTTACATTACGGTCAACGGTTAAAAATCTTTTACTGCGTATTTGAATGATACTACAGTCGTACCTCGTTATCCAGAGACCCGGTTTTCACGTCATTCTGCTTATCAAGTCAGTTTTTCAAACTCCCGATTTTCTGTATATGATTTTAATGTAAATAAACTCCAGATTTTACGTCGTTGAATAATTTTCAACTCCGGATATCCCGACGGTTTAGGAAATTGTCCATTTTTCATAATCCATCTTATAAGCACGGAAATTAAGCGGTAAGAAATGTCTTAGCCAAACTTTTCACGAAAGTGTCTAAAATACCCATTGAGATAAATGAGAAATTTTTCTTCAATCCTTTTTCTAAATAAATAAAACCACACTCTGTGAATGTAATGACCCACTTTAGCTCCAGATAGACATATCAGTCTACTCATTGTCTTTTTGTTCTGATCAGGAGGCGCTTTCTTGTGGTTACACGGCATTTTTCATCCGACTAAAACCGAAGCATTACCTTGCATTGAAACGATCAGAAACTATCTAATATCCATTTCTGAAACAACAAATATCGATTACAATTCATTGTACAATATTGAATAAAGAATTGTGGGAAACACATCTAGGGATAAGCAAACCTTAATTCATCAATATTTTATGTAACAATTAAAAAAAAAGTCATCATAAATCTGATTTTTATTCTTTCCAATTTTGTTTTTGTGTTTATTTTGTTTAATAGTAATATTTTATTGCTTAAAACTACAAGAACAGTTACGAATTTGAAATTGTCTTAAATTAATTAAAAATAGAGCTTTTTATAAACATATTTTCCCCCAACTCCGGTTACCGCGACACTCCGCTTATGACGACACCTTTTTCTGGTCATTAGAGTGTCGGGATAACGAGGTTCGACTGTATTTCAAACATATTGGGATTGATATATATCACTTAGCTGCACTAAAAGATGCTTACTACAGAATTGAGTGTGCATATAGCATTCATCGTTCATTTACAGGGACACACAAAATAATTTGACTACAAAAGAAAATAAACAATAATTGAACTATTGAAGGCTAACAATAATTGCTGGAGGTGCATTTTCAGTTGTGGTATGCGTTTTTAAAGTGGACTATTTTTTAAAATAATACTTGGATGTATAAATTTTATAGATCATTCATATACACGTCTGCACAAAAGTTCCCAAGTACATTTCCGTTGATTCACGGAAACTGCTGAATGTAATTTTTCAATTGCGCTATTCGTTTAATTGAAGTAACTTTTAGCGTACTATGTAGTATACATACAAATCTATAGATTATATACAAAGCTGCAAACACACAAAAATAATCAGATATTTTCCCGACTTTTTATGGTAATAATAGAAATTGGATTTTCAAATGCGTTATACTTTTTTCAAATTGTTGATTTAGACATCACCTTAATAAACTGTGAAGTTTTGTTACAGTATTCTAAATGTGTTGGAAAGCGTTACATAACATATGCCGAACGCATGACTTTTTCGTTCTTGCTTTATTAGCCCCCGATATGCTATTTCTTTCTCCCAGCGATTAAAATGTCGTCTCCAAAAAATAACGGACATAGATGCTGTATATTCCCGCGGCCGCCATCTCGGATTTCCTGGCGATTATTTGAGTGATAAGGCAACGCCAAGGTTTATATTTTATTATTTATATTTTATTTTCGCTAAGCATTATTTATATTTTATTTTCGCTAAGCCTGACATGCGCATAAATCGCTGCTTGGCGACATTTACTACTTGGCGGAAAAGGGGTTTTCACGCCAAGAAAAAATCCGAGATGGCGGCCGCGGGAATATGCAGCATCCGTTCCAAATAACGTTCCGTTGTATAAGCCAGCTATAAAACAAAGCAGATGTATCATTGTACGGTTAAATACTCTACTGCAATGTTTTAAACTTCTAAGCATCGCACAGTTTCAATTTTTATACCGTCGTATTGGGGGAAAAAGTACTTTTTAATGTAATTTGTTTGAAAACTGCATCTCAATTTATTTTTGAGATATTAATTTTTTTGTAGTTTTTAACGCCATTTGTTTAATTTTGGCACTGTAGAAAGTAAAAAAAAAAAGTAGTTGGAAAATAGTAATTATATCTTTTATTGCCATTTCTCCATAAATACTGAACAAAAAATTGTAATTAAAATACGTGCTATTTTGAAAAAATATAAATAAATTATTTCTGATAAGACATGGAGATATTATAAACTATATTTAATTTAATTATCTATAATACAAACAAATGAATGCATACGAATCATTAGACAACCGATTTTTTTTTATTATTTGTGTATTATTCAGCGATAGTGACGTCATATGAATACTTCATTGTAGATGTTGTTTAAGACTGGACCGTAAATGAGGAATTCTTCAGAGGATGCGAATGACGTCATTTTATATAAAATAAAAGCGTGTATTTTAAGTCTTAAAACTGAAATAGGTTTGTATTATCTATATATTTATATACATTTTTTTTTTTTTTTCATCGGCGGTGACACTAAATTCTGAAAAAGCAGAATTCCTGTTTTCTAGTATTAGTTTCACTGTTGTAAACGCAGGATGATTTCAGCATGTAAGACTTTGCAATACTTTCAATTTTCAATAGTCAAATGTTTAGATAATTTTTAGCTACTTTAATGGAAGTGAAATACTTTATCGGTGTTTTCATTTTTCAGGTCTGGTTTCAAAATCGAAGAGCAAAATTCCGCAAGCAGGAAAGACTTAACCAACAAAAGCAGAATCAGCAAGGAAACAACAATACTAATAATTCTCAGCAACAACAAAATAACACAACCAGTACCACTTCTAGTACGTCCCCAACAAACAGCAGTAACACAGACAGTATTGCAGTGTCAAGTTTAAAGGAAGCCAACTGCATAGTCAAAGATACCAAGCCGACCGTCCTAGCGGCTATTAATGCTGATACAAAAACTTTGAACGGTAAATGTTTTTTAATAATTTTTTACATTACACATATTTTTTGCATCAGCTTTATACAGGGTGTCCGGTCTCAACGGTGTCCAATGGCTAATTCCTAAACCGTTAGTCATAGACATATAGTTCCAATTACAAAAATGTTTTAAATCAGGTAAAGAAATATTTTAAAAGCGATTTGGGTCAATAAAAACATTTCTTTAAAAATTACGAAATTTAAATTTTTATACGGTCCCCCGGTCCTATAAGTTATATTTAGTGAAATTTTCCTTTTACACTGACAAGTAATACAAAAAAAGTCCCGTTATTCTACGATTAAAATTGGCCGAGTAATAGCCGTTTAAAGTTGGAGCATATTTTTTGCTGCAAATTGGGGGTCATTCACAAATTTAGTCGAAATATAATTTCGTCAGATATATTAAAAAATGGTTCAGAGTAAAATTAACATTGCAATATAAATTTGAAATCTTTAATCATTCTGGCATATTAATGGAAAATATACAATTTGTAATAAACATTTAAGAAGAAAGAAAAAACAGAATTTTTGTTTAATAAAATGATTCTGAATTAACAGCCTCAGTTCTTTACAAAATGATACGTATTTTAAAATATTATTAGATTGCACAAACCTGCAAAAATTGGGTTATGTCATGTTTTTTAGCTTTTGATAATTGATTTTTATATATTCTGTACCGCTGAATCCGAAACTGACCTTCATTTTAACTAACATATCAGGATTTTTCGCAAACTGCAAATTTCAAAGTTAAGAAGTTCAGTGTTAAAATTGAATTTCTTCCCCCATCTCATCGGACCACTCAGCTGTTTAGCTGTAAGAATCCCAGGATAAGCAAAAATATCGAATAAATTTTTTAATCAAATCAAATAAAATCAAATAAAAAATATTTTACATATGTCTTATAGTATGAGATTTTCGCTATATTTTAAGTTACACATTGCGATTTGCAAAAAAGTTCTAACATAATGGTTAAAAATGAAGGTCATTTTCAGATTCAGTGCTAAAAAGTGCATAAAAATCAATTATCAAAAGTTAAAAAACACAACCATCTCCTCTACTTTATAATATTCGATTTTTGTTATTCTTTAAATTTGAAAATTCGGATTCAGTGCTAAAAAATACTTAAAAGTTAAAAAACCCAACAATCGCAGTCCTGTATTATCTAATCTAAAACTTCTTCTTAAACTCCTTGGCAGAAATCTATCCGAAATTTTTTGTGTTATCCTGTAAAATAAGTATAAATGGTAACCACCGAAAATCTTAATAATATTAGATTGTTATCGGATTTGCGGCAGTATGTAAAGTGCAATGTCGATCGGATATTTAAAAGTGGGTTAAAGTTCGAGTACAAATTTTGAACTGGAAAAACATACATACGATTGTTGAAATAACATAAAAACTTATAAAAAAACATAATAATTTTTGTTAAAAGAAATCATAAGAGAAACAGTCTCAAATCCTGACAAAATAAAACATATGTTATTTTAGCCAATTTGAGACTTAATCATAATACTTGTAGGATTTTTTTTCAAAGCGCAGATACACATGAAGTAAGATCTTCGAATACTTTAAACACTTGGTATATGATCCCTCAAAGCCAAGTCGAACTCATTTGTTTTCAGAGTAGAAAAGTGGCATAAGTCATGCATTTTTAAAGTTCCATAACTCGCTCAATTTTAGCGTTATATGAATGGGACTTTTTTGTCTTACTTGTCAGTGTAATAGGAAAAAATTACTAAATATAACTTATAGGACCGGGGGACCGTATAAAAATTTAAATTTCGTAATTTTTTAAGAAATGTTTTTATTGACCCAAATCGCTTTTAAAATGTTTCTTTACCTGATTTTAAACATTTTTGTAATTGGAACTATATGTCTATGACTGACGGTTTAGGAATTAGCCATTGGACACCGTTGAGACCGGACACCCTGTATAGTAAACCAGTATTCAGTGTATTTCATTCACATAAGCTTAAAATTAAGATGAACACTTTGTCGACTATATTTTAAACTGGTATGGTATACCCAAATTTCTTCTGGAAGTATTTAAACTAGATTTTTTTTTTTTTTTTTTTTTATCTAAAGGGACACGGTGAATAAAATGTCATTTCTTCAATTTCCATATGTGAGAATCTGACCCCCCCCCCCTCCCCTGCTAATTTTCATTCAATGATGATCAATATAATACAGATATCCATTTCTGTTATTTATCCTCGTAGCTTCGGCATAGATAATAGATCCTATGCTAAGGAAGACCAGAAAATAATCTTTTTGGCAGAGTTTACACCCCCTTTTTCTCTGCAGCTTTCCCTTTTGACTTCTTTACATTTAATAAACTTCCGTACAACTTTTAAAATTTCGGGAATTTTTTTTCCTTTTTCTGGTTCTGTATTATCGCAAATCAATGTGATTTCAAACCTCGCATAAAAATGTATTTAAAATATTTTTTGAATTATTTTCGCAAAATTTCAAAATTCTCTCTCTCTCTATTTCTCAGTCTCTATCATTATTATTATACTGTTGTTGTTGTTGTTTTTGATTAGAATTGCAGATTGCAATTGTGTGTGTGTGTGTTTGTAAGTGATACAAATTTCGTTGCAATTGTCAACTTATTTTAACTTTATTGCAACTTTAAATTTGCACTCGTTTCTAAAATCTAATTTCAAGTACATGACTAGGGCTTGCAATACTTTAACAATGTCGTTTCCGGAATAATATCTGAATTTTAACCGAGAAAATAAATACAACATTAATAATTAAATTGCTTAAATGTTTATTTAAAATTATAGACGTTCACAAACAATGGCTTAAATGAACAAAAAGTTTGAATTTATCTACATGAAATGTTAATTTTACAATATAAAAATATAAGGAAACGATAATTTTAAAACTACACAAGTCTGTTTCTAATTTACACAAATTAAGTCTTTCTTATTTTCAGAATTTCGTATACATTCTTAAGGCTGTTCTCAACTGCTCTGCTCAACAAGCGCAAAACTTTTTGACACATTTACAAATTCATTTTTTAACGGATATAAAATTGGAAAGCCTGGCCGTGGCCATGGAAGAAATTTGGAATCGAACTGCATTTTCCATTTTTTGATAAAGTACCGATTGAGTTATAAGCTATTCTGATCACGTGACAAACACGTTTTTCACCCTTTATTGAGTGGATATTCTTCTTTCGCGCAGAAATTCGGTTCAAAACGCCCACTTTGACACTATTTTCTGAAAAAACTGTTGCGTTTGCAAAAAAGAAAAAGGAAAAAAAAAACAGCTTGATTACATAGTTTCTGAACAACAACACCTGATAGTTTCATGTATTTTCGTACAAAAATAAATTAAACTTATGTCATAAAGGTGCCCTTTTGGATTTGAGAACAGTCTTAAAGAATGTATGCTAAAAGATAAACATTAGCAGCTCTCAAAAGCAAACAAGATTACAGATTACAGATATTCTTACCACACACCAAGAAGTGAAATTTGAAAATAGTTCAATATCTAAGTGATGCCCTTTTTATATTCACTCTTTTTGTCGAATCGCAGAAGTCAATGCGATTTAAGACCTGGCATCGCATCTTCTCATCAATATATTTATATACCTATGTCTCACCCATACATATGCTAGCCAAAAATCGTGAATAAACTGTGAAAAAAAAAAAAAGTTGAAAACCGGAAGTTAATTTATAGGGCATTTACAATATATTTTCTCAGTAACGTTCTGGCATGCATGGCACAAACTTTCCAATATAATGCATTTAAACCCAGTTCGCACTGAAAATAATTCCACTTTCTTCGATTCGCAGGCGAAAAGATAGTATCGAGAATCACAGTCTAGAACAAAATACTAAAATCAAGATGAAATAAAACCCATCTCGGCAGCTAGTCTAAACAAATAAGCGTAGCAATAACCAGTCACTAAAAATAAATAAATAAATAACATAGACCATTCGAGAAATAGCGTTGTAGTATGGCGCCCATTTAGTTAGGTCCTGGCACTCCAAAAATAACACTGTTCACGGACTGCTATAAATCGCAAGAGTCAATGCGATTTAAGACCCTGCATCGAGTCTTTTCATCAACACCAGAATCGTTTCTTTCTCTATAAGCACGAAAACTGGACTCTTTCTCCTAGCATCTTTCTCTTCTATCAGGGATGAAACGAAAACCGGGAGGAGAGAGAGAGAGAGAGAGATAGAGGGGAGGAAAGTAAGCTGCAGAAGTCATGCTTCCATTATTCTGTAGTCCACTGACATTAACTGAAACAAATGGGGCACACCAAAAACCATTTACGGAATTGCCTCGACCCATCTGGCATCACGTGGTCCAGACTCACTCTCTGTGCAGCCACGTGCCTTCACCTGAGGATGGAACGTTGTCACATCTCAGAGTTCTTTGTTATTTTCCCGCCCTTCGCCATTTTGCCCGGTTGGACTGTCCTGGAATGTCATGGATAGAAGGGGAAAAAAGTCATGAAGAACTATAGTGTATTCTCATTGTAATTAGGCTGATGGGGCTCTTTTTTTTTGTTGTTTGCTATTGCTTCTGCTGTTATTGTCTGAGAATTCTGTTTTTATGTTTTAGTTATGGGCCTATGTTACAGCTGTCCCCAACAAGCTGAGGACGAAATTGCTTTTCAGATAAAGTAACTTTCTATTCTAGTCTTTTGTTTTTTGTCCTCCGATGTTAATTTAGAAGATATAATTCCTTTATTTCTTTAGTTCGAAAGTTTTCTTAAAGTAAGTTGTCTCAACTTATTTTTGTTCCCTTTTTTCTCTCGTATACTCTAATGGCAACTGCCTTTTTTTCCTTCTTTTTTTTATTTGGAAAACGAGAGAATTGCAAATTTAGACGTTGCTTGTTCCCAAAGTGAACAAATTTAACGAACTTTACTTTTAGAAATATCGGTAATTGCTTCTAAAAGTAACAAAAACAAAGTTACTTACTGAAAATAACTTAAAATGATTTTAACTGATAGACAGTTTTTATTTTTAAAGATATATTGATGTGATTTAAAAAAATATATATTTTTTAAAAGTAACACAATTTGAGTAAAAAATAGTTAAAAGATTTATTACATTTTGTTCTCATCCTACTTGTATGTAATCCAGACGATTTAAATGTTTCAAACTCCTACTAGCTTTCAATTTTTTAAGGGCATTTTAAGAAACGATATTCTACATTACAAAATTGACCATTATGTCAATAATTTTATAAACACAAAAATAAAATGGACACACGCTTGAAAACCTTTTTTTAGCTAAATGACATAGCAATTCTCTTTTTGTGAATTTCAACAGCTGAATTCGACAAATTATTATGTTATAATTATTATGTTATAATTATATTGTTTTAAATTATTCACAAATCCATTCAAAGCATTACGCATGTCATGTCATCGTTTCTCAACTTCTTAATTATCACAACGCCCCCAAATTAAATACCCACTAATTTATTTTAATATACAACTGTTTTAATTTACTAAGGGGTCAAAAATTTGTTTGTAAAATTAAATGCGAAAACTCTTCTCACTTGAAAATAATTTATTCCAATATATTGCTAATATTGATTTACATAGAAGATGTTTTCAAAATACTATAAACAAATTCATATGTCGCATTAATGTAGGAGACGATGCTCATGAAGGATATGGTGGAATGAATTCAAAGTTGATATTTTATGTTAATGAAATATTTATAGTTTCAAGTCTTCAATTAGTGGTATCGAGACCGTTCTAACGGTACAATCAAAGTTTCTGACTCCATTGAGAAAAACTTGTTTACAAAACTAAATGCAGAAATCACTATCACTTAAAAATAATTTATTCTAATGAGCTGCTAACGTTGATTTACAAAAAAAGTTTTTTTTTTTTTTTTTTTTTTTTTTTTTTTTTTTTTTAATATAAGCAAATTTAACTGTTGCATTAATGTAGTAGACGATGCACATTATAGCTACACACACGTAGGATGCGTTTATGAAGGATCTGGTGGCATGAATTTAATAAATGCAGAAATTGTTTATTACCACTTAAAAATAATTTAGTCCAATGTGTTGCTAATGTTGATCTACACAATTTTTTTGTTTAAATATAAACAAATTTAACTCTCGCATTAATACAGTAGGCGATGCACATGATGGCTACACACACACACCTAAGATGCGCTCGTGAAGGATCTGGTAGCATGAACTTAATAAATGTAGAAACTATGTATTATCACTTTTAAAGTAATTTAGTTCAATGTGTTGCTAATGTTGATTTACACAGAGGTTTTTTTTTCCCCTCAAAATATAAACAAATTAACTCTCGTATTAATGTAGTAGACAATTAACATCATGTCTACATACACACGTACGATGCGCTCATGAAGGATCTGATAGCATGAATTTAAAGTTGACTTTTATGTTAATGAAATATTTATAATTTCAAGTCTACAATTAGTGGTATCGAGATCGTTCTAATGGTAGAATCAATTTTTTTTTACTCCAGTGAGAAAAACTTGTTTGTAAAACTTAAATTCAGAAATCATTATCACTTAAAAATAATTTATTCTAATGTGTTGCTAATGTTGATTTACACAGGTTTTTTTTTTTTTTTAATATAAACAAATTCAACTATCGCGTTAATGTAGTAGACGATGCACATGATAGTTATACGCACGTAGGATGCGCTCATTAAAGATCTGGTGGCATGTATTTAATAGCTGCAGAAATTGTGTATTACCACTTAAAAATAATTTCGTCCAATGTGTTGCTAATGTTGATTTACACAGATTTTTATTAACTAATTTAACTCTCGCATTAATGTAGTAGACTATGCACACGATGGCTATACACACACGCATAGGATGCGCTCATAAAAGATCTGATGGCATGAATTTAATAAATGCAGAAATTATGTATTATCACTTTAAATTAATTTAGTCCAACGTGTTGCTAATGTTGATTTACATAGGGTGTTTCTCCCTCCTTAAAATATAAACAAAGTTAACTCTCTCATTAATGTAGTAGACGATGCAAATGGTGGCTATACACACATGTAGGATGCGCTCATGAAAGATCTGGTAGCATGAATTTAATAAATGCATAATTTATGTATTATGCCTTAAAAATAATTTAGTCCAACATGTTGCTAATGTTGATTTACACAGAGCCCCACCACCCCTCTCAAAATATAAAAGAAGTTAACTCCTGCTTTAATGTAGTAGACGATGAACATCATGTCTACACACACACGTAGGATGTGTTCATGAAGGATCTGGTGGCATGAATTTAAATATGAAATTTATCATTAAGGAAATATAGTTTCCAGTCTACAGTTAGTGGTTTCGAGATCATTCTAATGGTGCAATCATTTTTTTTTTTAATTCCAGTGAGAAAAACTTGCAATCAATTTATTAAAATGAATTTGACGAGAATAACACATTGGAAGGTCTGGTGTCATTATAAGCAATTTTTTTATGGTGATGTAACATTTTATTAAAGTTAATTCTAAATCTGATAGTATCGAGATCGTTCTGATGAAGCAACGTAATTTTGATTAGAGTTAGTCTGATTATCTTCAACTTGGTCTAAAAAGCATGCTTTGAAACGTTTTAAAGCACACTTTAGGCCTAAATTTTAAATTTATAAATTATTTTGAATTATAATTTGAAAATTGTTTTCGTTATTTAGAAACAACATTTCAAACAATATTAAAGCCTTTTAGTGTGGAAAGAAAAGAGGAAAAACAGCCAACAACAAATAGCATATGCTCAAATTGGGTACACGACATTTCGGTCCCGACACTTCGGTCCCGCCATTTCGGTCCCGCCGTTTCGGTCCCGAGACATTTCGGTCCCTGGCCATTTCGGTCCCGAGACATTTCGGTCCCTGGCCATTTCGGTCCTGAGACATTTCGGTCCCTGGCCATTTCGGTTCCGAGACATTTCGGTCCCTGGCCATTTCGGTCCGGAGACATTTCGGTCCCTGGCCATTTCGGTCCCGAGACATTTCGGTCCCTGGCCATTTCGGTCCCGAGACATTTCGGTCCCTGGCCATTTCGGTCCCCAGCCATTTCGGTCCCTGGCCATTTCGGTCCTTAGCCATTTCGGTCCCTTGTCATTTCGGTGCCCACCACCTTATAACTCGTATTCTAATTGTCGTGGGCCGCCAAACGCTGTAATTTAAACATTATTTGGGACCTTTTTAAAGTTTTTAACACCCCCCACCCCCCAAATTAAAAAAAAGCTGAATATAACAGTCCGATAAATTTAAACTTTTATAACTCGTGATAATGAAATCACAGCGAGCTGAAAATTTGTTTGATTGAACAATGTGATATAATTTTACAGGGGACATTGTCTTTTTATTATTATTATTATTTAACAAAATGGATTTTTTAAGCTGTATTATTTGTTATTAATATTAGGTATTTTATATATACTATAAACTGCCATAGATGATTTTTTGGTTGTTTTCATACGTTTTTTAGAACCTTTAAATTATCATCATTAATTAAATAATTTAAAAAACTGTTCTTATTTTTTCTCCTTCTTACAATTAGATTAATAATAAATGTCTTCAATAATTCAATTGGACACTTATAAGCTATTGTAGGTAAATATTTCCTGAAATCATTCTTCTACATCCTCTCCTTTAATAATTCAGAAATGAGATATATTTATTGAAGCAAAAATATTTAATTTTTCTTATTACTTTTATAATACAAAGTTATAATTTTGTTTTCATAAGTTACTTTACCATTATAAACACGAGGTGGAGCCCGTCGAATTTCGACGAAAGAAAATGTTTACAAAGGAAATGTTGCATCAAATTTATAATACATCGACAACAATAATTACAATAAAAAATCCATCTTACACTTGTTAGTTTAACTCTCCAAAGACATATTTTAACCTAAGATTAACAAAATATTTTTTTTCATAAACTTCAACTGTTAAAATTATTGAAAAATTAAACTTTATTCATATACGTAATCAGTAACATAAAATCCAAATAAGTAATTTTGATTAAGTTATCCAGGCATGTGATTTCTGCGTTTTTGCACACCAGTATATTCTTAGAGAAAATGATATTTCATTTCATCGAAATATTTTTGCGATATAAGAGAACAACATTTTCTCTAAGAATATACTGATGTGCAAAAACGCGGAAATCACATGCCTGGTTATCAATTAATTATTACGGAATGAAAAATCAGCAAAAATGATTTTACCCTCACATAATCATAGAATTTTCCCCCCATTAACTCTAAACCGAATCAAGTCATTTACACGTTTCACATCCATATTAACCATTTAAATAGGATTATTAATAAATGTATTTTCAAGACTGAAGTCACGTTTGTCAACTATTAAAACTTTCCATGTGAAAATTCTCACTCGTGATTTGAAGTCTTAGCATAATCTCTGTACCTGCGCATAAAAATTCCAGAATTTTATAACTTTTAGACGTATTCAAGGGGAAATATCTCGTTTTATAAAATAAAATTATCGTTTTCTTTTAAATATGACGTCATTTTCAGTCGCTGAAATATTTTGCCTATTGTCTCAAACTCATTATCAGCGGAATGAAAAAATAGTGAAATATAACAGCGTCTTCAGGAAAATTGCGTCTTTTTCAAAGCGTAACGTCATTTTCTGTTCTAATTTTTAAAAAAGATATTTTTAATTGTAATGAGAAAATGGCATCAGTAAGAATATAATCAATAAAGATAACTAAACCACTTTTAATGGAAATGAAGTACTTCAGTTGCCACGTTTAGAAAATTGGTATTAAAAACTATAAAAAAATTAATATCTCGAAAATAAATTGAGATACAGCTTTCAAACAAATTGCATTTAAAAGTACATTTTTTTTTTTGTATAAGACTGTGTAAAAATTTAAAATGCGGAATGTTTAGAAGTTTAAAAATTTGCAGTAGCGAAAATTGCAAAACCGAAATTTCATTTCAAATTTAAGTGTTGCCATTCGCAGAATGACGTATGCGTTACGCACAGATATGTTTGTCCTTTATAATATAGATTGGGAAAACAATAGTGATTTGGTAATTAGGTGTGCCAGGAAAAATATTTTGTTGTCAGAAAACTCCACCCACCGCTTCATTTTTTTTTTTTTTTAAATAATTATTGGTTGCATTTTTAACAGTCTTCTCACCCATTGCAGACGATTTTTGTGAACTAATTTTATTGAAACTGGGCCTATTTCTTTGTAATAAGATGATTATTTTTTATTTTATGTAATAGTGTAAGTATTATTTTAATTAATTTTATTTCCAATGTTTAACTGACAAAACTAAGGTTTTTAGGTGCGTTCGTAATTATATAAATACGTAGCACCTAGTCGTCGTTCAGTCCGCCCGCCTGCCCGTCTGTCTCCGCATATAACAGAGCAAAAACAACCCAACCGAATGGTCTGAAATTTTAAATATATGATTGTTGCATAATTTTGTCGAGCCATTTCAAATTTTATGGATATCGGATGCATAGTTTAATTACAAGGACTGTCAAAAGTTTTTCTTTACATTACGGCCAATGGGAAAAAATTATTGCAAGTGCAATTTAATGATGTTACAGCCTTCCGAGTGGTCTGAAATTTTAAATATATAATTGTTACAAAATTTTGTCGAGCCATTTGAAATTTTATGAAAATCGGTGTATAGTTTAATTACAGAGACAGTCAAAAGTTTTGCGTTACATTACGGGGAATGGGAAAAAATTATTGCAAGTGCATTTTAATGATGTCACAGGCTATGCACTCATGAAGTGCAAAAAAAAATATACATTCAGTACAATATGGGGTGCAAAAAATAATTATAAAACTAGTTATAGTACGAACGCACCTCATTTGCCACGTTTGACGAGCAATTTCCAACTTGTTTGTATTTGTCGTTTATTTATTGATTTTTAATATTATCCTTTTCCTCCCACTTTCCCAGAAAAAAATTAATAATTTTTTATTTTAGTTTTATTATTAATTATATTAATAGTTTTAAATTTCGGTGACTTTAAATATAAAATAAATAAACATGTAAAAGATAAATTTCAGTTTATAACTACTATATGATAAATTGAATATAAAATGTATTATGTATTGAGTTTATTTTAAAGTAAAAAAATGTAATGTATATTAATAATGTTATTAATTTAATAAATTAAGGATACATTAAATAAAAAATATATTTAATAAAATATTAATTTAATTTTTATACTAAAATTCCTAACTTTTTTGAGAATTAATTAATAGCAATTATTAGTAGCAATTATTAATAGCACTTAAATTTTTTATTCAAAAGTTTTAATTTATAATTTCCAAAAAATAATATAGGAATTTTTTGAAAAATCAGTCAAAAACATAAAGTCTAAGTAATAATTAATTAATTAATTAAACATAATAATAATAATAATAATAATGCAACATTGTACAAATACGTAAAAATACCTTTTAACAGTGTTAGGTGATATTATGCAGAATTTAATTTTTTAAGTACAGTTATAATTTACAATTCGCAAAAAGTAAGAAATTATTAATTAATTATAATTAAAGAGCAAAAATAATATTATAAGCTAACTAATAAATGAATAAACAACATGTTTATCTTCAGAACCCTTATCACTTTTATACATCCT
Source organism: Maratus speciosus (assembly GCA_963932465.1). Classification (NCBI taxonomy): domain Eukaryota; kingdom Metazoa; phylum Arthropoda; class Arachnida; order Araneae; family Salticidae; genus Maratus; species Maratus speciosus. Next base: position 450,876,936 of record OZ010789.1, on the reverse strand, counting down.
AATGAAGTTAATAACGTTATAATAACCGAAAATTTAAAAAAATATACATTTGCATTTACCCTATAAAAACTATTATATAGTTCATGTAATAGTTTTTAAACAAGCAATTGATAAATTAGTTATCTAAACAATTAATAATTAAAATAATTTTGAATTGATAAATACGTTTAATAAAAACAATTCAATTTTTGAATTTTTTTTTACTTAGCAATGTAACTATGAGTGTTTTCAACTTGTCGTGCAAGTTAAATTCATGCTGTATCAAATTTATTGCAAACTAACGGCAAACAAGTAATCAAAAATACTGCAAACTTACTGCAAAGTAGTAATCTTTCCATATCACACTATAAGTTTAACCCCTTCGAAGGGGCCAATAGACCTGATCAGGTCTATTGATGCGAAAGCGTCGTCAAAAGGCGCATGCATAGGTTTTATCACCATAAACAAGTTTGGGTAATATTTGTACATTTCATTTCGAGCATTTTTTGATATTTAATAAGTATAGCGTTTAGAAAAAACGGTGCCTACCGAATAAAATTTCTGCAATTTCTGCGTATGTGCTGATTCTCATTGTTGTTGAGTCTCCCAACAGAGAGATTTTTTACTTTCGTGAATTAAAGACAGTCTTGCCATTAGTTTCACAACAAACTACTCATGCAAGTGGGTGATGGTATACCTTGCGGGAGATTTGCTGCGAATTTCTCAATTCAAATTTGTCACGGCAAGATAATATCAGAAAAAATCAAACTTTCTGCTAATGTTCATGCTATCTGGGTTACCTCAAAAATTTCCATGAGGAGCGCGGCGGATCGCATGAACGGCTCATGCGATTGACACTTATGTGAAATCATTGTCCAAAATCTATTACAGCACACATTCTTAATTCAATGGCAAGAAATTAAACATGAAAATTGCTGTTTTACACTTAACCACTTGGCCCTAACTTTATTGTAGGCAAATGTTATGTAATATGAAACTTGATTTAACCCATTCGCTGCCAAAACTAAGAATTTTCAATTTTTTTGTTGAGGGTCGTTTGCCAGCACAAATTCAGAAAGATAAATTTCGCTTTACTAATACAGCGAAATTTCTGCCAATAAATGAGGCATTTTTTTAAAATTCTAAAATAGTGGTGACAAAGTAATCAATAAATTAAAGCCACGAGTATACTCGTGAATGACAGCGAATGGGTTAATTAAATTTAACTCTTCAGTATGCGCTCAGATTTTTACATCATAAGTTAATCTTTTTCACTGGTAAATATTAATGTAACTTGAATGTATTATTAGTTGCAGTTATAGAGATTGGCCTTATATTTTTTATCCATGCTTTTTTTTTAAATTAAGAAATTAAATAAGGATATACCTAAATTATTAAAGTTACTCGAAATACTTCTATCATATATACACAGTCAAGACAAGATTCCAAGGACTGGTAAAAAGCTCCATTTTAGACAGGCTTCCATGTAAAGAAGTGTAATTAATTATACTTCTAAGATACACTACCTCAATAAGATCTATTGTTCGTTTCGCAGGGATTCCTAAACTCTTCCGTTTGAGACAGGATTCCGTTATAGAAAGATTCCGCTTTCACAGGTTTCACTATGCTTCACTAAAGAAGGGTGAAAATCCCCTTTTCAGACAGGTTTTCAGCAAATTTAATTGCATCGCAATTCATATTAAGACCATGTAACGCTTACGTTAAAGACAGGATTCTGTTATAGACAATTACTATTTTGACAAGTTTTATTCTATTCATATGATATAAATAAGTATATTTATATAAATACACAAAACTTTTAAAAATGGAACCTGCCTATAACGGAGTTTTGTCTTAAACAGAAATGTTCCATAGTGCTACGGAAAAGAATACTATACAAATACACCAAATAACACGGAAACTTGTGTAAAACGAAAATTTTCACCAATATTTACAATTTCATCTTGACAGGTTTTACTATATATATATAACATGAAGGAAAAATTCTGGACCCTCCCCCCCCCCCCGAAACGAAATCCTGGCTACGCCACTGCATGTCGTCCCGGTTTTTTTTAAGCCATTAAAGATGAAAAATGCCGTGTGGCCACAAAAAAGCGCCGGCTGACTAGAACAAAGAGAGCGCGAGTAGAATAATTCTTCTATCTGGATCTTTATTTAGCATAATAAAATGGGGGAAGCCAGGACATCTACACTTGACATATATATATATACATGTATAATATTCTTTTGAATGAATAACATATAGATATCAAGAAAAGCAAAATATGTATTCTAAATTTCCAAATTTCTTCATTGTGATATATTTATAAAATTTCTTAATTTAAAATGAAATTTTACGTAAAAGTGATTCACTATACATTATTATTTTGAGATTTTATGTTATTTTTTTTTTGTATTTTCATTTTTATTAATTTATTTGTCATATTAAAACATGTAGGCTGCTATAATTCTAAGTATATAAGTCAAATAAATAACAAAGAAATATTTGAAATACAGAATTAATTTTAAATACGAAAAGAATATTTTATGACAATAGAAATTTTAAAATTTTGATTTATGTTTATTGTGCTCGTAGTTTTTGAATGTAATAAGCATATAAAAGTGTTAAATATATTAAAAAAGATTTGTAATTGTTGCAAACCACTTCATCGTCGACAGGTATGGGAAAAAAGTGCTTTTATCCCCGAGTTTATCTCGGGGCAAACGGTGAAGTGGTTCAAAATTAAAAATATTTTTAAACTTGTCATTCGACACCGGTAGAAATAGCGGTAATATTATTCTTACATGTAAAAAGATTAATGCAAACTTTTAAATAGTTTTTCAAAAAATAGTAAATTAAAATAACTATTAAAATAAAATAGAAAGTTCTAGTCTGTTCCGGTGCAGAATTTAAAAAATAATGTGTCTTTATCACAATTCCATGTTAAGAACCCCCTTTTTAAAAAATATGTAAAATGCAATACATTTAAAATTGATGCGCCGTTAAATAATAGGATAAAATAAAGATTTGTAAAAATATTTGCAGATTTTTTCATTATTAATCACATAGTGTGCAAATTATATACAATTGAATATGTGCATTTTGGCATGGGCATTTGCATATGAAAATTAAAGCTCGACTTATAAATATTTTTAAATTGTCTGGACTTTATATTTATGATAGACTAAAATATGAGGAGCTTCTATAAAGAATCCACAGAACTCTCCCTTCCCCCACTCCTGAAAACGATTACTTCTATCATATAAAATTTGCATGGGGTGCTACAATTTGATTGCGAGTTATAAGTGTTTGCGGTTTTCGGGCCCTTATATTCGGTTATACTAAAATTTCAAGGGTTCAGTTAAAAAATCTTATAATGTACCTCCTTTTTTAAAGATTACTTTTACCGTACAAAATATGAGTGTGATTACGATAATTACAGAGAGAGTTATAAATGTTTTAATTTATCAGGACCTTATACTTAAGATACACTAAAATATATAAAAAGTCAACAGAGCCCCACCCCCTGCCTTATAAAACGATTATGATTATCATAGGAAATTTGTGTGGGCTGCGACAATTTTTATCTGTGTTATAAGTGTTTGCGTTTTCGAGTTCTTATATTCGAGGTATACTAAAATTTAGGGAGTTCAGTTAAAAAAATTTGATAATGTCCCTCCTTTTATAAAGATTACGTTTACCATACAAAATATGAGTGTTTTCGATAATTATAGATCGAGTTATAAATGTCTTAATTTATCAGACCCTTATACTTATGATACACTAAAATATAGAAAATGTCAATCCCCACCCCCCTTGTTTTTTAAAATGATTACCATACGAAATTTGTGTGTGTTTACTAAAATTTTAAGGCCTTTATTTAAAAAACTCTACAATGTCCCCTATAAAATTGTCACCTATTTCAAGTGCACAAAATTTCAGCTTGCTGGAGAAGGGACCGAAATATCTCGGGACCGAAATGTCTTGGGACCGAATTGTCTCGGGACCGAAATGTCTTGGAACCGAAATGTCTCGGGACCGAAATGTCTTGGGACCAAATTGTCTCGGGACCGAAATGTCTCAGGACCGAAATGTCTTGGGACCGAATTGTCTCGGGACCGAAATGTCTCGGGACCGAATTGTCTCGGGACCGAAATGTCTTGAGACCGAAATGTCTCGGGACCGAAATGTCTTGGGACCGAACTGTCTCGGGACCGAAATGTCTTGGGACCGAAACGGCGGGACCGAAATGGCGGGACCGAAGTGTCGGGACCGAAACGTCCTGCTTCCGCTCAAATTAAATCAAAAGAACTTGAATCAAACTAGAATACTTTCTTTCAATACTAAAAAATACCTGAACAATGTGTTTACACTCTTTTATTTAACTTACAAGGGAACCACTTTTGGTGTTGCTCTCACCTAGCATTGAGACCTGGTGCATTTTAAAGCCCTATATTATGAAGTTTGAGAATCGATAAAATTTTTCTGTTAAAATAATATTTCTTAATTATACAGCAGCATAACTTTCTGAAAATGCAATTTTCGAGACCACTTATCGGACTATTAACATTGAATTTTTTTAAAGAAAAGCATTTAAAAATAAAAATTAGTTAATAATAAGTATAAAATATTGAAAAAAGTTTGAAAATTCCTTCAAAAACCCACGAATTTGATTTTGAAAAATTGCAACTTTACATTCATATTTTTGGCGGGGAAACCGTTGTCGCTTATTTTCAAAAGTAGAGCTCTCCGGCAACCCTAGCCAAATGTCATAGCTGAATTTGTAATAGCTAGAAATTACTATGTCCGACCTATTTCGCCACAGTAATTTTTCTAAATTGTGTAAAAATATTAATTTACTTTATGATTACTTTTACCGAAGGACCATTTAATACAGCAGCATTTCATTTTAAACATTCGAAACTTTATTTCATTCGATTTCAAAAGAAAATAGTTTGCTTATTTTGTATTTCACTAAAAAATAGTTTTCAATCATCTTCGAAGCTTTTATAGAATTACTATATTTATTACTTATATATTTATCGTCTGCATAACCCCCCCCCCCCCCCTAATATTTGTTTCTTATGCTATCAATTTTTAAAATAAATCGCAATCTGATATAATTCTAGTAATATGTTCTGTACATTTTTCCCTTTGGATAAAGCGGGCGGAAAAATTGTAGCGCCATATTTGGCGATTTAACTCACTTTTGGCGTGAAATAAACAAATACATATGTAATAATAAAAAATTAAAAGTATAAAAAACTATATAAAATAGTATTTTAACAGAGAAATTTTTTCGGTTCTCTAACTTTTATGTATGGGTCTACAAAACGCACCAGGTCTCGATGCTAGGTGCGAGCAACACCAAAAGTGGTTCCTTGTTAGCAGTGTTTCCGATGATAATACAACATTTTAATATTATTATAATTAAATTCTGTATTAATAAATTAATTTGGAGGCATTTTCCCGTTAGCAAAGCGCGGATGATGCCAAATAATCTTTTAAGTTTATAACTGTTTACAAGTTACAAAAGCAAAGGAGTTAATCGTGCGCGAAACTTTTTTAGCCAAAATAGGACAACTTGATAGTGAAACTGGAATAACGAAAGATTTTAAACACTAAATAGTATAAAATATAAGTAATAAATAGTAATACTCTTTTTATATTCTTTTATTATTTAATAGTTTAACATTAACTAAATTTTGACAACACGTTGAGAAAATAACAGTAATTCTCATAACTTAGAAATAGTTTAAATAATACTTTTTTTTTCCCTTTCCTGTTGTTCTATTTAAAAAAGAAAACAGAGCAAAAACTATATTTTTTTGTATAAAATTAACCTTGCGCTCAGAGCTGTGTATTTTCAGTAATAGGGGCCCATGCCAAATTCCCATATTGACATGACATCGCGGTGCTTATGGAGTGCCAACGCAGCGTGAACACTGCCGCGCGTAACCTCCAACGAACTTGAATAAGAACATAAAGGTAAATTTCGAAACAAAGCATGGTCTAAAAAGTATAATTTTGAGAACTTTGGTGGGGTCCTGAAGTCCAGAGTTGGAAGCACGAGGTTAAATATAACCTCCAAAAATAGAGCGCATAGAACATCCAAATTAATTTAGTTGCCCTACCCTTCGATGTCACTTCAACGACTGGCATAGGTAAAAAACGGAGAATGTAAAGACGGTAGCGTACCAAAGAGCACAGAAAATCACAGCATAAGGTAACCAGAGAGTAAGCGAACCAGAGAGTAAGGTAAGCGAGGGAAGGGGGGTGGGCGGCAAGGTTATTAGACTATAAAGGTTGGCTCGTAACTTTTCACCCAATCGGAGGGGTCTTTCTCTGCTACGTCACAAGAATCCACAGTCGGAATCCCTCCTGTGCTAATAGCGTTATATACAGTTGAATTGTTATGCAGTTTTAAGGGGAAAAAAATTTTAAAACTTTTTTTTTACGTGTAAAGAAATAAGAGACCTTAGTTTTAAAACTACATAGAAGAAAATTAATAAGTTTTAAAATCTTTACAGTGACACGGGGGTGAAAAATTAAACATTTTTGAAAAAAAGAGAAAAAACAGTTACAGCTGCTCTATATTCTCTCTCACTCTTTCTCTCTTATTTTGTTATTATGATATATATTTTTTACTTACTAGTTGACAATTTCTTATTTATATATATATATATATTTATTAAATTAGTAAAATAGTGGGTTGCAACTTGAATTCATTTAATTAAAATGTACGTTTTAATATGGAATTTCTACAAATTAGAAAAACATAATAACTTCTCAGAATTACGTTTATAAAGACTAATAAGTTTTAAAATATTTGTAAGTTGTAAAAAACAGTAAAAAAGACTTAAACATATGCAATTATGATTCTTTTAAAGCATATATTAGTAAAGTACAAAGTAAAAAATTCGGAATCGTCCAGAACTCGTCGATTGGACTTTTCCGAATTTTTGTTCATTTACATAATTAAAAAAAAAAATGAAAACTTTATCCACTTTCACCGGTGAATTATTTACGCATTGGAAAGCATTTTAATACTAAAAAGAAAACAATTAATTAATAATTAAAGGAAAATAAATTAAAATAATACTAAAGAGATATTTTAATTGGGGAATATGTGTTTTTCAAAAAGTAAAAACTATCTCAATTACAACAATTTTTTTTAATTTAATTTTTTACGTGGTTTTTATCGTTTTTATGAATTTTGCGAAAAAAATTTTACTTTACTAACAGGATTCTGATTACAATATTCTAATTCAGTATAATAAACTTTGACCACTTTTCAGTGAAGTTTATTTGGAAATCCTACATCGATTTTTCAATGTATCGCATTTTTTAAGCGATTTTAAGAGTTTTTGTTTTCGTTATACGGCGATTTTTTGACATTCGTAAAAGTAATTCGATTTCAAAGTTTTAGCCCCGTGATTAATGACTTTTTAAGGATTTTGAATGCGTTATTGTGCGATTCACAAAAGCATTCTGGTTACAATGTCTTAGACAATAAATTTATCTAAAATAAATTTTGTTGTTTGCGATTTTTAAATTTAAAAAAAAAAATTTTCTTCTTTTTTCGCGCGTGTGGCACTTTTCCCAAATCATTAAAAGGTATCTGGTTTTAGTCTTTTAGCTTAATATGGTAAATGTTGTCCTCTTTTTAATAATGTTTATTTGGAATTCGTACAGCGTTTCTTGAAATTTTCGCGAATTTTTTATGTGAATTTTAGATTTTTAGAGGCAATTTTTTGACATTCGTAAAAGGAATTCATTTTCAATCTTTTAATTCAATATAGTACATTTTATCCTACACAATTTTTGAAATTTGGGCGATTTGCAATGCGAATTTTTGCGTTTCGAGGCAATTATTTTGGCATTCATGAAGGAATTCCAGTTACAATGGTATTGTTCACTATAGTAAATTATGTTCTCTGCAAACTTCAGACGCTTAAAGTTTGCTATTTTTTCTGCCTTTACGTTTCGCGGCGATTTTTCCGCATTAGTAAAAGGAATCCGGTTTTAATCTTTTAGTTCAGTATTATAAATGGCCTCTTTTTAATAAAGTTTATTCAGAATTCTTGCAGTGATTTTTAATTTTTAAAGATTTTTTTCCGTGTGATATTTAGAGATTTTTTTGGCATTCGTAAAAGGGATTCGGTTTCAAACTTTTAGCTTAATATAATATTGTTTTATGCGATTATTAGCGGTTTATTTTACTTTTCGCTAAAATAAAAACGCCAATTACGAAAATGTCCGAATTTTGGAGAATTCCGGATTTCGGACGTCCGGATTTGAGACTTTGTACTGTATATAAAACACATAGTATCTTCCTACAGGTTTTTTTAACCAAGTATTGGTTATTTCCAGAGGCTGATACAAAGGAAGGGGAAGGGGGGAGGGAGTAGCGGAGAAATTAGCCCTCACAATAATTAACACCATCAATTTTTTATATTTAATATATCAATAATTAAAAAATAATAATATTTACAACAGTTCAACTGTTCACATATTATTTACAATTTAAAGCATTTGATTTTATATAATAAAGAAAATACTAATGAAAAATAAAACAACTATACAATAGTTTTTCTCATTTTTTTTTTTTTCTACACAATCCCTAGTGCTAAATTTTAATTTTCTTTTTAATGATTTCATCTCTTCTGACTTAGCATTTAAATATATTACGCTGATAAAGATTCGTAATTTAGAAAAAGAAGTTATTAACATACTGTCGATATTTAAATTGGATATGTTTGATTATATATATTGAACAGTTTTCTTTAAAATATCTTTCTTTTCATTGAATGTCTCTTTATGAAATAAAATATTAAAAGAGAGCTTCAAATTCAAGTTTTTATGTATTTGACTTTAAATCTAAAAAGAAAAATATTTTGGACGAACAAACATAAACAGAGCAAACACGGGTTACGGCCGACAGGAAAATAAGGATTCTTGGATTCTTGTGACGTATGATTCTGCCTAGCAACGAGAGTGGGCGGGACGGAGTCCATAGTGACGAGCCAACCTTATATGTCTAATAACCTTGGGTGGGCGGGGGCACATAGTTCACTAATTTTGAATGGCAGTTATTATAGACCCACGACGAGAAGAGACCTGTCAATCATACGTGACGTAGTCTAAGACGAACCCATTTCTTCCAAATCGGAGCGGGGATTTGTCTTCTCTACGGCGCGCCGTAGAGGAAAAAGGAGAGGTTGCCATATTTCCCAAATATGCGAGGTTTTGGCGCTATTTATATATATAATATTGACTTTAAAGGGGAATTACATAAAAGCGTTAAAAATTTATATAAACTATGTTACTTTTTAATTATTACGATAATACAGAGAATTAATTATTTTTGTTTAAGTATAATTTATTAAAAATTTTGTTAAAAAATAGTATTTTTTCTTTTTTAATGAATGAATTGCATCTCGACTTTTTGTAATAGCGAAATACTTAAGAAATACTAATTTACTTTATTTAAGCACATCTTTCATTTTAAGAATAATCAACTGAATTGTGTATTTTTGTATAGGTACTAATAGTAAAGGTAATAATATCATATTTTGGACTTTTAACTTATATTATCTTAAAACTTAATGTATTTTTAAATACTTTTAATAACCAATAAAGATATAATTTAACACAATAGTCAATGAAAAATTTAAAAAATAAAATAAAGTAATAATTAAAGATTTTATTTTTGATTTACGAGCTTAATTTATAATATAATTACTAAAAAATTTTAAGGCAAATTAATGATCCAACTATGACATTTTTCTTAATTTATTTTTAGCTCGATGGACAGAAAAAAAAAAATCTACGAGCGGAAAAATTAAAAAATTGATGCATCTGTAGTCCGTTTTAAAAAATGAAGAATATCTATATGAAATAAGTTAAATTAAGAAATGCACTCGACAAAAGGAGGGGGGGGGGGATCCTGGTGTAAAATTATAAGCGACTTGCTGTTTCAGAATGGCAGTATTTTTTTTTCTTTATTTCTGTGCTGTCACGTCCGAAAATTCTATTCAAAACGCCTGTTTTGATCTTTTCTACGTTTATTTTTTGCTCTATGGACAGAAAAAAAATCTACGAAGGGAAATATTAAAAAATAGATGCATCTAAAATCCGTAGCCCAGACCGCATTTTTTAAAATGAAGAATATATATATGAAACAAGTTAAATTAAGAAATGCACTTTTAAAAAGGAGGGGGGGGGGTGGTGGAAGCTCCTGGTGTAAAATTATAAGCGACTTGCTGCTTCAGAATGGCAGTATTTTTTTTTTTTTTTTTTTTTTTTTTTTTTTTTTGTGTTGTCACGTTCGAAAATTCTGTTCAAAACGCCTGTTTTGATCTTTTCTACGTTTATTTTTTGCTCTATGAACAGGAAAAAGAATCTAAGAAGGGAAATATTAAAAAATAGATGCATCTAAAATCCGTAGCCCAGACCGCATTTTTTAAAATGAAAAATATATATATGAAATAAGTTAAATTAAGAAATGCACTTTAAAAAAGGAAGGGGGTGGGGGCGGGGGGTGGAAGCTCCTGGTGTAAAATTATAAGCGACTTACTGTTTCAGAATGGCAGTATATTTTTTTTTCTTTATTTCTGTGCTGTCACGTCCGAAAATTCTTTTCAAAACGCCTGTTTTGATCTTTTCTACGTTTATTTTTTGCTCTATGGACAGAAAAAAAAAATCTACGAAGGGAAATATTAAAAAATAGATGCATCTAAAATCCGTAGCCCAGACCGCATTTTTTAAAATGAAAAATATATATATGAAATAAGTTAAATTAAGGAATTCACTTTAAAAAAGGAAGGGGGGGGGTGGAAGCTCCTGGTGTAAAATTATAAGCGACTTGCTGTTTCAGAATGGCAGTATTTTTTTTATTTATTTATTTATTTATTTTTTTTTTTTGTGCTGTCACGTCCGAAAAT